>JAUMJJ010000134.1:3465000-5865000 GCA_033556795.1 Tapera naevia | reverse complement strand
GTTCAGAGTCTGAACCCCATCGTACCTTACACAAGAAAATTGTGGCTGCACAAGGTCATATCAAAAGTCCTTCCAGTAAGGATTCTGGGTGTTGTTCAACAGTAGATACCCAAGGGAGAGGGACAGAAGCAGAGCGAACTATTTGAGCTTTCTCCTGGATAGCTGAGGGACTTCATGAACCAGACATGATTTCTCTGTATTTAGTAACTCCTGGTGGAGGTCCCATCCCAACAGTGCCTGGCTCAATCTGCTCACCCATCATCTTCTAAAGTCTTTATGTAAATACGGGAAGATTACAGAACTGTAAGGATGTTGTTTTCATCCCTTGACTCCTCCTCCCAACCACTCGGAGCAGGCTGAGTGTGTTGAGTAGGAGCCTGCTCAGGAAGACACAGAGAGAATGTGAATTTGCACCAGGACTCTGCTTTCCTGGGTCCTTCAGCACTGAGAGTGGTGTCTGGCCTTGCTGGCTGTGTAGTGGTTCAAAGTGGTCAGGAGGGTTTGTGCCTTTGAGCTTTGAGACTGAATGCAGCTCTGTTATCTGGGCAAGGACATCTCCAACTCAGTGGGAGGTCACACCATGCTGGTATCAGCAGGACAGGAAGGTTTCCATTCAGATAGGATGTTGATCTTTGGAAAGAAAGTGGGGCACTTCCCCAGTGTGAAAGCTGGCAAAGCATCTCCATGTGTGGCAAAATATTAGGAAAAGCATGGATGCAGCAAGAAACTCCATCAGAAGTGTAAGCTCAAGATTGCTGAAAGAGTCACTGAAAACCCTAAGAAGAGGCTGAAATGGACCAAATGCTCTTGAGACTAAGGACAACAGAGCAGTGGCGTTTCCCTTCTGATGAGAGCACCCCAGAAAGGCAAGGACACACGCTGTCTCTGGAATCATTCATAGGGCAAGCCACCCCTGAGCAGGCCTCTCTGACCCCAGCAGATGGGACCTCCTCAGTCATAACCATCAGCAATGGCTGTGAGAAAGGGTCCTGCGAAGGGACTGTGCTCCTCTGCCGGGGAGGAGGAACTACGAGCTCTGCAAAGTCTCAGGACTTTCTGGTTTCAGCCGGTACCCTCAGCCTCGTCTGCAACACAGCAGCGACAAGGGGAGCTGGAAGCCATTGTTAGGCTGGAAAACTACAATATAATTGCCATCAGGGAAACGTGGCGGGATGATTCACACAGCTGGAGTGGTGCCATGGGTGGCTGTAAACTCTTCAGGAGCGACAGGCTGGGAAAGAGAGGTGGTGGGGTTGCCCTCTGTTAGAGAAAGTTTTGACTGTGTAGAACTAAAATATGCTAATGATAGGGTTGAGTGCTTGTGGGTTAAAATCAGTGGAACCCACAGGAACTCAGATTTAGTGGTGGGATGAGGAAACCGATGAGCTCTTCTCCAAGCAACTGGGAGAAGCCTCGCGATCGCGGGCCCTCGTTCTTGTGGGAGACTTCAACCTTCCAGATGTCTGCTGGAAGTATAACACAGCAGAAAGGAAACAGTCTAGGAGGTTCATCGAGTGTATGGAAGATAACTTCCTGACACATCTGGTGAGTGAACCAACTAGGGAAGGTGCCCCACTGAATCTGCTGTTTGTAAACAGAGAGGGTCTTGTGGGGGAAGTGACTGTTGGAGGACACCTGGGGCTCAGTGATGACGAGATGATAGAATTCTCAGTTCTGGGAGGAGTGAGGAGGGGGGTCAGCAGAACTGTCACCTCGGACTTCTGGAGGGCAGATTTCAAATTGTTTAGAAGGCTGTTTGATAAAGTCCAGTGGGAGATGGTTCTGAATGACAAAGGAGCCCAAGAGGGCTGGATGCTCCTCAAGAAGGAAGTTCTGGCAGTGCAAGAGCCATCCCCGTGTACCGCAAAGTGAGTCGCGGGGAAGAAGGACAACCTGGCTTAACAGAGAGCTTTGCGTTGGTCTAAGGAAAAAGAGGAAAATATATGAGCTTTGAAAGAGGGGACAGGCTTCCCAGGAGGACTGCAAGGAGCAGCTGAGATCATGTAGGCAAAAAATCAGAAGGCTAAACCCCAACTGGAGCTTCAACTGGCCAGTTCGGTGAAAGACAATAAGAAATGTTTCTTCAAGTATATTAACAACAACAGGAGGAGCAAGGAGAATCTCCCTCCTCTACTGGATGCAAGGGGAATGGTAGTAACAAAGGATGAGGACAAGGCAGAGGTACTTAATGCCTTCTTTGCTTCGGTCTTTAATAGGAAAGTGAGATGTTCTCTGGGCTCCAAGCCTCCTGAGCTAGGAGATTGTGAAGATGAACCCTCAATGTTCCAAGAAGGCTTGGTTAGAGATATGCTCGGCCAATTAAACATCTACAAGTCTATGGGGCCAGATGGGATACACCCAAGGGTATTAAGGGAGCTGGTGGAGGTCCTTGCCAAACCCCTTTCCCTCATCTCCCAACAATCCTGGCTGACTGGGGAAGTGCCTCTGACTGGAGACTGGCAAAGGTAACTCCCATTTACAAGAAGGGCTGGAGGGAGGATCTGGGGAATTATAGACCTGTCAGCTTGACCTTGGTACTGGGGAGGTCATGGAGCAGATCACACTGAGTGCTGTCACACAGCACATGCAGGACAGCCAGGTGAGCAGACCCAGCCAGCATGGGTTTATGAAAGGCAGGTCCTGCCAGACCAACCTGATCTCCTTCTATGACAAGGTCACCCGGTTAATGGACGAGGGAGAGGCTGTGGATGTGCTGTACCTGGACTTTTGTAAAGCCTTTGACACCCTTTCTCACAGCATTCTGATTGAGAAACCGGTGCCCTTGGCCTGGACGGGCACAGCCTCTGCTGGGTGAAGATCTGGCTGGATGGCCGGGCCCAGAGGGTGGTGGGGAATGGAGTTAAATCCAGTTGGAGGCCGGTCACGAGTGGTGTCCCCAGGGCTCAGTGCTGGGTCCAGTCCTGTCCAATACCTTTATTAATGACCTGGACGAAGGGATCGAGTGCACCCTGAGCAAGTTTGGGGGTGACACCAAGCTGGGTGGGAGTGCTCGAAGGAAAGGAGGCTCTGCAGAGGGATCTGGACAGGCTGGATCCATGGGCTGAGACCAACAGGACGAGAGTCAACAAGACCAAATGCTGAGTCCTGCACTTGGGACACAACAACCCCTGCAGCGTTGCAGGCTTGGGGCAGAGTGGCTGGAGAGCTGCCTGGAGGAGAAGGACCTGGGGGTGTTGGTTGGCAGCGGCTGAACATGAGCCAGCAGTGGCCCAGGTGGCCAAGAGGGCCAATGGCATCTTGGGCTGTGTCAGACACAGCGTGGGCAGCAGGAGCAGGGAGGTGATTGTGCCCCTGCCCTGGGCACTGGTGAGGCCTCACCTCGAGCACTGGGGTCAGTTCTGGGCCCCTCACTCCAAGAAGGACATTGAGGGGTTGGAGCGCGTCCAGAGAAGGGAACGAGGCTGGGGAAGGGGCTGGAGAACAAGTGCTACGAGGAGAGACTGAGGGACCTGGGGGTGTTCATCCTGGAGAAGAGGAGGCTGAGGGGAGACCTCATCACTGTCTGCAACTGCCTGAAAGGAGGCTGTGGGAGAGCCAGTGTTGATCTCTTCTCTCAAGTGCCAGGTGATGGTACAAGGGGAAATGGCCATGAGTTGTGCCAGGGGAGGGTCAGACTGGATATTGGGAAGAATTTCTTTACTGCAAGGGTGGTCAGGCCCTGGCAGAGGCTGCCCAGGGAGGTGGTTGAGTCACCATCCCTGGAGGGGTTTAAAAAAGGGGGAGATGAGTTTTTGAGGGACATGGTTTAGCAGAGGATGGGTGTGGTTGGACTTGAAGATCTCAAAGTTCTTTTCCAGTCAGAAGGTTCTATGATTCCCTGGAGGCTGGTGGTCCAGGGGCACATCTCTCACTCTGACACAGCTATTTGAAGTGAGGCTGGGAAGACCAGACATCTTGGCATTGCCATGGGCCCCTCTACAGCGGTATCACAAGACTTCAGAACATGCAGGAACATGAGAAGCAATTTTGTTGTGAGAATGTGGTTTCCTGTGGTCCATCTGATAAAATATGGCCTCTCCAGGACTTTCCCTCCAAGATCCCTGCCCATGGCATGGGTGGTGGAACTGGATGATCTTTAAGGTTGTTTCCAACCCAAACCATTCTATGATTCTATGATCCTCAGAAAGATGAGAACCCATAAAGCTGGGATGCCTAAGGGAGTTCTGGGCTTCTGCAGGGTGGATGCATGAACTCCAAGGCAGGAGACCTCAACTCAGTCCAGCTCTGATGAACCAATGACAGTAGATACAACCCCTGCTAGATACCTTCTACCCAGACAGACCCTTCTGTGCAGACACATTACCAGCCCAACCCTTGGCCCTTCAGCTCCTGGGACATTGTGAGGAACTCTTTGCTAACCAACCACAGGGGGCTCAGTTCCAGATTCCATATAATTAGATGATCCTATTAGATAGGATCTCAAAGTCAAATTCCCCGTGTTTATGTCAGCTGGAGATGGAAGGTCCCTCTTCAATGTTCAACTGTAAGTGTACCCAAGATTCCAGAATTGTTTCCATTAGCTAATGACACACAATGCTATTTTTTTTCAAATGTTTTTGAAGGAGGTGGAAATGCAGATGAGAAAAATATACAGGTCTGCAGGCAGGGTCTTGGACCTTGGGAGTGCACTGTCAGCCCAGCCCAGCCCAACCAGGCTGGGATGTTCTGGAAAGGGAGCAAAACAAGTTTTTAATGAAAAATTCTTAGTTTTTGAACCTTAAAAAAATACAAATATAAACATTTGAAAAAGGAAAGATGAGACCTTAGAGCAGCATCCCAGTACTGAAAGGGGCTCCAGGAAAGCTGGGGAGGGGCTCTTGACCAGGGAGTGCAGGGATAGGATGAAGGGGAAGGGTTTTCAGCTGCAAGAGGGGAGATTGAGATGAGATCTTGGGAAGAAATGTTTTGCTGTGAGGGTGGGGAGGCCCTGGCCCAGGTTGCCCAGAGAAGTGGTGGCTGCCCCATCTCTGGAGGTGTTCCAGGCCAGGTTGGATGGGGCTTTGAGCCCCCTGATGCAGTAGGAGGTGTCGCTGCCCATGGCAGGGGGGTGGAACTGGATGGGCTTCGATGTCCCTTTCGTCTGAACAATTCCATGAATCTAGAATTCTATGAGTTTTTTTTTTTTTGTTAAAAAAACAATTAATTCAAACAGCCTCAAATAGTTCTGTGATTTTATGATTCATAACAATGCCAGAAACCCATAATTATGGATGGAGAGATAATTCATCTGTGCTGTACATGGCCAAATCCACCAGAAGACAGCATGCTCCAAGGAAAGCTCTGGGGTTGGGAGGGATTTTGGTGTCCCCTTGCTGAGGAGAGGGAGGCCAAGTCACCCTGCACAGCTACAGGGAGTGCCAAGCCACAGTGCTGGGGTCCTGGATCCTCTGCTGACCCAGAGACAGCACTTGGGGAGTGCCTTCCCAGAGGAGCTCCAGCTGGGAATGTCCAACCCAAAACAGACCAGTGTGCCACACTTTGCTCCCAGCCGAGAGACGCTGAAGATGAGCAGAGAAGCAGGAGAGGCTCTTTGCCATGGGGAGCTGGTGGGGTGGTACCAGGGGCTGAGAAGCCACCAGGTAAAATTTAGTGAAGGTGGTGAAACGGGGATTTCCGTGCACAATCTGCAGCCCCTGCTCCACACAACCAGGTGTGCACCCGGCTACTGAGGAGAATGGAGATGGAGAAAGAGGAAACTGCTCTGCTCCTGCTGGAGAAATGTCCTTAGACCTTCGGGGACATCTGACAGGACAGTAGGTGCTGCAGCCTCCTGGTGTCCTCACTGCCCCCATCGCAGTGGTGCCTGGGACACCCACACACACCTGACCGTGTGCCAGCAGCTCCTCACCTACAGCCCTTGCCCTTGGATGGATGAAAGGTCCTGCTTAGATCCCAAGCACCACGCAGAGCTCTTCCTGGCCAGCACCCCTCTCCTTTGCACCAGCATGGTGGCCCAGGATGCCCCAGGACATGGTCTCTGGGCGTATTTGGGGAAGGATGGTTGGAAAACCCTGGGAGAGCCCAGCCCTTCCCAGCTGGGCAGTGCTGGGAAAAATGGCAGTGGAGGGAGAAATGTTTTGCACTCAGAGAGCTGCCCATGGATGGCGGCGTGTGGAAGAGAAGCCGTAGCCCCTCACCTGCTCAGCACCAAGGCAGGAGGGGGATCAAGGCAAAGGCGCCTTCGCATCTCGCCGGCCTTGAACAGCAGATAAAAGGGGGCTGCTGGGAGTCAGGGATAACAAAAGAAGAGCGGGGAAAGTTCGGGTCAGGCAGGGATTTCTGGCTGGTGGGTTTTCCACTGAGAAATCCTCTCTGCCTCTTTCATGATGATGAAGATCCTTTTAATTTTTTTCTTCCCCCTTTCTCCTCTCCTTCTTCTTTTCCCCCTTCGCCAGGCTGATAGCTGGGAGCCGCGGAGCATGTGATGCAAATTCCATATAGGGGCAGGAGCAAAGCAAGACCAACTGATGGACGCCCTAGGGCCAGACTTGCAGACAATATATAACCTACTGCATGATCTAAAACGCTTCCCACTTTCACAGAGCGAACATCAGGCAGAGCGGAGCTGCGGCGAGGGGAGAAGAGACCTGCGCGCAGGTAAGTCCTTGTGGTCTCTTTCCCCAGGAGGCTTTCCTGGGGAGGGGGAAGGTGCAAAGGACGAGCGGCAGTGCCTGGCTGTTGTGCAGGCAGGTGGGATGGGGAAGTTATTAATGTTTATTAGTGGGGATTTTTTTAACATTTTTGGTGCCAGCAATGCCCGTGCAATTCGGGGCTCAGGATGGAGATCAGGAGCGTGGGAGACTGGGTCCAGCAGAACCCAGCTCAACTTCTCTCCCTCTAAACACCAACCCAATGAGCTGGAGAGCATCCCAAACCAGCTGCAGGTTCGTGTGCTCTCGCATTTCTTGCTGTCGACATCTGCCTGGGCTGCGGCAGCGCTCTGCTCCTGCCGGGCTGCTCTGAGCCATCTCCCACTGCCCCATCCCGTCCCGTTGCATTGGGGCTCCCGTTGCCTCTTATAAAGGAGCAAAACAAGAATTCTCAAACAACTTTACAAAGCACTTTCGCTCAGCCCGCTGCCTCCAGCGCCTGCCTGGCTGCCTTCACCCTGCTGTGCTGGAATCTACTTTGCCAAGGGAACTGTTCCCACTTTGGGGCTGAATGGGGAACATCGGCTGGAGGCGTCGCGGTGACAAAATGCAAAACAAAGCGTGCCGGGTTGGTGTCTGTGGGGGGGCCCACACTGCCCACCTGCTGCAGCTTTCCCTAATCCATATGCTCATTCTCAGGACTCCGTGCCTGAAATAGTTTGGGTCCTGCTGAATGGAAAATAATCCTAGCAACAGCTACGAGCTCCCCACAGCCACGCAGAGTTTACAGTGGTGGTGGTGGTTCCTGGTTTTCTTTGGGGTATTGACTGTGTCTGAAGGGGGTGTGGGGACTGAGAGAGCCCGTGTTTGGGGCTGGGAATATCTCTGAACTCCCAGACACCACGGTCTGAGGATTTGATTGGAAACGGGTTAAAGAGGGATGGAATTATTAAAATTAATATTTTGGGGCATTTATTATACACCTTCAGCAAGTGCACAGATGATAAAATAGCTCTGTATGTCAAGGAGGAGGTCAGGCTGAGGATGTTCCCTTGCTCTGTGCCTCAGTTTCCCTGTCTGTGCACATCACCTTCCCCTGCTCCTGCCCATCACCACCCCACGCAGAGGCAGCGTTTGCTGCAGAGCCCCTGCGTGCGGGGTTTGCCCAGGGCAGCAGCTTTTCATGGGGCATCAAAAAACTGTCATTGATCATAATTAAGATCGTAATTAGACGAGGAGACTCAGAGGATGTGCAATGTTAAGTCAGAGGTACCTCTGCATGCAAAACAAGCTCTGCGGGGTGGGAGAGGGATGGCTGTGTCCCCACCACACCGGGCTGGGACAGAGAGATGCCAGGGCTGCATCCTGCACCCTGCTCATAGGTGCTGGCACTCTGGGCACGGCTGGAGCTGCTGATCCTGAAGGCAATCGTGTGTCACCATGTTGGGTTGGGGACCATGTGCAATGCCCCTGTGACACATGGGGCCAGAGATGTGACCAGGCTGGGAGTCAGTGGTCTGTGCCTCACAGTCAGAGATTTGACCCAAACTCTGTCTCTGCTGCCATCAGCTTTTCCTGCATGAAGGGGGGAAACCCTGATTGTGCTCAATAGCTCAGTTCCCTGCCCACAGCATGGACCACAGCCCTGGGAGAGGAAAGGACACCAGGCAGTGGCTGCTGGTGGCTGTGTCCCTTGAGCTCTGGGAAGGGGATGGCTGATGGACCTTTGAAAAACCCTCCTGGTGGCAAATGCTCACAGATTTGTCCCACTGAAATGAGGGCAGTGCAAACCCCTGCAGTTTTCTGGAGCCCCCTCCTCGTCTCTCCCACTGAATCTGTTGTGCTCAGATTCCCTGCTGCAAAATCCCAGGGCATCGACCCGTGCCCCCTGGTCAGGGGGTGCACACAGCGCAGGAGCCCAGCAAAATCCAGCAAAGGGCTGACAAAGCAGGTACTGCTGTGTGTCCATCCCTGTGCCCACTGATGAAGCAGGAGGTGCCCAGTGCCTGACGCTGGTGCTCAGCCAGAGGGAGAAGCAAAGATGTCGGGCAATTTTTTTACGCCCCCATAGGATCATCCCCATCTCCCTCTGCTTTTCTCCTTGTTGATTTTCTGCTCTTCCACCCTTCCCTTGATGTTCCCACTCTTGATGAGCACCACCTGGAGCAGGTTTTGCCTCTGCAGTGCCTTGCCTTACTCCAGAGATCATTCCCTGGGTTTCTTGGTGGCATTGCCTGTATTGGAACCCCAGCTCTGCAGTGACCAAGGCGGCTCTGGAGCTGAGATTAGGATTTGTGTCCCCTGCTTGCTAGACCTGGAGATGCCCTCAGCTTGCTCTTCTCATGCTGAATGTGGGCTTTGTCACCAATTGTGGTGCTTGGGCTGCTGTCTGTGTTTGCACTAGTCCTGGGCTCATTATTTGCAATTATTATTATACCTGATCTTGCTGGAGCAGAGGGGTCCAGAGCTGTGGGACTGGTGGGTGGGTTGGTGGGCACAGAGGGCAGAGCCGTTGCTGTTCCATAAATCCTCATCACAGCTCTGCAGAGCTTGGGAGAAGCATCCCTCAGATCTGGGGAGCAAAAGGCCCGACCCCATTTCTGCGCTGTAATGCAAGGAGCAAGCTGCAAGCCTGGAGGGAGCCGCAGGCAGGGCAGGGATTGCAGAGACATCCCATCTTTCTCCAGCATGGACTCCTCTCTGGGATGCAGGGCGGTTTTCTGGGCACAATATCAGCCGCTCCAACCCAAACCCGGGGCGGGCACCGAGCCTGGCACTGGGAGCGCCGGGCAGGGCTGGCAGAGGCAGCAGGGCTGGCACAGCTGTGTGGCTTTCAGAGATACTTGATCGATAGCTTCTTCCTACCACTCCCCCATTCCCCCAATCCCCACATGCATTTTTCATGCTAACCCCTCCTGGGCAAAGGCTGTCTGCGCAGGAAAAGAAAGGGAAAAAAATACAAAACACAACAAACCACAACCCAAATCTACTTTTGTTTCTCTGGTCCCCGGAGGTTGTTTTAGTTTAAGGGCCGATCTATAGATTCAGGGCTGGGAATATCTTTGCTGCACGAACAAAGAGGCATGAAAAAGCTCCCCGGGGCTTTTTTAAAGCCTCTTCAGGTTGGCCCAGAGCTGGAAAACACCGGGCTCTGTGCAGCGAGGCTGGGTCTAATGGTACAACACCACCTGGGCAAGCTGAGAAGGCTGGAAATGGGAGCTGGGCTCCTTTGCAGATCTTCTTGGGTTCACAACCCTCCCAAGACATACTGGGAGGAACTGGGTAGCAATGGGGTCTGCAGCCACCACTCCTCGGGGTGTAAAATGTTTCTGAGGCTCCTTGTACACCTGTAAATCGATCTGTGCACACAGAGCTGGGTCTAGGGTGATCCCAGGCCACTGTGGGCAGGAAGCCCAGAGGGTCCCTGTGCTGATCCTGCCCAGTCCCCCAGGAAACAAGAGCTCAGATAAGGATTGAGTGTTTCCCAGAATTAGGAAAAAAACTACAGGGTTTGGGCAATGGGCAATCTTCAGGGAGAATCCCTTTTTTTCTGTGCCCTGTTGGTGCTCTCTTTGCACCTCATTTTCAGATGGCACCAGTAAGACCCAGGAGCATTCCACAGCCTGTGCTTCACCAGTGCTCCCCTGACTCTCCCTCCCATCACAGGCACCAGCACAGCCGGAGCAGGGATGCTGAGAGCCCCTGGCAGCTTCCTGCCCGCCTGCCAGCGCGTATGTGCCAAAGGACCAATCCTCTGGGCTCGCTGCTTCCCTCCAGACCCATCCTCCCCACTGCACCCCTATCTCCCCACACCAGTCTTAGCACGGGCTGCTTCAGAGCATGAATTTTGGAGCACGTTTGAGTCCGTGATGCCCAGGCCCCTCTCCTTTGGATTTTGCAGCAAGGAGACTGCAGCAGCATCACTTGCACTGCCTGCATCCCGAAATTCTCATTATTTCCCTGTGCCAGGGTTGAAGCTGACAGCATCGAGACCACATACGGCCCTCATTGCCCCACAGCAGCTTTTCTGGTCTGTAAAGACCCCAGCAAGCACGGGCAGCTGGAAAGCATCCTCCCTGCAGCCCTCCCACGCGCTTCGGGGGCCAAAGCACCAGCGATGCGGCCAAACCGAGACAGCGTGTCCGGGGTCCAGCGGGCGCGAGAGCTCCCCCGCTCCGGCGGCGAAAGGGCATAGGACAGAAATAGAAGGGGGAGGAGGACACCGTGACCTTTCCAGCAGCCAGGGATGAATAAAACTTTCCTGCTACCTGTAGGAAAGCGCAGGGCAGGCTTCGTTATCAGCTCATCAAAGGACGGTGTCCGCTGCCAGCAGGACAGCGATGGTCACGGTGCCTGGGGGTTTCCAGGAATGAACCTGCCCGTGCCAGGCTTGTGCAGCTCTGGGCACAAGACAGGTTCCAGCCGTGGCCAAGAGCTCTTGGGATGCTCCTGGAGCTGATCAGGCAGGGACACGAGGATCATAGTTGCCACCAATAGGGCAGATCAGAGCCATCTCCAGCTCCCCTGCCAACAAGTTCCCAGGGCTGCTTGGGGCTGCTGCCTTTCAACCACCCCTGTGCCAGCCCTGGGGAAGACCAGGCAGGAGAAGATGGGACCCCGTGCTCGGCCAGGTGTGCAATGTTGGGGGTCCACATCTAAGAATCCCCCCTAAGACACACTGGGGGTTCACCCCTGCACAAGGGCACACGCAGAGGCAGCAGGGAGCATGGTGCTGCAGCCATCGGGGGCGGAAGCCCAGGCTGCAGTCTGTCCCCACTTGACCACCCAACATAACCCCCCCGCCGGCAGCCAACCCTGGGAGAAACCTCTGAGGGGCTGCCCCGTCCCCTCCTCTTCCTCCCACCAGGGTGGGTGGCAGTGCCAGCACCCTCGGATGAGCGACTCAGCCGTCCCCCCGCGGCTGTCCCCGTGCTCGCTGACCCTGGGGGGGACGGCAGCCGGCTCCCCCCGGCTGTCCCCCCCTCGCAGATGGCGTGGGCAGCCAGCACAGGTGGCCCTGCGCCATGGCAGATTGGGGCCATCCGCCTGCAACGCGCTGCAAAGGGCCCCGCATCCCCGCCACGGCTCGGGGACAAGAGCAAAGCCAGGTGTCCCCCACGGCCCGGGGAGGGGGTGCAGAGCCGAGGTGGGGGGGGGGGGGGGGGAACAGAGGGAGCTTCAGCTCCCTGCACTGCCCTACCTGGTGCCTGATCCAGCGCTGTGGCATCGGGCAGTTTTGTGAGGGGCTGATTTTGTGGAATTGTGCTAAGCAATGCCGTGGCAGTCCAGTCTGACGTGAATGTCTGGGCTGGATCCAGCATCTCCTTCCAGTCTACAGCTGCCCCTGCTCCTTCCAGGCAGGGACAGCACTTAGGTAGGAATCAGACACCAAAACTGGGTGGTCTGGGGCTGATTAGTGCAGGAGAAAGGGACCTGCAAGGGGAGAGGGGGGCACCCAAAAATCTGAGGGTTTTTTTGTCTCTCTCCATGGGTGATGGTGCTTGGACCCACACAGGTAACAAGCTCCAGGATGGGCATGGCAAGAGAATGATGTCCCAGCCTGAGGGGTCAATCACATCATGCAAAGGGACACAAATGGTGCTGGAGATGTGGTGCAGGAGCTGTCAGGGCAAGGCTGGTGGTTGGAGCAGGTAAATCATTAATGCTGGAGAAAACCAAGCTGGCACCCTGCCCGTCACTCGTCGATAGGAAAACTTGATGTTGGGAGGGGAATTTTCATATCTAAGCTTCCCCTCCAACCCTTGCCTTCCCCCCAGGGAGCAGAGAGCTGGGGATCCGCGCACGCACCCAGCCCCAAACCAGTCTCTCCCCGAGCACGTTCTCCTCCAACCCAGCTGGTTTTGCTCCCAGCCTGCTCCGTCTGTGCACATTGAAGCTTTTTCTAGGTCTGAACTGCTTTTGGCAAGCCAGGCTCCTGTTGGCCTGTCCCTCTCCCCCCCATGGTTGGCTCCCCCCATGCGCTCCCCGTCTGCTCCCTCTCCCCCTCCCCGGTCGAAGCCCTGCCAGGGCCATGGCAAATCAGCGCGAAGCCTGCGGGGCAAATCGGTACAAATGAGACCAAGCAAGAGGGTGGGGAGGAATGGCGAGGGGGGGGAAATAACTCCTGGGTTGGCGCTTCTGTTCCCGAGTTTGATGTTTCCTGCAAACAACCCTGTAAATGCTCAGGAGCGGCTTGGGAAGGCACCTGCCCCCGCCTCGGTGGGGTCCCAGCTGGGGGGACAGCTCTCACCCCACTCCCCCAGTCTCCCCGCAGCCCCCCAACCCTGAGCAGGGACCTGGCTGGGACACGAACGGGGGCCGAGCTGTAAGTCTGGAAATTTCAATCTGTTTGGGGCTGGATGGGGGTGGGCAGGGGTGGAAGGTGTTGGGACTGGCTGAGGGGCTCCCTGTGGGAATGAAAATGCACTGAGGACCTGGAGGGGAAAACATTCCCCTGGTTCAAAGCTGCCTTTTCCTATCAGTTTGGCACTCTCCCCAAAAAACCCATCCATCCAATGGTAAGCCCAGTGCCACGCTGCATCCAGGGGCTCAGCTGGGAGGCAGGAGCTGCTACCTGGGCAGGGGATGCACGAACTGCCGGAACGGGCAGAGGAACCACTGGGTGCAGGGACGCGACCATTTCCAAGTGATGCTCTTTGATCCAACTCAGCAGTGTCTTTGCAAGCCTTGAAACTCCTTCTTATTAAAGAGGAGGTCAGATGGGGCCTTTCTGCTCGGGTTGCTCTCCTAATGACATGTCCGATCGCCTTCGCTGGGAGCAGCTCACGTGGAGCTCTGACAATAGGAAGTTTGTGGTGGGTTTTGGATGGATTCCCCATGACCATGTCGGGGGTCAGAGGCTCTGACTTTGCTGCTCACTTTAAAAACGAAGCAATGTGTTGGGAACCAGCCTGGGTGGGCAGAGAGTGCAGATAAATTTTAATGCATTTACCTTTCTGCGTTCATACAATGATCAAGCAGAGCGATGGTTTTCTGCCAGTTTGGAGATGTGATGAATTTGCAGTTGTAAAAAAGAAATACAAGTGGAGGGGAAGGGTGAAATTTAGCAATAAGACAGTATCATACATATTATCTGTAATTCTTTTTCCTCTAAATCCTTCATAATGGAATTGAAACTTAAACAAAGCTGCTGCGTTGTTGGAGGAGTTTAGGGACTGGAATGCTTAGCGGTGCCGACCAGGAACACAGTGCTTTGCAGCACAGGATGCCTGTTTGCAGGGATTTTGGCAATTAAATTGAGAGGTCACGTAAGGAAGAACACTTCACATCAGGCAGAGCCTTCCTAGGGCTTTAAAAAATAAAGAGCAAGGCAATCAGGTCAGTCAGTTCCTGGTGTCATCGTGGTGGGGGCAAATCCCAGGGCTGGGTTGGGATCTGTCGGGTGCTGCCTGCGCAGCAGGGCACAGGGCTGCCCTGCTCTCATCCACCTCACTCCCTCATCTCATCCAACCCACTCCCTTCTCTTTGGATTTGGGTTCCCCCCTGTGAAAATCCGGGACGAGAGGTTGTGGATGTGTCACTCTCCCTTCCCTTTGGATCTTCTCACCCTTTCCTGGACCCCCCAGGCATTTCAGAGCCCTGCCTGACCCAGAGGCAGTTTTGAGGGGACTCAGGTTTGAAGGGAGGGAGGCAGAAAGTCGCCGTCCTTCCCGGGAGGGCGTCCTGGTGACTTTCATAGCAGCTTCTCCGGACATCCCCAGCCCAGCCCCCTCCGGTGCTGCCGACACACGGTGCTGGGCAGCGCAGGACCCGCAGAATCGCGGCTGCACGGCCGTTCCACACCGTCCCGTGGCACAGCACAGGTTAACGAGCTGCCTTCCCCGCTTTATGCACCAGCTAATAACATCCCTGGTAAAGTCCCGGTGGCTTTGCCTCAGGCAATTATTACTCCTCCTGGTCATTCCTTGGCCAGTACCGACCTTGCTGGGTGATTTTGTGGCCAAGTGCTCCCTGCCCACTCAGCATCTCAGCCTCCTTCACTGAGATCTCTCTGCTCTGCTCCAGCCCTGGCGCTGCAGCCCAAGCTCTGCCCACGCTGCAGGGCTGGGGACTGAGCTGCTCTGACCGTTTTTGAGGGGCAGAAAGGGCTAGAAATGCGGGGAGCAAGACCACGAGGCAGCATCACCCTGGGAACAGCTTTAGCCTGCATTAAAAAAACCCACCGCAACCCAAAACCCTTATCCAGAAAGAGACAGAAGGCATCGAGGTGCCCCCTGCCTGCAGGTGAACCCCCAGCATTGCAGGTGAGCCCCCAGCATCTCAGGTGAGCCCACAGCATCTCAGGTGAGCCTGCAGCAGCGCAGATGTTCCTGCCTGAGACTAAACATAGTTTTGGAGGGGGGCAATCTGCCTGCAAAGCTGCTGCAAAGTGAAGGATCCCTGCTGGGCAACCTCCTCCCAGGGCTGTGTCCCTCTGCTTCCCTCACAGAACCACAGAATCATAGAATCAGTCAGTTGGAAAAGACCTTTGAGGTCATCAAGTCCAACCACCCCTGTCCACTACTGAACCAGATCCCTGAGCACCTCATCTACCCATCTTTTAAACCCCACCAGGGATGGGGACTCAACCTCCTTCCTGCTGGGAGCGTGTTATCCCCCAGGAACAATCAGCGTTTCTCTCCTGCAGACCTTGCAGGTCTCCCTGCCCACCGACCTGGAGCACAGTGGTCCCATCCCTACTCGAGGGCATCCGGCTGCTTCAGCCCCTGCACCTTGACCAGAGCTGATCTCAAACAGCTCTCCCACTCTGCAACTCCCCTCAACTGTTCCCAGGCTCTCCCAAAAAGCAGAAAACCGTTTCCCCTTTTCAGTTTGAGTTCTTTGGGCTCTCCTGGGGAGGTGGAGGAGGGTCCTAATTATGGTCATTTTGGGATGGGGTTTACAATGCACTGTATTTCATGGATGTGATTCCCAAACTGCCCTGGTGCCACAGCCTGTGCTGCACACAGTGCAGCAGCCTCTCCACCAGTTTCATTTCTCAGCTTTTAGCTTACATATACCCAGCCCTTGGCACACAGCCGCTCTTTGGTGCCTGGTTCAACCTTGTCACAATTCAAACATTTCCCTTGCTGGCTGCATCCTACACTCCCCGGCCCAAAGCAGTGCTGGGAGCTGGCAGGCGGGACCAGGGGCAAGGCTGCATCTTCTTGGGTGTGAAATAGGGGCAGCTGCCAGCTCCTGCTGCGGGATCCCACCTGGCTCTGCAAATCCTCCCAGGCTGGGGACACGGGCACATGGTTTAGCACTGCTGGTGTTTGCCCTGGGAGTAGAAACCAGTGCCCGTGCAGCTGTGCCCTGTGCTGCTGCAGCATGGGAGCAGCACCCCAACAGCCCCCCTTTTCCAGGGCTGGCTGAAATCACCGGCCCATCTTGGCCATATTTTGGCTAAAACAAGACCTGTCCTCTAACCAAGGGGAGGGGGAATCTTTTGGGGATTGCCCTGGGTGAGCCAGGATCCCTGACAAGAAGAAGAAGGGATGCACTCTGTGCCTGTTGTCCCTTCTCTTGCGCTGCCTTCCCTTGCCCAGCCCTGCCCTCCTGGGCTGGCTCAGCCAGAGGGAGGGAGTGAATGAGTGTGTCTGATCGTGGGTCTGTGTCCCGAGGATGCAGGGAGGAAGGCTCTTTGGCTGCATTGGGTGACCCAAAATGAGGACTGGGCAGCTTTCACTGCTAGAGCTCTTCTTGAGAAGCCCCCAGAGACACTGACCCATCTCAGAAAGTCCCAAGAAGGTCAGCTGTGGGACAACCAGGCAATATCTCCAAGCACTGCTTGCTCCACCCATGCTTGGCTGAGATGCGCAGAGGTCCCTGCAGGAATGTGATGGTCCCTGGCTCGAGGTGACCGGAGGCACAGATAGGTCAGACCCATCTGGGAGCACCCAGGACCCTTGGGCTCTGGGATGGCTGTGAAGAAAGTACTCCCCAAAGTCCTTTCCAACCTCATGAATGGTGAGAAGTTGCCATGACAAAATCATCGGGCACAAACTGTGCTGGAGCAGCATCACTGCCTTCTGCAAAGGGACACCTGGCTGCCCCTGGATAAGGGGAGGGAAAGGGGTGGTGCTTATCTGACCTTGGCAGGTCCCCTGACATGGTCCCCTGAAGTATCCTCACAGCCAAAGTGGAGGTGTATGGACAAGGTGGGCCAAAAACTGGCTGGACTGCCATGCTCAAAGTTTGTGCTGAGCAATGCAATGTAGAGCTTCTGGCTGGAGAAATGGGCTGGAGCTCAGCAAAGGGAAGTGCAAAGTCCTGCATCTGGGATGGAGCAACCCTGTGAAAGAGGACACGTCTGGAGCCAGCTGGCTAAAAGGCAGCTTTGCAGGAAAGGAGCCACATCCATCACATGAGCAGAGCCAGAACGCTGTCTGCCAGGAGCTGAACCAAGAGAGGAGAGGATGGGAAAGGCCCTGAAGAAAGCAGGAAGTGTTGAATGGGAACATGAAGACACAGGTGGGGAAGGCTGAGGGAAGCACTTGTGATGTCCATGTGCTGTAGCAAAGTCAACGAGGCAAGTGAGGATACGGCAATGGACACACAGAGGGCCAGAAGGGTTGGACTGCAAGGTGGGTTTGAACTGGAAGAAGGTGAATTTTCTGGTTGCAAGATGCAGACAGACTGGGTGGAGCAGGACACCTGAGCAGCTTGTACAGGTCATGGGAGAGAGCTTAGCGTGTGAGAAAGGTTCTATCAAGACAGGAACCTGTGGCCACCTTTGGGGTGTCTTAGGAGACACAGTAAGAGATGAGCTCTGCTGGGTGAGACCAAACAAAGCAGAGAGGAGGTCTCCTTTCCTTTCTTATTATTCCCATCCTCAGTTCATTTAAGGAGTGTAAACTGTCCAAGGATAAAGGGAAGTGAAAGGGAGGACATTTCTAACTGAGGAACTTGATTGCAGAGGTTTGGGAAGGTCATGGAGCCTCTGATGGGACAAGGGGTGACAAATTGCCCCTCGTTGTGTGACAGAGCTCATTGCTTTGCAGGGGAGGTGGCAGGGTGCACTGTGTCCATACCCAGCCTGGAGAGCTGTGCTCTCAGTGGGGCAAAAGAGACAATCCAACGACTGTGTCTGCACTGAGGACCTTCACGTGGCTTGGTCTGTGGTGGGAGAAAGTGGTGGATTTGGGGAATGAGCACAGAGCTGGACCCCACGTTTCCGCTCAGGCTGCTGCCTGTGTGCACAGCACACGGGAGAGGATGAGCCTGGGTGGCCAGGAGGAGGGGCTTTTGGAGATGAGCCACCATTCCCAGAGCTCTGCCCAGCAGAAGGCTGGGAGGATGTCTCCCAGGGGAGGTGGTCAAAAGCAGTGGGACACCACCCTAGTCTGTCAGACCAGCAGGAGAAAGAGAAACCTGAAAGATGGGCAAGAAATTTTTCATGTCCAGCATGAAGGTGACTACACCAAGCACCCTTCCAGGCCCTGGGAGCAGGGAAGGTAACACTGTGGGGCCATTTGGACGTCCAGGAGCCCTGCACATCACAGAGATGACACAGACTTCACTGCACAGGAGAGATGGACTACACCTTCCTATTCCATCTGCACGCACTGCTTGAGCACCCCACCTTCTCTCCGGGTGTACACCCTTTTCCCTTGGACACCACCTCCTCTGCACACCTTTGGGTGCTAACCACGCTGCTGATCCTTCCAGCTTGCACACAGCCACTTTCTCCTCTATCCAGCTGCACGTTTTCATTTGGAGACTGATGTCTTCACAGATTTGGAGGTCTCTGCCATTAAGTCACTGACTCCATGGTGGGAGCATGTGGTCTCCTCGGCGTCCATTAGCAGGTAGAAGTGGAGGTGGAGAAAGAGCTAAGAAACTCCTGCAGTGGGGCCCAGGCACAAGCTTGTGCGGGTGGTTGATGTGATGTGGAGAGACAGTCTTACATCTCCTCACCAGGTCCTGTCTCTTCCCCTGAGGGGCTTGTGGCAGGAAAGGCTGTGGGAGGAAAGCCTTTCGTGGTGGAGGACCCTCGCATCTCTGGAGAGCAGCCTGGAGGCGGTGACGGCCTGATCTCATCTCTCAAGGAGCCTGTGAGCTGTGCTGTGTGTGTCACAGGCAGAAGACAATGATTCCGACCCATTGTCACTTGGTTGAACACTTGCCACCACGTGTGCTTTTCATAGGAGGCTGGGGTTGCCCCGGGGAGTCTTCAGGCTAACTGAGATTCAGGGAGAGACAGCTGCTTTTTGGAGGTGGAGGCTGGAGGCAGAGACGCTCTGGAGAGCTCAGAGACACAGAAACACCTCCTGAACAAGTGCACAGGAGGGAGAAGAATTTGACCCAAAATTAGGGTGGACTTGTACACGTGAAGGTGCTGTGGCTCTGGTACACAGCAGGGAACAAGTTCATCATCTGGCCTGAAGGACACTCCAAGGCTGGGCAGCCTGGACTTCGAAGGGCAGCAGCACTCACAAAGACAGAGTCACCTTCTGTGTGGGCTGGGGTTTGGGAAGGGCTACAGGCTGGCTTTGTGTCTGCAGGTGGCCCTCACCCAAAGCTGCCTGTGAAGGGAACAGGAGCTCTCCCAACCAGAAATGCTGAATCCCCCAAATCCTGGAAAAGAAAAGGTTGAGAACCAAATGCTCTCAGGTTTTGGAACTGTGACTCTGAGCTTGGCTTAACCCTGGGATGTGAAGCACAGGGTTTGGTGACCCCACCCACACGCAACTGGTGATGAAGAACCCTCAGAGCCACAGGACATGGGTCATAGCCTCCAGGCCTCATATGTGAAGATGTGATGGGTGGGCAGATGTGGAAATCCTGCAGTTTGGGGCGGATGGGAAACCCCAGGCCTTTCTGACATTTTGTGGCCAATGGAAGAGAAGAGATTTTAGTTCAACAATTGAGACCCAGCCAGAGGAACACCTTGAGGTGGGAGCAGGCTCAAAGGTGCTGATGTGGAAAACCCCAAAGGCAAGGGCAGGGGGATGGCCTCACACAGTCACTGTACAAGAGCAGTTCTGCCCTGTGGGTGAGGTTGTGGAGGTGCAGAGCTCCCAGTCCCACCAGCCAGGCTTTTCTCCTCTTGCCAAGCGCCTGCTGCTTTGCCATGGCCAATTGCTCTTGTCCCAGCCTCCAATAAACGCTTAAAAGCTCAAATCACACAACCCCAGGCTATGAAAACAAAAAGGGACCCGATATCTGCTAATAGCCAAGCAGCCCCTGCGGCAAAAGCGCATCGTGGGGAAGTGGTTTGCATCGATCGATCAGTGGCTCCCGCGCTCCGCCCGCTCCCTCCCCGTGATGCCTGGCTGCTCCGGCCTCTGCACTGGGGAAAAGGGATAAAACCCCACAGGAAGCACCAGCTCAGAAGAGTTCGGGTAGTGGCAGGAAAGGGATGATTTGTGGGGTTAGAAAAGCCACCCTCTGCTTTCTCCCCACTGTAACGTCCTGGCCAGCACGGCTGTCGAGGCAGTGGGCTCCTGCCATGGCCACTGCTGCCACCAAAGCAACACTGGGACCACACATATTGGGGTGATGCTCGCCCTGAGAGAATACACGGCCTGGACAGCCCAGAAAGGAGCAGCCAGGTGGATGCAGCTGCAGAGAAGAGTTGTCTCTGCCATTGGGGTTGCCCATGCAAGGGTCCACAAAACGATTGCCACCTGTGCAGGGTAGGATGGGCTCATGAGAGACCACGGGAGCCTTCAGGAGCAGGATGAGGTGCAAGGCAAGAGGTTCAGCCCAACATCACTGAATGGAGAAGAACTTCAGAGCCTTTCTAGAGCCCCTTCCTCTATACCATGTCCTATGGCCTTCTGGGAAAGGTTGAGGGCAGACAGTTTTCATGGGAGCGCTGCGGTTCCCTGGCAGCCCACACACAGTGTGGGAGGACTCAGAGGACAGTGGCAAAGAAAGGAGGAGAGACAGGGTCTTTGTTCTAGCCAGAAAAGCCCTTAGGTGTTTGCAAAAGCAGCCACTAGGACAGGTCCACATCGGCAGAACTTCTCTGATGGCCTCACAGCCTGCAGAAGACCTGTCTTTGAACCAGACCCCTGCACTTCAGCAGAGTTGTCTTCTCCCTCCCTCTGCTGAGTGGTGGCACAGGCAGGCTCAGGGCTGCAGTGGTGGTTTGTGTTCATAGAGGAAACCCACCGGGCAGAGCTCCTGCTTGCAAACAGCTGCTGCAGACCAGGAGGGGGGCTCAGGGAAGGGGAAGAGGTCTGGAAAGGTTTGGCCCTTTGTCCAGCTTCAGCCTGGAAAGGAGATGGTGAAACAGGGCTGTGACAGTGAACCATGTGGCTGCAGGGTGGGGTCTCCTCCAGCCAGGGAGCTGAAGCACATCAAAAGAACTTGTGGGGACCAGTTGGCTTGGGAAGGCAAAGGAAGAAGCTCTGCGGGGTATACTGGTAACTCCCTGCTGCAGGATGCTTTGGAGGCTGAACGTTTCCACAGCTGCCAGGTTCCTGGTGGGAAGGGAGTCTGAGGCGTGCTGCAGGGAGCAGAGCTCTGCTGGGGCAGGTTTAGGAGGGCTGGAGAAGGATCACAGATGCTTGCCCTATATCTTGGGCATCTGCTTTTGGCAGTCGTTCGAGACACAACCTACCTGGCCTTTTGATGCCATCAGCTGCCCTGACAGCTGCGTGTCCTCCCCTGCATCCCTGTGTCTGGAGCTCAGGCTGGTGCTGGGATTTTTAAAGCACTTGAGCATCAGGGAGCACAGATCTCTTTCCTGGGCATCTATTCCTTCTTCTTTCCCTTTGTCTCTCCCTCTCTTTCTTCTCCCGTTGCCATTCGGCTGCCTCCATCTGACCGTGCCCCCCCTCCCATCGGCGGTCCCGGGGAGGAGAGCAGGGATGCTGCAATTCCCAGGCACAGGTGCGCGGTCCCTGCCGCGCGCTGCCCCCAGGCACGGCCCCCACCGCCGCAGCTGACAGCCCACTGGAAATAATGTGTTGTGGCAGAGAGAGACTCAGCAGACCACGAAGATCTGCTGGTGCGGGAACTGCTCAGCAACCAGGAGCCGCAACGCCTGTCTCCCAGCTCCGCGGGGCCAGATCCAGCTCTGGGGATGCCTCCACTCCACCAGAGCCTGCCTGGCTCTCACGCCACGCACTTTCCCACCCTCTCCCCTGCTTTTTCTTTGCTCTTTCCTCTTGTTCTCCTTTGCTCTTCCCCTGTGCAGCAGCCAGAAGATGGAAGAAGCCGAGCTGCCTGTCCCTGCGTGGGACAGCTCATGCTGTCCCCTGCATCACCTGGCACAGGAGGGGAATGGCTTTTGCAGAGCTTTGGAGGAGGATCAGGTGTGCAGGAATGGAACAACCAGTTCCAGTCTCCCAGCAAAGATTTAATCTGCCTGTGGTGTATAAACAGCAAATGTTTGTCCAGCTGACCTGCAAACAGGCGGCGTGCATCGCAGCGGGGCCAAGGCTCCCGTTCCCCCCTCAGCTGCTCTGGCCCTGCAGCAGGATGGGTGCATGGGGAGATGGGACAGGAGACCAGGGCACAGCCAGGATGCTCAGGGCACCCCAGGTTTAGCGGATGGATCCCATGGAATGCTCAGAGGGACCCATCTCGCACCCCTTCTGCTCCCGTGAGCATCGCAGCGGGTGTGCAGAGCTCTCCCGGCTCCCAGGCGTGACACACGCAGAGAGGGTCTGAGGGCTCAAGGACAAGTGTGTCCCTCTGGGCAGTCCCTCGCCGCAGTGAACCTGTGGGCAGGAGGCTCTGAGCTCTGCCTGCACCTCCTGTGATGGGAGAATTCAGCCTTGGCTGCTGCCAGTCAGCTCTGCATCCCTGCACCCCCCTGCAAAACCCCAGGGGACATGGGTTCATTACGAGGGGATTCTTCTGCCTATTTTCTGCAAGACTAGATCATAGTGGCAGGGTTGGCTTTCAGCTTAACCAACACGTGGGCACGCAGAGGAATGTCCCCAAACCCTGCCTGTGGCTCAGCTGTCCCACAGCCTCTGGTGCTACACTGGGAAGTCACAGCACGGTTTGTTCCTTGTCCCCATCGCAGGCAGGAGATGTTCTCTGCTGTTTCATGGCAAACAGGGGCTTGTAGTGATAGGACAAGGGGGAGCAGCTTTAAATTGGAAGGGGGAAGATTTAGATTAGACATCAGGAAGAAATTCTTCACAATGAGGGTGGGGAGGCCCTGGTGTAGGTTGCCCAGAGAAGTCATAGTTGCCCTCTCCCTGGAGGTGTTCAAGGCCAGATCAGATGGGGCTTTGAGCCCCCTGATCCAGTGGGAGGTGTCCCTGTCCATGGCAGGGGTTGGAACTGGATGGGCTTTGAGTTCCCTTCCAAACCAAACCATTCCATGATTCTATGATTCTACAAACCTCAGGAAGAAAATGGAAAGGGCCTTGTGTTGGTAGTTCTCTCTCCCACTATGTGAAAGCTCTCACCATGCACCCAGGGGAGGGTGATGCCCCTCGATGCTGGTCATGAGGGGAGTGGGCAGCAGAGCACAGAGCATTCTTCAGGCAAGCACAGCCACCTCCTGGGCCTGAGCTGGTGGCTCTGTCCCTGGGGCCACCACTCCTGCAAGGCACACAGTATCCCAGGGTGCAGCCAGAGCAGCCTGGTGCACCTCCTGGAGTGGGATGTTCAGGAGAGGAAGCACAGGGCTGTGGGGTGAGCAGCCACCCCCCAGCTCCGGGAGGTGGGCACACACGGCCACCCACATCCTGGGGCTGGTGACACTGCCACACGAATCCCTGCTCTGCTCGTCCCATTCTGATCCCTGCTGTGCCTGTCCACTCCAGCAGTTGCTGTTCCCCACAGTCCGATGGGGAAGAACCCTGGGCCACATGCAGAGGATGTGGATGCTGGGAGGTGTTGGGTCCAGCATGCTCTGGCTGGTGGGGAGCAATGCCTGTTGTAGGAGCAGCTCCAGGTCCTGGCTGCCCAAACCGCAGCGTGTCCCAGAGTGCAGAGACATCCTCCTTTCCCTTCCCACCCTGCAAAATTCATCTCCATCTCCCCAAAAGCCAGGGACCAGATTGTTTCCACGAACAACCCCGGCTGCTGTGTCTGCAGCAGTTCGGAGGTGCTGTTGTCTCCTTCTTCCTGGCTCTGCATCCTTGTGAAGATCTGCTGTGTCAGGGAAGGATTTGACCCTTTAGAAATGAGCCCCATTCATGCAGAATGAGCCCTCAAATTCGCTGCCTTCCCCAGAAGAAAAGGGAGTTCTTTTTCAGATGGGGAAGCAGCCGAGCCCCTGCAGGGCAGAGGGGTGTCTGGAGAGGCGATGCAGGCGTGTGCATCGTGTCAGACGCAGGACGTTGCTGCTTGGCCATGTGTGGAGGAGCCCAGTGTTGTCCCAGGGGAGGTGAGGAGCTGTGGTACCATGGGCTGACAGACTCAGTTCCCGAGGGGGCTGCCATGGCCAGCCCAGCATCAAGGGCTGCAGGCACATTTCTGAGGCATTTTGATCTAGGAGAAGACAGCTGGAAGTGTGGAGGTGTGTTCTAGCCTGGACTGGGTTTCCAGGCTGGATTGTTCTCTCCTGGCAGAGGAAGGGACCCAAGCCAGGGTCAGTCCCTGCAGCTGACGCGGCAGGACCACCTTTGCAGCAGCCATGTCAGGATACAGGCAGTTCCCAGCCTCTCCCTGTCCAGTCTGTCTGTCTGACCATCCTCTTTGCACCATGACTGCACATTCACACGTGGGGTTGCAGGTATCTGCATCCAGCTCAGCTCTGCACCAGCTTAGACACAAGAGCTTGGGGGCTTTCAGTCGGCTCCGGCACTGCAGCACCCCATGAGATGGCAAAGCTGTGCAGGTCCAGCATTGTCCTTGGGACTGGAGTGGGTTTCTCCTCCATTCCCTGCCCTCAGCAGAAGAATTGTCCCTGGGCTGGCCGGGGACTTCCCAGGTGAGGCTCCAGCTGGGCAGGCAGGTTGCCCAGGAGCTTCAATGTCAACTCGAGGTGGTTTAGCTTCAACGCCTTCAATGGTGTTTGTTTTCCTACTCCTCTGGGGTGGTTTGACAGAAGATGGATAAAAATGAGGTCAGCAGGTGTGGGCATCCCAACAGGGTCTGGGCAATAATTCCACTGCTGGCCTGGGTGTAAATCCCAAACACGGGAGTTTCAGAGCGAGGTTCCAGGAGCTCCAGTCCCTGGGGCCAGGAGGTGCCCATGGAACAGAGCCATCATCCCGGGGAGCCACAGGCCCAGCTCACCAGCTCCATGCTGTCCTTCTTCCAGGGCACACAGTGGTTCCTGGAGAAGTGTGGGAAGATTCACACGCCGTGCCCCTCCATTCCCACAAGGAGCGGTCTCCAGGCACCTACCGCCATGTCCAAGGACAACACGGGCTGCAAGCTGACCTCGGTCTACAAGCACAAAGAGAGGAAGCCAAAAAAGCCCCACTACATCCCAAGGCCATGGGGGAAGCCGTACAACTACAAATGTTTCCAGTGCCCCTTCACCTGCATGGAGAAGTCCCACCTCTACAACCACATGAAGTACAGCCTGTGCAAGAACTCCCTCTCCCTCCTTATTGAGTCTGACTGGCCCTACAAGAAGGGCAATCTGCTCCACCCGGAGCTGCGGCTCCTGCACGCTGCGGACACCTCCCGCCTGCGCGGGCGGCAGGATGAGCAGGACACCTGCGACTCCTCGGCCACGTCGGGAGGGTCGGTGAGGACCAAGCAGGCCTCCAGCAGGGATGGCCTTGAGGACAAGCCGGCAGCAGGGGCAGAGATCCTGCCTGAAGGGGCTGGTGAAGAAGGTGGCCTGTTCCAAGAGGAGGAAGAGGATGTTGCTGGCCTGCTGAGAGAGATGGACGCAGGAGAGAAGAAAGAGAAAAACGAAGAGGCAGGTTGCCAAGGTGACCCAGCTGAACCAGAAGTGAACACTTTGGTCTTTGGTTTCAAGAACAAGAGGGACAAGCCTTGCAAGGAGGTGGAGCCCGACTTCATCATCACGGATGTGTTCTCCCTGAAGAACCACGTCATGAAAAGCAGGGAAATGGCCTCCCCAGACCTAGATGCTAAGCCAAAGCATTGCAAAGTGCCAAAGAAATGCCTGACCAGCAGTGGGATCCTCATGGAGCAGTGGAAGTTGGTGGCAAATGGGCAAAGGAGGAACACACCTGAGGTCTCCCCAACTTGTACTGACAGCAATATCATCCCGTGCTACCCTCCTCCAGCCTACAGTGACTACCACGAACCTCAGGGCCTCAACCTCTCACTGCTGGGTATTAATTATCCACTAAACCCCAGTCTCTTCTCCTACCTGAGCCCCACCATGGCCAACAGTGCTACCACACACCCACACTTGGCTCAGCTGCCCTTCCTGGCCTCCACAGCCCAGCTGATGCACCCACACGCCTCCCACTTCCAGCCTCTGCAGAGCCCTGAGCGCTCAGCGTTTCTTCCCCGCTTCTACTACCCCTTGCTCTTCGAGCACACCTTCAGCTCCACAGAAAGCAAGATGCCCTCCAGCAAGCCAGAAGCCCAGCAGTTGGTGAGCTCTGTCATGCCCACACAACCCCAAGTCAAACCTCCCAGTGAGCCAACAAAACCAGGGCTGCTGAAGGTGCCAGTTCTGAAGACAGGTCTTCCTTGGTCCAAAGGTGTCAGAGAGGAGCCAACCTCTGAGCGCAACCACCCGGCCGTGCTGGGGCAGGAGGAGGAGGAGAAATGGCTGTCCCAAGAGAAGGAGAGCAACCCAGCTCTGGGCCTCAACAGCCTACGCAAAAAGCCAGCCACTGACATCTACCAAAACATGGTGGGGGTGAAGGACAGTGTGTTTGCCCCTAGCAGCGTCCAGAAGCCAGAGTTACCAGTGGTGACCTGTCTGGAGACCGGCAGCCCTCCAGGCAACCCCCTGAAGAGGAAGTTCACCACCAATGGGCTGGATTTGATAGGACCCGAAAGGCTGATGCCCGGAAAACTCAGCTACCAGGGCAGGTAAGGTGCCTGTGGTGTCTCTGCCTCTGTGTCACATCTGGTTCGTCCTAAACATCATCTCCATACCCTGCCATAATACTGATCCCCTCATTTGCCCCTAAACTATGAGATGAGTCTCCAAAGACTGAGCACACCCCAGGATGGTGTTCCACACCAATGCCCACTCAGAGCAGGGCTGGCTGCCCTCCAGGAACAAAGGACCTGAGGAGTCTTCAGGTGCACCCAAGCACCTGGGCGATGCCAACACTCACTGTCCCTCATGTTTCCCTGTTTTACACAGGGCCAGGTGTGCTGTGGTGTCTGTGTGGTGGAACCTGCACTCCCCAGGCACCAGGAAATGTCCTCTCCAATTCCCAGATATCCCAGGGCTGCTGCAACAAGCATTGCCTATTTTTAAACACACACATTTGCATTCCTTTGATTTGCCTTCTGGTTCCAAAGCCCAGAGGGAGGGTCATGTTTCCAAACATTTCCTTCTACCTGGGGCTAGAAATGTGCACAGCTCCCTTTAACCAAATCTCTGTCCCTCTCCTGGCTGGGCAAGTCCAGCTGAGGCTCCAAGAAAAATGTCACGGTAAAACCCACCACTTTTGGACCCCGGAGGAGCTTTCTATGGAGAAGCTCTCCATGGTTTTCTGTCTCCACCTGCCTATTCCCTGCTCTCAGGCTCTCTGGAGAGATCCCCTCCAACTGAGCCTTCAGGACTGTGGAATGGTCATTTTCATCAACACTCTCCAGCGGTCCAAGAAGGAGAATCCAGGTTTGGTCGGTTGATGTGGGAGCACTTATCAGCACCATCTCCCCAGACTGGTCTCTCCCTTTGTTGATGGGTGGCACACAATAGCCCAGGTCATGGTTCATCTGCCTCCTGGGCAAGCAGGTCCAGCCAGGGCTCTGCATACTCAGACCAAAGCCTTTCCTGGAAGGGCCTTGCGTTGGCAGCAGACAGTGGAGGAACCCTGGCTGAATCTGCACATGTGCCCAAGGCCTTTCCTAACTCTTTCCCTACTGACTGTATCCACTTCTTCTCTGCAGTGGTTCAAGGGCCAACCCTGGCCACATCCCCAAGTCCCTGGACCACTGGCACACAGAAGCCCTCACTGGCCGGCCTGAGGAAATCGAGAGGGGCAATGACACTGAAGTTCTTCCCTCTGTGGGTACTGGCCTGGACCATGGCCTCTGCAAGCAGAGCAGACCCCAAGAGACTTCTGCCACCATGATAAACTCTGAGGCCACAACCATGCTTATCGGGGACCTGTCCAAAACCTTAGAGGAGTATCAAGAGGTGGAGAAGAAACTGTCTGATCTGGCAAAGGAGGACACCCCAGGGCAAAAAGAGCTGAGAGACCAGCTCGTAAAAATCCGAAGAGAGCTCTACCACATCCACCAGGCACTGGAGAAAGCCACTAAATCCCACGAGGGGCCTCTGGACCTCTCGGTGAAGAGATCCTCTGAAGGTCTGGAGAAGGTGCAGCCAGCCAAGAAGGAGCCCTGCAACATGAGCCTGGGAAGTGAGAAGCTCCACGGCAAAGACCAAGGGGCCCTCAACAAATGTATGGCTGCTGGGGAGGCTGGAGATGGAGGGGGGGTGCCAAATTGCCTCCTCGAGGCTGAGAACAAAACCATCGACCTGCTGATCAAGATGAGCCGCTCCGAGAGCCTCCGGGCACCCTCCTCCGAGGCCCAGCTGGGCGCTGTAATCAAGGCCGAGGTCCTGCCGCTCACCGTGCCCCTGGAGCTCCGGCATGTGATGGAGCCCTACTACAGCCGGACCACCAAGTGCGAGGCAGACTCCAGCGTCCTGCTCTGCTCCGACGGCAGATCCAGCACCACCCAGGGCCCTCAGCTCCCGGTCACCACCGAGGACGGGCCCCTGGGCTGCCGGGCCGTGCAGCGCTCCCTGTCCTGCAGCCTTCCCAGTGAGACGGACGCGGTGTGTGTCCACAGCCCTCTGCGTGCTGACCCCTAAGTCCACCTTGCTTGAAAGCTCCTGGATCTCACAGACCACCTCATGTTTCACCTTCCTAGTGTCCCCCCTCTCCGCTCCCCCTCTTCTCCATGGATGAAAGATTAACCACTGCCTGGCTGGGGCCACGTTGCGTGGGGTTCCACATCCCTCCCCTGACTGAATCCATAGGGTGTAAAAAACACAGTCTTTGTCTCACCCCTGAGTCAAGGACAGAGCTCCTGGGCTCTGCGTGCTCCTCACTTTCCTGGTCCTTCCAAAGTGAAAAAAAGAGAACTGTTAAAAGCATCAAGCTTTGGGCAGAAGGTTCATCCAGCCCTCTCATCAGAGACACTCAGGGACTTTTGCCACCCAGCTCCCATCATCTGCAGGCAGAGGAGGGACCACAGACAGGGGATGTGCAAGGTCAAGACTTGGTCCAGCCCTGGTTGTGCTCAGACTGCTGCTGTCACCTTGTACAGTGCAGAGGTGGTGGCTTCGCCCCATGGCGTCTTGAGGCCCACAGCAGGGAACTGATGCCCATCTGGACTGACCCAGAGGCCAAAACTCTCTGAATTCTGGAAACAAGAACATCCTCCCAGCCACAAGGACCAGATGACATGGGAGCCACCTTGTCACAGCTCACATCTAGGTCCTGAGCTCTCCTGCCCACGTGTTTGGACTGCTGGGCTGTGGGGATTTGTTCCTGCCCACTAGTCCTCCAGCATCTGCTCCTTCTTTGTCTTTCTAGACATCCCTTCCCTCTGTCCCCATGGCCTTTCCCATGCAGAGCTGATGCACATTTCTCCTGAAGGTCCTGATCCTGCAGAGTACTGCTCTCACGAGCTTCTGCCCACCAGTCCTAAACCCCCGAATGATGACACATGGGACAAAAAATGGGTGAGATGATGCTTCCACAAACCACCTTGTTCAGGTGAAAAGGTAGAAGACCCTAAAAACAACTGTGAAGGGGCAAACTTGGCCTGTCCCAAGCTGGAATGATGCTGAGGGGTCACCTCTTAGCCAGAGCACTGGAGAGCCAATCACCTGGGTAGGTTCCTGCTTCTTGCAGGATGAGCACTGGTCTTTCTGAAAGGCCACCTTCTCCCTGTGCTCACTGGGGGCTCTTGCCTCTGTTGGGCAGGCTGGTACCCCCTCCCTGTCACTTGCCACCTCCTTGAGCAGCATCTGCTCTGGCTCAGGATGTCCCCACACTCGGGTCAGGATTTCTTGGACTTCCTCGCACTGTGGGAGGTTTAATGTGCTCTCCTCAGCTTGGCAAAGCCAAGAAACCTTTCTTCTCCTATCCACACTCCCTGTTCAGGAGATGGTGAGGTCTCCTGTTAGCATGAAGGGCCTTCACTGACTTGACCTAGTGGTTTGTTCTTTACAATGTGAAGAGCTGGGGTGGGCAGAGGGAGGGGAGGACCAAGAGGACAGCAAACAAAGCCACAAATAATGGACCTACATGGCTCAGCAAGGGAGCTTTAAATGCTGTCTCTGCTCTGGGCATCAAGTGGACAATCTGACTGCAGGTGGCTGAAGAAGGCAAGCCTCCACGGGGGACCAGGGACTCCTGAGTACTTTGATGGATGCAGACAACAGGAAGACTTAGCTCTTCTCATGTGATTGCTCTTTGAGCAAAGCTTCCACCTCATCAAAGGGGTTTGTCACCGAAGGACTTCACTCAGGGCTCACAGGAGTTATTGGTCTTTTCGGATAAAAGTGTGGGGCAAGGGGGACATTCAAAAGGAAAGATGCTCAGCTCAGGATGGTGGCATTTTTGAGCCGGCTCCTAATCTTCCTGATGGACCATGTCCTGCTGTGTCCCAGCATGGCCCTGGCTACAAGGCCCAAGGGAAGGTCCTGAGACCACACCAGAAGAGACTGCAGAGCCTGGGTGCAGGATCCTCTACCCCAGAGCTCAGGGGAGGTGGTGTCGGGCCTTTCTTTCTGAGTTTTAATACTGCTGTCATCTTTGGATGTCATAACCCCAGCAGCAGAACAGCCCCCTCCATACCAAGCACCTTGCTCACGTTGCCCACTCCCAACAGCCTGCCAGTCTCTCTCCAGCCTTTTCTGCCACCCTGTGCCCCTCAGCCACCTCGTGACCCTCTGTTGCCCACACTTTCCCAGCTCCCTTGCTCACACAGCCCCAGCAGCTGCTGTCCCAAAGCCAGCACCTCTCCATTCCCATTTCTCAGGGCTCCCCACTCTCCCCCACACCATAGTCTCTGTGCATCAATCCTGCTGGGACCCTCCTCCAGGGTACCCACAGGCACAGCCAAAAAGCTGGAGACCATTTTCCCTGTGGCATCCTTCCCTTCCCACCCAGCTTTTACCTCCTCTGAGGAACAACAAGGTGTGTAGTTCCCTCTGCCCACCTGGGAGCCCCAGCTCCTCCCAGCCCCAAGCATTGCACTGTCTTTCTTAGCAGATCCCCATCTGAATTCGGGCACCTTAAAGGTTCAAGAACTCACAGGGACAGCTGAGCTCTGTGTGCAGCAGCCCTGGTCTTCAGCAGGAGATCCATGCCCAGCCCACCAGGCAGCGCTGCCTTCCACCCCTTTGTAGCTGAGATTTTGCCTGCACACAAGTCACCTCTCCCACCACAGCCCCAACTCCATCCTGCCACCCAAGCTGGGGTGCTGTCCTGCTCCATGGTGCCCATGCTGGGAGCCAAACACCTCTCCCACGAGCAGAGCTGGCACCAGCAGCCCTCGTCACGTCGCTCACGGTTGCCCTCGCCTCCGCAGAAAGCTGGGGGGGCAAATGGGAGGTGGAGGCCAACCACACAGTATTTATTGTTCACGGTTTTACGAATGTACAAAACAAAAACCAAACCATTAAAGAGAAAACCTGCGAGCAGGGGTTGCTGTTGTCTGCTTTGTTCTCCTCTCCTGGGAGCCCTGGCCTGATCCTGCCACAGCCCCACACCACCACGGCTCTCCAGCCCAGAGCCCACACTCACTGGGTTTTGGAGGCTCAGGGTCAACCATCAGCAGGACATGGCCACATGTTCATAGAACCATAGAATGGTTTGGGTTGGAAGGGATCTCAAAGCCCATCCAGTTCCACCCCCCTGCCATGGGCAGGGACACCTCCCACTAGACCAGGGTGCTCAAGGCCCCATCCAACCTGGCCTTGAACTTCTCTGGGCAACCTGTTCCAGTGTTCCAGAGTCAAAGTTGGCTGCTGGCTGCACGTGGTCAGTGTTTACATGGGTGGGTTCTGACAGTTTGATTCTGCTGGATCAGCAGTGGGACCCCACCAGCTGGTCTCATGCTGGGGAGGGGGCAGTCCACTACGCCTGAGGGCAGTCACCAGGAGGAGAAATGCCCTCATAGGAGCCAGGAGGGTCTGAGTTCCTCCTGCAGAAGTCCCTGCACACACATAGAGCCTTCTCCTCTGGAAAGAGGCAGAGCAGCTCCCTGACCATCTACCACGGCTGGGCCATGGGGCCGCAGCACCCTGGGTCCCAGTGCAGAGCAGAGAGGGTCAAGTCCCACGTCTCCAGTGCCACCTGGCTGCTCACATTCTGCACCTTGTTCCAAGGGCTGCTGGTGGCACCTCTGCATAGAGGATGGCTCCACTTTCTGCCCTGCCATGGCTGTCCCCGGGCAGTCCCCTGCCCAGGGACTCCTGCAGGACCCTCAGGAGGTGGCTAAGCTGGTAGCACCATTCCAACTGAAAGATGAAAGCATTTACCTTTGCATTTAAATAATGGATGGGAGTTGAACTGCTGGGGTGGCTTATCCAGTCTGCAATCTGCACCCCGGGGCCCTCAGCCCACTCCAGCACAAGGCCCATTACACGGCTATTTGGTCACCCTAAAGGCATCTGATGGCGAGCCATTACCTGCCCTTCATGGCAGGCCCACCTGATAGCCATCTTTCTTGGTCATGGTTGACCAAAGTCCCCCTACTTGCACGTTCCTCCCACTTCCCTGCCAAGCCAAGACCAGTCCCAATTGACAGCTGGAGCACCCAGCCAAACCCCTCCCCACCAGCCCCCCTTCTCGTGGGGCTGGGGGGACACAGGGTCACAGCAGGTCCCCAGCACAGCTCAGAGCCCAGCAGCTCCTGGTCAATGGAGCTGCACAACTTTTATGGGTTTCTAACCCCAGGTGGGTTCTCCTCCAGGTTCAAGAGCAAAGGAGAGCTCAAGGATTGGGAGCGGGGAAGTTTCCTAATAAACAAACCCTCAGGGGAGGCTTATCTGGAGCAAGGCAGTGGAAGGAAGGAGATTTCAAGGTTCCTTGTAAAAGAGGAGGTTGTTCCTCTCCCCATCCCTTTGGCACAAGGATGTAGCCCCAGGGAAGCTGAGAGCAGGGGCACTGAGGGTGGGTTTGCTGCATCCCCAGTGACTTTTCCAGATGTGTTGATATGACCACGAGCTCCGGCTCCATGCACTGCTGAGGTCAACAGCAAGGGGAGACAGTGCAGGGGCAACCCAGGACCCTGAAACGTGGGAATGGGGTCATGGTTTGTGGGGAAGAGCAGCAGGACATCAAGCCAGGCTGCTTCTCATGAGCACAGCAGCCCCAAGCACAAGGTGGAAACATCCCACAGACCCCATGAAAATGTCCCTCAGTTTCTCTGGCTTGGTGGCAAAGGGCCAGCAGCAAATTTGGAGGATGGAACCCGTGTTGGAACAGGACAGTGCCTGTAGGGGCACAGTCCCCAGGCTACATGGAGGATGGTGGGGGCTGTGGTGGGCATCACCTCCTGCTGCTGCTCCCCAGAGTGGCAGGGGAAACCACAGCTCGAAGGTCAGTGTTACCAACGCCCTTGGGTTTGCCCCCAAGGAAAAGATGGGGTAGACACAACCCTGTGTTCAGGGAAAGAGGGCACTGCCACACACTGGCAGAGTGCTGCTGTGCCACCAAGAAACGGGGACAAGCTCGATGCCAGGGTGAGTCAACACTGGCAGCTGGGTGGGGGATCCCCAAGCGCTCTGGTACCACGCAACTCCAGAGGTCGTGGCTGAGATGACTGCAGGAAGACAAACCCCGAGGTGTGCTGCCTGCTGCCTTGCCTGGCCGTGTCAAAGAAGCCCACAACCCACCTGCGGCACGGCCGCGGAGCTGGGCGCTCACTCGTAACGGTGGGCTACCAGGTGGAACCAGCTGGAGGTGAGAAGTGGTTCCTGCCCAGCACAACCAGTTTTCTCTTACCCCAACGCGGGCAGGCCAGAGCTGGGAGCAGTGGAAAGTTACCAAACGTGGACTAAAGAAGGGCCAAGGTCGGCCAGGAGATTTCTGAGCAGACGTGTGAAGCTGCAAAGACAACCTGGAGCAGAATTGCTCTGTCTCGGGCAGGAGGGAGGTAACGAACCGGCTTCGCAGCGGCGGTAGGGCTGAATGCAAAGTGTGGTCTGAGGGTGCGTGGAGATGGCAGGTTTGGAGGACTCTGGAGCTGGGAAGACAACTCAGGAGCTGCCTCAAAGGGTTCCCATTGTCCTAGGGAGCCTGGCCCAGCCCACCTTGCGCTTCTCATCTGGAGAATGTGATGCAAGGGTTTTTTTCTGCCAAATGCAAGGCCCAGAGAAGCGGTGGCCTTAAGTAAGGAGTGGTGGTGTTTTCAGAAGCAGCTCCAAGCAAAGCCTCCTAGAAGGTACTAGCAGGGCCAGGAAAACCTCCTAGAAGATACTAGCAGGGCCAGAAGGAACAGAATTCTCTTTGTCTCTTCCTCAGTCCTCTTCTCAGCCTCGTCCCTCCCTTTGCTTGGAAGCATCTGCACACCAGGAGCAAGCAGGGGAGGACACTGACTCCCCTCGAGGCAGAAGTGTTGTCCTGGCACACCAGGACACCAGGAGAGCAGCACAGGTGTGCTGAGAGCTGGCAGGGGGCTGCTCTGCAAGGACAATGCTGCTGTGGGTGAGCAGCCCAGCCTGTGCCACCGCCTGCTCCCACCCAAACTGCAGCTCTTGTGGAAGAATCCTCCTCATCCTCTGGGGATCATTTCTCTGGGAGGAAGAGGAGCAGAGCTCAGGCAGCCCAGAAGGCATCACCCTAAGCATTGCTTGAAGCTCACCCTGGATGTGCTGGTCCCAGCTGTTTGTGGAAGCAGCACTACTGCTCCTCTCTGCCCGCACCATCACAAGTGCTGTGGTGGCATCGCTACCTCCAGTGTGCCCCAATGACTGTCCCCTTTCTCTGCTGGGACACTGCTGCAGTGCTTCATGTCTGCCACAAATCCTTCAATACCAAGCAGGCAGCAACGGACACCAAACTATAGGGCAGTCCTGGAGAGCTGCTGCTCCTGAGCTGCTCGGGTAGCGGTCGTATTCTCCATCCCTCGTGGCAAGTAGCCTGGGTGGGCACGAAGGGACTCGGCTTTAAGTGAGGAAAAAAAGAGCACAAAAAGCTACAAAATTTCCCTGCTGCTTTTCTCCCATTCTCATCTGTTATTGCAATCCTTTCCCTGCTCCTGGATGCCTCTGAATGGATCGTTTCCCTGGGTATTTGCCTAGGGCAGAACCATTCAGGCTTTCGAGTTGGATCAAACGCCCACAGAGGGAAGCACGGAGGGTTTAAACACTTAGAAGAGCTGGGGCAAGTAGATAACAGTGTTCCAGCTCTAACCTGGGCTGATGCTCCCTGAAGGCAACCAAGCCAAGGAGGAGAAGGTTTCTTTTGGTCATCCTGGCCTACAAGGGGGTGAGATCCCAGCTGAGGATGGTGTTTGATCAGCTCCTGCCTTGCTGGCCACTCCCCGCCTGGAGGACACATGAGAGAGGGCCCACCCTGGCTGTGACCTAGGTGATGTGGAAGTATAAAAAGGACATCAAACTACTGGAGAGTGTCCAGAGGAGGCCACAAAGCTGGTGAAGGGTCTGGAGGGGAAGTCGTATGAGGAGAGGCTGAAGTCACTGGGTCTGTTCAGCCTGGAGATGAGGAGACTGAGAGGGGATCTCAGAGTTGTTCTGTGCTTTCTCATAACGGAAGGAGGTGAAACAGGGGCTGAGCTCTTCTCTCTTGCAACCTATGATAGGACCTGAGGGAATGGCAGGAAGATGTGCCAGGGGAGGGTTAGACTGGATATTAGAAAGAGGTTCTTCCCCCAGCGGGTGGTGGAGCACTGGAACAGCAAACCAGGGGAGCAGTCACAGCATTCCAGAAGCATTTGGACAATGCCCTCAATCACACAGTGTGAATGTTGAGTGTCCTACATAAGGATAGGAGTTGGACTCGATGATCCTTTTGGGTCCCTTCCAACTCAGGTAGTTGCATGATTCTATGATTCTATGCTGAGGCACCAAGAGCCGGGTGCTCCCTGCTGCCGCGTCCTTGGAGTGCAGGCGAAGATGCTGAGGGTCAAAGGGTTGAGAGGGAAGGAAGAAATGTTCCTGCAAGGCAGAAGATGACTGAAGACCTGGGAGAGCCTTGTTGCCAGATATGGTGTCTGGTGCCAGGGCCTTGTCAGCCTTGGCTCCCTCAGTCCTGGCAGTGACCATTGCAAAGCCAAAACACCCACATCATTTTCAGGGGTTGGAGTTGCAGGGGGTCAGACTCCACAGCCACTCTTGCTTCCTCTGTAATTTTAGGTGTGGGGTACCCAAGGATGTAGAGAGGTTGTGTTTTGGGTGGGAAAAGGGAGCAGAAAGTGCAGTTGCTCCTTGCCCATCTGTATCTGGTGCCTACCAGCCTGCTGTGTGCCAGCACACCAGCCTGGACACCTCCTCATTGGGGTCAGAGCAACCCTTCCTGGAAGCCCAGATAGCCCAGTACTGCCCATAAGAGGATGCTTCTGGCATGCAAATTTGCTCCAATAATCCTTCCCCACCTCCCTGGAATTCAGCAGTGCCCCTGGACCCTCAGAACCCTCTCCACTGGGATGAGAATGGGGCTAGGTTTGTACAAAGAATCTGTCCTCCTCTTGCTTCCCACACAGCCCTGGGACATTGTCCCTTACCAGGACACAAGGATGTTTTGCATTCCTCCCACCAGACTCTTGGAGCCAGGATGGAGAGGTTGGAGGAGCCAGGCCAGAATGGGATGGAGGGAGCCAGCATGGTGGCGCTGCTGTCAAGCTGGTGCCTGGTATGGGGTGGTGATGGGGACACTGCCACCAAGGACTGGCTGGGGCTCACCCATGGATCTGCTCCCTGTGGGAAAGGGCCTTTGTTCCGCTGCCCCAGCGTGCTTCACAGCTTTTGGCCTCTCAGCTGGGCTCAACAAGGAGCTGGATTTCTCAAAGGGGATTAACTCCCTCATCCTCCTGGGAGCCTGTGAGAGACAGAGGCTGCAGAGGAGGAACAGAGCAAGGGAGAAGCTGAGGTGTCAGCTCAGCCCTTATCAGACCCTGGAGAATCATCTCCATGGGTTAGCTGACCAGGAACTGGTCCTGTGGGATGCTTGAGCTGCCAAGAGGACAGTGCCAGGGCACCGTAAGGGACCAGAGGAATTACAATTTTCCTTTTTGGTGGCATTTCTGTGATGCCTGAAGTGGAATTGAATTCCTGCTCTCTCCTCCATGTACCTGGGCTTAGGAAGCCCCAGCCCATGTATGAGACTGGGCTCCAAGTGCGCCATCCTCCAGCGTGTCCCCAGACTCCTGCGTGTCCCCAGCTGTTCACCGAGGGTCCTTTGGGGACAGTGAGGGAGCGTGGCTGGGACTGGAGGGCTCTGCTCGGGCTGGAGATCACATTTTCTGCGTGGGGTTGTGCAGGTAGGTGCTCCGGCTTCGCAGCAAAAGCTCTTGCGCTGCCCTGTGACACCGCTTTCCACTGCCCCCACGTCCGAGTCACGGTAAATTGCTCGGTTTTGATAATTAGTGCCAATCATCCCCTCGGTTGTTCGGACAGACGGAGCCGCCTGGCGTCTGCACAAAGAAACAGCACGGCCACGTCCAGCCCCAGCAGCCGGTCACCCGCTGGGCACCCCGCATCACCCCGCTTCACCCCGCACCTGCACCCGCCTCTGCTCGCAGAAACAACCGCAGCCCTCGGCTGGCATTGCTGGCGGTGGCACAGAGCAGCTGGGGACTGTTGGGACCCTCCGGGCTGGAGCGCTCCAGCATCCAGTGAGGACCTGAGCTACACGGGGATTCTGTTGCACCACAATTATCCCTCTATCCATGTCCTCCTGACCCTGTCCCCAGCCATGGAGGTGGGACCTAGATGGGGAAATCATGGAATCACAGAATGGTTCGGGTCAGAAGGCACTTTAAAATCCAACCAGTCCCACCCCTCTGCCATGGGCAGGGACACCTCCCACTGGATCAGGGGGATCAAAGCCCCATCCATCCTGGCCTTGAACACCTCCAGGGATGGGGCAGCCACCACTGCTCTGGGCAACCTGGGCCAGGGCCTCCCCACCCTCACAGCAAAACATTTCTCCCTAAGATTTCATCGCCATCTCTCCTATTTCAGCTGAAAACCCTTCCCCTCATCCTGTCCCTGCACTCCCTGATCAAGAGCCCCTCCCCAGCTTTCCTGGAGCCCCTTTCAGTACTGGGAGGCTGCTCTAAGGTCTCCCCACAGCCTTCTCTTCTCCAGGCTGGACAACCCCAGCTCTCTCAGCCTGTCACAGTGGAAGGGTCTGGGTTTTTTTTTCCACATGTTTATGATGAGGTGGCAATGACATTGGCTCATCCCACAGGATCTCACTCCAGCTCCTTGTACACATCCCAGGCAGATCCCGTGCCCATCTCCCTGGGCATGGGGACAGGCAGAGACCGCGTTCCTTGTGGACTCTCAAGACAGAGCTGCTCCCCTGAGGAAAAGCCTCAAGTGTAGAAGTTCACCACTAATGTCTGCAAGTAAACTACTCCAGGAAAGCCTGAACTGGACCCAAATTCTCTTCCCCCTGGTCACTCTTCAGCAGCCAGACCATGCCTCCATCCTTGAACACTGCAGCTCCGGGTGTCAGTGCTGGCGTGGGCACAGGCTGTGCCAGGGCTCTGCCATGACACAGGCATCTCCTGGGGTCTGGGGGTGGTTTTCAAACAGGTTGTGACAGAGTCACGGTCCTGGAAAGGTGAACGGGAGCCCCAGGGCCAGGCTGTGTTTGTTTATCCTGGTGATGGAGCACACAACAGTGAAACAAAAGGTCAGACCCTGTTGCCCTGGGAGATGGTTTTTGAAGCTGCCTACCATCCTGCTGGGGCTCGGATGGAGCCGCCCCAGTGCTTGTCATGTCAACTTATTTTTTGTAATTTTGGCTGGTAATAGGTCTGGAGCAGCCTCCCAGACACTGTGAGCTTCAGGGAACACTGATACAGGACCAGAAGGGCCCTAAATGCACTGAGAGAGGAGCACCCAGCCCAGGGCTTCCAAGGCAGATCCCTTGCCTGCAGCTCCTGCAGCCAGCTGAACCCCAACCCATATCCATCACCCAAGAGCCAGGCACACACGGCTCCTCCAAGCTTCCCAAAAGGTGGGGGATTCTGATCCAAACTTCATGTACCTTTGGTCCATCGGAGAAATGAACAGACAGAAACTTCTTCAAGCCTTGGCCAGGTTTAAGGTGGGTGCTTTGAGCTCACTGCTGGCAAGGGTGGGCTGAGCACTGCAGGAAGTGCTGCCAGGGAGGGCAAGCTCGGACCAACACCTTGCAGGCTGGTCCTGGCCAACCCTGCTTCTACTCCCGAGCCTCTCTTCCTGAGCTGAAGCAACAAACACCACTGTCAACTCCAAATACAGCTTTGCCCAGCCAAGGTGAGCCTGGGTTGAGAGGTGTGGAGATGGGGAGTGAGGCTGCGTCAAGGAGACCCAGCTGGTCTGCCTCTTCCATCACTGGACCACAAACCCTGACATGGCAAACACCAGCAGTTGCCTTTTTGTGAGTGGGGAGATGCAACCGCACAGGGCCCAGGCTGGGAGCACACGAGGAGCCAGCAAAGGACCAGGAGCCCTGATTCAAGGTGTGAATGCACCTGTCCCAGCCCAGCAACTCTGCTCACATTAAGGGTTAGGAGCAGCACATCAGTGCCTTTGCCTCTACACAAAAACCTCAAATCGTGCCTGCAACTGGGCACCCTGGGGCTTCTCCTCCCTCTGGCAAGAGCAGGTAGATGGGACGTAGTCCAATCTTGGAGGAAAGGCACCTTCTTCCTGGGCATGAGACCAGCAGGGAATAAAACCTGCGCATATCAGCCCCTGTCTTGCTGCTTCTGGTTGTCAGCACAAGGCGCCTGTGTTTACCCAGGCTCAAGGACAATCGCCCGTCACTAACAACACAACCTCCCTTGGCTGCCCTGAGCCTGGCGAGGACACAGGACGGAGCTGGTGGGAGGGCAGTGCTGCCAGGGAAGGACGAGCAGCCCCCAGGGCAGCAGGACCGAGGTATGAGATCTGTTGAGCTGGGCTTGTGGTCACACACGTTGGCCCGAGCGGTGCTGGGGACACGGACAGGACCCTCTGTCTCAACTTAGACAGACCTGACATTCAGGAGCTCAGGCGTGGCTCAGGATGCACCATGGAGGGTCTGATGGCAGCCTTGGATGCCCAGCACCTGGGAAGTGCGGGGAACACTCGTGGTGCTGGGTGTGTGGTGGCTGGCTTGTTGGGATCCTGGTTGCTGACTCAGTTTCTCCACCTGTAAAATCCAGTTTCTTGGATTTTAACTCTGTCCAGCTCTGAAGGGGGACCCCGTGGAGCAGTTGCCAGTGGAGTGGTGGAAGGCTTGTTCCTCTGAGCAGGTATGTGCTTCTGGAGACACAAGGCACAACCACTTTGGGGAAGAAGGTGGCAAAGCTGTTCCCAAGCCCCCAGAATTGGATTTCCTCCATATTGATCTCCACCATCTCCATCATCAATTATTTGCATTTGATAGCTCTGCAAGTATTCAGGGGATGATTTGTAGACAACTGTGGTGTTTCAACTATGGTTTGGGGAAGCAGAGAGCAGGTGATACCAGGCAATCGTGGAACACAGGGCAATCAAGGTGGAGCGGTGGCTGGCAAACAACTCAGAACAGCCAAATGTGTCCATTATAATAAAAATTATAATCACATTTAAAGCAAAGTTAACTTCTGGCTCTCCAGGAGCTTTAATGAGGCCACAGTTCTCTCACCAGCTCCTGGCTGTGTGCTACGAGCCGTGCTCCAGCCAGTCTGTGGAGAGCACACGGCAGAGCTGAGCCGTTGTCTCTGCCTTTTGGGGAACTCATTCCTTACAGTTTTAAAACAGAAGGAGAGTGGACAAAAGAGAAATTGTGATTCTCATGGTGGCTCCTGTGTCCGAAAAAATTGTTTGTGTTGGTTGTGTTCTTCAGAGCAGCAGCTCCCCATCTCTTCCCAAGAGGGTGTTGGTCGTTTCAAGAATAACTGAATTTATTTGGATGGGGAGTGGGCTGCCCTTTGCAAAGACAGACGCTGGCCAAGTGTGGCATCTGACCCAGGTGGGAGTGGAGGAACAGTCATCTGCAGTGTCCCAAGTGTTAGCGTGGACTGAGCATGGTTTGGAGAGCTGAAGGTTACAGAAAACAGGGTTAAGAAGTGTTAAAGGCCTGAGAGATGCTACTAATCTCACTCAGAAGTGAACATCCCATCCAATGCGCTCGCACAGGGCTCTGCTTTACACATCGATCCTCAGGTCAGATCTGGCATCAGCCAAGTTGAGGCCAATGGACCTTTCTGGCTCGGTGTCCAGCTGTGGATCCAGCTTGCCAACTGTTCCATTTTGTGCCATGGCCCCTGTTTGTCTTTATAGTCTGAGCACATAATTAGCTGGCAAGGCTATGCTCTGGTCTCTGTCATATCAGAGTGAATCCAGAGTAGCAACAGCACCTTGACCTTGGGTAGACAGCAAGCACTTGAACTCAGAGCATGTCCCCAGTGATGGCCCCAGGACAGTAACAGTTCTACTGCTTCCCCCAAACAGGGACAAGAGATTTGTCATGGACTACTCTCTGGAGACCAGCCAGCAAAAGGAGAAGCTTCTGAAAACCATTTACACCCTCCAGCTGAAGACAATCTCCACGCTCCAGACAGCCAGCCCGCTGCTGAGCAGCCAGCGTGGCATGGGAATGGTGATGGAGCACCAAATCCACCAGCTGGCAGATAAAGCCAAAAGCCTCTGTGGTGATCTGGACAATATTAAGAACCTTCTCCACTATTACCAGGATGATCTTGTCCAGCAGATCCCCAATCCCACCGGCAGCCGCTATGGGGGAGTGCATGGAATCCATTGCTCCCTGGATGGATCCATCTATGTGACAGCTGAGAGTGCTCCCTGGGTTCACATCCTCAGCAGCACAGGCAAAATGCTTCAGTCTCTGTCCTGCCAGCAAATGGGAAAGGAAAAGGGCAGTTTCTTGCCTGAAGATGTGACGGTGACTCGCACGGGAATGGTGGCTGTAGCCGACATGATGAATGGAGCCATCTGGGTCTTCAATCCTCACAGCAGTCGCTCCAAGGGCGAATGGATAAAGATCAGAAACGTTGGTTCCCCCAGAGGTATTGGAGTGGACTCCATCGGTAAGATCTTGGTAGCAGACTACGCACAAGGCCAAGTCCACAGCTTTGCCCTGGACCATACTTTCAAGACACTCAACATCCACTCAGTCCCCAACCTGCAGGGACCTCGCTACATCAGTCCAGCGCCCAGCGGAGGCTTTGTGGTAAGCGAGGAGTGCGGAGATGTCAAGGTCTTCACGAGCAGCCGTAAGCTCATCTACACCCTCAGCAGCAAATACGGACACCGTTTTGGCAACCCAGCCGGGGTCTGCGTTGATGTGGAAGGCAGTATCCTGGTGGCAGATGAGCAGCGCCGCACGGTCCACTTGTTCCCAGAGCATGGGGCTCCTGTTTGCCTGGTGTCCACAGGGCTGCGGAGGCCCACTGGTGTGGCTTGCTCCTCCTTTGGGCACCTTTTTGTGGCAGATGCAGGGGAGAACTGTGTCAAAGTCTTTAAGTACCGTGTGAGGCCTCCTTACAGTCCCATCAACCCTGGGGCACCATGTGGTGACCCCACCTTAACACCCAGGAGGGGAGTGGGTCCACTGTAGCCCTGCAGAGCCCTGGGTCTGGGGGTGGGCCACGAGTTCCACTGCTCCCACAGCCATACCCATAATCGACTGCCTTATTGCCCACCAGCTTCTCCAGACAGCAGAAGCAAGGAATTTCTTGGACCCACCGGAGTAGCTAAGGGCAGTTTGAGATACTCAGAAATGGGCATGCATCGGTGCCTTGACAAACCTGGCATCACCACGATCTCAAATCCTTGTGTGCTTTTGCAAAGATAATGTAATTATTTCTCTTCCCTCCACAATGTTTTCATAGAATGATGTAACAGTTTGGATTAGAAGGGACTTCAAAGCTATGGGCAGGGACATCTCCCACAGGATCAGGGGGCTCAAAGCCCCATCCATCCTGGCCTTGGACACCTCCAGGGATGGGGCGGCCACAACTTCCCTGGGCAACCTGGGCCTCCCCCTTACCCCAGGAAAACATTTCTTCCCAAGATCTCATCTCAATCTCCCTTCTTTCAGGTGAATACCATTCCCCCTCTTCCCATCCCTGCATTCCCTGAAAAAAAGCCCTTCCCACCTTTCCTTTTTCTGTACTGGAAGGTTGCTCTAAGGTCTCTTCATGTGGCCAATGTCTCTCCATCCTGATGCCAGAGTATGACTGAAGGGACAAGTCCAGGCCACAGCTGGCAACCAGGGTCTACTGGCAACCAGCAGACTCCAGGAGAACGGTGAAATGGATGTAACATGCTCTGTGCTGCATTCCTGACCTCTGCAGGGAAGCAACAACCACTGCATGGATTAAACTGCACTCGGGCATGCAGGGCTGCTCACACCAGCACAGGTCCTGGAGCCAAGCTGGCCCTGCCTGTTCATCCCCAGAGAGGATGGCTCAGGGAGCCCAGCAGCTCCATTCTCCCTGAAGGGAAGGGTTTGTGGAGACCCACTGCTGCTGTTATCAGCAGAGGCCAGGGGAAAGCTGGCAGGGTGTGGTGGTGGGGCATGTTCTCCTCTCCCCGCTCCAGCCCTTCAGTGAAGGCTCAATGCTGCACAACTGCCTGGCCTCTGATGATGTCCCAGAACAGGAGTGCAGTCACCACCTTTCACTCCAAATGAATCCCAGGGAAGACCCTCTCTCCTTCCTGGCTCTGAACAAGCACTAAAGGTGGTGGACACCCCGTACTGCCCTCCCAGACCCCTTCCCTGTGGAGCCAGGAAGCCATGGCAGTAAGCCCTGCAGCATGGAGGGAGATTGCCTGGGTGCGGGAACAGGGATAAAGCTGTTCCATCCCCTCCCTTCATGTGAGCTCCCAGAAAACAAATCTTTCCCCACCTTATTTCCAATTCTGTAGCATCCAGAAAAAACTAAACAACTTTTTCCTACATCACCCTCACAGAGCTTGTGCTCCCACCTCTGCCCTCGCTCTCACTTTCCATGTGGGACCCCCCACAAGTTGCTCAGCAGCCCCCTGAGCTCACTGGCACCGTCGTGCTTCCAAAACCCTGCCAGAGCACAAGAGGGAAGCTCTTGAGTGCTGGAATTCATGCCCATGGGCTTCTGTCAGGCCAAGAGCTTGCTGAGGCAGTGGGGAAGGGGGACAACGGGGTCCCAGGAGGAAAGGCTGGTCCTTGGGCTTTGGGGAGGTAGACAATGGCATCCCAGAATAAAGGCAGATCCTTGGCCTTTTGGAGATGGGGACAAAGGGGTCCCAGAAGGGAAGATGAGTCCTTATCCTGTGGGATGGGGACAGTGGGGTCCCAAGAGAGAAGGTGAGTCCCTGGGAACAGGGAAATTGGAGTCCAGGACAAAGGTGAGTCCCTGGCCTTTGGGGATGGGGGACACTGGGGTCCCAGGATAAACACGACTCCTTATCCTTTGGGGATGACAATAGTGGGGTCCCAGGAGGGAAGGCATTCTCTGGCCTTTGGGGATGAGGGACAACGGGGTTCCAGGAGAAAAGGTGAGTTATTATCCTTTGGAGATGGGGGACAGCGGGGTCCCAGAGGGAAGGCGAGTCCTTGGCTTTGGGGGATGGGGACAGCGGGGTCCCAGAGGGAAGGCGAGTCCTTGGCTTTGGAGGATGGGGACAGCGGGGTCCCAGAGGGAAGGCGAGTCCTTGGCTTTGGGGGATGGGGACAGCGGGGTCCAGAGGGAAGGCGAGTCCTTGGCTTTGGGGGATGGGGACAGCGGGGTCCCAGAGGGAAGGCGAGTCCTTGGCTTTGGGGGATGGGGACAGCGGGGTCCCAGAGGGAAGGCGAGTCCTTGGCTTTGGGGGATGGGGACAGCGGGGTCCCAGAGGGAAGGCGAGTCCTTGGCTTTGGGGGATGGGGACAGCGGGGTCCAGAGGGAAGGCGTTCCCTGTTCTCGCCCGCGCCGGGCGGTGGCACCTGCGGGACTCGTTATCGCCCGGCGCAGCCGCCCCCTCCCCCCGCGCGGGTCCCGGTGCGGGGGCAGCCGGGGCAGCCGGGGCAGCGCCGCCGCGGGGACACGCGGCTGCGGGCCGTGCGGGAGGCTTCCGGAGGGCGGAACGCGGGATCGCGGGTGCGGGCGCCGGCCGGGCCCGTCCGGGTGCGCAGCGCGGAGAGCGGCGGGCGGTGAGCGGGGCCGGGGCTCCTCCCGCGTAGGCCGGGCCGGGGCTGCAGCCCGGGGGGAGCCGAGCGGCGGGGAGGGAACGACTGAAACCCGCGGGGGAACGGAGCAGCGAGGAACCGGTGCGCTCTGCGGGAGAGAGCCCGGCCTGGCCCCTGCCCCTGCCCCTGCCCTTGCCCCCCGCCCCTTCTCCCTTGCCCCTTCTCCCTTGCCCCTTCTCCCTTGCCCCTTCTCCCTTTCCCCTGCCCCCTTCTCCCTTCCCTCTTGCCCCTTCCCCCTTGCCCCTGCTCCTTCCCTTGCCCTTTCACCCCTGCCCCTTCCTCCTTGCCCCTTCCCCCCTCCGTTGCGCCTTCTCCCCCTGCCCCTTCCCCCTGCCCCTTGCCCATTGCCCCTTCCCCTTGCCCATCCCTGGAGGTGTCCAAGGCCAGGCTGGATGGGGCTTTGAGCCCCCTGATCCAGTGGGAGGTGTCCCTGCCCATAGCAGGGGGGTTGGAACTGGATGGGCTTTAAAGTCCCTTCCAACCCAAAGCCTTCTGTGATTCTGTGCCTCTGGGCCTGGGCGCCCTCAGGCTCGTGGAAAGAATTTAGGATGCTCAGGCGTGGGTTTGTCAAGGGTTCGGCAACCTTGGTGTGTGGCTGGTGGCCACCAGGCAGCCTGCTTGGTGGGACCGCGGCTGCATCCTGCGCTTCACCTTTGCCTCTCTGTCTGAAGTTCTGCACTGAATCTGTCCTGGGCTCCTTTCATCATTTGTTGGCTGCATAGATGCATTTTAGGCTGTGTCCTTTTCATCAGTATTGTTGCTGCTCCCAAGATGGTTGTGTTGATGCTGTGTGGTGTCCTGGGGGGGAAAGCTGGAGTATTCCAGCAGAAATGAGCAGATCTAGGAAACTTTAGCCATGTTGTAAGCACACTCTTCCAGTGGAAATAGGCAGACCTGGAAAAGTTTAACCACCTTATGAGCACAGACTAAGCACATCAGTAGGGTATTTCTGTTAAAATTAGCGTCAGTGAAACAGAAGACCATGATGATATTTAAAATGTGAACTTTAGGCTTCAAACGGTCTATTGAAATGAATAAGGTAGGATGCAGGACCAGTCGTGGGTTTGGGAATGCAAACCCTGCTGGCTGCACTTCAGGCCAGCTCCCGCTCACTGCCGTGGGCCTCAGTATCATAAGAGTGGCTGATCGGTTGGTTTTCAGCTACCGAGGTATTTCCTACAGCCTGAAAGTGGCATCAGAGCCTCTGCCTTATCTGCAGCAGCCACAGGACAGAGGTTGAGTTTGGTTATCATTTGACCTGAGCTACAACCAATGTAGTGAGCTGAATAAAACTGTCACTTTAAAAGGCTGGGGAAGGAATAACAGGCAAAATTCACAAACTAGAGAAGATAAGGATGAGTTTCTCCTCCATGAGAGATTTTCCCAGGTGACTGTGGCTAACTTTCAAAAATTCTCAGTGAGAAATAAAAGTTTGAATTGAGTCAGTTGATAGTTTCTCTCTGAAACGTCCACAGGGTGGACAAGCCTGTAAGAAGAACCATGCAATGACACTGGCAGTCTCTTGTAATGATATTCTTGAGAAACCTTGACATCTCTCGAGAAAAAAGAATAAAAATCAACTTTAAAAAGTTAACTGTTCAACATCACTGGTGGTAGATTTTGTTATTAAAATAGAAATACTGGAAAGGCCTATTCAAGTACTTATTCTCTTCATTTTTCTCGCGGTTCTTTAAAATATTGAACTCAGTTTCAGTTTTTGGAGTGTTCAGTTATTGGAAAGTATCACTTGTAAGGTGTTGGTGCTGTGATACTGCTAGAATGTTATCACTCTAGCTAAGTTTGTGTTATCTTAAATAATTCCTGAGCATACACATATATGTATGTTCCCAACATGTTCAATTTGTTATTTTTTCCTTTCAGAGCTCCTGTATTGATATAAATTATTTCTTTTTCCTGGGAATATGTCTGTGGGTCAGGTAAAAAAAAAAAGAAGAACCTTTTTCAAACCGAAGGTTTGAAAATTTAATGAAGCAAATCTCATCTTGCCTGATAACATTTCTTTAGCAGCCTGGGTTAGGCAAGGAGGTGGGAGAGGTGGTGCAGTGGAGCCTGTTTTGACCACTGTCCTCGGACAAATGACAGAGTTAAAGACCAGCACGGGGTAGGGGATAGTGTTTGTGTCAGACTTCGTTAAGGGCCAGTCTAACTTGTGTCTGTGACCTCATTTTCACCAAGATTCCCCATGGGTTTCAAGAACAGCTCTTTCAGGTGGGATTCATGTTCTTTGCTGCTTTCATGGTCTTCCAAAAAGCCACCAAAGCATGCCAAAGCCTTGGCTATTTCAAGGGAAGTGAAAAGTAAACTCGAACATCCTGGTTTTCAGGCCATTTGGTCGTTTAACTTTGTCTGGTGAAGGATGACATTTTTCAGTTGTGTGGCAAGTCCTTGGTCTTTCCCGTACTTGGTGTCCTGCATTCTCACAGTTCCTGGGTGTCACCTCTGCTGTTTATCTGCCCTTCCTTTGATGCATCCTTCGTCTTGCCTTCCCCCTCTGCTGCAGGCTTGCAGCCCTTTGGAAAAACACATATTACCTGAGGTTCTTCTGAGATCCTGTTTCCTCACAGGCTTTGCTTCTCCGAGGTTATCCTCTTTGTCAAGGGTAAAGGGAGGTCCCTCTGTGGCCTCCGAGGGTCTGTGAGGAGCCAGGGAAGGGTGGACCTGTGGATGCTGCCTACTTCCCACAGCAGGCTGTGAACAGAATTCCTCGGGAGTGCCCTTCCACCTGTCTGGGGGGAAGTGTTGGGGTGTGCTGTGCAGTAAAAGTGAAAATTCAGTCCCTGACTCCTTGCAAACGCATCCACTGTGGTGCTTTTCCTGCCCCTGCACCGAGGAGCCCCAGCCTTGCTGCCCAGAGGGGCTGGCAGCTCATCCCTGAGCAGGCATTCCCAGCTGCTGGACTGGGCAGGGCTGTGGGGCTGGGAGCAGGTTCATCGCACACCATTGCTGCTCCCCCATTGCCATAGCAAATTGCCAGGTGCTGAGAATTCCTGGATCAATTGTCCTGTCTTAAAAAGAGAAAAACAAAACCGCCAGGGACCGCCACGTTATGCATCCTCTCTGCGTGTTATAAATACGCTCTGTGTTCCTCTTTCCGACTGACTGGGTCCCTCGCAGAGGAGCCTCGGGGGCCTGCGGAGTTTTCACATCTCTAACAAAGCACTGAAGGACAGGAAAGGACGACGGGCACCGAGTGCCGCCTGTTCTGCGCCAGCACCCTCCTTACTGCAATTACATTTCTGTTAGAAACCCCCCCTTATTGAAAGAGACGTGTCGACTGCCACAGAGCTCTGCTTTGTAAGAGTCTTATGAAGCCATTGAGATGGTTTCTTAATGACATGGAGAAAAATATTGTAGACAAAGAGCACTGATAGAGCAGGGATGCTTCACCTGTTTTAGATGTTGTATCTGATGAATTAAAACTACTCCATAAACTTCCATCAGTTAATGACTGTAGGCCCTTTTGGGGAAGTTGTCATCTCTGTTTCCAGATGAGGAGAGTGGGGCAGAGATGAGTGATCTGATCAGGGTTGTGCACTGAGGTTGTTGCAGAGCACGGCTCTGGGTTCCTGGATGATAAAGGAGGCTCTGAAGTTATCTGGCGGTGTGGTGTAAACCACCGTTTGATAGTTGGTAACAGGAGGAGATATTCTCCAGTGCAACATGCTGTGCTGCAATGGATTCCCTTCTCTAGGAAGTACTCGTGCACAACCAGTGTCAGATCCAACGTCTGAGTCTGGATTCATTCCTGGTCTGGGCTGGTTTGACAGGCTGTGCCTCACAGTGTACTATCATGAAACACTGCTCTGGGACTGTGAGAAGGCTTTGCTGAGGAGCTCCAGGCTCAACACCCCTCAATACAAAGACTGCAGGTTATCAGGAACTAGCTAAATCCTCCTCTGGTTTGGGATCCCTGTTGGTTGTCACTGATGTCGTTATCTGGTTTCAGTGCAGGAACATCTGGGCTCACTGTTTTAAACCTTGGCCGCGCCTCCTCCCCAGTGACTTTGATCACCTTAAATTTTTGTATGCAAACAATCGCCAGTCTCAGGTTCTGTTTCTGTGTTTGTTGGCAGGTGTGCTGCTCTTCCAGGATCACTGCCATGGTACTTAAGGTCTTCTTTCCATCCTGCTGTGCTTCGGCAGAAAGTGGCATTCTGATCGGCCGCTGGATCTCTGAACAGAGCTCTGCTGTGATCCTTGCTGTGGTCCATTTCCCCTTTATTCCTGCCCAGGTGAAGCAGTATCTCAGTGAAATCCAACAGGTCACTAAAGTCAGTGTTTCTGTGCTCGGCTCATGGAGCAACAGCAAAAAGGAGAAGGAAGAGAGCCTGAGTGAATTCTTGAAAGACCTTGGGACAATATTCTCACATGAGCCATGGATTCAGATAAGCAAAGAAGGAAACAGCAAATTCTGGAGCTGTTCTACCCTTCAGAAACACGGCAACAACCCTAAAGAGGAAGAAATCATCTTTGTATACTATGACCAGTGCAAAGTCATGCTTTCCCATCTGCATCCCCCTTTGGACACAGCTGCCTCCGCTGACCACAAGGCCGACGACGCTTCCAAGCTCTCTGCCATCTTTGACACAGTTGCAAAGAGCAAGGTGCTGTTCATGACTGACCGCTACGACGAGGGGCCCATCAGGCTGACCCACTGGCAGTCGGATGGCGTCGAAGCCAGTATCATTGTGGAGCTGCTGAAGCAGGCCTCTGTGCCTGCCTGCATGCTGCTGGCATTCCTGCTGTCACTGGTCTCTGCGGTCTGCAGGAGCAGGTAAGGGTTGTGCCACCTGTCAGCTTATGGAGTTCACGTTTAGTTATTTGCAGGGTTCCTCCTCAGTCCCAGTGAGAAATACAGCTGATACAAAATAATTCAGTTGGAAACGAGCTACTCAGAGCTGCTGTTAAAGTTTGGGGAGTTCCATTGAAAACACAAGGCTAAAGGCCTTGTGGTAGAGCTCTTCAGGGAGCTGGGAGGTTTTCTGGAGATCTCCTCCCCATTTGCAGCAAGGATAGCTCGGCCCCACTGCAGTTTCGTCGCAGCTGGAACGTTGGGTTTCCAGCTGTGTCATGGCTGATGGAGTGACAAGAAGATCTGCTTAGTGGCTTGATAGCTGGGGCTCCCCACTCCCTGACTGCTATGAAACCCTTCGTGGCTATGAAACCTCAGCATTTAGTGTGTCTGAAGCCGGCATCTCCCTGACTTGGTGGTGCTGCAACCTGGGGACCTTGTAGCAGGTTACAGGGAGTGCTGGCCTTCAGGAATCTATGGTGAAATCCTGTTGTCACATCGGGACAGCTGAACAGGATGTGTCCAGTGCAACGTGTGCACGTGTTTGCACTGAAGAGGAATTCTGAGCAGATTTGAAAGGGAGAAGCTTCTGCATATAAAGCTTAATGACACATCTGGTCAGCCTGCCCAGATAAGGCACTGGGCTCAGTTTCTAGGCTGCAAGGGGACACTTTGATTGATGAAATTTGGATAACAGCTACTACAGTATTCATAGATAAATCTTCTCAAGTACAGCCTAAGGGTATGGGGAACAGAGCCTTTTAGTAGGTTTCCAGTTGTGTGATGCTGTCATAAAAAATTACAGTGAAACAACTCTTCATATGCAGAGAACAGTTGAGTTACATGTGTTGGTACCCAAAGGAACAACAGTCTGGTTTTGGATTGCTCTGTTGGAAGAGATCCAGGGTCTAACCCAAACCTGATAGAATCAGAGAGCACTGGTTTCTGGGATTGCACTGCAGACACTGACTATGCGTTAATGGTGGTTGAGGTTGACTAAGTTAATGATTGTTAATGGTAACTAAGCCAGAACTTCGTGGTTGGGTAGAAGCTTGGGGCGAGCTCTGAAGGTCCTTTTTCTGCCTATGCTTTGTGTGCTGCTACCAATGGACAGGATGATCTGAACAGGATGATCTTTTCCTTTCAAGTCTTGAGGACAGACTTACCCACCTTGATCTATGCTAGAATTCAGACCAGGCTTAGAGCCAGGTGAAACCAAAACCATGCTGGTCTCTGGAAGGCCACGGTCTGAGTATCACTAGGGAGCTGTAGCTGAACCTTGCAGGGTGTGTGCAGGCAGATGCTAGCTGGTGTATCAACAGCTGCCCTGGTTTCAGCTTTGCTGAAGCCCCATACAGACATTCTGAGCCAGAGCAGCAGCCAGGCCAGCAGCCCACTGCATATACCAGCACCTTTGTGGTGCAAGAAGCCAGGTTGAACTTGGTCTTAACCTTAGAAGGTAGGTATGGGTTTCTTTCTGCTTTATTTTATTCACCTGTACTATCAGCATGATATTTATTTATCATAAAGGAGTTTTAAAACATCACTCTTGGAGTAGAGAGATTAGAACCTGGCTCTATTAACAAACCTCTTACTTGAACTTCTGAGTCATTTCATGTCATTTGGTTCAATTTGTGTGGCACAACCTCCTCTGTGCCAACATACACCAAGCAGGGAGGGTTCAAGATGTCGTGTGCAGGTGTCCATCCACTCCCCTGAAACAGGACATCCCATAAAATAACATCCACCAGGTTTTGGCTCCTTCTGGTCACAGGACTCCTTTTCTTCCCAGGTTTTTGTGATGTTAAGGGATAGTCAGCTTTGAAAAGCTAAAGGAAGATCAGCGATGTCCTCTCCAGCTGCAGAGCCTGGGGGCTGCTTTGGATGTGCTGCTGTTGTGTGTTTGCGCGGGGAGGCAGGACTAGCGTGGCTGGAGGTCTCAGAACTTGGGCGCTGGCATCCATCCACAAAGAGCTCTCAAATCCTGTACATCTCGAGTTCAGGCATTTCTTCAGCACCACCTTGTGCTGAAGGGTGGCCGTTGCAGTTCTCTCTTCCAAGTTGCTGGTGTGCAGGGTTTCCATCACCGCTGAAGGTCTCTCGTGTGCTGTTGGGGACATCAGGATGTATTGAGCAATAACCTATGTGCTGCTTTCAAAACAAATCCGTTTACAAACACCATGAGCCCTGATTCCTCATCCAGAAAGGGTACACTGGTCCTGCAAGGAGCAAAAAGACAGGCAGGAATTCTGGTTCTATGGAGCCTTCACATTTGTGTGAGAACCTGGTTTGGAGAGATTGCTTTTCATCTGATATCTGGAAAATTCACTCTCACTTTTGGAGAAAACTTGGATTGGAAAAATCAAGACTTATTCCTGCAGACTATGTTAATTTATTGCTGAAACTCCTTATATTTGTAAATGCCCCCAAGATATCCTGCTGCCTAATGACACAATGTCACTGGTTTGGGTTTGGTGGGGGTTTTTGGGTTGGTTTTCCGTTGCACTTGTGGAAATCGTTCCCTGTGCTGTGTGGTGAACAAGTGGGAGAGTTTATGGCAATGCATGGTCAGTGTGTGCAGGGTAGGAGACCATGCGAGGAGTGGTTTTGACTTTCTTCCTGAGTTCTCATAGGGATGGGAGTTTCCGAAGCACATCTTGCAGCTGTTATACTGAGCTTTTTACAGTGTGTTTGTGTTTTTATTTGTCAGAATGTGTGTGTGTGTTTAATTTACAGTGGAAGTGTGTAATAGGAGTAGAAGTTGTCCTCTTGATGTGAAGTGAGAAGAACAGAGAGTCAGTTGTAGTGCAGAGAAGCACAGACCTTTGCTGTGTTTTCTGGGCCCATCCTGTCCAAGGAGATGCATTTACCCGTTGGGCGCTCTTCTTGAAAGGTTGCTCCTGGAAATCATTCTGGCTTCTGCAAGAGATTCCTCATGCAGAAAAGAGCAGCAGCCCATTTTTCCCTTTGGAGACCAGGGTTGCCTGGCTGGTGGGTGACCACAAGCTCACTGCTTCTGGGGAGCAGTGATGGGTGGTAAGAGACAGGTGTTGGTGGGAGAGGATGGGGAGATTGTTGTGGTAGCCATGAGCTGGCAGTGTGCACTCGCAGCCCAGAAGGCCAACCATAACCTGGGCTGCATCCAAAGAAGCGTGGCTAGCAGGGTGAGGGAGGGGATTCTCCCCCTCTACTCCTCTCTCTTGAGGCTCTGCCTGGAGTTCTGTGTCCAGTTCTGGAATCTGCAACATAAGGATATGGAACTGTTAGAACGGGTCCAGAGGAGGCCATGAAGTGATCTAAGGGCTGGAAGACAGACTGAGAGAGTTGGGATTGTTCAGCCTGGACAAGGCTCCTTAGAGCAGCTTCCCAGTACCTCAAGGGACCTACAAGAAAGGTGGGGGGAGACTTTTTACAAGGGCAAGTAGTGATAGGATGAGGGGGAGTGGCTTTAAGAAGGGGGAAGATTTAGATTGGACATTAGGAAGAAATTCTTCATGATGAGGGTGGGGAGGCCCTGGCCCAGGTTACCCAGAGAAATTGTGACTGCCCCATTCCTGGAGGTATTCAGGGCCAGGTTGGATGGGGCTTTGAGCCCCCTGATCCAGCGCGGGGCCCAGAACTGTTACTTTCTGCTGCTCTGGTGGCTGGTAATGTGTCACCTTCAGTCATCTGTACATAACCCACAGGAAGAGCCCTTCTCCTGTCCCCTCCTTTGCATTCTGAGTGCCCTCCTCTGCTCTAGCAAAGGTTTGCCACACCAGGGTTTGTAACCACCAAGCTAAAATGTAGTTGGAAGAGGAAACTCAGCTGCGCTTGTGCCTGGGTGAGCCTACAGACCCCGGTCTCTGTGGTCAGTGGCCACTCCGTGGCCCCACGACTCCCTCCCCTACATGGTTGTTTCCTCCACCACTTCAGATATTGCCTCCCAGCGAGGCTGCCAAGGAAGAGTGTGTTCCTGTGTCTCCAAGGTGGGAGGCTGGAGCGAAGAGCTGAGTAACTCGGAGGGCTCGCATCAAGAAGGATGATTCACAGCACACTGCCTGTGAATCAGGGTTGGGAATGGGAGGGAAAGGGGGACCTCAGCAGTCTGGGTTTTAAGCTGACAAACCTTGCACATCTGCTGTATGGCCAAAGCCAAAGGGGTTGTTCCCGTGGTGTCTCTGCAGGGTGCTGAAGTTATGGCCGTTGTCTTTCTTGTGGAGCAAACTCTCAACTTGTGAGCAGCTGGGACATCGCCTGCAGCACCTCCAGGTCATCAGCAGCGCCAAAAAGGCTCAAAACCAGACTCAGCTAATGAGGTATGGAGTACACATGGGGTCAAGCATGTCTTTGCTCAAGCCCTGTCCTCTCTGGGGAGCCCAAACCACAGATCCTGTTCCTGCAGAGCACTATGGGGTCCTTGCTGCACCACATTGTTCTAGTTCGCAGATCTTTGTTCTGCACTCTGTTTATGTTAATTATGCCTTTTGCCAGCTATATGCCTTGTTCCCTAGCCTGGGATATCGCCCACAGACAGCTTGTGCTGCACCCTGGTGTGTAGTGCTTTGCTATCATTGCTCCCACAAGCTCCTTGCTTTCCCATGTGCTGTTGTTAGTCAAAAACCACAAGCAGTAATCAATGGCACTTTCCCTATGAGCAGAATGGTTTAAATGCTCCCTTCGTGCACTCAGTCTTTTGGGGAGGCTTTCTTTTAGAGCACAAACTCCAGCAGCAGTGGCAAAGTCCATGTAACAGGAGAAGCAAACCTGCAGCACAGCAAGTGGAACAGGAAGAAGGGGAGATCTGAGATGGATATTGAATGCCCTGTGGCCATTACACTGCGAGTCTTGTTTGGTGCAGCTCTCTGAGCCTGTGGCAACAGACTCCCAGGGAACACTTAGAAGAGATTTGCAGATTTGAAGGCCAAAAGTAACTGTGATTGTTTAATCTGATTTCCCAAATCCCTCACATCATGGAATTTCATTCAGAAACTCCAGCAGTGAGAGGGCAGTTCAGCACCCTTCTGGGTATGTTCACGTACCCAGAAATACCATTTAATGTATTGACTGAATCAACTGAAGCAAACCTCCTGGGAAGCCATCCTGTATCCACGTGGATGCTCCAAGTGTGGTACCCTCAGTATTGGTAAATCCTCTGAGTCTATATACACACACTTTGTCTCACATTCCTCTTTGTAGCTTCAATCCCTGTCTTTGCTCCCCTTACTCAGGAAGAGTTTGTGGTGTGACGGGCTCTGAGTGGCTCCGATTTGACCACAAAAGTAGCAACACACCAGTGAAAGTCAGATCTCTACACTGTGCCTCATCAGTTGTCTTGGTATCCCTGGGACATTAAAAACACAGTGTGAGTGAAGCTAGCAGTTGTCATTTAAACATTAAACACTGTCCTTCCTTTTCCTCTAACATTGTTTCTCTTTATGCTGCATGCAGGAAAGCCAATATCTTCGTCTCTCTCCTGGTGGATGTGGCACTGGGGGTACTGCTGATGTCCTGGCTCTACAGAAAGAACCGAATTGGGCACCTTGCTGACACTCTCATCCCTGTGGCTGATGTGAGTCTAGCCAAAGCTGTTTCTCTTTCAGTTGCTGTGGATACTGACCAGCTCTTGATGCCTGGGCTCGTTGTGAGGCGGCGATGCCGTTTGCACACGGATCTTGGAGAGCATCCTGTCTGAAGTCATGGTATCAGGTCTCTTCAAGAACAGGGCTGCCCAAAAGGAACACAACTCTGCTTTGCGTGTGCAGTGAATAGTAATTCAGTGTTTACCGGAGGGCTGCTCCAGCTCTTAAAGTAACAATTATGGCTTTGACAGAGCTCTGCAGCTGCAGGTTGAGTGGTTATTGAGCCAGAATACTTTTATTCTGGAGTCAACAGGAAGCGTCCTCAAGTTGTTGCTCTATGGGGTGTTTGGGACGGAAAGAAAAAGCTATAACCCGGATTGAATCTGATAAACTGCTGAAAAGTGAAACTTGATAAGCAGTGCAGCTGTGGAATTTCATGGGGGAGTCCAAAAGCATTGACTAGTCAGGCTACAAACACCTGAGATCCTGTCTGAGAGCTCTGGGGTACAGATGGGAAACTAGGAAAGCTTGCTGTGTCCTGTTATTTTCCCAAACATAATTCCTCTTGCCCACTAAGATCCCTCAGCATCAGCATAAATTCATTAAGAACAAGTGTGACTCATACTGTCCTGCTTTTCTGGTGGCTCATTGGAGGTGCAGCACTCCAATCTATGTGTTCTGTGGCAGTGAGGAAGGTATAATGTATTCTAGTGGCCAGAGACCAGATGGCTCATCTGAAGTGAGCTCTGTTTGAAGAGCTTCTCTGTCCTGGCAACACATGTGCAGCCAGCGTTGAGCGCTGCTGTGCAGCTGCACAGCCTAATCCTTTCTCTGCCCTCTTTCCTTTCCTTTCTGGGAGAGAGGGTGGATCTTTCCATTGGTTTCTTTCTAGCAGCTGGAGAATGTCCTCTCTTTACTCTTTCTTTAGCTTCTTGGTTGGGAGAAATTTTATTTGGATTAGAGAATTCCAGCAGCAATTTATTTTTCCTCTTATCCTGTCTTTCTTGGGAAGAGCTCATGTTTCCCTTGATGATCATCTACTTGGTCCATGCCTAACCCTTTGGTACAAGCTGTGTAACGTATCATTCCTGTACGTGAATGTACAATTCTTGTACATTCTTGTATGGTGCTTTCAGAGAGAGCGTATGGAGTGTCCAGCATGGCTGTGGGTCATGATTATTGCTATTTTTATTACCTTTCATAGTCAAACTTTTAAGAATTATGTGTTTTAAGGATTGCTGCAGGCATTGTCAGCAGCAGACAGAGTAGGAAGGACCACAATTCTTTCAGTACACTTGCTTTTATTGTTGAGCTATACACTGAAAATAGTTTTCCAAGTCTCATTCCTAAGTCTTTTCCCTTGCAAATATTTCAGCTGGAGAAGTTCAATTTCTGTAGAGCTCTCCCTGTGGGATTACTCTAAATGTCCAGCTCTCAGAAATCTGATTTCTTAACAAGTCTGCAAGGAAGTGGCTTTTGGCTGCATTCCTGTTTGTGCAGGTGGCTCCAGGAGGGGTTCCATCTGCCCAGCGTCTTTGGCAGATGGGCACTCTCCATCCTCAAGGTGTATCCAATCCCAGCACCTCTCCGGATAGCCTTGCTCCTGAAGAGTTGCTCATTCGTTCCTCTTTCCATAATCCAGCTCATCTGTCACTCAGTTTCCACACCTCAGCATCAGTTGTTTTCACCGTGCCTCCTGCCTGTGCGCACGCTGTTATGTGCTGTCACCAGGAGCTGTTTACTTGCTTTCCTGGAAGTGCGAACTCCTCCTCCTGTGGGTGGCCCGGCAGCCAGTCACAGAATCACAGTATCACAAGGTTAGAAAAGACCTCTGAGATCATCTAGTCCAACCTATGACCCAACACCAACCATTTAAACCATGGCACTAAGTGCCTCATCCAATCTGTTTTTAAACACCTCCAGGGACGATGACTCCACCCCCTCCCTGGGCAGTGCATTCCAATGGCCAATCACCCTTTTGGTGAAAATTTTTTTCCTAATATCAAGCCCAAACCTCCCCTGACAAAGCTTGAGACCATGTCCTCTTGTTCTGTCACTGGTCACCTGAGAGAAGAGACCAACCCCTACCTGCCTACAGCCTCCTTTTAGGCAGTTGTAGAGAGCAATGAGGTCTCCCCTGAGCCTCCTCTTCTCCATGCTAAACACCCCCAGCTCCCTCAGTCACTCTTCACAGGGCTTGTGCTCCAGTCCCTTCACCATCTTCGTTGCTCAGTCAGGGCCTTTCTTCTCTGCTTCTCCAAGCTTATCAGTTCAGGCAACTCGCAACTCTTCTGACTTTCCAGCATTGCTTTCTTCTTTCGAGCATGAGACTCCTTTGGAGTCCTTTTCCTGCCTTTGTTGGGCATTGATTTCCGTGCGTTATGTGCAGGCCTTAAAAAATGCAGATCCAAGTGATCCGAAAATACACCGATGACTTCAGCGTGTGGCGTGCCAGCCAGCACCACTTCTTCTCCAGTATGACAGCAAAATCTCCCCTCAGCCATTCAGCAGTAGGTTCCCTCTTTGCTGCTGAGTGTCCATCTGGTCCACATTATTCCCATCGCTTGGGCTTTCTCAAATGCTCTCGTGCTGCCAAGTGCAGTAACGCCAGCTTTCCCGTGTGCAGAACGAGCTGCTTTTCCTTCCCTAATGCTCCTCGCTCTTCTGCTTTTGATATGTGCCCCAGATCTGATGGTGACATTGACCTCACATCTCTGAATCTGTTAGTAAATAAGGCATTATATGTATTATAAGATCATTATATATTATAAGGATATATACACATCCTTATTTTAACCTTATTGATTTGATTTGGTTTCATATTGACCAGCTGACATTATATAATGTATAACCATAGTGGTTCGATTGATTGACTGGAATATTGACAAACGTAGCTGCGTGGGGACTGGATACAGTGCTTGTTTGTTTCCCCAGAAAACATCCCTCTGGAAGGAAGCAGATGCAGGTAGGTTATTCTGGCTCTCAACAGTTGCCAGGGTCACGAGCTCAGCCTGCTGACGTGGGATGAAGCCGTGTTCCCTGGCCGTCATTCGTCCTCCTCCGAGGTAATGGTTCACAAATCAGCACTTAGCTGGCAATTGTTGATGAGGCACAAGGCACCACTGAGTGCAGCTCCCACGTTCCCAGCGTGATGCACTGCGCGGTGCTGACTGTAATAACAAGTTCCTTTGTCAGTGAAGGAGGCAGCTGTGATTCAGAGGCACCTAGGGAGTAACTGGCGAGTAGCTGTGCAGTGCCAAGGACTGATTTCGGGAGCAGGCTTTTAAATCCAAGAATGGAAAATGTGAATAATCTTCTCTCTGTAGGTGCCCTCACAACTTGTACCCTCCTCCTCCTCTCCATCCCACCATGCTTCCCAGTGGTTGTCCTTGTTTTTACCTACCATAAGACAGCCTTCTTTCAAAAATACCCATTGTAAAGTGGTACATTTGTCTGTTTTAAAAAGAACTGCTTAGAAACCATCTTCTTTTTTTTTCTCTTTGACCTCTGTCATCCTTACTGATGTCTTTTTTCTTAAGCTGTAATCTCTCTGAAACAGTTAAAATATTTATCATAGATCATGCCTCCAAAAATGCTACTGGGGCTTAGAGATAATTGGATGTAAGCTCTGATTTAGTCATATTCTGCTAATCGATAAACAAAGCAAGCAGAGAGGACACTTCCTGGATAATATTCTTAGATGTTTATTTGTAAAATAATCCAACTTAGAGCCCAAACACCTGCAACAGACACAGAGGAAATGTCTGGTGAGGAGCACTTTGGCTCTGCTTGCACTGACTTGCACGAGGTGCTCCACCCGGGAAGTTTGCCCTTCCCGGTGCCCACCCGAAGGGCGCTGTGTGCCCTTCTCTGTTGGTGTCATGTTGCCATTCAACCTGCTGTGCATGGAGAGTGGAAAGAAGAGCAGGACAGTAAAAAGACAGTATTTACACGGTGATCTCCTCTAACCCTTGTTAACATTGGTCCCCAGCTGGTAACTGGGGACTGTGGTAACTCCCACGCCCCTTTCTGAAACCCTTCCCATTCCTTGTATCTCAATGATAAACACTGCCCACATCCAGTATTTGTGACTGCAGCGGAACTGGGCTCCCAGTCACCTTTTCTGGTTCTGCTTGTATTGATCAGTCCTGAATGTCTGACTGGAAGACAACCTGCAAGGTTGTACCTTAGGATTCTCTTTTGAAATACCCAGCCCAGCTAATGAACAGCAAGCAAGGGCACCTTCCAGAGCTCCGCACTCCTGTTGGAATTCAGGAGCCCCTCGGGGACTGGCAGCCTCCAGAAGGACTCAGTGCTGGAGTACAGCCTGGCTGGAGGATGCTTTCAAGCATTTAAATATTTCATTAAAATCCCCAAATGCTTTTTCTAAGTTACGAATCCAATGCTTTAAATATTAAAACCAGTCTATTTATATAGTAGCAAACGCTCAGCCGCAGAGGTGATATCCATGAGTTCAAATCAGTTCTGACTTGCAGTGAGAGAGAGGGAAAACGAGTGAAGTAAAAAGACAATCCTTTTGGATAAGTTGAAAATGGAGCCCTTAATTTTGCCAGTACACTAAAAGTAAATGTTTGCAAAATGATTTTGCAAGAATCCTGTTGGTTAATAAATAAAATTAAATCATTCCTTGGAAATAATTTCCCCTTAGGGGAGTTATCCATGTGAGTGATGGGGGAAGTAGGCTACACTGCATCAGCTTCAGGAGCATGGCTTGATTCTTCTTCTAGGGCTGCAAAGATGATCCAAGGGCTGGAGCACCTCCTGTATGAGGACGTGCTGAAGGAGCTGGGGTTGTTCACCCTGGAGAAGAGAAGGCTCTGGGGAGACCTTAGAGCAGCCTCCCAGTACTGAAAGGGGCTCCAGGAAAGCTGGGGAGGAGGAACGGTTTGGAGCTGCAAGAGGGGGGATTGAGCTAAAATCTTGAGTGATGTTTCCCTCTGAGGATGGTGAGGCCCTGACCCAGGTTACCTATGGGCTTTAAGTTCCCTTCCAACCCAAACCATGCTGTGATTCCATGATTCTACGTGTGCACGATCTGAAGTGCCATTCCCTTGCATGGACTTGACTATGTGGGATTTTCGGAGGTCAAAGGCTTTTGCCCCCCACCACTCCTCCATAAGGGACAATATGAGAGGTGCCTTCTGCCAGGTGTGTTCCCCTCTGTGTGCCAGATGTTACTGCTCTCGGGTACCTCAGTTCACAGCCTGGTAGGTGGACTTCACCTTGGAGTTCAGCTGGAGTGAGCAGGGCAGGGGAAGGTGCTGCGGAGCAGAACCACCCTATTGTCTGCCCCGTGAACTGCGAGGGACACCTGCAGGGAAGTGGAGTGGGGAGAGAAGATCAGTAACGGCATCAGTTTGGGAAGAAGTCACCTGAAACTGAGTCCAAGCCGTCAGTGATCTGGGAATGAGCTCCTTTAGGCTGTTTTCTCAGTGTTTCTGAGGGTCACTGCAGAGAGGTGAGATAATGATAGGCAAGGTCAGTGCTGTGCAGTGTGGGTAATCCTGCCTAGCACACCGCAGAGTGCACACAAATACATCTCTATAATTGTGGTTTCTATCCTACTGTGAACACAGCCAGCTTATTTGTTTGTAAAAACTTGCTGATTTTTGCCCACGAGTGTGCTTGCCCCGTGTAAAATCCAGCCTTCCCTGTGGGTTGATTACTTGCTCAGCACTGACTCCCCAGTTCCCAGTCCAAAGGAGGCAATCTGAGCGCCAGGATTTGCCATCTGTTTCCAGAACTGTTGTTACATGAGGAGTCAGACTGTGCAAGCTGACCCGAGGTGGCCCTGAGCAAACACAAGGTTTGTGCTCCCACCTCTGTTCCACCTTTAAGCAATTCAGCCTCCTCTTTGCTGTCACGTTTGCCTTCAGTAGAGAGTCTTGCCAGTAAAGTTGCATTTCTAATGGAACCAGCTGTCTGGGTGGGGGGGGGTCCCACTGGTTTGCAGGGTGTGGTGAGAACACTTGGCGGGAGGCAGTGTGTGTGGTGTCCTGGACCTCCTTGGTGTGGTAACAGGCTTTTATCTCAAGTGCATTGTTTCCGTGTGTTTGCAGCGCGTCGCTGAGGAGCTCCAGGACCTGCTGCAGTGGCTGATGGGAGCACCTGCTGGGCTGAAAATGAACCGAGCTTTGGATCAGGTTTTGGGCCGCTTCTTTCTTTACCACATCCATCTCTGGATTAGTAAGTGCAATTGTTTAACCTTTTCAAGCTCCCTTTTCACCTCTTCTCTCCCGAGTGTTTAATGTTTGCCTGGAGGTGAATAATGAATCAAAATGCACTACTGCAAGTACCAGCTTGTCTGTGAGTGTTCCTGCTGTGGGAACGCAAGCCAAAGGTGGATTCCCACACAGGGAAATCATGCATATTAAATAAAGTTCTTGTCTTGATACTCTGCAAGTATCAAGTGCAGGTTAAGACAGAACTTCCTTGCTCAATTCCATTAGTGGTGAGCATCCAGGGGAAGCGTTAGGCCTTACGGGGGTGGTCAGAGGCTTTGCCATGGAAGAGGACAGGGATGAGAAGCATGCTCTGGGGATGCAAATGCCAACCCTTCCTTGTCACTGATTCCGACATGGTACAATTTTCTTATTTCAAGTCCCTCCCTGAAATAAAACACCCGGGCTGTCCTTGATAAGTGCCTTGATGAGGAGTACAGTCATGAGGTACACAAACTGTAGCTGTTATACCGATTTACTTTGCTCAGCAATCAAATATGATCTGGTTTCTGTGACTTTACTCCACTTTAGTGATGAAAAGAGTCTGTGTGCTTCCATGCTATTTGCTATTTTATTTTACAAAAGCCATACGAGATGGCTTTTGTGGGAATAGGAGGAAAAGGGGAATTGTTGCAATAAAGACTGATGAGTGCAGTTAAAACTGTAATTAGGAACCTGGACACAAATATAGAAAAGCAAATCACGTGTGGAGCAAGGTGACTGCTTTGTTCAAGCTGAACATGTCCTGTGCCTTCTCACAGAGCTGGACAGAAACCTGAGCGGAAAGAGTTTTTGTTGGCTCTCCTAAACAGCAGGTGGCATCTAAAGGAGTTTTCCAGTTTTGCTTCCATGTTTTCATGGCTGTAATTTCTGGAGCAATGTTCTGGGTGGGGAGAATCAGTCTGTAGAGAATGTCCACAGAAAGATGTCTCCATCAGATACTGACACTTTGGCATGTCCACCAGGCTACATCCACCTGCTGTCCCCGTTCATTGAGATGATCCTCTGGTACGTGGGTCTGTCGGCTTGTCTGGGCCTGACTGTGGCACTCTGCATCCTCTCTGACATCATTGCATTGCTGACCTTCCACATCTACTGCTTCTATGTCTACGGAGCCAGGTGAGTTGATCTCTCTTGGTTGTGCCTGGTGTTTGGAGAGAAGGGCCACTGAGCACTCCAGACACAGCTTTACCTTGTGGAGCGTTCAATGCTGGTGTAGTTCTCTTGAATTCACAGTTTGCCCAGCAGTTGATTTATTGCATTCTTTTATGCATGTAGAAGTTTTGGCCACAGCAACTCAAGCAACCTTATATTTAAGTATTTATTGTGGTAGTGACCTGGAAAAATAAAGCTGTGTGACAGGGAGAGGACAAGGCAGAGGACAAGAAAGTGGTTCTTCCCATCACTTTGATTCAGCCTTATAGGAGTTTCTTCAGTTACACCCTACTCAGTATTTGAGAGGAGCTGGAGGAAAAGGGGGCCCTTGTGCTTCTGCAGGAGCCCCCAGATCCCTGCCTGTGCCCTGCTTCAGGGGTTCTGGTCTGCATTGTGGGGCGCAGGTGGCAGGTTTGTGGTGACAGCATGGCTGTGAGACCCTCGTAGTGTCAGTGTGTGGAGCTGCTGGAGGGCCCTCGGCCTGAGAGCCGGGCAGAGGCTCCGAGGGAGTGTGTGGGAGTGCAGGAGGCTTTGGGGTATCTCCAGGGCATGGCAGCATTCCTGTGCAAATGGTGACCACCAACATGCTCTGTTCTGCCCTCTGATAACACGTGCTGCAGCAAGGCATCACACAGACTGCTGGAGAATGGCTGCTCTTGCTGAGGAGATAAGAGACAAGGTGATAGATAATGGAACTTTAGGCTTTTGAAGTACAGAATGGTTATGAGCTGTGAGCAGAGGACTTTACACTGCAAACAGTGGAAGGAATAGTAGAACTGCAGTTATAGTGGTTTAGGGAACGGTTAGAAATATTGGGATATGATTTATGAATCGTGCCTTTTGTGAGGATGGGGCTTACACCCAAAATCAGTGCTGTCACTAATTGCCAGGGTTGTCTCTTTGCAGCACCTCTAATGACTAGAATTTCTGTTTGGGGCTGTGAGGGGTGGCCTTGCTCCTCCTAATTGTGCAGAGAGTAGAAGCAGGAAAAGCAGTTTCTGAGCTGATTGCTTTTCCCCTGCAAGCTGCAGGGAGCCACCCTCCCCGCCTCGGCTCTTCCTTAGAAGTACAGAGCAGCTATTTGTTATCTCGCCGCTGGCACCAAACGCCCCTGCTGTGCCAGGTGCCCCCGTGGAGAGCAACAACCCACGCCAACACAGCCACCACAACACCTCGCATTCCTGCAGCTGGCAGAAGAGTCTGGCTCAGGTGCTGTTGAAGCCTGAGATCCCCTTCTGAAACAAACCACAAGGTGAAACGAGAGTGGGCTAGTGTGTGCAGGCACCCAGGGAAGGTGGGGTGGGCGCTGCAGAAGGAACACCCACTTGGTGCCCTGTCAGGGTGTTCAGGGAACTTGGGACCTCAGTCAGAGCCATGGGGCAGGTGTGCACCACCTGGAGGAGTTGTCCTGGGCACTCTCTTGCCTAGTGACTGGTGCACCAAGCTGTGCCTGCCAGTCTGAGGGCACCCTGCCAATTCCTTGAAGCAGTTGGTGTTACTCAAACCAAATTCTTCTCTTGGATAAGACTCCTTGCCTCTGCTTTCCCAACACTGCCTTGAAATCTGAGCAGCCTCCATGCCATAACTAGGCAGGTTAACCAGTCTGGCTTTTGTAGCTCAGGCTTTCTCAGGCTCTGTTCTGCCCCACAGGTTGTCTGTGTCTCCTTTCTCCACATCCTTGGACACTGGACACTGCTGCCCAAGGCTGTGTGCTTCTTCTCCACTCCAAGGGCTCTTTCTTCCTCTCTGTTAGGTGTCTATGTTTCCCACCCCTTGTCACCCCAAGCTTTTCTGGGAGGGAAGTAGCTGCAAGTCTCATAGCATTGAGTTATGAAAGCCTGAGGAAGGGATATGCAAGGGTTGCCACCAGTCATTTAGTTGATGTCTTCCCACTCCTGGGGAGGTGGGAGGCTGTGGTTTATTAAAGAGGGTGTGGGGGCTCCAGTCCTCTCCCTTGCCTCTGTGCTGTGAATCGCATTGACTCAAGTGTGCGGGGTGGGACTTGGCTGCTCCTGCCGTGGAAGGGCTGTGAGGCAAGTGGACGGGCAGATGTAAACTGGAGAGACAAGAGGTGAGCTTGAGGGAACGAGCTTGTTGCTGCTTCTGCTGCAGGGAAGGTGGTGGCTTGGGGCTGGCGATTGCTGCTGCTCACAGGGACCCCCCCTCCAGCAGCCCTTGCCGTTTCCCATATGCCAACATCTTCCTCAGCAGGAGCAGAAATGGAGAGCCTTGTCACAGCCCTGGGTCACGGCGTGGCTGCTGCCCGCCGGTGGTCCAGAGCTGTCTGCACGAGCCAGCTGTGCCCGTGCCCACATGGGGTTGACTGAACAATCTGTGTTTCATCTGCGTCATTCTCGCGCTGATTTCTTTTGCTGCTCTGAGTTCTGCAGCGTCGGTGAGTGAGTGGGTGCAGGGGTGTGATGATGACAGCTGTGTTGTGTTGAAGATCAGGAACTCACAGCTCTAATGCACAGCATCTTCTCTTTGCTCAGGCTCTACTGCCTGAAGATTTACGGCCTGTCCTCCCTCTGGCGCTTGTTCCGTGGGAAGAAGTGGAACGTCCTCCGGCAGCGGGTGGATTCCTGCTCCTATGACTTGGACCAGGTAGTGCTGGGGCACCAGGGCCTCACTGCAGGACACTGTCCATGGCAATGTGATCCTGTCCTGCTGGGCTAATCATAGAATCAGGGAATGGTTTGGGTTGGAAGGGACCTTAAAGTCCATCCAGTTAAACCACCCTGCCATGGGCAGGGACATCTCCTACTGGATTGGGGGCTCAAAGCCCCATCCAACCTGGCCTTGAGCACCTCCAGAGATGGGGCAGCCACCACTGCTCTGGGCAACCTGGGCCAGGGCCTCCTCACCCTCACAGCAAAATATTTCTTCCTATCCTTCCTCATCTCAGTCTCCCTTCTTTCAGCTTCAAACTGTTCCCCCTCATCCCATCCCTGCACTCCCTGATCAAGAGCCCGTCACCACCTTTCCTGGAGCCCCTTTTCAGTACTGAAAGACTGTAAGCTGCCCCAGGAGCCTTCTCCTCTCGAAGCTGAACAATATTGAGACAGGAGCCATGGGAGGCTTTGTGGTGCCCAGACAAGTGTGTGCTGCAGTGCTCTGCAGCCTTGGCTCTTCAGCCAAGCGCCTGGGTTCGGCTGCGCTGCAGCACCCCTGCACTTTTCTGCATATTCAAGGAGCCTAATTCTGGCAAGCGCTGGGCACCTGAAGGCACCCTGGCGAGCTTCAGTGGGTGTTGCAGATGCTGGAAGCTCCTGGAGCCACAGGAGTGGGTATGGGAGAGGGAGGTGTTGGAAAAGTGGTGCCCAGCAGTGTTGCCACAGTAACAGCCGTGCCAGCGTTTCTATTAAAAGGCCCTGTTCCATTCACGCTGTGCTGGAGCCTGGCCCACACGTTCTCACTCGAGCAGCAGAGGCAGTTTTTTTGTCCAACACTGTAAGCTCTTTTTGATTTCTGAAATGCCACGCAGAAGTTCAGCAGAGCCTGAACAACTCCACGCCAGCAGCTGCAAACATCACTAAAATAACACAGTAATATTGGGTAACTTCCAGGGCCAGTGCCTCTCTTTTGATAACCTCAAGGTTCTTACACCACACTGGAGGAGCTGTTTTCCGATTCCTTTGGTGATGGAAAAGAGCCTCCACGCCAGAAAGGCACTTTGCATCAGGGCTCGGTCCTTGTGTGCTTTGAGGAGAATTGGTTTGGCAATTCAAGCTTCATCCTGCTGCTCCAGAGCCCCGTGGGAATGATGTTGTTGGCCTGGGAGGGAAGAGACATTCAAAGTAGACCTTAAAAGACCTTTGGAGATGTTAAGCTACTGCAGTGGAGCGACAGGCAGGGAGAAACAAGTGCTGTGAAGGGGGTGGGTTGGGGCATGCTCTGTTCCTGGTTACGTGTGTGGAGCGGGGGTGTGGGTGCCCTGCTGTGACAGCCCTGTCACGGTTATTGTCTCATAACAAAGCACGGGCAGGATCTCTTTCTGCAGAAAAAGCAGTGCCCTGTGTTTTGTGGCCTCTGCATGCTGGAATTGGTGACTGTGAAAACTGAAGAGTCAGACCCCTGTTTGTCACAGCTCTGAGTTTCTCCCAGTTGGAATTAGTTAGACTCACACCAGCTGGGCTGGCCTGGAGTAAAAATAACTTTTCCTGTGGGCAGTGGAGCTAATGACACCTGCTTTCCTATGGATTTTCCTCCCTCATCCTCTGAATATTGCTCCCGTCACCCCAGTAACTCCAGCTATTTTCTCTCTCCTAGTTTCCTATGAGCAAGAGGCACAAGTCCTGTGGCTGGCCTGGTTGCTACTGCTGGGAGTGTTTATCAACCACGTTTTGTCAGCTTTTCCCCTTATTCTGCTAAAACAAGGAGGAACAAAAATACTTCTCAATTCACCATAAAATTCCCTACCAAATTTCTACTTCTTTGTACCCTTCCACCTTCTCCCAGTAAAAAATGACCAATGGCTTTAAAACTTGTAGGGTTGGGAAGGGGACAAACAGCCTGATCCTGTATGTCCTGTTTCATAAGGAGGCTGGCCTGAAAGAGGAGGTCTTGAGTATTGCCTATAAAGGAAAAAATGCTGTCAGAATCCAGCTTATTTATCATTCTAAACATGTTCCTGTAATAAGGAGCCTTCTAAAAAAGGTACTGAAAATATCCAAGGTAACAGTGTTATGCACATAGGAAGTAAAAAAATACACTGAAGAGCCTTGCAAACTGTCATTGTCTCTCTTTATTTTGCTGTTGCTTTGCTGATGTCTGTTTGTGTTTCTTTTCTCCCCCAGTTATTTATTGGCACTTTGCTGTTTACAATCCTGCTGTTCCTCCTGCCTACGACTGCGCTGTATTATTTGGTGTTTACCCTGGTAAGATTTAGCCCTTGAAGCCAGTGAGACAGAAAAAATAGTTTCCTGGTCATTGACTGTCATCTACAAAGCAAATACAGATTGGCCTGAGTGTCCCAGGAAGGGGCCAAGCGAGTGGAGTTCAGGATATGTGTTTGTGTTTCTCCAAAGGGAATTCCCAGTGAATCCTAGTCAGCGGGACAAGCTGTTCCCCTCCCTTTGACTCAGAAGTCATTTTTTAATCTTTCCATCCCACGTTTGAGGTGATGGCCCCTCTAGTTTGATTTTTCAGGATAGCTTGCTGTGTTGAGTTCTTTCAGGCAGACTCTGTTTCAGAGGGCAGGACTTTATTCATCTTTTCTTCCCCCAGTATGACCAGTCCTCTCTGAGCCCTGCTTGGAGCAAAGTTTTCCACAGACAGTGGCCATCACATGGTTTCAATATTGTTTTTGAGCCCTCTCTTTTCACATGAGCTTGGCAGCAAAACTAAATGCAGCCTGACAAAAGGAGGTGCTTTAGTCAGGGAACAGAAAACAGAGCAGGAAGTTCATTTCTGACTGTTTAGCTCTCACTCAAATACTCTCTGTGGGGTTTCTTCAGGTAGAAATCAGCTGCTGCAGTTCTCTGTTGGAGAATCTACATTCAGTGATACACAGTGGTGGGGATTACTGGAAAGGGAAGCCTGGATTCTCTCTTGTAGACTGTTGACAGTGGAAGAGCTCTTGTGTCCTTGCAGGTCACAGCCTCTCCAACTGTAGGGGCTTCATTTCAATTGCACCCTTCAGCTGAGATTGTCAAGGAACCTCACACAGGATCTGAGTGTCCCACACATGTAGACATCAAATCTCTTTGGGAGGCTTTAGCTTAGCACACAATGACATCAGGTTGCCCATCAGCTCATGAATTTGCGAGAGTTGCATCTCCAAAGGTTTTCTTATTGAAGCATCTCTCTGCAGCTCCGTTTGCTGGTGGTGATCGTGCAAGGCCTGATACACTTGCTAGTTGACCTGATTGACTCTCTGCCTCTTTATTCCATCATCCTTCGGCTCTGCAGGTCCTACAGACTCGCAGGTAAGTCCTGCACATGCAGAAGTTTCAGGATTTTGCATTATGCATTGAATTCTGATGCAATGGGTGGTGGCTTCTGAATGGAAATATGCAGGGGGGCAGGAAAGAACTCAAGGCTCAGGTTGTGCAGTTGTCCATAGTGTTAACCAGCTACTGCAAAGAGCAAGATGGTGATGTCAATGGAAAGAAATTTGATGCTGAAGCAGAATCAGGAGCACCTTTACAAAGCCTGTGGGAATGAGAAGTGACATCCAAACAAGCACCGTATAGATGAGTTCATCTTTTGATGGCAGTTCTGGTGAAGCTTCTGAGAGTGAAACAAGCTGTTAACCTCCAGGGGCTGGGCTCTGAAACAATCCAGATTACAAAAATTACAGAAATACTGGGAAATCTGCTGTTTCAAAGGGGTGGACCTGCAGTGGCTGAGAACCAATAGAGCTGCTTTGCTTCTGTGCTGCCTTAACTAATTGAGGTCCTGAGCTGAGGTGTTTGGATTCGTTTCAGAGCTCTGGGAAGATTTGAGATCATTGTTCTGTTTTTGAGACTTGTTTGTCCCATTTTGAAGCTAGTCATTTTTTTTCCAGTTTTGGTAACTGTAAGCCGTGGTTAACATCAGAGTAAAGGGTCATTTTAAAGGGGTTTAACCATCAACAGCTTTAGTTGATCTAGTTAAAGTCAAGTAAGTCTGAATTGTTCTCTCCCATCCATTTAAAGAGTAGTCAACAGGAATTTTAAATACAAGAAAGAGCTTGATCATCACTGAACCAAGACTTGTCATCAAATGCAAAGGAAGCTTGAGGCAACAGATACCAGTGTTGTTGGTTGGAGCAGTGCCAGGCTGGGTTTTGGGAAGGCAGAGCTGAGCTTCCTTACCAGCTATGTTGCTTTTCCATGGGTGCCTTCATCAGGTTCATGTTAATTTCCTGGCAGAAACTCTTTAACCCTTGAGAGTTGACTTAAAAGAACACGAGATGGTGCTGAAGAAAACTGACCCAGCTAACAGTTGGTCATAGGGCAAAAAGAAATCTTGCTGCCACTGAGAGATGTAAGGCCACGTATTCCCATCAATCTTGGATTATTTCTCTTCAGCTTTGTTCTGCCAGCTGCATTCCACAGGGTGCTCAGCCTCCACCCAGGCAGAGGATTCTCTGCTCAGCTGAGCTTCTTACCTGACTGACTTTTTTGGCTGTTTTGTCCTCTTTAACATTTTAAGAAATGTTTAAGAGCTTGGAGAAGAAAAGGCTCCCAGGAGACCTTAGAGCAGCCTTCCAGTACTGAAAGGGACTGCAGGAAAGCTGGGGAGGGGCTCTTGAGTGCAGGGATAGGACGAGGGGGAAGGGTTTGAAGCTGCAAGAGGGGAGACTGAGATGAGATCTCGGGAAGAAATGTTTTGCTGTGAGGGTGGGGAGGCCCTGGCCCAGGTTGCCCAGAGCAGTGGTGGCTGCCCCATCCCTGGAGGTGTTGAAGGCCAGGCTGGACGGGGCTTTGAGCCCCCTGATCCACTGGGAGGTGTCCCTGCCCGTGGCAGGGGGGGGTTGGAATGGGATAGACATTCAAGTCCCTTTCAACCCAAACCTTTCCATGATTCTATGAGGAAAGAGAACACTGCAGGGCTATGCTGCCTGCAAGATGAAGGGGCGTCTCGGAGAGTTTCTGCAGGCTGTGTTCCTGCCCCAGCACAAAAACCGTGTCATTGGAGGGGTAGCAGATGGAGCAGTTGAATCAAATTCAAAGGACTTTAGAGACTACACGTCACCTGATGTCCTCACTTCTGAGGTTTTGCCTCCCTTTTCAGACTCAGAATTTGGATAACACATCCTCTGGCATATGTTACGGCAGCTGATTTTACTGCTTCTCCTGTCAGCGCGGGGCTGTGTTTCAGTTCACCTCACTTTGATTTGCCTCCAAGTTCTTTGACTCAGTTTCTGAATTGATAGAACATTGTATTGGTGAGGGCTGGGCCAGGGTAGATGGACAATCCATCCACGGCACCAGAAACAAAACATCAGAAGCACCAAAACCACATTAGAATGTAAACACTTCAGACTTCAAAAAGCCTTTTATGAATGCGTCAGAGCTGGTGTCCTCTCTGTGGGAGTTCTGGCTGCCCAGATTCAGCTCCAGGGATGCCTCCATACTTGGGTTGAGGATGGTTATGTCAGGTTAGAGGGTGAAGGCAGGCGCAGCAGTGGGGTCCAGGGGTGTCCGACTCTGCCTGCACACAGTTCCCAATGTGCTGTTTGGTCATGCACAGGGCAGCTCAATTTCTCTGTATTTCTCTTTCCCTCTTGGCCCATAACAGATATTCCCATCGCAGACTTTGTGGCAGGTTTTGTGGTGGTTCTGCAGGGCCTGTTGTGGAGGTGTGTCCATGGTCACTGGGATACAAACAAGCAATGAGTGGCCTTTAGTGCACTGTCTGTGAAACAGAGCAGGTGGCTTCGTGGCCTGACCTTTCTTGTACCTTTCATGATGCCTCTGGACAAAGAAGTGGAAACCTGAGCTCTGGGGTTCCCTGGCAGTCGTGGGATGGTTTAGGGCTCCTCAGTGCTGGAGTGATCTGCAGGAGACTAAACCTTCCTGCTTTTCCTCTGACATGAATCACTGTGACTCCTGAGCATTATAGGAATACATAGGTCATTCTAAACTTGAATTTGAATTGTATTCTTTTGGTGCATGTATTTTTTTAGAAGTTTAAGGCTCTTGAACATTTAAATAATCTAATTAAGAGATTGTTGGCTTCCAGCTGTAGGAGGGAGGTGTGTGGCCACGACCTACAGAGGCAGTATTTTCTGTTCTAGTGGGCTGATGCCAGGATAAGGTTCCAGTGTGCTCAGCCACATATGTAAAACTTCAGTGCCCGCTTGTGTCTGTCTCTCTGACAAATTGTCTGCCTGGAAAGTAGTTCCTGGAATGGCTTGGACACTTCCTCTTAGCGAAGCTCAATGAATCATGCTGAACACTTTTTGTCATCCAGCACATCTGCTTATTGAGGCCCAGGGCACTCATCTATTTGGAGCCATCGGGGAAGCCCATGTTTCAATGTAACCCAGCAAAACACAGATAAATCCTTCCTGTCTTATACAAAAAAGACCTTGTGATTTGGGGAGGCATTTGAAACCAGAGCTGGCTGCTACACAAGAGGCGTTCTCTCCCAGAAGGAGTAAACTCTGTAATTTGAATTAATTCAAAGCTTGAGGAAAAAGAGAAAATGTTTTGTTTTTTTTTAAATGTGTAAGAGTTGCATAGATCCTGTAGCAAAGGGGCTTATGCAGAGGAAGACCTTTATTCCATTTGTACTCCTGAGCTGGTGTTTGATCTGTGTCAGATCACATCATTACTCTTGCCTCATCCTCTTACCTGTAGAAAGGAATAATAGGAGCCCACATGGCTTGAACAGGTTTGCAGAGGATGGATTGGTTTTATTTCTGTGAAATAATTCGAGATCCTTCAAAGGAAAATGCCTGTTACCTCTGTTTAAACATTGCATTGAATGTTGGTGTGCAGCAGATCACTGCTGGAATACAAAAGCTGTCCTGTTTATCTTTGAAGTATTGGGAACGTAGTGACTCCAAGAGGAAATAAGAAAGTGGCAGGTCTGGTGAAGTTGGTAGTGTGTTAAAAACATAAATGCTGAGATTAATAGGCAGTGATTGCTTTGCAATGTCTTTAATGCCTGCGGCCAGCCACGTCCCTCCCTTAGTCTGAAGGAGGGAGAGATTTGTGTGCTTGCTGTGTCCACATGAGCACACATTAAATGTGGCTTCTCTGCTTGCTGTTAATGGAGTTCTATCCTGGTGGAAGTCTGGGAAAAGAGAACGACTTTCCCAGTCTCTTTGCCATTCTCAAGTCTGGCATTTGGATTCCTAGGCTTTGTGCTTGCTTTAGGACTGGTTTCAAGCTGGGAGTCAAAGGGCTGCTGTTAATGGAGCCCAAGAGAAACCCATTGTTTGTGGTTCTGATGAAATTCATGACAGAGAGGGTCCAAGCCTCCTGCTGAAAATGTGTGAGGGTTCACAAATCAAGAAAGGTTGAAGCCTCAGTTTCTAGGGAACAGGTGCTCAGCCAACAGAGCTGAACAGCAAATGCCATGGGATTTTCTCCCGCATGGATTTGGTTTTCCCCTTTCATTTCTTTTCAGCTGGTGTGAAGTTCAGAGTCCTTGAGCAGCAGGATGGAAAACCTCTTCGACTCCTGATGCAGGTAAGCCCTTGTGCCCTCCGTGGCATTTCCTGCTCCAGGCTCCCCTCAGACTGACGCCAGGTCCTTCTCTGCTGGAGCAGCTCTGGGACTGGGCCCACGGAAAGGCCCCACTTAAACAACGTCAGCTGTGAAATGTTGAAAGAAGAGAAATGCATCTCACATTGCAGCAACTGCTGCTGCTTTCTCTTCTTTTTGATACCTTGCTCGAGTCTTCTCTTTAGAAATAATGCAGTGTCTGGTGTGGGAGCTGTTAGTTCCAGAATTAAGACTTCACCTCGTTATTATCTCACATCCTTCTCTGTGCAGCTTCAATAATTGCTGAGCACTGAGAGAAGCAAAAGGCAGCAGTTAAATCACACGGAATGAAAGGCAGTTAAGGACTTGTAAAAGGTGTTCCCCTCCAGATGTGCTGAAGAGCCTTGGCTGCTCAATGGTAACGACAGGATGAGTGCGTGGGCGAGACGGGAGAGGGAAGGGCCTCCAGGTATTCTCCTGAGTTGTTCTGGTGAGGTGCATAGGAAAAGGTTCCCTGTGCTTCAATAACCTCGTGTTTGCATGTTCTGTCATCAGAGACACTAAAGGGAATTTTTTGTCTGAGAAGCAGTGTGATTCTGCCCCTCTATTCCACTCCTGTGAGACTCCACCTGGAGTACAGTTCTGGAATCCCCAACATAAGAAGGATATGGTACTGTTGGAACTGGTCCAGTTGAGGCCATGGAGATGATCTGAAGGCTGGAGCACCTCTGCTATGAGGCCAGGCTGCGAGAGTTGGCGTCGTTCAGCCTGGAGAACAGAAGGCTCCAGGCAGACCTTAGAGCAGCCTCCCAGTACGGAAAGCGGCTCCAGGAAAGCTGAGGAGGGACTTTTTGCAAGGGCCTGAAGTGATAGGATGAGGGAGAAAGGCTTTAAATTGGAGGGGGGAAGATTTAGATGAAACATTAGGAAGAAATCCTTGAGGGTGGGGAGGCTCTGTCCCAGGTTTCCCAGAGAAGTGGTGGCTGCCCCATCCCTGGAGGTGTTCAAGGCCAAGTTGGATGGGGCTTTGAGCCCCCTGATCCAGTGGGAGGTGTCCCTGCCCATGGCAGGGGGGTGGAACTGGATGGGCTTTGAGGTTCCCTCCAACCCAAACCATTCTGTGATTCTGTGTTGGCAGTGGAGTTCTTGGGGTGCTTTCAGGAGCAATGGTGAGATTTCCATCCCCTTACTTTGTGGCAGCACTTCCATAGCTCACGGTCGCTTTTCTTGCACTTTGCATCCTGGGAGCAGAGTCTGCAAGGAACGTGTAGAATTTATACAAAGCACTTGGACACTGTTGGAGTGCGTGGGAAGGAATTAACTGCGCCTTCCCGGTTCTTTTGCTTTTTCCATCACCAGTCCAGCCCCAGCCCTGTTCCAGCAGAGATCAGATCAGCACAGAGCCAGCACTCCTGCTGGCAGTTATTCCAAAGGGAACCCCTTCGGAGATGTCTTCTCAGGCAGAACTGACATTTCCTAAGTGTGCTGTCCTCCCGGTTCCTGTGTTTCTGTAGTGCTTTAAGAACCAAAATCTGCCATCCCCGGTGGCCAGAAGACTCCACAGAAGGGGAACTAAGCACCAAAGAGGAGGCACAGGAGCTGCTGAGCAGGGAACTTGGCATCATTGTGTTTGTGAGATGAGGTGGGCAGCTTCTCCAGAGGAAAAAGATCATGACTTAGAGAGCAGAGGCAGTGAGTCATATGAATATGATGAATTTTCCTTGGACCACTGCAGAAGGATCCTTCTGCTGTCTGGAATATAGCATAAGGCATCATCTGCAGAGGTGGAAGTGCTTTAGTGGATGTCTCCCTTGGCCTTCTGTTCAAATAATAGTGAGCAGAGAGTCCGTAAAGGTAATTTTTTGCTCTCTTTGTGCTGGTGGAAATGAAAAATGGGCTTGTGTCAGAAATCCTTTTTGATAAGTCATTTGAGAGGACAATCTAAAAGCCTGGTTTTAAGTGACATGCCAAAATTCTTACTTATGGTACGTGATGATTTTCCTCTCTAGAAATGCCCTGGTGGCTCTGTCTCCTCCGGAGCCACGCGGGGTGGAGGCAAAGCCATGTGCATGGAACTGTGCCCAAAGCACTTTCAGCTCTAGGTGACTGGTACATTCCCAGCTGTCCTTTGGGGCACTGGTAATGGATCAGGAATCAATAACAGGGGCTGAGCATTCACATTCACCTTGTGGTTCAGCCAAGTGGCTATTTTTTATGTTTAAGATGGGATGCAAAGCCCAGACAGGCGGAGGGCGGGGGATGGTGTTTCCATTCCAAATGGTACTTAATTTTCTCCAGGAAGTCTTACCCAGGTCAGTATTTTCATTAGTGGTTAAAATCATTTGTTTTGGTGTGCAAGAAGGAATCTTTCTGGCAGTGTGGCTCAATGAACTGATAACCCAGGGAGAGGACATGATGAGTTTGAGTCATCTGTTGGCCTTCTGCTAGGAGTGTCATCTTCCACAGCAATTGCTTTGAAAGGGGTTAAGCAAAAGAGGAAAAGGGAACATAAGAAAACAAAGGATGTGTATTATAGCAGGGTATATTCATAGAATGACCTGAGTTGGAAGGGACCCCCAGGGATTATGGAGTCCAACTCCTGTCCCTGCACAGGACAACCCCAACATTCACCCCTGTGGGGCTGATGGCCTTGGCCAAACGCTTCTGGAATGCTGGCAGAGTGGGGGCTGTGACTGCTTCCCTGGGGAGCTGTTCCAGTGCTCCACCACCCACTGGGGGAAGAACCTCTTCCTAATCTCGGAACGGAGCTGGGGAAGGATCTGGAGAACAGGGGTTGTGGGAGTGGCTGAGGGCCCTGGGGCTGTTCAGGCTGGAGAAGAGGAGGCTGAGGGGAGACCTCATCGCTCTCTGCATCTCCCAGAAAGGAGGTTGGAGAGGGAGAGGTGGGTGTTGGTCTCTGCTCCCAAGTGGCAGGTGATGGGACGAGAGGAAATGGCCTCAAGTTGTGCCAGGGCAGGTTCAGATTAGACATCAGGAAACATTTTTCCACAGAAAGGGTTCTCAGGCCCTGGCAGAGGCTCCCAGGGAGGTGGTGGAGTCCCCATCCCTGGAGGTGTTTAACAGACAGGCAAATGAGTTTCTCAGGGATGGTTCAGTAGTGGACAGGGATGGTTGGACTCGATGATCTCAAAGGTCTTTTCCAGCCAGGCGATTCTATGGTTCTAATCCTGCTGGTGTTTGCATCTGCCTCTCTGCTTGAAAGTGATTCTAACAAAACTCCTTGCCAGGCTCGATTCCTTAATGCTTTGGGGTGTTGTAGAAGGCTAAGGAGCTTTAGTGAGCCAGTGGGGGATGCTGACCCTTCGTGAGCAGCAGAATCAAAGTTTGTGGAGAGGTGGGTGAGGTGCAGGGTGTGCCCTCGCCCTCCCCAACTGCCTGAGTTTCTTCCCACAGCACGTTTTTATCGCTGCTGTCCCTCTTCCTTCATAGATCAACCCTCTGTCGTACAGCAGCGTGGTGCAGACGTACAGACTGCCAACCTACAGCTGTTACCCCAGGGATTCCTGGACATCGCTCTGTAAGAAGCTGTTCCTTGGAGAGCTGATTTACCCCTGGAAACACAAAGGAGAGAAGCAGGACTGAAGACAGCAAAAGAGCTCCAGAGACTTGGTCAGAAAAACATATTGAATCCTAATGCTTTTGGACCAAAGGATCTCAGAGCCAGCAGCTGCTGGATCCCTTTCATTAGATTTTGGGTACATGTGAGGGGCTGAATTTATAAAGGCAAGTATTTTTCCACATTATTTTTCCACTTTCCCCTTCCCCTGCACTCTGTGTGTGTAATCTACTAATGAATATTTCTGAAGCAAAAGGTTTGACCCCTCAGTGCTTCATGAAACCAGCATTTAGTTAACCAAGGTGGTGCCTCCCGTGGGGTTTAGTGCTGGTAGATCCTTCACGTAAGCTCCCAGGGCTGGATTAAACCAGCCTTTGAGGTGGTCAGAGCCACAACGCTGAGGTGCGTTCTGCCAAAGGGTATTTTGGGCTTTTCATGCTTCAGCCTTCAAACCAAGTTGATCAAAACCAAGACACACGATCAGCTTGTAGAGCCACACACTGAAACTCTCCAGCGGGGTTATCTGGATTCATAGGAGATTTATTCTTTCCCTTTGAGGTGGACTTGGATTCACCCCCAGTGCAGCACCAAAGGAGGTGCTAAGCATAGGAACAGCGTGGCTGGAGGCCCAGAAACACCGACTGCTTTGCATTTGTCCCTGTGTGGTCTCATCTGCAGTTTTTCAAAAGCAAATAGTGTTTGTGCAGAGCAACCCCCAGACTGAGCCACGGCAGCTGAGAGCTCTGGGCTCTGCCAAAGCTCAGGACTTCTGTGCTTCGTCACAGTGTAAAGGCAGACGTGGCTGTGCTGAGCCTGGCTCTGCTTGGTGTCTCTGCAGCAGCCTAGCGTGTTGCCCAGCTCAGGGCAGCACGTGCCGTGCTCCCTGCCAGGGCCAGTACATCCCTACTTCTCAGGGCCCAGGTGAGAGCCCTGTTGAGGGGTGCCTTACCTTTTGCACTTTCTGATAGTCAAGGACCTTTTAAAGTTCTCACAGATACCAGGCATTTAAACCCACTTCTGCTCCCGAAACTGTAGACATGTTTATCATAGGAGAGTTTTCCTGCTTTGGATGCTCCCTCCACAGTGCAGGAGCGCTTGGTTTTTCAGTGTCCCAGTCTGATTGCACACTCGTTGTGCTGTAAGTCTTCTCTTCCCTTCCTGGGGAGAGCTCCTCTGTGCACACGAGCGTGATGCCCCTCTGGGTACTTGGTTGTTGTGTGGATATTTACACACGGCCGTTGCCCAGGAGCACGTTCCCTCCAGCTGTGCCAGCTCTGCTTGCAGTGGTGTCTCTGTACTCTGCTGCTTTGCACTCCCAAAGCGACTGCATTAACTGAGAGGTGGAAGGTGGGCTGGGTCTTGCCCCCTTCTCCTCTGACTGTTTAAGGAACCAAGGATGGAGGAGGAGGAAGGGGAGGATGTGTTAGGGCTGCGTTGTTCAGCCTTTCTCTGGAGGGCTGCCTGCGCATTCCACTGGGAGTAGGTGGAGGTGAGGCAAGGAGCCACGGCAGGGTGCTCTTTGGTGGCCTTGAGCACCTCCACTGGCAGGGTCAGAGTGTCCTACTCCATCCCCATGTTTCATCCATGTACTTGGAGTTGTCACAGGAGAGAAGGGGTTACAGCCCCAGGAGTGTGTCATAGAATCATAGAATCATAGAATTACCCAAGTTGGAAGGGACCCAAAAGGCTCGTCAAGAGCAGCTCCTGTCCCTACACAAGACACTCCCAACACTCACACCGTGTGGCTGAGGGCATTGTCCAAATGTTTCTGGAATGCTGGCAGAGTGGGGGCTGTGACTGCTTCCCTGGGGAGCTGTTCCAGTGCTCCACCACCCACTGGAGGAAGAACCTCTTTCCTAATATCCAACCTGAACCTCCTCTGGCACATCTTCCTGATATTCCCTTGGGTCTCGTCATAGGTTCAACAGAGAAGAGCTCAGCACCTGTTTCACCTTCTTCCCCTTGTGAGAAGGCACAGAACAGCTCTGAGATCCCTTCTCAGTCTCCTCTCCTCCAGGATGAACAGACCCAGGGACTTCAGTCACTCATAGGCTGCTTTAAGATGTCCCTGGCGAGATATGTTTAGTTTTTCTGTAGCTGCTAAAAGCCTCGTGAGGTGCAGCCACTGCCTATTCAGTCAGAGCTTAATCAGGAGAAAAGGAAGCTCTCCTGAGCAGAGAAAGCAAGGAGCTGCCCACAAGGCCTTGTGATGTTCTTGAGGACAGTGAGGGGAGGCAGTGCTACATGGACACTGCTACCTGTTACCTTAATCCAGGGAAAAAGAGCACATCATTTAAGAGAGCAGGCATGGCAAAAGCCCCCTGGACCCCTCTGCGGGCTCCGAGTGGATCATCACCACCTGTGGGAACTGGGGAGGGAGATCTTTGTTTTTCTTTCATGATCAGTGCTCAAAACTCATGTACATATATAGGGTCTTCACTTGCAGTATCGATGCCCAAGTATCTTTCTCCACTCCAGGTGTGAGTGACTCCAGGTTGTGATCCATTCAGTGGACGGATGCTCTGAATGATGTTTCTCTCTTCAGCTTAAGTCAGAGGCACGGAGACCCATCCTTACCTGGTGCTCAGCAGAGAGATTCACACTTTACCTCCCTCTCATGTTTCCACTGGAGCTACTAAATGAAATTCCTCCTGCTGCCTCCCACGCCTGCACAGTTTGGGTTATTAACTGCTGTGACAAACTTTATTATTTTTGGTTTTACAAAAATAATGTTCCGAATATTCTGGCTTTTAAAATCTTTCTGTGAGACCAAACACGGTGGCCCCGATCATTGCTGTCCTTTGGGATCAAGTGACCTGAAAGCTCCAGAGACAGCACAGAAAAGCAGCAGATGTGACCTTCCTGTTGGGAATCTGCCATAGGAGACCTTCCAGTGCCAGCTCTGGTTACTGAAGGCTGATACTGACTCCAGGGATGGAGAAATCCCAAATCTTCCTCGGACCCGAGAGCTGGAATCTTCTATGACACAGAGGACCTTGAGTGGCCCAGCTGGGAGAAAACAGCCCCCCACGGGTGCAGTTCTCCTGGCGGGCAGAAGTGGTGCCTGAGCTCTCTGTTACTCACAGCCACCCTTCTCCTTGCCCGTGGTGGTATCCAAGCCTGTGAGTTTCTTCTGCTGGCCGTTTGCCATGGCTCTCCTCTTCCTTCCCAGGCGCTGCTGTGGAATAGTCCTCCCCCACCCTTTTCCGATTCTGCGCAGAGACATTATGAGAACTCAGCAGACATCCTGCTCGGGAACATTTGGCCTTATGTCATATCTCTAATTAGAAGTTGGGATCAGCATCATCTTCCACAGCAGCACAGACTGGCCTAGCACTGGTATTTGCTCAAGGAAGAGCCTCCTGGTAAGGATCTGGCTCTTAATTCATCCTCAGATCCATATTGTGTGTATCATAGAATCACGGAATCACGGAGTGGTTTGGGTTGGAAGGACTTTAAAGTCCATCCAGTTCCACCCCCCTGCCATGGGCAGGGAAACATCCCACTAGACCAGGCTACACAAAGCCCCATCCCACCTGGCCTTGAACACCTCCAGGGATGGGGCAGCCACCACTTCTCTGGGCAACCTGGGCCAGGGCCTCACCACCCTCAAGAATTTCTTCTTAATGTCTAATCTAAATCTTCCCCCTTCCAATTTAAAGCCATTCCCCCTCATCCCATCACACCATTCGCTCGTAAAAAGTCCCTCCCCAGCTTTCCTGGAGCCCCTTTCAGTACTGGGAGGCTGCTCTAAGGTCTCTCCAGAGTCTTCTCCAGGCTGAACAACCCCAACTCTCTCAGCCTGTTCTTGGAGGAGAAGTAGTTAAAAATTCCAATTCCTCTCCAATTTCCACCACCCCCCTTTGCAGCAGGCACCAAGTGGGCTTTGCCAGCTGTCATTCAAACACTCATCTTGCGGAGTTTCTTTTTAACAGAGCATTTCCTTATTATTATTTCTCCCACCTTATGGATCCCAGCACCGGCACAGCCCTCGCTTTGCCTCTTTGCATAGGCATGGGGTTTGTGCAGGGAAACGTGACTCACTGTGTGCAGAGCTCCATCCCAGATAGAAATTCTGCCTTTGAGAAATACTTTCCTTTCCCTACCAGAACAGCATGTGACAATGCTGGGAGGAAATCTCAGTAATTATGTGCTGAAGGCTCTAGTTATGGTTTTGGGAGTTTTCCCTGGCCGTGCAGCTGGACTGTGCCTCATTCCACTGGCACGTGTGGATGTACCATCAGGCCCACATGTCTCTAATCCATCCATTGACTTCCACTCTCAAGATCATGAGGCAGGAAAATCCCCTGCTTTGTCATCAGGCAGATAATGATTTGCTTTCCTTCTGATCCTGCTGCTGCAACACCATCTTCTTGCTTAGCTCCAGCCCTTACTGCTTTACTCTCTGTGCTTAGACCTTAGGCTGATTATGCCATCACAAACTGGTGGAGGTCAGAAGGGGCCTCTCAGGTTCATCTGCTCCAGCCCCCTGGTCAAGCAGGGCCATCCAAAGCCAGTTGCCCAGGACCATGTACAGATGCGTTTTGACTGTCTCCAAAGATGGAGACTCCACCACCTCTCTGGACAACCTGTGCCTGTGCTCGGTCACCCCCAGAGTAGAAAAAGTGTTTCCTGATCTTCAGACAGAATTTGATGGACCTTTTGTCCTGTCATTGCCTTATGCTGACCTAGGAGACACCACAACTCAAACCTCTTCAGTGAACAGGAGGATTTCCGGTCCCCTGTCATCTCTGTTTCTAAGCATTCCTGATCAGGGACTGTCTGGTTGTCCCTTTGCCTTTTGGGGATCCGAGCCCTCTCTGCCAGCGAGGTTCACCTGCCCATGGAGTCAGTCACCAGACCTGCTCTGTGCCAGCTTTTGTGGACCTGGTAGCAGAGGGGGTACTTGCTCTCCAGCCACACTCCCCGTGTTTCCGCCATCCATTGAGCGCAGAGAGGGACCTCGGGGGGATGTGGAGCAGAGTCCCAGAGCTGGCAGCTCTCAGGTCTGCCTGGGGCAGGGGTGGGTGATCGGGGGGAGCTGTGCATGCAGTTGGGCTGCGTCTGGATCTCAGCCGATCCGTCCCACGTGTCAGGAGATGACGGGATCACCATCTACTCCAGGAGCTTTGGGGTTGCATTCCAGTGTGCAGGATAAACGTGTTTGCAGCCATCTATGCTGTATGTGGGCAGCCAATGCCTCCCCAGGTGAGACCAGCACCTGTCCCCTTGTGGCTGGCCCACCTTTTGCCCTGAGAGCAGGACAGCAGCTGCTGAGAGTTCATTCTCTGTGACTCCGGTGGCCTCATTCCTGTCTTTTTCCACAGCTGGGCCTGGGCTGCAAACTGGGTGTGCTTGGCTCCCCAGTTATTGTCTCACTGAGCTGCCCACGAGGAAGGTGTCTGTGATTAGGAATGCTGCCAGCAACAGAGTGCAGACCCTTCATTTCCAGAAGGATGGGGTGGAATGTGCTGCCCAGGGAAACACCAGCGCCAGGGCCCCGCTCGGTGCTCACAGGGGTGAGGGAGGCTGCACGCGCGTCCCCTTTCCGGGGCGTTATTTAAGCACCTGGCACTGGGTAAACTCTTGAGAACTTTACAACTCTTGCGGTCAATCCTCCTGTTCACAATGCTTTCAGTTTTTAAATAAAGTGGTTTAATGAAGGTGCCCGAGTGTGTTTGTGGGTGATGTTTGATGAAGTTTGATGTCCTGATCAAGAAGCACTGGTACCTTCTCTCTTTGCATCCACCGGTTGTTCAGCAGGAGCCAAGGGCTTGTGTAGTGGCAGCACTGTTTTTTTTAAAATGTCACCACTAACGCCACTGAAAGGTGATTTCCTTCCCACTGCAGCCCTGATCTAAAACACAGCAGTCCAGCTTACCAGGCCAGGGAACATCCCCTGGCTTAAGAAACAGCCTTGCTTCCTGCTCCCACCAGCAGGACCAGTGGCAGCAGCTCCGTGCACAACAGGGACTGGAGTAGCTCTGCGTGTGCCAACTGCAGGTGCTTGTGTTGAAGAGCTCAGGGATGGAAGTGTTTGTTCTGCTGACAGGTGTGGAATTTTTGGTTAATTAAACCTTTTAATCAGAACTTCAATGGATTGTGATTACACCAGAATAAAGGTGTTGGGAGGAAAACCAAGCTCTCCCCTCTTGTCTAACTTGTCCCCAGCAGCTATGTGGCTGCCTCAGCAGCAGCCGCCGTGGCAGGGAGGCTGCTGGAGGCTCGGCTTGTCCAAGCAGGATCTCATCCCAGTCCTGAGCCCTGGCCAGGCAGTTGTCACACCAGAAGGATGGGATGGCATCCAGAGGGACCTGGACAAGTTGGAAAAGTGGGCCTGTGTGAACCTCATAAGGTTCAACAAGACCAAGTGCAAGGTCCTATGCCTGGGTCAGGGCAACCCCCGGTATCAATACAGGATGAGGATAATATGATTGAGAGCAGCCCTGAGGAGATGGACTTGGGATGCTGATTGATGAGAAGCTCAACATGAGCTCAACAAGCGCTCACAGCTCAGAAACCGTGTCCTGGGCTGCATCCAGAGCAGTGGGACCAGAGGGGCCAGGGAGGGGATTCTGCCCCTCTGCTCCTCTCTGGTGACACCCCACTTGGAGCCCTGTGTCCAGTTCTGGAATCCCCAACATTTGAAGGATATGGTGCTGTTGGAACAGGTCCAGTTTAGGCCATGTAGATGATCCAAGGGCTGGAGCACCTCTGCTATGAGGACAGGCTGAGACAGTCGGGATCGTTCAGCCTGGAGAAAGCTCTGGGCAGATCTTAGAGCAGCCTCCCAGTACTGAAAGGGGCTACAAGAAAGCTGGGGAGGGACTTTTTACAAAGGCTTGTAGTGATAGAATGGGGGGAGCAGCTTTAAACTGGAAGCGGGAAGATTTAGATCAGACATCAGGAAAAAATTCTTCATGATGAGGAGAGTGGTGAGACACTGGCCCAGGTTGCCCAGAGAAGTGGTGGCTGCGTCATCCCTGAAGGTGTTCATGAGCCCCCTGATGCAGTGGGAGGTGTCCCTGCCCATGGCAGGGACTTGGAACTGGATGGGCATTGAGATCCCTTCCCACCCAAACCATTCTGTGATTCTATGAATGCCAGTGGCTGGGGGTGGCAGCTCAGGATGGAGTCAGCAGGACAACTGCTCTTTCATTTCATTTTGCAGGGGCTGGTTGAGCATGGCTTTTTGGAAGCAGGGGGTGGTGGGGCTCTCTTTGGCCCCTGCTGTGCCACCAAGCCAAACTGAGCAGCACTGAACGTGAGGATGCCCTCATCCCCTGAGGATACAAGCCCCTCATCAAAACAAGCCTTCCCAGAAGTGTTTGAACTGTGTGACTGCAAAGCAGCAAATGTGCCGGAGCCCTAAGGCAGAGGCTGCAGGAGAGGAGAGGGAGCCAGTTGAAGACCCCCAATGCGGGGGGGCAGCCCCTCAGCCCAGAGCTCTGACATCTCCCCTCACCCTACAAGCATGGATGGGAAGAGCTGGGGGGTCCCTGTCTCCATCCTGTGCTGGGGAGAAGCCTGGCTGTGCTGCAGTGGGGTGCTGAGCTCAGCCCTTTGCAATCCCTCCTGCTTTGGGCTCATGGGACACAACCTCTCATGGTCTCCATATCTCTGGAGACATGGAGTGACCAGCTGGGCTGGGTGGGAGCACTGCAGCTCCGTCAGCAGGGCCGGACAGATGCTGGTGGATTTGGGTGGGTTTCTGTCTCCCTATCCCTCTTGGACAGCCCTGGGTGTTCACAGGGGTGACGGCAGCCTGGCTCCAGCAGCCTTTGCCCAACTGGTTCTCAGTGCCGGGGCTCCTGGTCCAGCCGGCTCGCAGGCACCAGGCTGGGACCTTGCCCTGTGGCTGGGACACTCTTTCTTGACCATCTACCTCTTCTTCAGCTGATTGCCAGATCTGCCCCCAGAAGCTGTGGCCAAACTACCCCACACCTGCAGCCCCAGCCCTCCCGCCCTTCCTCCCCAGCCACCCCCTCTCCTCATCCATCCATCCATCCATCCATCCATCCATCCATCCATCCATCCATCCATCCATCCACCCACTCATCTTCCTCTCCCTCCATCCCTTCTCCCTCCTTCTTCCATCCTCTCTTCCTGCTCCATCCATCTCCTCTCCCTTCATCCCTTCTCCATCCATCCATTTAGCCACCCCTCTTCCTCCTCCTTCCATCCATTCTCCCTCCATCTCCTCTACCTCCTCCATCTATCCCTTCATCCCTTCTCCATCCATCCATTTAGCCACCCCTCTTCCTCCTCCTTCCATCCATTCTCCCTCCATCTCCTCTACCTCCTCCATCTATCCCCTCTCCTTTCATCTCTTCTCCATCCTCCTTCCATCCCTTCTGCATCCATCCCCTCTCCCTCCCCTCTCCTGTCCATCCCTGAGTGACCCCAATGTGGGCCTGGCTGAGTTAGAATTATTGAATTGCTTCATTGGAAAATGCCATTGGGACCATTGAGTCAGGGTCCGTGGGATTTTGTGCCCTCGCTGGTGCTGAACTCCTTGGGCAGGGAGGAGAGGGCGGGCAGGCTGGTGGGAAGTGGACCCTGGCACCCTGAGGCACTGCAGCAGAGCCAGGAACCTGTGAGCTGATGGTCCCACCCAAACACACGCCCCCAGCCCAGGACCTGCTCCTGAGCACAGCCGTAGGGCTGGACCCGACACTTGGTTTGCCTTAATGCAGAGGCTCTGTGCACACATCTGGACGTCCACCCCACATCTGTATGGCCACCCCACATCTGGATGCTCCCAAATCTGTAAGTCACCCCACACCTGCATGGCCACCCCACACCTGGATGCCTACTCCACATCCGTAAGCCACCCAAACCCTGGGCGCCTACCCCACATCTGGATGTCCACACCACACCTGGATGCCTGATCCGCATCTGGATGCCCGTCTCGTATCTGGATCCGCACCCGCACCTGGATGCCCATTGCACCTGGTTGTCCCCCACATCCGTATGTCCCTCCCACACCTGCATGCTCATTGCGCTTAGATGCCCCCACATCTGTATGCTTGACCCACCCACACCTGGATGCACACCCCACATCTGGATGTCCACCCGGCGCCCCTCACACGCTCGCCCGCCCCGCGCAGGACAAGCCGAGCGCTGCCCCGCCCCCATCCCCGCCCCCCGGGGCGCTCTGTGGCTGGGCTGGATGTGACGGACGCGCGGCTGAGCCAATGGACGTTCGGATGCGGGGTTGGATGTGACAGACGTTCAGTTTAGCCAATGGTCGCTGCGGGGCGGGGCCGTAGGTGTCGGGCGGCCGACTTAACCAATGGTCGCTGTGGGGCGGGGCCCTGTGTGAGGGACTGAGCCAATGAGCTCTCCGGGGCGAGGCTGTGTGTGGAACACCCGGCTGAGCCAATGGGCGCTGGGGGCGTGGCCTGACTGAAGGACGTCCAGTTTAGCCAATGAACTCTGTAGGGCGGGGCTGCTGGTGTGACGGACGTCCGTCTGATCCAATGGACGCTGCGGGGCAGGGTCGGGTGTGCCAGGCTGAGCCAATAGACGTGCCGGTAGCGCTGGGGGCGGGGCGGTGGCGCAGACGCGGAGCGGTGGCGCAGGCGGAGGTGGGGGCGGCGCTTTGGCAGCGCTGGGGGCGCCGGGGAGCGGGGGTTGGGCCGCTCCCGCCTCCTCCCCATCCTCCTCCTCCTCCTCTCCCGCCGCAGGTCCCCGCGTCCCCGGGCGGAAGATGCGCGGCCGGCCCTGGGCACGGAGCGGGGCCGGCGGGCGCTGAGCGGGAGGATGGGCACGCAGGGCAGCCCCGTGAAGAGCTACGATTACCTCCTCAAGTTCCTGCTGGTGGGCGACAGCGACGTGGGCAAGGGCGAGATCCTGGAGAGCCTGCAGGACGGCGCCTCCGAGTCCCCCTATGCCTACAGCAACGGTGGGGATGGGATGGGAACACGATAGGGAAAGGGATGGGGGTATGATGAGGGTGGTCTGGGGGCAGAATAGGGATGGGATGTGGCTGGGATGGGAAGAGAATGGGGATGAGGATAGGGATAGAATGGGATTGGGGTGGGGAAGAGAATGCGGGTGGGACGGGGATAGGATGGGAATGGGATAGGTAAACGATGGGGATAAGAACAGGGATAGGGGTATGGACAGGATGGAGATGGGATGGGGAAGAGGATGGGGATGGAGCCACAGCAGCACCGGGACCCGCGGGGCCCTCGGGCAGAGCAGGGGGTTTGCCGTTTTCTTTGTTATTTCCCCAGCCGGGAGCATAAGCGCGGTCGCTCCGTGCTGGCAGCAGGGAGGCCACTGCTGTTCCCTCAGATCCTAAAGCTCTGCAGGAGAATTCAGCCAGGAAGGCAGCAGAGCGGTCTGATGTGACCCCAGGGTGTGTGGAGCCCGCAGCCCAGCTGGACCCTGCCCAAGGGGAGCTCAGCCTTGCACCCCAAGCCGGTCTCTCGTGGGCGATGCCAAGGCCCAGCCGTTCCCATAGGGAGCGAGGTCCATAACAAAGGAACGTGAGCCTTGATTCCAGACCAGCACTACTCACTCCGGGCAGCTGGCTACCTCCAGCACAGCTCGGTTGGCCACCTCCTGCAAACACCAGGGTTTCTAATGGAGCCAATGACAGCCCAGTGTCACAAGACCATAATTATAGAGCCAGGGAGGGGCGCTGGGCTATTTCCTACATCCCCTCGCTGCAGTCAAAGCAAAACATGGCCTGGCAGGGTGCAGGTCCTGGGGTGGTTTGCAATCTGTCATCCTTCCCCCAGCCTCTGTGCAAAGCAGCATCCCCATGGGCTTGGACAGAAGTGATCAAGCTCAGACCCTTGCACCATCGCTGCAGCTGCCCTATGGCTGGAGCTGGTAGGGCTTGGTTTTGCCTGTAGACAGGAGTCTGAGAGTGTTTCTCGATGCTCTTGCGTTGCAACTGGCTGAATTTAGAGCATAAAGGAGCAGCATGGCTTGGCTCCTGACTGCGTGCTCCGTCTTTGGAGCTACTACAGCTTCGTAGGAGCTGATGCAAGTGCACACCTGCTCCATGGAGATTTACGGGGAGGTGGTGACTCAGAAGCCAGGATGCTTGTGAAATGAGAGCAGCAAATTCTGGAACTAGAAGGCTGTGGTATCATTCTCCTCCTTGGGTGTCTGGCTGAGCTGGTGCGGTTTGCCTTCAGGGAGATGCTTGGTGCTTTTAAGCCTCCCTGAAGAGCGTTTGCACCTCGGAAGAAGCTGCCTGGTCCGGGAGCTGCAGAGGTGCTGCTGGGGTTAGTGATTAGTGAGCAGGCAGGGGTGAAGAGTGTAACGGGGCTGCTGTTTGAAGTGAGGGGTTAAAGCTGGAATTGTCTTCTGGCAGAAATGTTTTTGCCTGCTGTTTTGAAGCAGGCAATGCAGGAGTAATTACTGCAGTTGCAAAGTGTGTGCAGTCAGTTCTTTGCTGTATAAACCCCACAGAGCTGTCACTTCAGTTCTCGCTACAAGAGCTTTGTTTCTGTACTCACTGTTTTAGAACAACAACAGCATGCCACCATCTTTCCTCTAGGAAAACAAATCCCTGTGAACTAAGATTTTCAGAACCTTGCCTCATCTTGTGGGCAGTCAAACCCGTTCTGAATTAGAGAGCTGGGTCCCATACTGGTTTTTCATGGGGATAGATGCTCTGATAGGCCCAGCTTCTGGTGCTTCCGTGAAGCTGTTCACCTTTTGGATAACCAGATGGAGTAGCTTTGAGATCTGAGTGAGTTTGATGCTGCTGATATTCCTGACAGCCTTGGCAATCAGACTCCCTCTGTCTCTGGTGCAGTTGGGGTGTGTGTACAGACAGGGTACGCTGTCGCTCTTCCCTGGCAGAGCCCATCCCTTGATATGAAGGTGCATGGATGCTGTGAGCAGCCTCCTTTCTGACCCGTGCCCAGTGCTGTCCACCACTGCAATGGTGGGAGGGTATGGAGGGGCTCTTGTAGTAACTTTAATTTGCAAGTACATTGTCCTCATCCCCTCCCGTATTTCTGTTTGAAATGGGTGTTGTATCACTCACGGCTTGTTTGACCTGTCCAGAAAACAGGCCTGGCCGTGGTGAGGGTGGGATGGAGTGCACTGTGGGTTCATCCTGGGGCTGCTGTCCAGCTCAGATCCTTGACCTCCACTGGGCAGGGCTAGAGCCTTGGTGTCAGTGCACCCTGTCTTGTTGTGAGCTGCCACTGTTACCGTGTTTGTCTATTACAGCTGTTTTGGACACGGGTTTTTGTGATGCTGTGTGAAATGGATTGTCCTTTGGGCCCTGGGAAGGGACACCTTTTAAAGTGATGCTCTGTCAATGGAGCTCTGTAGTTTTAGCGCTCTTGTCTGCTGTACACCTGGCCTCTGGAAAAGGGTCTGAGGGATTCCTCTCATCTCTGTGGGCATCTGGGTGTTGGAACAGTGGGAAACTGAGAGATGAGAAAGCTGTTTTTCTGTCAGTGTCGCTTTGCGAGCCGTAAGCAGCCGGCAGCCTCCGCTTGCTTGTGTCTGGGATCTGAAAGCCTTGGACACAACGTGAGCTGTGTCTTTCCTGAAGCTCTGTAGTTGCTTCTGTCCTCCTCGCTCAGGATCCCTGAGCAGAAGCATTGCTTCTCAGCACAGCCTTGTAGCTCCTAAATCAGGCATGTCTTAAATTAGGCACCACGGTTCCTGCTGTGTATGGCAAGGCCTTAGCAATGTCCTGTATTTAAATCGCTGCTAGAAATCAATGGGGTCCACGGTGGTGGTGACTCCCCGGGCACTGGTGGCCTTTGCAGTGTGAGGTGAGCTGCATGTAGCTGGATAGAGAACTTCTGGTGACATAATCCCAATGTTTTGAGGAGGAATTTGAGGTCCGTTTGTTGCTCGTGTGTTTCATAGTAGGTTCCTGCTGAAATTACCCAGTGTGTGAGTCTCCAGAAACATCAGGACAAGAGCAGGGAGTTTATGTCCTGTGGCTGGATTGTCACCTCACCCAGGAGGGTTTGGAGCCGAGTTGAACTTGGATTTTTCTTTCTTTTGGCCAGCTGCAAAAGGCCCTAAATGAAGGCACCTTACCAGTATTTGGATCAGTATTTTGCTTTTGTGAGAACATTATGGTTCTTTCTTCTGGGCTTCCAGTGTTGTCCTCCCCAGCTCTCAGGTCTTCAGGGGCAGAGGTAGTGGGCCATTCTCAAGAGTTCTGTTGCTGCTCTTATCTCCTGAAGGACCTCTTCCAGGAACTGAAAATCCTACCTTTCCCTAGATGCCCTCCCCTGTCAGCCCTTGCTCTTCTCTCGTGGTGCAGGGGAGGGCATCTCTGTCCCTTCTGCCATGAGACGCCGTGGTTGGGCTGGCTGAGAACAAAGCTGCCTGCCTCACACACAGGTACAAGTCAGCTACACGGGTCGCTTCTCACTTTGGTGTTGCAGTTACCTACCTGGGGTCTGTCCTTGTCCTCCCCCAAGTACCGAAGCGGGACAGAAGTGGCTGTGGTTGCAGGGTGGGTTTGTAGGACGAGATGTGGTGGCACTGCGTGCGGAAGCAGGGGCAGCATGTGAGTCCTGCCAAAGGGAACAAGGCTGATCCTCACGCAAGGGACCCAGCTGTGTCACCGCCCTGTCACACCTCTGCTGAGATACCCAGTAACTCATGTATGTGTGCCAGAATGATCTTGCCTGGCTGGTTTGTTGGCTTGCTGGAGAAGCCTGCCCTGCTGGGGCTGCGTCGGCCCTGGTGAGTCAGGCCAGGCTGCCTGGCACGGGAGCACTGGGCGACCACGAGTGCCATCGCTACCAGGTGAGACAGTGTCCCTGTGCAGCAGCGGCAGGGCCGGCGCTGGGCTCCCCACGCAGGCCTGACTGTGGTGTGCTCCATCCTCACGTGATGGAGGGCTTTTTCTGCGGCCACCTTCCCCCTCACCTGCTGCTGTTCCCATGGGAAAGGAGAAGTGTGTGTCAGGGAAAGAGTAGAATGTGTTTCAGAGCAGATGGCTTTGATTGGAAAGGGGGATGGGGTCTTATTTTTATTTTTTTTCCCTGTCCTCAGTTTGTATTAAAGTGGTAAGAGGGAAGCCTTATGTCTGTGCTCTGATCTCCTGTTGAAGAGCACGTGGAAGCTCGATGGGAAGCATTGCCCTGCTGCAGGGGTGGTGCTGTACCCAGTCCCACTGCCTCGTTTCGACCCCATCCCTTGGCTGGAGCTCGGTGCATTTTCCTCGGCACCACCCTTAGGGGCTCTGTTACCCCACTGCCAATTCAGAGATCCAAGGGAATGTTTGGAAAAAGGCAACTGAAGAGCTCCATTGCAATAGCTACCAAAGGGGTTTATGGTTCAGATAAAAACTAGATCTTTTCTAGGAGCTCTTTCCCCGTAGCAGAAGTGCAAGGCATCAGCGTTTTGCCTGGGGTGCTGGGCCCACCGCGGCTCGGTGTCCGTAGGGGAGAGTGCTCCGGGGCAGTGCAGCTTCCTGCCCTTTCCTGGCCAGGGGAAGCCAGAGGTAGCATTAAGGAAGAGCAGCTGAAGGCCCTGCTTAGCCCTGGGAGGGGGTCAGGACCCTCCCAGCAGTGCTCCTTGCCCAGGGACAGCATGACTGCTGGTTAATTACCAGGCTGTTTATTTGAGTGAGCCGCAGCTTTGGATGTCTGTCCCCTCTGGTTGTTTTTGTGCGGCTGTCTAAATTTGGAAGTCCCCAAGCTGTCCCTTTCAAGTCTTTCGTTGCAGCAGTTGCTCTCTCAGTATGTCCTGTGAGCTCTTGGTCACCGGCAGACATTCCAAAGCATCACCTGTAAAACTGCTCTGCTTTGCTCTGCCACAGCCCTCAGGTTACACCGAGCCAGGAGATGGGCTGTGCCACAGCCGGCGCGCAGGGGTGGAGGACAGAGGACACCTTGTCTGGCTTCCTCACTGCTGCAGAGAGCATGCGAGGGGGTGCTTCTCCATGCTCCTGCTCCTGGCCTGTCGAGGTTCCTGGACTGACCAGGGAGCTAATCTCTTACTCCTCACTGACATCCTCTGCATGTGCTGCTGTGTTCACCTGCGGCGCTGCTGCAGTTTGCCATTTCTGGTTCGCTTTTCCTTAACAAAAAGCTTTGCCTAACGAAGGTTTGCTTTGCCTTCACAAAGCGTGAGGCTGAGCAGTTCTGCTCTCAACTTCTGCAGCTCCTGTAAGGGCAGGATAATTACCTGACAGCATCTCAGCTCCCCTTCTTGAGTGTAGAAGAAGCAGTTGCTGGGAGCTGATTGATGAGAAGCTTTACATGAGACGGCAATGTGCGCTCACAACCCAGAGAGCCAACCGTGTCCTTGGCTGTCTCAAAATAAGCAATGCCAGCAGGGCAAGGAAGGGGATTATCCCCCTCTGCTTTGCTCTGGTGAGACCCCACCTGAAGTCCTGTGTCCAGTTGTGGAATCTCCAACATAAAAAGCATATGGAACTGTTGAAACAAGTCCAGAGGAGGCCACGAAGATGATCTGAGGGCTGGAGCACCTCTGCCATGAGGAAAGGCTGAGAGAGTTGGGGTTGTTCAGCCTGGAGAAGAGAAAGCTCCAGGGAGACCTTAGTGTCTCAGACCTCCCAGTACTGAAAGGGGCTCCAGGAAAGCTGGGGAGGGACTTTTTACAAGGGAATGGTGTGATGGGATGAGGGGGAAAGGCTTTAAATTGGAAGGGGGAAGATTTAGATTAGAAATCAGGAAGAAATTCTCCATGATGTGGGTGGTGAGGCCCTGGCCCAGGCTGCCCAGAGAAGTTGTGGCTGCCCCATCCCTGGAGGTTTTCAAGGCCAGGTTGAGTGGGGCTTTGAGCCCCCTGATCTAGTGGGCAGGATCCAACCCATGGCAGGGGGTTGGAACTGGGTGGGCTTTAAGGTCCCTTCCAACCCAAACCATTCCATGATTCTATGGGTGAACCTGGGTGTGGTAACACCTCAGGCGGGGACTGCCCTGGTGTGGTGGCACCTTCTGGGCATGGACGCAAGAGCTGCAGAGGCTGAGCACTGGTGTGGGATTGCAGCCGACTGCTCGTTCCAGTGATGCTGCAGTGTGTCAGGGCTCTCTTTGGCATCAGCTGAGAGGGAAACATTGATCCTGGTGCTGCTTCTCTGCAGCTGCCCCCTCCTCCTGGCCTGGCCCCGTGCTGCTGGGTGTGTTCTGCTGTCTGCGGAGCCGCGTTGTCCCTGTCGCTGGTGGTCACAAGCTGTTTGCTGGTTCAGGTGCTGTGCACCAGTGGAAGCAGCTGTTTATTTTCTGGCATGACTGTATTAATTGGAATAATGTTTTATTTTGAGGTTTTAGCGCTCTGATGCGAGGGGAATTGAGGCAAAATGTTCTTAGTGCAGTCTGGCCATCACGGCCCTGTAGCGGCTGCAGAATTGATCTGCGGGGAATGCTTCAGCTGGAAGGCTCCTCTGCTGGCTGGCAGCGTGGAGAGTGGTTGTTGCAGCAATACCCCGTGTCTGCCAGCACTTGCATCAGTGCCCTTCAGGGACGTTTGCTTCCCTCTCATCAGGGACGCAAAACTGATCCCATCAGAGCAAGTTTTGGCTCCGAAACAACTCCAGCATCTTTTATCTCTGCATTGTTTACTACTTATCCTTCGTGTGAAAAATCGTTGCGAGCGTACAGTGTTGAAGCTCTGTCTGTGCTTGATGTGGGAATGACTGGCTTAAACTTAACACGAAACAAACCCAAAACAAAGCAAACAAACAAACCAAACCCCCACCAAAACAACACCCAGCCCCCAGAGTGAGAGCTTGGCAGGGTTTGAAGCCTCAGCGCTCTCTCAAGGCAGGATTCAGGGTGTGCAGTGCTGGAGGTTGTTGTGTGGGCACTGTTCAGGGAGGCTGTAGTTTTGTTGTGTTTTTATGAAACTGAAGACTTTCTAAAGTTCTCGATGATACTGGGCACCTCTAACTCCTGGATAAAAGCTTTGTTTTTACGTGGCTGCTGAGCTGTTTGAGCTCTAAGTGCACAAAGGTGACGTAAGCTGAGCAGTATAAATGGGAAATGGGAGGAATTTTCTTCCAGTGACTGGGATTGCAAGTTTCTCTGTTTCTTTTTTTTTTTGTTTTTAAAAAGCAGGTAGATTTTGCTCTGTCCCTGTCCCACAATAGCATTGTCCCCTCCTCTGGATGCTGGGGGTCGTTTGTTTGGTTGTTTCCGTATATAAGCCACATAGGAAAGCCCATGGAAAATGTCTCCTCCTCCCCGTCTCCTTCAGCTTTTGTTTCCAGCTGTTCCCTGGCATGTTTTCCTCCAGCAGCCTCCCTCTCTCGGTGGAGCAGAGCATCTTTCCCTTGCGCCTGCAAATTGCTGTGCTACCCGCTCTGAGGAGTTGGAGCTGAGGTTTTAGAACCTTTCTTTTCCTCTCGTTCCTCTCTCCCTTCACCCCTCGCCTTCCTCTGGCAGCCCGGGCTCGGCGCCGTGATACAGAGCATGATGTCATCCCAGTTTCTGTTTGATTGCAGGCAGAGGAGGAGGAAGGAAGCTCCGATGTGAAAATCTTCGGCTCTGTTTTGCTCAAGGCTTTGCTGAAGCTGCAGCTCACCTGGAGGGGCATTGCCCTGGGCTGTGGGTGCTGGTGGCTTAGGGCTAGGCCCCTCCATCAATGGGATCTGCTTGTTCCTGCAAAACCTGTAAAGCTGCAGCACCAGCTCCAATGGGATTTGTTCCCGTAGGGCTTCTCCTTGCCGAGAGCATTTTTACAATAGCCATAGCTTTTTAGCTTTTCTTCCTCTTTTCTACCTCCTTTTTGTCTCGTTTCCATCACCCCTCTGGGAAACCAGACAATATTGTATTTCAAAGCTCTGGGGCCTGTTTGGATGTGAACATCACTCCTGGGGTGCTCCGTGTCCGGTGGGTGCTGAGCAGTGCCACAGCCCCTTCGGTGTCGGGCAATGAACTCAGACAAAACCCCTCGTGCCATTCTAACAAAATATTTGCTGTTTGAATCATCAGCGATTGAGAAGGAGATGGGCAGAATGGGACATGGAGAGGTTGTGTTTAGTAGACAATTCAGCAGAAGGTGCTGTGCATCTCTGCAGGAATCACCTTTTAACAAAAATGCACATTATTCATTTTTATTTTTTTCCAGAGATGCCGTGTTAACTTCTTTTCCAGCCCAGTGTCCAAGTTCCCTGGCCCATTTGGGGGTTTCATTGTGCTGCTTTCCTGTCCTTGCAAATGGTTGCTCTCTGCACAGCACTGAGTTGCATCCACTGAAGTCACAGTCTCTTCTCTTTCCTTCTCTCACAGTTCTAACAGCAACACCCTGCAAGTGGTTTTGCCTGTGGTTCTGGATGATACAAGGACTGGCTCTGTCCATATGAGGACAGGCTGAGAGAGTTGGGATTGTTCAGCCTGGAGAAGAGAAGGCTCCAGGTAGACCTTAGACCTGCCACTGGATCAGATGGCTCAAAGCCCCATCCAGCCTGGCCTTCAACACCTCCAAGGATGGGGCAGCCACCACTTCTCTGGGAAACCTATGCCAGGGCCTCCCCACCCTCACAGTAAAACATTTCTCCCTGAGATCTCTTCTGACCTTCCTTCTTGCAGCTGAAACCATTCCACCTCATCCTATCCCTGCACTCCCTGATCAGGAGCCCTTCCCCAAGTTTCTCACAGGCCCATTATAAGAGAGAGGTGCAGATGGTTTGATGGAGCTGCTGTGAGGAGCGCGCTCCGTGCGGGTACGTAGGAGAGGCTCTGGCTCTGTGGCTGCACCAGCTGGGGCTGTCAGGGCACGGAGGGGCTGTGAAGCGTGCGCCGCTGTGTCCTGTAGGCCCTGTCCCTGGGGATTTGCTGTCATTGCTGGGAACAGTACACTGACAGGTGACACTGATGTCAGCGCCTCTGCTGCTGCTTCCAGCGTGGAGCAGTCCCATCCTGGCATGGGGCTCACTGTTGGTACAGTGAGACAAAACCCAAGAGCTGATGGAATTCGTGATGTGTGCTTGGCAGGCATATGGTGCTCATCCCATCTACCCCCAGCTGGAATGCTCTGGCCAACTTTTGGGGCGTTTGGAGGGGGCAGTGTCTGTCTGGAGGTGGCTGTCTTGCTGCTGGCTGCCTCTGCTGCAGCTTTGCAACGTGACCCTTTACATGGCAAATCCTGGGCATGCCAACTAGGGAGGCTGTGGGTGCGTGTCCAACCATTGGGAGTTGCCACCCTGTGCATCCAGATCTGTGTGCAGGATCCTGAGGAGCTGTGCAGCCATAGGGGAGGTCCCGGCGTCTCCAGCCTGGTGGCCGTGCCCACTGCCCAGCTGTTAACCTGCACAGAGAGGTGCAACTGTGGCAGGTGAACCTCTTCCATATCCTGATACTGAAGGAAGTTTGGGCAAATGCATGGGGTTTTTTTTTTGAGTGTTGTAGGGTTTTTTTGTCTCCAAGTGTTTGTATGGTAATCTGGCAACAATGAAGATTGTTATGGTGCACTCTGCTTTTCCTCACAGGCTGGCTTTGTTTCTGAGTGCAGCTGTAGAGTTTTTATGGAGATCTGAACTGCAAAGCATGAAGAAACTCTTTTGTTTGTTGTCGTTTCTGTGCATAAAATCATTCTTGATTTTCTTCTAAAGCACAAATCCACTTAACATCCCTGGTTCTGGACTGACTTTGGACTGTTTCGGTGGCTTCCCGGGTGTCTGCTGAAATTGTCTAAGCTTTAGGAACAGATTTGCTTCTGGCTCCAAACGCTGTTTTCAGCTGCAGTTGTCATCCTTAGATGAGCCCAGCACAGAGTTCCTCTGTGTGAGGACCACGTAACTGCTGAGACACTGCTGGGCTCTGGACAACGCAGCGGAGAATTGTAGAATCATAGAATCACAGAATGGTTTGGGTTGGAAGAGACCTTAAAACCCAGTCAGTTCCACCCGCGCTGCTGTGGGCAGGGACACCTCCCACTGGATCAGGGGGCTCAAAGACCCATCCAGCCTGGTCTTGAGCGCTTCCAGGGATGGAGCAGCCACTACTTCTCTGGGCAACCTGGGCCAGGGCCTCCCCACCCTCACAGGAAAGCATTTCTTCCTCATATCTCATCTCAGTCTCCCCTCTGTCAGCTCCAAATGGTTCCCCCTCGTCCTATCCCTCCACTTCCTGATCAAGAGCCCCTCCCCAGCTTTCCTGTAGGCAAAAGTGAAGACTTTTGCAAATCTGGGCTTTCTAGAGGTCCCCCAATAAGTGGTCTGCATTTGGTTGGTTGCAAACCCAACAAGCAGGTTTTTTGTCCAAGATCCCCACCTACAATCCCTATGCTGCAAAGGAAGATGACTTGGAACACAGTGGGACACGCTTGTGAGAAGCTTCCAGTCTGAATCAACAGCACTTGCAGCTGGAATGGGGCAGACGCCACGGGGAGATGTGCTGATTTCTTGACAAAATCCACAAATTTGGATAACTTCAAATAACTGCAGGGTGTTTGTTCTCACTCTGTCTCTGCGTGTGTCTGTACCTGTACCACGCAGAGCTGCTGAGCGCCGTGGCAGCAACCTTGAGCTGGCACGGGCTCCATGGCACGCGGAGCTCCCTCTGGGGCCATGGGGGTGGCTTCCTCGGCTCAAACCAGCTCCAGCTCATCTGCTGCACAATTCAAGAATGGGAAGCTCCTGGTCACCTCCCGATGAGCTGTGCAGCAAGAATGGATTTCATGTTTGCTGCGTGAGCAGGAGATGACGAAGGCTTGAGCAGATGGATTCCATCTCTCCCTGTCCCCCAGCCAGCGCTGCGCCGGAGTGGCACTGGTCTCCTGCTGCCTGGTGAGAGCTGAGACCTCTTGTTCCCATTCCCAGGTGGCCTCTCGGCTGCAGCACAGGACAGGAGCACAGGGCTGAAAGCTGGTGTGTTCTGGCCCTCAGCCCAGCTCTGCCGGCGGTAGCGGGGGCTGTTGTGCAGTGATGCTCTCCGGGAACTTCTCTCCCCCTGCTTCACACAGAAGCGACACTGCTGGTGTGAGTGCCCACACCAACAGGCACAGACCTGGGATGCATCCACCTTTGGCTTAAAGCACATGTTTTGTGGAACACTGTTTCGATGGAGTTAATCTGTTGTTTGTCTCTCTAAAGAGTAGGTGATGGGAGTGCGTGACTCAAACTGATGAGCTCATGTGTTGTTTGGAAGGGATTTTTCCTGTGGCTTAGAGCTCCGAGCTGACTGGTGAAATTGCTGCTGTTAATGTGCTGTTGCACACACTTTTTAGGGTCGGATGACTTCATCAGTTGTTATTTGAGTAGCTCGAATTCCCTTTTTTCATCAGCTGGTGTTTATGTGCTCATATTATGTTTTTTTCTAAACAGTTAAGTATCACAGTTGATGGAGAAAATAGGCCAAATTCCTCCTCTGAGTTAACAGGAGGACCTGCAGTGGCAGAGAGGGCTCTGGTGTCTCGTGTACAAATGCTGCTGCCAATGTGTTGAGTTGTTTGTACCAGAGATCCTGATCCCTGTGTCTTCAGTGCACACGTTAATGTGGGTGCTGGCCCCAGCGCTGCCTCCTGCCTCGGTGTGGGTTTTGGTGCTGGACTAAAGCATTTGGTGGCTGCACAACTGTTTGTGTTGAACATTCATTCAGCAGCTGGCGACCCCTTGCCTGCTGCCACTTCCCTGCCCATCAGTCTCATTTGGCTAGAGCACAGGGAAGCTGTGGCTGCCCTGTCCCTGGAGGTGTTCAAGGCCAGGCTGGATGGGATCTTGAGCACCCTGGTCTAGTGGGAGGTGTCCCTGCCCAGGGCAGGGGGTTGGAACTGGATGATCTTTAATGTCCCTTCCAACCCCAACTGTTCTATGATTCTAGGATTCTAGGGAAATTAAACACTGGGTCTTTCTGTATCAGCTGCTACCCACAGGAGAACTTTAGGCTTCCCTTAACACTTGTAGGCTGGTAAAGGCATGAAAGAAAGCCAGAACCCAAAAAGCCCCAAAATAAGGCATTGTGACCTACATTCATAATGCATCCCACCTTCGTATTCCACTTCTTGGAGCATCCTGACTGCTGGACTCAAGGCTGGAGGTTGATGGTTGTTGGACATCTCGTTATAAACCCTTCTTAAATAGAAACTTGTAGGAGGTGGGGTGCAAAGATAGGGAACATATGAACACAGTGACAGGGGCTCTGTGTGTTTTGGGGGTAATAACTACTTTCCTCACTTGGCAGGGACGGGCCATCCCCACTCATTTATTTTTGGGGAAGCCATGGCCAGCAGCCCGTGGTGCTCCCAGCTGCCAGGTGTGGGGTGGTGCTGCTGCCCCATAGCAAGCAATTAGTGCTTTTCATCATTAAGTTGCCCCTGTGGAAACGTTGGTTGGGGTCAGTTTGCCCACTGGGGCTGCTGTGCCTGCTCTCCCTGCATGCATGGTGCTGTGGTCACTCTGGCTTTCCAAAGGCAGCTTTGCTGTACACACAGGGACAGGGCTTTCCATGTTAAACCCAGCTGTGTCAGTCATGGCTTGGAAAGGTCCAGCTGACATCTGTGGCACCCAGAGACTTGATAGAATAAATGATCATCTCTGGACACTGCTCAGCTATTGCAGGTGCTGAGGATAAATTAATTCCTGCATCAGTGGCTCTGGGCTGACCTTACTGGCGCACAGAAAGGCTCCAGTTACCCAGTCTGTTGTACAGGCAGAGATGCAGCCACTGTACTGGGCTTTGCACAGCTTAATTGATTGCTTTTTCCTCTTTTAATCCAACTGGAAGATTTGCACGAGACCTTTGGAGGGCGAGGGAGGGACCTTCCAGGAGGTCACGTCTTGCTCACACAGCTGTAAGACAACTGCTGGCTTATGTGATGCACAGCTTGCCTGCCCATCCCAAAGGTGCACCAAGGGATGCGCTGGGGAACCCGAGCAGCGCCCAGCCAGGCTCTGCCAGAGGGTCTTGAGGAGGAGATACCCTGCCTGGACCCATCCCAGGAGCCTGGCCCTGCTCCCTCTTGGCATGGCCGGTCAGGGACTGCCAGGGAAGAGACGGGGCTTTTGTGCTTAGTTTACGTTCTCCTGAAAATTCCCAGTTGGCCGTGGTGTTCTCGCTGGCTTCCACAGTGATGTCCAAACTGGTGATAAAGGTTTTAAACTGAATTTACCTACAGATTTTGGAGTCCTTGCTGCTGAGAAGCTTCACTGAAGATTCATTCTTAATGTAAAGTATTTACAATCCTTTGACTCACTGCAAAGGGTTTCTTGGTGTTTATCTGCTTGTGGGGTGGTGAAAGCAATCGTTTAAGACCAGATTCACACTGGATGGTTGCGGCTTCTGGTCCTTCCTGGTGCATGAGGCAGCAGTGGCCCAAGTGGCCAGGAAGGCCAATGGCATCATGGCCTGTATCAGAAACAGTGTGGCCAGCAGGAGCAGGGCAGGGATTGTGCCCCTGTTCTTGGCATTGATGAGGCCGCACTTTGAATCCTGGGTTCAGTTTTGGGCCCCTCACTACAAGAAAGACCTTAAGGGCCTGGAGTTCATCCAGAGAAGGGAATGGAGCTGGGGAAGGGTCTGCAGAACAAGGGTTATGAGGAGCAGCTGAGGAAATTGGGCTTGTTTAGCCTAGAGAAGAGGAGGCTGAGGGGAGATCTCATCACTGACTACAACTGCCTGAACGGAGGTTGTGGCGAGGTGGGTATTGGTCTCTTTTCCCAAGTGACAGGTGATGGGATGAGAGGAAATGCCCTCAAGTTGCACCAGAGCAGCTTCATATTGGACATCAGGAAAAATTTCTTCAATGAAAGAAGAAATTCTCAGTTCTCAGGCCCTGGCAGAGGCTCCCAGGGAGGTGGTGGAATCCTCATCCCTGGAGGTGTTTAACAGACAGGCAGATGAGTTTCTCAGGGATGGTTCAGTAGTGGACAGGGATGGTTGGACTCGATGATCTCAAAGGTCTTTTCCAAACATGTGATTCTGTGGTTCTATGATTGCCACAACACTTGAGTTACAAATTCATCACAATTTTCTTATTTGTCTAATGCACTGAGTGAAGGATTGGCCTTGGCTCATCATCATCGTACACCGCAAGTCTTGCCTGTTGACCTTATGTGTCACTTTACAAATGGGCTGGTTGACTTCTTTTGAATTATAAGTAAACTGAACTCAATTTAATGTCTTTTTTTAAAAAAAAAAAGCAAGAGAAGAGCTGAGGTGGCATCTACAGCACGTCTGGACACTGGGGGAACAGACTGTGTTTTTAATGAAGTTCAGCTAACGTGCACTGGGTTCTGTTCCAGGTGGACAAACAGAAAGTGAAATGGTGGAGTCCAGTTCCCACAAGCAGAAAACAATCCATTTAAGAAATGAGGTGGCAAAAGTACCTTTGGCCAGTCTGATTCGTGCAAACTGTAAATGGCTTTATGTGATAGGTAGGATGTCTCTCGGAAGGACAGCACTCTTGCCTGAAATGGGTCTCCTTCTCACTTGAGGCTATGGATTTTTTTCCTTTGGGAAGAGATTTTTGAACATCACCTGGAATGTCTTCTGCCCCAGATTTGTGAAAAAATTATGTTCTTCTTACAGACACTGGAGATGTTGCTGCCATCCTGCTGCAGCCCAGCCCTTGAGGGAGCTCGCAGGGAAACCTGCTTGAATGTGGGGCAGCAGAGTCCCTCGTCCCGCTGTCACGGGGTGACCCTGGTTGTACCTTTTTGGTATTTGTACAGGTGCAGCGAAGCTGTCAGCTGGGGGTTGGATCATTAGATCATCTCTGGAGGAGAACACTGGGTTGGGACCAGTAGACTACAACACCAAACTGGCTCTAGGGTTGCACTGAGAACTGGAATCGCTCTCACCCCAGCAGTAAGTGAGGATCACCTTGGAAAGCTGAAGGAGGAGAAAGGCACGTATGACTCTGCTGGCTGTAAAGTGTTTTGCTGAAATCTGTTTTTTAAGGGAGGTGACCCTTCTAGTCCTCTGCTCCAGTATTAGGGCAGGGTCATCCTGAGACTCTACCATGGGAAAACTGTCTCCTTTTCTCTAAAACAAAGATCTGCACAAGGCAAGGAAGCTACTCTGCTCACAGTAGTAAATATTTATAGAGCCTCCTTCACTTGAGCCATATAAAGCCATTTTCCTGAGATATGAATCCATTTAAAGGGAGACCCCAAAATTGGTGTGAAATATATTATCTTCCTTGCCTTTCTGCCTTTTCCAATGTGTCTCCCAGTTCCTGTGTCTGCTTGCCTGCCACCTCCCCCGTTGTGTTTCCAGTTGCTGCTCCTGCAGATGCAATTCAGGACTTGGTGGAGCAGAGGGGCTCCTTTCTCCAAGCTGTGACTTCCCGAGAGGCAGGAGGACTGACAGCCTGATACAAAGTAGGATCAAGTGCTAGAAGACACTAGTAATTTCTCTCGGAGGGGTTTTGGTTTTCCTGGTCATGGAATCATAAACTTATAGAATGTCCTGAGTTGGAAGGGACCTCCAAGGACCATCGAGTCCAACTCCTGTCCCTGCACAGGACAACCCCAACCTTCACACCGTGGGGCTGAGTGCCTTGGCCAAACCCTTCTAGAATATTGTCAGGCTGTGACTGCTTCCCTGGGGAGCTGTTCCAGTGCTCCACCACCCTCTGCTCTGGGGGAAGAACCTTCCCCTGATGTCCAACCTAACCCTCCCCTGGCACCCGAGGGGGTCCTGTCCTTGGTCACCAGAGAGAAGAGCTCAGTGCCTGCTCCTTCTCCTCTTCTCCAGGCTGAACAGACCCAGTGACTTCAGCTGCTCCTCATGATTTCTCCTCCAGACCCTTCACCAGCCTTGTGATCTCCTCTGGACACTCTCCAGTAGTTTGATGTCCTTTTTATATTGTGGCGCCCAGAAGTGAACACAGCACTTGAGGTGGGGCTGCACCAGTGCAGAGCAGAGCAGGACAATCTCCTCCCTCTCCTGGCTGGTGATGCCATTTGGATGCTCCCCAGGACACTGCCAGGGCACTGCTGCTCATGGTCAACCAGAGCCCCCAGGTCCCTCTCCACAGGGCTTCTCTCCAGCCTCTCACTCCCTGGTCTGTCCATCCAGGGTTGCCGTGTCCCAAGTACAAAACCTGTCCCTTTCCCTTGTTAAACTCCATGTGGTTGGTGATTGCCCAGCTCTGCAGTTTGTCCAGATCCCTCTGCAGGGCCTCTCTGCCCTCAGGAATGTCAACAGCTCCCCCCAGTTTTGTGTCATTGGCCGACCTGATCCCTCGAGTCACACATCCGGGTTGTTTATGAAGATATTAAAGAGCACTGGCCCATGGATGGATTCCGGTGGAACCCTGCTAGGGGTTGTAATCTTCTAGGTGGAAGTCTTAAGTTTTAGCTAAGTTAGGATTGGGTGTGGCTGGTTTTCAGGTCACATCAATGCAAAGTGTGCTGTGCTCTGCATGAGCAATTTGGAAGGGGTCAGAGTTTCCTATCACACATCCTGCCTATTCCCATGGGAAAATGGCTTGCTTTCTTAGGTATTCCTTATACCAATTGTCAAAAGAAATAAAGCTTTGGAATTCCCTGGAGTCTTGCCCGGGAGCATGAAACCCAGCTCTGCAGCAGGGAGTTGGGTGTCTGACACCAGGCTCAGTGACAGCAGATGGCTGTGCAGGGTGCCCTGTGCCAGCGAGGGCAGCGCGGTTGGGGTGGTGTCAGCGTCGGTGGGAGTCTGAAGCAGGGCTGGAAAAATAGCAGAGGACTCAGCCTGAATGCTAAATGAGAGAGAGCAGCCCAGACTTGTCTTCCAAGCCTCGTTCGGTTTGTTGCATCATGCTAGATATTGGTCAAGGAAGAGATGCGTTGATACCAAACAAGCTTTGAACGAGACGGTTTGCTTTTCCCGCAGTGCCGCTGGCCTCGAGGGCTGGGCTGGGCTGGGCTCTGGAGGGAGCTGCCAGTGGCTGGGTTGGTGCAGGAGCATGGTGTGGGGTTTGGAGCGTGGTGTGGGGTTGGTGGCATCGCAAGGGGTTGGTAGCAGCGCGTGGGGTTGGCAGCAGCGCATCCCTTCCTGGGGATCAAAGCACGTGGTGGTGGAGCACAGATGTCAGTCTCGCAATGAGCTGTGCTTGGTTGCCAGCAAAGGTGATGCTGAGGTGGGGAAAACCCTGCTGTCTACAGAAATTCAGTTGTAAAAACTTCCCTTAACTTCTCAGCTGGCTGACAAAAAAAGGCAGAGGAGCAGCCCTGGTGTGGCACTGCTGGCCAGCAGCCTCTGTGCGGTGGTGGCTACTGGTGGCTACTGGGACCCTCAGTCCCCAGGTCCCTGTGAGAAGGCAGAGGGCAAGGCTGAGTTCGAGCTTTAGGCTGGGTCTGGGAAAGGGCACCAGGAGCTGCTCCAACAGCTAAACATCTGAAAAATAGAGAAGAAAAAGCTGTTGCATGTGAGCTGTGAGGGGAGCCTGAGCCATCCCACTGCACTGAGTGTGTGTGCAAGAGGGAAGCGGAAACTTTCTTCAGTTGTGCAGTTTTTTGTCCTTATCAGTGAGCTTGTAGGTAGAGTTTTTGCTCAAAAACCTCTTTGTAAGTGCAGTCTCTGTTCCCGAGCTGGGTGTAGGCAGGTTCAGGCTTCCTCCAACCCCACCTAAATGCTGACTGCAGCCTGGCATTGAGAGCCAGAGCAGCTTGGCTTTTAACTGGAGCCTTTGGGAATTCTTGGGGCCGGTTTCATGGCAGTAATGCAGGATGTGATCCTCACAGATTCGTGCCCTTCACCTCCAGCACTCGGAGGCCAAGGAGTGCACAAGGTTCAGGGATGTCCCACGGCCTGGCAGCTCTCTGGAAGCAGGAGGAGGTGGATTTGGTGCTTTCCTTTGCCTTTGGCAGGCAGCAGGTGCCTGGGAGTGCCCGAACCGCTCCGTGATGGTGAGCTCTACTGATTTCCCAGACAAGCAATGGGACAACTGTCCCTGCCTGTCCCCTGGGAAGGATGTCTGCAGGGGCAAGCACAACCATGCACCTCGTGCATCCTGCCTGCATCTCGCAGATCGTCTCCTCTGAGCATAGAGATCCCTGTGAGAGACATGAAGGACTTTGGCTTTGCTTATTTATGCTCCCTGAGCATCCTCAGAGTGAGGAGCCATTGCAGCAGGAGCTCAGGAAGTTTTCCAGGAGTGGTTTCTGGTGGTTGCCTGCTTTGGCCATGGCTGCGTTGCTCTGTCCAAAGGCTGGTGTTGATCTTAATTAAATTACATTGTGCAGTTTCAGATGGGCATGGAGGGAGCAGGTACTCAAAGCACTGCTCTAGTGCCTGAGTCACATCTATTTGTGACAGGGGATGTGTTCTCTGTGCTGAGGGTGCAGGCTGGGCAGTGAGGGAACGTGGAGCCTGGCAAGGGCATCGCTGGCATTGTACGTTTGGCATTTCCATTAATGAGTTTTCTTCTCTTTCCCCTCCAGCTCAACATCCCTCGCTTTTAAGAGCTGATAGTTGAGCGATTTATTTCACCTCAACAATGGCAGTTTTTTGGAAGCACATGGTCTTTGTGCCTTGAAAACAGTGTCATTATTCCCAGCCCTTGGTGCTTGCATGCTTTGCTCCATCCACACACCTGGGCTGCTGGCACGGAGGATGCTGAGGGCTTGCTGCTTGCAGGGAACGCTTGTGTCTAAGGAGAAGTGGGGCAGTTCTGCCTGAAGCAGAGGCCCTGGACATTTGGCATCTGAAGCAGGGCAGGGAACTTAATTAGCCCCTTCCCTGATACCCATCAGGCTGTGCTAGGGGTCATGTCTGGCTGCTGCTCCTGGTTGTAGAGCTCCCACTACTGCAGTGGTGCCGCTCACTGTCCCTGGGGACAGGAGAGATTTATATCTGCCTGAAAATAAATACAGATCATTCACTTGTCTCTGGAGGAAGATAAAATGTAAACTGTCTATTTTCTGTGATAAAGCGCTGGAAATAGTTGGAATTTAAGATAATTATCTTTATTGCTTTTTATAGCACCATGTGAAGGTTGAAATCTAATTTATTGTTCACTAACAGGGAGCTCCTGCTGATGACTCAGGAAAATCCATTTGCTTTATTGACAAACTCGTCTGTTTGGTTACTGGGGCAGCGTTCTCCTTGGAGGAAAAAGGAAATACAGGTCGTAACACAACGGTTGGGTTTTAATAATAGATTCAAGGTTTGGTGTCTGTTGGCAAGAGGAAAAGATGAAGTCGATCCAATCGACGTGAAGCGACGCTGCTTTATTAAAGATGATTGTCAATTAGCTTGTGCCTTGGTGGGTGTGTGGTGAAGGTGTGTGGCACTTGAAGCTTAGGAAGCTTGTGGAGAAGCTGCTTTTTCCAGGCACCTGGTGCCCCTTGGCTATTCTTGAGCCCAGGATTTGGGGAAGGAGGTGGGAGGTCGTGCCTCTTCCCCCCTGTGCCTGGGGCCACGGCAGGCGGTGCGTTGGGCTCGTCTGGACGTGTTGGTTGCCACTGGAGTTGCCCTTTGCTCAAACAACTCCTCTGCCTGAGCGTGAGAGACAGGCTCCTGGTTTGTAACAGAATCAGTGAGTCTGAAGGCTGGGCAGCCCTTGTTTGAGCAGCACAGCCTGGTGTTGTGGGTTTAGGGGCTGCTGCTGCTCTGGGGTGATGGCTGGGCAGAAGGTGGTGCTGCCTTCTCAGGTGATAAAGAGGCTTTCTGCCTCACCCTGTGTGACACCTACTCAGGAGAATAAACAGCTTTCTCTGGACAGGCTTCCAACATCACCCACCTCCCATACGTCCTTTGGCTGTTTCAGACAGTGATGTTTGAGAGATGGTGGATCTGCAGGCTCGCTTAGCAGAGATGCTTCTAAACTGTTCGACTCTCTCGCTCAGCCCCCAGAAGTCTGGAATTTAACAGTGTCATTGGGATGATGCCACAGACCACTGTGTCTCCTACAGTCCTAACAGGTTTTATCAAACAACAGAGAAGTCTGTGGGTTGACTGCATCTTCTGGAGGAGGGATGGAGTTCTGCAAGGGTGGGCTTTGCCTCGGAGCAGACCTCTGTCTCTTATCGAGTCTCAGTAGCCACAAACACACAATACAGCAGGAGGGAGATGCCATCTCTGTCTGCAAGCATGAAGTGATGGATGGGGGTGGGCAGAGCAGGCTTCCTGTCTGTCTCTGAAGACTTGCTCAGTGTTTGCTCAGCTTTTTATTGGTTTCCTTTCAGGAATTGACTACAAAACCACTACGATCTTGTTGGACGGCAGAAGGGTCAAGCTGGAGCTCTGGTGAGTGTTTCTGGGCCGCTTTGGCTGTGAGCACTGGGCTGGTGCTGAGGCTGTGGTGCTGCTGGGATGCTGTGCTGAGCTGCAGAGAGTGCAGAGCAGTCCCTGGCATGCACAGGGGGTGGCTCACTCTTCCTACCAGGGACTTATTCTGGTGAGCGGGAGCCCTTCCTCTGAGTCAAATATCATGAACAGCGTGCTGTGCTTTGCTGGAATAATCCGATTTCAGCCCTTCTCCATCATTTCTGACCATGTGTCTGTACAGCTGTCAGTCACTGAGGGAATTGTACTGTTTTGGAAGCAATACTGGATTTTTCTGAAGTCCTAGGATAAGAAATATAGACAAGAGAATAGGAAAGGGGGAGGAAAAAGAATGGGTGAAGCCCTTACTCCCTCCATAGGGTATTTCTCAATGACTTGAGTAGAAAATTAAAACAAGAGCAGTGAGCAGACCTCACAGTTGGTGTCAGAGTGTGGCAAACCCCTGGAGAGCAGGACTTACTGGAGTGACCTGCCACTGGGATGGAGATGGGAGAATTCTGTGTGGGAGGGACGACCTCTGCCTTATCTGTCAGCACTGGAGGCAGACCCGGAGTCCTCCTGTCCCAGTTTTGTCTGAGGTGTGACCTGCTGGAAGCTGACACAGCGATCCTGTAGATGAAAGAGGATGGGTGCCTGGCCTGCCTCTCTTCTGGGTGTCCCTGGATCTCCTGGAGAGTGACACAAGCCCGAAGCCATGGAGTTAAATATCCCTTTTTCTAACATTTGTATCAAGAAGACAGGAGTATTGGTGATCTGCATAGACTGTTAAACAGGAGCGAGTGCTGTGATCTCAGCTGCAGTGACTGACTCCAGCAGCGTGTAGTTTCATGGTTTAATCACACCCTGCTCTCTGGAGCTAAGTGTCCTAAATTTTCTTACAAAAGAACAGAAGCAGCTCAGTTATCTCTTCCAGCGGGTACGTTTGTTTGTTGTACGTTTGTTTGTGCTGCTTATATTCTTTTGTCTTTCTTGTCAGATGTTATGGTTGGAACTAGATGATTTTTAAGGTCCCTTCCAACCAAAACTATTCTATGATTGTGTGTCTATTTGAACATTTCAGCCCCAAGTGTGTAGTGACTTACTGCTTCCCTCTTGAAACTCTTTTCATGCTGTAGTTCTTGAAAAGCCAGCATTGGTTTATGGTGCTTTTATGTAACCTTTAACCATTGCTTTCCTTATACAACCCAATACCTGATTGTCGGGAGGAGAAGGAGGTTCATAAGCTGAATTAGACTGATGTCCAGCACCAGTCCTGTGATCCTTGAAAGCTTTAGATCAGGAAGGACAACTGTCCAGAACCTGAGGTCACTGGAGCTGGTGCAGATCTGTGGCTGAGGATTTCATAAAATGATAGAATCATAGAATCGTAAGGTTGGAAGAGACTTCTGAGATCATCAAGTCCAACCATGCCTGTCTCCCTACTAAACCATTTCATCAGGCCTCTCAGTGAGCATTCATGTGTCTTTTATCCTGGCCCTGTTTACAGAAGTGACAAACACCACAACGTGTCCGCGATTACCCTGACGCGTTTCAGGAGGTTCTGGTTAACTGGGTGTGCTGGGCTCTGCCTCACTGTCCCAGCTGTTCCCACAGGCACTGAGAGGTGCTGGTAATGCCATCAGACTTAATTGCACCACAGATGTTACAGTCAGGACAAAGGAGTGTGACGGAATAGCTCCGTATTGTCACAGGAGGTTAGAAACACCATTCCCTGAGTGGGTTCCTGGGCTCTCTGCAGGGTGTGATCAGCCAGGTCTGTCAGATTGGGGTATAAATGTACTTCCTTACATTGTTAGTTCAAATGTGTTTGGAAAAATAAGTGAAACAAGGTAGTGCCAGACCAGTTCTCCTGTCTGGAGTGGTTATGTTCATTTTACAGTAACTCAGCTGTTCTCCATGACTAGAACTCTGCAGTCTCACTGCCTTTGTACCCCCGGGGGCTGCAGGGAACTAGGGAGAAAATCCTTGGCCCAAGGGAGTAAAATGACTGACACCCTTGTGCATCATCAGGTAGCACTGAGGCTGAGAGGCTTGGGGTTCTGCCCTCTCTGTGGGAAGCACAGTGACAGCGAGGACCTCTGGGCTGTGTCTGACCATAACCAAAGGTGGTGATGGACCCACTGACTCTTCCCAAAACCACCCTGCAGAGCAGTTTGGGTACCGTGCATATTCTAAAACACCAACACTGATATCTATGTCCCTTTTTTTAGGTCCAACAGGAGATGTGCAGTCTGGGATTTGTTTCTCCACGTTTCATAGCTGTAACTTTTCTGTGTTGCAGGGACACATCAGGGCAAGGAAGATTTTGCACCATTTTCAGATCCTACTCCAGAGGAGCCCAGGTACGTGCTGCTCTCGGTGCCTTGGTGGGGAACATTGCTTTTCCTTTGGGCTGTAAAAATCTACTGTGCCAGAGGAGAGAACTCTGGAGAAGAACACAGCAAGCGTCAAAAGGATGGGATCTGTGTCAGTGCCAAGAGGTGTTGCTGTCTGGTGTTCTGGTTTGATGAAGGGGTGGGAGAGAATGCCAGAGTTTCAGAGGCTGCCATGGAAAAGGTCTGTTACCATATTCAGCTTTTTTTTCTAAAGACGGGCTGAGAAGCTGGGGTTAGAGAGGACAAGGCAATTCCAGCTCCAGATCTGCCTTTAGCTTTCGTGTGGGAGCTTGGGCTTTCTGAGGTTTGTCAGATTTGTTTAAATGTGGCACTGGCTTTCCCAGTGGAGTTCTTCCAGTTGGTGTTGCCTTCAAATCAGTTCCAAAAATAGGGTGGCTCCTACTTGCATGTTTGATGCCGACTTGAAACTGGAGCAGCTCAATTGGATTGTAAAGTGCGTTCCTTAAAACACGAGACAGAGCATTGCAGTTTCTCCTCTGGGTCCTGCTCCAGAGCTGGATCTGGATGCTGAACAGCAGAAAAAAACCTTGTGGTCCTCTGAGAAACTGCTGGTAGTTCATAGCATTTTCTCACTAATTTATTGTCGTCCTTTTCGTAACGTGACAGGGTCTCTAGGATGGAGCCTCCTTAAGTTAAATGAAATACTGTATTTTCCATTTTGTTTCCAAATTGGAAAGCTTTGGAGGACACTCCTGCTCTCTTAGACACTCAGAATCAGAACCTGCATATCGACCTCCTTGACTGTGCCACTGCCCTGACAGCTTCCCAGCCCTTGGAAAGTTTTACCACTTTTATTCAAGCTCTTACCACTGTTGCTCTTGGCTTTTTGCTCCTTGTGGCTGCAGAGATTTGCTTTCCAAACTGGCAAAACTCATCATACTCTTTCCCTAAGACTCCCTGCAAATTCCCTTGTGCTGCAGAGGTGAGAGCTCCTCACCTGGGATGTGCTGTTGGTATCTCTGCTGGTGGCTCGTTTATTCTTGCTGGGGCACATCTCTGGGGCTGTGGATGCTTTGAGGCAGCTCCTTTGAAGTGGAGACCAATTTCCTGGTGCTTACAGAAGTGCAAGGCAAGGAGTGTTGGAGCGTGCCCAGGCAGTGGGAGAGTGCAGGGTGTCCTGTTCACATGCTCCATCCGGTGTGTGAGTTTATCTTTAAGCTTCCCTCTGCCCATGTTACGTTTCAGAAAAGTCTGCAGCTCCAATCCTAATATAACCTGTGGGCTTGAGACCGTGGAATCTGCCTTTCCAGTTGCAGATGAACCAAACCAGTTGGTGTGGTTTTCTGGTGACCACATAACTTAGCTTTGGTCAGGCTTTTTCTGAGACGTTGCTGTGTCAGATGCTCAGTTCAATCTAGGAATAGAAAGCAGCAGGCTTCCCAACTAATGTGCCCAGAAATATCATCTGAGAGCTTTTAGCCCCGTGGGCAGCGTGACCTGCTTTTCCAAACCACTGCACTAAAGGCTTTCTCCCCTCCATGTAGCCCGTGAGCTGCTCAGAGCAAGAGCTGTGGCTGCTCCCAGCAGAGCCTGCACCCACATGCCAGAACCCGTAGCTGCTGCTGCTGCTGTGCAGCGAGGTGGGGCAGACAGGAAAGGTGAAACAGGTTGTGATGGGAATACCTCAGCTGGATGGGGAGACAGGTACACATCTGTCTGGAAGCTGCAGTGGAGCTGGAAGCACTTGCACGGTGCATCTGTTGGGTTCCTGCAGCCTGCTCGCCCTGCAGGCCCTGTTTGGCTCTGGATGCCATAAGGTGTTGTGTATCTGGTTGACCTTAAGTTTGAAATTGAAAATTGCTTTCACCTTCCTTTCTCAAAATGAAGTTCTTGACCTTCTTTGCTTTGGAAGCAACATCTTGCCCTTCTGCTGTATTTATCACAGTTGCTTTAGGAACTCTCACCTGAACATCTGCAAGGCTTGCCTCATCCATCCTATCTGCCTGCCCCTCCCGAGGAGTCTGTCCAAGGGGCACTGGCAGTAAGCTTGGCAGCCGGGCAGAGGCACTGTTAATGCCACAGCTTCATTGCTGAACGCTGGGCTGTGGAGCTCAGTTGTGCACCAAGGTGGGGCTTATGCTTTTTCCTCAAGGGCTGCGTTCTGCTTGTGCAACAACTGCCTTCCCAAAGCACTGCTGTGATGCCTTAATCCTGATCTGCCAAAAAAAATGACAGAACTGCCCTAAACAGGGAGCCTTCCCAGCTGGAGAGGGGTAGTTCCCACATGAAGGGTCTCCGCTGCCCTCTTAAGTTGTGGTGAGATGAACACAGAAGTAGGTGCTTCTCAAAGACTGACAAAGAGAGTCCTTGCACAGGCTTCTCCGGGTGGCTTGGAATGAAACTTGGATGGTTTCAGGATCAAGAGGCTGCTCCCGTGTGGCAATTCAGCAGGGTTCCTGGATGAGCAGGAGTACTGGTGATGTCTCTCTTAACTCGTGACATCTGTCAATGGAAGAGGAACGTAACTTAGTTTAAACTCTTAATGGTTAACCAGAGTGTGAGGACTGTTTGTTTGGAATAACAAATGCCTGGGTGACTGCAAGAATGGACTTCAACACCTCCAGTTATTTTCAGTGTGCAGAAGCCAAATTCTTCTGGCAGAGCATTAGCAGAAAGGCAACCCAGTGCAATCTCAGGAGAAAGGAGATAAAATGCTCCCAAGGTCTCTTATTTCTTCGAGATGTATTTCATGCTGTGTGTTATCCTGGCTTCTTTGCTTCAGCTGTCTGCTTTCCTCTCTGCTGTCTTGGTAGCAGCAGGCTTCAGGACTTCTGCTGTGGGAAGCCTGATGCAAATCCAGCTGGAGGCAAGAGAAATAGCTTTTTTTAACCTGACAAGCCAAAACCTCAGGAAGAATAAATCCAGCAGAGGAGAGAGGTGTGAGAGTGGGAAAAGCTCTGTTTAAAATGTCGTGTGATGTTTGTACAAGAACGGTTTGGTATCAGCTGGCCACGAGCAGCTTCATACTGAAGATTAGCAGAAGGTTCTCACTGAGCAGAGGGGAGAAACCCAGAACTGAGTGTCCTGTCAGGAGCACACGGGGAGCTCAAAGGAGGAGTTTCCAAAGAGAGGGCTTTGCCAGGCAAGCCATGAGAGCAGGGACTGGTCTCTACAGGGCTGCCTGGGAACAGGGTGAGTCTGCCTGAATAGATGGTGCTTAGGAGAACACTTGGTATGAAAAGTGCCTTCAAGGAAGGGGAGCACGCCTGGCTTTCTCACACACACCTCATTGTTTCTCAAGTGGAACTGTGAGAACTGAATCTTCTGAAGTAAACCCTGGAGAGGTTGTGAATTGGAAAACCAGTCTCCAGACAGGGAGCAGATCTTGGGAGTTTTCCTTTCCCCACAGCACAGCCTTTCATTGCTTCATTGGGACTGCAGGCTCATCCCTCTCCAGTGCAAGGAGTCTTCTTCAGCACTGTGATACCTTCCCCAATTTAAACTTGCCTGGTAAAAATAGGCATGTGGCTTTCATGTTCAGTAGGAACTTCTCCCTTTTGAAAATATCTAAAGTAAAATAGCTTCACTGTTCTTGGTGAGTTGGCCTCAAATTTGAGCCAAGGCAGACCAGCCACATTCACTTCAGGATTTGCTGTGAGGACCACAGCTCTGTCTTACATTCTGTCCCTCCCTGCCCTGCCTGGCTGAGCTGGTCTCATCAGGGACGCAGTGAGCTCTTTGGCTCAAGGTGGCTTTGTGGCGTCCTGGTATGCCTGAGACTCACCTCCTTTTCTCTTCTTGGTTCCCTGAGGTTTGAGTTTCTCTTCTCCTATCACAGCTGCTTTCATCATCCTTTCCTTCTTAGGGCCTGTTGGGCCAGCAGGTCTTGACTGCGTCACTTCAGGGTCTTGCTTTGGGGCAAAAGAGGAGCAGTAGTGTCTGGGGTAGCAGAGTGCTGGCCTCTGGGTGCTCGTGGGCCAGGGAGAGCATGCAGGCCACCTCATGGTAACTGCAAAGCCAGGGGAGGGTGGAGATGGAACCCCAGACTCAGGGAGTCTGGAGCTTGCTGTGTTGCAGGAGGATTTTCATTTTGTCACAGCGTAGCATCAACAGCATTCGCCGGTGCTCAGAGATGCTTCAGAAATCTTTGAATTTGCTCTTGGACTTCTGCTCTTTGGCTTTTTGTGCTTGGCTTAAAGGTCTCCATCCTACTGACAGCACAGCTGGCACACTGTTCTCTACTCTTGGGTGCAGCTGTGGCTCTTCTGGCTGCTGTGGGCAAGTGTGAGCTGTTCCAAGAGCCATCGTGGAGGGAAGGAAAAGTCTTGTGGTGGCACTTTCTGATCTAGTGAGGAAGCAGTATCATTCCTGATGTCCTCATGTGCCAGGGATTTGAACTGTTTCTGGAAATGTAGCTTGGCAGCTCTTCCCAGACAGTGTGATACAGAAGGTCTCTCATGAACAGTTTCAGACCATCTACAGGAAGATGTAATGAATGTTAAAAAGTGTTCCCATCTTACAGCAAAGCTGCAGCCCTAACACAACAGTGAATTTTGCTGAGTTCTGCTTAGGCAGGTGATTTCAGTAGCTGCTGTTTATCCAGTTTGGGTCTTCTTAGTATACAGGAAGGTGGTGGCTTTTTGGCAGCTCAGCAGACTCTGGCTCTGCTCTACCTCATGGCTTTCGTGGTTGCTGCCAGCCTCGGGTTGTTTGGATGGGATTGTCCAGCTACTGGATGAGCCTGCCCTGCCTGCCAAAGTGTTTATCAAAAGCTCTGTGCTAAGTAACAGCCCCCCAGTGTGTTATGCTGTTGGGAAATGGTTTGGCAGGAGGAGGTCATTGCTTTTGAGCCAAGGTCCAAGGTGCCAGCTGAACAGCCGTGAGCAAGCATAGCTCTGAAAGCACACGTGGGAGAGACAAAGTGTTCTGGTTGCCATCAGCACTGGATCTTTTGTTTATGGTTTAGTCCCATGGGCTGGAGAAACCCGGTCTGGGGGGATCTTCCAGGCCTCTTCAACAACAGCTCTTTCCCATCAGTGGAGAATGCCAGTGAGTGACACTGTCCTGGCCACCTGGACCATCAGCTCACGTTGGGCTGGGGTCTTTGGCAGTCATGCAAGCACTTGCTTCCCCCCAGCCGTGTTCTTGTGTGCTTGTTTGAGCACCTGGAGATCCAGCTCCTAAATCATCTGAGAAAGCCTTTTTGGAGAAGCCTGCTTTGCCCTGCTGGGTGAGCATCCTGCTTCTCTGTCACCTCTAACAGCTTCTTGCTCATCAGCCTGGGCTGGGCACCTGCAGCAAGCAGACAGAGCTGGCTTTGGGGTTTTTCCCCCTTGGTTCTGTGGACAGGTCTTTGTATAAGCTCCTGCTGAAAACAAGTTTGGGTTTGGGCAGAGTAAGTGTCCACATGTGCTGCTGGGTACAATAACAGATGATCTCCTTGTGTTCCTTGTTTACTACGCGATGCACTCATGGAAATGTCTGTGACTGATGTGCTCAGGGTCCTGCCAACCCCAGTCACGTGGAACAGAAACAGAGGGGAAATGTACTTTGAAAATCTACAGTGAAAAGACCTGAGACAAGTTTGAGGATCAGCCCAGTCACCTTCCATCTCACGCAGAAGCCTGTAGGCAGGTTGAGGAGAAAAAAAAGGGCTGTTGGAGGGTTGGTGAGGGCTCCAGAAAACCCTTGAACTGAGAACCTGGGTGTGCAGTTCTTCACTTTGTGCTGTGGGAACCTGGAGAAATAATGCATAAAAAGGGGCTTTGGGAAACTAAAAATGGAGATGCACAGTGATCTTGAGAGGAGCCCTGAAGAGAAGGGCTTGGGGTGCTCGGGGGTGAGAAACTCAGCATGAGCTGGCGTCGTGCACTTCCAGCCCAGAAACCCACACCATGTCCTGGGCTGCACCCAGAGCAGTGGGACAGGCAGGGGAGGGAGGGGATTCTGCCCCTCTGCTCTGCTCTGGGGAGACCCCACCTGGAGCCTTGTGTCCAGTTCTGGAGTCCTCAGCACTGGAAGGACCTGGAGCTGTTCAAGTGAGTCCAGAGGAGGCCATGGAGATGATCTGAGGGCTGGAGCACAGACAGGCTGGGAGAGTTGGGGTTGTTCAGCCTGGAGAAGAGAAGGCTGTGGGGAGACCTTAGAGCAGCCTCCCAGTACTGAAAGGGGCTCCAGGAAAGCTGGGGAGGGGCTCTTGATCGGGGAGTGCAGGGATAGGATAAGGGGGAATTGTTTTCAGCTGCAAGAGGGAGATTGAGATGAGATCTTAGGGAGAAATGTTTTGCTGTGGGGAGGCCCTGTCCCAGGTTGCCCAGAGCAGTGGTGGCTGCCCCATCCCTGGAGGTGTTGAAGGCCAGGCTGGATGGGGCTTTGAGTCCCCTGATCCAGTGGGAGATGTTCCTGCCCATGGCAGGGGGGTGGAATTGGGTGGGCTTTAAGGTCCCTTCCAAGCCAAACCATTCCATGATTCTAGGATTCTGTGGTTATGGTGTTCACAGCCATCTCAGCACTTGAAGAACAATAAATTGCCTAATAAAGTGCCGAGATGGCTGTGAACACCATAATTAAATGGAAATGGCTGCAAATGGAAAACTGTTCATTTGTCCAGATGAGTAAATTAAAATTCTGTGCACATTATTCCAAAGGAGACTTTTAAAAAGAAAAACTGAAAAAAAAAAAATCAGCAGCTCTTGCTTGGAGCAGTGTGCAGGGCTGGAGCCGCCTCCCTGTCTGTGTTCGTGGCTGTGCTCTGGTGTCTCTAGGAAAGAAAATGCTGGGGACAAAGTGTATTTGGGATGTGCTTTAAAAACGTGGTGTTTGCTGCGTGGGGGGCATCCAGCATGGCATTGCCAGCTGGGCAAAGGATGGGATTGTCCTGCTCTGCTCCGCACTGGGGCGGCCCCAGCTCGAGCACTGCGGGGGCAGTGCTTGGGCCGCAGGGTAAAAAGGACATCAGACTACTGGAGAGTGTCCAGAGGAGGCCACAAAGGTGGTGGAGAGTCTGGAGGAGAAATCATATCAGGAGCGGCTGAAGTCCCTGGGTCTGTTCAGCCTGGAGGAGACTGACGGGAGACCTCCTCGTGCTCTGCAGCTTCCTCACACGGGGAGGAGGTGGAGCAGGAGCTGAGCTCTTCTCTCTGGTGACCAAGGACAGGACCCCAGGGAATGGCAGGAAGCTGTGCCAGGGGAGGGTTATGTTGGACATGAGGAGAAGGTTCTTCCCCCAGAGGGTGGTGGAGCACTGGAACAGCTCCCCAGGGAAGCAGTCACAGCCTGACAATATTCCAGAAGCATTTGGCCAAGGCCCTCAGCCCCACGGGGTGAATGTTGGGGTTGTCCTGTACAGGGACAGGAGTTGGACTTGATGGTCCTTGTGGGTCCCTTCCAGCTCAGGGCACTCTGTGATTCTGTGAAAGATGTGGTTATCTGGCAGCGCCGTGAGTCGGCCAGAGGTTTTTCAGACCGCTTCCTCCATCTTCTGCTGAGTAGAAGTGAATCTGGTCCCAACACCCCTGCTGAGGAGGGTGAGGACAGAAGCAAGGCACTGGGCAACTTGGCCTTGGTGTCTCCTGACCTTGGGGCAGCTTTCCTTGGCAATCGTACCTCTAACCGTGCGTGCGCAGAGCTGTGTGCTGGCTCAGAGGGCAAGCTGGCAGGCTGTGACTCTGCTTGCAGTTAGAGATCCTGATCTTGACCTCCCACCCTGCTGCTGAGAACGTGGGGCTGTGTTTTGCTGATCTTTTCTCCTCATTCCTATTTAAAGAAGACCCAGGCTGCAGCTGACAGCAAGCTCAAAAACTCCATCATCCTCCTCGAGCGCGTCTCTGGCAGAAGCAGTCATACGAAGCAGGGCCTGGGTCTGCTGCTCTTGGCTGAAGGAACTTGTCAATCCAGGAATAAAATAAGTAGACTTTATTTAACTTGCTGGCAGTTTGTCTTGGAAGGGGTCATCGGATTTTTTGCTTTGTTACTTCCTGGCTCTCATTCGTTCACACGTGCAGCCTTGGGAGCCAGAAGTCAAAACAAATATAATAAAGAGGAAGCTCAGAGTCTCTTTTTTTCCCAAATGCACTTAAAGCGTGGTGTAGGTCGCAGGTGTTTCTCCATTGGATTCTTAAAAGGCTCTGTCTTTAGTTCTGTGGAATTTTTTTCTTATTTATGGAGAATCATTATTTCCTTCTTATTTTTCCTATCCAAACCTTGGAGAAGCTGTTTCTCTCCTCCTCCAAAACAAAACCAACCTCCAGGTTTTTTTGAGCATTAAGATTTTTTGGCTGTTCCAGCACCAACACTGCAAGAAATTCTGGAATCTAGACATGAGCTCCCGGTTGCCTTGGAGGAAACCAGAGACACATCTGCTCCGCCCACCCCACACGTGCTTCTGTAGTTGTGAAAACTCATCCTCACTGCCTCAGTGCAACCTCAGACCCAGACTTTGAAGGGCTCGCTCTCCGTGTTCGGCTGTCAGACGTGAGCCTCAACCCACCACACGTGACTGTGCCTTTTGGAGCCTCTCCACTTCGTGCTCTGCGTTTGAGCCTTTCTGCAAACAGTACGGGCTCAGGGGCTGGAGGGCCAGCAAGGACAGGAGCAGCAAGGGTAGCCTGGAGAGCCACAGCCTGGGGTGGAAGTGCTGTGCAGTGAGGGTGGGGACAAAGCTTGGGAATGGGAATTGTTCTGACCCAAACTTTTAGAAATGACATATTAGGGCAGGGTGTGTGAGCTGTGTGTTCTGAGAGAGCTTTGAGGGAAGGGCAAACAGCATCAAGGCACCCCCAGAATACGTGGGGAAAGGAGGGAGCGTTTCAAGTGCCAGCTCAGGACATGACTTCATTATGAGGCTTCCCGTGCTCTGTGGCTCAGATGCCCTGGTGTTCATCATCCCCTGTGCTCCAGATCTCACGCTGCTGGTTATTGTTTTTCTGAAGTTGAGGTACATCATGTCTTTGTACAAGGCTGCTGCACAGGCTCCCCCAGCTCCTCACGGGCTTTGGCAGCAGCAAAAATCATAAAGCTGTGTTTCAGGAGGGCTGGGTTGTTTGTGTTTCCCATCTGTGTAGTAGATTTTCCATTTTAATGAATTCAAGGAGCAGCTCCACTGATGTGTGAGGGTGCTTGGTGGTCTCTGATTTGTACCAGGACAGATGCCAGGCAGTTTGTCAGCTCCCTGCCTCACTGTGCTGTATCCAGGCATCTCCTGGGGAGGACCAGGCTGTCCCCTGAGGTTTCCTTTGCCAAATTAAGATCTCTTTTACTTGCCCTGAGGACTTGCTGTGGGGAAGGCTGTTCCTGGAGGACACCACTGATTCAGAGAAGACCAGTTCTGCCAAGCTCAGTGATCTGTTCCCCTGGAGTCAGCTCAGGCTGGTTTGTTTTGCCCTTAGCTTAGTCCTGTCGCTGCTGGGTCCCCTTTCATCCTGCGCTGCGTTCGCAGCTGGGCTGCCTCCTCTCGCAGGGCGAGATCATCTGTTTCTCCATCGTTCCCATTTCAGGGCATCTTCAATTGAGATTCTGCAAAGTAACCTTGGAGAGCCTGCTGTCACTTGGAATGTCCTTGATTGCAAAGAAGAGACTGGCACGGAGTCAGAACAATAACGGGCGAGTTGCGGAAAGGCTGCTGCTTGCGACAATTCTCTAAACGCCGTGTGTGCCCAACCAGTCCTGAGAGGCAGCTCCTGATGTGCTGACTTGTGTGCCTGCAGGGCCAGGCATAGCCTACTTTCCTTCTGCCTGTCCTCAGAAACACTCTGACTGGAGAAAAGCTCACTTGCTCAGGGTTGCAGTCGGCCAGAGTGGTGGCCAGCAGTCTGCTCGCGGTGCTGAGTGCCGCTAGCCGGGCCCAGGGTTAGGGTGGAGACCCTCCGAGGTGGTGTCGTCCTGGCTGCAGGCACCAGCTTCCCTGCCTTGAGCTGTGCCTGTCCCGATGCAGCACCATTGTGCTGTTCCACAAAAGGTGGCTGGGGAGTGAGTCTTGGATGTGGGGCTGAGGATGTAGTGGGTACCTCTTGGTCCAGAAGAAAGGGCAAGGGAAAAGGTTTTTCAGACCTTTGATCGGACCCTGTGGCGATTGCCAGCTTGGCTGTACCATGTGCGTGCCCTGCCTTCAGCAAAGCCTGGCAGGATCCTGGCCATGAGATCTGTCCTCCAGAGGTGCTGGGTTGCTTACTGGCATCGCTCAACTTCTCGGCCAGCAGAGGGACAACTGAGTGAGACAAGTCCTGGAGATGGAAAGCATTCTGCGTGTTCTTTAGCAACTCCATCCTGTTCTGTTACCATCCCACCACTGGATGCGGCTGTGCTGCATAAGGGGAAAAGAAAAAGCCTGTTTCTGCCTCAGTGAGGTGGTATTGGGTTTGTGGCAGGAGGGAGGGCATGTTCTGCCCTTGCTTCTCCAGATCTGCAGTTGCTGAGGTAGCCCCTCCTCCTTTGTAGAAATTGCTGCTTTGGAAATGCTTTGGAGCATGTTCAAGCCAAAACAGGAGCAAAACCTTCCCTAAGAGTCTGGCACTGAGTTAGTACAGACTGCTTGACTCGGATTTTGTCCTAGCTAGCACACAGATAGTGCACCTGGAGCGATGTTCTGTCCCTTTGGTTTCTGCAGGTGGAGGTGGTCCTTCAGAAGTGTCTCCCTTCCAGTGTGCTTCCTATGAAACTTTCTAATTGCTCCTTCTTTCCTTCCCCCAGGGAATTCTCTTGGTGTATGACATCACTAATCGTTGGTCCTTCGATGGGATAGACCGATGGATAAAGGAAATTGATGAGGTAAATTGCAGTGGTCTACAGTGAAAATCTGTGGAGGTGCCATCTCCAATGTGGAGTCAAGATAGGCTCTGCCATAGGGAGGGGACAATGTCAGCCTGTGGAATAGCAGCAAAGGGGTGTGTCTGCCCTTCACTTCTTTAGCTTTGGGCCCCTCACTACAAGAAAGACCTTAAGGGCCTGGAGCACGTCCAGAGAAGTGAATGGAGCTGGGGAAGGGTCTGCAGAACAAGGGTTATAAGGACCGGCTGAGGGAATTGGGGTTGTTCAGCCTGGAGGAGAGGAGGCTGAGGGGAGACCTCATCCCTGTCTGCAACTGCCTGAAAGGAGGTTGTGATGAGGTGGGGGTTGGTCTCTTCTCCCAAGTGCCAAGTGATAGAACGAGAGGAAATGCCCTCAAGTTGCACCAGGGCAGGTTCAGATTGGACATCAGGAAAAATTTCTCCACAGAAGGGGTTCTCAGGCCCTGGCAGAGGCTGCCCAGGGAGGTGGAGGAGTCGCCATCCTGGAGGGATCTAAAAGACAGGCAGATGAGATGCTCGGGGATCTGGTTCAGTAGCAGACAGGGACAGTTGGACCTGATGATCTCAAACATCTTTTCCAACCAAGTGATTCTATGATTCTGTATAAAGCCAGAGGAGTAGGAAAGGGCTTGGGAATGACCAAGAAAGATAAGCAAAGTTCCCTCTAAAACAGACCGTAAAGGGAATAAATTCCTTTTCCTTACCATCCACTGCTGATGTCAGCAGTCCTTGGTCGCAGAACACTTGCTGATGCTTTGCCCTTCACAGCAGCTGAGCAGAACACTGGTTGTGTGCTGCCCTTACCGAGGACAAGCCATGATTTCTCTCCTTCTTTCCCTCTTGCAGCATGCCCCAGGTGTCCCTCGGATCCTGGTGGGAAACAGGCTCCACCTTGCCTTCAAGCGGCAGGTGCCCACGGAGCAGGCGCGGGCGTACGCGGAGAAGAACTGCATGACGTTTTTTGAGGTCAGCCCCCTGTGCAACTTCAACGTCATCGAGTCCTTCACAGAGCTGTCCCGGATCGTCCTCATGCGGCACGGCATGGAGAAGATCTGGAGACCCAACAGAGGTCGGTGGCGAGAGGGGTGCTGGGCGTGGGGAAGGCAGGGGAGCTGGCGGGGTTGAAGTGGCGGGGTAGGACTGACGGCCTGGGTGGGAAGGTGTGTTTGTTTGTGGGGTCTGAACACGCCTGATGTGGAGAACAGCCTTGGGTGAGACAGGCTGGATGAGCCATGGAGCTGCCTGTGCCAGCGCAGGAACCCGGCAGCCAGCGGTGAGGGATGTTCCGTGTGTCTAGGATCTGAGGCGCTCCGGGGCATCCCACACCTCTCCACTTTTTTCTGGAGAAGGCTGAGGGCAGTTAAGCTCTCAACTTGAAAGCACTTCAATCAAAAGGCTGTGTGGGATGAATCCAAGTGGTTAGACCAGGTGATCCTTGAGGTGTGGGATGAATCCAAGTGATTAGACCAGGTGATCCTTGAGGTCCCTTCCAGCCTGACATTCTGTAATTCTGTGATTCACATCTCTGTCCTTACCCCTTGCCTGAGCCTGTATCTCCTGTTCTGGAGAGATGTGGAGGCAGAACGAGCCCAAAGAGCTGAAAGGAGCTCCTCATGGAGCAGCAGGCCGAGATGTTCCATGTGCTGCAGGATGGCAAACTGTGAGCACAGTCTGTTACATCTCTGCCTGTTGCATTTGAAGCAAAATAGTCTCAGGTGCCACGTTTGTGGCTGGAGGGAGCTGTGTGCCCCCCCCAGCAGGCTGAGCCATGGAGTTTACACTCCTGGGATCCGCTGCCTTCATAGGGATCCTCTGCTCCTACTCACAAGGGAGGGAAAATCCCCTCTGCCAGCCCAAGTCACTAAAGTACCTGCCAGGCTCCTGCCTTTGCCCTGGCTGCTGTGCCGCTGTCTCGGGCTCATGGAGGGACAGTGAGCAGGAGCTGGGCTGCATCCACCAGGGAAGCAGGGGATCCCTCTACCCTGGACACTTTGAAGGCTCAGCTTGACAGGGTGCTGGGCCATCTCATTTGAACTATAGTTGACCTAAAAAGGTTGGACGAGATGATCCTTGAGGTCCCTTCCAGCCTGGTGTTCTATGATTCTATGATTCACAAACCTCTCTCGAACCTCTTCCAGAGGCAGGACTTGAATCCGCTGCCTCCTTGGGAACAGGGGCTGCCTGCTTGGGAACAGCAGCGTGGTTTCGTGTCAGGGAGGAGGTGAACGCGTGCCCTCGTGTGGCTGCTTGCTGGGAGAGCCCAGCAGGCTCACGTGATGAGCCAAGAGGGCGCTGGGATGCCTGAACAGAGCCTGCTTCTGGCTTGGTGGGATCTCTGTTGCTGCAGACGTTCTGCAAAGGGCTGGCCCTGTGGCTGCTGCCCTCTGAGCAGGTCCCAGGTGAGACTGTCCTGCTCCAGGGCTTGCTGACCCTGTTGCCTCCTTCCCTGGGCATGTCCTCATTGCCAAACGCTGCCCTGCGAAGCCAAATGCCTGGCAGGAATGTGAGCAAGGCCCTGCCTGCCCCGGGCGCTGTGCAGAGGGGAGGGGTGGCAGTGTCTGAGCCCCATGTTGACACCAAAGCTGGTCTCTCACCAAACACTGACCTCCTGCAGCAGAGCTTACCTGGGGTTTCCCAAACTGTTGTCATAACTAATCTGCTCTCAACTCCAGGCTCCTGTGCAATCATTATTAGCTTGTGTCCCCAAAGGAGCACCAACTGCGCAGCACAGAAATAGTTGTAGGGTGAAGGCAGCCCTTGGAATCTCGCAGCCCTTGACTGTCTGGTCTTTTCCCCACCAGTGTTCAGCTTACAGGACCTGTGCTGCCGAGCCATCGTGTCCTGCACCCCAGTCCACCTGATCGACAAGCTGCCACTGCCTGTCACCATCAAGAGTCACCTGAAATCCTTCTCGATGGCCAACGGGATGAACGCGGTGATGATGCACGGCCGCTCGTATTCCTTGGCCAGCAGCGGGGGCGGGAGCAGCAGCAAAGGGAACAGCTTGAAGAGATCCAAATCCATTCGTCCGCCCCAGAGCCCCCCACAGAACTGCTCACGCAACAACTGCAAGATCTCTTAGCAGGATGGACACCCCGTGAGCTTCGAACGTATCCACACCCACCCACCGATGTACAGCTGTTTGCACACTTAACCCTTTCCGGCTGGATCCTTTCGGATGGGCCGCTGCTCTTTCCGATGGTGCGCGCAGGCGTTGGGAATGTGCTCACGTTTTGGCTTCACATCCGAAGCGCGGTGCCGGCTGGATCTCGCGGCGCTGGCGGGAGAGGACTTTGCCAAGTGACCCTCCAAGAATGCTTTGGGCTTTGCCTCTCGGCCTGGGGTGGAAAATTCAGCAGCTGCCGGGTTGGGGAGGGGGGAAGGGGAAAAAGCTCATCTAGTCTCAATGGAGAAATGGATTTAATGGAAGATTGAGAGGCTTAAGGGAGTAGGCAAGGAGAGTCTGTGCTGCAACTTTAACTCTTGGACTCCTGAACAGATTGCTGGTGCAATAGCGATCGTTGGATGTAGGGGAGAAAAAGGGGACAGGGGACTACAGACAGTTTTCACCGGGTTGTTAACCTGCTGTTGCCAAAAAGAAAGAGAACAAGGCAAGAGCTGGCCCATGGGAAAGGGGAAGGAAGCGGTCTGCTTGCCTTCCTCACTTATTTATATAAATATTATACATATATATATATCACTTGTTTTTTAAGGGTTTTTTTAAGAAGTAGTCAGGGAAAATTTTATGCAGCCATGTAAATACAAGCACTGGATGAACCTTCCCAGTGCCAGCAAAAGGGGAGAGGTGGAGGATTTTCCCATGCAAACATAATCAGTGATTTATAAGGACATTCAGTTGCCACTGGGGCTCGTGCCAGGCCTTTTTAGATACTACGTATGCAGAAGGAAAGAACGACTCCTGTGTAACATACCCCAAGCTGCTTTATTCCAATCATTCCCTAAAACTTGTGAGTGCCGAAGGCAGGGTGGGATGTAAAGGGATCACGGGGCAGAGTGGAGAGGGCAGGGGCTCGGGGTTTGTTGCTGGCAGGCAGGATGAAAAGGCAGCTCTGAGGTCAAACCGATGCCTTGCTCGCTTTGTGCCTCCTGATGTGTGCCTGATCAGGGGCCGCGGAGCAGAGGCTGGAAGCGTCACACCTGAAGCGCGGGAGAAGCCCTGAATTTGTCCCTTGTTGCTGCAAAGCCTCAGCCACCACTTCCTGAGCCCTCCATCCCCAAGCCCTCCATCCCGACACCACCCTGGATCCTGGCTGCTTCTTGCTCTGCTTTCCCAAAGACGTTCTGCCTTAGCTCGGGTTGCTGTGGCTCCTCCTGGATGAAAGTGGGTAAAGGACAGAAGCAGCTTTTCCCTCTGGAGCGAGATGGAGCAGGGACCAAGAAGATGAGAGAGATTTGTGTGGGGAAACAGCAGACCTCAGCCCACAGGTCCCATCGTGGTGATCCCATGGCAGCACCAGGAAAGCAAACTGCTCTGCTCTGTAGGACCACTCTTGGGTTTCAGAGGGACGCGTGTGCCCAGCTTGAGATGTGCACGTGCTGTGGGAGAAGATCTGTCAAGCAAGAGCTTCCCTAACTTGGTCCTGTGGATGGTGTGTGCTGGGAATTCACCTTGAAATGACACCGAGCTCTTATTGCAGCAGCTACGTGGGGGTTGGCAGCAGGACCCGGCTGGGTCAGCAGGCTCTCGTAGGTGGCCGGATGTGTAGATTGTGAGTAGCGTGGTAGAACATGAACTGCTCTTCCTTGTGCTGGGCCGGTCTCCTCAGCAAGGAGCCCAGCAAGGAGCCCAGTGCTCCACCTTCCTCCTGGTGTCAGCAGCACCTCAAGGCCCAGGCTTGTTCCTCCCCCGCCCCGGAGCTTGTTGCATTGTGCGGGCAGAATGAAGCCGTGGTTCCCGCACGGCTGAGGGACCCGCGTTGTTCAGGCAGGGGCACCTCCCTCCACGGGGGACATCTCCTTCCCCTTCTGAGCCGGCCCAGGAGGTGAAGGAGCCTTCCCCCTCCCGCTCTGCAGGGACAGGACTCTTGGCTCGTCTCTCGCGTGCTTTATTGCCCAGCTCAAATGAGCGAGGAGAGAATTAAACCCCAGGCAGATGGAAGCAGGGGGAGAACCCTTTGTAGTGGTGGTTTGGCTCAAGAGCAAAGCCGCAGCCGAGCTCGGCGCGGTGGGGCGAAGGCCGGGGGATTTGGGGACCTGTCTGGGATGGCTGGCACCTGTTTCCCAGCCCTTCACACACAGCAGAAGACAATCGCTGGCTCGGCAGCCCCGGGATATACGGCCGACAGGTGATGGGCACCACCAAAGGCGGCTGCTCCCAAACACCCCCCGGGCACGCGGGGCCCCCGCGCGCTGCTCCCAGCACCGGTGCGCGGGGCGAAGAGGGGTGAAGGGTTCCTCCCTGGAACCACAAAGCTGCTGCATGTCTTGAAGCACTTGATGTACCTCTGCTTGGTTTGGCTTTGCCGCGCGTGGCACCTGCCCAGCCCTTTGTCCCTGTCCGTGGGTTTGTTTTCCATCCCGTAAGGTCTCAACAGGTCCCGTCTGTGGTGAGGATGAAGGAGTCACCTGGAACGATCGCTCAGCAAAAAGCCCTTTTGTTTGTTTAATTTAAAAGGCAGAGATTCTCGCATCCAATGTCAACACTAGTCTGTAGCTGCTCTCCAACACTTGTACCATTCCTGAGTTGTTTTTTGGACTTTCCTTTTATTTTTTTTATTCCTTTGTACAGTCAATATTGTTCAACTGATTACACATGGGTTTGTTTTGTATAAATTAAAGTTTTTTTTTGTTGTTTTGAACTACCAATTGAAAGGGGGAGAAGTTGCATCCGTTTTCCTGTGGGCTGGAAGAGGCTGAAGGGAAAAGGTGGTAGTTTTGCCCCAAACTGGGGGTTTGGGGCTGCCTGTTGATTAAACTTGCAGGTGGGTATTGCCACAAAACTGATGTTAACCTCAGACTGAATTTTTGGCGAGGTTTAAAGTCACAGTTCCTGGCTGTGGGGCTTTTTTACCCTTCTCTATACATGCAGAAGCTAAAACTGTTTTTATTAAAAGCTTGATTCTCACAGGATTGCTGATTTGTGGGTAGAGGAGCTCTAAGAAAACGCAGGCTGACCTGAAACACATTTAACATCATCAGGGGCTCACGGGGGGCTGTGCACAGTCCCTGCAGCCCAGGGATGGGGTTTGCAAGTTTAATCAAAGCCTTCAGTCACCTCTTTGGGTCAAACCAATCTCAGGGGCAAGAGGAAGGAGTTTTGTGGCAGTGTTTACCATCCTGCCTGGACTGGAACACGTGGAAAGTCAGACTGGGATAAAGGTGATGTTGAAGTGGAGAAGATGCTGCTCGGAGCTCAGGACCGGCGTCACCGTCAGGCTCGCAGCCCCAGGGAAGGAGGGAAACATCTTTCCTGATCCTTTCTGCTCTCGCTCCCAGCCCACCTCCCCTTGACCTCCCTTTTCCCCTGCTCGCTTCCCCAGGATCAGATTTTCCACTTCGTACCAGACTGGCCACGCTTGTTTTAACAGCTTAAGGAGTAATTGCTGGGGCTGGGAGGGGGCAGGGGGAAATGAGATAGTGTCTGCAGCCTGGAAAACCCTGGAGCTGAGGTGAAAGCCTGGTCAGGGAAGAGTCACGGAGACTTTTTTTTTCCTCCTTTTCAGGGGGGGTCTGGAAGTGTCTGCTCCCTCCCACCAGCAGAGCTGAAACAAAGGCTGTGTGTGGGCAGCCTGTGTCGCAGCTGGCTCCGCTTGGGAAGAGCAGGGCAAGAAAACCCAGAGCACAGCCTGACATCTGGAAAGGCCAGACAGAGCGTTACGGGTCCCTGTTCCTTGGAGAAAGAGGGAGCAGGTTGCTCTGGGCTGGTTCAGGTCTTTTCTAGTTGAGTGCTTTTCTCCAAACCCACCCTCCCAATCTGAGGGCGTCTGGGGTTTGTCCTGTGGTCCCCTCAGAGCTGTGTCACATGCAGCTGCTCCCAAGATGCTTGAAAACGAGATGGGTGCACTGGTGGGGCAGGAGCCCTGCTCCCGGGGTGCAGGGTGTCATCGGAGGGGGGAGACGCGGCATCTGTGCCCTTCCCTCCAGGCTGGGTGCTGAGCTGCTTCCTGCACTCCCTTGTCTTGAAAAGACAAGATGAGCCACAAAACTCGCATTTGTGTCTGGGATCTTTGAAAGCAACCCCAGAAAATCACTGTTGGGGGGTACAGCCGGTGTCTGGGCGGCAGCTGGGGCCACGCTCAGCCTCCTCTGCTGGGTGGGGCTGGCACCCGGCCCTGGGCACTGTCTCGGGGCTCCCACTCACCTGGAGTTTGGGAAAGAGTCAGGTTGAGGCTACTTTAAGCTGTCCGATGCAGCAAGTCTGTTGTCGGCTCGGCCAGGGTGGGAAGAGTCTTCTTTCTCCTCCTGCTGAAGCAGCACTAGAAGAGGATGGGCTGGGGTCCCCAGGCATGAGTGAGGGTCTCGAGTTGTTGGGAGCTGCATTTCCAGCCATGCAGCCTCGCCCCACAAAGATTCCTGGCAGACACTTATCCTGTCCTCACCACTTTTGATCTGGGTGCCATGGATTGAGGCATCGTGGGCTCCCATGGGAAACACCAACCACCCCGCAGGGGCTGCTGCCCGGCTCCAGAGAGGTGTCAGTGGGGCAGGAGCCCACCCAAACCCCTGTGCTGGCTCCTTCACAGACTGGGGCTGTGGCCATCCCCACAGTGGGCAAAATCTGGGCTTCAGGTTTTCTCTTCCCCCAAAGTTCCCTCCTGTGGTATCGCCCTCAAAAGGATCCTGGGACACCCAAATGCACTCTGAAGTGGCTCTGTATCCCCAAGCTGTATCGTGACCCTGCCACAGTGCTCCCTGGCCAGAGCAAGGCAAGTTGGGGGGTTGGGGATCTCCATGGATAATGCTGCTCCTGGCAGTGCCCTCTCGGCTGGCATGGGCTCAGGGGCTCTGAGCTGCTGGTGCAGGCAGGGTGCAGCCCTCGGCAGCTCCTGGGCTGCACTATCTTGAAGCAATTCCAACCTTATCAGTCTCCACACAGTGGCTGGGGGCACCATAACCTGCCCTCTGTATCCAGAGCTGGCCGGACACCTGGGCAGCTGCTTGGCCACCAAACTGGGGTCTCTGGGCACAACAACAGGGCATGGTCCAGTTCTCCGTGGGTGGTCACAGCAAGCTGATGTTGGACCATGCTTTGGGATTTCAGGGAGCCCTGACATGGAGCTGGCTGGAGTTCTGCGTGACAGGGCATGGCGACTATATCCCATTCATCCCAGCATCAAGGACCCCCCACCCCTAAAAAGCTTGGTCTGGTGCAATGGGGCTTCTCCCAGGAGCCACAGGTTGGGGGAGTACGGAACCATCACATCCACCATCACCTCTGGGGTGCAAGTCACTTTGTTGCACCCCTAAAAATGTCAAGAAAAGCGCCCCCAGCTTTTTTTTTTTTTGCCCCCTAATTTGCAGCCTTACAGAAGAGAGGCTGGGGGCTCTGAGCTGCCTTCAGGGTGGGATTGCTGCATTCCAGGAGCTGCAGAGCCCCTCACTGGGGCCGGAAGAGTTAATGCTCCCCAAATGCCATGAAATGTTCCTGCTTCAGGTCAGTCTCCAGCAGGGATTAGGGAAATCTGGCCGGGGAGCCAGGCCTGGCTCCTGCCAGCTTAGGGTTGGCTGTAGGACGTGCTCGGAGAGGCAGCGGCGGGATTGAAGCGTGCCACAGCAGTCCCACCAGGGACTGGCACGGCCGTCCAGCTCAGGAAAATACCAGGAGCTCCAAAAGCCTGGCTGTAAATGAGGGGAGCACTGGGAGACACTGTCAGGTTGGGGGAAGCCACTCTGGGGGGGGCTGGTGGGCACACTCTGGCACGCAGCCCCTGCCACTTGCGGGATGCTGGCTGGGGATGAGCAGGATGGATGCGTGCTGGAGCTCCTGGGCACCGGGCTGCCTTACCCAGTGGGAGCCAAGAGGCGGTGTACGAGGTGAGGGGCTCCCAGTGCATCCCCCAGCGTGGGCTCTGCGTGCCTCCCCGCCAGCAGCCCAGTCTGAGTGGACAACAGGCTCTGGCTGTTTTCTCATCCTGCAGGAATTCGGCTCCATGGGCCGGGTGGTTCTTTGTGTGTGTGCCCCCCCTCCTTTCACTCTCCCTCTTTGGAGACTTTCCGCATTCTGCCTTTGATCTCCCCGTGTTTGCCCAGCCGATCGCTGGGCTCGCCGGGGTTAGAGGCTGAGGTCAGCGCCTTTCCCATTCCAAACACCCAGAAACATCACTGGGAAGGGAGGGGATTCAGATTACAACCTTCCCGTCCTCCTCTTCCACCCCAGTCGCCCCTCTCGCCCCGCTGCTGCCGTGTCCCCAGCATCCCAAGAGCTCCAGCGATGGACGAAGGTGGCCAGCGGCATCGCTGGTGGGGTGGAGGGAGCTGGGCGTGCTGAAGGGCAGAGGTTTGGTCCTCTCCTCCTCCTCTTTGTCCCCTGCCCGCCTTCTCCCTCATCCCCTCCATCCTGAATGTGATTTATCCCAAGCCCTTGCCGGGCCCGTGCGGTGGGGTGGCCAGATGCCTCCTCGTGGGACTTCGGGCCACCCGGGAAGGGGCCAGCGAGCGGGCGAGCGGCAGCGCATCCCCATGGGCGTCGCGCTCCTCCTGCCCGTGCTGGCGGCGGCGGCGGGGCTGAGCCTGCAGCCGGGCAGGACGCGGCACCTGGGGGTCTGCCCCAACCAGCTGAACCCCAACCTGTGGGTGGACGCGCAGAGCACCTGCGAGAGGGAGTGCCAGGCTGACCAGGTGAGCGGGGTGCTGGGGAGGGATGTGGGGGACAGCGTTGGGGTGCAGGTCCCGTGCCCGGTGCTGCAGCCAGTGCAGTTGTTTCGGTGCCACATGCTCAGGGCAGCTGCAGCTCCCCCCTACCCTGAGCCCCTGCTGTCACAAGGGGTGCCCTGGGGACCACTTGCTGTCCTCCAGCAGGAAAAGAAACCCCTTGTTGGCCCACCTCGGGCCATGCTCCATAGTCAGGACACGTCCTCCATGCAACCCCAGGATGCTCCCACCCAGCCGAGGGGCTGGGATGAATGCAATGGGTGTGCTGGTACAGAGACCCCTCACTGGGCAGTGGACAGCATCCCTGGCCCCCCTCTCAGTTTTCCTGAGGGCAGAAGCCCACCCACAACCCAGGTTGCCCATCTCCAATAGCCCCTGGGCTGTAGAGTGCTGAGCAGGGCCACCAGTGCCTTCCCAGTTAGGGCTGCCTGGACGCAGTGGAAGCCATTCCTTCACAATCCATCTGTGCAATGAGTTCTGCATCCCCTTAGCCAACACAAGCTGAGAGGGGTGAAATGTGGTGGGAGAAGGGGCCCTCATCACTACAGTGCAGCCCTAAACCTGCTCGGGGCGCTGAGGGGGTGGAGATGAGGCCAAGGGCGAGATGGGGCCAGTGCAGCTGTGCCAGGGAGGGGAATTTCTGGAACTCAGTGGTGCTGGAGATGCACAGAACTGCACAGGGGACACCTGCCCACCCAAAAGCCTCAGACAGGTGGGAGCAGCATCCATGGCCACAGCACAGTGATGACTCTGAGCGCTCAGGGGTCATCAGTGTGGCAAGAAGGCCACCAGCATCCTGGCTTGGATCAGCCATGGGGTGGCAGCAGGAGCAGAGCAGGGATTGTCCCCCTGCACTTGGTGCTGGTGAGGGCACACCTCAAATCCTGGGTTCAGTTTTGGGCTCCTCACTCCAAGAAGGATCTTGAGGGGCTGGAACACGTCCAGAGAAGGGAGCCTGGGGGCTGTGGGAACGGCTGAAGGACCTGGGGCTGTTTAGCCTGGAGGAGGCTGAGGGGAGACCTCATCGCTCTCTGCAGCTCTTGGAAAGGAGGTTGTGGTTAGGTGGGTGCTGGTCTCTTCTCCCAAGTGACAGGTGATGGGACAAGAGGAAATGGCCTCAAGTTGCAGCAGGGGAGGTTTAGATTAGATATTAGGAAAAATGCCTTTACTGAAAGAGTGGTGGAGCCTCCATCCCTGGAAGGGTTCAGAGAATGTGTGGCCATGGCACTTCAGGACACGGTTTAGCAGGCACAGTGGGGTTGGGCTGATGGTTGGACTGGACGAGCTGAGAGGGCTTTTCCAACCACAATGTTCTAATATTCTGTGATCTATGACCCCCTCACACCTCTCTCCTCTCCCTACCCGTGCCAGGACTGTGAAGGCTTTGAGAAGTGCTGCACCAACGTGTGCGGGCTGCGGAGCTGCGTGGCCGCGCGCTTTGCTGACGGCAGCCTCCCGGCACTGGCACTGGCGCCGGCCGCGTCGTGCGAGAGCTTCGTGTGCACGCAGCAGGGCTCCGACTGCGACATCTGGGACGGGCAGCCCGTGTGCAAGTGCAAGGACCGCTGCGAGAAGGAGCCCAACTTCACCTGTGCCTCCGATGGTCTCACCTACTACAACAAGTGCTACATGGACGCCGAGGCGTGCCTGCGCGGCACCCGCCTCACCACCGTGCCCTGCAAGCACATCTTCACGTGGCCCGACACCAGCCCCGTGCCCCAGGAGACCACGGCGCGCCCCACGCCGGGAGCCGGCCCCGAGGTGCCGGTGCCCCCCGCGCTCTACAGCAACCCCTTCCACCAGTCGGTGCGTGCCGGTGGCACCGTCAGCTTCCGCTGCGACGTCAGCGGGCGCCCGCGGCCGGACATCACCTGGGAGAAGCAGAGCGAGCGGGAGGAGAACTTCATCATGCGGCCGGACCAGATGTACGGCAACGTGGTGGTCACCAACATCGGCCAACTGGTCATCTACAACGCCCGCCATGAAGACGCTGGTATCTACACCTGCACGGCCAGGAATGCCGCGGGGCTGCTCCGCGCTGACTTCCCGCTGTCAGTGCTGAGGCGGGAGCCAGGGGGGACCCCGCGGGCCAGCAGCCCCCAGCCTTTCCCCAGCGCTGAGTGCCTGAAGGAGCCCGACCGGCGGCGGTGCGAGGCGCTGGAGGTGCGCTGGCACTTCGATGCCAAGCAGGGCTCCTGCCTCACCTTCCGCTACGGGGGCTGCGGGGCCAACAGGAACCACTTTGAGACCTACGAGGAGTGCCGGGCCGCCTGCGTGGGCAGCGCCCGCCCCACCTGCCTGCTGCCCATGGTGCAGGGCCCCTGCCAGAACTGGGAGCCCCGCTGGGCCTACAACCACCTGCTGAAGCAGTGCCACTCCTTCGTGTACGGTGGCTGTGAGGGCAACACCAACAACTTTGAGAGCAAGGAGAGCTGCGAGGATGTCTGCCCCTTCCCCAAGACTGTGCAGTGCAAGGCTTGCCGCCTGAAGAGCAAGATGGTGCTGAGCCTCTGCCGCAGCGACTTCGCCATCGTGGGGCGGCTGATGGAGATCGTGGAGGACCAGGACTCTGGCATCGCCCGCTTTGCCCTTGAGGATGTCCTCAAGGATGAGAAGATGGGCCTCAAGTTCTTCAACATCAAGTACCTGGAGGTGACCTTGACCAACATGGACTGGAGCTGCCCTTGCCCCAACATGACGGCAGAGGACGGGCCGCTCATCATCATGGGTGAGGTGCACGATGGCATGGCCACGCTGGACCCCAGCAGCTACGTCCGGGCAGCCAATGACAAGAGAGTGAAGAAGATCTATGAGCTGATGGAGAAGAAAACCTGCGACCTCCTGAACCGCTTCCAGGACTAGGGGGGAGCTGGGACATGCTGACATGGGGGCTGCAGACCCACCCACTGGGGGGGACGAGGTGGGGCAGGCTGGGGGAGCCCCTGCACCCTGTATCTAGGGGTCACCATCATCAGGTAGTTCCTCCCAGTCCTATGTTGAGCCCCAGCCCAGCTCCCACCTCCCCTGTAATTTATCTGCCGCGTGCCCCCCTCGTGTATCCCCCAGCCTGGTCAACAGCAATAAAGTATTGGGTTGGGTTGCAGAGGGATGGGATGTCTGCCAGGACTCCCTACTCCCCAGAAAAACCTTCCCACCACATTGAAACCTCCAGGCCAAGTGTAACATCCCCAGGTGCTTCTGGTGCAGGATCTGACCCCACCTTGGTGCTGCAGGGGGAAGTGCTGGGGTGCTCCCCCCGCCAGCATCAGTGCTGAAAGCATCAGGGAGCTTCTGGGGGTGGGGTAAAGCCCCAGTATTTATTGATGGAAGGGATAAGGTTCCTGGGGTAGGAAAGCAGGATGGGTCTCCCTGCCATTGGCACAACCTCCTCCAAGGAAAACAGCACCAAGCAACACATCTCCCCCACACCCAGGGGTGCTGGGTCCCCCACTTCCATAGCCCAACGCCTCTGGGCCAGCCCACTGCAAAGGGAGCCCTGAAGAGGCCGGGACAGACAGACCCTCCAGCTCAGACTGGGACACGTGGGCACCGTCCCGTCGTTGCTGTCCCCAGCCCTGGCTGGCACTGGGATGGTGGCACCCCTTGAGGAGCCACCAATGGAAGGGTGGCCATGCTGGGAGGTGCCACTGGGGTAGGTTACTACTGCTTGCGGAAGATGAGACTCTTGTTGTTGGCTGGCATGTCCACCTGGAAGCACAGAGCAGGGGGTGAGGGGGGGGAGGAGTCCCCCCCAGTGCAGGGATCATCCCCCCCGCAGACCCTCGCACCTACCATCTTCTCCAGGCGCAGCCCGTTGGCCTGGGCCAGCTGCCGCAGCAGCGCCGTGTCCCGCAGGCCCCAGGCGGGATTGCTGCCAGGGAGAGAGGTGGCAGTCAGACAGACGGACGGACATTTCACCCCTGCGCTCTCCAAAGTGCCCTCATCTCCCAGGGGGGCCCCAGGCTGGGGATGGTGGGGGAGCTCTCCCTGGCCAACGCTTGAGGTCTTATCTTGAAGGACCACGTTGGGCGGGAGCTCCCTGCAGCTGTGGGCAGCTTGGGCAGGACAGACAGAATAGGCAGGACAGACAGCACGGGCAGGACAAGCCCCCAGCAGCCCTCGGACCCCAGCTCCCCACTCCTACCTCTGCCTCAGGTGGCGGTCGAAGTCCACGTTGCTCTGGGGGCTGATCTGGCCATCCACGGCGTACGGCTGCCGGGACACAAAGCGGGAGATGTGAGCGCGAGCCATCACGTGTTCCCCTTCAGCCCCCCGCCCACCCGCTGCTGTCTCACCATGAACAGGAGTCAAGCCCCCTAGAGAGACCACGAGTCCCACCACCCACCATGAGTCCTGTCACCACCGCGGGACCCCCACACGTTGCCCTATATGGGGCAAAGGAGGACAGGATCCTTCCTATCCTGGGGTGAGAGGCCAAAGCAGCCCCATGTTCCCCAAAAGGCTGAGACACTCTTCCAAACTTGAGCCCTCCTGCTTTCCCAAGCACCCCCAGAAGTCATGCTTGGAGTTGTCTTCCCATCTGCTCCACACTCCAGTATTCCCACTGGCACCCCAGGCCTTGGCCAAGCTGCACCCACCCCATAGGTGAAGAGCATGCCTCCGGGCTTCAGCAGCACCCCGGCACCTTTGAACAGTCCCTGGGGAAAGAGAGAAGTGGGGACCAGATCAGGGGCCTGGGGACACCCCCAGGAGCCCTCTCCTCATCCCTGGGACCCCCAGACCAGGGGCCAGGGACCTGCTGGGGCCATGTGGCTCCAGCCCTGCCCCGCTCACCTCGGTGCACCGCAGCTCTGTGATGTGCATCATGTTGATGCTGACGAGGAGGTCAAGGGTGGCGGGCTGGGTGCCCCCCCACGTCTCCCAGCTCTGCGAGACGTCTAGCAGGATGGGGGGCAGCACGTTGGACACCCCCATGGCCTCGGTGTAGGCAACGATGCTGCAGGAACCAAACTCCACATCAACCCCAGCTGGGGGTATCGCCTGCCCTGTCCTGCTTCCCCCCACCAACACTCCCTGCAGGCAGACCCAAAACCTGCCCGCCCTGGCTGCTGGCAGCATCGCCCATGTGGAGTCCCTGGTGTCTAATAATAAGGTTGCACTTGCCAGGAATCTGTGCACAGGGCAAGGGGTCCTGTATCACCAAGGTTTGTAACTGGCCAAAGGGTGCTGGGGCTGTCAGGGGGGTTGCCCAGCAGCACACAGACCAAGAGCCCCCAGCACCTACGAAAATCCTGATTCACCGTCGCCTCTCACCAGGGCAGCCAAGGGCACATTGCCCTCCCAGCAGCCTGACATGTGCTGCCCACTCCTGTGTGCTCAGGCTGCCTGCAGCCCTGCACCCACGCTGCCTGCAGCCCTGCGCCCAGGCAGCCCGCACACACACCCCCACGCTGCCTTCATCCAGGGTGCCCGCACGACACTGGTACCCGTGCATCTGCACTGCCTGCACACTAGCTGCACCCCTGCTGACTGCACCCACAAGCTTGTGCTGCCTGCGTGCTGCCTGCACCCCTGTGCTCAGGCTGCCTGCACGGTGCCTGCACCCACACACCCACAGTGCTTGTAACCCTGTGCCCACGCTGCCTGCACCCCTGCACCCACACTGCCCGCATGCTGCCTGCACCCCCGAACCCATGTTGCTTGCATGCTGCCCACATTGCCTGCACCCCTGCACTCGCAATGCCCACATGCTGCCTGCAACCCTCCACCCATAGTGCTTGCATGCTTCCTGCACCCGTACTGCCCACACACTGCCTGCACCCCCGCACCTAGGCTGCCCGCACCCATGTGCCTGGGCTGCCCGCACGCTGCCTGCACCCCTGCACCTGCACTGTCTGCACCCCTTGCACCCAGGCTGCCTGCACCCCTGCACCCACACTGCCCGCACACTGCCTTCAGCCCTGCACCCAGGCTGCCCACACCCATGAGCCTGGACTACCCACACTCTGCCTGCACCCACACAGCCCGCATGTCGCCCACGCTGCCCGCACCGCGCTGGTATCACTGCGCCAGTACTGTGCGATTTCGATGCGATTTCCACCCTTTCCAGCACTCTGCCCAGCCAGGCCTCTGCTCCCGAGGCAGCAGAGCAGGGAATTGCAGCCTCCTGGCCCTGCGCCCAGGGGTTATTTTTAACCAGGGCAGCGCGTGCTGGGTGCCAGTGCCGGAGCAGTGATGCGACGGAAGGACAGCGGCTGCCACCCCCCTGGACAGGCGCCCATTTTGCCACCTCCCCACTGGGTTGATTTTTCTTTTTTTTTGGACAGGGAAATTCCTTGTTGTGCTGCAGAGCCGGGGTTTATTTTTGTTTCCTGAATGGAAACCAAGCCCTCAGAGCCCAGCGCTGCAATGCCTGGAATGGGCATTTGGCCATGGCCAGACCTGCACACCCCAACGCCGAGCAAATAAACACGGCCCAAGGTGGCTTGCTGGGGCAAAGCGATACGGGGAGAGGGGTGCGAGACACCCACCGACGTTCTAGGTGGGAGGGCACTGGGCCTGGCATCACCGCAGGGCATCACGGATGTGTGTGGGCAATGGGAGGGTGATTGCTGCTCAGCAATGCACGGCTGGGCACTCGGCAGCAGGAACTGCCCCGCCGCAGCGCGGGCTGAGAGCTGGGCATTACAGCATTCCTGGGAAAAATAAAGTACTGAGCTGGGGAGACGGGGCTGTTTGGGTGCTGGAGATCAAAGCTATCCTGGGAATAACATATAAAAGATAGACTTTTGGGGAGCCAGGGCTGTTTGGGATCTGGATATGGGGGCTTTTCTGGGAATAACAGACAAAACATTGACTTTTGGGGAGCTGGGGCTGTTTGAGAGCTGGATACTGGGGCTCTCCTGGGAATAAAGCATTCACTTTTGAGGAGCTGGAGCTGTTTGGGAATAGGATATTGGGGTTCTGCTGGGAATAAAACATCAACTTTGGGGAGCTGGGTCTGTTTGGGAGTTGGAGATCAGGGTCCTCCTGGGAATAAAGCATCGATTTTTGAGGAGCTGGAGCTGTTTGGGAATAGCATATTGGGGATCTCCTGGGAACAAAACATCAACTTTTAGGGATCTACGATTGTTTGGGCTTTGGATATTGGAACTTTCCTGGGAATAATAATAAAACAAAACCGTTGACTTCTGGGGAGTCTGGGCTGTTTGGGAGTTGGGTATTGGGGCTTAATAAAATAAGTATGTTTTTTTAGGAAGCCTGGGCTGTCCAAGTTCAGTACTGGTGCTTTGCTGGGGAAGAATAAGCATCCAGCTGGGAGCCTGGGCTGTCCTGGAGTTGGATACTGGGGCTCTCCTGGGAAAAATAAATAAAATGTCGACTTTTGGGGAGTCTGGGCTGTTTGGGATTAGGATATAGGGGCTTTCTTGGGAATAATATTATAAAACATGGAATTTTGGAGAACCAGGCCTGTTTGGGAGTTGGGTGTTGGGGTTTTTCTGGGAAAAATACACAAAGCTGGGTGTGTTTGCGAGTTGGAGATCAGGGTCCTCCTGGGAATAAAGCATCAATTTTTGAGGAGCTGGAGCTGTTTGGCAATAGGATATTGGAGATCTCCTAGGAACAAAACATCAACTTTTAGGGAGCTGGATTGTTCTGGCTTTGGATATCGGGGGTTTCCTGGGAACAATGAAAAAAAAAAAAAAAGGTTGACTTCTGGGGAGTCTGGGCTGTTTGGGAGTTGGATACTGGGACTTCCCTGAGAAAAACAGATAAAGTGTGGACTTTTAGGGAGTATGGGCTGTTTGGAAGCTGGATACTGGGGCTCTCCTTGGAAAAATATATAAAACATTGAGTTTTGGGGGGCCAGGGCTGTTTGGGATTAGGATATTGGGGCCTTCCTGGGAATAATACTATAAAACATAGACTTTTAGGGAGGCTGGGTTGTTTGGGTGTTGGATATTGGGGCTTTCCTGGGAATAATATACAAAATGATTTCTAGGGAGCTGAGGGGTTCGGGGGGCAGGAAGGGGCTGCGCCCCCCGCTCACCTGCGCAGCGCGGTGGGGTCGATGTCTGAGGGCTGCCAGCGGCTCTGCGGCAGCGCCCGCGCGAAGTGAGCGGCGTGCAAGCCCGCCCCGCTGCCCACCTCCAGCACCCGCAGCGCTCCGCACCCCGCGTACTCCCGCAACACCGCCAGGATCGGGCCCTTATTGCGCTCCGCCGCGGCCGGCGCTTGCATCGCTGTAGCTTGCGGGGGGGGGGGGATGGATGAGTGTGGGAAACCACAGCTCCCAGCAGCCCCAGAGCTCCCAGAAGCCCCGCAGCTCCCAGAAGCCCCACGCGCGGCGGGTGGAGCCTCCCACGAGGAAGGAGGGGAGAAATAAAGGGGAAAGAATTGAAAAAAAGAAGGAAGAAAATCTAGGTGCGCCGCCCGGGAATCGAACCCGGGTCGCAAGAATGGGAATCTTGCATGATACCACTACACCAGCGGCGCCGATGAGAAAGCAGCCGCACCCGCTCGCATTCAGCGGGTCCCACGCGTGACCACGGGGCGGCGCGGTTCGCGCCGCCCCGTGGTCACGCGTGGGACTCGCTGAATGCGGGCGGGGCAAGCGATGCTGCCCATGGGGTTTTCCCACCTTGTTTATGCAGCCCTGAGCAGGTTCTCAGTGGTCCCACGCGTGACCGTGGAGTCCCGGGGGGATGCGGCATAGGGGATGCTGTGGTCCTGCTTCCCACACAGCACTTTCTCACCCTGTTGTGCAGCCCCGAGCAGGTTCTCAGTGGTCTCACGCATAACCCCGAAGTCCCTGGGTGGGCGTGGAGTGGGTAATGCTGCTCTGCAGCCCACAGGGCTCTTCCACCCTGTTTGCACTGCACTGAGCAGGTTCTCTACGGCCCCACGCGTGACCACGGGGTCCCGAGAGGATGCATAGTGGGCGATGCTGCAGTCCAGCCACCCATGCGGCTCTCCCACCGCCCCGAGCAGGCTCTTAGCAGACCCACGCATGTCCTCAGGGTCACTGAGGTGGGTGATGCTGTGGTCCTGCCACCCACAGGGCTCTCACAACCCTCTTCGCACCGAGAAGGCTCTCAGCAGATCCACGCATGACCGGGGGTCGCAGGGTGGGGGCTGCTGCTGTCCTGCAGCCCCCCAGGCTCTCCCCAGCCTGGGGGGCTGTGAACCCCGAGCAGGTGGGGAAACTGAGGCACGGCCCCAGGTGACAGAGCAGGTGATGAGCGGTGGTGAGGTCCCCGGGGTCACAGTTGTGTTTAAGCACAGTGAAGGGAGCTGCATCCTGCAGCGGGGGTTGGTGCTGCGAGGACCCCTCGTGGGCCAGGGGTGCCCAGCACCCCGCAGGATCGGGCCCCACTTTGCAGGTTGCTCTTTTGTGAGGCCAGGCAGAGCTGGGTCACCGTGGCCACACAGCTGGAGGGGTGCAAAGCCCAAGGTTGCCCAGGTGCCCATGTGTCTCTTATCTGCCCCAAGTGTCCCTCTGACATCACATGTGTGCCCCCAGTGTGTCCCCCAAGTTCCGTGTGTCCCCCCACACCCCATGTGTCACCCAGGGTGCTCAGTGTCCTGCAGATTTGGGCCTTGCTTTGCAGGGTGCCCTTTATGGGGGCCAGGCCCAATGGAGAGGAAAGGCCAAGGTCACTCGTGCACCCCTCAGTGTCCCTTATCTGCCCCACACCCCATGTGTCCCCTCCCATACCTCTTATGCTCCCCAATGTGCCCCGTGACTCTTCTGTGTTCCCACACAGCCCATGTGTGTCCATGTAGCCCATGGATGTCCCCCATCCCACACATGCCCTCAATGTGTCCCATGTGTGTCCCCACATCCCTTATGTATCTCACATGTCCCATGTGGCTCCCCACATCCCACGTGTGCCACTATGTGTCCCCTGCCTGTCCCTTTTGTTCCCTGACATCTTGTGTGTCCCACATGTCCTGTGTGTCCTCTCCCCACACCCCAGATGTATCCTCAATGTGTCCCACCTGTGTCCCATGTATCCACCCCACATCCCACGTGTGTCCACTATGTGTCCAGTGCCTGTCCTGTGTCCCCCACCTTCCATGTGTGTCCCTCCACATTCCACATGAGTGTCCCCTGTGTCCCCTCACATCCAATGTCTGTGTCTCTTATGTGTCCCACGTGTCACCCGGGTGCCCAGCACCCTGCAGGATCAGGCGCTGTTTTGCAGGGTGCTCTTTCTGGGCCCCAGGCAGGGCCAAGCCACCACAGCCATGCGGCCGGTGGGGCGCAAAGGCCAAGGTCACCATTGTGGGGTGGTTTTGCTGCCCCCAGAGAAAGGCTGGAGCAACCCTAGGGTTTGTCACGCGCCTGACCCCAGATCCCTACGTGCCCCACACTGTGGGGTGGCCAGGGCTGCTGTGGAGTCCCCTCACAGGGCTGCACCTCCCGCCACAGGGGGAGGCCTTGTCACCTTCCCCCTCCAAAGGTCACCGCCATGGCTGGGACACGGCCCAGGGTCTGTGCCCCCGCTGTCCCCACCATGGTGGCACCTCACTGTGCAATCCCTCACTGTCCCCTGCTGTGTCTGTGTCCCAGCAGTGACTCCCACAAGTCCCCTGAGTGTCCCACAGCTTGTGTCCTCTGTGTCCCAAATGTCCCTGCACATGTTCCCTCTGCGTTTCCAGTGACTCCTGTGTCCCCTGTGTCCCTGGGCCATCTCAAGTCCCACATGTCTCCAGGGGCTTCTCTCCTACTTGACCCCTGTTTGTGTCCCCATGTCCCATGTGTCCCAGATAACCCCCTCATCCCACACACGCCCTCAATGTGTCCTGTGTGTTTCCCATGTGCCCCCCACATCCCATGCGTGTGTCCTGTGTCCCACATATTCCCTGTGTCCCCCAACATGCCATGTGTGTCCCACATGTCCTGTGTGTCCCCTCCACATCCCAAACATGCCCTCATCGTGTTGTGTCCTGTGTGTCCCCTCTACATTCCATGCATGCCGCCATGCAACCTGCATGTCAAGTGTTTCTCCCATATCCCATGTGTCCCATGTCTCCCCTAGCCCATGCATGTGTCCTCTAGGCACCCCATGTGTCCCCTATGTGTCCCATGTGTTCCCTGTGTCCCCCCCACATCTCATGCGTGTCCCGTGTGTCCTGTGTATCCCATGACTCCCATGTATCCCCCCCCATCCCATACATGCCCTAAATACATCCCCTGTGTGTCCTATGTGCATCCCAGCTGTCCTGTGCATCCCCCCATCCCACATGTCCCATGTGTCCCACATGTCCCCAGTGTCTCCCCACATGCCACGTGTGTCCCACGTGTCCCGTGTGTCCCCCCCCATCCCACACGTGCCCTCAGCGTGCCCTTGTGCCCCGCGTGTGCCCTCGGCGTCCCGTGCATCCCCCCCCCCCCCCGCGGCCCCTTTAAGGGGGGGTGCGCGCGGCCCGTTAAAGGCGCGGCGGTGGCGGGGCGCGCGGCAGTGGCGGGGCGGCGCGGGGCCGGTGCGGGTCCCGGATCGCGGTGCCCCCCCCCACCCGGCTCCCGCACCATGTACACGCTGACGCGCGGCCCCAGCAAGCTGGCCACGCAGCGCCGCACAGGTAGCGGGGGCGGCGGGCGCGGGGGGGGGCGCGGGGGGGCCCGGGGTGCCGCTCCCCCCCCCTCACGGCGCGGCGCCCCGCAGGTCCCACGCAGCAGGCGGTGGAGAGCAGCAAGCTGGGCGAGGCGCGGGGGCGCCCGCAGCCCCCCGCGTGGCCGCCCGCCAGGTGAGCGTGCCCGCACTGACCTTGGAGCGGGACGGGGGAGGGGCCGCGGCCGGGACGGCCGCACCGCGGCCGGGGAGCGGGGGGCGCTGGGGGCACCGTGACCGGGGGCTCGGGGGGCTCGGGGTGCCGCTCCGGGACGGGAGACGGGAGGAGCTGGGAGTGCCGGGACTGCGGACGCGGAGGCCGCGTCGGGACCGGTGCCGGGGCAGCCGCTCCGTGACCGGACCCGGGGGGAGCGGGGATTGCCGTGACCGGAGCCGGGGGGACCGGGACCGGGGGGTTGGGGGGGCTGGGGGTGCCGCTCCGTGACTGGGGACGGGGCGCTGAGGGTGCCGCTCCGTGACCGGTGCCCCCGGGCCGGGGGAGGAGCCGCCGTGACCGGTGCCCGCATGCCGGGACGGCACCGGGGCAGTCGCAGCGCGGCCGTTCCCGCGTGGTGGCACGGCACGGGACGGGACGGGGGCGCCGGGGCAGCCGCGCCGCGATCGGTGCCGGGATGGGCTGGGGCAGTGACAGCCCGGCCGGTCCCCGCGTGCCGGGATGAGAGGAACGGGCAGCGGGGCTGGGGCCGGCCGTCTGTCACCCCGTGCCGAGGCGTCCTGCGGGGGTCGCAGCCCTGCTGGTCCCCTCGTGCCGGGACACGGGGAGGGAGGACACCGAGGCCGGCGCTCCATCCCCGGCACACCAGGACGGCATCGGGGGAGTCGCAGTCTGGGGGTCCCCGCGGGGTCTGCACACCCGTAGCATGGGACACACACACACACACACACACACACCGGAGCCCGTCCCCGCTCCTCCCCGGGGCGGGGCGGGCAGAGGCTGTTCCCTAAGAACTCCGGAGAGTTAGGATTTGTGGCTGGGGCAGCCGGGCAAAGTGCGGGGAGTCGCGTTGTGCAACCTCCGCGCGGGGGCACCGGTTGCACAAAGCTCCGGCGGGGCTGCAGCCTCGGCGGAGGGGCAAGGGGAAGGACACACACATACCCTGGGGCTCTGTGTCCCCCCCGCCCGGGGAGGCTGCAGCCCCAGGCTGTCCCCACCGGTTTGCAGGCTTCCTCTGGGGGGCTACCCTGCAGGGATAGAGGGGGAACTGCTTGTAGGGGGGAGTTCCCAGCTTCTCCGAGGAGTAGCTGGAGCTGTCAGTGGGGATTTAAGCAGCTGGAGGGCGGATATTCTTCACGATGAGGGTGGGGAGGCCCTGGCCCAGGTTGCCCAGAGAAGTTGTGGCTGCCCCATCCCTGGAAGTGTTCAAGGCCAGGCTGGGTGGGGCTTTGAGCCCCCTGATCCAGTGGGAGGTGTCCCTGCCGTGGCAGGGGGTTAGAACTGGATGGGCTTTAAGGTCCCTTCCAACCCAAGCCACTCTGTGATTCTATGTTGGGCAGACCCCACAACCCTGCCTGGCTTCCACACCCTCAAGGAATGGATGAGAAAAGCCTCCACTGCTTCCCAGGATCTTTCACTAATTAAAGCACTGTGACTGCTGCCATGCTTGCCCTTCTTCAAGCAGGTTTGGCTGTGCAAGCTCCTGCCTACTTGCCCCATGCCCTGCACAGTTTGGGGTGTATCACCCTGCTTGCCCTGTGCCCCTTCTGTGCGTAGTTTGGGGTGCATTGCCCTGCTTGCCCCACATGCATTTTGGGGTGCATTGCTCTGCTTGTCCCATGCCCCTGCTGTGGGCAGTTTTGGGTGCATTGCCCTGCTTGCCCAGTGCCCCTGCCATGTGTGGTTTTGGATGCATCACTCTGCCTGAGAAACAGGCCATTGGGGTGCAGGCAGGGGCTGCCTGCTCTTGATCTTGCCTGCCCTGCAAACCGTAACCTGTCTGCACTCCCAGGGCCCATTAAACTTTGTCCCCTGAGAAATGTGGCCGTTGCACACGTGTCCTGCCCCAAAGCTGGGCAGGGAAGCCAAAATACTGATGTGTTGCACTGCATGTGCTCTCATCCTAGACTTTTCGTTTTTAGCCACCTGGTTTTACAGTTTCCAGGCTGGGGGTGGAAAATCCCAGCTCTGAGGAAGCTTGACCTGCTCCCAGTTGGCAGAGGGTTCTGTCCCACTCCTGGGGCACCTTAGGGATATGCTCCAGCAAACCCGAGTAGCACTTGGACTGTGGAGCACGGCACCACAGCACATCCTCCTGCCCAGTGCCCAGCTGTATTTCAATTTCATTTTCATGATATTGCATCATTTTTGGTGGCAGATTTATTTTAGGGATTGCACTCCATGCTGGGTTTGGAGGCTGGGTGTCAGATGGGCAGCTTGTGCTTTTCTTCGGGGAGCTCCCCTTACCAGTACTCTCCTATGTGTAGAAACCCCCGTCCTGGGGGCAGGGGTCTCTTTTGGGCCCCTCCCTTGGAGATAGGGCTGAGTGGGGCTGGCTGGCTGCAACTGTACCCCTGGCCTCGATTGGGCTGTGGGCAACCATGCATACACTGGGGCAACCTGGGGTATCCAAACAAGCCTTGTCTGTGCTCTGAACTATGATGGGAAGAGCTGCCTGTCCACTCTGACCTCCTCCTGGCTTCCCTTGACAGCCCAGCCCAGAAACTCGTCTTCAACAGAGTAAATGGCAAGAGGCCACAGGTGCTGCTGCAGCAGGTCTCGGCTCCTGAGGAGTGCTACACGCTGGCCCATGAGGAGAATGTCCGCTTCGTCTATGAGGGTGAGGACAGAGGGTCCTTGGGGGCAGTCACCCGCTCAGTGCCATGTCCTGAAGGGGCTGGAGGATACAGGGTCCTTCCTGAGGCTGCTGCATTGTGCTGGGGACCTTGATGGCAGTGGTGGGGGTCCCCAGCCTGGGCAGCTGCCCTCCTGTGCTCCTGCTCCTCTCCCGCTGTTCCTCCGGGCTGGGAAATCCCCATTCCCAAACCATTCCCTGCCTGTTTTCCCCCCTCTCTGCTCCAGCCTGGCAGCAGGTAGAGCAGCAGCTGGATGGCAGCCAGAGCGGGGAGAGCGCCTGCGGCCCTGTGCAGTACGTAGAGAAAACCCCCAACCCCGGACTGAAAAGTAAGTGAAGAAGCAGCTGTGGGGCTCTGGGATGCATTGGGCTTGTGGGTGCAGTGAGCTGGCATGGGCTCAGCCAGGCATCTGAGATGGGAGGAGTGGGAGAATCCCAGTTCTGGATGTGCTGGAGGGGCTGGGTTGGGTCTGTCCTGCTGGTGCTGAGGCTGCTCAGTGGGTGCTGGGAGCAGCTGGCCCTGGCACAGTGGTGGGGATGTCCCACCGTGCCCTGCTGGAGGATGCCTGGTTGATGACCCTCCTGGAAATCCTGCCCTCTCCAGGCACTGAGGAGAGTTTGGCCTCATGCTGGAGAGGAGCCTCTGCCTCTCAGGGCCAAGTGGGACTGAGCTGGAGTGCAGTGGGAATGGGGGCATCGTGCTTCTCAGATGGCAGCTGGAGAAGGGCTGGGAACACAGCCTGGGGGCTCCTGCAGTGGCTGAGAAGTTTCCAAGAGGAGAAGATCCGTGAAACCCCAGCCTGGCCTTCTGGGGACAGAGCACAAGGGTGGGGGAAGTTCTGGGGTGTCACACTTTCCAGTGGTAAATGGTCCAGCTTGTGGGGAGCACCCAGAGCTCTGCTCCAGCTGCCCTGCTACACTCTTCTCTCTCCCTCCTCTCTTTCAGACTTTGTTCCCATTGACCTGGAGGAATGGTGGGCACAGCAATTTCTGGCCAAAATTGAGAACTGCTCATAAAAAGAAAGGAAGGTTTGGGTTGGGGATTTTTTTTTAAGAGGAAAAAAAACGCTGAGAGGATCTGGCCAGAACCCAGAATCGGTGGCATTTTCGAACCACGTTTTTAAAAGATGACCGAAATCAAGTGACCCACGCTGCCAGCCCGGCGAGGCCAGCGGGCACCGGACCACAGCCATGTGCCCTCCCTGCACCCGGCTCGGAGGAGCAGCGGGCAGCCCCAGCCAGGATTCCTTAAGTGCCAGTTCTCGGACTGCTGCAGCTCCTGCAGCCTCCAGCTCCCAGGAACACTGTGGTGCCGTGCTGGGGAGGAGGGAGTGGATCCCTCCCTGCGGCCGCAGCCCCGGGGAGGACAGCAGGGTGCTGTAGCAGGACTGCCAGACAATAAAGCGCTGAAACTGCCAGTGGAGAGGTGCTCGTGGCATGGGCAGGATGTGTTTTGCAAGGAGATGAAGCATCTGGGGTGCAGCATCCTGCCCTGGGCTGGTGTGGAGCAGGACATCCCCGTGGAAAGAGGATGCTCCTGGCTGAGCAGGTACTGTGCTGCTCTGGTGGCAAAGGGCTTGCAGCAGCTCCCTTCCTTCCTTGGAGCTGCATCCTTGCCCCAGAGCTGCCTCATCAGCCTGGGCACAGCCAGGGACTGGTGTTCCCTAGCTGTGTTTGGGGTGGGGAAGATGGTCAGGTGCTGAGTGGGCAGCTGTGGTTCAGAGCAGTGTGTAGGTGGGTGAAGCTGCAGGAATGCAATTCCCTCTGCTGCCCTGGAGGCTCTTGATACTGCTCTGACAAAAGCCATGTTCAGCCCCAAGCTCCAGGTCACCTCCTTTGTCCCATGGCTGGGCTCAGAGAGGATGGTTGTGCCTGTCGGTGATGGAAGAGATGGGGACACTCACCACACCCCCCTGCCTTTTCCCCCCCCTCCATGTTCTCCCCTCAAGGCAGGCAGGAGAGCAGGACAACCTGAGCAGCCCAAGCCCACTGGAGCTGCTGGTTAATTCCAAAGGAGGCCAGGAAACACTCACTGGAAAACAAACCAAAAAAAAAATCTTTATTCCTATGATGGGACTAACAACCACAGTGCAGCCAGAGGGGAGCAGCAGCAACCCAGGACCTGGGATGGTTCTCCCACTGCACGTGGCCACCAGGGCCTGGAACCAGAGCACTGCCCACAGCAGCTGTGACCTTGCCAGGACAGACCCTGGCTGACCCTGAGCTGTGCTGCCTGTCTGGGGAGCAATCCTGGTCCTGGTGCCCCTCTGTGCTGTAACAGGAACAGAGAACAGCACCATGCACAGGTGGCAGCTCCTGCCTTGGTGAGAGGACAGGGTTGTTGCAGCCACTATGACAGAGAAATGCTGTTTCATTAAGACTTTCTTCATTTAGGCCAGGGTGACTGCAGGGGTGATGGGCTGGTGCCAGGGCATGCCATCCTTGCCATTGGCCCCTTTATCACCAGCTCTGACAAAGGTTTCATGGGCACAGCAGGGGGTTTGGTGTCACCTAACCCAGGACCAACCCTGGCAGCAGGGTCACCTCTACCCAATGGGACAGGGGGGCTTGGCAGTCCTGCCTGTTGCTGCTGTGCTTGAGGTGCTGCCAGACCCTGGCAATCTGGCATCTTGCCCTCCTGCAACCTCACCTTGTCTCTGCTCCCCATCTGATGCTCTGCTGCATCCTGCCTTGTCTCCCCTTCAGAAACAACCCAGTCCTAGCACTTCCTCAGCCTTATCCACTGGGAGGTAGAAGGAGGGGATTCTCCCCCTCTTGTCCTCTCTCTCTTAAGACCCCACCTGGAGTCCTGTGTCCAGTTCTGGAGTCCCCAACATAAAAAGGACAGGGGACTGTTGGAACAGGTCCAGAGGAGGCCACAGAGATGATCCGAGGGCTGGAGCACCTCCCATCCAAGGACAGCTGGAGAAGAGAAGGCTCTAGGGAGACCTTAGAGCAGCCTCCCAGTACTGAAAGGGGCTCTAGGGAAGCTGGGGAGGGGCTTTTTTACAAGGGCAAGGAGTGATAGGATGAGGGGGAAGATTTAGATTAGACATTAGGAAGAAATTCTTCACAATGAGGGTGGGGAGGCCCTGGCCCAGGTTTCCCAGAGCAGTGGTGGCTGCCCCATCCCTGGAGGTGTTCAAGGCCAGGCTGGATGGGGCTTTGAGCCCCCTGATCCAGTGGGAGGTGGCTCTGCCCATGGCAGGGGGTTGGAACTGGATGGGCTGTAAAGACCCTTCCGACCCAAACTGTTCTGTGATTCCCTGGTGGCTCCAGGCACTCTCCCACCCAAAAGCATCCCTGCCTTTCCTGACTCAGGCAGTGCCCCAGGGAAGCTGCACCTCACAAGGGCTCCAAGGTTTCTGGGGATGCTGTTCACCTGCTGGCTGCTAAGAAAAACACACAGCATTAAGACCCAGGGAAATTCTTAGTAACATGATGCACCATTGTTTTGAACAACATTTTAGGCAAAAGGGAAAAAAAAAAAAAAAAACTGGAACAGGAAAGAATGAGTCAGTCACAGGAATGAAACAAAAACCCAACCCAAAAATCCAACCCCTGACGATGCAATCACCAGAAGGGAATCAGCACCCCTTGCCATAAATATTAATTCATTCTGTTATGTGCAATTGTGTGTATTACTATAGTGCAAATAGCTCTGCATTGATCGCGGAGCAGCTGGCCCGAAGGGACTGCCCCAGTGACACAGGGACTCGTTAAGGACAGACAAGAATCAACATGGATTTCAAACAAATGAAAAAAAAGCAACCCACCCTCTGGGAGACGCCGGGCAGAAACCCCAGGAGCTGCCTGCGACCCTGGTGCCCAACACGCCGTGCCCAGCAGCATCCCCATAGCTGGGCACGGCGTGGGCAGCGCCTTCACTCCCTGCCCGGAGTGTGGAGGGGATGAGGAGGGGGACACAGGATGGACGTGCTCTGGTCAGAGCTGTGGAGGGTGCAAGGGGAGAGCACGGCAGGACATGGGCACAGCAAGAGCATCGCTGGCCTTCAAAACCGATCCTGCGGCTTCGCATGGTTAAACCAGTTGGTGGACGCAATAGTGAGGCTGGCAGCGTCCCCGCACCCTGTGACACCACTGGCTCATCAGCCCTGGCCCTGCAGCCGTCCCCAGCACGCCGAGCTCTGGGCAGCTCTCCATCACCACCTCCTCCCTCCTGCCCAGCGCCAGCACCCGGCCCCACGCCCCCAGCTCCGCCGGCACAGCTCCTGGCACCACTCGCGCTGGTGCCGGCTCCTTGGGACACGCCGGCCTCCACGTGCTGGCGAGGGGAAGGAGGGGACAGCACCTTCCAAGAGGTTAAAGGAGATGGAGCCTCCTCTGTGCCCCGAAGCGGACAGGAGCAGGAGGGAAGGCTTGCCTTGTGCCCTACAGCCAGACACAAAGTGCTTCTAAGGGCAACCACAGCACATCCTAACGAACCCAGTGAGTGGGGTGAAACCTAACAAACCCAGTGAGCAGGCTGGATCCTAACGAACCCAGCAAACGCAGTGGCTCTAAGCTATCTGACAGCCTCCTGTTAAACCACGAGCAAACCACCTAACGACACACGTCGACATGCGAGCCAAGACCACGAAGCAGCGTCCTGACGGGTGCAAGCGTTGGGCGCGGAAGAGAGGCGTGGGGGAGTGTGTGTGGGGGTGCCATTTGGGGACAGCATCCCTCTCACCCCTCCGCCAGCCCAATCCCCCAACACCCACCTCCACCTGCCCAGGCTTCCCTCTGTGTTCTGGGCTTTTGGGGTTTTGTTTTTTTTTTTTTTTTTGCAGTATGGATGGGAAGGAAGGCTGGAGAGTGGAGGTGTCACACGGCCACGCTCAGCCCCAGAGCCGCGCTGCGGTGACACGCGATGCACTCGCAGCGCCCGTGTTCCCGAGGGCAGAGGGTGGCGCTGCCATCTCCCCCTCCCTGGTGAAACACTTCTTACATTTATACATTATTTAAGACACGCCGATATATAAATTACTGTCTATGTATACTATGTATAGGCAGCAGGGCCAGTCCGTGACGAAGGGCACCAGTGGGGGCTCCGCTCACTTCCCTCTGTCCTCTGTGTAGTGCTGGAAGCGCGTGAAGCTCATGAAGACTTGCTCCAGGGAGATCTGGCTCACCGAGTAGTCCTCCAGGCGATACTTCTCTTTGGCTTTCTCCAAGGCCCCGAAGACCTGCGAGAGGGAGCACGGCCGTTACTGCAGGGGCATCGCGGCGGCCGGAGAGAGAACCGGGGGTGATGACCGAGACAGAAGGGGAAGTTTTGTCCCCCAAGGAGACCCAGGGAAAGCAAAACCTTCCCTGGCAGGAGGGTGAGGGAAGCCAGGAGGTGAATTATGGAGCAGAGTACCTGACCCCATTAAAAATACAGAATCACAGAACCATAGAATGGTTTGGGTTGGAAGGGATCTTAAAGCCCATCCAGTTCCAACCCCCCTGCCATGGGCAGGAACATCTCCCACTGGATCAGGGGGCTCAAAGCCCCATCCAACCTGGCCCTGAACACCTCCAGGGATCCAGGTGAGGTCTCATGAGAGCAATTATGTATGTTTTATATATATTTTTTACATATATATGATACATACATGTATATACATAATTTTTTTTATATAGCCCTAGGCCCCAGTCCTCAGCACAGGAAGGACATGGCTCTGCTAGAGTGAGTCCAGAGGACAAGATGATCCAAGAGCTGGAGCACTTCCCGTACAACGACAGGCTCGGAGAATTGCGGTTTTTCAGCCTGGAGAAGAGAAGGCTGTGGGGAGACCTTAGAGCAGCCTCCCAGGAATGAAAGGGGCTCCAGGAAAGCTGAGGAAGGGGTTCTTGATCGGGGAGTGCAGAGATAGGATGAGGGGGATTGAGATGAGATCTTGGGAAAAATATTTTGCTGTGAGGGTGGGGAGGCCCTGGCCCAGGTTTCCCAGAGCAGTGGTGGCTGCCCCATCCCTGGAGGTGTTCAAGGTCAGGCTGGATGGGGCTTTGAGCCCCCTGATCCAGAGGGAGGTGTCCCTGCCCATGGCAGCGGGGGTGGAACGGGATGAACTTTAAGGTCCTTTCCAATCCAAACCATTCTGTGATTCTATGATATATTATATGCAAAATATATGTAACAGAAAAAAACCCTACACATTATATAGATTATATAAGTATCTGTATATAGTATAGTTTTTTATATATAGTATTTAACTATATATAGTTTTTAAATGTATATCTATACTATGCACTCTATATAGCACAGATAGTATTTATACTCTATACTATACTGTATGAAGAGTATATAGAATATATATATGTAAGAAACTATAGTACACACTATATGCACAGTCTACAGATTTATATAAACCATATGCAGTCATATACCATACACACAGACTATACAGAGAGCTGTATACTCTATATATAAACTACAGCTATACAGGAGGGGTGTGCTGGGGGCCGATGTTGTGCCCTCCTGTGCCGTGTTCCCAGCAGGGAGATGCAGGGTGGGAAGGATGCAACTCTAACACCTTCTTTCCAGCACCCTGCAGAGCCCTCAACGAGCTATTTTGAGATGTACAAATGAAGGCAAATCCCACTCTTGCTGGCCAGGCAGACCCTGCTTTCCCTCTGGAGTGCTGCAGCCAAGGGCAGCTGGCTTGCAGCGTGGGATGGAGCAGTCCTGGCTCAGCACACACGATGTGTCCCGGGTGCTCCCACACTGGCCATATCACAGGTGACCTTTTTGGGCCAGGGGGTGGGAATGGGTCAAGGAGAAACCTACTTTTTGATTCTTTTTTCTTTTAATAAATCACCTGATCTTGGACAGAGAGCGGCTCTGGGAGAAAAGGAAGAAGAGCTGAGCATGAAAGCAAAGCATCAAGCAGATATGAAGGGGCAGGAACAGGATTGCCCCTCCAGCCCCCTCCTGCGAAGGGGTGGGATGTGCTCCAGCACCCACTTACCTGTGCCCAGCTGAGGTTCTTGTTGGTCAGGTGGTAATGGACCATGCCCTGGTGCTCGTGTTTCAGGACGCTGCCTGTGAAAGACCAGCAAGGAGAGGCTCTGAGTTGGGAAACCCGAAGCTCACGGCCAGCACCCCACCCTCCCTTGGAGAGCAACCGCCCCACGGCTCACAGTACCTGGGAAAGTCTTCTCCACGAAGGCCTTGAAGGCCTGCAGCTCACCCTCCTCCTCGCTCCGCGTTTTGGCCAGCAAGGTGTAGCCGCTGCCAAACTTGCTCTTCAGGTGCTGGGGGCTGCCCAGGCACTTGAACTGCCCATTGACCATGATGGCCAGGCGCGTGCACAGCGCCTCGCACTCCTCCATGCTGCGGGCACAAGAGCACTTGGTCAGCAGGGCAGGGGCTCCAACACAGAACAGCAGAAGCTTCTGCAAAGGGATGGGATGTGGATTTTCTCCTCTCCAGGCATTTGGAGGAGGGAGATTTGGGTTCCAGGTTCTCCATCCACTGGACCCCACCACCTGGCTGCTCCCCAACCTCTCATGCCAAGCTCTGCCCAGACAAGTGTCACCTGTGGGAGGTGAAGATGATGGATTTGCCACACTCCCGCGTCCGTGTCACTGCGTCCCAGAGCAAACGTCGGGCTACGGGGTCCATGCCAGTGGAGGGCTCATCCAGGAAGATCACAGGAGGACCACCAATAAGGGCAATGCCAGCGCTCAGCTTCCGCTTGTTACCACCACTGCGGAACGAGACGGGAATGGGGACAGGGACCGAACACAAGCACAGGGAGAGCCCCACAAGGTGAGGGGTAGAGGGCATGGGGTGTCTCCATGCCTCCTCTCACCTGTAGGTCCTCACAAGCTTGTCAGCGTGGGGCTCCAGGAGCAGCCCCCTCAGCATGTTCTCCACGCAGCTGCCGATGTAGCGCTCAGGGATGCCGCGCAGCCGGGCGTACATGCTCAGCGTCTCGCGGCCCGTCATGTGGTCCAGGAGGGCATCAAACTGCGGGCAGTAGCCGATCCGCTGCTGGACCTTGGGGCAAGAGGAACCCAAAGGGGATGAGCCCACTGGCAGGTCTCTGTGAGGTGTCCCCCCGGGGACATCCGCAGGGCTTTGCTGCACCTCTGCAAGGGTTTGGCTCAAAGTGAGGGGGACTGAGCTGCAGCTCCAAAACCGTGGGTGAAACGAGAGGGAAATTTGCCCATTGCTGGAGCAGCTGGTCTGGAGGGGATGGGCATAGGCAGTGCACCTCAGGACAGAAATGGCATGGGCTCACACTGCGTTTACAAGCTGGTTTCTCCTTGTGAGAACAGTAAGCACAGTCCCAGGGGAGAAGGAAAGTGAGGCTGTGCTTTCAGACCCTCCACATGTTCTCCTTGCCTGTTGATGTCTGGGGTTTACAGTGGTAGAGATACCCAGGGACTGAACTGAGAGCCTGACCCCTGCTTGCCACTTGCTTTTCCAAAGGGAGAGGGCAATTCCCAGCAAGGGGACATCCAGCAGGGGTGTGGAAAGGTTTGACCTGCTGGTTTTAGAGAAACTGTCATCAGTCTGTGATTATTAACTCACATTTTTTCAAACATAGAGCTAAACCATTTTTTCCACCCTTCCATTAGTTTCACATCTGCCACCCCAGGGGAGAGGGGACTGCTTCCATGTGGCCGGGTAACAGAAGCTGGACCAGACAAGGACTCAACATTCTTAGGACATAACCTCCACCCCAGCAACTGCAGCCGTGTCCTGCTCAGAGGCACTCGCATGGTGGCCCAGCCCAGGCAGGACTGCTGGTAACACCACCCTCTGCCTCTGCAGCCCTTGGTACCTTCTTGATGTTGGCCAGAATGCTGTGCCCATCCACAAATGCATCCCCCGACGTGATGCTCTCGTCACCAGTCAGCATCTTGAAGGTGGTGGTTTTGCCTGCTCCATTGAAGCCCAGAAGGCCAAAGCATTCCCCTTTGCTGACCGCCAAGGAGATCCTGTCCACTGCCAGCAGGGACTCCCGGCTGTCGTAGACCTGGTGGAGAACAACACCCAAGCCATGCCAGAGTGCCCGCGCCAAGCGCCCAAGGGCTCATCAAGGCAAGAGGTGACTCTGCCAGTCCCATGAGGACCACGGCTCTGCAGGCAGCAGGATGTGCAGGAACAGCCATGCTCTCCTCACCTTGGTGAGCTCCTTAATGACCAGAGGGCTGCTGAGAGATGACAGCAGCTCTGGTGGTGACTCCAAAACCTTCTTCCTCTCATCTGCCACGTCCCGGTCCTCTGGCAGCACAGACACCCTGTTCAGCAGTGCCACCTAAACACGGGGGAGGAAAAAAGTTCTTTGCCACTCGGCTGCTGTGGGACAAGTGGTTTCCTCCAGACCTGGAGCAAGTGCCCCCAACCCGGGCAGGATCCACCTCTTCCATCAGCCACCTCCAGGGATGCCTTGCTCCCTTTACCAACTCATACATCCAACAGGATCTGCCCCTCTGAGCAACTGGCTCCAGGGATGCGCCCCAAGGAAGACAACTTAGGTGAAGAGGCAAATAGCCCATGGGGATTGAGACCTACAAGTGATACTTCGTGCAGAGCCCTGAACAGCGGGAGAAGCAGGATTTGCATTCCTGAGCACTCCCTAGGAATTCAAACAAGAACTGAGCAAGCGACACGGGCATGCCTCCAGGTCACAGGGCCTCCTGGGCTTAGTTTGGCATGAGTACACTTCACTTGTCCCTCCCACACACTTCAGCTCACCCATTTCCGCCGCCTGCAGATGCCACAGACCAAGGTTCTCAGTCTCCAGAGAAGGTTTGTCTCAATGAGGAAAAGTAGGAAGAGGAAGGAGAAACCCTGGATGGCCAAGGAGGTCAGGTATTGTCCGATCCCAGGTGTCTCCCAGGAAAAGTAGTTCATCTGATAACTGATATCTAAGCAGGGATGGAATAAAATCAGACTTGGATCAATCCACACTCTGGGGAGGTGCAGGTAAGCTCCAGAGAAAGCTGTGAACCCAGAGCTTTGCCAGGCTTGTCTCCATCCCAGCCCACACTGGGCTCCCTGCCCAAAGGTCTTTCCAACACTCATCTCCATCCCAGCCCACACTGGGCTCCCTGCCCACAGCCCTGTCCAACACATCCCGCAAGAGGCTTCAGGTCAGGAGGGGATCTGGCAGAAGATGCCTGATGGAGGCTTGCAGTGGAGTTAAAGTCACTCTTGGGACTGCATTGTCTTTACTTGTCCACAAAACTTGCCCCAGCTGACATTTTACTCCAAATCATTAGTAAAGAAAAGAGACCTTAATTGGATCATCTATGAGTGTCAAATGTTGCCCAGAGTTTGCTTTCACATGGTACCTAGAGCTACTGCCCCGGTCGGGTAGAGGCCCCATGATAGTGCCCAGCCCCACCAGCCACCCCGCAGAGACCCCGGTGTGGCTGCAGTGGGAGGACCCGCACGAGACTCACTGAACGCCTTGCAGATGAAGACAGCTTCAACAGAGGAGGTACAAAACTGAATGAACTCGTAGTTCTGGTAGAAGTCACTGATGCACTGGCCCAAGCAGTAATTGGGTAAGATGAGAAAGACTTTATCCAGGGTTTTGGAGAGGTCCACCAAGCCCAGCTCTGAAAGAAGCACACAGGAGGATCAATAGGTTGGAGTTAGATGGTGTTAGAGAAAGACCCTGATACTTCAGTTTGGAAGGAAAAGCAACAGATCTTGTCATGTTTAATGGGTGAGAACAGAGGTCACAGGGTTTTGTTGGTAGTGTGGGGACAGCCCTGGGGTGAGAGAGTCCCCTTAGGTACTGGACCTTCTCGGCAGGGTGCATTGTTGGGCTGGCACGGAGGGCAGTGACCCACCTGGGATGCTCATGATGGTGACCGCCAGGAAGGTGGCTGTGCCTGAGAGGATATTGAAGATGGTGAGACGGGTGTAGGCCGTGGCCGCCACCGAGAAGAAGAAGCTGAGAAGGTACATGAGGGGGATGATGGCCCAGCCATAAAGAAGGAAGATCAACATCACATCAACGAGGTGGCTGTCTTGGGTGAAGGCTTGCACATCAAAGGCTTGGAATATCACCTGGGGCACAGCAATGTGAGGAGAACCCAGGTTTGTCTTGACCACAAGCAACACCACCTTGTCTGCCCAGGCAGCTGGTTAACAGCAGCACTGCACTGACTTGGATTCCCCCAGCTCACCGGGCTGGCCGTGGCCCAGCGCTCAGCAGGACCAAGTGACAGCTTTTATGCTGGTCCCTTCTATTAACTGAGCCAGTGCCAGATCCAGATGGCCTCATCCTTTCCCCTCCACCCACACACATCCCAGCTCACCCAGAGCTCTCATGCAAGGGGAGGACAGGAGGGTATCAAGATGTCAGGGTTGACCCACCAGCATCAAAGCACAAGGGATGAGGAAGTTGATGATGTCCCAGAGCAGGGCGGAAAGCCAGAAGTTGACAACGTAGACGCCGCTGACGAACTGGACGTGCTTGGCTTTGATGGCCCTCTCGCTGACCAGCAGCAGAGCGAAGGTGCTGGCCAGCGAGGCCATGCCATACAGCAGGTTGATGGCAATGGCAAACCCAGTCTGGCCCCTGCAGGGAGAGCAGCAGGGCACGTTAGGGCAAGGACAGTTCCACAGACCAACCTGAGGTTACGTGGGGACAGCACACCCACGCCGTGCTTCTTGTGGAGGCCACGCTCACCCCGTGAAAGAAAATCCCCGCAGTTAAAGCACATCTCAGTAAGATGAGCCTCTCCCACACACAGCCCGCCCAGCACACCACAAACCTCCACCCTGCCTTTGCAATGCCCCACGCGTGTCCCCTCGGGGACAGGGGAGGTTCAGAGACTGTGGCTGCAGGATCTCGTGAAGCACATGGTCACCTCCACTCCCTGTGCTCTTAGGTGGAGAAATGGGCTCTGAGCACCCAGGAAAAAAACATTCCTAAACCACAGCTGTGAGGATCCAGAGGGGAATACCCAACCACTGGGGTGATGTGGCTGCCAGGCTCAGGCATGTAAGCCATCTACACAACTTTGCTCTCCTGACCTCCTAAGCGCAATCACAGCTCTGTCTGGGTCTGAGCAGCTCCAGCCTGGTTCCTCTACTGATGCCAGCACAACCAAGCCCATCTGTACTGCTGGAAGTCACAAGCCCTAGCAGAAAAGCAAAGCACTGTGCCATCAGACGTACTCCATGAGCTGGTCTTTGGCCTTCTCGGTGATGTTGCGGGGCTGAGGGTAGTTGGTGACCGTGATGGAGGCGTTGGGGCCTGCCAGCACCCTGAAGACAGCGCTGTCGGCCAGCATAAGGGCTGTGGCAGGGGAGTGATAGGCCTGGTTGTTGAAGAGCGCGGTGACCACCGTGCGGTTCCCGGCTTCTTCAAAGGAGGCAGCTGCAATGTAGTGCTCGTTGAAGGCTCCCCCCTCCTCAGAGGCTCTTGAGATGAGGTACTCCTCCAGGCCACCTGCCAAACACCACGGCTGTTAGAGCTGGCTCCACCCCCTGAGAACCAACTGGAGCAAACTGGAAAAAACTGCAAACAGCCCCAGCCCTGGTGGACTGGAGGATGGCCACAAATTCAGGGTTATGGAGAGCACAGCTCTGCTCAGGTGAGGAGGGTTCCAGCCAACGGGGACTCTCCCGTGCCGGAGAGGATACAAGAGGACCCATCAGATCCACCACAGCTGGGACCTGAGTACCCCCACCTAAGGGCCCTGGCAGGAGAAGCCCCTGGCTCCTGCACACGCCACCAGGCATTGCCTGCTCCACGGGTGCTTCACGGGTGCTCCATGAGCGCTCACCCTGCATCTCCAGTGGTGATTGCCGCTGGGCGTCCAGCAGCTCCATGTACTGCTCCGCCAGCCTCTGCGGCAGCCCCGAGGCGGCCGAGACGGAGAAAGGCACGATGGTCTGCCCGTAGGGCTCCAGCGTCAGCCTCAGCTGGGAGGAGTCCCTGGGTCCCGGGAAGGTCTTGGCCACAATGAGGGCAAAGGCAGTGAAGATGAGAGGCACGAGGAACTGCGCTGCCACCATCTTCCAGTTGCGCCAGCTGTACATGGCTCGCTTCATGAACATGGCGTAGAACTGCTGGCAGCACAGGTAGAACTGCGAGGGGACAAGTCAGGTCAGAGGCCAGCACTGATGTCACCCCACCCAGCTGAGGGAGATAATCACCCAAAACCACATCCTGCACGGAGCCCACAGCAGAGCCTGCTCTCCAGCCAAGCCTGCAGAGGGCTTTCAGGGCAGCTCCTGGCCTCCAACACAGCAGCAGCCCCCCAAACTCCCTGGCTTCCCAACGGGGTGCAGTCTCTTTGGGCTCTCAGGTGTTAAAAGCAGCTTGAGCCGTGACCTTTACCTTCCTCCACCTCTCAGCACCCGAGGGGCACAAACAGGATTACCGCAAGGCGGCTGCCAGCCAAGGCGCCCGGCTGAGCCGCCCCGGAGCTCCCGGCCTCGCCCCTGCGAGCACCGTCTTTGCTTTTCAAACCCATAAACATCTTTCTCCCCTCCTGCCTTTGAGATGTGCCCTTGAGGAGCGTGGAATTTATCACCGGCGCGTGCGCAGCGGGCCATGAAGGGCTGCCAGGGAGCTGGAACACAAGGCTCGCAAGGGAAGGGAGATGGCTTTTCTCATCGTCCTGCTGGAAATCCCAAGTGATGCAGCAACAGGAGGTGAAAACCACTTTGGATGACCCAGGACACCTTCAAAAGCATCTCCGTAGACCTCAAGATTAACCCGAGGATGGCAGTGACCAGCCCCAACAACCCTAGAAATAATTTGCCCTAAAGACGCAGATTCCAATTCAATCTTCCAAATCACACACAGCGAGCCCACACATGGAGGAGGCTCCCTGGCAACCCTGTTCCAAAAAAAGCCCTTCTCTCCCTGTTCCTGCTGCCCCAACAGCCCCGGCGCTCACCCCGGTGTTGAGCTTGATGCTGGAGCAGTCCTCCGTGATGAGCGCCCCGCTGTCGTCTGTCATATCGGTCATGCCACTCAGGCTGCTGGAGTCATCCATGGCCCAGTCGTTGGAGCGTCTCTCGTGCTGGTACTGGAGTGCAGGCAGCTGGATGGCTTGGATATCCATGCTGGAATCCACCAGCTTCCCAACCCTGCACCAGGAGGGAAAGAAGGTAATGAAACGCAAACCCAGGCAGGATCAAGCTGCTCAAAGCTGAGGAAGCCAAAGCCATGAGACAAAACCCAACGGGGGCCCCAGAGAGCTGTGTAGGACACTGCCATCCCTGAAGAGCACGGGACGGGTCATCGCCACATGACATCCTGCCTACCTCAGGAAGACTTCCTCCATGGTGGTGACCGAGGCGCCGTAACTGGCGATGCCCAGCTCCTCCCGCTTCTGCTCCAGCTCCGTGAACAGGGCCTCAAACCTGAACACAGAAACAAGGCATCAGATGCTGCTGTTCAGCCCATCTCCTGGCATCAGATCCACCCAGCAGAACGAGCACTGTCTTGACGGACCATAAAAGTGGTGCTTCCTCCATTTAATAGATGGCAGTCAAAGCTGTGCAATGCACTACCCTGGGTCAGCACAGCAGAGTGAGAATGAGCACAGTAAGGACATGGAGCGAGTCCAGAGGAGGCCACGGAGATGATCCGAGGGCTGGAGCACCTCCTGTACAAGGACAGGCTGGGAGAGTTGGGGTTGTTGAGCCTGGAGAAAAGAAAACTTCTAGGAGACAGAGCAGGCTCCCAGTACTGAAAGGGGCTCCAGGAAAGCTGGGGAGGGGCTCTTGACAGGGACAGGATGAAGGGAATGGTTTTCAGCTGAAAGAGGGAAGACTGAGAGGAGATCTTAGGAAGATATGTTTAGCTGTGGTGGCTGCTCCATCCCTGGAAGTGTTCAAGGCCAGGCTGGATCGGGTTTTGATCACCCTGGACAAGTGGGAGGTGTCCCTGCTCATGGCAGGGGATTGGAACTGGATGGGCTTTGAGGTCCCTTCCAATCCAAACCAGTTCACGATTCCATAAGAGGGGGCAGGCAGAGGCTGAGACCCTCTGGCATCGCTCCCACAGCTGACTGGAGTTCTGCAGCCAGCTCTGGGGCTGCACGCAGCACTCAGCACCCAACTCTCCCCAGGAGAGCAGCTTTCGGGCTTCATCTTGCCACAGGCAGCCTCTGTGATCCATAGATCTGACTTTGGAGCCCAACCAACTGGCGTGGCTTGTGGCACCATCCACAGCACAGCCACCACCAGCCATCGGCAACCACCCACAGGGACACAGCGAGCACAGGGCCACGAGACCAACGTGACAGCAGAACGGGGAGGATGGTGCTGAAGGGGAGGAACCCAGCACGATTTTCCAATCGCAGCCATGGGCTGGTGTCTCCTCTCACGCCTTCCCAAAGATGGAGAGAGCAACGCGCCCGTGACAAGGGTCCAGAGTGCCCCAGCGTGGGCAGGGGACCCACGTGGGGCCGGAGAGCCGAGGATGGTGCCGTTACCTGTGTGTGCTCTCCTTGGGCAGGATGAAGGACAGCTCTGCCCCAGCATTGCTCTCCATGGTGGCGTTGGGCACGTACTGGCAGATGAGGCGGGAGATCTCCCCCAGGTTACAGTAGGGCTCCTTCACCATCACCATGTGGTATCCTGCCCCTGCACACAGCCACGAGAGAAGGGAGAGGAGGGTCAATCATAGAATCACTTGGTAGGAAAAGACCTTCGAGATCTTTGAGTCCAACCATCCCTGTCCATTACTGAACCAGATCCCTGAGCACCTCATCTACCTGTCTTTTAAACCCCTCCAGGGATGGGGATTCCACCACCTCCCTGGGAACCTCTGCCAGGGCCTGAGAACCCTTTCCATAAAGAAATTTTTCCCGATGTCTAATCTGAACCTCCCCTGGTGCAACTTGAGGCCATTTCCTCTCATCCTGTCACTCGGAAGAAGAAACCAGTACCCACCTCACTACGTCCTTTGAGGCAGCTGCAGACAGTGATGAGGTCTCCCATCAGCCTCCTCTTCTCCAGGCTAAGCAACTCCAGGTCCCTCAGCCACTCCCCATGGGACTTGTTCTCCAGCCCCTTCCCCAGCTCCATTCCCTTCTCTGGATGTGCTCCAGCCCCTCAAGGTCTTTCTTGTAGTGAGGGGCCCAAAACCGAACCCAAGATTCAAGGTGTGCCCTCACTACCACTGAGTCCAGTGGCACCCATCACCTCCCTGCTCCTGCTGGCTACGCTGTTTCTGATACAGGCCAATATGCCACTGGCCTTCTTAGCCACTTGGGCCACTGCTGGGTGAGTGGCAGCCCAGCCTCACCTGGGATGCTGGAGCAGAGGGAGAGGATGCTAAAGCACCACAGAGGCTTTGCCTGGGCTATCGACCCAATGCAGGAACAAGCCGCCATCAGACAAGGCACAATGGGTCCCCCTCCCTGCTCTCTATCCCCCTCCTGCTCCTCCCTGGCAAGGAGAAGACATTGAGCATGGTCCCCCTGCTCCTCCCTTACCGTACTTCCGTTTGAGGAAGAGCGAGGAGCCGCAGCACTGCAGCTCGCCCTTGGCCATGATAGCGATGCGGTCCCCCAGCAGGTCAGCTTCATCCATGAAGTGGGTGGTCAGCAGGATGGTGCGGTTGCTCCTCTGCTGCTGCAGGAGGTCCCACGTGGCCCTGCGAGAGGCTGGGTCCATCCCTGACGTTGGCTCATCCAGCATCACCACCTGCACACAGCAGATGGGTGGTGATCAAGAAGGGGCTGGGAGAGGCACAAGCCACCCAGGAGAGGGCCAGAAGGAGCCTTGACTGCCCAGCATGGATGAGATGATCTTGCTTGAGGGAGCACCTACCAGGCAGCAGCGATACCGTGCAGCCTCAGGGCCTCTTTGTGGGGGTGCTCCTGCCCCTCCTCGCTATCCCTGCATCTCCCACTGGCTCACCACAGGTGAGGGACAACCTCAGAGCCACCAGAAGTGTCTACGTGGCCCCAGGGAGAAAGGTTCAAGGTGAGCCCTGTCAGAGCAGCTTGCCTTGGAGTCCCCAATGAGGGCGATGCCAATGGAGAGCTTGCGCTTCATGCCACCAGAGAGTGCCTTGGTCAGAGCGTGGCGCTTGTCCTCCAGGTTGAGGATCCTCAGGATGTGGTTGATCTCCTCGGGACACTTGGAGGGTGGGTACCCCTTCAGCTGCCAGACAGGGGGAAGGGTGGGTTAAACCTTCCTGCAAGGTAAAGAGACCCTTCCCACCACATCAGCAATCACCTGCTAAACCCCACCACACCATCTCCTCCACACCAGGCAGGGAAGTGGAGAAGCACAGAGACAAATTCCTGCCCAGCCCCGAAGGAGCTGGTGCAGCCACCCTGCCCACGACCATCCACACCATCAGCCACTCAGAGGAGGCAGAAAGAGGAGGCAAGGTTGCCTGCTCGATGGATCTCACCACGCTCTCCCAGCCTCAGGAGGGCTGCAGGGGTGCCTCCCCCAGGGCTGGCTCCCGGCGGCCCCGCGGCGTTCCCCCGGGATGCTCACCCCTGCGTAGAAGTGGAGGTGCTCCTCCACCGTCATGTTGTCGAAGAGGACGTCGTGCTGGGGACACAGCCCCAGGCTGCGGCGGATCAGCACCATGTCCTGGGAGATCTCGTAGCCGTTGATGTACGCCTGCCCGCTCGTCGGAGAGTGCAGACCTGCGGCGAGCGAGAGGCCTTGGCTCAGGGCTGAGGATAAGCCCGGGGGGCAAAGAGCTGGTGGAGCTGTGGGGGGTTGTGCTGAGCAGCCCCCTCCACCCCCCAGCTTTCTGCCCAAAGCTGGAGCAAGGCAGTCTCTCGCTGGAGCTGGGGCCCAGGCAGCTTTGTGCTCCCGTCCGCAGGGTGGGCTGTGTCGCACCCACAGGTGGGATGGGGACCTGGCAATGCTGCCAGAGTGGGTGGACAAGGAGTGAAATGGGCAGGCAAGCCTGGCAGAGGCCCAGGTGAGGCCAGGGCAGGCCTCCAGGGAAGGTCCTGTGAGCACCTGGGACTGGCAGGAGCAGCAGTGACAGGGAACAGGGAAGAAAGGACCATCGAAGGTCACCCAAGTGTGCTCACCATGCCAAAACTGGCTGGCGGGAGCTCAGCAGCTCAGGAATGAAGACAACCAGTTCTTGGCTCCTGCCTTATCATGACAAAGCCTGCAGAGACCCATCAGTCCTTTCTCTTCCTGGGGCTCTCCCACACAAAGACTGGCTGTCACTTTCCCTGCTGGCTGATCCCACTCTTGAGGAGGGTTGAGCAGGGACCCTCACGCTTCCTTCACCTCCCCAGGCAGCCAGGTGCCTCTCAGTGCCCCAGCAGCCCTGCCCAGCAGCTCAGTGAACCACAGGCACTCCAAGGAAGAGCAACACTTCCCAGCCTCAGAGGAGCAAGCCCAGCCTCCTTTGCAAGTCAAGCCACAAGCCCATCCCTGCCCTGTGCCAGCCCCACAGCAGGACCCAGCTCTGACCTGTGAGCATGGACAGAGTGGTGGTCTTCCCAGCACCGTTGTGTCCCAACAGGACTGTGATCTGCCCTTCGTACATGTTCACTGTTAAGTCCTTGACTGCCTCTTTCATCTTGTTTCCCACTTTGAAGACCTGTGGAGATGATGTTAATGAGTTGCTGCTGCACTCGAGCCAAGTGCTCTCAGGTCTGCCCACTCCGTTCCATCAGCAGGCAAAGCCCACGATGCTCTCCTGGTGCTGGCATCAGACACCAGGTCTAATCCAGGTCAAATATAGATGTCACTGCACCTGCAAGTACCCAACAGGCCCTCAATAAAAAGCAGCCAGCTCTGGGGTAGAGCCCGACCTGCCTGGCAGCAGCCAAGCAACAGAGCCCTGGGCGAGGAGGGCAGCACAAGGACCAGGAAGCCACCTGCAGGCAGCAGTTTTTACAAAAACAGCATTAGGATGTGTTCGTGTGGTGCTGTGCAGTCGGTACCTTGGAAAGGTGCTTTATTTTGATGCCCGACACGAGGTCAGCTGGTTCCTCCTCAATGTACTGGCTCTTCAGGGCTTTCTCAGGGTCCTCCTCCTCCTCCTTCTCTTTCCCCACCACAGTCCTGGGGCGCCCACACCAGTACGAGGGCTGTGGAAGAAGGCAGAGAGAGAACTCAGGCACAGGCATCTCCCCAGCCTCCTCCACTCTCCTCCTCCCACACAGATGCCTCTAAGGGACTTCTAAACCCACTCTCCTTGGCCTGGGAACTGCCAACCAGGACATCTTCAGCAGGCAGGGCAGACAGAGGATTGTCTGGTATTATGCAGGCAGCTTTTTCCCATCCTCATTCCCATGGAAAACGTCGATATTTTGATGAGAAGCAAAATCACTCAGGCAGAAACACCCTCGGCAGAAGATCCCATGCAAAGGATGATCACTCCCTCCAAAAACCTGGGCACTAAACACAAAAGCCTGGGGCTCAACTGCTGCAATTCCAGCCTTTTTTTTTTTGGACCTGGTTCTCTAGGAATGAAAATAAGTGTTGGAGACCTTAAATCCCTGTGGAAATAATAATTCAACAACTCCTGGATGCACTATCAGCATCCTGCTGGAGCTGTGGGCAGACTGCTGCATCTCCATGACCCTGGTGCAAGGGGGAGTGGGATGCTGGAGTGAAACCACGCTGAGATAAGGAATTTAGAGAGGAGGAGGAAAAACCTCCTGATGGAGAGCAAGGCATGGAGCCACAGGCTCAGAATGGATTGTGTGGCTGTGGCTTAGCAAGTTTGCAGCAGCCAACTGAGCTGCAGTAACCACCACAGCTCCAGCTGCTGGACACGAGGCCAAGCATCTGACTTGGCAGAGGGAGGGCAGCTCAGCTGACGGGGTGACAGTCATCACCATCCCCTGGCACGAGCACGTGGAGGCTGGCAGTGGGACACACAGTGCCCAGGAACACCCCGACAGCAGCACTGGGGAGTTTCAAATGACTGGATCTGGTTGCTCGCAGCTGGGGCTTCTCTAGAACACCTTTGCTTGGGGCATGGAGACAACTAAACAACCTCTGCACATCAAGAAGTGTCGGGACAAAGATTTAAAGCCAAGAGGACCTTCATATTCAGTAAAAAAATACAGTTGCACCAGCCATTACTGAGGATCCACTGCAGATGATGCGAGGGCTGGAGCACCTCCTGTACAAAGACAGACTGAGAGAGTTGGGATTGTCCAGGAGAAAAGGCGGCTGTGGGGAGACCTTAGAGCAGCCTCCCAGGAATGAAAGGGGCTCCAGGAAAGCTGGGGAGGGGCTCTTGATCAGGGAGTGCAGGGATAGGGTGAGGGGGAATGGTCTGAAGCTGCAAGAGGGGAGATTGAGATGAGATTTCAGGAAGAAATCTTTTGCTGTGAGGGTGGGGAGGCCCTGGCCCAGGTTGCCCAGAGCAGTGGTGGCTGCCCCATCCCTGGAGGTGTTCAAGGCCAGGTTGGATGGGGCTTTGAGCCCCCTGATCCAGAGGGAGGTGTCCCTGCTCATGGCAGGGAGGTTGGGACTGGATGGGCTTTGAAGTCTCTTCCAACCCAAACCATTCTGTGATCCTGTGGTTTTGGAGGCCACAAGGTGCCAACCCCGTACCTTGGTCCAGCCCACGACAGAGCACACAAGCAGGGACCATCCCCACGTGATGCCCATCAAGCCCACTGGAAGGGGTCCATAAGCAGTGCTCACCGTCAAGAAGAAGTACCAGGGCTGAGGCACTCCATACTCCCCTGGAAAGACGGCCTCCACGTACCAGGCCACCACCCCGTAGAGCACCGAGTCCAGCAGCAGCATCCCCAGCACCTGGGCCAAGGTAAAGTTGTCGTCCACGCTGATGGGCTTCATGAGGTCCCTCCACTGAATGCCAGTCCCTGCAAGGCATACAGGGCACCATCAGCCTCTGCCGAGAGCCCTCGTGTCCCCCAGGAGGACAAAGTGCTCTCCAACACTGTCAGATAGCATCTCCTGTCTTAATCCACTGCTTGGTAATGAGGAGCACCATGCATGGCTCTACAATCCCCCTCTTCATGTTGACACCTTGAGGCTCCCCACCCCATCACGTTTCTTCCATCACAGCCTCTGCAGCTGCTCAGGGCAGAAGCGATCTCTCCTCCAGCCATTGCTCCCAGTGCCACCACTTTGCAACAGTGTGGCCTCTGCTGGAACCCACAGCAAATTCTCATTAACATAGAAATTAAATGTATCTCATTGGGGAGGAGGAAATGCAATGGGTTCCCCTCCGTTAGAACAGAATTCATTTGGTAATTAAAGTGCTGATGGCAATTTGTGCAGCCCAGACTGCCAAGGGCACAGGTTCGGAGGGGCAGAGTCCTGGTGCTGATAAGACCAGCAAGAGCAATCAGCAATTAGCACTCCTGCTATCGTTAGGAGTGCGAAAGTCCTTCTCCCTGACTTCTTTCCACCCTTCACTCAGTACAAAATCCAGTCCCAACTCAAAAAAAAAACGCTGGCTCCTCTCCTGAGGAACAGGAGGCACTTGCTCACCTTTTCCTTCGAACATGCCGATCAGCTGTGCCCCCATGGCCATGGCCACGTTGGAGATGAGGCAGGATGCCAGCTTCTGGCTGTGGGACATCAGGTCATAGCGGGGCGAGATGAAGAAGTAGGGGATGTAGGAGAAAAAGTAGAGGAAGCCGCCAGCGGCCGCCGCGACGTTTGCTGCCAGCACAGAGAAAAGCAGCAGGGAAACTGTCAAGGACACGGTGATGCCACCAAATATTCCTCACTGGCTTTCCAGAAGGATTTAGGCCTTTTGCACCAAGAGGGGCAGGCTGAGGATTTGCCCAAGTCCCACAAAGCAAGGCAGGAGCAGCGCCAGCCTCTGACCCCACGGTGGGCACTGAGGATGCACCCGGCCCACCCCAGAGCGGAGTGTCCTGGGGTCAGGACAGCCAGAGGAGGCCCCAGGGCAGGAGCTTCTCTGGTTTGGGAAGTGACTGTACAACATCCCTTCCCACACACCATGGGGACGACGGAGCCAAAAAAAGAGAAGAAAGCCCCCCTCCCACCAAGTGATCCAACCCAGAGCCCTGTGCAACCTCTTGGAACGCTGGAGGTGGCCCTGCTCGGAGCAGGATGGGCCAATGGCCTCCACAGGTGCCTCCCAAACAAGATTAACCAACGATTCCACAGCACGAGGCCCAGAACATTCCCTCAGCCCTGCGGGTCAGCAATGCAAGGAGGCAGCTGGGCAGGGACTCACCTCTCGAGAAGAAGGTGCTCACCATGAAGTTGAAGGAGATAGAGGAGATGGAGAAGATGGCGAGGAAGGTGAACACCAGCGTGGGGTCGCTGTTGGTGAGCACCGCTCCCTGTTCGCTCACCTGCTGAGAAAACCTGGTTACACACAGGGCTGTGGAAGATGTCCCCGGCTGCAGGTACACGAGGGCAGCCAAGAACTGATGTTCTCCATGGGTTAAAGACAAGTTGAAACAGGAGTGAGAACATCCAGGCCCTCCTAGACCACTCCAGAGGAAGAAGATACTGGTTGCCCTTGTGTGCTGTGGGGTCTAAGAGGCAGGGGACACTTCCTCAGCATCTGGGCAGCTGCCTCCTCCTGCTTCTCACCGTGTGCGGACAAGCAGGGAGGAGAGCTCGGGTCCTTCCAAGGGCACACAGGGAGTGGGGTGGTCTTCCTTTCCATGGAGTGCCTGAGCCTCCTTGGTGCCTATGGTGCTCCCACTCCTCAGCTCCCTCTTGGGGAAGTCACCCCTGCTGTGAGAAGCAGCTGTGGGAGGCAGCGCTGCGCACCCAGCACTGGGAATGGCCAGCTCCAGTTCCACCACACACATGGAGGAGTCCTGAGACACCAGGATGGGTCAGTCCATGGCAGAGGAGCCTTGTCACCCCTGTGGCCTGCCAGCACAGAGCTTCTGGCCTGCAGAAAGACACTCACCTTGACACAGAAGAGCACGGTGACAAAAAACACGGACACCAGGAGGAAGAGGAAGAACATGAGGAACCAGGCGCTCCAGTGCAACCAGTTGCTGAGGCCCATCATGTGCATGTACTCCTGTGGGGGAGGTCACACTGTCACCCAGAGCTGGACCCACACTTCCCGGACATGGCCAGGACAAGGTGAGGGCCCTGGCCAGTGCTGGTGGTGGTGGTGGCCTTGCCCTGCAGCAGCGGCAAGGGGAGTGGCAGCCCTCAGTGCCACCAAAGTGGTCCTCCAACCCTCAGCACTGCATAGTGAAAGAGGCTGTATCACCCCAGGAGAGCATCTCGCCAAGAGAATATCATCTCCGCAGAGAGCCAAGCTGAACCCAAAACCTCAGCAGGGTGACCACGGTCACCCACCCACCAGCAGGCAGGACAACCAAGCACCCAGGGGAAGCCAAGCCCTGCACGCTCAGCCCTGATGTTGCAACCCTGCTGAGCTCCAGCCACCCCCACACCACAGCTCACACGGGTTTCTCCACTCGAAAGACAAAATGCTGCCCACACACTAAACTCTCCAGTCTGCAAAACTCTGGAATCCACAAGTGTTTTCCTCTCTCCAAGCCACCTTCCAGCCCAGGAGAAACACCAGCCCTTTGGTACAGCAGCCTCGGTGGCACAGCAAGGAGAGCCGAGCTGTGTCCCAGCAGCAGGATTAGCAACATTCCTCCTTGGAGCTTGCTAATCCACTGCCATCCACACCTCTTGCTCGCTGGCTCCAAACCTGACAGGGATTTTGTTCCTCATTTAAAGGCAGCATCCGTTGGGAAACACTGCAGAGGGAGGGGACAGCTGGACATCCCACCGCTCACGTTACCTTCAGCTTCTTCTCCTTCTCGTGCACGACAGCGCGGACAATGTTGAGTGAGGTGTAGGTGAAGCTGAGCATGAGCAGCAGGGGCAGCTGGTTCTGGATGGCGAGGAGGAAGAGGTCGTTGACGTACGCTGGGTAGGGGAAGCGCTGCACCACCACCGTGAGGTTCTCCAGCAGGCTGGCCGAGCTGGCGCCGGCGTGGTACTGCATGATGGCTCTGTCCACCGCGTGCTGCACCGCCAGGAATCCTTCCCGAAGGTAGCCTGCGTGGGAAAAATGACACAGGGGAACAGAGATGGGGCCAGGGTTCAGAGGAATCACACAGAATCACAGAATGCCCTGACTTGGAAGGGACTCTCAAGGACCACCGAGTCCAACTCCTGTTCCTGCACAGGACAACCCCAACATTCACACCGTGGGGCTGAGGGCCTTGGCCAAATATTCTGTCAGGCTGTGACTGCTTCCCTGGGGAGCTGTTCCAGGGCTCCACCACCCTCTGGGGGAAGACCCTTCTTCTAATATCTAACCTAACCCTCCCCCTGTCACATCTTCCTGCCATTCCCTTGGGTCCTGTCCTTGGTCACCAGAGAGAAGAGCTCAGCACCTGCTCCTCCTCCTCCCCGTGTGAGGAAGATGTTGGCAGGAAAGAAACAGCCTTTGTGGGAGGGATTGCTTGGGAACAAGAACAGGTAAAGAAAAGAGCTTGTAGGAAAAGCAAAATAGACATCACTGTCAACATAGCCCTGCAGACACAGAGGGGCTGGGAAGGACTGAAATCCCAGCAATTTAAATCTCTCATAATCATTACTGAAAAGCAGCTGGCAGGAAAACTCAATTTAAACTGCAATTGCCTTTCTGTCAGAGCGAGTCCAGAGGAGGCCACGGAGATGATCCAAAGGCAGGAGCACCTCCTGTATGAGGACAGGCTGGGAGAGTTGTGGTTATTCAGCCTGGAGAAGAGAAAGCTGTGGGGAGACCTTAGAGCAGCCTCCCAGGGGCTCCAGGAAAGCTGGGGAGGGGCTCTTGATCAGGGAGTGCAGGGATGGGATGAGGGGGAAGGGTTTTCAGCTGCAAGAGGGGAGATTGAGATGAGATCTTGGAGAGAAATGTTTTGTTGTGAGGGTGGGGAGGCCCTGGCCTGGGAGGTTGCCCAGAGAAGCTGTGGCTGCCCCATCCCTGGAGATGTTCCAGGCCAGGCTGGATGGGGCTTGGAGCCCCCTGATCCAGTGGGAGGTGTCTGTGCCCAAGTGTGGGGGGCTGGAACTGGATAGGTTTTAAGGTCTTTTCTGACCCAAACCATTCCATGATATGATTCTTTCTGCAGGCACAGCTTTATTTTGTGAGAGGGGACATTCTCCATCACTATTAACCACCCACAACCGATGTCACTGAGATTGCACGTGGTCCCTTTTCTTTTGTAAACCAAGAGAATACGGACACTATGCAGGTTTTGGTGAGGAAGAACACAGCCCATCAGCCACACATTTGGTTTAGTTTTTTTCTGAATTAGAAAATAGTGAAGGATTTTAAGTCTTAATCAGTTTACACAGCGCCAGACAAGCATCTCGGAAGCCAGCTGTTTAAAAGGGCCTGGGCAGAGAAGGGAACAGTATAAATATCAGATCATAAACCATGTTTTACATTAACTAATTTAGTAAACAAACACTGTAGCACAGGAGTTGATGTGGGCTCCTGGTCACCTCGTCCTGCAGAACATCTGAGCCAGCAGCAACTGGCCACTTGTGCTCAGGGTTGTTTACATTGCAAAACCTGCTCGCCCGCTTTCTTGGCCTCTCAGTCTTTACTTTGACATCGTTATTGAACCAAACAAGAGAAACCCAGCTGAGAGAAATATAGCAGGGGAAGCTCCCAAAAAAGCAAATCCTGAGGCAGTGGCAGCCCCATGTTCCTGCCGACCCTGGCTCAGGCAGTGGTTTGGCTTTCCGGAAAACTCTACACTCAAACCATGGAACTGCTCGATTCATTTTTGAAGTATTTAAGCAGCACAACAAACTGTGAGTAGTTTGGCCCCTGAAATAAATTTTCCATTAAGAATCCATTGAGAAAGAGGAAAAAAAATTAAATTTTAAAGCTTCATAGAATCACGGAATGGTTTGGGTTGGAAGGGACCTCAAAGCCAATTCTGTCCCACCCCTCTGCCATAGGCAGGGACACCTCCCACTGGATCAGGGGACTCAAAGCCCCATCCAACCTGGCCTTGAACACCTCCAGCGATGGGGCAGCCACCACTGCTCTGGGCAACCTGGGCCAGGGCCTCCCCACCCTCACAGGAAAACATTTCTTCCTAAGATCTCATCTCAATCTCCCCTCTTGCAGCTTCAAACCCTTCCCCCTCATCCTCTCCCTGCACTCCCTGATCAAGAGCCCCTCCCCAGCTTTCCTGGAGCCCCTTTCAGTACTGGGAGGCTGCTCCAAGGTCTCCCCACAGCCTTCTCCTCTTCTGGACAATGCCAACTCTCTCAGCCTGTACAGGAGGTGCTCCAGCCCTTGGATCATCTCGGTGGCCTCCTCTGGACTTGCTGGAGTCATGTACGTAAAATCTGTTTTGATCCAACTACTCCCAGCGGAGGCACCCAGTGATGCCCATGAGGTCATGGGATATTTACTGAAAATATTTTAATGAAATTAATTAATTTAATTAAAGTAATGTAATTAAAATAATTTTACAATTCTGTTAAGGTATTTACTTAAAAGCTCTGAGCCTCAGTGGATCCCTGTAATGCCACTTCTGGCCGAGAAGCAGCCTGCAGCAGAGGACAGGTCGTCCTACCTGGTGTCCCGCCATCGGCAAACTTGGCCTCCCGGGGCCCAGGCAGCTGGAACAGTGGGAAGAGGTAGCTGGTGTGCCAGTCCCGGTCCAGGTTGGGGTTCAGCCCCGTCTGCTCGCTCCGCGGCGCGTTCCTCGGGCTGTACTTGAAGCGCAGCTCATAGTCGACCTGGCAGGAGCACAGGAAGGTGGGACAGAAGGCGGGGAAGCCGGGATCACAGAGGGTGGGAGGCTGTTGGCCCCTGCAGCCACATTCCCCCGGCTCTGCTCACCTGGAGGGGCAGCGGGGCCGTGCTCTGAGGAAAGCGGTGCTTGAACACGATGGCAGCCAGCACACTGCCAGAGTGGTTGTCTGTCTTGATGTACTCCTCAAAGTCCCTCTCCGAGGCAAAGCCTTGAGCTGCAGAGTGGAGAAAGACAGAGAATGCAGGCATGAGAACAGCAACCCATGGAATCATGGAATAGCTTGGTTGGAAAAGACCTTTCAGATCCTCGAGTCCAACTGTCCCTGTCCACTATTGAACCAGATCCCTAAGCACCTTGTCTGCCTGGCTTTTAAACACTTCCAGGGATGGGGACTCCACCACCTCCCTGGGCAGCCTCTGCCAGTGCCTGAGAACCCTTTCCATGAAGAAATTATCCTGATGTCTAATCTGAACCTGCCCTGGTGCAACTTGAGGCCATTTCCTCTCATCCCATCACCTGTCACTTGGGAGAGGAGACCAACACCCACCTCACTAGAACCTCCTTTGAGGCAGTTGTAGACAGCGATGAGGTCTCCCCTCAGCCTCCTCTCCTCCAGGCTGAACAACCCCAGTTCCCTCAGCCGCTCCTCATAACCCTTGTTCTCCAGCCCCTTCCCCAGCTCCATTCCGTTCTCTGAACGCACTCCAACCCCTCAATGTCCTTCTTGTAGTGAGGGGCCCAAAACTGAACCCTGCATTTGAGGTCACAACCATTTCCCTGCTCCCGCTGGCCACTCAATGCAAGCTGATGCTCAGCCATCACCAAATGCATCATTTTGGTCCAGAACAGGAGGGATGTGCTCCAGCCAGAGCAGGGAAACCACTGGTGCCAGGAGCAGCGGATTTATATGGGACGCTGCTGTACCCATCAATAGGGCACACAGATGGTTCCTCCTCCTCGAGACAGGAGCCAGTTCTCCTTTTGGAGAAAACCCTAACAGCATCTCCATTTTGGAATAGGAAGCAGTAAAATTTTTTGTGCAACAGCATCTCCAAAAATTCTCTGTCTTGGGGAAGCGACAGATGCTTTCTTTAACTATTTTAGTGCAATATTTTTCTAGATGGAAACTGCAACAAAAAGGCAACCAAAAATCAAAATAAAATGTGAAAGAGAAAGAAAACCACTGCCTGGAAGTGCTGACAAAACCGATGCATCCCTGGAACAGAGCATTGGAGTGAAAATCCCCACCAGCTCATGGGGCGGAAGGCACAGCCCCAGCCCCGCTCACCTCTGATGCTGATGGGCAAAGCGCTCTCCACCGCGCGGGCGATGCTCCTGACGGCGCTGCTGTTGGCGGGCACGTACGCCAGCTCCCAGGGGTTGCTGGGGTGCCGGCGGTAGAAGAAGCTCGGCAGGTCATCCACGGACTCCGGTGGGTAGAGCGTGGCGTTGGGGTGGCTGACGGAGTGCACGCGGTGCCGCAGCGCTATCAGGATGGCGGCGAAGAGCAGCGGCAGGCAGACCTCGACGACCGTCACCAGGATCTGCCGCTTCTGCGGGGAAGAAAAAGACAGCAGGAAAAGAGATATCAACACCGACGGCAGCCCAAATGTTGAATGAGGTTCCAGATCCCATCTAGCAGAAGCACTCTTGTATATCGTGAGGTTTCGCAACCCAGGGTTTTCCAGAGCCCAGGAATGATGCTGCACCAGTTCTTGCATCCTTCAGAACTTTCCAGCCAAGGTGTCCCCTTCCCTAAACACTGCTCCGTCTCTCACCTCCCACTGTAGGAGCCTTCCTGGCCACACTACTGGGTTGGAATAAGCTGTGCCAGTCCTCTGCCCTTTCCCTGTGCCACAGGGCTCTGCCCTGCAGCGGGCAGCACCTGGGGCTCACCCAAACCTGCTGGCAGCTGCCCCACGAAGGAGCCTGTTCCGTGGGGACCAGCTGCAGCTGCCTTTGACCAACGCAGAGCACTGGCAGTGCTGGCAACTAAAAACATTGTACCTGTGTGAAAGCTGGGACAAGCAAGCAGGAGGGAGGGAAAGCAGAGTGCAGCACAGCTGTTGCAGCCAGGGAAGGTTTTTCTGCTGGAGCTCAGTGGCTGCAGGCAGTGGGACGCGGGCTCTGCATCCCAGCCCAGGACAGGAGCTGGCAGAGGCTCTGGCCACAGGCATTGGTGCCCTCGCATAGCAGAGCGCATCAGAGCTCAGCCTCCACCCCGAGGCCTGGCTCCACTGAACATGGTGGCTCATTTATTTTGTTTAATTGAGGTTGAAGCAACTGGACAACAATTTGAGTCCTGTGAATGCACCTGAGCAGCAAAGCCAGAGCATTTTACCCTCCAGCCCCCCACCAGTTTCCCACAGGGCTGCCTCTCCTGCAAACTTCCCAGTAGCTACTAATGCCAACAATTAATCACAGGTTTATTAGCATCCAACCCAGGTTAACTGACACTTAAATTTCTGCTCATCCCAAGGGAACTGGGGTCATCCTGACCAGCACTGTGCACGCCCATGTCCCTGCTGCAAGACCCCGATCCGCTGTTCCACAGTGGCCGGGACGCGCTGCTCACCAAAACACTGCAAGGGTCGTGCTGTGTGCAGGGAGGGGAGCAGCGAGCACTGACTGCTCACTCTGGAAGCTGCAGCACCCAGCTGGGGCATGGATGGGAGAGGAAGAAGGGACCAGAACTCATCCAGACACACCACATCCCACTGCAGGCAGCAGGCACAGCTCAGCCCTCTGCTCACCACAGCAGCCAGGCAGCTCTGGGTAGGAAAGGTGAAATCTGGGCCCAGCTGCCTTATTATAGAATCATGGAATGGTTTAAGTTTGAAGGGACCTCAAAGCCCATCCAGTATCAACCCCCCTGCCATGGGCAGGGACACCTCCCACTGGATCAGGGGGCTCCAAGCCCCATCCAACCTGGCCTTGAACACTTCCAGGGATGGGGCAGCCACCACTTTTCTGGGCAACCTGGGACAGGGCCTCCTCACTCTCACAGCAAAACATTTCTCCCTAAGAACTCACCTCAATTTCCCTTCTTGCAGCTTCAAATCGTTCCACCTTTTCCCATCCCTGCACTCCCTGATCAAGAGACCTTCTCCAGCTTTCCTGGAGCCCCTTTCAGTACTGGGAGGCTGCTCTAAGGTCTCCCCAGAGCCTTCTCTTCTCCAGGTTGAACAACCCCAACTCTCTCAGCCTGGCCTCATAGCAGAGGTGCTCCAGCCCTCAGATCATCTCTGCAGCCTCCTCTGGACTTGCTCTAACAGATTCGTGTCCTTATTGCCTCCTGCAAACTGAGCTGCCTCCACCTGCACCCAGCCCAGCCTGGGTGCAAGAGCAGCCACAACCCCAAGCGCCGTGATGATGTCCCCAGCAGCAGGGACCAGATCTGGGCACATGGACTCAGGGCTGGTCCCTGAGAGCACGTGCCTGGGCAGAAGCAGCAGCATTAACCTCTCCAGAGGGCTCTGGCTCAGATGAGCTTTACAAGACCGGGTGGTTTTCTATCATACCTTCTGCTGGGCTGGAAAGAGCAACACAATGCACGAAAGGAGCACCAAGAGGTTTATTCTTGCAACTCTGCTGTCTCAGCAACTGCTTTTTATCGATGGCGCATCCCCACCCTGACATCTCTGCACACTCAGTGCTGTTAAATCTCCTCCTGCCTGGCCCCACGGCACTGGTACAGCGGTGCCAGGGCCTGGATCACCCCTTGGCACAGGGATGGGCTGCAGTGCCCTAACCAATGTACCAAGTGCCTGGATGGGGCAAGCACACTGCAGACAGGGCTCGCAGCTGCCAGGGCTCCTCTCCCACCAGCATGGACCAGGGGCTGGAGGCAGTGCCCTGGCTGGAGGCAGCGCCCAGGCTGCCACAAAAGCTCCTCCAGCTCTGCAAACACCGAGCGCTGCCCGTGGAGCTGTACGGCTGTTCTTCTGCAGAGTGGAAAAAGGGTTTCTTTTGCAAAAGGGATAAAAAAAGCAGCAAGTGGGCACAATAAGGTGGGCAGAGTGTCTGCTGGAGCAGAAATGGAGCCCTGAAAACAGAGCAACCCTGACCCCCGGGAACGGGGAAAGCGGCTGGGCTGAACTGGCTCTTGGCTGGTTTGTCAGGAGGGGGTATCTGGGCACCTGGCCATGCAGCCACTCCCTGCATCACCCCGGCTCTCAGCACCCACTGCCAAAGCCAAAACCCCTCTCCAGGCTCCCCCTGAGAGGAGCTGCCCCCTCCCACCACAGTCAGGGAGCAGCCCGTGGCTGGGAGACAGCAGTTCTGGGTAGGCAGGGAAAAAGGAGCCTTCCCAAAGGCCACACTGATAAAAGTGAGTGCTGCAGATGTCTGATGGGTTTATAATACAGCTCTGGCGGAGCAGCTGCCTCCTGCTGATTTACTACCGTATTAACCCCTGCTCAGTCCCCGGGGCTGGGCCCAGAGCAGTTGCCTTGTTCCCTGAACTCGCAGGCTAACATGCATTTACCAGCTCAGGCTTTTGCTGCTGCAGAAATCATTTAAGCTGCCGTATTCCAGAGGTGACAGGGACACTCATCCATAATCACCACCTCTGCCTGGGCAGGGCTGCCCCAGCTCTGAGTGAGCCACGTGTCCCTGCATCCATCTCCACAGCAGGGTGATGATGGCTCGGGAGCTCTATGTCTTCAGCGAGAGCATGTTTGGTTTGGTGGGGGGAGCAAAGACTCCAGGTCATATTCTGAGTCTCAGAAAACAGGGCAGAGGAGCCTCTGCCCCACAGCATCCCCAGATGAAGCTGCCATTCCCCTGAAGAAGGAATGGTGCATTGTCCCATATGGATAAAAGAGGATTCATAGCACTGGCCATCACACACCCATAGAGCTCAATGCAAGCCAGCCCTGCTGCTGCTGCTGGTGGTCACAGTCGAGACCTGCTGCCCGCTCCCTGCCCTGCCCGATGTGGGAAGCTCAGCCAGCCCTTCCCTTTCCCTCTCCTCCTCATTTTCAAAGCACTGTGCTGCTGCTCTGCAGAAGGGCAACTGAAAGCCCTGTGTCAGGGCCGGCTCCAGGGCCCAGCAGAGCCACAGCATCCTCCCAGGTGTGCCCACATGCTGCTCAAAGGTGCTTGGGGCAAGGAGGCCCTGAAGTACTGAAATCCCTTGGAATTATCCAGCTGTCATGTAGAGAGCTGGGCAGGGAGCAGATGGCAGGATGACTGTGGTTCAATTTAGGTCTCTCAAAAGCTGGTTCTGAGGGCTGTAATAAATATTAGAGGAAAAAAAATCCAGGTGCTGGTGGGTTTCCAGGAGCCATGTAGCAACCACTACCTCTGGGGCCGGTGGTGCAACCACATAGCTCAGGAAACCCCCATCGCATGGAGGGTGTGTGGGCAACCCTGCCCTGTGAAAACAGGGCGCAGAACCCACGGCCAGATGGCAGGAGGAGGGAAAAGGTACAACATGCACTGCAGGGGACAGGGACAACCGAGCACACAGCCCTGCCCGTCTCCCCAGCACAAAAGCAGGATGACACCACAGGCACAAACAGATTCATGTTCCTTCAAGAGACACCCTGGTCCATTCCACTGCTGGGGAATCCAGACCCACTGATGCACCCACACGCAGCGGGACAAAGCAACCCCTCGAGGTGCAGCGCCAGCCTACCTGCAGGATGTAGTTCTTCCAGAGCAGCAGCCCAAACTGCCTGAGAACAACCATCCTCCCATTAGAAGGAGGCCACCGCAGTTCTGCAGGACCCTGGAAGAGAGGAGAGAGCCATGAATGCCAGGTGCTAGTGGACCCAGGTGGCAGGAGGGCAGCATCCTGCATGCCACCCATCGGCAGCCCAAGTGCAGTCGCTGTTTCCAGCCTGATGTTGCAACAGCTGGCTTGGCCCCAAACCGGGGAAAATAACCGTTGTGCTCCTCTCCAAGGGTCATTGCTGACCCATAAGAGCCAGAGCTCCTGGCTTCTGGCATGACCTGTTCCCAGTCATCAGTGTGACCACAAGTGCAGCTGCTGTTTAGAGACCCAGCCCAGAAACACCAGAGGTCCTTGACCAGCAGCAGGCACAGAACAGCTTTCCTTAAGCAATGGGAGCACTGGGAAACAGAACCACAAACACTGGCCTGAGGAAGGCCACCAAGCTCCTTGCAGCCCATTATTTTGGCACTGGTGAGGATTTCAAGTTGTGTCTCCACCTCCTGCAAGGCAAAGGGTTGGGTTTGCAACATCAGCGGTGCTTTCCCAGCACAAACCCTCCTTGGAGAGGCAGGGATAAGAGAAGGGCAGGGAAGCGGAAGGGAAGGTTGGTGTTGGAGGACAATACACTTGAGGATGATACACCCACGTCCTCCCCATCTTGGGAAGCATCTGCCATCCCTGCGAGTCGTTTTGGTCTCTGTTTGCTGCGGCGTTTCCTAACGAAGCCCTGGTGTCTCACCAGGGACACGCTCACAGCGAGTCACCCCGCAGCGTGGCACGGAGCAGGGGCAGCCCTGGCACATGCAGAGCTGCCCACAAGGCAGCCTCTCAGCCTCTGAGGATGGCAAAACCCCTCTTCCCGCAGCGACAGGGCTCACTGGGGCTGCAGCAGCGCCCATCAGCCCCATCGCATGCAGGTGGCCACCGGGTTCATCTCTGAGAGACCCTGAAAGCCCCTGCAGAGACACAGGTGGACACACTACCCACCAGCAACCCCCTGGGAGATGCTCAACAGCATATTTTTCAGCCCTGGTCAGGGTGGATTTGGCTCCTTGGATCCAGCAAACACCCTCAGCAGGGAGTTTGGGGCACCACAGCGGGAGGGGAGGGGAGGCTGGAGACCCAGTCTGCCCAGCTTCGCTCCCGGACTGGTGATTGGTAAACGCCCATCACAAACGGAGCCCCGACAGCCGGGAGCAACCGAGCTGCAGCGAGAGCAAGCTAAAACCCCTGCAGGGCTGCAGGCAGAGCAACGAGCATCCATCTACCCAGCCTGTCCTATGCCATTGGCTCCTCGAGCCCTCCCGAAGCGTCCTCCTGACTTGGCATGCACCTTCCCATTCCCAACCCAAAACTCAGAGCAAGAACCACCCCTGCTTTTTTGCCACTCCATCTGATAGAAGCTGGATTCCTGCAACAGTAATCGACATCTGGGCTTCAGTGTCTTGCCCTGGCCAGTGACCCAGAAAACAAGCAGCAGCGGTGCAGCCCTGCAGCTCCAGCAAGCCCCACAGCCCCTCCCAGGCAGAGAGCAGGGAGGGAACAGCAAAGGGGACTTTGCAAGGGTAGCTGCTGCCAGATTTGAGCTGAAACACCCTCAGGCTCCTCACAAAGTGCTGTGGCTCCAGCCAGCCTCTGGTCCACATGTGCCCTGGCAGGAATGCCACCCGCCTGCTATCAGACCCCCATGTACCTGCACACGGCAGATCCAGCACTGCCAATTGAGCCCCCAGGAGCAGAAATCCTCCTATGCTCACTTGAAGGGAATCTGGAGCTAACCAAGGGAACCAACCTTTTTGCTTGCTGTAAAGATGACCAATGCGTCGGGTCAGGCAGGAGCAGAGACCCTTCCACCCTCTCCCTCGCAGAGACCCCACCTCCTGCTCCCATTCTCTCCTGGCTGCTCGCCCTGCCGCACCCTCAAACACAAGCTGGGCCCCCCCCCAGCTGGGCCTTGCGGCTGCCATCGCAGCTGGGACGTCACTGGGAAAATGTCAAGCATCTCTTGAGTAACACAAACACTATTCAAAGGCAGAAAACTTCATTATTGCCAATAAATTTTTTCTAAGCTTTTAAGGGTCCCAAGAAAACCCGTCCTGGACCTTTTGCTGCCTGGAGAAGGACAGAAGGAAGGAGCTCACCTAGAACAGGGCTCCTCTTACCAGATTTGAGAGCCAAATAGGCTTTCCAAGCTCTGGGCAACCCCAGCAATGATTTTTTTCCAGGACAGAGGTAAAGCCTTTTCTGGAAACTCAGGCGGCTCAGGCAGAGCCACCCATCCCACCTTTGGCAGGCAAGGAGGGCTGCACGCCATGGTTCAGGACGACCTCAGAGGCACCGCTGGAGCCTTTCAGGATGCCCTGCGATGCACTTGTCTCCTTGCAGGGTGGGTTGTCCCCTCTGGAGCTGCTCTCCTCAGCACTACCCACGGCAAGGGCAGCAAGAGGCACAAAGATTTAGGGGAAGGAAGGAACGACCACCATCACCTTCTGGTAGAACAACTTGGTTCCTCTGCCCCTCACTAGAAATACCCTGCCCGACCACAGCAGGAGGAAGAAGTCTCCTAAATACGTGAGCATGGGTTTGTCATGGCCACCTCCAGGCAGGTCAGTGTGGAACGAGACCCTGCTGCCTGCCCGACACCCACAAGTGGCAGAATCCAGACCAGCCCCTGCCGCCTGCAGAGCCACATCAGACAACGTGGTGGCTGCACCAGCTGCCAGCCTGGACCCGAGCTCTCCTGCCAGTGGATTTAGATGAGGGCAGGCTGAGGATCGGCAGGGATCAAGGCCACAGCATCCCACCTCCTGACCCACTTCCACGTCACCTCATCGCCGGGAGCCGGCCGTCCCTGGCCGCCGTCTCAGCGGAAAAGGCTGGGCGAGGCGAGCAAAGGCCACGTGCTCCTGGGAGATGGCAGTTATTTTCGAGCGCTCACCGCATCTCTGCTCTTCTGATGTCCCGTTCCCATAGAAACCAGGCCTGGAAATGGCAGGCATTGCCTTTTTTTTTTTTTTTGGTTAATAAAATCAGCGTTTCTCCCCACCAACGTGCAGAGACACCGTGTCACCCAAGGAGATGAGCTGCAGGCCCTGCTGGGTGCCTCCATCCCTGGAGCTGTGCCGAGGATTGGGGCGGTGGCATCACATCCCCGGCAAGGGCTGGTGGTACCCAGGTGCCACCAATGTAGGAAATGCCTCTCTGCTCCCCGCAGCGCCCATGCTGGAAATGAAAAGCATAAGCACCCACAGCAGGGAGAAGGACTTTTTTTGCCAATGTTCTCAGGAAAAGTGAGTGATTGCCGACACCAATGCGTCTCAGAAGTCGCATCTCCTGCAGCTGGGTCCTGCAAAGGTGACCAAAGCTGGTGGCCACCAGACCAGCACTGGTGTCTGGAGGACTGCAGCCCTTGCTGCTGCTTTTCTTTCCTCTCTTGTTGTTCCCAGAGATGCAAGAGTCACAGCCCAGCCAGACCATAAAACCCCACCTCCTGCAGCACCAGTGCTTGTGCAAACAGAGCAATAAAACTTTCCAGGAGGCTGGGAGCTTGGCAGGGTGGCCTCAAGTTGCACCAGGGGAGGGTTAGGTTGGATATTAGGAAAAATGTCTTTACTGAGGGTGGTGAAGCCCTGGCAGAGGCTGCCCAGGGCAGTGGTGGAGTCTCCATCCCCGGAGCGGTTCAGACATGTGGCCATAGCACTTGGGGACATGGTTTAGCAGGTACAGTCGGGTTGGGCTGACGGTTGGACTGGATGAGCTTAGAGGTCTTTTCCAACCTTAATGACTCCACGATTTTATGGCCTTATGCAGGCTCAAAGCATGCAGGACCCAGGAGCCATGCTCACACCACCCACAGAACCCACCGGGGCCCTGATGGATCCGGTTTGTCCCCAGATGGGAACTTTGTTCCCAGACAGGAACTTCAGGTCTCAAAATATCGAAGTAAACACAACCAGCGCTGGGGCTGGGTCCTGTTTGCAGAACGGGAGGTGGGTTTGGGGAAGCGAGGAGGGGCCGGAGTGCCCGGAGCAGGCACTGGATGCCATCCCCACGAACCCTGTGCCGGGGCAGCAGGGCAGAGGGCAGGGGCTGCGGCAGCGCCGCTGGGCACACCCTTTGCTATGAACCCCCTGGCACCACCCTGTCCACAGCCTGTGGTCACACGCCAAGAGCCGAACTCGCCACAAATCCATCGGCCCCACGGATGCGGCAAAGGAAGGAGATGCGGAGCCCGGCGGGGCTTTCTCGCGAGCCCTCGTGTGAGCCAGCCCTGCCTCCTGCCCACTGGCCAAACACAGCACCGGGCACGCCGCAAGCCCACGGCCATCCCACGGGCTACCAGCGCTGGGGCCTCGCGAGCCCACAGCCAGGGCGAGTGCCCATCCTTGAGGGCTACCAGCGCCACGGCCCTGCAAGCCCAGGGCCAGTGAGGCCAGGGCGAGCGACTGGGGCTGCCAACGCCGGGGCCCCGCGAGCCCGGGGCGAATGCTCGTCCGTGGGGGCTACCAGCACCGGGGCCCTGCGAGCCCAGGGCCAGCAGGAGCTGCAGCAGGGATGGCAGGGAGCGCACTGGGAGGCACTGGGAGCGCATCGAGAGGGCACAGAGAGACACCGGGAGGCACCGGAGCCGCCTCCTCCCCCATCAGCATCCCCAGCCCCGCCGCTCGGAGACCGCCCCGCCCGGGGCCCCCGCCCCGCGCACCCCCCGGACCCCCGGCGGCCGCAGCTCGGGCGGGGCCGCCCCCGCGGGACGGGACTCGGACACCGACCCAGCCCCCCCCGGCCCCGGCCCCGGCCCCGCTCACCCCGGGCCGGGCGGCTCCCGCGGCCCCGGCTGCGGCTCCGGATCCGGCACCGGGAGCGCACGCGCCGCCACGGGGGAGGGGCCGGGCGTGCGTCACCGCCTGTCCGTCTGTCCGTCTGTCCGTGTGTCTGTGTGTCGGTGTGTGTCCGTCTGTCCGTGTGTCTGTCCGTGTGTGCCTGTCTGTGTGTGTCCATGCGTCCGTCCGTGTGTCCGGGTGTGTCCGTGTCTGTCCGTGTGTCTTTCCGTGTGTCCTTGTGTCGGTCCGTGTGTCTGTGCGTGTCCGTGCACGTGTCTGTCCGTGTGTCTGTGTGTGTCCGTGTGTCCATGTGTTTGTGTGTCTATCCGTTTGTCTGTCCGCATGTCTGTGTCTCTGTCCGCCTGTCCGTCTGTCTGTGTGTGTCCATGTGTCTGTCCATGTATCTGTCTGCGTATCCATATGTCTGTGTGTCCACGTTTCTGTCCGTGTGTCTGTCCATGTGTCTGTGTGTCCGTGCATCTGTATGTCTGTCTGTGTGTCTGTCCATGTGTCCATGTGTCTGCATGTCTGTCCGTGTGGCCGAGTGTCTGACCATGTGTCTGTCCACCTGTCCGTGTGTCTCTGTGTGTCTGACCGTCTGTCTGTCAGTGTGTCTGTACACATGTCCATGTGCCCGCATGTCTGACCACATGTCTGTGTGTCTGTCCGCGTGTCCAGGTGTCCATGTGTCTGTATGTCTATGTGGCCATGTGTCTATGTGTCCGTGTGTCTGTCCGTGTGTCTGTGTGTGTGCCCACGTGTCTGTGTGTGCGTGTGCCCATGTCTATGTGCCCGTGTGTCTGTCTGTCCGTGTGTCCGTCTGTCTGTGCGTCCATGTGTCTACATGTCTGTATGTCTGTCTGTCTGTGTGTCCATTTGTGCATGCATCACTATGTCTGAGTGTGTGTGTGTGTGTGAGTGTGTGCATCTGCCTGTGTGTCCATCTGTCTGTCTGTGCAGGTGCACAGGTGTGTGTATCACAGTGTTTGCGATTGTATCCGTCTGACCATGTGTCCATCTGTCTGTGAGTATGTGTGTCCGTCTGTGCATGCACATGGGTGTGTGCATCACCAAGTGTGTGAGTGTATCCATCTGTCTGTGTGAGCGAGCATGTCTGTCCATCTGTCTGTGTATGTGCATGGGTGTGTGCATCACCCTGTGTATGTGAATGTGTCTGTCTGTGGGTGCACCCATGGTGCTACTGGGGGTGTGAGTGTGCGTGTGCACCTGGAGCATGGTGTGTACACCTGAGTGTGTGCATGTGTGCACGGGGCCCTGCTCCACTCGGGGTGTACCCAAGGCATCGCACGTGCTCACACCCGTGTGCTCACACCCGCGGCCAGGGCAGTGCACGTGAGCGTGTGTCCCAGCACAGGGCTGCATGCCTGTGCCCAGGAGTGTCCACAGGAACACTGCTGTCCCTAGGGAATCATGGAATCACAGAATGGTTTGGGTTGGAAGGGACCTCAAAGCCCATCCAGTTCCACCCCCTGCCATGGGCAGGGACATCTCCCACTGGATCAGGGGCTCCAAGCACCATCCAGCCTGGCCTTGAACACCTCCAGGGATGGGGCAGCCACCACTGCTCTGGGCAACCTGGGCCAGGGCCTCCCCACCCTCATTGTGACAAAATTCTTCCTAATGTCTAATCTAAATCTTCCCCCTTCCAATTTAAAGCCATTGTCCCTCTTCCTGTCACTCCAGGCCCTTGGAAAAAGCCCCTCCCCAGCTTTCCTGCAGCCCCTTCCAGTACTGGGAGGCTGCTCTAAGGTCTCCCCAGAGCCTTCTTTTCTCCGGGCGGATCAACCCCAACTCTCCCAGTCTGTCCTCACAGCAGTGGGGCTCCAGCCCTCGGCTCACCTTCACAGCCTCCTCTGGAACACCGGATTGTGTGCGAGGGGCTGTGTGTGTACAGAGGGGTGTGTGGGGGTGTGAGTTGGGGACAGCATGTGTGCAAGGGGCTGTGCCCATCCCTGCTCCATCAGGTGTGACAGCCATGCATGGCCAGGCTGCAGGGCTCATTTGGGCTGATCCCTCCCAGGCTCCAAGTGCAAGGTCTGTGCCCACGTGTCCATCCATCCATCCATCCATCCATCCATCCATCCATCCATCCATCCATCCATCCATCCACCCACCCACCCTGATCCCTGATGGCATCACCCCGCCCCTGCCCCAGTTTTTTTGAGCCCCGTTTGACTGGCACCGTGGGAAAGCGGCGCTTCAGGGCCACTCCAGCTGCCAAGTGGCCCCTCCAGATAAGGATGAAAGTCCCAGGAGAGGACAGGGCTCCCAGAGGCTGATGATTCCATGGCCAAAGCTGGCAGGTGAAGGATCTGGAGAAGCAGGCCCTGCTTCTGATGCCAGGAACACTCAAGGGCAAAAGCCTGATAGGAAGGAATGGGGACAGGTACAGCCATGGTCCCATGCGGCTCCAGGGTCCCCTTGGTGGCTGCCTGGTGACACAGAGATCTTCACCTGCTCTGGCCATGGCTGGGGAGCACAGCAGCCTTCTATTCTCCATGTGATAAAGAGAAGCAGTTCTAGGGGTCTCCTGTCAGATAAATGGTGCAGTGATGGCCTTGAGCGTGATGGCTTTGGAGCTGGTTCTCTCCTGTGATCTTTTCACCTCAGCCAGTGCGGGGTTTCATCGCCACCCACAGTGCCCTGGCTGCCTGGGAGAGGAGAAAAGGAAACAAGGAACAGAAGCAGAGCAAGGGTGAAGCTGCCTCAGCGCGGGAGGGAAGCAGCAGCACAGCTTTAAAAATAGCCTTGTGTGAACAGGCAGGGTCATCCCATGACTGTGCTGCTGGGACCCATCACACTGGAAAGGTTGCTTTGCTCTCAGGGCTGGCAAAGCCAAGGTTTGGCTTCCTGGGGCAAGTTACAGCCTGTGGGCCTGGCCTTGTGATGGAGTTGCTGCTGGGTTCCTCTGCACTGGCCACGCTTTGCTGGGAAGTGCTGCTGTGTTGGACAAGGTGGCCACAGAAGTGTCCCCACGGGCTGGCCTGCACCTGGGTCCTGTCTCCCACTGGGTGAGATAGAATCATAGAATCACAGAACGGTTTGGATCAGAAGGGACCTCAAAGACCATCCAGTTCAACCCTCCCCTGCCATGGGCAGGTACACCTCCCTCTGGATCAGGGGTCTCAAAGCCCCAAACAGCCTGGCCTTGGGGCAGGGATGGAGCAGCCACCACTTCTCTGGGCAACCTGGGCCAGGGCTTCCCTACCCTAATCATGAAGAATTTCTTCCTAATGTCTAATCTAAATCTCCCCCCTTCCAATTTAAAGCCATTGCCCCTCTTCCTGTCACGCCAGGCCCTTGTAAAAAGCACCTCCGCAGCTTTCCTGGAGCCCATTTCAGCACTGGGAGATTGCTCTAAGTTCTCCCCACAGCCTTCTCTTCTCCAGGCTGAATAACCCCAAATCTCTCAGTCTGTCCTCATAGCAGAGGTGCTCCAGCCTTTGGATCATCTTCGTGGCCTCCTCTGGACCTGTTTCAACAGTTCAATATCCTTCTTTTGTTGGAGATTCCAGAACTGAACACAGGACTCCAGGTGGGGGTCTCACCAGAGTGGAGCAGAGAGGGCGGAATCCCCTCCCTCACCCTGCTGTTCCCACTGCTTTGGATGCAGACCAGGACATGGTTTCCAGGCTGTGAGCGCACATTGCCGGCTCAAGTCGAGTTTGACATCAACCAGCACCCCCAGCACCCCCAGCAGCCCCAGAGCCCATCTGCTGCCCTGGGAGACACACCGACCCATCTGCAGCGCCACAGCCAGGAGCTGTGTCCACAGCCCCAGCTCAATGAACGGACACGGTGGAGCAGAAGCTGGTCTGCAGGGACACCTGAGCAGCCACCAGACCACAGCAAAATCCCTGCTCCCACTCGGCTGCTCAGTGGCATCCAGCAAAGCTCATCACAGGCTTGGAGGCCGGCTCAGCAAGTCGCCAGCCCTCAGCAGAGCCACACAAGCACCTTGGAACATGAATAAAGCAGGCTGGCTGGGTGTGGGGATGGCACCTGCTGTCCCAGAGAGCGGCTGAGGGCTCCTCGTCTCCCCATTTGGTTTCTCCCAGCACTTGTCACCATGTCCTGCTGCAAACACAACAGGAATGGCACAAGGAAGGGTTCTCCTGGGTCTGCACCCGGTGCCCACTACAGTGTGATGACCCTGGCCCTAGCTCAAATGACATCTCAATCATCTGCCCAGTCCTAGGTGACCATGGTCCCAGGGAGGATCTGGGACAGTTGGTGCCCAGAGCAACACGCCAGAGCCTCATGTCAGCCCTGGCTGAGCCACCTGCCCACACCTCTGCTCGAGCCTGGGTTTGATCCTCCTCAATTACAGTTCTCCCCGTGACCTTCCCTATTGCCTCATGCGGTTCCTCTCCACGCCTGCCTTTGAAGGAAGCGGAGCAATTAGATCAAAACCAAATGTCGTGCCAAAGAAATTATTTACAAGCTCCTCATGCCTCCTAGAACAGAAGATGGGAGGTGTTGCAATGGGGTGTGGTGGCATCGTGGTGACTCAGCTCACACCCTCGGTTAGGAGCGTGCAGGAGAGGTGGTGGTGGAGTGAGCAGGGACACAGGAGGAACCCACAGGATGCTGCCAGAGAGGGCAGAGGAGTGTCAGGCAGTCAGGGAATGCTCACCTGGGGATGTCCCTGTCCAGATCTCCTATCACTTGCTTGACAGCATCTGGAAGGAGGAATCAGTCCCTGTGCTGGCACACCAAGCCTGCCAACCCCACTCCTGCTACCTGCTGGTGGCTTGCATGTCCCAGGATCCTGGGCACAAGCTGTTCTCCACCACCTTCCTGTGCTGGCTGTTGTCACCCCCATCTCCCTGGGGATTACTCCTGCAGGACAGCCACTTGGGCCATCCCATCACCAGCAGAGAGAATGCTCACCATGCTGTTTCAGACCATTCACCTGGTTCAGAAACCCCAGCACTGCTTCCCTCATACATAGTTTCAGTGTCAAGCCTGCTTTAAAGGTGCTGGCTGGTGCCAGGACACTATCTCCTCTGCCCATGGAGGCAATGCCTCCCCTTCACCAACCAGACAACACCCGGCACAGGCTGTGCTGGCTCCTCAACCCTCCTGCAGGCAGCTGCAAAATGCAGAGGCTGGGAAGAGGAACATTATCACAGTATCACAAGGTTGGAAAGGACCTCTGAGATCAAGTCCAACCTATAACCCAACACCAACACCAACCCATCATCTAAACCATGGCACTCAGTGCCTCATCCAGTCTCCCCTTAAACACCTCCAGGGTCGGCGACTCCACCCCCTCCCTGGGCAGCCCATTCCAATGGCCAATCACCCTTTCAGTGAAGAACTTTTTCCTAACATCAAGTCTAAACTTTCCCTGACAAAGCTTGAGTCCATGCCCTCTAGTTCTGTCCCTGGTCACCCGAGAGAAGAGACCAACCCCTGCCCGACTACAACCTTCTTTTAGGGAGTTGTAGAGAACAATGAGGTCTTCCCTGAACCTCCTCTTCTCCAGACTAAACAGCCCCAACTCCCTCAGTCGCTCCCTGTAGGGCTTGTGCTCCAGCCCCTTCACCATCTTCATTGCCCTCCTCTGAACACATTCCAGTATCCTAACATCTTTCCCAAACTGGGGGGCCCAGAACTGGACACAATATTCAAGAAGATCTCATCAAGAAGATCCCTAAGATCTCATCTCAATCTCCCCTCTTGCAGCTGAAAACCATTCCCCCTCATCCTATCCCTGCACTCTCTGATCAAGAGCCCCTCCCCAGCTTTCCTGGAGCCCCTTTCAGTACTGGAAGGCTACTCTGAGGTCTCCCCAGAGTCTTCTCTTCTCCAGGCTGATCAACCCCATCTGTCTCCGTTTTTGTCCTAGTTTCTTCCCACTCCTTGACTTTGCTGCAGAGCTGGCTGGTGCAATCCTGGCACCAGCATTTTTTACCCTCCAGAGCCACCACCCAGAAGCAAAATGCGGGGATGATGTTTCCCATGGAGCTGGGGTAGCGGCTCCAGCCCTCAGCCTTGTCAAGAAGTCATCTCCTGCTCTGGCCTCAATCCTGGAGCCAGGAGCACCATGGCCACACACCCTCCTGCCCCACTCCTGGGCGTTATCAGTGTGTGTGTGCACACACCAGTGCTTGAATCCTCATGGGCCATGAGCAGAGGGGGCTGCTCTGCACAGCCAGGTGTGCTGGGAACAATCACATTTCTTGTGAACACCAACTGCTGGAAAGCAGAAGGGATGAGGGGGATCTTATGCCAGGGCAAAACGTGTGTTTGTTGCTTCCCAGGCACGACCCTGGCGGTAGCTGCAGCTCACGAGGAGAGGCTGTTCCCCATGGCCCAGGGAACGAAACCATCGTACTGCCTTGCTTGGGTGTGGGTGCTTGTCAGGGCTGGGACCAGCTCTGTGGGGATCCTGCCCCCCAGTGGGAGGTGCCCTTGTCCCTTGCCCCCCAGGACACACCAGCTCGCAGCCCCCAGCCATGGCTGCCAGGTTGGAGTCTCCCAGTGTTCCCCTCTGCCCTGGGAGCACCGGGCAAATGCACAGGGATGATGGATTTCCCTTGCAGGGCTCAGTTGGTTGGAGACTCCATGGGCTGGGAAGGCTGGCACGGGAGGAAGCTTTCCTGGATCCCCTGCTGCTCTTCCCAGTCCTTGTTCTCCTTGAACTGTGACTTCCCTGGCAGAGCTCTGCAAGGACTTGGTGCAGTCTCTGGTCACAGCAGCCTCCTGCAAAGTGTCCCCAGGATGTCCCTGCTGTGTCCCCATATCCCCGCTGGGGATTACAGGGCTCAGTGCCCTTGATAGACCTGGTGCACTGCCAGCATCAGGGAGATGTGGTTGGAAATATCTGCTCCCACCACTCCTCTGTGCCCGGCTGAGCATCCTGGTGCAGTGGGAGAGGAGGTGAACAGAGCTGGGGAGGCAGAGCCACCTGGGACACGGGTAGGCAGGCTCTGCCTGCACTCCACTGCTGCTGCCCAAGGGTGAGCTGTCTGTCTCTTCACCCCCGAGAGGCACCAGTGTGCCCAAGACCACTTCCCACGGGTGTGCAGGCAGCCCTCCTGCACCAACAGCCCGCACCTCTTGTACGGCTGCTGGGGTGGAACCAGCAATGTGGAGCTACAGGCCTCTCCCAGGACTGTAGCACCGCTGTGAGAGTGGCACCACTTCACTTCAGGATCAAAGAGATGTGTAAATGCAAAGGAATAGCTCATTTCATCAAGAGCAATTGAAGAACTGGCAGCTTTGGGTGCTCTGTCAAGCCCGCAGAACTCTGCCAGCACATAAATCTGATAAGTCACGTGTTTAGGCAGCTGTGCTGGAAGCGATGGGTGAGATAAGGGAGAGGCCACTGAGCCAACACCAAGGAGATCCTTGAAAGGAGAAGACAGGGATCTTTCTGTTGCCATCCCAGCTGCACAGAAGCATGGAGCATCTTAAGCACTCAAAGACTAGAGGGAAATGGGTCTTGTCCTAAAAGTCTGGACATTTCCTTCTTCCAAGATGAGGAGAGAGTTAAAAATTCACGTAAGATACCTTACAGAAAGCAGATCCACAGCAGGGAATGCTGCCAGCTCAGCCAGGGTGGGCAGGTTGCTGGCATGTGGGTTGGATTTCAGCTTAGAAAAGAACTAGAGAAGCTTTTGGGATAGAGGGAGCTTCTCCAGGAAAGGTGTGCTCTGGCTGAAGAAAAACAGAGCTGGGGTGCTGCTAGCCCTTAAAATAAAATAATCATGGAAACATGGAATGGTTTGGGTTGGAAGGGACTTTAAAATCCATCCAGTTCCAGGCCCCCTGCCATGGGCAGGTTCTGAATCAGGTCCCTCAGTTGTGACCAATGCCTGGGAAAGAGCGCAGACGTTGGGGGAGAGCACACAGCAACACTTCCTGAACTGTTTTCCCAGTTTGTGTCTCAGGGGTGCCTCTTGTCATGATTTTCTAACTGAGGGCTCCAAATGCAGCCATTCAGGATGGCTTTGCTGTGACACTTCCCCACCTGAAATCTCCCCAGGTAGTGGCTCCTCGCACTCACAGCCTCGTAACCTCCCTTAGCGTGGGGATGGAGAACAAGTGCTATGAGGAGCAGCTGAGAGACCTGGAGTTGTTTAGCCTGGAGAAGAGGAGACTGAGAGGAGACCTCACCACTGTCTACCCTGAAAGGAGGCTGTGGTGAGGTGGGGTTGGTCTCTTCTCCCAAGTGACAGGATGAGAGGAAATGGCCTCAAGTTGCACCAGGGGAGGTTCAGACTGGAGATCAGAAAAAATTTCTTCACTAAAACGGTGGTCAGGCATTTGAATGGCTGCCCAGGGAGGTGGGTGGAGGTGTTTAAAAGGTGGGTAGATGAGTTTCTTAGGGACATGGTGTAGTAAGGGGACAGGTACGGTTAGACTTGATGATCTTAGAGGTCTTTTCCAACCAGACGATTCTATGATTCTATGATTTCAGGGATCTTGTCCCAATACTCTCTGGGCAGTTTACAGGCAAGCCCTAACACCCTCCTCTGTTCACCCTTTGTGTTTCATGGTCTGCTTCCTGTGGATTCATGTGGACTCCTGATGTGCTTCGCTTGAGCAAAGGCCTCCCCTCAGCCTGCTCACAGCCCACCTCCCCTCAACCTTCTCGCCTCTCATCCCAGGGCTGTCCCCATCACTGCACCCCCTGGGGGACCTTCATCCCAAACAGTTTCCTCTCCTCTCCCTGCTAGGACTGCAGCCGTTGCAGATCTTGTCCTTGTCCTGGCAGCCTGCTTTTTTAATGTCCCATTTTCCTGACTTTTCTCATTCCTTTACTGAAGGGACAGAGTTAGGAATTTACCGCTGGATGATTCTTCACCCCACTGCCCACTCAGCTCACTCTCTGTCCTCTCTCCACGGAGACCTGACAACTTTACGGTGAGGACCCTCCAGTACTGAAAGGGGCTCCATGAAAGCTGGAGAGGGGCTCTTGATCAGGGAGTGCAGGGATAGGAGGAGAGGGAACGTTTTTCAGCTGAAAGAGGGGAGATTGAGATGAGATCTTAGGAAGAAATGTTTTGCTGTGAGGGTGGGGAGGCCCTGGCCCAGGTTGCCCAGAGAAGCTGTGGCTGCCCCATCCCTGGAGGTGTCCAAGGCCAGGCTGGATGGGGCTTTGAGCCCCCTGATCCAGTGGGAGGTGTCCCTGCCTGTGGCAGGGGGTTGGAACTGGATGGGCTTTGATGTCCCTTCCAACCCAAACCATTCTGTGATCCTCTTATGTGTGGCTCTGAGCAAGAGATCCCAGTACAGTACTGAGGTGAATCTGCAGGGCGATGGTTTAACAGCCAAGCAAGCCATCCAAAATACAAATAAATAGCCAAATCAAAATTAATAAAATGAAATAATATAAAAATTCTTCCAAATCTGGTATTTTCTTTTTTAAATGAAGAAAACAGCGAGATGCACACCCCCCCCCCCCCCAAGTTAAAAAACAGTCACACAGATGGAAATGTATTTTGAGCGTGACTTGCTTGCCATGTAAAAATAAACAGCAGGGTATTTCTGAAAACCCATCCGAAGCAGAAATTCTGCTGGAGACTCACGGTGGCTGGCGGGGGACTGGGCTGGGGCATGCTGGGGGCAGAGCCCGCACCCGCAGCAGGATGCAGGCAGCAGGTCCCAACCTCGCCAGCACTGGAGGGAGAGGAGGCAAATGTGAGACTACAGTTTAGGAAAGGCTCTAGGAAACACTGGGATCTTAAACCTGGCTTTGGTACCTGGCAAATTTGCTGAAAGATGGAATTGGAAATGGCATTAGAAAATGTGTGGATAAACAGGCTATGCTGAGGCAATCTCCAGCTTGGGTTTGGGGAGAGAAGTCTTGCTGGCATCACATGACAATCACGGTGAACCAGATGATAAATAAACAATGATTTTTGCGAAACTGAAAAAAACCTCTCTACAAAAGCTCTTTGGGATGTTAAGATGGCTTAATGGTCAGATTTTGCTTGTAAAGTAACTGTTTAAAAGCTAGGAGCCACGGGCAGGATTCAATGGACAGGATCTGTGCCAGACCTGCGCTCTCAAAACATGCACAATAGACAGCAGATCTTGCTGACGCTGTACAGTGTTCCAGCAGCCAAACCAAAAGCTGCCTGTGAAGAGCTGGAAAGGGATCGGAGGATGTCAAGTCACTGAGCAGACAGACACCAAATGCAATCCAATGTAATTTAATTCAAGGCAATATAAAAGCAACCCCATGCACACACAGCCTCTGCCAGCTGCCCCAGCCATGCTCACACATCAGCCAACCCAGCAATGCTGTCGAGTGCCCTTTTCCCTTGTTACCAACGCAGAGCGGGCACGCGAGGCACCCACAGGGACTCAGCACAGGAAGGACCTGGAGCTGTTGGAGCGAGTCCAGAGGAGGCCACAGAGATGATCCAAGGGCTGGAGCACCTCCTGTACAAGGACAGACTGAGAGAGTTGGGTTGTTCAGCCTGGAGAAGAGGCTCCAGGGAGACCTTAGAGCAGCCTCCCAGTACTGAAAGGGGCTTCAAGAAAGCTGGGGAGGGGCTCTTCATCAGGGAGTGCAGGGATAGGATGAGGGGGAACGTTTTTCAGCTGAAAGAGGGGAGATTGAGATGAGATCTTGGGAAGAAATGTTTTGCTGTGAGGGTGGGGAGGCCCTGGCCCAGGTTTCCCAGGGTGGCTGCCCCATCCCTGGAGGTGTTCAAGGCCAGGCTGGATGAGGCTTGGAGCCCCCTGATCCAGTGGAGGTGTTCCTGCCCGTGGCAGGGGGTTGGAACTGGGTGGGTTTTGAGGTCCCTTCCAACCCAAACCATTCCATGATTCTAAGATCACCACAGTACAGGAGGCTGCCTCTGCTGTGGGGATCAAGAGTGCAAATAGATTCCAAAGGGAACAGAGGAGTGCTCACATGGTTGGCTTGCTGGGGCTGTGGCAAGTCCAGGATGCTCCCAAGGACAAGATCAAGACCTTGTTTCTTGCTCTGGTACAGCCTTTGAATGGTCCCAGTTCTCCCCACCCTTGTCTTCACACTTCCTCAGTTTCCAGAGCCCAGTACCTGCCCCAGGGCAGCCCCAGGTTCCTCACCCCACTCCCACGTCCCCCAGCAGCCCCTGCGCAGGTCCAGGCCAGAGGCTCCCACACTCACCAGCAGGGCTGGAGAGTCTGAAGGTTCAAAGCAGTACAATTCAACTTCAAGGTCTGCTCCGTCCTGCGCTCCTGAGGCTCTCCAGGAGCCTGTTCCCCTCTGCAGCCCAAGCTCTGGACTGTTTCTCCGTGCTCAAGGTAGGAAGGAGGGAGTTGCTGAGCTGATGGAGAGGGCAATGCCCACAGGTACAATTCCCTGTGGTGCAACTGCAGGCACCCAGCTCACCCTGCTGATGTAAATTACCAGTTATGAAGTGGAGAAAATTGATATTTCCCTTGTCATCCATTTATTATAACTTTCCCTTTTATTGCTAATTATTACGTCCAATCCACCACTGAAATAAGGTGGGGGTTTCTCTTCTGTGACGCTAGCTTGGTGGTTCTGGGAAATAAATCATCAAGAATTGTCTTTTCCCACAATCTTCTGTCTGCCTTTTCCCATCACTGCTCTTTCTCAGAGTTTTCCTTGGCTTTATGGGGTTTGACTTTCTAAAGCACCATGTTTTTTTTGTTTACTGAATGGATTCTTCTCTACCTAAATTGAATGTAATCAGGTCATGATCATTGTTCCCTAGACAACCACCAATGCAATTATAGAGCTCTGATCATGAATTAACACTGGTTTAAAAAGTTTTTTTACAAAAAGGTAACTGTAACACATAATAACTCCTTGCTGAAGCACGGCAGTGCCACCAGTCACCATGGAGTGCTTCAGCACAATGATTGTTGGTCTGGATTCAAGAACCAGGGAAAGATAAAATACCATGTATCAGCCCGCAAAGGTAAATTCAAACCAATTTGATCAAGGAATGCTTCTTTTCTTGTCAAAATTCTAAGGGGACGCTTTGGTTAACGAAGGCAGTGCCATCTGCTCCTGTATGGGATGCAGGAATGATTGGGATGGAAGAGAAGGCTGTGCAGTGGGGATGACAGGGAAGGTGAGCCATCTCAGTGCGCCCTGCTGCCAGCTACAATTCTAGGGAGAAATAAAAAAGAGGGATTGGAGAGTGTGGTGCCAAGATGAACACGGTAGGGAGGAGCACAGGTACCCTGTCAACCTGCACTCCTGGCTGTGCCCACATGCTCCAAAGAGAAGCCCAGCAGCAGGCTGCAGGCACCAACCTGAATGAGTGCCCTGCCTCCCAGTGGCACTTTGCAGAGTCTTGGCTTTGCTGGAGTATTTTGCATGCCTAGTAAACGTGTTAGGAACATGTTCTGGTGTTTCGAGGGGCTGGGATGGGGTGGCAGGCCGCGGTGGAATGAGCTCTGTGCAGAATACCTTGTCTGGAGCAGCATCTCTGCAGCCCCGGGCTCTGTGCTGGACTCTGTCACGGGGCTGACACCCCAGCCGTTATTCTCTTCTACCTTCTGCTGCGGCTTTCCTCACCACCCGCACGCCAGGGTCATTCCTCATCCCTCACTAAGCTTTCCTGAGAGCCACTCAGCTATTCATCGTTTGAGCTGTCGCCTTCCAGCTCTCCCCAACACCCAGGTGCACCCTGGCTGCGCCGTTCGGTTGGCTCCCGGGGACACACTTTAGCAAGCACCATCACCACACCGGGATTCCCTCTGGGATGTGAAGCTTCGGTCCCACTGGGCCTCCTTTGCCTGACCCTGCTCCCCCCTGCTGTGGGGTCTGGGCCCCTTCCCAAGGCAAGCTCAGCTGCAGCCTCCAGAGGGAAAGGCCTAAGCCCACCTACGCGTCTTTCACGGACACACATGGGTGTGCTTGTGGTTCACAGGCAAAGCCCATAGGGATGATGTAGACATAGAACACACAATAACTGCTGCCGGCCCTACGCGTGGAATGATTCTGGCACTCCACAACCTGGGAGAGCCTGTTCTGTTATCCCAAGGTCAGTTTTGAGCAGCTTGCTGGTGTTGGTTCCTAAGCACCAAATTTGCTGCTGGACACCAGAGGGAAGCGCGGGGGATGCCTCCTTCTCCTTCTCCTTCTCCTTTTCCTTCCTTTTCTCCTTCTCCTTCCTTTTCTCCTTCTCCTTCCTTTTCTCCTTCTCCTTCCTTTTCTCCTTCTCCTTTTCCTTCCTTTTCTCCTTCTCCTTCCTTTTCTCCTTCTCCTTCCTTTTCTCCTTCTCCTTCCTTTTCTCCTTCTCCTTTTCTCCTTCTCCTTCCTTTTCTCCTTCTCCTTTTCTCCTTCTCCTTCTCCTTCCTTTTCTCCTTCTCCTTTTCCTTCCTTTTTCCTTCTCCTTCCTTTTCTCCTTCTCCTCCTTCCTTTTCTCTTTCTCCTTTTCTCTTTCTCCTTCCTTTTCTCCTTCTCCTTTTCCTTCCTTTTTCCTTTTCCTTCCTTTTTCCTTCTCCTTCCTTTTCTCCTTCTCCTTCCTTTTCTCCTTCTCCTTTTCTCCTTCTCCTTTTCTCCTTCTCCTCCTCCTCCCCCTTCTCCTTCTCCTCTCCTTCTCCTTTTTCTCTTTCTCCTTCTCTCTCTCTCTCTCCTTCTTCTCCTTCTCTTCCTCCCCCTTCTCCTCCTTCTCCTGCTCGTGCCCCTGCCGTTCCTTTTCCTTTTTGTTCCTGCTGCCCCTCTCCTGCCCCTCTTTCTCCTTGTTTCTCCTCGTTTCTCCCCGCCCTCCCCCCGCTCCCGGTCCCCGCCCCGCCCCTGTCCCCGCGCACGCGCGGTGCGGGTGCCGGCGGTGGCGATGCGGCGCGGGAGGCGCGGCCGGGGGCGGCGGGGGCCGCAGCCGGATCCCGATCCCGGTGCCGATGCGGGGCTGCCCCCGGCGGGCGCTGCCGGCGGCCCCCGCAGCGAGCACCGGTTCTGCCCGCAGTGCGGGCGCGGCGTGGAGCCCGCGTTCCGCTTCTGCCCGGGCTGCGGCGGGAGCCTCCCCGCGCCCCCGGGGCACCGCGAGCAGCAGCAGCAGCAGCAGCGCGAGGAGGAGCGGGCGGCGCCGGCCCCGCCGCCCCCGCCCCGCAGCCCCGGCCCCGCGCGGAGCCCCCGCTCGCCCCGCAAGGCGCGGCCCGGCCCCGCGGAGCCGCTGCCCGCGGGCACCGTGCTGACAGACCGGGGCGGCGGCGCCTGGAGCCTCGGCCGCCTCCTGCGGCGGGGCCGGGCCGGCAGCGGCTACGAAGGTGCGGGGGGCGCAGGGGAAGGAGAAGGGGCGGGCGCTGTGGAGCCGGGCACAGCCAGGGGATGGCTGGGAGCAGCAGAGCGGGGCTGGGAGCCCTGCAGGGGTGTCCCTGGGGCTGCTGTCCCCGCAGGGGTGTCCCCTCAGTGCTGTTCCCTCAGTGCTGGGACTGGTGTCCCCTCAGTGCTGTCCCTGGGACTGGTGTCCCCTCAGTGCTGGGACTGGTGTCCCCTCAGTGCTGTCCCTGGGACTGGTGTCCTCTCAGTGCTGGGACTGGTGTCTCCTCAGTGCTCTCCCCTCAGTGCTGGGACTGCTGTCCCCTCAGTGCTGTCCCCTCAGTGCTGTCCCTGGGACTGGTGTCCCCTCAGTGCTGGGACTGGTGTCCCCTCAGTGCTGGGACTGGTGTCCCCTCAGTGCTCTCCCCTCAGTGCTGTCCCTGGGACTGGTGTCTCCTCAGTGCTATCCCCTCCGTGCTGGGTCTGGTGTCCCCTTAGTGCTGTCCCCTCAGTCATGTCCCCTCAGAGCTGTCCCTGGGACTGGTGTCCCCTCAGTGCTGTCCCCTCAGTCATGTCCCCTCAGAGCTGTCCCTGGGACTGGTGTCCCCTCAGTGCTGGGATTGGTGTCCCCTTAGTGCTGTCCCCTCAGTCATGTCCCCTCAGAGCTGTCCCTGGGACTGCTGTCCCCTCAGTGCTGGGACTGGTGTCCCCTTAGTGCTGTCCCCTAAGTCATGTCCCCTCAGAGCTGTCCCTGGGACTGGTGTCCCCTCAGTGCTGTCTCCAGAGTGGTGGCCCCACAGTGTCCTGGGGGCAGCAAGCAGCCAGCAGTCCCAGACTGGGCATCCCAGTGTGGGGTGAGCGAGGCCAGGCTCTAGTAACTGACGGAATGCCCAGCATTCCAGGATGTGCCCCCTCCATCCAGTTTTTAGGCTCAAATCCAGAATGCTGCCAGCACAGTATGGGAGCCCTGTGCTGTAGGGGTGTCGATGCAGACCCAGTGTCCTTTCGGAGTCCTTGGCCTGTCTGGGGCCCAAAAAAGAAGTTAGACCATCCCAGCTGCTTCCCAGCCATAAGTGGCTGCTGGTGTTTCCAGTCCAGATGTAAACTTCAACAGGAGAGGTTTTCCTCTCATTCTCCTTCGTTAACTTGGAAACACTGTGCAGGAGGAGGTGTCCCGATTTAGTAAGCTTTGCCTGATGTGTAGCTGGAGTCTCTTTTTAATGGCTTATGCCCGGTGAGCCACCCATGGCTTTAAAGAGATGTGATGTTAGATGAAGGACAGATAAATGTTGGTGCAGTTACAGTGGAGGGTGCTTTTATAGAAACGACTTTTGAGTGATGAGCAGCACGGAACCTGTGTGCAGGCCTTGGACCAAGCATGGGAGAAGAGAAACAACTCAGGGCCAAGTAATGGGTGCAAGTTTTTTTGAAGGAGGAGGGCTGCAGGTGACTCTGACATCCATGTCGAGCAGAAGGGACTCTGGCAGCTCTCAGAGCTGGTGAACTGAAGTGAGCTGTAGGGAATGCTCAGCACACGAGTATGGGGCTGCCTTTCAGAGCCTGCTAATGATCTGTTTTTTACATGGCACCCTTAAATCCCCACTGCTGTAGATGTGCTTGGCTGCTGCTGCAGCACTGGAAGCAGGTCCAGTGCTTGGCTGCTGGAGCAAGGTAAGGGTTGTTTTCTAGTGAGCTGGGAAAACTGTCACCACGGGATGCTTTGAGAAAGACCAAGTGAAAGAAGCAGAGGCTAAGTAAAAGGGAGCTGCACAGGCTGTTAAACAATGCAGCTGACACCGCAGGTACCTCCTTTCTCTGTAACCACACCTGTTCTGTCCTTCCACAGCGCAATCAGCATCTGGAACCTGTCCTCAAAAGCAAAGATACTTCATCAAACTGGTGAGTTTTGTCTTTTTGGCTAAGGAATGGTGTGTAGTGTGCTGTATCTGGGGCCTGGCCTGTTTTGCCTGTATGACTAAAATTGTCCAAGGAATTCAGAGAAAGTGGTCCCAGAGGCCCTGTGTGGTTTAGGAGATGGATATAACTTCCTAAGAGCTTCAGACTTGGATGTCAGTAGCAGTTGGCTCTTCCACTAAAGATGTAAAGAAAATATATGGGGATTTAAAGAAGGAAACGACTTCATCCCAGAAGGCTGCCTCCTCAATCCACCAGGCTTGGTCATCTCCAGATCTGAGTAGAATGGTGTAAGGTCAGACCTGCTTTTTCCTGTGTGGGAGGCGTGTGCATGCCTTGCTGAAGCCTGGAGGAACTGGAGAGGTGAGGGTTTGGTGTGAGTGCTGGGGTAGTGAGGAACCAGAATTGAAAGGCTCGATGAGGCCAGAGCATATATTTAAATCAAACAGTAATTATAGTTGGAGTTCTGAGCCAGCTTTCGAGGCACTTGCTGATAACTCAGGTTCTTCAGAAACATGCAGTTTCTAGGAACAGCTGCTCTGCAGTGAGGTTCAGTGGGGTGGTTTTCAGTAACTCAAAAACCAGAGCAGAAAGCCTGTTCTTGTGTCTGCTGGGGCTCCTGGGGATTGCTTGTCTGTGGAGAAACGGTGCTGACTAATGGCACTTGAAAAATCACTCTCACTTTTGTCAGAGGAGACATTGAACAGGATGGAGAAAGAACACGGTGTTGATGAGAAAAGGGAGCTAAGTGCCACAAAACTAGAACCAGTAGGTGGGAAACTGTGATCACTTGTGTATGCAATGCTCCCATCTCCCCTGGTTTGCACCTTTGGCATCTGTTTGCTCTGTGCAGCCTCTGACTGCACAGCCCAGCCCTCGCAGAGGGCTGGAGGGCATGATATGGCATGTGAGAGCGCTTCAGCTCCTGGGTTTCATGGCTCAAATTGGCTCACTGGGGCAAGGTGCAGTATAAAATACCCTCTGGAACAGAGTTGTGTGTGCTGTCTGGAGCCTGCTAATCCTCCAGCTGCCTTGGCTGCTTGTGGGCAGGGCTTTTGGTATCAAAGCAGCCAGAAGAGAAAACTGCTACCTCTTCCTGCGTGTGATAGTGTCTGTCCTAAATTAGCCTGCAGTATGCTGAGTGTGTGTGTAGGCAGACACATACACACCGACTGTAACCTGTATGCTTGCTGATTTAAAAAGGTGGATTGTGAGGTGTCACCACGCTACCCAGATGCTTGAATGTCACAAATACAGACTTTTTTTGTCATAGTTTCCAACAGCTAGAATGAAATGTTATAGTTCTCTGTTGGGACCTGCCTTTTTTGCAGAGGTAACGTCCTCTGTGCTGTGGATAAGAAGCCTCTGGCTCTTTGTAAACAGCAGCTCTGGGTTTCGAGCTTGCTCTGGGCTGCCAGGTGGTCTGTGTTGTCTTGCAACAGGCAGTGGTACATGGTAGTGCTTGAAATGTCCAATGTGAGACAGGCACTGCCTTGCTCTGTGCTTATGCTCAGGGTTTGTGTGGTTGTTAGGTGCAGTGTTACATAGTGAACAGCTCCATTCTCAGCTCTCCTGCTGATCTGATACTTTACTTTTGGGGACGGTTGTTGCTTTCTTTAAAATGGGTAGTGAAGTGTAGCAGTCTTGCCCCAGTTTCCCCTTCTAGCAGGGTGTGCGTGGCTGAAGTGACACTCTTTCTTCCTGTCCCCTTTAGGATGTCAAAGATGGCAAGATCTACAATGAACAGAACTTCTTCCAACGAGCTGCAAAGGCAGGCACAGGTTGGTGCTTGGTAGAAGGGCAAGGGCTAGGCTGCTGGTTAGGAAGACTGGCATCTCCCCTCTCGTCACTGTGAGTCTCTTGGAAGGCCAGGCCCAACTAAACTAATTCACTGCTTGGGTAGGGCCTGAGTGCTGAGAAGTTCAGCCAAGAGCCTGCGCTCCCAGGAGTCCCTGTGTACCTTAGGACACTGAAGCATTGGCATTTTGGAGCTTTCTTGATCTCCCTGGTAGCTGCTCAGCCCCACAGCCTGTCCTGCCTTGGCTCCCCATCCTGTGCCCCTTCTGTGGGTGTTCCTGGCAGCTGCTGTCTGATGGTATTTACTCCATTGACCCAAGAGCCCGAACAAGCGCAGAGCTGACCAGAGAATGTGGCAGGAGGTTGAGCAGGGTCAATGGACCTGTGCTTGTGTGAGGACTGTAAAAATCTGCTTCTCCTTCCTTCTGTCCCCCCATTCTTGTTTTACCCAGCCCCACAGCAGTCACATGCCCTTGGCCCTGGTAGTCCCAGCATCGTGTCTTGTTATCGCTCTGCAGTGCTGGTTGTGCTGACATTCCAACAGCCCAGCGCACGGGGCTGGCGTTCCTGGGTCAGATTCAGTGTGAGAGAGGCTGTGAGCTGCTCAGGGCAGAGCAGCCTTCGGAGAAGGGGCATCCTGACTGAGCTCCTTAGCAGCATTTTCTGTTCTGTCCTCTCCCCTTCTAGTGGAGAAGTGGAAGAAGCAGCACTCGGTGCCGTTGCTGGGAATTCCCAGCTGCATCGGCTTTGGACTGCACGCAGACAGCTACAGGTGAGGCCGACTGCAAAGGGCACAGCTCTTCTCTCTGCAGCTGCCATCTTCTTGGCCTTTCCCTCTCCTCTCTTTGCTGTCTGCTGTTCCTTCTCTCATTGTCCCCTGGGCTTTGAACCTTTTGCACTGCTCCTGTCTCGTTTATTAACGATGCTTTGTGCTTTATCCTGTTTCCTTCAGTCCTTGTGTGAAGTCATCGCTTTTGCTGCTTCTGCCCCTCTGGCCAGGGGATACCTTATTCCTGCCTTTAATATTAACAAAAGAGTGTGCATCTGCAACCCACAATCAGCTCACCTCTCATTTTCAAGGAGTTTTGTTATCAAAAGTTGAGGAAATATTTGGCCAGATCAGCTTGGAGATAAATGAGGGGGGTCTGATCCAGGAGGATTTCTTGGGGACCATCTGTTACAGGGTCTCCAAATCTAGTGGGCACTGCTATATCCAAGCCCTTGTCTTTTGTAGGTTTCTGGTGTTCCCTGACTTAGGGAGAACTCTTCAGTCAGTCCTGGATGATGGCTTCCAGCTGCTGAGGGAGAAGGCAGCTTTTCAGATTGTGGTCCGGCTGGTATGTGAGAACCAACACTTCCTAAGAGACTTCAGGAAAGATCTATAACTTTCTTTCAAATCTCTTAAAGGTGTTTTAAAGCTGAGCTGGATGAGGGGGGTGGCTGGGGTCTTTAAGTAGCATCTCTCAAGCATATTCTAAACTTGAGGTGCATCTTTTGAGCCATGTGTCATCTTGAAGATACTTGGGGTAAGGAGGATGAGAGAAACCTGGCACTTGGAATTGGAGGCTGTGAGACATGGTGCTTTTTGTGCTCCTCCACACAGTGGTGGGGAGCCAGGGAGGCTCCAGCTCAGTGACGGCCAGGGTGCTGATGGAATTCCTGTGTCTCTGAGATGCTTGCTGCTTCTGTTTACTCCCAGTTAGACTGCCTGGAGTACATTCATGAGAATGAGTATGTGCATGGGGACATCACAGCCGAGAACATCTATTTGAACCCAGCTGACCTCACGCAGGTAGGGAGCTGGAGTAGTGCTGCAAGGAAATGGCAGTGAAGGTGGGCTGTGAACTGGGGTAGAGCAGCACCCACGGCCTTGCTGCTGCCCAGGGGAGTGACGCAGTCCATGCAGTGCTCCAGCAGGGGCTGGGCTGCAGGGTTCTGAGCTGTGCTGTAAGCAGAATTCACACCTGAAGGAGTGGTCCTGGTGCCTTAGATGTCTGCTCAATCTGCTGTAAAGAGCCATTCCTTTCCCTCCAGGGGAGTTTAAGGCTCCTGAGTGGAGGAGGCAGAGTAAAGGTACAGCCCGTGGGCTCTGCCCCAAGCAGTGATGCTCAGATGTTTGCTTCTTGATGCTTTCTAGATGACTCTAGCAGGCTATTGCTTCGCATTCCGCTACTGCCCGGGCGGGAAGCACGTGGCTCAGCGCGAAGGCAGCAGGACCCCTCATGAAGGCACAGTGGAGTTTCTCAGTCTGGACAGCCACAAAGGAGCAGGTGAGGCTCTGTTTCTGACACAAGCCAGCATGGCTCAGCTCGAGCTCTTGCTGTGGCAGTGCTCTCTGGAGCTAAGGGCTCCCTGCTGGCACATCTGCTTCTGCTGCTTTCCGGTAGCCACATGCAACTGGAACCAAGTTCCTATTTGGGCTGTTTCCTCTTGCCTTTCTCTGGGCTGGTGTTTTGTGATTTGCCAGGTCACTCAGCACCTCAGGCAAGAGGTGCAGGGATGTTCCTCCTCCATCTGGAGCCTTGGCTGCTGCAGGCGTGTGAGGAATAGAAAACAGGGCTGCTTCCTGCTGGATTAGTAGGGATCTGTTTCGAGCCAGGCTGGATCCCTGCCCAAAACTGATCTGCAGCAGGCTCTGCTCTGACCTTGAAGCAATGGGAGTTGGAAAGACATTTAAATGAGCCAGTTCCTCTCCTGGTTGGGATGTGACTGGTCTCTCCCAGTGTTCAGACTGGGCAAATCTTCCTCCAGGGGCTGAATGGCGATTCCCCAGCTGTGTGGGTTACCAGGTCCCAGGAATCACAGAATTGTAGAATCATTTGATTGGAAAAGACCTTTGACATCATCAGGTCCAACCATCCCTGCCCACTGCTAAACCATTCCTGAGCACCTCATCTGCCCGTCTTTTAAACACCACCAGGGATAGGGACTCCACCACCTCCCTGAGCAGCATCTGCCTGAGGACCAATATTTATATCCTAGAGTGCATCTTAATGAAGCTTTTGCACTCCCTTCCTTCTGCTCTTTACGGTGTGCTCCTTCATGAGGCTGCAGGTTTTACAGAAGGGGCACCTGAAATAGAGACTTCCAAGGTTGTGCAGCGAGGGCTGGAGTCCTCACTTGCCTTTGGAGGAGAGGTGCCAGCCTGGGCCTCTTCAGAGATGGCTCCCACACTTGTTTTTTCACTTGTTTTTTTCATGAATCTCTTCCTTCCTATCAGGACCATCTCGCCGGAGTGACTTGGAATCTCTGGGCTACTGTCTTCTGAAGTGGCTTTGTGGCTTCTTGCCTTGGTCTGATGAGCTGGACAAAGTAGAAACTGTGATGGAAAAGAAGGAAAAGTAGGAGAAATCATCTACTCTCTTGGGAAATGCTCAGCAGAAAACAGTGAGGGAGGTTTTGTGACTGAAGAGAAAGCACTCGGTCACAGTGGGATGTGGGTAAATCCCGCTGCAGAGGCTGAACCTGAGGGTGTTTGGTGACCCCTGGTTTCTGCTCTGTTCAGAACGTGGCCGTCTGAATGCAGCCTTTTTGTTTTCCCCTGGTGCCAGAGACAGGCTGTTCAGGTATCTGCTCCATTGCTTCTCCCCTGATGGCACTCTGCACTGATTATTCCAGGTACAGAGGGGATGTGAAATGCCTTCTCCGACTGTGCTTCAGGCAGAGACCCATTCCAGGTACGGGCTTGCTCTCTGCAACAGCGGGACTGGGGCTGAGGGACTGACTGCACCTGAAGCTGGAACCCTCTCTGCGCTGGGGTGCTAAGCCAGGGTGGCTTCCACTGGCAGCAGCAGCCACGCCTGGCACAGACTGGTTGGCACCTTCCTGTGAACAAATCCCTTGTCCATTTTACAGCAGAACAAGGAGGGCTGCTGCCCATGTTCTGTGGTTTTGAGCCTTGCTGAAGAGGCGAGCGTTTTGGGAACTCTAAAAATGCAACATCTGGGGCTAGAGGTCATTTCCCCCTTCTGACTTTGAGCTTCCTGTTACCCTTTGGGTTTGTTTTCACTCTGGAGTTGTCTGCAGTCTGAGAAGGCTCTCTGATGGCTTTGTAAGGACACCTGGAGCTGCTGTGCTGCTCCACGCAGTGATCTTCCTTGCCTTGCAGATGCCCTGCAGAGCTACCTGCAGCAGGTCATGGCCCTGGACTATGAGGAGAAGCCTGACTACGAGGCCCTGCGACAGCTCTTCAAGAAGCCACTGGAGAAGATGAAAGCTTCAGCTTATGACCCTGTGGACATCAAAATGGTGCCCTAAGTAAGTGCCAGTAGTTTAGGCTGCAGCAGCAGAAAGCACTTGTCCTGCTGGCACAGGGCTGCTGCCCTCCTCCGTGTGCCCGGGAGGTGAGGACAGAGCAGGGTGCTCCTGGAGATCTCTCCTGGTGGCTCGTGGAGGTAGTACAGGCCCTCCAGCCTTCCCTGCCAAGAGATCAGTCCTGCTAAGCCTGTGTTACAGCATACGTGCCCTCAGTGTCTTCTGGACATCCTTGTCCTTGGAGGAACACCACAGGAGTTAATAAAGCAAAGACCAGGGCAAGGAGGTGCTAACAAAATGCAGACTGCAGTCTTTCTGAAGAAAACAGTCATTTGTCTAAAAGAACTGAGGCTCTGGGCTGTGTACTTTCCTTTTCCAACAGCAGCTGTGGTTCTGGTTTATGGCCTGGGGCAGTAAGTGGTGGTTCTCCAGGCCCAGGTGCTGGTGTATTCATGAGGCACCTTCAGGATTGAGACTTGACAGGGAGACAGGTCTGGTTTTAGCCCAGGACTGCCTCAGCTGAGGCTGTACCAAGCAGCAGGCCCTGGGAACACAGAGCTGGCTCCTCATCATCCAATTGATGCTTCCTGGGAGGGAATTGTACTGATTAATGTTCCTATTTTGTGCCTTTTCTTTCAGCTCAAGAAAACTTGCACAGGGAAAAAAAAAAAAGTCAAAACTTTCTGCAGGCCTTTCCCACGGCTGTTTAACTTTTACCTACCTGTTTTAGAACTGAGAAGATTTTATAAGTGTTTTATTCCAGTTTTAATGTGACCTAGTGCTGATTTTTGAGCTGCTGCTGTACTGAGTGAATGTGAAGATGCTCCTGCATGGCCAGTTGTAAGCAGTAGCTGGAGACTGGACTGTAGCCACCAGGAGAAGCCTGGCAATGGAAAACTATATCAGGGACTTCTTTTTTCTTAAACTACAGCAGCTGTACCTAGTTTTGTAATAAACGTTGTGGACAAGCACCAGGACTGCTCTCTGCTGGTGATTGGGCCCACTCCAGGCCTTTCTGCAGGCTCTCTGGGGGAGCTGTGAGGGTGCCTTGAGCCCTCTTGTTACTCTGTGTGCAGGGTGCTCTCCCAGCAGCTCACGATACCAGTGCAAACGCCCTACAGGCAGTGCCAGCTGCAGCTTAACCATGAGAAGCTGGCCCAGACCTCAACCCTGACCTCCTGCTCTGCCACCTCCTCTGTTCTCCAAGCCCTGGGTCAGTGAAACAGGCCATGGGATACCACTCATGGAAGTAAGACAGGAGCCAGCTCTATTAAAAACAGTTTTATAAAAAAAGTCCCTGCACTGCATCTGAACTGCTGCCGCCTGCCAGTCATTTCGGAGCAAAATGGGAGTCGTGGAGTCCAGTTCCAGTGTCAAATGCAGCGATGTCTCCTGGGAGTCTTGTACCTTGGTATTCCAATGCTCACTACCTGTTTGTAAGAAGAGGGCTGTCCCCTGGGCAGTCTGAGCCCAGGCTGAGGTCAGTGGAGGGGGGTTCTTCACAGCGGTACTGACGCAGCACACATCTCCCTTTGGATAAGAAAAGCAGATGCTGCCCGCAGCAAAGCTGAAACTGGGGCTTTCCTCAGCCAGACCCTGCCCTTCCTGTGCTGCAGCCTGGTTCTAGTGTTCAAGTGATTTGTGCTTTACGAGAGGACACATAAATGGAAACAGCAAGGAAGACTGTGAGACGGGAAGTGAAATGAGGTGACAGTGAGCCCACAGTTCCAGCAGACGGGGAGTTCACAGACCGCAGTGCTGTGGGACTGCGCAGGGAAGCGTTAAGGCACAGAAGGATTCTTCAGGGGAGGAAAACCTGGCAACCAGAGCCTGAGGCACATGTGGTTTAAAACCATCTGAGAGGTAGGTAGAAAAGAAGCTCAGACCTGCAGTGAGCCTTCATTTACCTCTTGATTGTATCCATAAAAACCTTGTATCAGTGCAGCAAATGGTACATACAGAGAAGAGGGAAGCACCAGGTATCTGGACAGAAGGAAAAGGCAGCACAACCTCAAAAAGGTCTTTCAAGTGGGAGAATTCAAGCATAGTGTTCCATCCAGTAACTTGAGAACCAAAGTCAATTCCTTTCTCTTATAGTGCCAGGGCTCACAGCAAAGCAAGGGACACAACAAGTTCTTTTCTATAACCAACGAAGAACGATAAGAGACAGCTATAAAGTTTCCTAAAGTTTCCTATGTGGAGAAGAATCTTAATTTGCAGAGGATCAGACAGAAGGGAATACTTTAAAAAGGCAGCTGTCAAGGAAGGAAGTGGCCCAGAAGGGGGCTACAGGATTACAGGACAGGCAAAGGTGAGGGAAAAGAGCTCTTTCTGGAGGTATTGTCAATTATTCACTATGTGATCCCTGTAGGACTACGACAGAAACACTGTTTCCAGGAAGCCTGGAAAAATAAAGAGGATGGAGAAATCAGAGGCTTAAGAAGCCCAGGTGCCCCCTTCCTTCACTGTGCTCTGCCGTGTGTTTCCGCTTGACCTGCCGTCGGTCGCTCTTGCCCTCGCAGGGCCTGGCGCCGAGCGGCTGCGACCAGGAGTCCCGGGCGCTGGCTCTGCCGAGGGACGGCACTGAGGTAGGTTTGAGAGGTACACCAAGGCTGCCTCTGACGGAAGACATGGGGCTGGCACTGTTGACAGAAGAGTAACCAGAGCTCCCTTCCAGGTTAGGATGCCGTGGGGTGAGAAATACCGAAAGGCTGCGAGTGTTATCCAGCGGCTGAGCTGCCTTTGGCGGTGGCGCCGGCTCAGCCCACCCCACGGAGAGGTCCTCGTCACTGGAGTCCTGGCAGCAGTGGTCTGCAGGGTCCATGTAGACCACCGTCACGTCCAGGATCCCACTGGGACTTGTCACTGCAGGGTGATAAAAGGAAAAGGTCAGTTTTGATCTGGGCAACCGCAAGCAGGCACTCGGCACAGAACCAAGCAAGAGCATAAACCTTGTGTCTGCTTCCACGGGGAGGGGTGGGCAGAGCTCACCCTCCTTGCAAACAACAGCTCTACCCCCTCGGGCTGTTTGGGCAATGAACAGCCATGGTTTAAATGGTCATAGGTTGGACTAGATGATCTCAGAGGTCTTTTCCAACCTTGTGATACTGTGAACAGCCAGTCCCAGAGTCAGCAAAACACAGGGATAATGGAGCATCTGACACAGCGGGGCTGATCATCCTCTTTGGTTCCACTACTGGCAGTACCTGAACTGGCTCCCTCTGGAACACCACGCAGCTACAGAGCCCTCACCACATTCAGGAGAAATGGAGAATCAATCTGTAAATCCTCAACAGCCTAACAATTACAAGCCTTGGGCAAGGGGGAGAGCAGTTCCAACTGGTCTTCAGCTGGAAGTTCAGGCTTCTGCTGCCTGAGACAGCTTTAGTTCTCTCATCTGCTGTTCATAAGAAGAATAAAACCCTCACCGTCTCCCTCTCGCTCGCCTTCACTTTCCTGATCGCCTTCGTAACCAGAGCAGGAATCTAAGCTCCAGTCGAGGAAGTTGTCCAGCAGACTCTCCTCCGGGGTGGAGAGCTCGGCCGTGGGTGTGGTGACAAAGCTGCCTCTGTCCTCCTGAATGCTCTCTTCCCTCCTCCTGCAGGCACAAAATCCAGAATCACACACTGAAAGCCAAGTCATTTTTTTTCTCTTTAATAGGTATGGCAAGGTAATTACAGTGAAATGGATCTTATTTAAGGATGGAACCTCAAGGTACCAGAGGGGAGGAAAGGCTTGTGCTACTTCAGAGACAGTGACAGTGAGGAATTATACTCACCTTTTCGTTCTCTTTCCAGAGGGAGAGCTAAGGAAAGTCTGAATTTCCACCACGTTTGTGTGCAAGGGACTGGGCTCCGGTTCCTCCTGTTTCACACCCAACAGTGAACACAGCTGGCTGTAACTCATCATCTGAAAACCAAAAAGCCAGTAAGAATTAGACCGTGTGATTCCCTCTGCCGTGAGGCTCTCAGTTTTCTAAGATAAACCTATCCCGATGAGCAGTTCCGAGCGGTGCTCAACCAGAGCGATTCCAGACCCTGCAGATCAAGTTTAAAGCCACCACTTTTAGATACTCTCTTCTCCAAGAGTCTAAGAAGTTAGAACCTGCTTGCCATCACTTGGAGCTCACCACATCCTGCCGTACGGCAGCTTTGCTGTGGGGGTCAGACATCAGCACAGGAAGACAGAGCTCACCCACCTTTTCTTTGCCTATTTCTTCATAACGCTCGTCTTCAAATCGTTGTTTCACTGCCGTTAAGGACACCTGCCTATAATCCTTTGGGACATCATCATGAAAACTGGAAAGAAAGATTAAAGCCTCAGTCTCGGTGTGGATTATATGAAATTATGTCAACCAAACCTGCCCATTTAAGGACTTCCCCTCTGCCCAGCTCAGCTCTGTGCCAACAAAGTTGGTGTTTCAGCAGAGCCAGGACACTTGGTTTCTCAGCATATGAACATCTAATGTCTTTTCTGTTCCTTGAGGTAAACAAGATATTTGCCCTGTACTCTTTAAAAATGAGCTACTTTTGCTACAGGAACTACTCCTGAAGCTCACCCACAGCCAGTTCTAATCTTCTGAAATCTGCTGAAAACAGTGATGCTTGGCAAGCTGCAACTGTTAGTCTTGAGAAGCTTCCCACCCAGGACCACTATCAGTTGGGAGAAATGGAAGAGCTGTCCCTGAGCTGGCCCCCAGGCCTCTGTGCCTTGTGGGGGGAAAACACAGAGGCAAGGCCCAAAGCCCCATCCTTCATGGGAAGGGCTGACTGGACAGATACAGCTTGTTTGCAAGAGCTGGAACCCAAGAACTCATGGGCCTGCCCAGGAGAGTTCCAGAAGCATTACCACTTTTGGTGGAGGCTCAGCACACAGGGCAAGAGGTCTTCAAAAGAGAAACCGATGCACTCGGACAGCTGGCTGGTCCAGGGCCGTGCTGGGGAAGGGAACACACAGAACTGTTTCACAAAGCTCAGTTGTGCAATCCTACAGATTATTTTTGTAATGAGCTAAAGATCATTAAGATTTTTACAAGCTTCTGTCTATGCATAGTTTGTTCAAGCTCACAACCACCTTCAAGGACAGGTGTGCCCACCAAACTGAATGATACCCAAAGTATGGAACTCTTCAGTCTCAAACATGAGGCTTGCATGTGTGACAATGATCCAAGGGCTGGAGCACCTCCTGTATGAGGACAGGCTGAGAGAGTTGGGGTTGTTCAGCCTGGAGAAGGCTTCAGGGAGACCTTAGAGCGGCCTCCTAGTACTGAAAGGGCTCCAGGAAAGCTGAGGTGGGGCTCTTGATCAGGGAGTGCAGGAACAGGATGAGGGGGAAGGGTTTTCAGGTGAAAGAGGGAAGATTGAGATGAGATCTTGGGAAGAAATGTTTTGCTGTGAGGGTGGGGAGGCCCTGGCCCAGGTTTCTCAGAGCAGTGGTGGCTGCCCCATTCCTGGAGGTGTCCAAGGCCAGGTTGGATGGGGCTTTGAGCCCCCTGATCCAGTGGGAGGTGTCCCTGCCCATGGCAGGGGGAGGTGGAACTGGCTGGGCTTTGAGGTCCCTTCCAACCCAACCCATTCTGTGATTCTATGACTCTTGTTCATCACAGCTATTAAGAAATAAAATGGACTAAATTCAGCTCTCCATTCTTACATCTTGTATCTCTCCCCATCTTCTCCCCACCTCAAGTGACTGAGACACCTTGCTTACAGACAAAGCAACACCAAAAACCTCCAAAGGCTCCCTAAAAAGCCCAGGCAGCTGCTGTACTGTGCTGCAGCCCCAGGTAAGGTACAGCTCCTTACCTTGCCTGTGCAGGATCTTGGCCAGCAGCAGCGCTGCAGCCGCCAGCCTGGCTGGGGAGTACACACAGAGGCTTGTGTTCAGGAGAGATAGCTCACAGATGAAGCTGTAGAGGTGCAGAGTTCTTCTCTCCAGCGGGACTATCTTTGACAACACTTCCTTATAGTCCACAATGGTAGGTATCTGGTGTGCAAGGGAGAACAGGGGTTGGTTGTGTATTTAAACACAGCTGTTTCCAGGAGATGTTTTCATTACATCAGGCTTCGCTTGTTTAAGCTACTACATTGACATTGAAAAACTCCCCAGTGAAAGAACAAATGGCCTTTTAAAACTTCAGTTTTCATCCCCACAGAAAAGCAGAGGGTCCTGCATCTCCATGCTCTGAGCTGTGCGTGGTGTCCACAGCTGATGGAGAACACTCACACAAAAGCCCCACCAGCCTGGGTAAGGAGCAGTGCTAACCACAACAGCCTGGCTTCAACAGCAGCCCATCCATAACCCAGACTCACCCGTATCTTTCCTTCTAGGGCAGAAATGATCTCACCCATCATTCTGACCAAGTCTTCATATTTGTACGTGTTGTCTGTTAGCCACACAGCTTCCCGTATCGTCAGGATCTCTTTGCTGATGAAACTGCAGTATCAGATATTAACAGTTAACCCCAGAAGAAAGGGAATTGGTGCACCTGTACACTTGTGGTTTTGTGGCAGATAAATGCACCCAGGATGACCAAAGAGCTGAACAACTTCATGAGGTACTTTTCCCGGGAACAGACCAGGACAGAAAGAAGAAATGAAGGTACTTGCAAACAGCACCTGCAGGGTGTTTGTCAGCTCCACAGAGGCTCCCACAGCTGAAATAACAACTTGGGGAAAGGGGAGAAATGCTGCTGGGCCCCCTCACTCCAGTGCCGGTCCCTGCTGCTCAGCTCGGGCACTGCTGGGATGCAGGATGATGTGTCAACATAGGGATACCTTCTGGAGCCAGGGATGTTCCTGGGCTTGGTGACAGCCCTTGGCAGGGTTTTGGGACTCACTCACGGCCTCCTGCTCCTGTTCAAACCTCACGATGCTGCAGCGCATCTTATTTATTTATCTTCATTTAGTTCACCTTTAAGCTGAAACTGCCTACAACAACGTTCTTTAATTCCTCATTTATGACACCTCTCCTAGGTTAAGATGCAAGATATTAATAGAACTAACACAGAAGAATAATCTTGCACCAGACCACGCTGTTCACCTGAGCGTAACAGACTGAACTGGGTAACGACACCGCTGCAGGTGTTCCTGAGGGGGGTCACTCATGCTAATATGGCACGAGCGACTTCAATTGCTGACAGAATGCATTTGGACCAATCCACCACTGTGGAGCTTTTTCAGATCCATAAACATGTTCAAGGAAATAATTTTCTGTCCCATTTGCATAGACTCTGTGTTTTTGTATGCAAATACAGTTCAAGCGGCAAAGTAGAGGGAAGGCAACTTTTTTTCTGATATTAATATTAACAAGAGAGGAAAAAAAAGCTTGAGCTGCAGTAATTAATTTGAAGAATCAGCACAACCACCTCTGCTCAGCAGTCAGAGCCCCTACCGTGTGCAAATGACCATGCAGGCTATTCCCAAAAGCTGGAGCTGAGTCCGAGGGACAGGTCTTAGCTTCAAATAACGATCCACGCATCCTACTGTCATGTGAAGGCACAGGCTAGAAAAGTCTTTCGTGGTAGCCACTTCTACCAGCCAATCGACCAGGATGTACCTAGAGAGGGAAGAGACAACCCACGCAGTTAGCACCCCCAGACCTGTGCCAGACAACCCCCCTACTCTTCATTTCGAGTCCCATCTCACAGTATCACAGTATCATAAGGTTGGAAAGGACCTCTGAGATCATCAAGTCCAAACTATAACCTCAAATGTCCAATCAAGGAATTCAACCAAAGAATGTTCAGAATAGTGACACGTTGCACTGAGATAAGGATCTGCTGTTATCCTCACAAGGGGCCTCACAAGGGGTCGTTGAGCTGTTTGTGGAATGGAATTAGAAGTAAGAACCTGTAATCAATAGGTACTCGCACAAGGAAAGGTGTAGGGCAGTTTAGAGGCTGAAGGGCACCTAAGATACCTGGATCCAATCTCAGACCACCTCTGTGGCCTCCTCTGGGCTTGCTCCAACAGATCCATGTCCTTCCTGTGCTGAAATCATGCACAGGAGGAGATACATCACAGAAGAGCAAAGCAAAAAATGCCACCTTCCAACAGACCTCCTTCTGGACTTGTTCCCTCTACAGAGGTAAAGGACACAGGCACTGGTTTCTGCTGTGTGGCCTGTTGCCCAGATAGGAGTTTTTACCTCATTGTTTCATTCATCCCTTTCTGCACAGTGAAGATACTTTGCTTGCTGATAGGAAGGGAAGCTTGAAAGATTTGAGACACCATTTCACTGGAAGATTTTGCTTCTAATCCTAGTTGGTTTCCACTCCCACAGGCTTTGGCTAAAGCCATCTGTAACAGAGAGAACACAAAAGTTTAATTTCTTTTACCAAATGGAAACTAAAGCAGCACAGAATGGCCCTGTAATTTTCCTGCTGAAACAGAGACTGACAAACTACTTGAAAGGCAACAGAACTGGCAGTTCTTAGTTTGGCTTAAATGTTGGATGCACACATTATTTAGAGTAGGCCTTTAAGTCCATCAAAAGCCGCATCCTTACTCAGCCTGTACCACAGACACGCAGTGTTTTCCAAGAGGGGATCTGCAGAGCACATATATATGGATATTATTCAGCAATTTTGAATTTGCTTCTAAAGGGAAGAGTCCAAACCTTCAATGACAGCACAGACAAGACCAAATAAAGACTGTTTTCCTAGGAAAAGTCAGTCTTACCTGTGCTTCCCAGCAGCCCTTTGCTGCGTAGTCTCGTAGCTGCCTGAGACTTTGGAGGTATCTGCCAGGATCCGACATCTACAGAGGGGAATGCAAACAGATTTCATTACCTTTACACAACAAACAGAAGGACTGTAGTACCCATGGCCAGAGACAAAACCCTGCCTGTGGCTATGTCTGTTATTCCAGCAGTCATCGTGACAATATTGCTGTTGAGAAGCTTTCTTCAGTCCTTGACCAGGTCTCAGAGGAACAAGACAGGTCACCTGGGGCTCTGATGTGTGAGCTTTGGCAAATTCAGGGATCCTAATGCAGGCAGTTCCCCCCTCCTGTTCCCAGGTGAGCCGTGTGATCCCCAGCCAGCAGTGCCCATGCCTTTAGCAGTCAGAATAGAGAACTGCTGCTCACACCTCGCTGCAACTGCTGGTGGACTCACTTTGAACACCAAGGCAGGCACCAGTGCTCATTTGGGAGAGTTCTTGGTGCTCTCCTTGTTTATGAAGAGGGTAAGCTCTGAGGAACAAAAATTTCTCCCTGTGTTCCTTCATTGCACATAAGAGGTGCAGAAGTTACACTGAAAAAGTTGTTTTGAGACAAGACCCCACTACTTACAGCAGCCTTTCTGTTACTTTCCCAAAGGAGGTAGGAGCTGTTCAAACAACCCTGTTTTGAAGATTCTTCAAACAATTCAAGGGATTCTTTCCTCTTTTCTTCATCCTAAGAACAAAAGGCAGGGTGGTATTTTTGCTGCCCAGCCAGCTGGATACCAGATCTTGATACTTCAGAAGGCCCAGAACAGCTCTTTACAGGAAGCTACGGAGCAGAATCAATTGGCTGCGTCCCCCTCAGGCTGAGAGGGGGCTCCCACACCCACCCAGTGCTGCTGTTGGACGACCTCAGCTCAGGAAGCAGTTAGTTTTCCCCTCAGCCAGACAAAAGCTTTCTGGCTTGCTTGCCACTGAGGGATAACTTTTGGCTTTCACATGCATTTTGACTGGAAGGCTTCCTTTGGGACCAATAACACTGCAAGCCCATGATCAAGCCAAAATTAATGTGACTGTAAAATTCAGCAAACTAAGTGGATAATGTTCCTTTAAACAACGAGAAAATTAAACTCATGAGAGCAGAAATTCTCAGGTCACTTGAGGAATCAGAGCATGTGGCTGATTTTTGTTTTCAAATCAAGGCAAACAGCATCAGCATCACCAAAAAAGCACCCAAACACATCAATCAGAAACACTGCTCACCTCAGAGAGACTCAAGACCTTAGCCAGGCAATGGAGAATAGATCCTTTCTGAGCCTGAAGAAAGCATTAAGATAAAGCATTATTAAAGACAAGGAACAGTAGCAATTTTTGCCAGTAATTCCAGACTACAATTCTGTTTGCCTTTCAATCACTTCTCTCCCTTGTTTTTCTCAACGTTTTATCTTTGAGTCAGTACTGGATCTCCCAAAAGAGACAGAAGAGCCCTCTGGCACTCACGATGCGCCAAGCGTAGGTTGGCAATAAATACATTAAAATGATTAATCTGCAGTCATTTAAGCAAAAAGAGGAAAGGAGCTCCTTAGGGCAACAAAAATGTATTTGTTCCAGAAGAATTGGATGCAATTACAAGTCTGTGTTGAAGTCAAAGGCAGAAAGAAATCTTACCTTCTCCAGCTGACACTCTGCCTTGAGGCTTGCGTAGACCACAGCTTTACAACAGCTTCCACTCAAGGACCAGGGAGGACGGATAAAAAGCCAGATGAAGGGGGCTGCACTCACATTCAAACACTCTGCCAGACTGAAGAAATGTGATGCCTTTAATCCATTCACTTCTGCACGACCCTCGTCGGAAACGGACACTGAACAAAAAACACCAGCCAGAAACAGTTTAGAGTTTGTGCCCGGGCGCTGGGCATTTAGTCAGGCCACGACAGACAACAGGATACAAGGAACAGTGTCTTCCCTTTGGAGCCTTAAAAAATCATGGAGATGGCAAAAGAAGAAAAATCTTACTGCAATCGGTCTTTAGGAAGGTACAACCCTAATCTGGGAACACACACAGAGACATTCTGCAAACACCACACTCAGAGCCACGTTAATTCCTGCCCAAGTACAAATGAGTGGGTATGGAACTCATTGCTTTGCCAGCTCCTTCTGCAAGAGCCCCTCTGTCAGCCACTGGTCCTGTGCTGATCTGACAGGTGAGATCAGCAGCCAGGTCTGAGCTAAAGTTTACAAAGGATTACTTCTAAACACAAATCCATACGCTGCCCATTGGCTCATTTCCTGCTTTTCAAAGAGCTGTGCTCACAACAAGAAAGACACTGAAGTGCTGGAGCACATCCAGAGAAGGGGAACAGAGAATAAGACTTATGGGGAGTGGCTGAGGGACCAGGGGTTGCTTAGCTTAGAGAAAAAGAGGCTGAGGGGAGACCTCATCACTGCCTACAGCTGCCTGAAAGGAGGCTGGGGCAAGGTGGGTACTGGTTTCTTCTCTCGAGTGACAGTTCGAGAGGAAACAGCCTCAAGTTGCACCAGGGGAGGTTCAGATTAGACATCAGGAAAAAATTAATCACTGAAAGGGTGGTCAGGCCCTGGCAGAGGCTGCCCAGGGAGGTGGTGGAGTCACCATCCCTGGAGGTGTTTAAAAGACAGGTAGATGAGGTGCTTAGGGATATGGCTTGGTAGTGGACAGATGTGGTTGGACTTGATGACCTCAAAAGCCTTTTCCTACCAAGTGATTCTGTGATTCCATGACACTGTTAACAGTCAACAGTTCAGTGGGCAGTGCTCAGCCTGCACTGAAAGGTGAAACTGGAGAGGCATCACAGCAAACAAGACCTCACCACCCGCTGGAGACAGCAAGCTGGCTCTGCACTTCACTGCTCTATAGCCTGGGTACAAAAGCATCTGTGTTTGAGATACAGCTCTGTGGGTAGCCAGGAAACACGCCAGTGTTTCGATGGGACAATTGCCCTGACCTGTGTCCATAAATAAGCCTTTAGCCCATCTACATCACCTGCCACGCCACGTTCCCCAAGGAGCAGAGGGCAAGCACCCACACTTACAGCCTTCGTTGTACAGGTACGCTATCCCCAGCTTCACAGCAGCTTCAAAGTTCCCTCTTTCGGCAGCCCTGAGTGGGAAACAGAGAAGACCCTTCAGGTTGAAGCCTGTAGGAGCTTTGAGGCCCATGGGCTCACACCAGCTATGTCAGCAGGGGCCAGGCTGTCAACGTGGCGATACCTGAATCTGGTGAGCCACCAGCACGTGGACATTCACTACAGAAGTGAAGCATAAGCCATGCTCTGGCTTTTCTTGCTTCAACCCTTTCACATGCCCATGTCCAAGGCTTGACAATTCACAGCACCCATTTCCCATTGCCATGCAACATCCCCAGTGCCAGAACGCATTAATGTATTGTGGTGCTGGCACCTCCAAGGATGTGCACCAAGCCCTCGTGCTCCAAACCAAGGAACAGGTAACAATTGTGTTCAGAAGGAACATAATCCATGCATTGAAGCTCAGGCAACACTCACAAGCAAAACGCTTATCACGACATTCAAACTGACAGATGCCCTTCAAATCACATTGATAAAAAGATGCTCTCCTTTGTTTTGAGGCAGATTTGTCATTACCCTTCGAAGCTTCACTCATCTTAATCCTGAAATATACTTATTTTTCAATAACCTGGTTTGCACAAGGCATGACTCAACCATCTCAGAAACATGGTTATGCTCTGGGGCCTCTGGTCTCACCTGCACATTCGTATGGAAGCACCACTAACAGGTTTTAGTGTGCTGTGTTCCAATATGGAATATTCATGCCCTGGAAGTGAAATAGCCTTCATCCACGCAACAGGCCCTGCTCCAGTACAAGTGACAGCAGTTCTGAGCAGCAGCTTAGATCTGAAGTCAACAGTTCTTTACCATCCTCAGCAAAGACTTCTACTACAAGGGGAAGTCAGATCCTCACGTACAGCAAGGACTGACCAGAACTGTGTATCTACCTTCAAACATCCTCATCTACAGTGTCAGACAAATTGGATTCTTAAAGCTCACCTTTCAAACACCTTCAGGTTGTTTGGAGAAGGCCATATTCCTTGGAAACTTGCACAGGCCCACACACTAGCATGATTATCCACAAGGTATCTGAGATGTGAGTGCACCTGTGAGGTGAGAGCGTAAAATAATAACTACTAAAATAAAGGTGTCAACATAAAAATAGTGCTTTGCAATTTAATTTTAAATAGGTAGCTAATTAATCCCTTGTTAATCGTAACTCAGTATCTCCCTGATCACCACTAAGGCAAGAGATGCCAAACTAAACTCATTGTTCAGCTGCAGCAATCTAAGCAGGACAACTCCCACAGCAAATTTACACAGAGCACTCCAATGTTGCTGCTGATCTGCTTAAGCTCCAGTAGTGGGAGATAAAACTGCCACCAGGAGAGCGAGCATCTGATTGCTGTGTATGTTCTCTCTGCTTCTCTCCAGGTTTGCCCCGACCCGAGATGCCAGCAGTTCCCATGGCAGCCCCGGCTTCCAAAGGCAGAGACGAACCATGGGGCACGACCGAGGGACTCACCGCTCTGACAGAGAGGATGTCCTCTGCAGGAAGGCCCTTCAGCACGTGAAACAGAACATCCTCAGGCAGACTTAACAACGTCAGGACTCGAGGCCGTTTTTTTAACCTTCGCTTCGAAGGGAAAGAGAAACACCTGGAACATCTACAGTGAACCACTGGAAAAAAAAGCATGGGACAGCTCGGTTAGTGATGGAATGGAACTGCACAAGGAAGAAAGGCACTGCAGAGCACACACACAAACGTGTTTGCTTGAGTACCCATTCACTGCAGCACAGGACATGTCCTGAAACACATTAGTCCTAGAGCAATCCACCCTGTGCCAGACAGCACCACAGGTCAAAGCCATGGAGCAGACTTGTTTGGTTTAGTGCAGCTGGGAGCTTGGGAGGGATGGCTCAGGCACTCTTCACTGAGGAGAAACCCTCTAGGCCCAAGCTCCATCACTGGACTGTGTTGAGTTAAACTGTCACTACTACAACTCCATTTACCTTGCACCCCTTCCCCCCAGTTTTTCATTCTTAATTAACGGAAGTCCTTGGAATGTTACCAGGGAGATCAGGAGGTGCAGACCCACCAAACCAGCTCAAGCCCAACTTTCTAAGCAGCCATGGTGCTCATGGAAGAGCCCTAAGAACCAGAATATCCTCTTCAGAAGTTGCAGCATTCATAGGTTAAGGCATAGCCTACACTGTCTGTTCCTTGTTAAGACAAGGTTTAGCCTCATTGCATTCACCAAGAGAAGAAATCAATTCAATGGATGAAACAAACCCAAGAAGAGCACGTAAGTGCTCCTTGCTAGGACAGACTCGGACTCCCTGGTGGAAAGTTCAGGTCCTTCTCCATCTCCCGGGATAGCACAGTGTCTGGGCAGTTGCTACAGGCCCCTGCCTGCCATCCAGAGCCCAACTCCCCAACAATGGCACGAATTCCAACACAAAAGCACATTCCCCAGCCTCAACCTGCAAGTGGCAGTGAAGGATTGCCCTCAGAATGGCCATGGGGCAAGAGGACCCCAAGCCATCCCAGTTCCTGCTGCACCTTGCCAGGCCCTGCCATGCAGCAGCAGGATTCCACCAGGGCTGCTGTCACATCAGCCTCCCAAGCCCTTGGAGAGGTACACACAAGCCAGAGAAGGCCATTCCTGAGCAAGAAAAGGGCTGAACAGGGTCTTTGCAGACAAAAGGGCTCAAAAATTTAATTCTGAAATGAAAGTTCAAGTTCCACAAATTAAAGGGCCATGTAACAGTCTTTGTCTTTATTACAGACGATTTCAAGGTTGTCAAATCTGGTCTCAGCCTTATACAAACAGATCGCAGTTTGGAAATTTATTTACTGGCTTGTTTAATAAGTTTAATAAAGACACAGGCTCCACTGGAGAGCTCAGCCCTGCACGACACACAGGTGCCAGCACTGCTTACCCTGTCTGCACTTGCTCATCTTGCTCATTGTGAGCTGGAATGGTTTCTGACATAAATGAAACAAGCAGAGCCAAAGTAGCAGTGGAACACTCAGCACAAGAAGGACACGGAGCTGTTGGGAGTCCAGAGGAGGCCATGAAGATGATCCAAGAGCTGGAGCACGTCCTGTATGAGGACAGGCTGAGAGAGACGGGTTGTTCAGCCTGGAGAAGAGAAGGCTGTGGGGAGACCTTAGAGCAGCCTCCCAGTACTGAAAGGGGCTCCAGGAAAGCTGGGGACAGACTTTTCAGCAAGACCTGTTGTGACAGGACAAGGAGTAATGGCTTTAAACTAAGCAAGTGGGGATTTAAACTGAATGCAAGGAAGAAATTTTTACACTCAGTGTTGAGGCCCTGGCCAGGTTGTCCAGGGAGGCAGTGGAGGCCCCATCCCTGGAGGGGTTCAAGGCCAGGTTGGATGGGGCTCTGAGCAACCTGATCTGGTTAAGGATGTCCCGCTCCTGCAGGGGGTTTGGACTGGATGAGCTGTAAAGGTGCCTTCCAACCCAAGGGATTCCATGATTCATTCCATGACTTTATGAATCCATGCTCCAACCCCCCTGTTACCGATGAAGCAGAGCGAGCTGGAGCTGCACAGCCCCACCAGACAACAGGGTCAGAGGCTGAGGGAACGATGCAGCTCGAGTTCTTTTTCACAACGAAAGTAAGAGGTGGCTAAAATGCCAGGGTGAGGACAGAGGATTTTAATCAGGCCAAAATTCTTCTCCATTACTACTTTCTTCCCATTGGCCTGCTCTCCTGCTTTGGGCAATCACCTCCTGGTTATCACTATGGAAAGCCTCCTGGTCTCCCACTCAGCCCTGGGTTCTTTACACAGAACACCAGTGAGAGACTGGAGCAGCACTGCACCGCAATTTGTCTTGGAAAAGGAAAGAGCATCAGCTCTTCCCAGCTGCAGATGAACAGAAAATCATATGGACCAAGCAGGGACACCATCAGCTCTTCCCGAGCCCACAGAACCGGGCCACATGGACCACACCACCAGCACAACACTTACAGACAAAGCGAAGCTATTGGGTCAGGCTCAGTTACTTCACTAAGGTTTTTCAGGAGGCAAAGGGAAGCTTATCCAGGTTTTCAGCAGGATCCTTAAGAAGAAGCTGGAGACTCTGAAATGGTCCATGAGCCATGACCACCACCGCACTAATACAGGCTCTTCAGTTCACATATCATAGTATCATGGAATAGTCTGGGTTGGGTTGGAAGGGACATCAAAGCCCATCCAGTTCAACCCCCTGCCATGGGCAGGGACACCTCCCACTGGATCAGGGGGCTCAAAGCCCCATCCAGCCTGGCCTTGAACACCTCCAGGGATGGGGCAGCCACCACTGCTCTGGGCAACCTGGGCCAGGGCCTCCCCACCCTCACAGCAAAACTTTTCTTCCTGAGATCTCAACTCAGTCTCCCCTCTTTCAGCTCAAAACCATTTCCCCTTGTCCTATCCCTGCACTCCCTGATCGAGAGCCCCACCCCAGCTTTCCTGGAGCCCCTTTCAGTACTGGGAGGCTCTAAGATAAAATATCTACACTATATTTAAATCCTCATCTCAGTCTCCCTTCTTTCAGCTGAAAATTGTTTCCCCTCACCCTACCGTGCTGTTAACGACTTCAGCGCTCCAGGCTGAACGAACGAACCGCCACCGTTGACACCCAGCGGTGCCCAACACCCGGCAGAAAACCGTTCTCATCACCCATTCCCCACCCAGTCCCCTGGTGTGCGCTGCCCTCGCTCCCTCGCACTCTCCGTCGGAAGCTCGGGCTGTGTCACTGCTGGGGTAAGGACCGGGGTCCCACACGGCTGCGCTGGCACCGGGACAGCACGGGGCTCCCGGGCAGAAGAGAAAATCCGGTAGCAGAGACAGAAGCTGCCCGGGGTATTCCCAGTTCGCTCCTCAGGCAGCCGGAGGAAGCTCTGGAGCTGCCCCGCGGGACCGGAGCCCGAGCCGCCGTTAACGCCGGGCACACCGGGAGCCGGGATCCCCGCGTGCCGCTTTGAGCGCTGGGATAACGGCGAGCGTTACCGGCCCTCAGCTCCGGTACCGGGCTGCACCAGAGGGACTGCACACAGCCCGAGCACCGGGCGTGAGGGGCGGACTGGAACCGGGACCGGGAGCCCCCGGCGGCGCCGGCATCGCCCTCAACCGGGAGCCCAGGAGGGCACCGACCAGGACGGGGACGGCAGCGGCCCCGCCGCCATCCGCTCCGCGCACAGACTCCGGGTACCCCCCGAACTGCCGCCGCTGTCCCCGCCACTGCCCCCGCCGCCCCCCGAGCCCCCGGGGAGGGTCAGAGCCGTGGGGGAGCCCCGGCGAAGGGCGAGGGAAGGCGCGGGGGCGACCCCGACCCCGCCGCCGCTCCACACTCACCGCCCGCCCGCATCGCGGCGCCGTCCGGAGCAACCACTGCGCCCGTACTGGCCCGGGGGGCGCGAGCGCGGGGCGGGACCGAGATGCGGGGGCGGGGCTTCCCGCCAGACCACGCCCCCTGAGCAGGCCACGCCCCCTCCGCCGTTCACCGCGGGTCAGGGAAGCGCAGACGGCGGGCTCCGCCCAGGCCGCGCCCCCTCACCAGGCCGCGCCTCTTTCCAGGCCCCGCCCCCCCGAGCCCCCCCTCCGCCCGCCATTGGCCCCGCTCCGCCCAGCGACCCCTACCGGCCGCGCGCAAATTTTTTTTTTAAAACACAGCGCACTCTCTGATTGGTCGGGAGGGCTGACGGGAGGCGGTGCCCGCCCCGCCCCGCGGGGTTCTGATTGGACGCTGAGGATGCGAATTCGAATCGGGGCGGTTGGCGGTTCGAGCGTCCCGCGTGCGCGTGCGCGCGGGGCCGGGACCCCAGTAAATCCCGCCGGTGCGGGGTTGCCATGGCAGCCGGCGCCATCTTCCACCGGCGGCCGAGACCGGGATCCCCCGGGGTTCCCTTCCTCTCGCTGCTGCCGCGGTGCTGCTCGCCCACAGCCAGATTGCGAATCCCGGAATCGCTGGGTTGGAAAAGAGCTTTGAGATCATCGAGTGCAGCCGTCCCTGTCCTCTACTGAACCATCTCTGAGCATCTCATCTGCCCGGCTTTTAAACCCCTCCAGGGATGGGGGCTCCACCTCTGACGGTGCCTGAGAGCCCTTTCTGTGAAGGAGTTTTTCCCAATATCCAATCTAAACCTCCGCTGGCACAACTTGAAGGCCACTTCCTCTCATCCCATTCCTTGTCAGTTGGGAGCAGAGCCCAGCACCCACCTCACCACAACCTTTCCAGGAGCTGCAGACAGCGAGGTCTCCCCTCAGCCTCCTCTTCTCCAGACTAAACAGCCCCAGGGCCCTCAGCTGCTCCCACAGCCCCTGGGCTCCAGATCGTTCCCCAGCTCTGTTCCCTTCACTGGATGCACTCTGGCCCTTCAGTGTCCTTCTGGTGAGGGGCCCAAAACTGAACCCAGAATTTGAGGTGCAACCTCAGCAATACTCAGTACAAGGGGACGATCCCTGCCCTGCTCCTGCTGCCCACCCCATGGCTGATCCAAGCCAGGATGCTGGTGGCCTTCTTGCCCAGCTGGGCCACTGCTGGCTTGTGTACAGCCACTGTTGACCAGCACCCCCAGGGCCTTTTCTGACCAGCAGCTTTCCAGCCGCTCTGCCCCAAGCCAGGAGTGTTGTATGAGGTTGTGTCCCAAGTGCAGGACCTGGCATTTGGCCTTGGTAACCATTTCGCCAAGGCCCTCAGCCACACGGTGTGAATGTTGGGATTGTCCTGTGCAGGAACAGGAGTTGGACTCGATGATCATTGTGGGTCACCTCCAACTCAGGACATTCTATGGTGTCCTAAACTGCGGTGTCACTGATCCCAGCTCTGGCCCCTTCATGGCCTTGCGTGAGGGTGAGGGGGAATTAGGAAGACAATGAAGAGTCAAAGTTCAAACCTGAGTAAAGGATTCAGAGGAAAGCCCTGATCCTCAGAAGCCAGAGAGCAGATAGAGATAGAGGAGGGTATTAAAATGCTGGCAGGCACAAAGGGAAAATTTGCTCTTGCTTTGGCTCACCTGAAGCCTTTTTTGACCCTTTTAGAAAAGAACCTCTTGAAGAGGAGCTGTTATTTTATGGGACATAAAATGAATGTGTCATAGTTTGTGGTGGCTGGAAAATCCCAGTAATGAGTACCTTGAATGAACAGCATAATAGAACCATAGAATGGTTTGGGTTGGAAGGGACCTTAAAGCCCACCCAGTTCCAACCCTTTGTCATGGGCTCAAAGCCCCATCCAACCTGGCCTTGAACACCTCCAGGGATGGGATGGCAACAACTTCTCTGGGCAACCTGGGCCAGGGCCTCCCTACCCACAGAGGCAAAATATTTCTTCCAAAGATCTCATCTCATTCTCCCCTGTTTCAGCTGAGAAACGTTCCCCCTCGTCCTATCAATGAACTCCCTGATCAAGAGCTCTTCCCCAGCTTTCCTGGAGCCACTTTCAGTATTGGAAGGCTGTCCTCATATGGGAAGTGTTACAGCCCTCGGATCATCTCTGAACTTCCTCTAACAGATCCATTTTCTTCTTGGATGATCTTCAAGGTCCCTTCCAACCCAAACCATTCTATGGTTCTATGATTCCATGATTCATTTGCAGAAGGCCCCAGAACTTGAAGCAGGATTCCGGGTGATGTCTCGCTAGAGTGGAGCAGAGGGGCAGAATCCTCTCTCTTGCCCTGTTGGGTACACATCAGTCTCAGTGCAGTTGAGGTTTTTTCCTGGTAGTGTGTGTATGAGTCTTATTTGAGGACAACCCTGGATTTCACAAGGTGAATCATGGGTCGAACATGAAATTCTGAATACCTCTCCATGCATGCACCCTACGAGGGGTTGGGACAGTTCTGAAACCTCACCAATGATCTTATTTTGTGGCTGGGAAGGCTGTGCTCAGGCGGCTGGATTGCTTCTCTGAGCTGACACCATGGCATGATGCCAGCCGGGCTCAGATGGACACTGCCTCTTGTTGACTCACAGCACTGTGCAGTGTCCACAGGGACGAGCTGCTTGGGATGGGCTTTCTCCCATGTGGATCCACCTCCGCCTCCAACCGCAAAACTGCGCAATGTTCCTGGGGCGTGCGGCAGCTACTGACGTGGAAAAGCGGTACCAGGAGCACTGGGAATTTTTAGCTTCTTTAATTGTGAAGTATTTCGAGTTAAAAAGTTAATCATGCTGTCAGCTTTTGTTCCTTATTTCCTCTCCCCCTCACAGCTGTTTCTGTCAACTAAGAATAAGTCGAGCCACCAAACAAAACATGGATAACCAACTCAGAGAGCTAAAATTGCCAGCAGAAGATGCTCCTTGAGTCACAGGTGATCCACAGTGCAGAGTCCTCTCCGGTAGATGCAGCAGCAGAGGGAGGCAGGGCACAGGGAAGGTTATATTTGAGGGACAGCTTAGAAATGAGGCCAAGTGGGCACAGGGAGATGGGAGGAGAGGTTTTTGAAAGCAGTAAGCTTTGGCCTGTTTTGTATGGACTGAAATCAGATGGCTGAACAACCAGGTGGTTTTATCGCTGCCCAACAGAGCAGGCCAGAGGCTGAGCAGTGTGTGTTGGGGTTCACAGTGCCTGCACACGACCATCTGGCCAGGTCCTTGAGAGCCTGTGGGGTCTGCAGCCGCAGAGGGGGCGGGAGTGGGACCTGTGCCCTCTCCAAGGGAGAGCTGGGCACCAGGTTGGATTCACTGTCCCTCACACTTCTGCATCTCCTTGGAAAGGCGTTACAAAGTTGAGAGTTGGTGCCTACCGAGGCAAAGGCTCATTAGTGTGCACTGTAATTGCTGCTGCCAGCTCCTCAGCTGTGCTTCCCTTGTTTATCACGCCTCTTTCTCCGCTGAAGAGTCAACAGCGGGTTGTGCTTCTCCTAAATCAGAATGCCTCCTTGCTCCCTTTGCACCTCTTGGCTGAGGAAGGGAGGGTAAATGCAATGAAGAGCATTTGTTCCCTTTAAACAAAAACAAAACGAAAAAAAAAGAGTTGTTATTTAAACAAAACTCACCCCAAGTGAATGCTTACTGGTGAAACTGCCAAACCTGTGACTCTGGGGAAAAGAGATGTGGCTACACTGGCTCCAGGTTCAGTCAAGATGTTGATCTTGTATCCAAAGAGATTCCAGGTCTTGTGACCTGACAGCTAAACACTGCTAGCACAGTCAACAACAACTTCCCCTTTCAAACCTGAACATTTATTGCAAATACCTTTTAATCAAGAAGATATCAGCTTGTGCTTTTCCAAATCAATTTGTGAGAGAAAGAGATTGTCAGTCACTGGTGTCCTCTTTCTCACCAACTCCAACTTTATAAGCCTTTGCAGATGAGTGTTTGTGAAAGCTGTTTTAGAGCCTGTCTGTTTTTCCACCCTAATTTTGATTGCGATCAGATAGGCAGGTTTTAAGCAAAGAGCAAAGATGAACAATTTCAGTCAAATAGGACCTAACGAGAAAGTGATACCAACAAATATGAAGACAGCATCCCATCCGATGTCTTCAGCTGGTGAAGAGAAGTACGAGCAGCTTAATCTGGACATCCAGGGTGGGTTTGTCTGATGAACGAGTTGCAGACGAGCACCTGAGCACTAAAGGCTGCACTGCGTTCTGCTGCAGGAGAAATTCCATTCAGACTGACATTGCCCAGGGGAGCTGTGGGGTTCGCAGAGGTTCCTTCCCTCTGACCAGCACTGGCAAAGACAGCTCCAGAGCTGAGCTGACTGTGATATTGTACGGCTACGTGGGAGTCAATTAGCCAAACTGAAACCCAAGAGAGTAATTAGCTCAGTTGCAGCAACATCACAGCTATGCTGCCTTCAGGAGCCAGCGTTTCTGCGGGGTCTGATGTGATGTCTGCAAAAAATCCTGCCACAAGGAGTCATTTTGGTACAGTTCTTACCAACTCTGTGATTATTCAGTCAATAAAGATGATCGCTTTATACGATAACATCTGGAGAACGCGCTCTGTCAGTGGTCAGTGGTATCTCTCCCACAGTTCAAAGGGCAAACAGAAGCAGTGCAGGCTGTTTACTGGGTGACAGGCTGAATTCTGTGTGAGTTTGCCTGGGAAATTGTTCTCCACTGCCGTATGGCTCAATGATGGAGAGAACAGGAGAGCAAAATTTCTCTTGACAGAGCCAATGGTCAGCTGAAACAGTCACACCAATCTTTGTAACTTCTCCTGCCTCACTCTTTCTAACGACTGGGTTGGAGAAGGAAATTGCTCTCCAAGGGAGGAAAGGGCTTCTCCAAGTCTGCAAATGGAATCCAAATTGGGTGGCAATGTTTGTCTGAGGTCCTTAGGTGATGGAGGCAACCATGTAAAGTTTTATGTCAGGACATGTCAGCATGTTCTCTTCTGGCACATCCCCATCCTGCAGGAATTTCTGCATAACCTTACTGAGTATCATTGACAGTCCATGTGTTTTGTGTTCTTGATAACGTTTTTTGACAACGTGGTTTGGAGGCGGTGTGGCAAATTGGGGTAAAGTGAGGCAAAGCAGGATCTCTGGAATATCTTCATCCTGTTTCCAGACTGTATTTCTCTTTCCTAAGGAACACTCTTGGGAAACGTCCCAGAAGCGTGAAAACCTTCCCTTGCAAATCAGGGCGTGAAACCACCACGAGGTGGCATCAAACCCACGGGATGGGGCAGCAGACCTCCAGCTCGTGGGGTTGTTTTCCCAGTTCTGGAGACACCTCGGTGCTGGAGTCCTAGCCCCAGGAGGAGTGTGCTGATATTTTAGAAGCAGAAGCTCTTAGTTTCACAAACCTTCTTCACGCCTGGTGCTGCGGTGTGTGGTGTCACCGGCTTCCACGACCAGTGCGACTCCATGGCGGTAGGAACATGAGTCATGCTGTCTGCATGAACTCGGTTGATGCAGTGCTTTCGGACATCCAGGTCCGAAAGGTCTGTCCTCATCGAGGCAGAGGAGAGTGAACACGGCTTTTAACAACAAATGACTGGGCAAAAGAGGCTGGTGATGTGTTTCATTGTCCTAGGAAGGGGGCTGTGGTTTCTCCTTGTGCTCTGTACCATCGCCCTCTGGAGTCCCAGTGCACAGGGTGGAACAAGCATCTGCTGCACTCAGTCAGCTCCAGATGTGTACCCAGGTGTTGGCTCATGTGAAGTCCTTGTTCTGGGAGGACAGACTGGGTGCCCAGGTAGAGTCCACGGTGCAGTGTAGGAAGTGATGGATGATTCAGGTGGGCTCCTCCAAGTGCTGCAGGGGGCAGGGTTCACACTCTGCACAGCACAGAGGTTCTCAGCAGCGATGAGCAGGAACAGGGGGCTCAGGGTGGGAATGTTGCAGTGATGCTGCAAGACACCCATAGAGGAGTGGTGGCTGCCCCATCCCTGGAGGTGTTCAAGTCTAGGTTGGATAGGGCTTTGAGCCCCCTTGATCCAGTGCGAGGTGTCCCTTCCAACCCAACCCATTCCATGGTTCTATGAAGGGAGCATGAGGAGGGATGCTCATTTCTCACAGGACCTGACAGCTTTGTGTCCCGTGGTGGGGTGTGTGAAATGAGTGCGCTGGCTCGGCTGCGGTGCAGTAAGGACCCACATCTCCTACGGCCAGACCCGGCACAGGGCAGTGCTGCTCTCCAGAGGTCCCTGGCTCCTTCTTGACCCTTGTCCCAGGGGTGGTTCAGGGCTGCACTGCAGGATTTCATAGCGGGTGTCTCTCACTCCCTCTCCATTCAAGTGGCAACGGATCTCCTAGCCAGCAAAAACAGGGAACCTGGCCAACCTCTTCCAAACAAAAGCTGATTCCCATTAAACTCTGGCTGAAAGAGGTGCTTTTTAAACACTTGAGGAGGATCACTTGTTGAGAACCCACCCTGGTGTGGGAGGGAGGTGCCTGGCATGGTGCCAGTGAGCTGCAGTGGGGCTGAAGGATTGCACAATGCCGGCAGGCAGAGCCACACGACATCTGCCAGACAGCACTGGCTGTCGCAGAGCCAGAGGCTCATACCATGACCAGGCTGTCTTGGCCAGAGGCTCTTGCTCATATGGAGCATTCAATTTGTATATTTTTATTAAAAACCCCATATTTTCAGGATACTTCACGCAGAGCCTCAACGCTCTGGAGGTGCAGGTGCCAGGAAAAGGCAGTTGCACTGCCCTGGCATCACAGGGTGAGATGAGCAGCAAGCCGGCTCTTGTTCATGTGAGCTCTTCTTTCCCTACAAGTCCCTAAATGTCACTGGAGAGACCAGGCCTTGCTGCAAGGGCAAATCTGCAGAATTAAAAGCTCCTGGGTACCTCTATATCTTCTTTTATGCTTTATCCTACTCTCAGAACAAAGTGATCGCTAGCTGGATCTTCCTTATCTCAAAAGTCACAGATCCCCTTCCGTGCATGAATCCATCCTGGTAGGATTTCTCTCTCCCTCCCTTCCTTGGGAAGCCATTACTGTTGTCCCTCCACCTCAGGAGTCCAAGTTACCCCATCTTTCTCTTTCCCCTTCGTCCTCCAAAGAACTCAGGAAAGCTGCCCTCTTTCCCTAGTGTGCGTCGGGGAAGGATAACCCTGTCTCCTGCTGGAATGGTGTGAGAACATGGGACAAGGGGGTGCCTGGATCGCTGAGCTCCCTTTCGTGCAGGTTTGCTTCAGGAGGGACCCCAGAGCTGCTTCATCACACACCCTGTGGCGCTGTGGGCCAATCTCTGGTACTCTATTATCTGTTTTATAAGTACAGTTAGAAAAAGAAGAAAGGAAAATACCTGTACCTGACCCGTTGCCAGCCCAGAGCTTGCAGGCCAGACCGCAGCTCCACGCTTCCCAGCAGCCCTGGGTCCCAGGGAAGCCCTGGCCCACCTTCTGTGTGAACTCTTGGAATAAAATCCCAAATGGCTTCATTATGGCCGGAGCACAATTTGCCGGTGCCTGCTACGCTCTGTAATATCTGCCAGGTACTGTGCTGCTCCACACCAGGGAATGCAGAAGCCGCCTGGCTCCAGCCGGGCTCCAGCGTGCTGTGCCTGAGCCCCTCCGGCTCGGCTGTGCCTGCTGCCCATCTGTACCCACCATCCCCCTGATCTTCAGAGCATGGGAAGAAACCCTGCCCTTGTTCTGTGTGGTTCCTCGCTGATCGTAGAGCCTCCACCACTTAATACTGGGTGTAGGGTTGTTTTTATTTCCTGTAAAGAACAGTGTTTGGCAAGAGAGCAGAGTGAGAATGACAACTGTGTACACATTTCACATATTTCTGGTATTATTGCTCCTCCGGAGAAGAACAGAGCTGTTATTAATAATCACCTCGCCAAGTTTCTGAATTGATATTTTGAAATGAGCTGGGTGTGTAATTTAGGAACCACAGGCAAGGGAAAAAATGTGCTTTCAATTGAATTTGAAATGGGTGGAGAGTTGATGATGCAGAGAGACAAATGAGGGCAATTCTGGAAGGCTGAGCTGGAGCGTAGCTGTAAACCAGACGTTTTCCAGACTTTGTGCAGCCAGAGGCATTGCCACGGCTTCAGGAGAGGAAGGAGGTACAAGAGGGGGAGGCAGAGGCAGTGTTCATCCCTCAGCCTGGAGCTGGAAAGGCATTCGGCTGAGCATCATGAGGTTGGGTCTCTCTGCATAAGCCAGACAGTGGGTGTTGGAGCACAGGAGGCCTCGAGTGGCCGTGGGGAAGGTGGCTGTGATAGCAGGGCAAGGAGAGAACAAGGAGGGAAGCGGTGCCTCAGAAGAGGGAGGTGGGAGCAGAGCTCAGACACTGGCGCAGGCGTGTGCATTGTCTGATGCTCCTTTCCAAGGAGTGATATCCCTTACCCTGCCAGGTACAGAGGGAAGATACAGGGAGAAACACTTGGTAAACACATTGTCACTGTGGTGGGATCAGAGCGTGCGAGGCATGGAGGGAGCAAACCTTGGAGAAAATGTGAAGGATATAGGGTAAACTGTACTGGGTGACTTTGTCAGTGTTTCCTCTCCTGTAATCCATGATCACCTGCAGAAACCAAGCTGCTGTTTGAACACCAAGGAAAAGAAGCAACTGTTGAGCCACAGTAACTGTAGACTCTCCAGGCTGTGACTCAGTGCAGTGATGTCTGTGTGAGCCTCCCTCCCATCAACCTGAAGGAAGGGCTCTGCAAGAGAAGTTGTGTGGGATTACAGGTCACCCTCTTTAACTCCAGCAAAATTAAATCTTCCTTGTAACACACAGACTCCTTATGAAACTCTGCCCGTGGCTAAGGTTACAATGGGGGCTTTCTCTTCCGGTCTGCTCGGTCAACAGGACCAGCATTTGTCTTGTTACAGCACGTCCATCTCTGGCAGCCTTAGACCCACCAGTGCAAATCTCCTTGCTGTGCGTCCTGGCACTGCTCACTGGCTACCAACAGGCATTGCTTGTCGCAGGATGGGCAACCAGTGGGTGACAGAAGCAACCCCTGCTGGGTGCACACAGCAACCGCTGCCCAGCTGCGCTCACCAGAAAGCTCCCTTATTAGGGAGCAGCAGTTTAACAAACACCAAAGTCCATTTCTACATGAAATGTGGCAGACACAGTTCAGCAGCCCCAGCCCTGGGAACCCCAGGACCCTCAGTAGCCTCTGTGGCCCCCCAAGCCTGAGCTGGCCCATGCCTGGAGTGCACAGCCACTGTGGAGCAGCCCCATGGAGACTGCTCACCTGCCCGCACCCAGGGCTCTGCAGAACACACGGATCATTCCCCAGCATGTAGTTCTCCAAACCCAGCCCCTTGCAGGGTATGGAGGCTGCTGACACAGCACAGCTGCTTCTATTTGCTCAGGCCCACTGTGTCTGAGTCCAGCTCTGCTATGGGATTTCTTGTTCCAGTCCTGGGATCAGAGTGCTGTGCAGGACAGAGCAGTGGGAAGTCTTGTGGGGATCTCCAGAGCTGCCACTAGGCTCATGCTAATGTCTCAGCTACTGAACTAGCTTTCCTCTCACTCCAGTGTGTTAACAGACTTTCCATGCAAAATTACATCCTCCTTTAATGACTGTTGTTGGCATTACAATATCATTGAGTAGAATCACAGAATGATAGAATGCCGTGAGTTGGAAGGGACCCACAAGGACCACCGAGTCCAACTGTTGTCCCTGCACAGGACAACCCCAACATTCACACTGTGTGGCTGAGGGACTTGGCCAAAGGCTGCTGGAATATTGTCAGGCTCGGTGCTGTGACAGCTTCCGCTCTAAACGCTTCCCCAACTCTATACCCTTGTCTGGACTCTCTCCAGCAGCTTTAGATCCTTTTTACCCTGTGGCTCCAGAACTGCCCCAAGTGCTCACGGAGCAGAGCAGGACAATCCCCTCCCTCTCCCGGCTGGTGGTCCCATGCTGGATGTCCCCCAGGATACGGTTGCCCTCTTGGCTGCCAGGGCACTGCTGGCTCGTGTCCAACTTGCCATCAGTCAGAACCCCCGGGTCCCTTTCTGCAGGGCTGCTCTCCAGCCTCTCACACCTCCATCTTTCTGTCCATCCAGGGCTGCTGCTTCAGGCTGTACACAAGCCCTGTGGGCTGGCTTCTGAGAGAGGTATGTGCATGGCAATGGGGTAAAGCTTTGGTCAAAGCTTTGTCCTGTCCAGGAAAGGCAGGTTTGGAGATTGTGTTTTCCGGTTTCTGCTCTAAATCAAGGGTTTTTTTTAAAACATGCTATGAAATAAAAAATTTGTGAGGGAGTCATGACCTGAGCAAAGGAATTTGCTAATATGCTTGCAATTATATTTCTGGCTTTATGAACTACAAGATCAGAAGTGGGCTGAGGGTGTGACAGAAGAAGTGTGGCCAAGCAGAGCCAGAGAGACAAGCATGGGAGTGCATTCAAAGAGCCACTCAAGGCTCAGCCTGCGTAACATTATTGACAGACAGCCAGAAATGCACAAAGCACGCTGCTGGTCCAGGCCCTCTCCAAGGAATCTGCAATCCAACACCAGCAGACTGGAAGCCAAAACATTACCGGGAGAGGAAGGGGAGTGTGTCTGCCACAGGAAGGAAGAGCAGAGCGATAAACACACTTGTGGAAGCAAAAAGGTTGATGGAGGACTTTGGAAGACAGTGAGTGGCTGGCCAGGAGGGGAGAGGAGAAGGGGAAACCTGGAGGGCAGCAGAAGAAAGAGGAGATGGGAACGGGCAGTGGGCGGGAAGGGAGAGAGCAAACAAGTGCTTGCTGTAAAGGTGCCATTGTTGTCCTGCTGCTCTGACACTGCAAACTCATGTGTCCACTCTGCGAGTCCTACAAACCACCCGCGCTGTGTTTGTGGCACACAGCACCCCCTCCTGATCTGTGCCCAGGAGAGCAGCTAAAGGCAGCGATCTCTGCACTGCTTCCAGCCAGCATCACACTCTGTGGTCCTGAGCACTTCCAAGCAGTGACCCAGGCTTCTTCCTGGACCTTGATGGCACCTGGAGGGAGAAGAGTTGGGCCAGGACCTCTGAATATACCCTCTGTGGCATTGCCCAGTGCTACCAGCACCTCCAGGGTTAAGCAGCATTGCCCTTTCTGAGAGCTGTCATCAGCAATTATAAAATTTCATCTTCTTTGTGGTGATGCTGTAACTCAATAAGCTGGAAGCCTTCCCAGAGAGGAAAGAGAATTGTACTCTGAAGACATTTATTTTAATTGTTTTATGAGGCACCCACAGATGATGATACAAAGTCATCTCTAGAGGGGCAATGGTAAAGCATGGGAGCTTCTCCTCCCGAAGAGACACCTCAAGCTGAGTCTCTGACAGGTCCACTTTGCCTCTAATGGGCTTCTTCATGCTGCTGTGTGCTCTTTGCAGTTGGGGACAGAGTGGCTGGAGAGTAGTCAGGCAGAAAAGGACCTGGGAGTGCTGGTTGACAGGAAGCTCAACATGAGCCAGCAGTGTGCCCAGGTGGCCAAGAAGGCCAATGGCATCCTGGCCTGCATCAGGAATAGTGTGGCGAGCAGGACCAGAGGAGTTATCGTCCCCCTGTACTCGGCACTGGTCAGGCCTCATCTTGAATACTGTGTCCAGTTCTGGGCCCCCCAGTTTGGGAAAGATGTCAGGATGCTGGAGAGTGTCCAGAGGAGGGCAACGAAGATGGTGAAGGGGCTGGAGCACAAGCCCTATGAGGACCGACTGAGGGAGTTGGGGCTGTTTAGTCTGGAGAAGAGGAGGCTCAGGGGAGACCTCATTGCTCTCTACAACTCCCTAAAAGGAGGTTGTAGTCGGGCAGGGGTTGGTCTCTTCTCTCAGGTGACCAGTGACAGAACTAGAGGGCATGGACTCAAGCTTCGTCAGGGAAAGTTTAGACTTGATGTGAGGAAAAAATTCTTCACTGAAAGGGTGATTGGCCATTGGAATGGGCTGCCCAGGGAGGGGGTGGAGTCGCCGACCCTGGAGGTGTTTAAGGGGAGACTGGATGAGGCACTGAGTGCCATGGTTTAGATGATGGGTTGGTGTTGGTGTTAGTGTTGGGTTATAGGTTGGACTTGATGATCTCTGAGGTCCTTTCCAACCTTATGATACTGTGATACTGTGTGTGATAATAATGGGTTTACTTTCTGCCCTTCATCTCAGATGGCTGTTAGTCAGCCTGGCTTGGACTTCACCAAACTGAGATAAGAGCAAAATTGCCAGGAATCCAAGCGATCTCAGGGAAGGGCACTGAAAAGCCTGGCTCTCCTGTCCCTTGTAGTGATGTAACCTTTGGCAGCCGCTGTTGTGACCATCGGCTGACAAGGAGCTCCTGCTGAAAGAGATCCCCAAGCCTGCTGGAAGTGCAGGGTGATACCTGGCCTCCCTCTGGACACCATCGGGCAGTCGGCCACCAGCCCGACACTTCACACTGGTGTTCAGCTGCAGCTCTTGAGTTGTGCCAAAGGTCTCCAAGGGAGAAAGCTTTCCTAATGGGGTTTTGCGATATCAGCCAGAAGCCCTATCCAAGAAGGAAATGGGGAAAAAACAGCCAGTGGAAGGATAAAATGTTAAGAGAGAAAGGCTTCAAATGCTCTGGAGTGAGCACTTTGGGTAGAGGACCACCACGAGACTGGGGCAGCAGGGCTTTGGAGCTGCAATTGCAGATGAAATGTGACTTTTCAGGGCAGTCATAGGCCCACCCCAGGTGGAGAAACCAGAGAATAAATTCCTGGGAAGTTGGATTTTCCAGTGGACGAGTTGGGTGAAGCAGCTGCAGCCTCCATCAGTGCTCTGGGCTGTGCTGGGGAGCCACAAGCAACTCCATCCCAGGCTGTGAGGGGAAATAATCAGCATCGCCACATGAGCTTTCAGTGCGTGACACAGCACCCCCACAGCTCTGCTCCAGTGAAGGTGGACCTCATGTGAAGTGCCTCAGAGACTTGTTTTGATACACCCAAGGAGCAGTAACTTCATTAACCAGCTTTCCTTTGCTGCACAGTCTCTCCATAATCACAGCCAGTACAAACTGCGCTCAAAAGAGCGTGTTGAAATCATTAGCTCAAGATTGGGTGAGGAAGTTACCCATTCCCTCGTGATTAACCACCAATTTCCTCTCCATCAAGGCCCAGCACTGTGCACTATTAGACTTTATGAAACATGCAGGGTGTTTGTATGCAGAGAACGTGGTAATTGCTTTAATTACAGTTCTTCTGATTAGTAATTTTTATTCACTGTCGAGAAGGTTGCCTGCCCCTGCATTTGTGGAGAGCAGTTTCATCCCCTCCTTCTCAGGAACACATTTTGCAGAAGAGCACGAGGCGTTTGTGTGTGTTTGCATGGTGGGAGCTGTCATGTTTTGGTCCTGCCTAAGCTCCCTGGAATGCTCTTCACAGCCACAACACAGTTGAATTTTCAGAAGCCATCAGACTGTTTTTCTCCTGCCTCATCTGTTCTCAGACGGGCTCGTTAATGCTGTTGCTGTCTTGTGCTTCAGTGCTTTCTTTAATCAGATCAAACCCGTCCCAGAGGATACCTGCTTCAATTGCCGGAGCAAGTGATCACATTTCCCAAGCTCACTTCTGATGGGAAGGATCATTTGATGCCATCGAATTAGGGCAGAGGCGGGGATAGTGCCATGTACAGGAGCGGTGTGGAGGGGGAGTAGCAAAGCCATAGATGGTGCTGGGGTGAAGGGAACAGATTTACCTCCAGGGTTTGTTGCCAGATGCTTAGTAAATAATTTTACTTAAGAGTATTCTGGAGTTTAGATTGTAGCTCAGCAAGAGCCTTGCTGAGGGGTTGGAATGAGGTGGCAGTCCCAGACACGAGGAGGCTTATGGAAGGCAGGAAGCCCAGCAACTCACTAGTGGATCCCAGGAATGACTCAAGCAGAGGAGCTTCTGTGTTTGAAAATTCAATTTTGATCTCCTCACCTCAAGTTCTCCTCGTTTGCCAGTGTTCCCTAGGATGTCACGTCTCACGTGAGCAGAAGATCAGTGTGGTAAATGACAAGCACTGGGGACAATGACAAGCCCTCCTGTACAGCCACTTCGGAAAGAGAAGAGTTGTGGTGGGTGAGGAGGATGGTGTCTCACTCGCTGCCCTGCCAGCTCTCTGACTGAGACACACAGGCAGCAAAGGACAAGGAGCTTTCACACACCTCAAACACACGTAGGAAATCTCATCTCAATGCTTTGGTCATGCAGCTGAGGCGTGAGGCCACCAGCATACTTTGGGATCCACCTGTATATCCACCACCACGTGGTTAACGATTGGTAATGTCTCCTTGCTATCACCCAGTGACAGTTTGCTGATGTAAAGATGGAGGGCCCTGAGTCTTAATCAAGTGCCTCAAGGGTACAGAAAGAGTGGGATATTCAAAACCTGGGATATGCCCCAAACTGGTGGTCTGAGAACCCAAGTACCGTGCTAGGCTGTGGCTGGTTGTGCAGGGCTACTGGTGGATTCACGTAACAGATCTCTGATTCCATCAGACAGACCTCAGATGAAGGCAGGACCAGTGTCTTCTGAGATACTGAACTCCTCTGAAGTTGGGGACATCCTGCAAGACACGCTCAGGAAAGAAACACCGCTGGCCTGGCCTTATTCCATCTGCAGAGCACAATAGGGAAGAGTGATAAAGGAGTGAGGGAAGGCTTTTAGAGAGCTATTTTCAGCCTTTCCCAGCCCACTGAAAAGCTTTACAAATTGCAAGTGAGGGTTGTGCTACAAAAGGTTGCTCTGTGTCCCTCCCGTCTCACCGGAAGGCGCAGGTTGGGAGATGCAGGAGACGATGCACTTCAAAGGCAGCCCGGGCACTGTGCCAGCTGCCACGGCTTCCGCTGGCCCTGAGTCATTGCGACACCTTATCACAGCACCCAAGGCTGTGCTTTAAATCATCATCTTCTGACAGAAGACACTGCAGTCCCTGCTCTGGAATAGAGTTTCAGTGGGGGAGCTCAGGATGAGAAGCAAAGGCTTTGGATAAATCACATGTGGGACCAAGAGCAAAACCAGGAACCAGTTCCAGATGTCCAATCCTGAAGGCAAAGCATCTGTCTTAAAGCCGTCTTTTGCCTCCAACAGGGAAGTGTCTTATATTTACTTCCTTATGATCATGGAGAAGTTGTACCCTTCATGAGCCTGGTTTCTTAGAGAGCAGCGCTTCCACATCAGGTCCTCAGATCTCTCTCTTAGCCAAAGGCTGGTTTTCATATGTTTTTTTGCTTGGAAATTGCACAATACTTAGGCAACAGGGTGGGAAGATTCCTGTTCTCAGAGGCAAACCAAGTGAAATGTCAAGAGGAACATCCCTGAAAGTCTAGCACTGAATGTAAATATGCATGAAACGCCAAGACCGAGTGCTTTCATCTGAGAAGACATTAATAAAACCATACCCTTCGGCTCACAAGCCTGCAAACCAGTGAATAACAGCCATATCCTGGTGAACTCCGGAAGATTTCATAATAGAAACAGAGGAACCTTCTGGGCACTGCATACTCTCATTAAAACACAAAAGGAAAAACATAGTGGTTTTCAGAAGATGACAAGGTCCTCTTTCCACGGCGTGTCCGTGCTGCTCGTGGCCAGTGCTCCGAGAAGCGGCAGCCTGGGAGAGCTGCTTCCTCTTGATCTCAGGCCAGGTGGGCTCCATTGAGAAAAGCAATGTCTTTGGTGGCAGCACAGAATTCCGAGGGCGTTGGCTGCCTCCCAGAGTGATGGTGTTTTGCTGTGCAGGGAACTTCCTCTGCTTGCAGAAGAACGGAAGAAAATTATAGAGCAGATGAACAGGGTCTGAGTTGTGTCCTGCAATCCCTCATCTCTATCAGCATCTGCTTACAGCTTTACCTGTTCAGTAGGCACTGGTTGCAGTCCTGAAGATGGCTGTGCTCCATCTGAGACATGGACCTGGAGAAGAGAGTAAACAAATGACATGTTGGAGCCAGGGATGTTCCCTCCTCATCTAAAATGTGTGAGGTGCCCTACAGTATCCAGGGAGCTTCCTGGGCTCCAACACAGCTCCCGTAGATCCATAAGTTCTAAAGCAGGTCTCAAGGTCCCTGCCTGGGCTCCAAGTGCAGTGGTGGCTCTGGACTTGCCTTCCCCTGCTGGAGCAAATTTTCAGCCATCACCTGGTAGTGTCCTTCTCGGAAACATCTCTGCAGACAGGGACATGAGGATCTACTCATGGGAGGCTTGTGGGACTGACCTCAGGCAACCTTCGTCAGACTCTGACATTAGCTCCCTGCAGGAACATGGAGTTATGTTATCCCATGGACAAACAGCCCTGTCCTGTTCTCTTTTCTTTCCACGTCATGGAATGTACCTGCTCTCTGCTCTCTGCTGCCTAAAATCGTGCACCCTGGTGATGACACAGTGTTGGGGTGGAGGAAACGAGGCTGCAAACGCTAATCAAACACTGCTAGGAGAGAAAATTATCTTGATCCAGTGCTCCTTCAGTGGGCTGCAAGGTCCTGCAGTGCCTGGCCAGCCCTTTGCTTGCTGTGCATGAGCCATCTTGAGCCAGCTGGGTCTGATGGACACCTGATACCTTTGCTCAGCAGACCCACCTTTGGTGGGTCACAGACACAGCTCCAGTGCCCGGGAGTGCCGTGGATGGAGCCCTCCTGGTTTTAGGGCTCCTTACTTTCCCAGGCTTCAAACACAGCAGATCTGTTCTCTATCCTGCGTGTGCAACCCCAAAAGCAGTTCTGGGCCGTGCTCGGAGCCCAGTTGCCAGCAGGGACCCGCTGCAGGTGGGCACTTAGTGCCAGCACACCCACTTTTAAATAAAACTTCCGTGCTTTTCTTGATCTTTTAACAAGAAGTAAACAGTTTCTTGAGTCTTTGGCTTCTTTGCTGATGCTTACAAGAGCTTCTCAGCTAACGAGGGTTTGACATTTACCCTGACTGGCACAACGCCCACTCCAATAAATGGCCCCACTGATGGCTGCAGGAATTCCTCCTGTGCCAGAGGCACGACGGAAGCAAACTGAATAGCAGCCACTGCATGGGTGTTCGATTACTCTTACCACATCCTTACAGCTAAGCTTTTTAGACACTATTTGAGTGGGCAGGAGGGATTCTGGCCCCAGCCCATCGCCACAGAGGGTTGGACCTGGCTCCAAAGAGCCGATGTCTCCACGACTATGAGCATGGCCAAGGGAAAGGGTGAGTCAAACATGTAGGATGCATCTGCTAATCCTTGTGTGTGTGGAGTGACTGTGGGCAAATCACATCTTAGAAACATAGACTTGTAGAATGATTAAGGTTGGAAAATACCTCCAAGATCATTCAATCACCTGTCGGAATGAGTGGAGAGGAGGCTACGAAGATTGTCAAAGGTCTGGAGAACCTCTGCTATGAGAGATTTGGGGTTGTTCAGCCTGGAGAAGAGAAGGCTTTGGGGAAATCTTCGAGCAGCCTTCCAGTACCTGAAGGGGCTACAGAAAAGCTGTGGAGGGACTTTTCACAAGGACCTGGAATGATAGGATGAGACGGAATGCATTTAAACTGGAAGGGAGAAGATTTAGATGGACATGAGAAAGAAATTCTTCACAATGAGGGTGGTGAGGCTCTGGCCCAGGTTGCCCAGAAAAGCTGTGACTTGGCTGCCCTGGGAAGTTGTGGCTGCCCCATCCCTGGAAGTATCCAAGGCCAGACTGGATGGGGCTTTGAGAACCCTGATCCAGTGGGAGGTGCCCCTGCCCCTGGCAGGGAGTAGAACTGGATGGGCTTTGAGGTTCCTTCCAACCCAAACCATTCTGTGATTCTGTTTCTGTGACCATCCAGTCGAACCATCAGCCTATCTTCTCTGGGCCCTGCTCTGCCCACTTGCAGGGTGCTGGGAACAGGCTGTGCTGATGCTGGGAGCTGCTGGGGGCTGCACGTGCACGTAGGGCCAGGTGATAACAAGTGTCAGTGTGTTCTTGCTCCTGAGAAACCACGTGGCCTCGTTTACTGTGACCAAACCTTACTTCACTTGTGCTCATTTTCATGTATTGTGGCTCATCTTCAGCTCTTTGGCACAGGGACAACATCTGCCTCATCTGAAATAAAATTGCACCTTAGGTGCTGTTTTAATAAAGAATAAGACTAATTATTGCTATGGATTTACAGGGTAGAATCAAAACCTATTAAATGCTTGGAGCTGCAGGCCAGCACACCTACTGAGCTCAAATTTTTCATGGTAGAATTCACACCAGCCTTTTGTTTTGGCTAAATTATCCTGGGTCCCTTTGTGGGATTTAGTTGTTAACACATTCTCCCTCCTGCAGAAATTAAACATTTGCATTTCTCCATCCCAGTGAACCTCTCAGAAACAAAGACATAAAACTCAGACGCCTCCGCGTATATTAAGCTGATGTTGAAGAGGAATGAAATGCAAGAGTGCTGGGAGAGGCTGGGGGCTCACAAGTAGTCTCTGGAGACAGAAATCCTGTTAAATCCTGTTTATGCAGCAAAGACGCTTAAGCATCGCTTCTGCCCCAGAGCCTGACTGTCCTGAAAACAAGGCTTGCTCTTGAGTTGGCAGAGGAGAGCATCCTGCCACGGGGGCTGGAGAACAGCTTAGGGTAGAAATGATCTGTGTATAAGAGGCAACCTCGAGCGGCTTCATCGAGGTTGGAAGGGAAAAGCTCTTTCCTGTGCTTTTTGTTGTGTCAGTTGAGGCATCTGATAGTACTTCAGACTGGGGCCACTGCACTGCTGCTCAGAAGTTTGGGGCTGTCCTTTAAAAAGAGGAAGGAAATCATACCCTTTAGGGATGGAAAATGGCTCTTAGGGATCCACACAGCTGTGAAAAGCAAAGCTTCCCCCTTTGGCTCACGTGTCACACGTCTCCGTGCCGACCCCAGCCTGTTCTTTGGATGCTGTTTGCACACAGGCTGAGGGCAGCAGGAGCTGTTGGGGCAAAGGGGCTCAGGCAGGGCCCAGGGCAGGGCAGGGCACTGGCTGTGGGGTGCTCTGGGACTGGGCTGTGCATTGCCACCGGGCCTGGGTGGCACCGGGAGCTGTGCTTGAGCTCCTGCCTTCTCTGCAGCCCCACTCTTATAGAACCATAGAATCACTTGGTTGGAAAAGACCTTCAAGATTATTGAGCCCAACCATCCCTGTCCACTGCTGAACCATCCCTAAGCACCTCATCTGCCTGTCTTCTAAACCCCTTCAGGGATGGGGACTCAACCACCTCCCTGGAGCCTCTACCAGGGCCTGAGAGCCCTTTCAGTGAAGAAATTTTTCTTGATACCCAATCTAATCCTCCCCTGGCAGAACCTGTGGTCACTTGGGAGAAGAGCCCAGCACCCACCTCGCTCCAACCTCCTTTCAGGCAGTTGTAGACAGTGATGAGATCTCCCCTCAGCCTCCTCTTCTCAGGGATAAACAACCCCAGGTTCCTCAGCTGACTCTCCTAGGACTTGTTCTCCAGCCCCCTCCACAGTTCTGTTCCCTTTCTCTGGACCCACTCCAGTGTCTCAAAGTCTTTCTTAGTGGGAGGGGCCCAGAACTGTAACTTGAGGCCATTTCCTATTGTCTTATCACTTTCTACTTGGGAGAAGCACCCATCTCACTCCAACCTCCATTCAAGGACTTGAAAAGAGGTTCTAGAAGAGGTGGGTGTTGGTCTCTTCTCCCAAGTGACAGGTGACACAACAAGAGGAAATGGCCTCAAGTTACACCAGGGCAGGTTCAGAGTAGACATCAGGATAATTCCCTCATGGAAAGGGTTCTCAGGCCCTGGCAGAGGCTGCCCAGGGAGGTGGTGGAGTCCTCATCGATGAAGTGTTTAAAAGATGGGTACTCAGGGATCTGGTTTAGTAGAGGATGGGGACGGTTGGACTCGATGATCTCAAAGATCATTTCCAGCCACGATTCTATGATTCAGGCAGCTGCAGAGAGCGATGAGGTCTCCCCTCAGCCTCCTCTTCTCCAGGCTAAACAGCCCCAGGTCTCTCAGCCACTCTCACAACCCCTGTTCTCCAGACTCATCCCCAGCTCCATTCCCCTTCTCCAGATGTGCTCCAGCCCTTCAAGGTCTTTCTTGGAGCGAGGGGCCCAAACTAGGATTCGAGGTGCAGCCTCAGCAGTGCTGAGTCCAGGAGGATGATCCCTTCCATGCTCCTGCTGGCCATATGGTTTCTGATCCAAGCCAGGATGCTGTTGGCCACCTGGGCCACTGCTGGCTCATATTCAGCTGCTGTTGACCAGCATCCCCAGGTCCTTTCCTGCCAGGCAGCTTTCCAACCGCTCTTCCCAAGCCTGCATGAAGTTGCTGTGTCCCAAGCGCAGGACTCAGCACTTGGCCTTTTTGAACCCCATCCCATCTTCCTAACTGATCCCCTACAAGGAATCAAGTGAGCAGAGGTAGTAGAAATGAAAAGGGAATAAGTGAATAAATGTGCATCCCTGGATCTGTTCGGGGAGACTGAAAGCGAGACAGGTTAACAAACATCCCTGAGCCTCAGCCCACTCCTCCACAAGCCCTTTCGTGCCTGCTCAGCCCCCGTGGGCAGCTCTGCCTGCGCTGGCTGGATGAGGGGCAGAGGCAGGGCCTTGGGCCACGGTGCAGTCGGGAAGCGCCAGGCAGCCCTGCCCAGCCTGTGCCAGCAGGAAGTGGAAAACTACAGAACAGTCTGAAGAGATTTCTGTAGCCCCAAGGAGGCTGACTAGGCAGTCTTTAAAGCTGTGTTACTATAGCAGCCCTGCTGGTAATTTACCAGTACATCTCCTTTTCTCTTCTTCACACCTCTTTCACAACAACAAAAAAAGGAATTAGTCCCATCTTCCCCAATTCCCTCGCCATGTTCCCGGCGCAGGGAGAAGAACAGCTTGTGCCAGGAGCATCCTATGGGGACGAGGACGCAGTCACAGGAGAAGACACGTGGTGCTTACATGATGGGCTCCCATGGCACAGTGCCTTTGCTGTGCCAGCCACACTTTCGGCAGGAGCTTTTGGTATGAGCAGGAGAGAAGTTTTGCTGGAAGTGCGGGCAGGAGACACTCATCTGCCTCGAACCCCACAGACATATGGAGGTGAGGAGTAAAGCCATCAACCAGTGCCAGATTGCCACTCTCTGGTTTTGCTCCTGATAATCAGTTCCAGCTTAACCGATTAGACTTTCTTCCCTGGAGAGAAAAAATAAGGTTTGTGGTCTGAACCCCCCTGGGATGTTTGGGGAAAGCAGAGGATGGATTTTGGAATCTGGTCCCACCTGGGGAAATTCAGAGAATGTTTAGTGCCTGTTAGAAGACAGGAGCTGAGTGCCCCGTGCCCACCCCCCATTCCTGCCCACGCTAGAGGACACCCCATGCCCATGTCCTGTCAGCCTGGTGCCGTGTGGGACAGGGCAGCCTGATGGAGGGGCAGGGAGGGGGGCCAAGGTTCCATGGGACCCCAGCGATGCTGCGGCCCCTTTGTCCTTGTGCTGGGACACACCATGTCAACTTTTGCAACTGAATTTTTTTCTATACTGATAGCACTACAAGCTGGGATCAAAAGCACTGGGTAAATCTCCACACAGGACAGCCTATACTGGAGATGAGGTGCAGGCCAGCCAGCCCCAGGCAAGTCCCACCTCTGCAGTATCCTCCTTCCTCACCTACACTCCCAGCGCTGACCTGGAGGCTGCCCAGAGCCAGCCCTTTACTTTGCCCTTCTCTCCAGTCCAGATGTGCCAGAAGGCTCTGGTGTCTGCCCGAGGTCTCCCCAGCAGAGCTGGTGTTCCACCTGCTCTTTTATCCTCAATATTCCCCCTTAGTCCTGCACCAGAGGGGAGACAGGAGTCCTCCCTTCTCTGTACCGCAGAGGAAAGGCTACTCCCACTGTGCTTGTTCATAGATCAACCTAATTACCAGTTGCAGTGGCAGCTAATGAGCTCAAAGCTTTCATGGCCAGCACCTCCTTCCCTCCCTGCGGGAGAGGCAGCTTCAGCCAGAACAAAAACCTTTGGGGAACAGAAGAGCGTGGCTGGTGCTGCTGAGGCTGCCGAGAAGAGCTGTCGGTCACGGGCAGGGCTCTCAGCGTGTGCTTGGAACCCCTGCTGTGTGGGCATGGCTGGATGCCAGTGAAAGGGATTCAGGAGTCGCAGCTGCAGCTCCCTCCACGCTCCCAACCCTGTGTCCTAGAGCAGGGAAAGCTCACCTGGATACCTACCTGAGCTCAATATTAGAAGCACTTTCCCATGCTGCATGACATCGTTGACGTTGCTGTACAGGGCTGCTGGTAGGTGAAACCCCAGCACGGTGGAAGACAACCAGCAAATGCTGATGACAAAAACTCATAGAATAGTTTGGGATAGAAGGGACCTTTAAAGTCCATCCAGTTCCAACCCTCTGCCATGGGCAGGGACACCTCCCACTGGATCAGGGGGCTCAAAGCCCATCCAACCTGGCCTTCAACACCTCCAGGGATGGGGCAGCCACCACTTCTCTGGGAAACCTGGGCCAGGGCCTCCCCACCCTCACAGCAAAACATTTCTTCCTAAGATCTCATCTCAATCTCCCCTCTTGCAACTTCAAACCATTCCCCTTCATCCTATCCCTGCACTCCCTGATCTAGAGCCCCTTCCCAGCTTTCCTGGAGCCCCTTTCCAGTACTGAAAACTATTCCTTCTTGTCCTGTTACTGCACTCTCTTACTGCATGGAGGTCTGGCACCTTGCCCACACTTGCTCTCCCCAGTGTAGCTCTTCTATGGAAGGACAGCCTCTTCCCATCAGCAAACTGCTCCTGGGGTTAATTATCCCTGCGTCGCTTGTGCCCTGCGCCCGTCTCAACTCACCCCAGCATGAGCCAGGAACTGAGCTGAGGTCCTTGTCATGGAATGGTAGAATCACAGAATCAGAGAACGATGGAATGGTTTGAGTTAGGAGGAAACTTAAAGCCCATCCAGTTCCACCCCCCTGCAATGGGCAGGGACACCTCCCACCGGAACAGGGTGCTCAAAGCCCCATCCAACCTGATCTTGGAACACCTCCAGGGATGGAGCGTCCGCTGCTTCTTCTGCAGTCATCTGTGGTGTCATCACTGACCACTGTTATGGTCTATTGAAGGGTCTCACCAGCTATTTGATATCCTGTTTCCCTACAGCATCTCACCTATTGAGCAAGAATAACTACTTACTTAGCAAGAATAACTACAACTTACTATTCCCAGAAAGAAAAATATCCACCTCACATGGCTTCAGTAGGCATTGCTCTGCAATGCCAGCCAGGACTGCTCGGAGCATGATGTGTCTGCTGGAAAGTTTGACATCTTTGCTGTGTTGGACCAGCTGTGAAGCCATGTCAGTGCTGTGTGTGGCACCAACCCACCAGCTGGAGCTCACCCGTCACACTGGTGTGCGCAGGTTCCTGTGTTGCCAGGAGTGACTCACGCGTGTGCAAGGGCTGTGTCTGCCCAGAGGCACTAATAAGATTTTTCTCAAACTATGATTGGTTTCCCAGTTTCTGAAAAGCCGTCTGGCAGGCTGGGCCTTCTTCCAAGCTTTCCTGGAAACAGGAAGGTGTTGAGAAGGTGCTGCTGTCAGAGGTACTGAGTCAAGATCGAGCCATTGCCCGTCCAGTGTTGGCTGGCGCTACCAGGACCTAGAATGGGGTCAAAGCCACAGCTCCAGAAGGCTTGTGCGCCTGGGACTCAGGAGCTCATGGCTGAGTTCCAGCTTGACTGGTTCATCCTACACTCCCCAGCTTATTTTCAATCCAGTACCAAGTTTAACCTTCATTCCTGGTCCTGAGCTCTTAGGCAGTGTTAATTATCGTGTGCTGCCATACTCCTCCCACGTTCACAGATGTATTTTGGGACTGAGTGGGGTGATTTCTGCACACAGAAGAATGGGAAATGCCTGGGCACCTTGGATGGAAAAGGCAGCATCACCCTGAAGGATGAGGGCAAGGGAGGGGTTGATGCTAAGAGAGGGTGAGCTAGGAAAGAAGACTGAAAAGATTTCAAGTGATAGCTTCATGCCAAGTCTGTCCTCCAGCTATCTGGTGGATTATTCATTGCCTTTATTAACTCTGTGTTGAATTAGCCTTCTATTCCTTTATTTTTTCCAAGAGGTTTATTGTTTCATATGTCTGGTTTATCTTTGAAAGGCTTCTTGTAAAAGGAAAGCTTTCAGGAGGCACCAGCGCGACACCCTGCAGAAAAAGAGCATCCATTTGTTCCCAGCACAGGCAGTGCCAGAGGAAAAGGTCCCCATTATGCTTAAAAACAGAGTCCAGGCAGTGAGGATGCGCTCAGACAGCACTGAGCTCCCCAGGAGGGCAGATGGGAACACTTGCCATTAGGAAATGGTCTGAGATCAGCTCAAATTGGCACCAGTCAGTGGACACCCACCAGGAGACCCCATGTCGACCCATCATCCCTGTGGGAGACTTCTCGTGCTGGCCCTGTCGCCCGCACGACTCCCTCCTTTTAGCCATTTCCACTGGGTCTTGGAGCACGTCTGTGAAGTGCGGGATGGGCTCTCAGGGATGCAGGGAGGTGCTCTGGGGGTGCTCTCGCATCAAGGCCACCCCAAAGCAGCCAAGGCCGTGCTCAGTGCGCACCGGTCGGTTTGGTGCTGCTGCAGTGCCCTGGCTGTGCCAGGTTGAGGGGAGCACAGGCTCCTGCTGAGCAGGGAGGGTGCCTGGGGCACTGCTCACACTGCAGCAGCGTCGCGTGGACAGCTAGGCACCTGGTCATAGAATCATAGAATTGTTAAGGTTGGAAAAGACCTTGAAGCTCAAGTGTCCAACCATCAACACAACACCAATACACCCACTAAACCACGTCCCGAATGCTGCATCTACACATTTTGGAACCCCTCCAGGGCTGGGGACTCCACCACGGACCTGGGAAGCCTCTTCCAGGCTTCACCACTCTGTCAGCAAAGAAATCTTTTCTAACATTCAAACTAAACCTATCCTGGTGTAACTTGAGGCCATTTCCTATTGTCTTATCACTTTCTACTTGGGAGAAGCACCCATCTCACTCCAACCTCCATTCAGGGACCTGGGGCTGTTTAGTCTGGAGAGGAGGAGTCTGAGGGGAGATCTCATCACTGTCTACAACTGCCTGAAAAGAGGTTCTAGAAGAGGTGGATGTTGGTCTCTTCTCCCAAGTGACAGGTGACACAACAAGAGGAAATGGCCTCAAGTTACACCAGGGCAGGTTCAGATTAGACATCAGGATAATTTCTTCACGGAAGGGGTTCTCAGGCCCTGGCAGAGGCTGCCCAGGGAGGTGGTAGGGTTCCCATGAATGAGGTGTTTAAAAGATGGGTAGATGAGGTGCTCAGGGATCTGGTTCGGTAGAGGACGGGGATGGTTGGACGTGATGATCTCAAAGGTCATTTCCAACCGCAATTCTATAATTCTATGATTCAGGGAGCTGCAGAGAGTGATGAGGTCTCCCCTCAGCCTCCTCTTCTCCAGGCTAAACAGCCCCAGGTCCCTCAGCCACTCCCAGAACCCTTGTTCTCCAGACCCTTTCCCAGCTCCATTCCCCTTCTCCAGATGCGCTCCAACCCCTCAAGGTCTTTCTTGGAGTGAGGGGTTCAAACCTGAACCCAGGATTCGAGGTGCCGAGTGCAGGGGGGACGATCCCTGCCCTGCTCCTGCTTCCCAGCCCATGGCTGATCCAAGCCAGGATGCTGGTGGCCTGGTTGTCCACCTGGGATGCAAGTGAAAGCACATTTTTCCCCTGAGCTCGATTTTACTGATTAAAAATCAACATATTAAAACAAGAATCTGAAAGATGCAGTGCGACCCCAGCCAGATCTCTCCTTACAGACCTGCTGGCCTCAGTGTGTTCCGCATTCATCAGCCCAGACAGGAGAAACAGATGTTTTAACAAGTTCTCAACTAAAACAATTTCCATTTATTCTGTGGGAAGGTGCTGGCTCTGAAGCTGAGGGACCACATGTCCTCACAGCCTTTTTTGGTCAGCCAGGCAGGAGGAGCGGATTGCAGCTGGGGTGATGAATCAAGGAAGAGAAAAGCTTCCTTGTGTGAAGGAGAGCTCAGGCCCTTGGAGTTTTAGAGGAGAGCATATACCAGTTTACATTGCTGCATGGATTTAGAATCACAGAATTACAGAACCATAGAATGGTTTGAGTGGGAAGGGATACTTAACCCCCATCCAGCCCAACCCCCTGCAGTGAGCAGGGACACCTCCTGCTCCATCAGTTTGCTCAGAGCCCCATCCAACCTGGCCTCACCACCCACAGCGTAAAAGAATTCTTCCTTATATGTAGTCTGAATCTTCTTTAATTTAAAATCATTCCCACTGTCCTGTTGCGACAGGCCCTGCTAAAAAGCCCCTCCCCAGCTTTCCTGCAGCCCCTTTCAGTACTGGGAGGCTGCTCTAAGGTCTCCCCACAGCCTTCTCTTCTCCAGGCTGAAGAACCCCAACCTCTCAGCTTGTCCTCATAGCATAGGTGCTCCAGCCCTCGGATCATCTCCATGGCCTCCTCTGGACTCACTCCAACAGATCCAGGTCCTCTCTCTCCTCAGGACTCCAGCACTGCACGCAGGGCTCCAGGTGGGGTCTCACCAGAGCAGAGCAGAGGGGCAGAACCCCTCTTTGACCTGTGGGCCACATTTAGTCCAGCCTTGGGTCTCTGATGCTTTCACAGATTCCCAGTTCCTCTCCTTGTTGTGCCATAGAGCCATGTGATGGTTTTCTGTGTGTGAAAAGCCTTGAAGGCACCTGACTCCACAAACCCCACTTCCTGCCTGCTCAGGATCTGCCTCTGCCTGCCCTTGCCCTCGCCAGCACCGTGTCTGGGTGCCCCAGTGCGCAGTGAGCAAATCTCCAGCCTTCTCCTCTGGCAACTGAGTGCTGCATGTCCTCTGCATCCCCCAGCTGCAGGTAGACTCATAGAATCATGGAATCATTTGGTTGGAAAAGACCTCTGAGATCGAGTTCAATCATACCTGTCCACTCACCAAACTATGTCTCTGAGAAACTCCTCTGCCCATCTTTTAAACCTGTCCAGGAATGGGGACTCCACCACCTCCCTGGACAGCCTCTGTCAGTGCCTGAGAACCATTTTAGTGAAGACAGAAGAAGGTATGGCCAAGACTCCACAGCTTCTGCAAGAGGCAGCTGGATCCAGAGGAACCAGCGTTGCCCACTGCCCCTGGAGCAAGGCTGTGGTCCTGCCCGCCCGATGCGTGTGGGTGGTGTGGGCAGCCAGAAAGAAGATGTGCACAGTATCTCCTGGGCGAGGGGGCCGAGGCTGTGAGCTGGAGGCAGCTCCAAGGACGGGCACCGGAGCCGCGAGGGCATCTGCAGGAGCGAGCGAGGGAGCATTGGCTCTGCAGGGCAGCGCTGGCCTGGGCGTGGATTTATTGATGAGCCGGGTTATGCCGGTGACTCACAGTCACTGTCTGTACCTGGCAGTGACTCAGCTCTCGCTTCTCTAATGTGACACGAGCTGTAATAAAATCCCAGCTTGTTTGTCGAGAGGGTTTTTTCACCCCACTTCCCACCCCCACTGCAGGGTTCAGGGCAGCATTCGCCAGCAGCACAACAAGGCTACACACAAAACTGGTGGAGAGCTAAAAGGACAAAGATTAGAGGAGGCGTGGTGAAAATGCCATTAAATTAGAAGGATCCCAGACCCTGCAGAGCTGGGATCGTGCCAGTGTGTGCACAGCAGGGAGGGAAAAACCCATCCCTCCCTCGGCAGCTCAGATGGGTCTGTGTGGCTCTGGCTAAAGGACGAGCACCAAACGCTTGACCAAACTGCCGACCCCTGAGGTTTTGCAGCAGTGATCACGCTGCAGCCTTCCCTAAGCACTCCCAAAAAGGCTCATGTGGGCTCTTCCAGCTGTTTTCTGGGAGATTCCTACTCTAAAATTTGAAATTTCTGCCTTGGACTTTGGCTTGCTCCTCCCTCTCTCTGGAGCTCTGTCACCCCTGAGCCACTCTACAGCCTTTCAAGGATGCGCTCCTCTTGACTCATGGGCACATTGGGCTTCTCTGTTCTCCTTCCCAAACAGCCCTCTGACCTTTTCATGGAGGAAATCCACGTTCTCCCACCACTTTGTCCCTTTCAACTCTCCTTTTCCTCACATTGCAGTAAGTTTCCACCTTTGCTACACATGATTTCTCTGTGGGTGCTGCGTTCTCTGCATGGGATGCTCACTGGCCAAGGCCCAAGCTCCCCCCTGGAACAGCAGATATGACCTTGGAATACCTTCTTTGGTGGAATATGAACCAGTCATTTCCATTGTGTGCCCACAAAATGTTGTTGTTCTGCTCTTCTGCAGTGCCTGTGGTGGAGAGTGAGTCCTGCTTAGAGGATGCACAGTCTTAATATCCCAGAGAACCTCTCCAGGGAGTTTCTACCCCTATGGAGTGACTGAAAGCAATCCTAGAGAGAGCACTGAAGGAGAAAGGGATTTTCAACACTGGACAACCTCTTCCTGGTGATATTCCCATAGGAGATGGTGTAGACAATTGTACTTAAAAATAAATGCTACTGACGTATCTCCTAGGAGCTGCAGGGTGATGCAGCCACAGGAAAGGATGATGGTTCAATGCCAAGGGTTCCATTCAGAATTGACCACGAGGTACAGCCTAAGGACAGAGGGAGCAACAAAGAGCAAGGGCAGGGTCCTGGGCAGCAGCTGTCTTGAAAGTGATGCAGGAGAAGCAAGGCTTGAGCAGAGATCTGAGGACGATGAGATGGGCTCGTGTCTGCGTTCAGGGATGTTCTCCAGAGAGAGAGGAGTAAGAAACTCTATAACTGTTCCCATTAGAGTACGTATTCCTTACTCAGAGGCTTTGAACTGGTCCCTGTGGCCAAAAGCAGTCTGGATGCAGCAATAAGGGTTCCTGTCACCACACGCAGTGACAGAGGCTCTGAAGTCCCCGAGCCAGGGGTCCCTGTGCAGCAGCTCTGACACCCGACCCAGCTCTGGGGCTGCAGCCACATGGGCAGCTCACAGCCTGGGGGTGCCTCCTGGGGGGAGCCACTCTTTAACACCCTCTCTCCTCCTAAATGTCAGTCCAAGGCTTTTTTAGACGTGATGTTTTGACAACAGCCCTCAGATTGATGGCAGTTCTTTGACCTATTTTTATCTGTTCTTTATAGGGCCAAGGCTCTTCATTGCTTCATCCTCCTCTGTCCCTCTTTCACATACTTCCACTCCCAGTGTTTCATTATTACATTTATAATAAATTTAGCCTTTCCTTTTTGCTCATAGGGTGGAGAATCCAGTCTCTTCTTAACCCTTTCAGTGTTTCTTCCCTTAATATTAGGATTAATGCATCCTTAGGGAAAGAGCAGACAGATCTGTTGGCTCACCTTAAGGGCCTATCCCTCAGCCAAGCAAGGTGCTGGAAATGCAAAGAGCAACAGCTGAGCTTTAACCCTGTTGCTGTTTTGGTCCCTGCCAAGCTGCCAGACATTAGTCTCTCTCAGTTGGCTGCCATGGCGGAGGGCAGCGTGTGTGCAGTCAGCACCTGGACCTTCCTTGAGATGTGCCAGCTTCTCCACGCAGGTTGACTTGATTGCTTGTGATCACCTCTTTGCAGCTTTGGTGAATTTGGGGAAGTGCCTCTCCTCAGTCAGTCACAGCCACATCACAAGGTCCCTTTATAGATCAGATTGCAGCATTTCCCTTGGTCCTGCTGTGGAGTTGCTCTGCCCGTGCACAGTGGATGTGTCTGGGTTTTCCAGACATTTCCCCACCTCAATGGAGAAACTTTTCAAACACAGATGTTCAGAAACCCCAATGTGGTGATTCCAACAAATCAGAGGGGCCAACAGGAAACTTGGGGACAGGCTCTTGATCAGGGAGTGCAGGGACAGGATGGTGGGGAACGGTTTGAAGCTGCAAAAGGGGAGATTGAGATGAGATCTTCATAGAATCATAGAATCTTCCGGTTGGAAAAGACCTTTGAGATCATCGAGTCCAACCCATCCTCTGCTAAACTATGGCCCTCAAAAACTCATCTCCCCCTTTTTTAAACACCTCCAGGGATGGTGACTAAACCACCTCCCCGGGCAGCTGTTCCAGTGCCTGACCACCCTTTCAGAAAAGAAATTCTTCCCAATATCCAGTCTGACCCTCCCCTGGCACAACTCATGGCCATTTCCCCTTGTCCCATCACCTGGCACTTGAGAGAAGAGATCAACACTGGCTCTCCCACAGCCTCCTTTCAGGCAGTTGTAGACAGTGATGAGGTCTCCCCTCAGCCTCCTCTTCTCCAGGCTAAACACTCCCAGGTCCCTCAGTCTCTCCTCGTAGCACTTGTTCTCCAGCCCCTTCCCCAGCCTCGTTCCCTTCTCTGGACGCGCTCCAACCCCTCAATGTCCTTCTTGGAGTGAGGGGCCCAGAACTGATCCCAGTAGGGATCTTGGGAAGAAACGTTTTCCTGTGAGGGTGGGGAGGCCCTGGCCCAGGTTGCCCAGAGCAGTGGTGGCTGCCCCATCCCTGGAGGTGTTGAAGGCCAGGCTGGATGGGGCTTTGAGCCCATGATCCAGTGGGAGGTGTCCCTGCCCATGGCAGAGGGTTGGAACTGGATGGGCTTCAAGGTCCTTTCCAACCCAAACCATTCTGTGATTCTGTATATTCTGCCACTGAAGGCACTTTCCTGCTGTAAATGTCTTCAAGAAAAGGAGGCAGCAGAAAGCTACAGACAAGAGAAGTGCTGTGAAGAAGATTGCTCTGCTCTGTCATCTCCTAATGAATGAGCAGAAGGAAGATCAGTGAAGCTGGAAGGCAGGAAATCTAAAAATGATGAAAAGTGTCTCCTGACATCCAGCTGCGCTCGCTCCCTGCCACGTGTTACTGCAGGAGGTGATACTCAGCAGAAGACCAAATCCAGAACAAATCTGGCCTTGAGGCGGGGGTGGCGTGGTGCTGCAGCATGTCCACAGCCAACAGCAAGTTTTAAAACTTTATTTCTTCCTGACTGCAAACTGCCCTGGAAGCCCTGAGGTCATCTCAAGAAGAGGGGGAGGCTGGTGGCTGGGGAGACTTGGAGAGCAAACGGCACGGGGTAGAGCTCCTGAGCGTGCCTCCAGGTCTTGAGCTTTAAATACATCTCAGAGTATCAGGAATCCCTAGCAGGCATCCTCAGAGGTTGCATTTTATATCCTGTGCTTGGTGCTGGTGTCTTGTGGCTCATTTGGTTTAAGAACTTCTCTGAGCTGGCTCCAGAAGCCGGAGAGCCACAACCACAGCCCAGGGCTAAAGATGAACGTGCGCAGGCAGGCAGAGGGGGCTGGTCCACCTTAGGTTCTGTGCACCCATGGGCATAATTGCTGCACAGAGGCCAGGGCAGAAAGTGAGGAGCCCGTTCTGCACTTTGGGAGCCTCTGAAGTGGGACCTGTCACCGCTTTTCTGTCTCTCAGGTCACATCTCCCAGTATTGCCGCAAGCGTTCCACAGCTCCTGAGGAGAGGAGCCCCACGGGACAGTGCCAGCTGCCTCAGAGATCTCCAGCCAAGCACATCCCTCCCAATCCTGCTCATTCCCCCCAGGTTTCATATCACCCCAGGAGATGCTGCGAGGTCAGCACAAGCCAGCCTAGTTCAGAGCAGCCCGGCAGCTGCTCTGTGCTGACTGTACTGCAGGCATCGGGGGGGCTGATCATGATAGTGAGGCTCATGACTCTTCCTCACGATCCCTTTCCATCCCGATACCATCTGGTCAAAAAAGGTTTATTCTTAATGGCTTTCATCGAATCACAGAACGGTTTAGGTTGGAAGGGACCTCAAAGCCCATCCAGATTCAACCCCCTCCCAGGGGCAGGGACACCTCCCACTGGATCAGGGGGCTCAAAGCCCCATCCAACCTGGCCCTGAACATCTCCAGGGATGGGGCAGCCACCACTGCTCTGGGCAACCAGGGCCTCCCCACCCTCACAGGGAAACATTTCTCCCTAAGATCTCATCTCAATCTCTCCTCTTGCAGATGAAAACCCTCCCGCCTCATCCCATCCCTGCACTCCCTGATCAAGAGCCCCTCCCCAGCTTTCCTGGAGCCCCTTTCAGACCTGGGAGGCTGCTCTAAAGTCTCCCCACAGCCTTCTCTTCTCCAGGCTGAACAACCCCAAGTCTCCCAGCTTGTCCTTGTATGGGAGGTGCTCCAGCCCTTGGATCATGTCCATGGCCTCCTCTGGACTCATTCCTTCCTAAAAAATGCAATCCCCCATCAGGTGTCCAGGCCTGGCCTGGAATTGTTTTCGTATTATAAGAAGTTGGATATCCATTTTATGCAGTGGTAATGATGTGCCATTGCTCTCAGCTGATGCATTAAGGACTCCCACAGCTCAGAAAAATTTGAATAACAAACTCAAGAAACCAATTTTCATGCTTGATTTCTAACTCCAGAAGTGCCCATCTTCAGAAAAGCCAAAGCAAGTTGTGTGAAGGCAATGCTGTAATGGATGAGGCTGTTGTGGAGCCTTTGCTTGTTTTTATTACAGGTTGGTCAAATGCCTTGAAAACCCATCCACCCGAGCAGTGCCCAGACTGGCAGGGTTCTCCCTGCAGGTGCCCTTGGTTTTGGTGAGAAGAGTCTGGCACTCTGGCTTTCTGTGTGCCACTTGTAGGAGAAGGAGCTGCCGCTCCTCAGCATCTCTCTGTGTGTTAATTTTCCCCTGCTCTCTGCTCCCACCTTGGCCTCCCCATGACATAAACAACTATCAAACCCCAAACACATAAAAATGCAATAATGTTATTTTAGAAATGCCAGTCAGATGCTCTTATGTTTATGCTGTGGGTGCTTCATTCCTCTGATCTCCTCTATGGTCTTTACATCCCTGTGGGACCACACTTGCCATGATGCACCTGAGCTTGGGTGAAGCATCAGGGCAGGTACAGTCTCACCAGAGCCCAGCTCTCTGGGAGAAGAAGGACACATGGCCAGCAGTGATGTGATATCCTACTGCTGTGGAATTGCCCACTATTTGTGTTTGTTCACCTACTGTAGCCCCAAATTTTTTGTCAAACTGAAAATAACTGAAAGATTTGGTAACCTTGAGCACTGTTTTAATGCTGAAAATTCAATACTTTGAGTTAGGAAGAACAGGTCTGCAAAGATTTCTTGTCGCCTTTATCCCACCAGGATCTGAGCCTTGCTCCTGGGTGGAGCAGGGTGTGAACTAACCCAGTTCGGGTGTGATTCAGGGAATCACTTACAAATGTGTAAAACTCAGCAGCTTCAGATCCATTCTTAGCTCGGGCAAAACGTTTCAGCACATAGGCTTGAGCACATGCTTAAAATAAATCCCATGGGAGCCCTTTCCCAAGCTGTGGCACCACCAGGAGCCACTGCCTCCAGCCTGCAAGTTTTGCCCATCCAGCCTTTATGGGGTGCTTTTTGAAGTCCAGCAGAACAGATGCTGCAAACAGAAGCTGAGGAAGAGCAAAACCAGGCAGCAAGAAATGGCCCGTATGGCATGAGCAGGAGCCAGGGTACCACTCACTGAGGTGAATTTTGCTGGGCTCTGATGGGGTTTATGCTTTTCTTCCCCAAAAGTGCCTGCTGAGTGAAGAGGAACTGTGACAGCTCCGTGTAATGAAAAACCAGGGCAAACACCTCCATCAGTGAGCACCCCGTGCAGAACCGGAGTGCTGAGCCAGCCTGCAGGGTTGCTGTGAAGCAGCTCCTCAAGGAACCGTCTCAGGACAGATGGCTCCGAGCAGAGCAGTGGTTGTGCTGTGAACAGAGCAAGAACAAGATAAAGCCCTGGAAGTGTCATTGCAGAGAGATCCAGTGTGGAAAGCTGCAGTGGTTTTGCCTGGTGGAGGTGTTGGGTGCAAGAAGTGGTGGCGATAGTGCAGGGGCAGGGCTGGAGGAGGCACCGTGGGGCATCGCTGGTGTCCGTCTGGGACAGCATCTGTCACCAGACACCTTCCAGTGCCTCCGTGACTCCTCAGCAGCAAAGGACAAACTGGGCCCAGGTGGCACAGTATTTGGGAGTTCCTAAGTGTGATGCTGCAGAATGGAGACCAAAGAAATTCGAGTATCGTGTAAGAAGCCTCTTTAAATGAGTAGTTTAAACAAGTCCTGCCAAAGCAGTGTTTTAGAAGCAGTGTTGCTGCCTTGACCTCGCTCAGAGGACATGTGCTCAGTGAAATGCTGGTGGGAGCTCTGCAGCCCTGGCAGCATCAGCAAACACCGCTCCAGGCTAAACAAAACTGCTCGTCTCTCTTCTTTCCAGTTCTCACTGTTTTTCCTGACTCCCCAGTTATTATCTCCTCTCAGGAGCCTGAAAACAACCTGTGTTTCCCACCTCTGCTGTGCTGCCTCCTGCCCACGCGGCTCTCACTGCCCTTTCTCCAGCCGCGGTCCCAGAGGACCCCCCTGCTTCCCTTAGAGTCCTACTGAGCAGCAGCTTTTCCCGAGGGATCCCCACAGCAGAAAGTCCTAGAAAAAACTTCTTCCTTGCTAATGGGTGCTACTGAATTCCGGAGCACCCTCATTGCCTACCAAACACACCTTCTCGATGGCTTCCAGGCTGGCTCCCATTAAACAGCCTTGGGTTAATAACACAGCAGAGCTTGGAGGACAAAGCACTGGGACAAAGCAGAGAGAACAGGTCAAATTTTTGACCTAATGTACCAGTTCTTTTAAATACAAAAGTGAGATTTTACTCCATCCTTGTAGCTGAGAGTGGAGGAAGAGCTCTCCATAAGTGCAATGGGATGGAGGCACCGTGACCATCTGTGCCTCTAATGGAAACTGATTCCACTGCCGCAGAAAGCCATGAAGCTGTAGTGGTCTCTGGCATTTCACCTCAATAATGTCATGGTATTTATAATCTTTTTTTTATGCATTTCATGACATAATGCTGGTTTGTACCTGATTTTCACAGAAGCAATGGGAGAGAATGATAACCTTTTGTCATGTTCTTCTGCCTCCATGTGCTGTACGTGCACAGCATTCTGCACCTTGTTAGGTGAGAAGTCCAGCCCAGGTGCAGCACAGGGCAGAACCCTGTGATCACACGGAGAAAGCAGTGGGGAACACCTGGGTTTCATGTCCTGCTGCATCTCAGCCATCCCATATTGGAGCATCCTCTTCCTCCCACTGTGTACCAGAGCGTTTGGGAAGGCTTTCTCCTCAGCGCTGCCCTCTTGGCACCAGTGTTTTTTTCAGTTTGAGAAAAAAGGCACCAGATTGGCATCTTAAAATTAAAAGTCAGTGTCCAACAGATGGTTTAGCTGCATGCTGGATGTCTGAGGTGCTGTGCTTTTCAGTCTCCCTTGGTGGCTCGATCTGTGCATAGCACAGTCTGGAAAAGCTTCATTAGAATCCTGGAATGGTTTGGGTTGGAAGGGACCTTGAAGCCCATCCAAGTCCCACCCCCCTGCCATGGGCAGGGACACCTCCCTCTGGATCAGGGGGCTCAAATGCCATCCAACCTGGCCTTCAACACCTCCAGGGATGGGGCAGCCACCACTTCTCTGGGCAACCCGGGCCAGGGCCTCCCCACCCTCACAGGAAAATATTTCTTCCCAAGATCTTGTCTCAATCTCCCCTCTTTCAAATCATTCCCCCTTGTCCTGTCCCTGAACTCCCTGATCAAGAGCCCCTCCCCAGCTTTCCTATAGGCCATTCCCATTTGTTAGACAGGTTTTCGTGTAATCACCATTGTCAGGACTTGCAGCTTTGGTAGCTTCTCCCTGATCTCAAGGGGCTCTCAGGGCACGGTGAATGACAGATGTACGGTCAGTGAAATGGGAAAAAAAAAGGCAACATGGGCAGAATTATTCTGGGAGACTTCAGAAAAGGTGATGGAGCTCATGGGTCTCATTCTTATAACAAACAGTGTGCTGTGTGTGGGAGCTCATGCCTTTCCTGCAGGCTTTGCAACCCACTGGCCACAAGACTGCCCGCACTCAGCAGAGAGGGCTTTGCAGTGATCCCCCCATCCTCCTCTGAGCGCAGGATCCCAGCCTGGCAGAAGGAGCCACCTGTCCCTGGCGAGGCCCCGCTGGCACGCGTGACACCAGCGCTCCTGCCCATCTGCTCCTGCGGCGCCGGCGGGACGGAGGTTGCCTGGGATGGTGGGGGTCGGCGTCTCCTCCTGCACTGAAGGACAATGAGCTTTGCCCCTGGTGCCTGTGACCTGGCAGGCTCTGGCCCTGCTGTGTCCATGGCAGGTGCCAAGCACCGCAAGCCCCTGTCCATCACCTGCGCGATGCCAGCCCCGGCTCAGTGCACCCCAGGCACTTCAGCACAGGGCCAAAGGCATCCACAGCCCCCACCTGCATGGACAGGTGCCTGCGGTCCTGCACAGGCATCTCAGGCCTCAGCCCTGACAAATACCACGTGAAAAATGTGACCAGCTCCCTGGGTTCCTGTGCCTCGGTTCCCTTCTGCCAGGAGAAAAAAAAATACTGCCGTGTCCTTTGCAGTGTGAGCATCTTCAAGCATTGCAAACGAGTGCCTGACCACAGGTGAGTCCCTAGGCACCACTCCAATGACCTTCCTGCCAGCAAAAACCTTTTTAACCTTTTTTATGTCCTAGTGGTAAATGCTGCATTGTTTTTAACCCCTCTTTGGGGCACCCAGCATCCAGTGTTCCTGGAGTTTTGTGCTGGGAATGGGCAGTACTTGCCACACGTCTGTTAGAGGGAGTCCAGAGGAGGCCATGGAGATGATCTGAGGGCTGGAGCACCTCCCATGTGAGGACAGACTGGGAGAGTCGGGGTTGTTCAGCCTGTAGAAGGGAACGCTGTGGGGAGACCTTAGAGCAGCCTCCCAGTACTGAAAGGGGCTCCAGGAAAGCTGAGGAGGGGCTCTTTGTCAGGGAGTGCAGGGATAGGGTGAGGGGGAACAGTTTTCATCTGAAAGAGGGGAGATTGAGATGAGGTCTTGGGAAGAAATATTTTTCTGTGAGGGTGGGGAGGCCCTGGCCCAGGTTGCCCAGAGCAGTGGTGGCTGCCCCATCCCTGGAGATGTTCAGGGCCAGGTTGGATGGGGCTTTGAGCCCCCTGATCCAGTGGGAGGTGTCCCTGCTCATGGCAGGGGGTTGGAACTTTGAGGTCCTTGAGGAACTTTGAGGTCTGGGCTTTGAGGTCCCTTCCAACCCAAACCATTCCAGGATTCTATGAAACGGAGAATTTTTGTTATTTATTATCCTGATTGCTCCTTGGAGGGAAAGAAAGCAGCACAGCCCCAGCAGGCAATGCCCTTGACCCAAGCCATTCTATAGTTCTGTGATTCCATGTTAACTCAGTGACTGTTGCGCAGCCCCTTGGCCTGTGAAGCCAGAGCTTTCCACTCACAGCCGGGGAAAAAAGCTGTTAAAATTCCCATTTGTGTCCCTGCACAAAAAAAAAAATAACAGTAAAGGGAGTAAATAAATTGGTTTATTATCCATGAATTCAGCCCAGCTGTCTAGGAGTTACTCATTATTTTGCTGGCAGCTTTGGATTGGAGCCAAGGAGCCGTGCTTGGCCCTTCCCGCACCTCCCTGTGCACGTGGAGTTGTTTTCAAAGCGCAGGGCATGGTGCCGGGCGCTGTTTTGCCGCAGTCGTTGTTGGCAGGGTTGAACATCTCAGGCTGTGCAGGCTCCTTGCTGGGATAATGGGACCCGGCGTGTTGGGCCGGGCTGAGAGCTGTGCTGGACCACGGCTCACCTGGACCTCTGCTGCTGGCTGGGAGAGCAGCTTTGCTTCTCCTGCCCAGGAATCTCCAGACCCAGCTGACACCTGGAGAAACAGCAAAAATAAATGTATTTTTAAACGTGCATGGGCTTGTTTATGAAGCCAGGCTATTTTAAGGTGTCCGGGTGCAGCAGTCGTGCATGGGTCAGGGTCGCCTCTTTCTCTGGCCACAACTGGTCCCCAGCACCTCCACTCTCCAGGAGCCCCAACAGTCCTGCTGGGAGCAGGGGACACAGTGTGTCGGCAGCCCAGGGCGCATGTGGGGGCCTCTGATGCCCACCCCAACCCCAGGTCTTGTCCCCCTGTCTGGGAGGCATCTGGCCAGGTCCTTCCCTGCTGTGCCGGCCATGCCGGGGGAGAGCGGAGCGGGCAGAGCTGCAGAGTCCTCTCTCCATGGGGAGGGTAAACAGGTGGCATCAACGCACCCACCTCAGCACCCAGGTGTCCCACGGAGGCAGGAGGTGGCCCCGTCACAGGGAAACCTGCAGGCACCTGGCCTTTGGGCAAGGTGATGTGGTTACGGCTTCGTTCCCCCACCTCGGCACTCGGGTCCGGTGGCTGCCAGGAAAAAGGGTCCCCTTTTCCTGTCCCTCCATCATGGAGCCTCTGAAGGGCTTGAGTGCTCAGGCTCTGCAAAATGGCATGGGGCCTAGGAGTTGCCACCATCCCGGGAGCCTGGAGCTGGGAGCCCAATCTTGCCCAGGAGCTCCACCTCCACCTCGTGCAGCCGAACCCCGGCAGTGGGAGCAGCCACGTGCCAGCCCAGAGAAGAAGATAATGTCACATTTATTTTAAGGATGAATATTTTTATCTTTAAGTTTCTCCTTTGTAGCTGTTCCCCATACGATAGCAGTGATTTTTAACCCTTCTTTTCATGCAACAAAAACTGTGATTTTCCTTTAAAGCCTCCTCAGTATTGGCAGCGGGGTTGGGTGGATCTGGCAGAAAGAGGCCACATCACTGTCACGAGAGAAGAACATCTTAAAGGGGTGAATTGTTGTTATGGAGAAAGCCCTGGAGAGGCTGCACTGGAGGCAAGTTTAGGATTCTCGCAATAATGGAATATTCCTGGAAGAGCAACCTCCAACAGGGGTGTTGGTGCAACACAAGAGGCAGGACTTTGGGAAGCAAGAGCCTTGCCAAATATTTGAACTGTCCTTTCTGTCCAGAGAACGCTGCCAGGGAGTGGAGGTCTGGTCAGAGGGGAAGCCATGTGAGGAGCAGCTGAAGTCCCTGGGTCTGTTCAGCCTGGAGAAGAGGAGACTGAGGGGAGACCTCATCGTGCTCTGCAGCTTCCTCACAAGGGGAGGAGGAGAAACAGGAGCTGAGCTCTTCTCTCTGGTGACCAAGGACAGGACCTGAGGGAATGGCAGGAAGATGTGCCAGGGGAGGGTTATGTTGGACATGAGGAGAAGGTTCTTCCCCCAGATGGTGGTTGAGCACAGGAACAGCTCCCCAGGGAAGCAGTCACAGCCTGACAATATTCGAGAAGCATTTGGCCAAGACCCTCAGCCCCACAGTGTGAGTGTTGGGGGTGTCCTGTGAAGGGCCAGGAGCTGGACTCGATGGTCCTTGTGGGGGTCTTTCCAGCTCAGGACAGTTTAGGAGTCTATGGCAAGTCTCCAGCAAGTTTGGGGGTGGCCTGGCCAGGCCAGGCTGCAGCTCCCTGGGCACCCAAGGGTTGGAATCCAAGCAGATGAAGAATGATATTCAAGTGAGCTTTACAGGTTTATTGATTTTTGATTCTGTTCACCTAGAAAAGGTAAAGATTGTGATAAAGACAGTTGCAGTGCTGCCTTCCCAGGGCATTCCCAGATCCTGGGGACAGATGGATTTGGCTGGCTGTGCTCCCCCTGTGCACGAAACCTCCTGCACCAACACCTCAGCTGCTGGGTTTGGGCAACAAAGCATCCAAGTGAGCCACCTGCTCCCAGCAACGATGCGCAGGCAGGAGACCCAGCCTTGCGCTCTACCCTGGGCTGAGGCATCTGGAGCAGAGGGTGGCTGCCAGGCACTACACCCCATGAAACTACCAGGTGATGTGCAGTGGGATGCATGGATGAGATGCCCAGGTGGGCTGTATAGGTGGGCTGTCCAGGTGGGAAGCCCTCCAGAGCATCCCCAGCTTGCACAGGGAGTGGGGTGATATTATGGGCAGGAGGATCCCACAAATCTGCAAGGCCACCAGTGGGGATTTGAGGATGAGGGTGAGACAGCATTGTTGGCCAGCAAGGAGTGGCCATCCTCAAGCCACACTGCCTGAGGAAGAGAAACATGGGGTAGTGCCAGCAGGGTGGCAAATTTTGACCCCTTGGGTGCTCTGTGGGTGAGGACTGACCATGTCCTTTTATCTTCTTTCCAGTTTCCTTGCCAAACAGGGTGTAACTTTCCTGGCCATGTATTCCTCAGCCAAAAAAAAAAACCCACTCAGTGCTCTTTAAGGAGATGAATTTCTCCAGGACTTGCCCTTCAATCAGTGAGTGCAATAGCCACAATCCCGCAGCAGATCTCGTTGGAGTCCATCCATGTAAATAAATACCTTGCAGACAGCAGGAGGGATTTTGTGTGTGTGCATTGTACTGCAGAGATCAAACCCAGTAACACTTTGAACGGAAACAAGATAAAATATCAGCCCACAGAGGGGTTTGTGGCCCAGGGCTGGGCAGTTTTGGCTCATTCAGGAATGGGCTTCATCTTGCCAGGGAAACACAGCCCTGCCAAGAGCTGCCCTGAGCTCTCTGGGATCAGGAGGAGACAGGTGATTCGGCCCTGGGGGACCAGAGTTCAGGATCAAGAAGGGTGGGATGTACTGGGCCCTGATGTCAGCAGTCAGGGTTGGCTGGCAAGGCTTTCCTCGGGCACACCCGGACAACTCATCCCTGTGTCCTGTTCAGACAGGGCTTGCCTCGCAGCACAGGGGAGAAGGGCTGAGCACTTCTAAAGCCAGCTCAGTTGGGCAGAATTAGGAGCAGGGCCTATGGCCCAGCTGGCAGCTTCAGGTGATGGGGTGAGCAAGGTGAGAGCAGAGGGATTTGCAGGCAACCACAAAGCTGTTTGCTGAAAGCCTTATGGCAAGGAGAAGGAAATAATAAGATGTGGTAATAACAAAACTCAGCCAGCCAATCAGACTCTCAATAACTGAGTGCTTTGCTGAGCATCCCCCACAACACGTGGTGGAAACCACTGGTTCACTGACCCTGAGATGGGCTGAAACCATGAACGTCAGCTGCAGGACCACCCCCCAGAGCAGGGGTCAGGCTTACAAAGACCAGCTTAGGTATGACACCTGCTGAGCTCCTCACCCACTGCTGAGCTGGGTTTGCCTCTGGAACACTGCCTGGTTCCAAGCACTTGTGGAAGGAAAGCTTCAGTCAGAACTGGGGCTGAAGTGGGATTTGAACTTGACTTAGCAGGACCAGGACCCCAGGTCCCAGTATCCCAGTACAGTAGCTCTGGGCCAGCACACTGCAACACGTGACAGCCCCCAGGACTTTCTCCTGGCTGGGGATCACAATTTCATTATGGGGGCAGAACGGGAGGGGCAGAGCTGCCGAGAGGGAGGGGGGCACAGGGCATGGCATTCTCGGGAGGGTTCTGGGCTCCCAGATCCTGGCTGCTCCGGCTTTTCGGTTCATTGCCCCTCTTCTGCTGTGCATGGAGGAGCCTCCAGTTGCTGAGCAGGCAGGAGTGCGGCTGCTGCTCTCTGTAGCTCCTGGTAGGGCCACCAGTCACACGGGAGCCTGCAGGAGGGTTGGTTTTGGGATGCCACTCTGGTTTTTGGGGTTGACTGTGGCAGGGAAGCAGCCCGGCTCTGTTGCAGCCTCCGTGGCCAGGCACAGAGCAGATGTGCTGCCTCGAGAGCCCCCAGGGAGGGACCCCTTTGCCCGACCCTCATGTTTATTTTTTAGGGTAGAGAGCTCAAAGCTAAACTCAAAGAATGGGAGCAGGCACTTAATTTCCAAAAACGTGTTAAAAATGTATTTGCTCTTTCTTAACACATCTCCAGCTCCTTTTCCACAACAGAATTGTTTTCAGACTCCCACAGCTGGGGATGCTGTTGGGAGCTCCCAGCACGATCCCCTTCACCCTTGGGCATCACCAGCAGACGGATCCCCCTGCGATGGGGACCTCCCCCCACCCCACCAAGCTGTCTCACCCGCACGGTGACAGAGAGAGCCTGGTTTCCTCCCCGCTTGCCACGTTGCGCTGCACCGCGAAGGGCAAACACCCAACGCCGCTGCCCGCGGGGCCACCCAGCCCAAGCCCCTCTGCTCCCCCACGTCCCCCCAGCCAGCACCGCTCCCCACGTCACCCACGCCGTTCCCGGGGCTCACGTGCCACGGTAGCCACGCTCGCGTCCCGGCGTTCCCTGCCCCGAGCCTGCCCCGCATCTCTCCCGACACCCAGCGAGTTTCTTTTGAAACTCCTTTTGTCCTGAGCCGTGAGGGTCCTCACAACAGGGAAAATGCACAACTGACAGAAGTGACACTGGATTCTCCTGGAGCCGAGCAGGGGTGGCCGGGCTGTCTCAGCATCCCCGGTACAGAGCAGCGCCGCGGGCTCCCGGTGGCTGCCGGCTGCGGGGTGGTGTCAGCAGGGACAGGCACAGGGCCCTGCACGGGTGACACACTCCTTGAGCCACTCTTCAGGGCATTTCCATGCTGGTCCCGGGCAGGTGGGAGGGATCCTCCTGCCCCCACCCCGTGACGGGAACGGGGATGGCCGGGCAGTGGCAGCGGCGTGGCTCGGCGGGGTGGGCGATGACGGCAAAACTGACCTCGGGCAGGGTCCAGACCTCCTCGGGTGCGACAAAGCTGAGGCTGTCACCCCTCTACCCCTGAGGCACCGGGGGTGGCGTGAGAAGGGGGCTCCGGGAGGAGCTGCGCCTCTGCGCCCAGCCCGGGTCATAGCGCTCCCTGCTCCACGGACACGGGCTCCTGGCGCTGCCTCTGGCGCTGCCTCTCCCGCTTGGCCCGCCAGCACACGTAGGCGGCCACCAGCAGGCCCACCCCGAAGATCAAGGTGGCCACCGAGACCACCTTAGCGATGTCCATTTGTGGCCCATTGATGGTGAAGGTGATGCAGGTCGCTGCCACGCCGATGACCACGGAGACGATGCCGAAGGGGAAGATGCAGCGGTACCAGGATTTCTCAGTCCCGCCCGTGGCCAGGGCCAGCTTGTTGAGCGTCGCCGTGGAGTCGGTGGCCGTGGCCAGCGGCAGCCCTGGCTTTCCTCCTTGCAGGCAGGTGAGTGAGTTGGACTTGCAGCCCATCATGTTGGTGGGAAACCCCGCAAAGCGCGGCTGCGGTGGACACAGGTCACTGCCCCGCCACGAGCTGCTGCCGCGCTGGCGGAGGAGGGAAGACGCTGGATCCTACATGGTTGGCTTTGCCCAGCGGCTCGGGATGCCTCAGCATAGACAGACCTGGATCTCAGCTGCCGCTGCTCTGCTCCCAGCTTTGCGTCCCGGCTCTTTTGCTGCCAGAGGGAGCGAGGATTGGCGGTGGTAGCGGTGATCTCATGCTGGTGGGAGGACCAGCTCGGCTCGGCTGTCTGTTAACTGTTTCGGGCTCCGGGCAGCGCAGCTGGGAGCGCTCTTGGGATGTGTTTTTGCAGTTGCATTCGCTGTCGACAGCCTGGTCCCTGGCCAGGCAGCGCTGGGGTGGGGGAGCTGGCCCGGCTGCCCACCGTCCCCAATTCCCCCCCAGGGTTAAGCTGCTGTGAACCCCACTTCAGGCAGCCCCGTGGGCAGTGGAACCCCAAAGGAAAGGGCAGCGAGACTTCCAGCCCTCTACAGAGCCCCTTTGCCGCCTCCTCGCCCACTGCCAACGCCATCGCCTCCTTCCAAGTTGCTGTTTCTCACTGCGTGATCCTCTGCCAGCTTTGTCCCGCAGCACTGGGCTTGGGGAACTTTCACTGGGATGGTGACACAGGTTGGACTGGAGAAGGCTCGAGGCTGAGACACACTGGGGTGGCAATGGGAGAGATGAGGGGTGACCAGTCAGTGGACCTGAGAGGAAAGGGGCTGGAGCTGGGATATGAGCTGATGGCTGTGCAGGCAAGGCAGAGGCAGGGCAGCAGCCAGGAGGGCAGGATGCTGCAAAGCAGCTCGGGCAGGAGGGGTCCAGCAGAGCCACAGGAAGGACAACTTGCCCAGGAAAGAGAGCCACAAGCCTTGAGAACCAGCACCATATCTGTGAGGGCTGTTCTACTTCCTTCCCTGCAGCATCCAAACCTTTAATATCAAGATTAATTGTTTTTAAACAGCAATATTAAGCCCAGGTAGGTAATGTTGGCTCTGCAGCCCATTTCAGTGCAGCAAAGTGTAGCAGAGGCCAGGGATGCTGCTCCGCATAGCCCAGGGCTCCTGGGCAGGGAGGAGGAAGGGATGGAGACACCAACAGCTTGGGGAGGGTTGAGGACAAAAGCTTCCTATCCAGCTCTGACCACCAGCACGGACTTGTTTTTGTGGGCAAAAACATTTTTTGTTCCACCTTTCCCATGAGCGGATCAGGAAGACACTGAGATTGGAGCTGGCACGAACAGTTCCCATCTCCACTCACTTCTCCCACACTGCTTTTTTTTTCACTTGGATTTCTTGAAGGAGAGAGGAAAGGAATGAGCTATTGCAGAAAATGTAAAAGACCTGGAGCCATTCCCAGGTCAGAGCTTCCCCTGAGCTGAAGGGGCCCAGCTGCGTTTCTGCATCAGCTGAGAGGGAGCCAAAAAATAAGGGAGAAAATCCACACTGTAGCAGAAGTGGAGCTGTGCAGTGAGAGGGCAACTCTGGGGGAAGGTGAGAAGATGGAGAAACAGAGGAGCAGATGGGACTGACTTGTAAAAAGGAAGGGTTGGGCATCAGTCCAGATGTGGAATAAGTTATCCTCGCCTTCACCATCCTCATGGAAATCATCCCACTCCAGAGACAGAGGAGAATAAAGCTGGTTGGAATCAGCCTTCACCCCTCTCCAGGCATAGTCTGGGAAGATGCAAGAGCTGTTCATGTGAAGAAGGATGCAGCTGGGTCTGCAAGAGGCCTGGAATTGCTCCTTGCCTCTAGTTTCTTAAATAACACCCATAAATAACAGAAGTGGAGTTGATGAGGTATCAGATGAATTCCCAGATTTCAGAGAGGCTTTGTGCTCCTTGCAGCATTGCCCAAGACAGCCACAGGGACCAGGGAGCCGAGCACAGCGGCTCTGGCTGTGCCAGTAAACAACACTGAGAAAACAACGACAGAGAAGGCAGATGAGCAGCACCTGGTGCTCTGCAAACTGTGGAGGGGTTCTGCCCCTCTGCTCTGCTCTGGTGAGAAATCACCTGGAGCCCTGCATCTGATTCTGGAGACCTCAGCAGAGGAAGGACATGGATCTGTTGGAGCGAGTCCAGAGGAGGCCATGGACATGATCCAAGGGCTGGAGCACCTCCTGTAAGAGGACAGGCTGGGAGAGTTGAGATTGTTCAGCCTGAAGAAGAGAAGGCTCTGGGGAGACCTTAGAGCAGCCTCCCAGTACTGAAAGGGGCTCCAGGAAAGCTGGGGAAGGGCTCTGAATCAGGGAGTGCAGGGATAGGATGAGGGGAATGGTTTTCAGCTGAGAGAGGGGAGATTGGGATGAGATCTTAGGGAGAAATGTTTTCCTTTGAGGGTGGGGAGGCCCTGGCCCAGGATGCCCAGAGAAGTGTTGGCTGCCCCATCCCTAGAGGTGTTCAAGGCCAGCCTGGATGGAGCTTTGATCCCCTTGATCCAGTGGGAGGTGTCCTTGCCCATGGCAGGGGAGGTTGGAACTGGACCCAAACTGTTCCATGATTTGATGATACAGAGAAGTTTAGTTTTTTATTCTCCTGGTTGCTCCTCAGCGGGGATGAAAGTGCAGCTCCAGCAGGCAATGCTGCTCGAGCGGTGAAAGCCAGGCCCTGCCTTCTTACTGCTGACACTTCCCCTCTTCAATTCCAAGAAGCTTTGTTAAGTTTGAAGCTGTTCAGCCTTAAAACCTGCTGTGCTGAGTGTTTACCCTCAGTTGAACCTTTGAATAAAATTCCAGCTCAAACACTTCAGCTGCTGCAGAGATCAGGGGCTGGAAGCAACCCCCCTGGTGACAAGCTTGACCATGAGCCACTTCCAAAACCACTTCTCCAGAAACTGGTGATGTAGTGACACCCTGATCACAGGTCCAGCTCCCCCAGGATGCTGCTGCTGCCTCAGCCTGCCCTCACTGGTCCCACCCCCGCGCCAGCCCCACGCCTCCGCTCCGTGGGTTGGGAACCACTCTTGGCTCCTTCGCAACACGACAGCTTTGGTGGCCTGAGAGCTGTATGAGCTTTTGAAGTGGTGCTGAAGAGCAGAGACTGGCCTTGGAAAAGCAGGAGGTGACAAAATTGAGCTCCAACTGCTTAGAAAAATACAATGTGTTGATACATCTCATGCTCTGATCCCTGATGAATTTGACTCTCAGCCTCAGCAATGGGGATGTGACCCTGATGGAGCAGCCCTGAGCACCTCCTGCAGTGGGATGAACTCTCACACCCACTGCTGTGTTAACAGCGGCGTAAAGATACCAGGAGTAACACTGTATGTACAAACCCATGTGCACACATAGAATCATAGAATTATCTGAGTTGGAAGGGACCCAAAAGAATCGAGTCCAACTCCTGCCCCTACACAGGGCACTCCCAACACTCGCATGACTGAGGGCCTTGGCCAAATGCTTCTGGAATGCTGGCAGAGTGGGTGCTGTGACTGCTTCCCTGGGGAGCTGTTCCAGTGCTCCACCACCCGCTGGGGGAAGAACCTCTTTCCTAATATCCAACCTGAACCTCCCCTGGCACATCTTCCTGTCATTCCCTCCAGTCCTGTCATAGGTTGCAAGAGAGAAGAGATCAGCACCCATTTCACCTCCTTCCCTTGTGAGAAGGCACAGAACAGCTCTGAGATACCCTCTCAGTCTCCTCTTCTCCAGGCTGAACAGACCCAGTGAATTCAGCCTCATATGATTTCTCCTCCAGGCCTTTCACCAGTTTTGTGGCCTCCTCTGGACACTCTCCAGTAGTTTGATGTCCTTTTTATACTGTGGCACCCAAAACTGCCCCCAGTGCTCAAGGTGGGGCTGCCCCAGTGCAGAGTAGAGCAGGACAATCCCCTCCCTCTCCCGGCTGGCGATGCTGTGCTGGATGCAGCCCAGGACACGGTTGCCCTCTTGGCTGCCAAAGCTCACTGTTGGCTCATGCAGACACCAAACCCCTCCACACCCACCAGGATGCAGCTCATCCCACAGTGTTTCCAAAGCCACAGTGAGCAGTGATCCCTGTGTGTCCAACCTAGGAGTCTCTAGAACTCTAGGGATGGTTTAAAAGAATTGGGTCTGTAAGGGCACCAGTAGAGATGCCCAGCACTGAGCCAGGCTGGCTCTGCCCCTGGTTGGAAAAGAACAGCAAGAAACCCTCACAGGTCCAGGCCAGCCCTGCACATGGCTCAGGCTGGGACAGGGGCACCCTGGGAAACTCCTCGTACACGTTTGTAGGAAGCAGCTGGATGAACTTGCCTTTCTCCACTCAAAGAGGCCAAATTTGGGCAAATCACTGACTTTGAGGTGGATTTCAATAAAAACCACAAGCACAGTAAGGGAGAAAGGGAGGCTTCAGGGTTGGCTGTGTGGTGTGAGCCCAGGTTTTGGGCACTGAATGTGCCCTCGGTGGGGCTGACGGGCTCCAGTGCCCGGGTGCTCAGCTCCTTCCCTCCACACTCCCCCTCTGTGACTAACGTAAGGGTGTAATTTGCACGGCAGAAATAGAGCCTCGCGTGTGTCCTCCTCCCTCTTCCCACAGGAGGAGAGAAAAGCGCAGCTGGGACTGGATGAGTCACATTGCAGGAGCTGAGATGGATGCAGCCCCCTCCACACACCCACTCCTCTCCGAGGACCACGCAGACCCCTTTGGGTGATGGATGGGGCAGCAGGGATGCTCCAAGAGCTGGGCTGCAGTGACCTCAGACCAGGGAGAGACACTGGAGCTTAGATCTTAGGGCTGTAACAAAGAGACAGTGGCATGAAGGAAAGAACAACCTAGAAACAGAGACTTCTGATTAACAGGAACAAAAAATGAACAGAGAAGGTTAAGGGCTTTGGTGGGCAATGGAAATTGTGACCAGCAGGTCAAAGGAAGGGATTCTGCCCCTCTGCTCCGCTCTGGTGAGACCTCACCTGGAGCCCTGCATTCAGCTCTGGAGTCCTCAGCACAGGAAGGACCTGGAGCTGTTGGAGTGAGCCCAGAGGAAGCCACAGAGATGATCTGAGCATTGGAGCACCTCCTGTACAAGGACAGAGTGAGTGTTGGGGTTGTTCAGTCTGGAGAAAAGGAGGCTGTGGGGAGACCTTAGAGCAGGCTCCTGGTACTGAAAGGGGCTCCAGGAAAGCTGGGGAGGGGCTCTTCATCAGAGAGTGCAGGGACAGGATGAGGGGAACAGTTTTCAGCTGCAAGAGGGGAGATTGAGATAAAATCTTAGGGAGAAATGTTTTGCTGTGAGGGTGGGGAGGTCCTGGCCCAGGTTTCCCAGAGCAGTGGTGGCTGCCCCATCCCTGGAGGTGTTGAGGGCCAGGCTGGATGGGCCTTTGGTCCCCCTGATCCAGTGGGAGGTGTCCCTGCCCATGGCAGGGGGGTGGAACTGGATGGGCTTCGAGGTCCCTTTGAACCCAAACCATTCCATGATTCTCTGATATGACTCTATGAGGAAATCCATAATTCTACCTTTATTTGGCTGGTCCCGTACAGGGGCACCGGTTGGATTAAGCCCAGGGGCAGTACTAGTGAATAATGATTTCCTGCACAACCATTCCCCATAACGAACAAACTTCAGCTGCAATAGAGAGTGGCAGTGGAACAACAGCAGGTGACTACAGCATCAGCAGCCACGTAGCCCACTGCCATGGATGGTCCACATTGCAGCTGCAACCCACGACTGCGGCTGCTTCTGAGCTCTCGACTTCAGCAGTTTTAATGCTGAAAAGTTTTAGTTAAACATATCCATTTAACACAACCATTCTTCAGGCTGACAAAGCTACCGAAATAGAGAGGGGTGGCTCTTAAGTGCCAAGAGGCTGCAAACTCAGAGGCAGGAATTACATGGGAGAGGAAACGGTGACATCGGGATTTACCAGAGCTGTGGTGGTGCCGGGGGCGCAGCCCCCTCCCAGCACCGGGATGTGCGGTCTGAGCTGCACCACACGGCAGAGCCTGCAGGGCTGCTCAGTGCTCGCCATCACATCGTGGCTGCACCCGGCCCCGGAAACGACTCCGGCAAAGCCAGCATTAACTTTTGAGCTGCTTCATTAATTTTAAGATAAAGGGCAGGGAAGAAACTCCTTACACAGCAGGAAAGCTTCATTAAGGAAGCACAGGCAGCCTCTCATTGTCCATTTTATGTTGCTGTGTGCCACGTAAAACTGGGAAACAGGCAGAAAAATAAATCAGGAGGCACAATCTTGAATTCTGGCAACCTAAGAAGTATTTTCCAGGTCTACGATTCAGCAAAAGGAGGAAATAAATAAATAAAGCGGTGGAATAAAAGCCACCACAGCCATCAGCAAGCGTGGGGTTGAAAATAGAAAAGTGTCACCTTGATCCACTCCCAACAAAGCCTTGTGCAACAGTGAGAAGCTGCCAGGTGACATCGTCCTGCTATTCTGAGTCTGTGTTGTTATGCTGCTTGGTGAGCCCCACTGGAGCATCTCCCAGCGCCGGCTGCTCGGCACAGGCCAGTGCCAGCCTGCCAAGCGGACTTCCGAAACAGGGATGGCATTGGAAACGGGAGGTTCATGTGTCTTACAAGAAGGACGCTCTCCTGTGGATTCAAATATAGACAGGAGCAGATGGAAAAGAATGATTATGTCATCCACCCAGCGGGAGCGACGTTCCTTCGCAGCACTGTGCGACGTCGGAGCAGGCTGAGCACGCACAGCGCTCCCTTCGCACCTTCTGCTGCTCCTCTCCCATCAGCCTCCAGCTGCTGATCCCACAGCAGACCCTCAACACTACACTGAGAGCAACAGTGATGCAGAAACAGGAAAACACTGCAAAGTAGGAGAAAACCCGATCCACAGCAACTCTGACCACATCCTCTGCTCCTGAAGATGCTGGGGACGCTCACAGACAGGCGCTGCCCACAGAGCTGGGCTGACTCACAGGGCATGCACACTGGCTTTAAAGCCAGTAGACAAGAAACACACCCAGTCTGTCAGGAGAAGCCATTCTACTGTAATCAGTGCTTTTAAAAATAATGCTATTGGCATCCTCATAAGCAGAACTCACAATAGGAAACTGTGGCACTTGTGCTGCTGTGAGGACAGGAGTCCTGTGATTGAAACCATTAAGAGCTCGTCCATTCAAACAACTCCATTCAACCCAGTTTGCTTTTGCAAGCACATGATCAGTGCAAGAGCTGTGTCACACTCAAGGAGACTCCTGACCAGCACAGTGATGGGTCCTGACAAACACCAGTCACTCCTACACAAAACCAGGGAGCCAAGACTGGCAACAGCTGCAAGGATTCTGAATTGAGATGTTCAGGCTCATAGAAACACAGGGTTCTGTTTAAATTAATGAGGAGCCCAAAACTATTGAAAGAAAAAAATACTATGGCCCATTCATCCCTGCACCCAGCAATGTGAATTCTGTCCCATCTCACAGCCAACACGCAATTGTAATAAAAGCAGTACAGACTATTTATGGGTTCATTAATATTTAAAGGAAGGTTTTTGTGCTTGGTGGGGGCCGTATGATTTTTTAAATCCTCATTCTGGTGCTCTGTCCTGTGTATTCCTGTGTCTTGTTGGTATCAAACACCCAGCTCCTCCTGTGAGGAGGAGGAGCTGCAGATGCCCATTGCCTTCATGATGGCACTGAGCCCCCCAGTCTCAAATCAAGATTTACCGCTTCCAAGAGCCTTCATCTCAAAGGAGAGCAGTGTTGTATATTCTGAAATTCAGAACTTGAAGCGAGGGGAAGGGTGAGAACCTCAGATAATCCGTTTTCCAGATGCCCATGCTCCAAGGCTGTGCCAGCTGCATTGGGAGATGCGGTGCAAGAGTTTGAACAGAGGAAAAAGGAGAATGAGGAGCTGCAGAGGAACACTGCTTCACTTGTGACATATAAAGTACCCCCACTCTGAAGTCTTCCTGACCTGAACATGCACATTTCCTCCCTTGTTTTGTTTTGCTTCACCTGGAGATAAAATGAGCCTAATAAGTTGTTTCCCACTATAATATGCAAGGGCTGAAAACAAAGCCCAGCCTGCAGGCGTTAACCTAACCAAGTTTGTGTTCCCAGAAGCCAGGAGGGAAGGCTGCAGACAGGCTCTAGGGTCAGTCTGCTCCTCTGACTCAGAGCTTGCTTCTGTTTGCTTTTTCCTATCCAAACTCCAGCTCCACTGATTACCTTTCTTGTTCTGTCTAAAAATAAGCCAAACATTTCCCTTTGCATGCCTAAATAACCCACTGCTGTAATTTCTCGCCTTCTGAAATTACAGTTCAAAACTTGCTTTTAATTTCCCCCCTCCCATTATGAGCTCCTTACACCCCAGCACACAGCTTCCTGCCCTCTCCTTCCAAACTGGGCTCAGATTAATTAACAAGAAATAGATTTTTCTCAACTACAATGCTAAAGCTTTTCTCTCTTCACAAGTTAAAAAGAAGACGATGGGTCTTTTCTGCTGGCTGCCGGTTCTGATGTTACAAAAATAGCATTTTATCTGCAGGGTGGGTAACAGAAATTTTAATACCTATTTAATGAATTGTTTTCATGCCAGACTGAGTCATGATTAGGGGGTTTGTTTTGTGAGGTTGTTTTTAGTGGAGGTGAAGGAGGACGAGGAAGCTTCCAATGAAACCAGGTGAGAACTGCATCAGTCCCAGTGGCTGTGTTTAGAAAGAACAAAACAAGAGGCCTTGCTCCAGAAATCATCGCTGTGGCAAAATCAAGCTAACGAGCAAGTGAAATAATATCAATCTTCATTTCAGAGACAGAAAGAAGAGCCCCTGGTGTCAGATCCATCATCTGCTGCAGCATCCCAGGGCCCCCACCTGGTGACAGGACCCAGCACTGGAACTGCGCAGCCGCCAAGCGCCTGTCTGCCTGCAAAAATATCGGTGCTGGCCCCTTCTCCCCACACTCACGAGGGGATTAAAGCATTCCCAAAATCCCTGCTTACAGTGCACAGTGTTAGACACTTGGGATGGTCTCGAGGAGCATGATGCATCTTGCATTCCCCACGCTCAGCATCCTTGGTGCAGTCTGCACTCACACATAATCCAGCATCACCACTATCAGATTGATTAGAAGCAGACAGAATTCCTCAGCAAAGCTTCTGCTGGCAATCCCAAGCTTACACTGAACTCTAATTCAGAAAGAGACTGATTTGAGATAAAACACCCCAAAAGAATGAGTGTGGAGGACACAGAGCTCCCCTCAACACTTCTACTGCCAACACAGGCTTTCTGCCTCAGCATTTAGAGCATCAAGTGCTCTTCCCAGAAACCCTCAACTGCCCAAGTTGCTGATTCAGGTGTTTGTGCTGCAGATTGGCCTGCTCACAGCATTTTAATTAAGTAATTGGCTCCAGAAGAGCCCACAGAAAGCTCAGGTGAAGAATAACATTGACAGAAAACCTGTCATCTACAGAGAGAGCTTAGAGTTTCCCCCTGTTCACCACCTATCATCTAACACTGTTCATTGACAAAATTCCCTTGTCCCTCACACAGTCCAGCTGGTTTTGCCTCTCCAAACTGTAAGCTTGGCTGTAGATTCCTTCCTGCCCTGTCCTGTGATGGGACCCTCTGGCCCATGTTGTACGTGCCATCGTTTCAGCAGGTCATAGGTCACGCTTCATCACCACACACACCGCGGGACCCCCTCCAAAAGGTTGGAAGAGGCCAGACACTCCTCCAGACCACTCTTGGTGAGATCTGCCTTCTTTCTTACCAAGACTTAAATGATTTCTGTTTTAGATGAAGAATATCCCTGTTTCATCTCTGCACACGCTGCCCCTCCCAAAGATGGAGCTGGAGCGAGCGGTTGGTGACAGAAGCGTTGGGAACATCTGCAGGACAAAGCCCTTGGAAGTTTCAACTTGATGAACATCCAGAATGAACCCGAGGTGACTCGTTTACATGAAACCCTGTAAGAGAGTCTGACAGCAGCGTGCACCACCTCAGCATTCCCAGTGGTGAAATGTATCAGCAACAACAAAACCAGAGGAGGGCAGGGGAAGGAGGAAGCTGGTGGAAAAGACAAACGACAGCAGTTAGAAATGCTTAGGTTGCAGATTTTGGAAAGAAAACAAACCCCTATCTCCTCCCAGGGATCCAGCTTTACATCTTCCAACAGTGAAAAAAACCCCAGAAACCTCTTCAGACTCTCCTGCAGGGGACAAAGAAGGAACAGGAGCTGCTGATCCTCCCGGGCCCTCACCACGCTCGGTCTCCGCTCGTGCCTGCGCAATATCGGTATCGTCTGTCACTTTCCAAATATACTGCCCAGTTCCTGTACTTCTGTAACACTACCCCCGCCATCACAAACACTGCCTTTCCTCTTTCTCTTGCCCTCAACTCAATTTAGCGTGCCAGCATAATTTCTTTCTAATAACAATGGCACATTTTATAACAAAAGAGACCCCCCCAACCGCTGAGCTAAGGTGCTGTTGAATCTTTATCTCTGCTACAGCGCAAGACTCATTTCAAAAAGTGAGTCATTCGAACTGGTTTAAAGTCTTGAAAATAAAATGTCTCTCACACGGTGTGGGAAGAGCAATAAAACCACACTGCACCCAGAGGCACAAAATGATCCAGCTACCAGCCAGTCAATCCACCCTTCCACACCCCTCCTCCAGTGTCAGCTTGCCTTTTGAGCTTGTGACAAGCCCTGCAATGCCACTGCTGTGGGCTCAGTGTCTCTCCCAGACCTTCCACACCACTGCAGTCCTTGCTGTGGCAGTGAAGTTGCTGCCAATTCACCCTGGGCCGCTGCGCAGAGAAGCAGATGCTCCATGACTCACGCCGTGCTTGCAGACACAAGTTATGGATAACAGCACAATAATTAACAATACCAAATGTCATCTCAAATCCAAACATGCAGATGCTAATGCCCATGGCATATGACCACACTAATTTCAGAGGCAGCATCTGCTCCTCCAAGCAGCCCTTTAATCAATACCTTGCAGCCCTCCAGTGCTGCTGCCCCGCAGGTGCAAACACAGCTCCTTTGTACCAGGCCGTGGGAAGGGGGCAATAAAACCTTGCCCCGACTGCAGACTCGATGGGAAATCAAATCTCATCTGCAAAGAACTTAATGTAATGCTATGAAAAGTATAAAGTGAAAGCAAGTGATGCTGATTTTCATCATATGAACGGCTTCTAGTGAGTTCTGAGTGCCAGAAAGGGTCAAACATTCAGAAGAGACAACTCACTCTGGCCTTGGAAAAAACAGAAGGAAAAAAGAATGAGCACTGTCAGCATTGTTAAGAGCTAAATTCTCCCAAGCAAACTAACACAGCACAAGCCAAACTGCAACGAGCAGTGCAAATGCTGAGTGGTACACAGGGACCCTTCCCTAAAGAGACTCCAAAGTGCTCACAAGCAGGGCTGTTCCACACAGCTCCAAAGCATTGCTTTGTCACATAGCAACACCAGGGCATTTGAGGATTACAAGCAGAAAACCTAAGTTGCAGGAGGAACCGAAGCTGGAATTTTCCCATGGTGACAAGGTCAGATCTGCCACAGAATCTGTGTTTTCCACAGCCAGGCAGGACACTGTTATTCCCCCTGGAAGGCTGCTCCTCCAGCAGGCACAGGCACAGGCTAGCAGCAATACAAAGGGTTGAGTGCCATCTACTGGGCTGCTTTATCCGCTCCATCCTGGATTCCGAGCATCTCTCCCGAGTGCTGACAGCCCAGCCCTTGTTGGGCTGCTGCCTCAGGCACCATCCCCATGAGATGACACAGCACGAGATTTCAGTTGTCAGTTTGGTGCAAGTTGTAGAATCATAGAATCATTCTGTTGGAAAAGACCTTTGAGATCATGGAGTCCAACTGACCCCGTCCACTACTGAACCATCCCAGAGCACCTCATCTACCCATCCTTTAAACCCCTCCGGGGATGGGGACTCACCCTCCTCCCTGGGAGCCTCTGCCAGGGCCTTTCAGCGAAGAAGTTTTTCCTGATGTCTAATCTGAACCTGCCCTGGTGCCACTTGAGACCATTTCCTCTCAACCTTGGGAGAAGAGGCCACCACACATATCACTACAACCTGTTTTCAGGCAGTTGTAGACAGTGATGAGATCTTCCCTCAGCCTCCTCTTCTCCAGCCTAAACAACCTCAAGTCCCTCAGCCACTTCTCATAACCCCTGTTTCTCCAGCCCCTTCCCCAGTTCTGTTCCCTTCTCTGGATGTGTTCCAGCTCCTCAATGTCCTTCTTGGAGTGAGGGGCCCAAAACTGAACCCCAGATTTGAGGTGTGGCCTCACCAATGCTGAGAACAGGGCACAATCCCTTCCCTGCTGCTGCTGGCCAAACTCTTTCTGATGAAAGCCAGGATGCCACTGGCGCAAGTCCTTAAAAAAAGAGTCTGTCAAGCTGTGGAGGGAGTGCTCAGACTGCCCCACAGCCCAGTTCAGAGCAGGGACCACAAACCAGGGCAGTTCTGCAGAGGCGCTACTGCCGGGGCTTGGGCTGCTGCAGATGGGGCCAGTGAACACAGTCAGTCAGCCAGCACTGAACACTGGCTGCTGTCATGTCAGATGCCAACTGGTGAACCCAGGGAAGCAGCAGCTCAGGTTCTCTGCATATTCAGAGGCTGGAAGGCTGTGCCCCACCATACAGTCACTATCTGACCAGTATAAATCATGTTTTATCACCTGCGACACACTCTGCCTACAGGAGCCCAGTGCCACGACTGAGGCACTCAGGAATCTGGAGCTGCCAGGGAGACCAATCTGGGAAGAGAAGTGAAACCCAGTGTTCATGAAACCCTGAAGGGGCTACAGAAAACCTCAGAGTCAGCAGGGCATAAAAGCGAAAGGAAAAAACCACACAAAAGGAAAATATAAAAAAGGAAAAAAATCCACCCTGAAATTCATCTGGACAAACAAACAAAGTAAAAAAAGTCAAGAGAAGATTTATTGTTTAAAACTGTCTCTGTGTGTGGATGGCAAGCAGCAGGCTCCCACCAGGTCAGTCTGCCAGCTCATCTCTCACCAGCACAGGGAATCGCCTGCCTCCTTCACAGAGCTGCGTGTAAAGCGCCCGGTACAGCTGAGCTGGGGAGGCCTCCAGGGGCTGCTGGGACTCCAGCACAGGCAGGAGCTCTGCCATCGTGACCTGGGCAGGAGCAAAGGAGACACATCAGAGCTGGAGCACACCTCTAGGATTGCATGAGGTGAAGTGGTTGCATCACAAGTGAAATCTAACCTGAGCAGCGTGACTAATACCATGCTAATTGGCAGAGAGATGCCTTCTTTTGTCATATTTCACAAAGGCAGGGCTGTTCACCCTCTGCTGATGAGGTACACCCAGCAGCCACCCAGCATTCCTACAGCAGTGAGATAAACGGTGGAGCTTTCCCTCTGCTGCAGAGATGGCTGAGTGCTGGAGAGACCAGCATCCTGCAAGAAGCTGAAGTTGATTCAGGAGCTCTGCAACCACGAGTGAAATGGTTACTCGCCCAACGGCGAGCTGAAGCCTCCACTTGTGACAGGTCCTGTCACCTCACACCTGGGCAGACAGACAGATGGGCAAGCAGCCAATTCCAGCCCGAGCAGAACAAAGCTGTGCCCCCCCCTCCAGCAGCACAGCCTGTCCAACATTCCCCAACCCAGCCTCTGGATTATTAAGCCCAGCTCGTGACCCCAGTCCACGCTCTCCAACAACCTGGAGCAATTAATATCACAAGAAGTCCTGGATTGTGGCTGTGACTGACAACATGAGCCTAGCACAGCTTCCAGTCAAAAGACAGGCATTAGCCTTTAGTGCCCCCCTCAAATTACTGCTCAGGAATATTGCCTGGGATTTCTCTCCCAGCTGGCATCAGCAAACAAAGCCCGATCAGTCAGCACATCCAAAACCCACACAGCCTGCTGCACACACAGCCTTCCCAGGAGAGCAGACTGTCAACAGCCTGGGTCAGCCCCCTCCCTCAGACTGTCCTGGGTCAGCTGGGGAGGGGCTCTGGATCAGGGAGTGCAGGGATAGGATGAGGGGAATGGTTTTCAGCTGAAAGAGGGGAAATTGAGATGATATCTTAGGGAGAAATGTTTTCCTGTGAGGGTGGAGGGGCCCTGGCCCAGGTTGCCCAGAGAAGTGGTGGCTGCCCCATCCCTGGAAGTGTTGGAAGGCCAGGTTGGATGGGGCTTTGAGCCACCTGATCCAGTGGGAGATGCCCATGGCAGTGGGGTGTAATGGGATGGGCTTTAAGGTCCTTCCCAACCCAAACCATTTCACAAGTCTATGATACAGCGCTTCTGCAGGGAGTTCCCTTTCCTGTTCTCCACAAAATCTCTGTACAGGGACAGGGAAACAGGACACGATTGTTAATCTCTGGGAAGAGCTGGGAGCTGCAAACATGAACACTAAGGGGAATCTGGCACATAAAGGAGCTCTACACTGCTTCGCATCCTAAGACAGCCCTTTCCTTTCTCCATCTGCCTGGTTTGCACCTGATGCAGAATTGAGGAAACTGGCCTTCACCATCAAAAGCAGGCTAAGAGCACTAGGACTGTCTATGATTCATGCCATTTCTCCATGGAAAGACACCGGCCAGGTTTGGCCCAGAAATATGTGCACCCTCTCCCAGGGTATTTATCTCATACCAAGTCCATTCACTTCACCTGAGCCAACAATGAACTGTCTTGCACACTCCAGACAGAGCTGCTCCAGGCACTCAGAGCTCACCCAGCACAAAGCACTGGTTTAAACAGAGGTGGCATAGGAAATTGATTCTGTTGACAACACCTCGGGCAGCCGGTGCGGCCGCTGCTTCATTCTGGGCAGATAAAAGTCAAGCCCCTCGTAACCCATAGTTCAGGATTATCGTGCTAAAGTGCCATTTGGAGCCCAGCAGCAATCTATCTTTAGCCAAAGGGAGGAGTACGGCCAGTTAAGAATAACTCCTCCCTGGCTTAAAAAAAATGGCTTTTCCAAAGCCTCTAACATTCAGATCAATGGCAAAGGTTTAGGGCAAAGGAGTGGCTGTGACTTCACAGACCTTCTCTGCCCTTTGCTGCTGTTGGTTGAGAGAAACAAATGATCCCTGTGCAACAAGGGCTCTGCTCGGGCTGGTGGAGAGGCTGGCCCCGAATCGTGTTCTTACAAGCAGTCTTAGCACAGTGAAGTCAGGATTAGCAGCAGAGGGGTTTGAGATGGAAAAGGAGGAACAGATAGCAGAAGAGGTCACTAGCTGGAGGTCAGACAGGAGAGAAGGACAGAGTGGGTGCCCCGACAGGACTGTAAAGGGCTGCCAAAAGGGGTCTTCAGCCATTACCAACAACATCCTCCACCACAAGGCTTTTTCAGCCTTTTTATCAGGTGAGGGTCAGACACTTAGAAGGCCTCTGCTCTGGCCTTAAAAACAGTGAGTCAGTTCATCTCCAAAGTCAGCAAAGGCACTGACAGGCTTTGGATACAAGGCACAAACACAGAAACACCCCTGGGAGAGCTTGCTGTGCTGGGGCTCCTCCATCAAGACCCTGTAGGCTTGGCTGCTGCCTCACAACTGCCCATCTCTTGCCCCAGGAGCACTAACACTTTTAAACACTCACCTTTTGTAAGGCAATTTGTTGGTGCAGCATTGACACTCGTAGCTTCAAGGCAAAGAGATCCTTCAGCTCCTGGGGGCTGGAGTAAGAAAGGAGAGGCAGAGCCAGTGCGCCTGCACCGTCACACCGTGGTCCCCTGGGAGCCACACAGGCAGGGGAGCAGCTTCCCACGTCCTCAGCACAGTCTGGGCACAGCCTCATCTGGGCCTCCACAGCTGCCAGGGTGGAGGAATTGGCAGGAGACAGGGATATACAAGTTAAATCTGTACTTGCAGAACGTGTGATGTACTTACTGTTCAAGATGAGTGACCAATGACACTGTGTTAGGCAGGATAAGCTTCTCACACAGCACTATCAGGACATCTGAAGCTACACAGGCTCCCCCTTCACCCAACAGTTCCATCACCAGCCCTCCTGAACTACAGCAGTTAAAGTCCCAAGCCCTTCCTGAACACAAACAAACATCACTGCTCCATTTGCCACCAGAGGATTTCACACACTCTTACGTTACCATTAAGGATAAAAAGGAAAAAAACTGTGTCCTCTGCAGTGTTCTGAACCCAGAATGACCATTGCTGGGGGAGCACAGCAGCCACATTCCTGCCCGACTACAGAAACAGGGCCTGGCTCACCTGCCCGCAGAAGGTGCAGCTTATGCAGGCACTGGGAAACCAAAGTCTGCAAACCCTCCAAGGTCAGAAGGCTTTCATATTCTCTTTGCAGACTGCGATGCTCTAGGAGAGAAGCAGAAGAAAACTGGCAGGCATGAGCACATGGAAATCTTCTCCTCCTAACACCAGGTTCCAGAGTGGCCTTGGGTTAATGAGCATTCGTTTTATGCAAAGAAGGCCTTACAGAATCATAGAAACTTCTGGCTGGAAAAGACCTTTGAGATCTTCAAGTCCAACCACACCCATCATCCACTAAACCACGTCCTTCAAAAATTCATCTGCCTGTTTTTAAACCCCTCCAGGGATGGTGCCTCAACCACCTCCCTGGGCAGCCTCTGCCAGGGCCTGAGAACCCTTTGGTAAAGAAATTCTTCCCAATATCCAGTCTGACCCTCCCCTGGCACAACTCATGGCCATTTCCCCTTGTCCCATCCCCTCTCACTTGAGAGAAGAGATCAACACTTGCTCTCCCACAGCCTCCTTTCAGGCAGTTGCAGACAGTGATGAGGTCTCCCCTCAGCCTCCTCTTCTCCAGGCTGAACACCCCCAGGTCCCTCAGTCTCTCCTCGTAGCACTTGTTCTCCAGCCCCTTCCCCAGCCTCGTTCCCTTCTCTGGACGCGCTCCAACCCCTCAATGTCCTTCTTGGAGTGAGGGGCCCAGAACTGACCCCAGTGCTCGAGGTGTGGCCTCACCAGTGCCCAGGGCAGGGGCACAATCACCTCCCTGCTCCTGCTGCCCACGCTGTGTCTGACACAGCCCAAGATGCCATTGGCCCTCTTGGCCACCTGGGCCACTGCTGGCTCCTGTTCAGCCACTCTCAACCAACACCCCCAGGTCCTTCTCCTCCAGGCAGCTCTCCAGCCACTCCTCCCCAAGCCTGGAACGCTGCAGGGGTTGTTGTGTCCCAAGTGCAGGACTCAGCATTTGGTCTTGTTGACCCTCATCCCGTTGGCCTCAATCCCTCTGCAGAGCCTCCCTTCCTTCGAGCAGATCCACACTCCCACCCAGCTTGGTGTCATCTCCAAACTTGCTCAGGGTGCACTCGATCCCTTTGTCCAGGTCATTGATAAAGACACTGAACAGGACTGGACCCAGCACTGAGCCCTGGGGACACCACTCCTGACTGGTTTCCAATGGGATTTAACACATGCCAAGAGCACAAGACACATGGAGCCCACTTAAATAATCTTTTTTCCACCTTCTGCTCCCTTCACCCTCCCCCTTTTCACCCCTCCTTACCTTCAGACTCAGCTTGCACATACTGGCTCAGAAGTGAGGGGACATCCTGGAGGACCTTTAATTCCTCCTCTATCTCTGCAGGACTGAAGGCTGTCACCCCGGAACAAAACTGAAAGAGCAGCAGATAAGGAAGGTTTCACAGCACCTGCTCTGTGCATGCCCGAGCCCTGGGCCAGGCTGGCTGGGACTGGGCAGAGGGGAAGCAGCCTGGGAAGGGGCACTGCTGGGGGAAGGTGAGGACAGGGCAGCTGCCTGTTCACCCTGGGGCCTTGTTTGTCTGCCTCAGAAGTTTTATGACTGCTTAAGAGCTGCACCATGAACAAAACACTTCCTAAAGACCCGGACTGAACTGCTGTTCCTGGAGGCACAACCCTCCCCAGGCAGGAGCAGCAGGATCACCCCCAGTGCCTGCTGAACGGCTCCACCTGCTCCTGAGGGGGCAGTGAGGGAAGGAAGGATACAGTTGTCTGGATCCTCTCCATGAAGTGGTTCCTTGCAGCTGCTGCATCCACACTTGTTTGGCAGCGACGACATCTCTCCCATGCCCTGAAAAGTCGAGAGAGGCAGAAGGTGGAGGAGTTAAGTTCTGCTGTACCAGACTGTGCTCACACCGAGCTGCACACACCAGTATAACCCAGCAGCACTTCCAACACCAGTGCCTGCCTCCCTCCTCCCTTTCCCAGGTTATTTACCAGCCATTCTCCCCTCAGCTTTGACAGCCGGTATCAGATCAACAAGGACATCCTGCTGAAAGCATCACACACCAAAAACCACCTCAGTTATTTCTCTCAGTCCATTTGGAGGCAAGCCATAAGCCATAAGCAGAGAGACAGCACATTTCTAAGCAGAATGTGAATTTGCAGCACATCAGTAACTATCACATCACCTCACCTACACTTTTATCCCATAGGGAACAACAAATCTTCCCTTCCTTTTTTGAGGGACAAGTCATTTCTATTTCTATACATTTACTCTGATAGTAATGTGTACAAAAAAAGAGTTTGTGGTAGAGCAGATGGGACAAATTCTCACCCTGGCTCTTAACACAGTGACTCCTTCATACACCAAAGTGCCTCAAGACTTCCTTTAATCTCTTTTTTGGGACACAATGCTATGGCTGACAAGAAGCACAGGGGACACAAACCACAAACCACAGAGCTTTAAGGACAGTACTATGAGTAAGCTGGCCAGGAGCTTGCATTAGAGCCCAGCTTCAGAAAGAACATGTTACACAAATACAGCACTACCAGAGCTGGTTTCACTGGCAGAGCTCAGCAGCCCCAGTGAGGCACAGGACCCATAAATATCCTGTAGGTACAGGATGGCATCCCAGCCATTCTCCCCAGGGAAGTGAGAGTCCCCAGGAGGAAGCCTAAAACAGTTTGGCAGTGCACAACGGTCTAACCCAATCATGCACCTCTTCCCTCCATCCAAGTGGATCTTGAAAATCAGGATAGAAAGTGCACTTTTCAGAAACACATTCTGCAAAGAAATAGCAAAATTAACAACAGAAAAGAGCAGCTGCAGCAGAAGAGAACAGGCAAGGTGCATTCCCTCGGTAAGTGAGTTGAAAGTAATAGTGGAGAGCCTAAAGTTACACCAGAGTGATTAAGATGCCAAAAGGCTCTGTTTACAAGCGAAAGTTGAGGGGATCCAGTCTTTACAATTCACTGAAGGGTAAAAAACTGGTGTCTGACAACTGTTCCCAAGAGGGGGAGCATTCTTGCAGACAGCACCAGGAGCTATAGCTAGATTTAAGATCATGTTTAAGCTTAATATCTGAACAAATACATAATGAGAAATCTGCTGGATTATGGCAAAATTTCTCCAAGGAAAAGGTGAGAAACCCTTCCAGAGGGCTGGAGAATGGACTAGACCACTGTGTGCACCAGAAACCCAGCCACCAGCACCATCAGGGGCAGTGTAATTGTAACTGGCTCTGTTTAAGAGAGTTCATCAGGAGGAATCAGCCTCAAATGCAGTCAAATGAGAGATGTGCCCCATCAGAGCAGCTCCTGGTTGGGAAACTCTTTCAGTGCACAGGGAATACAGACACCCACCCTGCAGGGCTTCCTGCCTTCACCTACTCACATGCAGTACCAGCAGAGGCTTCTGCACTGTTAATGCCATGATTAAAGCACTCCAGTGCCTTCACAGCTTGGGGATGAACAGGGATTAACACCCTGAAAGCACAGGTAACACGAGTGGCCAGGAGAATGCATCCCCTGGAACAGCCTGGCAGAGACACGCTGCGCTGGACCATGGCTCCTGCTCCAAGAAGGCCCCACACATGGCTGGGTCAGTGCCTTCCTGTGACCCCCAAACCAGCCAGGTCTCCCTGCTCTGACCCCTCCTCACAGCTCCCAAGCAGAAGGTGGGTCTGGACTGACCAGGCTGGGCTTACCTGGAGTTCCTGGAATAGGCCTTCCTGTAGGGAAGGGGTAGCTTCAGCTGGCACCTACAAAACAAGAGCAGCATCAACCCTGATTGTCAGAGAGCAGCAGAGCCTTGGCTTCAAAGAGAGAAAATGACATTTTGCCTAAATTTGAAATTAATTTAGCTGGAATGGAAGATGCCAACAACCCTGGCAACTGAAACCACCACTTCCCTCAGGCTGTCCTCACATGAGGAGGATCAGTCTGCTCATTCATTTCCACAAGCTCCATTGAGTCAGCCTGGGAGAGCTCCCACATCCCAACCCCAGCCCATCCGAGGTGGGAAGCTGGGAGCACAGCCCTGAGAAAGCAGAGTTCAGACCTGGAGACAACACCTTCAAGGGAGCTGATAGCTACAAAAACAGGTGGAAGCAAACCTCCCCACCCTGCCATACCCGAGCGCGCCAAGGCAGCCGTGCTCAGCACCATATCTCACACCAGGAAACAGGAGAGGGGTTTCAGCTTCCACTGGGAACACGTGCCTTGAGCCAGAAGCAAATCCCCAACATAAGAAGGACATGGATCTGTTGGAGCAAGTCCAGAGGAGGCTATAAAGATGACCCGAGGGTTGGAGCACCTCTGCTATGAGGCCAGGCTGAGAGAGTTGGGGTTGTTCAGCCTGGAGAAGGCAAGGCTGTGGGGAGACCTTAGAGCAGCCTCCCAGTACTGAAAGGGGCTCCAGGAAAGCTGGGGAGGGGCTTTTTCCAAGGGCCTGGAGTGAGTGATAGGATGAGGGGGAACATCTTTAAATTGAAAGGGGGAAGATTTAGATGAGACATTAGGAAGAAATTATTCACAATGAGGGTGGGGAGGCCCTGGCCCAGGTTGCCCAGAGCAGTGGTGGCTGCCCCATCCCTGGAGGTGTTCAAAGCCAGGTTGGGTGCTTTTGGCAGCTGTAGCTCATCACAGGCCAACTATGAACAGAAGACCAAGTATTCTAAGGAAATAAACATTTGAATCCAGATTCCTGTTCCCTCAGCAACTGCCACTCTGTGTCCTGTGTCCATCCCAACACGACATGAGGACAGTTTCCTCCCTGCACAAACAGAAGTTATTGAAACAAGACAGGCTGGTCTGAAGGCAAAGAAAGCCTTCTCAGTATTTTGCCTCTTTTCCACAGAGAATTGCAGTAACAACCAGCTCAATTCTTCCAGCACTGGAAATTACTCAACTCCAGTCCATACTGATTTGTATCACAGGCAGCACCTCCCAGATTAAGGGGGATGGTGTTAAACCCAGAAGCTGTCTCTGCAAACAGCACTAGGCATGTGTGAGAGAAAGAGAATCCATGCTTTATGTATTATTGTTATTATTATAAACAATGAGCTAAAATAGAGAGTGGATTCAGAGGAAAACCAAGGCTCAAGAAAGCTCTACAGAGAGAGCTTTCCAAAACAGCCACAGGGGGCTATGAAATATCAAACAGCTTAATGAAAAGACTTCCAAAGTCCCAGCCATCCAAGAGTAAGCCCTTAAAATCAAAAACACCCAGTAACAAAGGCTTTGAATGTGTAAATGGCCCTTCTTCTCGAGAAGGGCCCGGTGGGTGGTGAACCCTGCAGAGCTGCAGCAGACCTGGCTTTGCAGACACAGCCACCAGCACCAAGCCCCTGGCACTTACCCCTTCTCCTGCAGGGTGACTGTCCGAGGTGAGGTGCTCCTTTCTTCACTCACAGGGTCCTCCTTCTTGCTGGACTCTCCTAGGGCACCACTTTTCTTCCCTGCAGCAAACAGCTGCCTGCCAGCAGTTACCAAGTTCTTTTGCCCAGCTGAATTCCCCGTGGCAATGCTTTGCTGCTCATTCAGGGCAGATCTGGACAAGCCAGGTGTCTTTTGGGGTTCAGCAGCAGCACAGGCCCCTCCAGCCCCAGTGCTGATGCCTGTCTTATGACTCTTTCCTTGTTTGCAGGTCACCCCTTTTGAGGAGCTCTTCCCAACTGTCCTGGGACCTTGAGAAGCACATCTGGCAGGGGCTTTCCTTTGTGGTTTTTTCACATCTGGATCAGTCCTATAAGGGGCTCTCAGCTTGTATGGGGAGGGCTTCTTCAAACAGGCAGGATTCTTGCTTACAGTTCTCCCCTCCATGGTCACAGGAACATCCTCAGCAGATGCAAGCACTTGCTGCTCTTGAACATTCTTGGGAGCAGATCCCTCACCTGTAGGTTTCTCTCTGGTCGCCCCCTGGGCCTCTAATGTAGTTTTCAGGATGCTTTTTCTGACTTTCAGTGCCTTCTCTAATGCCCTGTTCAGCAGTTCCAGCTCCTCTAGTTCCTTGGGCGAAGGCCCATCCTCTGCAAGAGAAGACTTATTGAGATGTACCAGAAGGTCCAAACCTGGATCTTCCCCAGGTGCCACAGAAGGAAACCCAACCCACTGAATGGTCCAGTGAGTATTTTGGCCACACTCCCACAGTGACTACCAGAGGATGCAAGGCTTGCAAAAAGCCTTGAAGGCCCAGGATGGATAAAAGTCACAGGAGGAGACAGCTGTCCTTAGTCAATCTCTCCTCACAGAAAAACGGAATGGTTTGGGTTGGAAGGGACCTCAAAGCCCCATCCGGTTCCAACCCTCCTGCCATGGGTAGGGACTGGATCAGGATGCTCAAAGCCTCATCCAGCCTGGCCTTGAACACCTTCAGGGATGGGGCAGCCACCACTTCTCTGGGTAACCTGGGCCTCCCCATCCTCACAGGAAAACATTCCTCCTAAAATCTCATCTCAGATCTCCCCTCCTTTCCTTTGGCAATGGCCACACCGAGGTCAGGTCAGCAGAAGCTGCATCCCTGACCTCGGGTTACCATGGCACGACTTCAGGCTAACCCCAAGGGGAGGAAAAAAGGCAGAGGGGGGGCTTCGAGTAGATGTGGAGCAGTGGCAGGACCTCAACACCGTGGCCCTGGGCAGCAGGAGGGGACAGCAGGCCAGGAGGGATGCTCACCGTGTGCGGGCCTGGAGCCGGTCACTGCCTGTGGCTCCTCCTCTTCCTCACTGTCCCTGGGGAAAAAAAACATATGGCCCACTGGGAAGTGGGTTCAGCTTCCCACGGCTGCGGGGACCCAACCACAACTGCAGGGATCCCACCACCCCCAGCCCACAGGGGGAGACCCATCGGCTGTGGGGGTGATATTGAAAACACCACCAAATAAATCTGCTAAGACTCATGTTGAGTTCTAGAAAGCAGCTCCTTTATTTCAGCTCTAATGCATGAGGAAATGATTCCATCAACCATGTGTAATGAGATGAGCTGAGCAGAAGATATTTTCTGCTTACATGCATAAATTCTCCCAGAAATCTTACACACATTCTATTATTTTCCAAGCATTATTTTTAATGTTACTATGAACTTCACAACAGCCAAATCTCTGCTCACTGGAGCTTTGGAGTCAGCTCCGTCTGACCTTGCATTTTTAGATAAAGGCTCCATTCAGCACAGACCATACTTAACACAAGTAGTTAAAAATTCTCAAAGAACAGTGTCTGGAAAAATACTGTTTGAAAAAAACATGGTACGAAACCACGGTATAAATACAGTAAGTTAGATAAAACTTAGCTCTACTTTAGCTTAAATAAAAAATATTCCCCTTTTTGCGGTAGTAACTGCTGTTTGTATCAAGGGGAGCCCCAACACGGCTTCAGGGACCCCCACTGCCCCACCCTGGGGGACTCCTCACCACCGTGTCTGCAGGTGGACCCCACCGCCACTGACACAATACGTAGCTTCTACTGCAAAAAGTGGAATATTATGATTTAAGCTAAAGTAGAATTAGTTTTCTTTAGAATTTGTTTTCTAACTGACTTCAGTTACGTTTTATCTAAGCAACTGTATTTTTTCAAAGTTGGACAGAATGTCCCTCTGACATTTTTCTCCATAGCATTTTTATTTTTCAAACAGTGTTTTTCCAGCCACTGTTCAAAGGGAAATGTTAACCCTTTGTGTTCAGTGTGGTCTGTGCTGAGCAGATGGGCTGCTTCTCTCATCACTCTGTTTGCAGCCTTTCCCTGTCTAAAGCGCAAGGTCAGACAGAGCTGGCTCCAAAGCTCCAAGGAGCAGAGATTTGGCTGTTGTGAAGTTGAGAATAACATTAAAATGAGCCCTTGGAAAGTAATAGAATATGTGTAAGATTGCTGGGAGAATTTAGACACCTACATGTAAGTGGGAAGTGTCTTCTGTCCCAGATCTTGTCCCATTGTGCAGGATTGATGGAATCACTCCCTCGTGTGATACAATAAAGGACTTGCTTCCTAAAACTCCAAAAGGAGTCTTAACGAGAGTTGATTTGCCATCATTTTTGGTATCAGCCCCGCTGCGAGGACTCCACCCCCGCCCGCCCCTCGGCACCCAGGAACCCCGCGGCAGCCGGGGCGGCTGCGGGCAGCGCCCCCTCCATCTCCGCCTGCCTCCCTCTGTTGCGGAGAGCCCGCACTCACCACGCCTGCAGCAGCTGCCGGGTCTGCTCCGCGCACCGCTCCAGCTGCCGCCGCCGCTCCGCCACCTCGCCCAGCGCTTCCCGCAGCGCCGCCCGCAGCCTGCGGGGCACCGCTCAGCGCCCACGGGTCCTAGCGCCGCCCGCCCCCAGCGCCCGCCCGGCCATACAGCCTGCCCGCTCCGCTCCCGCCAGGTCCTAGCGCCCGCCCGCTCCCAGCGCCCAGCCATACAGCGCGCCTGCTCCACTCCCGCCAGGTCCTAGCGCCCGCCCGCCCGCTCCCAGCGCCCACCCAGCCACACAGCCCGCCTTGCTCCGCTCCCGCCAGGTCCTAGCGCCCGCCCGCCCCCAGCGCCCGCCTGGCCATACAGCCCGCCTGCTCGCTCCCGCCAGGTCCTAGCGCCCGCCCGCCCGCTCCCAGCGCCCACCCAGCCATACAACCCGCCTGCTCGCTCCCACCAGGTCCTAGCGCTCGCCGGCTCTCACCCTTGCCATGTCGCAGTGCTGCCCGCCCCGCTCCCGCCAGGTCCCAGAGCTCGTCCTCTCTCACCGCCCGCCCCGCTCTCATCGCTCTCATCCGCACGACCGCCCCGCCCGCTCCCGCCGGGCCCTCACATGAGTCACTCCCCCGCCCCTCTCCGCTCCGCTCTCACCGGCGGCCGCGGCCCGCGGGCAGCATCGGACACGTCCCGCCCGCCCCACTCTAACCGGCGGCTGGGTCCTAGCGCCCGCCCGCTCCCGCCCCCCGCCGGGCCCTAGCGCCCGCCCGCTCCCGCCCCCCGCCGGGCCCTAGCGCCCGCCCGCCCGCTAGGTCCCGGCGCCCCTCGCCCCGCTCTCACCGGCGGCCGCGGCCCGCGGGCAGCATGAGGTTCCGCCCGGCCCTGCCCGCTGCCCGGCTCCGCTGCCGCCCTGGAACGCGCGGGGCGCAGCACCGGCACTCGCGGCCCCGACAGCCCTGCCAGGATCGGCGGGGCGGGGCGGGGCGGGGCGGGGCGGGGCGGGGCGGGGCGGGGCGGGGCGGGGCGGGGCGGGGCGGGGCGGGGCGGGGCGGGGCGGGGCGGGGCGGGGCGGGGCGGGGCGGGGCGGGGCGGCTTTCGGGGATGCGTGTACCGGTACCAGTGCCGGTGCCTGCCCAGGGATGGGGCTTCTCCCGACACAGCCGTCCTTTGAGCCCGCCAGGCAGCGGGTGAGCCCTTGGCTGAGGCCCTGGGCTCCCAAGGTCACAGAAATGGGGTCCCATCTGCCTTTGCATTGCCTTGTTTAACATCTTTATCCCTGATCCGGATGAAGGGATCGAGCGCTCCCTCAGTCAGTTTGCAGATGTCTCCAAGTTGGGCAGGAATTGATCTGCAGAGGGGCCTGGCCAGGCTGGATCCATGGGCTGAGACCAACGGGATGGGGTTCAACAAGGCCAAGTGCTGGGTCCTGCATCTGGGACACACCAACCCCAGGAAGAGCTCCCGGCTTGGGGCAGAGCGGCCACAAAGCTGCCAGGCAGAAAAGGCCCTGGGGGTGCTGGGCAACAGGGGCTGAACGTGAGCCAGGGGAAGTGTGTGAGCAGCAGCTGAAGTGACTGGGACTGTTCAGCCTGGAGGAGACTGAGGGGAGACCTCATTGTGCTCTACAGCTTCCTCACATGGGGAGGAGGAGAAGCAGGCACTGAGCTCTTCTCTCTGGACCAGAGGGAATGGCAGGAAGCTGTGCCAGAGGAGGGTTAGCTTGGACATCAGGAGAAGGCTCTTCTACCAGAGGGTGGTGGAGCACTGGAACAGCTCCCCAGGGAAGCAGTCACAGCCTGATAATATTCCAGAATTGTTTGGCCAAGGCCCTCAGCCCCACGGGGTGAACGTTGGGGGTGTCCTGTGCAGCGACAGGAGCTGGACTGGATGGTCCTCGTGGGTCCCTTCCAACTCAGGACATTCTGTAAGTCTCCTGGCGATGTCACTCTTTCCTCAGATGTGTTCAGTGCTTCCCCCTGATCCCTGGCAGCCCCTCTCTGCAGCCCTCAGAGCTGTCAGTGCCCGCTCCCTCCTGTGGTCTGAGCAGGAGTGGGATTTTGTTTCTCCTGGCCTTCACTGAGGCTGGTGTTGAGACGGAGCCACCTGAGAGCTTGCAGTGTGCAGCCCACACTCTGTGGTGGGGCTGGAGCCCCTGTACCTGGTGACACAGCGAGGCTGGAGCTGGAATTTTGGCCATCACAGGGGCTCTGCTTCAGCCTGTGCAGTGTCTGGCTATGGCTGGGCCTTCACAGGGAGCCCAGGAGCCCAGCAGGCACCGCACACTGCCAACTGCTTCTGTGGCCTTTGCTCTGCGTCAGCAGAGACACATTGGTGTTTTTTTGATGGAGAGAGAAATCTGTCTTGTTCCATGCCTGTGGAAGCTGGATCGAAGCAATCCCAAGCACAGCTACAGGCAGGGCAGAACATGGATTGGGAGCAACCCTGAAGAGAAGGTCTTGGGGTGCTGGGGCATGAGAAGCTCAACATGAACTGGCAACGAGCAACCACAGCCCCGAAACCAACCGTGCCCTGGGCTGCATCCAGAGCAGTGGGACCAGAGGGCCAGGGAGGGGATTCTGTCCCTCTGCTCTGGTGAGACTTCACCTGGAGCCCTGTGTCCAGTTCTGGAATCCTCGGCACAGGAAGGACCTGGAGCTGTTGGAGCAAGTCCAGAGGAGGCCATGGAGATGATCCGAGGGTTGGAGCACCTCCTGTATGAGGACAGGCTGAGAGAGTTGGGGTTGTTCAACCTGGAGAAGAGAAAGCTGTGGGGATACCTTAGAGCAGCCTCCCAGTACTGAAAGGGGCTCCAGGAAAGCTGGGGAGGGGCTCTTGATCAGGGTGTGCAGGGACAGGATGAGGGGGAATTGTTTTCAGCTGCAAGAGAGGAGATTGAGGTGAGATCTTAGGGAGAAATATTTTCCTGTGAGGGTGGGGAGGCCCTGGCCCAGGTTGCCCAGAGCAGTGGTGGCTGCCCCATCCCTGGAGGTGTTCAAGGTCAGGTTGGATGGGCCTATGAGCCCCCTGATCCAGTTGGGAAGTATCCCTGCCCATGGCAGGGGATTAGAACTGGATGGGCTTTGAGGTCCCTTCTGACCCAAACCATTCTGTGGTTCTATGACTCCATCACTCAGGATATTTGGATTGGGTCTAATTTGGGTTTTGGAGCAAACAGCAAGTGGTCCCTAAGATGTTTTTGGCTGAACAGATTGTTTCATCTCAACTCCAAGTGCATGAAACTTCTTGTGTTTTCCCTCACTTTCCTTGGTGTGGTTTTCTCCAGGTAAGGTTCAAAAGCTGACCTCAGCTGGGACGTGTGGGATGGGCGCACCTGGTGCTGCTCGGGAGCTCTGCAGTGTGGAACAGGGATGCCCATGGAGATGCAGCTTTACTGGAGCTCAGCAGAGGGCCAAGCACTGCTGCAGCTGCCAGCATCCCAGTGTGCCCAGGAAGAACACACCCCGGGCAATGGGAGAGTTACTGATCTCAATATGCACCTGGATGCTTTTGACAATTAAGGAATTAGAAACAACCAAAGAGGGGACCAGACTGCTGCAATCCAGGAGAGGGCCCTGCTAATTAGCAGAGAGCAGAAGCTTTCCCACAGGGATGAAAGCAGTGCTCTGCTCACACCTGGGGCTCGGTGCACACCTACCTTTCACATCCCACCTGAGATGTCATAAGTGCTCCCACCCTGCACCAAACATCCTCTCTTCCACTCCTGTGTGCACCTGCACTATGTGCTCTGGATGCCTTGCCTGCTGTTGGGTTTTGTAACAGGGCAGCTGTTTAGTAAATGAATCCAGACATTCTCTAGTGGAGGGCTGGCTTTCTGGCAACCAGCTGAGGAAAAAATGCGAGGTATTTGTATGTGATTCTTTTCACTGATGGCAGCTCCTGCCAGAAGGATTAAGTGCAGCAGAGTGCCATGCTCAGCTCCTGCAGTGATGAGCCCTGACCCAGCACAGACCTGATGTGCTGCCACTGTGGGCACAGGAGTGTTTCAGGGCTGAGGGGTTGGGTTTTAAGCCAACAGAGTCTGAATTATGGTTTGGCTTCATTGCTTACTGGGAAAATGCTGGATACCATGGCATAACACACATGCTAAGTAACATTAAACTGGTGCAAATTACTACTGAAAGATTTGTTTACAAAAGACAAGTAGGTGAAAATTCCCATGCACTGGAAAAGTGGCCACTGCTGGTAGTCACCGCTCTGCTGCCGTTGTTTTGGAACCTGCAAGCTTTTTGAAAAGTGAGATATATGTGGAGTTAGCATCCACCCTTGTTCCTTAGGCTGAGAGATGCCCAGCAATATTCTGCAGCCCATAGTTCTTATTCACCAAGAGCCCAGCTCTCAAACATCTGTATGTTAATCAAAAATAGCTGTCCAGGCACTTGGATCTCCTGTTCTCTGCAAACCCAGCCTGCAGTCCATGGCAGGATCCCAAGGGTAAAACTCAACACACTTGGATGAACATCAAGAGAAAAAACAGAAGCAGGAGATAAACTCCATCACTAATAAAACCTACCCAACTTTCTTCATAATATTACATAGGCTGTGCTCCTCCTGCTGTGTGATGATCTGTGCTCAGATCATCTCCATGGCCTCCTCTGGACTCACTCCAACAGCTCCATGTCCTTCCTGTGCTGAGGACTCCAGAACTGGTCACAAGGCTCCAGGTGAGGTCTCCCCAGAGCAGAGCAGAGGGGCAGAATCCCCTCCCTTGCCCTGCTGGTTCCACTGCTCTGGGTGCAGCCCAAGGTAAATATTCAGGGCAATGTCCTGTGCAAACTCTTCAGGTTCTGGAGAGATATCTAAAAGGTTGAAGAGCTGTTTCACACTCTCCTGTGGATCATAAACCATTCTTGTTTGAGCCAAGGAAGAGGAGAACCTCCCAGTATTTCCACTGAACGCCTGAAGATGTTGCTATTCTGCTGGAAAAATGCCTGGATAGCCTAAGATCCTCCTTCAGCTCTTGCAATTTCTTTGAAGAAAAGACTCCAGGCAATGAATTTGTGAGAAATATATATGTTATAAATAGATTCCCAAACCCTGTGTCTTGCTGCAGCCAAAATCCCTGCAGAACTGACATGGCTGCCAGCAAGATGGGGTGGGAAGGAGATGATGGGATGTGTCCTGGAGAGAGGATCTCTTGTGGCACCTTACAGCTGGAAGGGAAGGATGTCACTTTGCAGTAAGCACACTGGCCTTACTGGGGCACCCAGTGGGTGCTGTGCCCAGCCAGCCTGAGGGCTGATTCCAGAGCTTCAGGTCACAGGCTCTGTGAGTTTTTAAAACTGGAACAAGCATCAGCTTGCTAAAACCAGCTAGGTGAAAAACGCATCAGGAGCTCTCTTTTAGGGGGGTGCTAAACTCTGCATCCTCACCCCCTTCCTGCCCTGGAGGTAACAGTTCCTCAACCCTCACTAAAACTGGACAGGGAGAGTGAAAGTTTGGTGTATGTGAAGCCATGAACCAGATGGGGCTGCAGCATTGAGAAGAGCACAGCTGAGGTGGGAAGATCCAGAAAGAAAAGGGTGGATCTTTCAGAACGTGGTCTCCTGAGGCATGCACAGACCAGCTTGGAGTCTGGGACAGGGGAATGCACAGCGTGGGACATCCAGGGCTCTGGCAGCTGGATCTCTCTGCATTGCATTGCCAGTTTATCTCTGTGAAGCCATGGCTGAGGGTGCAGCTCCTGCAGGACCCTTGAGCTGCTGGGATGAGCCTCATTCCCAAAGCTCTGACTTCAGCGCTGGAGCACAGAGCTGGCAGTGGGCAGGGAGAGGAGGCCCTGCTGTCCCTCCCAACTGCCAAGAGCAGAGGCCAAAGCCCTGGCCCACGGAGAGGGTGATCTCTGCCCGGGCTGTGCAGATCAGGTGCGGCTCTCAGGAGCCCCCCTTTGGCCATGGGGGTGGAAGGAAGCAAAGCGCTGGGTGTTGGGGGAAACCAGTGTTCCAGCAAACAGAGCTGTGCTGTGGAGTGAGACTCGGGAACTGGGAAAAATCTGGAGGTTTGGCCAGGGTGTTTGGAAAACTTCTGCAGCAGTTCATGACTCAGCCCCTGTGAGCACCATGTGCAGGAGCATTCTGCCTCTGGCTGTGGTGTTACTGATACAAGAAGTGGTCGTCATTGCAGAGAGTGGAATATTTTGACTTGAGTTGTTTTTTTGTAGAATTGGTTTTCTAATTGACTTCAGTTAAGCAATATCTAAGTGGCAGCATTTTTGAAAGTTAGACAGACACAGACTGTTCTTCTGACAGTGTATTTTTAAAATAGTGTTGTACCCAGACAATACTTCGTCCTTATCTAAAAAAGCAAGGCCGGACAGAGAACTGGCTTCAAACTTCTAACGAGCAGAGATTTGGCTGTTGTGAAATTCATAATAAAATTAAGATTAGTCCTTGGAGAGTAGTAGGATATGCATGAGATTGCTAGGAGAAGTTACACACATGCATGTAAATTGGATATATCCTCTGTCCCAGCTCTTATCTCATTGCACACAACTGATGGAATCATTCCCTCGCGCACCCAGCGCCGAAATAAAGGAGCTGCTGTCTGAAACTCCAAAATTAGTCTTAGAGACTTTATTTGCTGGCATTTTCTGTGTCATTAATCTGCAAGTGGGTTTTCTGAGGTGCTGCAGTAACAACAGGGACTTTCCTCCTATGTCCTGGTAGAAAATGATGCATTTAACACATGCACGTCCCCGTAAACCAGGGCAGTGGTTTGTCTGCTGCAGGAGAAGCAGTGGATTAATCCCCTGCCTGGGGAGTGAATGTGTTAAGGATCATCACATTAACACATCTTCAAAATCCTGAAGCCCAGCTGAGGTCTGGCTTCACACCAAATAGAAGCAAGGGGAGCTGTCGGACAAGGAGAAGGTCTTGTCCGGTTGTTTGAGGAGAGTATTTATGGGGCTGTTTAGCCCTGGAGCCATCTCACTGGCTGATTTACAGCCTGGGAAAATGCAGCCAAATGGAAACCTGAGGGATGTCTCTCTTTTCCCCCCAGCCTTCTCAGAGCATGGGTTCTTCTGAAAATGAGGAGATGGGGTTCCTGTGGGACAAAGAACGTCAACCCATGGACCAGGGCTGCTTCTACTGAAGATTCATGCACTGAGGCCCAGGGTGGTGTTGGGCAGACTTCTGAAATGCCTGCAGGGATTCCTCGGAGTTCTGTGCTCATCCACACCTCCCGACCATCCCTGTTTCAGGGCTGCTTCACCTTTGCCATTGATGGCAGAAGAGGGATGTTCCAATGCCAACACTGCTGCTCCTGGAGGAGAGACTGTGGCCGTGGGCTGTGAGGTCACCAGCCCACCACGCTTCCTCACAGTGAACCATTTCTTCACCCAGTGCTTATTTCTGTGTTGGAAAGCCTTCAACAGTTCTATTAGGGAGCATCCTGATCCAGTGGGAGGTGTCCCTGCCCACAGCAGAAGAGTTGGAACTGGATGGGTAGGACAGGGTCCTGGGCTTGGGGTCATCCATACAGCTTGTATCCCTGGACTCCCTGTCCCTCACGGAGTATGTAGCAAGCAGTCTCTGGCCTGTGGCAGAGTTCATATGTTCCTGAAGCTTGAATGGGTACAAGAAGGGGAGGGGTGGTGGGTACAAGAACGGGAGGGTTGCTGGGTACAACAGCCACGGTGGTGGTTGTGTTCAATGTGAGCCCAGTCCTGAGGGCAGCGAGCTCAGGCTCTGCCTGATACTGAGTTTGAGATGCTCGGTGGAAAAGAGAAGAGACCTGGCAGTAACCATACAAATAAATTTGCTTCAGCACTCCTGGAATGGAACACGGGAAAGAAAAACCTCCAGGCACTGCCCTATCCATGTAAACAGAGGTCAACATAGAGTCATAAAATCATAGAATGTCCTGAGTTAGAAAGGGACTCACAAGGACCATCCAGTCCAATTCTTGTCCCTGCACAGGACAATCCCAACATTCACACCGGGTGGCTGAGGGCATTGTCCACTGGACTGTTCTGGTAGCAAAGTAAGGACAATAAGTCATGTCTTTATGAATTGCTTTTCCTAGTTGCTCTTTTATTATTTTCCCTATTTAATTAATAATTGTGAGTTAGAGGAGAAAGGCAATGCTAGGTCTGAGTCTGTGGTGTTGTGACTGATGCTAGAAGAGGTTGCAGTACTATATTTAGATTTTAATAGAGCATTTGACACTGTGTCTCCAAGTCTTCTGTGCAAAACTGATTAAGACAGGAGATTTGTGAAACCTAGTGATGGAATAGGCTGCATCAGGTGGAGGAAGGTATCTAAGTTTCTGCAGACTTCACTGCCAAATTAAGATGTGATTAATCACTTCAGACTGACATCAGATTAACAACATCTTCATCTTTGCTGCCGCTCTCAGACAAGACCTTTCAGTTCCAGGCTATCACATCATCTCTCGCATAGGTGAGAGCATTTGATGAGCTCCATTCCCTGTGGGCAGCAATCATGCTCAGAATATGAGCTTCTTGTTTTGCTCTATTCAGTTCCTTCTTCCTTTTCTAGAATTCAGGAATTACTGCAAACCTCCATGTGCTGGAAATCTCCTTTTCATTACTCCTGACCTTGATTTAAGACATTAAGACAGAGTATTTCATGGCACTTTCATCTAGAAAGACTTCCAAATTCAGCTGTCCGGTTTTCATCTCTCTGAGTCCACTTAGCTGAAACCAAGTATGAATCTTTCATATGAAGTGATTCTGGAATGCTCCAGACATGCAGACATATACGTGTCATCTCTGGAAGGACTTCTGCTTTCTGCTCAGATCTCACACTCGGTTTCTTGCTCACATATTTGCTGGGAGAGCGTCTTTGCATTCACTGGTGATGTCTGCACTGTATAACCTTCCACTTCTCATCCTTGTCGGCAAGGGCAGCGTTATCACACAGCTCCAGCTCTCGGATTTATTCACAGAAGTTCCCATCTGCTGTTTTTTATGTCAAAGAAATGTGAATTCCTTTCCTATATCATCATTTTAATGCCTCATCTCTGGATAAAATATTAATTTTGGGCACCTGGAATGTCTTGGAAGGGTTGATGTTCCCATACCATGTCACCTGCCCAAAGCAGTCATTCTCCACCTCTTGAACAGCTTCACACCCCTTCAGCACCTTCACTAAGTGCAGCAATGTCAGAAGCTACAGTCAGCAGTAGATGCAGTTTCTTGTTCCTAGCAAGGGTCCAATCAGCCTGCAGATGGAGAAGTTGCCACAATTCTCCCTTGTCCTTTGGGGCAAATTGCCATTGAGCCAGCAGAAGTGCTGTCTGCAATCACAAGCCATAGTTTTACAAGTGAGCTTTTTAAGATGGGCCAGCCATGAAGATCCTCTTCCATAGCCTTCTCATTCTTGCAGGCGATTTGATTGTGCCCAGCACTCTGGAGGACCATAGCGACTTCGAACAGGCTTTGCTTTTATCATATTAAATCAGATACATCATTCCAGTAGGCTGTGAAAACACAAGGGGAATTCCCTGTGAAGCTGGTATTTATTTCAGCCTTGACTCACCTGAATGAGGGTCTGGTTCAGCTCCTGTGAGAGGAGTGCAGACATCAGCACAGAGCTCCTGATGGGGTGGCTGAGGAGGTCTCCAGGTCCCTGCTGCCCTCAGTAATCAGCCTGTACTTTACCACTGCTGTTTGCAGTCAGTTTTATCTCTGGGTTGAGCTGACAAAGTAGTGCTGGCCTTACAATAGGGAAGAGGGGTGACACCTCCATTCAAATTCAAAAGCCCCAGATAAGGGTCTGATTCTCACTGTGGTGATATGAGCTGTCTGAGAAGATGTTTCTCTGATAACTAACCCACCTGGGAAAAGACTCTGCTCTCCTGCCAGCTGGGGCAGAGTGTGGAAGGACTGGATGAGAGGAATCAGAAGCTGGAAACACTCTTTTTATTTCCTCTGTTTCAAGTGGAGTCAGCTTTAGCAGGAGCTGAAGGGAACCAGCCCAAAGCTGTGGCTCTTTTCCCGAGGCAGGAGGCCAGATGTGTGAAGTGGTGTGTTCCGGTGCCTGTTATTTTCTACCGAAGCTGCCTTCTCCCTGCTAGGGATACAAGGTACCAGTGATGTGTTCAGAAACTGCCCAGCCTGTGGCTGAGTCTGTTTGCTGACATGGAATTTGTTTGCTCATTGTGGTCCTCCCGTGGCTGAAGAGTGAAGCAGAAGAGCTCGAGGCAAAGTGGGAGTCCAGAAATGGGGGATTAAGCATCTGGGGGTGGGGGAGGTTGTAAGTGAAGCCGTGGGTGCAAGGAGCTTGAACACAACCTGAGAGTCTTCAGCTTGGAGAGAAACTGAGAGCATCAGGACCAGGGAACTGCCTGGACTTTGCTGTATCCAAGAGTTTCGGAGGATCCAGCAGGTCTCATTCCTCTTATTCCTCTTTCCTCTGAAGCAGAAATCCCCCAGACCGTGATCAGGGCTGCCCCATTGTTGGACCAGCCTCTTCACCTTGCTGCAGCCAACACAAGAGCTGCCCTGTGCCAGCCCTCTCCGGAGCATGGCCGGGGCAGGGCTGTGTCTGCCAGCAGGAGAACCTTGGGCACCCACTGCAGTGGACCAGCTCCATGGAGGGATTCTACCACTGCCCTGTGAGCCCATGTGCCAGGCTGCCTTGGGCAACAGGTTGTGAGCTGCTGAGGAGGGAAGGAAAGTGCTTATCCTGATGGGAAGGAGGGAGAGTGCGCTGGGTTTGTGCTGTATCTGTGGTGCAGGTCAAGATAGCTGAACACTCTTCAGACCTGGCTTTTCTCATCAACATCAACATCAACATGATTTTTTAGAATTTATTGTTGATTATGCTCTCCAAACAGAAAGCACAGGTCTTTGAGCAGTGCTTGACAGAGCAAGTACCATCCATAGCTGCATCTTGCGTCAGCTCATTTGGAGTTGTCTTCATTGCAAACTGTGCTTGTCAGCTGTGTCTGCAGTTCTGGAGCTGGAAACCTGCGTAGTAAGGGGAGGAGATGAGGTTTTTGCAACTGAATCTCAAACCACAGCCAGTTTATATGAAGGAGTAATGATGGTGTGGACACTCATGAGCAGAAGCTGCAGCTCAACAGCTGTCCCAGAAGTATCGTAAGGGGATGATTTTTTTCCCACTGTCACTCTGCATCCCCAGGCAGGGATTGATGGTGCTTGTGTTTGAAGCACAGTAAACAGGAGCAAGCATGCACAGAGTCTCTCAGAGCTGTGCTGCCAGGGCAGGATTTGGCCCCACGGGAGCAAAGTGTCAGTGTTGACGTTCATGTTGCTAGCCTTGTTCACACACTGTCTGCTAATTTAAAGCATAGTCCGTGTCTTGACCCTGAAAAAGCAACAGTCTGGCAGACTGTGAGGCTGCCTGGCTGCCACAGAATCCTTGCTCTCCATGAGCTTATAGAGAACTCGAAATGAGAGACTTTCAGCATTAATTATAACTCACTTTTCTGGTAGGTCACTCTGTCACAGCTGAAGCAGAGCTGCCTGAAGAGGTTAAGAGCCCCTTTGGCTGGCTGGGTGGAGAGGTGATCTAAGCCAGGAACTGTGTGCTGGGGAGGATGATGCTCCTGACACCGTGACATGGATTTGCTGCAGCCCTGGCTCCCTGCTACAGCGGTGGCAAATGGTAATATTTAATGAAGCAAGGTCATGACTGCTAGAAATCAATTCAGCCAAAAAGCCCATCAGCATTCATATTTTCCTTCTACTTGTCCTGAGACCTCTGGATCGCTTAGCTTTCAGCCTGTCCTGGTTTTGGACCTCCAGCCTGGGCTGCCATGCTGCTCCTGGCAGCAGCCCCACCGCAGCAGAGGAGCCTGGGGAAGGCTGAGCCAGTGCAGGAGAAACAGTGCTGGCAGTGTCCCCCGCTCCAAGCAGGCAGCAGCACCCCTAGAAATGCTGTGTAGTGCACCCAGTATTCCAGACCCCCTCCTCTTCACATGCTGTGACTGTTGACTGTGCAGGTGCTGCGAGGTCAGGACCCACACACTGTGCTCTGTGTTCACACTCAGGTTTGGCCTCGCAGAGCAGCTGCTCAGCCCTTGCCTTTGCAAGGAGACACTTCCACCCCACCGGCCCTCTCCTGGCTGTGGTGCTTGCATGAAGAGTGCTCTCCACTCAGAAGGGAAAGCACTTTTCCTTCCTTATTCCAAGCGTGCCTCAAGCACTTTGGCTGGGGAGCTCGACTCATTCCACAGCTCTTCTGCCAGGCGTGGGCCTAGCATGAGGGTTTTTTCTGTTTAATCACACAAAGAAAAACAGATTTGCCTTTCTCAGCAGACATTTTCACTGCTGTATCTCCTTCTTATTCCTAGAGTGTGTTTCTCCCTGCTGAATTACACAGTTTTCTTCGTGTGCACGTATTTTGCTAGATGTGTAGCCAGATGATGCTGTTCTGCTGGCCCTGCTAAGCCCAGCCCCAAGGTTAACACAGGGTTCCACGGGGCGCTCCAGGGGCTTCACATGCACACATTTATCTCTGCATGCTGCCGGGCAGCTCGGCTGGTAAATCACAGGAGGCTGAACCTCCACATCACCAGCACAGCCTGATGGTGGGGGCATTGCTAAGGAAAGGCGGTCGAACGAACTTCTTGGCCGGCATCAGAGGCTGCTTGCACAAGTCAGCCTGGCTGAGCATGCTGAGAATGTTTTAACTTAAATGTTCATGCTGAGAATGTTTTAACTTAAATGTTCTGTGGCCCTGCAGTACGGCAGGTGGATGTGCACACAATACTGATGGGATTGACACACTGGAGAGAAGGGACCCAGCCATGCAGGGCTTGTGCCTGGCCTGGATCTCACTCCCTGCTCACTCTCAGCTTCTGGAGCTCTCCCTGTGGCAGGGAGGGTGCTGGGTGCTCACTGGTCCAACAGCCCAGGCACTCTGGCCCACAGGTTTTGTTGTGTGGGTTGGCTTTGTGGCTCAGGGGGAACCGAGTAGCAGTAAAGCTGTTTTCTGTCTTTTTTCGGTAGGTGTAGAGTTGCCTCATGGGTCTGATGGACAATGGGATTGAGGGCACCCTCAGCAAGTTTGCTGATGACACCAAGCTGTGTGGAGCGGTTGACACTCTGGAGGGAAGGGATGGCATCCAGAGGGACCTGGGAGAGGTGGGGTTGGGTGAACCTTGTGGAGTTCAACAAGGCCAAGGGCAAGGTCCACTTGGGTCGGGGCAATTCCAAGCATAAATCCAAGCTGAGTAGAGAATGGATTGAGAGGAGCCCTGAGGAGAAGGACCTGGGGTGCTGGGATGTCCCAGCACGGCGGTGCCCCCCCCGCCCCATCCTGGGATGCCCTCCTCCCTCCTCCCTCCCCGCGCCCCCTCCCCCCCTGCAGCGCTTCCAGGGGCAACATCCAACAGGTTCGTGACGCTGAGAAAACGCGTTCGAGCCGGGCAGCGCGTTCCGGCGGGGCTGAGCCGCGGGCACTCGGTCCCTCCCGGGGCCGAGCATCCCGGGGCGGGGCGGGGGGTTGGGGGGGGTGTCCTGGGGCCGCCCCTCTGCCTCCCCGGCACGGCTGGAGCAGGGAGCTGCCCCGGGGAGCGGCACGGGACGGCAGAGCAAGTGAGCGGGATGAGGGGGTGGGGGACCCACGCTTCTCGTCCCCTCCTTTCTCATCTCCCCCCTTTCTCATCCCCCCTTTCCTATCCTTCATCCCTCCCCCTTTCTCATTCTCCCTTTCTCATTCCCCACCTCATCCCTCCCCATTTCAGCCCCGCTTCTCATCACCCCTTCCCATCCCCGTTTCTCATCTCCCCGTTTCTTGTCCCTGCCCTTTCCATCCCCCCTCCTCGTAACCCCTTCTCATTCTCCCTCTTCCTCATCCCCCCCTGTTTCTCATCCCTCCCCTTCTCACCTCCCCCTTCTCATCCTCCCCGATTCTCACCCCCCTTCTTTCTCATCCCCCCCATATCTCCCCTTTCTCACCCCGCCTTCCCTTTCTCACTCCCTCTTCCCTTCTCATCCCCCCTCCCCTTCCCCATCTCCTTATCCCTCCCCCCGCAGTAGCCCGGGCATTACAAACCCTTTCCTGGCTTTGCCGCTCCCTTCCCCCCTTTCCTCCCGTTTTTCCCCCGCACTCCCAGTCGCTCACTGGGCCGGCACTCAGAGCCCGCGGGGTGCGATTACTTCATGCTCTTGCAATGCTGTTTTGCTGTTGGAGCCCGGTCCTTGCGCGAGGAAAGCGCCTGCGGGCCGCCCGGGGCCACGGTGAGGGGCGAGCAGGCGCTCCCGAGCCTCCAGCCTGGCTTCTCCTCACTTCATACAGAGATTTGCTTGACTCTGCGGCTGCCTGGGGTGCTGGGGAGCTTTGCATCCTGCAACCATCCCACACGTTCCTCTGTGCTGAGGTTTCCTCATCCAGCAGGTTCATTCCATCATTAAGGCTCTTTTTGTTTGCTTTCAAGGCTATTTCTGTAGGAGATGTGAGATCCAGTGAGGTGACGATGCTGGGCTTTGTTTGCCAGCAGCCTGGTGTCCGGGGGTGGGAGGGAATCCTGGCTCCTGCAGCTGTGGGTCCTTGCAGTGTGGAGTAGCTCTGAGCTCTGCCTAGTCCCCTGGGGATAATTTTCCTCTTCTGTTGCTGAAAGCTGAATTTCTTCAGGTTTGTCTGAGAATGGGGAGCCAAGAAAAGTTCTGGTACAGGGGGTTTCTTCAGGATTGCCTGAGAATGGGGGAACAAGGAAAGTTTGGTACAGGGGGGTTTCTTCAGGATTGCCTGAGAATGGGGGAACAAGGGAAGTTCTCGTGCAGGTGACACTAAGATCCAGCCAACCAAACCAGAAGAAGTGGCTCTCCGAAGCGTGCAGCATATCTAGCGGTGCTCCCTGAAAAGCTTCTTCTTGAGTACGAGAAAGATGTTCTGTGTCTGATTAAACTAAAGGCTGAGGGTCGAGTCCTGGATGTTGGCTCCTTCAGGCCAAGAGCCAGCAGGATGCTTAAAGGTGGAGCTGAGCAGCCTGGGGCTGGGCCTGGCACTGGCAGGATGCGCCTTGGCCTTGTTGAGAAGCGTGTGAGCGAAGGACAGGTTGGTGTCTGCCTCACGCTCGGCTTTCCCGCGCGGTCCCCTTGAAAGGGGGAGGCGAAACCTGGTGCTCGGGAGTAGCTTGGCTTCTCCTCACGGTCTTTCCCCTCCAGGTATTTTTTCTTGCTCTCAACTGACAATTACAGCAGGAAATTAGGGAGGGAAGGAGCTGTTTATCTTCTTTCTTCTAAATATTTTCCCTGTCAAACAGTAACCCTAGAAATAATTAAAGCCAAGGGAAGTTGCTTTGTGCGTCAAGAACCTTGGGCTTCCCCGATGAGATCGTCCTCCGGGTGCGGATGTTTTGCTTTGCTTGCCTAAATTAATTTTATTGCGGTACTGAGAGCTCCCGTGTGGTCCCTGGAAGTCGTCCTGCATTTTGAGGAGTTTAGGAGTTGCTGAGTAGCTGCTTTTCTTCCCTGAGAGGTAGTGCTGTTAGGTGGGGAATTCCCTATCCCAGCCTGTCCCTGCTTATTGCCCTTTGCATTGTTCACCTCTTGGCTGATGCACTTGTTTAACATTACTTGTGTCATCTAAAGTTATGAAAATGTGATATTTCTTGTAATTGTTTTTGAATTAGCTCTGTTCTTCCTTCTCCCCTTCTGCTAAGCAAAAATTTGTGTTTATTCCGATGCTAAAAGCAAATGTCTGCATGCTTCCCAGATGTGGGACAACTCCAGATGGTTGTGTTTGTGCATGGGTGCCTGTCGATCTCTTCTCCAGTGCAGGGAGAAGGGGCTGGAGGTGTAGGGAAGGCAAATGCTTTTGGAGAGGTTGCTCCACACCTTGGAAGAGCCAGAGTCTCTGTGAGGAAAGTGATGCAATCTTGGGGTCTCTTCCTGGAGAACAGCTTCTTCAGGGATGAGGCAGCCCCTGTCCTCTGCAGTGCAAGGAGCTGTAAGTACTTCCTCACAGTGACATCTGCTCTGAGGTTAATGGGGAGCAAGTTGTGTTTTAATGCTCTTCTGGGTGACAACTCAGTGATGATGTGTTTTTTGTTGCTGCGTGATAATTAAATCAATGGTAAGAAATTGATTCTGACTCTCTGCTCCGGTGAGACCTCACCTGGAGCCCTGTGTCCAATTCTGAAGTCTTCAGCACAGGAAGGACATGGATCTGTTGGAGTGAATCCAGAGGAGGTCACAGAGATGATCCGAGGGCTGGAGCACCTCCTGTACAAGGACAGGCTGAGAGAGCTGGGGTTGTTCAGCGTGGAGAAGAGAAGGCTGTGGGGAGACCTTAGAGCAGCCTCCCAGTACTGACAGGGGCTCCAGGAAAGCTGCGGAGGGACTTCTGATCAGGGAGTGCAGGGACAGGATGAGGGGGAAACAGTTTTCATCTGAAAGAGGGGAGATTGAGATTAGATCTTGGGAAGAAATGTTTTTCTGTGAAGGTGGGGAGGCCCTGTCCCAGGTTTCCCAGAGAAGTTGTGGCTGCCCCATCCCTGAAGGCATTCAAGACCAGGCTTAATGAGGCTTTGAGCCCCCTGATCCAGTGGGAGGTGTCCCTGCCCATGGCAGGGGATTAGAACTGGATGGACTTTGAGGTCCCTTCCAACCCAAACCATTCTGTGATTCTATGGAGGGGGTGAGGTGTTTTCCTCTATGTGGCACCCATTGGCTTTGGGTCTTTTAACCGCCAGCCCTCTACCAGCAAGTTGTAACTGGAGAGCAAGCACTCTTCTTGTTAGCTTTAAGGATTTAAGAGGGTGAATGGTTGCCATTTGTGCAGAGGTCAGACACAGTGGTTCTTGTGTGCTGCCCTCCCTCACAGCATCCTTAGCGCTGGGCATCACAGAGGAGCAGTGTGGGACCAGGGCTGGCAGCCCACGCTGCTCCGCTCCCCTCCTGGCAGTGGAAGGAACCCTGTGTCTGGAGCCAGCAGCAGCACGGCTGGAGAAACCCAGGCAGCACTTGGAATTACAACTGCAGGGGATGTCGCTTGTGGCAGGGAGCTGAGCCGAAGCTTAACCGAGCCCCCCATGCACCCTTGGCTCCCGGCGGTGAGGGCACGGGGATGCCCTTTGGAGCACTGCTGGTGGGGCCTGGCTGCTTTGGCTTGGTCACAGCTTTGGGTACTTGGGGTTCTCCTAGAAGGAGATCCATGTGCTGGCTGCTTTTCCAGCCCTGGCTGAGCTTGGTGTGGCAGCAAGGGCTGGGGCTGTGGTTGAGTTTCCCCTCCTGTCAGCCTGTATCCTCTCCAGGCTGTTCTTGCCCTCCTCTTCTGACTTGTTTCAAGTGTCTCTCTGTACTTTGTTGTTGAGTTGTCAAATGATGTCTTTGTGGCCAGCTGTGGCAGTGAGTGATGCCGTATCCTGCCGGGGCTGTGTGAAATGCCCCAGCCCGTTTACTGGGGCCCTAAAGCAAGAAAGGGCAAATGGCTGCTGGCCCTGGGCAGCCCCATGACCCTGCTGCTGCTTTCCTGCATCCCCGTGCCTGTCTGCTCAGCAGATGCTGCTGGAGCCTTCCACAAGTTTATGAGGTTGCCTCTAAACCTCAGTTGTCCGTGTCTCATTGGGTCTGAATGAGGGCATGTGGGCCAAATCCTGCTCTCCCACTGAGAGCCAGGGCACTACTAGGTATTTTGGGGATGCAAAAAAGGATGGAGAAAGGCCATGTAGCAGCAGGATGGGCACAGAGCTGGGGGACAGCAGTGCTGTTTCAGTGGCACTGAATTGTCCCGGTCAGAGTAACAGGGTGGGCTGGAACCAGTTACTGTGGTCTCTGCTTCCTTTGGCTGTTGGACAGTGTGGGAGAGGGACGTCTGTGGATAGGGCCACCCAATGCCCTTGTTGCTCCTCTCCCTCTCTGAAGGCAGGAGTGCATCCTGGTGCTCTGATGCCGTTCAGGCCTTGCTTTGCTCAGCCACGTGTTGTCACTGAGGGCAAGGGACAGGATTAGCTGGCTGGGATCGCCCTGTGGCTGACTTTGCTCCAGGATGGTGCCTGTAGGAAGGGCAGCACAAGAGCATGGGCTTCCCTCTCTGGGAGTAAGGGACTGCTCTGCCAAGCTCTGTCGTGGGCAGGGGTGCTGCACCACCAACGGTCCTGTGCTTGGGTCCCCTTTGGAGAGGGGGCTGACGTGTGGCTGTGCCAGCCATGCGCTCCCCAGTCAGGCCGTGGGGCTGATGCTGAGAGTCGCCCGCTGGCGCTTCAGCACTGGGTGAGTGGGTCTGGCACAGCTTGCTCGTAGCAGAGTATTTGCACTGGAGAGCAGAGGCTTACAAAACCTGGAATAGGAAGTTACTTTTGGTGATAAGTTCGTGGCTTCATTTGCTTGACCTTTGAAAGCTTTCCGTGCATTAGCTACGTGTAGGAAATGTAACTTTCCATGTGAGAAACAGTGAGTGCTGGCTCTGGAGCAGAACGACCAGTGTGATCTTTTTTGAATGTCTGGCTGAGCTGATTTAATGTGAAGCAAGTCTTGGGTCCTGGGGTGAGATCTTCTACTGCCGAGTCTGTGTCCACACAACAGTGGAGTTGGAAAGAAGGAATGGGGGGAATTCAGTAGAATTGTTTGCTTTTGATGGCTGTGCAGCTTGTGGGGAGACACCAAAGTTGCAGAAGTGTTTTAGTAGCCACTGAAAAGTATATTGATGGGAAAAAAGGAATGCTAAAATGATGCAAGCTGAAGACTGCTTGGTGCTGAGCCCCTCAATCTCCTCGGTGCTGTCCCCCTTGATCTCCTTGGTGCTGTCCCTGGGCTCTGCTCCAGCGGTGCTGAGCCACGTGCTGGCAGATGCAGCATTGCTCTGCGTGCCTCGATGGAGCTGTCAGCTCCTCTCTTAATGTTCCTTTAGCTTCCCAGGGGTGTGGTGTCTATGCTCTCCCTGCTCTGGGTGCTTTGGGGTTAGTGCTCAGAAGCCCTCTCCCTGATGAGAATCCCAAGGACTTTTCCCTGTTCCCCCCACTCCTGCCGTGGGTTATGCAGCACCCAGGTGAACACCATGGATGTGCCTGCAAGCAGCTGTGGTGCCCATACCCGGCTGGTTTTGGGGATGTGATGTAGCTGTGCACAGCACCAACCCTGTTCTCGCTCTGATTGTATTTACAGGGTGTATCTGGGGACGTCACCACCTCAGGGTGTTCAGTGCTCGTGTTGTGCAGTTGTGCAGCAGAGGACGACTCTGCCTGTGGAGCAACCACAGTGATGCTGGCAGAGCTGCCCACGCGTGTGAGCCCACAGGCAGTAAGAGTCCAGCAGGGCAGTTTTGGGGTGATTCTGCAGAGTGCTGATTGTTTGCATATGGACAAGAGAGCCTGGAAGTCCCTCTAAGACATTTGTTCTGCTCCTTTCCCTTGCCAGTTCCCTCTTTGCCATGTACTGGTGTGTCCTCATACTGGGAAAAGAGCAGTTGCCCTCTGGCTCTGCTTGACCTTCTTAGATTTGGCCTCTTTTTTTCTCTGCTGTTGTTTCACACCCACCCCCTTTTAACAGAGCAGAGGAGCAGTATCTTCCTTATATGCCTTTGTTGGGTCATAAGCTGAGTCACTCAGTACTGCTCATCAACCTGGGGACCTCAATGATGTGCACAAAACGTCCCCGTAGCCTGATGTGTGATGAGTCCCCTGCAGGACGGGGCCCTGCAGCGCTGTTTGTGTCTGCAGTGGCCAGAGATCCACCTGGAGTGCCTGAGCTCCAGCCATGCCTGCAGCCTGGGGGGGACCACAAACAGTCTTCTCCTTTTGTGCAGGCTTTTCCTCCTCTTCTAGAAGAGAACTATTTTTCCCAGGTCCCCAAGAGCAGAGTTCTAAGACCTTGTTAATTAGCGATTAGCAAGTGCCAGGAGGCTTTTGGCTGCAGGGTAGAGTGAAAGGCAGGAGGGGGTTATGTGGCAGCAGTCTTGAGGTCTTTTTGTCTTGAGGAAAATCTCAGCTTGGCCTTCAAACATGCCCTGTGGTATGACTGTAGGTGGTGTGCATCCCTATGTGAAGGTGACTTGGTGATGCCAAGGGGGGCAAATTGGGGGCAGACTGCAGGTGATGCTGCTGTGTGTCTAAACTCCCTGTGCCACAGCCTGCTTCCCAACCTTCCTGCTGGGATCACAGCCCCTCCCTCTCCTGAGCAGCAGGGTCCATGTCCCAGCCCTTAGGGTGTCATTTCCTCTGCTTTGTCCCTCCAACCTGACAGACGTGTCCTTCTCCTCCCCAGGTGTGAGCAGAGAGGCTCTGGCCGGGGCAGCTCGTTCCCTGGGCTCTGAGGCTGGTCTGTGCCAGGCGGACACGGCCGTACCCCTGTGTGGGACTCCAGCGGTGTCTGCACATCACGCTGAGGTGAGGATACCGTGTTCCGTGCACTCATCCTTCCAAAGGGGAAAACATCATCTGGAAGGGTGGCTCTGCCTTGGAATGATTAAGCTGCTCTCTCAGGACTCGAGGGCAGAGAGTCACTTTGCTTGGTGACCTGTGTCTGCCAGGAGGGGAGGGATATGAGAGCTAGCGGGAACTCGGCTCACCAGGCTGCTTCTTGGGGTTAATAACGATGGGGTGAAATGTCACAAGACAGCAAAGTCTCTGACTACTGTGAGGCTTTACTGTGAGTCTGGATGTCCAATGTTGTTCTCTTCATTCAGAAAGAAGAGATGTGATGTGGGTTTGTGATTAAGGTGGAGGAAGCCCGCTGTGCAGGTCTGGCCAGGCTCTGCCTTGGCTGGGCATAACGGCTTGTCCTGGCACCTGCTTTGAGGAACGGGGGAAGCTGCACCACACACCCACACTCACACCTCAGGCTGTTGTTTCTGGCTGTGCTGGGTGGTGTTTCTCAGTGTTCACTTACAGCATTGGATGCAGATACCTTCCCAGGGAACAGTGCTCTGGATATGCGGATCCTGGCTTGGGTTTCCTCCTATGCAAAATGGGTTTATAGGAATGTACTGAGCTCTTTATGAACCAGCTTGAGGTCTAATGAAAGACAGCCCTGTGTAAAAGGAAAATATTGTTAGTGAGTTACTCACTTCGTTAAAGAGGTCAGATCATTGCCTTGCAACCAAATTAGTTTGTTTTGCTCTAATCAGTTTTAGTAGCAAGAGTGTTCAATAATTACCCATGTCCTTATGAAAGAGGTGGGATGGTGTGAGTTGTGCTGCTGGCAGGCTTCTCGACTCTGAAATGAATTGTGCAGGTTATTTTGGGAAGGCGTCTTTCCGGATGCACAGTGCCCTGGAGCGATGCTGGCAGCACTTGGTTTTAGCCAGGAGTGATCATGGTCCATAGCATGGCTCCTCTGTAAAGAGCTGTCATCAGGGGTGTTCAGAGGAGCATTAGCAGCTGGAACAGCTTTGGACTCTGCTGTCTTCTTTGTTTCAATCCTGTTTGAGATGCAGCTTGCTAGGAATTGCTCCAAACTCTTCATTTCTTTAATCTGTGTAAATTGTTAAGACCTCAGGGGCTGTCAGATCTGTCTGCTCTCTGAAACAAAAAAGGTCCTCCTAGGTATTTGCACCTCTGGTATCTTTTCTGGGTTGTTTTTTAGGGATTTTCCCAATGTGAGTGGTGTGCTTCTGTGCCAGCCAGGGTGGACGGGCGGCTTGAGAGGCCAGGGTACTGAGAGCTACTGCTGCAGTGGGGATTTGACTCAGGAGACAGGATTGTCAGTGGGCTGGGCCTTTCCTTACAGGGATGATAGTTGCGCATGTTCCTTCTGCACAACCAGCTGCTGCTCAGCGCGAGAAGAGCTGTGATGCTGGGCAGCAGCTGGCACCTTCTCCTGAGCCTCACTCAGGGGAGCACAGGGCAGGCTGGGGTAGCAGGACCTGCCGAGCCTCTGGTCTCTCAGCAGACCTGTACCTCAAAACTGAGTTGGGGTGTAGGTTCTGATCCAGCCTCAGGTTGAGCTTGGCCACCCTGCATGTGCTGAAGGTGAGCTGTTCTTCTCCAGCATCTGCTTGGCAGCTCCCTGGGAGGGTGGTGGAAGGACAGCAGAGCTGCAGCACCATGGGCCTGGTGTGGAGAATGGCCATAGCCTTAATTTCCTGGAGATCTCTCTTCCCTTCTGTGGGTCTGCACAGGAGCTTGGGTCAGGCTCTTTGCTGACAGCTCAGCAGCTTGGATTGTTTTCTGCAAGAGACTTTGCAAAGGGTCATGTTCATGCTGGAGCCCCCAGTTTCCCTCCCCTTCATCCACTTGCTGACTTCAGCTAAAATATTGTTAATTCTTGCTATACTTCCCATTTCCTTCCTACTATTTCCTTTTCTCCTTGAAATAGAGGGAGCTGATGCTGGGCAGTGCCCCTCTCTCTTCAGAGGGGTGTGGGTGTATCGTGACTGTGGCAGTTCATGGTCTGTGACCTCTGCACCTTAGGCTTTGCCTCTCTAACTGGTCACAAACAGGGAAGCAGTGTTTGTCCAGAGCCCACATGGGGCTTGCTGGGCCTGCAGCTCCATCAGTGCCCCCCTACTGCCAGCATGGTGTGCTGGAGGTGGTGATCTAGAGGAGTTATCATCCCCTTATACTTGGCACTAGTCAGGCTGCACCTTGAGCACTGTGTCCAGTTCTGGGCCCCTCAGTTTAAGAGAGATGTTGAGATGCTGGAAAGTGTCCAGAGGAGAGCAACGAAGATGGTGAAGGGGCTGGAGCACAAGCCCTGTTAAGAGCGACTGAGGGAGCTGAGGTTGTTCAGCCTGGAGAAGAGGAGACTCAGGGGAGACCTTATTGCTCTCTACAACTCCCTAAAAGGAGGCTGTAGGCAGGCAGGGGTTGGTCTCTTCTCTCAGGCGATCAGTGGCAGAAAAAGAGGACATGGTCTCAAGCTTTGTCAGGGGAGGTTTGGGCTTGATATTAGGAAAAAATTCTTCACTGAAAGGGTGATTGGCCATTGGAATGAGCTGCCCAGGGAGGGGGTGGAGTCATTGTCCCTGGAGGGGTTTAAAAACAGATTGGATGAGGCACTGAGTGCCATGGTTTAGATGACGAGTGGGTGTTGGTGTTGGGTCATAGGTTGGACTAGATGATCTCAAAAGTCTTTTCCAACCTTGTGATACTGTGATCTAATAAACTTGTCCCTAAATAAGAAATACTTGAATACGAGTTTGTGTAGCTGATGCTGTGGTTATGGGTGGCAAATCCAGCTTCAGAGATGTGAGTGCTGCACGGATCTGCTGCTGCTTGTCTGTGTTGTGAAAGCTCCTGACTGAGGCTGTGATTACTGAGCTGCCCTTGTAGCCATCCTACTCCTTCCCATACCTTTGCTCTGATTTCTTCTCCTGTGGTGAATTGTTTCCAGAAGGTGAGCAGACAAAAAGCCACGTGCTGTTGTAAGGTGGTGGCTTTGGTGGTCCAGCCCCTGTGCCCGGCAGTGCTGGTGTGGGTGCAGGGAAGGGGCAGCTGGAGGAGCTGATTGATGAACCTTGTGAGATTCCTGTTGGCCCTTTTCTCCATCCTGTCAGGATTCCTCTGAATGGCAGCACAGCCCTCTGGGACAGACTCAATGTCTTGATATTCCTCCTGGGTCACCTGCCCTTACTCCCACCATTTTACCATCTGAGATGAGTGAGAAAATTCTTGCTCATCCATGCAGGTTCCCTACTTGGTCTCTAGGAAGTGGAGAGGGATTGTTATTGAGCTTGAAGGACACAATCCATGACAATCAAATGGATTTTGTGGACTACTTTTCTCCTGAGACCTGTGTCCCATGGGATTGCTCCAATGGGTCCCTGAACAGGCCAGCATCATCTCTCCTGGAGTCCAGAGCTGTATCCTGTAGGCTGGTTGTCCTGTTCACCCCCCTTGGGATCCTCAGCTTCCACCATCTCACGGCCACCACAGTCAGGGCTGCTCATGACCCTTACATCCCTGACCAGCTCTTCCTCATTGGTAAGTGCCCAGCAGTGTCTCCCGTGGTTGGCTCCTGACTCTCCTAAGTCGAGAAGCTGTCATCACTGCTCTCCAGAACCATCTGGCTGTCTCGAACCCTGCTGTGGTTTTCCTCCAGCAGATATTGGGGTGGTTTAAGTCCCCCTTGGGAATTGGTATTTGCAAATCTGAGGCTTCATGCAGTTATTGCAAGATCTCTTCTGCTGCTGATACCGAAAATGTCCTGATCAGCCTTAAGCTCTTGGCTGGCTCATTTGTGCTCCGAAGGCACAGCCCCAGGTGCTCCCAAGCAACTCCTCCTCCTCACTATCTCACAGAGCCCATGGCAATCCATCACAGCTCTTGGTCATCTCAGCTGTCCAACCATGTCCTGTGGTCCTGGTGAGACTGTAGCCTCAGCTGTGCCCTGGACCTGCCTCCAAGCCTCATTCCCCCACAACATCCTGGACCGTTGGGCTCGAGCCATGCTCCGGCTTCACCAGGGGCCTCTCCTATAATCGGTTTTGAATTTCCCACGTTTTAATTCCATTGAATGCCCTTAATTCCTGTGTCATGGAACAAGGAGAGCTCTGTACAGAAAAGCTCTGCTAGAGACATGCATTTTGGCAATTCTAAAAATACACCTCGCTTGCTGAGGCTTGTACGGGGTAACCATGGCAATGCGGCTCCAGGAGCAGGGTTAAAAACAATTGCACCGGTTAAGGGGAAAACAGAGCTGGTACAGCTTGGAAAATCTGGAAACTGAAAAAAAGCAACAAACACTGTGTGTGATGCTGTGGCCTGTGGACCACCTTGTGTTGGGTTGATTGGATAAGGAGCATCCCAAGCACACATTGACAACCCCGCTCTTCCTACGGAGCATCCGGCTCCCGGCACGCTCAGCCCTGCCTGTGGGTGCACCTGTGCATGCAGCTCCCAAACCACCAGCAGCACCACGAGGTGACCCAACAGGGAGGTGTGGGAACGCATCTTCTCAAGAGTGAGATGTGCTGGCTCAAAGGGCAGCCTGGCTGGAACCTGGGGAGTCTTTTGAGGACGAAAGCTCTGTCTGAAGAACAGCTTTGGCCGGCGGTGCTGGCCAGTGCGAGGGGCAGATGTACGTTAAAATTCATGCACTGAGCCAAAGCCCCTCACAATCCACGGTGCTGCTCTTTTTGATGGATTAGCTCTGGGCTGGAAAAGCAACCAGATGAGCCTGGAAGCGAAGGGCTCATTTTGTTCAAAATATCTTTGCTTTGCTTGTCCTTGCTGACCCTGGCTATGGTCAGAGGAAGGCTCAGGAACGTGTTACCAGCCTGTTTGCTGGGAATGGCACTGGGAAGTGTCCATCTGGCTCGAAACATGTACTAGAGAAGACTGGGCAATCTGTTCCTTCAGAAAACTTGAATAATTTTATTTCAAACACCTTTTCTAGCACAGAAAAAGATAATGGGAGGATTCAGAGAATTTCTTTCCAAAATGGTCCAGGGTTTTTGCAGGTGCTGCAGATGCTGTACTTTGCCACTCTGGCATGCTGATGCTGTCCCATGGTTGTTGGGTGCTGTGGACAAGGTGCTAATGTGCTCCTGCCTGGTGCTCTGGGAAGTTTCTGATCCCGGAGCAAAGAGTGTCGATGATGTTGCTGCCTGTCCCTGGGATCGAGCCTGGGCTGTTGATGGCTCCTGCTCTTCCTCTTCTCCTGAGGACTGCTCAACTCAGGGCTCAAACAGTCCCACCGGTGCTGAAGAGCCTCTGGAAGCTTTTTGCTGTGAGTGGTAGCACTGGAGAGGCGGACTCCATGGAGGGGTACTGCTTGCTTACTGGTTTTGTTTGTCCCGAAGTGCATGGGCATTGCTGTGAGGCCAATATCAGTGGAGGAGAGTTTGAGGTTAAAACAACACTGGGCTTGGAGCGGTGGATGCAAACCAGAGGAAGGAAGCGGGGGCCGTGCAGCTGTGCTCGGAGGATCTGCGCCCGCTGGAAAGCAGCAGCGGGGTCTCCCAAGACAATTTATGTGAAGGAAGCCATGATGAAGTCACCAGTTCACTTGGCTTGGTGGTGGCAGGAGGTGTTTTTAGTGGTGCTGGCAGGGATGGGAATAAGAAATTCGGATTAAAGGTAGGAAGAAGGCAAATGGGCACCTCTGTTTGGTACATGAAGGGCATTGTCCCCAGGCTGGCAGCCTGCTGTGCAGCCTTGAGCTGTCCTGCACACGAGATGGTCAGTGTTTAACACAGCTGACACCAGAGAGAGATCTCCCCACCTCTGAGAAATGGTCCTTCCCCTCTACTGGGTGTAACCTTGGCTGTGCCCAGTGACCGCTGGCCGAGCTGGTGATTTGGCCATGCTTTCAGGCAGGGCCAGCGGGGCTGGTATTCATCCCTGGGGAAGGTGGGCACGGGTTCTCCTGCAGCTCCCAGGGATGCTTGCTTTGCTGGACTGGATGCTGCAAGGGGTGGCATTGGCCCAGGATGGTGGAAGTGCAGCTCCCTGCAGCCCTGCAGCAAACCCTTCCACTTGCCCTGGGCAGGACGGAGATTGAAGGCTTTAAACTGGTTTAGGCAAATTAAAAAAAATGCTGGTGTGGATGTCTTGAACTTGATTTGAGTTATGGTTTGCATCAGCTTGGGTTAATTGAGCTGGAGGCCCCCCTGCAGCATGTTTTTGTTGTGTAGGTTAAGGTAAAAGTATGCATGAAACTGGTTTGGAAACTGGGGTGGGCTGGGGCAGAGGCTGAGTTGCGAGCAGGGAGTGGGGAAGGCTCGAGCATACGCCTGGTGGCAACACTGGTGGTGCAGGAAGGTGCCAGGAGCCTTCCCAGGCTCCGAGTCAGCCTTTGGCAACTGACTGGGGCTGGTTTGATGGGTGAGGAGCTGGTGGCATCGAGCTCCTGAAAAGGTGAGTGGTCAGTCTGGAGGGATGTGTGTGCAAACAGCCAAGGAGTCGCCGTGTGTGGACTTCGGCAGTCCTCGGAGCCACGGGAGCTCCGGCGGATGCTGGTTTGGCTCAAAGCCTCCTTCAGTGGGAAGGAGGAGGGCAGTGAGCTTTCACCCTGCTCCACAGGCTGCTTGGGAAGGGCTATGCCAGGGCTGGTCCTTCCCCTGTCACCTCCTCTCTACCTGTCCCACCTTGCACATGGGGAGCAACTCCAGCGCGGTTCAGCATTGATTTTCCTGCGTTACTTTGCAGGCAAACTGGGACGTGATGTCCATCAGCTCTCTGTGACCCTTTTTCTAGTGGCTCTGGTGTTTGGTGTCCGTTGTCTCTTCGTTCCCCTTGGCAGGAATGCTGTGGCAGTGACATCAGACGTGTTCTTCCTTCTGTTGTCGCTGCTTCCTCGGTGGCTGAGGTCCCGTGAGTCCAACTGAGGCTGTGGAGGGGCTGCAGGGGGACGAGACGTGTGCGGAGAGGGGGAAGAGGCAGCATGAAGAACTGCTGCTCCCTCCATGTGAGGTACAATGTCAAGAGGATTTCTTATAAAGTGTGCTTACCCTATTCTTGCAAAATTAAAATTAGTTCTAATTAAGTGGATTTTAACTTCCACTGTGCATGCTGCAAATTAATGGGATGTACGATTTAACTTCTCCTGCAGCACTAGAGGCTCTTGAAAATTACTTGGAAAGAAATGTAGCCCTGTATGTGGTTTGAATTTTTAATTTATGTTAATAGGTAAGTTTGAATTAATTAATTTTAAATGACGGACCTTTGATCTTTTCTTTTTTTAACTACTCCTGCCTCTGCAGCTGAAGTGCATCTTTCTGACTTTCTCCATTTGTGGTGAAACGAATTGCACAGAAATACAGAGCATGATAAAAATGTGCCAAGTACAGCTCAAGCCACGGCTGCAGTGAAGCTCTCCCTGTCACTGGGGTGCTGATGGGGGCTGCTGGTGCCACTTCTGAGGGCAGAGCAGCACCAGGACCCACAGTCTAGGGCAAGGCAGGACCCTGTCAGCTTGGCGTAAACTTTGGGGGTACAGCCCATCTTTGGGTCTTTACTTTCCTTTTTCAGTGGTAATTGGGGTTTGCAGTTTATGTTCTGAACACGACTTCGTCTTTTCAACCTGGAGAAGAGAAGACTCTGAGGAGACCTTAGAGCAGCCTCCTGGCACCTGACGGGGGCTACAGGAAAGCCAGGGAGGGACCTTTTACATGTAGTGATAGAACAAGGGGGAATGGTTTTAAATTGGAAGGGGAAAGATTTAGATTAGACATTAGGAAGAAATTCTTCACAATGAGAGTGGGGAGACCCTGCCACAGGTTGCCCAGAGCAGTGGTGGCTGCCCCATCCCTGGAGGTGTTTCAGGCCAGGTTGGATGGGGCTTTGAGCCCCCTGATCCAGTTGGAGGTGTCCCTGCCTGTGACAGGGTGGTGGAACTGGGTGGGCTTTAACGTTCTTTCCAACCCAACCCATTCCATGATTCTGTGAGTCTCTGGGCAGTCAGCTTTTGCTGCGTCACTTTCCCTGCAGCAATTCCCAGGGGAGCACAAGCAGGTCACACTCCTGTTGGGTTTACCGAGCTAGAGAGGACTGAAACTCCTTGGGGAAAGTCCAGGGTGAACTTTGCAGGAAAACTCATTTTCCCACTTGAACTAAGCCCCTGCTGCTTGTGTTGGGGAGCAAGGGTTTGGTTTGGGGTGCAGTGTCCCAGCTCACCCTTTGGCTGGGACAGCGCTGGACAAGCCATTTGAGCCGTTCCTGGAATGTTTTGGGATGAGAACAGCAGACACCATTTCCAAAGTTTTCCAGTCCCTGCCAGGGCACTGACCTTGTGAGGCTGGCTTCAACTGAGGCCACATCTCTCGAGAATAGTTTTTCCCCCCCTCATCTTCCTTTCCCTGTGTGCTCCCAAGCCGTGGGGACCCACGAGTGTCTCTGGATCCAGATCCAAGCCTGCCTTCCTGGGTCTGTGTCAGTGGCCCTTCTCCCAGTGACCCCTGCTCTGCCTCCTTTCGATGGGAAGCTTTGCTCATGCTGTTCCCAGCTCCTTATCTCACAGCACAGGGACTGGCTGGGGCTTCCCCATGGTCTCCTTCCAGACCGGCATTTCTGGAGGAGCAGGGTAAGGTCTGCCTCTCCTGTTTCCTACTGGAGCTCTCCTGTTCACCTGCTCTGTTTGGCAGCTCCTCAGGGCTGCATCTTCCGCCCAGGCAGGAAATCTCTTATCCCAAAACTCAGCGTATCTGAGTCCCTGTGCTCAGAGTTTTGACTTTGAAGATGAACCCTGCGTGTTTTTGCGGCTGCTCTTCACTTTTGCTTGAGGTTGCTATTTCCCACATGGATCTGGCAGTTGGGTTGCCAGGGGTGGTCAGTTTCTGTCTGGAAAGAATGAGTTTATTGGGTTTTTGGGTTTATTGGAAAGAGGAGGGCGAGCTCTCATTCTCAAACTGAGAGAGTGGGATTTGGAGGAGAAAGCAGTGGTCAGTTGGTGGCTCTGAACTGGTGGTCGTGGCTGCAGCCTGTGTGCCCGGGGAGAGCAGAGAGGCCATCTCACAGGAGTGGGGAAGAGAAGCTGGTGGGGCTGCCGTGGCAGTCTCCTCTTCAGTAGGGCACCCATGGTGGGTTGGGCAGGTTATCCGGCCCTGGTGCTGGTGTGGTGCTGTCGGGCAGTTCTGGGGCACTAACGTGTCCAAGAGATCAGAGAGGCAGTTCTGGATTCTGCAGAGGTGATGCCTTGGAGCCACAGCCATCTCCCAGCATGGGCTGCCCTGTGGGGTGGCGGCAGGTGGCTCCCAGCTGGGGCTCAGCCGGAGGGCGAGGTGGCTGGGGCTGGAGAGGGGACTCTGCTGAGCCCTCTCCAGAGAGCTGAAGGGGCTCTACTTCAGCCTTGCAAGGTAGGGGAAGCTGCCTGACCTTTCATGCAGGTTTGTTTCTGCATTACTTGCCCTTTTAACTGAAGGCTGAACACAGGCTTTAGGGAAGAGGGAGCCAAAGCTCTGCAGTTGAACTATTGGGATCAGTCAGGAGCATTTCTTGGAGAAATGGATTAGAAAATGAGCACGTAGAGGGAGAATGTTTTGTTGTTGGTGATGGATTGCCTGCCTGTGTGAAGATAGAGACCTGTCTCTGGGGTGCTGCTGTACAAACCTAACATGAGGGTCACAGCCCACTGTGTCACCACTCAGTGCAAAGGACTCAGCAAGGCCCTGTGGTCTGGTATTTGGGGATACTTTGGAGGAGGCTCTGGAGGTTCCTGAGCACTCACCATTAGCAATTGTTGGAGGGCAATTGCCTTACACTGGCTCAGTCCTCTGGAGTGGCTTCTGCTGGGCTGTGGGGCCACTGGTCATTGACATGGTGAAACTGGTGCGTGTGATCCGAGCATCCATCCCTGGGGCTGCCCTGCACTGGCAGTCCAGGTCTCTGTGTGCCTGCTGGTGCTGTGTTGGGTCAGTGTGATGGGTCAATGTGACACCAGTGCTTCACTGGTGCTTTGGCTGAAACCTCATGAAATCTTTATATCTTCAGTGTATGGGACCCGTTATTGTCTGTGAGCACTGGGCAAATACGAAGGCTTATTGGATAAAATACTACAAATATTTGTAGTTCCCTGAGAAAAGAGCTCTGTGAAACTTGAGGTTTTGCTTTGCGTGTGGTCCATTCTAGTTCTGCTTTTCAGGTTCAGATCTTTAAGTGCTTGGCAGAGAGACAAGGCTGGCCTTTTGCAGCCAGGGAACTGGAGGGCTTTGGCACCTTGGCTGTGCCCCTTGGGACCTGCTGTCTGTGTGATGCCGGTATCTGCTCGTGATGTGCACGATGGGCTCTGAACCCCTTGTCCAGGGGACTGAGGCTACAGCCATGTGTGGAGTCTGGTAAAATCCTGGCAGTCTGCCCAAGTGCTTTGGGACCTGATGCTGAGTCTGCTGTCCTGCTGGACCCTCCCGTGGGCGGTGGGGGTGCGTGCACTAATGGTACATGGAAATACCAAGGACATAGCGTGCTCTTGGTGACGAGGTGGAGGAGTGTAAGCCTTCCTCAAAGGTGGGGATAGTGTGAGGTATTTGGAAGCCCAGTTTGCACTCAGCCATGGAGAGCACTAGAGAAAGCCACAGTCTGTTGGCTGGAGGGGAAGGTGAGGTGCTGTAGGCAGTGGGTGTGAGGGTGCTACTTCATCTCCCTGGGAGCACAAGTGGAAACCCAAAGATGCTGGGTTCCAGCCACTGCTCACTGACGCATCTGCTGCTGCTGAGAATTCTGTTCTACTCCTTTGAAGCTGAGAAGATGCATTTCTGTGCATCTCCACCTGGCAGATGTGGCGAGATGGGAAATGTCCAGGAGCTGAGCAGAGCTGTGGGGGTTGCGGCGTGGGGCGCAGTTCTGCACTGCACCATTTATAAACCCCAGACACTTAAGTCAGGGAAGTGTCCAGTTTAAAGACATCGTAAATCTTACCTCCACCCATGTTGCAAACATGGAGCAGACCCTTCATAGCCAGTGCAGGGAAAATTATAGCTGTAAAGAATCATAAATTCTGCTTTTAATTGGGACAGGAATATTCAAGCACAACTAGAAATCTTCCTGCGAAAGTGACCATTGCAACAGGTCTGACCCCAGGAAAAGGGCATAAGTGGGACTAGCAACATAATCAGAGGGATTGCCTGGGGCCAAATCCAGGGATAGCAAAGCTGAGGAGGAGGGAATTCTTACCGTAGACGTAGGTGGGTTTTGTGAGCAGAGTGGGAGTACACGGCATGTGTGTACGAGCTCAGGATGTGCTAATTGATGTGTGATCAGCTGAGTGTATCTGAGGATATTCCTGCTTTCCCTTTGCTTCTCCTTTTGCTCTGCATGTTTGACCTCTCAGCTGAGCCCTGAGCAGCCCCTTGTTCCCAGCTCACGGTAAGGGATGTGAGGTAGATTTGCTGTCAGCTCCAAGTTGGAGCCCAAGTGTAATCAGGTTTTCCAGTGGAGTTATGCTAACAGAAATGTTCCCAAGAAATGGTTTCTGGGAGGACTTGGAAATTCAGTTGTAAACAGAGATATCAGAAATATGTAATTAAATTATTCCTCTGTTTCCCTTGAAACAATGCCAACATTGCCAAGTGACAAAGCATGGTGGTCCTCCAAAACTGGGGACCGGGTGTCATCCCTGCAGGGTGGCCCTGGTGGCCACCTTCAGAGTGGTGGTTGTGGCCCTGCCTCAGGAAGCTTTGCTGAGGTTATGGGTCTGGCACCATCTGGGAGTGCCCTGGTCGGGGTTATGTTGGCATCTGCCAGTGGATTTGAGAAGAAAACAGATCCTCTGTGTGTTTCTCCAAGGATCCAATCATCCTGTTTGGTTACAGCCGTGCTTACCCACCGGGCTTGTACTGGGACTCCTCTGTGATGATCCCACATCTGCTGGGCTTTGGTGAGGAACATGTGATTCCAGCTCTGTTTAAGACAATTTCAAATGTCAGCGCTGAAGTCAGCATTTATGGAATTTCCTACAGTAGGGTTCTGGTGGAAGTTTGTCCTCAAGCTTTCTCAGTGTGGTTTCAGACATGGCCCTCGCAGCTGTACGTTCAGTTTGGAATTATAGCAAATCCCAGAATCCCAGAATCATGGAATGGTTTTGATTGGAAGGAACCTCAAAGCCCATCCAGTTCCCATCCCCCTGCATTGGGCAGTGACACCTCCCACTGGATCAGGGGGCTCCAAGCCCCATCCAACCTGGCCTTGGGATGGAGCAGCCACCACTTCTCTGGGAAATCTGTGCCAAGGCCTCCTCACCCTGACAGGAAAACATTTCTTCCCAAGATCTAATCTCAATCTCCCCTCTTGGAGCTGAAAACCCTTCCTCCTCATCCTGTCCCTGCACTCCCTGATCGAGAGCCCCTCCCCGGCTTTCCTGGAGCCCATTTCAGTCCTGGGAGGCTGCTCTAAGGTTTCCCCACAGCCTTCTCCTCTCCAGGCTGAACAACCCCAACTCTCTCAGCCTGTCCTTGTATAGGAGGTGCTCCAGCCCTTGGATCATCTCTGTGGCCTCCTCTGGACTCCCTCCAACAGATCCATGTCCCTCCTGTGCTGAGGACTCCAGAGATGAATACAGGGCTCCAGGTGAAGCCTCCCTGCCTGGCTGGGCAGGTCTTGGGGGTGCTGCAAGCAGCCGTGGTGTTTCCAAGCAGGAATGCTGTTAGGCAGGGCCACTTTCCTGGTCCCCATGCCAGCAGGTTAAAGCAGGAATGCTGTACTGGAGAAGGAGCCCTTCTCTACAGAAGGGACAGACACTGAGCCAGGACAGCCCAATGTCCTCATGGCTTGACATCTCCATACAGGTTTTCAGGAAGAAAGAAAACATTAAAAATCAGGTAACATCCTTGCAGACCTGCAGGAACACACACTTTATAAGGTCAGTCTACATCTTGTGCATGGAGCAGGAGAAATCCAAAAGAAGCAGCAAAGGTGGGAAGTACTGGAGGACACCAAACAGGCCACACTGTCACTGCGTGGCTGCTGGCAGGCCAGGACTGACCAAGATACCTGGGGATGTGAGCTGTGATCAGGTATCTACACTGTCTTTATATCCTCCCCGTCATCCACTTCTCCCTGCCCCTCCCTGGAGGGTGCTGATCACTGACATTGATACAAGACGCCCTTCGTCACTTGCCCTTATCTGTGTTTCAAAAGCTTTCGAAGCTTTGAGTGGGACCTTTCTAAATCTGGGAGGTCTCCCCATCTCTCAGAGCTGTGAAAAATGTTGATTCTTTTTTTTTTTTCGTTTTCTTTTCGCTTTGGATCCCTTCCAAGCCGAGGACTCAGGGTTTGGCAAATGTCGAGAAGCAAAGACGTAGCTTACACCGGGACCACAGAGTGTTTAAGCAAAGCCTTCTGGTGAAGCGGCCGCCGCAGCGATGCTCCAGCAGGAGTTTGTTTTCGTTTGCAGTGCTGATCTTGTCTTGGGATGAGGTGGCTGTTTACCCAAACTTCATTGGTGCTGTTGGTCACGGCGGCAGGAGCCTGAGCTGGGAGCTCTGCACTGATGGATGCCGGGCTGTTTGCACAGATCTGGGAGCCTTTGAGCTTGATCTGACCAGACAGGGGGTACAGTGTGCACCACTGCCTCAGGATCCACCAGCTGGCTCTCCTGTGGAGTCTGCTGTGTGTCGGCAGGTCTGGGTGCTGTCTAGGTGGGGGGATGCACCTGGAGAGGGGCAGCACCCTCAGTCTCCTGTGCACGGTGCCCCTGCACGGCTCAGCTCTACTGGTTCGTATTGACGGTGCTCAGGCACTGGAAGAAGGGTCTGTTAGGCATTGGAAGGGTGTTGTGTGATGGGTAGGCTGTGGGGCCACCTTTTTACTGTAAGGATGGCGAGGTCAGCAGTGGGGCCACGGAGGGGCAGGTCTGGGGACTCCATCTGAAAACAGGAATGAACAGTGACCTGATATAGGTTACAAAATCATGGAGGTGGTGGGTGAGATAAAGGTGCTGCTGGTGCTCGCCCCATCTCTCAGCACCAAGCACAGAAGGTGGCAGTGAAACGTAGGCAGCACATTGCAAAAAGATGAAGGAAGGTGCTGCTCCACCAAGGAGGCAGTGGATCCCTGGAGCTTGGGGTCACAGTAGGTTGTGGTGGCAGATTCTTGACCAGCAGGTCTATAGATAGATCCAGAAGGGACTCGTCCAAGGTATAGCAACTGACATACCTCATCCTATAGTGGCAGATGCTGGAAGAGCCCATCAGAGTGGACTGTGGGGTGCCCAGGCTCCTGTGCTCTCCCTAAATGGCCTCTTTGGAGAAGATTGGGACAGAACAGCAGGAAAATCAGGTGTTTCCGATAGTCTGTGTGGGTGCTGAAGTCTGCTAGGGGACAGCCCAAAGGTTGGGCAAATGTTCCCAGGGCAAGAGCTTGCAGAGTCTTCCCTGAGCTCTGCCCACCTGTGAGATATGTCTGTGGGCACTGCCAGGCTTTGCTTCCTCTACTCAGACCAGGTTCTGCCTCCTGTAAGGAAGGACTTGTGGCTGTAGATGGGATGTGTCTGCTTATTGAATGAAATGAGCTGCAGGAGGTTTCAGTCGAGGTGTGCAAAGATGCTTTGAGAGCGCAAACCCTCCAGAGAGTGTGACTTCTATTCCCAAAGCTGAGGGTCCTGTGTGGCTACTGGTGGTCCCCACCACGTAGGTCTTCACCCTGTGTGAAGACCAGGGCTGGTGGAGCATCCAAATACAGCAGAGAGAGGAGGTCCAGGGAACAGGAGGAGACCTTCTGTCCTAGGAGGAATGGTTATGTTTACACTGGGTTTGTTGCAAGCCAGTGATTTGTTGCCAGCTTTAATGGTACAGCAAAGCATATTTACTCAGCTTGTTTGGATGGATAACAATGGCTGGATAAGGAACTGTCAGATGGGAATCAATTAGAGGCTTCAGCTCATGAGGGAAAGATCTTATTTGACATCTGATGTCCTATGCAACTGAGTAAAGACAACACTGCTATTTATGTGTTCTCTTCTGGTTCCTTCCCTTCTTCCCTGTCGTCCTCTTTGCTCTAGTATTAGAGCTTTGACCCTCTGTGTTTGCTCCCAAAGCGAGCACTGACACCAACCCTTCACGTGGTTCCTATGAAGAGATCTTTGTGCTTGTGAGGGGGTGTGGGACAGCGGTGCTGGTGGAGCGTTGCATCCCTCTTTCCTTGTCTCTGGGGATGAGGCAGTGATGGCAGGACCTTCTGCCCAGTGCAGGTACTGGCACGTGCCCTGACAGCAGCTGTAGATGGGGTTTGTGTGGTGGCTGGAGCCTGGGCTGCCGTGCAGCAGGGGCAGGGGGTGGTGCTGGGGGCTGGCTGCTATTTTAGCTCTGGGTTTGCTGCTTTGGGAGGTGTTGTGGCCTTTTGCTCCTCTCCCCTTGATTCCTTGGTATGTTGAATAGTGACAAGACTTCAGCCACCTCTGCCGTGAGCCACCTTGTCACAAGAGCAGATGAAGTCGTCTTCTGAAGCGCTGATGGTCCCTGGCAGTATATGTGTGGTGTGAGGAGGTGGGAGAGGGAGCAGAAGAGTAGAGGGGGGTGAAGACTGTTCCAAACAAAAGCCCCTGCTGTCCTGGAGAACCTGCACAGCTCCTGTGTTGGGGAGAGTCATTGTGAGGCTGTGTCACCATGACATCTCCTTGCCTACGACTCAGCCAGGAGTGAGTCAGCAGGCGGTGACTCAGAAAGGTCACTGGACTGTATTTACCCTCCAGGCAGAGACATTCCTGGCTGCATTTGTGATACAACTTGCTTAAAAGCATCTATACAAAGCAATGATGCTTTCACCCTTGCCTGGGACCTCTGGGCTGGGTGCTGGCAGGCTGCGGAGCCCGTGTTCAGTGGGGTCCCAGGGACTGTAGCTCTGGGAAGGAAAAGCATGTGTGAACCTGCTTTCTGTCCTGGAGGAATGCCTCATCTTGGACTGCAAGCATCTGCGCAGAAACATGACTCGGGGGAGGAAAGGTTTGGAGTGGGCTTGACTCTTTTTTTCATTTTCCTTCTCTCCCCCCTTGGTACTGCTCTGACTGCATTAAAGGGCATTTTCCTTGAGCACACCCAGTCTTGAGCACTAATGCTCTTGTCATGAGTAAAGGAAAAACTTTTCAGCAAGGTAAAATAATTAATTTGCTCTTCTTACCTCAGGACTTAGTTTTGAGGTTGGCTTGAGGCTCATAGAACGCGCCCTTGATCTTATCTTGATTTTTTTTATCTCCTTTTCCTCCCTTTAATGATGACACAAAAAAGATTTGCAACTTCTGGCTGTTGGCTTTCTGGGTACAGTTCTGTAGAGGGGTGGAATCCAGTAGGAACTTCTTAGGCAGGTGGGTGGTTCTGTAATGCGTATGGAGCTGTGGTGTTGTGCCTTGTGCAGTCCTTAGAAACAGCTGTTGGACTGGGAGGGACTTTGTTCTGTGAGCTGAAACCTACGTTTCTAGCAGAGCTGTGCTCTAGGTTTGGCAGAACTGAGGAGGTCAAAGCCAGCTCTGCCCTCTCCGTGTCTGCCAGGCTCTCCCTCCATCCCTCCCTGTCTGCCAGCGAGGTCTCTGCTGCTGGAGCAGTTTGCTCTCCTGTGGTCACATCGCTGGGCAGTGTCCTCCCTGTGGAGCTGGGCACCAGCCTCAGTGCCCAGGACAAGCACTTGGCTCTGCAACATGTGAATGTTGACTTGGAAGAGAAGAGGAGCAGGTAAAGATGCTTCAGGAAAGGTCCTGTGCTGGTAGAAATGAGCTCTTGGTGGCTGATGAGGAGTGACTGGAAGCACCAGGGCTCAAAATCAAACCCAGCAAAGCTCTCCTGCTTTTCAGTGGTTCAGCCCCTCGGTGTGGCTGGAGCTGGAGAGTCTTAATGGAGAGGGCATCCTGCTTGGCTGGGCAGGTCCTATCACCACTCTGTGCCCAGTAGTGGAGCTGGATGGACTTTAAGGTTCCTTCCAACCCAAACCGTTCTGTTTATGTCGGTGAAATTTTTTTTTTGGAGTGTGAAATGATGACAGGTCACCAGAGCTGATGTGCAGCCTCCGAGAGCTGCTGGAAGAGGGATTGTTTGGGAGGCTGGGGAAAATGAGCCATCCTGCAAGAGATCCAGTTGTTGGGCAGACAGATGCTGCAAGAGACTGGATTGGGGGGGCTGCACATTGCCCAGAGACCTCCCTTGGTGATAGAATGGATTACCTGAAGCAGCAGGGATGGTGTGGAGAACCCTGCTGCAGCCTCGGGGCAAGGAGGCCGGTGCTGGCCTGGGCTGGGGGAGGCAGTGGGTGGCTCCTCGTGGAGCCCCCCATGAATGTGTGTGCACATGAACGTACACAGTGTTGTTTAATGATGTTTTTTCATGCTCCCATCCTCATGAACTGCTGTGTGTGCAGGTGTAGAGCCCGGCAGCGCTCTCGGGGGGGCCGAGCTGTGTTTGCAGAGAGAGTAGACTCCCCTTTCCTGTCCGTGCTGAGCCGCAGGAGCATCCCCCAGCGCCCTGTTTGCTCCAAAGGCTGCATCCAGTCTGGGGCCACCGTCAGTGCTCTGGGGGGATGAAACCCCAAGCAAAGCCCTTGTGTGTAACTCGGTAGCCAGGGAGCGGGTGGTTTGGGAGCAAACGGCGTTTTTATCAGCAGGCTCTATCTTCCCCAGCTGGATTATTGCACAGGGCTGGGCTGATTTACTCCTCCCATCCTGGTTATTATTCGTTACTGCCCGGGTCAGTCGGGCCCTGGGGAGGATATTTGCAATGACGAACCCTTGTCCTTTGCTATTTTTCTTATTTTGCCCCCCTCTCTTTTCCTTCCCTGGGGCTGCTGTGGAGCTGGTGTTCTGCCTTGTCTCTTGGGGCCTTGGTCCCAACGCAGGCTGGAGCAGGCAGTGTCCTGCTCGTGTGGGCAGCAGAGCACAGAGCTGAGTGTGTCCACTGTGGCTCCTCCTGTCCCCCCAGCTGCCCCTGGCCTTTGGGATGGGTAACTCTTGTCTCCTCCTGGGAGACAAGAGCAAGCCTGGCTTGCTCCTTGAACGTGCCCTTCCCTAGGGGCGAGGTGACCTTAGCAGCCTGATGACGTGTCCTGCAGGGCTTTCCTTGGGAAGTGGGTTAGGAGTGCTCAGACAAGGGAAAACAAATGTCTCCTTTTTATTTTACAGTCTGCTTTTTGGAGGTGGGAGACAAAAGAAACAGGATTAATAAAGGTATAGGGGAAGCGCTTTGCTCTGGGTGGTGAGGCTGCTCCCTGTGGGTTTTGCTTAGATAAGCAGCTCTATAAAATCAGGGAGGACACCTGAAGCTTTGGGCCATTAATGCTGGATTGACTCCTGGAGCTGGTAAAGATAATTGTGTTTGTATCTCATTACGTTGTGATTTTATAGAGCAGCTCCCTGGTAAAGGAAGAGCCTGAACAAACAACTGGCAAAGCAGTGAGTGCTCAGATTGTGGCCGCTGCCAGGTGAGGAAGTTTGTGCTGGCTTTTAATCAGTTCTATTGGTTGTGTGGGGCTGTTTGGGGCTTGAGCTTGGCCTTGTTGGCCAGCAACTACTGCCTGCTGCTGGGCTGGTCAGGAAGCATGGCTTGGAAGCAAAACCAGTAAGAGATGTATCATGAAAAAGCAAGACAGAGGTACACATTTGTGTATTTTATATGTCAAAAGGCCACTGCCCTGGCTTTCCTTGTGTGTTGGACCTTTGTGAAGGGGGAGTGCTGTGGCGGAGACCCAGGTTCCCGGTGCTGTGCCCTCTTGGACCTGCAGCAGAGGGCAGAGGATGTTGGCCTGGCACCAGTGGAACCCTGGATGGATCATCCTCACTGCTGGCACCATGGGTGGCTGCGGGCGCAGGGAAGGGCAGGCAGCCCTCCCTGCCTGCCAGCCCCTGGGATGCCAACCCGGAGGCCTCGCCAACCACTCTGCTCGCAGGAGAAGCCCCCAGAGGTTTGAGAAGAGCTCCCACAGCTTGTTTCTCCCAGAGGAATCTCTCTGACACAGCAGAAATAAAAACAAAGAGCTCTTCTTCAGTGTTTACTTTTATTTTTAGAAGACAATAAGTGAGCGGATCGAGCCGGGGGCGGAAATGGTGTCTGAGGTCCAGTCTCCCTCCGCCCTCGCCAGGAAGCTCATGCTGCACGTGCGCTGGCTGGGGGGGCTGCAGACAAAGAGTTTCTTGATGCCTTTTTTTTTTTTCTCCCCCCTCCAGTTCCCTTGCCCACAGGCAAAGAGGATTTGCTTGCTGACATGCTGGAGTCCTGCACGGAGCGGGGCTCTTTGTGCTGGGGGAGCGGAGCTGCTTTTTCCGGCAGCCGTTTGCCTGGGGTGGGGGTGAGCTTCCCGGTTTTCTGTTTTCGTGGACTGAGGAATTAAATCATCGCTGATGTGGTGCTGGTGGTGAGGAGAAGAGGGGGCTGAGGTGGCTGACGGGTCCCTCCATTGGGCCAACTCTTCTTCTGTGCGACTGGCTTGGATGGAGCTTGCGTGTCCCAGCTCTGCACAGCCTGGGTCAGTGCCCTGCGCATCCCCCGGTGCAGAATGAGTACGTAGCCCTGTTTCTTTTGCTCCTTTACCATGTGCCCCCTGAGGGGCCGGGGTGTCTGCAGCGTGTTTGGGGCGATGGGTGTTGCTGTGTGGCTCTGGCCAGAAATCCCTGCCTGCCACTGAAATGTCCCTTTTCTCCTTCCACCAACTAGAGATGCCATAAGAGGCCAAACTGAAAACCAAGGCACACTCTTCTCCTGGCTGTGCATGGTGAATGGGAATATGGTTGGACCCAGGATTGTGCTTATTGTGCAGAGAGCCCAGCTGGCTCTGGTAGGACCACGTGCTCCTTTGGTGAGCTGTGCTCTGCCCTGGACATGCAACTCCCTGGGTGCCTTGTTCAGGGCTGTTTGAGTTACCGTGCTTGTTTTCCTTGGCGGTTGTGGTTTTCTCCATGTCTGTGGTATCTTTCTGTTTCTGTGGCATAAGAACCCAGTTTGAAGCGAAGCCCAGGCTGTGGGCAGGTCTGTGGTGCCAGGTGATGTAAGAATGGGCAGGTGCCCCTTGCAGCAGCTGTGACTGAGCGCAGGGGCCGTGACCTGCTGCGGTGCTGGGGACGGGGCTGTTTCCAGGGCCGTGGTTAGGAAGAGGACAGAAAGTGTTCATGTTTGTGCACTGAACAGTGTGCAAAGGCTCTTTCATGCAGTCTGGGACTGTTATAATGTGGCACGGTTCCTGCCCACCCATGGTCCAGTCCCTCTACAGACCCCAGGTCAGCAGCCTCTGGTGCCGGTGGTTGAAAGCAGAGGGCTGGCTGCCTGTGGGAGGGGGAGTTGGGCAGGGTTGCTGGTTGGCAGAGATTTGAAGAGCTGCTGCTGTTTTGGGGAGGTGGTGATGCAGTCTGACCCACCTGCGTCTTCCTGGGTGCAGCTGACAGCACAGTAGTTCCCATCCACAGGCTGCTGGGTGCCCGGGATCATAGAATCATAGAATAGTTTGGGTTGGAAGGGTCCTTAAATATCATCTCGTTCCAAGCCCCGGGATGCTCTGCTCCTCTCCTGCCCTGTGCAGGGAGCCACTGTGTCTTGCTTTTATTGAATTTCCTCCCATCTGCTCAAGTTGGCAGGGAAGGGAGTAGCTTGATCCCGAGTGCTTGGCAGTCCTAATAGTGTGTTTTGCACTCTATTGTGGCAATCCCAGCTCCTGCTGACCAACAGCGCCAAGAGCAGTCTGGAGGAGAGCAGGGCTGCATCCTCCGTGCCACGGCAGAGCTGGAGGGTGCCAGGCAGCCCATTGCTCAGACCCTGGCTATTGGCTCCCACCTCTGAGCTCACACAAATGACTTTGGCTCCGAGGGATGTGGGGTTAATTCCTCTTGCAGACTGGGATCCCTGTGCTGGCACAGCAGCTCATGCCATGTGCTGCCCTGCTCCACTCCTAGGGACGGTAACCCATAGCAGACCAGCAGCTCTGTCAAACTCAAGTGATACAAGAAGTGGTTGTTCTTGCAGAGAGTGGAATATTTTGGCTTAAGTAGAGTTGTTTTTTTGTATAGAATTGGTTTTCTAACTGACTTCAGTTAAGCAATATCTATGTGGCAGTATCTGTGAAAGTTAGATAGACACAGACTGTTCTTCTGATAGGATGTTTTTTTAAATAGTGCTGTACCCAGACAATATTTCTTCACTTATCTAAAGAACTCAAGGCCGGACAGAAAACTGTTCAAAGCTCTAATGAGCAGAGACCTGGCTGTTGTGAAGTTCATGATAAATTTAAGATTAGTCCTTGGAAAGTAGTAGGATATGCATGAGATTGCTGGGAGAAGTTACACACATGCGTGTAAGTTACATATATATTCTGGCCCCAGCTCTTGTCTTGTTGTACACAACTGATGGAATCATTCCCTCACGTGCCCAACGCTGAATTAAAGAATGCTGCTTTCTAAAACTCCAAAATGAGCCTTAGAGAATTTGTTTGCTGGCATTTTCAGTATCGCAGGCACCCTTGATCTTACCCTGGGGAGCAAAGCCCAGCTCAAGTGAAAAAGCTCTTTCAGGGGTGCATGTGGGTCACCGTCTCCTGATGTCCTGCCTGTCTGCTGGGGGTATTAAGGGGGGCACTGTTTTGTGTGCCACCATGAGGTCTGTGCCCCTCCCTATGGACAGGGCATCTTTCCTCCCTCTCTGAGCTGGGGGAGACTTTCTCACTGGCAGCCGTCCTCACCTGCCACACGCCTGCCTTGAGCTGGCCTCTGCCCGTGGGAAGAGTTCATGGCATTGCTCTTAATCCACGTGAGACTCTCACCTGAAAGTTTCTCCTTGTTTTGCTTTGTCTTTCACAGCTGCCTCCATCAGAAAGGATGAGGGGATGTGGCAGCTCGGGCAGCCCCTGTAAGGGCTGAGGGCTGTGCAGTGTGAGGGACAGCAGCGCTGTCCCTGCCTGGGGACACAGGGCTGCTCCTCTCCCTCTGTTATCGTGGGGACCAGTTTCCCCTTACAAGTTTTTCCTCCTTGGCATCCGTGTGCTTACACCAGCAAAGGGAGGTGCTGAGGGAAGAGCAGGGAGAGTGCGGGGATGGCAAGTCCTGCCCTAGGCTGCAGAGCTTGGTTGCCAGGGCACTGCTGCTCATGGTCAACCAGAGCCCCCAGGTCCCTCTGCACAGGGCTGCTCTCCAGCCTCTCACACCCCAGGCTGTTCGTGTGTCTGGGGTTGCTGTGTCCCAGGTGTAGAAGTGTTATCTCTTGGCTCTGGAGGCTGTGGCTCCTCACTGGGTTGCCCCTGGGTGAGTTCCTGAGAGCAAAATCATGTCTGGAGGAGCTGAAACATGCTCTTGGCAAAAGGAGAAGTAGCATCCCACCATGAGCTCCTTCTGGGCCTGGCTGTAAAAGGGCAAAAGAGAAATTTCTTTCCCTTCAGTGGGAATTTCAATTGCATTGTCTTGGCAGTGGAGGAGAGGCATTGCTGCATTAAAACCTGGCTTTGCACAGACCAAGAAGGAAGGCCAGGAACCTCTCCTTCCAGCCCCTGGGCAATGGATGCCCTATCCATAGCCACGTGGATTTTGAAGTGTTTGTTTGGGCTTTCCAGGCAAACCAGGGAGGAGGAACCGTTGGCCAAGAGGTGAAAGCTTAGAAAGCAAGGGGAGAGAACACTTGTGTAATGAAGGGCCAAACCCTATCCTGCACTCTGGATGTTGATTAGAGCACAGCTGAGCTGTGAGCAAGGCCAGGAGAGGCATGGGAAGTACTGAAAGGGGCCCCAGGAATGCTGGGAAGGGGCTCTTGATCAGGGAGCGCAGGGATAGGATGAGGAGGAATGGCTTGAAGCTTCAAGAGGGGAAATTGAGATGAGATCTTGGAAAGAAATGTTTTGCTGTGAGGGTGGGGAGGCCCTGGCCCAGGTTTCCCAGAGAAGTGGTGGCTGCCCCATCCCTGGAGGTGTTCAAGGCCAGGTTGGATGGGGCTTTGTGCCCTGATCCAGTGGAAGGTGTCCCTGCCCATCGCAGGGGGGTGGAACAGGAAGGGCTTTGAGATCCATTCTGACCCAAACCATTCCATGACTTTATGACATTTTCTTGCTTCTGTAGGTCACAAGGTAAATCACGGAGCTGCTCTGCAGGCCTGACTTTCCAATATCTAATTTGTCCAAGTGATTCTTAGCATTGGGTAATGAGCTGGAAGATTTGCCTGGTGATTAGGGGCAAACCCCATTAGCTGTGTCATAAATAAAATTTCCCTGGCATCTTTCTCCATGTCAGACACAGTGATTAGGGCCTTAATGACTTGGCTGAGGTTGCTGTCTCCAGTTCCCAAGCAGAAAAATATTTCTGGCTGAACCTGGGGTTTCCAAGCTTCCACCTGACGATTGCCCTGCATTTTGTAAGGATATAGAATTTTTGGCCAGATGTTTTGTGCTCCTTTAGCAGCTGCAGCTGGAACAGGAGCCAGGGAAAGCAGCTCCCGTGGTTGTGTGCATTAATGCAGCTCCAGCGGGGCGGCCCTGGCTCTGTGGGAGCAGGTATCCAGGTGTGACTGAGGATGCAGTTCAAATGTTTCTTTTGCATCAGTGTCTGGCCCCAGTAAAGCAAAATAACAATGTGGAAATAATGTTCTTTGTTGTGTGTTTCACCCATTGCCTTGAATATAAATGTTGAAGCAGCCACCAGTGGATACGGAATCCAGAGATGTTTCTGAATTCCAGAGATGTCGGGGCCTGGCAGCCACCTCTTCCTGCCTGTCACAGGGTAAAGCTGCAGCAGGCAGCTCAGTGATGTGCGTGTTGGGGTTTGGAGGCTAAAAGCAAAGGCGCTCAGAGCTGAGACAGCTGAAAATGGAGCAATGTTGAGATGTGGCAGAAAAAGCAACAGAAAAAGCTCTTCAGCGGGGGAGTTTTCCCTCTGTTATCCCTAATGGGGGAAACTGTGCTGAGGCTTTCTCTCCTGATGGCTTTCTGCGCTTCCCTGGCTGCCCTGGGTTCAGGCTGTGCTGCAGGAGGAGCCGTGGCTCCTCCAAGGTTTGTGGATGCCTTGGGTTCCAGTGTGTTAGCTGTTCCCATGGGTAGCCACGGCTTCACCCGGTGACAGTGTCAGCAAGCTGTCTTTTGTTCCTTTTCCATCCTGTTTCCATGTTCTCCCTAGCACAGGCCAGCCCAGAGCCAGGAGAGCCTGGGTGTGTGGTGGGTTATTTTCCCCCTGCAGGGTGACCCATCCGTGCTGCTTCCCCCCTCCTGGGGGAAGGTTTTTTTCCTCAGTAGTCCATACTTCTGCCTTTCTTCTGAAGGTGGCACCTCCCCTCTCTGACCGTGCCAGGCTGCAGGCTGAATCCAGCCGTGTGATCATGAATGAGCGTGGCACTGAGTAACTGCACTGGGCGTTCGTGCCAAGGCACGCATATTTATGGAGGTCGTTAGGAAGCACTAATACGTTGTGGTGCCAGTGCTGGATGGAGAGGAGGAAGAAGAGATGAGAGTTCAAGCCCATACTTCTTGCTCACACGTCTACTTTTTACTGCCGAATAAGAAATTAATGTAATCCATTAGTTAATGTAATCCATTATCATTCCAGTGACTGATAATCATCTAGAAAGAGGACAGCACATCCCAGTTTAATGTCAGAGGTACCAAGCCAATGAAAGGAAGTTTGCATCATCCCCAAGAGCCTGCTCTTACACCAGTGTGCCCCGGGACTTCCTTAAACTGAGCTCATTGCTCAGGCCTGAGGGATGTAACGAGCCAAAGCCATGGGGTGGGACTGTGCTGGACCAGGTATCGTGGTGGTTCTCGGCTTTGGGTGGGAAGCATGTCTCCTCTGGGCAGGTTGTTGTCCTCCTCTACAGAGCTGAGGGCATCGCTCCCCTCTCGTTCAGCGCTGACGATTTGCTGGCCTCTGTCGGTCTCGCTAACGGGCAGGGTCTCTCTCTCTCTCCCTCTCCCTTCCAGCGGCGCAGGGTGGTTAGTGATGGTGGAGAGCAGAGGTCTGCATCGGGGCGCCCCATCTCTCTGCCGCCGGGCGCTCGGGAGGAGCCGCTGTGGCCCCTGACGTGAGGGCTGGATGGATCTCATCAAAGGGTGAGTCGGGGCAGTGCCGCGCTCCCTGTCTGCTGCTCACGAGTGGTGGGCAGGGGAAGAGGGGTGCTGGTTCAGGGGGGCAGAGCCGATGCTGGCCCTCCCATGGAAGCATTTGGCACGCGCGATACCGTTGTTTTGTTTTCATATTGCAGAGCAAACCTCTGCGCACAGGGACAGGCTGTGCCTCGCCGCACGGCTGAGCAGTAAATGCCACCACTGAGAGCTTGCAGCCTTTCTCTGCTCCCATACAGCCTGACAAATCCCCACCAGGACCCCAGCCAGGCACAGCGTGCCCAGGCAGTGCTGGGAGCCGTGGGGAGTGCTGGGCAAAGGGCTTATTCTTCCATTGGAGTAATGGAACGTGAGCCAGCTGTGCCTGAGGAAGGTGGGGTTGGCAGGGCTTGTGCCAGGAGTGAAAACCTGGCATGTGCAGTCAAACCTGACCATTTCACTGCAGCGGCAGCTAAATGTGTGTGTAAAATCTCAGTCCATTGTGCCAGCATTCCAGAGAGAGTGCTAGGTAAACACCAGCATTCTTTGATTCCCCTTATAGAAACATAGAATCGTGGAATGGTTTGGGTTGGAAGGGACCTCAAAGCCCATCCAGTCCCACCGCCCCTGCCATGGGCAGGGACACCTCCTACTGGATCAGGGGGCTCAAAGACCCATCCAACATGGCTCTGAACACCTCCAGGGATGGGGCAGCCACCACTGCTCTGGGCAACCTGGGCCAGGGCCTCCCCACCCTCACAGAAAAACATTTCTTCCCAAGATCTCATCTCAATCTCCCCTCTTTCACTTGAAAATCATTCCGCCTCATCCTGTCCCTGCACTCCCTGGTCAAGAGCCCCTCCCCAGCTTTCCTGGAGCCCCTTTCAGTACTGGGAGGCTGCTCTAAGGTTTCCCCACAGCCTTCTCTTCTCCAGGTTGAACAACCCCATTTCTCTCAGCCTCGGTCCTGTTTTTCCCATTAAGTTGTGGGGAGGATTTGTCTTTTCAGAGAGATTCCCCTGGGAATCGTGTGCTGGGCTGGGCAGTGCTGGCTGCACAGAAGCAGATCATGGCCCCTGAATGCTTCCCACCTTTGAGATCCATGCTGATATCCCTTGAGAGTGATCCCGTGGGTGCAGAGGTGAACACCATGCCCACGCTGGCCTCGTGGGCATGAGTGAGGGTGTGCAGAGCTGGCTCGCTGCAGGCAGGAAGGCTGGGGAAGGGAGGAAACAGAAGAAAACCTGTTGTTGCTGGAAGTTTGTTTTTCTGCATATGGAAATCATCACTGGCACGGATGTGAAGTCGAAGTGCTGGGAAGGGACAGGATGGGGTAGGTCCAGAGCTAGGAGTGCTGTCCCTGCCTGGCTTACCCCTGGGGAGGAACTCTTCTGAGCCCCCAGTGCTCTGCTGCTTTGAGAGTGAGAGGAAAACATGGGTGATGAACGGATTGAAGCTGGGATGGGTCAGACCCCTCTTGGCTCAGTTCCTGTTGCTATAGGTGTGGGTTCGTGGACTGCGTGCTGAAGGTCCTTGCATAAGGGAGGATCTTCTTGGGGCCCCCAGCTCATCTCATGAGTGGGGCAGGCAAGAGAAAGGGAGTGTTGGAGCCTTCTGCTGTCATCTGCATGGGGATTAGAAACCTCCAAGTGAAAAGCAGCCAAAGCACAGACACAGTTGCTGAACTATCTGGTCTTTTCCCCAAAGCTAACTTTGCCTTTGCAAATACAAAGGCCGGTTTGTCTCCCCCGCCTTGGCAGGCTTTGCCATCAGCTAACGTTGTCTTTGTCCACCCCGGGCTGATGGAGCCACAGATGGGCTGGGGTGAGCGGCCTTTGAATGCTGGGATTGTTTGTGCCCCCCTCCCCGCCCTACTGGGGGATGGGCAGGGTGTGCTGGCTGTGCCCCCCCTTGCTATGCTGCCCCCCACCCCTCACCAACGCTGCTCTTGTGGCACAGAGCTGCTGAGCCCAGTGCTGCTGCCCAGCTGTCCTGGAGGGTCCCCTTGCTCTCGTGGGGAGATGTCTTCTGGGTGCCCACCTTTAAGAGTGCAGAGGAGGATTCAACCAAAGGGCATGTCGTCCTGTTCAGGTGGAGATGCACTGGCCTCAGCCATGAGCACTTCTGCCATGTGGGTGAGAGAAAGCTGTGCTGGATATACACCTCAACGCTGCTCTTGTGAGTGCCCTGCATTCAGTTCTGGAGTCCTCAGCACAGGAAGGACATGGAGCTGTTGGAGCAAGTCCAGAGGAAGCCACGGAGATGATCCAAGGGCTGGAGCACCTCCTGTATGAGGTCAGGGAGTGCAGGGATAGGATGAGGGGGGACAGTTTTCAGCTGCAAGAGGAAAGATTGACATGAAATCTTGGGAAGAAATGTTTTGCTGTGAGGGTGGGGAGGTCCTGGCCCATGTTTCCCAGGGTGGCTGCCCCATCCCTGGAGGTGTTGAAGGCCAGGTTGGATGGGGCTTTGTGCCTCCTGATCCAGTGAGAGGTGTCCCTGCCCATGGCAGAGGGTTGGAACTGGATGGGCTTTGAGGTCCCTTCCAACCTAAACAATTCGATGGTTCTGTGATCCTATGACTCTGTGATGTCTGCAAATCCCTGTGGCTCGTGTCCCTGAGACCCTGTGTCAGTCCCACCATGGCTCAACCTCCCTGCTTGGGGTGAGCCCCTCCACCTCGGGCAGGGGCTTGGCCGCAGGGAGCTCCGGAGGCCCCTGGAGAAGGGCTGTCAGCAGGAGATCTGCAGTGACCTTGTGGGAGCTCAGGGGTGGGCGAGCTTCGGCCCCTGCTCCCGCGGGTGAGATGCTGCTGGCCCTGCCCACATCCCGCTCATTGGCCTGTCCAGGGCTGCTTTGAAGGAAGCAGGCAACAACCTGCACTTTGGGCAGTGCTTGTTCCTTTAAAGCCAAGCTGCTGTGCTCAGGATAATTCCTCAGATGTGCAGTGACAGCAGCTGTTTTTCGGGTTCCAAATAGCTGTGTGCCGTGGTGAGCGCATAAAGGGATATAATTCCTTGATCTCCACAGGTTCAAAAGTGCTGGTGAAAGCAGATTCTCTCTTTAACTTACACTTTGTGTAAGTGTAGGTTGGCAATTTCTTCCCTTCACGTGCTCCTCTGCTTTCCCTGGGCTGTTCAGGGAGGAGACACCATGAGGAGGCTGTCGGCAGCAGCAGGACAGGTGTGTCAGACAGAGCAGTTTGTGTTTTGGACCCAAGCTGCATCTCTGTGGGTTTACTGGGATGCTTTGTCCCTCTTGGCAGTTGTGGGAAGATGGGGAAGCCACTGTCAGCTTTGCTGGACCAGGTGTAGCTCTGCTGTAAAGCACCTGGGGTGAGTGCGTTCCTCAGGGAGCGCTGCCGCAGAGCGACTGCGCTGTGTGTCCCTCTGCTTAAGGGGCTCTGGAGGAGGCAGCGTTTGTCCCGGTCACCTCCATCCCTGTGTGCCAGGAGGAGCCCAGGCCACTGACAGGGTCCTGTCTGCCTGCTTTTTGGGAGGCAATACCTGACACTGTGGTTTCCCTGCGCTGGTGTGAACTGGCAGGGTTGCTGGTAGTGACCGTAACGCTTTTTGCTTGTGTTTTGGCAGAATCATTGCAATAAATGATTCCATTAATAACCTACAAAGAGCTGCTCACCAGCTGAGCCATGGGATCTGTCTGTGCTCTCACTCCAAGGCTGAAGGGAGCTGCCAAAAAGCACCAGTGTTAACGCAGACACGTTTAGCTGGTAAATACAGCAGGGCAGGGTGTGTGGCTGCCGGGCTGCAGTGACCCCGACCTGGGGTCACAGGGCGAGTGGGCAGAATGCCGGGCACTGGGGCAGGGACCCTGGCTTTTGAGAGGGAGTTTCTTTGCTGGAACCACAGTGAGGGCTCGTGGAAACCCACAGGAGCTAAGAGGTGCTCTGCTGGCAGCAGCTCCCTGTGAGCTTTGCAGGTGCCAGGTGGAGAACCCAAGGGGAAGCAGGGCAGTAACCGCTGTCACCCTGCTCCAGCTCCAGCGCGATGCCATATGGTCTGCCTGGGTCTCCTGCAAAGAGCTGACATTTCAAATCAAGTTGCCTGTTCAGGTCATCCACAAGCAGCTCTGTTTTCCACTTTTTCTCACCTTTGGGGTTTGGAGAACTGTGGACACCCTTCCTTTGATCAGAGCACCTATGAATTTTAGCTTATATTCCCTTCTGTAAGGCCATCTTCCCCAGGGTCCTGCAGCAGCTCCTGCATGAGCTCCTGAGCTCTGAGTGGTCTAAAGGGGACAAGGAAGGGCTAGGAGAGCAGGCCAGACGCCCTGTTTCACCCTGAAGTGGGAAGCATGGAACATCTGGAGTGGGCAGCAGGGAAGCCCCACTGAATGAGTCTCCAGGTGCGTGGCTGGCTTTGATACACAAAAGGACTCTGCAGATGCTAATCCGAGCTCTGCTACCTGAGCTCTTTCCATGCATCCAGTTTTTTTGGTCAAGTCTGATGTTTTACTGCTCATACTCCATTGTGGTGAAGCTGAATTTAATGTAACCGATGCTGCTGTTTGCAGCACAACCCTGCACTTGCTACAGCCTGAATAATGCTGTGTTAAACTGTAGTTATCCTCCAAAACTGATGAGGTGCTTTAGCATGTGGTGTTCTGTTGCTGTGGCAGCCTGCATTCCTCCACTCCCCTTGGCCCTGGGTGAGTGAGCCAGGTTTAATTCCTGCTCATGTACGAGAAGAAGCAGTGGCCAATGCTTTGGATTCCCGAAGTGCCAAGGTGCTGCTGCCTTGATGCTGGGGAGGTGGGCATGGGACTGGTGCGTGCCTCTTTTCTGGAAATCAGGTCCATGTGAGGTGTTGGAGGGCTCCTGCTGCTCCCAGTGCTGGGCTCTTTGCCTCTCTCCAGTGGCCTTGTAGCTCCTGGATGCCAGTGGGAGACAGCAAGCGATTGCTGCTGAGCGTTGTTTTACTCCTTCCCTTGGAACCAGGGCTTGGCCCGCTGTCGGCAGGCACGGTGTGGCTGTGTCTGCACATTTGCTTTAGGGCTGATAGAGCTGCTGCTTTACCCATTGGTTCTTCTCTCCAGAAAGGGCTCCTGAGAGCGCCTGCTGCTTTCCCTTTGCTCCACAGAGCCTGTTTAGCTTGCACGGATTGCTGCAATGATTGCTGGATTTCATCAGTTTAGAGGCGCATCTTTCTTAATAGCCTGTGTAATTTCTTCCAGGGGGACACAGTGCATTAAATCTTTAATCCTTGCAAGTTGCTGAGGGAGCACACTCAGATCCCTGCATTTGCTCCTGCTCTCTTACACAACTCTAATGCTGCCCCCGAGGCTTTACCCTGCAGAGAGGCTGGAGCCTTTGGAGAGGAGCTGGGGTGGCAGAGGGCTGTGGTGCTCCTCTGCTTTCTCGCTGGCCTTTGCTGTAACATCACATCCATCGTATGTCAGGGCAGGCAGGTTCCCCTCTGTGCTGGGTGTGCTCAGGTCCCAACAGCTGGATAATAAACCAGCAAAATAAACCACATAGGAATTGAGATGTGGTGGTGCTGGGCTGCTACCACCAACCCTGCTCCAGGCAGGTCACCTGTGCCTGTGATTTTTTTTTCTTCCCACCCTCAAACATCCCTGCTTACCCCATTTTTTTAATGAGTTTCAGGATTGATGATTGTTGTTTTGGATAGCTTTTTGTATAAAAGGCCTTGTGAAAAGGAGCTGCTGCGTTGCTGAGCCTGATGCTGCCTGCACGGCTCCCTGGGGAAGCAGTGGCTGTGCTGGTCCAGCTCTCACTGCCCCATCCTGCTTTTGCTGAATTGACTATTATGTTGCTTTCTGCTACGTGCCCTTGCTTGCTCTGACTTTTCCTTCCTTCATTTCTCTTGCTTTCTGTCCCTGCAGCCCTCTCTGTGAGGCAGGAGTAAATTGGGAAGAAAGCCTCATTCATTTTTCATGCCCAGCTACTGGTGCAGCCGTTGACTGTGCTGGCAATTGCTCTGATGCACATTTACAGAGACAGCAACCTGGGAAAAGGTAAATCAAAGTCTTGAAGCTAATGCCCGGGTGTACCTTAATCCAATACAACCTTCCCTTCTGTTCCCCTGAAAATAGTAGGCAGATAACAGAGAGACATCTGCAATCTGGGCAGAGTGCAGCCCCGGGATGCAGTCTGTCTGAGGAGAGGAGGTTGAGTTTGGGTGGGACATCTTCAAATTTAGGGGACTGGAAGAGGTATAGTAAGCCTGGACTTGCAGATCTTTGCTTCTGTAACTGTAGTTCTGCATGAGGTGTGGCTGTTGGTAAAGAAGATAGTTTGCATCTTTATTTTAGTTATTTTTAACTGTAAAATTTTCATGTTATGTACCTTTATTTGCATCTTGGTGCTTTGCAAAGGCCTTAGTTCGCAGCGTCTCTATGCACTTGTGTGGCTGGACTCATCTTGGGATGTCAGGACCTGCTCCAAGTGCTGAAGAGCCTATCCCTTCTGCTCCTCCGGGGATTTGGAGGACTTTGAGCTGTGATGACATCTCCCAGGCAGTGGCACTGGACACGCAGATCAGCCCCGCTGATGGCACTTGGTACGGCCTCCGACACCGCAGCGCTCGGGGCTGATGAAGTGACTGCAGTGAAGTGAGAAAGCTGCTCAATTTGCCAGAGCTGCCCTATTATCACTTAATCTCATTCCTGAGCCCTGTGGGGCTTCCTGTGCTGTTACAAAGGGCATTCATCCATGAGGCTTTCACAGGTCTGGCTGCTCTGATCACAGCTCACATCCCCAGGTATCTTGGTCAGTCCTGGCCTGCCAGCAGCCATGCAGTGACAGTGTGGCCTGTTTGGTGTCCTCTGGTACTTCCCACCTTTGCTGCTTCTTTTGGATTTCTCCTCCTCCATGCACAAGACTCAAAGCGACATTTTCAAGTGTGTGTCCCTGCAGGTCTGCAAGGATGTTACCTGATTTTTAATGATTTTTTCTCTTCCTGAAAGTCTATGTGGAATGTGTGCTCTGCAGCCCTTGGCTGCCTGGAGATGCCAGGCCCTGGGGAGGATGTTGATCCTGCTGGCTCAGTGCTTCTCCCTCCTGTGGTGCGAGGGGATCCTTCCTCAGAGCATCATTCCTGCTTTAACCTGCTGACATGGGGATCAGGAGGATGGCCCTACATTCCTGCCAGGAAACCCCGTGGGCTGTGTTCAGCATCCCAAAACCTGCCCAGCCAGGCAAGGAGATCTGACTGGGAGCCCTGTGTCCGGTTCTGGAGTCCTCAGCACAGGAAGGACATGAAACTTGGAGCAAGTCCAGAGGAGGCCACGGAGATGATCCGGGGGCTGGAGCACCTCCTGTATGAGGCCAGGCTGAGAGAGTTGGGGTTGTTCATCCTGGAGAGGAGAAGGCTGTGGAGAGACCTTAGAGCAGCCTCCCAGTACTGAAAGGGGCTCCAGGAAAGCTGGGGAGGGGCTCTTGATCAGGGTGTGCAGGGATCAATCAGTTGCCCAGCAAAGTGGTGGCTGGCCCATCCCTGGAGGTGTTCAAGGCCAGGTTGGATGGGTCTTTGAGCTCCCTGATCCAGTGGGAGGTGTCCCTGCCCATGGCAGGGGGGTGGAACTGAATGGGCTTTGAGGTCCCTTCCAACCCAAACCATTCTGTGCGTCTATGATATTTCACAGCTGTGGCTGCTGGGACACCCTGCTGCAAGCACCAAGTGAAAAAACAACCCTTGACTTCTCCAGCCCTGTCCCACTCCATTTGTGGTCAGATCTCTTGCCAGCAAGGAGGCCCAGGGTATCACAGTATCACAAGGAGGCCAAGGGTATTGCTTGCTGCTTTTCACTGCAGTGCCTGGTCCTGCCATGGCTCCCAGAGCAGAGAGGGGAAAGTGTGTCGCTGCAGATGGAGGAAAAATTTGGCTTTGTTTGCAAAATAAATGGCTGGAAGGACACAGCTGAGCTGGAAACATCACCCAGTTTGGACAGAGCTTTGGGTATTGGAGTGAAGAAATATTGGATTGTTTCTTGTATGTTGAACTCCCTGAAAGGAGGCTGGAACAAGGTGGGTGTGGGTCTCTTCTCCGAAGTATCAAGTGATAGGATGAGAGGAAATTGCCTCAGGTTGTGCAAGAGGAGGTTTAGATTGGATATTTTGAAAAATTTATTTTCTGAAAGAATGGTGAAGCCCTGGCAGAGGCTGCCCAAGGGCAGTGGTGGAGTCTCCATCCCTGGAGGTGATCAGAAAATTTGTGTCTGTGGCACCTGGGGACATGGTTTAGCAGGCACAGTGGGGTTGAGCTGACAGTTGGACTGGATGAGCTTAGAGGTCTTTTCCATAGGGCTCTAATGCTGCAGTGCCACACAAGGTGGCCTGTGTCCACCACGGGTACTGGTTGCCCCTGCTCTGTCCGTGCTCTGCAGCAGCTGGAGGAAAGAAAGCCCAGGGGTTTGCTGAGTATCCCGACACCGCTGCGCCGGACGTCCCATGGAGAGGCTGCTTGGACCCGAGCTGAGGGCAGGGCTGTCCTGGTAGCACTGGAGATGAGCCTTGTAAGGACACACTGCCCTAGGGAAACACATCAGCTTTAGCACTGAACTGTGTCTGCCCAGGTTCAGCTTCTGCTTTTCATGGGTTGGCGAAGGGCTGCCGCAGTCAGACTCCAAAGGCTTTAGGAAAGCTCTGAAGAGGATGATGAGGCTCCTGGTTTTGGTGAGGTTGTGACTTCTTTTTCCAGAATTTCTTCTGGGGATTTGGGGAGTGAAGGGTTATCCCTGTGTGCCCCAGGCACCATATGGCACATCCATGGACAGCCTCTTGGAGGCTTGCAGGGGTGCTGGCTCCTTCCTCTGGTGGTGGAGTTTGAAGGTCTGACAGCAGATGCAACTGGCTGTGACAACAGGGGTCATTCAGGGCACAAAGAGCTGCTGCCAGCAAGCTGGGGACCACAGCAGAGGCATCCTGCACAGGGACAGCATGGAGTAAGATGCAATATTCCTTTTTTCCTTCCTTTTCTTGTTTTCTGTCTTTTCCTGACGAGGTGCCACAGCTGAGACCACCTGCCCTGTGCCCCCAAAGCCGGGGGAGCCCATCAAGCTGGGGATGCTGGGAGCTGCTGGGGCCTGGGATAACCCTGCAGCAGAGAAGTAGCCCAAGAGACCTTCTTGAGCCCCACCTGGGAGAGAAAGCAGAACCTTGTGTTTAACCTCCAGGCCCGTGGGAGGGAGCGTATCCCGATTTTGATCATTTGGGCATTGCACAATGCTGAGCTGCACCACTGAGCTCTGCCTGCCTCTGGCAGCCCAGCAACAACGACAGCCAAGGCAGTTCCCTGGGGTCTGGAGCGGAAGAACTGGTCTCTGCCCCAGTTTGTTCATCTGTAATTCTGCCACGTCAGAGGTCGGGGGACTTGGACCTGGGAAGGAGGCAGCGAGCGCGGGGTTGCTGTTGTGCTGCCATGATGCTCCCCGTGACCCCCACCTATTGCTTCCGCAAGCATCAGGCGGTGCAAGATCCTGTGCTCCTGCCCAGGGGGAAGCAGACACCTCGGCTGGGGCTCCTCAGTGTTTGGGAGGCTGTGACACAGCTTGTGGACCTCCTGCAGGTGCCAGCAAAGGCTCAATGGCCACTGCCACTTGCTGCCTGGGAAGCTGAAGCTGCTCAAGCCCACAGGTACCGTTCTGCAGTGTCCTCTGTGCACTCATAAACGAGGCTGAGGTGTGACAGTGCTGGTGCTGTCTCTGCCTGTGCAGAGGTGCACGTTGTGCCTGAGATAGGGGAACAGAACTGGGATGAACAAACCTCTCTGTGATTTATTTCAAGCTTTTTTGCCCTCTTTGGGGTGCTCAGGGCTGTGCTGCTCTGGAGGCTTCCTGATGTTTTAGCTGAGGACAACCTCTGTGTGTGTTGATGTGCAGATTTGTACATGCAGGAGAGGTGCTAAGGAGCTGTCAGGCACCCTCATGATGCTGGTTTTTAGGTATTTGACATGAGGGACCATTGACCTCAGTGCCGTGTGTTCCCCTGTCCCTCTCCTATGGAGCCTGGTAACTGGGGAAGAAGTATCAATTTCCAAATTACTTTATCTTTTCAGCAAAAGGTGCCTTTCCTGCCTGTTGGGTGTTTCCCAGCAGTGGCTGTGCAGAGCATGTACTGGGAGTTATTTTTCTTACTGTGTTGGTGTTGTGGGGTTGGAGGTTTGGGGGGGCTTTGCTGCTATAAACTGTGGCTGCAGGGCAGTAGCTTCCTCCACGCTGCAGACAATGTGCTCTGCTCACTGGCTTCCCCCTGTGCCAAGGCACAGCCTGACAGACCCAGCAGGGCATTTGTGAAAGGGGATGCTTCCCAGCCTCTTTGGAGAGGGTGTTGAATTGCGGTAGAAAGCCAGCAGACCCTTGACCCTGGCTGTTTGGCAGGAACACTCTTGGCTGAACCCCGTGGCCAATTAGCACTTAAATGTTTGAGTTTGTTATTCAGCCATCCTGGATAGGCAGTAGTTGTGCTGCCTTTCCTTGTGTGGTCCAGGCTCTGGCAGGATCCTGGAATGCTTTGGGAGGGCTGGCACAGTGTCCCCCCCTGTCCTAGCTCTTTATGGTGCAGCTTCGCATCACGCATCGCGTGGTGGGTGCTGGGGACAGACCCCTAACACCCCCGGACCAAGCCACCTCCCTCCACCACCTCCGTGTCAGGTCCAGTGGTTACGTGGCCCTGGGATGAGTCAGTTACTGAGTGCTGAGGGAGTGGGGGTGGTTGGTACCTGAGCAGCTCAGCTGACTCACCCCAGGGCTGCACGGTTCGGGTCTGCTGGTCATGTTTTGAGTTTGCTGTCTCAAAAGCCACAATTTCTGGTCCCAGGTGAGAGACCGCCCAGAAGCCTCCCCAGGTTTTCCTCCTCCTCTGCCAGTAGCATGGCAGCATCTACTGATGGCAGGAGCAGCGAGGTCACGGTAGAAATAGGGCATCAGCTGGAAAGAGCTGATGTGGGCAGGGCATGCACAATGCCAGCAGGGTCTCCCTCCTCCTTTTACTTGTTTTTCCTCAGCAGTAGAAGCCTTTGTGACACCATACAAGGTTGCAGTGCTGGCCAGGAGCGTGTGTTTCAGCATGAGTGTGCCGTGAGTGTCTGGCGGCACGGCGGTTCCTCAGGGCTCATGAAGACTGACCTACAATGCAATGGCTTGTACTGGAAGATGGTGCCTTCCCAGAAGCCCAGTATGTGGCTGCCCCAGGAACCACAGCCAAGAGAAGAAGGACTTGGGGTGCTGGGAAATGAGAAGCTCCACATGAGCCAGCAATGTGCACTCACAACACAGAAATCAACCATGTCCAGGGATGCATCCAAAGCAATGGGACCAGCAGGGCCAGGGAGGGGATTCTGCCCCTTTGCTCTGCTCCTGTGAGACCCCACCTGGAGCCCCGTGTTCAGTTCTGGAGTCCTCAGCACAGGAAGGACCTGGATCTGTTGGAGTGAGTCCAGAGGAGGCCACGGAGATGATCTGAGGGCTGGAGCACCTCCTGTATAAGGACAGGCTGAGAGAGTTGGGGTTTTCATCCTGGAGAATAGAAGGCTGTGGGGAGACCTTAGAGCAGCCTCCCAGTACTAAAAGGGGCTCCAGGAAAGCTGAGGAGGGGCTCTGGATCAGGGAGGGCAGGGACAGGATGAGGGGGAACGGTTTTCATCTGAAAGAGAGGAGATTGAGATGAGATCTTGGGAAGAAATGTTTTTCTGTGAGGGTGGGGAGACCCTGTCCCAGGTTGCCCAGAGAAGTGGTGGCTGCCCCATCTCTGGAGATGTTCAAGGCCAGGTTGGACAGGGCTTTGAGCCCCCTGATCCAGTGGGAGGTGTCCATGGCATGGGCTCTGAGGTCCCTTACAACTCAAGCCATTCTGTGTTTCTATGACAATCCCACCGACATCCCCACTCTGTTGGGGACCGCAGGGATCGCTGAGGTCCTGGGGGTTGCAGAGCTGATGTCTGTCCCCTGAGCAGCCCTTTGATCAGAGTATCTGGCAAGGATCTGGGCAGGGAAAGTAGGGATGTGGAACTGGATGGCAGCGGAGATCGCCTGGAAGTGTTTAAGGGGAGACTGGATGAGGCACTGAGTGCCATGGTTTAGATGATGGGTTGGTGTTAGTGTTGGTGTTGGTGTTAGTGTTGGGTTATAGGTTGGACTTGATGATCTCAGAGGTCCTTTCCAACCTTATGATACTGTGATACTGTGTGTGATATCCAGCTCCTCATTTCGGTGATCCTGACCGTCTGTGTGATTGTCCTTGTTCTGCCCGATGGGGGCTTTGGATGTTTCGGCTTATATTGTGAAGGATCTGATGTGATCCAATTTGTCAATTTCTCTATATTTTACTGAAATAAATCGACATGTTTGTCCTCCCTTGGGTGCTATTTGGATTCTGTACGCTGCTTGGCAGCCCTGCAGGTTTTAATTTGACACCCAGCATTTTAGAATATTTAGGCATTTGTTTTTACTTTGTTATAATTAAATCGCTCTAACCTGGGAGAAATGGTTTGGCTTAATTCAAATGGAAAGCCTTATGCTGAGTGAATCCACCATCCCCATCTATCTGATGGTTGTGCTGTTCAGAGTTTTGACATGAAAAGTTAAAATTTGACTTCAGGCTTGAAAGTTTGCAATCACTGCCTGCAGCTGGCATGGCCAGCACGGTGGGGTAAGAGGATTACACTAATCTATTGTTTGGGAACGAAGCTGAGGGTTTAACAGGGTCTGTTTTGATGCAGAAATGAGATAAATACTGGGTGAGAAGAGAGAAGAAAAAGGTTGGGAGCAGAACCACCCTTCCCTGGTGTGTGTGGGAGCCTGGCCTCAGACCCTTGGGCTGCAGCTGCTGAGGGAGGGATGAGCGTGTCCTTCTGAGACAAGGTCCTGGCCTGGGGCTCCCCGTGCTCCCCTGAGGGGCTCAGCTTTTATTTAGGGAGTGGGGAGGATGTGAATTCCTGTGGGATCTAAGCACCAGCTCCTCCTCGCAGCGCTGGTGCAGGGCAGCCTCCCTGCCACGTGGACACCAGGTGCTGGCTGGATCTGCTGCTGCATCACAAAGGTTCAGGCTGGTTTGGGGCACGAAGACCTGGGAAGGGGAGCAGCTCTGGATTGTGCTGCTGTGGCTCTAGGATCAGTGGAAGGACTCAAGATGGGTTGGAGGGAAGCTTGAAGTTGTTGATGAGTGATTTCCCAGAGGGGTTGTTGCATTTCTATGGTTGAGGCTGTGATCACCCTTCTCCAGTGAGAGGTGTCCGTGCCCGTGGCAGGGGGTTGGAAATGGGTGGGCTTTGAGGCCCCTTCCAACGCAAACCATTCCATGATTCTATGATTTATCCATAATTCCCTTCACATCAGGCCATGTGGAGTGCTTGCAGGGGACAGGTCGGTGTGTGTGAAGGTGACCACCCTTGCCTTGCCATCAGCTCCCTCTCCAGCCCATGGCCGCTTTGTGCTGCCTCCTTGCCCCGGTGGGCACCCAGCGTGGTCACCCCACAACCCCCTGCACCTCGGGCAGTGTCCGTCTGTCACAGCTGAGGAAGCAGCAAACAAAGTGGCCAGGGTGAAGGAAGCAGCCACCGTGGGAATCCTGGATCAGGAGAAGTGGGGAGATACAACACGGAGGGAACACCGCGCAGCCAGGATGTCTTTGCAGCAGCAGGGAACAACCTTTCCATCCCTTCTGGGGCCTCTCTCTGTTTGGACCACACCACTGCAAGTGCTGGCACCTTTTGGGAACGGGGAAGGAGATGTCGGGGAGCAGGCTGGGGTGCCGTGGGGGCTGTGTGCTGGGAGGAACCCCTTGTGACAACAGGCGTGGGCCGGGCGGTGGGGAGCCGGGCGCAGGAGGGGGCTGCTCCTCCTCAGCCAGCCCGACAGGCACAAGCAGCTCTGGGGGCACAGGCAGCCGTATCGATTGGAGTCAGTGATTCTCCCAGCCTGGAGACTGCTCGCTCCATATTGATTATTATTTTTTCTGATGACTGAAGAAGTTTGGGCTGTAATTGCACAAATTATTCTCCTTTCCATTTTCTGAAGTTCTTGACCGCGTTAATGAATTTTCCGTTTTTTGCTTAAGATTTTTCCAGGGCTGTTTTTCAGGGAAAAAAGAACTGATGAGTGCTGAGCTGTGTCACTTCCCAGGCTGGTTGAGGCTGTGGGAATGGGGGTGGCACATGCCCTGTTTGCCCCGTGTGGCGGAGGCTGAGGGCTTTCTAGGAAAGACACAGGCGAGGTCTGGGTGGGTCTCCAGCAGTGGTGCAGGGCAGAGTTGAGGCCCCACAGGTGGGCATAGTGTGGCAGGGGCAGCAGCTCTCCCCCGTGAGATAGCCCTGCCAACTTCAAGTGCTCTCCAGCTTGTCTGCCTTTGTCTCTCCTTTTCATAGAATTGTGGAATGGTTTGGATTGGAAGGAATATTAAAGCCCACCCAGTTCCACCGCCCCCTGCCATGGGCAGGGCCACCTCCCACTGGATCAGGGTGCTCTTTTGCTGTGTTCCCTCCTGTCATGTTACTTTTGATGTTTTATACTTCAGTCCTTTCGAGCTCAACAAACTATTCTTCAGGAAGGACCAACCTATTTTCTCCCTCCTAGCAAATGTACCAAAGCCCCCGTGACCCCATCAGCTGGCTGAGCTGCATCTGCTTTTCCCTGTCCTTATCTTTCCTCTGCAATCCTGAGCCAGGTTTTCGTGTCGCCATCAGGGAGCAGGCACCAGGGATGTCCCTCTTTGGGAAGTAATCATGTGCACGTAATGTGCACATAATGTGCAAGTAATAATGTGCACGGCAATGTAACTGCACAGCATTGTATGTGTCATCCACCTTTCTAAGTGGGATGAAATATCTTGGCAATTCCCATTGATCTGGGAGGCTAAAAAGGGTATTGGATTTGGTGAGCATGTACATCCCATGCTCTGAGAAGGGACAGATGCCGAGGAGCTGCTGCAGGCAGGTGACTGGCTCAGCCCTAGCATCTCTGAGGTGGGGGCTGTGACCGCGTCCGTGCTGCCAAATGGCTTGGTTCCTGGTGCCTGTTGCACCTCTGCTTCCCTGCTGCTCCTTGGTGGCAGCAAATTTGAGCCAAACTCAAGGAAATACTCACTTTCATCAGAGTGGTTGGGCCCCCTGAGGTGCAAGGAGCTACGTCACAGAATCACAACATGACCTGAGTTGGAAGGGACCCACAAGGCCCATCCAGTCCAACCCCTGTCCCTGCACAGGACAACCCCAACACTCACACTGTGGGGCTGAGGGCCTTGGCCAAACGCTGCTGGAATATTGTCAGGCCGTGACTGCTTCCCTGGGGAGCTGTTCCAGGGCTCCACCACCCTCTGCTCTGGGGGAAGAACGTTCTCCTGATGTCCAACATAACCCTCCCCTGTCACAGCTTCCTGCCATTCCCTCAGGTCCTGTCCTTGGTCACCAGAGAGAAGAGCTCAGCCCCTGCTCCTCCTCCTCCCCGTGTGAGGAAGCTGCAGAGCACAATGAGGTCTCCCCTCAGTCTCCTCTTCTCCAGGCTGAACAGACCCAGGGACTTCAGCTGCTCCTCATATGATTTCCCCTCCAGACCCTTCACCAGCTTTGTGGCCTCCTCTGGACACTCTCCATAGCTTTAGATCCTTTTTATTCTGTGGCAGCCAAAACTGCACACAGTACTTGAGGTGGGGCTGTGCCCAGTAGAGCAGGACAATCACTGACATCCCTGCTTTTTCAGCGCACGGGGAGCGATTTTGCCAGCTGGAAGCAGGGGGCCACCAGGCTCCCAGCACCCAGGGCTGTGTTTTGGTGTCCAGTGCTGCTGTGCATCTGAGCTCTGTAACGTGGCTGATGCTCTCCTTGTGCTCTGCACAGGACAGTGGCCCACATGACAAGCAGAATGTGTCTTTGCATCCTCTCCCCCTGTAACTCAGTGCTGTTCCCAAGAATGAGGATGCTTTAGCTGTAACAACTTGGGCAGCACATCTGGATTTGCTGCTGGAATGAGAGTAATTGTGCTAAATGAGTTGTAAAGCAGCAACACACCAGGCAAATGAGTAAATTGCTGGGGCTGGTTTATGCTAGGTATCGGTGCTGAAATTTGTATGTAATGTGATATAACTGACAATTAACACAAAGTGTCTACTTAGACTGGAATTATGGAGCTGCTTCTGTGCTCTGCTTTTCATTACAGCCATAATAAAGTGTAGCACTTCCACAGGGCCTCTGCTCTGCCAGCAAGTGTGCGATGGGCTCAGGGCTGCACCGCTCCGAGGAGCTGCTCCCGCCAGGGCTCAGGCCGGGTTTCCGCAGGGCTGGGGCCAACAGTGAGGACCTGCAGTCTGTGCCATGTGTTTGTAATAGCACAGGAGCATTTGCCTGGCTTTTGCTGCAGGGATGGTGCAAAAGCAAAACAGGCTCATATTTGCAACTGTTAGTCCTCATGACAGGTTCTTGGACCTGAAACTGGTTTTAGCAGAGCTGTGGTTTTGTGCCCTTTCTGTTCCATGCTCCTGTGTTCCCTCTGTTCCCCAATGCTCATTGGCGTTTTTGTGGGTGCACATTGCTGGGTGGATACTCCTGGAGCGCAGGGGAAGCTGAGGGGCTCGGTGTGCCCTGGCTGGCGTCCCTGCAGGCAGAGGAGAGTGGGGCTGGCTGGCTCTCCTGCGAGGAGGCAGCTCTGCAGCCTGCCCTCCTGGTCCTGTTCAGCACTGGGAAGTCTGAGGCTTCACCAGCACCCAAGAAACCAAGTCTGAGCTGTACAAGCTGGCATGCAGTGAGGATGGGAGGGCAGTGCCACACACCTGGGCACTGACCACCCGAGCTGTCACAACGCACTTTGGTCCTGGGGAAGCTCCACAGCACCGATGTGCTCCAGGAGCAGGGCTGCGCTCAGCACTGCGCGGCTGCACCAAACGGCTTGTGGCCGTGCTCCGTGAGTGTCCTGGGAGGTGGCTCCTGGCTGAAGCTTGGTTTTCCTCAGTACAGAAGCTCTGTTGCTGCATCTTTGATGTAGGAATGTGGGAATGCCTCCGGAGGGCACGGAGGAAGCAGGCTGGAGCATGGAAAACATCCTGCCTGTGCCCCTGTGCCCAGCCCGCTCCGTGGGTGCTGCAATGGCTGCTTTGGGCTCAGTCTGAGGCATCAATGGGTTTTACATTTTCATTTTTGTGATCTCCACGTGATGTACCATGTCGCACTGATCCCATCTCCTGCTACAGCTCCAAACAGGATGCAGAATTATTTTAACCTCATAAAGACCTGAAAGGCTTGGGACTTGGAGTTCTTGTATGACTCCACAATGTAATATTTTAATAGGTGGGGGGTGCATTTTGGCCTTTTGGGGACATGTAAAATTTGGTCTCTATCTGTTTCTTAGATCACTGCCTACTTGCATTTCACAAGTTTGTTTGTGTGCATGTGATAATTGGTTTTGTTTGTCCTGTGACTAATGTATTCTTCTGTTATTGTTATGACTGTCCTGCAACATTTTGCTGGTGCTCTGGCACCTGCGTTAGCTCATTGGGCAAACAGAGGCTCAGTCACGGTATTTAAAAAGAGAGTGGAGAAATTTATTTCCTAAACTCCAAGTGTTAATGCTCAGAATTTACTTTGCCTTCCAAAAAATGTTGATTAGCACAATTTTTCATTATTTGCTTAATTCATTCCTGTGGGGCTCGGCAGGGAGCTGGTGCCTGCCAGCAGTTTGGGAAATTCCTGCCCAAAAAACCCTTTTACATCCCCATGGTGCTGTCAGCTCCTCTTCCCAGGGAACCTGGAGAAGCCAGGCTCAGCCTCTTGGTTCATCCTCAGCTGGTACTAAGAGAAGGCCCCTGAAAATTCCTCTCTGTGCTGACCACAGCTCTTGGCTGGGGGACTGGGAACCTTCCCCCCAGTCAGTTTTTGGGTTCTCAGCAGATGTTTTTCCCTCTCGGGAAGAGGAACTCTGTACTGGGACCCACACAGCCCTTTCTTTTCTCCTGAGCAATGGCTCTGGGAAAGCTTGTTCTTTGGCCACTGGACATCTCTCGGCTAGCAGGCAGAAGTGCCTCCTGCTCCAGGCTCTGCCCCTGATCAGCTGCTCAGGCTCTGGCTCCGCCTTTGGCCAGGCACGCTGCTTTTCTAGACTGTTCTGCTGTTGTCCCTGCTTTAATTTCAAACCTGCTGTCTGGGACTTAACCAGCATCCTGCTGGACTCCATCCTTGTCGTGGCTGGAGGTGCTCAAAAGAGTCAGCAGTTGCTGCTCCAAGCATCAGCCAGAACGGGAATGGGCCATGTGGAAAGGGAACCTTAAAACAGGCAAGGTTTTGCTTGTAGAAATGGGAGTGGCTGCTCTCATGGCTCAACTCTGCCTTGGCTTCTTCCCCCAGGCCCTGGGAGCAGAGGGGGTGCTGATCAGCTTCACCTACACTGTCCTCGGGGAGGGAGGAGCTGCTAAAAGTGATGCTGCTGTAGGAGCAGCAATGGGCTCTGCATCGGCTGATGAGCGGCTTTGGGGGATGCAGCTCCTCAGAAGAGCCAGGGCTGGGAGAATGGGTGTGTTTAACATGGATTGAACAGTCTTGGTGTGCAGGAATGAAACTGAAGCCCTGCAGAAATGAGGCTGGAGTCTTCCAGCACTATAGGAGCAGACGGAGAAGTTGTCAGCTCTGAAGAACATGCTTTCCTCCTTCCCTGCTTCTGCCTAGCCACGTTTGAGAAGTGTAATCAGAAAAAAAAGCTGCCTGGGGAAGCTACAAAAATGCAACAAGATCTGGTTTTCTCAGCCAGGGCTCAGGAGCACAGGAACTGGGCGCTGCGAGGGGTCTTCAGGGGATGCTGCAAGGGTGACCTTCCAGTGCTGTCCTGCTCATCTGAGCAGGGACCTGGCAGAGCTGCTTTCCAACCCCCTGCTCCTGGGCAGCCCTAGGACTTATGGTGTTTGTGTTTGTGGTGAGGGAGCTGTTACGGCTTCCACCTGAGAAGTGTTTGCAGGCTGGGGCTGGGGCTGGTGCCGGTTCCCACGTCTGCGATGGCTTCCCTGCGTTTGGGGAGTGTTGGAATGGGAGCTGTTGATCTCTGTGGCCTGAGCAAGTGCAGGTACAGGAGTGGGAGATGGACCCAGCCAACCACATGGCTTCACTTGAGGATTTTTTCTTCAAACTGCCTGCAGATGAAGGTGTTTGATGCTTGCCCCAATGCCACAGGGATGGCTGCACCAGGGTGGTGATGTGTGTGGCCGTGCTCTGCATCACCCTGACATGGAAAGTCCCAGTGCTGTGCGGATTTGGATTGCTGCTCTCACAGTCTCCTCCACAGCTCCTCTTCAAAATCAGTCTATGTCTCCTGCAAATTAAACTACCATTTCCTTTTATAAAGTGTTTCATTCTACTATTAAGTGAAAGTGGGGAGCTGGCTTTCGCATCACTGAGTACACGGCCGCAAACCCCGGTGCAGCAGATTGTTAATGTGGAATTAGAGACATTTCAGCAGTATCTGAGCAGATCGACTCTGCTGCTGAGTAACAGGCGCAGAGCTCCTCTGGAGACACTCAGGTGACAGCCCTGGCTTGAAGGGCTGACCATGTCGTTGCTTGAGCAAGGAGAGCCTTGAGGGCTGTTCCTTTACCTCCGAGTAAAGGAGGCAGCCTTTCTCTTGCCCCAGGCCACCAAAGGAAAACCGGACACTAAAACTCAGAGGAGACATGTGGGAGCTCATGCTGCTTCTGCCGCAATGCTGGTTGTGCTTCCAGCCTGAGGGGTCCCCAGTGAGCCTGGTCCAGGGGACTGGGATACTGAGGTCTGTGTATGGGATTCGTCCCCTCCAGAAGATCACTTTTTGATCACAAATGGAGGTGTTTGTGGAGTTGTTTGGGCTTTCAGACATTGGTACCTTGAATCCTGCTGCCCCCATCTAACCAGACGTGGTGTTTCCTGAATGCAGACGTTCCTCCAGTTTCCAAGAGCCAGCACTGTTGGGCTCACCAAGTAAGCTCGCAGGGAGGCTTGATACTCCTGCTGAGAGCTGTGATTCCTACTGATCTGCCCAGAAGGGCAATGCAGAAATGTGGGGTGTTCCTGGCCCCAGGAAGAGCCCCCAAGGGACTGGGGCTGGGGGGGAGGGGTATGCTGGCTTCGCTCTTTGCCTGGGAGTTTCTCTCTAATCGTCCTGCTGCTTTTCTTCGGTCTTCCAAATTGCCCTTTTGTCCCCAAACAGCTGCTTTGCAAATACCAAAGGAGTATCCCTGGGGAAGCTTTGCAGGTTCCCTGCCCTCCCATCAGGTGGTGTGGAGAAGGGGAGAAGAGAGGTATTCAAATTAACCCTGCTCATCCAATTAACCCTGCTCAGCCTCCGCACCCCTCCTCTCCTGTTGCCTTTGCAGAGCTGAGGAGCAGATAACATCGTCTCTGCCAGGTAACGCTGTCCTCCTCTGAAGGCATGTGCGTGCCTCAACCCAGCTGCCTCCCTAAGAGCCGCGTTCCGCTGGTCTTCTCGAGGAGGGAAGCAAGCGTTGGCCCCTTCTGTCTCCCCCTCGGCTGCTTTTCCGCTGCCTCCCACCAGCCCCCTCGCTCCCCTCGGCTCCTCTGACCTCCTTTGACGTCTTGCATTTCACGGCGACCGGTAACGGGGAGCCGATGGGAGATAAGCGGGGTGACTGTGTTACCGGCTCACGCTGCGCCTGCAAGAGGTGGCGAGCGGCTGCTCTGCTTCAGCCCCCTCTCTGCAAAAGAACCAGTTTTGGGGAGCACCCTGGAGCCTTCCGCGGCAGCGCTGGAGCCCAGCGGTGGGAGAAGGTGGGAGACTGTGGGAGGGGGCGGCTGTGTTTTCCCCAGCTGGGAGAGGGAAGCGAGCCCGTGCTTTTCCCTCCTGCTGTGTGAACAGGAGGGTGAAGATGCTGAGGGACCTGTTGGAGGGGCTGGCAGAGCCCCCCCACCCCCAAGGCATCACCAGCCCCCCCACGTTGTGCGCAGGTTTGTGCTGTTTGGCTGGGATGAATGTCAGCGGGCAGGCAGGCAGCGAGACAGTTCAAACTGTTCCCACCCCCCCAAGAAGCGCAGGCAGGGACGTGATGGTGGCACCGAGTCACAAGCAAGGGCGGGGGGCCGTGGGCTGCGGGGCTCCCACGCTGCGGGCATCCCCCCTGCCGCAGGAGCTGGATTTGGAGCGGGAAGCTGGGCAAGAGCCCGGAGGAAGAGGATGACAATAAAGGAGGAGGGAAGTGGGGCTCGGCAAGGCACCCGGCAGGTTCTCAGCGGCGGATGCTTGTCCCTCGTCGCAAGCAGCCTGCGAGCAGTGGGTGGCTCTGAGCAGGGAAGCAGCACCGAGTGCGGGTTTGTTTGTTTTTTAACATGGCATCCACGGCAGAGGGATCAGGAGGACGTGAAGGTACCACGCTGGGCTGCCCGTTGAGTCAGTGCCAGCTTTCTTGCCATTTCCTCGAGGGTCTCTTGGCACGGCTGTGAGCGTCTGTCAGACACCCCTTCCCCTGGATGTGCTTCACTAACTTAATCTGGCTGTGCTCCGCGGGGCTGTAGCGAGGTGGTTTTTTTTGAAGCCCTTGTTTTTCCTCCGCCCAGCTGGCGTCAGGCACTGAGGATGCAGAGACAAGTGCTCCTGGCGAGGGGAGGGCTGGCAGGAGGATTTCCTTTTGGGTTCACAGCATCCCTTTCTCTGCTGTAGAAGGGCTTGGTGCTGGAGCTTGGGGAGCAAAGTCCGCAGGTGACCTCTACCTGGATCAGACCTTGCTTTAACTGTCTGTCCCTCTCTTGCACTCAGGTGTTGGGTGACAGGCTGGAAAATCGGGTTAGGTAGGTGCTGCTGGAGGCTAAGTGTGCGCTCTGCTTTGGAAACCACAGAGAGAGGAAAACTGGTGAACTCTGAACAGCTGTAAGAAGAGCAATGGGGAGGCTCTCCACCCATTGTGCTGGTCTCTGTATTCTGTAAGAACAGACTCTTTGGAAATCCATCTGAACAGCCGATTTCTGTGGGTTTCTCATCGCCTTCAGATCCAGTCAGCATCCCCTCGCCCGGCTGAGGGCCACCACAGCCACCCTGGGCTACCTTTCTGGAGGCCAGCTTTCTCGTCTGCCAAGCAGCTGCTTGCCGTGGGGGCTCGCAGACCGGTGTCATCACTGCTGAGGGATCCTGTACAACAGGCATGATTATTCTTCCTTTTCCCCTTCCTCCTTTATTCAGCTCTGCAGCACCGCACTGAACACGCGTGCAGCCACCAGCTGCTCTTGTGCAGCCCCGCGCCTGCGGTTGGCTCGTGGAGGCAGGGCTTCCTTACCCTCGCCATGTGAGGGATCGCCGTGGAGTGTGCTCCGGACTGTCCAACAAGTAATTCCTGGCTGAACTCCTCCTGTCTCGTGCTATCTCTGCCTCGCTGCGCTCCTTTCCTGGTCGCATGGGCTGACGGAGCGTGAGGGGTGGCGAGTGCAGCTGGCGTGTAGCATGCACGAGGGTGCGGTGGGACTGGCGCCCAGGGACGCGCTCCGACACCGCAGGGGCCATGGCTTCGTTCGGGAAGCTGACGGAATACTTCAGCCTGCGGAAGTCAAGGACAGAGCTGCGCTCTGGGTGGCGGGGCCGGCGGAGCGGGAGCTGTTGCTGTAGTGTCACGGAGTGCAGGTATGGGGTGGCAGTGGCCTGTCTGTCCTGGTGCCTCCTGTGTGCCCAGGGCACTGAGGGGAGGGAGATGCAGTCCTTGGTGCTTTGCTTTCCCTTTAGCTCTCCAGGGACTGGGGAGAGGGCTGGGAGCAAGCCAAGAGCTCTGAAAGCATCACCTCTGTCCCCTGTGGGGTTCCAGAGTGGCTCATCGCCGTAGAATGTCTCCAGCAGGCTCCATGCCCTGGTATCCATCTCCCTGCCCAGGGCATGTCCCAGGTGTTGGTGGGACCTTTTGGGTGCCTGCTGGGTGGTTGGGTGCACGTGTACCTGCTCACCAGCCTCCCACTCTCCATGTTGTGCTGCTGCACTCTCTGCTTGGTACGGTTCTGAGGTTATCGTGCCACAACCGCTCTTCCCTCGCACTGCTCCTTGTGCTGCTGCATCCAGAATCCCAACTGCACGGGGAGTGAGTGTCTGGAGCCTCAAGCCGGTGTGTGTGTGGCACTGAGGGAGCCTCTGGGATGCAGCGGCTTGCGAGGGCAGGAGTGGGGGCTCAGTCATGCTTGGGGCTGGAGTGCAGTGGTGAGGGGGCTGCAGACAGACACACAGGTCATTGTCAACTCATTGGGGGTGTGGATCATGAAGGGGAGCAGGATAGGGGTGGGGAGGGGTGGCACTGGGCTGGCTCGACTCCCCCTGCGAGCAGCACACTGTTGTCGGGGTGCTCAGTGTCACACAGGGAGGCAGCAAGGGCAGCCCCAGCTGCAGGTGCAGGCAGCCTTCTTTTGCAATGTAAACACAGTTACTGCAATTAAGAAAATTGCTCTGTGTCTGGGTGGCTGCTCTCTCCTTGGGTGTTCACAGCAGCTTGTAGGATGTGGCTGTCAATCGATGCTGCTCTAGGCTTTTCCCCTCTATGAGGACTCACGGTGGAGTGCAGGGTTACCAGGATTTGTGTCCCCAAACCATCCTGCTGACCTGCACACGCTGCCTCCCCGCGTCAGGAGGGTGGTGAGTCTGTGTGGGGACACATCGGGGGAGAAATAGCACCAAGGTATGGGCACAGCTTCTTCCCGGGTTTTTGAGCACCTTGTGCTCTTTGAAGGTTGTTGAAGTGTCTGTGCAGACCAAAAGAAGGTGGAGGTCTTCTGCTTGGTCCCCCTGCCACTCTCTGTGCTGCTGCCGAGTGTTGCTGTCTCCTCTCCTCGCTCCAGGACACGTTCTCCTCTTCCCCACTGTCTCAATGCCCTGCATGATTTCTCCAGAAATGCAGAAACATTCACAGCTGAGCTTTGTCCTGCTCTGTCTCTGTGTGGTGACCCGGGTTTCTGCCCTTGGGTTTTTTGCTGTGCTACTGCACTCACACTGGGGCCCGTTGGTTGGTTGGTTCATCGGGTTCTGCCGAGCGGTCGCATCCCTGGGGATGGCTGGTGTGCAGCCCAGGGCCACGTGGAGAGTGAGCATGGAGAGGTCTCAGCCTCTCGCTGGTGCAAAGGAGATAAGGAGGTGTTGCTGGGGCTCTACATCCTATTGATCCTCTGTGCACGGCTGCTGCAGTCCTGGACCTTGTGTTTCAGGGTGTGAGGTGGTTTCCCATGTAAAGGGAGATGTTCTGGTGACTTCCTGACTCTGGGCATAAGCCACAGAAGTGGCACTGCTGGTTTGTAGCTCATACACTTGATTTTCTGGAGGGATGCTGGATACAGACATGTGCTTCCCTCAGGAGCGTGGCTCAGCGTGTGTCAGTCACGTCTGTGGGGCTGCTGCCTGGCCAAGCTCTGCTCTGTGTGGGGCTGGGGGATGTGCTTCCCCAAAGCAGAGGTTGCTCCACGTGCCCAGGTGGTTGATTGTGGCTGAGCTTGAGATGCCATGAGCTGTGCTCTCCCTGCTCCTTCACGTGTTTTGCCCCCGTGCCATGCAGCTGCTCCAGGGCAGCTCCTCTGGGCTGGCTCGGAGCATGTAGGTGACATTCCTGGTACCCCAGCTCCCCAGGGACAAGGGCTTGAGTGCTACTGCAGACACTGAGCCCATTCCCTTGATTGCACATTGTTGATTATGGAAGTAAAGATGAGTGTTGATTGAAGCATGGGATGCTTTTGAAATCAGCGTCGCTTTTCACCCAAGCTACTTGAGGTTTTGCCTGGTTTTTCCTCCGAAGTCTGTACATCGAGGACACCTGGATGAGACCCCTGACCCAAGCTGAACTGGCTGCTGGCATCCAGAGAGCTGAATGCTTCCTGACTGGGATCCAAAAGAAAATAAAAGGCATTGCCTGCCCTGTCTGGCCCCGTCCTTTCTCCAGAGAGAGCTTTTTTGGCTTTGATGAGCACCTTCCTGGTGTTATTTATTTTTAACCAGTTTTATTATTTTTATCTTTCCTGCTAAAGCATGCAAATTAAACAAGGACATAAGATGCTCAGACCCCACGTTTCCATGTGCATGTGGGAACTGGAGAACCTGCAACCTAGGCTGAGCAGTGTGATGTCAGCCAGAGCCCCTGGAGCCCTGCCCTGGCCTCTGCTGAAGCTGTGTTGTCCTCTAGGAGCCCAGCAAACAGGCGCAGGCAGGGCTGCAGCACAGAGGATGCACTGACTGGAGTTATTAAATTCTAAATATAGTGGTCCCACACATCCTCAGAGGACCTAGCAGATATTAACAGGTGTGCAGCTATGGTCTTAACTAATATGCTTGTGTTTTCAAACGCAGCCTCCACTGAGTGAGTCTGCTGGATCTGGGAATTTGTGGGCTCCAACCTGTGCACAGAAGAGGGGCCCAGCAACAGAACCATCTTTGCCCAAGTTCAGGTGCTGTTGGGCCAAACATGATTCTTGCAGGAGCTTCTTCCGGTGCTGGCTGCTCTCCTGCTCTGCCTGCCCTGCAGCACAGAGCTGTGTATGTCAGCTGGAGGCTCTTCCAGCCTCGGACTTGTCCACTGTGCTCAGCAGCAGAATGGATGCTCTGCCGTGGTGCTGTGGCACAGTTGTCCCATGTTCTCAAATCAATTGTATGATCAGATCTCCAGGGCTGTGAGGCCCAAGGTGTGACAGGATCAGTGTCCCCAGTGTGCGGCTTCTGCGAGTGGTAGCAACTGCACGTAAACAGAGCAACCAGAGCCCATCTCAGCACAGTGGGAAAGTTGTTTATTTGCAGTAACTTCTTTTGACCCAACAGAGCCGTTGACTGATGAACCCAACGCTGAGCTTGACTGGTGTTGGAGCTGTCCCACTTTGTGTGGGGTGAGAGCCTGGATCATCACAGGGGCCGGTTTCTCTGTGGTTCCAAAGCTGCGGCACTGGATGCAGGTGCCTGTGAAAGACAGGAGGGGCTGGAGGTGCTTGGTGAGGTCTGGTGGGGCTGCTCTTTGTGTTATCTTATGGTGCCAGCATCCAGGTGCTCGTGCTTGGCAGGAATAGTAGAGAGGATCTGCTTCTGGCACAGAGGAATAATGAAAGGAAGAGGCAGGTTATATACGATAACTCCTCTATTTAGTGAGCTATTTTTAAACTGAAAGGTCTGGACAAGTAATTTTGGGTTCCTACAGCTTTTGAAAGTGGATCAGAAAATTGAGGAAGGCTATTGTCTTGTAACTGGGCTGAGAAGGCAGCCTTGCTCTGCTGTGAGCGTGCAGGGGAGGTGTGGGACGAGCTGAGGTTTTGGGGAGCAGGCGGCACCTTTCCAGCTGCTGGTTCCAGCCAAGGCTGAGCAGCAGCGAGCGAGCCGGGCAGAGCCCTGCCCCGAGATCCTGGGCGCTTCCAGCAGTTCTGGGATCCGTTGCCATCTGGCAGAGTTAATGGGTTTGGGAGAATTTCTCAAGGAGACTCTTGGAGTTGGTCTCAGTCTGAAAGCCACCGCAGTGAGCAGAATCCCTTCGAGAAGGCCAGTCCTTCCCTGGGAGCTGTGACCCGCAGCGGGAACAAATGGCACTTCATGAAAATCCCAAATATCATCCAGAGGTGGCTTCTGGGAGGCCTTTTTGTCCTCAAGGCAGGAATCATGGAATGGTTTGGGTCAGAAGGGACCTTCAAACCCATCCAGTTCCACCCCCCTGCCATGGGCAGGACACCTCCCACTGGATCAGGGGGGATCAAAGCCCCATCCAACCTGGCCTTGAACACCTCCAGGGATGGGGCAGCCACAACTTCTCTGGGCAACCTGGGCCAGGGCCTCTCCACCCTCACATTTCTTCCTAAGATCTCAACTCAGTCTTCCCTCTTGCAGCTGAAAACCCTTCCCCCTTATCCTATCCCTGCTGTTTGATTTAGTGGCTTTCTCTCTTCGCTCAGTATTGGGATAGACATGCTCTCTCCTGGCTTCTTTGATAGCTGCCACATCACCCCTTCTCTGGGGTGCCCACTGAGGGGCTCTGATGTGCTTATCTGGAGACTGTGGGCTGGTTATGGAAAAGCATATCTTCAGGATGGAGGAAGAGGAAGGAGATATTTTGCCTGGTTTTGCATCTTGTGACCTTCTCCTGGGGGAGGCCTTCAGTCTTGGAGGCAGAGGAACTGAAAACCCCTGAAAGCTTGGGGCACTAAGAGCCTATGTCCTCAGTGGGCTCCAAAAAAGGAGCTTTTTCCCTGGCTTAGTGGTAAGGCCGTGGGGTGAGCTGCAGTGAAACCCAGGGAAGTTAAACTTGGGAAATGGGGAGGAGAGGTGGTTGGCTTTTGCTGAGCCAGGGAGCAGACGGGCAGGGTGTTGGCTTTAGGGTTTCAGAGCCTTTTTTCTCAGTACCTGGATTGGTGTTGGAAGTTCGTATTAATTAGCAATGAATAGAATTAGATTAAAGAATTATATAGAAATTCCACCTTGCCTGGCCTGTTTTGCCTGTGTCACTAGGTTATAGAATCATGGAATGTTTTGAGCTAGAAGGGACCTTTAGAGGTCATCCAGTCCAGCCCCCCCTACAGTGACCAGGGACGTCTTTAACCAAATCAAGTTGCTCAGAGCCCCATCCAACCTGACCTTGAACCCCTCCAGGGATGGGGCAGCCACTGCCTCCCTGGGCAACCTGGCCAGGGCCTCCCCATCCTCAGTGTAAAAATTTCATAGAATCATACAATTGCCCTAGTTGGAAAGGACCCAAAAGGATCATCGAGTCTGAGTCCTATCCCTGCATAGGACACTCCCAACATTATAGAATTTCTTCCTTACATCCAGTTTAAACCCACCCTCCCTTAGTTTAAAACCATTACTCCTTGTCCTGTCACAATAGGTTTTGCTAAAAAGTCTGTCCCAACTTGCCTGGAGCCCCTTTCAGTACTGGGAGGCTGTTCTAAGGTATCCCCACAGCCTTCTCTTCTCCAGGCTAAACAACCTCAACTCTCTCAGCCTGGCCTCGTACAGGAGGTGCTTCAGCCCTCAGATCATCTCCATGGCCTCCTCTGGACTCACTCCAACAGCTCCAGGTCCTTCCTGTGCTGAGGACTCCAGAACTGGACACAGGGCTCCAGGTGGGGTCTCACCAGAGCGGAGCAGAGGGACAGAATCCCCTCCCTGGCCCTACTGGTCCCATTGCTTTGGATGCAGCCCAGGACACAGTGGACTCATGTCCAGCTTCTCATCAACCAGCATACTCGAATCCTTCTCTTCAGGGCTCCTCTCAATCACACCATTCCCCAGCCTGCATTGAAAGTGAGGATTAACCAACCCAGGTGTAGGACCTTGCACTTGGCCTTTTTGAACTCTACGATGTTCGCATGGGCCCACTTCTCCAGCCCTTACAGGTCCCTGTGGATGCCATCCCATCCTTCAGGAGTGTCAGCTACACCAGCCAGCCTAGTGTCATCTGCAAACTTGCTGAGGCTACGCTCGATCTCTCTGTCTGCATTGTTGATTAAAATATTAAACAGCACTGGTCCCAGTATGGACCCCTGAGGGTCACCACTCATCGCTGATCTCCATTTGGACATTGTGCTGTTGACCTCAGTCCTTTGGATGTGACTATCCGACTGGTTCCACGTCCTAGTCCCCCCATCACTAATAATCTGCAACTGAAGGAATGATGCTCTAAGTGATGCTCCAGCTTTGCACTTGCAGGGGACCAGAGGTGGCTCCATGTGTCCCTGCTGCTCTCAGAGTTAGAGCCAGTGCTGGTCCTCAGGCGAAGCTGGGCCAAGGAGCTGCTCTTTGCAATGGGGAGCTGTTACCTCCCCTCCTTTGGGAGTATTTTCCACACTGATATCCTGATCCATGTTTTTCTTGGCAGGATTGTGCTCGTTTGTTTTGGGGTGTTTAAAAATATCTCGTCAGCTCTGGCAGCACGTCTGTGTTCCAGCATGTGGTTGTGATGGGGAAGAGGAGGAACTGGCAAGTTTTGGGGCAGGAAAACTGCACTGAAGGAACAAATCCTATGTTAACTTCATGAGGGATAAAAGTGGCAGCAGGTCTCCTACCTCTGGCTGACAGGGAAGCCTTGCAGGATCCCCATCACTGGAGCAGAACTGCCTTGTACATCATCCTGGCTGTGTGAAGCTGCCTGATACCACATGAGTCACAGTGCTGGGGACGCAGCCCACTCCTTGAGAGTCCCAGTCTGGGGGTTTTGAGTTGGTGCTGGCTGTTTTAAACCTCCGTTGGAGCTGAGAGCTGGTAAGATGGAGCAAGAAGCCAAGTGGAATGCACAGAGAGAGAGAGGCTCCTGAGGGCCCTCTGTCCATCTGCCAGCTTTGCTGCGTGCTTGGGGTGACTTGGGCACCCACCTGCAGTGTTTAGTCTTGCAAAAGTGCATGGACCATTTTCCCTGGATGCTGCAGCCTGCACCTTGAGCTGGGCAAGAGGCTTTTAACATACAGTGGCAGTTGCCTCCCAAAAAGGGGTCTCTGAGGGGCACAGAGGGTTGCTCACACACAGCTGCCTGCCTGCCTTTTTCCCCCTTTGTTTTTGACATGTTTTGAACCAAACCTTTCTGCTTCCAAATGACACGTCAACATGGAGAGGTACCTGCATTTTAAAAGAGAAGGCAAGTCAGAATCTTGGAAGTGTTTTGGGTTAGGTGACAAGTTTCCACTTGAAATTAGTGCAGAAGGTGTTTGTGGCACTTGTATTTCCAACTTCCCAGTGCTGACACCTTCCTTGCCTGCTGAGAGGCCAGCAGGAAAATGTGTGTGGGTGCATGGGTTCACATTTTTGCTGCAAAAGATCATTGCAATCTATTACAAAAATAAAAAATATACACATATACGAATAGTGATGTCCATTGCTACTGCATGGAAGTACTCTGTGCTGGAAGGAAAGTCCTAAATCCAGTCTTAGTGACTCAAACCATGGCTTGCTGTGCGGAAGTGCTGAGCATCCCTTAATCCTGTTAACTGTAACAGGCAGCAGACGCTCAGCATCTTCGCAGCTTGGCCAGTGTTGCTTGCGTGGCCGTGCAGGAATGTGGGAAAGAGCTTTAGGAGCTGGAATTTCAGCCTCTCTCAGCTGGGGAGATGTGGGTGGGGATCTCGGTGCCTCGCAAGGTGCTCTTGGGTGGCACAGCTGGGTGCTCCCGTTTAGCTGGGGTGCTTTGGGGTGAGGCTGGGTGGAAGCTGGGAGCGCTGCCACTGCGCTTCTCACCTGGTCTGGCATCGCGGTGCCGCGTGGTGGTGGCTGTTGGTGTGATCAGGGCCTCTCAGCTCTTGCATTTCGTGGCTGCCTCCATCACCTCCACCCTGGTGGGGCACCGTGAGGTGAAGGGCTGAGCCTTCCTCCCTTCTCCTCTGTGTCAGCTTTTCCCCAGGCTGCGGGAGCGCCGCGTCCCGGGTGTCTCAGTGCGATGACAAGCTGTCAGGCGTAAACGCTTGTGTTTTGTGAGCAGAGTGGCAGTGCCACGGGAGGAAATGACATTTAGCTTTTGTTGCTTGATTGAGCTGCCTGGGCTTTGCATATTAAACCTAAAGAGGCTTTTTAGCTTTGCTCACCCCTGTTGTTTGTGTTGCTGTGGCTGTGATCTCTCAGGAAGGGGCTTGGGGAGCAGCACGGAGAAGAAATCTTTCTCTGTCTCCCATCAAACCTGTTCTTGCAAGGGGCCTCTCCATCAGAACCTGACACATCTGCGTTCTCCACAGAGGTTTCTGCACCCTGGGTGTATTTCCAGTTCCAGTACCCAGTAACCTGGTCCCAGCTCTCTGGGCTCTGAGGGGGTGCTGACTCCTTCCCATTTTGTGGTGCAGGGGGATGTGATGTGGATAGAGCCAGGCAGCCTTTGCTTCTCTGGTCCTCTTGGCCTCTTGATGCCCCTCAGAAACCTGCTCTCATGGCCGTAGGTAGAGCTATGGTTGATACATCTCCTGTGAAAGTGCAGGCATGTGCAGGCCTGGGAGCTGGCTGGGAAAATCAAACTTTCTGGATCTGACAGGCTGGAAAAGCACATCTGAGCTCTGTGTCATCCGTTTGGGTTTGGGGGCTGTCTTGTTTCTAGAGACAAGTGATGTGAGTTGCACCCAGTATTCTCCTTTTCTGCTGAGCTCTGGTCTCCTCAGAAAGCTGATCTTCGGGACAGGAGATGAGTTTGGGAGCTGACTGTTTTCTGCACAAGCTGAAGCTAATCTTGGCCTAGATTAGGCAGAAAAAATGGATTGTCATGCTTTATTTTGGAGTGGTAGTTGGATGGGGTAGTGGGAGGAAGGGGAAGTTGTAGTGTTATTAAGGGGAATTACATATGTAGCCTGAGTGCAGAAAGCTTCTCCTTCAGCAGAAGGCCCTGGCCTGTGAGTCACAGTTGCTAGAAAGACTGTTTGATTCTGAATTCACCCGCTGTTTTGGCACTGAGTCACAGCTGGGTGGGTGTGCAGGTAGGAAACAGAAGCACCAGCAATACACACCGGGACTTGCGCACGACAAAGGGGAAGGAAGTGATTTCAAACAGCGGATGTGAATTTTAACAGCTTCTAATAAAAGTGGTGCCTGGCAAAGGGAGGATTTCTGAATGGAGGTTGTCCCTGTTTGCCCTTTGCCCGCCTGTGCAGGGCATTCCCAGGCTGCAGGGGATGCCAGGCAGCCCAGCTCCTGGTGGCTGTGGCACCGGGGGCTTTGCTTGCTCTGCTAGGGGAGCAAATGTTGCTCACCAGCTGGGAGTGGGTTTTGTGGGGGCCCTGCGGGGTACAAGGGGGCTCTGGGGGTGTTGGCTGCCTGCTGTGGAGTTGTCAGGCTGCATCAGAATCACTCGCCTTTGGAGGGGAAGGGAAGGGGCTCCGTGCCCTTGTGTGCATCAAAGAGACACCCAGGTGGAAGGCATGTGGGGAGCTCATCGGGCTGGTGGTGTTGGAGCTCATGAGTGAGAGAGCCGAGCCTGGGGATCAGGGAGGAGGTGCCGCTGGGATCTATCCATCGCCCCACTGTATGCTCAGCACTGGGGAGGACCTGTCCTGCAAACAGCCACTTGTCCTTGGATACTGAAGGACCTTCTATAAGTGACCAGCCTTGACCTGGCGCCACTCTGGGGGAGGAATTGGAGACAGAACAGCAACCTGTCCAACCCAGCCACCTCCTGCAGGGCAGTTTGGGGAGTGCATTATCTCCTTCCAGCCCCTTGCTGGGGAGCAGCTACCCTAGAGGGCTGCTCCACAGAGAGCATCCAACTGCCAGAGGTGGGCTGAGACAGGGCTCCTGCAGAGCTCAGAGGAAGGGGAGGCGGCTTGGGCTGGCAAAGGAGGCTTTTTGTGGACCCAAGAAGAAACATTTCAGAGAGGAGATCAAAAAAAGGAGACTCCTGTTTAGAATATTCCAAATGGGAAGACTTTCTTTAATAATTAAAAAGGTGGTTGTTTCTTTTTTCCAAAATCGTGTTTTCCCCTGTAGGAATAGTTGGCAATTGTACAAATTTATGCAAAGTATTTTTAGATTGCATTTTTTAATGAGTAAGAACACTGGTGGGAATGAGCAGCTCCTTCTGATTTGCGTGCTGTGGCTTCCACTGTGGGATTGGGGAAGCAGAGCCCTGGCCTTCAGCCCCTGCTTGAGACAGCCCCCTCGGTGGTGGGCACTACTGCCTGGAGCACCCAGGGGCTTCCATAGGTGTTGGGTACTCAGAAGCCACTGGAGGTGGTGTTTGTGGCCGCTGGCTGCTCTGGGCCTGTTGCTGCCTGCCCTTGTGCACGGAATTCAAGTGACCACCTCTGCTACGTCTATTTTTTGGCTGCAAATCCATGTTTGTGGAAAAACTGGAAAGTTTCAGCACATTTTTCTGTTACTTGAAACAACAAAGAGCAAAACTGTCGAGGATGGGAGGACTCTGTCCTGGTGCATGGTAGGGAAGTCTCTAGAGATGGACCCCCGGGACTGCGAGAGGCCACCACTTGGAGCCATAGGAACTCCATGATTATCTGTTCCTACCACGTGATGGCATAACAGCTCTTTCACCTTGACCCCTGAGGAACAGAGGCTGTTTTAATCTCAGGAAGATTTGCTGCTGAGGGAATTCCCTGGGCTGCTTGGGGTGTCATCCTCCGGCGCTCTCCGTTGTGGAGGTGCTGCAGCTGCCTCCTGCACAAAACACCCAGCAGCTGGGAGAAGAATATTCTTGTGGAACGCGTGGAGAAAATACACCCAGTGAACCAAGCAGAGAAGCAATTCTCACTCACAGTGCTAATTAATCCCCTGTGGTGCTGTTTGATTAGGGACAAGCAGGGGAGGAGAGGAGAGCAGAGCCCTGGCGCTGGGCTGCAGAGATCACCCCAGAGGGAAGAGGCACCGGAGAAGTGGGTGTCAGCAGGCGGGTGTTGATTCATCACCCCATGGTGTTGTGAGGCTCTGGAGCCAGCAGCTGCACTGGCTTTCAGTGTTCAGCTTTTCCAGAGAGGTGGGGTGAGCCAGAGCTTATTTGGACTGGTGATGTTAGGGGCTGTTTGTCCTCCCGAGGGGCAGCAGCAGGGCTGTACTTCCCTTGGCAGAACCTGGCTTTGCCGTCCTCTGTGGGTGCTGAACTGAGTTTGCTCATGGCCAGCCTGGCAGCTAGAGCTGTGCCTGGGCTGTTGCTCAGAAATGGGATGCTTTTGGGCTTTGCTTCCCTCACATCCCATGGGATAGAACTGCAGCCCAGCCCTGCTGGGCAGTTCGGTGCCCTCCGCATTGCTGGGACCAAGCCCTGAGCCTGCCCTGAGGAAACCTGGATCTGGGTGCTCCTGCCAGGTCTCTGTGCTCCGGCAGCCGGGGCTGCTCTCCTCAGCCTTGCAGCTGATCCATGCCATGCTGTGAAGACCAGAAGAAGGCTTCCTTTCTGGTATTTTTGGGCTCTTTGTTCCTTGCTCTTGCTCAGAGGACAGATAAAGCCCACTGAACCCCCCAGCCTGGCAGGACAGCAGCGAATGCATGCTGTGGAGAGTCCTGCCCTTGCCCAGAGCTCTGCTCCCAGCCCCTTGCACATCCATTTCTCTGTCACTGAAAGCCATTTGTTTTAGGGATGCTACTGGGACATGTAAGGAGCATAAAACTGCCTTGTTGAATGGGCTTGGTGTCTGTCTGACCATGATGGTGACCTGCCTCTTGTGCTGCTGATGGTCTGGGGCTTCAGTGGAAAATGAAAATCACCCTAAAGCTCTGGATGAGAAGTTGCGCCCAGGACGGCTTAAACCAACGATATGTGTCCAAGCCTATGGGGATAAATATATTTTTGACCAAAACATATGAAATAATTATTTTTGCCAAGGATTTAATAGTCAGAGATAGGCCAGCTTTACCACTGTTAGCCTCAAGTGCTGGAAAACTTGGTCACGCTACAGAAATTATAGGATTTAAAACCAACCGAGCAGCCCTGACAGATGTCTGGAGTTGTCTTTGTGCTGTCTGTGCTGGAGCACGTAGAGATCATGCCTGGAGCGTCTCCCCAGTGTTTGTCAGGAGCAGCAGTGTCCTTTCCAAGATGATCTCAGCGGCTTTTTGTCTCCTTCATCGTGTGACTCGGATTTGGAAACAACAGAGGAGACCAGCCCTGTGTCATGAGACTGGGAAGGGGAGCAGGAATTTGGTGATGTGGCTGGTGGGCATCCCTGGGAGGAGCTGTGCTGTGCTCGGGGGTGACAGTGGCTGAGCATTGCGGCTCTGGTCCTGCCTTTGTGATCCAGTGCTTACACAGGGCCAGCGACAGGAAGCTTGAGTGGCTGCGGTGCTGGGCGTCGCACTGGACCCCCTTCACATCTTCCCTGAAAGGTGTTTGCAAAGGTAAAGGAGGCAGCTTTGTATTATTCTTGCAGCTAGCCAGCCTTTTAAAACTGGAGCCAGGATGCTTGTCTTCCACTTGTGCTTCATTAGCTTTTGTCTCTGAAATTTTTCAAGGGCAAACAGGAGATGAGTAATCACCATCAAAGAAAAGCAGGAGGCAGGGCACAACCCTGTGGTTCAGTGGCTTCTGAACTGGGAAGTGGGAGGTTTCTGCTCTGTCCCAGCTTTTGGCAGGTCACAAACCCCCTTCTCATCTCAGCATACAGTTAATCATGGTGTGGAAGTGGAAGGTTTGTCATTTAAAGAAAGGAATTGCATTGCTGTCCTCTGGGCCAGCTTGTTCTCTGACTTAATGTGCCTGTTGCACAGTGACTGCGTCCCAAACACACTTTGTCCTTCACCTGCCTTGGGGCTGGCTGCATTTCTGGGTTGTTGCTATGTCTCTGGGGATTGCACCCTGCTCATGAGCTGAGTTATAGCAAGCAAGATCTTTAGGTGAGCTTACTTATTCATCTAAAATAGCCCCAGGAAGGTGGGTAGAGCAGCCTCAGTCCTCTTTCTTTTGGAGAGTGGTCCATGGACTCTCTGTGGTCCCTGAGGAGCATCCCAGATGCCTTCAGCTGTCCTCTGAGCTTTGTAGGTGCCTGGATGGCATGGGGACCCTAAGACCTTACCCTGAGGATGCAGACCACGCTCTGGAGCTGCTGGGAGGGAGGCTGCTCGCCCGCGCCGCCGTTATGCCAAAATTCATGCGTTCACCTACCTCTGCCCTCTTTCCCCATTTATCAGAGAGAACTCCATGAGCAGGATAAATGCTCACACTCTGTAAGTGTTTCTGCTTCTTTCTTTGGCCCTGGGGACTTTCTGTCTTTGGACTTGGCTTTAGTTGAGGAGGCACAACTCCAGCAGGGCTGGGTATTGCTGCTGGAGCCCTCCTGAGTGTCCAGTACCAGGGTTCCTCTCCGCTGCAGGATGTGGAAGAGGTGGTGCTGGGGCATCATAGGAACAGAGCGTGGGGCCTGAGAGGGGCAGGGTGCCTGCTGTGAGGGCTCCCGTGTGGTGCACCAGAGCTGGGAGAGCTCCCCGCTGGCTGGGGGTTTGATTTCTGCCTGCAATGGAGCCAGAAGATAGGGCTCAGCGTCCAAGTGGAGACCGGTGACCAGTGGTGTTCTGCAGGGATCTGTATAGGGACCAGTGCTGTTTAACATCTTTGTCACAGACATGGACAGTGAGATTGAGGGTACCCTCAGCAAGTTTGCCCATGACACCAACTGAGTGGTGTGGACAACACGCTGGATCCAGAGGGACCTGGACTGGCTGGCAAGGTGCAGATGTGCGAACCTCATGGAGTTCAGCAAGGCCAAGGGCAATGACCTGCACCTGGGTGAGGGCAATCCCAAGCATGGTAGGTGGAGAATGGATTGGGAGCAGCCCTGAGGAGAAGGACTTGGGGTGCTGGTGGATGAGAAGCTCAACATGAGCCAGCATGTGCACTCTGAGCCCAGAAATCCAACCATGTCATGGGCTGCATCCAAAGCAGTGAGACCAGCAGGGCCAGGGAGGGGATTCTGCCCCTCTGCTCTGGTGAGACCCCACCTGGAGCCCTGTGTCCAGTTCTGGAGTCCTCTGCTCGGGAAAGACATGGATATGTTGGAGCGAGTCCAGAGGAGGCCACAGAGATGATCCAAGGGCTGGAGCTCCTCCTGTATGAGGACAGGCTGAGAGAGTTGAGGTTGTTCATCCTGGAAAAGAGAAGGCTGTGGGGATACCTTAGAGCAGCCTCCCAGTACTGAAAGGGGCTCCAGGAAAGCTGGGGAGGGGCTCTTGATCAGAGAGTGCAGGGATAGGATGAGGGGGAACGGTTTTTGTCTGAAAGAGGGAAGATTGAGATGAGATCTTAGGAAGAAATGTTTTGCTGGGAGGCTGAGGAGGCCCTGGCCCAGGTTTCCCATAGCAGTGGTGGCTGCCCCATCCCTGGAGGGTGTTCAAGGCCAGGTTGCATGGGCTTTGAGCCCCCTGATTCAGTGGGAGGTGTCCCTGCCCATTGCAGGGCTTGTGACTGGATGCACTTTGAGGTCCCTTCTGACCAAAACTATTCTGTGATTTGGTGATTCTCTTAGCAAAGGTACCACCACACTTTGATTAAATGAATGGCAGTTTCAGGCCCCAAAGTATTTACTTTTCCCTTTTTACCATTTAAGTAAACAATGAGATGGCAGTGTTGCCCTAAACCACAGACGCTGGTGCCTGGGCTCTGAACTGCTGGTGTGAAACATTGGTGTTTTGTGACCTTGTTTCCCTGGCACGGTGTGTGATGGCACCTGGCTGGGGCTGGTTTTGCCTCTTGGCCACCTTGGATGGCCGGGCTGCTGCTGCTGGTCCTGGGGTTCAGCGCCAGCACAGTGATGGGTCCTTAGCACAGAGTCAGTCATAGAATCATTGAACTGCTTGGTTAGAAAAGACCTTTGAGATCATTGAAGTCCAACTGTAGATGCCCAGTGGGCAGAAGGAACTGGCTGGGACACAGCTGCCACACACCTGCTCAGGGCAGGCAGCACTGCCACCAAAAGGTCTTGTGACCCTTTTCTGGGAAGGCTGGGCCAGGGTGGGTGCTGGAGGCAGAGTTGGGCTGGGGGCATAGTTGCGTGTTGTCACAGCTGGGTGGGTGCTGGAAGCAGGACTGGTCATGACAGGGTGGGTGCTGGGGGCAGGATTGGGCTCAGGGCGTGGCAGGATGGGTGCTGGGGCAGGGTAGGTGCTGGGGACAGAGTGGGTGCTGGAGGCAGAGCTGGCCTCAGGACACGCTGGGCTCACAGGGTCCACAGCTGCTGAATGCTCGTCCTCCACATAGCTCTTCTGGAATGGTTTGCTGAAGGCCTCCCTGTGTTTCTCGGCCCATGGGGTGTGTGCTCTTGTCTCCTGCAGTCCCACTGCCCCCAGACGCCTGTCCCACCCCCCAGGTTGGCAAGGCAGGTTGTCAGGGACAGGAGCTGTTCTTGCCCTGCCACCAGGAGTGTTTGTTCAGCTCTGGGGCGATGGCCCTGCTGGAGACCTTCACTTCAAGCCGGAGAGACAGCAGGAGAGGAAGCTTTTGCAAACCAGCTGGTAGAAATGATGGTATTTACCAGCACGCAGCTGAGCTGGGAAGGTATTTTTATAGATTCACAGGGCTGTTATTTTTTCATTTTTTCCTTTTCTGAACTTGTGAGCTGAATGCTGGGTTGGTTTTTGTTTTGCTTTGAAACGGTTTCACAGTCAGATAAAAGGCGCTCTGTTTTCAGCTATCAGCCTCGACTTTTCAGCCCCTGTTACCTTTTAACAGCAGGAGGATGGTTTTGTTGAGGCGTGGCTTGGGAAGAGGGAGAATTTGCCCAGCTGAGCTCCTCCTGTGCAGGGGACCCAGCTGTGCTCTGTGCTGGTGACACAAGGGGCTGCTGCTGCCTCCCCGCTGGTCCCAAGTGGTTCAGCTGTAACCAAGCATGGTTGTGTGGTCCCCACACAGGATGAGGAGTGTCTGAACATCCTGTGCTCCAGGGGTGTTCTTGGAACGGGGTACTGGGGAGGTACTGGGGAGGAGCTGCCTGACAGTGGGGTGGGATGGGGTGGGAGAGGCTACTCACGTCTGCCGCGATGCTCAGGCATCTCTGTTCATGGTTGTTCATGGTTGCCTCCATCAGTGATGTTGGCTGCTCCTCTCTCCTGCTAAAAACATGGCTCTGTGTGACAAGGCTCTTTCTGAATGGATGTGGTGGATTGTCACTGCTCGTTGCCCAAGAGATGGAAACTGGTGTGGCTTCTGTGGCTTCTGCGTTGGCTGCTGGACAGGTGACTCGGACACACAGAGCAGGCAGTGAGAAAAGAAGATTTTGTGATTTGGTGTTTTTCGAATGTGAAGGGAAGATTTTCTCTGGCTTTGCAGTACACAGGGTCACTGGACAAGTAGCAGTGGCTCAGGGGTTTGCTAACAATTGTGAAGGTTTCCAGAGTAGACTGCGGTGATTTGGACATGCACGAATGACCAGTGAAGACTATGCGCTTCCAAAATCCTTGGGATTTGGTTTTCGAGGCCACCCTGTATTTTACCTGGTTGTATTGCTTCCTCTGGGACTCCTCTCTAGGCTTCCTCACTGCCATGCCCTCCCCTCACGCTTCACCCCTGCCACTGCTTTGGGTCGAGCTGACTTGGATCCCGAAGCTGCTGCCGCTTCGCCTTGCGCTTCTGTCCAGAAATGGCTTCGAAGGCACCTGCAGCCTCCTCTCCTTCTCCTCTCCTCCTGCTGCTGCCTTCTCCTGCGCAGCCCTGCTGCAGAAACCAGCTGCAGGTTGATGTCTCCTGTAGAATCACAGAGTCATTAAGGTTGGAAAAGCCCTCCAAGCTCATCCAGTCCAACTGTGAGCCCAGCCCCACTGTACCTAGTGAACTCTCTCCAAGTGCCTCAGTCACACGCTTTTTGAACCCCTCCGGGGCTGGGGACTCCCCCACTGCCCTGGGCAGCCTCTGTCAGGGCTTCACCACTCTGTCAGTAAAGAAGTTTTTCCTAATATCCAATCTGACCCTCCCTTAGTGCAACTTGAGGCAGTTTCCTCTCATCCTATCCCTTATCACTTGGGAGAAGAGACCAGCACTCACCTCGCTCCAACCTCCTCTCTGGGGACTGCTGAGAGCGATGAGGTCTCCCCTCAGCCTCCTCTTCTCCAGCCTAAACAGCCCCAGGTCCCTCAGCTGCTCCCACAACCCCTGTTGTCCAGACCCTTCCCCAGCTCCGTTCCCTTCTCTGGATGTGCTCCAGCCCCTCAAGGTGTTTCTTGGAGTGAGGGGCCCAAAACTGAACCCAGGATTCGAGGTGTGGCCTCGCCAGTGCCGAGTGCAGGGGGATGATCCCTGCCCTGCTCCTGCTGCCACCCCATGGCTGATCCAAGCCAGGATGCTGGTGGCCTGGTTGGCCACCTGGGCCACTGCTGGCTCATGTTCAGCTGCTGCTGACCTGCACCTCCAGGGCCTTTTCCACCGGGCAGCTTTCCAGCTGCTCTTCCACAAACCTGGGGTGCTGCATGGGGTTGGTGCGACCGAAGTGCAGGACCTGGCACTTGGCCTTGTTAAACCTCATACATTTTACCATCCAGCTCTGCTCCTGGCTGCTTCCCTCAGGAGCAGCTCCTGCCTTTGCCCTGAGCATGGACATAAAGTGGGGTGAGGTGCCACAAGGATGCAGTAGAAGATAAAACCCTGTCCCATGGAGCTGAGCAGTGCTGGGAAACCTCCTCCTGCCCTAGCTTCTCACCTTTTTATTTGACTCCTTGTTTCCCTTTTGGGCTGTGAGCCATTTTGGGCTGTGGCTTGTGCCCCCCGTGCCTGTTGCGATACATCCTGCTGGGTATTTGCAAGCTGTTTCAGGGAATGGATGTGGGTGTTTTGTTCATTTTTTTCCCTTTTGCAGCCACTGGACAGAAGCTGGTGGTTCAGGCTGCAGAGGAGGCTCATGCTGCCATTGCCCTCCTTCCAGGGGTGGGACGTGCTTACCCTTGTCCCAGCCCAAGGGAGGGTCTGGTCATGGTGGGTGATTGCTCCTCTGGGCTTGTAGCATCTCTCATTTTCCTGAATCTAGCTGAAACCTTTATGGAGTTGTTAAGGTCAGGTTGCTAAGTTACACCTCCTTGGAGGAGCAGGCTGAGCAGCGCGATACAGGCAGGAGCAGCTGCTGGCTGGGAAGATCCAGGAGTGGTGTCCCTGTGCAATAATTGGGCTCTCCTGGCCCCTATCCCTGTCATCCTCCATTAGTCTCAGGCTAATCTCAGGGCTTCCTTTGACTGTTCTCCCCCAAACCTCCAGCTTTATGAGCTTCCTTTGCTCAGCAGATTTAGAAGGAGTTGGAGAGTGTAGAGGATCCATGTGGTCCTGTAGGAGGAGGAGCAACCTCCTGGTTTCCCCATCTTCCTTTTTGCACTCCTGTTTGCCTTTTGGGGCTGTGAGCAGTTTGGAACAAGCGTTGTTGACGTCGTAGCTTGGGAATGGTCTCACATGTTGGGGCCTGTGGCTGTCACCAAGCCACAGCAGTAGAGCAGAAAGCAAGGACTGGAGCAGCTGGTGCCCTGCTCCTCTGCCCCTCTCTCTTTCTAACCTTGCTCCCTGCATTAACCTCCTCCTCTTCTTCCCATTTTCCATGAGCAACCTGGCTCTACAAAGGCTGTGAGGAGCTCGTTTAGCATGGTGCATACTTGGGTTTGTCTGAGAGTTGCTGGGACTGGGTGCTGTGACAGGGCCAAGGGCTTCCCTTTTTGCCAGGAGCAGGGTATGTCCAGAGGGGCACTGGCCTCGGGCGTCTTGAGGAGGTCTTCCTGCTCACTTCCTGATAAATCTTGTGAATAGTGAGGCTCCTTGGGGCCCTTTTTGGATTTCATGAGTGGGGTCAGGGTTATTTTCCCCTCGAGCTTGCTATCTCTGTCGTGTTGCTGGATTTCTGCTGGGACTGACACAGCACCTCCTTCATCCTTCCCCTGTATAAGGCAGATGCTCTGTGACCTCTCTCTTTCAAACTGAGACTAAACTAAACCTTCAGGCTGGGAAGCACCCTCCAGAGACAGAGCAGCCTCTCCTGCATCAAAATAAGGTGGGAAGACAGGCAGGAGAGATGCAGGATTTAGCTTTCCCTGGTTTGACTTGCATTAACCTTTTCTCTATCCCTTCTGCTCAACCCTTCCCCCTCTCGTTCCCTGGGGTGACAGAGAAGCCATCCAAGTGAGGACATCACCATGGGGCAGGTGCCAGACAGAGCATGTCTTTTGAGATGTGCTCTGCCACTTGTTTTGCACTTGTTTTGCTTCCAGTGGCAGGGTTTGTTGGTCTATTTGCTTTCACTGTCAGCCTGGGGAAGCAGCAACCCTGCCCACCGGGTGCCCGGCTGTGGCTCCGGTGGGGGATGCTGGAACCGGTGGGGCTGGCACCCTGCCTGGTGCCCTGGGCTGTCCCAGGGCTGGTGGCAGGGGACCTGGCCCTGGTGGCTGCTCTCACATTTCCCCATCTGGCTGCGGACTGGGAGTGATGGAGCTGTCACTGGGCTCCTGCTGGAGCTCTTACACATGGCCAGAAGGATTTTTCCACCCTTAGCAAGACTTGATTATGTACTCTCCCTTCTAACAAAACTCTGAACAGCAGCTAAATATAGGCTGTAGCAGCGTTGATTATGGCTTTTCTAATTGAGGTTTACACTCCATCAGGGATCTTTTCTAATGGGATGTGGCGTCCTTGATACTGCCCGGCTGTGGAGCCTGCCTGGGAAGCACACGTGGATGCAATGTGACTTCCCAGTGGCAGACGTTGGGTCCTGGCTGACAGTTGCTGCTGGGGCCTCTGCAGTTGTGCACAGGATGTTTGATCCAGAGAGCCAGAGTTTGCTTGGGAATTGGAGTTCAGATTTCAGATAGAAACAAGTTTCTTTTTGCTTTGTTCTGTCTTGATCTAAATCCTTGTCTGCAGCCACACAACTTAAAAGTTGTTCCTCTAAGGGTGTGAATTCTTCCCTTCCTACCCCTGTGATTCGTGTGAGTGGCACTGTAGGCACAAAAGGATGTAAGCACTTAAAATGTTAATGCTGTGCTGCAGGTGATGGAGCCATACCCAGGTGTGTTTAAAAGCACTGAGATTTACATGCAAGAAAAAAGGAATGTTTTGAACTGTGACAGAGCCCAGGACTGATTTATGCAGCACAGCGATGTGTGAAGTTACATCCCTGTTATCTTGTGCCAGTGAAATGTGTTACAACGAGAGGTACATACGTTCTACTGAAATAGCAACAACTCCACGTGCTGATTCTGGTTTTGTGTCTCCTGGCATAGCTTGTTTGCACGTGGATGCGGGCGAAGGGTGGGGCTGGGAGCGGGTGGGGTGGTGCTGTGTGCTCGCTGCAGCTGCAGCAGTGCCTGTCCCTGAGCTGTCCCATCCCCACTGCGCTCAGTGACAGCTCTGTGGAACAGAGCAACGTTGCCTGGGAACTCAGGGTGAGTCGGATTAATACCACAGTTAATCCCTAAAGGTCAAAGTGTGCTTCGCATCCCTGCTCTGACAGACACAGCTTTTAGAGTCTGGGTCAGAGGCGAAGGCGCTGAGCACAAGGGCTGCCTGGCTCCTGCCCTCTCCCACAAGTGCCTGATCTTTTATGGTCCTGGCACAGCCCTGCCCTGGACACAGGGTCTCTGCTCACCCAGGAATTGCATCTGATGCCAACGCCAGTTCGGGAGCTGCTTTCACACTTGTCAAGGGAGTGAAAAATGACCATAATAAACATTGTGGTAACAGGCAGTCGGCAAGGGTCAGGAGCTTTTGCATGGTAGACTCTCCCTGTAAGACCTTGAGGGCTGGCTCAGTGGGAACAGGATCCGATTTAGAGCTGTAACATGCAGGGAGGCAGAGCATTTGCACTGAGCCACCCTGGGAGCTCAGCAGCGTGGGGTGCTGTGGTACGGGGTGGGATGCTAGGTCTGTGCTGGAGGGAGGGATGTGGAAACAGCCATGGGAAAGGAAATCTGATTTTGTGAGAGGAGGCTGAGAGAACGTACCTTCACCAGCCTGGAAAAACGCAGGGTGAAAGGGGCCGTGACTGCAGGGTAATGGAAATTAATCATGAGAGCAAACACTGGTGAGGGGAAATAATTATTTAAGCTAAAGGTTAATATTGGCACAAGAATAAATGAGCACAAACCAGCTAAGAATTGAATTTGGGATGGGAATTTCAAAGTTTCATAGCATTCAGTATGTGATCGGGGAGCATCCTTGGGTGAGGAGGGGCTCTTTGCTGAGCCCCTGTGGGGTGTGCTGGGCTCTGTGACAGCAGGGGACTGGGACAGCCTTGGCGTGACCCCAGCCTGTGCACCGCGTGATCCTGCCATGTCTCCTCACACCATGGTGATGCTGGGCATCTGTTCCTTTCTCCCACACGTGTGGCATGTTTTCAGCATGGCCTAGGCCAAGACCAACCCTTGATGGAGGCTGTGGAGTGAAGGAGGAGAAGGAGAACCTGCTCCCAGGCCCCACAATGAGGCTCAGCATACTCTGGGCTTTGGTGAAGGCAGCAGCTCATGGTCACACTGGTATCATGTTGACGTTCATCTTGGCCACCACTGCAGATTCTGAGCCCCACCATCAAACCTGGAGTTTTGATCCCATAGAGACCTTGAACCTGTGTTTCTACATGTTGCATGGCACCTTTGTGACCTCAGTAGTGCCTCCTGCCTGAGTCTGTCTTGGTCTAGTGTTGACCTTCTCTGTAGCGAGTGTCCCTGGGGCCCTGAGGGACCCAGCATCCACCCAAAGAAGCATCCTACTGTCTCAGACGATGCTCAGTGCTCAGCAAGGTTTTTAACTCTCTTTCATCACTTCAGTTCTAAACACTCTGGTTTGTTTATTTGCCAAATTCTGATTATCTGTGGGTTTTGGGATGGGCTGAGTGTGAGAATTCTCCATGTGCTGTTTGTGCTGCTTGTAGCTTACAGCTCAAGATGCAAATCCTCGTTAAAATACACTGGCAAAGAGAGAAGGCTGCGTTGAAATAGCAGCAGCTTTGCAGCCAAAGGGTGTGGTTTGGTGCTGGGAAGGGCCGTGCGTTCTCTGTCCAGTGGCAGCACTGTGTCACAGAAGAGTCCTGCCCTGAAGGAGCCATCCCACCCACTGAAAGGTCTGTGCCCTCTGCTTTCTCCCCTCAAGGTCTCTGGACAGAAAGCTACAGCGACCGCTCCTGGGGAAGTCCCGGACGCTGCCCAGCATCCCGCAGTCCCCGGTCCTGAGCAGGCTTCCCCTCCTCGACTCGGCGCCCTACGGGGAGGAGATGCCGGAGCAGAAGCCCTACAAGAAGCACTCGGCCTCTGACTGCCAGAAAGGCTGCACGGTCCCTTCTACTGGTGAGTGCTGCAGTGCTGGGTGAGCTTCCACCCCATCCTGCCAGGGAGCCTGCAAAGTCCTAGCAAACCTTTCCTGCTTCTCCAAGGGCACAAATAAGAAAACAAATCCAACCCCGGGCTGTGTGGAATTTATCCTGCTCCAAAACCAGCCCTTCTTGATGAGTTTTAAGGGTTTTTTTGCCTGTCTCTGAGCCTTTCTTTGAACTTGTTACTGAAACCTGCCCATCTGTCATATTTCTCTGATGAAAAAGCAGAGTTGGGTAGTGAAAGCCCCCCAGTGTGGGGAGGTGATGCTCAGAGCCTTCTGCCTCTGGGTGAGCTGCATCTCCTGGCCATGTGTGCCAGGGTGAACTGCTGCCTCAGTGGCTCTCTGACCTCTGCAACAGGTCAAAGGGCTGCCTTCCTGTGGTGTGAAGTTGCTTCAGGGCACTCGGTGGTGGCAGAGAGTCGCACCCTTGTGCCCTTGTCACAGTCCTGGCCTGGGGCAGGGATTTGCTGTAGCCAGTGCTCCCCAGCCTGGTGGCGTGCCTTGGCCTTCAGGGCAGCTGAGGGTTGCTATCATGTTCTTCTGCTCCTGTACAGATCCTGATGAAATGCTAATATGTTTGGGCCAGCAGCCGTGAACAAGTTTATTGGCCAAACTGTTGAGGGCCAAAGTGTTTCAGTACTTTTAGTGCCAGCAGAATCACACCAGAGCCGTAAAAATGATGGGGAAAGAGATGATTAACACTGAAGGAAAGATAAAGCCTGCAAGCTGGGGCTGACAATCAAGTGCTAAATAAAGTCCTTATAAACCAGCTCCCTTCAAATGGCACCCTTGGATTCTTTGATAATTTTCTTTTCTGAACCCGGCCCGCTCGCAGTCAGATTGCTGTGAGCAGCTGGCCAAACCCTGGAGGAATTTGAACGTTCCGCAGGCTGCGTTTCATTTCCTGGCACTACTCTTTCTCCCCAAGTTCTCCCGAAAGTTGTGCACAGAGAAGATCTTCACACGTCGCTGAGCCCATCCTGCTGCCCTTATCGCAACAGGGCTGCTGGCTGTGCTGTGGTGCCCAAGTGACTGCTCTCCACTGCGTGCAGGACGTGTGGTTTTCCTTTTAGCCCATCACGGTGTTAGAGCAGGTCTTGGTATGGGAGGAGAACCTGTGGGAAGGCTTGTGTAGCTGGGGACAGGAGAGACTGGGACACTGAGTGGGTAGGTGATGGCAAGCAGCTCCGTTGCTTGCAATCAAAGATGCTTGTGATGTTCCGTGGGTCCTCAGGATTGCCCGGGTCATAGTTTGCAAGGACAGTCTGGAATAAATGGTGGAGGTTTATCACTTGATAGAGGGCAAAGCAAAGTGATCTGCAGGGCTTGTGCAGGAGAGAGCATCCACCATGAAGGACACGGCATCCAGAGCACCCTCCAGCACCTGGCAGGTCCCTGATTGGGGTGCTGGTGCTTCCAGGGAGCTGTGCTAGTGGGGGAGGGAGAGGGTGGGAGGATGGTGTCCAAGCTGTCATCTCCACTGGTGGCCTGAAGGGGTAGGACGTGGCCCAGGCTGTGGCTCTGATGGGGCGGCATCTCCTTCTGTTCGCAGGGGAGGCATGGCGGCTGGAGGACGACTGCACGGAACCCCCTCGGGACCCCCAGCTCAGCACAGCGGTGGAGGACGCCCCGTTCAGCTACTTCCGCACCCGCTCCTTCTACATGAGGAAGAGCCTCTCGGTCGACAACCACCTGGGCTCACTCAGCTGCGCCGTCCACCCCGCGGAGACGAAGGCCGAGCGCGTCAAGACCAAGCTGCGGCGGCAATTCGTGAGTATTGGGGCGTCTGGCCCCCTGCATTCACACCTTTCCCCAAAACACTGACGTGTTGGAGGGCTGTTTTATGCTTGGCATTACCAAAACAACAGCAGAAGAGTTTCTGGGGGAGCAGGTGGTGGCAGCAGCTCGAGTTTGCCCACGTCGTGGCAGGGCCCCTGCCCGCCTCGCCTGGTGGGTTTCTGGCTCCCTGTGCCCCACTGCGCTGTTGTGGGCCGGGTGATGCGTGGGGTGAGCGTCTTGTCTGTGGGCTCTGCTGCCCGAAGTCTGGAACAAGGTTGAAAGTAGGAAATGAGTTTTTCTGTCCTTATCCTCACTTGCACAAGGAACCGGGTTGCAGAGAAGCGTAGAGAGGGGCTGGGGCGAGCAACGAGCCAGGGCCAAGCTCCTGGGACAGCTCAGCCCCTCCTGGCCCTTTGGGAGCATCCTGGTGGTGGGATGCCAAGAACATGTCAGGGCTGCACCGCAGCTGTGGGAGGCTCTGATCAATGTTTAATGGGCTTTGCCTCTTCTCTTTCCCAGAGACACCTGATCCAGGGGTTTGTGTGGCCTTCCTCCTGCCTCGTTACTGGCCTCGGGGTTGTAATGAGGGCTCGGGTGTCCCTGTGATGAAAAGCACTTGGTGTTGGTTGGAAATGGGTGAGAGCATCAGTACAATGGGAGTGGAGGGGGGAGTGGGCACTCATGTAACCCTAAGTGCCGCTGAGTGCTGCCAGCTGAGGCAGTGGTGCTCACCCTGCCATAGGCTTCAAAGAGACGCATCTTCTGAGACCCCCAAAAGTCTCCTCTAGCCTGGAGAAGGTTGTACAGACGGACACTGCTTCTGGTGTCCCGGGGCTGTGTCACTGCTGTCCGGCGTGGCCTGGGGGCTCGTGCTTGGGTGGAATATTGGATGTCATCGCTGCTTCTCTCCCAGGGAGGATGGGTTGGACTTTGGTAACCAGTTGATGCTTTTCCATGTGCAGCAGCAGGAGCAGCAGATGCCCGTGGGGGTGAGCCTGGGGGAGGCAGTCACGACCCTGGTGCTGCCAGAAGCACCCAAGAACCCTCGCTTTGGGAGCTGCTGCCTCAGGCATGGGGAGCAGGTGAAAGGGATGAAGCCAAGCAGAAGTGGGATGGGGCACCTGGTGAGTGGCTGAACGACTTTGGAGGTGTTCGGGATGAGGCAGTCCTGCTGTGGGGTAAGGTTTTCTCTGTCTTTCATCCTGGATCTGCAGCCCTCAGCTGCACCCAGGAGTGCAGGAGGCTGTGAGATACTGGGAACTGTTTCTCTTTCAGAGATGGTCTTTCAGTGTCTCCCTGGGACCTGTCACCCACAGCCTCCCTTCTGCAGCAGGGATGGGCGCAAAAAGCGTGGAGGAACTTGGGCTCTAAGCCCAACCAGGGTCCTGGTGCCTGCAGAGAGGTGGGCTGTGTCCTTCTCGTGGGACAATCCTCTTCTGCCCCTGCTGTGGGGCCGACCTGCTGCCTGCTCAGTGCGGTGCCGGCGGCTGATTTACTTTGACCTTTGACTTCACGAAGTTGTGGAGACCTTTAGCTTTCCTTGGTACACCCAAGGAGCTGATTTCTGTCTGACAAGGAACAGGGCACAATTTTGTAGGGTGTTTTTTTTTCCTTGCTGTGTGATTTCTTGATTGGTTTTATAGCTGAAGGATGTTGTTGCTATAGGCTGAGCCATGGGCTGTGAGACCTGCTGAGAAAAGCAGACTCATCCTACCTGGAAAGGGCATTGGCAGGGCCCTGCTGTGGAGGCTCAGAGCAGCAAGGGTGCAGGAGGCTGAGCTGGCACCTCCTTTAGCACAAGTTCAGGCTGGTGTGGGACTGGTCTGCCCCACACAGCTGGGGAGCCTGGGTTTTGAGTTGAAAGTCCATGTCCTGTCAACCTGGGGAAGCTACATTGTTATTATTATTACAGTTTTCAGGTGAAAGAAGGGAGATTTAGATGAGATCTTGGGAAGAAATATTTTGCTGTGAGGGTGAGGAGGCCCTGGCCCAGGTTTCCCAGAGAAGTGCTGGCTGCCCCATCTCTGGAGTTGTTCAAGGCCAGGTTGGTTGGGTCTTTGAACCCCCTGATCCAATTAGAGGTGTCCAGATGCTCATAGCATCATACTCTGCTATGATTTTCAAGAGCAGGTACCTGGTAGCTCCACATCCTCCCAGGGTCTGGTAGTTACTCTCCATCTCTGTGCTGGAGGCATTGCAGTTTCCCTGGGTTCCTGTTGTCCTGCTGTGCGATGCCTGCTCTGCTCAGCCCCAGCTCCCCAGACGTGGCTGCTGGAGACATCAGTGCCAGGTGAGAGCCACCCTCCCCGTGTACAGCAGAGCATTTGCAGAAGAGAACAGGATTCGCCTTTTCTGCAGTGGCTCAACTGGGACCTTTTAGGAAAGTCCATATTTAAAGCTTGATTCATTTTTCTGGACTGCTGCGCTTTCCAGCTCGAGACGCTGGATTTCTGGCTTTACTCTTTCCGTGCTGACAGCCTGAGCTGCCTCTGCCTTGCTGTCCAGCTGCTCGTCTTGCTATTTTGGGAATTGCTGAGGAAAGGGAGAGGCCCCTGACAGGGGGAGGACCAGGACCCTAACCTGGTGGAGCCTCTGGAGATGGGGCAGAGCTATTGCTTGCTCCCATCCTGTGCCGTGCAGCGCTCTCACATCCATTTGATTAGGCTCTCTGCCAGATGAAGGCTTTGTGTTGGTCATGGGCATCTGAGCTTCTCCAAGGGAGGATTTATTGTGGCTCATTTGAAAACATTTGAGCCTTGCCTCCCTGTGCCCTGGGCTGTGGCGCGCTGGAGCGTGGCAGGTGTTGCTCAGGCATCTTTCCGCCTCCCTGCCAGTGGGGAGGGAACACCTGCAGATCCTGCTCCGGCCCTGTGCCCCCGGAGCAGCCGCCTTCCCCGTGTCTGCTGGAGGTGAGCTCACCTGCATCCTCCCAGAGCGTTGTGGAGGGCGCGTTCCCCCGCGCTCGTGTAGCCGGTGGCTTGTGTCTGCGGTGCCACTGCCGGCGTGTGACGGATCTGCACGTACAGATTACTTGAATTTGCATAATTTGAATTTTAAATGAACTCCAGTGTTTGTGACTGTCAGAACGAGTTCTCTTTCTAATAAGCCTTTCCTTTTAACTCCTCCAAGGCTTGTAACGTTGGCGACATTTCCGCCCTTGGGAATGAGGAGCATTTGATTGCATCTGACGTGTGTCTGTCCCGCAGCTCCCTGCCTTGCCCCAGTGCTCCAGGGTGGCCGTGCTGCGGCGGAGGCGGTGGCCGTGGCTGAGGCTCTGCTTGTAGACCTTGCATGTGTTGCTTTGAGTCACTTGGTGATGGGCAAGGGAGACTTTGGGGTTCCATGCCCAGCTGGGTCTGTGTTGCCTCTGAGGAGCAGGGATGGGGCCTTGTGCCATGTCTCTTGCCAAGGGGGAGGAAAATGACCCAGCGCACTGCTGTCTTGCAGGCTGTGAGGACACTTCTCATCTTCACAGTAGCCATGATAATTAAAGGCAGAATTAACTCTGCTGAACTCAGTATTGGCCTCAGGGAGTATTAAAGGAGGGCAGCCAGGACTGAGTCACTGTCTGTGATGCCTACCTGGACAGTTGGTGCAGGTTACAGCAGGGCTCAGAGCAGACTTGGACTCCTCCTCCCACCACTGGGATTTTGCAGTGCTCTGTACTTAGGCCACTCATAAAATGAGTAAGGTTGGAAAAAACTCTGGGCTCATCCAGTCTGACCATCAGCCCAACCCCACCATGCCTGCTAAACCATGTCCCCAAGTGCCACAGCCACACGCTTTTTGAACCCTTCCAGGGCTGGGGACTCCCCCACTGCCCTGGGCAGCCTCTGCCAGGGCTCTGTTAGTAAAGAATTCTTTCCTGATATCCAATCTGACCCTCCCCTGCTGCAGGTTGAGGCCATTTCCTCTCATCCCATCACTGGGAGAAGAGACCAGCACTGACCTCGCTCCAACCTCTTCTCCAGGGGCTGCTGAGAGCGATGAGGTCTCCCCTCAGCCTCCTCTTCTCCAGCCTAAACAGCCTCAGGTCCAGCTGCTCCCACAACCCCTGTTCTTCAGACTCTTTCCCAGCTCTGTTCCCTTCTCTGGACGCGCTCCAGCCCCTCAAGGTGTTTCTTGGAGTGAGGGGCCTAAAACTGAACCCAGGATTTGAGATGCGGCCTCGCCAGTGCTGGGTGCAGGGGAACAATCCCTTTCCTGCTCCTGCTGCCACCCCGTGGCTGATCCAAGCCAGGATGCTGGTGGCCTTTTTGCCCATCTGAGCCAGTGCTGGCTCGTGTTCAGCTGCTGGTGACCAGTTGTTCTGTTATTGCCCACTGACGCTGTGGTTTTGTAGCACAGAGCAGATCCAGCAGTGCCTGGGTCCCAGCGTGCTGGGCGATAGCTCTTTAGCTTTATTTGCAGCAGGTCTCTGTTGTGATCCTTCTGCTCCTCAGAAATGAAATGCTGCTCTTGGTGCATCCCAGAGGAGCGAGTCGGTTTGCACAGGTGGAGAATTGGCATTGTCACTGCACGGTCCCGAGCTGCTGTCCCTGGGTTCTCATGCACTGATTTATTTGCTAGTTTTTATTATTTTTGGTATGGTATTTTTCCCAGGCAGTCATTCTGTTATGAAATGTCCGTGCCCTCCAGCAAAGACTTAGAACCCTGTTTGTCTTGGGAGCTCTACAAATGAGTTGAGTGGAGGTAATTCTTGCCTTACAAAACTCCCAATGGAGAGAAGGCTGATGGGAATGGTAGAGCCTGGAAAAAGGAGGCACTGAGGATACAAACTCACTTTGTGGTAGAAATCTGATCAAATCTGGTGCTCGCTGAAGTTACTATAATGCCTGGGCTGTGGATGGAGGCAGGCACCTGCTGATGGTACCTATCTAGGTTTTCTTATTCCTGTGGATTCTTAATATCAGCCCAGAAGCTCCTCCTCTCCTGATGGACACTGCAGGGATACTGGGGAGGTGGAACACACAGGTCTGGGCAGAAGCCATCTTGCCCCAGAACAGCACTGGTCCATGAGATGTGAATATCCCAGACTGGGCTGTTGGCACCAGGCACACTGGGCAGAGCCTGGAGCAGAATGGTTTCTGCTTAGGGAGACCCATCGCTGCATTATCCTGGGGGTTTGTTCTTGTCCCTGGGTGTGCAGAGACTTACTGAGCCTGTTGGGTACAGTCTGGTGCTGGGGGCTCTGGTGTGATGCTTATGGTGACCACAAAGCCAGGCTCAGCCCTGCTGTAATCCCACTGAAGCCAGTGAAATCCCACCAGTGGGAACACTCTCCTGCTGGATTTGTTTTATTTGGTTGTGTTCCAATACTGCTACAAACCCACTCTCTCACACCTGATTTCTGAAGGTGTTAGCAAACAGCCATCACTTCTTGGTGCCCTGCAGTTCAGGGCAACCAACTCAAACCACATTGGATGAGTGGCTGGAGGCTGGAGAGGTGGAGTAGAGCACTGAGTATCAGAATGGATTTGCGGACCCGCTGCCCTCAGGTTTGCAAAGCACTGTTACAGTGACTGTCTCGAGGAGGGAAATGCAAAGGCAAGGCGGGATGCACACTGTGCATCATCTAATTGTGCCAGTGTCACCTCGGGAAATTGCTGTCTTGCTGCTGTTGTTCATTGGTGAGTAGTTAAAGAGTATAGGAACCTGATAAATAATGTGACACCTGAGCTGGGCAGCAGCTTGCTGCAGGGGGAGCCGGCAGCAGAGAAGTCCTGGGAGCAGGCAGTGGGTGGGACAGGCTGCTCGTGAATCACTTGGCTTTGCCCATCAGCATAGGAGGGAACCAAAATATCAAAACCAAAATGTGCCCAGCTCAGTTCTTTGGTGAGCATGATTTAATTTGCAATGACAGTTTGTAGTGTCCTGGAAAATGCTTTGTGGCTCCTGTAGAAAAAGCAATGATGGCCTGGGAGGAGGCGAGGGTCTGTGGGTCTGCTCTGAGCATCCCCACATGAAGGGCCCTTGTGCCGTGCTGGCTGTCCACTTATGCAGGAGTCTGGAGGTGGGTTCTGATCAGATGCGTAAAGGGTGCTTTCTGTCTATTCTAAATGTCCCAAATGCAGGTCATTCCAAGCCATGTTTTTCTGGAGAGACGTCTTTCCGTGTGAACATCAGACTTATGTTGCTGATATTCCTGAACTGTGCTTGCCTGCTGCTTTGTAGCTTACCTTCCTGACCTCCTGTCCTTTCCATGGTCAGTGGGGAACTTGTCTGTGAGAACACCAGAAAGAAAAATAAAATCCAAACATCACACAAAGCCAGGTGGCCAGAAACACCAGCGGTGTGCTGGGACGGCCTGTGGAGCTGGTTCCCTGGAGCTCCTCACCCTGCCCTGGCTTTGTGTGGTTTCCCCTGTTTCCCTTTTGGGTACTGTAGATTTGAGGCTACGTTTTCCAGCATGCTGGGGTGTACCCAGAGGTGGGGCTGGGATGGGGCTGTGGTGTTTGCCCCAGCTGAGCTGGTGTTCAGCTCCGTGCCAGGATGGGTCTGTGTGTGCTTGCCTCACAGCAAGCTGCAGACAAGCGAGAGGCAGTGCTTTTTTTTCTGTCAGAAAATATTGGCTCAGCCATAAATCCTCCTCCCGTTGCAGAGGTTGGGTGAGCAGGGCACAGTCTGGCAGCTGTCTGTGTCTCGTTTCAGCTATCAGGGCATCTTTCTGGTGCCCTCAGTTGTCTCTGTGGTGCCCTTGCTGTGTGATGGCTGAAGGAGCCTCACAGTCAGGGTGTGTTTGTGGCCAAAGCCAGTTTGGTAGCCTGGAAAGGTTCCAAGCTCCAAGATGGGAATAGCAGAGGAGATCCTGGCTGAGAGCAGCCAGTCAGGAGCTTGGGAGGGGTTTAATGGCTTTGCAAAGGGGGAACCGGTGACCTCTTAACTGTTCAGGTCCCTAATTGCTGACGTCCATCAGAGGTGGTGTTTGGTCAGTGTTGATGCACGACAGGCAGCAGGTTCCTGAAAGCTTGTAACCACTCATCCTCTTCTGCTCTGCAAATCCTTGGTCTCCTGCCCCGTGGCAGCGTTTCTCTGCCCACAGCTAAAAGCTGGGGTGCATCCTGCATCCGTGGGGCAGGTGCTGGCATTCCCAGCCTGGTGGGCTGCACCAGTCTCCACCAGCGAATGTCTGGTTGTGGGGACCTGAAGGGACAATCGGAGCATGTGCTCCTTCCCTCTCTCACGTGGAAAGAGCAGCAATTCTGGTGTTAGAGAGATTTTGAAGTTCTGTGAAGGGAAAATACCCAGCAATTTGTCTCTTAAGGCTATTTCTTGATATTTCAATTGGCTGGATGCTCGCACTCAAGGAGTTGTGGTGAATAGCTCAATGTCCAAGTGGAGGCTGGTGACGAGAGGTGTTCCACAGGGGTGAGCATTGGGACAGGTGCAGTTTAACATCTTTGTTGCAGTTATAGACAGTGGCATTCAGCAAGTTTGCTGATGACACCAAACTGTGTGATGTGGTTGACACAGTGGAGGGAAAGGATGGATCTAGAGGAACCTGGACAAGCTGGAGAGGTGGGTCTGTACAAACCTCATGGTGTTCAACAAGGCCAAGGGCAAGGTTATACACCTGGGTCAGGGCAATCCCAAGCACAACTACAGGGTGGATGGTGGAGGATCGGGAGCAGCCCTGAAGAGAAGGGCTTGGGGTGCTGGTGGATGAGAAGCTCAACATGAGCCGGCAACGAGCAACCACAGCCCAGAAACCAACTATGTCCTGGGCTGCATCCAGAGCAGTGGGACCAGAGGGCCAGGGAGGGGATTCTGCCCGTCTGCTCTGCTCTGGGGAGACCCCACCCAGAGCCCTGTGTTCAGTTCTGGAGTCCTCAGCACAAGAAGGACCTGGATCTGTTGGAGTGAGTCCAGAGGAGGCCACGGAGATGATCCAAGGGCTGGAGCACCTCCTGTACAAGGACGGATTGGGAGAGTTGGGGTTGTTCATCCTGGAGAGGAGACTTTAGAGCAGCCTCCCAGTACTGAAAGGGGCTCCAGGAAAACTGAGGAGGGGCTCTTGACCAGGGAGTGCAGGGATAGGATGAGGGGGAATTGTTTTGCAAGAGGGGAGATTGAGATGAGATCTTGGGGATAAATGTTTTGCTGTGAGGGTGGGGAGGACCTGGCTCAGGGATTGGAACTGAATGACCCTGTCAAGGTTCCTTCCAACTCAAAGCATTCTGTGATTCTATTATTTATTTAACGTTTAACACAATGCAGTCCTCATTGCATTTGTAAATCACATGTAGGAAACCTCTCCTCTTTGCTCTGAGCTGTTTGAGTCCTGCTGGTGGACATCTTGTAGGGGGTTGGGAGCGCAGACTTTGACAGTGTCTTGGAATAGACAGGCAGTAGCTGTGCACCCCTCTGTTTGGAACTGGAAGGCCTTTACTGCTGAGCGAAAGGCTTTGGCTTCGGTTTGGATGCTGCCTTTTCGTGGACTGGGTACCAGTGTGCACTGATTATGTTTTTCCCAGGGCTCACAGAGGATGCAGGTTGGCTGTGGTCCTGCCCTGGGCCTGTCCAAATAACTTATGCAAACTACCAGGAAATAGCCTCTAGATTCCAGATAGAGTAACCACAATCAAAAACCACCCTGGAAACCCGCAGTGTTTGCTCCCTCTGCTGGCTTTGCCTTTGGAAGGAGCAGCCTTGGGCTCAGCCCTGCTGTTCTGCCTGGTGATGGGGATGCTGGTGGAGGGCAAGTCTGGCTGGGAGGTGGCCAAGGCAGCATCCCACAAGCTGATGGAGAGGAGCACAGCACCTTCCCAGCCTGTGATGCGTTAGTATTTTACTTCTGGGCAAGGAGCATCCAATGCACAGAAAGCAGCTGGGCTGAGGAGGAGGAAAGCAGAGTCCTTTGCCAACTTCCAATTTTACTCTACTCCTCCAAGCTAGACTTGCTAAAAATGTGTGCTTTGTCCTTTGGTGTTTAAAATTTGTGTGAAAGCAGAAAACTACCTCAGTGCTTTAGAATAAGCGAGACATTATTTTGTGAGGTGGAGCATTCCTCCTCTGTGCCGAACTGGTGCCTCACAGAGTGAAACTTGAATGAGCTTTGCTGGTGGTGCTGCAGCCTGGACTGGGATCTCAGTGCTGCAGGGTGGGCTGGGGATGGTTGGGTCTGCAGCCAGTGATGGTCCAGCTGTCTGGAAGAGCAAACGCTTTTGGATGGGTGGATCGTGCTGAGCACATGAAGGCTTGTGCTGGTAAAGCCCAGACCGAGTTCTGGTCCAGTTGAGGAGCTGCCTCTGCATGGCACAGCTTCTCCACCTGTTTCTGGCTGCTTGTGCCCTCCCAACAGCTGGGCATGGTGGTGACAACAGCCACTTATCCGCTGCCAGGGTCCTTCCTGGCCTCTGCATCCAGCCAGAGAGGCTCTGGCTGCTGGGGCTGCTCCTGTTAGTCTCAAAGTGCTCAGTCTGGTGTTCTTTTTGTCATCCTGATTTCTTTTATTCTTTATTCTTGCTTTTATTCTTTGCTTTTATTCTTTATTCTTGATTTCTTTACTTCTTTATTCTTGCTTTTGGGCTCTGGGGTTTCCCAGCAAGAATGGCTTTGTGATTGCAGGTCCCTGGATCCCAGCATGGTTGCTGCTCAGACCAGGTGTAGTAGATCCCATCCTCTGCTGACCGTAGTGCCTCTTGGTCCACCTGTGGACATTTTGTGTTTCCCTTGGTAGACCTGCTCTTCTGATTGTCCTCCTGAGCCTCCTTGCTGTTGCTTTTCCAGATACCAGGCAGTGAATGTGGTTGCTGTAGTCTGTCCCCTCACAACTCAGAGCTTGCAGCCTGCAGAATTTTGGGGCTTCTCACTCTAAGGAGGGCAGGTGCCCCAAGTCCATGAGCAAATGATGCAGCTTTTTGCAAATGCAGTCTCCAAAATGCTTTCCATTAGCTATTGGAGAGCATCAATGAAGAAAGTACTTGGACAGCCTGAGCTTTAAATGCTTCAAAATAATTTTCCTGCCAACACATTCGTGCAGGGAGGTGCTGGTGCCTGAGTAAGACTTTTATGGGCATCCTTTTGGTTTCATATGGGCTCAAGGATCTGGCAAGTGGATTCAGCTTCAGAACCAGGAGTAATTTAGTGTAGTGGCTGTCTGCAGGTGGCCCTGGGTGTGTGCTGGGTGCCATCAGCTGGGTGCTGCGCAGCCTGGGGTGCAGCCTGGGGATGCACAGGGGAAATCACTCTGTAAAGTGCTTTTTCTCTCAGAAACCATTCGGCTCCAAGGATGCTCCGTGGTGTCAGGCTGTGGGTGCAGTAGCGGTTGTGTGCTGCAAGAGGTCTCTGCAGCACTGTGCTTCGGCGCAGCAGTACCCACCACAGAGCGGCAGCGCCTCCCGCTGCTCTGACTTCCCTCATCTCTGGATGAAGAGCTTCGTTTTACCTGTCCTTTCCCACATTGGAGACGTCTGAGTTCTCCTCAGCCTCGAAATCCTCATAGTCTCCCCACTTCTTCTTGCACTTGGGAACAAGGGAAAAGCTGCCAGAGCTCCCCAAGCATTGGGGGGCTGCTGTGGCTGAACACGGTGGTCACACCTGGCCGTTTGTTGTTGATGAGCACTGTTGGGGCTCTGTGCTCCCCTCTGTGCCTGGACCTGGAGCCCAGGCTTGGCTCTTCCCTGCTGTTTGCTTTCCAGCACAGCCGTGACCGTGGGGAGAGCACTGGGATGTGATCCTGGTTCCACCTGGAGCGTTCTCATCCTGCTGCAGGCACTCAGAGCCCCAGCACCTAATGTAGGGTTTGCTGCCTGTGTGGCTTTGCTGGACCTCAACTAAGGAGCAAGTGGCTTTTGGAGGACAATGTTACAGAGCAGAAACCACACCTGAGTAGAGCTTGGTCTTGCACAAAGACATCCTGACCTGCTCCTCCTGTGTCTGCAGCTTGCAAGGGAGCTCGGCAGTGGTAGAGCTGATCTCCAGCCCCAGCCCTTCCCTGCATGAGCAGCTTCCCTGGCAGTGAGGCCATTACCCTGCTTTCACAGGGCTCTGGCACATGCTGGGGAGAGGGGATGTGTCTGACTTGTGCTGCCATGTGTCTCCTCTCCCCCTCTGCACACCTGCGCTGGTGCCCATGCCAGGGCACAGGAACATGCTGGGCACCAGGAGGTCTCTCTGGGCTCAGAATGGAACTGGTTCAGCTCCTCAGGCAAAGGTGACAGTGGAAGGCAGAAGGTCTGGTGGGGACATGTCTCCAGCCTTATACAGAGGCACTGAGACTGGGGAGAGCTCTCTGCCATCGCCAGAGTCCTTGGCAGGCTCTCCATGGGCTCTGATGCTCACCAAGAGACTTGTGGCGACCTCTGGAGCCTCCCAAGGAGTTCAGCGGAGCAGAGGTTTGGAGAAGGAGCTGGCAGTGACCTCAAAGGGTTGTCGGAGGCTGAAGATTAAGCGGAGCATTTCCGGTGGGAACAAGTTGATGTCTGGGGTCGGGTGTCACCTTGCTTTGACGGCAACAACAGCCTTGCTGCTTGTTGGGAAGGATGGAAAAAGAAAGGATCCTGAAACCTAAGAGCTGTTTTGCTATTTACTTTGGTTCTGTTATTACTCCGAGAATAGAAACAAAGACGATGGATTTGCATCACCGGGAGCAACTTGAGGAGGGAGGAGGAAGTGGTGGGGCCTCATTAGCAGCAGGAATGTGCTGGCAGGAGGAGGGCCTGGTGACAGGGGAGGCGGTGTGTGACCTGGGGCTTCCTATTAAGTTCCTATTAGCATTTTGTTCATCTCGCTTCTCCCCCCCTTGTGTTTTATGTCTTTAATGACTGGTTTGTGAGCCTCAGAAAGCTGAGCCTTATCTCTTGCAAGGGAGCGTTTGCAGAGGCAGAAATAGCCTAGGCTTCAGAGGAGAGTCAGGTGCCTTTGGAGGCTGTCCCACTTGCAGAATTGAGTCGTGATCTCCTGGAAAGAAAAGCAGATTTATCTCTCTGCACTGGCTGTTTAGAGGTCTCTGTCATGGGGAGAAAACTGTTGATGCTGCAGATGCATCTCCAGTCAGACCCTGCTCCCCCAGAGAACTGAGCGTTGGGTGTTGGTGGGGTGTCTGGATGCCCTGAGGTGTGCACCTTCAGCCTTGCTGATGCTCACCCTGGAGGGGGAGGGCTGGCTTGGAGAGGAGTGGGGTGGGTAGTTTGGCTATGGAGGTGTTGATGCCTTGTTCCATGGCGAGGGGTGTGCTGGCTGCCAGCCTGTGGACCCCATCCTTGCCAAAGCCTTGCAAGCAGCCCAGGAGCAGGATAAACTGGGACCCGGGACTGACCAGCCGTGGAGCAGAAAGGCAGAGTTATGCTTTGGCAGGTGTGAGTTCTCCCCTCTCTTTCCTTGGGCTACTGCAGAGGTGACTTTCCAAGGTAAAGAGAAAGCTTTTCTGAGATGCTGAGTATCAGCATGACAACATTCAGCTGCTGGATTCTCCTGACATCCCCGTGCTTCTGTACATTTTGAGGAATGCAGAATGACAGTGGTCTCTTGCACAAAATACTCTGTGTGCACCCAGTTTCCCTGCAGGGTAGTGGGGTCTGGACACTCTTGCCTGGGCCCTTGTCACCTCATGGGGCGGAGAGGAAGGAAGGTGGTTGCTGAAGGAGACAGGGTATGGAGCTTCACACAGGGAAGCTCTGAGGGATATTGATAGGCCCATGCTGGACCTGAGTCCTTGTTTAACTCCTCCTGCATTCAGCTATGGCCAGAACTGCACTGTGTGGTACGGAGACAGCACGTGAGTGCTCTCTGGGACACTAGGCTGGGGCTGGAGGGGAGCACGTGCCCAGCCTGGGTTTGGTTTTGTGCTGCTTCCCCTCTGGTGACGGTCTTTCCCTTTCAGTAGTTGGCCTCTGCATTTTTATGGGTGGGTTCCTCTTTCAGGTGTGAAAATCAATAGCAAATCCAGCTCGTAGCTCAGCTGTTTCATCCAGGTTTTTGTTCAGAGGGTCATTTACTGCTCCTTCTGTCAATTAAAGGTATCTCCAGTGAGCACCCATGGCATTGGCTCTGGAGCAGCAGGCTGTGCAGTGGCTGCTTGGATGGCAGGAGAGAGCATTCACTGGCCTGAAAGCTGGGAAGATGGAGTTCCTGAGCCTCCTGGTGCCTCAAGAGCAGATTTGTTTTGACTGAAAACCTTTGCTTGTGGTAAAAAAGGCACCCACTCCTCCGCACTGGGATTAAACCTTGTGTTGCTCCAGGAGGAATGCACAAAACCACACAGCTTCCCTGGGAGAATTTCTGTTGACCCCACTTTCACACATGAGGAGGATTTTGGGCAGGAGGCAGCAGGTGCACTGGAGATTTTAGCAGGGCTGCAGGACAATCCAGCCTTTCCTCAGACCTCTGGCTGGTCTTCCATGAGGGATGTTGGATTCTGTTGTGCTGTTGTCCAGTGCCTCAAGGTGACAATCCTGGTTGTCTGTTACAGCCTTCATGGTCTTTCTGCATCAAGCTTGTGAGGAGGCACCTTCTTAGATAGGCAAAGGCCTTTCTACCATCCTTTCATCTTCTTCCCGAGAGGTGGTGTTGGCAGCAAAGAGCCATTTGATGTGATTGTGCCTTGTCTGGTAAATCAGCAAGCTGATTTGTCACCTGAGAAGCCAAGTGGGACACTGCAAGTCTTCAACTTGAGTGTTGCTGAGGTTGAGTGAGGTAACTGGAGCATCTTTGGACATTGCCTGCTTCACGCCTGCCTCACGCCTGCGTGCTGTGATGTAACAGAGCCGGAAGTGGCTGCAGCTGAGCACGGCGCTGGTGGGAGCTTTATTACTTGGGCGTGTTCGCCTGGGGTGAGACACTGATTGAACACGAGCAGGGTAAACCGAACTGTTTGTAGTTCCTGACACGTACAGCAGATCAAGATGTTTCTCTTTCCCACACGGGGCCGTGGACATCCGCAGCTGATACAACTGAGCCTGCTCTGCAGGGGTGCCCGACCCCCCTCTGCGGAGACGTCTGTCCAGCCACACGTGTGCGCCACGGTCCCGCTCCTGGGCACCCTTTTATTGCTTGGATGTGGTGACTGGGAATGCTGAGCTCTGGCCATCTGTCTGTTTGGGCTAGATTTTCATGGGAATTCTTCACAACTGTAAAGTGCTGAAATAGATCCGCCCCGGCACGTATGCCCTGGGGCTATCGATGGACCTGCTCCTTTTTGGAGGCTGCTTTCAGCTTTACAAGGGGGAGCCTGCTTTCAGCTTTACAGGGGGGAGCCTGCTCTCCTCAGGCTCGCAGCACTCGAGCTGGCAATAGCCACGGCTTCCTCTGGTGTCAGCCTTGTCCCGTGCCCAGGGCACCCTCGGCTCCTGTGGCGCTCGCCCTGGGGCTCTGCTGCTCAGGCTGTGCAGAGCCCCGCTGGAGCTTTCCTTCCAGTTGGGTTTGGTTTGTGTTCCTTGTTTTCTGTGTCTCTGAAGAGAGGTGAAGCTCAGCAGCCTCCGGTATCAGGGCAGTGGGGAAGCTGCAGGAACAAACAGGAGCTCCAGGTGTGCTGCAAGCGCGTTCTTGGAGAAATTAATGGCCAAGCTAAGAAAAGGCAAATTTGTAACCCTGGGAAGGAAATAAATGAGTTACTGTCACAGAGTGGTGAGCAGACCTCTGTAAAGGGGCCTGGGAGTTTTCCTGGGCAGAATGAAGCCCAGGAGAAAGGAGATGATGTAGTCCAGCCCTGTTCATGCCACAGGAGAGCCGGCCAACAAAGCCACAAGCTGGGAAGTGACTCCATCCTCCTCAGCTGGTGCAGGGCGAAGCAAAACCTTCCCCTGCCCATTCTGCTGGTCCTCCTGGCCACCCCACTGCTAAGCTGGGCTGACAGTGATGCAGAGCCTGGGAGAAGGCAGAGAGGAGGAGGCTCTGGGTTATTGTAGAATGTGGGCAGGCCAGGTCCTGGGCCGCTGTGAGCTGAGATGGGGCCACGGGCAGCTGTGGGGATGGGAAGGCTCAAAGCCTGGTCTAAATATTTTTAATTACTCTGTATTTGGAGACTTTTTCTAAACAAACCAGCATCTAGCTGCCTCTTCTTCTGTTGCCAAGGCCTGTGCAGAAAATATTTAGATCAGCAGCAAAGGCAAATAATCTTGGTCTGGGCATGGGAGGGGTTTGATTTTGCAGGTTCTTTTTGCATAGGCTCGATCTTTATTTATTCTTAGTTTTGTTTAGCGGTTCCCATCATCCAGAAAGTCGGAGCCTGTTAAGGCATGGATGTGTCTCCTTTCTCCAGGAGCATCGAACACCCCCATGAGCATCACTCCCCCTTCCCAAAAAGTTATTGTTCCTAGAAAGCAGAGCAGCGCCACTGGAATGTTAATTGGGGGAAGTGAATAACCACCGCTCCCCTCGCCTAACCTTCCCCAGCCCCCACCTAATGAGCAAACTGAATTTATTTAGGCATTGAAGGTCCTGTCCCTCCCTCCCCTGGGCAGAATGAAGTGTCCATTGTGCGGCTCTGCTTTGGGTTTTGCTGCCATTTGTTCAAGGAGTTTTTTTTAAAGAGAAAGACAGTTTTTAAGAGGAGGGGGAGACCCTTTCTGTCTGGCTGTGGGGAGAGGAGACGAGTTATGGAGAGCAGAGGCGGGCAGGGGAGTGGGTTTGGCACCATAGCTGTTCCCAGAGGGACTTGGGCTTTGCACATGGCAGAGGGTGTGTGAGTTTTCCCATCTCTCCTTGTCGAGCCCACAGAGGAGCCAGGGAAGGCAAAGTCCAGCCCCTGTTTGTAGCAGAGAGTAAAATCCAGTGTGCGTCTGAGTGGGCGCTCAGAGTGCTGCTCGGAGGGTTAGGTTGGACATCAGGAGAAGGTTCTGCCCCCAGAGGGTGGTGGAGCACTGGAACAGCTCCACAAGGAAGCAGTCACAGCCTGACAATATTCGAGCAGTGCTTGGCCAAGGCCCTCAGCCCCACGGTGTGACTGTTGGGGTTGTCCTGTGCAGGGACAGGAGTTGGACTCGATGGTCTTTGGGAGTCCCTTCCAGCTCAGGACATTCTGAGGTTCAGTGGCTGCGCTGCGGCCTCGTGTCCTGCCCCACCTCCTGCACTGATGGAGAGGAGGGCGGCAGTGGGGCCGCAGCCGAGCCTGAGCCAGCAGGGAGAGGTTTTGCCAGTGAGAGAAGGGCTTTGAGGCTGCCCAGGAGAGCCTGCTAATGCCACTATAGGAAATGCCACATGGGGAAATTGTGGCTTTGCATCCATTTTTCTCAGTTGCAAGAGCCCCGAGCTGTGGTTTTATGGCTGAGATTATGGTCCCACAGATGTGTGCAGCTGGCAGAGAGCCCTGCTTGCGTGGCTGGGCTGGGGCAGGAGGCAGCCCCATGGCATAAGAGCTGCTGAAGGGCTCCGCTTTGCCTGCAGGCTTGAAGGTGGGTTTGTCCATGCAAGCACTGGTATTTTTATCTTCCTGGTCACTGGGTTTGGATTTACCAGTTGAATTATTGGAGGGGTTTTGCTGGTGGCTGTAGGAATGTGAGTGACCAGGGATCTCCATCCCATGCTGGTAATGCTTTGACTGTCCCAAGTGTCAGAGCCCAGCTGGGCTTTGGCTCCCAACTCTCCAGAATGTGGGACAAATGCTTTGCTTAGATGAAACCCCAGAATTGTAAGTACAAATGAGATTGGCTGGTGGAGCATCCCCATAGACCCATAGACTGTCCTTAGTTGGAAGGGACCCACAAGGCCCATTGAGTCCGACTCCTGTTCCTGCACAGGACACCGCAACATTCACCCCGTGGGGCTGAGGGCCTTGGCCAAATGCTTCTGGAAAATTGTCAGGCTGTGATTGCTTCCCTGGGGAGCTGTTCCTGTGCTCCACCACCCTCTGGGGGAAGAACCTTCTCCTCATGTCCAACCTAACCCTCCCCTGGCACAGCTTCCTGCCATTCCCTGGGGTCCTGTCCTTGGTCACCAGAGAGAAGAGCTCAGCCCCTGCTCCTCCTCCTCCCCGTGTGAGGAAGCTGCAGAGCACAAGGAGGTCTCCCCTCAGTCTCCTTTTCTCCAGGCTGAACAGACCCAGGGACTTCAGCTGCTCCTCATACAATTTCCCCTCTAAGCCCTTCCCCTCCTGGGGAAGAGCTGGGCTGAGTGGAGGGGGAACGACGAGATCACTGCTGGATCTTGATAACAAAAATCCCCTGTGGTCCCTCCTCCACACAGCAGGTTTTATGGGGGAGCCTGCCAAAGAGAAGGAGGGTGGTGTAGAAAGTTTTCAAGTTTGAGAGCTCAGCTGAAGCCCCTGAAACTGTTGGCACCCCTCCTCTTCCACAGGCAAGCCTGTTTGGGGCTGGGAAGGCTGTGGGGAGCTGGCAGGGTCACCTCGCCAGTGTGCCAACTCCATCCTGCCCTGCTGTGAGGAGCTCTGGCATCAGCTGTGGTGTGGGCCAGAGCCAGGGTGCAGGACATGCATCTCGTGCTGCTCTGAGGGTCCCTCCAGCTCTGGTGCTGGGTGGGGTGGCTGCCAGCCACCACAGAGGTCTCTGTGCAGGAGAAGGTGAGAAATCCTGGGCCATCCTAAAGCACAAAGCCCCAACCTGCTGAGGGAAAGGTTTTCAACTATGAAACATCTTGGATGCAGACATGTGAAGCTGTTTAACACACTGTTCCTAGCAGGACCTACAGGGTCCTCGACTTGTTCCATTTTTCTCTCCAGACCTGCTTTCTCCAGGTGACCAAGGAGACCTTGCTCCTTTCATTGGAGGGGACAGCAGGAGAAGGGATTACTCCACAACCCAGGCATCTTTCTCCAAGCAGAGAACAATATCTAAATGGCTCACCCTGTGCAAATGGAGAGGATGAATCCCTGCCCAGTGTGGGACAGCTGGAGCAACAGGACCAGGTACTGAGGGAGGGGATTCTGCCCCTCTGCTCTGCTCTGGTGAGACCCCACCTGCAGCCCAGTTCTGGAGTCCTCTGCATGGGAAGGACATGGATCAGTTGGACCAAGTCCAGAGGAGGCCACAGAGATGATCCAAGGGCTGGAGCACCTCCTGTGCAAGGACGGATTGGGAGAGTTGGGGTTGTTCATCCTGAAGAAGAGAAGGCTCTGGGCAGACCTTAGAGCGGCCTCCCAGTACTGAGAGGGACTCCAGGAAAGCTGGGGAGGGGCTCTTGATCAGGAAGTGCAGGGATGGGATGAGTGGAATGGCTTTGAGCTGCAAGAGGGGAGATTGAGGTGAGATCTTGGGAAGAAATGTTTTGCTGTGAGGGTGTGGAGGCCCTGGCCCAGGTTTCCCAGAGAAGTGATGGCTGCCCCATCCCTGGAGGTGTTCAAGGCCAGGCTGGATGGGTCTTTGAGTACCCTGATCCAGTGGGAGGTGTCCCTGCCCATGGCAGGGGTTGGGACTGGATGGGCTTTGATGTCCCTTCCAACCCAAACTATTCTGTGATTCTGTGACCATCCCTGATGGAACAGGGGGCATGTAAATGGCCATGTTGCAGTCCAGAGACTGCATTGCAGTAGACAGAGAAATGGGATGGGATTCTCCCTCTGCACAAGGATAATTTTCACTCAAAGCCTCCTGTGGAGCAGTGTCTTACGACGCAGGGGCCATGGCTTGCACTGAGGTTGGTTTCCCAGGCTGCCAGGGCTGTCCTTCTGCTGCACTCTGCCCTGAGGGCCCACCTAGAGCCCAACACCCCAGAGCAGAGGCTGCCCCCACCCAGGGGCCTCAGCAGTCACTTCTTTTCCATCTGGTTTGATTTTTTTTTTCCAAAAGCTTGCTCTCCAGAAGCAGGTCACCTCCACCCCCCATCAGTTCTAGACAAACAATAAGAGATCAAATCTCATTGAATAAATCTGCAGAGCGGTTAAAGTAAAAGAAGATAATTCTGCTGAGGCAGCATTAGAGTGGAAACCATGGCCTTGGTCCTTGGTTGTTATGGGATGGCCAGCTTCTGCTGTGATGCTCTGCAGGGTGTTGTGCCCTTGGAAAGCAACTTCCTTGTATGTTCTCTGCTGAGCTTTGATGAGCTGGTGGAAGGTGAGGAGCAGTGCAGCAGCTCCTGGCAGCAGGAGGGAGATGTTTTGTGACTGGACTAGGACTCGTCCCTGCCTCACGCTCAGTTCCTGCCCTTTTTGTAGAAAAGAAGTGATCTGTTCTGCAAAGCAACCATCTGGCAAGCTCTGGGCAGCTCCTGCTTCCTTCCCAGCTCTCTTCCAAGTGTCACACAGTGCTTTGCACTGGTGGATGTTCATTGCTGCCTGCCCCACCTTCACTTGCACACCAGCTTCAAAACATGTCAAAACATGTTCAAAACATGTTCAAAACATGTATGTGTGTCCGTGACAGGGCAGAAGATACCTAGGATGCAGCGGGAGGCAGTGTTGGGTGTTCGGGCAGGGCCCTGCAGGATGGCCCCATGCTCGCCTGGGGGATTGATGGGAAGCATTAGTGCCTGTGCAGGAACTTGCCTTCCTTTGCTTTGGAATGTGAGGTGTTCCCTCTGTGTCCCAGTTCTCCCACTGCTCTACCTGGGTCAAGACTCAGAACTGAGCAGATCCCCATTGCGTGGTGCATTTGTTTTGCTTAAACCCCCATGGGTTTTCTTCCTGGCCATATACTTGAGTTGTCTGTTCTGCTCCAGCTATTCTCTGCACCCACCTTCTCCTCCCTCCCTTTTCCCCTTTGCTGCCCTCAGTGCAGCTGCTGGGTCCCTCTCAGCTGTGGGGAGGCTGTGCCAGAGCAGGGAGAGGTGCAGGCTGGTGTTCCCATAGCTGGGAGACAATGCGAGCGGCGCCGCTGGGCTGCCTGGGTGTGTGGTGGCAGGAGGAGGTGGCAGCTCCTGGCTTCACCCATCCTCTCCTTCTTTTCAGCACAAATGAGAGCGAGCAGCAGCTGACCCAGACCCAATTCTGAGTCTCCCATATTGCGTTGGGAGACTCTTTGTTGTTCGTTTGCTGCTGATTTGTATATTCATGATTAAACCCGCAGCTGTCCGGTGCCCGTTGGACTTGGAATGAATTAGAATGACAAGAGACATGGTCTTTACAAATAAAGTAATCATTTTCCCCTGCACTTAGCATTCATCCTCTTTCAAAGGTTCTCTGTGTGACGCAGATTTGCTGCACTTTCATGCCGGGAGTGCAGGGAGATGTCTGGATCTTGCTGTCCTCTTTATTTCGGTGGCAGACGTGGGTGCGATGACGTGGGAGGAAGGGGCAGTGTGTTAAATGCTCTGATAGTTCTTAATGGTGTCAAAGTCTGCCATTTAAATTGGGAGTTTCATGCTAGAGAAGAATTGAAAGGGGAAGATGGGCGTGAAAATCGATGCCGTGGGCCTCCGTTCCTCTGCAGCGTCCCTGTCGCAGTGCTTGTTGATCAACCTCCCCCCGATCCCGCTTCTCCTCCCACTGGAGCTTAATCCTCTGTTGATGGCATCCCTGCGTTGCTATGGAAATTGCCATCTGGCTTGTCAGGAGCCTCACCTCTGCCTGCTGGAGAGCTGGAGCTGGGTCTGCTGGTGCTGGGCCTGGCTGGGGAAGTGGCACCATTCCTGCCAGGTCGGTGGTCAGCACCGTGGTGGTGACTGAATGTCTCTCTCTCTCTCTGGTGGTGACTGAAGGTCTCTCTCTCTGGTGGTGACTGAAGGTCTCTCTTTCTCTGGTGGTGACTGAAGGTCTCTCTCTCTGGTGGTGACTGAAGGTCTCTCTCTCTGGCTGCTGTGGCCTGGCTTCTATGACCAAGTGTCCTGCCAGTTTGTGTTCCGGGCAGTTGTACCCTGCATCCACTCTGCCGATGCCCTGGTGTGTGGTTCTTTTGGGAGATGAGCCCACAACTCATCATAAAGCTTCCTGAAGTGACTGAAAATTTTGCTGCTCTCCTTCCTGAAGTCAAGACACCAGTGTGTGATTATTTGCCCATCAAACTCCCCAGAGATGCTTAGGAACTCTCCCTTGGGTTCCTGGTTCTTTCCCTGAGGATGGTGGTGGGAATGGTTGCTTGGCTCTCCTGACATGGCAGGAAGGGCATCAGTGGGAGTGGTGGCACAAGAGATGTAACTGGGGGTGGGCCATGGCCCACGGTTGTGTGCAAACCATACCCCCAAGGCTGTGGGAGCTGCCTGGCTAAGGAGGGGTGGGGGCAGCCTTGGGGAGCAGAGGAGTGAGGCTGAGATGGGCTCATACTTAACGTAAAAGAGGCAATGAGCAAAATCATAAGTATTGAAAGTGGGTATTCCCTCAGGCTGAGGCTGTGTGAGTGCTGGCTGTCCTCTGGTCCAGAACACGTCATCTAACCGGGGATCAGGCTGTGGTGAGGCCCATGGGAAGCAGCACGTGGGTGCCCTGGAGAAGGACGGGGGGTCTGAACAAGGAGGAGCTGTCTGGGCCAGCTGCAAACATTAGTCCTGGTGATGTGACTGAGAGCGAGCAGGCTGCCATCAAACCCATGGAATGTTGGTTGGTTGCTGTGATGTGCTGGATGTTACAGCAGCCTTCCAATACTAAAAGGGGCTCCAGGAGAGCTGGGGAGGGCTCTTGATCAGGGATTGCAGGGAGAGGATGAGGGGGAATGATTTGAAGCTGAAAGAGGGGAGACTGAGATGAGATCTTAGGGAGAATCGTTTTCCTTTGAGGGTGCCATCCTGCTTGGCCACTGGCAGTGTGCATGCACAGGGGTGAAGGACTTGCAGTGGATATGGATTTTGGAAGCTGTCTCCTCCTTTGAGGACACAAGAGGCTGCACAGCAGCACAGATCTTGCTGGCTTCAGTACAAGATGGATCTGAGGGCTGGAGCACCTCCTGTATAAGGACAGGCTGAGAGAGTTGGGGTTGTTCAGCCTGGAGAAGAAAAGACTGTGGGGAGACCTTAGAGCAGCCTCCCGTACTGAAAGGGGCTCCAGGAAAGCTGGGGAGGGGCTTTTGATCAGGGACTGCAGGGATAGGATGAGGGGAAATGGTTTTCAGGTGAAAGAGGGGAGATTGAGATGAGATCTTAGGGAGTGATATTTTGCTGTAAGGGTGTGGAGGCCCTGGCCCAGGTTTCCCAGAGCAGTGGTGGCTGCCCCATCCCTGGAGGTGTTCCAGGCCAGGTTGGATGGGTTTTTGAGCCCCTGATGAAGTGGGAGGTGGAACTGGATGGGCTTTGGTGTCCCTTCCAACCCAAACCATTCTGTGATTCTATGATGCAATGAAACATGGATTCATTTCCTACAGGAAAAAAATTCTCCATTTGCCTGATCTGATTTGAAAGCAGGAATGGCCTGGATGGAACAGCTGGAATTCATGTAGTAGGTAGGATAACGTGGAAAATGGGTTTGTCTCTGTGTCTTGTAATTGAAAAGCAAGAGATGATGCTTTTACGTTCATCCACTTGATTTAAATGAAACCATAAGATATAAACATTTTCCTATAAAATAATGTTGACGAAGTAGCTGCGAAGATCCCAGAAGCAGAAATGCTCTTTGAATGAGATACAGGGCATATGCTTTGGTAAAACTGAGCTGCTCTAATCTAGTTTGTTTTTTTTTTTCCTTTTAAATAGCACATTTGGAAGATAAGAAAGGAGAAGAAACATGATTTGATAGTAGGACTGTTTCTGGCAGGGGAATCCCTGGAGCGCGCGTGGTTGTTGGCTGTGGCCGGGGGTGATTGGAAAGCTCTGTGGCTGGGAGGGTGGGTGCGTTGGTGGCGTTGGGCTGTGGTGAGGCTCTTCACCCCCTCTTTTAAGAAGTGCATGCGTTGCCTCATTAGAGGCTGGCTTGGTAAGCCCTAAACAGAGCAAAGTTTGCTTAGCTGCCAATCCAGATGAGATAAAAAAGGGTTTAGAGAGATTTATGAGGATAATGAACTATTCAGCTAAATTTATGACACCTCTATTTGTGATCAGCGAATGTTCAAAAGGTTTATTGGGCAATGGTATTGTTTGCCATGGACAAGTCCTGTGTGGTGTTGAAACAGTTGGACTTTTGCAGTTGGCTTAAAATATTCCAGTTTAAGCCATTTATTTGCCAGCTGATGCCTCTGCTCCATAAATGAGCCTGGCAGAAACTGCACCCCGTGTGCAGGGAGAGGGCTGGTGGTCAGTTGCCCCCTAATTTTCATCCAAACAAGAGAGAGAGAAGCAGCTGAGGGAAGATCAGCTGCAGGAACCCACTGCAGAGCACCTTGTGCAGTACAAGGCTGGGTGTCTTCTGGTGTTTGTGAGCTTAAGATTGGGATAAACTGAATTTATTTGTCCAAGCCATTGGCTTCAGGGTTTCTGGTTGTCCAGATGTGCATGCGTCTCCCTTCCAACAATTGAATAATGCTGTAAATAAAGTCCTGCCTGTCCCAGGAAAAAGAAGGAAAGGGGTGACAGATGTGGAGGTTGTCAGGAGGAAGGTGAGCGTCATCATAGACCCTAAAGTGAGCACCTGTATCCAGGGAGCACCTATATAATGAAAAAGCTTGGATGCTCTGTGGAGGGACCATTTGTTAGAGATGAGAGAGTGAAAGATGGAAAACCACTGACCTTGACAAATAGATAACTCATGTGCATGTCTGTGGGAGAAGTCCCAAATCCCCTGGTACTCTCAGGAAAGTACCACCTAGAAATTAAGACTTTGCCTAGACTTTGTCTACAAAGCCTTTATTGGGTCTCAGAAATCCCAAGGTAGCAACAGGCTGCTTTGGGGTTTTAGGCAGGTTTTGGGTAGCAGCAGCTCCTTGACTTAAATCACCACAGAAAATACTGGTCTCATGTTCATAAATGGTATCGCTACTTCCCTAACTCTAAAGTGTGGTTTTCTTTGTAGGCAGCCTCCTCTGAAGGCTTAAAAATGCAAGTTAATCCTTTTTTATTGGTAGAATATCCTCCTGGTGCGTCCAGTTATGACCAGGGTGTGAGGGGAGGGAGGGAGCTGCCTGGCTTTCTGCAGGGAGCAGGGTGGTGTCGAACACAGCATGGTCTGTCCCCTGGGCACAGGTGCCACCGGCTCTGGAGGAAGCAGTGGGGGAGCCCAAGAGTCTCCGTGTTGCTGTGGGGATGGATCCTGTGTCCATCTGCTCATTGTGCTGCCCTGGGAGCAGCCGGGTGGTGCGAGGTGCACAGGGCACTGGGATGGGAGGTGCTGCCCCATCCTAGCTGCACTCTTAGCCCTTTGCAAAGCTGCTTGAAAAGCCAAGTCATGACCTGTCTCCTCTGCCCACATTAACTGGGGTCAGGGGCAACTGTGCAGATGGAAGAGGCTGCTTCTTCCTCCCCAGCTGTCGTTAATTTTGCCCTCCCTTAGCCCTCCGTCCACCCAAGCAGCCTTTGGGGTGGCTGGCTTGGACACAGAGGTGGCTTTGGGATGGCTCTGTGCCCTGAGGTTGTCCGAGCTCCCTCCTCACTGTCTGCCAGTGCAGCAAAGTCCTGTTCAGTGTCTTTATCAATGACCTGGACGAAGGGATCGAGTGCACCCTGAGCAAGTTTGGGGATGACACCAAGCTGGGTGGGAGTGTGGATCTGCTTGAAGGAAGGGAGGCTCTGCAGAGGGATCTGGACAGGCTGGATCCATGGGCTGAGACCAACGGGATGAGAGTCAACAAGACCAAATGCTGAGTCCTGCCCTTGGGGCACAACAACCCCTGCAGTGTTCCAGGCTTGGGGCAGAGTGGCTGGAGAGCTGCCTGGAGGAGAAGGACCTGGGGGTGTTGGTTGACAGTGGCTGAACAGGAGCCAGAAGTGGCCCAGGTGGAGTCCTCAGCACAGGAAGGACCTGGATCTGTTGGAGTGAGTCCAGAGGAGGCCACGGAGATGATCCAAGGGCTGGAGCACCTCCTATGTGAGGACAGGCTGAGAGAGTTGGGGTTGTTTAGCCTGGAGAAGAGAAGGCTGTGGGGATACCTTAGAGCAGCCTCTCAGTACTGACAGGGGCTCCAGGAAAGCTGGGGACAGACTTTCTAGCAAGACCTGTTGTGACAGGATGAGGAGTAATCGTTTTAAATTAAGGAAGGGTAGATTTAGACTGGATATAATGAAGAAATGTTTGACCCTGAATGTGGGGAGGCATTGGCCCAGGTTGCCCAGGGAGACAGTGGCTGCCCCATCCCTGGAGCTGTTGAAGGCCAGGTTGGATGGGGCTTTGAGTATCCTGATCTGGTAAAGATGTCCCTACTCCTGCAGGGGGGTTGGAACTGGATGACCTGTAAAGGTCCCTTCTAACCCAAAGCGTTCAATGTTTCTATGACTCAGGCACTGACCAAGGCAGCTGCAGGAGCTGGAGGATGTGGTCTGGAAGGCAGCAGAGCTGACAGGCCTGATTCTGACTTTGAGTCCCGCTTTTTTTTTTGTCTTTTTTTTTCATGAGCTTGGCTTGTGAGAGGTTTTTCTCTCTTTGCAATAAACAAGGATTGTATGAAATGCTTCGTGTCTGGTGGTCTCTGCTGAGGATTCAGCATGTGCCTCGTGAGGAGGCGTGGTGGTGGTTTGCTTTGCTCGTGTTGTCACGTCTTTCTTCAATTATGGGATAAATAGGAATACCACAACCGCCCACTAAAGAGGAGCTGCCTGCCATGTCTTATCGTCCTGTCCAGAGGCCGTTGGAACAGCTTTACAACACCATTAAGTTTAAAACAAACACACACGAAAACCAGTCCCTCTGGATATGTTAGACCTGACCAGAAAATGTGCATTTCATTGCCTAAAAAGTGCTGGTAGACCTGGAAGAGGGCGTGAGCCAAAGGCAAGCAGGCCTGCAAAAGGCTTGGGTACAAGCTGAAATAGGGAAAGGATTTTTTCCACCCTTCCCCTTTCTCTTCCTGTGGCCAGCAGGGCGAGGGAGGGGATTCTCCCCCTCTGCTCTGCTCTCATGAGACCGCACCTGGATCCCTGTGTCTAATTCTGGAATCCCCAGCATAAGAAGGATGTGGAACTGTTGGAACGGGTCCAGAGGAGACCATGGAAATGACCCGAGGGCTGAAGCCCCTCTGTTATGAGGACAGGCTGAGAGAGTTGGGGTTGTTCAGCCTGGAGAAGAAAAGACTGTGGGGAGACCTCAGAGAAGCTTTGTAGTACTGAAAAGCACTCCAGGAAAGCTGGGGAGGGGCTCTTGGTCAGGGAGTGCAGGGATAGGATGAGGTGGAAGGATTATCAGGTGAAAGAGGGGAGATTGAGATGAGATCTTAGGGAGAAATGTTTTGCTGTGAGGGTGGGGAGGCCCTGGCCCAGGTTTCCCAGAGCAGTGGTGGCTGCCCCATCCCTGGAAGTGTTCAAGGCCAGGCTGGATGGGGCTTTGAGCCCCCTGATCCAGTGGGAGGTGTCCCTGCCCACGGCAGTGGGGTTGGAACTGGGTGGGCTTTAAGGTCCCTTCCAACTCAAACCATTCCATGATTCTGTCATTCTTCTGCTAAGAATTCCTGGGTAAAGACTTGAATTTCTGAGTGAAACCTGGGCATCAAGCTGGGGGACACCTTGTGCAGTGCAGGCACTGGAATGGCAGGCAGGAGTGGAGCAACAAGATTGGCAGAAGAATGTGGTGTGTTTTATTTGTATTTATTTTTGTTCTTAAAGTCTGGATCTTAGAGGCTGCAGTGGAGAGCTGCTGGGTGTCATCACCCCATGTGGATGCAGAGCCCTATCAAGGTCCTGCAGAGCTTTGGCTGGGCTGCTCTCCTGGGGGAATGTGGACAAGGGTGTTCCTCCTCTGGTTGTGTTGGTTGGCACAGAAGGGCAGGGATGATGGGGCTGTGTGGACCATGCATAGCTGGGGACCTTGGAGTTTGGCACTGCTTGGCTCATCCACCACCAGGAATCCACCACTGGCACCTCTGTACACGTGTGATCGGCAGGTCTGGCTTTGAGGGCTGCCCTGTCTGTGTGGATGTATCTCAAATGAGGGCTGGTAACACCCAACCCTCCATTTATACAACTCAGTACAAATTACAGACAGCAGGGCTCTGCTTTCATCCCTTCTTGGTGGGCTTGGCAGGAAAAGTGCTTGCCTTTTCCAGTGGGATTTTGAAGGCGTCCGTTAGTTTGCAGTGTTGATGATATCTTCTGGTGCTTGGAAGGATTTTGTCATCTGAGGCCAAGCCATGCAGTACAAGGATCCTGTGTTGGCCCTGACGTGCGGGGAAGGCTGGAGCAGAGCTGATTTCCACGGGTTTCAAAGAGCCGCACGGCAGAGAGGTGTGTAAAGAGTTATCTCCTCTTCTTTGGAGAAGTGTTTTGCCCTTGGATGACTGGCTCATTGTTAATGTGGAGCAATGATTTTTATTCAGCAACTTCCACGTATCCCACTGCTTCCCCTCCAAGAAAAACACAGCGAGTTGTCTCACCAGTTCCACCAGACTGGTCTCATGGAGCAAAACCTGGCTGGTAGCTCCATGCAGGGAGTGTTTTTGACTGTGAGGAGCTGAGTCACCATCAGTTGCTTGGTCAACAGCGACTGTGTGCGTTTTCTCTGTTTGTGGACAGTTTAAACTGCCAACTCTATCCCCTTTTTTAGATAAAAAGAGAGGTGGGGAACCCATACTTGATCAAATCAAAGAAAATTCTGCTATTCCAGGTAATATTAAAAGCATGGTAATGGCTGCACTTGTGAGCTCTGAAGTCAGTTCTTCCTCACCCATCCGATGGACATCTCTCTGCCCTCTGACTCCAGTTCCTGGGGCGCTCTGTTGTCATCACTGCAGTGTACTCCCCAGGTACTTCACAGCTGGTGTTTAAAGTAGTCTCTTACAATTTGTCTTCCAGGTTGAAAAGAATTAGTGTAAATTGGGCATTAGTCTGAAAGAGTGGTGTTTCTGCTCTGTGATGGAGTGCTGGTAATGAAGGCTGGGGAAGCAGCAGCACACTCCCTTCATCCCCACCTTTGCTGGGATGTGCAGCACTGGCAGCCTGAAGTGAAATTAATCACCGGGTTTTTGTCTTCTTTTACCAAAGGTCAAACTCTCTGAAGTGGCAAATGTGCCGTTGAGCTGAGCAGCCGGGTGCCAGCAGATGGGATGTTCTCTGTGTCACAGGGTTTGGTTGTGGTTAGGGAAAAAACTGCAGGAGAGAGGGGGGGGACAGAGGGAGCACCTCGTGAGTTCTGTCGTGCCTGAATGTCTTTTGGAGATCCCAACAGTGGAGAGGCACAAGGATCCCCACCTCACGGGAGGAACGACCCATCCCTGTTAGGATGGCAAGGCCAGGCCTTTGGCTTCCTCTGCAGAGGATGAATCTTTGGAGAGAGCAACTGGGTAGTTAAAGCCATGAGTTTCTCAGGATGTGCCATTGGCACCCTGCATGGGCAGGATGGGCCATGCTTTGCCCCAGTATCTGAGGCGTGCCTGGTGGGAGAAGACAACGTACTGGATCTTGTTCTGAGGTCCCACCTGGCTGCTACCAATGGTCCAACTTACACCCTGAGAGCTGGGTGGTTGAAAGGTGCCTGAACATTTTCAGCTGTGTGAGCAGGATGTGTTTAACATGCTCTGATTTCATCTGTAACCTTTGGATTCTGCTCATCCATGCAGAAGTTGCCTGCAGCAAGCGGGTTTCAGCTGCGAGGGCTGAGAACTGGGCTGGTGGTATCGGGCACGTCCAAACCTGTGTCAGCTCAAGCGACGTTTGTTGTTTCACCGTGGGCTGTGAAGGTCCCTGAGCCAGTGCTGGCTGTGTTTGTTAAAAGGAATGAGTCTAATCCAAGATGCAAAACTGTTGACAAACTGCTTTGGACTGTTTGCCTGTCGGATGCGATACGGTGGGGATCTGCAGGTTTCTGTATCCAGCATTAATTCATTTGACCCATAATATATGTCTCTGCATATGTCAGCCTGAAGCCTCCCAGCTTTCTACTGTAGCCATGTGTACACCAGTGCCAGTACCAGCGGTGACCAAGCTGCTGGTGTGGGTGGTCCTGGTGCCTGGTGGTGGCTTGGTCTGGCTGGGCTGGTCCCGGCACTACACCAGGGTTTTGTCTGGTGCAGCAGGAGGTGCTGTGCTCTTTGTTTTGCTTTTACATTTTGAGATTTCAAGCATGGGGGTGTTCATAAGGAGAATTCATGGTTATTTTTTTCCTGTCTGAGGAGTAGTCGTGCCAAAAATGCATTGGATAAAAGTGGGAGGGAAATGGAGACTGGGTTACTTTCCGAATTAACGCTCAGGTGGAGGGCAGAGCCTGGGGGATGGAGGATTCCCTGCGTCCTCCACTGTAGTGGAGCAAAGGAGCTTTGTAGAGGAGTGGTGGGGCTGAGGGAAGGTGAATAAGCCAAGCAGCCTGTGAGGCTCAGCAAGAGTCCCTGGCTGGCACTTGGGGCTGCAGGTGTCGGCGCCACAAGCTTGGATCTAGGAGCAGGCATCTTATCCATGCAGCTGGTGGAGGTTTCTTGATGGACTTGTGCTGTGGTGATGGGAGGAAATTCTGGTAGCCCTAGCTTGCTGCGGGAAGCCCTTGCCATGACTTCGGACATGTTGTACCTGTTTTTTCCCTGGTTGTCTGGGACCAGCCTGCACCACGTGCACAGAGCCTCCCTGGACACGTTCTTATCATCTGGCTTTTCCACGGCCTTTTACCATTTCCATGTACTGGTAGAAGGGAGAAGGTTTAATCCACTAAATCAGTCTGTACAAGAAATGGTCCTTTCTTCTTGTTCTCTCTTTTCATATCCTTCAGCTTCCCATCTACCAGCCCGTTTCGGGGTTCTGGGCTGGGCTGGCCTGTGCTCAGGGAGGAGGATGCCTGTGTTGGAGGAACAATGCTGTTTTCTTTTCTGCAGGCTGGCAGCAGCTGGTCTGATTAGTTCAAGTCTCCACAAGCTGGTAGAGATTGACTGGGCTAACGTTAAATTTGGGTAATCTGGTAATCTGGCTACTTGCATCAGCATCCTCCAAATATCGCTGCTCTTACTGGAGAGGTGGTTTAGAAGGAGCATGTGGAATCATAGAATTGCTTGGTTGGAAAAGACATTTGCGATCATTGAGTCCAACCCTAATGGATTACCACAGAATTGCCCCTGCACTGGTGCATTGACCCCAAAGAGGTGGGATGGGTGTTATGGCAAAGTGTTAGACTTTCTGGGGACCAAAGGCCCTCTCCTGCCTGCCCCAGTGGTCTCCAAATCCTACCTGTGGGGTTGGTGTGCCTCCCTGGCTCACAGCAGGGCTGCTGCCATCCTGCTTGGCCAGTGGCAGTGTGTACCACAGGGGTGAAGGACTTGCAGGGTTTTGGAAGCTGTATCCTCCTTTGAGGACACAAGAGGCTACACAGCAGCACAGATCTTACTGGCTTCAGTACAATGTTTAACTAAGGGCTGGAGCACTTCCCATACAAGGAGAGGCTGAGAGAGTTGGGGTTGTTCAGCCTGGAGAGGAGAAGGCTCTGGGTAGACCTTAGAGCAGCCTCCCAGTACTGAAAGGGGCTCCAGGAAAGCTGGGGAGGGGCTCTTGATCAGGGAGTGCAGGGATAGGATGAGGGGAACAGTTTTCAGGTGAAAGAGGGGAGATTGAGATGAGATCTTGGGGATAAATGTTTTGGTGTGAGGGTGGGGAGGCCCTGGCCCAGGTTTCCCAGAGCAGTGGTGGCTGCTCCATCCTTGGAGGTGTTCAAGGCCAGGCTGGATGGGTTTTTTAACCCCCTGACCCAGTGGGAGGTGTCCCTGCCCATGGCAGAGGTTTGGGACTGCATGGGCTTTGATGTCCCTTCTGACCTAAACCATTCCATGATTCTATGAAGGTGCTTGGAGAAGGGTGCACCTACCTGGCTAACTAAGGACCAACCCTCGATACCCTCCGTGCTGCGAGAGGCAGCCAGATCCCAGTGTCTGCTGAGACACGTTGATTAGCAAGGGACCCACAGGGTTTGTGTTGCTCAAGCCAGGTGGATCACTGCTAATATTATTTGATAGATGAAATTCAGGAAGAGTAACAAACTTTCCTAATTTTGCACTCAGCTCATGACACGTAGGGCTGTGTAATGAAAATGCAGCAGGATCCTTTATCATATGAGCCTCTGAAGGGCTGTTTTCAATAGTGAACAATCCTCACCCAGAAAGCAGCACAACCTCTGGGCTTGGGAGGGCTCCTGTCACCCAGGGGACACTCTGGAAGTAATACCTGAATGTGCATGGGCACCTTAGTCTGATTCCAAAGCTGACACCAAAAGGCTTTTCGAAGGAGAGGGATGGGCAGGGTATCAGGCTCAGGACACTGGTCCCAATGGACCATGAGTGGCTGTAGCCCTGGTCTGCACTGTGCCCTGCAGGTGTGTTCTGCCTGCAGCATCCCTACTCTTCTCCCCAGTCTCACCAATTTTTAGTTACTTTCTGAGAAGCAAAGAGCCCCAATAGCCTTTCCAAATCTCCTTTTGGAATTAGGAGCCTGCATTTCCTCCTGTAAAAGCTGAAGAACAAAATATCTGTCCCTGTGCAAGGTGTTGTCTCAGCAACCTCTCCTTGGGTCTCTCTTCCCTAAATGCTGCCACTTCTCATGTTTTAACATTTTTGCATCGTATCTGCATCTCCACTCATCCACTCCTTGCTCTGGGCAGAGAAAGTGAACCTGTAGGTGCAGCCATAACAAGGAAGGGTGCGGGTCCTGTGCTCAAGCCTCTGGCTGGAGAGTTTTTCCCCAGCCTATATGCCAAGGGTGTCAAACACACAGCTCCTGCTGTTCTCCTGCCCCTGCAGCGTAATGTGCATCATGCGCTGCACATATGCCCAGCACTGGCAGGAGCACAGGGACAGGGAGCTCGGCGCTGCTGCTGGGGAGAAACAAGGTGCTGTGCTGGATAAAACAAAGTGGAGGGCCAGATTCATCCTGCAGGCTGTGAGTTTGACACCTCTGGCATGTGCTGTGTGTGGGCAGTGGGTGCCCTGTTAGAGCTGCACAAGCTGGGGCAGCACAGAGAAGGGTTTTTTCCCGAGGGATACCTGTGGCAGAGACGAACCTGGAGCCTTGGTCCCCTGGGCTGTGCTGCCCAGATGTTGGCATCTCTGATGGTGGGATGTGAGCTCAGGGTCTTGCCTGAGACCAGACTCCAAGTCTCCTGGTGCTTGGGATCCAAGTTTGATTCAGCAGCCTCTGCTACCTTGGCGTAGCTACCTCTGGGAATATACAGTGGGTTTAATTCATCATCCACTTGTGAAGCTGTATGTGTAGCTGCTTGTGTTTGCAGGGTGTGTGTGTGAGCGGGGTGGCCGTGTCTCCGTGGGTGTGTTATCCTACAGAAATAACTTTGTATAATTAAACAGATATAGGGAGAGCTGCCATGGGAATGTCCCTGCAGATGAGGGTAAGCAGCGATAGGATGAACTGCTTTAAATTGGAAGGGGGAAGGTTTAGATTAGACATCAGGAAGAAATTCTTCACAATGAGGGTGGTGAGACACTGGCCCAGGTTGCCCAGATAAGTGGTGGCTGCCCCATCCCTGGAGGCCAGATTGGATGGGGCTTTAATCACCCTGATCCAGTGGGAGGTGTCCCTGCCCATGGCAGGGTGTTGGAACTGAGTGGGCTTTGAGGTCCCTTCGAAGTCAAACCATTCCATGATCCTATGATTCGGTGATATGTCTGCAAACCCTCTTGTATGAATAACTGCAGTTGAAGAATACCAGGCTAAGCAGCCCATCCAGGGATGGGATTGCTGTGCCTTTGAATGGAGGCTGGATTAGGTGGAACTGGAAAGTTCCTGCAGCACTTACAGCTGGGTGCTGAGCCTCCCAGGAGGGGCAGCTGCGGGGTTTATCCACTCTGGCATGAGGCTGCAGGGATGGCATGCTGGCTCAGGCAGAGTGGAGTGGGTGTGTGGTAGTGTGGAGCAGGGAGAAGGACTTCTGGTGTTCTGCTTTGCTGGATAAGGAGCTGGTTTGTTGTGCTCGCTGCTCCTGTTCCGGCTGTTGCAGTTCTCAAGGGATGCAGTCTGGCTCATCCCTGCTCAGCGAGAGGAGCTGCTGCAGCAGCCCGGCCCCTCTCCCATGTGCAGGGGCACAGCTGGGACCTCTTGCAACTTGAATCTCCCCATGGAGTCATTTACCCCCCTTTTGCAACTCGCCTGTCTGTCTGTACACTGGGGAGCACTCTTGCCTCTCTGTGCACATCCATGGAAGTGCTGCAGTGTGTGTGCTGCGCCGCATACTCGGGAGGTGTGGGGAGACCTTCCCAGCAGTGGTGCAGCTTTCCTCCTGCCCCTCAGCACTCACTTTGAAGGGATTTTGTGGACAAGCTGCAACTTCAGTTTGTAACCCTGATACATCAGCGGCTCAGTGGGCCAGAGTTGCTCCATCCAATGCTTTTGCCCAGCTGAGTGGTTTTGTTTTGGGGCAGAGAGAAGAGCTGATGTTAGTGCTGGTAGGGTGTTTTGAAGATATTTTACCCAGAGCAATTGTTGCCTTTCAAGGCTCTGCATGCTCAGTGTGAACAAGTGGAGTGACTTTGAGTCCCCTGCTTTTTGTGGGTGAAGCTTTCAGCAGCAAAAATGTACCTTTTTCTTTTTCCTTTCTCAGATGAGAGAGGAAGGAAGGCAACTCAGGATGACTGCTGATGCGCTGAGTGGTTGTGGAGCAAAAGCTCCTCTTTGGAAATGTTCATGGATTTTTTTTCTTTGCTGGAGCTATAGAGCTTCCCAAGAGCCTGGTGGCATTTGGGTACCTTGACACAGCAATGCTCTCGCTAGTTTTGATGTCTGCCCCTCCCTGAGCTGCCCCCCAGAGCCCTGTTTCACAGGTGACGAGTTTGGATGTGACATGGGTTTTGTCTGGCAAGGACCACCCTTGCCTGGCTGCCAACAGACAGGCACTGGGCTCCATCCCCCGAGGCTGCTCCCAACTGAAGAGGATGCTTGAGGCTTGTTTTTCTTCTGTGGGTGTCTTTTTCTGCCTGAAAAAAGATGCAGTGAAGTTAGAGATGCTGAATTAAAACTATCCATGGCTTATGACTAATTGATTTGATGGTGCTCAGCAGAGGAACCCTCCTTGAGCTGGTCACAGGTCCAGGCTGGGTGACAGTGACCACAGGAATTGCCGTCTCTGCTGTGCTGGAGTGGGTGTGTGGCAGCTGGCTCCACCTTGATGAAACAGGTGGCAGGAGATTAAAGTGCTCTGACCTGCTAGTTGGCGAGATGGGATGAAAGGAGCGGTCTCAAACCTGGGATCCAACTGCTGCCATTGGAGGCTGTGGTTATCTCCCGACCAAAATATGCTCCCTTGCAGTTCCAGGAGAGCAAGTAGGGATTGCCAGTCTTGCTCTTTTTTAAAGTGTTTCAGAAACACGCAGGGGAGGCAGACTCGCACGCTGCTGACAACGGGGAGAAGTATGTGGGATGTTTTTTCCTCTGCCAGTGCCATTCAGGGCAGGAAGGACCAGCTTTTGAGCCCGTCTGGTAGTGCAAGTGATGTGGAGGAGCTGAGCGTTTTATGCTGTCCTCAGTCAGATGCAGGGGTCTGGGTACCCGGTTCTCTCCATTCCTGGAGTTTTCCGAATGCCATTCAGCTTTTTGTTGCTATTCTGGGTACTTTTTGAAGAAGGGCAGTGAACCAAGTGTGCACCTCTGTCTTAAACAAATGCACAGTGTGTCATCTCTGGAGCAGCAGCATGGCCGAGCCTGGGCAGAGCTGCTAGGTTGAAAGTAGTTTGGTTGCAGCCAAGGAGATAAGAAACTTCCTCAGTATCAGCAGAGTCTGCCGTGGGTGCTTGCAGAGGGGCAGCGATGTGCTGGGAGAGGTCTCCTGTTCTTCCCAAGATCCAGCAGCCCTTCCTCTTACCAAAGCATTTACCGGTTGCTCCACCTGATTGTTGCTGTTATTCAGCCCCTGCATTTTGAGGAATATCTAATGAGAGAGGTCCTTGGTGGGACTAGAGGCTGAGGGCAGGCAGCAATGCAGGGGTCCTGGTGAGACGCTGAGCATGGATGTCTGGGATGCAAGGCCTGCTGGAAGCTCTGGAGAACTCTAGCTGTGAAGTTTGGAGCTGTCATGAACTGATCAAAACCACATTATCTACATTTGTTAGATTTCATAAAGGGACCTTCTCACTTCTTGGGACATTATTATGAGGCTGTGACCACCATGCCCTCATCTGATGCAGAAGGAGGTAGCTCTGAGCTGAGAGGAGTAAGGGGTGGGAATGAGCAGCCATGGGGAACTGCGCTGGTGGTCCCGTCCGGCGCTGCCGCTCAGAGGTGTTCCTGGCGGCCCGAGGGAGCGGCGTGGTGTTAAATATCATTTTAATGTGGACAGCATCCCCCTAAATGAAGCAGAACGCAATATGAGATGAATCAAAACTGTGCTAATGGTGGAAAATGCACATGGTTTTAAAAACTAATATTTCTATGGGACTCAGCTCGTGCGTCACACGAGATGAAAGGTTGGCCCTTTGCTCAGCCAGAGACGACAGGAGCAAAACTCCTGGCTGCTGAAATGTCCCCTGAGGAATGTAGAGTGGTGGGGCAGGAGAGGGAGGGAGAAGAGCTGTTCCATGGGGGAGAGGAAGAGGTTTGCTGAAGGGATGCTCAACCCATGCTGCCTTCTGATCACCAGTGATGAAAAAAAGGGGATGGGGGAGAGGGGAGGGAGAAATCTTCTATTGCCATCATTTTGTGGCACAAAGGACAAGTCAGGCTTCTCTTCTCCTTTAGAGCACTCCCATCCTCTGGATTTAAACACTGGCTTTAAGAGGAGAATAAAAAAATAATGAGGACATGGATAGATGGTTTCTTTTTATCTCTACAGCTGAAGAGATAAATGTGACATTAATTATGTGACATGGCTTTGAAAAACATTATATATCTGTTTTTTTTAAAAGGGGGTTTCAGATTTCTGTCTGGGACTAATAAAGAAGGACAACTTAAAAAAAAACTTTAAAGATGATCTGTAGGGAGAGTTTGTGTCTTAATTTTCTCTTCTGTAGATGAAGCTTGTTCAGCTCTCCTGTCGGTTGCATACAGTGAGTGTGTTTGAAGGATGTGCTGAGAGAGGGAAAACCAGGGCAGTGTGTGAAGTTTAATAGGAGAATATTGGTTTTCGGATGGGTGAGGGGTGAGCTGGGGCCACGGGAGGGGGAATGGCTGAGCTCTTCACCCCTCTGTCCCGAGGAGGGAGGAAATCAGCACACTTAGCATCACTGAGAAAGCAGTTTGTGTGTTTTTCTCGAGGGCTGCAGGCATCTGCCTCCTGAGCTTGGTTCCAATAGAGTGGGCAGAGAGTCAGGGTGGAGGAAGTTAAGGGTCGAGGATGAGGCAGTGGCTTAGCTTCCATCCCCATCCTGGCTGTGGGCTGGGCACCTCCCACCAACTCTGCTCCAGGCTGGCTGGAGGAGTTGGAGGTTTTGCTTTCTGCAAAGTCTCAGTGGAGCTGGAGACTTGGCTGGGTGTCGAGTCTCTTTGCTGCTCTGCAAAGCTCAGCCAGCACTGCCAACGAGTTTGCTGATGGCCCATCCAGTGCGCCGGTAGACACCCGGGAAGGCCAGATCCTGGTGCCAGAGCCAAAGTGGGGCCAGGGCTGTGCGAGGAGACAGGGGGCAGTGGAGTCTCAGGCACCCTCTGGAAGGAAATCTTCATCCACAGACAAAGAAACTGGTTCTAAATAAATATTTAAATTAAATTGGACTTCTTCAATAGAGATTTCGTGCAGATCACTTGGAGGATGCCATGGCAAGGTCTGTCTTGTGCCAGTGACCTTTAGTGTCAGGTAAAGGTGGACTTGTGGAAGTAGGAGAGAAGAGCACCTGTGTGTGGGCTTCTGCTTACAGAAACCCAGCGGTTCTCCTTCATGGATCTTCGGGGTGCTGACCCAGCAGGGGCCGGGCAGCAGGGTTTTGAAAGGAATAATAAATGGGGTTTGTGCCTGGAAGTGGTTGCGAGGCAGCCAGGTGTTTTCCTGCCCTTCTCCTCCCCAGTAGCTTGGGGGTCTCCTGGTCAGGGAAGGGACCCGCAGCAGGGAGGGCTCTGGGGCTGTGAGCATGCCCCGCTCAGAAGCGGAAAACCCTGTCATTTTCCAGTGCCAGAGTCCTGGCGCAGCAGTTGGAACCTCAGGTTGCGGCACGGCAGGCGGTAGCGGCGCGGAGGGAGGTTTCATTGGGCAGAACAACACCGTATGGCCGTGGTGGCTGTGGCTTTCGTCATTAATTTGGGCTTTTGACCCATCTCTGTGTCCCCTGTGCATTCCTCTGGAGTGGCTGTGTTGCGGCTGCAGCAGTGGCCGCTTGCTGGGGGGAAACAGCTGGTCCAGGTTGCTCCACTGGGAATTGGTGCCGGTGGCTCGGGATGGCTCCAGCCTTGTGGATGGTGCTGGGGATCCACACCATGCGATGCGTTCTGTGCACTGGAGGCCAGGATCTGTAAACTCCACGTCTGCAGGGCTCAAGCCTGCATCAGATGATGCCTCTAAAAACTGAGCTTGCTGCATGGTACACCAAAATGTTCTTGAGGTTGAGGTGCATTCCTGCTCTTTCCTCTGCCATGAGCACCTGAAGAGCAGCCTGCAGAGAGGGAATTGCCATTTTCCAAGGGCAAAGCTTTCCAAAGTTGATCTCCCTCTGCTGCCATTCAGTGAGGAACTGGCTGCTCTGCACTCTGTGTGGAGCCGGGGGGCTCTGCAGGTCCTGCTCCTCTGCAGGGCGGATGCCGGAGCTCAGATTTTCTCCCACTCAGGCATCCCTGGCCATGTGCTGCAGGGCCTCTGTGCAGGCAGAGCAGCTTGGTGGGAGCTCTGCTTCTAACGTGTACTGGCAGGAGCTTCCTCTCCCTTTTCGCTATTTCTCCCTGCAATGGGCATTTCTTGTGGGCAAAAGGGTACCTAAGGGTGTGGAGCAGAGGAGGCTGTAATGTCACTGCTGCTGTGCTCATCAACATCTGTCTCAGCTGGTGGCACAAGGGGTGTTGCACTTTGTAGTCACCGTTGGACGTGTGCAGGGGAGATGGGGAGTGCAGAGATATGGAAATGAAGAGGGCGGCATGGGAACGATGGGCACCGCAGGGAGAGGCAGCAGGGAAACATCCTCGGGACAAAGGGGGGAGGAGGGAGATTCCCGCTGGCGTCAGAATCCTCTCCCTCCCTCCAGCAGGAAATAAATTTTGGAAAGACATCCCAGAGAAAGGCGCTGCTGAGTTTGGGTGGGTTGGGTGTCTGGAGTACATGGTGGCTTTGTGATTTTTATAACCTTCATCTGTGCGCTTGCTGATGAAAGGCTAATAACTCCCTTATGGGATCTCTTGAGGGGGGTTGCATCTTGCTGCCAGAGATGGGCTGCAGGGAGAAGTCAGGCAGCTCAGACCCCTTCTGCAGGGAGAGTTTTTCTCCTACCCTGTGCATGCTGGCCTTGCCCATCAGACCCTTGGTGTCTTCCCAAGGTGAGGTGATGCTGTGGTTCTCCTTCTCCTCCACCCTGATTGAGGGTGGCCAGGCAGGCTGCAGGACCTGCCAGGGGAAGAACAGGATTAGGTCACCCTCTGTGGTGGCTCCTGCTGTGTGGTGGCTGCGGTTGGCAGTGGTGGCCCTGCGTAACCACCACAGCAGGTCCTGCTAATATTTGCTTTATGACCTATCTTTGATAATGTTTTGTGTGTGCCCGGCACGGCCCTATAACTCAGCAGCGCCGTTCCAGGCAGCATAATTTTAGACCAACAATAACAAAAATAAATCACTCCACACTTTCCGTTGAGTATATATTTAGCCATTACTGTACATGAACCACCAAGAGAAAATGATGTGTTTATTGGGGGCCAGCCTTGCACCTCCCAGCACGTGCCTCCAGTGCTCCCCACACCCCGTGATGCTCGGTCACGCTGGGATGCAGAGCCCAGGGTCACCCCTCCGGGTACCTGTCAGAGTCTCGGTAAATCGTGGCGATCTCTGTGCCCTTGCCCAGCGTGGGCTTGAACTTTCTCTTGAACACAGGGGCTCAGTTGGACTCAGCAGAGCCCACCCAGAAGGTTTTGGCAAGGGGAAAGGGGGAAGCACAGAGATGGCCCCCACGCAGGGCTCCCCTTCCTGCTGGCGCGGCCAAACACAGACTCTCATTTACGCTCGGGAGCAGCATCCCTTCTCCTGCCGGCTGCCTCCCCAGCCTCCTCCCAGCTGTTATTTTAAACACGCCATCCTTGGCGACCGCCTTCCAGCTCCAAAGTTTTCTGAGAAAATAAAAGCGTGTGAGCCTGCAGGGTTGTTCTTCCCTGCTGTGCTCGGGGAGGCTGCAGGCTGCCCTTCACTGCTGCTTCCAGCCTGTTCTCCTGGCAGCTCGTGGCAGTACCTGCTCATCGGCTTAAAATCCTCACACATGGCCACTGTCGGCTGCTGCAGGAGGATCCCAGGAGCACCTCCTGCTGCAAGGGGAGATGATAGAATGGTTTGACTGGGAAGGGACTTTACAGTTCCAACCCCCTGCCATAGGCAGGGACAACTCTCAGGCTGCTCAAGACCCCATTCAACCTTGGCCTTGAACACCTCCAGGGATGGGGCACCCACAACTTCCCTGGGCAACCTAGGCCAGGGCCTCAGCATCTCATAATTCCTCATAATGAGGAATTTCTTCCTGATGTCTAATCAGGAAGATTAGACAGGTGGTTGAGTGCCCATCCCTGGAGGGGTTTAAAATGCAGGTAGGTGAGATGCTCAGGGATCTGCTTCAGTAGCGGACAGGGATAGCTGGACTTGATGATCTGAAAGGTCTTTTCCAATCAAGTGATTCTATGGTTCTATGACCCTGACATAGTCTGCTGAGCATCTATCTTGTGGCTGCCCACCCAAGCCTGGAAAAGCACGGAGGGCTAGGAATGCTCCTGGAGGGCACGGTGATGGGCTCTGGGGTGTTGTGGTCTAAACTTCTGCCTCCAAAAGCAGAGTAGTCCTGGGGCTTGGCACCAGGCTGGTCCTCTGGAAGAGACGCTGTCTCAGCTCAGCTGGTGGCCTCGGGCAGCCTCTTGGCCTCTGTGGGCTGGAGAGCCCTGGCTTAGATGCCAAGCCCGTGCAAACTGCCCGACTTTCCTTCCATATGAGCCCAGCCCTAGAGCAGCCTCACGCTTTGCTTGGGTGGAGCAGTGCTGCAGCATGAGTAATCATCCAACCCAAACTAGAACTTGGCTCTTCTGCCTGCAGCAAGTCCTTCACTTGATCGTGCTCTGCTCTGTGGGCAGTCTGTTTTTCACCAGGACACCCACCAGAAGAGCATGTGGGAGTGATTCTCACTGTTTTAAGCCCCGTGTGGTGCTAGGACCAGGATTAGATATTGCAAAACCTTTGAGGATGTTTTGCCCTCCCCACAGTGCCTTGACCTCCCCTCCAGCTCTTGGCCCATATGGGTACACAGAGATGAAGAAAGCTGCCAAAGCTGCCAACCTCTTGAGTCAGATTTATGGTCCTGCTGCACTGTTTCTTAGTTGTGGGGATTGTCTCCCATCTTCATTGACCCCCAATGGGACCTCTCTTCAAAATCTCATGGGGGTCCATCACAACAGAGCAGGGGATGCAGAGGGCAGGGTGGTGGATTGCTCTTGGGCCTGGAGCAGCCTGAGCAGACATCTCAGTCAGTTGGGCATCCTCACGGTGAGTGACCAGCCCAAGGAGGAGAACAAGTGCACATCAAAGAGCATTTTTTTGTGGGAGCATCTTGCTCTGATTTCAGGACAGAGGTTGCTGGTGGATCTCAGTGGAGAACGAGGTGACTGTGGCTTCCAGAGCACCCAAGAGCCGTGCGTGGAGTTGCTTTTGAAAGTGGCTGGCCCTTGTTTCCCTTTGGGGCTGGCTGGGACTCCCTCATCCAGAGCCAGGAGATGTATCTGCTTCTGTGGTATTCACCAGAAGTTAGACCATGGAAATGATGGCTTTATCAAGTCTCTCCCCTCTAGACAGTTTGGCCTGGAAGCATGCTGAGGTCTGGCCTTACCGCGCTGGTTATGGAATCATCTGTCTTTGCTTCAAGGCCTTGACAATGTGGGCATTGTCACAGTAGCCCCTAGAAGCCAATGTCAAGGTTTCTTTTGGCATCAGGTGAATTTCAGGTAAGAACTGTAGTTGCTGCTCAGTACTGTAAACCTCATCTCTTTGCTCCTGAGCTCAAACTTGCTGCTTTAGACAATAAATGATGTGCAGCAGTGAAACACAAGCGGGTCAGGTTCAAGAACACTCAAGCATTTGCTGGAGCGCGTCCAGGGCAGGGTGTCGAGGCTGGGGAAGGGGCTGGAGAACAAGTCCTATGAGGAGCTGCTGAGGGACCTGGGGTTGTTTAGCCTGGAGAAGAGGAGACTGAGGGGAGACCTCATCACTCTCTACAACTGCCTCAAAGGAGGCTGTGGTGAGGTGGGTGTTGGTCTCTCCTCCCAAGTGACAGGTAACGGGATGAGAGAAAATGGTTTCAAGTTGTTGCACCTGGGGAGGTTCAGACTGGAGATCAGGAAAAATTTCTTCACCGAAAGGGTGGTCAGGCATTGGAATGGCTGCCCAGGGCAGTGGCTGAGTCCCTGTACATGGAGGAGTTTAAAAAAGCAGTAGATGACTTTCTTAGGGACATGGTGTAGTAAAGGCACAGGTACGGTTGGTCTTGGTGATCTCAGAGGTCTTTTTCAACCAGATGATTCTATGATTTGCAGTCAAATATCAATGTCAGCCCAGTTCATCGCCCGCTGCCGGTGAAGTTGGTCGGATTTGGACGGAAGCTGTGCCTGGGATCAGGCTGTGCCCCTGCACATGCTCAGTAGCTGCTGCCCTGCGCGGGTCTCTCCGCTGCAGCAGTCCCAGACGGGCAGCGCTTGGCCTGGTGGCAGAGACTGGGTTGTGCGTGTGGCCTCAGCCAGGCAGGAGCTGTGCTGGGGGATCGTGGCTGGGCAGGAATGGCAGGTGGGCTAAGGTGGTCTCTGCACCGGGTACAGAGAGCAGCCCCGGGCACGGCATGGAGAGGAGTCCTGAATCATAGAGTCATGGCATTGCCTGGTTGGAAAAGATCTTTGAGATCATTGAGTACTATTGTATCTGTTGATTACTGAATCAAATCCCTGAGAAATCTCTCTGCCCATATTTTAACCCCCCCAGGGATGGTGACTCCATCACCTCCCCGGGCAGTCTCTGCCAGGGCCTGAGAACCCTTTCAGTGAAGAAATTTTTCCTGATATCCAATTCAACCCTCCCCTGGTGCAGCTTGAGGCCATTTCCTCTCATCCTGTTGCCTGTCACTTGGGAGGAGAGACCAATATCCACCTCACTACAACCTCCTGTCAGGCAGTTGTAGACAGTGCTGAGGTCTCCCCTCAGCCTCCTCTTCTCAGGCTGAACCACCCCAGGTCCCTCAGCTGCTTCTGGTAAGACATCCCGAGATGTCCACTGACCTCTGGGATGTACATGGAGCCAACCCATGTTGCTGCCTTGCTGGCTGGGGTATGGGTGTTGTTGCTGAGTTTACATGGATGGAGCTGTGTGGTCTACAGGGACGATGCTGAAGGGGTCTGTGTGCACCATCACGGGAGGGCCAGGCAGTGGCTCTGCCCTGCCCGGCTGTGGAGCTCCTGGCTCCATCCCCAGTTCAGAGCTGAATCCCAGAGTGACCCTGCCCTCATCTCTGTGGATCTGCCTGCGGAGCACCAGGTCTGATCCTGACCCTTACTTGTAGGTTGACATCCCAGCATGTCCTGGGATCTGCCTCATCACCTCTGGCTTGCTGGTGATCTGGACTCTTGGTTCAACTTGGCCATGATCTTGACCTACTCGTCTCCTCCCTTGGGACTGTCGAGTGGTTCTGCCCTGCTGGCTTTGGGGTCCCCTCATCTCCTGCCTCTCTCTGTGCCCCAGCAATTCCCACTGAGGCTTGGGAGCAAGCTGAAAGTGCTGCTCAGGGCTGGCAGCAGCCTCCCCGGCATCTGCTGCAGCGACAAAGCTGTGAAAACACAGAACTTTGCAGGGATCACCTTCAAAATGCTTCCAGACACCTCCAGTGCCATGGGAGAGAAGGTTCTTGCACTGGGTCATGATGAGGTCTTCCCAACTAAGCAATGATGTTGCAGGTTTGCTGTGGTGCTTTCCCCTCACCTGGAGCTATGCTGGACTGAGCCGGGTCCTGCCACAGTGGAACTTGGTCACAGCTTGGCTGGAGATCAGCGCAGAGGGGCAGCTGGAGCAGGGTGTTCTGCTCAGAAGTGGTGCAGGAGGGTGCCAAGCTCCCTGCAGAATCACATGAGCATCAAAAGGCCGCAGAGAGCAGAGGGACCCCAGGGTACCTGCTGTCTGCTGGATCGTGTTGGTCTCCTTGGAGAGGAGCTGCCCTTGGCCTTGGCTCCTGCTGACCTCTCCCACCTTGGACACAGTGCCCATGCTGGAGCAGGACTGCTCCTGGAGAGGCAGGGGCTGACAGAACATCCTGTCTAAGTGCAGCCAAGCTGTTGGCAGGAGTTGGGATTTACAGAACCCAGCTGAGCTCTTGCTGCTACTTCTCTTTGGCCAAGAACTTGGGAGCAAGAAGTGAAGAGCTGGGGGTCCAAAGGAAAGTAAACACTGGTGAATACGCAGTGTGATGGGTGCCTGGTGGCAAGGAGCAGAGGGGCAGTGGGGCAGACAGGGTGCCCAGGGCACGGCAGCCCACGAGCTGGGTCGGCACCCAGCAGGTGCCAGCAGGGCAGACATCCTTCCTTGGATGTCTGGGGCACGTGGAGGGAGAGCTTGTTCTCTACTGTGATAATGGACCAAACCATCCATCTCCTCTCCCATCTGCTGAGCCCTGGGCAGCAGGAGCTGGTCCATCCTCCAAGGCCGGCACTTCTTGAGAGAGCAAATACTGCGCGTGCAACTGCAAGGCAGCCTGGTGTCTGCTCCATTTTAAAAATAACTGTTGTTGAGCTCTGTTCCCATCCTCTTCTTGGGAAAGGAATTTATTACTGATGTGCCTGTAAAATCAGTTGAGCGCTTTCTTTCCTCCCTCTTGCTGATATGGATGTGGCAGTGACGGGCGGGAAGGTTTGGTTCCCTGGGGAGCAGAGAGCTCACAGCCGTCCTCAGCGAGGCTTTCAGATGCTGTGAGGGCTGATCAGGGAGCACGGGACAAATGAGTTGCTGTGATTGTGCCTCTGCAGGAGGATCTAACTGAATTTCTTGCCTCTGACATGACAACATAAACTCCAAACCTCCAGAGCCACCCTGGTGCTGCTGCCCCCGCCCGCTGCACTGGAGCAGGGGCTGCGTTTTAATGTGTGTGTGGATCATGAATCTGGGTGCAAAGCGTGCCAGTTCGTGTGGATCGGTGCATGTAGTTGCTTTTTACCCTAGAAACATAATTTTTTTGTCTTTCTTTTGGCAGTCTTTTCCTCAAAAACTCAGGAAGAGCCAGAGGATTCTGATTCTTTCAATTCTAGGTTTAAAGAATGTAAGTTCTTAATTTTTGAAAGTCTCTTTCTTCCTAAGATTGGGTTCTCAGTGTCTTTAAGCAAAACAAAACCAAAGGATCAGGCTTTCCCTCCCAGCCATTCCTGGTTCATTCGTGTTGGGATGTCGTGTCTGTTGGTTCTTAGGAATCTTTGTGGTTTCTAAAGCACAGACAGTGTTTGCATTTCTGCTGTGGGAGAACAAGGCAGTGGAAGATGATGTGTTTTGAGAGGAAAAAAATCCTCATGTGTGTTCTGCCTGAACATACTCTGTCACCCTGGATTAAGACAAGAGACGAGTTTGTGGTGGTCAAGAGAAAGAGCCTATCTGTGAGCAAGATCAGTGGGACAGTGGCCATCACATTCACCTGCATTTTCTGGTGCCAGGCTTTCAGCAAAGACCTGGAAGGCTGTGAGGTTTGGTTTCCAAAGCCACAGAAGAAAGGATTCCTCCTCAAGCCATCACTGTTGGGGTGGGACACAGCCAGGCTGTGGTGGGCAGTGCCCACTGGTGTTCCTGGGTTAGCCCTGGGCTAACCCCAGTGCATTTACCCTGGTGCTGTTCTGCTTTCCCCAGCCAGCCTGGCCAGCTGTGCACTGGGCTGGGTATTCTGGGTGTGCTGAGGCTCAGGAGGCTCTTAGCTGAGGAGAGGTGGTGCTTCAAGCCACCTTTGCTCGTTCAAAGATTGCTGGGGGCAGCAGGCAGAGGTGTCCTCCCTTGGACAGATGAGGAGAAGTGTCTCACTTGTCTGCTGGACTAGCTGCCAGGGCTGGATAGGCCTGTCTCCTCATCCCAGGGAATGGTCTAGGTTTTTCCTGGTGCTTGCTTTCTGCAGTTGTGCTGAGGCACCGGAGCTGGGTGGGATCCCTTTGGCCTGCGCTACCTGTCCTCTGTGCTGTCCTGTCTTTGTGTCTTTGGTGGCTGCTCAGCCCAGGAGTTATTCTGGCATTTCCATGCTGGGCTTTCAGCTGCTCTCCTGGAGGAAGCTCCCATTACCTTTTCTCAACGCATCATAAATGCTTGCTGCCTCCTTCCTCCCAGCCGGGAGCCAGCACCAGACAGATTTACCCCAAGAGAAGATGCCTCCCTCTCAGACCTGGTAGATTTTCATCCCTGATTTCGTTCTCAGGTGCCTGTCTGTGCAAACATGGCCTGGTTTGCCCAGGGGCTCCTGTATGTGACAAGCACGTGGGGCAGTTCTGCCATGTGCCCTCCTGCCCCACATGCTTGCATGTCAGTGACTGCCAGTGTGGGCTGGGCAGCCCTGCCAGGGGGAAAACTTGGCATTTTTCTAGCTAATGCTTGCATTTTGGGGATGCATTTTGAAAGGGCATTTTTGGAATGCCAGCATGCTCTGCAGGCTCTGTGCTTGAGATGGCTCTCTCGTGGTGGACCAGGTGGTCTGCTCTGGATGCAACTGCTCTGTAGTACCCTTTCTGCGTCCCTGGGGATTTCAGTGCTGGTTTTGGACTTGTGAGGGCACTTGGGAGTGCTGGCTGTTAACCAGAGTAAACTGCATTTAGGCAGCAGGAGTCTGGCAGGAATGGGTGGGAGCCTGAAGATGGCTGGAGAAAGGAGGCATCATTGTTTTGTCAAGCATTGGAATGGACTGCCCAGGGAGGGGTTGAGTCACCATCCCTGGAGGTGTTTAAAAGACGAGTAGATGTCATTCATGGGGACATGGTCCACTGGCAAATTTAGCAGGACTGGATTGATGGTTGGACTTGATGATCTTAAAGGTCTTTTCCAACTGAAATCATTCTGTGATTCTATGATTCTATCCCATGGCTGGGATGAGGTAGCTTTGGCAAGCTGGGATCGACACTTCCTACACGTTTGTTTAGCATTCAGCCTAGTGAGGCCCAGATTTTAATTTAGAGCACATCACTTGGCCATCCTCCCTGTGGTGAACCCTGCAGAAAAGGAGGGCTGTCAGCTCCCCCGGCCCTGCTTGGTGGTAATGACTCCTTGTGCCCTTTTAGCTCTGCAGAAGATTGGTGCTGCAATTATGTTTGTTTCTGTAGTTCTTGTTCTTAATTACAGGGACGAGTTGTAATGAAAGCTCAAGGTGTCACCAGCTTTGCTGTTGCTGTTCTCTTCTGTGACAATGACAGCAAGTCAGCTGCTGTTTCCACTTTTCTTTGCTGGTCAGTGGAGAGGGCAGGGACATCCCTTGTCCTCCAGGCCTTCTTGGACGTGGGTCATTGGGACCAACTGGAAACCAGGTGTGCACCTTTCCTGGGATGCTTCCACGTACTGCATTGGCAAGAGCCCACACAGCAGCCAGGTGAGGACAAACGAGGATGGCATCGTTACACGGAGGTGCAGGACAAATGTCTGAGTGGAGATGATGCACGTCCTGCTGCCACGGCCTGCATCGCTTGAAGATTCAGGGTTAGAGTGATTGATGAGTTTAATTCCATCTGGTGTTCCCTTCCGGATTTCAGCTGCTGGATTGCTCAGTGCTAACCACAAAGTGTGCTGGTACCCAAAAACATCTTGCTGTGACGATGGAGAGCCAAACGTATCCAGACGATCCGTGTCTCGCATGTGAAAGCAATGTGTGCTTTGCTGTGCTCTTCCTGCTGCCCGTGGGTGCCCAACCTGCTGTTCCTCCATTTGATGGTGCCTCTGACACACGGCGTGAATGAGAATGAAAATAATTGCTTGCTTATTATTTTTGCACAAACAAAACTTGACTGCTGGGTAGCTGCAAGGTGATGAACAAGATTTGGCGGTAGTATTTGTGTAAATACCTTGCTCTCCTCGATAATGATCTAGAGAGCTCCTCCCTGCCTCAGGCACTGCTATCTATTCAGGTTTATGTTAAATGTAAAAGTGATAAAATGGATGTTTCTTAAATCTCTCTGACTTCAAATATGTTCATACTTTGGAGCGCTGGAGCAGCAAAAAATGAGGCAGATGAGGAGGCACCTCTGCAGCTGGGCTGGGAGAGCGGCGGGGTTGGGCAAACACAGGCAGAGCTGGGGACAGGATCCCTCTCCTCTTTCCAAGCATATGGCTTAACTATTCAACAGTTGGAAGAGGAGGGAGTGGAGTTAGCAAATAGAGCAGACAATTGAATAACCCCAGATTTGAGCAGGAATTGTGAATGCTGCGATCTGGTTGGAGTTCCATCCTCGCCGCCCAGAGGTGAAGATGATCAGAACAAGGCTGTTGAGGATGCTCTGCTTCCTCCCTGAGCAGGCTGAGGCTTGGAGGCTGTCCCTGGTCGTGGGAAGTTCTGGGGGGCCTCTCTGCCAAGGATGCTGCATTTGGGTAGCTCTGTGGAGGTGGCTCGACGGCAACCCTACAAGGTCTCCCTTCCGCACTCAGGTGGATGTTCAGCTCAGAGCAGTTTGTGGTGACTGTTGAGAGACACCCCTGGACTTTTTCCTGTTCCAGGGGGGGCACCTGAGGCTTTCTCTGCAAAAGAGCTTCCCTTCAGAAACTCACCAATAGATTTCAGGATGACCTCTTGCTCTGGTCTGAAGTAGGATTGGGGTTTGCATTTCTTTTTCATCTCCACTGAGAGTCTGCCCAGATTATTCTCAAGGGTTATCAGACAATAACACCTACGTTCTCCAAAATGGGATCACATCTCTGACTGAAGTGTTATGGAAAGTCTGGTGATTCCAGTCCATTCCTCCTCAGGCAGCAGCTGCTGGGAGCCCCAGAATGAAAGGGAATGGGATGAGAGTGTGCTGGTAATCAGGATGGAGCTCTCCTCCTGCAAATAAGTGCTTTGAAACTTGGGTGACCAGGAAATTGATAATTTCCATGTGTTAGTGCTGGGCCTTTGTGAAAGCACGCGATGGTTTTGCTCACTCCAGGTGGGACTCCCAGTGGGGCTGCGGCTCTCCCAGCAGCATCCCTGAGGAGGAGGTGGCTGGGATGGCCCTGCAGCACTGAAGCTGGGGTTATGAAGTGTCTGCCCTGGTGTGTCAGCCTGGTCCGGTGGCCGCTGCGTGGAGGGTGCTTGCTGGCCCCGTGCTGTGCTGCCAGGGGTGGCTGGCGCGCAGAGTGGGGGTGGCCAGGCTGCTGGCACCATGGAGCTGGCAGAGGATGTCCAGGGGTGATGGGGAAGGGCCAACCACTGCTTTGGAAATAAAGGCAGGGAATCAACCTGTCCACCGTGCCCTGGGCTGCATCCAAAGCAATGAGACCAGCAGGGCGAGGGAGGGGATTCTGCTCTTCTGCTCCGCTCTGGTGAGACCCCACCTGGAGCCCTGTGTCCAGTGCTGGAATCCTCAGTGCAAGAAGAATATTGAGCTGGTGGAGCAAGTCCAGAGGAGGCCATGGAGATGATCTGAGGGCTGGAGCACCTCCTGTATGAGGACAGGCTGAGAGAGCTGGGGTTGTTCATCCTGGAGAAAAGAAGGCTGCGAGGAAACCTTCGAGCAGCCTCCCGGTACTGAAAGGGGCTCCAGGAGAGCTAAGGACAGACTTTTCAGCAAGGCTTGTTGTGACAGGACAAGGAGTTTTAAACTAAGAAAGAGGATATTTGGAGTGGATATAATGAAGAAATTTTTTTTACAGTGAGGGTGGGGAGGCCCTGGCCCAGGTTGCCTGGGGAGGTGTTCAAGGGGATGGGGCTCTGAGCAACCTAATCTGGTTAAAGATGTCCCTGCTCGCTCCAGGGGGTTGTACTGGATTTCCTTCTATGATTCTATTCTACAAGTCTATGGAATGTGCTGCTCCCCGCTGGCACCCACCCCTCCTGCCCTAAACACTCCCAAACATTCCCTGCCTGGCTGGCTGCACTGTGCCATCCGAAAACGAGCTGGTCCTCAGCGCTCAGGGTTGGGATGGAGCAGTGCTGCAGGATCCAGACAGGAGCCTGGATAATTTCAGGCTTATTTTGCCTTTCCCAGATACATTTACAGCTGAGGTTCCCAAAGCACATTTCAAATAATAGGCAATTTGTCCTTTTACTGCCCCTTTCAGGCTTGCAAATGCTATTTTCCTTTTCCACAGAAGCAATCTTATGTGTGTGGAAGCTGCTTAGTCTTTGTGGACACACATAGTGTTGCCAAGGCTGGAAGAGGATTTGTTTGAGTCCCAGTCCTGAGTTCTTCTTTTTGTGCTGTTTCTGCCTCATTTGAGTCTGTGGTTCTGCATGAAAAATAACGAAGGCAAAATAGCTGTGGAAATAGATGCTACATGGCAGCACAGTGGGTGATAGGGCCAAGCAAAGCTTCAGATCTGCTCCTGGTGTCAGGGTTTATGAATTGCTGTTATTTTGAGAGGTTGCTTTGTACACTTAATAGGTGTGTGATTGATCCTGGTGCCCAGGAGATCGGCTGTTTTCATCAGGTCATTTTTTATTTATAAACTAAAGCAGCTGGAAGGTTCCTCCTGGAGGGAGTAGAGGTCCCTGGAGGCACGCTGGGCCAATGGTAAGGACGGGTCCTTCTGCCATCTCCAGTGGTGTCGGGGTGAGGTCTGAGAGCTGTGGCCCCTGGAGCTGGGGGTCACTTGCCCCAGAATGGGGATGAAGCGAAGGAGAGCGCGGTGCCACTGCAGGGGCCTCTCAACCTTGTTTGGTCTCTGCAGGAGCAGCCCTGGAGAAGGACCTTCTGCTCCTCCCAGTCCCCAGCTCCTCTTGAGAAGAGAGGCTGTGACAGGGGAGACAGCACTTGGGATGGAGCCTGCTGTCCCAAGGGGTCTCCCCTCCCTCTCTTTCCCAGCCCCTTCCCCACTCATCCATCAGTTTAAAAATAGCTTTTGGGGGGTCTTTTTAATCTGGAAAGCCTCAGGCTAGCGGTGAGGCTTGCTGGGAGAGGGAGGGAGGGGTGTGCCCCAGTGTGCACGCAGTTCAATTAACCAGCACGATGTCAAACTCCCGTCCCCCTCGTCTGGGCTCCACGGGCTCAGCTCTCTCTTTAATGAGGGCCTGCCTCATGCCTCTGTCAGCTAACTGAAGAGCCCATGCCAGTAAGCCGTGGCACCAGGTTGACGGTGGGGAGCTTTTCTGAGCAGGATGTGGAGAGGAGAGGGATCACGCTGGCAGCAGCTGCTTGGCTGGGGGCCCTGTGAGTTCAGCTCCCCCCCCACCGAGCTACTGGAAATGGAATATCAGGTTTTAAAACCCAGTTATAAATACGAGTGCAGGAGCTGATGCAACCCTGGCAGACGAGAGCGAGGTGTTTAGAAATGGGAGACTGCTGGAAGGCAGAGCTGTCCCTCTCCCCCAGCCTTGAAACCCAAGGGGCTCCCTGCCGCCTCCCACTCCCTGCGTGAGGGATGGCTTTGGGCTGCAGTGAGTGAATTACCTCGTGTAATTAGGAGACTGTGTTCACTGTTGGATCTCTCTCCCTCTAAAATGTGTGGGAATTGCTCTTGCAATATGTATGTTTATATATCCATGCACTAATGTTCGTGTGAGCTGTTGTTTAAGCAGCCGGATGCCGGCTCAGCATGGGTGATACTTTTTGAGGGATGCTGCTTGTTCAGTCCCCAGATGCGACTGCCAGGACCATCACTGGTGCACGGCCAGACACCAGCTCTGGAAATGTGATGCTTCTCCCAGCAAGGCACCAAACCTACTCCTCTCCCTCCCTGGGATAAGCTGCCACATGCAAATACATCCCTTGCTGGAGAATGTTTCTCAAGATTTCCCCTGCTCAAAAAGGGTGAGATTCAAGGATGTGGCTGCTCTGCCCACTGGAAAGTTGTGTGATCTCTGAGTCTTAGGAAGAATCTGGGGGTATCCAGGTTGACCCATGTGGTAACTGGATTCCTCCTGAGCTGCTCACTTTGCTGCACCTTTGTTCAGCAGCAAGGTGAGCCCTTTCCTCTCCTTCCATGGCACGGCTTGGCTGCAAGGGTCGGTGGTGGGGCACACAGGGGCTGCTCACGGCGTATGGGGGCTTCTTGCGGTGTACAGGGGCTGCTCCTGGGGTACAGGGGCTGCCCCCAGCGTGCAGAGGCTGCCTGCCCTGCTCAACAGCCACCGGTGTGGTGCTGGCAGGGAGCATCATCTGTGGGGTGCTCACCCAGATCTAGAATCACAGAATCGTTAAGGTTGGAAAATACCTCGAAGATCTAAGGGCAAGTAGTGACAGGACGAGAGGGAATGGCTTTAAACTGGAAGGGGGAATATTTAGATTAGACATTAGGAAGAAATTCTTCACAGTGAGGGTGGGGAGGCCCTGACCCAGGTTGCCTGGAGCAGCTGTGGCTGCCCCATCCCTGGAGGTGTTCAAGGCCAGGTTGGATGGGGCTTGGAGCGATCTGGTCTGGTGGGAGGTGTCCCTGCGCATGGCCGGGGTTGGAACTGGATGGGCTTTAAGGTTCTTTCCAACCCAAACTGTTCTCTGATTCTATGATTCTGTGATCATCCAGTCAAACCATTGCAGGTGTGGTAACACACAGCTGTTTCTCTGGCCGCACTCGAGCCCTCCATTTCCCCTCTGGAGCAGATCCATGCTGAGGTGGGGCAGAGAGGGGGTGCATAGAGAGGAGAGGGAGAGGGGTTTGGGGCTGCATGCGGCACCCTGGCAGCACCCATGGGTGTTTTCTGACTGAGGTCTATTGTGAGAGTTCCTTATCACATGCAGGGCTTTAGGGGTCCACCCAGAACACCTCTGCTCCTGGAGCCTGCAGCTGCTGCAAAAATGCTCTTGTCTATAATAGAAATAATGTCTTGGTCTGACAGGGGCAAATCACAGGCTTGAAGGATTTTGATAGGGTGAGGACCTCAAACTGTAACCTTGCTCAGTTGGTTCAAAGCAATGACTGTAATTTGCTAGGAATAGATCTTTGTTTGGAATTCAGTTACATTTCCACCTGTCAAGGAATATTTCAGGCTGGTGGAGAAGAAACACAGAAAAGACTCTCAAGAATAATAAACTCTGTAGCTTTCAAAAGAGTTTGTAAAACAACCCATTAGTTTGATACCTGCAAAGCTCCTCGCAGGGCTTTCCTGCAAGGCATTTAAGAGCGGGTGGAGAAGCATTGAGAAGCAATGCTCCATAAGGAGAGAGGAAACAGAAGTGCTGGGACGTGGGGGCTGCAGGCTCTTTGCTGTGTGCTGGCACCCGGTGTGCACTGCACCTTTCCATCTTGCTTCTTTTCCTTATCAGCTTTTAGTTTTGTTCCTTTACAGCAGGTCTGGCTCCCTGAAATGAGAATGCGGGGCCAGCCCATGAACCTGTATAAAATAAACCGTGAGCCCTGCTGTGCCTCCTGCAGTCCAAGCTCTGCTCCTCGCATTTGCAAATCGTCCTGAGACTTCCTCCCTGAGTGCCTGCTTTGGGACACTTTGGCCAGGTTTGGTTGTGTCTACTAGAGGCAGAACTGCTGTTTCTGCTTTCCCTGGGGAGGGCAAAGAGCTGACGAGGAGAGGTTGGGGCCAGCCCTAAACCCACTTACAAGAGCAAGTAGTGATAGGATGAGGGGGAAAGGCTTTATTGGAAGGGGAAGGATTTAGATTAGACATTAGCAAGAAATCTTCATGATGAGGGTGGTGAGGTCCTAGCCCAGGTTGCCCAGAGAAGTGTTGGTTGCCCCATCCCTGGAGGTGTTCAAGGCCAGGTTGGATAGGGCTTTGAGCCCCCGATCCAGTGGGAGTTGTCCCTGCCCATGGCTGGGGCTGGCTGGACTTTGATGTCCCTTCCAACCCAAACCATTCCATGATTCTATGATTCGCCTTTGGGGATATTAAAGTTGAAGGAGCTGCTGTTGGGAGCGCTGTTGGCAGCATCCCTGTACACCCCACATCCCTGTACACCCCACATCCCTCCACACCCCACATTCCTATGCACCCCACATCCCTGTACACCCCACATCCCTGTACACCCCACATCCCTCCACACCCCACATCCCTGCACACCCCACACCCCTCCGCCTTGCCCGCAGGCTGTGCCTCTTCCTGGAAGCTGTGTCAAAGCCAATGTGCTGATATAGGTGAGGGATGTGCAGTCACTGTGGAATTTTAAGCCCAGCATCACCTAAATCTCCTCTGAGCCTTGGCAGGAGCCACAGTGCTTAAGCCGCCTCTGTGTGTCTGGCAGTGGTGCCTAAAGCCGGACAGATCAAAGTGGGAGCTGGGATGCAGCATCAAAATCCTCCTCATGCATCCATGTACAGAGCCCTTTAGGTGTCGCGCTGGAGCGGTGGAACCCCTGTGAGCCCTCAGCCTCCTTCTCCTCCTCCTCCTCCTCGTCTGGCCCTTGGGAGCCTTGGGTAACTCTGTCTGCTGGCACCTGGTGCGGGGCGAGTCACGAGGAGCTGCGACAGTCGTGTCACCTGGCACTCTGTTGGGAAAGGGCCGGCACGGCTCTAGTCTGGGGGTTGAAACCAGCTCTGGGGGTCTGTGGAGCTCACGGGGTCTCCTGGGGGTGCTGCTCCCGCCTGCCCCATGGGGGTGCTCACGCTGATCCATGCTCTCCTGGGAAAGGAATAAATCACTGTGCTTTCATCAGCCAGCCGGGTGTCGGGTTACCCCGGGGCTCCAAAGCATCCTCCCCGCGGGCTGTGTGCCCTCTCGCATGCCAACCAGCTCAGGGCTCTTGGCTGGCTCTGGGGAAAATCTAAGTTTACTGGTGGTGACGCAGTGTAGGGAATGTTTGTGGGGCCGAGGGCTGGGAACCCCCAGGGCAGAGAAAAGCATCTCTTGTTGCTTGATGTCCTGTACGCTGATGGTTGAGCACAAACCCAGCTCTAGGGTGGGGTGGAGGCTTGGAAGGCGTCAAAGGAGCTACCCCTGCACTGCACTGCTCCTACCCCTTTCCCTGGAGTGGGCTGTCTGTGTCCTCTACTGGCTCTCTCTCACCATGGGTTTTCATCCTGCTGTTGCTCTGCCTCTCAGCTTTCCATTCCCTTGCCATAACTTTTCATTTTCTTGTTCCTTTTGCAGTTTGAGTCTTGATCTTTCCTTCTCCAGCTGTCAGCTCTCTGTCCGGCCTTGGGTCCCACTGTCTTGGGGGAGGGAAGAGCCCCTGGGCTGGAGGAGAAGCCAGGAGCTCTCCATGGGGTGCTCCTCTGGGAAAGGAGGCAGCATGGGGGTGTTTCTGGGAGACCGAACTCCCTACATGGCACTGCTTTGAGCAGAGTTGTCCAGGTGTAAAGTGATCTATGTTTCTGCTGGTGTATTAAATTGCATCTCCAGTCCTTCAGGACCCGTCCAGCTGGACTGGGATACATTATGGACCCAGCTCTGTGTGCTCAGCCTGCACCTTTGTCTCAGCTAAGCTATTTTTGTGCTGGCTCATTTTGTTCCTGCCCTGGCATTTCCAGGGCGAGTGACATCGGAGGCTCTGGAGTTTTGCTGCTGGAGGGGGGCAATTCAATTGTGGAGCGCTTGCAGAAAGATTGGATCATTCACTTCAAAGGTAGAAGGTCCCTCTTCTCTGGAGGCAGTTCAGAAAGCCCAGAATTGCTTCCAAAACACAGATTATCTGACCTTGGGCACGTTGCTCTGCTCCTCTACAACCCCTGCCAGGCTCTACCATCCTGGGAGGGATCTCGCCCCAGCTTGGAGCCAGCCGAGGTGCTGTTGGGGGACTGGCTCTGGTCCCCTTACCTGTTGGCAGCACTCCCAGTGCCAGGTGCCGTGCCTTCTCTGCTGCTGGCTGGTCCAGGTCCCCTTCTGGCACACCATCCTGTGCATCCATGCATCCTGTCATCCAGGTGAGGAATGCGAGCAACACATGTGGGGGTAGGCGAGAGCTTCAGGAGGTGACATGAAATTCGCCCTCTGTGAAGTCCTAACACAGCCACATCCACAGAGCCTGTGGTGGCTGGAGGAGAACACAGCAGCTCTGGCTGCATGACCTGAACCAGGTACCTTGGGCACAGCCATTCCCCTTTGCTCCAGTGAACCCAGAAGGCTTATCTGGTGCTGGCAGCCTGCCTGCCTCTGCCGTTTCCACTCTCACGGCAGGCACAGGGTTTGCTGAGCCCTCTCAGCACCAGTAGCCCCATGTTTCCCATATCTGCAGCTGGATTTTTTCTCTTGCAGGACTGAGATCTCTCTCCCGTTGTGGTGGCTTCATTTCCCCTTGGTTCACACCAGAAGGTGGATGTGGGGCAGCTGTTCTCGGCAGGAGACAGGCCTAAGTGGGGAAGGGGCAGACAGGTCCCATTTGACTTTCCCTTGTTAGTCTTATCCAATCCATTGACAGGAGGTGTTGGTGCTTGAGAGGTGATGGATGTGTCGTCTGTGAGCCAGGCTGGCTTTACAGACCACCTGGACATCAGCCCTGTGGAGCATGGCCCCTCCCATGGCCAGAGGTCAAGCCTCGCTCAGCTCCACGCATCTCAGCAGACAGCAGGATCTGGGGTTGATCTGGTTGGGAGAGCGAGGAACAGAATAAGCAAATAATATTTACGACTCCTCCAAGGTCACAGTTGAGGAGAACAAAGCTGTTGTGTTGGAGAGCAGGATGGTTCCTGGGGAGAGGAGACTCCCATGGAGGTCATCCTCTTTCTGTGAGGCAGACTATGGTGAAAGGGGAAAGCAGAGGTGAGGAGAGAACCCACATGGATGCAGTGTTGTGCAGAGCGGTCCAACACCTAATGCAGTCTAAGGTGCTCCTGGGGTTGGAACAGGGTCCCTCCTGGCTGCTCTGTGTGCCATGCTGGGTGCACGAAGCACCCCCAGCAGCTGGGACACAGGTGGAGCAAAGAAGACATTCTCATTCCCTTTCCCAGCAGGCTGGAGGAACAGAAAGGAGCGGGTTTGGTGCTAAGATGCAGGACTGCAGATGCCTCTCCCTTCCTTTCTTTTCCTCCTGACTTTAGAACGCTCTCTGGGGTCAAGCAGGTTTCCCAGCACCTCTCCACAGCCCTGTGAAGGGAACCCCTTGGGAGAGGGGGAGGCTGAGTGTGGCTCGTGGGGCCTTTAGGAGCCGTGTACTGTCAGGGTGCAACATGCGATCCGTGGGAAATGTGGGATGGTGGCAGGAGGGGAAGGAGAAAGGAGGAGGACGAGAAGGGTGTCCCACCTCACCCCCCCTTCCCCAGGCCACTAAGCGTGCGGTGAATTCCTGCTGGCTGGGCTCATGTGAAGGCTTTATCCCTGGGATGAGCTCATGCGCAAAGCGCGCGGGTTATTGGTGTGATTCCGGGTGCTGGGGGCACCGGTGGTGGATTCCCCGGAGTTATGTGCAGTTGCCATTTCCACGCATTCCTGGGTTAACAGCCGATCGGGTTTCGCTGTTCACAACCCCATTGAGCGCTCAGGGCGGTGGCTCCCAACACTGGTGAACTGGAGAGAAATCCCTCTGCTGTCTGGCTTCAGCTTTCCCAAACCTTTCCTTCCCCTTTCCTCTTCCTTGATGTCCTCCAGACCCTCCCTCTCTCCCATGGAGTTGAACACACTGCAGGTTCTCATTCCCCTTCCTTGTTTTCAGTTGACCTTTCATTGGTGATGCCGGTAGAAGCTTGGTTGAGGTCATCCCTGTGTTCCAATAGAGGAGAGCTCCTATGCCCTGGCTGGCACATTCCACCCACGGAAACAGGGGCTGAGGCTCGTCCATCCCAGCGCTTCCACCAGATCTCTGCAGATTTCCTCCTGACAACCCTTCTCCAGGGGACTCCAGAGCTCCCTGCAGCTAAGCTTATGCTCAAGGCAGAGGTGCTCACCCCAAGCAAGGAGGCTGAGCCGTGGTGGGTCTGATGCAGGGTTTTGGGGACATCAGCCCAAGGGATTTTAAGGAATCATGGAGTCATAGTATCACAGAGACACAGAACAGTTTGGCTTGGAAGGGACCTTAAAGCCCACCCAGTTCCAACCTCCTGCCATGGTCAGGGATGCCTCCTCCCAGGAAGGACGCCTCCTGGACCAGGGAGCTCAAAACCCCATCCAACCTGGCCTTGAACACCTCCAGGGATGGGGCAACCAACACTTCTCTGGGCAACCTGGGCCAGGGCCTCCCCACTCTCCACAGGAAGACATTTCTTCCCAAGATCTCATCTCAATCTCTTCTCTTTCACCTGAAAACCATTCCCCCTTATCCTATCCCTGCACTCCCTGATCAAGAGCCCCTCCCCAGCTTTCCCGGGAGCCTTCTCTTCTCCAAGCAGAACAACCCCAACTTTCTCAGCCTGGCATCAGATGGGAGGTGAATTGCAGCAAACACACGGGTGCTGCCTTCTGCCTGCGCTGCCGGCAACGAAACCCTCCCCATTCGGATTCCGACGCTGCCCGGCTCTTCTGGTGAGGGGATCGCCTGCCGTGTTATTTTGTATGTGCTGGCTGTGCATTACAGCTGTGTTAACGTTGTTACATGAACCTTTTTAATTTCCTGCCAGTCATTTTTTTTCTGTGCAGCCTCAGGATGCTTCATGTGAAGTTTCCTTTGTGCATGTGGGTGTGTGGAGAGAGAGAGAGGGAGGAACGCTGTTGGTTGGAACCAAGATGCTCAACAAAGCTCCCTGGGCAGGGAAGTAAACTGGGGGAGATGGGGGGAAGCTGGGGTCCAACACCAGAGTGAAGGAGGAGAGGAGGATGGAGAGAAAATGCAGCTTAGGATCAAACACCAGCGTGCGCTGAGCAGCGCCCATGCAAAACTTCTTCATGGTTGGCAGGAGGGAGGTGAAGGGTGTTGACATGTTAAGTGGTCGCAATTAGGCCTGGGAGTTAACACTTTATTAAGCGAGACTGGGGGCTGTTGGCACCTCCAACCTCCCATGTCTGCAGGCTCAGCCGAGACAACAGTGCAAAAGGCTTGTTCTCAGGTGTTGGGGCTGTGTAATTCGGTTTTGACAACCATAAAACTCTCCTGGCTGCCAGGCCAGGCAGCAAACCCACCGAGAGCGAGGCAGGAGTCCTTTGGCAGCTAGAGGAGGCAAGGGTGGCAGCCCAGAACCAGCTTCAGTGGCACCTGGTATCCTCTTTACCACAGCGTGGTGGCAGCTCCTGGGACAGGCACTGCCCTGGCTCAGATTTTCCATCAGGGTTGCTGATATCATTATCAGCCCCAGAGGGAGGGTTTTATCCTTTGCTTACCAAAATCTGGGGCTCAAAAGCTGCTGGGGATTGGGATGCAGAGACTGGGGTGGTGAGATCTTTCCTTACCCTGCATGACTCCAGCTGGTAACAGAGCGTGTCTGTGCCAGGCACGCGGCTTTGCTTCACCCTCTTCAGACAGGATGAAGTTGACATGGAAGCATCAGGCATCAGAAATCCTATGGAGTGGGGCTCTTCTTGTCTTTTTCACAGAATCATGGAATGGTTTGGGTCAGAAGGGACCTCAAAACCCATCCAGTTCCAACCCCCTGCCACGGCAGGGACACCTCCCACGGGATCAGGGGGCTCAAAGCCCCATCCAACCTGGCCTTGAACACCTCCAGGGATGGGGCAGCCACCACTGCTCTGGGAAACCTGGGCCAGGGCCTCCCCACCCTCACAGCAAAACATTTCTTCCCAAGATCTCATCTCAGTCTCCCCTCTTGCAGCTGAAAACCGTCTCCCCTTTTTGTATCCCTGCACTCCCTGATCCAGAGCCCCTCCCCAGCTTTCCTGGAGCCCCTTTCAGTACTGGGAGTCTTCTCTAAGGTCTCCCTGGAGCCTTCTCTGCTCCAGGCTAAACATCCAACTCTCCCAGTCTGTCCTCGGATTGGAGGTGTTCCAGCCCTCAGGTCATCTTCATGGCCTCCTCTGGACTCGCTCTGACAGCTCCATGTCCTTTCTTAGCTGAGGACTCCAGAACTGAGTCAAACTGTGCCATGTTTTCAATTATTTGCAATCAAAGGGCTAGAAAATATGCTTAAAATTAATGTTTAGAAAATGTGAGATGGTTGTGGCATCGGAGGAGAGCTGGAACGTGAGCTGTAAGAGGAACACCAAGCAGTCCAAAGCCCATGGCACAACTGTGGGTGCCGGTCAGACTGCCCAGAGTTGCTCTGCTCTTTGTTTCGTGCATTATTAGTTTGTTTTGTGTTAAATGTGTTGTGAGCTGAAGGAATGAAGAGTGGAACTGCTTTGGGGTGTCCCTCCCCTGACCCTGCTACAACTGCTGTGCATCCCAAGCCAAGGAACTGGCCAGGTTTGAGGCATTTTTTGCATGTTGGGTTGCAGTTTTGGAACCCTTCCCTATGGAGCTTGCTGGGAGGCTGTGGCCAGACAGGACCTGTGTGTTTGCTGGGGAGGTGACAGCCTGGGGAAGGGCTCATCCTTCACTGACTGTACCAGGAGAGGGGATGCCAGCCCATGAAATGCTGTCAGTCCTGCCACAGTACACTTTTTATTGTGATTATTGGGATGCACATGCCCGAGGGCATTTCCTGAGACCCAGCCCCTGTATTTGCCTGTCAACTTTTAGTGGGTCTGTTTGTTCTGGTTTCCAAATCAGCCCATTTGGGTTTGAGGTTTGCCATGACAAATTCCAGGGATGCTGTTTGATCTGTTTGGAAGGTGAAACCACCTGCAGTCAGAGTGATGGGGATGAGGACTTCCCCAGTGCAGGCTCTTGGTGTGGAGCAGGATGTGGCCCATCGTACTGGGGATGTTTTGGAGCTGGGCTCTCTTCCCCAGCCTGGCCACTCGTCTGTTGAAGCAGCAAGGAATGGGGGACAGTGCAGGGGTGCAGGGCCCGGGGGTGCCACTGCCTCCATGGCCCTGGGGGCTCTGACTGCAGCATGAGCAGTGGAGGCAGGGGAATGGGCTCTGCAAAGCCACAGGGCTTGCGGAGGCAAGGAGCAGGGTGGGATTCACTTCCCTGCGGGGAGAGTCCTGCCCTCTGTGGGCATTCTGCCACTCAGTCCCTGGGCAGAGCTGTGAGCCCATTGATCATTCTCTGTTCCAGCTGCCCCCTGGCTCGCCGTGCCATGGAGCAGATCAGAGGAGCAAGGGCACTGTGTCCTTGAGCTCCCTGCAGGGAAGATGGCATATGGTCCTTATGTGGAAAAACAGATCAATCAGTAGGGCCACTTCCAGCCAGGCACGGTGCAGGAGGAGTGGTGCCTGTCAAGACACCCCAGAACACATCAAGGAGATGACATTTTCCTGTGCTGTTGATGGTTGGCATTCCCAGATGCAGCCAGAGAACACTGATTTGGTTCCCAAGGATGCTTCCAGCCCCTTGCCTTGCAGGTCTCTTTGGAGGAGGACTGCTGGATTGAGGTGAGTCCCTGCTTGGACAACCCATTGTGCTGCCCCGCGCTTGTGACATCGCCGCACCATCCTCTGCCACTGCCGCCTCTGATTCCTTTGCTTGGGAAGGGGTATATTTGCCAGCCTCCATGTGAGCCTGTGACCTCACTACTGTCACCGTGGCCGAGCAGCGTGAAGTCACAGCTCTGCAAATTCAGTGGAGGAGGAGGAGTGTCCCGGCAAGAGCCAACACGCGGGAGGGGTGGGCACGCCGGCTGCGAAGGGGGAACCCATTTAACTGAATCAGAATGGAGCAACGTCAAAAATTGAGAAGGCACTAAAGATAAACTGCTGTAAATGTAATGGTTTTCAATGTTTGCTTTTATGTGACAGCTGCTCTTAAAAGCTGGCGGCTCTCCAGGCGGCGAGAGCCGTGGGTTAGCGGAGCGGCCGGTCCCCCGGCAGCACGGCGTGCCCTGCAGAGAGGGAGGCTCGGCAGTGCTGGGAAGATGCATTTTTGTGGTTCTTGTGGTTCCCTGCGTTTTTCGGGAGAAGGGAGGAGGCGACTGGAGCACAGACCTGTGGCTTCAGCACGTTCTGGGGCAGGCGGTGGCCCTGGGAGCGTTTGCGCTGCCCTGTCGCGGTGTGGTGCCCACAGCCCGGGATGCTGCTGCCAGGGTCCCTGGGGTGGGTGTCCCCCCAGTTGCTGGTGCTGCTGGGGCTGCTGGCTGGAAGGCAGGCGAGTGCTCCCTAGCGCAGTGCTCCTGCGCTCGCTTTCGGCTGGCTGTCCCCTGAGCCATGGGGCAGGAGCAGCAGCCTCGTCCCCTGCTTGCTGGGCCGAGGTGCGGAGCCCGGGTTGGGGGCATCCCAGGATGTGGGGGTTTGCTGCAGCCTGGGGTTTTCATGTCTGCTGCTTTGGCACGAGGCTGCGTGAAGGCATCTTTTACCCTGACAGCAAACCCATGGTGACAGCTACCGCGAGGGGTAAGATTAAAACCAGATGCCCCCCTCTTTCTCAAACACTAGCTGAGCCAGAAACAACCCTCTGGGGATGCATCGTCTGGGAAGGGCTTGGACGCGCTCCTTCGCCTGTGCCTGGCCACCGTGCGCCAGGGCCCCGCAAAGGCGCGGGCAAGGCGATGCCCTGCCTGCTGCCGGGCAGGAGGGAGCCTGCAGGCCCTCACCCGACAGGCAGCATCGCCTGGAGCTCACACAGCCCTGGCTAACTAGAAAAGACATCTTTAATTAGAAAAAGGCAGCGCGTAGTATGTGTGGCGCCTGCTTTTAAAGGGCTTTGCGTGTTGTCTTCGTTATGGGTGTGAGAATGCAGCTCACTCTCTTTTTCTTTTAGAACAAATTAAGGACACATTTCACCCATCAGGAGATGAAATAAAATACAACCAGGGAAAGAGCGTGCCTGGCGCGCTCTCACTCAGAGTCCAGCCTCATCCCTTGCGCCTGCTCCATCCCACTCGTTGGGGACCCTGCGGTGGGCAGGTGCTGCTGGGCTCCTGCCTCTCCTGGGCTCCTTTCTCCCCCACCTGCAGGCCAGCTGCCAGCCCCTGCCTGCCATCCCACCTTCCCAGCTCTCTTGGGCTGCTCCTGCATTGGGGCAGTGGGACCCACTGTGGGCTGGGGCTCCTGCAGGGCTGGCCTGGGTGGAGATATCCATGGCTGGAGCAGCTGGTGGAGCTTGAAGACCTTGGTGGAGCTTTGATGGGAGGCAAACACTTTGTGGTGCACTGAGGTCTGTAACATGGTGGGATTCCCCTCCTCCGTGCTCAAGGGATGAGGCCCTTTCGTAGCACCTGCTTCTCAGCTTTTCTTTTTCTTTTGAATTTTCTTTTCTTGCTGATGGGTTTGAGCTCCCAGAGAAGCAGCATCTTAGGGCCCTGAGTGGAGGATGAGGTATGGGCTGGAAGAAGGGGCAGGGAATAAACCTGTTCCTGGGAAGAGTGTTGGTGTTGGTGCTCTGTAGCAAATGTTTCTGACTTGGTGCAAGCAACTGCCATCCTCAGCTCCATGAGAACCATGGCAGTCGGAGCAGGGAGAGGTGTGTTCAGGGAGAGCCAGCAAGGTGAGCCCTGCGGGGTGGCCAGAGCCCTGCCTGGGGCACAGCTCTGTCAAAGCCTCCTTGGAGCAGCTGTGAAGGGGCTCCAACCCCTGGCACCACTGTCCTGGTGCTCATTTCAACCGCAGAGCATCAGAACTGTTGACGTCTAGAAAAAAACTTCCTTGCACAGCCATCCCTCCCCCTTCAGTAATCCTTTCTGTGAGCAGGATTTAGGGATTCACTGTGGCATTAAATGCAATAATGAACGAGTCAGGTTTGCACCAAATGGGGGAGGAAAGTGAGTCTGGGAAAGGAGTTTCTGTGGGGTAACATAACCGTAGCTCGGAGGGGCCCACAGCTCTGCGGTGTGTGTCTCTCTCTGCGTGCCTCTATTTTCCTCTTAATACTCGTGGACTGCTGGCTGGTAACATGACGACTTTTCAACGTCAATAATGTATTGAATAACAATGTAAGAAACTGGGGGAAGCGTTAACTCTTTCCCTAGTCGGCAGCGGTGAGCCTTTGAGGGACAGCACTGCTCCTGGGGTTGGGTGGTAAAAACACAGCCCGGGGGGTCCCTCCCCCTAAGATTGCTCCCTTACCCCAGCTGTGGAGGGAGAATGATGGGCACCGTGTCCCTCCCTGTCTGCTAGTGGCCTGGCTGATGAGCGTGAGGTAGGGCATGATTTTCTGGTAAAGCTGGGAGTTCATCAGTGCAATCACATGAAATAAGAAGGTATTGCTTGCTGTTGAGATTCAGCACAGCTCTAGGTTTTTTTTCCTGTCCTGGTGACTGAGGAGCAGCTTTCAGCACTTCCAGAATGGAGGTTCCCCACCTGAGAAGTGCTTCAGTCTCTCATCTGCACCTACCCAGCTGCAACCACTTCCTGGATCATCCCACCCTGTCCTTGTTGGCAGCTCCCGCTCACCAGGACAGCGGTTCCCTGCCTGTGGTTCCTTGGTGTTTAATGCACCTTCAGGTACCTGAAGGGGTCCTTCAAGAAAGCTGGGGAGGGACTTTTTACAAGGACAAGGAGTGATAGGATGAGGAGGAGTGGCTTTAAATTGGAAGGGGGAAGATTTAGATGAGACATTAGGAAGAAATTCTTCGTGATTAGGGTGGGGGGGCCCTGGCCCAGGTTGCCCAGAGCAGTGGTGGCTGCCCCATCCCTGGAGGTGTTCAAGGCCAGGTTGGATGGGGCTTTGAGCCCCCTGATCCAGTGGGAGGTGTCCCTGCTCATGGCAGGGGGTGGAGCTGGATGGGCTTGAGGTCCCTTCTGACCCAAACCATTCTGTGACTCTATGAATGTATTTTTTCCCCATGGCAGGGACTTCCCTGCTGTGGAGCCAGCCCTCTGGCAGCACGGAGGAATGGCCGATCCCAGCAAGCAGCCATTGGTTTGTAAATGCGTGAGCACTAATGCCAAGGAAAGGGACATTATCATCATTAAGTCTGTGCTCCTTTCATGTAGGCAGAGGATTTCACCTTTAACGTTTGTGGCAGGTTCCCACGGTTCTCCCCGGAGCAGTGCCCAGCACCCAGCTCATGCTGGCTTGAGGAGCAAAAGTGCCAGGTCTGTTGCAGCATTTTGCCTGTGGTGATGAAAGTCATAGAATCACAGAATGGTTTGGGTTGGAAGGGACATCAAAGCCCATCCAGCAACCAACCAAGGTGAACACTGACTGTCCCTGGGGCTCCTCACTGCTTGCTGCTGCCTCCCTCTGCCTGGGGACAGGGCTTAGCATGTCCCCTTCACCCAGTGTATCAGGGGGTGAGCCCGCTCTCCAGTTCCTCCTGCATTTCATTGTGCCCCATAGCTTAGGGGGAACAGCATGGGATGGTGGATTCATGTGTTTGGGGAGAGCAGAGAAGCTGTGCCCCCTCCTGGCACCCTGTCCCCATGGCCACCTGCCCTGCTGTGGGATGGTGTGGATAGCAGGAGCCTTCATGTAAGTGCTGTGAGGATGTTGGAAGGTGGTAGATGGGGATGCCAGCACCAACGCTCATCTGGGAGACACAGCCTCAGGGTGCGGTGTCCTCCTCTCTTGCTGGACCCCATTTACTGTGCTCATGAACCCTGGGCTGGGATGTCTTCCAGTTCATATTCTGTGTTCCTTCAAAAGTTCCACAGCTACTGCTGTGTCAGCTGGGCAACAAGAACACATCTTGTGGTGTCACTGGAGTGGCATCGTCTCTCCTCCCGCTCCCTGTTCTCACAGAGGTTTCTAAAGCCCTGTAAAGGCAGAGGGCCTGGCTCCCTGACGATGTAAATCAGCAGCACTTCTCTGGCTCCACTTGCAGCGGCACCAATTTACGAGAGCTGGGAGCAGACAGCCTGTTCCCATGTGCTCACTGTGTGCCCTGGAACCATGGCAGTGCCCCATGGCATCGCCCCACAGCATCATCACACGGCATCACCCAACAGCATCGCCCCACAGCATCTCCCCACAGCATTACCCCATGGCATTGCCCCATGGCATCTCCCCACAGCATTGCCCCACAGCATCTCCCCACAGATTGCCTCGTGGCATCTCCCCACAGCATCACCCCACAGCATTGCCTCATGGCATCGCCCTATGGCATTGCCCCATGGCATTGCCCCATGGAATCGCCGTATGGCGTCACCCCATGGCATCTCCCCACAGCATTGCCCCGTGGCATCACCCCACAGTATCGACCCACGGACCAGTGCTGCAGGGGCTGCAGCTGGGAATAGTGTTGGGAAGCAGCTGAGTTTAGCTGATTTCCAGCCAGCATGAGTTGGGCTCAGTACTGGGGGGGACCCCTCCTCCTATTTGGCCTCAAGAAGAGGAGGGAATAAAAAAAATAAAAAGGCAAATGTTGGTTTTGTTTTGGCTGGGGAGATGGAGCCACAAGGAATGCCGGGTAAACCACAGCTCAGGTTACCCTCTTCCAGTGCTCCGCCTGGGTGGCAGAAGGGACTTCTCTCTCCTCGCCCCTGTAATACAGAGCACCAAATAAAACCCAGCCCTGACCCACAGGAGCACTGTGGGAAGAGGAATTGCAGTCCATGAGATGGAGGCTGCTTACTCCAGGTGGCGAACAGCGTGGAGGAGCTCTGGGAGCAGAAACCAGTATAGGCGGCACTGGGAGACCAGTGCTGTCCCCTTTACCTGCTGTGATTCATTCCCCAAAGTGGCCAGAGCTCCATTTGGCTCTTGGTATTGTGGGATTTGCTTGTTGGCAAAACCTCCCAAGGAACCAGAGCTACAGCAGGGACAGGGAACACCTAGGTAGGAGAGAGGTGCTCTCTTCCCTGGAAGGCCGGGTTGGATGGGGCCTTGAGCAAACTGGTCTAGTGGGAGGTGTCCCTGCCCACGGCAGGGGATGGAACTGGATGGGCTTTGACATCCCTTCCAACCCAAACCATTCCATGATTCTATGTGAGGGATGTGTACCTCCTGAAGAATGACCTCAGAGTCAGTAGTTCCAGGACTGAGGCGATGGGTGCACTTTTGGACTCGCTGTGCCGGGCACCCTGATCGCTGCCAGAGCCTCTGCTAGTTGGGGCCCTTGGAGATAGGGCTGGTGGGTGCTCGTATCGCAAAGGATGGGGCCTTGCCCTTTGGGTGTTATTCCCCCCCAGACCAGCATCCTGTGTGGTCAGTGAGCACCCATGCAGAGCCCACTGAGCCTTTTCTGTTGTAGGACTGGTGTTTCGGCATAGGACTCAAAAAGGAACCTTTTTTTAGAGTGAGTACTGAGCGCAAAGGCGATGGGGACCGGGGCAGGGGAGAAGCGGTTTTCCTCTGGTTCAGAGCTGTGTGTTTGTGGTGCAGAGACTTCAGCTGAGGGGCTGTTCCAGTGCCAGAAAGGCAGAGGAGGGTTTTAAGCTGAATACTGTAAGTTTTTTCCATCATGATAACCTTAGCTCAATGCAGGTCCCCTAGAACACATCCCTGGGGTGGGCAAGGTAGGAAGGACACAGTAGCTGTGCCACCCAGCACAGGAGAAGCAGCAAATCCTTCCCCTGATGGATAGGCATGGCATGTGTCCATCCAGGTAGGCTGCAGCGTGGAGAGGGGTCTTGTGTTGCCAGTTCAGGCTGTCTCAATCACAGTACTCGGCTTTCTGTGATGTGACATGTTGGGTGACAACAGGGACACACTGTGGGACAGCTCTTCCACTGTGCATTGCTGGAGGGGAATAGGATCTTGTATATGGGAACAGGACCTCATCTGCTGCTGCCCCATTGTCAGTGAGCAGGCAGGGGGAGGTGGGTGCATAGGCAGGGGTCAAGAAAGGTCTCCTGAGGTGTGGGAATTGGCCCCTCCCTGGGAATGCCAGTCCTCTCCTGCCCCTTGGATGCCACTGAGAGCTATCGGAGAATGACAGCAGGGACCTGAAAACCCCTTCTCAGCAACAGAGAAGCAAATTGTGTTATTCTTTGGTCTCCAAAACCACTGACTTCAGAGAGGACAGCTTGAGAGGAAGGAAGGAAGACCTGAAACTGGAGCAGGAAGTTCCTTGAAATGTGAGAGCATCCTTTATCCTGATGTGCTGAGCCTCTTCTCGTCTCCTAACGTTTTTGGCTGAGCACCGGGTGGTGTTAAATCTTAACTGCAAACTGTTTTGAAGTTTGGATCCTCCCTCCTGATGATAAATCCATGTGCTCCTGATGGTGATCTTCTGAATGTACCATATCCTCTTGCGTTTGGTTTTGTTGGGTCTGTTCTGATTCTTCATCACTACTGGGATTTCCCACTGCAGAGGTGGCTCAAGGTGCAAAGCAGGTTGAAAGCACAGAATCTGTGAGCTCCTGGGGGAGCAGAGGACTTGGGATGTGGGTCCCACAGGTTTTGCAGGCTCCTTAGATGCTGTGGCTGAGCACGTCCCCTTGGTGGGACAGGGGACACAACCTCAGTGTGCCCAACACAGGATGGCAGCTGGAGGTGGCTGGGGAGAGAGTGAGGCACAGGGCTCAGTGCCAGGAGCTGGGGCCAACTACGGCCACGGCTCAACCTCTGCTGAGCGTTGGGAGGGGAGCGCCCTGCCTGGGGGATGCAGGATGTGCTTGGGGATTTGCCCTATGAAGGGAAAGGGCATTTGGACAAAACCATCCAGCACAACAGCTTTCTGGGTGGAGAGGGCAGTGATGAGATTTGCAGTGCCCAGGCTGGAGGAAAAGGCTCTGTGGTCATGGAGCTGCAGTGCCTGCGTTGCTGTGTCCCGGTGCCGGCAGAGAGGTGGCGTAAGCTGCCTTGTGGCTTCGGAGCTGGCTGAAGCCTCACAGCATTTCTTGCTGATTCAAGGGCAGGCAGGTGGGCATGACTTGTTGGGGCTGGACGTTCTGATAAAGATAGCATGGTTTCCAGCCTGGTGGATTAGGCTGGGGCTGGACATGCTCCGTGTGAGCGTTCCCAAGCATGCACCTTTCCCAGTATTTCCCATGGCTGGAGCTACTGTTGAGTGACTGTGGAATTAAAGTATCATTTGCAATTTTCTACATTCCAGAGCGGTGTCGGGTTTTGGCGGAGGGCAAGCTCTGTGGGTGCCTGTGTGCTCTGCTTGGCCTGCGAGCTCCTGAATATCTCGGAGGCCACGCACATCCCCATTGTGCTTACAAACTCCTGCTCCGACTGAGAAGCCTAGGAGGGCCAAACTGAGGGTGGGAGGGAGCCCAGCCTCCCAACTGGTTGGCCAGACAACCACTTGCCCCCCGTCTAAAACTTATTTCCAAAACAAAAATTTCACCCCAGCAACGTATCTTCATTTTCCCAGGATTTTGAACGACGGGAAGATTGGAATCCAAACAAACCTAACTGCCCGTGGTTTTAGACATCTCGTCCTCCCCCAGCATCAGGCGGGTGGTTGTCTCCAGAAAGGCTGGCCACAAAACATGACTGAAATCCAAGGCTAAATCCCGGTTAACTCCAGTGAAAAGAAAGAAGGAAGTTGTTGTTTCGCAGGAGCCGATCCATCTGCCACCCCTGGTGGGGCCGGGGCCGGCTGCGAGAAGCCAGCGGGGCTGTGGCTTTGGGTGCTGCCTCCAACTGCGCGGTGGGGTTAAACAAATACCAAGGCTGGGTTTATAGACCAGTGGAGGATCTCGAAGCGGTTTGCAGGCTGTAATGAATTAAGCCTCGCTGTGTTGCTGTGGTTGTGTTGGGATGGCATTCGCCTTCTGTTTTTCTTTTGCAGCAGAGAAAACTGAGGCATGGAAACACGAGGGGTGGGGTTTGTCTGTGCAAATAGAGACACGGCAGGGCGGATGTGCGTGTCTGGGCTGGGTGTCTGGACTCCCTTCAGTAGGGATGGAGAGAAATGGGCATCATCAGGGTGTTGTTGGCTTGTGTGAATGGGTGTGTAAAACAGATGAGAGGGATGGTGTCCCTGGAGATAGCCCCATCTTGCTGTTGGCTGGAGCAGATGCCTCCATTGCAGATATGTGCCTGGTGATATGTCTCAAACGATGTAAGAAATCTTCAGTAGAAATGGAAGTGGTATTTGGTTCTCTTGTGAGTCCTGTGTGTGTTTTAGTTGTCCTCCTCTGCAGAGGGCTTGGCTGGCCTCACTCAGCTTTGGACCAAGGAGTGTACTTGCTGTTAGGGAGATAAACTTGCAAAGACATCTCTGTGGAGGCTGCTTCAGCCCTTCTCCATCTCCTCATCCCACATGTTCACATGTTCAGCTGTGTAATGTTCTCCTGGCAACACTTGAACTCAAAAGGATGATGGTTTGGAGCCTCAAGTGAAGATGTGCATGGGACCATGTTTCTGTTGGTGGAAAACCTTCGTCCTTATGAAGACTCGATCAAAAGTGAGATTAAATTGCTTTAAGATGGGCAAATGTTCCTGACTGAAAACAAGGTGAAAGAGAGAAGTCCAACGCAGTCCAGTAAAGATGAATGTGTAGGGAGCAGTTGTCCTCCTCTGGACAAGGCAGGCATCTCTAGAGGGCTCCTCCTGGCACTTAATATCCACTGACTTGTCCTGAATGAGACAGGACAGATCAGGTGGTGAGCTCCTTCCATGGCATTGTGAGGCAGCAGTCAATATTCCAGCAAGGCCTCCAAGGCTGATTTGGAGATCAAGACATCCTTAATCAACATATCCCTCAGACAGACACCTCTGCTCTTTATTTAGTCAGCTCCATGGCTTTGAAGCAGCTCAGATGGTATCTCCTGTGGACTGTTTACAATTGTGGTGTGGCCAGTTCATGGAAGGGGTGTTGTGAAGAGCAAGGAGGTGGTTTATATATTTGTGTGTCTATATATGCATACACTGCAGTGCTTGGAGAAGGAAGTAAACACCAACTGGGCTTTCCTCCTGGTGCTTAGATTTGGGAGGTGAGAGATGTTTGGTTATGTGATTATTCCACAAGTATCGTCCCAAGAGATCCTTACCATTCATGTCTTCTCCTTGGAGCATTTGTGGAGGCAGCTTCTAACTAACCTGCCAACTAGGCAGAGAGGCAACCAACCTGGTCTTCTTTGAAGTGCTTCACTCTCTGTAAGGTGTTTGGACTCCAGAGGTCTCTTTTGTTTTCAGAAATACTGGGTAACGTAGAGGTTTCCTCCAGAGATGCCTGCTTAGTGTGGGGATTTAGAAAAAAAGGAAAAGAGAAGGCTGAGGGATTGGGCTGATGGGCTTTAAGGTTGCTTCCAGCCTAAATAACTCTCTGACTCTACAACAACACCTCCTCATAGCATGGGAATGTTTTCTTATGCTTTTGGTATGTCATGATGATGATTCACTCTTTAGACATGACTTTGAGGTAGACCTTTAGTTATCTCCAGCCCAGTCCAGCTGCCCAGCTGGGGTAAGCAACTCTTTTGTGACACTTCCTCAGTGCATCTCTTGAGAGCGCCATGAAACTGAGGTCTGACATGTGAAGGATCCTCCAAGTGAAGTGGATGAGCTCATAACACGGTTGCCACTGGGTTTGCCTGGTGCTGAGCACCCGTTCCAGACTCTTGACTCATTTCCCAGGACCCAAGTGCACAGCCCACTGTCTAACCTCGATTTCACCAGCGTGCCTGAGCTTAGGAAGGGAACAACAGAAAGGAAGGACCCATTGGATTTCCTCCCTTGATATTTTCTCTGCCTTCATATTCATTATCGCGGTTTCTATATTGAAATGGTTTTCTTGTGCAATCTGTGTGGGTTTGTGCTGCTATATTTAATTCTTTGCTAGTATCAGATTTTGCTTTCAAGGGCTTGCAAAACAAAAACAATAAAACCAAGTCTTCTTGCAGGAGGTCACAGAGGTGGAATGGCTTTTTCCTGAGTGTTGACACACTTTGGATTATTTCTTCCTGCTCCCTGTTCAAGCTTATTCCCCCTTGCCAAGAGGCACTTTTTCACCATCAGCTGTTTCTGTGCCCAGCAATGGATATGTGGTGCTCTGGGTGCTCAGGCTGGGTGAGTGAGTGGCTCGCATTCTGCCTTCATGGAGGATACAGATGGTGCTTGTGCAGAGCAGTATCAGAAGCATCCATCCTTGGTCTGCTGCTCTTTCAGGACTTGTGCTTGCAGGCTCCTTGGTTTTGGGAGCTCGTTGGTCCCTTAGCATGGAAATGTCTCTTGGTTTTGGTTTTTAATGTCAAGGTTTTGGACCATCGTGGCAAAAACATCTCCAGCTTCTTGCAGACACTGTTGGTTCCTGCTGGAGAGGCTGTAGGTGTGGTGAACCACACCAGCTGGCCAGCCCAACCAGATAGGAAGCTGTTCACAATCCCAACTGCAATTGTCCCCTCAGGAGTCCCTAGGCCCACCAGTTCTGTGCTGAAGCTGGGGCAGAGCTGCTGTCCTGGCCTGCGGGGTCTCCAAGCACAGGATGACAGAGGTCCTGGCTCCCCTGTGCTACCTGGCACTGTCCAGCAGGCGCTGGAAGTGGCTCTGCTGTGTCCTGCATTTTCCAAAGCTGGGTTATGGAGTGACTGAGGCTCCCTCTGCTCTGTTTGATTTCTATTAGCCAAACTATTTAAGCAGCAGAATTGTTTGCAGAGCAAGGCACTTTGGTCCCCAAGTCATTGAGCTTCCGCTTTCCAGCCGCTCTCGGTAGGACAGCAATCATGTGCTAAATCCCAATTAATCATTAAGAAGATATTTGAGGTTTAGCAGCTGTGTTATAAGATACAGTTTTTACTGGTTTTGACCTCAGTTAAATATGTTTTTAATAGTGGATGGTATTTAATTAAACATAAAATAACAGAGGCTTATTAAAACTAGCAAGACCTTTCTTAGAGATGGGTATTGAATGTTAAGTAAATACCAGTTGGTCATTAGAAGCATATTCAGTGTGGTTTCACAGCTATGTAACAGACAGGTATCTTATTACCCATCCACCCAGTTTCAATGAATACGCTCTTAATCAATTGCCATTCATTTAATATATAATAATAACTGTCCTCTTAGAGCTGAATTAGATCCTTGTCGGTGAAAACGGGGGTAGCCTGGTGCTTACTGGATTTCTGAGTGTTTGCTGGTTTGTTTTGAGTTGATGGTTCATGGAGATTAGCTTTTGCTAGGGTCGTTGAAGATTGGATGACACTGGGTTGGATGATGGACAAGTAGGCTTCACAGACCTACCCAGAGCCACCACCACCACTGCAGTCGCTGGGAGCGGGGTGCAGGGTGATGAAGGGGACTGCTGGGAGTGCTCGGGGCAGAGCATCCATCTGAGATGCCAAGAGCTGGCAGAACTGCACTGGAGCCTCGGCGTGGCAGGATTGATGGTTGGGGAGTGGCACTGTGAGTCACAGAGCGACCTTTGAGCACTTTGTGGTCTTTCTCTCGGGCAGAAATACCTTACACAGGGCTGCAAGGAAGCAGATGAAGCACTGCTGTGGGGAAGTGCTGCTTATATAGGAGGCATTAACAGCAAAACTCACTGCCACGCAGTGTCTCCAAAGCCAATTCATTAACTGGTGTCAAAGGAGGATGAGACTCGTTTGTGGATGATATGATCAGGAAGCATCACTTAGGGCACAGCCAATGTTTCTAATTCATGTTGGTGTTTAAGGACAGAGCAGCAGCTGACCCCATTTCCCAGGCTGTTTCTCATCTCTCTGCTCCATCAAATCAGGTTCTGGTCCCCTATTTCTCCCAAGTTTTTATAGCCTTGCCTTGTACATCAGTTAAATGCTTTCCGGGTTGCAGCGCGTGTAGGTTGTTGGTGAACAAGGACCCTTAGAGGGCTTGAGAAGATCCATCCCTCCCTCAAACAGCAGGTTGTTGCAGCAGTCGAAGTGCCTGCGTCTCTTGTTTCATTTCAAGGTGTTATTTTGTGAGGCCCAGTAAGTGATTCCTGTTCACACTGAGGCGTTGCTGCAGGGCAGGAGCTGTTTGAGGGTGGGACACGGGGTTTGCATGCTCGGGAAGAACAGGCAGGGTTTCTCCCTATCAGGGAGAGCTGGAACAACCTGGCAGCTTGGAGAAGAGCTGGAGGGCTTGGCCCCTGAGAAGTACCCCTGTCCTGAGACAGAGCTTGCTCCAGGAGTTACTGTTTTTCTCCTCTGCCTTCAAAATCCCATTTCGTACTTTTGGAGGAAGCAATGGGCCAGAGCTGTGAGTCTGGGGGCAGTGGGCAAGGCATGGGTTTATGTGTGTGTGACAGAGGTGTCCCAGTCAGGGTGGGAAGTACAACCATACCACGTCATTCAATTGATGTTGTACATTTAAAATGATAAATACAGAGGTGGCAGCTTTTAAACAGAAAGAAAACTGCTGCTGAGCGCGTTGCCCGTGCTGCAGGCAGGAGGTTTGATTTCTGTGGAGGGGAAGGCTGGAGCACGGAGCATTTCTTTTCTGGGACTCTGTGGGTAGTCCTATTAGCTTTCTTACAGTAGCACTTCTTTTCTCATTTATCAGCACTGCTGTGTTTCATAGGCCATAACTTTTAATTTCTCCCCTTGTTAACCTGCGCAGCGGCACTGACTCAGTGCTGGAACAATACATGAGACAGTCAGGAGAGGCAGTGATTCATGCTGCCTGGTGGATGGGATGAGCCCGTCTTCTCTGCTTGCTTATTAATTTCTTCTAGTGCGTGAGTCAGGCTCTCTCACCCCCGGGCAGGCAGGCAGCCGTGGGGAGGTTTAAATGGGGAGCTTGGAAGGGGGCTGTGGAGAGGCTGACAGGTTTGGGCCACCTGGGTGCCACCACCTCGGAGTCAGCCAGCCCGTGCAGAGGGCACAGCGCCGTGCCGGCACCCATTGCATCTCCTGCTGGGTCCCATGGCGCTGTGGTCCTAGTGATCCCCTCTCTCCCTGGCTCAGAGACCTCATTGCCTTCCCAAGGATTGCCCTGGGCACGGGGGTGAGGTTTGGGAGCTAGACTCATGGCCAAGCTGTCCTGCTGCTTGGTCACAGGTTGGGAGGCCAAGGGAGATGATCCAGCCAGCTTGCCCCACGCATCTTTCTTGGTGTGCGGCACAGGGCTGGGAGCCCCTTTTCCCACCCCAGACCTGTCCACCAGCCAGCAGGCCTGTCCCAGCACCCACCCTCCTGCGGGCCAGCGCGTTCAACAGTGTCACCTGTGCACTCCATTGCTTGGCAGAAGCTGTGGGAGCAGTAGGACAGGACTGAGACCACATAGGGTCATCACACGTACAGCAGTGCTTACAGAGTGGGCAGCTTTGTGTCTTGTCGTGATCCAGGCCTGGATTGCTGCAGGGTACCTGACCCCCAGGATCAGCTGCAGCGCCATGACAGCCTAAATTACTGCTTTGCCAATTAACAGCTGTGACAGGCCCACGAAAGCAGCTGGACTCCAGCTTTGAAGTAGGTAAAGCCTCGACAGCAGAGGTGGGGGAGCACTCAGGCTGCTACCTTTGCCATGGCTGTGACCAGGCAGGCAGTGGAGAAGTTGCAGAGCTGCCTCCAGCCCACGGCGAGTTGCCCAGTGAGTTCCTAAAAACTCATCTAAGGTTGGGGAGATGGGAAAAGTCAAAACTTCTCTAAACGTGCAGGCATAAGAGCTGTAAGAGGAGGAGTGGGAGAACAGTTTGTGAAGTCCTAGTTAGCTCTGTCCTTGGAGGATGCATGCTGAAAGAACCCCATCCCACCTACCTTGTGCCAGAGGCCACTGCTCCAGGCGTCCTGGATGCCTTCAGGGCCATCAGAAGGATGGGGCAGTTGTGGGCACTGAAGGGATGGCTGCAACAGGAGGGTTGAGATCGACCAGCTCCCAGTCTCAGCTGGACCATGATGGTGCAAGTGGGCACCATGGTACGTGTGGCCAGGTCAACCTCACGAAAGGGGTCCCTGGCCTGAGGGGGCATTTGGACTGTGGCTTCTGAGGACTGATAATACCAGTCCTGGTAGTTTGGCATCTACCTGAGCTCTGGCAACATTGCAAGGGATGTGCAAGCGAAGGCAACAAGATGGGTTTCTCCATCTGACTTGTAGCATTCTGGCAGATAAATCGCTTCCAAAAGGACTTCCTAGAAGTTGTGCTGTGATGATGGGGTCCTGTGCAGACCCTGGTTAGGGCGCAGAGGTCTGTGCTGGACTGTCCCTGCCTGGAAAAAGTGTAAATCAATTCCCTTCTGTGAGTGAGGAGCTGCTTGGTCGCTAGGTTGTCCCTGCAGCCAAGGAATGTCCTTGTTTGGAGTCACCCTGGCTGTTGAGTCACCCTCCCACATCCAAAGAGTGGCTGTGTCTGGCTGCCGGGGTGGGCTGGGGGCACGGCCAGGCGGCTTCGCATCACCAGCCCCACTCGAGGGGCATCACAGCTGGACCCCTCCAGGGGTTCTCTCTGCCTTCCTCTCATTTTGTTCTCTCCCTGAGTCTGCCCAGGCACCCTGGCACAGTCTCGCCGTGTGCCCCTGCCCCGGGCAGCCCCATCAAAGCCTCGGGACAGCTCGCACCGTGTGTGGTTTCCATTCAGTGCAGATTTATTTCCTCTGGGTCGCCATCTCTGTTGTTGCTCACTCCTTGGCTCTGCTTCTCGGGAGCATCGAGCATTTACCTCCTTGCAGACAGGGGCTTTGAGGGACTGGGATTTCACTGTATGTGTCAATTAGGAAAACACCCTCAGGAATTTGTTTTCTGGTGCTGCCTGGCTCTGCAATAACTTCTGTCTCCGTGTCTGCCGGCTCCCCAGAGCCTGTCCTGCCAATGCAAACCAAAAGGGAGCCGGGAGCAGTCTCGGCTCCGCAGACTCATCGAGCTTCTGTCCCAGCTCCCTCTAAGCACGGAACCCCATCTCGTTTCCACTTCTCCCATGCTTCTCACTCCCTCTCTGGGCTCTGGAGCTTGGAGTTGTTTTGGAAACCGCTGCAGCTCCAGCACGACGTCACTGTGATTTTGTAGTATCTCTGTCTCCATCCTAGTTAGGCGCTTCCTGCTCACTGGCTCTTTCTCTGGCTCGCCTGGCATGTCTCCACTCTTTCTTCTCCTCCACAATTCCCCAGGGATTTCTGTTCAACTTTTTTTTTCTTTTTTTTTTTTCCTTCCCCCCTCCTGCATCTCTTACACAGCAGATTTTTCTTCCCTATTTATTTCTCTTGAATTTCCTCTTCTCCCAGCAGGACCCTTTTGCCCCTGGCCTGGCTTTCCCAATTCATTTTTGGAGCAGGCAGCCATGCCCACTGTGCTGCTGCTGGGAAGCCCAGGAAGATGCCAGGATGCTCCAGACTGACTGGGTGATAAAGCAGGGGCCAGGCAAAGTGACCCCAGCCACAGCAGAGCCAATCCATGCCACTCCATGGTACCAGTCCGTGGAGGGTGGTTTCTGCTGCCCTTCTCCATGCTGGCAGCGGAGCTCAGGCTGCACCTTCCCTCTCCTCCCCAGCTCCTCTTGTGCCATCTCATCTTGGCCAGGCTTTTCTTACACAGCAAATCTTTTGCATTGCCCTGCCAAGCCCTCGGTGCCCGCATCCCTGGCTGATGAGCCTCCTTGTGCACTGACACCCCTGTCTTCCTCTCTCCTGCCCTGGCAGCACCCATATTGCTCCTCCTGAGAGCTCCCACATCCCCGCCCCAACCCAGGGCTCCTGTGTCACCCTGGGGCCAGCCTGTGGTACCCTGCTTGCTCCTGCCCAGGCTTGGGGATGAGCATATGCAAGGTTTGATAATGACTCTCTAGTGAGTGTTTACTGGGCATGAACGAAATAGGATTGATTTCTTTAATTTCTTCCCTTGCAGCAGCATAAACACCGCGTGGCAGAGGCAGCACTCCTGTGGCCTGCTGGAGGCACAGCTCGCCTGTCTTCTGATGCTGTGCATCCCGACCCCGGCCAGAGCAGCATCGTGCCCTGCTGCCCATGGGAGCAGTCCTAGAAACCACACTCTTCAACAGAGCACACACATATGGTGGGGGGTGTGTGTGTGTCTGACCTCCCACTGCCTGCAGGAGCGGCTGCTGAACCCGTCTCTAGCTGGGTGGGGGGACCTGAGGCCAATGGTCCAAGCACCAGAAGGGTCATGCAATCCTGCCACTGGTGCAAGATAGTTTTCCATTCTAGGCAGTGCCTGTGCCTTGCCAGGTCATTTAATCCTCAGGGTACTTTTTTTTAGTGTTATTTGGATTGAATTTGGTTTGGGGCAGTGATCGTCTCCTAACGTGAGAACACGCAGAGGCCAGGTATGGAGCTCAGCGAAGATCAGGGGCTTTCATACAAACCCCTGGTAAGGTTTTGGCTGTTGCTGGGATGAAGTGGGATCTGGATGCAGGAGCCTCTTTATCTCAGGTCAATCAGTTCTTCTTCTGGCTTTCCTCTTGTCACCCTGCCCTGGGCTGCGCACGTGTCTTTGTTTCGAAGGGACTCTCTCCATCAGTGGCTGGTGCTTAGTGGATGCCTGTGATCAGCAATATTGGGGTGCTTTTTGCTTACAACAAATGAGCGCTGGACCAGAGGTTCCTGCATCCTCCCTGTGGTGCCTTGTGTCCCTGAAATAAGTGGGCAATCTAACAGTGGGTGACCTGGGGAACTCCTGGAGCAGTTGCTGCCTCCGAGTGGAACAGCGTGGTTGGGCAGCACTGGAGTTGCTGGCCTTCTGGTCATTTGTGAGGGCTTTTATGGGGTCGAGTGTGGGAGCTGGGAAACAGGACATAAACTCTTAGTCAGGGCAGAGGCTGCATCTCCAAAGTTTGTGGTCTACTTGTGGCGACTTTATGCCAAGTGTTCACCTGACAGGGCTGGCAGTGGTAGCAGGGTTAAGGTAGAGAAGGGGTTGTGGGTTCATTAACTCCTGTGGGACAGGGGGACCAAGCTGAAAAGGTCATTTATTGCTTGTGGAGTATGGGGAGATGTGTGGGGAGAACTGTAAGCTCATCATACCCCAGAGAAGGAGTTTTGTTGTCCTCTGAAGCTGTGATTTCCCAGCTTTGCCCTTTGGATGAGGCTTCTGGGCTTTTGTGATGGTCAAGCTCAAGAGGTCAGAGGTGGAGTGAGTGCTTCGTGAGAGCCATGGTACCGGTGTCCCCGCTGGCCTCAGCCAAGTCTCCACTGCCATCAGCCCTGGGCTGTGCCTCTTTGGGGTGCAGCCACACCCCGAGCCCAGGTGTACGAGGCTTCTCCTGCAGCCGCCGGCCAGGGCTGTACCCTGCGCTGCCCAGCCCTGGCCCCAGCACCCACAGCTTGCCAGGGCCAGACAGCATGAGTGTGCCAGCCAAATACTGTCATGGGGTTAGGAAAACCCACCAACAGCCATTTGGATGTAGCATTAAAGGGTCGCTTTATCCTTGCACATGCAGGGCTCACGCAAGCTGTGGGCCCTTGCCAGCCATTATCCCACTTTTGGGGCAGCCACCCTGGTCCCCCAGCCCTGCCCTTTCTGGGAAAGAGCTGGGACTGGGGACTGGGGCTGCTGGGGTGCTGCAGGGTCCCGAGGGAACACCTGTACCCTTGTTTTCTAGGGACAGGTTGAGGTAATCTTGCTGCTCTTTACCTGGTTGTTTCCGACTGCCACACTGCGGGTGTGTCCGGGAGGCTCTTCTCCAGGCAGGGGAAGGCAGGAGAGGATAAACCTGCCTTTGAAAGGACATTTCCATGGAAGTTGCCTCGAGGTTTGTCATTGCTGCTCACCCTGGGACAGCCACTGAGGCCTGTAATTGTGGAGAGAGTCTGCGGATGGCCGGATAGGAATCTTGGGACGGGCTGCTGCCCTCCTGGCAGAAAGAGCCGGGGCCACCCCAGAAGGGAAGGGAGGAGGACAACGAGAAGAAGGAAGAAGAGGTGAAGGATAAGGAAGAAGCAGGAGGCTCTGTGCAGGTCTCAGTGTTCTGGAGATGGTGAGTGATTTAATGCCAGAACTAAGGGAGCACCAGGGAGATTTGGTGGGAAAAAGCTAAAATGGATTCAAGGCAGCTGCATTTTTCACATGGTTCCTGAAGGCATCGTGGATCTGGCTGTGATGCAAGCCAGAAGGGACAATGGGCTCAGCAGGCAGCCTGGGCGCTCCTGGCCTGTGCAGGGCAGAGGCAACCGATGCCCACATCCCTGCACGTGGGAGGATGTGATGGAGCAGGGACTGCTCAGCGAGCATCGTGGGAGCTGGCACCAAGCCATTGTGGCTCCCTGCTCCGAGCAGCAGCTGCTCGGTGGCCTCTTGGTTTGGCCTGATGCATTGCCTCAGCTCCAAAGGCTTCCCCATGCCCAGCGATCCACAGGTGGGCAGGAGCCGGCAGGCCGGGGTGAGCGTGACGACACCGGCAGGAGCTGCAGGGTGGGGACCAGGCAGTAGGTGCCACACGGAAGGGCTGTGGGCAGCAGGAGGAGGAGCAGCAGAGCCTGCCCAGCCCTAAAAGCCCAGCAGCTTTCCGAGATGTGCATTCTGCATGCAGGATGTGTCACCCACCACCCGAGCAGCCGCTGCACTTCAGCACAGTCCTTCAACCATGCATCACCTGCCAGGGGAGGATGCCCTGCGTGCACGTAAGAGTCAATTTTTCGCCTCCTTGTCACCTTCTGCATGGAAGCAAGGCTTGGCTGCCCTCCTGCACAGCAGTTTGGCTCAGCTGAAGTTGGTTGGAGTTTTACTAGAGACCAGGTGGATTTCGGCACATCCCCTTTCTCCAGGTGGAGTCGACACATTCCCTTTCTCCCTGGTCTTCATGTCCACAAGGATGTGAGGACCATCGCTGCACTGTCTCTCAGGTGACAGGATGCTGCTCTGCAGGTCCTTCCTGGGGCTGGGTCCTCTCTGGGCACTGACATCATCCACTGCCCCAAACAGGTTGCTTAAGCTTGGCTGATTGTGCATTAAGAATAGTCCACATGTCCTGAGGGATGGAGGAGAGGGGACCAGTGGGTTTCAGTAGGGGCCAGGCAACAGCGAGGTGTACAGGGTGTGTGCTGGGGGGCAGAGGGGAGCTGGATTCTAGCTCTGCTGCATGGCAGCTTGGAATGACTTATAGGGAAGACTGGCAAAAGAGGAATGCTGGAGCTGAGAGCTCTGTGGAACCCAGGTGTGATCTACTGTGAGAAAGCATTACGTTTTATAAAATAGGATGTGAGTGCTACATTGTCTGTGTTCTTTGCAGGGATTTACTGAGGCTGTCCTGCCATAGCCATGGGTTTTGCTCTTAGTTTTCCGAGGCCAGTGTTTGAGATGGAGTTGGACGCAATCTCTGTGGCAGTGCGTGTGTTTAGAGCTCTGCTGTGCGGGGTTTTCCAGGTTGACAGGGTGCAATCATCGCTGCCTGCAGGCAGTGGACGTGTGGCTGCTGTGTGGGGCACCCAAGGGACCCCACTGTGCCTCCAGGGGACCCCACGGTGTCCTGTGCTCTGCAGCCTCAGCCTGAGGCCGAAGGGTTGTGATGCCAGAGGGACTGGGGAAGCCTCCTGCTACGTTCTCTGTGCGCGGCTGCCCCTGTTTGGTGTTTGGTGCCACCTTACATGGTGTTGTCCATGAGTCCTGCCCAGCTCTGAGCCTGGGCCTTGAAAACACCATTTTGTGGAGGCCCCAGAAGTAGAAAACCAATAAAGAAGCTGTTGCTGTGACAGCTGCTGGTGGGATCGCTGGGCTCTGCAGTGAGGCCTTGACTCCTGCCCCATCACCTGGGCCTGGTGGTTCCTGCACCCTGGGCATGGAGGTGCTGCTCTGGCTCTGCTGCACATGGAGACTGTGCAAGAGCCACAGGGATTTGAGCAGTATTTCAGATTTCAAAGAAATTTGGAAGAGTTTCCAAGCACTGGAGGGTTCATCTGTTTCTGTTTCTTGGTCTCACATCTCTGGGTAAAGCTCACGCGTGCCATCATGTTGAATGCAGAAAGGGGTGGAAGGTGGATGCTCCCTTGGGCACACTTTTTTATTCTCTGTGCTGACATCAGAAATGCCAATAAACCAAAGTTTTGGTTTCTGTGTTGATTTGATCTGCTGCAATAACAGCATGTGGAGCTCGTACAGCCCTCCACCTCCCGGGGCGCTGCGTGAACATGACGTGCGTCTGCTTGCGACCAGTAAATAGCATTTGAGGAGTGAAAAGGAAACCAGAAAGGTTCATTTGTTATTCTTTGTGATATATGGAAGAGCTGTCAACTCCATCCTGGAGTCATGATTCCCCGGGTATTGCTGGGACAGGGCGAAGGAATGCATCCTGCAGTATTTTTTCACTTGGAACAACCATTTGGCTCTTATGGGTCTGAGAAGTTTGACTTCGGCTGAGTAACAAATTAATGCCGTCTCTTAGTCACTGTCTGGCTTGGATGGAAACACTTAGCTGACCTGGTTTATCTGTGTATCCATCCCGATGGCTTGGACAGACCTCTTTGCTGGCTGCCGGCTGCCTTCCAGGGCGCTCACTTGTGGTGCCGCTCGCTGGCTGCAGCGTGTGGTGCCAGAGGGCACAGGGAGAGGCTGGATGTGGTGCTGCTGGTAATTGTGGTCACAGTGTAGGAGCTGGGGGTTCTTCAAGAGCAATGATTCTTTATTTCTTTTTAATTATTTTTTATGAGGCTGGTAGAACTGTAGAAAATAAGCAATTTCATCTTCAGGCTTCTGCTTCAGAGGGGTGGGAAGGGGCTCCGTGCTGGGCACTGGACTGGTTTAAAACCTGTGGGTTGACCTGATCAAAAATGAGCCCTTGGCCTTGTCCCCATCTCCTCGCCTCCTTCTGTTGGCTTGTGAAGGTGCTGGGACACTCCCACATCTCTGCATGCCTGTTTCTTCTGAACTGGACAGGGCACTTGGAAAGATCCCTCTGAGCTCTGCACATCGCTTGTTTAGTTTAGATGAGGAACTTGCCCCTTCTTCATTTTCAGATGTGGCCAGACATTCACTGGGGCTCGGGAGCTGGTGGATTGTGGGATCACATCCTCCTTCCCCTTGTGCCGCATTGCCTGATCCCACGCCAACCCCATGCTCCTGGGCTGCCAGCATCCAGGCTTTGGAGGACGTGAGGCATCTGCAGAAACCTGTGACAAGGCAGGGTTTTATCCATCTTGGCTATAATGCAGGGGAAGGGGGAGCTTGGGTCCACCCGTTGATGGAAAAGCTGGTACCGTGTGCATCTCCGTGTGTTCAGGCAGAGAGAGACCCTGCCTGGCTCCATCCTTGAAGCAGAGCCATCCCTTAACCTTCCCCATTCCTCTTCTGCTCAGGAAAGCCCAAGTAAGATGGGCTGGAAAGCTGATCTGAAGCACAGTTAGTTTAACCTCCCCAAACCTCCAGGATCTGTATTTCTGGTGCCAGCCAAGCACCACAACGCTGAACAAATAGTAGAAAATAAAACACAAAATAAATTTCACATTGGGTCATGTAATGGCTTTTTAATGTGCAGAATCTACGATGTCTGCATGCAAAAATCCTAATTTCAGATCTGGACTTCCAATGCAAATGTCACTTTAAATCGATATTGCTGTGCGCACGTTCTGGTGCCTTTCGCCGTGCTGCTAATGGATTGCTTGCTCTATGAGTACATTCTTGTCTCATTTTGTATCCCCATACATTAAATTGATAGTTTGGGGGATTATTGCTCGTTCCAAGATTACATGGGTGGAGCCCCCGTTCTATGGCCATGCTGGTATGTAGTGAATTTGAATTGGCGCAGCAGAAAACTCGAGAATTTGGAACAGATAACTGTCTCCTATCTTTATATGGGAACATCAGAGTTTCTAGCTTTATTCTGGGGTTCTTGCCATTCCAAATATAATTTATTCTTTTATATAACTGTTTTCATATGATACACTCTGAAGAGTGGATAATAGTTTAGGGAGGAATATAATAATTTTTTTTCCCCTCCAAGGCTGTCTTCCGAATTAATGAGATTGAGAACACGTTCCAAAAATCTATTTTTCCCCTTTGGGCTTTTTCTAATGTACTCAATTTATTCTGCGAGGCGTCTTGTGCTTCCTTTATGGAGTTTGATGCCTAAATATGTAGTGGTGGTTGGCCAGCCAGAGCCCGTTTCGATGCTTTGGGCCCTGATGGGAGCTTGGGGCCGTGGCTGTGTCCCCCACCCTCTGTGCTGCCCTGGAGTTGGCTTTATGGGGGAAAGCGTTTGCTTTGGGAGGGTGGAAGGAGACCCCTGTCCTCCTTCTCATTGTTACTGTCCTACCTGGAGTGAGCCGGTGCCTCCTTCCGTATCCTCAAGGTGGCAGGGAAAGAAGAAGTGTGCTAAGCTCAAGTCTCATTTCTAATGTACATAGGTCATGTTTTTGGACATTTTTCTCTGCTTACACAGCCTTTTGGGTAAATACCTTTCTTACGGTCCCATCCAGGTGAGCAACCCCAGGCTTTCTGTCCTCTGTGGCCATTGGTGTTGCCTTCTGAATATGCTCATTTTCTAGCTTTCTCTAGTGGTGCCAGGGGCTACAAATTCAGCCTAAACCTCTGAGTGTACCACAGTATCCCAGTATCCCAGTATCATAAGGTTGGAAAGGACCTCTGAGATCATCGAGTCCAACCTATAACCCAACACTAACACCAACACCAACACCAACCCATCATCTAAACCATGGCACTCAGTGCCTCATTCAGTCTCCCCTTAAACACTTCCAGGGTCAGTGACTCCACCCCCTCCCTGGGCAGCCCATTCCAATGGCCAATCACCCTTTCAGTGAAGAACTTTTTCCTAACCGAGTGGTTCCAGAGCAGACTGGACTTTGGTGCCCCAGGGCTGTTCTCGTGCAGGCACCTGGGCTCTCCAAGGGCACTTTCCTTCCTTCCCCTGGTTCTTGGGAGCCCATTTGTGTGCCTGGGACAGTGCCTGGGAAGAGCCAGAGCTGCCAGCCAGTGCAGGCCTGTGGGCAGGAGGACGAGGCTGAAGAGTGGGGCCAGTCTCCCTGGGCTCAGCAGAGACACAAGGGCTGCCTGGTGGCAAGGATTAGTGGAGCATAGACCTTAATGTCTGCCCTCAAAAGCCTGGCATGCAGCGATTTTGGAGAGCCTTACAGCTCCAAAATGGCTCAGCTGATATGCTTTAAGCCCTCTTTGTAAAAGAGCCACTTCTGGTTTGAGGCTAAACATGAATTTTTTAGGCCTAGAGGAGTTATCATGGTTATGGAGGGAAAAAGGTGCTCAGCATGGGCCCTTCAGTGTTACCCTGAGCACCAAAGTCCTGGCCACTCTCTGTAAGCAGCAGGTTTCATAGAACCATAGAATCCCACACCCTGCTGTGGGGAGCCTCATGCCATGGTCCATGATGGCTTGTCCCCACCAAGGGGAGGAGGCTGCCGGCAGAGAGGGGGCCGTATCCACACGCCTTCACTTCTCAAACTGAGCAGAGGGGTCCCCCACTGACCCAGAGCTGGGGTGGCTGGTGAAGGCAGAGGGAGAAAACAAGGGAGGTGGAGACATCTGTCCAAGCAGAGGTGGACCCGCTGGTCAGATGGCAACTGGGCTTCAGGTGGGACTGGCTATGCTCAGCCAGCTCCAGCAGGGCAGGGTGAAGGGTGGTTGGGGTGGTGTGTGGATGGTGTGTGGGTGAGCCTGCTCCCTGCCACGGCACTCCAGGGGGACCAGCACCCTTGGACAACACCTAAAGATTTCTCCTGGATACCCTCATCCATGTGTCACCCACTGGGCCCCTGGATGCCTCAAGGGAATGGTCTTTCCCAGCCTGAGCTGCAGCCCTGGACCTTCTGCGCCCTGGGAAGCCAAGCTGATCGAAGGGAGCGTGAGACAGGGAGGGCACCCACTCATTTGCTGCCTCTGCCGAAATCAGCGGGGTTGGTGGGCAGAGCTGTCCTCGGGCTGCGGGGCTGGAGGACAGGGTGTCCTTCTCTCCTGGCCCACGGAACTGTGAGCTGACTACTCTCCTTCCACCCTTACTTCTTGACCTTTTTTTTTTTTTACTTTTAGTGATGAAATATGGAGTCACAGAATGCTTTGGGCTGGAAGGGACCTTAAAACACATTCAGTTCCAACCCCCTGCCAGGGGCAGGGGCACCTCCCACTGGATCAGAGGGCTCCAAGCCCCATCCAGCCTGGCCTTGAACACCTCCAGGGATGGGGCAGCCACCACTGCTCTGGGCAACCTGGGCCAGGGCCTCTCCAGCCTCACAGCAAAACATTTCTTCCTAAGATCTCATCTCAATCCCCCCTTCCATGTATAACTTCACCCATGAACTTTCATAAACAGGTAGGAGCTGGTATGCCCAAAGATAGAAAAATCAACGAAGGAAGTCTGGAAACCCCAGGCAGTGCATGAATACAGCTGACACCCCCTTAAAGGAGGCAAAATCAAGCCTGCCAGGTTCTCACAGCAGCACGAACTCAGCCACACTGCACGCCCCGCGCCGCCTGCACTCAGGGCTCAGCGCTATAAATAGCAGCGTGCTCCGCTACACATCCCAGCCCTGATGCTGCAAACATTTAAGCCTGAGCACAGCTCTTTCTCAACATGCTTCAAGTTGCAGTAATAGTTTGCAGGCTGTGATCAAGAGAAATAAAAATAAGGTAGAACTTAGCAGCTCTGCAGCGTGGTGTCGGTGCTGGTTGGCAATGAATACACAGCTGGGTGGGTGCTGCTCCTCCCTGGCAGCTCCTGTGCCCTTACCTGCCTCATTAAGGCTTTGATTAATGAAAACCCAGAGAGAAGGTGCCCATGCCTATGTGTGCGTATCACCCTGGCTGTTGTTGAGCTGACAGAGTTTACAATCTCCAGTGGTTTTGCCAGCAATTTGACAAGTTCTTTCATGCAGAGGAGCTCAGATGAGTAGCAAGTGCAAGGCTCAATCTGTGCCAGCCCTCAGCAAGGCTCGGGGAAGGCCTTCAGGAGGAGAAAGTTTATAACAAGGAGGCTGTGCGTGCATGCATGTGTGTATGTGCATAAATTAATTTTTACAGGCGTGTAGTAGTACAATAGGAGTCAGGGAAAAAAAAAGAGTTTCCTGAATGAGCTCTCCGTGAAGAAATGCTTTGAAGTGCGGGGCTGCCCCAGCATGGTGTGAGCTGCAAGGGGTTTGTGGGCAAGCAGCCCCTGCTGATGCAGAGTGTGGCCCGGAAGGAGGCTTGGCTGGGGAAAGCAGGGGTGGGAGAAGGCTGGGGAGATGCTGAGGGGGGTGGGAGGCAAGGGAGGGTGTGGTGTCCGGGGAATGAAGCTGAGTGCAAATGAACTTGTTTATTGGGGGTGTGGGAAGATGCTCATTAGCAGGCTGGCTGCTCCTTGTGGTAGGAAGGCAGGCTCAGGGATGGAGCCTGTCCTCATTGCCCTGGCTGATGAGGCGATTGCAAGGGTTCTGCTGCAGCCACACCAGTTGTGTGTGTTTAATTGCAGAGCAGAAAGAGATGGAGGGAGGAGGGAGGTCATTGGGTACTGCTGGGGCTGGCGGGTGCCAGGGCTGGACCAGTGTGCTCACAGCACTGGGGCTTGGCTTGGTTCCTTCTTGATCTGACACACACACGTGCACAGATCTCTGCTCCTCACCTACAAGGATGTGCTCCCAGGAGGAGGATGAAGCAGGAGTTAATGATGTTGGGGAGTTTGGTGCTGTTCTGGCTTGGCCTGGTCCTCATGAACACGACTGGTCAGCAGGGCCAGGGTGAGCTGCTGAGATGTGCTCTGGAGTGAGAGGCTGGTAGTGGGGCTGCTCTCCAGGAGAATCCATCTCCACTTTCCTGGTAAAGGTTGGGTGAAGAGGAAGACCATTTTCCAAAGAACCACATTTATGTTTGCATTCCATCCCTAAGGAGAACACCAAAATCTCCCCTCCTGGGTCCCTGACAAGGAGGTGCATGGGCAACCAAAGAGCATCCAGCCTCTGGTAAGATGAACTGGTGGAGCACGGGTGCCTGCCTGCTCACAGAAGACTGTCCTAGTGTGAGAGGGTAGTGGCATCTGAGCATGGCTATGGTGTCAGGATGTGGCAGCTCGGGGAGCTGATGAAGCCCAAGACCTTTTTCTGGGGGAGTGCCTCCAGTGGGAAGAGGTGCTTAGAGGACACCACGAGCTCCTCTGGCTCCCAGGCGTGGGCTGAGCTGCAGGGCTTCGTTTCTGTTCCCTGGATTGCTTTGGAGTACTTTGCGTGTATAGTGTGTTTCCCTTCTCCCTCCTCCCAAGTGGTCCAAAAGCACTTTTCTCTAGTTTTCAGCATGTTTTTCACCTTACATCAGACTCCATGGCCAACTTGGCTGCAGCCAATGCCCCGTGTGCGTGCACAGGGTCAGTGCAGTTTGCAGGCGAGTGTGATAGCTGGTTCAGAGCTGGGCTGGGATGAGGTATCCACTGAAGAATGAGTGTGTTTGAGCCATTGGCATCCTCCCCTGGCTGGGTCGGGTCAGCAGGGAATCGCCCACCCCCTCCTCAGAGCCTTTGTAGCTGAGGCAGGAGGAGACTGGATCACGATGGCAGGAGGCTGGGGCTGGCACACACAGAAATGCTGATGGCTCACTCATCCCCCCATGGTCCACTGGTGCTTCAGCTGTGCCAAAACACCATCCTCTGAGAGACCAAGGCCATTTTCTGATTCCCAATGCCATGTGCCCTCCTCCCTCCTTCCCTCAAGCCAGCCCCTTCCATCTCTCCTTCTGGGCAAGTGGTGTTGCAGCCTTGGCCTGATCCTTCCCTTGCCAACAGATTTGTTTTTTCCATGTGACCTGTCCTTTCCTAATCAATCCTGTTCTCCATTCCTTCATCACCCCTGTGCTCTGGCATGCAGAGAGAGGCTGCTGTCTTGGAGGTGCAAAGCTGTGGCCTGGAGCTCCCTCCTAGGCATGAGCTGGTTTGCGGCTGAGCTATCTGTTTCATCCAGCCTGAAATTCAGGTTTTAGGATTTGAGGGATCACAAGGCCTCAGTTTCATGTTTTGGGGAGACTCGGGGCTGTATGAATCCAGGGTCCTGGGGCAGGGCTGGTTTAAGGGATACGGTGCTGGGTGCAGGTTGCAATGGCAGCCAGGATGGGTGCTGCACCCTGCAGAGGGCAGCTGGTGTCTGCATGGGAGGAGGCAGCACTCCCACAGTGCTTTGGAATCTTGGCCAAGCTGATGCCAGATTGTGGGGGCTTGGAGGGAAACAGGGGTGCACAGTGCCCTGAGCCCTGGGATGCTCAGGGTGGGTTGGCCTTGCTTGGAGGGATGCTGCTAGCTGGGGCAGGTGGGTGACATCTCCTTCCAACTAACCCTCTCACATCCCAGGCTCTGAATTTTATTCCCCTTCTGACAGTCAGGCATCAACTCCCGATTACTCATAACTGCAGCAACTTGCAGACACGCGGAGCCCAACGGCTGTGCCTGAAAGCACCAACCACCAGGGTCCCCGGATGAGAAACTGTGACTGGGGCATGGGTTGTGCAACCTTCTTCTCCACACCCTGTCCTGCACTGGAGGCCAAGCGCCTGCTGCCTCTGCCCACATCCCACGGGCATCTGCCCAGCAGGGACCCAGCCCAGGGCTGTGGCTGCTGGGGCAGGCACAGAGGTCCCAGCTGGTCACCAGGCATGGATGGCAGGTTTGCAGCCTGGTCGGCTGTCAGTGTTGGCCTCCCAGTTTGTTTTGCAGAATTCTCTTCTAGCATGGAAAAATAACTCATCCCTCGGTTTTTATCTCTTTTGTTTGTGTGGGCATTGATTACGCTGGGAGTCACTGAGCCAGATTTTATTGGAATGACTTAGAAAGCTGCCACCTGCAAGCAGCTGCCTGTCTTTGGGGACTATTTTGGTGTAGTTTCTAAATAATTGCATGAGGCTCCTTCAGCCTTCCTAATAACTTCATTCTCCCAGGGACACTGCCCAGAAAAATGAGCTGAGATTTCGCTTGGCAACATTTTGAAGGGGAAAAAGTGCAACAAGACTGATGTCTGCTGGCGTGAATAAATAAAGAACACAATACCTCTGCCTTAGCTCCTCCACAAGCATCCTTATTTCCAACCCTGAGTCTGCTGTCTCCCCAGCTTGGCTGAATGTTGGAATCCAGAGCTCTCCTTTAAAACCGTCTCACCTTTTCTGTCGGCAGTGTGTGGTGCTAATGCCTATCAGGGACCAGCAAGGCTGGCTCTGGTGATGAGCTGTCCTAGGAAAGCCTGCCTGGTAGCTTGTACACATTGTGTAACTTGGGCTGGTTAAATATGTGATTTAAATCACTTGCAAAATAGTTTTCTTAGTGCTTGACATGTGAAGAGAATAATTGCATGTTGGCCTAAATTCTCAGAGGTTCTCAAAAGCTTGGTGAAAATTGTGGGTCATGTTTTAAACAGAGAGATGAGCCCACAGATGGCTCTGACACTTCGTCCCAAAGCCAGGGGTTCAAAGGAGCTCGTTTTGCAGTGCCAAAGGGAGCCGGGTAGTTGGGTGTCTGGCCCTGTGATCACCCTGCCCTGGCGAGGAGGGCTGGGAAGGGCAGTGTTGGGAACGCCAGTGGGAAGACAAGAGGAGCCGGGTGCCTGGGCTGGGCTTTGCTCCACTGGTTGTGGTGGCATGGGGCAAGCCTTTGCGATGGCCCAGATACAGCTGGGTGCTGCTCTGCTAGTTTGAGAGGCTGCTTTCTCACTCCCCTACAAAAGATGCCTTTGAGAAGCTGGGCATAGGTCCTTACGGCAAATAGATCCACTCTGGCCTCTCAGTTTGTCTTTAGTGTAAAAGCTCTAGGAAATTTGGTGTCTGGTTGCCTCTCCTTTTTCCTCATACCATATCCAAGGTGTTCCTGTGATGTTTCATGTTTCCATGCTGAAGTTGCATTTTTTTGCAAGAGCAGAAGGGCTCTGAGCATCACACAGAGGGGTCCTTCCATCACAAAAAGGGCAGTGCATGTCTGGCTCAGGTGTTCTTGTATTGGCTGGTGCAATGGCCTTGCAACAACATTTTCTTCATCACATTGGCAGATGGTCTCCACTTCTTGGCAGGCTGCATAATGGCACCCAGGAGCAGTGGGCTTGGTGTCTGTGTCCCCTTCTGCTGCTGCCCCTTGTTGGGCAGTTGTTTTACTTACTCAGCAGAGGAATTAGATTGGGACAATCCCAAGCACAGCAACTGGATGGGTGGAAAATAGATTGGGAGCAGCCCTGAAGAGAAGGACTTGGGGTGCTGGGAGATGAGAAGCTGAGCATGACCTGACAAGGTGCACTTACAGCCCAGAAACCAACTGTGTCCTGGGCTGCATCCAGAGCAGTGGGACCAGCAGGGCCAAGGAGGGGATTCTGCTCCTCTGCTGTGCTCAGGTGAGGCCTCACCTGGAGCCCTGTGTTCAGTTCTGGCGTCCTCAGCACAGGAAGGACCTGGATCTGTTGGAGAGAGTCCAGAGGAGGCCACAAAGATGATCCAAGGGCTGGAGAACCTCCTGTACGAGGCCAGGCTGAGAGAGTTGGGGTTGTTCAGCGTGGAGAAAAGGAGGCTGAGGGGAGACCTTTGAGCAGTCTCCCAGTACTGAAAGGGGCTCCAGGCAGGCTGGGGAGGGACTCTTGATCAGGGAGTGCAGGGATAGGATGAGTGGAACAGTTTTAAATTGTGAGAGGTGAGATTGAGATGAGATCTTAGGAAGAGATTGTTTTCCTGTGGTGGTGGAGAAGCTCTGGCCCAGTTTGCCCAGAGAAGTGGTGGCTGCTCCCACAGAACGTGTTCAAGGCCAGATTGGATGGGTCTTTGATCCCCCTGATCCAATGGGAGTTGTCCCTGCCGATGGCAGGGGGGGTGGAACTGGGTGAGCTTTAAGGTCCCTTCTGACCCAAACCATTCTGTGATTCTGTGATTAGGACACTTCTTGGCCTCATTCCAACGGGCAGGCCTGAACCCAGCAGGGAGCGAGGCACTGGGGGCACTGCTAAGCTCTGAGAACATCATCTGGAACGTTCTTGTGTCCTCCCTGTCCTTCTCTGGCCCTGACAGCAGCAGGAGAGGTGGAGGCTGTGACCTGGCTTCTCCGCAGTCGCTGCCTGGCCTGGTGCTGGGTTCCAACGGCTGCTGCTGCCCCTACAGATGCCCCAGCACTGCCATTCGCCTCCATGTCCTGGGAGGAAACAGTGGAGATGGGTGAAAGGCTTGCTTGAAGTATTTGTTTAAAAAATACACACTGATAAAAATGACTCTCTCCATTATTTCATTAAGGGATTTAAAATGTGCTTCCTAAACCCTGAGTCATCAATGAAATGAGCAAGCGAGGAGCAGCGCAGCAGGTCCTGCGGGGGGTGACTCACGCTGCAGGGGGGCCTCTGGGCCTGTGGGGAGCTTTTGAACAGGGGATGCTCCACTCACTCCCTCCTGGGAAGACTGGGGTCTCCCCAGCATCCTGAGCAGCAGCAGGAGGTCTCTGGGAGCCTCTGAGGCTCCTGGATTTATTTTGGATCTGAGCACTGCAGCCACTGGAGAGCCCAGCTCTGCCTTGATGCAGACAACTCCTCTGGACCTGTGGATCAGCCAACAGCAATGCGTGTGTTTGCCTGGCACTTTGATTTTGTTGATTACCTACATAGATAAAAGCCTCCAGATCTCATCTCAGTTCAGGAGGAACTGATCTTTCCTCCCAGAAGGTAGGGAAAACAACAGGTCCCCTTTTGCTCATTTTTTTTGGAAACTCTCTGCCTTCTTCAGGCCCCGGGCACAGGCAGGAAACAAAAGCCAGTCTCAGCTCCCTGTAAGGCCAGGAACTGTCCCTCTGCACTGGCCTCTTTATCCATTTGGCTTTGTTAAAGCCCTTCGAAATGCTGCCCCATCCCTCCCGCTGGAATTGGTTCAAACTCTGTTCCAGATCAGCGCCAGGATGTTTTTCCTAGGATCCAAGGCTACACGCTTCCTTTATCCTGCTCTGCTTCCATAGATCCTGTGCTTCCCTTGACCACTTTTCCATAATCTTCCCCTCCTATGGATGCCAACTGAGGTGGGGTGGGAGAGGGGTGGTGGCTCATGGCACCATCGCGGCCCATGCTGCTGCCCCAGAGAGGTGCTTTGGCTGCTGCCCGTTCATACTCCCTGCTACACCAGGCAGCACCCACGCTCACTGCTGCCCACAGCCTTCCATCACCAACTCCCTAAGTGGTTTCTAATTAATACCTTCAAGCCAGCAGTGAAGGCCAGATCCCTTCTTGGGGAGATCTTTCCAGGTGCTCGTCTGAGCTCTCTCAGTGCTCCTGGCCAGTCGTTCCAGCAGAGGTTGTGGTGTTGCCCTTGGCAAAATACCTTGGGCATTTTATTTTTACTGCAGCTACATCTTTTAGTGAACTGTTGTGCAAAGCCAAGCCAGCCCCAAGGTGCCCTATGGTCTCTTAGGGCATAACTACCTTAATCGTAGAATCAGAGAGTGGTTTGGGTTGGAAGGGACCTTAAAGCCCATCCAGTTCCAACCCCCTGCCATGCTCATCTCCATCTCCCCTCTTCTGGCTGAAAACCGTTCCCCCTCGTCCCAGCCCTGCACCCCCTGATCAGGAGCCACGTCCCCCCCAACAGTAACAGTTCTCACAGTGTTTTAGAAAGGGAGTTTCTCAGTTACCAGGAAGGTCAGGCCCTGTCTGAGCTGGCTGTGGGGCTGAAGGGAGCTCTTTCCCCCAGACCTCAGCTGTGGCTGTGTAGGGGTCTGACTGCGCAGGATGCAAGTATTCCATGTGTCCTGAGAAAGCTTTTGGCAAATGGTTTCTTTTTAACTATCAACAGTTTTCCATTATCCCTGCTAGCACAGATATCAGATGGAACTGAATTTGTTGTGGCTCATCACCCGCATTGCAGCCAAACCATAGTCTTGGAACTGGCACCCTGGGGTTTAGGTGTCATGTTTAAAGAAGAAAGGAAATATCTTATCAGAATATTGTGCCTGAGGGAGTGGAGTTGTTCCCAAACATGCTGTGGCTTTGGGGGACAGGTCGCATCACCCAGGGCATTCGCTCTGTGCAGTTACTGCTGTTCTCATTTCTCTGCTGCTTCAGGAATGCGCAGTGTGGTTGGGGAGATAACCCAGTCCTGCTCAAGGCAAGGTCACCTGTGCCAGGTTGTCCTGATGCCCAGGACCATGTCCACTTGGGTTTTGAATGTCTCCAATGCTGGAGACTCCAACTTCTCTCTGTGGAGGCTTTTGACCACCTCATTCTTGTGTTTCTCTCCACCGATCTCAGGGGTTTTACGGGGAGATCCAGCGGGGAAAGCCAAAGATGCCGCCATCTCTGGCCTGTGGGGATTGTTCAGAGCTTTTGCACACCAACATAGGAGTCAGCATGAGAACAGATGAGATCTTCTCACCCCAAAGGGTGCCTCTTGTGTCAACCCAGCTCTGCCCCTGGCTGCAGCTCAGAGGTGTGCCTGGGAGATGTGCAAGAGGGCAGCATAACATCCAGACCCTGCCACCCTGCACTTCTGGTCTGGTCGCAGCCTCTCCATGCCAAGTGTTTGACCAGTGCCTCTGTGCCCTGGAGAGGGTCAACCACCACCAAACCACAGCCCCAACTCACTGGGTTGGCCTTTTGGGGGATGTTTTTGGTGAGAGCAGGGGCCCTCCTCTTCCTGCTTGCTTTTCAGAGACAGTGACTTCGGTCGATGAGGGAGTGTGGACAGCTCTGGGAGAGCTTCTGTGCCCCTGATTAGAATTCGGCCCTGCTGCTCCCACTGCTTCAGCATTCCTGCTCGCCATTGCCTGGCAACCACGGAGCAAAACTACAACAGCAGCCCCAGAGCTCGAGTGCTTCTCATGAGCGTGTGTGCAGGCTGGCACACGCCTGCTGCCCGCACGGGGACAGGGACAAGGACAGGGCCGGGGCGGGTGGCAAGGCCACCTCTCTCTGCTGCCCACCGGCCCCCATCCAGCAAGGCTCAAGGGTAAGGATCATCCCTGAGAGGAAGAGGAGGAGGAGGCAGAGGAGGAGGAGGAGAGGGCTCCAGCAGCACCACGGCTTTGCTGGTATCTGTGTTTGGTGGGTCAGGCTTGCTGGCTGTCCAGACACCACCCTCCGTGAGCATCCTGCTGTGTCCAACACAGCCTGCCCCTCCGTGCCCCTCGGGTGGCAGGGGTTCAGCAAGCATGTGCCACAACCTGTGCCCTGGGTGCCTCATTGGGGAGAAACTTGGGCACATGTGGGTGTGATGGCCCCATCGGACAGTGCAGCAAGGCACAGAGGTGCCCTCTGTGTGTCAGACACGTGTCCTGCCTTGTACCAGACATGAGGTCTGTGGGATGCCCATCACCCCTGGGCTCCCCACAGGGAGGCTGAACCTGGCTGGGGGCTCTTGGGGACACTGGGGCTTCAGCAGCCTGGGCTGGGATGCTGTCAGACTTTTACCAGCCTGTGCTGTCAGAGGAGTTGATGGCACTCAGGAAGAGGACCCTGAGTGTGCCTTGGGCTGTTGCAGCTCCCAAGCTTTCGTGTAGTTGTAGTTGAAGAATTTTTGTGGCTCTTTCCTCAGGGAGCAGCTGTGGGCCCTGGGCTCAGACTCCTGCCCCGTCCTAAACGTGCTGCAGGCTTGGTCTCACTGTCAGCACTGCACCTCATCCTCTCTCCTGCTGGACAGGTTTTAGAGGACCCATATCCCCTCTAGACACAAGGTGCCATGTCTCTGCAGGTGGTGGGAGACATCGATGTGCCTGAATATGATGGGTTCAGACCTAAAGCACCCCCTATGGTGCATATGGTGCCTGGAGGTCTTGAGCTGCCTGCACATACCCACCAACCAGCAAAAAGCATAGGTGTGCCTTTTCTTGCTCAACACCCATCTTCATCACTGGTACTTGCTTGGCAAAGGGGTAAAGAGATACATCTCTCTTTTGTGTCTTGCAGAGCCTGGGGTCAGCGGACAAGAAGGACTTTTACCAGCCCAAGTAAGTGCCAGTAGATGTGGTGAGTAATCACTTGGAAATTCCCGGTCGGTCCATGTTACTGAGCAGCTCCGTGGCTTGCTAAGATTAGACATGTCAATGTACAAGAATAGCTGCTGCAATTACACAAGCAAGGAAGGGCTGTCAGTCATTCTGGCTTCAGGCATACGCAAATCATTAAATCAGGTCAGAAGGAATCACGACAGCTTGACTGAGCCTGAGGGACAGAGTTGGGATCTGGCGGCCGGGGAACGGGGCATGCAGGGGTGACCTTTCCCACCTCTGGCTCCCTCTGCTCCAGGTTTGCACAGCTGAGCTGCCTCGGAGAATGGAAGGGTTTCATTCTGTGTCACAATGGGCTGATCCTGAAACACGTCTTCTGCAGCCTGTGCTTTGGACATTGATGCCTGCCGTCTTCCATCCATTGTGTTTTGTAAAGCACGGTGAGCCGCAGGGGTGAGAGGAGAGGAAGAGGCTCTCTGGAGCCACCATATTCATGAACATGAACAAAGGACCTGCAAATCACCCCACTAACAGAAGCAGTTGGTTACTTAGAGCGTGCCCTTGGCCAGTGCTCTGAGCTGGCTGTGACAGTCTGTAAGCGAGCGAGCAAGAGCAGAGCACTTAGAGCTGTCAGCCTCTGAGACATGGGTTTGAAAGGCAAGCAGAGCTTCCACTCCCAGACCCATTCTGTTGCTGCACCCAATGTTTGTAGTGTGGTACCTTCAAGGCAAGAAGGTTGTCTCTTTGCTGGAAGGATGTCTTATACTGTGATTATTTGCATAAGGGCAAACCCTATTGAAAGCCGTGTTGAGAGCTCCAGTTCTGGCCCTGACTGCTAAGCTGTGCCTCATGGTGCTGAGCACAACACGCCCGAGCCCTTGGGTTGCTCCTGCTCTGCTGGGGGCAGGGAATGTCTTTATGTTATTGCCTTTTTCGTTTGGAAAAAAAAAACACACCAGAGGTAGTTTTGAAGTTGTGTAACAGTGTTCTGCCAGTGTTCTTTCCTGCTTTCCCAAATATTCCTGCAGAGCTGCTTTGCAGCAGTGCCCAGGCACATGCAGGGAGCACTGAGGCAGTATCCTTGGTCTGAGTTGCTCTTAGCATCATAGGAGGCTTGGCCAAGGCTCACCAGCGATGGCTGGCTGTGTCACGGAGCTGCCTGCTCGCTGTCTGGGATGAGGAGCACAAGTGTGGGGTGCATGTGTGTTTTTCCATTATCTGCTGGCTCCTCTGCCTTTATGCCACCAAAAGTTTCTCAAACTTGGTGCTAGTCTCAGGTCCATTGCTGAAAAGTCACATTTCAAGAAGCTCCTCTGTCTGCTTGACCCAAGGTGATGCTGATCATTGGTTTTCCAAGACTGTTGGCAGCTACAAACTTCTGACAATACAGTCAGAACTGTTTCCCAGGCTGTTTAATCTCACTTGGCTTTCTGGGAGATCAGAGGGATATCCCAGGAGGTTATGGAGTAATTTTAGATTCTGTGACAAAATGCACACACGTTTGGCAAACGACTGATAGCGGTGCTTTTGTGCCCTCTATGAACAGTCATCCAAGGCTTCTGCGCTCCTTAGAGCAGCGCTGCTTTGTGCTTGTGTGGAGTGTGTGGTTTTGACAAGCAGGCTTCAAAAAGATCCAAGCATCTCTAGTGTCCCTCTTCCAGCTGAAGCTTTTGTGAGGCTTTAAGTCAGAGATTTGAAGGCAATGTGCGAAGAGCTCTTACTCTTCGCTTTTCCTGTGGAGTGATTTTGGCGGTAGGTAGCTACAATTATAGAGCTACTCCTATAGTTCACCTCCTCAGAGAAACAAGAGATGTTCTTCTGCCTGAAGAGGGGGAATATCAGCTTCCCACCTCCCTGAAGTGGCAGAGCTACTGGGTCAGAGTGGTGGGTGCTGGTGCAGAAGGTCTTGTAGATACAAGATGTCTTATTGGTGCTGTGCCATGAGGCTATGGGACACCATGGTTTGGCCAAGAGCTTGTAACGTCGGCTGTGACTTGGCTAATTGTAATATGATGACTTTGGTTAATGCACATCCTATTTACATTCCTCACTGTCTGTTTTGAGGTTGTGACCAGTAGAGTTTGTGGCTGTGATGTTGTCTGATACCTTTGCCTCCGTCTGATTGGGCATTTTGCTCCACTGGCTGTTGCTGACACGGCTGTTATTGTAGGCAGGTCTGCTCTCGCTACCATAGCCCATGTGCAAGGCTTTCAGCCTCTGGCAGGCCTGGACCTTGTCTTCCTCAGCAAAAAAAGATCCCCAGCTGCTGCCAGAGGTCAGGAGAGCTCAGCCCTTCTGCAGCAGCTCTGCAGACATCTTCCCTAAGCCCTGGCCAAGGTGGCAGTGAGCAGCTGGAGCATGGGAAGCAGCGGTTCCTGGAGATGAGCTGAGCCGTGGTGGTTCATGAACACATCTGTGCAGGGAAGCTGGTGACCTGAGAGAAGTCTGGCACGGGGTGGCTGGCCCTCCAGCCCCTACATGCCAGAGCAAACCTGACTGTGCCTCTCCTTTTCTGCACTTCAGAGGCAACATTCACCCTGCTGACCAAACCCCTGCGCTGCGGGAGCCAGGTCAGAGCATCCCTGCTGTTAAGTTAGTGAGTTTGGTCTCTCACAGCAGATGTAGGTTGTAGGAAAAGAAGAAGGAAAGATGCATGTCAGAAATCTGAGCAGTGGGCTTTATCAGGGCTTGTCCTGGGAGTGAATCTCACTCCATTCCTGCCATGTTCAGAAGCTTTTTTTGATCATATGTCCTCTTCCCTGGACATCATGTACTCAATCAGGTGACTTTCTTTGTGTCACCCTGTGTGTCTCCTTTCCTTGCTTTTGTTGGCCCTTCCCTTCAGAAATGGAAATGCTGTCATTACATTCCCGCTCCCCACGGATGCCATTGGTCTATCTCAGCCAGCAGTAGGATGTTTGCAAAGTGTCTGGAATAGTCAAGTGCTCACCAAGGCTATGGAAAAGTGTCTGCCTTCACCCACCAGCCTTTGGTGGCCTTTAGTTTAGTCTCTCCCCCTTGGCCCAGTCCACCCAAGAAGTTTTATGGTACAGAGCTCCTGAGTGCCCAAATGTCATGTGGCAATCACACAGGAAAGTGTAGTGCAGGTGGACCTCCACTGTGGGAAGTCAGAGGTACCTGGGATGGAACCATCACAGGTGAAATGATGTTGCTGCCTATTCTGTCACTTTTATTTCCAAGGGTTTCAGTGGGGTTGGTTACAGATGTTCCTGCAGGAGTTGGCCCATGTCAGAAGTTGTGACTCCTGGCTTCTTGTGTGCCTAGAAGGTCCCATGCCCTCTTTCCACATTAAATGCAAGGATGCTACTTCAGTCAAGACAACCGAAGCATCAGTCTCTGTATCACCTGAGATGTGGATGGGCTAGAGAGCATCTTAGGTATGCAGAGAGCTCCTGTAGCTGAAATTCCTGAGAGAGGAGCTTGGGAATGGCCACGAGTCCAGCAGTGAGCCAAGCTGCATGGGTTCCACCTACACTGGCTGCTCCACCCAACCTGTGTGAGCAGGTACAGATGCCTTCCTGGCACTGTGTTTCTAAAGCAGGTTGTTCAGAAGTCAGAATGATATATCCCAACCTAATAATTCTTACCTGATCCGCTTTGGGCTCGTGTCTCCCCATCACCACCCTGTCTGCAGCCTTGCTCGGGTTGGGCTCTGGCCAGTGTTCGTAGGGAGCAGGGTAAAAACATCTCGAAGGCTGAGTCCAGGCCCTGATTTTGTCACTGGTTTCAGAAGCTGCTACTACTGGGGCTGTTTAGCGTGGAGAAGAGGAGGCTGAAGGGAGACCTCATTGCTGTCTACAACTGCCTCAAAGGAGGTTGTAGTGAGGTGGGTGTTGGTCTCCTCTCCCAAGTGACAGGCGATAGGACGAGAGGAAATGGCCTTAAGTTGCACCAGGGCAGGTTCAGATGGGTTATCAAGAAAAATTTCTTCACTGAAAGGGTTCTCAGGCCCTGGCAGAGGGTGCCCAGGGAGATGGTGGAGTCCCCATATCTGGAGGGATTTAAAAGGTGGGCAGGGATGGTTCAGTAGTGGACAGGGATGGTTGGACTCAATGATCCCAAAGGACTTTTCCAGCCAAGTGATTCTGTGATTCTACTACAGCCACAATATTGTGAGTATATTTGGGCTTCCAAAGGTCCTTCTGAATTTCTGACAGAGGGCTCTTGACCATTTTGTAAAGGCAGTTTCCAGAGAAAGGACCTGCTGGCTGAAGAGGCAGGGACACAATGCTCAGAAACAGGAATAGGCTCTTCTGGGAGAGGTGCTTTTGCTTAATAACTCTCCTGGCGAAGCTGGTTGGAAGTGTCGTGACAGGAACCAAGAAGGGTTGCTGTGTGTGCTAATTCCTGGTGACACACGTTTGCTCTTCAGTGTCAGGCACAGACTGGAACTCAGTTTCTTCGAACCCAGAAATAAGTTTTGGTAGCAGTAACAATCATAGTCCCCCTAGCAAAGGTAATTGAAGTGTCACTGATTTGCTGCCTGCACACCCGGGCTGTCTCCTCTGCTGAGAGCAAGGCTGCTCTGTCAAGAGAGCTGTCACTTGGGAGCAGTTAATATTTGCCAGGCACTTTGAGGTGTCAAGAGACACTGCTGGAGCAACACAAAATACTCTCCATTGATTCACTCCTTCACTCCCTTGGGATGCTGTGGCCGAGCTGAAGAGACCTGATGTCTCAGAGCCATTCTTGCTCCTGCAGAGCCCCACAGCCCTTTTATACAGGCAAGTCCTGGCTCTGTCTCCCTTCCAGATTAAAGCCTGCCACCCACCTTTGGTGCTTAAGCCTCAGACGTGTAAATACACAAGGAACCTTTGAAACCACCTTACATAAAGCAGCAGCTCATGTTTGTTTTGCCTTGCAGTCCCCCTTACGAGGAGATGTCTCTGCAGCTAATTCATTGTCACCCTGCTCTTAAAGCAGAACACTTCATCTCTTGGACTGAAACCTTTCTGTGCCAGCACTTAGATGAGAGTGAGTGTTTCACTGCTGAATCATTATCTTGTAAAACCAGGGTGCTTTTAAGGATCTAGAAATCAGTATTAATGTCTTGGAAGCATTTAGAGCCATCATAATAAGCTAGATGTGTTCTTAAGCTGGCTGTTCATTTCCTTGCCTCCTTAACTCAGACATTATTGTTATAGTAATGATAATAACACCCATAGTTGCTATGTTTGACTTCTTTTGCTGTGACTGAGAGTCCTTCAACTGGAATGCTCTTCAGGTAGCTCTGGTTCACCTGCAAAGTGCCAAGAAATGGGAGGAGGATGCACAGAGAAAGGAGGGAGTAAGAGATGAGGCGGGTGATTCAAGGGAGCAATGCGGTAGGAGAAGCAATGCCAAGACTGCTTTCCTGTACTGAAGCCATGAGATACTCTGTGCTGTAAGAAACTGTCCCCAAACCACCTTCACAGCTTTGGTTGTAGGAAAGGACAAAGCACGGTCACCGGTATCTCTGGTAGCAGCAGGATGGCAGAGTGGTGGAAGAGAGGGGATGGGGTCTGTGGGCTGGGTGACCCTTGGATGGGTGCAGGTTGGCAGCTGAACAGGAGTGGAGCTCTCTAAAAGTGACCATGAGCATGGGCTCCAGCCTTCCAACCCAAATCTCAGCTAAGCCACTTCTCTGAAGAATCAGGGGGTTAATTCCTCCACACACAACATAATCAAGTAAAGAAGATCGTGATCCCTGTTGGAGTATCCCAGCAGTGGGGGCTGAGCCATCAAAACTTTACAGCAAGCTTAAAAAAATCTTTCCACTGGTGTTTGGCCAGTGGATTAAGAGCCTGAGTGCCAGGCAGTTGGAGGGGCTTTAAGCCTCTCTGAGTGCTGGGAAAGGAAGGCAACCCTGGAAAGGTACTTTGGAGAAATGTCATGGTTCGACAAATGCCAGTCTGGGTGTGGAACGCAGAGCTGGCCCAGAGCAGACGGAGAGCCGAGGGCTGGCAGAACCGGGTGGGAGTGGTGGGAGGTACCTCACAGCGTGGCAGAGAGCTACCTTGGGTGTTTGCAGTGGGTGCAGAAGCCTCTGAACAGCTCTGCAGCTTTCCTTCTGGCCTTGGAGAGGTGTCCCCTGCCTTGTGGTGCACTGAGGTGGCCCTGGCTCTCTCAGTAATGCCCTGAGCCCAGAAAGGCTTCTGGAGACTTGGCTGCTCTGGGGAGGGGGATTCTGCCCTAGAGGGGCTGATGCTGCTCCTTGCCTTGATCCTGTTTGGAGGATGATGGGTGCTGTGGTGGGCGAGGCTGGCACTGTGCCATCCCTCCAGCCCTGGCAGCTCCCCGAGGTCTCCAAGTGTGGCGCTTCAGGGCCTTGTAATGGGGCAGGAGGACAATCTATCTCTCCAGCCTCTTAGGAATGATTTTGTCCCCTGAAGAACATTTGCTGTGCTGCTGGAGGCACCGGCTCCAGCTTCTCTTAGCTCTGTGGCTGTGGAGGGAATGGGATGCAGCCTTGATGGGCTGGCAGAGATGGGTTGGCAGCTCAGAGATCGAGATGGCAATAGCCTCTCTGATTCAGCCTGTGGCGTCTGGGCAGACAGCCCAGGCCAGTATCACTTTGCTTAGGAAGCTGGGAAAGCTGGTGCCGATCTTTGCCCATGGAAGAGAGAGGGGCCCATGCTAAGGGTCCATTTGTCCTCCTGCTGCCCTGCTTTCCAGGCAGCCTGGGACAGCTGCACCAGACGATGTGCCTGGTGGGTCCCACTGAAGCACACTGGGTTTGTTAAGTATGGATGAACTCTTATTCTTTCCCTTTTTTATTGCTTCTTGTGTGGGAGTGCTTACCTTGACCCCCATGGTGGGGTGCTCTGCACCGAGATGTGTGAGGAAGGAGATGCCCCAAATGGCACCAGGACCCTTATACACAGAGTTAAATATTTTGACCTGAAGGTGGTCAAGGCAGGTAATCACTTGGTTTCAGGGGTCCCTTGAGCACAAGAAGAGGAGATGCTGGACTTGCTGGAACCCGTGCTGCCCTGCTCTGGGTGCCAGGCAAGGGCCCTTGCACCATATTTGCTCTCCAGCTGGAGACAGTTTTCCCAGACCTGGTGGTAGGACAAAGTTTTGGTTCCTGTTGTTTCTGTGCAGCTTTTAATGTGTTAAGCGAGGGTGCAGTGTAGGCTCTTACTGTGACGGTTGTCATAGAAACTTGAAGGGCTTTTTTCTCCTATCCCCCCAGCCCCTTTCTTTAAACCAAAGCAGAGCTGGTTTCCCCCCCACTCCCTGTAATTTCAGTTCCAGTCCAATGAAAAATGTGTCTGGCCCTGACTCCCCATCTCCAGCTCTGCCACACAAGAACTTGGTGTCTTTATGTTGTGCTTCCTTTTGTCCCAACTGAACGGTGTTTGTTCTCATGAGCTGGGCACTTTATCTGTAGTGTGGGTGGGCTTCTGTCCCCACTTGCCCATGTCCCTCTGTGGTGCCTCTGGGTAGCGAAGATGCCCTCTCTCACCATGGGATACTTCTCCTTGCTGCTGCAGGGAGATGAGTGACAATGGCTGCTTGGTGCCTTGTTGCTAGAGTTCCCTGGTCCTTTGGTGGAGACGTTGAAATGGCATCTGCCTGTCATGGTCAGAGCCTGGGTCTGCCTTCACCTCTCACGGGACGGGAGGGCAATGCTGCCAGCTCAGAGCCGAGACCGGCACAGAAGCCACCTATGCACCAGCTGCAGCCCTTCTGCATTTGCTACGCTCTGCATTAATCATGGCAAGGGAATTGAGCGTAGGAAGATGGGCATTTTCTAACAAAATAACCAAGGCTGCGTTATCCCCTTAGCAAGAGAGCAACGTGCTTGCTGCAGTGAGTCAACACAGAGATGCTTTTGGCACGAGAAGCAGTGCTTCCACCCACAGCAGCCGTCGCTCCCGCAGCCGGGTACCAAGAGGGGGAAGTGGGGCGAGGAGTTTCCTGAGCCGCTCGGCCAGCCCTCCCTGCTGATGTTTCTCCAAGAGCTTTGAGAAGTCCTTTCCCACATGCTCTGCTCCTGGCACAAGAGCTGGCAGGGGCTCCTCATAGCTAGCAGGGCTTCCAGCTCTGAACCTCGCCTTCGAGGATCTAGCACCCATCTCTGTGGCTTGGTGCCTCCCCTGCTCCTCATTGCTCCAGTGCTGATGCTGTCTCCTGAGTCACCCATCCTCACCATGGTACGTGGCAGGGGTCAGCCTCAGAGCCCCAGTTATCCGCTGGGATTCGCTTTTGTGGGATTTAGGTATGAAAGGGACTATCAGATCACGCTGTTTGGCCTCCTGTGTGCTGTAGGGATGTAATTGCTACCCACGCACTCCTCTGGGAGCTGGAGAGGCTGTGACTACCCTCCAAGAGGTGTCTAATCCTCTGAACATCTCCAAGATGCATCGAATACTGACCCAAAATCTATTTGAACATGTTGGGCTTCAGCTTCCTGTCCCTGGCGATGTGTGAATCCTTTATCTCACTTGGCACCGCTCTTGTTTCGAGGAAAAGGGGCAGAATTTTTGTCAGTAAACTCAATGTAGCTTAAATCTTTGCCAGTGGGATGTTTTCTTCGTGTCTCAGATCAATTTTGTGACTTATCCGTCCAGCCTCTCTGCTTTGTTAGTGTTCCCTTTTAAGTGCAAGCACCTTAATTGCAGGCGTGTTTCTGTGCTGGTCTCAGCAGTGCAATACGTGTAATTCTCTTCTCCCCCAAGAACTGCATCAGCTCTTTTCATCGCAGCATCACATTAGGGCCTTGTGTTGGGTTGGTCACCCGTGGTGACCCTGGAGCCTTTCTGGAGGCTCTCTCTTGTCTGGGATACAGTCCCTGTTCATAAATACGGCCTGAAACCCTTCTCTGTAGGTGTGTCTGCACTGGGCTACATGAACATTTACAGTGTTTGAATGGGCTCGGCATTACCAAGCAACCCACATTTCACTCTCTCCTCATCAATATTTACCGTTACATCAATCTTCCTGTCATCTTCTAATTTTTTTGAGCAAGGATTTTGTATTTTCTTCTCGGTCGTCGATGACAGTATCGACTACTGTGCTCCCCATGGAGCCTCACTTGTGATTCCCCACTGACAACTTCTGTGTGAGACCTGTCAGTTGGCTCTTAATCTCTTTAATGTGCTTTATTGCTGGTGTATAGTCTATCTTCTAAAATCAGAATGTCAAGAAGCACTTAGTGCTCTGCCTGCACAGCCATAATGTATACAGTGCCTCTTTCAGCTCAGCCTGTGTTTGCCAGAGAGTGACATCGGGCTCATCTGACAAGATCTCTTTTCCAGAAGGACACACCAACTGACTTTAATTATAACTTACATCCTTTAATTATTTCTTAACTTAATTCCAGATGAGCCCTGGCCTCTGGGTCTTCTATCAGGCTGACCATTGCAGAGTTAACTGGGTCATCTCCGCCTCTGGGTGTGAACATTGCTGGGAAGGAGCCGTTTGCCATCTGGACGTGGTGGCCCCGGGTTTGCTCAGACCCCACAGTGGAGCCCAGCCAGCTCTCCCAGCTCTGGGTGCACCTGATCTGTATGGGCTGCTCGGTGCTGTTTGGCTACCTTAGATATGGGTGAGGATGCCAGTGGTTTAGGAAAACTTCATCTCTCCTGGGAAGTACTTTTCTCTCCATTTTCCCCAAGCACCGAATAAGTGTTTATCACAGTATCATAAGGTTGGAAAGGACCTCTGAGATCATCAAGTCCAACCTATAAACCAACACTAACACCAAAACTAACATATTGGCTTTTCATGCAGCATTATGAGCAGTGCTACAGTTTCTGCTTAAAAGTGATCCTATTGCTGCTTACAGAGAAACCTATTGCTAAGATTTGTTGGGCTCCAAATAGCAGATTTTGTATGTCCAGCCAAGCATTTTCCCCTTCTTTAATTTCCCTTATCAATTTCATACACATTGTCATCTGTCATCTGCATTGACCCCCCCCTTCATTCTATTTCCCATTTCCACACCGAGCCTTCATTTAGCAAAGGGAGTTTTTAAGCGAGTTGCTTGTTTTCTGAACTGTGACATTAGGGCTTTGCAGACATTCACTGAGCTCCCCTTGAACCTCTAATTTCCTCACTCTGCTTTTTCAAACTCGTTCTTGACAGTTGTATCTCATCTTCTGGGCTATGACAATGGCCGTTTTGCAGTACTTAGGGTGCACAACGCTGCCTGTGCCCACCCACCCTCTGATCCCTGGGGTTTGCTGCCTCCCTGGGCAGCCAGCAACGACTCAGCCTTCTGTTGCCTGCTGTGAATTACCTACTGCATTGAGAAGTTATCAGCTATGGTGTTTACAAAGGCATGTGGTGTTTTACTGCTGACTCCCTGCGTCTTCTAGTGTGTGACTCAGAAATCCAAACCCTTCATAAAGGATTATTTCTTTCTATCTATTGAGACCATATATTTAAGGTTGAGCTCCTGCAGTCCTGTCAGGTATGGGGTGGTGTGCGTCTTCCCAGTCCCTGGTGAGAAGGTAAATCTATATTTCCTCAAGCACTGACTGCTAAAAGATCTGTAATTCTAAAGAAAAAAAAGCAATGGCATGTATTGTAAGTATAGAGTGCCCTTCTCTTCCTTCCCTGCCGCCCCTCCTACGCAGAGACATTAGAGCACTTAAACCATTGGAGCAGGTTTCAGTAGCATCAAATGCATTAAGTTTCTGCTCATGAGTGAAACCTCCCCATTCCTCATGCTCCTTTCTCCACCTCAGTGCCTCACTTGCTGCTTTGCCCATCAGCACCACACGAGCAAGATCGCTGATGCTCTTTTCCTGCAGATCAGTCTGGCTTTTTATTCAGGTACACACCTCGTATTTCCTCTCCGTGCTTTCAGCTGTGGTGCCAGGTAGACCCCTGGGCCACGGAGCCGTTGGCAGCAGCAGCATCCTGCACTCTGTTCCGAAGCCTATTCTTGTCTCATGGTCAGCCTGGCTGCCCTTGAAGTGCTGTGCTGGCCAGCAGCACCAGAGGTTGTCCTCTGCTCCCCTGTTGTGTGGAAGAGTTGTGTTATTCCTGACTTAACAGGTGGGCAGCATCTCCAGGGACAGACCAGCAGTTTGCAATGTCCTTCTAAACCGACCCACGTTCTTCTCAACTTCCTCTTGCCTCCAGCACAGTTGTCTCTTGCCTTGCTCTGGCAAGGGACCGTGTCCAACGCCCAGCGTGTGCTACAGGTGGTGGCTCTGCAGCCTGAGCCACCAGAGCTTCCCAGGAGCAGAAGTTGCTGCTGCTGGTGGAAATGACAGTATTACCTTGAGAGCAATCAGCCTGGGCTCTGTGAGCGGCGGCGTTGGTGTTTTTCCTCTGGCTCTTTGCTCTGGGAGGGATAATCAGGCTGAATGCACTGATTTTCTTGGGCTGGGCTGAGCAGACTGCAGGGGGACGTGTAGGTTTGCTCAGGGAACAGCGTGTCTAAGGAGGGAAATATATTCTCTTTACTGCATCCTGACAAAGCCGTGTGCGCCAAGGGGAGAGGCTTTAAGCCTTCCCAGAGGTTTCTGATGTTACCAAAGAGAGGGTCCAGCACAGCGTGGTGACTCCAGGAGATGTGCAATGGGAAGGAATGAGGGGGCGGATTCTTGATTGTCTCCTCATGCTTGGGACATCTTGGAAAAGGTTCTCACCTTCAGCATTACCATCTAATTTGTGGAGAGATGAGTTCTTCCTCCAGAAGTGCCTGATCTTTTCATGACTGCGCAGGGAGCCTGGGCAGCCTCCTCAGATCCCTACTGTCAGTCCTGCCACTGGTGGCTTCCAGCTTGTCCAGAAGAAGCAGCTGAAGGTGAGATGACCCTGTAAGAATTGCTGAAGAAACACCAGATAATGGTATCTCTACCTAATTAAAGACTTGACTGAATAAAGCTGTGGACAGCACAGAGAGGCTGACTTTGGGAAAGCCTTGGTTGTGAGAGATCATCCACAAGAAACCATCGCCCTGCCCCCCAGTAAATGGAAATGGTTGCAGCGCTTTGAGAAAAGAGGCTGGAGAGGAGGCAAGTGAATCCCTAGGGCCCACAAAACCCCATTTTTACAATTCAGAAGAGAAAAGCCAAGCCTTCCAAAAAGCTTGAATGCATCAAGAAAACCTCTGGAGCTGACAGTGCTCAGGCAGGGACCGTTATGAGTTTTTCTTTGTGGTACAAGGTAGGAAGGAAAAAGCACCCAGGGAGGGAAAGCTCAGCTGCATTCATTCTCCCCCTCAGTTGTCAGAGAGGCTTTGTTTTCCAGAAGTGCTTATTATTCATACAGTGATCTCATTAGACAGCTGAAATGCAGCTCCAGCTTGGGCTCATCGTAGCCCAGGCCCTACCACTGAGCTGGGCAGTGCCTCAGCTTTCCACCCTGCGGGAAGTCCTGCTGGAGCCAGCAGGGTGGCACCTGGTGCCTGCTTTCTGGCTTGCCTGGGTGGCACAAGGCTTTGGGCATCTTTTTCCCCACTGTGTTCCTTTGTTCTCCCTCTTTTAATCAAAGGTTTTGTCCTGGATCCTAGGCCACCATCTAGCAGATGTGTGGTCTTAGCGTTGCTTGTCCTGAGGATCCTTCAGCTCTGGGCGCACTGGTCTGGAAGAAGGTAAAGCACAAGAACTGCTCTCTCCAGATGTTTCCCATGTTCCCAGGTGTTTTCAGTAAGACCCTCTGCCTGCCCAAAGCATCTTGGCTGCCTGTGTCAGGGCCAGGTTGCCAAACTTGATTGTACTGGATCCCAATTCTGCAATGCAGCTGCTTGGCTTTGCTCTTTCCAGACCAACTGGACAGCTCTGAGGATGCGGATCACTCTGCTTCTCGGCTTTTATTGAACTACTCCATCCCCCTGCCTACTTCCAGCTGATGAGTGCTGCTGGAAGCTCTGGTTTGAATCAGAAGATAGACTCAGAAACTGATTTCTAGCCATCTCAGGCTGGTTCCTAACCATCTTGGGTTTGCTGCTGCAAATTACTGGCTTCCTAAGTGATGAAGTTGACCTCTGAAGCAGAGGAGGAAGCAGTGTGGCTTCTGCTAAGACATTGATCCCACTCCACTGAGAGCATCCCATGGAGTTCCACCTTTGGGATTTTGTTGGCTGGCTGGAGCCATCTGTGCTCTAACCAGGAGAGATCACATGCACCCTGGCACGCTTCTCCGCAGTCGGCAGCGAGTCCAGCGTGATGTTCCCACCTCCTCCTGACGGTGCTGAGCGTGGTCCTGGGGGATCTCCCAGCCGCAAGACCCTGCGGGGGGGAAGCTGGAGGGGCTGTCAGCCACACCGAATGTGAAACCCTAAATATTTGTACACAAAGGCCATGCTGAAAGCCTCGTCCCAGCCCAGACATCAGAGGTGTCATTTTTGATTTCCCAAACACAGAGAGAGCCCTTTCAGCCCAGGCCTGCTCAGACACTGCAGCTTTAATGTCCAAGCACCCAGCGTGTTTCCACTCCCCTCAAACGCATCAATCAGGTCTCGGTGAGGCTCTGAAAGAGCCAGTTTGTTAAACAAACACACTTAGTGTAAAAAGTTTATTCCAGTTAATTAGGACTTCATTGCAATGGAAACAAATTATCCAGCTGTCATCTGCCAAGGCAAACAGCAACGGGGGAGAGGGGGTCCTTGCCAGGCGGGAGACAAACAGCCATCTCAGGCAACCTTATTTATGGCCTTTTTATGTATTTCTGTATTTATTTGGACATTCCTGAGCTGGAGAGCTGGGTTATGGTCGAGCCACATGCCTCATCTCTTGCATGGTGGAGGCTGTCACCGGCAGCAGGTTATCAGCCCATGGGGCTCCTAAGCAAGGAGCTGGTGCTGGCCCAGGAGGGGACCTGGGGACTTGGGGCTGTATCCCAAGGTATTTCCCTTTGGCTTGTCCTGGGCTCTTGCTCTGGAGATGGAGGTGAAGTGCTGAACGTGCAGCTCCGGGTGAGCTGCTGATCCCTGCTCACCGATGGGGGTGAGGGATGCGGGAGACTCCGGATGGAGCAGTGGGGTGGGGAGCCCCTTGGGGGACTGGGGGCTGGTGGTCACTGGGACCTTTACCCAAGCCAGGGACTGCCATGCTGCCACGGTTCCCTGCCCTCGCAGTGTGTCTGCATCACCGCAGGGTACAAGGTCCCCGTCCCTGTTGGAGTCATTCTCCCCTTCCCACCCAGGCAATTAACTTTTAGGCAGGAGAGGCGTAAGCGCTGCCTGATGAGGCTCCCACTCATTTCCAGCTCATTTTATTTAAACAGACACCCCATCAACAGCCCTTTTTTTTTCCCTCCTAGAGGTTTTATTGAAAAGGAGGGAGAAAGGAGGCGCTGGGATGGGGGATAGGGTAGCCGAGAGGCACGCAGGGAGCGGAGCCTCCGGTGGGATCCGGAGGCTGTGCAGTTCCTGCGGGAGTGCTGAGGGAGCGGGGCGGGATGGTGCTGGCTCCCGCAGCCGGCGCGGAAGTGACAGCTAAACCCGCGGGATTAGCAGCGGGTATCCTTGCAGGAGAGCAGCATCCCCTTCCTGGAGCATTAGTCACCCGAGCCTGACGCCGGGGTGGGCAGGAGAGTGCAAATCATCAAATTACCTCCTCCAGCCTGCTCCTGCCCTCCGCTCCCGGGTGGCCTGTCCTTGCTTCGTGTCCCACCAGCTGTGGGGTGTGCTGGCGTGGCCGGCCTGGGGACAGGCAGGGATGTTGGGGTCCGGGGACAGATGGGTGCAAGCAGCCCGACTCTCCTTGGCTGTGGAAATGGTCCCCGGCATGGTAGCTGGCAGCGTGGCCGATAGTGGTGGCATGAGCACGGGATGCGTTCTCCCCTGCAGGGACTGGGGATGTAGAAGACAAGAGCAGGTTTCTGCCTTTGCACTGGGACCTTCCAGCGAGCTGGAGTGTCTCCTGTGTCTGGTGGAGAAACCCAGGGCTCTTCTACTCTTCTCATCCACCGCAGTCACAGGTTGGGTTGTTCTGATCCTGTGAAGTCCTGAAATTCACATTCAAAGTTCACATTGCAAGTGAGTTGCCATCCAGAGGCTTTTATACACTTTCCAAGGATGTTTCTGTTGCCATATAGCTGTGAGCTCGGCATGGCCCGCGCTCTGAGGGTTCTGTCTGCGATGGCACATGTTCAGAGTGGTGGAAGAGAGGTCCTTAGTGGGGCCTGGAAGGAGGCAAATAGCACAGCTGAGATGCTGATGGCTGCAGAGATGAGTGCTGAGACTGGACTGATCTCATCGGAGGTACATGGGAAAGATGGCAGCCAACAATGGGAAGGACAGATGTGGCTTCATTTCTGGAGCTGGGAAGGGAGCAGAGTAGGGATAGAGGAGTTCGGTGCAAGTAGTGTTGGCTGTGCGTTTGGAGAGTTTTGGAAACACAAAGATAAAAAGCAGTAAGAAACCACAGTTTCCATGCCTGAGAAGAGCTGGGCTCTGTTGCAGGTCACCCACCATTTCTTCAGAGGTGGCGATGCTCCCTCAGTCCATAGGGACATGCATGGGGGGTCCTTGTGCCCCAGCTCTCTGCTGGAGCCTTGGCTGGTGGAGCTGGAGCGCGAGGTGCCAGGCATCTCCCTCCTCTGGCTGGCAACCTTCTATTCTTAGGGATTTTAAGCTTTCTGTTTCTAGATTGACTTGTTGTCAGTGTTTATTTTTAGCTCCTTCAGTGCCTTGCAGATTCTTCAAGGGATTCTTTCTTTCCCTCTCCCTCCTACAGGTTTGTTTGTAATGGAGCTGTGTTGATTTGAGCCACGAGCAGGAGCTTTTGGCGCTGGCGGGGGCTGCACTGCAGAGCCTGTGGAGCAAATCACCTTGGTGTGTTTGGCCAAGGCTGATGGGGCCGTGGGGTCCCCACGCTCTGGGGCAGCAGCCGGGGGTTGGGAAGGAGCCTTGCTACCACCCACAGCCACTGGTGTGGGTGCTGTGCAATCATCACTCAAACCTGCCATCCAAGTTGTCGCCTTTGCTCTTCTCAGCGCTGCCCTCCCTGAGATTTCTCTCTTTTCACCACCCAAGGGAAGAAATTCAGATCAACATCGCTGTGCTGGCTGCGTAGAAACCAACCCCAGGGTCCGCCCGCGGCTCCGCAGCCAGGTTGGATGGAAATTTTTAAGGGTTTTTTTTCAAGCCCTGCATAAAGTCATTCCAAACAAGTTGCGAGTGTATTTTGGACTCCGGCAGAGCTGTCGTCGTCGCCCGCTGGCTGTCCCAGACAAGGGCTCACTTTGAGCCTACCCTTTGGCTGAGCAAGGGGCGATGTTTTCATTCCTAATTTAGAGCATCCGTCTCACTGGGGTCCAGCCCCCTGGCTCCCGCTGAGCCCAGCACAGTGCTAGGAGCCCGGGGGCTCCCTGCAGTGAGTTTACCTGTCACCACCAGCTCCAGGGCTCTGATAACTGGAGTTTGGTATAAAATGTGACTCTTTGGACTTGACCTCCTTAATCTCACCCTGGGGGATGGGTAAGGGTACAGTTCATGCTCTCATTTTTTCCAGGATTTCTGTTATTTTGTAGAGGAGAGTAGGTTTGCTTATTTATAAACACCTAAAATATAGGTTGATATTCAGCATAGGTTTGCTGGTTTTCCTGGTGAGGTGGCCCTGGGAGGTCCCGTTCAGGTATGGCTTTGGCGGTGGCTGTGCCGTTGCTGTGGCCCCGATTCAGGAAAGTGTGTTTTTCTGAAGGACCAATCTGCACAGAGCACTCCTCACCTGGGAGAGCAGTGCACGCTTAAGAGTTTTGTTGGACCTGGTCCTGGGAAAGCAGAATCCCTTCACCAGCTGAGGGAACCAAAGCCAATGATTCAAACAAACCTTAAAGCCACTTGCAAGGCCACGAGAATTAGATCCCCTTACAGCAGCAAGGCTTGAGTGCACCGGTGCAGCATCTCCTCTTCCTCTCCATCGGTTAGCCAGCTGCAAGCAGCAGTGAGGAGAACAGGCACCATGGCCACATGTCCCCAAGGAGTGGTGGTGGGACACGCTGAAAGATAACACATGCTGCGTCAGAAGAAGTGCGGCAAGCAATTCAGGGGAGGGGATTCTCCTCCTTTACTCTGCTCTCATGTGACCCCACCTGGAGCCCCGCGTTCCTTTCTGGAGTTGTTGGAGCAAGTCCAGAGGAGACCATGGAGATGGTCCAAGGGCTGGAGCACCTCCTGTACGAGGCCAGGCTGAGAGAGTTGAGGCTGTTCAACCTGACAAAGAGAAGGCTGTGGAGAGATCTTAGAGCAGCCTCCCAGTACTGAAAGGGGCTCCAGAAATGATGGCGACAGACATTTAGCAAGACCTGTTGTGACAGGACAAGAATAATAGTTTTAAACGAAGAGAGGGGAGATTTAGACTGAATATAAAGAAGAAATGTTTTCCTGTGAGGGTGGTCAGGACCTGGCACAGGAGAGAGTGAATGCCCCATCCCTGGAAACATTCAAGGCCAGGTTAGATGGGGCTCTGAGCAACCTGATCTGGTTAAAGAGGTCCCTGATCCTTCAGGGGAATTGAACTGGGAGAGCTGTAAACGTCCCTTCCAACCCAAAGCAGTCTATGATTCTATGAAGACAGGGACTGGTGCCTGCAGTGGTGCTCTTGGTGGCTCATTTGGTGAAGCCATGGATCAGCCATCACATAACGGATCTTTCCAACACAGCTGGGTCATGGGTGGCTGAAATCATGCTTAGGGTTAGCAGAGGGACTCAGGGTACCTCTGTAATGAGCCCAATGTCAGAGTCCACTTTAATCAAGCCACCTGGTGCTGGAGATGAGAGGTTTGGCACATGGTCCCAGGTGCTGTGAGGTGTGGGGGCCACAGTAGGCTTGCCCCTCTCTTCTCTCGGCTGTTTTGCTTTGGGGGTCTGACTGCAGCTTTTCTAGGCTTGAAGTTGTCATTGAGGTTTTTCTATTCTTCATTTTTATAATGTTCATTAGCACAGTTCCTATCAAAGAACAGCACGTTTCCTCCCTGTCCTCGTTTTCTCCCTGGTTAATAACCCTTTGCTGCTTTGGCTCATTTGGAAAAAGAGACAGTAGCTCTGGGAACGACTCCTGGTATAATAGACAGACGTCAGCATTTTCAATCTGATCTGAAAAGCAGCTTTAATTCAAAGAGAAGGCTCAGTGAAATGACTGCGGAAGGCCCACGTTCCATGTCTGGGTAGCATTGAGCCAACCTGTATCAAAACGTGGCAGTGTGCGTGTGTTCCTCCAAGCTGCCGAGAGATGCTCTGAACCCAGATGGTTGTTTTCCTTTCAGAAATGGGCTGGAACAGCAGCTTCCTCCTCCTGCCTCCCCTCCCTGAGGCTCTGCTGTGGAGATGCCCGTTGCTGAGGCTCGTGGTGGGATGAAAACCCATGTGACAGGGTCAGGCAGTGCAGGAGAAGACCTGAGGTGCGAGAGATTGTCCAGCAAAGGCTGAGCGGTTCCGTGCAGCAGCAGTTGGAGGCATGTGTTGGGGAGCTGGGTTTTGGCTGAGGTTGGGCAGGAAGTGGTTACAGCTCCTGAGCACCTGCTCTGCTCCTGAAGACTCCCTATCTTCTTCAGCAGGGTTTTATTGGTGCTGGGGAACTGCCGAAGGACACCAGGCTGAGATCTGAAATGAGCAGGGACAACTGTTGCAATCCCATGCTCCAAACTTTCTGCCTTGGGAGGTGTGGAGCAAGCTCTAGCTCTGCTTCCCCGAGGATAAATGTGGAGGCCTTAGCAGCACAGCCCTGTCCTGAGGATCCTGCTGCTGGTTTGGGGAGAGTCAGGAGACAGCCTGCCTGGTGAGACCCATCCCTGTGGAGAAGGAGTATGTACCAAGTGGGGCTGAGTCACCTTGGAGTAGGGAGAAGGCTGTGTCCATTTGGTGGGTTCAGTAAATCTGGGACTTTGTTCCTGTGGAGATCAGGATCTCTGTGAGTTTGGCAGTCAAGGGCGATCAAGGAAAAGGAAGCAAGAGGCACCAGCATGATGCTCTAGATCTTGGACACAAAGTCTCCCAATGTACCTGTTGTGACCTTGACCATTTCAGGGCATGTTATAGGGCAAGTTGTCCACTATCAGTGAAAAGCACATCAGGCTCAGAAACATTTCCAGGCTCTGCTCTCCTCCAGAGCACCTGAGCCCAGCTCTGCAAATGAGAGGCAGCTCTGCAGAGCCTCCAGAATCTCAGCCCGGGCTGCCACTCCCTGTGGACCTGGTGGCTGGTCCCATTGAAAGGTACTTTGCTCTGACAAGGTTTAAAGCACTCACTCTGTGACAGCCTGGGTGAAGCTGCAGCAAAGGTTGAGGGTGCTGTGTCCTGGGGGTGCTGTCGCCACACCATGCACACACCGAGATGCATTTGCGGCAATGACCTGCGATGTGTTCTGTGATGGAGGATGCAACACATGGAAAGCATCCGTGCTGCTATTGCCAGCCTGAATAATCCACCTCTTCTTGATTGTTCAGGGCTCCAAGTTTTCTCCAAGGACAAACCCTCCTGTGGTTTACCTTTCATTTCTGGCTGTTTGCTTTCTAAGTGTCTGAGAAGACCTTTGGAGACCTGAGGCTGTTGGCAGCCAGTGGTGCAGAGCACCCCACACTGGGGGAGGGGTCAGTCAGCTGGCACAAAGTCTGATGTCATGGGTTTGTCATCATGGTGCTTGTGGTGGTGGGCAGATGTCTAATGGCAGAGAGAGCCTTGCACAACTACGGACCAGTCTCGTGGTCTGACTTGAAGCCCAGACTCACGGTGAGAGGGTGACCTATCATGGCTCATGTCTCTAGCTCTCACTTTGCCAGTGGTTGTGGTCTTTGCTGCAGGATTCCTTGGTTGGAAATGGAAGTGTCTTGTCTTCTGTGTCACTTCAGACTCAGTCCAGGATGAGATGCAATCCTCTCCTATCTCTGTCCCCTTACCACTGCCCTCAGTGTAGTCATGCATGAAGGGCATTTTGGAGCTCTCTAATAGGCAGTGCCTCCTCTGGAGAACATCAAATGCCATTGGTTCTCCTGCTGGGAGGTCATCCCTTTGCACAAAGAGGCTCCTGTGTTGGAATAAAACGCCTTTTGCTGGGACTGTTGTACTTTGTAAGGTCTGAGGAAATGGGCCGGATGGGGACTTGAGGATGCTGGGCATGGTGCAGTGTAGACAGCCAGCTCTTGAGAAGCTCAGCTCCATGAAGTTCAAATAGCAATTCGTGAAGTCCTTGGGGATAGGTGGATAGTGAGTTAATGGAGAAACTGAGGCACAGAGACTTTAGCTCATAGGTGAGAACATGTAGCCCTGACTGATGCCCTTTGATTTACAAAGTACCAGGTGAAAGTCACTGTGCTGGGTCCTCTCACAGCCTGACCTCGAGGAGGTGCCCATCCCCATGCTCAGTCCCTCACTGTCGTTCCCCACCCTGCTGGCCCTTGGCTGGATGCTGGAGATGTGCCCCCCACAGGGACCACATCTCTGACAGATCACAGCAAGTTTCCCGGCCCTGGAAATAGCTTTGACCCATCCCGCTTGGCTCCTGCCGCAGCACATCCCTCCTCCAAGTCATCAACACTTGGCTTTTGGGTTGCTTGCGTCAGAGCCGAGGCCGTTTGCTCTTCCCTGAGGGCAGTGAGTGCCTCTCTCTCTCCTTCACTCCATTGCTGGAGTCCCTCGTACCCCAGGCGCCAAGGAGCTCTCCTCTCACTTGGCTGCAGAAACGGGCTCAGCATCCCAGAAATTCAGGCTTTCATGTGGGAGCCAATAGTCACACAACCTCCATCCAGAAACCATCATTATCGGCCGCTTGCTTTTTCTTGGTTTCTTTGAACTACAGCTCCCAGGATGCCTGAAGATATGCAGACATCCCGAAGACAGTGGTTTCCCATAAACTTTTTGGGGTTTCATGCTTTGCAGCCAGGAATGTTTTTATTGCGTCGCGAATCCCTTCAAGTTCCTCAAACCTCCGTGGCGCTTCCCCACCGTGGGGCAGACACAGGGGCTGGAGGTGGCTTCGAGGGAGGCACGCCAAGGGCTTTTCTCACTTGTGCTTCTTTCCCTTCTTCATAGAATCATAGAATTACCTGATTTGGAAGGGATCCAAGGTCTTTCTTGCTAGAGAGACCTTTGTAAATCCCTGTCTTTGGAAGGGGACTTTTGCCCTGAGAAGAGGTTGGGATGAGCTGCAGTTTGCCTGTAGGGATGCCTTTCCTGTTATCCCGGTTATTCCAAGGGCTGTGAAGCAGCATCCTCTGTCCCCGTGAGCACTGCTGGGTGAAGCAAGGGAGATGCCAGTGGGCAAGTGCCTTGGGCAGGGTGACCAGGGGTATGACTGGGCTGGGAAGGACTGGGGATGCTGGGAAGAGAAAAAGTTGCAGTTTCATGCACTGTTGCAAGAGAGGCCAGTGGGCTGGGTTTAAAACCCTAATGTTTGGAAAACCAAAGGGGCTCCTGGGGCAGGTGAATCATCAAGGGATGGTGTGTGCTGAGCCCATGTCTCATGGGTGTCCCCATGGCTCTACATCTTCCTGCTGCCCATCCCGGTGCTGGGAGAAGAGCCAGGGCTATGCCGTGGGCCCTGCTGCCCCTAAGAGCTCCTTCCTGTCAATGAGGAGATGCAGGGGGTAGAAAAGGGTTGTGTGTAACTTCATGTCATTTTATGGCTGTAAAAATACTTGAATGAGTTTCTCCCAGCTGATACTGGTGAACACCAGTGTTGTACGTTATGGTCAGACTTGTGGCATTTTGCCTTCCTCCTTTTCCCCTTTGGTTGGTTGAAAAAAAACAAGTGAAGCCCAGGATCCTCCACGGGTTGGAGTTTAATAAGTATTTATTTTATAGATGCTATTTTACCAATTGGAGAAGCTTTATGAATCAAACACAGAGGTGCTGGGTGACTTTTAGGGGCCATCAGCACCACCAACCACCCAGCGCTTTGAGGCAGCACAGGTGTGGGTCTGTCATAGAATCACAGAATGGTTTGGGTTGGAAGGGACTTGTGGGATGGGAAAGGGGCTTTAAAGTGGCCGCAGACACGACCAACACCCACTGCCAGAAGAGGGTAAAGCCAGGGCAATGCAGTGGAGTAGACTTGCTACCTGCATTCCCACACACCTGATCCAGTGGAAGGTGTTCCTGCCCATGGCAGGAGTTGGACTAAATTAGAACATAATGTCATGGAATGGTTTGGGTTGGCAGGGACCTCAAAGCCCAACCAATTCCAACCCCCTGCCATGAACAGGGACACCTCCCACTGGCTCAAAGCCCCATCCAACCTGTCCTTGAACATCTCCAGGGATGTGACAGCGACTTCTCTGGGCAACCTGGGCCAGGGCCTCCCCACCCTCACAGGAAAACATTTCTCAATAAGATCTCATCTCAATCTCCCCTCTTGCAGCTGAAAACCATGCTCCCTCATCCTGTCCCTGCACTCCCTGATCAAGAGCCCCTCCCCAGCTTTCCTGGAGTTCCTTTCAGTACTGGGAGGCTGCTCTGAGGTCTCCCCTCAGCCTTCTTTTCTCCAGCCTGAACAACCCCATGGGACATGTCCTGTCCCTGCTCTGCATCATCTCTGAGCAGTGAGGCCAGTGGGGTCCCTGGGTGGGTGTTGTGGTGCCTCCAGGCTCTGGGCTCCTGCCCTGCTGCCTTTTTCACACCCCTCCCTGCAGCACCCAGCATCCTCAGCGCAGGTGTCCAAGCCTGTGGGCGCAAGCCCAGCTCCTGGTACCTGCCCACGCGTCCCGGCAGCGAGTGCTGGTGGCAGGCGGTGTGGTCTGCTGGAGGAGGCGGGTGCCAGCCCAGAAAGGAAAACCATCGAGGCTCTGTGGCCGGCTCGTGTTAACTACATCACTCCTCTCCTGCACTTGGAAAAGCCTGCCCGCCTGGCAGCCCAGAATAACAAGCTTTTCCATTCCTGCGCGCAGCGTTGGACGCGGGGCCATTTAAAACAAGAGCCGGCTCCAGCGCGAGTGCAGCGCTCAGACTAAACAAGAGCAGATCCGAGCCCTGCGCAGGGGTCGGGCTGAAGGCACAGCCATGGGGCAGAGCCGGACAGCGTGGTGGGGATACTGGGATGGGACAGCAGGGATACTGGAATGGCGTGGCAGGGATACTGGCATGGCACGGCGGGGTTACTGGCATGGCATGGCAGGGGTACTAGGATGGCATGGCAGGGATACTGGAATGGCATGGTGAGGATACTGGGATGGCATGGCAGGGATACTGAGATGGCATGGTGGACATACTGGGGTGGCATGGCAGGGATACTGGCATGGCATGGCAGGGATGCCAGGACAGCACGGTGAGGATACTCGGATGGCATGGCAGGGGTGTTGGGATGGCATGATGGAGATGCTGGGACATTACAGCAGGGAATCTGGGATAGCACAACGGAGATGCTGGGATGTTATGGTGGGTATGCTGGGATGGCATGTGGAGGATACCAGGATGGCATGGCAGGGTTGTTGGGATAGCATGGCAGGGATGCTGGAGTGGCATGGTGGGTATACCAGGATTTCATGGTGTGGATGCTGGGATGGCATTGTGTGGATGACAAAGCCAGGATGCTTGGATTCCACGGTGGGGATGCTGGGATGGCACAGCACAGAAACTGGGATGGCATGACAGGGATTCTGGGATGGCACTATGGGAATGCTGGGGTGGCACTATGGGAATGCTGGGATGACATGGTGGGGATGCCAGGATGGCACGGCAGGAATTCCGGGATGGCACAGCAGGGCTGTTGGGATGGCACGGCAGTCATGCTGGGATGGCATGTTGGTGCTTCACCACGAGCAGTGGCCAGAGTGGGTGGATCCCATGCAAGGAAAGAGATTTGTCATTTGTTGCATTTTGTCACTTTCTCTTGTTTTCTTCGTCTTCCCCAGTTATCTTTTCAATTTGAATAAAAGCTTTAATTGTGAGGGGGGAAATTCTGAAAACCAGCACCCAGGGCTGTATGTGGAGCTCTTCTGTCCCCTGGCAAGAGGGAGCAGCTCTGCCCGTTTCTCTGCCATGGCAGGTGCGCGCTCAAGCACGCGCCTGCAGCCTGGTTGGAAGAGCCCAAGGCCATAGAACCATAGAATCAACTGGTTGGAAAAAAACTCTGAGATCATCCAGTCCAGCCATCCCTGTTCACTTACTTAACATTGTCCCTCAGAAACTCATCTGCCCGTCTTTTAAACCCCTCCAGGGATGGCGACTCCACCACCTCCCTGGGCAGCCTCTGCCAGGGCCTGAGAACCGTTTCAATGAAGAAATTTTTCCTGATGTCCAATCTGAATTTCTTATGGCACAACTTAAGGCCATTTCCTCTCATCCTGTCACTTGGGAGAAGAGACCAACACCCACCTCACTCCAACCTCCTTTCAGGCAGTTTTAGACAGTGATGAGGTCTCCCCTCAAACTCCTTTCCTCCAGACTAAACAACCCCAGGTCCCTCAGCCGCTTCTCATAGGAGTTGTTCTCCAGCCCCTTCCCCAGCTCCATTCCCCTTCTTTGGACACACTCCAGACCCTCAATGTCCTTCTTGTGCCGAGGGACCCAAAACTGAACACAGTACTGGAGCTGCGGCCTCAAGTCTCCATCCTACTGCTCCGGAAGGAGTGGTGTCTTCATTAAAAGCAGTAATAAAGGGAAATCATGGAATTCTTAAAAATAAGCAAGGTGAGGGGTATTGTGCTCAAGGAAAGGAATTTTACCCTTTTTATTTTATAGCTTTTACTTAATTGATATCTAACGATGGCTGGACTTTTGTTTTTGAAGTAGATCAGCGTAATTTTGAGGGTGGTGCAAGCTGTTCGTGAAGCGGTGGAGGAAACTTCCAGGTCACAGAGTCATAGAGTGGTTAGGGTTAGAAGGGACCTTCAAAAATCACCTAGTCCCACCATGGCAAGGACATCTTCCACTGAATCAGGTTGCTTAAAGAGCCATGCAGTGTGACTTTGAAGACTTCCATTGATGGAGCATCCACAACTTCTCTGAGAAACCTGTTCCCGTGTTGTACTTATCTGCAGTTTTGTGTGTTTCCTGTCACTCCAGGGTTGTAACAGTAGCTCCTAATTGAGCTGCCATCTTAAGTCATCTTCAGGATCTTCTGAATTCCTCTGAAGTCCCACAGCCCTATTCACAGGCCACTGCATCCTTGCTGTGCTGGCCATGGGGTGCCCCCTGGCTCGGGCCCACATGGAATGGGTTCAGAAGAGTGTTGTGTGCGCGCTTGGGTGATGATGGTGCCAGGGGAGATGCTGTCAGAGCAGGTGCCATCCCCGCCGGCGGCACGGGCGTGCCGGGGGCTGCAGGGCACAGCGTGACTCACCAGGCTGCGGACACGTGTGCCCAGTGTCTCTGTTCCCACACGGACAGCTGTTGGTCAGAGGGGGAACAGTTGTTATTGTCAAAATGCAAATGAATAAAATCATTGGTTTGGCAGAGAATTTTTAGGGGAAGGACATGCAAATTTACCTTCCCTTTGAAATGTACATTGGTACTAAAATATAATGTTTGAGAGCCGAAACAAAGGAACATTTTAATTTGGGACTCATCAGATGGTTCCTTCTGCTTGGATTAGCATCACATTCTTTTCAGCAAATGCTGTAAGTTTGACAAAACTCTGGTTTTCAAAGAAAACAAGAAAAAACTTCTAAAAATGCCATCCATTTCCAGGGATTCTTGCTTCTTTCATTTGCCTCCGGTATCGTGAAGCAACTGGCTTGGTACTGAACAGTGGCCAGGTGAACAGGGATGGGCTTTGGGAAGTGCAAGTGGGACATGAGGTTGGGTTTCTCCCTGGATGCTGCTTTGGTCTGGCCTCTGAATAGCTCAAGAGTCAGCCTGAGGGTTCTACTCAGAGGTACAGGACTCGGGGGTCTGGTGGGACCTCAGAGCACACCTGAAGGACACTGGCAGATGTCACCAGTGGGCAGCAGGGCTGCCAAGATTGCTCAGGGAGGCTGTGCTGAAGAGACGTGTTGTGTTTCTTTCCTTGGCCTTCTTTATAAACACCCTCCATCTCAAACCTGCATTTCCGCAGCACTCGGAAACAGCTGCACTGCTTATTTAAGGGTATCTCCCTCTTTCTCCCCCTGCTTCCCTTCTCCATTCATCCCTGGATACACCTACCCACCTCGTGTCACGGGTCAGGAATAGAGGCCGGCCGCCGACTTGCTCATTGTAATGCAGCCTGGTAATGCCCACTATAACTAGCCATATGTATCAAAGTAGTTTTGCTGGCAGAAGTTTTTTGTGACCTCATTATCATACTTTAAATAGAGGATCCTGTCTGCTCTGCCCATCTCCTTGTTGCAGAGGACAACTGTTGGTCCTGCAGAGTCTAGGGAGCCAGCTCAGCATCAGCCCAGAGCGTCTGCAGCTGCTGGGCTTGTGATGAGCCAGGCCTGGCATAGCAGTGCTCATTGGCAATCTTTAAACACTGCTGATGCCCCCCTCTACTTGGTGGATATCAGTGACCCCCAGAAGATCTGCTCTCCTGGCCGTGGCTGGCTGGGCGTGCTGTGCCGGCGATGTGGGCTGCCCTGGGCTGTGGTTATCAGTGTTTTGCAGCTCAGACTACTCTCTTGTACGGCTTTAGGGCCCCCATCAACCAAGAGGTGGCTCACGCTGGTGTGTGCTGTAGAGCAGGGAGGAACAGGTCAGATTCTCCAAATACAGCATCTTGCTTTGAGCTGCAGTATCACACTGCAGGGCTGCCTCTGTGCTCCCTTGTGTGAAGACCTCTAGCTTCTTTCTTTATCACCTCCTGCTGCTTCTGCCACTCTTTCCCCATCTGCAGCATCCCCACTGTCCCTCTGTCTCGCCTCACGAACGCTCAGCATGCTGACCAATTGTCCTCCCCTTGCAGCAACCTCTTCATCGTGTCAAAACAGGCATCACCACTTTGCTGGGTCCCATCAGGCTGGCTGTTTTTTCTGGTTTTGCTTGTGAAGACCCATCCCCAGCAGGTGGGTGAGCCAGAGCAGGTGCAGAGCTCATACCCTTGGCAGTGCAAGAGCCTTTTTCTTCTTCTCTGCAGCATCACCCAGCCCTGGCACATCAGTTAGATTGCGAGTAGGTGTTGGTGTTGGGTCATAGGTTGGACTCGATGATCTCAAAGGTCTTTTCCAACCTTGTGATACTGTGATACTGTGATAGAGTTAATAAGCCTGGGGTGATACTGCATGGAAAAGGGTGGGTATGGCTGAACTCATCGCTGCCCACAGCTGCTGTCACACTCTCTAATCTGTCCTGAGCTCCTTGTGGAGGTAACGGAGCATCTGTTCCGTTGACTTGCTGTTCAACACCGCAGTGCTCCAGGGGAGAAATTTCCTAATGAAATAGCCTACAGGCAGATCAGCTGTTCTGGCATCAGATATCACCAACTAATCATGATTGAGTCAGTACGAGCGATGGGATGCTGAATTCCTGAAGGAAACCCAGGGACTTGGAGAAACTGTCAATGAGTTCCTCTCCCTGCACGGAGCAAGTGCCCTACCCTTTGGGTGAGGGAGCAAACGTACTGAGATTCTCTGATATAGGGAGTGCAAACCCAACCGAGTTCCAGTGCTGCTGCCTTGGAGGAGACTCCTCGCTGTTTTTTGGGTTGAACTGTTGTGTGCAGGCAACAGATCACACAAACTTCCCATTTCCAGCCCTGGGCAGTATGTGGGGAGACTGGGGTGAGCCCCTGCTAGGAGTGCAGTGTTTAGTACTGAGGTTCATCAGCAGAAGCCCTGGGTGGGCATCCTTGGCAGGCAGCGATGGCCTCGTGCAGTCAGCATCTGTCCTCAAGCTAAAGGCTCCGTCAGGGAGTCCTCAGCACTTCCCACCCACCACTCACCTGGAGCTGAGGTGTGCAGCATCCATCAGGGCTTGGGAATTCCCTGTGCGCAGTGTCCCATGTCTGTCACTCAATGACCCAAACCAGTGGTGGAAGAGTTCAGTCTGTGACTTGTGCACCCCAGTCCTGGACATTGCTTTAGGAGACTGAAGAGGAGGAACATAGGGCGAGTGGAGTACGTGACTGTCAGCAGCTCGCCGGATTCCCTGCGTTGTAACCCATGAGCCCAAGGATATCAGAGACCAGCAGCAAAGCCCACTTCCCTGAGGGGTGAGGGTGGAGGAAAGGACAATCTAGCAGCCAGGAAGGGCACTCGGGGCTCCCTCCTCCAAAGCTCACCTGGGGACCCCAGAAGTCTGGTAGGAGCTGAGGTTGTTTTCAGCATCACGGTGTCCTGTGGGGATACCAGTGGGGTTGGTGCATGGTGTTGCACCAACAGAGTGCCATAGAAAGCCCAAAGGCAAGCGGAGGTGAGCCCGAGGAGCTGCTGCTTTCTGTCTGGGGGTCTCTCTGCAGCCGAGCCTGGTCCCCTTTGTCTAAGTCTGCTCACCTGAGCCCAGTCCCTGGCTGAGCCCGCCCAGGCTCGTGGTTATGTAAAGCCTCAGAAAGCGCGACCGGGAGATTCTTCAGTGTCGGAATCTGAGTCACATGGGGCTGTTTTATTTCCCCCTCTGCTAATCTCGTTTCTATAGAAACAAGATAGGGAGAAAAAAAAAAAAAGAAAAGAGAAAAGGAAAAAAAAAAGAGCCAAGCAGAGAGCGAGCAAGAAACCTGAGGTGATGGATGAGGAAAGCAGAGGTGGTGGATGAGGAGGTCGTGCAGTGTGGGTGGGAGTGGGGGAACCTGGCCAGGATGGGAGCATTGTGTGCATCGAGGGGACAGGGACTCTTCCAAAGAGCCACTCTTGGCTGAGCGGCTCCTCCGGCAGCGGGTGAGCGGCAGAACACGGGAGGAAGGCAACAGAGACTGTGCAGGTGAGTGAGCATCACTCGCGGCTCCCAGGCACCTGTGCCTGGCTCACTCGAGGTCCTGGCCCCAGCTGCTGCTCTGGGGACATGCTGGCAGCTGGAGCCATGGTAGGTGGGTGCTGTGCCCGAAGCAGGGTTTGCCGGAGTGCCAGTCGCGGTTGTTGCTTGCCCGGGGACTGGCTGTGTGTGCGGCCGTGCACATTCCCTTGCCAAAGCCTCTCTCTCCCAAAGCGCTGTCTGCTGCTCAGGAGGCACCTTCTGGGCTTTGATTATTTTTCCTCTCTTTTATTCTAACTGCACCTGTGTGAATAAGGGACTCGGAGGCGCCAAATCCCGCAGCTGCAGGGAGTGCAGGGCTCTCCCCCAGGCAGCATGCGATGCCCCTTCCCCAGCCTCGAGGCCAGGCTGTGGCAGGGCTGCCTGTGGGGCTGAGCCCAGCTTGAAAGCTGGGTTTGCAGTGGCTCTTCCCAAAGGGAGGATCAGGTGAAAATGGTGCTTAATTGCATGCTGCCAAGTGCCTGGGCTACTTACAACCACCGCATGGCTTGTCCCAGGACTTTTGCTTGCCTGTGCTGATTTCAAAGGCTTGAGCTGTGTGCCAGGAGCTGGGTGAGCTCAGAACGCCGTGCGAGCACATGCTGGCTCCCGAGTGTTGGGCTGGGGAGTGCAACAAGTGGGAGTTATTCCTGCTCGCACTAAGATGTCTCTGTCTCTGAGGCACGGATGGCTCGTGCTCGTGTGGTGGCGAGGGCTTGACTCGGTGTGTTGGAGGAGCAGGAGTGTTGCCAGCCCTGCTGGTCCCATGCTGGTGTCCTGGTGACCTCGGCCATCCCACACCGGTGCCATGGGCTGTGCCCGCACGGACTGCAGACTCCCCTGCAGCTCTGGCGTGGCACGGCTGGGTCTGCAGTGGCAGCACCTGGTGGAGACAACACACGAGCACCCAGGCTTCTCTGGGCACGCTCTGATGGCTGCAGACTGCTGAAAGGCACTGGGCACTGCTTGTTGCAGGGGCAGCCGCAACGTCCCTGCAAGGGCCACCACAGGGGAGGTGGAGGGGACAGGGATTCTGCTTGTCATCACTTTCCAGTTGCGGTGTGGGGGACGCGGCTGTGCGGCATTGCCAGCCCCCAGCCGGATTCGTGCCTGTGCACGACTGGTGAAGCTGGAGTGATGAATTGAGTCCCTGTGTATTTCTGTACTAAGTCAGCTTTGGGAAATGTCATTGCTCATCCGCCTGCCTGGCCAGTGAGGGGGTGGAGGGTGGCGCTCCGGACCCTTGTCCTCATCTGAAAGAGCAGCTGAGCAGATTTTTGTGCTGAAATGCTGCATCGTGTGATGGCTCAGCGAGCTGGCTGAGCTGTAGGCAGGATGGGACCAGGCTGCCAGCCTGCTGTGCCTCTGTTCTGCCTGCATTCCTGCTGCCTGGGTGAGCTGGGGCTCCCACAGTCACCGGTGCTGGGGTCAGACCCAGAGAAAACATGTCTTGTGAAGGGATGGGCATCAGGCTGCTGTTACTTGGCAGGTTTGGGCAGTGCAGCTGGCGTGGGGGCTGTGCCCCGTGCTGAACTGGAGCCTTCCCCCTTGGCCCGGCTGAGCTGTACGGGCAGAGGGGGTCTCAGGGCACCCTCTGCTCATCCTGGTTGGACACCTAGGGGCTGTCAGCACACATCAGGCTGGGGACGGCACTGTCCCCTCTGCCTTCAGCAGCAGAGCCTGGCACTGGGCTGCCCCTGAGATGTTGTGTGCGGGCTTTGCCTCCCCGCTGCATTCCTGCCTCCCCAGTGCTGCCAGCTCTGCTCTGCTGGGAGGTCTGGTGGGAAGGGCTGAGGATGCTGCAAGAGCCTCCAGGACTGATGATTATTTCTGGGGAAAAGATGCTGTGTTCTGACTTAAACACTGCCATGGGCCTCTGAACATGTGTAATCTGGCTGACAGATGGCAAGTCACAGAGGTGTGATTTATGATACAGCACAGTAGCTGAACAACCTTCTCTGGTTGTCAGGAGACGATTCTTCCCAGCGCTGCGGTTGATGTTTCAATTGATGGTTTTCCCCGTGTGTCCCCTTGGCTCCTCGGCCACGTGCAGAGACCAACAGGGAGCCTTGGCAGGTGCCAGCACAGCAGGCTGGGGCTGCTGAGCTGCTGCAGACATGCTGCTTCTTACAGTGGGGTGGACAGGTCACCCCCAGTCCTGCCCAGGTTGGACCGGGGATGCTCCCATGCAGCAGGCAGGGCTGGGGAAGTGGTGCCAAGGCAGCAGTGGCTCTGGGGCTGCTTGTTCCCCTCACTGGTGCTGGGTGTGCTGGCCCTGATGGGTGAAGGCAGGAAATCTTGCCCATCGGTGACGTGCACAAGAGGACAGATGCTGACAGCCATTGGGAATGTGCCTTGCTCACATGGCCTCTCTGTGCCTCAGTTTCCCTGCCTCTATCTTAGGATTCCTAATTGATCTTTCTCAAGCAGCAGGAGCATCTATCATTGTTTGGAAAGCACCTTGGAAGTAAAAGTGTAGTCGCAGCAGCATCCCCTCCCATTAGAGGATCACCACTCGCAGAGCACAGACCCTGGGCAGGACACCCAGCACCACTGTGGTAGCATCCAGACCCTGGAAGCGTCCTGGGAAACTGGAGCAGCCCTAGCATGAGGAGCTCTGAGAATCTGACCCATAAGCAGGGCCTTGGTGGGGCGAGGAGAGTGGGGCAGAGCAGGCTGCTGGTGTCAGGCTGCGTTGGCCTGTGTGCAGCCACAGCAGAGCAGGTATGATTCATTCCCTCTCCTGCAGTACAGTTTATGTAAAGCAGCACTGTATAAATAACCAGCTGATACTGTAATGGGCTCCTGGCTTTCTAATTAGTATTGCTTCTGCTGGAGCTGTTGGGTCTGACAGAGGTGAGAAGAGGCTGCTTCATTGCTGAGGGCTGGATGAGTTGCTGACAGCTCTTGATAAGGAGATGCTGGCCCGCCAGAGTGGTCACAGGTACCACCCTTAACCTGACGGTGAGCAGTTGGAGGTGGGTCAATGAACTCCTCTGCAGCTGAGCAACTGCTAGGCTGGAAGGTTGGTCTTGAAGGTGAAAGCCAGCACCCAGCAGCTCAAGATTCTTGGTCACCATCTGGCTTGTGCAATGCCATGCTGCAGGGGGAGTGGTCGTGCGGCCGCTTGCCCCAGGCCCCCAGACAGCTTGTCCAGCCCCTCACATGGGCCATCCCTACCCTCAGAGACTTACAGCAATCCATGCCAAGCCCTGTTGGCACATCACCCTGTTTTCCCCCTGCCAGCTCTTCTTGGTGGATGCTGTTGCCTCTATCCAATGGCTGCTCCTTCCCTGCTTGGGGCAGGTGGATGCATCTGAGTAAACATCCTGGGGCTGTAATGGTCCTGGTGGTGCTGATTGCAGGAGGCCTGTTACCACCACAGCAGAGGCACTTGTTTTGTCGAGGGGGGTGGCTGCATTCTTGCATCCATGCAGGTGGTTTTGGATTTCCCAGACCCCTCATCCCTGCTGGGAACCAGTTTGGGAGGGGTGGCTGTAATGGTGCAGAGAATGTGATGCCGTTGGGGTGAGCATAGCAAACAGGACAGTGCTCTCCATGCTATCCCCAAATCTCTTGAGATCAACATCTCAGCATCCTGGCAGCTGGGGCTGGAGCCCTCACCCTGCAAGGTGGTAGGAACCTCTCCTGGAGAGGTGAGAAGCTGAGCAGCTCGACATTGCTGCAGTGGGAACCGTCAAATGCTGCCAAGGAAGTGCTATAGGAAGCCAGCAGCAGCCATTCCCACCACTCAGCCACCTTCCTGGCTCCTGGGTGCTCACGGTCAGCCCTGAGACCTGCTTGCCCCAGGGTCCACACTGCACCGGGGGCTGCTGCACAGCATCCACGGCCAGTGCCCATGCCTCCAGACACCAGACCAAAGGAGAGATGAGGTGGCAGGGGTGGCGTTAGTGCAGGGCTCTGCTCAAGGCTCCTGGATTGCTCCTCTTTGAATGCCTCTTCCTCCGGCTGCAAGTGGGGTAGAGCTGGGGTTTGGGTTTCTTGTTGGGTTTCTTTTAAGGCAAACCTCATCCTTTACATCAAAGTAGTATTTCTTCTCAAGAATGTAAAAAATGACCCTGGAAGATCTGAGCAGCTCTTTCCCGGCGGTGATCGGAGAGACGAGAGCCTTCTCCAGAAAGCTGTCTCCACCCCGTCCCCAGCAACAGCAATTCATAAGCTGAAAAATAAATCAATACCCAGAGTTAATGAATTTAAGATGTCTGTGTTTAAAATGTATCAGGAAAAAAAACTGTTAGCTGCTCATGGTTTGCCTAATTGTTGTGAGGAAAGGCAGGGAGCTCTCATTTCTGAGAAATACCTTCTTTTTTTCATTCTGTTTTTGGAGGTGTTTTGTTTGGTTGAAGCCGATCAGAACTCGAGAGGAAAGGAGGTTTGACTTAACAACGAGTGGAGGTTCAAAGTCCCTCCCCACGTCTGTCCTTCATCCTCTGGAGCCTCTGTCAAATCGCTCTTACCTCTTCCTTGCTCATCCTGAGGCCAGCTGAGCAGTAGGAGCAGGTTGTGCTGAGGGTGGAAGAAGGAGGAGAGGCAGTGGCCATGCTGGTGTGTGTGACAGGGCTGGCAGACACCTCCAGTGTCACCAGCCTGGTTGTGTGTCCAAGTCAGGGTGTCCCAGCTCTCCCCTTGCTCCCACCTCTGCTCCTGGTGAATTGGCAGCAGGGATGGATTGTGGTGCCGTGTTTGACTACGAGCCGGGGGTGCTGGACCTCAGCACAGTGGGAACCAGGGTCTGCACCTGCTGTCGGCTTGGAGACAGCGTGGTTGTCCCTCAGGACAGCATTTCTCTTCTGAAGAGAGCTGCGCTGGAGGAGCATGTGCATGGTCCTGAAGACTGGGGATTCTCTTCTCCCTGCTCTCAGGAACTGGGAGTGATGTTGGAGCATCCCACCAACTGGGAAGGGGCTCTGTTGGCACAGATGGGTGCTGCAGCTGAACCCATTTGCTCACAGGTCTTTCTGTTTGCTCCTCTGGAACTCTCCCCACTGATTTGCAAGTCAACCCTCAGCTGGAGAGCTGTCGGAGAGCCCCAGCAGGGAGGGCACAGGGGCTCTGGGGTTTCTCTGAAGGAGCGAGTGGCGGCTCTGCATCTCCCCATCAGTGCTCCCCTGGCTGCCCAGCTCTCTTGGGCAGGCACTGCCAGCAGTGTTTCTCCAGGGCTGACCAGCACTGGCTGGCATTTGGGCGGGCACATACGGCCTAGGGAGGTGATTTTGCTGCTCTGGGGAGCAGGACCAGTGCTAGCCCAGCCTGCCAGGCTCACAGCTTTGGTTTTGTTAACAGGAACCATGGACCCATGCTGGTCCATTCACAAAGCAGTGCTAAACCTACTGCTGCTGCTCTGCTTCTTGCTACCGAGGCTGGTGCCACCCTGTCCCGGTGCCACTGACCCTCTGGGATTTCTCTCCTTTCCACTCTGAGCATCACCTGGCTTTGTGCCGTGGACCTGCCACTGGGAGCTGGGGTCTTTCAGTGACATTAATGCCTTTCCTCTCCCCTTCCCCAGGTCGGAAAGCAGCCTCTCTAGGTTTGCCCACCGCTTGTCGGTTAAGCAGAAGCAGGAGAAGAGAAGGAAAGCTGAGTATGGCTCGGCCGAGCTGTCTGCCTTCCGGCCCAGGTCTCTGAGCATTGAATGGTAAGAGCTGCAGGAAAGGAGCTCCTGCCTCTGCTGTCCCCCTCCTGTTCCCTGTCCCCACTGCTGCCACTCTTTGTCCCTGTGTGAGCAACATCCTGTGGGACAACATCTCTCCAGACCCCTCCATCTGCTGCAGGAGCTCCCCCAGGTTATCAAGCCCCCCTTGCTCCAGTGCAGGGACCAGTGGGGAGACCTGGGTGACTCCTGGCTCGGGGTGCTGAAGGAGACCCCGCAAAGCCATGGGGGTCTTTTAGGGCTCATGGACATGCATGTCTGCCAGGCTGGAGCACGTGAGTGCATGCCACCAGCTTCTCCCTTCCCTTCCCTTCCCTTCCCTTCCCTTCCCTTCCCTTCCCTTCCCTTCCCTTCCCTTCCCTTCCCTTCCCTTCCCTTCCCTTCCCTTCCCTTCCCTTCCCTTCCCTTCCCTTCCCTTCCCTTCCCTTCCCTTCCCTTCCCTTCCCTTCCCTTCCCACAGGGAGTCGTTTCTCCTGAGTTTCCAAGCTCAGATGTGACAGCCTTGGAAACAGATCACAGTCAGTCGTCCCAGCGTTAGAAGTGACCTGCTAAGGATATTTAAAAGACCTGGAAATTGCGTTGCTTTCTGCTGCCTTAGATGGATAAAGAAGAGGAAAAGTTTAAACATAAAAAAAGAAATGCTTAGAGATTGCAAGAATGTCGAGCTTGGTTCTCATTTCCCCAGCTTTTTTTTGGAGATCTTTCTGGCATTTATTGTACGTTCTAACACTTTAGTGTGAGGGTGTGGAGTCCTGCTCAAAGGCTTCCTCTATCTGTGAGGTTCCTTTGGCATCAAAGCTGGCAAAGTACTAATGAGGCCAGACAAAGAATGTGAGCTATTTGGTGACAGACGCTTCCTTCTCCAGTTGTACAACTTTCTTCTCTTTGCTGAAATGATGGCACCAAGAAGCTGCACTGCAGTCCAGGTCTTCCAAAGATACAAATATGGGAATTTGTAATCTACCAAATAGGAAAAAAGCAAAGAACTCATTAGGAAAAAAGAGAGTTTCACTTTATTCATTCACAAGATGAAGGAGAAGTCACTAAATGTCTTTTAGAATCATAGAATCACAGAATGGGTTGGGTTGGAAGTGACCTCAAAGCCCATCCAGTTCCACTCCCCTGCCATGGGCAGGGACACCTCCCACTGGATCAGGGGGCTCAAAGCCCCATCCAGCCTGGCCTTGAACACCTCCAGGGATGGGGCAGCCACAGCTGCTCTGGGCAACCTCAGCCAGGACCTCCCCACCCTCACAGCAAAACGTTTCTCCCTAAGATCTCATCTCAGTCTCCCCTCTTTCAGCTGAAAACCATTTCCCCTCATCCTCCCCCTTCACTCCCTGATCAAGAGCCCCTCCCCAGCTTTCCTGGAGCCCCTTTCAGTACTGGGAGGCTGCTCTAAGGTCTCCCCAGAGCCTTCTCTTTTTCTCCCCTTAAATGTCTTGGAATTGTCTGGATCCCAGTCCAGCCCTGCTGGGTCAGGGATGCTTGTGGACGTTGCACTCACTCTGCAGTGAGTTTGCAAAGCCCCTTGTCCAGCAGCGACATCGCAGCAGCTGTAGAAGATTCTATTTTATGGTGGTTTTTGTAAACCAGCTTGAAATGTGCTCTTGGTGAGGAGGAATCACCTTTGCTTTCAGTTTGCCACACGCCATCACTTTGGAGGTGGAGGCTGGGAAGCATGAGGCCTGCAGGAGCAGGGCCTGATGTCACGGCTCCTGCAGGGACAGGGGCTCAGTGGACAGGTTGTGGGGAGGGTGCCTGCCCTGCAGTGTGGGTTTTATCTGTGGCTGGAGACAGCTTGAGATGGATCAGACATCCCCCCCTGTGGCTGAGGTGCTGGAGCTTGGCTGCTGGGGCTCGCTGGCGCTCAGCATCCGGGCACAGAGGAGGGGACCCGGTGGGGTCAAAGCAACAAGGAGTTGAGTGGGCAGCAGCGGGGCAAGGATCCAGCCCACTGCCTGACCCCAACCCTCAGTGTGCTTGGTGACCCTCTCGCTGCTGCTGTGGTTGAGCAGAGGACCCCAAAGCTGTGCTGGCAGTGGTGCTGGCAGTGCAGGAAATGCTCTGGCTTTTAGGTGTGCACTGCCTGATGTCCAAAGAGCAGCTGTGGGTACCTCCCCAGCAGGGCGAGCTCGCTGCAGGTGCTGCAGGTGCCTGGTCCATGCAGGCTTGCACTTGAGGAGGTACTGGGAGCCTTTTCCCATGCAAGCCCCAGCCTCCTCTGCAGCCACGTCTGTCAAAGATCACACCTGACCTTTTCCTTCGCGTGCAATATCGTTTCTCTCCTTCCACCGCACCTCTTCAGGGTTCCATGATAATCTTAGCAGCGTCAGCAGCTTCAGATAGTTGCTCCAAACCCTCATTCTGCACACAGGGGAAGGACCTTTGAAGCTGTGAGTGTTGCTACCCTGGTTCACCCCACACATTACATGGGATGTTCTGGACAGCAGGCAAGGCTGTTGGCATGCTGTGGCCAACAGAAAACATGGCTCGTGCCCTTGCTGATCTCCTGGTGCCTAATTTGGCTTCCAGAGCAAATATCTGCACACCTCAAATCTGTAGGTATTGACAAGCTTAACTCAAGGTCAGCACTGCATCAATTTTGTTGCCTCTATGCAGAGGTTGAACACCCATGCTGTGTATGATGGGGGCTTCAGTGCATCCCATGCAGGTAGGAGGGGATGGAAAAAGATAGGCTGTGTTTTCCCATATCTATGGCTTCTAAGAATCTGGCCTGGTTTAAGCCCATGGCTTGAGGGCAAGGAAGAGTTCGTGGGGCTGCTGTTACCTGTTGCCAAGGAGGAGGCATAGCCTATAAGCACAAAATCTTCAGTGCCCATTGCTTGGAAAAGCCATGTGTCAGTCTGGTAGGGGATTAGTGTTTTCTGCCTGAATTCCTACCAAAACACCATTAGACCAACCCCTCTTGCCTGCCATAGCAGAAAGCATCCTTACCTCTCATCCTCTTTCAGGGCAATCTGAGCCAATTTTCCAGCATCCCTCATTTTTCAGATGCTCAGCTAGGGCTGGGTGGAGCTGAGGAGCAAAAGAAGGAGCTGTACAGCTTCATAATGCCTGCCTGACACTGTGTCCCATGCGCTGAGCACTGCCAGGTGGGATGGGGATAATAGATCCCTTCATCTCCTCTTGGCCCCTCTCCCTGTCCCTGGGGACACCCTGAAGCCCTGAGGGGGAGGTTTGCTGGGTGCTGGTGTTTCTCTGGACCAGGAGAAGCAGTTATCAGCTGCCACAATAAATAAGGTGCTGAACGTCCTGCGCTGCCTACCCGAAAGCTCAGGGATGCTCCTGTCACCAGTCTTGGGGTCCATGCATCCATCAGGGCACATCTTCCCCACTCTGGGTGAGAAGTGCTCCCAAGCTGTGTTTCTCCCCAGGCACAAGGCAGGCTTTATTTGCACAACACGTGTTCCTGTGCTGCTGCAGGAGAGCAGAGCGTGGTCCTGCTCCCGAGAGCTGCTGGCGGCGAGCGGAGCCTCCTTAGTTCCACTTATTAAAAAAAATGGTTGGGGGGGAAGGGAGAGAAGGCAGGGAAAAAAGTGAAGCATTGAGAAAACACTTCTTTCATTCATATGATGTTTACTGAAATAAATACTTCATTATTAGGCTTTTTTAGGCTTATTTTTTTAAAAAAGTCAACCCCACAAAGTCACCAGTGTTGGGGCTGTGAATGTGCCGATCTCCTCAGCCCCTTGCCCCTGTGCTGCCGGGAGGTGCCTGGAGAGAAGCACGGCAGGAAGCAGGGAGCACGAGGCTTTCCTAGGCTTGAGGGAGAAACCCAGGGGCTGCTCCTGTCTGGTTAGATTTAGGTTTGAAGATTCCTTCCTCCTCTTTGCTGGACAGTGCATGCTGTGCTGTGCACTGAGGCAGCTTGGGCTTGACATGTAGAAAAACTGGCAGTTAAGGCAAGAAAGGATTTGGGTTCCGATTTATTAAAGCTCTGGTTTCTGCTGGTCTGTGATACTAATCTAGCTCCAAAGCCTCAATAGCACGAAGGCGTGCGAGACAAAAGCACTCTTTATTTGATGCTCGCCACCTTCTGCTGCTGGAGTGAAGAACTCAAAAGCTGATGGCTCCTGTGGAGCCTTCCTGCTGTCCTTATGGCAACCCAGAAACACCAGCAATCTCCTTTCTCCTCCCTTAGGGTGAATCAAGGCAAAGAGAGCCTCCTCTCCTCTCGTGTGTGTCACCTGAGAAACGATCCACGTTCATCTTTCTTCTTAAGCAAATCTTAATCCAATAAAAGGGCTGGATCTGTTGGTTCACTCCTATGTGTGCAGAACCTGGGATCCTCTGTCCTGCTCTTGTGTCCTTCCAGCTCTTGTGCTCATCAGGAGTTCCAGCCCTAGCAGGTTTGTCCTCCTGGCATTCATTTGTCTCTTCTTTTCCTTTCCTACCTCTTGGTCTGGTTTTCCTTCTTCCATTTGTTCCTCTGCTTGCCTTTCTTTCTTTCCCCCATACATTTTCCTCTGTTATCTTCTTCTTGGTTGTTTACTTCTGCTTGCTGCCTTTTCTGTTGGAGCTCTTCAAGTTTTCCATGTCAGTCAGCCTCCCTGTGCTCTGTGGTTGGAATAGCCAATTCCCGGAGTGGCTGAGGAAAAATGCAGCACATTCCTTGCTTCCCCCGTCCCGTTATCTCGGTTCTGCTCGCTGGCTGCCCACCACGAGCTGCTGAAGGAACGCTGGCAGGAAGATGTCATCTGGTGGTTCGAGGCAGCCAGGGGGCTCGGGTTCAGCCTTGCCTGTGTCTTGTTTTGCTGCCTGACCCCTGGCACACGGGGCTGAATCCCAGCTCCTCGCTTCCCCTCTGCCACGGAGGTGGATGCGTGGAGCCCTGCCTGCCCAGCAGCTCCAAGTGCAGACTGTGCTCACCCAGTAGGCAAGTGCAGAGGGATTTTCCTGCGTTGTCCCATCAGTGGGACTGGATCCCTCTGCGAGCATCCCTCTGCAGTGGGACCGTGGGACCGTGAGGGCAGGAGCTGCAGCTGCAGAGCACGGAAATGGCGCTGGCACCCTTGGGCTGGCAGAGGCAGCAGATGTGACTCTGCTGCCACAGAGAGCTATGGCTCCATGTTTCAGGTTTGGTTATAAAGCAAAAGATTTTTAATGGAAGTGTTTTCATGAAAGTTTTTTTTTAAGTTTTATAACGCAATAGTATTTCTCTTTTGGGTTCAAGTGGTCTTGTCGGGATTCTCCCTAAGCTGCTGTTCTGGGGCAGGAGATCTGTGCCCTGGAGGTGCCTGGCACTGCTCAGCCTCCTTCCAGAGCTGCTCTCAGCTGGCCAGGACAGGCAGCCTGATGACCTGTCCCCATGTGCAGGCTCCTGGCCTTCTGGCACCCGAGTCGTGAGGTCCCATGGGGCTGCAGTGCCCGTGGGAGGTGCTGAGCTGCCAGCTGATCTGTCTGACTGTTCCCGAGCCAATTCACTGGAAGGCTGCTACTGCGGAGCTCGATGAGAGCCTTGCACTGTTCCCATCGGTCTGTGGTTGGGCAGGACTTCCCCCAGGGCTCTCTGCTCAACAGTCATCGTTCGCTGGGGGAACCAGCCCGGAGAGAGTTGTCTCCAGCTTTTTGGGAGGTGCAGAAGAGCTGAACCATAAAGACAGACGCTCGGAACTCCTCTGGATTTCACAGACCTATGCAAGCTGCCTTACTCCTAACTTAATCCACACGTCCAGGAGGAGGCTTTGAGCCCTTTCTTTTCCCAGCCGAGGAAGCTGTTGGCCTGAGCAAGGGAAAATAAAAGGGAAAACCAGGCCCTGAACCTCTCAGTGGAAGCAGAAGAGTGCCAGAGCCTGGGAGGTGCGTGGGCATCTGGAAAGAGAAAGATAATCTGGGCAGGCTGAGATCTGGGTGCCCTGCCTGCCCTGGCTGGGTGTCGGGCAAGCAGCCTTGCTGAGAGCTTTGCCTCCCCCATCCCACCCATCTTGGCCATCGATCTGGGGTGAAATGCAGCCTCTCCCGGCTTGGTTGTGCTGAGCACAGGTCCTGGACAGGCCAGTGCAGTGTTGAAACGAAACGCGAGGCGCTTTTTCTCAACTGGAAGCGCTTTAAGCTCTCGCTCGGGAACAATGGCCAAGCTATGGGGTCATTTGTTCTGGTATTTCAGCAGCTCCTCATGATTTATGGGATGTTTTGTTCTGCTGCTTGTCTTAGCTTCCCCCTCTCCACCCTCCCCGTCTCCATCTCTTCTCCATTTCGGCTCCTCCTCCCCCCATTCCCAATTCCCCTAATAGCTGTGGAGCCTCTCTGCCTTATGAAGTCATGGTGTCTGTGACTTATTGAATTAGCTGTATGGGAGCTGGACTTCCACACCGTGCTCTGGGCTGCTGGGGCATCCTGGCTGCCCAGGGAGCTGGCCCCAGCAGGGCCCCTCGCCCAAGGGCTCGAAGTAGCCTGAGCTTCTCCCTGGTGTGGCAGTTCGATGTTGCCATCAGCAGGCTGCTAGAAAGTCAGTTTATGGGTGTTAAATGTGGTCAAAAGGAGCAACCCAGCAAACAGGAATGACTCTGTCTGCAGAGACTCCCCTGTACTGGGGCAGGATGGGACTTGGCTGCCTTCTCCCACTACTACCATCCCCCCACTCCCAGAACACCTCCCCATGGGTGAGGTGGACATGGGCTAGGGAGCCCCAGAGCTGTTGGTGTTGAGCTAGGCTTGGCTGGACATGGTTTGAGAGCAGAGCTTTGTTGCCAGCACCCTGGGGATGGCCATAGTTGATGGCTACACACTCCTGCCTCTGCGTGAGCGAGGGGAGCGGGAGTTTGCCCTCCCCCGAGCCGGAGGGCAGTGATTCAGCAGTGACCATGAGGGACTCGCTGATGGGGATGGGGAAGAGCTAGCCCTCCAAATATCTGTCTGAAAGTTGGGTTTGCCTTTAGGAAAGCATTTGAAAGGAATGATTTATTTGTGGAAAATCGCCTTTTATCCTCGTTACCTGTAAGTCATCTGCAACCAGAGGCTCCAGGGGAGCTGCTGTTCACGGGGTTCCAATGTGCCTGCTGCAGCCCGTCCTTAGCCCAGAGAGGGCTTTGCAGTGGCAGGAGTCATGGTGCAGGCAGCTCCACTTCTGTGGCCTTGTGCTGCTGGCAGGGAGCTGGGAACACCCTGGCCACGGGAGAGGCAGCTTGGCTTGTGATTATAACGAACCTGGAGAAGTTGGGAGAAGACCAAGGGCTGGATCCTCTCTGTGTGCAGTGTGGTGACCCCCTGCCACAGGCATTGGCTCCACCAGGTCCAGTGGTCCCATCTACATTTGTTTCTCATGTCACTTCTGCGGGAAAAATTGAGCCCTCTGGGAAAGTGATTGAAGGAAACTGTTCAGAGAAGCCTGATCTCCAGTTTCTCCCTGTCTGGGATTGAAGCCCTCAGCCAGATCCTTTCCTCATGGAGAGTGCAGGAAGCACAGAGCATTTATTTTAAAGAAAAATTTTAAATATTGTGCTGATGTGTTGTTCTGGCCACTTCCCTCTGCTCATAGCTGATACCTCCAAGCCCCACTCAGATTACTTCTCAGTGCAGCAGATCCATTATCCTCAGAGCACTTTGATTTCTCTCAAAGAGCCCATTTGCCTGGCTTGTTTTCTTTTATTCTCATCATCTTCCTGACATTTCCCATAGCCTGCATCTGCAAATCAGGATGGATGCCTTGGTCCCTGCTAAGGAGTGTGGAAGATTCTCTTCATCCTGCAGGATCAACATTGTTTCTTCTCCATGCTGTGTCCATGCCAAGAAGGTCCAGGTGCCTGGGTTTGTGCAGCAGGCATGCCAAGCCCCATGGTTCTGCTGAGGGGAAATTGCAAAGATACCACAGTCATTGAATCACAAAATCATGGATTGGTTTGGGTTGGAAGGGACCTCAAAACCCATCCAGTTCTACCCCTGCCATGGTCTCCCCACAGCCTTCTCTTCTTCAACAAACCCAATTCTCTCAGCCTGGCCTCATACAGGAGGTGCTCCAGCCCTCGGATCGTCTTCATGGCCTCCTCTGGGCTCACTCCAGCAGCTCCAGGTCCTTCCTGTGCTGAGGACTCCAGAACTGGACACAGGGCTCCAGTTGGGGTCTCACCAGAGCGGAGCAGAGGGGCAGAATCCGCTCCCTGGCCCTGCTGGTCCCACTGCTCTGGATGCAGCCTAGGATATCTTTTTTCTCTCTGGGCTACCGTCCTTGGTATGAAGGGGAATTCTCATAGATGTCTAAATCTTAGTGGGAGCCAAGCCTTTCTTGATGGCTTTGTGGAGCCTCCACACCAGCTGGTATCTCTGTAGTGTCAGTGTACTGGATTTGGAGAGTCTTAGCTCCCAGAGCCCTCAGTCAGCACACAAAACGTCTCAATCAATTTCTTTTAGTGGCAATACTATAGTCCTTGTTTTCTGCTAGAGATCGGCTTTGAACCTTGCTTCTCCACGAGCTGATGTGCACCTGGGGAAGGGCAGTGCAGATGAGTGGTGAGTCTGGAGCCACCCCAGCTAGTTGGGCAGTCATGCTCCTGCCCTGGGCTGCCAGGCTCTGCTTTCCGTAGCCCTGGGGACACATTTGTCCTGGGAGCAGATGGGATTGTTGGTCTGACTGCTGCTGCTGTTAGGGACACTGGGGTCAGGAGGCGCAGGATCATTGTTTCCAGATAGTTTCCGGCTGGCACTTTCAAGGTATTTGCGTACTTTTAGTTGTTCCTTGTCCCTTAAACTGTGGCAGTCATAGCATGGTTTGGGTTGGAAGTGACATTAAAAATCGTCTGGTTGGTCTGGCTGATCTTGTAGTCCCTGTTGCACAAGTTTTCCCTGGTCTTAGATCCTGCTGGCTGCGACACTTCTGCTTGCCAGAGCTTCAGGAACCTCCTGTTTATCTTCCTGGAGAGCATCTCTCAGTGCCAGGTCAGTATTGGACCTGCTGACTTGGATGCTGGCAGGATGGGCAGTATTTAGGAGAAAGCCAAACCTGAAGTAGGAGTCAGCCCAGGACACTTGGGACACCAAGAAGTGTTGGGATCTCTCTCCACCTTTACTTTGATCTTCCCTGCTGCCTGCACACTCACACTTTCCCATCACTTTGCTTGACACCCATCCCACCGTTCTGCTGCTGCCTTACTTGCTTTTCAGAGGAGGTTTGTGAGCCCAAGTGAACCCCACGTCTGCTGAGCCTCATATGCCCAGTGGAGGTCAGGGAGAAGCAGTAATGTTCTCCTTTGCTCCTCACTTCCAGATTTCCTCCCATTCTCCCTACACTGAAATATTGACCCATCTCCCCCAGTGTGTTCTGCAGTAGCTCACTCCCCAGGGACAATCCTCTCCTTGTCCCACTTTGCCTTTGCTGCCTTTATGTACATGGTTTACAGAGATGCAGATCTTCTGCCACAAAGAGCTGTTGGGCGATGTTGAAGAGGTTTTCCATGTGGCCAGTGCAAAATAGTGCAGATCTGATAAGTGTTCCAGTTTCAGGGCCAGGAAAAGGCAAGGTTCGTGCTTTGCCTTGTCCAAAGCAGAACTGGGCACTCAGTGGCAGGTGCCAGTGTCATCATGAAAAGCTGTACCTGCTCATCACCCTGCCCGTGTTGCAGAGGTTCACCTGAGCCCCCTCCAGGTCTATTCAGAGTCTGGTTTCCATCCAAGAAGTGTCCCAAAGAACCTAGAAGGTCTCAGCAGTTAGTTGCTGTGAGGCAAATCTCTCCTGCCTGAAGTCAGAGCAGTCTCCTTGTTGTTGGTCTGCTGTGAAAAATTGCTGTTTCTGAGCTTTGAAAAATGCTTGTATGGCATTACATGGGGGCATTTTTTAGGCACGGCCACCAGAGCAGCTGCCGAGCTGAGCAGAGCTCAGAGAGACATCTCTTCTTGGCATTATGAGGGTTAAATCTGGCCCACTGCCTGAAGAGCAGCCGTGATCCCCTCCATTGGGATGCTGGGGCCTGTTGAGGTGATGTTCCTCATGCAAACCTGACAGGTTTCCGAGCGCGTGGCTGTTGCAGGCTCTGAGATGGCAGGGGCTGCAGGTAGATCTGGCAGCGTGGTTACTCAGTTCTTCCTGCAGCCTTGTTTTTCCTTTCCACACTAGGTTTCATGTTTAAGTGCTGAAGTGGCCAGGACCCACAATGACTCATAAGCTTCTGGAGCTTCAACCATCACAGATGAGAGTGGTCTGGACAGGGGGCCAGGGACCATGTGCTGGCCTGGTGCACAGAGGACCTGGCTTCTCCTGGCCCGCTGAGAAACTGAGGGCAGGATCTGCCCTTCTTTGTGCCTAGGCTTCTCACTCTTTGAAAGAGCACAGCAATGCTGACCTCTTTCCTCAGGCACTTTGAGGTGTCCTGATGAGGGAAATGGCTGTTGCATGAGGACGCTTGGTAACTGAGGTCTTCTCCTGGCAAACCCAGCCCAGGGTTTATATCCCCCCAAGTTGTGTTCTTGTTCATCAGCACCTTCACTGAGAAAGAGGAAGCAGTTATTCTGGTCAGAAGTAGTGGCAGGAGCAGAGGTGGGCAGACAGCTTTTTCCAGGTCTGGGGAGATCATGTAATGATGAAACAAATGCTTTTGGGTTTCAATGTCACTGTGCACCAGGCTCTGGAGTCAGAGGGTGCTCGTTCCTGCTGGGTGATGGAGCCTTCAGCCTTTCTGCAAGCCAGGCCTGCGTCAGAAGATGCAGCCTTGAAGGAAAAGGGATCAGTCCCTACTCCCTTGTTCCAGGGAACAGCATCGAGGGCAGGGACACCCTGGTGGAGGTTCCTGGTGCTGGGAGGTGCTGCTCTTCCTCAAGACCTTGTCGGAAAGTGAATTAGGTGGAGACATGTGCCTGCTGGTGAGCAAGCAGCTCATCTGAGGTCCAGAGGGCACCAAGGTGCTGCCAGGGTGCCTTGTCACTGCCTGTGCCCCCCTTGGGCAGCCAGCCCGCCGCCCGCTCCATCGTTCCTGCTGCCAGCGCTGCCGCGCCTCAGGGCACCTCAGAGCCAAGTCCTGCCGCGCCCCACGCCAGGCTGGTGCTTGTGCTTAGGGCAGCTGGGGCAGGTTTCCCTGGGCACTGAGCTCCCACAGAGCTGTGGGCCAGTTCCTGGGGAGCAGGGACGATGCTTCTGGACACAGATAATCCAGCGTAACATTTAGCTAATGCTCCTGCTTTCCTTGCCTGCTCCCCGTGTCTCGAGGGCTGCCCAGGGGGCTGTGTGAGGGAACCTCAGCTGTGAGGGTGTTCTTGGAGCTCCTTGAGCAAGGAGGTGGATAAATCCGTGCAGCACTTGACTACTTTCTGTGCAAGTGGAAGGCTGAGGCTGCTGAGAGGTCCCATCCTCCCAGCGCTCTCCTGGCCCTGCTCTGTCCCAGTCACGAGCTCTGGGAGGCTCGTGGCAGGCAGTAGAGCACTTCTGCTCGTGGGGTAGAGCTCTAATTGGGTGAACTTCACATGAACTCATGAAGTTTCTTTGGCTGTTTGCTTTCCTGATGATGCAGGCAGGTCAGGAACGGATGCTGTAACGCACAGGGACCCAAGACTGCCTTCCTCGTGCACCAAAATGCCCCCCTCGTCCTTCTGCTCTGCTGTGGAGGAGGTATCTGCTGCCTGAGCAGCCACTCCTCACCCTAGGCAGAAATGCCAGCAGGCAGACAGAGCTGTCCCTGGGCAGGACCATCCTGCTGCTCTCCCTGGTCTTAGGTGGGATGATAAGCACCTCATGGCAGCACCAGGACTTTAGTGACCCAGGTGGTCTGTGACAGAGGTAACCTTGCCCTGCTCCCACATCTTACTCAGAATGACACTGCTTCCACATTTGTGTTCATACCACTTGGCTTCCTCTCTTACCAGAAGAATCAAGGAGAAGAGACAAGGAAGTCGCTTGTTCTTGGTAACAAGGTGTGACATCCCAGGCCACCATGTGCCAGGGTGCAGTGGGCACTTAGAGGGGCAACTTGGTCCTAAGGAAGCAATCTTGCAGCACATAACGAGGAGAAGTAGGGTGAGAAGCACAGGAAGAGCAGGGTGTCTCAGGAGCACAAGGGTGTCTCCAACCTCATTGTCATTGTTCAGGAGATGGTGAGGAGTAGGAAGGAGACAGCAGCATCCGCTGTGTGTTGAGGCCCCCAGCTCTGGGGAGATGTTTCCCAGGCTCTTGGTTGTGGAGGAGCACAGGAGGTTTAGATCTGGCTCAAGGCTCCTGCTTGGTGTAACCGTATGAACAGGCATCTCCCAAGCACTTTGAGACATCTCAGAGGTGCTGGGTCACAGGTGTCTCCTCTTGCCCTGTGTTACCACCTCCCATCTCCAGGGCTGCATGCAGCTGTTGGACCCTGCCCCCCTTGCTCTTTTGTGCTGCAGGGAAGTCATCCTCGTGTGCTGCCATGGAGGGCTGAGGAGGGCATCTCTCACCCAATGTCATGGTTGTGGATGGAGCCAGCAGACACCAGTTGTTCAATCTGTAAAACACTTTCCAGCCGAAGGTTGTTTGCTTAAAACTTTGCCAGACTTTTAACTGTCTGGGCTGATTTTTTCCGTGCTCATTCTGCCTCAGACTGAACATTCTCTATGTTTCAGCAGAAGGTTGGGGTAAAACAGTAGCTGGGTCATTTTTTTTTTCTCCTCCCATCTCTCTGTTTGAGGATTTCTGGTGCCTCTATGCTTTGGCAAAGTGATTTGAACTTTGGCAGGGCTGATGCATTCCTGGTGGAAACCAACACAGATTTAATAGAATCACAGAATCATAGAATGGCCTGAGTTGGAAGGGACCCACAAGGACCATTGAGCCCAACTCCTGTCCCTGCACAGGACAACTCCAACATTCACCCCATGGGACTGAGAACCTTGGCCAAACACTTCTGGAATATTGTCAGGCTGTGACTGCTTCCCTTGGGAGTTTTTCTAGTGCTCCACCATCCTCTGGGAGAAGAACCACTTCCTAATATCTAACCAGACCCTCTCCTGACACATCTTCCTGCCTTTAGTAGATTTGGTTGCCTTTGGACAGCCTGGGTTGTGCACGCTTGGAAGAGCTTGGCAGAGGCTGGCTGCTGAAGTCCCCATATGCAAAGAGACTCTGGCCACCACATCTGCTGCTCTCCAGCTGCACCGAGCACCTCCTGTTCCCATCTCCAGAGGTGCCCCCTTTGTCCACAGAAGTCCAGGTCAGGAGTGGTGACTACACAGAACCTGAGCTGCTGTTTGGAATTCCACATTAGCAAGTTTCAAAGCACTTTACAGGAGATAACATAGTTATCTCCATTTCCCACATGTGGAAACTGAGGCTCTGGTTGTGAGCATCACCTGCCTCTCACCCTGCCTCTGGCCTGCATCAGGAATGGTGTGGCCAACAGGACTAGAGAAGTTATCATCCCCTTATACTCAGCACTGGTCAGGCCGCACCTTGAGTGCTGTGTCCAGTTCTGGGCCCCTCAGTTTAAGAGAGATGTTGAGATGCTGGAGTGTGTCCAGAGGAGAGCAACGAAGATGGTGAAGGGACTGGAGCACAACCCCTGTGAAGAGCGACTGAGGGAGCTGAGGTTGTTCAGCCTGGAGAAGAGGAGGCTCAGGGGAGACCTTATTGCCCTCTACAACTCCCTAAAAGGAGGCTGTAGGCAGGCAGGGGTTGGTCTCTTCTCTCAGGTGACCAGTGACAGAACAAGAGGACATGGTCTCAAGCTTTGTCAGGGGAGGTTTGGGCTTGATATTAGGAAAAAATTCTTCACTGAAAGGGTGATTGGCCATTGGAATGAGCTGCCCAGGGAGGGGGTGGAGTCATCGTCCCTGGCAGATTGGATGGGGCACTTAGTGCCATGGTTTAGATGACGAGTAGGTATTGGTGTTGGGTCATAAGTTGGACTAGATGATCTCAGAGGTCTTTTCCAACCTTGTGATACTGTGATACCCTCCATGGCAGAGCAAGGAATGGAGCTCAGGTCAACTTGGGCAGTGTCTTGTCTCTAGACCAGGCGAAGCTGACACAATGCTCTATGACAGAGCATTTCTCAGTGCTCCCATGTCCTATGAGACCTTGGGAAAGGGCATTTGCACTCCTGTCTCTCCCACAGGTGTACTTAGCAGCAGTGGTCACATCAATGCATGGATGGGTGAGGGTGTCCTGGTGGTCAGAGGTTTGACCTGGTGATTACTGTGTTTTTTAATGTTGCTCTTTTTTATTAGGATGGAAATCTTCTCTACCTGCTGACCTGGGTCTCTTGACAGTTCATCCACAGGCTCTGTTATCATCAGCTTCTCCACCTGAAGGTGGCTCAAAGCTTTCTGCAGCTAGAAGGAGAATTAAGTGGCACATGAGGTCAAAAAACTCTGGTCTGATGGAGAGAACAGGTAAACTCTGGCTGGCAGGAAGCCTGGCTGGAGGTTTCCCCAGCTCGTGCTGTTACAAGAGCATTTGAAAACTGGTGGGATGTCTTCTAGAAAAGTGTCAAAAAACATTGGCATCTCCTCTTGGACCGCAGCCTTTGGACCCTGGCTCCACTGGAGATGCATGGAGGGGAGGTTTGGCTCTGGCATACATGAGTGTTTTTGTAGTTGGGTGGCAGCAAACCAGCTCCTCTGGCATTGTGCTGGGTGGTGTTGGCGTGAGACCAGCACCAGGGCTATGTGGTGGGGTTGGTCCCTCCTGTCAGAAGAGAAGACTGCAGTGGGTGCTGGTCGTGGAACAAGCCAGGAGCAAATCCTGGTGTGAGGCTGTGCCGAAGGGGGAGCCAGGCTGGGACATGCCACGGGCAGCCCAAGCAGCTCCTCAGCGCGGGGGTGGCTCTTGGTAGTGGTGCCAGGGACACCCTGTGAGTAGCAGCCAACGTGCCCAGCGCTGCCGGCTGGGTCCTGCTGGTTGCCTTCCAGTGGGAAAGGGGTTCTCTGGCTCCAGGAACAGTGCTTTGCTGGGCAGCAGCTCTGAAGCCGGGTGTGCGCGTTTGTCTGTTCTTCCATTGTGTCTTGGCCGTCGTCTCCTCCTCCCTGCCGAGATCAATGTCTGTGGCCTGCTTTTTATAACCCCTTTGGGTGCGGCTCTGGAAGTCTTCAGCCAGTGGTGTTGGTTTCCATCGTGCAGCCTCGGCGTGCTTGAGCAGCTCGGTCCCTGTCTGGCTGGATGGCTTGAGTAGGACAATGGACTGAAGGTGGGTTTCCACCAGAAGGGACATTCCGGCGGTGGGGCTGGGGAGGTCTCCTGGAGGGCTGCAAAGTGCTGGTGGCATCTAAGTGGATGCAGATGGAGACCAGCCACAGGTGTGGGAGAATGAGCTCCGGTGACCTCCAGAACTCCTTCTTGGGCCAATTTTATACAAGCTTTGGAGAAGAGGTGGTTGCCAACCAAGGCGGGCTCTCTCTAGCGCATTCTTCCTGGTGGCACCAGGTGGCGCAGGAGGGTAAAGGATTTGTTCGCCATCCCCGCAGCTCTGGGTTCAAATTGGTGACCTCCCACTGCTGTGATGAGTCTGGAGGCCTCAGATCCCGTGCGCGTGGCTGCGCCTCCATGTTGGATGAGCTGCACCAGGGCCAGGCAATGGAGATGCAGCTCCTGGGACCTGGGTTCTACCAGAGTGGGGAGCTGGACCAACACTGCAACCATAGTGGGGGGCCTTGGTGCATGTGTGGTGCCAAGCCCCCCCATCCCTGGAGCGCGACATGGTGGGGTGGAGGAGCCAACCCCTGTGGGGCTCATCGGGGGTGAGGGGGAGACAGTGGGAGGTGTTGTCCTGGAGTCAGGCCATGCTGAAACACAGAGCATCTTTCCTGTGCACGATTGGCCCATCGTGGGAGAAGAAAAGTTAGTGCTTCTTCCTAGCTCCTGAGGGGTCTCTGACATCTCACTGGGGTGTGGCACATGGCAGCCACCCTCAGAGGTGCTGGGGCAAAGCCATCCTGGTCCCCCTGGCCCCTTCTCCAGATGCAGCCACTGGCCCCACGCAGGCTGGGCTTCCCGCAGCACCTTTGCCCACAGCCTGCCCTGCTCCCTTCCTTTGGGTGTCAGGGCCTAAGCAAGGAGATGGGACCGAGCTTCAATGAGTGTGACCTTACATCCCTTCTCTCTCCTTCCAGCACGGCAGCCAGGCCCTGCCTGAGCATCCCCACGCTGAGCACCCACCTTCTGCTCCACTTGGGTCCAAGCTGGGGCCCTGAGACCCCATCGAGATATTTTTTTCTCCCTCCTTTTGCCTTCAGTGATCTTTGAGACCAGGCATCGTATGACTCAGCTTCTGCATTTGATACCCCCGAGCAGAGTTTGCACGCATGCATCTGTGGCACAGAGCAGCGCTCGTTCCTGGCAGGCCAAGCCGGGATAGGATTTCTTCCTGAAAGAGGGGCACTAAGTCCCTGCCGCTCATCCGCTCTTAATATGCGGAAGTCTGATTTAGCCGGGATGGTGCCAGCAGGTCGGGGGGATCTTCCAGAGCACTCTTGACCTGCTCCAGCATCCGGGCTTGTGAGCTCCTGGAAGGACAGGAGGAAGCACCGTTGCAATGCAGAGCAGGTGCTTGGTTGGTTCCTCTGTGCTTTGGAAACCTCTCTGCCCTCCCTTCCCTACCTGCAAAGGTCCAGCTGGTTGCGGGTGCCAGTGGCATCGGTTTTGGGTGCTCAGGCTGAACTGCTTGTTCTGGCAGTTGTCAGCAGAAGTTGACACCAACGTAGATCCTGTGAAGGGCAGTTTGGGTGCTGACCTTTAGGTCCTGTCTGTTTCTACTGCCCTGTCCCTGTGAGCTGCTCTACTCTGGAGGCAGCTCCCAACTCAAGCAAGGAGCACCCAGCCAATCCCTGGGGCTGGACAGTCCAGGTAGTGATGCTGAGTTCCCTCCTTGGGGTGCTGGACGAGCACAAGGTCACAGACCCTGCAGTGGAGGAATAGAGGTTTGCCAGGCACAGGGAGTTGCAGGGTGCAGGGAACTGCAGGGTGCAGGGTATTGCAGGATGCAGGGGGTTGCAGGGAGCAGGGGTTGCAGGGTGCAGGGGGTTGCAGGGAGCAGGGGTTGCATGGGGCAAGGGGGTGCAGAGGTTTGCACGGCACAGGAGATTGCACAGTGCAGGGGTCGCAGGGTGCAGGGGAGCAGGGTTTGCAGGGTGTAGGGGGGTGCAGGGGGTTGCACGGCACAGGAGATTTCAGGGTGCAGGGGGTTGCAGGGAGCAGGGGTTGCAGGGTGGTTGTGAGTCACAGCTGAGCCAGGCCCTAGGGCTGCACGCATGGCTCTCGGCACTGAGGGCCTGGCTCCATCTGCCTCCTGCACAGCAGCCGCAGGGTTTTGGGTGGTTACAGGGGTTTTTGGGTGGTCGCAGGGCTGTGTCTGTCGCTGTGTGGGTACCTGGCACCAGAGTGGCCATGCAGGGCTTCCCCACGGACTCCAGTCACGGCACGGGGTGGCCCGTCCTTGCTCAGTCCCGTCTCCATCAGGTTCTAGTTAAAACCAAATGCATTCTCCAGCCTAAGCTGTGCTGCCGTTTAAGCCCTTCCAAAAATGAAACAAATACCCATGGACTGCAATTCGAATTGCAGCTCAATTAGGGTTCATTCCCAATGCGATCATAAAACCTCCAGTACGAAAACAAACAACCCAACCAAACCACATCCAAGCCTGACGGCGTCCTCTGGAATGCCTTTAAAATAACAAGGGGGGCATAGGAAGATGAAAGCGGTGACGCTGGCAAGAAGAAGGCTCTTTAGCCCCAAGGGGCAGCCCAGCAGAAGGCGGGGCAGGTGTGGGGCAGGGAGCTTTGGGGTGGGGAGTAGTGTTTAAGTGATGGGTATGATGTGATGGGGAGCAGTGTGGAAGCGATGGGTACAATTGAGATGGGATAGGGAGCAGTGTGGAAGGGATGGGGAGCAGTGTGGAAGTGATGGGTACGATGGAGATGGGATGGGGAGCAGTGTGGAAGGGATGGGGAGCAGTGTGGAAGGGATGGGTACGATGGAGATGGGATGGGGAGCAGTGTGGAAGGGATGGGGAGCAGTGTGGAAGTGATGGGTACGATTGAGATGGGATGGGGAGCAGTGTGGAAGGGATGGGGAGCAGTGTGGAAGCAATGGGTACGATGGAGATGGGATGGGGAGCAGCGTGGAAGCGATGGGTATGATGGAGGTGGGATGGGGAGCAGTGTGGAAGTGATGGGTATGACAGAGACAGGGCAGCTTGGGGTCCGTGGAGTAAAGGGTTAGGCATAGGTGTTTTGGAGCGTGGTGGTTTTTGGAGCTGCTTCATCCTGTTGGAGCAGGATGAGGGAAACACGGGGCCGGAGCAGGACTGCGGCGGCTGGAATGCGTGTCCCGCGTAACCCTGGCTTGCACCGAGTCCAGCCAGTCTGGTGCCGCGGTTCGGGTTTCACGGCAGACTTTAAACCCAGCCATATTTAGCGTGCGCTTCGCTGGCCTGTGAGGGAGGGGAAGCCACAGCACAACTAATAAAAAAAGCCAAACAAAAACAATGTAATTAAAGAGACTCAGCACTGTGTGTTCCCATGGCAAGAACATTTACCCAAGACTTCCTTGCTCAGATAGTTGATGTCGAGCAGCAATCCATGGCTGGCACTGTGGGAGCGGGTGAGGAGGGGTTTATTCTGGCTGGGAGTGGAGAGCCCAGGGTTGAGGGCTGGACTTGATGAGGAGGCAGCAGGGGCTTTTGGTGCTGGGAGGCGCCCTGGGGACAAGCTGTGCTGGTGACAGAGGAATGCTGCACCCCGAGCAGGGGATGCTGAACCCCTCCAGGCAGAAACACCTTTGCTCTGCAACACACGTACCCACTTAGCTTGATCCCAACAGAAATTTGGTGCCTTAAAAGCAGGAAAGCAGATTTTCTACATGTGAGCCTTCAGGTAGGGCAGTGCAGGAGCTCTATGGGGGGTAAATCCTCATGGAAACAGTGAAGGCAACGGGGCTGGGCTGGGATGCAGAGCTGACAGCCTGATGTGGACATTGGTTTTTCTCTCCAGCATCTCCTTCCTGACCCAGGTCTGTGGATGGTGCCCACACCAACCTCTGGTGTTTTCTGTTTTCCCCTCTCTCCAGGGGTGACTCGGGGTGCAGCCAGTGCCCCCGCGGTGCAGCGCGAGGCTGGTGCTCATGGGCTGATGGCACTGGTGGCATCATCTGTCAGCCACCATGCACTGTCCCATATCATAATCACTGAGAAGTGTCCTGGTGTCCTGGCTCTGCTGCAGGAGGAGCTGCCCAGGAGGCACATGTGTGGATGGGCATGGCCAGGACAGGGCTGTTTTTGTGACTGTGGTGTGTGCACAAGAGCAGTCCCGACCGTGATCGCAGTGTCACTTGGCACCAAGGAAATGAAAGTCTAATTTGGGTTGTATTTTAATGGGGATTGAGCTACAGGCTCCTTATGGGCTCACTTAAAAATGGGATGCTTAATTAAGTAAAAGAAAGCAAGCAAGCAGCAGCAGGACTATCATCTTGCAGCAGAATTTGCTTGAGCGCCTCTCTCTGCTCCCTTCCTCCCCCAGATGTACTGCTGGGCCTGCAGAAACGGGGTGTTTTATGGGAGGCCTCCACAAACTGTCAGCAAGTGATCTGCATGGTTGGCTCCAAACCTCTTGTGGAGTCCTGAAGTCTCCGTCTCTCCCAGTCTCAGAGCCTGTGATTTAGGAGGGAGGTGCGGTGGGAATGAGCTGTGCAGACTCTTCCCTGCTGTGCGGCACCTCCTGTGCCTCAGGAGGCCACTGCCCACTCACCAACCAGCCTGGTGGGGTGGGACACAGTGTCCAACCCATATTCTTCCCTACTGCCATGGCCCTTGTGGCAGCCGAGTGAGAGGTGGTCCCATGGGCTCCTGCGGCTGCTGCACTCCCAGTGCGAGCATTCCCCAAGGGATGCAAAATCTTCCTGACTGGGGGAACGGCCTGGACAGAGAGGCAGGGCACTGCCTCCCTCTTGCTCCTGCTGGGGAACCCTCCACTTCTTCCCCTGCAGAGCTGCAGGGTGCTGAACGCTGGCGGGATGTTGTAGACCTTGCCCTGATGTTCTCTCCTTCTCCAGTTTACTCAGCTACGGAGCAGCTGGGAGTTGGCTTTCAAATCCAAGCCCGTGCCATAATGTGGTGGGCTGTGTGGCCACGGGGTCCGCTCTCTGCTGCCTTGAGTCACAAGCTCCTCAAGAAGCCTCTATGTGCACGAGGGTGTGCCTGGAATGGAGGTGGCAGAGACAATTGCAGCCACTTCAACGTCGCTGAAACAGTGCCTGGTGCTCGGGAGACCCTGCACCAGCCTGGGTGCTGTGCAGCATCCCCTGGCCTTGCAGTCACACTGGGCCAGTGAGTGCTCTGCTGAGCATTAGGCTAATGGCATCGGGCTTCTGGAGCTCCAACAAAAATGTTCTGGCAGCAGCAGGCTCTATATAAGTCGTCTGCTATTGCTAAACAAAAGAGGCATCCTCGCTTCGGCTCCATCCAAAACAAAACCCAGCGGGTTTGCCAAGTGGGGAAAAAAGAGCAAATCTGTAGGAAACAAACAAACAAAGCCCTGGATCTGATTTGGTGCTTTGCCCTGGACCCAAGTTTCAGTGAGCAAGTGCATTTTCCAGGCACGCAGATGTTTCCACAGAGCAGGACTGTTTTGCTCCATCTCTGCATGGCCTGGTCATAGAATCACAGAATCATTAAGGTTGGAAAAGTCCTCTGAACTCATCCAGTCCAACCGTCAGCCCAACTCCACCGTGCCTACTAAATCATGTCCCCAAGTGCCACATTTACACACTTTCTGAACCTCTCCAGGGATGGAGACTTCACTACCGCACTGAGCAGCCTCTTCCAATGCTTCACCACTCCTTCAGTAAAAAAAATCTTTCCTAATATTCAACCTACACCTCCCCTGGTGCAGCTTGAGGCCATTTTCTCTGGTCCTGTCACTTGTTACTCAGGGGAAGAGCCCAGAACCCTCTTCACTCCAGCCTCCTTTCTGGGAGCTGCAGAGAGTGATCAGGTCTCCCCTCAGCTCCAGGTCCCTCAGCCACTCCTGGTGAGACTTCGTGCTCCAGACCCTTCTCCAGATCCATTGCCCTACCTTCAAGGTAGATAAATCTCAGGTTGGGTAACCGGTGTGCAGGCTGCTCCCGTGAGTCCTGGTGCCTTGCAGGAGTGCTAAGCACAGCATTCTGTCCTAGCTTTGAGTGGATCTTTTGGTGGGGTACGAAATCCTTCTCTTCTGGAAGGGCTACTTTACTCGTGCTTTTTGGATCCAATCTGTATTTCCCCAGCCCTGAAAAGTTGCTTATCCTCAGGCAGGAAGAGTGGAAAATGTGGGTGCACCAGCATCTTCGTGCTGGATGCTGCACTCCTGGCGCTCCTGCTTTGTGTCCCCATGAGCCCAGAGGAGTTCAGTCCTTTGTGAATCTCTGTGCCATGGAGTACTGAGTGTCTGAGTGTTCGTGGCCATAACGTGGGATTTCCTACGTGTACCAAGGGTGAGTGTGGCTCATGAGGTTGGGCTGAGTGTGCCCAGAGCAGGCAGGACCCCTCGTGCTCAGGTTGCTCTGGAAACAGCCTGGGTGTTGATTTTGCCAGCTGATCTCTTGCTATAGACTCCCAGTTTGGGTTGAGTTTGACTGAGTTGGGTTCGCTCTCCCTGGTAACTGTTTTTTAGGCTTCTGCTGTCCTTTGCCTGTTCCTTCACTGGATGACTCTACAGACTGAACTGGACAGGAAAGCATCCCTGGCAGCTTGTTCTACCATACCTCTGACATCCACAGCACCCCAAGGCTACAGCGAGTTCTGCAAGGATGAAGTCCTTCTCCTCCTCCATGCCCCAAGCTTTCTCATCCTTTCCAAGCATTAACAATTTTCATCTTCCATCCTTCAGGCTCCCTTTTTCTCAGGCACAGAGCCCAGTGACTTCTCTCTCTGCTGCATCAGGCTGCAGACGATGGGGAGCCCACGCCAACCCCGAGGGCAGGAGCGTGGTGCTGAGCTAATGTCAGCCTTGGATTTTGGCTGGAAGGCCATTGCCACCAGTGACAGCATCACTTGCACCTGAGGCTTTTCACAGCCACTGGTGGGAGGTGGCATGGGATGGCCACCGCGGTTCCCAGCAGCCACATCTGGTGACCTCCAGGGGGGACGGTCATTGCCTGCCTGTCCAGGTGCTTCCAGCCTCTCCCCAAGATGAGAGCACATGGTGGAAGAGAGGATGAAGCCCAAGGTCCCCCTGGGGTTTGCATGACAGGTGTGGCAGGCACCCTGCATGGGCCATCCCTGTGGGTGCTCGGGGTGGGCAGGGCTACTTCCACCCAGCCTGGTGTCTGGGCTCCAAGGTAGGACAGGGCAATGCTGTCTGATGGGACTGGTCCTCTCCTGAATGCTCAGAGAGGCTGCATCCTTCAAAAAATGTATTTAAAATCATACAATGACAACACACTGCTCACCAGGCCAAGATCTGCAGCACTGGAAGTATAAAACCCCCAAATATGCAGAAAGCAAAATGGTATAATTACCCAGTGAATTTGCTTGTGTTAATTGCAGATGGAGGGATAAAATGAGGCTGTCTTATGCACATCAGCACAGGAAAGACATGGATCTGTTGGAGAGAGTCCAGAGGAGGCCACAGAGGTGATCCGAGGGCTGGAGCACCTCCCATACAAGGACAGGCTGAGAGAATCGGGGTTGTTCAGCCTGGAGAAGAGAAGGCTCCAGGGAGAGTTTAGAGCAGCCTCCCAGTACTAAAATGGGCTCCAGGACAGCTGGGGAGGGGCTCTTGATCAGGGAGTTCAGGGATAGGATGAGGGGGAACAGTTTTAAGGTGAAAGAGGGGAGATTGACATGAGATCTCAGGTAGAAATGTTTTGTTGTGAGGGTGGGGAGGCCCTGGCCCAGGTTTCCCAAAGAAGTGGTGGCTGCCCCATCCCTGGAGGTGTCCCTGTCTGTGGCAGGGGGGTTGGAACTGGATGGGCTTTAAGGTCCCTTCCAACCCCAATCATTCCATGGTTCTGTATGCTATGTGGATTAATGACATTGTAGACCTGGTGTCCACACCACCTCCCTGATGGTCTCAAACACATCCTGTGGGCAGAAAGCTGACCTCCTGGGGCAGGCAAAGCTCCTGTCCCCTGCTGCAGTGTTTGCAGTAGGTAGGGAAATAATTAGCAACAAGAATTGATTGTGGTTGAGATAAATTTAGTTCAGCTGCACTGAGACTATAAAGGCAGAGGAGGTGGGACCTCCTCCCACCACGTTCCTGCAGGATGGGGCTTTGCTGTCTGGGTGAGCTGGTGCTGGCTGGCCATACCTTGAGGGCACGATATCTGTGGGTGTTGTTTTCAGCTATCAGTTGCTCCAAAGCAAAGTTTAGCTCGAGATAAATCAAGACCATTTCACTGAGTCCAAATGACTCATAACCACAGGGCAGGAAACTCTTTTATCTTTGGGGCAGCCGGTTTAATATAGATAGATGTTCACTCCTGAGCTCTGAATAATTTCCGTCTCTACTTCTCATTAAAAGCAAATCAGAGCAGGGAAAATAGTGAGAAGTTTCTCTGTGTTGCCTCTGTTTCTACCATCTCTGAGAGGACTTCCTCCAGATTGTGCCGTCTGCTTGTACCGGGTTGATATTTTAATTGGCAGAAAAAAAGTGCTTTTGCTCCAAAGCACCACTCCTTTTTTAAACCTTGATTCTTCAGGCGTGGATGGGGCAAGGATCTCTTGCAACACATTTTAGCCCAGCTTCTAGAGAGGTACTTTTGGGGTGTTCCTGCCTTTCCTGATGTAGGAGAGCATCATTGGTTCCCTGGGTGAAGGGGAACTACAGAGCAAGTAGGCATCTTGCCAAAGAGCCTTCTAAAAGAGCTGTCTTCACCTCTGAGCAGCAGCTGGGGGTGGAGAGAGGAGGACTTGGGCAGTGGGGAGCTCTTGAACACCAGAGAGAAGGCAAGGTTTTGTTTGAAATTCTCTGGAGTCGGTTATTTCTCTTTCTGAAGTTTGTCAGATAGCTCTTTGCTTCTTGGGTTTGGTCTGTGGGCCTGGACCTGTGTTCCTGGTTGCCTCTTCCTGTCAGAGTGCCCTTCCTGCACAAGCTTTTCTCTTGTGACTTCTGTCCACCAGTCACAGCAGAGCTGTGCGATGCTTTTCTGCTCCTTTGGTATCTGAAATCTTGTGTTTGCCATCTCCACAGGCTGGAGCAACGTGTGCGGAGCCCCTTGGCATGAGAAGCCTTCAGTGGTGGCTGTGCCAGGAGATGCTCCGTGTCCATGGTGAAACATAATGTGGTGAGGGTGACACAGCTATAAGCCAGATTGGACCCAGTGAGCCCTGGGCTGGTTCTTCAGCCGTTCCCTGAATTGTACAGATCTCTCCCTCTGTGGTGGTGCTCTCCTGGTGGAGACCTGCTCTCCTTCCTCCCCACCGGCACCAGCAGGACCCTGCTGTGTGTATCTCGCTGACCTCCGCGTGGTTGCATAGGGGGCTCTTACCACCTGAACCTCACATGGTTGGGGTTCAGTGTTTGTCTGTCTGGTCCATAAAGTCCTGCATTCAGATAAAGCCTATCCCTGGAGGAATCCAGGGCAGCAACTCAACACAGTGACCTGGGCCACACTTGAGACCTCAAAATCTTTAGGTGAGATGAGTGGTTGGCAGAAGCCAACCTCCCCATCATTTTCCACTTTTAAATATCATAGTTAATTAAAGGTGAAATCATTAAAGGCCTTCTGCAGCCCACTGTGCCTGGTCTGAAATCAGGAGGATGAAGAGCACGTAGCAAGGTGGTTATTAATATCCTGCCTCCCAATGATGGCTTTATAAACATCACATCACGGGCACAGCTTGGTGGTAGCATTTTGGCATGACCTTCTAGACAACTGTCGGGCTTTTAATCACTCTAACCCCTTGCTTGATATTTCACGAATTAAGTGATATGGGGAAAGCCTTGCACCTAAATATCTGACCTTACACCCAGGGCTATGAGGTCAAAACTGGGGGAAACTGTTGAGTGTAGTGGTGCTAAATGCTCTTTAGCCCTGATGCTCCTCATCTGGGAACTGTGCCATGAGCTACGGCAAGAGGGGATCAGATGTTTGACGCCACTGAAAACCCTCGGTGCTCTAAGGGATGACTCACGGGCAAAAGCCCTACGCAGCAGTGAGGCCACGCTCATGCTGAAGCCAGGGACTTTGCCCAATGGGGATGAGGTCTTGGTGGGGACACGAGGGTCCCATCTGCAGAGGGAAGCCAGGAAAAGATGCCAGATTTCTTAGTGACTTGTACACATTCATGAAGCTATTTGAAGTAGAAATCAAAATCAGAGCGGAGAAAATATTTTGTAGCATAGTCAGTGTGGAGGGAGAAATTGAGGAGCAGCTGTGGAGCCTGGGTCTGCTGGTGAGCAGGAGACTAGGGGTCACTAGTGCCCATCGGGACCTGGCGTTGCCTTGGTCCTCCTGTCCATTCCCTGCTCTTGCTTTGCTTTCAGAGCTTGCACTTTGCTGGAATAAAGACAAAAGTCACATCCCTAAGCGGGCTGAGGAATGGTGATAAGAGCAGGAAAGAAGTTTCTGCTGGCAGGATGGGTGTTGTGAAGGAGCATGAGGCCATCACAAGCCAACTGTGTAGTGGGCAGCACTCACCCAGCCCGGGTGCTGTGGGGCTATCTGTCCCTGTGGGGGTCACCTGCCCCAGGTGGGGCAGCCCATCTGCACAGGAGCTGGGAGACAGAGACTTAGGAGTAAGGAAAAGTTTCCTTGGGGTGTTGAGTGAGGACCGACTGCAGAGCTGAGCAGCCTGAGGCTGCTTGGGGCATCCCAGCCCTTGGGTCTAGAAGGAAATGTCTCACCTGCAGGGTTTGTACAAGCCCCTCGGGACCCTGCAGGGCCAGTGGCAGTGATGGGGAGGAGGAATGGACTGGCCTCAGCTGATGACAGTTGGATAAGGGCATTGCTGGCACCCACATCCTCCTTGCAGCTGCTCACACCGCTGCTGCCCTGGCACTGCTCCGACTCTCCTGGTCCCCACGTTGTAGATGTGCCCCTGCCTTTCTGTAATGTCCTAACGTACCTTGTGTCCCCACACCTTCTTGCCCTTTCCCAGGTCATCCTCCCCTAAAATGACGCAGCAGATGCGGGACCTGCAGCTGGCGCAGGCCAGGAAGCCACCGGGCCCTTCCTCGCCCAACGCGGCCAAGAGGCTCTACCGAAACCTGTCAGGGAAATTCCGAGTAAACTACACGTCCTTTGACGAGGGCAGCCTGGCAGGACGGGGCGAGAAGGAGAAGCTCCGCAAGTCCTACCTGGTCAGTCCCCGCTGGCTCCACCCAGTACCGCCGGGGAAATGGGGCTGGAGGGTCCAGATGGTGCTGTCGCTTGGGTGGAAGCCACTCTGGAGCCTGTTAAGCTGGAGCTGCTCTGGGTGTTTCTCAGCATCATCTGACTCTGTATATGTGTTTGTGGGGTGCCGGTGAAGGGCTGGGGTGTTGGGTGGGGCGAGGTAGGGTGCCCCATGCTCAGGCAGCCTGTGTTTCTCCCTCCATCCAGTTCCAGAGCAATGCTGCCCTTTTTGAAGCCGTGGAGCTGCAGGACCTAGACAGGGTGCAGGAGCTGCTGAAGCAGTACAGCCCTGAGGAGCTGGACCTCAACACCCCCAACAGCGAGGGGCTGCTGCCCCTGGACATCGCCATCATGACCAACAACGCTCCCATCGCCAAGGCCCTGCTGCAGACGGGAGCAAAGGAGAGCCCACACTGTGAGTTGGTGTGGGGCATCTGTGCTGTGCCCATCACCTGGGTCTCCAGCCTGGGGGAGTGGGACACCTCAGGCAGCAATGTCCAGATGGGGAGGGAGCCACTGGCCTGGGAAGCTGATGCAGGCTGTAGCAGGGGCTCGAGTGAAGACACTTGAGTGGAGCCGGAGAGCAGGACACAGAGGGGAGGATGGGATCTTGGGATGGGGACGTGGTGCCAGCAGAGCCTGTGCTTGCCCTAAACACCTTCTCTTCTCTCCTTCTTGCTGCCCTCCTGGGACCCATGGCCACACCCTCCTGCCCCACAGTCGTGAGCCTGGAGAGCCGCTCGCTGCACCTCTCCACGCTGGTGCGGGAAGCAGAGCAGCGCGTCAACGAGCTGACGGCGCAGGTGGTGAATGAGGCACCCAGCGCCGACTGCTCTGAGAAGGAGAAGCAGCTCAAGGCCTGGGAGTGGCGATACCGGCTTTACAAGCGCATGAAGGCAGGCTTTGAGCATGCCAGTGAGTGCCTGCAGGAGGGCTTGGGAGGCCTGGGGGGCAGCCCCCATCGGGGGGGAAGGAGCAGGGCTGTGCACGGGGCCAGGCGTGGGGCTGCACCAGCACTGACCAAAGGATCCCTGCAGCCAGGGATCGCCGAGGGGCTGAGCTCTCCAGGGACGTGTCCCTGGGCGTGGGGGGAGCCTCAGGATGGACATCAAGGGGTTCACAGTGACTGTCCTCACTGTAGTGGTCCCTGCACTCTCTGTCCTCAGGAGTCCCAGACGCGCCCACCAACGTCCACCTCTCCGTGGCCAGCAGCTCCTCGGTGCAGGTGACCTTCTCGGAGCCCCTGAGCGTCAACTCAGCTGTTGTCACCAAGTACAAAGGTAAGGACCAGGGTCCCCAGAGCAGGGCAGGGAGCACACAGCCATAGCAGGTGCCCTCAGTGTGCCAGTGGGGTGTGCTGGAGCACTCACCCCATGCATACCACACCGGCACACCCCGGGAGGAACCAGGGTTGTGGTGGGCCACCACCAGACAGTCAGCTAGACTGAACCACCATCCTGCACTACGGCAAAACTTGGGGTGCCCCTTGTTTGCTTCTCCCCCCTGTCTTTGCCTTCCTGCCACTCCTGCACTCCTTGTCCGCTTAAACCAGATATTTTTGGCTTCTGGAAGAGTTTCCTCCATCCCCAGCTCCTGACCCATTGTTGAAGGGTGCTGACACCCTGATGTTCTTTGGTGAGGAGGATCACAGCTCCCTGGGCTACCCTTCTGCTGTGGCTCCTCCTCTCCGCTGCCTCCAGCTCCTGTGCTGCCTGTGGAGCCCCTGCAGCCGCTGCAGCCACCCTGGTAGCCTTGTCTCTGCTCTGGGGCCACGCGGCACCTTGGCATCTCTCTCCTTTCAGTGGAGTGGAGCTGCTCCCCGACCTTCTCTCCACCGCTGGGTGAGGCTGTGATGGACAAGCTGCAGAACCTGCACTTCACCATCCAGGGGCTGGTGTCGGTGAGCTCCCAGGGGGCCCCACGGGGGTAGGGGCTGCAGGGGAGAGTCTCCAGCCGGGAAAAAACACTGGCCACGATGCAGCCGGTGGGGTTGTTCCCAGTAGGTGGTGCAGGGAGGGGCTGAGGCATCATTTCAAGCAGGAGAACTAGAATTGTGCCATGGTGGTGGTCAGCACAGGAGCGTGGAGCCAGGAGAGGCATCTGTCCCTGCATGGCCATGGCCTCCCTGGCGATGGGGAGGCTCCTGGCACAGGGTGCCTGGGGGCTCTTGGAACGAAAAGCAGAATTGATCCGTTCACCCAGTGCTTGATTTATCCGTTGTCCCCCACCCCACCCCACTCCCATCTCCATCCAAGCTCCTCCTGAGTAATAAATCAGTGACTCGTTCCTCTGCCACCTGCACAGCTCGACCCCTTGCACCAGCCCATCTCTCATTGGAGAGCGGGGACCAGCCCCGTCTCCATCTCTGGGAGCTCAGCAAGGTCACAGGCTGGTTGGGGCCAGGGCTCCCTGCTGTTTTATCTCCCTGGGAACCTCAGGGGCCCTGCTGCCTGTCAGCTGTCCCCTTCCCAGGGGGCTGCCATCCTGTCCCCAGCATGCAGGGAGCCAGTGGGGGTGGGGGGAGATGGAGAGGGATCTGGACTGTGGTGGGATGGAGCTTGGGATGGGGATATGGGGTGATGCTGGGATGGATGGGGTCACCCTTACTAGGGAGGTGCAGTGCTGAAGCTCTGGGGCAGGCGTGCAGGCAGGAACCACCACCTTGAGGAGCGGGGAAAGGCCTCAATGCAGGGAGAGGAGGTTGGCCAAGGCAGCAGTGCCAGAGCCCGGGGCTGCTCTTGGGGCACGCAAGCTGCCCAGGTGCGCGGCAGGACAGGGCTCGAGTGGAGCCCAGAGCCACTACAAGGAGCTGGCTCAAGCCCATCAATCATTCTTTCAGAGCTGCTTTATGGGCTCCTGTCTGCCTTCATGAGTGCCTGGAGGCCTTGCAACATCTGGCAGCTTGACTGAGAGTTAATCAGAGGCCTTTAATGACTGTTGCTGTGCCACAAGCCTTCAGCAGTGCTGGGCCAGCGCCCTGTCTCCAGTGCCTGGAATCTCGCAGGTCCCAATGGGACGACAGCACCCTGACCCTCCTGGTGTGGAAGCCCCATGTCTTTGGGGCCAGAGCATCTCCTGGCAAGGGGCATTCCCCGTGTCCCATCTTTTTTCTGCCTCCCCCCAAAACCACTGACGAGGACGGTGGGGATTCTCTAGTGTCTGATAGCAAGAGCTTTTTACAGCGGCGGGAGGTCAGGGCTGATGATTTGGGGTGCAGGCTTCCAGTTTAGTACTCCTTATGGTGGACTGGTGGACTGGGCTGGGCGGGATCCTCCTTCCCTCAGAGACAGAAGTGCCAATGCGCTGAGTGTGCCTTCCCTCCTCGCAGGGCACGGCTTACTATGTCCAGGTGTCTGCCTACAACATGAAGGGCTGGGGCCCCCCGCAAGCCTCGGTGCCCCCTTTCGCCATTCCTTCCAGTAAGTGTCACTGGGAACGCCTGCGGGAGCTGACACCCACTGCGGGGTGGATGGGGTCCCTCGCACTGCTGGGATGAGTCTGGTGGACCTGGGAGATAAGGCAGCATCTGCACCAGGATGCTGCCTCCAGTGGATGGGAGCTTTCTGAATGGTGATTTTTCAACCTGGCTGCCATCTGAATCGGCTCATCCTAAGGAGGAATGTTGGAGAGAGGATGTTTTGCTTACTCAGCTGAAAGGAAAGCAGTGCAGCCATCTCCTCTATAGAAAGAAAAGAACCTCTCGGGGATTTTTAGCAGAGGTTTGTGGTATATTTTAGTACAGGCACCTTTTGGAGGGGTCGGTCTTTACCGCTTCAATGACATCAAAGAGCCATCCAGAGGGATCTGGACAGGCTGGAGAGGTGGGGCTCTGCAAGACTCATGGAGTTCAACAAAGGCCAAGGGCAAGGTCCTGCACCTGGGTGAGGGCAACCCCAAGCACAAATGCAGGCTGGGTGGAGAATGGACTTGGAGCAGCTCTGAGGAGAAGGACTTGGGGTGCTGGGGGATGAGAAGCTCAACATAAGCTGGCAACAAGCAACCACAGCCCAGAAACCAACCGTGCCCTGGGCTGCATCCAGAGCAGTGGGACCAGAGGGTGAGGGAGGGGATTCTGTTCCTCTGCTCTGCTCTGGTGAGACTTCACCTGGAGCCCTGTGTCCAGTTCTGGAGTCCTCAGCACAGGAAGGACCTGGAGCTGTTGGAGTGAGTCCAGAGGAGGCCACGGAGATGATACGAGGGCTGGAGCACCTCCTGTATGAGGACAGGCTGAGAGAGTTGGGGTTGTTCATCCTGGAGAAGAGAAGGCTGTGGGGAGACCTTAGAGCAGCCTCTCAGTACTGAAAGGGGCTCCAGGCAGGCTGGGGAGGGGCTCTTAATCAAGGAGTGCAGGGATAACGTGAGGGGGAATGGAGGTGTGAGGGTGGGGAGGCCCTGGCCCAGGTTTCCCAGAGCAGTGGTGGCTGCCCCATCCCTGGAGGTGTTCAAGGCCAGGCTGGATGGGGCTTGGAGCCCCCTGATGCAGTGGAAGGTGTCCCTGTCCATGGCAGGGGGTTGGAATTGGTTGGGCTTTGAGGTCCCTGCCAACCCAAACCATTCCATGACATTATGTTCTAATTTAGTCCAACCCCTGCCATGGGCAGGAACACCTTCCACTGGATCAGGTGTGTGGGAATGCAGGTAGCAAGTCTACTCCACTGCATTGCCCTGGCTTTACCCTGTCCTGGCAGTGGGTGTTGGTCATGTTTGCAGCCACTTTAAAGCCCCTTTCCCATCGCACACGGGTCTGTTCTTTGTTACAGAGATCCACCTGGCATCAGTACAGAGCATGGCTGAAGTGAATCAGACGCGAGTGGGTTTTATTTATCTCCCGCCAGTAAAGATCCCTCCCTGGCCCAGCAGAACAGAGTCAGGCACCTCCCTGAGTGTTTTTAAAGCTCCTAAAAATAGTGGTGAGCCCCAGCCAAAGTTAACAGAGCTGAACTTTCCATGGAAAACAGCAGCCGGGAGGACACTGGGGGTGTTTAAAGCAATTAGTGTAAAGGTAACGTGGAAGCACCGGCAGGTCCCCGGCCCCACTGCTGCTCCTGCTGCTGTCTCACACCAAGTGGAACTGGTGGGAGAGATTATTTATGTTTGCCGAGCTGAGCCCAGCTCTCAGCGCTTGCCCGGAGAAGGCTGCAGCTCTGGGGAAGACCTGGAGGAAGACACTGGAAAGAATTTTAATTTAAGGCCAGTGAAGAGCAGCAGCAACAGATGAGACCTTGTTCTTTCCCTCTGCTGTATCCCAGCCATGCTCTGGGGTGGCTGGTGGCTGTGAGGTGCTGAACAGAGCCAGGGTGCTCCTGGAAGAGGGATGGGAAACAGGTGAAGTCCCAAAGCCCAACCCTCTCAGAGGTGCCCAGCACCCATGACTGCTGTCGTGCTGTGCCGTGCCTGTGGGACATCTGAGTGGGGTGCCAGGAGGTGACCAGCCCTGGGCAGGTGGGGCCAGGAAGCCCTCTGTGTCCCAGGCTGAGGGCTGGGTGCTGGCGGTGAAGGACTGGGTGCTCAGGGTGATGCTGCTCTCTCTCCCCGCAGACTGGCGGGAGTACGATGGCCGGGCTCCACGGCGAAGGGGACAGGCTGAAGCACTGGACCATCTGCTGGGCCAGGTGAAGACTGTCCACCAGCACTGCGTTTGCCATGGTGGGTGCACAGCACGGTGCTGGAGTAGTGGTGGTGGGGTGGGGGATGAAGCTGCCCCCCTCCCCCTAGATTGAGGGTAGGGGGGGCAGGGTGGCACCAGAGGTCAGTCTATCCCATGGATGGGCAGGGAGACGGCGCAGGTGGTGGAGATCTTGGCAGAGCCTTCCTGCTGGGTTGGCACGGCATGCCATGGGCTGCTGGCGTGGCCCTTCATCTTCTGCTCTCTGTTCCCCAGAGCCCTGCAAGAACCAGCCCCAGAGCAGGAAGCACTCAGTCTCCAAGAGCCTGAAGCACCTCTTCCACCCCGGCAGCAAGTTTCTCAAGACGCTGAAGCGGTGAGGATGGTGTGCGGGGCTCATGGAGAGCCCAGCTCCGGAACATTGGGCTGCCTGTCCTGGACACAGCTGGGAGATGCGTGCACAAGCCAGGGGCTGGGGGTGCTCTGAAGTGGGTCCTTGCCTGGACTGAGATGGTGTCATCAGTGGAGATGAGTCCCATTGCACAAGCCAGGGGCTGGGGGTGCTCTGAAGTGGGTCCTTGCCTGGACTGAGATGGTGTCATCAGTGGAGATGAGTCCCATTGCCCAGAAATCAAACCTTTCTCTTGGTGTTTCCATTTGGACCAGCCAAGCTCCTCCCATACTCAGATCTCTGCTCCATCTTTGAGCATCAGCCAACACCTGCCCTCTCCTAGACCCCACCATACTCATGTCCGGGCACCGCGGCGTAGCTCCTGAACAGGCCTGGCCCCATCACCCTCCCTTGTGCTGGCCAGGGCATCAACCGTGGCATCAACTGGGGCATTGTCCAGGCTCACCTTGATGACAGTGCTGGCCGTGTGCCTCTTCTGCCATGGGCTGTTGGAGAGGAGCTGGGACCTGGGGCAGGTCATCTCCTCTCTCCTCAGGAGAGAGACCTTTGGGAAATGAAGCTGGTAGATGGAAGTGACCCTGAGATCTATCTTCTGTCCCATGCAGGGGCCTCTACCTGACAGCCATCTTCTACAAGGATGACAACATCTTGGTGACCCATGAAGACCAGATCCCGGTGGTGGAGATTGATGACACATACTCCTGCCTGCTCATGCAGGATTTTCTCTGGTTCACCAAGGTGGGTGGCTCAGGAACTCCGTGCTGTGCATGCCTCTCCTGACATACCTCTGTCTGCCTGGCTACCACCCTGGATGCTGCTGAGATGACAGCCACCACGATCTGCAGAGCACCTTCATTGCAGCACTTTCCCTGGGGCTGTACACACAGGCAATGGTGCCCGGCACGCGTGGGGCAAGTGTCTGTGTCCGATGGGTGGGCAACGGACTGGTGCTGCACTGGGCAGGAGTGGGTGGGGAATGGGCTGGTGCTGCACCGGGCACACTGGGGCTGCCTCTCCACGGGGATGCCAGTGGTTTCTCAGCTCTGTATCTGCTTCACCGCAGCATCCTGCAGTGGCAGCTCTGCCGTGGTTGTCCAGAGCAGGATGTGCAGGGTGCCGCTGCCTGGGTCCTCTGCTTTCCATAGTCTCAGTGAAAGGGCAGATGGGCAGCTCAGGGCCAAAACCTTTTTCTGGATGGTCATAGAATCATACAATGGTTTGGGTTTGAAGGGACCTTAAAGATCATTGAGTTCCAACCCCCTGCCATGGGCAGGGACACCGCCCACTACACCTTGTCTCCTGAGGGAGAAGTCTGTATTTTCCCTCCTTCCCTTGGCTATCTGCGACTCAGATGTAAGAAGGTCTCAGTCCTGGATGCAGGTAGATACCTGCGTGGGCACGGCGTGGTACTTCCCTCAGGTCCAGGCTCTGGAGGCATCTCAGAGTGCCTGTGGCGTAGGAAATGGAACCCCTGCTGCGAGGTGATGTGTGCCTGTGCACATTCCTAACCCAGCTCAATCAGAAAGGCAAAGGGATTTCCTCCAAACAGCTTTGAGGGAAGCCACTGCTGGCAGTGGTGGCCCGTGATGATGGCCCTTTGGTGTGCTGCAGGTGTCCTGCATGTGGGATGAGATCCTGTGGCTGCGGCAATGTGTCACTGTCTCCCAGTCCTCCTGCTCCTGCATCCTGCAGACGCGCTTCAAGATGCTGCTGGCCATCTCTCAGATGCAGGTGAGGGTGTGCCTGGGTTTTTGAGGGGCACTGTGGTCTGGGCTTTCTTGGAAGCAGCACGCAGATGTGCTGCACTTAGGAAAACCCCAGTCCCTGCCAGTCCTGTCTGTGGCTCAGTGACAAGACTGGGTGCCCCTGTCTTGGCTTCACTGGCAGGACCCCAGACCTAGGGTGGTGAGTTGTCAGGGTTTGTGGTGACCTCGTGCAGAGGCCCTTGGGGCTGGCAGTGGGTGCTTTGCTGGGAAGGCTGGTTTCCAGCTGGCAGAGGGGAGACTCACAGACCCACACAGCACTGTGCCTCAAGGATGACCCCTCACTCATTGCTTTCTCCTGCCCTCCCATCCCATTGTGCAGGGACTGCTGGGCATCCAGGACCTGGGGCAGGTCTTCTTTGAGCCCATCAAAGACAAACAGGGCAACATCCTCATCGTCACCCTGAAGGAGGTGAAGACCAACCAGACGTTCGAGAGCGTCCGCTGGGTTCCCATCTGCAAGCTGCAGAGCAGCCGCAAGTCCGTGTCATCCCCGGAGGAGCCCACTGCCCTGGACACGCTGCTGATCTCCGTCCAGGTGCTGCGAGGGTGCTGCGTGCCCAGGGATTGCAGGGGGCTCCCTTGTGGGACCCCCAGCACCCCCTGCTCCCCCTGGGGCTGGAAAGGCTCCAGCAGAGCCCAGACCACTGAGGGTTTGGTTCTGGCTGCAGGCAGAGCCCAGCCTGCAGAACCCTATTGCTTCAAGGGGAGGCATTGGGCTGGTGCCAGAGTCACCCCAGCAGCACCAGATTGTGCCTGCTCTGCCGCTCCTCTTCTGGCTGGGCTGGCTGTGCCATGGCACCCGGCATGAGGGCAGGAGAGAGCCCTGCTGGGAGGGCTTGCTCAATCCAGCAGTGCCTTTCTTCTCAGGACAAGCTGGCTTACCACCAGCGCAGCGGCCATGCCCTCTCCCCGGGGCTCTACCTGGGCTACTTGAAGCTCTGCAGTGCCGTGGATCAGATCCGAGTGCTGGTGCCGGAGCGGCTCCCCAACATTCTGTGCCACGTCAAGATTCGCTCCAACCCCAACATCTCCAGGTGGGGCTTGCAGGGCAGCCAGGCTCCTCTGTCCCATCACACCTAAGAGCACCCATCGCCTCCTGCTTCTGCTCTGGGGCTCCTGGCAGCAGCATAATATTCCCTGTCGGCCCTGCTTCCTGCCATGCAGGCCCCTCGTGCCTCTGCAGCTCCTGCATCCCTTGGGGTGCTGCCCGTCTGGGGAGGAGCAGCCAGACAAACAGAGCTCTCGTAGCAATTGTGTGTTCAGGTCCATCCTGAGTTGTGTGTGTCTGTCTGCCTTGCCCAGGGAGGAGTGGGAATGGCTGCAGAAGATGGCCAGCGTGGAGGAGCCAGTTCCTGCGGAGCCAGAGGCTGAGACATCCCAGAACCAGTTGTTTCAGGAGCTCCAAGTGGCCATCAAGGAGCTAATGACCCTCATCAACATCCCATTGCAAGAGGTATGGGCAAGTGTTGAGGTCTGGGAAGAGGAAGGGAGGAAGCTCTGCAGCACCATAGTCGCCCCAGCAGTACCACAGCCCCTGGTTCCTCTTCGGGGGCCCAAAGTGTCAATTTTAGTCCTATGCATACGGAAGGCAAGTGGTGGACAAACAGTGCCTGAAGCATCAGTCTGCCCAGGAACAGTGTTCACAGTTTGTTCGCTGTTTGTCTTACCTTCACCTGAACCTCCAAAGCAAGTGTGGTGAATCTGGGTTTGCCTTATTGCCTGCTATGTGGTTTGGTTCTGTGCTCAGCCCTGACAGCATGAGACCAGCCCAGCTCTGCCCCTCCAGAGCAGGATGGTCCCAGGCCGATGGTAGGATGGAGCTGCATGGGTCCAGACTGCATGGGGAGAAATCCCTCCTCCACCATGCCAAGTATTTGCTGCGAAGGTGTCCGCCAGCCCCAGGGCCAGGCACGTGCTTCTGGCTGGGCAGCTCTGAGGGCACCTCTCTGAGCATGGCTGAGAGCATCGCTGGTAGCACTTCTTCTCTGAAATCCTCTCGTAGTGACTTTGACCAGTAGTTTGGAGACTTTTAGGAGAAATAAGAGAGACAGGGAGGTGCCCAGATTACACCAGAAGCAAGGAGCCTCTGGCTGTGTGCTGAAACAGCAGTGTTCCTGGGCTGCGAGTGGTCCCTGAGGATGCCTCTGTCAAGGAGGGTCCATCAGGAACAGACATGCTCAGAGTCATGTGCCCCACACCCAGGAGCGATGTTTGCAGCCATTACCTGCAGTGTCTTCTTGCAGGCCAAAGATTTCCGTCTGTACAGCCAAGAGGTGCTGGATTTTGGGGGCCAGGTCTCCTTCCTGCTGCTGCTGCCTCCCTCGGACGATGTCTGCACTGCTCCTGGCCAGAACAACCCCTACACCCCTCGCTCTGGCTTCCTCACGCTTCCCCTGCAGATCTTTGAGCTAGGTGAGAAGGGGGAATGCCAAAATCCATCCTTGACAGCTGGGATAGGCAATGAGGTGGGCTGGAGCACCCTTACCTGTCCCACGAGAGGAGGGATGCAGTGGGATGCCGAGGGCTCTCCCGGTGAGCTGGAGGAGGGTGTTGCCTCCTTCCTGCGTTGAGTGAGTACAGAGGAGCCCTTAGGGCATCGACAGTGAGGGACCTGGTATTTTTCATTCCCTTCCAAGTCCACTTCTTCACGTATGACCGGGACTTCATCACCCAGTACTGCCAGGTGTCTGCCCTCCTGGAGCTGGAGTCACTCCTGTCTCAGCAGAGCCTCAGGGAGGCCTTCTCCGATGCTGAGCTCTCCACTGCGAAGCAGAGACACCAGCAGGTTCAGGACTACATCCAGGTACATGGAGCAGGAGCGCACTGGGAGGGAGCTGGGCACAACGGTGCCTATGGATATAGCCAGGACAGTCGTACCCTGGATAAGCTGCAGGAGCATCCACACCAGGGCTGTTCACTGGTTGTTGTGGCTGTTATCCCGTGGATTTCTCTAACGTGGCAGATGGGCAGCCACAGGCAGGGCTTTGTCCAGCCGCTTCTTGCTGCAATCATCCCAGTAAAAATCCCGATTAGAGAGCTGATAGAGGTTCTGCAAGTCCCCACATTGCTACAAAAGAGCCTGGAAGTGCATTTTGGGATGGACCTGTCAAAGAGCACCCCAAGCTACCCCACGCCTGCAGCAGGCAGGTCCTGCTGAACCAGCAGCCACTGGTGGTTGAAGCAGCCTCTTCCCACCTGAGAGCACTTTCTTGGGATTTCCTAGCTCAGCGATTTCCCCAGAGCTTTCACCTCCTGAGAAGGGTGTGTGGGGAGAGCCTGTGCTTTGCTGTGGGGCTTTTCTTTGTTACTGTTGTTTGTATTTTGAAAGGGATGCTTCGTTTCTTGTTTTGGCAGCAAATGGAGGAGATCTGGCGTGAGATGCGCTGGATTATGGATGCCCTGCAACACGCCCGGTACAAGCAGCCCACCTGCGGGGTTTCTCTCAGTGGCTTCCTCAGTGAGGCTGGAGGGGCAGTGAAGGAGAAAAGCCAATCCACCTCGTCCCCCCTCGACTACCTTCCCTCTCCCGCGCCCTCGCCAGAGACCAGCCGTAAGCTTACCTCGGGTAAGGACCTCTCTTGGCAAAGCTCCTGCCAGGGCCTCGGGGGCTGCCCATGCCTGGGGGGAGCGGGAGGGCTGCTGTGGTGGCTCTGCCATGGGAGTATAGACAGGGCTGACAGCAGGAGTATGGGCAGGGCACAAAGCTGGGGCAGGATCTGCTCAGCCTGTCCCTCGGTGAACACAACATGGGGGGACGACAAGGGGGTAAGTGCTTAGGGGCTTTCTTGGATTCCATCTGGTGCAAACCCTCAGCCAGGGTGGCCAACAGCAAGGCTGAGCCCCTCTTTTCTTCTTTTACACGCCTTGCAGACTTGCATGGGCTGTCAGACGAGGAGGGCTCCTCAGAGGTGTTCCTGGCCACCGACAGCGACTACGACTCCAGCAGGGCACAGAGTCCCAAGGAGCTCGACCTGCTGTACTCCTCCTCAGGGCCCGAGTGCTGCAGCAGGAGAGGCCCCTGCCCGCTCCGGGACAGCGCCCCAGACGTCCTGCAGACCCACGAGCTCAAGACCCCACCACCACCTCCCGAGGAGCCCCGGCCACCCCCGGAGCTCTACGACAGCGACTTTGTCCTGCCGAGCCGGCAGATCGAGCTGCTGCGCATCACGGAGAAGCGGCAGGCGTACTGCGTGCGAACCAGCAGCCTGGACTTCCCCAAAGCCCACTGCCAGGTGGCCAGGAAGTCCTGCCCCGGCTCCGTCGACAGCTCCCCGACAGAGAGCAGGACCTCGGGCCACAGCGGCCAGCGCAGGCTGGGGACTGGCCCAACGCCCAGCCCCGAGCGCGGCCGGGGCGGGCAGGGCTGTGAGCCCGTCTTCCGAACGCGCTCGGCCGAGTGGACTCAGAGCTTCCAGGAGCAACCGGAGCAGCCCGAGAGCTCGGCTGACCGAGGGAAGAAGCCGGGCTCTGTCACCTTGCGGGTCTGCCCTCAGTACGAAACCGGACTCTCCAAAGAGACCAGTGTCAAGGTACTGGAGCCGGCCAAGGGCAGTGGTGCGGCTCTGCCGTGCCCAGATGGAATGGGCTGGCAGGATGGGGAGGCAGGCAGTGAGGGCTCCTGTGCCTGGCAGAGAATGACCTGGGGGTGTTGGTTGACACTCGGCTGAACACAAACCAGCAGTGGCCCAGGTAGCTGAGAGGGCCAATGGCATCTTGGGCTGTGTCAGACACGGCGTGGGCAGCAGGAGCAGGGAGGTGATTGTGCCCCTGTACTCGGCACTCATGAGGCCACACCTCGAGCACTGGGGTCAGTTCTGGGCCCCTCACTCCAAGAAGGACGTTGAGGGATTGGAGCGCGTCCAGAGAAGGGAACGAGGCTGGGGAGGGGTCTGGAGAACAAGGGCTGGAACACCTCCCATATGAGGACAGACTGAGAGAGCTGGGCTTGTTCAGCCTGGAGAAGAGAAGGCTCCGGGGAGACCTTGGAGCAGCCTCCCAGTACTGAAAGGGGCTCCAGGAAAGCTGGGGAGGGACATTCTACAAGGGCTTGGAATGATAGGATGAGGAGCAAAGGTTTTAAATGGGAAGGGGGAAGATTTAAGCTATATATAGGGAAGAAGATCTTCACAATGTGGGTGGTGAGATACTGGCATAGGTTGCCCAGTGAAGTGGTGGCTGCCCTATCCCTGACAGTGTTCAAGGCCAGGTTGGATGGGGCTTTGAGCACCCTCATCCAGTGGGAGGTGTCCCTACACATGGCAGGGGAGTGGAACCTAAACCATTCTATGATTCTATGATTCTTATCACTGTGTAAGTCAGTGTGTAAGTAAGTGTGTAAGACTCACTGAAAGGAAGTTGTAATGAAGTGGGTGTTGGTCTCTTCTCCCAAGTAACAGGTGATGGGATGAGAGGAAATAGCCTCAAGTTGCTCCAGGGCAGGTTCAGCTTAGATATCAGGAAAAATGTTTTCATTGAAAGGGTTCTCAGGCCCTGGCAGAGGCTTCCCAGGGAGGTGGTGGAATCACTGAAGGTATTTAAAAGATGGGTAGGTGAGGTGTGCAGGGATCTGTTTCAGTAGTGGACAGGTATGAGTGGACTCAATGGTCTCAAAGGTCTTTTCCAACCAAGTGATTCTATGTTTCTGTGTGCCCTTGGCTGCCACTGCCTTCTCCATTCTCCACCAGTCTGGGGGTGAGGTCCCCTCGAGACACGCAGCACTCCTGCCCTGTGTCCCTTGAGCCCTGCAGTAGTGCTGAGGATCCTGGCAGTGCGGGATGGGGCGTGTGGCTATGCAGGAGCAGTACCCACTCTGCAGAGTGGGTGGGCCACAGGTGAGGTATTTTTGGGGGGACAAGGCAGTGGAGCTGTGGTTCAGCTCTCAGTCCGTGGTTCAGTAGTTGACAGTAGGTTAGTGCCAATCAGCGTGGGCAGGCAATGAGCAAAGGTGACGTTGATGTTTTTTCTTGCCACATTGCGGTGTTCAAACACATCAGCCCCACATCTGAAATTCAGCTATCGCCCCCCTGCCCTGTCCCCGACTCTCCCACAGCCTCTCCAGCCTAGGATCTCTGTTCCCCTCAATCCAGCCTTGTGTGCCTTTGGGAAAAGAAAAGCAGGAGCTGCTTGTGTCCAGCCCATGAAGGCAAACGTGCAAAGCTGCCTCTTTGCTGCAGGCGTTGGGACCCACCAGAGCCACTGTGTGACCTGAGTCCTCTCCAAGAGGGCTTTATGCTTAGAGCTGACTTGCTGGCTCTGGTCACCCTCACCTGCTCCAGGTGGGAAACCCCATGGAGGAGGGTCCCCAGGTCTTGGACAGGTCAACTCCTTTGCTCCCAGCCATGAAGCTTCTTCCCCTGTTGAAGTTTCCTTCTGACATTCCCAATGCCCAGAGCAGAGTGGCATAAAATGGCAGGGGAAGGACAGAGCTGATGGGTTTTATTGCTGGGGAGTTTTGATAGGCAGTTTCTCCATGCCCGACAGGGACGTTAGGAGCAGAGGGGAATCTGACTCGCAGTATTTATTTTCCATTTGAGAAATTACCATAGATTTCTATGGAACTGAAGCACAGCCCTCGGGTTCCTGGCGGGCTGCCCACGTGGCTTTTGAAGTTGCAAAGCTCTGGAAACGCCTTCTTGGAAGCATTTTACGATGTTCTTCTCGAAGAAAGGCGAGTTCAAAGGAAAGGCTCCTCGGCTGGTGTAAATCAGCTGAGCCCTGCGATGATTGTTCAGATCTGGCAGGGTTCACGTGGGCCGAGGGCATGGACCACCCTGCTGGGGCACTGCTCTGCAAGCTCTTACAGCTGTGCCAAAGGAAACCATCACCTTGCCCAGGCGAGGATGGATGTCCTGCTTACGGCCTTTGAAGTCAAGTGGTGCCTCCCGAGTGTCGTTAGCAGCAAGAGCCCAGATAAGCTCATTTTCTTGGCTGCATTTGGGGTTCAGAGGGCAGTCCCCAAGGCAGTGGACAGGGAGAGTGAGGGTGGGAGAACACTGAGTTTGTGAATGGGATGAAATTTAGTGCTGCTTCCAAAGGAGGCTTCAGCCTGGCACCGCTGGTTTGGCACAGCTGCTGTGGTTCAGCTGGTCTGAGGGTCTGGATTCTGCTTGTGAGCGGGACCTTACCACAGATGCCTCAGTGGTGCTGGGAGTGGGGCTGAGACTGTCCCTCAGGTAACGGGCTGGTGGGACAGCTGGTGTGAAAGGGGCGAGCCACAGGTGGCACATGCAGGGCTTGAGCTGTAGGCACACAGAAAGTGCAGTCGAGACAGGAAAGTGGTGAATGAGTTGGGGCCCTGGTGTGCCAGGCTGCTGTTGCTTGCTCACCGGGCACAACAGGGATGGCTCTTCCTTCACCTTAATGATCACCACTGTAGGACACACCATGTGCTTGCTGCCTTTGGCCCCGGGTTCCTCCTCGTCCCTCCCCCTTACCATCCATCTCTCCCACCTTTCTCTTTCCTCAGCTGCACATCACCAGCCAGACGTCGGCCAGGGAGGTGGTGAAGCTGGTGGTGCTTGAGATGAACGACGTCTCCCGCAGCGTGCTGGGCGGCTCAGCCGCCTTCTGCTACGGCGAGGAGCAGCTGGAGCACTTCGGACTGGTGTTTGCTTCCGATGAGAGCGAGCGGTGGCTTCCTGATGACTTCTTGCCTCTGTCCCTCCAAACTGCCCGGCCCGAGGGGCGGTTCTGTGTCCGGATCAAGGAGACGTCCCCACTGGTGCTCCAGTATGGGCCAGCGACCACCGTATGAGAGGAGGAGAGCCGGCTGGGCGGCGCGGGGACCTCAGCTTCCAGAGAGCAGACAGCTCGTCTCTGATGCTTCCTTCTTCCACAGACACCCTCTCATCAGGCGTCCGCGGGGTGGAATGGGATCATACTGGGCTGTGTGTTATTTGTTTGTGTTATTTTTTAATTTTTTTTTAACCAAAGAGCCATGGAGACTCAGTTTTTCTGACTGCAGAAGAGGAGGGTGGAGCGCGGAGACCTCAGAGCTTGGGAGGAATCTCCACAGGAATGGAATTTTTGAAAGTAAACATTTTTTAGGGGAAAGGGGCGGGGAGAGAGAGAGGAAAAATATTACAAGAAGAAGCAGCAATACCTTTTTTTCTTTCTTCTTTTTCTGAAAAGCCTTGTTTGGGATTCACTGAAGGCAAAGCCACTGAGGATTGCAGAGGAGGGTTGTGGTGTCACTGAGGAGAGGGCACGAGTCGCAAGGATAGCACGGAGAAGGGTGTTCCCCTGTCTGCCCTCCTTCCACCATACCTGCAGAAACCATTCTTGCACATCGTTTCTGGAAAAAGTGGTAGTATTTTTCTCCTAAAAAAAAAGAATAATAATTGTGCTGGAGTTGTGTAAGAGGTGAAGACCCTTTGACTTGGTTTAAAGGCACAAGAACCCATGTAGCCAGCCCCATGCACTGTGTGGGTACCACCACTTGAGGTTTGCTGTCAGGCATCTACTGTACCACCCTGCCCACCACCCTGGGATTTCCTTTCCTCCTCGGTTGCCACTTTGTTCTGGTGATTGTGCTTGGCCTCTCGTATGTCCTAGAGCATGATGTTTTGTTAGCCACTAGGTCTCTTGTTCACAAGGTTATTTTTCTGATCTCCTGTGCTCCATAGTAAAGATGACTGCTGCTGACTGCGTAGCGCTCTTGTCCTTCTCGCGGCTTGATGTGTTCCTTTTATCCCCCAAATTAGCCTGGATTTCAATATTTCCCAGAAGCATTTCATGGGATGCTTTCCACCCAGCAGAGGTTTATGTTAACCGGCAAATTACACGTGCGGGAGCAAAATATAAGTTAGAAATGGTTTTGTGGCCTTCGTTGCTCTGTAAGTAAAGCTTCAACATGCAAAGGCAGCCACCTTGATGTGGTGCTGGGAGCCCGATGGTTGTAGGGCCCAAGCATCTGCGGTTCAATGCATTAACCTGGTCCTGCAGCCTCCACTGAGGGAAGAACACCAGGAGAAGAGCATGGAAGCAGCAAGAGCTCACAGCTGCACCACAGCTGGCGCAAACACTGTCAAGCAAGCGGCAGCGAGCAAGGTGTGAGGCTGATGGTCCTTCTCCAGATGAGGCTCATGTTGCTGGAGTCCCTTTAGCAGCCCCCTCACTCCTGTCTCTCTGCATAGAGGGGTTGGGCTGGGCAGTGGCCCCACATCCCTGGGTGCCAGGGGAAGGCAGCGCGTGGGCTCTGCCCACCCACTGACCTTGCTCCTCGGAGGTTCGGCGTTCCTCGCCTCTCTGCAGGGAGCCAGAGGCTCGCTGGGCGGTGTGGGCAGGAATATACCCCAGCACGAGCCCTTTGGAGCCCCACGTCAAAGCCACAGTGGTGGGGAGGATTCTGTGCCAGCCCTTCAGCTGGTGCAAATCAACAGCACCACATTGACGTCAGCGCAGACACCGCCATGGGACGGGGAGGCGAGCAGCAAAGGAACATTGAAAAATGCACTTCCTCCATCTCCCTTCCCCTTCGCTCACCTCCTTCCTCAGGTTAAGACTAATCCCACTTTCCCAGGTCAAGAAGCAGGCTGGTAAGGGTAGAGGTTCCCATGGGTTTGTCCTTGTTGGGCATCCGCAGGCATCAATATCCTGAAGAGGCAGGAGTTGCAGAACAGCCCTTGCCTAGCACGAGCCTGTTCACATGTGTCACCTACTGGTGCTCAGAGCCTGGGGCAGAGGAGAAGGGAGGCACAACTGGTGGAAAATAACATTAAGTGGCTTTCTGAAAGTCACAGAATGAATTCAGTATTACAGCAGGGCTACGTACAGAAAGCTACATCTGTGTTCCTGATGCTCATGAGCACAGATCCGTGCAACTCTTGCTGCCCTTTCATTTGACCCCAGAGGGGAAAAGAACTCCCCTTTTCTTAAGCAATTTTTCTCCCTTCCTAGAAGCCCTGCTCCATCAGGAGAGATGGAGCCACAACACAAAGCCCAGTGCTGCCTCCTTGGACACAGTGGACATGGGGCAAGCTCTGCTGCTGGACCTTGCTGGGATCTGGTTACCCACGTTTCTCAGTGACGAGCCCCTGCCTGTGGGACAATCTCACTATCCCTGCAGTGCTTTGCAGCAGGGGTTTCTCTGGCTGCATAGCAGGGTGTATCACTTGGCTGCAGGGAATAAAAGCAGTGTGTGGTTTCCCTTGCCTGGAGGAGGGAAAGAGCAGGGGCCTGGTTAGAAGTAGAGTTGGACACAGTCAGAGTGGGACGGGGGGTGTTGCATAGCAGCCATGTAGGAAGCCCCCTACCAGCAACACTGGGATACATGATGTCCTAGTGAAAGATCCACTCCTCTCCCAAGCACATCTTCAGCCCCATGAGATGGATTCACAGACACCTCTGCCCTGGCAAATGATGCTTGGTAAGATGGGGCTGCCAGTCAGGACAGGACTGAAGAGCAGAGCAAAGAGGGCCTGGGTGAAGAAGAGGGAGTTCTAGCTCAGCCTCTTCTGTATAATGTTACTTGAAGAATGGTTCTTGCAAGGCAGTTGCATCTTTTCACGTTCTCCTCTCCCTGGGCAGATGCAGAGTCCAAGCAGATCCTGAAGCCTTCAGACTCTCTTCTTGCCCTTCCCCATGGCCAAGGACTACGGGCAGAAGCCGGGTATGTGATGCTCTCTAAGGCTGTAATCTCAGTGCTAAGGGCTGAGGGGAGCCACTGGAACCAGCCTGGAGCCATGAGCTCTTCACATGAAGGTTGGGTTTTAATTTTTGAACGTTGTGTCACTCTCTCTCTTAGGCAGGATGAGGTTATGGTTAATGCTGGGGCTCAGAGGCTCGAGGCCTTAAGGGGCACTGAGGCTCTGCGTTAGGCAGCTCAGGCTGTGCTCGTCACTTGTTCGCCTCCCAGTGCCTCGATTGCTCCCTCCCTTCTTTCTCCAACCTAAAGCCATGCACCTGGGAGGAAGTGGCCCAAGCAAGGCTGGTACAGGGCGAACACCCTCCCACCAGCTCCAGGGCAGCCAGCACAGTGTGATGGTGGGCAAGGAGAAGCCAGGGCAGCTGCTCTCAGCAGCACCAGCGTTAACAGTGTTTGCCCTGGCAGGGCTCCTTCCACTCTCCACTGACTGCACAGGTGACAAAGGTTTGGCGAAGGGGCTTGCTCAGTGGCGACCAGCCCGACACGTGCTCCAGTGTGTGCACCATGGCACAGGTGATGGAAGAAGATCCCCAAAGCATCTGGCCTCAGCCGTGCTGCCTTCTGGCATGGGGAAACAGAGGAGGTGGAGCTGCAAGAGGCATCATTTTGCTTGCATCAATCCCATTTTACCAGTATTTTAATGAGCAAGCCAGGCTGGAGCCCAGGGGGGGCACAGGGGGACCTGTGCAACCCTGCATCGTTGGGCACAGACATTGCCATCCCTGCAGTGCCTGTGGCCCCGGTACCACCAACCCCTCCTGGGCATGCACACACCCACCTGCGTGGTACCACCAACCCCTCCTGGGCATGCACACACCCACCTGCCTGCCATACACCCCCTGAGCCCAGGGAGCACCTCCTGTGGGCACCAGTGCCCCAGCCTCGGCATGCACAGACACCAACTGCCCTGGCCAACCCTGCATCCCAGGGGATGGGGCAGCCTTAAAAGCCTCATCCAAGAGACAGCAGATGTAAGCCGTGTTTACCTGGGAGGCTGGACAGAAGCAAAGGGCTGGGAGAAATCAAGAGCAGCCTGCTGTCTCCAAATCTAAGCTCCAGAGGAAAGCTCACTGTGCCAGCACTGCTTGTCTCCTGCTGGCCTTAATCCAACAACAAACCAAAAAGGCTCTGGGGTTTCCCTTCCAGGCACCAGCACGCGGGGTCTGAGTGCAGCAGTGGGCACCACATAGGGCTGCAATCCCCACCTTGCCTGACAGGGCAGGGGCTGATCTCCTCAGCTGGGACGTGTGACCTGCTTTTCCAGGCTCTGTCAAGAACCAAAACCTGACGCTGCAGAACCATTTGTACCTAGTGAGGGTTTTTTCATCTCTTTGGGAACATCACATCAGTCTCTAACAGTGTTTAAATGCTGATCAGTGTATTAATTCTTGCTGACAGTTGATGACAGCCAAAGCCAAACATCGTCTTGTCCAGTCCAACAGCCAGGTTTTCCACTCCCTCTGCTTGGAGGAAGACCCAGGTCCAGAAGCTCAGCAGGAGAAAACTGGCACACTTCCATGAAGGTTAATGGGACTGTGTTGATTCACATCACCAGAAGAACCATCCCTATATGGTGTTTTAATCACATTCGTATGGATTTATGTCAATAAACCTGAATTGTGACACCTTGCATTTCCTCTCCAAAATCAGGACCTTGTTGGTATCAGTTCTAAAGCATCTGCCCTGCTTTTCTCCCATCCAAAGGGAGCTGCTCAATTTATCAAACACTTGTGTTTCCCAAGGTTTGGCTCTCTGAGTCTGAGCTGGGGGGGGGGGGGGAGGAAGGTTTGACTTTTCTTTTTTCCTTTTTCTCTTTTTTTCCCTTTTCTCTTTTTTTTCCCCACCAATTTTCTTTTCCCTGAGATACTTCTCTCATCTTCCTGCTTTGGAATTTTTTTCCTTAGTTCTGTTTCTATCAGGCAGCTGCAATGTCCACGGAGGAGAGATGCTCTAATCAGTTGCAGTCAGTGGAAGCCTTCCTTCCATCAAACAGGAGGTGAGAAAGTGAGCAAGAGCCATGCCAGTCACCCAAAACCCAGTGGAAGTTCCAGGGCTATTCCAACACATGCAATTACTAAGTTAATTACTGCTCCATCATCTGTAGGAACAGTGTGCTGTTCCTGTGCAGTTCCATGGACTGTTTGCCCTCACAACATATAAATAGAGTTGCTGTACAATTTCAAAGTGGTGTGATCACATTTGCTCTGGGTGAATCAAGGGGTTGTGGAGTGCCCACATTTTCCATGCCTGGCACAGATGCCCACTGAGGATGCAGCTTCAGCGAGCGGTGCCGAGCAGAACCTGGCTGGCCTGGGGCTCGCTCTCAAGGAGCCTTTACTGAGACAGCCCAGATTTCCCTGAGAAACCACACACTGGTCTATTCTGTATGCTGTGGGCAAAGCCACTTCCCATGTGGAACCAGGCTGGACAAGGCAGAGTTTAGACCAAGATTGCAATTTCCCAACCACAAAGGCACTTGGCTTGGAGGAGATGGGTACCACCAGCACGATTGGAAAGCTCCAGCTGACTATCGTGTGTCTAGGATTTCTTGGCTTGAAGTTCTCCAAACCCTCCTATAGACTAGGAAGAAAACAGCTTTTTCCACCCCATGAAATTTCCTGGGAAACAGGAAAGTGTTCTGTTCCCAAAGTGACCTGAAAAATAAAACACCGTGAAAAGAGGGACTGAAAACACAAAAGTAAAAACTCATGAGGAAGCAATAGTGCTTTATTTTATTTTCCACTTTTAAAAAAAGAGCCTAATCCACTAACATTTTTTTTAAACCAAACTAATTTTCACTTGAAACACCAAAACACAGAAACAGGCCAGTGAATATCTACAAGCTTGTTCCAACTCCAGAAATTTGGAAGATACTATTTTTTGAAACCAACAATCTATTACGAACATTTCTATTACAGCTAAAATGGCATTTTTGGTGGAAAGAAAAAAAAAAATCAACAGATCATGCTTTAAAGCGTTTTTGTATGGTTATTCCCTCAAGCTCCAGCTTAATCCAATAGACTGCAAACCACAAGCTTAAAGCTGAGCATGTACTTTGCTGACTCAGGCTTCAAAGAACCCTTGGAGATACAACTGTGTTTGTCCTGAAGTAGTTTAATTTGAGCTGTAAATTAAGAGAGCAACAAGAGTATGATCTTACCCTTCTCTGACCATTTTTCAGCTGCTGAACCATAGTCCCAGCCTTGCTGTGCTGCTGCTTGAAGCAGGGTTTTGGGCAGCAGAAGCTATAGCCTCTGGCCAAGAGCAGAGCACTTTGTGCTGTTCTGCAGCTCCTGCTCTCCTCCCTGCTTTTCCCCGGGCTCGGCACCCAGGAAAACCCCAGCTAGCGGGAGGTGGGAGCAGCTTTGCTGTCGACCTGCAGTTTGCTGGGCAGAAATAGCTGCAGGCACTGCTCCTGAGCCGGCCACACTCCTCTCCCAAAACCCCGTGTGGCACCGACCACAGCCAAAGCACAGCCGAGCACTACGTGCAGAACGATGCCACCGCTGCTGCTGCCTTTCTGGAGGGTGATCGTGTCCTGGGGGCATCCAGCACGGCATCACCGGCAGGGGATTGTCCCGCTCTGCTCTGCACTGGGGCAGCCCCATCTCAAGTGCTGGGTTCAGTTCTGGGCACTACAGTATAAAGAGGACATCAAACTACTGGAGAGTGTCCAGAGGAGGCCACAAAGCTGGGGAAGGGTCTGGAGGGGAAGTCTTATGAGGAGAGGCTGAAGCCCCTTGGGTCTGTTCAGCCTGGAGGAGAGGAGACAGAGGGGATCTCAGAGCTGTTCACTGCCTTCTCACAAGGGAGGAAGGGGAAACAGGTGCTGAGCTCTTCTCTCTTGCAACCTATGACAGGACCCAAGGGAATGGCAGGAAGATGTGCCAGGGGAGGGTTAGACTGAATATTAGGAAGAGGTTCTTCCTCCAGTGGGTGGTGGAGCACTGGAACAGCTCCCCAGGGAAGCAGTCACAGCACCCACTCTGCCAGCATTCCAGAGCATTTGGACAATGCCCTCAGCTACATGGGGTGAGTGTTGGGAGTGTCTTGTACAGGGATAGGAGTTGAACTTGATGATCTTTTTGGGTCCCTTCCAACTCAGGTAATTCTATGTTTCTGTGATCTGATCCCCAGTGTTTTCCCTTAAGACAGTTAGTTTCCAACAATACCTCAAAACTGGAAATTAAATGCACTCAGTGTTTCCACTGAGGTGCTGGAAATTCATCCCACTGAGTTCCTGGCCCTGCTGCCTGGAGAAGGGGCAGAGAGGAACAAAGTGTCCGGGCAAGGTTCAGCATCACTTGCTGTGCTTCATGGGTCAGTGTTGCGGTGGGGGAGCTGAGAGGTGTACTGGGAGATGTTATCTCCCAAGTGTTGTGCTATTCTTGGCCCTAGTACTGCTGTTCAGGTTCCTTCATGAGCAATACACGCGGCTGATTGATCTACAAGAAGAACAAACCCAGCCCAGTGCCCCACAGTTCGTCGATGAAAAGCTCAGCATATCATGGGGCAGACACTCCAGTACAACAGCACAGCTTAGATGAGGGCAACACCTCTGTGCATGCCGGGTTCTTCTCTCTGCCCACAGTTTACCCTGTAATGCCATCAGTAAGCTGAAAACAGATGCTAGTCTACTAAGACTTTAGGATATTGAAGGATGCAGAAAACAACCAGCTAATTATAGATCCATACATCTTAGAATCATAGAATCTTGGAATGGTTTGGGTTGGAAGGACCTTAAAGCCCAACCAGTTCCACTCCTCTGCCATGAGCAGGGACACCTGCCACTGCATCAGGGGCTCAAAGCCCCATCCAACCTGGCCTTGAACACCTCCAGGGACGGGGCAGCCACCACTGCTCTGGGAAACCTGGGCCAGGGCTTCCCCACCCTCACACCAAAACATTTCTTCCTAAGATCTCATCTCAATCTTCCCTCTTGCAGCTCAAAACCATTCCTATTCCCCCTCATCCTATCCCTACTCTCCCTGATCAAGAGACCCTCCCCACCTTTCCTGGAGCCCCTTTCAGTACTAGGAGGCTGAGATCTCCCTGGAGCCTTCTTTTCTCCAGGCTGAACAACCCCAACTCTCTCAGCTTGTTCTTGTATGGGAGGTGCTCCAGCCCTCGGATCATCTCCATGGTCTTCTCTGGACTTACTCCTACAGATCTGTGTCCTTCTTGTGCTGAGGATTCCAAAACCAAACACAGGACTCCAGGTGGGGTCTCACGAGAGGGGCAGAATCACCTCACTTGCCCTGCTTGTTCCACTGCTTTGTATGCAGCTGAGGATATGAAGAGTCTGTAGGAAACATCCATCTGGACAGTTCTGTGGTAATGTTTCCTTCCAGATGACTTTCCCAGCCCTCCTGCTTTGCTGAATCAACTCAAGGTCAGCTCTCAATTAAATCAACAGGAGAGTTGCCCTTGGCACCAGTAGGACCAGAGATTTGGCCTGGGAATAGGCTGCTGGGCAGGGGGTGGTGATCTGCTGCCACGGGCAGTGCCTCTCCCAGCAAGTGCACAGCAGCAGGTCCCTCACCCCTAGCCATGGCTTGCATCTTGCTTTCTGGCCCAGGTTGTGACAGCGAGCTGAGGAAATACACTCGCTCCCTCCATTGGCTGTTATCTCCTGTTTCCATGTGTGGCTGGTACAGGACAAACCAAGCCCTTTGTGATTTGTCACCAACTGTGGGTGACTTTATGAAGCCGCACTCTGTTGCGCTGTCATGCTCTGGCTGGAAGTGGCTTTGATCTGGGTGTTTAATGAAGACGTTAATTGATAGCACGTGGAGAGGAATCTGAGCTGTTCTGAGCTGTCTCTGAGCCCCTCAGATCCCAGAGCCATCATCTCCTTCAAAACAGAACAGAAGAAGACTTATTACAAAACAAATCATGTTTGTATAGGCGCTTAAAAGAAAAGTCCTCTCCAGCTCTGTTCCTGGCAGGGCTGAGCTAGAGACACCATGTGCACCATCGAACGCCTTCAACAAATTAAACCAGCATCAATAGGACGAGAAACAAGGCCCTGTTCTCCAGAACCTGCCCAGACTAAAGCAAGATGTGATGAGTCCCAGGGTGGCCGTGGGTCCTGCTCTGCTTGGCAAGGTGCCTGCAGTGGGATTCTGCTCCTGGAAACACCTGTCCCCAGTGGAAGGGAGACTTCAGCCGGCTGGGAACCCACACCTTCCAGCCAAGGATCCCTAGCCCTGCTTCTTCAGGGGGCTGGAGGTTTTTCAGCTCTCAGTTCCGCATGTTCTGGCAGTCATAGCTTGCTGCAGATCCTGTCCTCCTCTGCCCAGACGTGCGCTAAGTGCAGGCAGCGCCAGGTCCTGCGTAGCTGGAGCTCACATCCTTCCGGACACACATGTTTCTCCTTGCTGATGGTGCACATCCAGCTCTGGCCACTGCTGACGAGGTCGTCTTCCCAATGAGGCTGTGGGTTACCTACTGGCAACCAACTGTGGCCTTACTCTTCTTGTGGAGAAGGTGCTTCTGTTCTTCACCTGGCCCCAGTTACCTGCAACCACCCAGAATACTGTAGGGAATCTTGAGAGGATACGATATTTTGAGAGCTCTCCCTCTCCATCAGATTGGATTGGAATTGGCTGGTGGACTGAGAAGTTATTAGGAACAGACACCCCCAGACAATGTGATTGCACAAGCTTCATTTCCTTAGAAAATCAGGCCAACAGAGCAGGAGTCTGTCAGTAAACATGTTGATTCCAGGGTCTTTTCTAAACTGCTCACAGGAAGGAGCACACAGCGCTGGCACCCGGCCTGCACCACCAAACGCTGCCTTTCGCTCGAGGACATCTGGACACAGCTCGTCTGTTGGAGGATCGGCAGCGTTTGAGATGAGGGTAGCATTGGACACGGCTCTTGGCAATTGCCAACAGCCCAAGGTTCTCCCAGGGCAGGCAGAGCGGGTGCTGTGGGGGAGTCGCTGACTGCTCTGGTGGTGGCACAGTATGCAGAGTGGGCACTGGTGGACTTGGAGCAGAGGTGTTAGACTCCACCGCTGCCCAGAGGTGGGCTGAGAGGTGACCATCGTGGAGAGCTGGTCATCACAGCACTCATATCCAGAGTCGTGCATCCCCCACACTCAGAAAGGTGCAGGAGGGTGAGATCTCCCCACGATGATGGTCCCTGCAGCCCAGCTTCTCTAGTTCCCAGCTTGCTTTCCAAATGAGAGCTGGGAATCTTTAGGCATTTTCCCCCTTTCCTTCACCCAGACACTTCTCCCTGTGCTTCCCAGCCCATGGAGTCACAGCCCTCCAAAGCCAAGCTGCAGGAAGATCTCTTGCAACACTGGAATGCTCCACAATCATTACCTCCCTCCCCAGAAATTTTTGGGGTCAGAGGACGTAAGTCCCAGCAATCATCCAACAACGTCAATGGCTCTCTCCCTTGATTTACACCAGCTGAGGATCAAGCCACTCCCTTTCCTCTCCCATATTTAAGATATTTTCCAGACTTCAGACGTATACAGAGGAGGGATCTGATGGCTCCTGGGTTGTTGAAGAGGTTCCAGCTTTGGTCCTGGGCTGGAGTAACTTGAATATGGTGGCTACCCTGGCTCTGCCTCTGTGTGGAAGAGCCATGCTCCTGCAGTTTGCTGGCTGCTGAGCTGGCAGGAGGACTGGGACGCGCATTAGTGAGTCCACATGCATGTTGAAGGTCTCTTCAGGCTGAGATGTGGCTCCATTACCATTTCTGTCATGGCCAGCACAAGCATTCTCCTTCATACACCTCTCTGTAGCATGCTATGGATCTCATCGTCTCAGTTCTTCATTTCTCCATCTGCAACAAAATCCAGCTTGCTGAAACCTCTCGTGGTCCACCTCAGGGCTCACCACATCCCTCCTCAAGCCTTTCCCAAGCAGGACATCATTGCCATGGAGCCAGTGGAGTAGGAGCAGCACTGCTGATCTGCGGAAGCATCCAGTGGGGACCAAAAAACCCAGCCCCCTTGACCACGGACCTGTCGATCTGCAAGAAAAAAAGACGCCCACAAGCCCCGAGGCAACATTGGTTTCCATGTGTAACTGTGAAAGTTTATCCTGAGCCCAGTGTTTTGGTCTGGGCAGCTGGGCCAGCCTCGTGGGGAAACACAGTTAATATTGCTGATAGCTGGATCCAATTTATAAGGCGCTCAGCAGAGACAATCATCAGGGAAGGAGACAAATAATCTTCAGGCAATTAAATTTAATTGTTCCATCTGAAGATTATTTATCTCCTTGCCTGATTAATGTCTCCTCGAAGCGTCTAATAAATTGGATCCAGCTATCGCTGATAGTGGCTGCTTTCCCCTGGCAGCAGGGAAGGGTGTGGAGAGCAGAGCAGCGCTGAGCTCCGTGTGTTGCTCAAGATCTGTCACCTCAAAACATCTTTTTAGCAGACTTGAAAGTGTCCACAGGCTTTATCAACACAATGCTCTTGTACTGAGAACTCAGCAGTCCTGGGCTGGATTGGGCAGAAGGTGCTGGGTGGAAGGAGATCCTGAGTATTAGGTTGTAATATCAGGATTTGGAAAGATCTCTGTCTGTCTCTTCATTCGCTTTTGGCCTTGTTGTTTGTGAAAAGGGCCAAGGAGGAGGCAGCCCCGCAGGCTGGAGTTGGCTTAGAGCTGATCTGTCACAGCACAGGAGTTTGGAGAAGGTCTTTGCACGGGACTGAGCAGCACAGCACCACTTCTGGGAACGCCCCTGGGGCTCTCCAGTCTTGCCAGTGGGCACCTCGAGCCCCAGGCAGGTCAGAGTCTAGAGCTGGGGCAAAGCAGAACAGAATTACAGAATCATAGAATCATGGAATCATTAAGACTGGAAAAGACCTCTCAGCTCATCCAGACCAACTGTTAGGCCAACCCGACTGTGCTTGCTAAACCATGTCGCCAGGTGCCTTGGCCACATGTTTTCTTAACCCCTTCAGGAATGGAGACTCCACTACTGCCCTGGGTATCCTCTGCCAAGGCTTCACTACTCTGTCATTAAGGAAATTTTTCCTACTATCCAATCTAAACCTCCCCTGGTGCAACTTGAGGCCGTTTCCTCTTGTTCTATTGCTTGTTACTTGGGAGAAGAAACCAACACCCACATCTCTCCAACCTCCTTTCCGGGATCTGTAGAGATTTGTCATTTTAGCACATTTCTCCTCCCGTTGCAAACACTGGACTTAGTGCAGTCAGTCCTTTTCATGCATTTTCTTGTTTGTAGCCTGCATAGGAATGGGTCTGCACTGGTGGAGGGCCCAAAACATACGTCCAACAGACTAAGGAAGATTAGCCCAGGTGAATTAAAGAGAAGAAAGTCTTGGAAAGCAGCACAGTCAGGAAATCATCCTGGGAAGGGGGAAGAGGCATTGATTAGGAGTGTGTGGGGCTCTTCTCCCAAGAGAAAAAGTAACTGCAGAGCAAGTTGTGCTCTGGATGGTCTGATTTTCAGGCGTCAGGACACGTAACTTTTGTTTAAGATCATTTAACCACCCAGAACATGGATTACAGCCATGCCCGTGTTCCCAGAGCTCCTGAAGGATAGATCACTTGACCCATGAATACCCTGTCCTGCCTGTTATCAGAGCTGAGTGGAGGCTCAAGAGAGCACTAAAAGCCAGGGCAGTCTGTGGGTGTTCTGAGGGACTGTGTGGCTTTCTAAAATCGGGTCTCTATTCACTGTCCAACTGTTGAATAGTTCAGTAGTATTTAATTAGCATACAATAACTGTCCCATTGAATCTGAGGAAATACATCATTTTGGAATGCTATTTGCAGTGCTAGTTTTCTTACAGAAATTCATGTGTCAAAACTTTAGCCATTACCATAGTCTTTAAAACAGGCAGATGTCCTTTTTATGGCCAACTGAAGGTTTTATTAATGGGCTAGAACTATTAGATGTATTGTAAATAATGGGGCATTGCCAACAGTCTGATGCTTCTCTCCTGCAAAGCTGCAAGGAAGATGAGCTTAATTGCTTGAACAGCTTGTAACAAACTGAACCATGGGGCACACGCTCACTTCCCTGCTCTAAGAGCAGGTTCTCCCAGCCACTGACAGTCCTCTCTGCCCTGCCATCATTGCCTCTTCTCCTCTGCAAGCTGAGGGGTGATGCAGACCTCCAGTTGGCACATGCAAATCTTCACATTTATGTATAGATAATATAAGTAACTTGGGCTGCTTTTCTCCCTCGATTCCCTCTTTTCCCTCATATGTTTCATCTTTCACCTGCCCCTCTCCTCTCCACTCTCTGCCCTCCAATGTCAAGGGCAGGAGTAGGGCACCTGGGACCTCTCCAGCAGAGTTGCTTTCCCCAGGTCACTTCTTCATTCAAGCCCTCACACTCTGCACACGTTGCACACAAAGGGATCTTGTCTCACTCAAGCTGAGAGAGCAGCATCTCGCTTCATTTGGATGTTCACTAACAACTTCAACGAGCTCTTCTGGTGGGATCAAAAATACTGCCTGGGTGATCATACCATTGGAAAGAACTAGGAAAGACAGGAGAAGGACATGCCAAAAGCAAAAGCCAACATCAGGCTGGAGGTTTTGTTGAAAAGTGTCTGGCACAGTCCCACTACCCACAGTCAGAGCCCACCCAGCGAGCTGCAGGCACGTGGCAGGGCCAGGCAAAGGCCCATCCGGACCACGAGCCTCCACGTGAGTGCCAGTGCTGTGCCCAAAGCCATCTCAGCCAGAGGCTCAGTTCAGCATTGCTATCTTCCCAGTGGGACCAAGTTTTGGCCTGGCAGGAGCAGCTTCCTCCCCCTCCTACATGCTCGCCCCAGCATGGGAGTTCCCTTGGGATGCTCCCAGCAACCATTCCCCAGGAGCATCCACACCCTCTTCTGCAGATGAGCCTGGCAGGTTTTATGCCTGGCTGATGACAGAAACCCACTACTGCAGGTAACAGGGAGCACAGCCACTGACCAGGCTTGCTAAAGAGGGGTCAGAGAGTGTTTGGAGGGTGCCTCTAGCAAGTGGAAGTTCATAGAACCAGAGAGTCATAGAATCATGGAATGGTTTGGGTTGGAAGGGACCTCAAACCCATCCAGTTCCAACCCCCTCCCACACCTCCCACTCGATCAGGGTACTCAAAATCCCATCCAGCCTGGCCTTGAATGCGTCCAGGGCTGAGGCAGCCACCACTGCTCTGGGCAACCTGGGCCAGGGCCTCCCCACCGACCAGCTCTTGGGATGATGTTGTTGGCAATGACACCTCCTATCTGGAAGGAGGAGTCTGCAGTCTCTGAGGGCTGCTCCTGGAACACGCTTGCAGAACCCTTATCTGCAAAGGGAAGTCTTCTCCATGGGTGGCTTTGCAGAGATGTGAAGAACCAACTGCTGGCCCAGGCAGTGCCATGCGCTTGATGGCAGCTCAGGTGCTGCTCCCCCGCAGCATCAATGGAAAAGGGATGGGGGAAGGCCAGGAGGAGGCTGCAGTGGTTGGAAAGCTCTCGAAGCTCTTGGAAGTGCGGGAGAAGCACATGAACAAAGGGAGCTATGGCTGCCCACAGACAAGGAAGACAGCAAGGAGGAGGGAGCACAGGGTTGCGCGTGACCATCTCCGCTCTGTGCATCTGTAATGATAGCACGGGACGTGAGCACAATGTTAAAATCCTAGACCTGTGCGTAATCCTCCACTGGGGACAGATGTCTTCTCTTGTTTTGTACACTGTAAGTGCAACACTGGTCCCAAACCCAAATGATTCCCCCCATCCAGCACCGTCCCCCCTCCCATCAGCTGCAAATGGTACAGATGGCTGGAAAAAAGAAGAATAGCTATTTTTAAAAAACAAAAAACCCCAACCCTGTTATTTCTGCATTTTTTGTGCGTGAGGACACTTCCTTCCTTCCAGGAGAAATCAACTCAGTACCAAAGCGTTAACCGCTTCCCAACCACCTCCTCCATACAAGGTGAAGTTGTGCTTGTCCCTGGAAAACATCTCACCTCACTGCGCTCCCAGGCTGTCTCTCCTGGCCCTGCAGCTCATGAACCACCCCTTGTTCCCTGGAGAGAGGGATGGAGGAGGCCGGCAGCACAGGCGAAGGCATGGCGAGCCTTCAGAAGAACTGTGCTGGTGGCTGGAGATGCTGGACAGAGAAAGTTCCAGTTGCACAGCAAAGCAGGAGAGGGTGAAGGAACTCATTCTGGTTGTCTGCACTGTTGGCTTCCCAGTGGATCAGGAACAGGATGAGTCCCTGGCAGGAACAGCCCAGAGGGGTTGGACACACTTGCCAGCAGACCATGTCTTCACGGGGCTGCAGCGTGCCGGCAGGACAGACCTTCTGGCAGTGCCAGGGACAGGCTGAGCATTACCTGCTCCTGCATGGGGCCTCCTCATGTGTCCTCCTTGCCTACACAGCAGACCCTGACAGAGACTTTGGGGTGCCCTGTCAGAGGTGTTTAGGAGCCAGAGAAGGGCAATGGGGTGCAGGGTTGGCTTGGATGCCTTGGAGAGCATCTTAGTGCTTGTTGGTGCAGGTCTGCCAGCATGGGTTGTGTTTCTCACAGTGAACAAGGATCTGGGAGGATGTGCAGTCCCTCTGATCTTGCCCCAGGCAATTCCAACCCTGTGCTAGAAGTTGAGTCCACCACCTGGAGAAGAGCCACCAACAAGGAGCTGACTTCCCTTGCCTCAGAGAGCAATGGTTCCATGCAGGTTGCATGGAGGTTGTTCAGCAGTCTGGACCTGCAATGGTTCTTCTGCAGGACCTGGACCTGGGCAAGGAAAGGAGCTGGATTCTCCCAGATGCTGTGCAGGAGGTAGAGCAGATGTGATGCCATAGGTAAGCAAAGTCAAGAGGCAGCCAGGGGACCTTGGCCATTCCAGCAACCAGGGGAAGAGGGCTGCAGAGGGCTGCGTGGCCAGTGGCCAGCAGGGCTGTGCTGAGAGTTCTCCTGCACTTGCACAGAAGGAGCAGGGAGGCACCAGCGAAGGTGCATCAAAACAGAAACCAAAGCATCAAATTTGAACTCCTCCATTTAAAGAGCAGCTGTGGAAATTAAGTGCTCCCCAGGTTTTGAGACCCATCTGAGATTTAGGGGAGGAACAGGGGATCCCCTTGTGATCTCAAAGCTGTAGGAAGAGGAGAGAGGCTCTCAGCCCTTGGGTCCCTCTTGAAGTCCATACAGTGGGAATGGGGTCTCCAGCACCCAAAAGGCAAGCAGTTTGTTTCTGCAGCACTCTGGAGGCAATGTTGCTTGGGGAGCACGAGCTCTATTTGTGCTACACAAGGGAGCAGTTCATGACCCTCAACCTGAGCATTCCCCCAACCCTGTGCCCCGAAGTGCCTGGTAGCAAGAACCTGCAAAAGAGGTCTGGGCTGGCCCTGCTTTGCAGGGGACACACTCCTCCTCTCCAGGAACCATTTCACAAGAAACTCCAGGACAATCCCCGCATTTGCTGGTGGAAGAGCAGTTGGCAGAGGGTTGCTGCCTGCAGAGTTCCTTGGGCTCCTGCCTGAAAGAGGTTGCACACAGGTATCCCATAATAGCCCAAACACGGGCGGTATGAAATTCCCCTGAGGGTCCAGTGGTGCCCAGAGGGAACCAAGACATGCTGAAGAGGGCAGAGGGAGAGGGAAGTGCTGCTGGACCCTCCAACATGGCCATCCCACCGCTCCCTTGGTGAGACCCCCATGCCTTACTGGGATCCTCCATCCAAGGAGAGTTCCCTCCACAGGACTCTTCCCCATCTCTCCTCAGGGTTCAGCGGTCCTTGGGGCACCGCCTTGGCTAAGGGGACGGTTCCTCTGCCTGGCTGCCCCCATCTTGGGAGGGAGAGGAGATGGGAGGGGATGGGAAGCTCAGGAGCAGTAATATGGTTGTGGGGATGGACTGGGATCAGGAAAGATCAAGCCCAGTTGAGGAGATCAAGGGGATGGGAGGAGCAGAACATGGGGGCTGTGTGATTTGAGCTGAGCTGGGGCTCCAGGCCACGGGACAGGAGGAGGTCGGAGCTGGACCTGCCAGAGGGCTCCGTGGGGGCTGGGGGGAGCAGACCGAGGTGCACTCAGGGCTTTGTGTGCACAGCCCGCACAACAGCTGCTGGCAGTATGGTTGGCTCCAAAGCTGGTGTTGACAGTCCTTCACTTTTATGGGAACTAAATTTACCCAGACACACGCAAAATCAAAAAAAAAAAAAAAAGAAAAAAAAAAAAAGAGAGAAAAAGATGGGGGGGGGGGTGGTGGTGGAATTAAAATAAATTGCAGCAGCACCGGCATCTGCTCCTTTGTGGCACAGTCTGGGTTACGGAGAGGGAGGAGAAGTCCCCAAAAGGGAGTAGCACTGGTGTTTACTGCAGCCCCCAAACATCCCCCATTTGCGAGCCGAGTGTGTTTGCACCGTGTTGCCTCAGGAATGCTTGACATCCAAGATGCCAAAGAAATGTACCCGCTCGGTGGAAAATGAAAACCCAACCATTTTCCATGGGTTGGTCAGCAAGCGTGTTCACTGGGATGGGGCAATAGAGCGCTGCGTTGTCAAGGGAGGGGAGATCCACTGGGAGCAAAGAGGCTCCAGCAGGAGAAGGACATCATATGCAAAGCTTTTACCTCCTTCCGTTTAAGATGTCCTATAAATTTTACTTAAAAGTCTGGTTAATTTTTCATTTCTTTTCTCTTGCCTCCCATCCTCCCCTCCCCCAGAGATGTGTGCTGTGGGGATGGGATTTCCCTTGGGTTGGTTTGTTTCTTGTGTTTGGATGCATTGTCTCCTCCACGTGCAAGGCAGCAGAGCTGCAGCACAGGCACAAGGCAGGGCTGACTGTTCAGCTGGCTACAAAGATTTCTAAGTCGAGCTCCCAGGGTGCTTCTTTTGAAGGAAGAGATGCTCTAAAGATACTCTGCCTCTTAAAAATAAGAGGTGCCTGGTGCCATCTGGGCACATCTGCCAACACGGTGAATTCAAGGAGCAAGAGCCACGCACCCTGGCCATTGTACACCTGTACAGCAAACACTGCAGTGTGGGCACACCCTGCCCATGCAAAGCTGCATTCCCAGGGTGTGCACAGCCCTGCCAGTACCGAGGGGCGTCTCTTTGTCTAGACAGGCTTGGAAGATCAGGGATGCTGGCATGTCATAGGTGGCAGCTAAGCACCAGGGTGCAGAGGAAGATAGGAGAGGGTCCTGTCATGAGAGTCATAGAACGATAGAATTACAGAATCACAGAATGATTTAGGCAGGAAGGGACCTTAAAGCTCATCCAGTTCCAAGCCCCCTGCCATTGGGGCTGGTGCAAATACTGCATCAGGGGATGGGAGGTTTGTCTGGCCCAGAAGTTCAGCTTTCCAACCATAGAATGTGTTTGCAACCATCAGGGAGGTGGTGTGGACATCAGGTACATGATAATATAAACCCACATAGAATCACAGAATGATTTGTGTGAAAATGGACATTAAAGTCTATCCAGTTCCATTCCCCTGCCATGGACAGGGACAATTCCCACTGGATCAGGGGACTCAAAGCCCCATCCAGCCTGGCCTTGAACACCTCCACGGATAGGGCAGCCACCACTTCTCTGGGAAACCTGGGCCAGGGCCTCCCCACCCTCACAGCAAAACATTTCTTCCTAAGATCTCACATCAATCTCCCCTCTTAAAATGATTCCCCCTCGTCCTATCCCTGCACATCCCTCCTCCTTGCTGTAGGAGCCAATTGCAGCATCGGGTCATTCTGAGGGGCTTTAAGTGTCTCTCTGAAACAACGCAGGCCAGGGCCAGACTTCCATTTAGAGGATGAAAAAATAATTCTTATTTTTAAATATCGCCACCACTTTCATGGACATTAAACATTGTAAACAAACTCTGCAGCCACGGTTTACAGAGAGGCCTACTTGTCAGCAGGGTTTGTCTGCTGGCCCTCCCGGCAGCGGCAGACGCCTGCTGCTCCCCAGGCTGTTTGATTAAACTGGTGCTCAAACAGAGGAGCGGAGGGAAAGGGTTTGATGGTTTCATTTGTGGATAGAGTGGAAGAAAACCAGCGCGAGTGGGCACAGCTTTCAGAGATTCATGAGATCTCTATTTTTAGCTGCCTGCCATCTCATTTTTCCAGATGACAAGTGCGCCGCTCTTTCTGAAAACTGAATTCTTCTCAAGTGTTTTTGGTTTGATCCCTAATTTTTTAATTAAAAGGAAGATGCTGAAAACAATTAGTCACTTTTTAAAAATTGTAACCATCAGTTTCCTTTGCTTCATTCAGCTGTGGTGGGACTGGGGCCAGAGTCATGCTCTGGGTGGAGGTGGGAAACCAGGGTGGCACCAATTTAGCCTTCACTGGATGTGTAAAATGAGTGACAATTATACCAATCTGCTTCTTCTCTAAGGAGTAAGCGCAGCCTCTGAGATGAACTCTGAAGTTAATAGGAAATGCTCCCCGACTCATCAGGGCTGGACTGGGCTGGGGATGCAGCCTGCGATGCTGCAGCCTGAGCCAAAGTATGTGCACGTTTGAAGTGTGAGGATGGGAGCTCTTCCAGTCTGGCGGTTACTGTTCCTGCTCCATGCGTTCATCTTGCACGCACAAATGGCTCCTCATCTCTCTTCTGTCCAGCTTTCCCGGACAACACAGCTCATCTCACTGGTTTGTGGCTCTGAGAGGTTTGGTTTGGGCTGTCTCATGAGAGTTGCATGTGTTTTGCTTCTTGCAGGAGCGTGCTGGAAGGAGCCTGCTGACTCCAGCAATGCCATCAGTGCTGGCTGAAGTAAGAGCGAGACAGACATGGTATAGGGTGAATGTTCCTCATGTTGTGAATAGGAACAATTGCTGTGCACAGAAAAGGAGAAAATCTGATGGCAAGTCCAGTCACTGATACATAGAGCCCATACATTGAAATAAGCCAATATCTTCTCTGCTTTGCCAGTTGCTGAAGGCTCAGTGCACACCAGACTCGGCTGCGGCAGTGGCATTGGCAGCAGCTGTGGCGTTCCTGCCTCTGCTCTCCCATCAAAGCCCTGGCTCCTGGAGTCATGCGATGCGGGAAGGGTTTCCATTTTCACTGGATAATCTCCTAAGCCTCCCTGGTGTGGGGAAAACTATTCCGTCAGGAAAGAAATGCAAAGAGCCTGAATGTGTTTCATTACCACCTGTAATTGGAGTTCATGTGGCCAAGCTGTCACCACTGGCAGCACTGTTGGCTGCAAACCCAAAGTGAATCCTCAGAACCCAGTACAGCTGCTGTGGTTAACATGAGGGTCTGTGGACATCTCTGTGGACACAGAAAGGCCAGCTTGCTTTTCAGCCTCTGGGAAGGCTGTTACATTGCCTGAGCTTGAGGAGTGCTCGTGAGCAAACTGGGCTGGGGTAGGTGTAGAATCATAGAATGGTTTGGGTTAGAAGGGAATTCTCAGCCTATCCAGTTCCAACCCCCCTTGCCATGGACAGGGACACCTCCCCCTGGAACACCTCCAGGGATGGGGCAGCCACAGCTTCTCTGGGCAACCTGGGCCAGTACCTCACCACCCACATTGTGAAGAATTTGTTCCTAATGTCTAATCTAAATCTTCTGCTTTCCAATTTAAAGCTGTTCCCCCTCATCCTATCACTCCATACCCTTGTAAAAAGTCCCTCCCCAGCTTTCCTGAAGTCCCTTTCAGTACTGGGAGGCTGCTTTAAGATATCCCGGGAGCCTTCTCTTCTCTAGGCTGAACAACCGCAACTCTCCCAGCCTGTCCTCGTAGCAGAGGTGCTCCAGCCCTCAGATCATCCTCGAAGCCTCCTAGGGACCAAGAGTTCCATATCCTTCTTATGTTGGGGATTCCAGAACTGAACACCAGACTCCAGGGAGGTCTCACAAGAGTGGTGTAGAGAGGGAGAATCACCTCCCTCTACCTGCTGGCCACGCTTCTATCGCTGCAGCCCACGAAACAAAGTTTCCTTCAGTGCAGGGAGAGAAAACCTTCATCCCTTTTGCATCCCCGACCCACCGTGGATGGTCACAGGCTCCAGCCCTCCCATCCAGCTACCACGGGCATCCATCCACCTCTGCGTGCCGCGCCGCCCCGGTCCCGTTCCCATCCACACACCCCCGTGGCCCGGCCGCTGGGAGGCACGGGCGCCCCGGAGGCAGCAGGCACGCTCCTTCGCGGGACTTCAAAGCAGGCTCCTTTGTATGCGAGCGTGTTTGTCCCCCCTTCCCCGGTACGGCTGCTCTGATCGATGTGACATCACCTAGAGACAACGCGGGGGGACCAGACCCTGCCATTGTCCCCGGGCTGGGAGGCGATGTCCGTCTCCTAGGAGGTGGGAGCTGGGGTTCCCAGGCATGCTTTCATCTCCCTGACCTGCCCTGCTGGCGAGAGGGCTCTTCCCAAGGCACCAGCCTGGGGAGACGCGTCCCCACTGCACAGCAGAAGGGACACGAGTGAGAGACAGACAAGCTCACAATGTTTAAAGACATCATTAAACGCCCCCACCCTGGAAGCTTGCACTTGCCAGCTACACCCATCTGTTGCTTTTCATTAAAGACAGCCTGCTCCTCTCCGAGGTGTGCGTGCGTGTGTGTGTGTGTGTGTGTGTGTGTGCTTGGCCCCTCCTCATCACCCTCCATCCCTGCACCCAGGGAGAAGAGGGATAGAAGTGAGCCCACAGCTTACTGGGAGCTACTGGGTTGGGACTGGGAGCCCTCCCAGGCACACGGGTGCAGCCATGTCGGAGTCTATGAGTTATCTGAGAGTGGCAAGGATGAGGTGGCTGTCTTGCTTGGATCCTGCAGAAAGCAGACAGGCATCTGGATTGAGAGCAGCCCTGAAGAGAAGGACTTGGGAGCTGGTGGATGAGAAGTTCAACATGAACTGGCAACGTGTGCTTGCAGCCCAGAAACCAACCGTGTCCAGGGCTGCATCCAGAGCAGTGGGACCAGCAGGGTGAGGGAGGAGATTCTGCCCCTCTGCTCCACTCTGGGGAGACCCCAACTGCAGCCCTGTGTCCAGCTCTGGAGTCCTCAGCACAGGAAGAACAATGGAGCTGTTGGAGTGAGTCCAGAGGAGGCCATGGAGATGATCCAAGTGCTGGAGCACCTCCTGTACAAGGACAAGCAGAGAGTATTGGGATTGTTCATCCTGAAGAAGAGAAGGCTCTGGGGAGCAGCCTCCCAGTACTGAAAGGAGCTCCAGGAAAGCTGGGGAGGGGCTCTTGTTCATGGAGTGCAGGGACAGGATGAGGTGGAATGGTTTTCAGCTGAGAGAGGGAAGATTGAGATGAGATCTTGGGAAGAAATGTTTTGTTGTGAGGGTGGGGAGGCCCTGTCCCAGGTTTCCCAAAGACGTGGTGGCTGCCCCATCCTTGGAGGTATTCAAGGCCAGGCTGGTTGGGCTTTGAGCCCCCCGATCCAGTGGGAGGTGTCCCTGCCCATGGTAGGGAGGGTGGAGCTGGATGGGCTTTGAGGTCCCTTCCTGCCCAAACCATTCTGTGATTCTATGATCTTCCTGGACTGGGAGAGAGAAAGCATCATTAGGAAGAAGATTCTTCCTGGGCAGGGGATGGAGGAAGGTTGAGGAACCCTTTTCTTTCTGCAAAGGCCAAAAATTTGTAGCTGGTCTTTTTTTCATATTTTCTGGGCAGGGGACCTGGGGCCACATCTTAGGCAGTGGCAAGGACCCCTGGATTTCTTGTGCAGTAGCAGAGGTGGGGGAGGCATCGAGGGGCAGTTTCGCACACAGCCTGTACCCCTTTCCTGCCTGATGTGGAGGAAATCCCCTAAATCAAAGATGAGGGGCTGTTCCCTTCACTTTCCACCTTCAGAGAGGCAAATAGAAGGGTGGGATTCAAGATGGAAGAGGACTTTCTCTTTCAGAACCTGGCTGGAAGGGAGGAGCAAGCATCTGCTTGCCTCACAGTCAGGACAAGAGGACACAGCTGTGGTGTGTGCACCTTGGCCCCTGCCAAGGGCAGCCTGCAAGCCACCAGGATGGAGGCAGATTGGCATTTCCATACCTTGGCTCTTTGGAAGGCTGGTCTGCCCCAGCATCTCCCAGCTGTAAGGAGAGACACCAACACCCCAGGCAGTCCCTGGCTCCTCCCGGGGGCACATTGGGGAGGGTCCGATCTCCTCCAGAGGGAAGGGTTCCCAGCATTACAACCAGTCTCAGGTTTGGGTGCAGTGGGAGAGGAGGTGATGAAGCTGGGCTCCCTGGCTCTCTCATGGGCTCCCACCCAGGTCCAGGCTCCCTGTGTTGGTGCAGCTGGTGGCAGGCTCCCTCCAAAGATCAAGGCCAGCTGAACAGAGACATGCAGGAGAGCTCCATCTGACAGCAGTAGCCAAGCAGTCAGGGACCCACTCCTTTGTCACAGCTTTTCTTCTGAGCTCCAGCTTTGGGGCCACCATCCCAGTGAGAGGGACAACACCGACAGGAAAACCAGACGTCCTCCTGTGCTGGACCTTGGGCCCTGCACAGCCCAGCCCTGGCCCTACAGCAGGAGACAACCCAGTGCCCGCCTCGTCTGATAAAACTTTGGAAGGTGACATTTGTCACCCAGGCTGGAGCCAGGCACAAGGGACTCATGCTGTCTGCTTCCAGGAGATGCTGGGTGGTGAAAGGTCCCCACTCACAGGGTGCCCACCTTAACCAGGGTCTGGGCTTTGACAGTCTTTAAGTCAAACATCCCCTTGACACTGGCCATAAACATGTGATGCTCTCAATATAAAGACGTGCTTAGCGATAATGATTGATGCCATCTCCTATGAGCATGAAGGCCTGTGCTGAGGAGAGCACTTGTCGACCCCATGGTCTCTCTCAGAAACTCATGCCAAGGACTGGCAGCTGCTGGAAGCAGCTGGGGTTAAGGCATGGCAGGACTGCTCAGGCTCACACCAGGAGTAGGAAACTCTTCACCATCAGCTGGAAATTTTCCACTTTATCCTGACAGGAGATCTAGCCAAGCTTCCATGGGTGCATCTTCCCTGGGAGGGCTTCATAAAGTGGCCCCCTTTCGCAGCAGCCTGGGGCAGTGAAGGTTTGCACCCACTTGCTGAAGCAGTTTGCCTTCAGAGCCATACAGGGAGCAGGGCGAGGGACAGAAGAGGTGAGCTCTGGCCAAGCGCCACACCCCCTGCACTCCCTGAGTCATGCAGTTGGAGTATCCTGGTGCAGTGCTCTGCCTGATGGGTGGAGGTAGGAACAGCAGTGAGATGCCCTTCCTGGGCAGCAAAGGCCATTCCAGGCAGAAGCTGGATATCTGCATCTTCTGCAGTGATGGAGAAGGCCTCATATTCTGCCATTCACCACCTCTTGGAAGCACAGGACATCCCTGCCTCATTGGAGATAGAACATCTGGAAGACAAATTTCTCAGGGACTGGGCTTGCATCACTCTTCAGGTCTGAAGATGACGCCTAGAACTGGTGTCTCTGGGAGGATCTAGGAAGAAAAGCACCTCTTGCATGATCCGAAGGAGGGAGGTCTGCAGTGAGGTCTCCAACCATGACAGCGCGTGCAGCTCAGCTCTGGGACGGGGCCAACAGGCAGGAAGGGTTTTTATCTAGATCCGTCCTTGGCAGCCCAACACTAGAATGTGGCAATGCCTAGGGCACACTTACCCGATTGATGAGCCTAAAAATGCCTGTTGCTTGCCTCCTCTGCCTCTACGGTGCAGTGGTGCTCAGTGCTACACAGGTAGAAGAAGCTGGGCAAGGTGGCAGGAGCTAAAGTGCTCCTCCAGCCAGTCTCTGCCCATTGGTACAGGCTGCCCAAGCAAGCCCAGGTTGCCCTGGGGACAGTGGGACAGCTTGGGGCCTCTCAGATCTTCCTTATTGCATCCCAGGTCTGCCTTCCTGGAGTACCACGATGCGGTCGCCCTTCACACCCACATGGTGAGCTGGGGCTGTCCCCACACCCAGCAGCTTGTGAGTGGGTTGCCAGACCCCCGGCTGAGCTTGCATCTCACCGAGGCATTTTGCACCTTCTGCCCACCCAGCCAGCCCCTGGGGTGCAGTGGGAACCCATCCACGCTGGAGAGCACAGAGGTCTTGGGATAGAGCTGTTGTGGCCGGTCCTGCATTTACAGAGCAAGAAAAAGTCAATCTACGTTATTTGCTGTTGGGATTAACTGATAGGGGAAGATCTTCTTGGAAAGGACTGGTCTTAATTATCAGCACATTGTTAGCCAGCAAGGTGTCTCCTATGTGAGGAAGCTCTAAGTTGATGCCATCAGTCACTTCTAACAAGGTGGGCTGTAGTTTACCCAGAAGGTTTACAGTTTCTGATGGGTAGTGCAATTCTCTGTGGCGTGAAGAAATTGAACAATTGCTGCTATGTAACATCCTCTGCAGCTGGCAAGAAGAGAGCCAGCACCTGAATGTGGCACTGGAGAGGTTGTTCCATGTGCAAAGTGCAGAAGACAGTGATTCAGGCATTACATCCATGATATATTGCCAGAGCATGGCTGGGTGAACATCTTGCATCCAGCCCAGCATCCAGAGCACGGGATGAGTAAACATTGTTTAATGATGGTGGCCTCACACTGCACAGTCCAGCTGGGGTGGCACGGAGCAGCAGGGAGCCCATGTGTGTTCCCATCTCCTGAAGCCATGGCAGGAGTCTCAGAAGTTGGAACTGTTGCCCTGGGGTCTGCTGCTGCCCTCCTGCCTGCCTCCTCCCCTAGCTCTGCCTGTCCTGACATGCATGGGATGAGGTCTGCTCCCAGGTACAAGTGCACAGGGCCCAGCCAAGCAACTGAGCTCAGCGTTGGGCTCACTGAGAATGGGGACTTTTCATGAGTCTCTTGGAGGAAGAAAGCATTGTGAAACAAAATTTGTGTCCATCCCAGAAGGAAACATTCGGTTATGAAGGGGTAGGGAGCTGTTCTTCAGCGATACAAGTGCAAGAGGAAGCCTGAGTGAGGTGCTTAGGGTTGGACTCTGCTGGTAAAGGCATATGGGAAAGCTGCCAGCCTGATTTCCCATAGCAGCAGCAAGGAACAGAGTCTGAGGATACAGTATGGAGTGGAGTAGACATCAGCCTAGCAGGTCTGGATGAGCTTGTCTGAGTCAGCATGAGCAAGGCCCGTGTTTTGCAAGTCATTGGTCTCCAGGGCAGCAGCAGGTGATGGGAAATACCATGGGACCACGGGTCCTTCCCATCTGGCCAGGCAAGCCAGGGTAAAATCAGATGTCCCATGATGTGCCTCAACATCTGGGCAACTGGCACGGCTACTTGATATTGCAAAGATGCTAAAATTATGAGCTTTATCCTTATGAGTTTGTCCAAAGGCACTGTTGCTGTGACAGAACTGCAGTGAATGGCTGATTTGTGGGCATGTTTTTCTTCTCTTTTTCAAGTTAAGAGAACCTAAGAGAGACCTGGGCTCTGGGAAGAACCTCGGGACCCTGGGATGCTGACACGCCAATCCCCTGAGCCAGAGGGGTTTTGCAGCATTCACTGCCACTGGGACATGTGCTGGGATCTGTCAGTCCCTTCTTTCTGTGCCGTGGGAGGACGTCAGGAAAGCAGGGATTGGGAAAGGGCCTGTGTTTTGCTTGGCTTGAAGGAGGAACCCTTGTAGCAAGGGAAATAAGGGTAGTAAAAATGCATGCTTGGGTAAAGAAAGAGGTGCACGGGCCAAGGAGTTGTTGTCAAGGTGCTGGGGGCCGTGGGAGTCTTCCCTTGGCTTGATTGGGCTTTGATGGAGGAGGAGATGAGTGGCACTGGCAGAACCCAGGCGACTGTGCTGGCAGCGCCCAAGCTGCTTCCCTGGGGGGTGATGATGTCTCTGGGTTGTGATTCCCAGCAGGATTTGGAGCCCTGGCCCTGCCTGCACAGCACGCTCCTCTCCTTCCCTTCTCTCCTCTCCATCTGGTTTCTCCTGAGCTTCTGTTTTGGACCCTTCTGCCTTTTTTGTTCCTCCCTGCCCTGCATCCTGCCCAGCCACTCCTGGAGCAACGAGGGGGGTCAACATGACCCGACACCAGCATCTTGAGCTCTGGTGTCACTGTCCAAGCTCTGGTGTCACTGGCTGCCATTGCCATTCCGTCTCTGCACTTTGGGAGTAAAAAACTCCATACACACATATCCCATGCTGGCTGTCGAACTGCCTTTAAAGGGATTACACATCAATATGCCTGCACCCTGCTCCCCCACCCTCCACCACCATTGTTCTCTCCGAGGCGCTCCTCACTTTGATGCTGATCACTGGCAGCCGTTCAAAACGATGTATTATAAAATCTTCAAAAAAAAAAAACCAACCAACCCAACCTCCAGTTGCCATAACGTAATGCAGATTTTTGTCACCGCTCCACGGCTTCTGCTTTCAATTTCCAGCGAGGGGGAGAGACTCGGTCGCAGTCAGATGGAGACCAGCTCGCATCCCCACTCTGTGGGCCCCCAGGCAAAATCCCTGGAATTTGTTCCTTACTGTTTGAAGGCAAAGCTGAGGGAGGAGAGTGTGGAGCGGGGAGAAGAGGAGGTACCAGTCCCCAGGCAGATGGGCACAAGCCCAAGCTGTGCCCCAGGTGGAAATGGCCGTGCAGCTCTGGAGCTCATCCCAGGCTCAGCACACCTGAGCAGGGATGGGAAAACTCGTGGCAGACTGATTTTCCATGGAGAGGCTAGGGGTTGCCATCCTGCAATATTTTGAGCAGTGATGCACATTCTCAGGCTGGCTTTAGGGTTTTGATACAGTCTGTCTGTCCCACCTTAAACCATGCATCCCACCAAGGGGCTGCGTTTTCTCTCCCTGAGCACCTGTGCTGGGAGCAGCTGAGCATCAGCCTGGAGCAACCTCCAGTTTAGTGGCGGGGAGATCCCTGAAGGCTGCAGGCAGAGCAAGCTGGGATGCCCCAGTGGGACTGAACTTCACAGCTGGGACTTCTGGCCCCAGATGCCTTGGGTGCCTCTGAGAGCCCCTGCCTGCCCTGCGCTGCTGCGCTTGCTGCTGCAGCCTGTGTGGGGCCCTCTGCGAAGAGCAACCTCTGCCAGGTAAAACTTCAGCTCTGACAGCCAAATCGAACCCTTTGCTGCCTGCCCCATGGGCTGCTCTCCTGCCAGAGCTGCACTGCTGGCGTTTGCTGTCACAAGCCAAACAATCTGCTGCTGGGATCAATGCACTCAGGTACTCCAGGACACGGCTCCATGACATTACCTGACCTGTTTGCTTTCTGTCTGTAGTCTCAGAAGGTTTTGCAGCTGCAGAGGTTTGGGAGGGTGCTGGGATAGTATTCCTGAGCATAAAGAGACCTGAGACACTTCTGAAAGTGGTCAAAACCCACCTGATGCAGTTTCCCTTGGAACCTGAAAATCAGGTGGGCTTTCCCCAGGCTTGGAGCCCAAGTATGAGGCTGCTGCATGCTGTCACTACCATGGTAGGAGGGATGGAATGCAGCTCTCCAAGTGAGGCATGCCTCGAATTTTTGGAGAAAAGGAGCTGTTTCTGAATAGTTGAGAAGTTTCCAGGATTTGTCTCACTGTACTATGCGAGCAGGGCTCACTCTGAGGCAGCCAGGGTCAGCTCTTGTCACAGAGCAAAGGGACCTGGCTGTGCCCGTGGCTCGAGTGCACCCTCTGCCACAGCCAGAGTGGATTTGGAGTCAGGCCATCAGGAGCTTCTTGAGCTACAAAGGTTTTCTGAGCGCCAGAAGCAAGGTACCTCTTCTGTGACTTTTCTTTCCGTGGCTGCACCCTGTACCTGAAGGGACTGTGCATGGTAAACAGGGAACCCCCTGGAGCTTCAGGATGTCCTGAGGGGTATTCACTCCTCCTGCCTCCAGAACAGACCTCACTGGACTTCCCAACTGGGAACTGCATCAAATAACTGGAAAACTTGGGCAGATTGGAGAGAATGGGGGAACATTTTAACTTAATTCTTGGAGAACATCCATGCAGAGGCTTTTGTTTTCTCCACTGAGAAATGGTGGCCCAACCTGTAATGTGTGAAGCAGATGCAAGTCATCTTCATACCCAACATCTTCATTTGCAGCGATGCTCTTTGGGTTTTACTGGGCACAACGGCACTGCTGGGTCTCAGAGCTCATGATGATCTTCATCCCAGGAACACTTGGTCAACCCATGGCAGATTAAGCTGTGGATCACTTGTAGACAGTTGAACGGATTTTAAAACATAAATGAAAATGATCCTTCCATCCATTGTGGATGTCAAGCAAGTCCTGACTGGAGCTCCTTATGATCCAGCAATGTCCCTAACCGTCTCCTCTATTCCTTTGGCTGGGGGCTGAGATCTCCAAGGCAGTAGCTGCCTGGATGGTCAGACTGTGCTCTGGATCTCTACCAAGGACCACAGAAAACCACTGGGCCCGGTTTTTCTCCTCCAGCCAGTGCTCCTCCATCCCTCAACTCCCTGCATGTCCTTCAGGTTGCCCTCAGTGCTGATCTTGTGGGTGGGTGCAGAGAGTACAGTTGGGAGGTGGCTGGGTGGAAAGCATCAGCTTCACAGCACCAGCTCTTAGAGTTGTCCTTGCTGTCAAATCCTAAAACGGAGCATTTTTTGGAGAGTTATGAGCCTGTGCAAACAGGGCTTTATAAGGCAGCATCACTAATATGGAGCATAACCTTCCTACCCACAAACATCCTGATACCCTTTCTGGTGTGAGTTTGGCTTTGTAAGCCAAGCCAATCTGATCAGGAAAATCCTGGGGAGAAAACAAACACGGAGCCCCAGGAGGAGACTGGAAGTCGCTTTCCAGAGTCAGAGCAGATGTTGTTTAGTAGACAATGATGCCACAGATGAGCCTTGGCTCACTAATCTGTAAGGACAACCTGGACACAGGGCAGCGGGGGCTTTGTCCCCATGCTCCTGGCTGCCCTGGCCCCACTCTGGCCTTTCTTCCCTTGTCTGCTGCTGGAACAGCCTTCAGGAGCATCAAGAAGATGGGGGAGACCTCCGTGTCACCCTTGCTCACCCCTCCTTCCCCCTTCCTGTGCCGTAAGATGGCATTTCAGGGTCAGCTGTCTTTGTCCTGGTGCTGGTGCCAAAGGTTGTGGAAAGCCCTTTTTCCTGGCTCGGCAATGCCCTGCTCCTCCCAGCCACGACGTCTGCAGCTCCACGCGGGGGGGAGAGGCCGAAGCCCCAGGGAAAGGACTCCTTTCTTAAAAATTTTATTTCCCTTCCACTTCTCAGCGCTGCCGCAGCCATGTCCGTCCCGTACCCCCCCGATAATGAGCTGTTGTCTTGTGCAGCATTGAGAGCTAAGTAAGCATGAAAAATTGGAACAATAAAGAAGTAGTTCTGGGACAGCAAAGCCCCTTGTTTGACAAGGCTAATTCCACACCCCCCCAGCCTCATTTTCTTTCAGCCACCTTCCCCCTCCTTGCTCTTCCTTTATTAAATGAACTGGCTTTTATTGGGGTGGAAGCTGGGTTTCCTTTTCCCCTCTCGCCTCCCCCTCTGTTCACATGTAATTTGGAGAGTTAATCTCCTCAGGCAGGAAATGTTGTTTCTTTCACTCTTTCTCTCCAGCCCTTTCCATTTGGCTCTTTTAATTGGGGCCCAGACCAAGGAAATGGCCACACCACGGAGCCCAAGCAGGAAGAGGGTTGTGTCTGTTGAGGGGCCCTGAGCATCCCTTCCCAACTACCCTTTAGCCAGGGATGAGGGAGTTGTTTGGACACCCTGGCTGGCCCAGGGAAGGCTGGGCTGGAGATGTTGGTTGGCATTTCTGCTTCTTTTCTGGATTCCTCTTCCTGCTTTAGGTCAAGTCACCAAAACATTTCAAGGTGTATCATCACCCAAAACCATCTCCCCCATCTCACAGAATCACAGAATCATTAAGATTGGAAAAGGCCTCTAAGCTCAGACAGTCCAACCATCAGCCCAGACCCAACGTGTCTACTAAACCATCTCCCCAAGTGCCACACCTACACGCTTCTTGAATGCCCCAGGGATGGAGACTCCACCACTGCCTTGGGCATCCTCTGCCAGGGCTTCACCACTCTTTTGGAAAATAAATCTTTCCTAAACCTTCCCCAGTGCAACTTGAGGCCATTGCCTCTCATCCTATCACTTGTTACGCAGGAGAAGTAACTTCTCTCCAGAAGTATGAAGGCACGTGGCCACTGATATTTTCTGTGGAATCTTAGAAAGACGCGATGCCGCAAAACATCATGGAAATTCTCCAGTTTTTTTCTTGATGCTTTTCACCTAGTGTCTTTTAAAGAAAATAATTCAGTTTTAATGAACAATAGAGCACTGGGGTTTTCCCCCCACCCTCTATCTGTCTTTTCTGTGTTGGCTGAAGGAGATTTACAACCAGCCCTGCCACTGGCCGTGAGTCTGCGGGACACGTGGCCTAGCATGGACCTCATCCTGGGCCAGCAAATACAAGATTCTGTGATTGTACCATGAGACCTGATTGCTCAACACTCACTGGATGAGGGTTTGCTTCTGAAAAGACAAGTGAAATCACAATCACTGCTTCACTTAAGGGCTGGACAAGACCATGTTAAGTTTTCTTTTTTCATTGAGAATCCCAGGAAGCCACTGGAAACTCATGGGAGAAGCCTGTCCTGGAGGAGAGCAAAGCTGGGCAGGAATAGGTACTTGGAGCCTGTTGCCTGCAGCAGCCTCTGAAGATGCTGGCTTGGTGAGCACCAGCATGTGCAGGGAAACACAAGGCTGACTGAAAGGCTTGTGACAGGAACAGCCCTGGGCTGCTGCTGCTTGGAGCAGACACCTGCTTCCACCATGCTCTTCAGATTGTGCTGGGGATAAAGCTTCAGGCCACCCTTCACACCTCCTGTACCAGCCCTTGGCTGCTTCCAGCTCCTCTGGAGACCCAGCCAGTGGTGACGAAGCGTGGCTGCTCCCGGGCAGGGCTAGGAGAGGCTGGGCCACCGATGGGCTGGGAAGCTCTGGAGACTCTAGTCTCCTAACCACAGCTTGGCCTGAATGTTATCAGCTCTCTGGCAGCCAAAATCTTTTGGATTGCTCTTTGATGCTGCTCATCCCTGCAGGGAGGCCAATAGTCATGGGGTTCTCTCATCCCTCTGTAGATAACCTCTGGAGGAGGGGATGGGCTGGGGCTGCACATTCGGCAACTGCCATCACCCACCGGACCCCAGGCCAGTGCAGAGGGCACCGGTGGGCACACGGGGGGCCTTATCAGTGGTCTCTGACTTCAGATGGGCAGGAGCAGCTTGGCAGGCAGCACACTTTGGTTCTGCTGTGACCCACAGAGTGCGCAGGCTGATGGCCACAGGGTGCCCTGCTTAAATAGCTGCTGAGAAAAACGGGCTGGCTGAGTGTGCAGCATCCAGCAGAGGAGCCTGGGCTTTCAGAAAAGCAGATGGGTTTTAGGACTGTACAACCAGATCCTTGGCAGGAATAGGTGCTGTCATGGAGAGGGCAAAGCCATATTGGGTAAGCATTCAGGCTCTGGAGCAGGAGTGTGAGGTTGGGTGGCTGAGGACAGGAACGGCTGGAACGGGGTTATCTTCGTTAACCCAGATGTCTCTGGTAGGAGCTGGAGAGAGGAGAGATGTCACCACTGGCAGAGGTAGCCAGGGCCCACAGTCTATCTGCCATCTCTTCTCTCACCTGTTTGGGGACACTCAGTCCGTTGAGGACCTCCATCTCCAGGAAGCTCAGCTCCCACAGAGTGCACAAACAGACTTCTGGAAGACTTTTTAGGCAGTGTGGAAAATCCTGGTCCTCCCCGTGCCCTGTGCAGGGGGAACTCAGGAGCAGTGCCCAGAATTTGAGTGGTGCTGGCTGCGGATCTGGGCATGGGTCATGGCTCATGGACCCAGCCTTGGGGCTGCACGGGAGCTGACTTTGCAGAGACAGGTTGATCTGTGCGTGTAGAAAACGAAGGGCCATAACCTGGCAGTGACACGTAATTCCCTGCACAGAAACGCTATGCCTCACTCTGTTCACCTCCATATCATCTGAGCAGATGTGGCTCCTTTTGGGTAAAGCAAAGCAAACTAAATCCCAGCAGCATCCCCGTGAGTAAGTCAAAATGCCCAGCTCCGCTTCCCACACAGCCTCACCCTCCAGCAGCCCCAGCCCTTCCCCTCCACGTCCCTAAAGCTTGCCCTCCTGGAGCCAGCTCAGAGCGCTTGTGCCAGGCTCGGGGCATGCTGTGGGACGTGGGGAAAGGCAGGATGGGCCCAGGCTGTGGGATCCGGACACGAGTGGGAAGCTGGGCTCTCCAAGCAGCCTCAGCTGCCTCAGGAAAGCTGGGGACAGCCCCAGGGAGAGCTGGGGATAGCCCCAGGGAGCGCTGGAGCCCTGCTCCTGCAGCACCTACAACAGGCTGAGGGCTTGGACCAGAAGTGGGCAGCAGTGGGCTCCCAGGCATGGCACCAGGACAGCTGTCAGGGGCTCGCGGGGTGACACGGGGCTGCTGGGGACAAGCAAGGCCTTTGGAGGCAATCTGCATGCATAATCACAAAATCACGGAATGACCTGAGCTGTAAGAGACCCACAGGGATCACCAAGTCCCACTCCTGCCCCTGCGTAGGGGAGGGCAAGGGGCATGGAAAACTGCTGGCAGGAGCAGATGAAGCCAACCCTGGCTGGGATCAGCACTGCTGAGTATCACTGCTGCAGGGGGACGTTGGGCCTTTCGGTGGGGCGTGAGGGACATGGGACAAGGGATCAGACCCGACTGCCCCGCCCCGGAGGACAGGGAGGAGAGGGTTAATCCGCTCCCCAAGGTCCTGCTCTTACAGAAGAGGATGCCCTGCTCCCAGCTCACCGCCTGCCGCCTTCCCCCTCCCTTCCCTCTGCCCGTCAGAGCTCTGAATGGGGAATTAGTTTTGCCTGCGTTTAGACCTCTTAATTAGCTATTCTTTTTGCTGGGCTGGGGAAGAGGAGGGGCGGGGGGAGCCCCTCCGGCCCCCCCGGCTGAGCCCTGGCCCCGCTCCTGCAACAGCACAAAGGAGCCCAGCAGGCAGAGCCATCGGAGGGCGCTGGGGACGCCAGGACCTGTCAAAGCTTGTTTCCCACCTTCCAGAGCCAACCTTTTCTGTCCCAGCCAGGAGACAGCCTGCCTTAATTGGGCTGAAAATCTAATCATTTGTACCTCCGGGCCTGGGAAGGGGGCAGGGGCGGGAGCGCAGGGCAAGGGCTGGGAGGATGCAGGCGGTGGGAGGGAAGCATGGAATGGGGGAAAGCAGGATGGAGATGCAACAGGAGAGGAGTGACCAAATCCCAGAAGGTGTACAGACTTGTGGAGGAGCTGAGAAGACAGAGGAAATATTGTTTTAAAGAATAAATTAAAAGTCAAAAAAAAAGAAAAAGAAAAAAAACAAATTAAAGTGAGGGACTGAAAGGTGGAAGAGAGAGTCAGTAAAACACACATTAGCCACTTCCCGTGAGCTCCATCTGCCCTGATAACTCGAACCAAGGCTGCTCCTGTGGTCCTTGTGTCTCACCAATACCCAGAGCTTGAGACACTCACCCATCGCAGGCGTCACGGGCGCATGGCCCCGCTCCCATTGCAGCAGCTGCTTCCTGATCACAGCTTTGGCCCCACTCTCCTGCCCCTTGGGTGCTGGAGACTTACCTCTCCCACTTCAAACTAACATGTGCAAGCCTTGCCCAAAGGCGAGGAGCAAGGAAAAACATTCCCAGGGATGGCCACGCGACTTCTGCCATCGCTCACATTTATGGAGCAGTGACTGCTCCAGCAGCTGGGCTCCTGCTTTATTTCAGCTAAAGGTTTCCTGCAGCTCATGCTGTCCGTGTTGCCTTCATCTCAGCCCCCACGGCTTTGCCACCTACCTGGTATGAGCAGACCAGCTTTGCAGAGTGAGGACCAGCACCAGGTCCCTTGCACCTTGCCAGTGTTGCTCCTCTGTGTACATCGCTTACTCTCTTCCTGTTTTTAAACACCTTCACACAGCAGCTGGAAGCTTCCCTGTATACATGCTGACAGAGTATTCAGGCAGTCTTGTAGGGGCAGCAGCAGAGGACAAGCCTGTGAGAAATGCAAGAACCTGCAGGTCATCCAGCTGCTCTCGTCTTTTAGCCCAGATTCTTCGGTACTGGATGTCTTCACCAATATTAGAATCATAGAATGGTTTGGGTTGGAAAGGACCTCAAAGCCCACCCAGTTCCAACCCCCTGCCTCGGGCAGGGACACCTCCCACTGGATCAGGGAGCTGTTAGACTGGACATTAGGAAGAATTTCTTCACTGAGAGAGTGTTCAGGGATTGGAACAGGTTGCCCAGGGAGGTGGTGGAGTCTCCATCCCTGGAGGTGTTTAAAAGATGGGTAGATGAGTTTCTTAGGGATATAGTTTAGTAGGGAGACAGTAACAGCTGGACTGGATGACCTCAGAGGTCTCTTCCAAACTTATGGTTCTATGATTCTACGATTCTAAAGCTCCATCCAACCTGGCCTTGAACACATCCTGGGATGGGGCAGCCACCACTTCTCTGAGCAACCTGTACCAGGGCCTCCCCACTCTCACAGGAAAACATTTCTTCCTAAGATCTCATCTCAATCTCCCCTCTTGCAGCTGAAAACTGTTTCCCCTTGTCCCATCCCTGCACTCCCTGCTTTATTCTCAAACCACACTTGTCTTACTGAGATCACTTGATGTCTCCAAAATGATGCACACAATCCAGAGCGCTGTGTGGGCATGGTTCTCCCACTGGGTTTTGTAGAAAGAAACAGTATTCTCCCCACAGCAGCTCCTCCATGCTTTGGGCCTTTTTTCTCAAGCCAGTGTTTTACTTATTTATCATATTTTTTTTTTCCTGAGGATCTACTGAAAATTGAAACCAAGCCCTAAAGTCAAAGCCTTTATCAGAATTTTATTCATTCTCTTCCCATAGGGGATCCAGACATTCATGCTCATGCAGTGGAGGGTCAAGGAAATCCCCCCGTGTGGAGGCTGTGCACTGTGGCTTTGCCCCATCCTGTGCACCAGTGCCCACGTGCACAGCACCATGGCCAACCCAGGAGCAGGATGGCAGCTGGGCAAACTGGTTTAAGTCATGAGAACCAGTCCCGTGTAATCAAAAGCAGGGAGGTCCAGTCCACACAGTACCTGTTCCCATGCTCCCTGCCCAGTGTCCTAAACCAGCCCAAAGGCACAACAACGAATGTCAGACTGGAGGGTGCAGCTCAGTAAGCACAGAGGCATTGGAGTAACCCCAAACCATGGAGCAATGGACAGGCTGACAAGGCATTGCTGTCTAACACAGCATGGAATTAAACTGGGGACTCCTTGTCAGGGATGCTATAGAGATATAGAGTAAAGGGGTCCAAGACTGCAGACTCCAGCCAAAAGAACCCAGGGCAGAGAGTGACTCCTGAAACTGAGCCCACTGTGGTCCACTGGATGTGAAAAACCTCAGGGTGCAGAAAATAAAACAGAGGGATGGAAAAGAAGAGGGATGAGCGAGTGTGGAGGAAGCCCTGGGGTGTGCAGTGGCAGCCCTGCAGGTGGGCAGCAGCACGGCCTGGGGCACACAGTGCAGTGTGAGGTGGCCCCTGCCGTGCCACAGCCCCCTCGACAGCACTGTGGCACGGCTGTGTCAGCTGCCCTTGGCCACGGTCTCAGCCTTGGCACTGACAGAACATGAGGCAGCAGTTCTGCTCCAGGAGAGCCTCAGAGCTGCTGGTGAGACACCTGCAGAGATTGAGATTTTATTGCTGGGATTTGACAAGAGCAGATGCTCAGGGGTACGACTCCTGGCTGGGTAGGCAGGGAGGGCAATCCAGGGATTTGGCTTGGTGCTCATCCATCCCAAAAGGTCCTCAGTGTGTGAGGAAAGTACAAGAACAAAGGGTTAATGGGTTTGTGAACGGGTTCAGGCACAGAGGGCCAAGAACTGCTAACCTTGCTGCTGCAGCACCTCTGGGCAGGAGAGAAACCCCAGGAGGGTTTCAAGCCTTGGTTTCAGAGAGCTGGTTTGGGAGAGGCTGCTCAGAGGGTGGGGTGATACGCGAGACCCAACAGGTCCCCAAAACTCCAACCACTCTGCAGGATGCCATCCCTTGCACGAGGCATCTACGAATGCCCCAAAGAGCAGCAGAGTGGGTTGCAGCGGGTGCCAGGTCAGCTGAGGTAGCTCCATCCCTGCCAGTGCCGGTGACAAATTGCAGGCAGATAGAGGCAGGAGATCTGCCCTTGTGATATCCTTCCATTTTCCAGTAACCGATGCCTTAGCGATTTCCTGAGCCAGGAGCAGTATGTGTGCCACCCCATGTAACAGCCACCACGGAGTCTGCCCTCGGTGAGTTTCTCTAATCTCTTTTCAAAGCCATGTGTATTTTTGGCCTGCGCAGCATCCTGTGGCAGTGAGGTCCACAATTTAATTACACATCGTGTAGGATAGTAATGCCTTTGGTCTGTGCGGAACCCAGGGCCAGCTTGTTTCATTCATAACTTCTCCCTGTAACCTCAGCTTCCTGATTCCAGTGGAAATTAGTCAGCAAAATGCTGGGACTCCCATGACTGGTGTCCTTTTAGCTGGAGGAGGCTTTGGAGGCACACAGCCAGGGTTGACCTTGGTGGAAAGCACGAGGAGTTTAAGGGCAGCAGGATGCCTGTGCCCAGTGAGGATGAAGAGGCTGGGCTGGGCTGCGCTGGGTGATGCTCTTTACCAACATCCTGCAGTGGGAAGAAGTTCCAGGAGACCCATACAGGGCCAAGGAGAGCAATCTCAAGAGATCTGTGGACACCGGGGTTCCTTGAGCAGCTCGTGTCAGAGGTTGTAAGCATGAAGCTTGAGGCAGGGAGTCTGTAGGAACAGAGCGTTGGACTGAAGTCAGGAAGCAAAGCAGGGTCGCAAGAAGAGAAGTGGAAGAGCCACGGGGGCGCTGGAGCTTGCATGAGAACTGAGCAGAGCTGTAGCAGAGGAAACCTGGAGCACCTCCTCCTGTGTTGCCCTGGACTGGGGCTGCCTTGAAGGCTGACGCAATGGGGATCCTCAGGGGCAGATTAACACTGATGTAGATGCTCAGCTTTAAGTTTGCCACCTAGAGTGTCTGATTTTAATCTCTTGCAAGTGAAGGGGGCACACCAGCTTGCCAGCCTCCAGACCTCTCCAGCCAAGCTGAAAAGCTACAAAACATGAGAGACAAGGTGGTGAACTACAGGATAAGACACTTGCTTGTAGTAGATTATCCCATTCAGCATGTGCACAAACCCTGGCTCCAGCAAAGGCTCCAGCACTGCCAGGCTCCAGCCAGGTCTCAGGCAGCGCTTGGCACCTCCTGGCACAAGAGCAGGAGACAAGGTTAAAGTTTTCTCTTACTGGTGCTATTATCACTTGTAGCTTTTTGCAGAAGTCAAAAGTGCAAGAACATGGAAAGAGCCCTGGTGACGACCAAGCAGTGATGGGACAAGGGCTATGGATATCCAAAGGTGCTGAGAAGCATGACTGTAAGCTGGCTTAGGTAATTCAAGTTGGCTTGAATAATAAGGAACATCCTTTGGCACAAAAGGTCAGTAAATCACTTGCCCTCTGGGCAAAAAATGCCAGCCTCCAGCTGTGACCTGGACCAGCTTCAGGTCCCGGCTTCACATCAGTGTGGAGTTAAGGGGAGGATGCTCTCGTGCAACAAGGACTGCCTTCCTCAGTCTTCTCCAGCAAGGAGCTTCTGTCCTCTTTGTCTGAACCACCCTACCTGCAGATGCCTGCCCTGCCCTGCTGGCACAAGCCCCCAGGTGCAGCATGATGTGAGTGGTCACTTCATACCCCTTCCTCATCTTCACTCTCCAAATCACACATCCCCCCACCCCCCGGCAGCCGGGTGCTGGAGCAGGAATGTCTGGATGGAACTGAATGGAATTTTTTAGATGAATATTTTATAGCTTTTAGGTTAAATGCAGATTCAGAGCAATCAAGATGTGTCCTGAATTTGTATTAAATTAAGCAGTTTCCTCTGGAGAAAAGGAAAAGTCTGGAAGATTCATTCAGACCTCAAAAAAATAAAATAATTTCTATGGATGTTTCTGCCCAGAGTTCAGAGGAAACTCTGCTGAGGAACGGGGTGCTGGGGCTTCCTCTCCTCCTCTGGCCACCACATGAGCGGGTACTGCCCTCATCCATCTCCACATGAGCCCCACAGTTCAGAGGCTATTGAAGGTGCTTTTGGGTTCTTTACCAGTTTTGATGAAGAAATCACTCTTTCTTCTGGTGGACCTCACAGACCAAACAGGACCCAGCCTGGATGGCATAAACAGGAGGGATTTCTCACCTGGGTGGAAAGGCATGGAAGAGCCCATCCTCCCTTTGGAGCAGACATTTCACAGCTCTCCCCGGCTTGATGTTGTTTCTTCCTTCTGCTGCTTCTTTGCTGTTGCCCTCTGAAATGTCCATCAGGATAAAGGTCACATCAAAATGTCATCAGTGCCAACAGCATTTCTCTCACTCTTTGTGGTCCCCTCTGAGGTGGAGAAAAGACCTATGAGCCTCTTGATGCCAATCTGGGTTGTGCAGCATCTTTTGCAAGCGTTTGCATGGGGTGAGCGGGAGCAAAACACCCCAGGTCAGAGCAGTGGCTCCTTCCACCCACAAAGTGTTGCACAGGACAAGAGGGCAAGTGGGAGCCCCCCCCCCCCCCCCCCCCTCAGCTCCACTGCTCATGCATTTGAACTCCTTTGCTGCAAACTTTCCGGCTGGCGGGAATGACTGACAGAGACTGATGGTGTCTCTGCCTGTGTGTAATCCTAGAGCTGCCTGGATTTGGGAAATCTCTTTCATTGCTTTAAAAAAATAAGCAAGTGACTAGACTGAAGGGTCCTGATTAACTGGGGAAAACTGGACAAAATGCAAACCTCTTCTCAGGTTCTTACCCCTGTGAGCTGTGCTGAGCATCCCAGGGGAGAGTGGTGAAGCCCAGCTCAGGCTGCAGCAAGGAGGAACAGCCCAAGCCCCAGGGACAGCCAAATCCTGACCACTTCACAGCCATATGAACAGGTCCTGAATGCAGAGCACCCAGGTTGGGAGGGAACTTTGGCTGAGGAGCACTTTGTAGACACTGGGATGAGCTGATGGTCCTGCAAGCCCTCCCCTGCCTGCTCCTGTGTGGGGATGCTCATGCCCTCCACTCACACAGCAACAGCTGTTTTCTCTTGGGCATCGTGCTCCTCGGGGTCGGAAGGGAGAGCTACAACTGGTCAGAGATGACGTTATTATACTGAATTATTATTCACAGACAGGCTTTTTCAAACAGGAGTTGACGGAGGATTTGGCACCCAACCCCTGACTCTGCCTGCTCCCTTCCCATGGGGTCCCTGAGTCACCCAGCCCCTTGTTTATCTCCCTGCATCTCCACAGCATCTTAGGGACAAGAAAAGCTTGAATTGAATCAAGAGAAAATAAACACGTTGGCAGAACACAGCTGAGAGAAATCTGCACAGGTGCAAAAGAAAGTCCCTCCAAGGGGGTGACCAAAGCCTGCAGAAATCTGTAAAGCTGTAGTTCCTGTGGGCTTTGAACGAGGTAGCAGGGTTTCCAGCCCGTGCCCAGGCAAGCTGGGATGCTGCTCTGTGTCTTGTCAAACATAGAACCTTGTCTTCTGTGGCTGAAACACATTGGCAAGACAAAACAAACTTGTCCCTTCCACAGCCAGTGCGGAGCCAACTCTGCTTGTGCTGTGGGGTAGGATGATTGGAGGGAGAGGTGGATGAAAGAGCTCCACAGCAGAAGTGTCTTTCTCAGGAAAAGCACAAGACCACATGCTGACATCGGATCCCATTTTCCATCCTCTGCCCACCCATGCCTCTTGCTGCGTTCCATTAGCATCTCTTGGACAGAGACCCATGTTACTGCAGTGAGAAATGTCCCTCCTGGAGCTACATGAAACAGGAGAAAGCAAACCCATGGATCTTCTCTCTGATTGATCCTTGCCCCTTGTAGTACAGGAAAAATACCAGGCTTTGGCAGTGCTAAACTTTACACATATGCTCCTAGGGTTGCTCTGGCTATCATGGACCTTGGCTTAATGGGCAATGGGTCCAGCTCCTCAAAGACACTGATGTTCCCTGACTCCTGGTGGTTTAAACTGTCTGACCCTCCTAGCTTCACTCTCCTCTGATACTCACGGTCTGCTAGAGGTGGTGAGTGGTAGCAGGAAGAGATGCCTCTTCGGTGTGGAATGTCTGGGATGTAGCTCCTCAAGTCTGGTGACCAGGTCAGGATGGCTCTCTAAGAAAGACCCAGCAAAGGCTGTGCAGGTGTGTGAACTTGGAGCAAGGTACTCGGAGACCCCACTGTGGAGAGGGGCATGAGCTGACTGCTGGGTTAGCTGGGAAGAGAGTCCCATGGGCACGGCAGCACCACAGCATGGTTTTGGGAGCAAATCTTCCTCCTGAGGCCACCCGCTGGGCCAACTCTTGAAGATTAAGAAATCAAAGAAGATAAATAATCCTTGAAGATTATAAAACCTTGAAGATAAAGAAAAACAAGAAGATGAAAAAAAATCATCCATGCACATTTGCCTTCAATGCAACTCTCACAACACAGCCCCTTTGCCAGGAGAAGATGATGTGTACTTGGGGTGCCAGACTGGGAAGAAGAGCTGGGATGCAGTGTGGTAGGTCACCCATATCCCTTGGAAACTCAGCACAGAGGTGTCCTGGGGTAGCGGTGCATGAGCTGATGCAGCACCAATTCAGCCTCTCTGGAGCTGAGTGTGGATGACTGAACCTCCCCAGTACTCTCAATGAGCCCTGGGGGTCAGCCTTCAGCTCTGAGCCGTGTCCCAGCTGCCACCTCAGATGGAGCTCCCGTGGGAGTATCACACAGCAGTTACAGCCAGAACTTGTAGTTCCTGGGACAACTGGGATCCAACTTCCTTTTGGGAAGGAGAGCTTGAGCCAGGACTTGGGGCAGGTTAGAAGAGGCAATGTGTTCTCCAGCAATGTTTCACAGAATGTCCTGAGCTGGAAGGGACCCCAAAGGACCATCGAGTCCAGCTCCTGTCCCTGCACAGGACAACCCCAACATTCACCCCGTGGGGCTGAGGGCCACAGCCAGATGCTTCTGGAATATTGTCAGGCTGTGACTGCTTCCCTGGGGAGCTGTTCCAGGGCTCCACCACCCTCTGCTCTGGGGGAAGAACCTTCTCCTGATGTCCAACCTAACCCTCCCCTGGCACAGCTTCCTGCCATTCCCTCGGCTACTCAGTTTTGCTGGGGATGGATGTTTGCAAGAGATGCATTGTGATTGGGCTGGGCAAGGGCTGTAGCTGGATCATGGGTCTGGTTGCAGTTGGAGGACATTCCTCACAGCAGTGTTGGGCTATGGCTGGATGCATCGTGCACTGCAGCTTCTCCTCTCCACCTGCATGGCAAATGCTCCCATTGCCAGCTGTGAGGTTTTCCAGTGTGGCACAGGGCTTGCCAAAGCAAAAAAGGGAAGGACTGGCAAATTCAGCCAAGTGTTGTGTCACCAGGTTTTTCCTGGGGCTGGTCATTTGGGTTTGGTTTACACTGGCAGCAATGTATTTTCCCTGGAGAGTGGCTCAGGAGTCCCTGAGCTAGAGTTGCTCCCTGGTGGGCCACATCCCCGAGGTGGGTTCTATCCCTTTTATTCTGGACCTTTTCCAAAATGAGCTGCCCTGAGCAGTTCTCTCTGCCTTGGACCAGTGTTGACAGCAACCCCAGGTACAACGTGACCTGGCAGCATTGCTCTGTGTCAACAGACATGGTGACAGATGTATTCCAAGCAGGTAGACATCTCAGAATTCCATGTTGTTGTTCTTTAACATTGGCAACTGCCCAGGGGTCATTCCTGGTCTCTCCACCAAGGAGTGTTCCTGCGGGTCTCCCGGGAAAGGAGAGCTCACCCTGGTTTGATTTCAAGGACTCCATCCTGACATCCCAGCTTCTGCAGAGCCCTTGGGCTATGCAGTTGGTGCTGTGGGCTGGAGGAAGGTCAGGAAAATCAAAATGCTCCACTAGGGACTTTCCTTCTGCAGATTCCCATACTGGAGAGCGAGATCTCCTGCCTATGAGCACTGGACCACAACAATTGATGCATGTGAATATTTACAGGGCAAATGACAACAAAAGTGCCAATGGCTGCAATGCAACAACCCTCCTCCTTCCTTCCTGCAGGGCCTGTGGAGCTGTGCAGAGGACACCAGCCCATTCCAATACATTCCATCAGCTGGCAAGTGTTTTACTCACTATGAAGGAATTGAGACCAACCAAACCTTTTGCTCAGTGCAGCCTTCTCCACCACCGTGGGCATCACACCTGCCCCAGCTGTAAGGGAAGAGGGAGGAAACCACCCCTCCCTTGGGCTTCTTCACACATAATGGCAATAGTGTAGTTTTTTTGGAAGCATTTAGGACATCCAGCGCTCCTGGAAAGGCATCAGACTTTGGGCAGACTATTAACTGGAACCAGTAGAGCAATTGCTGGGCTCGCAGGGACAGCAGGGAAACAGGGGACTGGAGTCAGTGGCACTGGATACAGGATATCAAGGTGCTGCAGCCAGCACTCAGCAAGGGCATCCGCACTGCATTCCAGGCATCTGAATTCCAGGCATCTGATGAGGACTGTAAGGCAGAGCTGCACATAAAACAGGAAGATGCAGGGCTAGGCATATGACAGGAAATCCATTTGGATCATGAACGGGTGAGGCAGAGAGAGACGGAGCATAACACCATGGTGCCAAGACAGAAAATGTTACAAGGACCTTGAAAAGCAGATGATGAGGACAAAAAAGGATGTCAGGAAGCTCTTAACAGCAAACAGACTCGTACTTGGTATAGAGAAAATGTACTTCATCCCCTCCCTGGAGCTTCAGGAGTATTTCTTCTTTCCCATCAGCTCTTTGGCACATCAGAACTTAGTGTGGGTTAAGTGTGAGGTGATGCTGAGCCCCCAGCAGCATCACTGTGAGGTCTCACCATGATGCTGCCTGCTCAGCTTCTCAGAGGAGACCTGTGCCAGGTGCTCAGGAGTGGCCTCACCGCGCAGTCAAGGGGGATTTCTCAGGGCTGGTGGCTCACGGCTGCGGAAGAGAGAGCTCGGGGGGAACAGGGCACCAACCAACCCTGCACAGATTTAAGCCCCTGAAACAGAAGGTGGCTGGGACCACCTTTCTTCCCATTCCATTTCTCTTCCCATCCTGTTCCTGATGGGATGGGAAGAGAAACCTGTGTGCTGGTGAATAACTTCATTAATAATGGGGCTACTAAACTGCTTACAGAAATTAAACTTTCACAGATCTAAAACAGAAACGAGATACACTGTGTGTGCTTGTGTGTCCCCGTGTCCCTTCATTTGACACTTATGGTGACATTTTTGCCCCAAGGGAATCTGGCCAACTGGAGACCTGAGCCCTGCTGGAGCTCAGCTGGGCAGAGGTGGGTGCCGAGTCACAGCCAGACCCAGGCAGATGCTGGGCTTTGCTGTCTCCCTCGCCTTCAGCAGGGTTTGGGGCCGGCCAGCCGCTCGCAGCCTGCAGGGAACCAACAAGCCCATGAGCTGCGGTGGGAGGCTGCTCCGTGGACCCTTGCCAACCACTTGCCATGGCATACTTTGGGAACCGCTCCTTCAGACACATTGACGAGAGCAGGGTAATGTATTTCTACTGGAAAATAAACATATCTCTAATGAAAACCTGGTGCACTATCATTTAGTCCTCTTATTTTTTTCAGTTCCCTAATGAAAATTATGGTTTTGTCTTGTCAGGCCCAAGCCTTTCCCCATACTTGCCATGCCAGCCCATCAGCATTATTCCTCAAGCATAAAGAGAGCCTGGGAAACTCAAACAAACAAATAGAAAGAAACAGAAAACCCACAAGGAGACAAAGGACATTTAGGTAGGAGCCAGGTTTTCTCCTCTCTCCTCTCCTCTCCTCTCCTCTCCTCTCCTCTCCTCTCCTCTCCTCTCCTCTCCTCCCTCTCCTCTCCTCTCCTCTCCTCTCCTCTCCTCTCCTCTCCTCTCCTCTCCTCTCCTCTCCTCTCCTCTCCTCTCCTCTCCTCTCCTCTCCTCTCCTCTCCTCTCCTCTCCTCTCCTCTCCTCTCCTCTCCTCTCCTCTCCTCTCCTCTCCTCTCCTCTCCTCTCTCCTCTCCTCTTTCTAGGTTTCAAAGCATGGGGTCCTGCTGTCCTGGATAGGCCAGGAGGCTTTTTTATGGTTTAAGGTGTGGACTGGAAGCTTTTGTACATACAACCGAAGGAACAGGAATGGCTTTATAACACAGATAATTTTGTTCTCTATCTTTATCCCCGGCTGCGAGTTAAATTATTGTGCCTGAAACAAGCTAAAAGATAAAAACATTGTAAGTTGAATAACTGTGTTGCTAAGACAGTTCCAGTGGTGTTTTGCTGCTACCAGGAATTTACTTGCTTATGGAGCCTTCCAGTAAAAACAGAGTCAGCACCACCTAAGTCTCAAATGTGCAGTAGAAATATCCTTTTTCTTCTGTCATAAATTTTTTCAGGTCTTCTTTAGGGCATCAGATAAGAGAAAGAAGCAACATATAAGCTGTTTGCAAGTATTTTAGCCTTCACAAGGTGCCTTCAACATCATGTCTTTCGTCTGAGATGGTGGAATTATTTTGATAAAGCTTTTCTGTACATGATATGCACCATTCCCAACTTTAAATCCTTTAATTAAAGGCTAGACTGTGAGTTGGGCTGTGTGCTCGCAGAGAGGGCAGAGGGAAGGTAATTGAATGTTCATACATATACACTCACTGCTCAGCCCCTCAGCCCATGTGTGCAGCCATAAAAAGGATTTTGCCCCGGTGCCTCTGGTCCCGGAGAGAAGAGAATGGGAAGGGGCTGGAGAAGGAGCCCTTGGTGTGCAGGCAGAGCTAAGCATTACATTTCCTGCCCAGCGGCTTGTCTTTATTCCTCCTGCCCCTTGAAAATTCAGAACCTCGAATGAAATACTGCCCACCGACTGGCACGAGAGCAGGGTGGTGGGCCCATCGTGGGCTCCCTGCTGGAAATGCTGGGAGGAACTTCCAAACGCCCTACATCCCCACTGCCCCTGGGATGTGCCAAACACCATTTTCCAGGGATTTTGCCTCCAAAAGGGGAAACCTTCATCAACCCACCCTGGAGAGTGTCTGCTCTCCCCCGGGGGACCAGCCGAATTGACGTGAGTGCACCCAGAGCAAAGCCATCTTATCCTGGCGCGGGATGATTAAGAAGCGTGTTTATGAAGTCCAGGAGACAGCTGAAGGAATTAAGTTACTTGAGTGCTTTGGGATCCTTCAGGATGAAAAAGTCTGTATACATGTCGGATTTTATTATTACAATTACAGTCAGATGTTAATCCCCTCATCGGGATTTACGGAGGCAGCAGCTCCAGCAGCAGTACATCTCGCTGAGTAATTGCCCCGTTCCTGACTCTTGGGTGTCTCTGCCCTGAGCTGTTTCTCGTTACTGTGCACTGTCTCGTACGCTGCCGAGACCGTGTTCTCCCACCCTGCCGCGAGCGAAGGCAGAGTACGTGGCTGCCTGCTCACCGAGGCCAACTTCAGCTCAAGCACCACATGTGGGTTGGGGTCAGGAAATCAGTAATGAGGATGTTTTACTGATAATACTGAGAGATAACTGTTAGCATCTCTTTTGCAAATGGTTTTGAGAGCTGAAAGTAAAGGAGCTTGGGCACGGTATTGTTTCACTCTAATTGCAGAGTGTGTGTGAGCCAAAGGAGTGGAGAAAAGCTCAGAGTTCAGCAAACCAAGCTGGGATCATGAGAGCAGAAACACATAGCAAGGGAAGAAAGGCCGGGTACATTTAAATAATGTGCTTTAACCCTGTGCACTGTAAATAACTGGGGTGCACCGTGACTGGAGCCAGTGCATGGTAGCTTCGTCTCCCTGAAATCAAAGGGGTGCACTGACTTTATGCAGACTCAGGGCTGGATATCCAGCCTCTCCATTTAGGGAGGGGTTTGTTTTCTTTTCCTGTTTAAACCCAATATTTGGCATCTCTGGGATGGTGAAGAGACAGAAACCTGAAGGAAATGCTCCATTCACCAGTTTGCTGAGCAGAGCCAGCTACGCTTGTGCCCAGCCTGCACTGGTGGGTCACACCTGGCTTGGTGGGTCATAAGCACATCACAATGAGAAATTGGTCCCACGATCTGCCTCGCTGCCTCCGCGCCCTGCTTCGGCCCCAGTGGGCAGCTGGTTATCTCATGCCTTTGGGAGGGGGTGACTGGCATGGGCAGGAATGTTCTTACACACTGTCAGCCTGGAGGAACCAGCTGTGTGTCCAATTTCTGGACATAGTACAAGTGTGAGCTCAGTGCCGAGCAATGTGGAGGTAAAGGAGGTGAGAAGGGTTTGGGGTTTCGCTGTGTGGGCACACACCAGCCTCCCACCCTCTGTGCCGCAAAGGCTGGGGGACCAGCTCTCCACCAAGAGATTCAGCCCCACGCTGCTGAGAAGAGGGCGAAGAAAGGGTCACTGATTCAGCCCGGCTTGCTATCCCCCCGCGTCGTGCTGAGGGATGCAGGGACGCTTTCTCATCCTGGGAGCGATGCTCCTGGACGGCTGCAGCCTCTCTTGCAGACGGTGCTGAGATGCTGGGGTGCACCTGCTGGCTTTGCTCTGCCGTGCTGCCCCAGGGACCTGCCCGGCAGGGGCTGCTGGGACATGGAGCCCTACTCGTATCTGCGCTGGAAGCGGGCGTTGAAAGTGACAGCGGCTTTTGTGGAGAAGCAGAAACGGTTGCGGGGCAGAGGAGCGGTTGCGGGAAGCAGAGGCAGGGCGAGAGCCCAGCTCCCAGAGGCTGTGCCGGACAGAGGATAGCCGGGGCAGGGAACGGCTCCGATGCTGCGAACCCCGCGCCGCCCCCGCCGCTCCTGCAGCCCTCGCTCGCCCCGCGCCCCAGCGGGCGGCGCCAGGACCCCGCGGCGCGCGGGCGCGGCTGTCGCTGAGCGCGCGGCGAAAGTGACAGCGGGGGCGGGGCGGCGCGCGCCGGGCGCGTATTTAACTTGGGCGGCGGGCGGCGGCGCGGCAGAGCGCGGCGGGCGGCGGCGGGGCGCGGGGCCGGGCCGGGGCGAGCTCTGCCGAACCGCACCGCACCGAGCGGAGCCGAGCTCAGCCGAATGGACCCGACCCGAGCAGAGCCGAGTGGAGCCTAGCGAAGGCGAAGCGCGCCGAGCCGAGCCGAGCCGAGCCGGACGCCAGCCGAGCCGAACGCCAGCCGAGCGGGCGAGGCGCGGAGCCGCGGGTGGATGCGCTGAGCGCGGCGGGGCGTCCCGGGACCCCGGAGCACCAGCGGAGGCGGCAGCAGCGGCACCAGCAGAGGCAGCAGCATGGGTCGCCGGGCGTGCTGAGCGGCGGCCGAGCCCGCCCCCCTCATCCCCGCCGCTGAGGAGCCGCCGGGAGAGACCCCCGCCCGCCGCCGAGGATGTCCCGAGGCCGCCCCCGCCGCTCGCCATGAGGAGCCCGGCCGGGCTGCGGGCGCTGCCGGCCGCCGCCTGAGCCCCGCGCCCGGTGCCCTCCCCGCCCCGCCATAAAGGAGCGTTTCATCCGCCGGGCTCCGGTCTCACGCCAAACGCTGTCACAGCGTCTAGACAGGCTGTCGTGGGGCTCGGCCCCGCTGTCACCATGGCGATGGCGGCGGGTCCGCTGTGAATTTTGGGGGGGAGCGAGCGAGAGCGGCGGCGGAGGAGAAGAAGGAGGAGGAGGAGAAGAAGAAGAAAAAGAAGGAGAAGGAGGAGGAAAAGAAGAAGGAGGAGGAGGAGGAAGAAGGAGGAGGAGTAAAAGGAGGAGGAAGGCTCGGGCTCCCGCGGGGGAGGCGCGGACCCCCCGGCCGCGGCTGGAGCCGCCCCGGCGCGGAGCTCCGGGGAGCCGCGGCCGCGGGACAAGCATCAGATGCGACTGTCACACAGCGCCCGCAGCGCTATTTAAAGCAACGGGGCCCGGCGGACTCGCGTCTCTGCCTATTTATGCGCCGCCGGCAGCGGCCCGGCGCCGGGCAGCGTTGGTAGCCCGGCGGGCGGGGCTGGTAGCCCGGAGCATGAGCGCGATGCGGGCGCTGCTGCTCTGCTCGTGCCTGGCGTTGCTGCCGGGCCGGGTGGGCGGGCAGCCCTTCCTGCGGCTGCGCCCCTCGCCCAGCGACAACCTGCCCGTCAAGGACATCGTAGAGCACCCGGACCCCGAGTACGACCCGAAGGAGCAGGACCTGGACGAGAGGGCTCTGCGCAAGAAGCTGGGCAGCCACTTCGACCCGGGCTTCATGGCCGTGGCGGCGCCGGGGAATGCCTCGGGGGGCACCTCGGGGGTGCCGGGGCCGGTGCCTGCGGAGCTGCGGCGCCTGGAGCCGGGGCCAAGGCTGCGGCTGGGCAGGAAGGCGCGGCGCAAGGTGCTGCAGTGGCTGTGGGCGCACACGCGCTGCCCCGTGCTCTACGCTTGGAAGGACCTGGGCGTGCGCTTCTGGCCGCGCTACATCAAGGAGGGCACCTGCCTGGCCGAGCGCTCCTGCTCGCTGCCCGAGGGGATGTTCTGCAAGCCCGTGCGCTCCGTCACCAAGACGTTCCTGCGCTGGCACTGCCAAGGATGGTCCAGCCAGAAGTACTGCACTTGGATCCCCGTGCAGTACCCGCTCATCGCGGAGTGCAAATGCTCCTGCTAGCCCCGAGCCCCGCTCCACTCGCCTCTGCTAGCCCCGAGCCCCGCCGCGCTCGCCCGTCGTAGCCCGGAGCCGCGTCTCACTCGCCCCGAGCCCTCCTCACCCACCCGTGGTAGCCCCGAGCCCCTCCGCACTCGCCCCACCGCACCCGCCCCGCATTCGCCCTGCACTCGCCCCGCGGCACCCGCCCGCCTTCGGGGGTGATTTTCGCTCTTTCGGACTTCTTTTAACGTTATTTTATTCAAAAAGGGGACAAGCGAACCCAGGAACTGCAGGGCAGGCCAAAGGCACAGTAAAGCACTACAATCAGATGTCTATTTTTATACGTATATAGCCTCTAACAAAGGGAATAAAAAGTAAAAAAGGGGGAAAAAAAGAAAAAAAACACTACCAGCAGTGTAAATAGAGAGATTTTAAAGGAAAGGGGGGAAATCGCAGCTGTTTTTTATTATTATTATAATTATTGTTATTATTATTATTTTAAAGACATAGGACCACATTTTAAACCCGTCCCCACAGAACCTGAGCGCTTTCCTGCTGGAGGAAAGAGCAGAAATTTCCTGTAAAGATGATTTTATGAGAAGTAGAAGGGGGAGGGGGGTAAAAAAACCAAGAGAAGAACGGCAGCATCCCCGAAGACGGTTGATTCTCTGAGCTGTATTTGTCTTTTTTCAGCCCTTGTCACTGATGTTTGAATTAATTTGCCAAGCTCTAGGGTGTTTGGTTTTTTTAAGTGTATAACGATTAATTAAGGAGGAAATTTTAAAGAAAAGTACAAATCTATGAAGGAGTGGAATCTTTTTGATGCGTGGGAATACATATAGTTGTGTAGAGATGTTAAAGGAAATTTTCTCTGTACAGTTTATTTATTTTTAACGTTTGTGTATAGGAAAAAAAAAAAGCTAGAGATTATGCCAGAAACTATTGGAAATGTTTACTTGAATATTCCTTTTAAAACATATCAATGTAAATATGAGCTATCTCCGATCAAAACATTTTTAGCAATAAACTCTATCTTTGAAGAAAAACCCCACGCTGCACCCCAGCTCTCTTGGAGCCCGTCGGAGATGGGAATTCTTGCTCGGAGCAGGTGATGAGTAAAGGGCTTTGGCTGGGCCACGCTGGTGTTGATCGTGAGACGCTACGGTTGGTAGCACTCCACCGCTTTACACCTCTCTGGGGTCCTGCTCTGGGTTTCCTTCGCATGTAGAACCTACTGGGGAGGAAAAAAAGCTGGGAAAGAAGTGACTCTAGGATAACAGAGCTGTGATATCCTGGACAGGAGGTGGCATCTGAAGTCCTTGGGAGAGTCCTGCTTCGTGTCCCTCATGCTCTGTGGCTCTTGGATTCGGCTCTCCTGCTGGCAGAGGAAGCAGTGGAGGTTGCCGCCCCGGCCACCAAAGCGCCTGGCACAGTTCAGCAGCACCATGTGTGTCAGAACAAATGGCTTTTTTCCCAGCTGCCGCCACCAGCACAGGAGGGAAGGATGGAAAGGAGCCCTGTGCCCAGCCCCGCTGCCGCCACGGAGCCCAGGGCTGGCATCTGTCCCCTGCAGTGCAGCCGGGTGCGTGCTGGGGTCAGGCACGGCTCCTGCCAGGGCCTTGCCTGCCCTCCACTTGCCACCCTCATGGGCTGAGCCTGTGGGACCTCCTGCTTGCCTTCTGGAGCTCACGGAGCCTGGGTGAGGGAGAGACGGGAGGGCTCTGCATGGGTAGGCTGTCAGCAGCTGGCTGGGGACAAGCCCAGCACTGGTGAGCAGGGGCACTGGCAGTGCAAGAGATGTCTATCTGTCTGTCACAGCGCTTGGAGTGGGGCCCTGACAGGCTGCCAGGCCGTCCCCTGATGTGCTCTGCGTGGGCTGCCGGTGCTGGAGGGGAAGGTCTGGCTGTTCCCTCCGGTGTCTGAAATGGGCCGGCATCCCTGAGGAACAAACTGCTACCCAAGGCCTTTGCCAACGAAGAGCCGTGCTCCGCCAACCCATCTACAGAGCTGCCGGCAGATTCATCCCCTCCAACTCAGCCAGGAGATCCTATCCCCTTGAGCTTGGCATGCAGCAGAGTAGAGCACCAGGACACCCAGCCCGTGGGAAGGACCAGGACCCTGCAAGGAGTCTGGCTCACATCCCTCTGCTTTCCTCCAAGGGGTTCGCAGTCTGGCGAGCCCCGAGCCCAGAGGTCGTGCAGAGAGAGAGAGAGGCCAAAACAAGGAGAGGGCTTTTCTAACGGGCACTGTGGGAACAAGTCAAGAGGGACAGTGACACCCAGCAGCTGGTGTCCCTGCAGAGCCCTGACCCATGAGCTCAGCCAGGCTGGTCTTTCCACATGTATGTTGGTGAGGGACCATGGAAGGGAGGGTACATGGAAGGCAGGGTGGAAAAGAGCCCTTGGTGAAAACAATGTGCAAAACATCAGGGGCATTTGGGAGAGGAAGGGGAAAACTCGTTTTGCAAGAGGAACAACATCTGTGGTGTGGGGGCCGAACATCTGTAGGAGGGAGCATGGGGGGAGGGCATTCTGGGAAAATATTTCTGACATAATCCCAACAGTATCTGGTGTGTTGGGATTTGGTTACAAATGGCCCTCTAACGTCTTTGTGCGTTTTGTTCTGCTGGTTCCAGGGGCACACAGAGACCCCTGCTTTGTGCTAACCTGGGAAATAAACCATTCGCTGGGCTCAATGGCTGAGTTCAGTTGTGCGGGGAAGGGGGGTGGGAACGGGGAAGGCGAGATTTGTGTGAACTCCAGTGAAAACCAGCCTAAAAGCCTCCTTGCCATGTGCTGCAGGGAGGAGGGGGACTGCCTGCATCTCTGGGGAGAACTCAGTGGTCCCGCTTGAGATGACGGCTTGTCTGGAGACAAAAGCATGAGAGCTGAGAGTTGAGGTGCTCAGTGTGGGCAGGGGCTGGGAAGTAGAGGGCAGCCCTGTGGCATGGGTGCCGGCTTGCTGAGCCCTGCCTTGCCAACCTGCTGGCTGTGATGCCGTCACCCCGTGCTGATGCGTGGTCACCTCGTGCTGAGGAGCCTCCTGCTTGGCTGCCCCAGGATGCAACGAGTCAGACATGCGCAGGGCAGGCCGAGGGCGTGATGGCTCTCCTCGCCTCGGCTGAGGGGCCTCAGAGGAGCGGAAGACAAAGGGGAACAAGCTTGGCTCTTTGGTGCAGTTATTTCATTGTCTCCCCAAGCTGCTTGTGATTAAGGGACAAACTTGGGGGGGAAAGGGGGCAGAACAGGCAGAATTGGCAGAGCCTCGAGATTTGGTGGGTGCCAGCTTCTGAAGACATGGGTCTTGCCCTCTGCACTCTGGGCTTGTGGGTAGGGCCAGAGCACCGAGGGTGGGTGGCATCCTCTAGGTTGGGTCACGTTTGCCATCACATTGGCAAGAGATGCGCTCGGCTGCGGGCACACATCAACAGGCCTGTGCGTGCCCACTCCTGGGCACCAGCTGGTCCCCCTAGCTACCCTTTATTTGAGGGGGACCACGACCATGCCTTGCGCAGCCACAGTGAGCCACATGCTTTGCAGTCTCCCTTCTTTGCGATGAGCCTGGACTTAAGCAGAAGGTGGATAGTAGAAGGATCAGCTGTTTAACCCCTCCTTCCTTCGAGCAGGCCAGAATGCACATGGTGGAGGAGGTTCCATGGGACCTGATGGCTGCCCCATGCACTGCAGGCACACATCCACTGGTGTGACTGGGAGATGAAGGTGGCTTTTGTCTACACAGCTCACCTGCTTTGACAACACGTGTTACGCTGGGGCAGCTGCTTTGGCTGGACATCTTCCTGGTAGTCCCTACAAAGCCCAGCTTGGAGCAGAGAGCCTCTCTCATGTCCACAGAGGTCTCCACCTCTTCCTTCTGCATGTCAAGGCATTCTGTCACCTGTGAACTACTCTCCCATGCACAACCCCGGGATTTAGATGATCTTGTTTGTCTTGGGAGACAGTGCGAGTCTTCAGACATTTGATTCAGTGATACAGAGGCACTTTTCCATTTGCCTTTCACCTCCCAGTTTGGTTTTGATAACAGCAGCAGGTTGATTCACTTGTCTTCACTGCTGAAGGGTATTTCATTCCCAGTTTTCCATGCCATCTCATTCCATTTAGCTCAGGTCCCCTCAGCTAAGGCAGATCTCCAGGAATAGTTTCTGTTGGCGTGCCGGCTCTGCCAGGGTGACCCAGATTCACAGGGCCAGAGCTCGCAGAGGTCATTAGACCTCTTGAGGCAGCTCTTGAGATATCTGACCAGGCCCGGGTGATGATCTAAGCCTATCATCATTCCTCGAAAGGCAGTCAAATGGTCTGGAAACAGTAACTGCGCTCCTCAAACTTTCAAGCTCAGGCTAACCTGGGACTTTCCTCAATGTGCAAAATTGTGTTAATTTCCTCCAGAATAAGCATTTGCTGTCACTTGACTTCACAGTCTGACATGGCCACGAGGAGCGGGTGGGGAAAGCCAGTCTCCTTGCACACCCTGCGTGGTGCATTGCAGGTCCCTGGTGAGCCCTTCCTGCTGACCACTACTGGCTAGGAGCTCCAGGTGAGTTGGACCTGCTCCCTCTAGATACCCTCAGCTCCTTGTTCATCACCACAATGGAAAACATGCAGCAACGCTGAGATTAACAGCACCAGAACAGGTCAGGTGGACGGTGCAGGAATGCCTCCTGGGGTGGGCAGAGATGGTCAAGAGTCTCACTATCTCCACAGGGCTGCTTGGTGCAAGGGGGGATATGTCTCTGTGAGGAATAAACCCAACCACAGTTGCTGCTCAGTGGGGCTGGGCCCTGAGCACTCACCAACATGCATGTGAGGAGATGCAGGGAACATCTAGGGCTTTACTCGCTGTCATTCCGAAGGTGTCAGATGAACTTCTGGTTCATCTGAAAAAATGAACCTCCCTTTCCCCACAGTGATTAAATCCCATGTTAACAGCAGCACCATCCAGGGGACATGGTTGCTCTTTGGCATTAGCCATTTGGGATACTGCTTTCAAACTTCAGACACCCGGTCAAGGAGAAGGGACCACATCATGTGGCACCTCAGAGCCCAACCATAGAGGCAGAGTCTCAAAGAGCAAATCACAACAAGCTGGGAGGCAGCGCTTGCAGGCCAACCATTGGCTAAAATGGCTCTTTCAGGCAGGCGGTGAATGAATCCATTCAAAAAAAAAAGCAGGGTTAGTTTGCAAACAGCAAAACTGTCTACATATTTTTTTTTTTGGCACTGGATGAATCTGCCAAGGAGACACCCCGGCCCTGAAGCAGATGTGTGGGATGTGGCTGGTGCAGCCATGCCTCAGCCCAGCATAGGTGCAGTGAATTCAGGAGGCCCAATTTCACTCAGTTTACAGGCCTGACTGTGCCTTCTGAGGAGGGTCGATGCCCTGCCCAGAGAACCTCAGCCTCCTGCTACGCTCTCTGGAGAGAGGCATGGACCACCAAGGGCCCCCAGGGCTCACCACTGAGGTGTGGTGGGAGACCCTGCTCTCCAGCATCACACTGATATCCTGAAAAGGGAGAGGAGCCCTCGCAGAAACCCACACTCCCAATGAACCAAGGGAGCGTGTGATGGGAAAGGCTCCTTCTTGGATCTGGAAGCTTGGGATCATCTGTGTCATGTGCCTTGTAACCCACAAACATGGTCCTTGGAAACCAGTTATCTCCCCGTGCTGGAGAACAGAGAGCAGGGTGACCAGCCTAGCTCTCTGACAACCCCCATTAGTTAGGATCTGAACCTTTCCCCCTCCAGGGAAGTCTTACAAGCCACCATGAAGAGCTGGGGCTTTGGAGCCAGCACTGCAAGAGCTGCTGGGAGCTGCCAAGACCCATGGAGAGGACCCTGGACCTCCCAGGAAGGCTGTTCTGCCTGAGGAGCAGCAACATGCTCAGCGCACATCATGTTTCAGCTTCTCCACCTCAGCACTGGCTGCTTTGGAGGCAGCTTTTGGTGAGGTAGCAGTAGGCACAGCGGAGCATCAGGAATGCTGAGAAGGGAAATAAAGGCTGTATCTCCAGGTGCCAGGACAGGAGCCAGCTATGAGTCTAGGGTGGGAATAGAGAAAAATGGTGCAGGCTCCTTGTATGGATACTGACTTACACTGGATAATCATGTCATAGAATGACCTGAGTTGGAAGGGACCCGCAAGGATCATCGAGTCCAACTCCTGTCCCTGCGCAGGACAACCCCAACACTCACACTGTGGGGCTGAGGGCCTTGGCCAAACGCTTCTGAAATAGTCAGGCTGTGACTGCTTCCCTGGGGAGCTGTTCCAGTGCTCCACCACGCTCTGGGGGAAGAACCTTCTCCTAATGTCCAACCTAACTCTCCCCTGGTGCATCTTCCTGCCATTCCCTCAGGTCCATAGAAAAGAGATCAGCAACGGCTCCTCCTCCTAAACATCCAGATGTTCAGGTCTATAGGCTTCTCAGAGGGTTGGCAAGAGCCATCAGATCTCGTCTGAGGCCAGTTGTGGCCTTAAGAATTGCCTTGTCTGCTTCCATCCCATTTACTGCCAAAAGACACTTTCTCTCCAGGAGATGGTACTAACAATTGCCTGGGCCTCCAGCCTTGGCTCAGTTTATCTACTTTATTGGGACAGAGACCATATTTCATCCCGGAGATGAGATTAAGTGCTGAGCTGGACTTGGTGTTCTGCTCTTTGACCGTATTTTAGGAAAGAGCCTTCTTTTGCCTCCTCCCTTCCCACGAGGAACAGCAGCCAAAAATCCTGTTGGGCGCTGGAGCGAGGGCAGGCAGCGTGCTGGTCATCGCGCAGCCGTGAAGCTGAGCTTTGCCACCAGTGCTGGAGGAGCCAGCAAAGGGAGGCACAGCGCGGCGCTGCCCAGCACAGTGCCCTTGCCCCAGGCTGCTAGACGGGGCTGCCGAGGGGTGTCCCACCAGGAGAAGGGGGCTCTTCCCACTCCTTACCATCCTTCCCGAGGGTTCCAGGGGGAAAGGGGACCCAGGAGCAGCAGAGGTGCCCCCGGCTGGGCAAGGACGGTGGCTCTGAGGCCAGGGCAGGGCACCTTGCCCTGTGCTGCCCTGGCACCGAGCAGAGCGGGCGCTCTGGGTTCCAGAGGGGCCGAGAGTGCTGGGAACGGACAGCCAGGGTCCCTCTTGCCCCGAGGATCTCAGGGACACAGAGCCGGGGGGGAGGACCCCGTCCCGGGGATGCTGCCCCCCAGCCCCGACTGCCCTGGCCCAGGGATCCACCACGGGGCCGTCACCGGGGGGAGGGCGACACCAGCCGGTGTTGGGGGGAACTGCGGGGACATCGCACAGCCCGGGGGTCCCTGTCCGCCCCCTCACACAGCCCCTGCCCGTGGGGTCCCTGTCCTCCCTGTCCATCCCCTCACACAGCGTCTGTTCGAGGGGGTCTCTCCTGTCCCCTCACACAGCGTCTGTTCGGGGGGGTCTCTCCTGTCCCCTCACACAGCCTCTGTTCGGGGGGGTCCCTCCTATCCCCTCACACAGCCCCTGTTTGGGGGGGTCCCTGTCCATCCTCTCACACAGCCCCTGTTCGAGGGGGTTCTCTCCTGTCCCCTCACACATCCCCTGCCCCTCTGCCCACCCCGCCGGAGCCCCCAGAGCCCCAGGCTGATCCCCAGTGGCCGTGATGGTTCCAGGCGATGCCGTGGGTCCCCCAGCTCCCTCACACCATGCCGGGGGCACGGGGCTGTTTGGGCACCCATGGGCTGCCCCTGGGGCCTCCTGGTTCTCCATGCTCCTGGGGTCCACAGGAGTGACCGGTGGAGCCCCAGCGCCCACCACAGGGCTCATGGCCTTGAAGAGCAGGGGGCTCAGCTGGAGAGGAGCTGCTGGCAGTGAGGAGAAGCAACAGTCTTTGCTGAGAGATCTGGGAGAGGCCTAGTGGATGTGGCAGAGAGGAGCTCATCCTGCCTAGGGAGCTGTGCAGCCAGGGGCCCTCAGGGCTAAAGCTGTGTGTGAGCCCAGTCTGGATGAAGGAGGTGGGACATGCAGCAGCTCTCTGGGAAATCCAGCTTCTCACCAGACCACCACCAGCCGCAGAGGTCCCATTAGGCCAACCCAGTGTCACAGGATCTGCCTTTTCCTCTGGCCGCTGAAGCAGCAGAGGCAGCCACCAGCCAGCAAAGAGGCCAACAGGTCCAAAGCCCTCCACAACCTTCCTCTGGGCTGAAGTGGATTTGTTCTTCATGAGGAACTTGAGCATGACAATAAAGGCTTCCCAGAAGGACTGACTAAGCAGCCCTCCATCATCTCGAAAGGAGTGGTGGAAGAAGCTCAACCAAAGATACCCTGCATAGAAGAAAGGAGATATCCTCCGTGAACACTCTGAGTGAAGTGGGATTCATCCAGGCCTCTCCATCTCTGCTGCTTCCACGCAGTGTCTGTGCACAGTTGTTGTCCTGGTCCAGGTCCAGCCCTGCTGTCCAGCTCAGTTACTTCAATAAATCCATCAAATTGCCTAACAAATACCACAAAAATGTTTCAACCCTGAGAATTTGTACTCTCGGCTCAAAATGTGATTTATCTTCATCTATGTCTACAAGACTTATCGGCCCAAATTAAGGCAATGACTGTGCTCTTTAAAGGGTGGTTCTCATCAGAAAACCCAGCTGGAGGATCCTCTCAGTGAGTAAGACTTATTGCCAAGACAGAAGGGAAAAACTGAGAAAAGTTTTTCTAAGAAGGTCCTTGTGTTTTTTGGTTAAAAATTTTGAAGCATGGCTGAATTTAGAAACATTGGACCAACTCTGCAGTGAGCCAGGAGTCAGGAAAGGAATCATGAAAATTCAGGTGGGTTTTTTCCTCTCCTCTTCATCAAAATGTCATATTTAGATGCCATTTTTCATCAAAAAAAATGCTGGCAAGCACTAGTCAGCACATCTGCCTGTGAAAGGCCATCTGCAAACCATGATGTGATGGGATGTGTCTGTGGAGGCACACACACAAGACAAGCAGAGCACCTGATTTCATGCTAAAGCATGTGATGTGAGGACTTCATCCTGGGTGCAGAGGATTGCACTGGCAGGGATTTCTACTAACAAATCCCACAGACTTGCAGCTCCCATCAGCACTTCCACACTTCTCACTTTCTTCTTGCCATCACTCTGAGGTCCCGTGCCCAAAGGCTGGCTCTGCTGTCCCGTGAGAGCTGCTGAAGCCAGGCCAGGAGATCCCTACGCTGTGGACAGCTTCAGAGAACATAGATGTTGTTCTCCCCTCTTCAAGGCTTTTCAATTTGATCTCTGAGGTGCTCAGAAGGATGGGTTCAAAAAAAAACCTCACCACAAGGTGAAACCTCAAGCAAGGCAGAGCGGATCAAGACTTACCAGAAGATGGCCATTGAATAACCATCACAAGCTGAAAAGAAACCAGAGCCATGCTGTTAAAAGCACCTCTTCTGGAAATAGGAAGACGTGGAAGATGGGTATAGAAACTCATGCTGGATAGCAACAGCCCCAGGAAGTGGATTTACTATTAGGAGGAAATTCTTTCAGACCAAACTTGCCTTGAAATCTTATTATTTTGTGTGTCTGTGCAATTTCCCATTGAATTAAATTGTAACAAAAAAAGTCACAATGGGGCATTCCAGAGATTTCCTTCAGACAGCACCAGAGCTTTTTGATCTGGTTTGAACCTCGGACTCCGTACGTTCTGATTATGGTGCTGACATGGTCACAGTGGTACAAGGCAAAAAAGGAACCAAAAGGAACCTTTCAGGCTGCATGAGAGATGTGATGCTTTTCCCAGAAAGTGTGAGGAAAATGTTTTATTCTTCATCACCTTACCTGGGTCAGTGTGCTTTTCTCCTCCAAAGAAAAACCTTTTTAATTAAGCCTTTTCTGTGCAGTGTTTCAGGGCACATAACAGAAAGGGAGCAATGTGCTGTGACACATTGCTTAGCTATAGGTCTCAGGTTGGAGGCACAGAACAAAAATCTAACCTTTTACTCTCACCATCTTTGGAGCCGGGAGGGTTCCAGTTTCAATCTCAGCAGCAAAGAGCATTTGAAAGGTCTGAAAGTCTGAAATGATCCTCATCACCTTCTCTGGCTGCTTGGCTCCTCCAGCCAGTCTCGCCTCATCCTACCTTGCCTGGATCCCATCCGCACCGCTGTCCCGACCAGCCTGCAGGGGAGATGGTCGGGGCCAGATGCCCTGAGGTGGGGGCTCAAGGGGCAGTAGCCAGGCCTCCCTGTTAATACCCATGACCCATAGCATGGCCATGCAGCTGTTCAATCCTCCTGGGCCTGACCCAGCCTGCTTGTTGTCCATCACGGCTGTACAAGAAGCCGTAAAGGGGCAGGAAGAAGTCCAGAGGCTGAGACAGAAGCTGATGAGAGAAGAATCCCAGGTGATGCCCTTGTTTCCTCTACCACTGTCAGCAACCTGTTCTGCAGTCAAAGACCTGAGAGCTGCCCTGGCCCCTCTCTGTGGTCCCCATGTGTTACCAGTGACACCTGGTACCAGTCCTGCCTGAACTCATCCCCTTGGCTACATCACAGAGGATACTGAGCAGCTGGCATCCTGCTGTCCTTGTCTCACACACCGTTTGGCACACAGACAGCAAAGGGCTGAGAAGATGTGCAAGGACGTTGTCTGTGGGATTACCTTGCCATTGCCTTCACTTCTAACTCGGAAGCCAGGTGGCTTCCAGCAAGCAGAGGCCCCGCACAGTGCTTCTGGCACCTGGACTGCAGTAGGCAATGTGCTCTCCACCAAAGAGCATCAGCTGGCAGTGCAGACAGTTTTCCCACAGATGTAGGCAGGGGTCGCAAGTGCAAAAAATGCTCCTGGTGCTGGCAGTACCTCTAAGACACCAGATGAAATAGCAGCAGGGTGATGGTATCTGTTATCTCGAGATCTCTCCTGTGCAGGAGGGCACATCTGGGCAGATGTGAATGATTTAAATCATGAGAGTCCCTCCATCAGCTTGGGTACTGCTCAGTGTGCTCTGGGAATTGTGCTTCAGCATCACAGCCCTGTGCCTTCAGTCAGCAATCTAAGAGCTGCAGCCAAGACTGCACGGGCACTCCCCCAGAACTTCTTGGGTTTGTCACAGGCTGTCCCTAGGGTGACTTTTTGCCCTCAGCTTTGCTTAGCATCCCCAGGCCTTTCCTATAAAAGGAACTACTGGAAGTGTGACTTTCCATGCCTCAGGGCTGCTCACGGCATTCATGCACTCCAAGAACCAGTGAAGGAAAGCACAGGGTCCAGTCCCTCGCTGTGGCTGCCGTCCCTGCGTCCTTCACATTGCACTGTGTCCTTCAGTGGGAATCTGCAGCCCTTCCATGCCTCCTGGTTAGCAGTACTGCTGTGAGGCTGTGAGACCTCTTTGCTTTCACCCTCACACATGGGCACGTTTTGCTCTGATCTGGGTTAGTTCTGCTTTCAGACAAACCAGGGGCCCGTCCAAGGAGCTGTTTGGGTGTCTGAGTCCAAAGCCTGGTCCCAGGCTACGAATCTCCCAGGTCTGAGCTGCTTTTCAGACATCTGCTGCCCAGGGCTAAGAAGAGGTTCCCAGGCCGGCTCAGAAGAAAACCATCACTGCTTGCTTGGCACTAAGGCTTGGACAAGAATTCTCTTGTTTTTCATGAGCAGGCTGAGCGGTCAGCACATACCACGAGTAACAGTCAGAGGAGCAATAAATAGCCTACCCAGTCCAGAAGGAGACAACCTGTTCAGACTGGACCACTCATCCTCAGCGCCGGGCAGAATGACTCTTGCTCTACGTCAAGGTCTCGTGTATGCTGAGGAAAGAAAGCATCCAGCCTGGCCCAGACTGCACCGACTGGGTCCTCCCAGAGAGGCCATGGTTACTGCTTTGATCTGCACATCCTAAAGCAGCCATCAGGGTTGTCTTTGTTCCAGTAGGATGTTCCACTCCTGCTCCCGAAGCTGTGCCAAGAGGCAGGTGCCATTGCTGGAGGCTGGCTGTGGACTGCTCCTCCCAGGCTGGTTCCCACCTGAGATCACACCCAGCAAAAGTCCGAGTTTTGCTCATTCTCCTGGAACAGGAACACTTTGAACATGTTATGGTTCTGTAACTCATCCCAGGTAACGTCATTCCCAGATGTTTCTTTGTGGTCTCACACCACCCATAGAGCTGTGGGCAACAGGATAGCTTCCAGATAGTCAGTGCAAGCCCACCACTTAGCATTTCCCCTGCTCCCCTTTAAGGTCCACAACAGAAGCAGGCATGAAGGGTGTTCCCACTGCTACAGGCCAACATTTCCTCCTGGTCCCCTCGTGCCGAGCATCAAATATGGAATGGCCAGGGGTTGTAAACTTCTATGAACCTGAAAAGTGCTAACTAAGAAAATAAAGCATGCCACGAGTGTCATTAATAAATGCCAGCTGCTCTTATGTAACTCCTAATCCTGAGCGGCGTCTTTCGGCCCCCATTGTTCCATTGTCAGGCCCCATTATCTGGGAACTCGAACCCACCGACCACAAGAAATAGCCTGGCTCTGTGGGTTTGCAAACTTTGTTGTTGGAAAGCTTTTCATGCAATTGTTTTTGCTTTGCTCTGTTGCCTGCCTCATTGTACGGCCGTGGGTGTGTATCGCAGCCCACACCCTCTGCCTTTCGCCCCAGGGTAACTGAAAATGAGCTGATCTGTCTCAGCGAACACTTTTCCTAAGAATTCTCTTTACAAACAACAACATTCAAACAACAAAAAAAAATCCCTCATTTTCCTGAAGTGAAGCTTGTGCTGGGGGAAGACGCTGGCCTGTGATCCCAGCAGAATAAAGACTGCTCTGTATCCTCAGAAGAGACTCCCTGCAGGACTGAGAGTGCCTTAGTCCCAGCCTGAAGGAGGAAGGGAATGTGGGGTAGCTGGATCTCTGGGGACTCTTTCAAAGCAGAGCATCTCTGTGGCTGCAGGGCTGGGCTACCAGTCCTCCCCATACCACCCTATGAGCTTCCAGCAACCCCGCTCCAGTGCTTCTAATCCTATTTGCCACAGCCCATATCGAGGTGGACTTCTGCAGGGCATTTCCACCTGGGATTGAACTCCGCATTGGGGTGGCCACATCTTGAACAATGGGTGCAGTTCTAGGCTCTGCAAGATAAAAAGGATCTAAAGCTGTTGGAGACTGTCCAGAGTAGGGCATGGAATTGGGGGAGGGTTTAGAGGGAAAGCTGTGTGCAGAGTGGTTGAAGTCATAGAATCATAGAATGGTTTGTGTTGGAAGGGACCTTCAAGATCATCTAGTTCCAACTCCCCTACCATGGGCAGGGATGCTTCCCACTTGGTCAGCCTGGACAAGAGGAGACTGAGGGGAGACCTCATCGTGCTCTGCAGCTTCCTCACACGGGGAGGTGGAGGAGCAGGAGCTGAGCTCTTCTCTCTGGTGACCAAGGACAGGACCTGAGGGAATGGCAGGAAGATGTGACAGGGGAGTGTTAGGTTGGACATCAGGAGCAGGTTCTTCCCCCAGAGCGTGGTGGAGCACTGGAACAGCTCCCAGGGAAGCAGTCACAGCCTGACAGTATTCCAGAAGCGTTTAGCCAAGGCCCTCAGCCCCACAGTGTGAACGTTGGGGTTGTCCTGTGAAGGGACAGGAGATGGACTCGATGATCCATGTGAGTCCCTTCCAATACAGGACATTCTGGTTCCATGAGTGCATGAAGCTCATCTAGCACTAGTGTAAGCTTGTGAGTGCAAAGGACTAATCTGGACCTGTGCAAAGGTTCTCCGCCCCAACGAGGAGTGTATGGATCTTCACGGCACCTTCACGTGGGTCAGTGTGAGATACACCAGTGTGGGAAGCTCTGTGGTCTGGGTTGTGTCTGGTCAGGTTTGAGGTGTTGTCATTTCCCAGCTATCAGGCTAGAACCAACCAGACCAAAAAAATGGCTTTCTGGTCAAAATTAAGAAAATTACTGAACTTTGTCTTGGTTTAGAAGAAAAATTATAAATCAAAACCAGAAAATGCCAGGCAAAAACTTTTGCTGCTCAGATTTTGAGGCCTGTATTTCCTGTACCAAAAACATGTTTTAAAAATCAGTCCTTTTTTTTTTCCCTTCCTTTCGCTGGAAAACCTGAAATGACACAGGAAACCAAAAATAGTAACAATACCCAACCAAGCCATTGGTGTTTTTCAGTCAGCTCCAATGCAAACTTTGGTGCTGGCTCGGGCAGGATTTGTTTTTTTTCTGACCAGGGCCTCTGTTGGGGTTGTGAATATATCCAACAAAAACAGTCTAGGAAAGCCACCAACTCGATCCTGAATGGTTTTCCCTGGAGCTCACCCAGCGCCTCCCACCTTCGGGCACTGATGCTCCGAGGATGGGGCCAGAGGTGAGGATCACTATGGCAGTGCTGGAGTGTGACCACGCATGGTCCCCTGGCCTGGGACTGTGGCACTGGGGTCACCCTCAGGAGAGATAGGCTCTGGGATGCTGTTCTCACAGGACCATCCTTGGCAGCTGCATCCCCACCCCAGATGAGTTGGAGCTCTCCCACGTGGTCATCCTCTGGCCCATCCCACGTTTTGCGGTGAAAGACGGGTGCAGAACATGCCTGGCTGCCACCAGGCATCTTCTCACCTCCTTCTGCCTGGCCGGTCACTCCCTTTAAGAGAGAGGTTGTGCATGCTGTGCAGGGAGCTGGGGCTGCCCAAGAGACCACTCTCCCGGGACCTCTGCATGGCATAGACTTCTACCTAACAATTGAAGGAATATTTTCCACCCAAAGAACCCATCTCATGGTCCCCTCTTCATTTGTGACACAAGGGAAAATGTGAAGCAGCCAAGATGCGTGAATCACTGTCCCAAACAACATATAATGAACTCATAAAATCAAAGGCAGGGTTTGTTTCAACCCGTGCTGTCAGGGTTGGACATTGTCTGGAATGAATTTAGGTTGTTACAAAACTCTCTGTGTCTCTCTTCCCCCTCAACCCCTCAACTCGTCTTTCTTCTCTTCCCCCTTCATGCTCTGCTTTCCTGTGAGGCCCTTTCCCTCCCACTTTTCCTCTCATTCTCCTGCCTTCCTTCTCTCCCTGTTCTCTCTGCTCCCTCCTTCCCACCCCTTTGCCCCAACCCTGCTCCTGCCAGCCCTCCCTGTGCCTGGGGACCAGGTACTCCCACCGCTTTCCAACCAGATTTGTTCCCAGGAGAGCTTCAAAGACCTTTAGTGGATTCAACAGGGGCTGTAGTTCCGTCTTGATGCCATGCGGTGATTACCAAGGACCGCTCCCTGGGCTCTCTCCCAGCAGGAGCTCAGTCCCATCATCAGCAACGCTGGGTGGAGAGAATCATAGAATCATGGAATGGTTTGGGTTGGAAGGGACCTTAAAGATCATCCAGTCCCAGTCCCCTTGCCATGGGAAGGGACACCTCACACTGGATCAGGGTGCTCAAGACCCCATCCTCTATGGCCTTGAACACTTCCAGGGAGAAGGCATCCACAACTTCCCTGGGCAACCTGTGCCAGTGTCTCACCACCTTCATTATGAAGAATTTCTTCTTAATGTCTAAATTTCTTCCTAATGACTAATTAGGAGAGGTGACCTTCCCAAGTGGTACCTGGAGCTGGAGGAATATGGCCATGGAGAAGCAACATGAACCCACTCTGGCCATTTGTAGCCTCAGCAAGTGACACATTGGGGGCTGGGGGCTGAGGGCTGAGGGCATCATGGCCTATGCCAGGCGTCACAATGAGGGGGTTTGGCAACACAGCAGCACCTGTGCTGGGAAAACACCTGCACACCTGATTTGCACCCTCTGGCTTTGGGAGAGTGCCAGACTCCATCCTGCTGCTGCTGGGAGTGAGGATGTGCTCCAGTCTCCACTGGGTGGGATGGCACTAGGATGTGCTTTGTGGTCTTACACCCTTTCTGCCACCTCCTCAAACTGCCTTCATCCCTGCTGGCCTGCCCATGTGCCAGCAGCCCCAAAGGGGCCAAGGAAGCAAATACTGAAATCCCACCACCACTTCAAAACCACAGGGCTATGTTGTATCCCGCAAAGTGCTGCTGCTTGCAGCTGAGCAGGCTCTGGAGCTGCAGGCTGCCAGCAGAGACTGCAGGATGCTGCCTGAGGAACCTTTGAGCAGCAGTGGCAGGCTCTGCAGCTCTGGGAACCTGGGCTGGCATCTCTGTGCTGAGATTCATGGTCCCAGCAGCAGGCTGAAAGCAAACCAAGGACCCCTGCACCATGCCTGGCTGAGCAGCAGAGCCATGGTCGGAGCTGCTGGGGCTTTCTGGAATCCCAGACCAAATCCATCCAAACACTAAAGGTTGAATTGGTTTGGAGCAAGCAAGACTTGAGGCAAATCTCAACCCCAGCCATGCCAGAGCCAGCCTAGTGAGCTGCTCCCAGCTCACACAGCACAGCACAGCCCCCATCTACCAGATTTATGGACCTCTTCCCTTGATGTGTTGCTGGGGACACCTCTGTGGCATCAGGAGCAGGCTGTGCTCTGACTGCCACATCAGCAGCCTCTGCCTGTGGTGAACACCTGCCCCACCAGTGCCATGGGTGAGGTGTTACCCACCAGCTGGCTTGGCTTGGATTCCTCCTGTGTGTGAGGACATCACCTCCAGATCCCTGCAGTCAGTCCACCGTTGGTGGGTGCCTGCCTGGAGCTGGGTCCTAGCGCCTGAAGATGCTCCGGTACCTAATGAAACTCATTAAAAATACTGCTGACTTCCGACCTGTGGGCAGTGTTTGGGGCCCTGGAAAGCAGTGCTCAGATAAGATGTTTTCCAGGAGTAACCCTTGCTCTGTGCCCATGTAACCCTGCTAAACGGAGATGATGCTGGCGGCTGGTTGGGCTTCCTCAACAGCCCCAGCCACACACGGAGCGTGCGGCGGCTCCCACGATTGCCTGTGTGAGCACATGAGGCACCTCAGCACTCTCCAGGGTGCAAACACCGATTCCAATTCTTCAGCCCCAAGTGCCCCAGGGGACAGGTTTTGCACGAGTCTGTAACGGAATCACCTGCCTTGTCCCAGCCCCAAGGGCCCACGCGGCACAGGGACTGCGAGCCCACGGCGAGGGGGAATGGCTGCGCCTCGTGGTGCAAGAATGAGAGGCTGGGGCTGCGGGGCAGTGGGGCCGGGCCTGGGGCTGTCAGATGGGGCAGTGGGATGGAGGCTGCAGGGCTGTGAGGATGGAGCTGCGGGGCTGGGGCTGCAGGGCTGAGGCTGCGGGGTTGGGGCTGGGGCTGTGGGGCTGAGGCTGTGAGGCTGGAGCTGGGGCTGTGGGGCTGAGGTTGCAGGGCTGAGTCTGCAGGGCTGGGGCTGCGGGGTTGGGGCTGGGGCTGTGGGGCTGAGGCTGTGAGGCTGGGACTGGGGCTGTGGGGCTGAGGTTGCAGGGCTGAGTCTGCGGGGCTGCGGGACCAGGGCTGTGGGGCCAGTTGTGGACACATGTGTCCCTTGGCCTGCCTTGGTGAAGGGACACACCAGCTGCCCTCCCAGACCCTGCAAAGCAGAGCAGGGGTGGCCACAGTCAGGGTTGTGGGGTGATGGAATTCTTGAGCAACCTGCACATGCGGCCATTAGTGGCAGCATGGGAATGGGCACAGTTAATGACAATAACCTTAGCATGGCTGGAAAGGGCCAGGCTCAGGGCTTGCAGTTCAGAAAGCTGTTGGAAGAGGGTAAAAAGCACAAAATCAATTCCTGCCCCCTCGCCAACAGCTGCTTGCTGTGCACGGGGACCCGCAGGTCAGATGGACATGCTCATTGCATTCAGCATTGCCCAGGGCATGTCTTCACCACAGCAGTTACTGTAAGCAGGGACACGCTGATCCCTTTGTCATGGGGTGAGGGCAGCTGCACAGGGGTGACACAGAGCTGGAGACACACTGGAAGAGCAGGACCTGAGATGCCTGTGGAGCCTCAGCTTGCTGGCAGCACAGAGGGTGTTTCAGGAGGATCCGTTGCAGATCCCTTCTGGCCTCTGCACTCTCCTCCCACAGCATTGCTCCAGCCCAGTGCTGGGAATGGTGATGGTTACACTACAGCTGACACCAGCACGTAGCCTGGGCACAGACTGCCAGGGGTTCAGCACCCCTCCGGCATCGCCGCAGCTCCGTCTTTCCAGGGAAGCTGCAGAGCAGGCTGGCCTCTCTCTGCCCCCAGTGCTCAGTCCTGTTACCTCCAGCTCCAGGCCTGGCCTGGGTGATATTAATGCACAGCATCCTCAGGGCAGGCAAGATTGAGGTTCTGTGCAACATCTCTCTGCCATGGTGTTGTGTGCTGGCTGTTACAGTGATGTCACATCTTGTTTCTTCCCCACAAGCCATGTTCATTGCACACCTTTTGCCGACAATCTCTGTTCCCACTGGGGTCTGGCTCTCATGTATTTATGTCAGCAGTGAAATGGCTCATGTATAAATGAGACTTGAACCCCAGATGCTCAGCTTTCCCCTGGAAGACGGCAGGCGGAGGCAAAGCTCTGTGTGTGTCTCTGGTTTTGACCATGAACCATCACACTGATTTTACACAGGCTCATAGGGGCACCCAGACATGAAAACTTCATGTGATCTGCCCTTATTGACCCTTCCACATGGCAGAGGAGAGTTCTTGTGGCACAAAGTAGTGCTGTTGGTGCCCCAGAAAGGCTGCTTTGGGCTGTCTCTGTACCCCAATGCTGTTCAAACCTTGCGTGCTGCAAGCACCCAGAGGCTAGGGTGGGTGAGCAGCCTGGAAGGTCTCTGCTCTCCAGCCATGCAGAGCGGTAGGAAGGACTCAAATGCCCTATGGGTGCATGGGGTCTGCAAAGCATGCCCAGTGAGGCAGGGTTTTCGTACTTCCCTGCATGGCCTGGGAAAATCACATTTCAGTTCCTGGGGACAGCTGGGTTGGCCTGCACTCCAGAGGAAGCTAGGTGTGGGGACAGGTTCTGAAAACAGTGTGGGAAGGGATGTGTCTGCCCGGACACCAGCTACCCAGCGAAGAAGGCAGATGAGGGGCAGAGTATCCCTAGGAAGAGCAAAGGGCAAGAAAGAAGGGAAAAGTGAGCACTATGGAATCACCCCAGAGACTACCTGGTAGCTAAAGCAAGTCCTATTCTCTCAGTGCCCTAGGGCAAGAGTCTGCTGGGATTAGCTGGAGGTCTAGCAGCCAACCTCTCCTTCTCCCATGAAGAGGTTGTAGAAGAACTTGGGAAGGTGGTCAATGGGGTGTCTTCCTTGTGTGCCCAGCAAGGTGGCAGCATCCTACCTCGGAACATGAACCTCCACCCCTTGAGGCCTTTCTGAAGAGCTGGGACTTGGAGACAGCGAGGGGCTGGTGCTACCTGATGCCAACACACTCTCCTTCCTTGGGTGGGGTGGGGTGCTGTGGCTGTCCTGCTGCAGGTCTGGAAAGCAGCACAGCCACGTGATGCCTGTCCGCCACCATCCCTTCCTGCGCCTGGCTCCGAGCCTTGTCTTATGTAGAATCTTAGAATCATAGAATCTTGTGAGACCCCCCCTGGAGAATTGTGTCCAGTTCTGGAATCCCCAATATAAGAAGGGTATGTGTCTGTTGGAACAGATCCAGAGGAGGCCACAGAGATGGTCCAAGGGCTGGAGCACCTCTGCTACGAGGACAGGCTGAGAGAGTTGGGGTTGTTCAGCCTGGAGAAGAGAAAGCTGTGGGGAGACATTAGAGTAGCCTCCCAGTACTGAAATGGGCTCCAGGAAATCCGGGGAGGGACTTTTTACAAGGGCATGGAGGATAGGACGAGGGGGAAATGGCTTTAAACTGGAAGGGGGAAGATTTAGATTAGACGTTAGGAAGACTCTGACCAGGACATTTCAAGGCCAGGTTGGATGGGGCTTTAAGCCCCCTGATCCAGTGGGAGGTGTCCCTGCCCATGGCAGGGGGTGGAACTGGAACTGGATGGGCTTTGAAGTCCCTTCCAACCCAAACCATTCCATGCTTCTGTTATCACAGAATATGATTCTATGATTCTATGAAACACAGAATCGTTAAGGCTGGAAAAGCCCCCTCAGCTCATCCAGTCCAACCATCAGCCCAACTCCACCGTGCCAACTAAACCACGTCCTCAAGTGCCACAGCCACACATTTTTTGAACCCCTCCAGTGATGATGACTCCACCGCTGCCTCCACCAGGGCCTCACTACTCTTTCGGTAAAGAAATTTTTCCCAGTACTCAATCTAAACCTCCTCTGGTGCAACTTGGGGCCGTTTCCTCTCCATCCCATCACTTGTTACTCGAGAGAAGAGCCAGCACCCTCCTCACCACAACCTGCTTTCCGGGAGCTGCACAGAGCGATGAGGTCTCCCCTCAGCCTCCTCTGCTCCAGACCAGACGCCCCAGGTCCCTCAGCCGCTCCCAGAACCCCTGTTCTCCAGCCCCTTCCCCAGCTCCGGGCGCTGCCCAGCCCAGCTCCGCGCCCACACCGGGACGGGCGGCGATGCCGGCCCCGGCCAGCAGAGGGCGAGCAAGCGCCGCTCCGCGCCGCGCCCCACCCCGCCCTGCTCACTGCCTCGGGGCCCCGCCCACCGCCCCACCCGCCCCCGGCCAGCACCGCCCACAGCCGCCGTGGCGGGCCCCTCTCTCCCAGCCCCGCCCAGTGCCTTCCAATGGCCAACCCCGCCTATAGCCCTGCTCGCCACCTCCCGGCCCCGCCCATCTCCCCGCCTGCCACTGGCCATTCCCGCCTATGGCCCCGCCCACCGCTGCCAGCCCCCACCCCTCCCTCCTCCTCGCCCCGCCCCTCGCCCTGCCTGCGCTGACCAGCCCCGCCCATAGCCCCGCCCCGTCCCCAGCCCCGCCCACCACTACCCGACCCCGCCCACCGCCCCATCTGCCACAGGCCAGTTCCGCCCATAGCCCCGCCCATAGCCCCGCCCCGTCCCCAGCCCCGCCTACCACTATCCGGCCCCGCCCACCGCCCCATCTGCCACAGGCCAGTCCCGCCCATAGCCCCGCCCATAGCCCCGCCCCGTCCCCAGCCCCGCCTACCACTACCCGGCCCCGCCCACCGCCCCATCTGCCACAGGCCAGTCCCGCCCATAGCCCCGCCCCACCCCCTAGCCCCGCCCACCACTACACCGCCCCACCTGCCACAGGCCAGCCCCGCCCATAGCCCCGCCCAGCGCTGCTCCGGTCACGCCCCTTCTCTCAGCACCGCCCACGGCACCGCCGTGGTACTGACGGTGGGGCTCGCATCTCGGAGCTGCTCGGAGTCCAGTGTCCCCGTGCCGGTGTGGGTGTGCGCTGCGGGGGCACTGGCTGCAGGGAGGGAGCGGGTGCAGCCCCGAGCAGCCCGGGCTTCGGCTGCTCGGGGTGTAGAGAAAGGCTTGGATTTGTCCCAGGACTACAGGGGTGGTGGGTTTGCACCGGCAGAGAGTGGGTTCAGGTTGGGCGTAAGGAAGAAGTTCTGCACGCAGAGGGTGGAGAGGCCCTGGCCCAGGTTGCCCAGAGCAGTGGTGGCTGCCCCATCCCTGGAAGTGTTCAAGGTCAGGTTGGATGGGTCTTTGAGCACCTTGATCCAGTGGGAGGTATCCCTGCACTGGGGTTGGACTGGAGCATCTTTAAAGGCCACTTCTACCTAAACCGTTCCGTGACTCTGCACCCATCCCAGCTGAGTCAGTGCTGGAGCCCCAGCTTTTGCTGCAATAGCTTAAGGATAGCTGTGTCCTTCCAGCAATCCTTCTTTAAATGAGAAGCCTGGCTGGCACCAGGTCACAGAATCACAGAATCATAGAATGGTTTGGGTTGGAAAGGACCTTTTAAGGTCCTTTTAAGATCATCCAGTTCCAGCCACCCTGCCAAAGAGGTTGGATGATATGCCTTTGTGTGGCACAAGGAGCCGGAATGGATGGAGACACAGAACAGGAGCTTGCAGGGAGCAGACCTTCCTGCAGACTCTAGGGTAACAGAAACCACACAACACATTCACCTGCTCCTGCTCCCAGCCCTCAAGAATCTGCTCAGGAAGCAGTGCAATGTGGTGAGCACTGGGTACACTGTTCATGGTAACGCTGGCGTGCCAAGGGACACCCAGCACTCTGGCTCCTGGTACAGCGAAGGTACCCTGCAATTGCCCTCAGCATCACCTCCATCCTGCAAAGAGGGGACGAGTGTGAAAGAAAACAGCAGCACTGAGACCACTCTGAGGCTGTGGTGGTGGTGCAGCCCTGCAACTCAGCACCACCCTGGAGTGGCCAGGCCAGGTAGGCTCAGCATCACAGCGTGCATCCATGGTAGCCCTTGGGCTTTCTGGTGGAGGTCTGCCCCTGGGTCAGCACCTGCTTGTCACCTCAGAATGGAGCTGTACTCCCTTTTGCCCCATTGCCTTTGTCATCCCAGCCTGTTCTCAGCCTCATGCACAAAGTCCCACACTTTGCCGACAGCCACTGGCCTTGGTTTGCCCCATGCTCCCACTTGGCCCCACCCAAGGCAAAATGTTGGCCCTGCAATTACTTCCTGTCTGGGACCTGTACCAGGGCTGCTGGGGCTTTGTGGCTTCTGAATTGGCCTCCTGGTTCTCACAATGCATGAGTGTCTCCAAGAGGGACAGTGGCGCTGCAGGACACCCACTGCATGAGGCCTGCAGATCTTTGAGGTTCCCCTGTCCATGGCCTGGGTCTCTCCTGCCCAGTCACCTGGTGGCTCAGCCCTTGTTTAACCACACCCCTGCTGCTGGAGTAGGGGGAAATGCATTTTTGTGCAACAAGGCTGAACACAGCAAACAGCATTTCCCCTGGGATCCTGGCCAGTTGGGGTCTCCTCCTTCGGAGAGCATCTGCTATCTGGTTGGGAGAGGCTTCTTTTGCAACCTGCTGCCCTGAAGCAACAGGACATGGGCAGCCAGGGATCATCCAGGAACTGGATGAGTGCCTTGAATGTAATGGGTGAGACTATGCTAACTCCTTGCCGTTTCCCTTCCGTCCTGTACCCTCCTCAGTCATCACATCCATTGCCAGGGCATTGCTGGGGAAGGACATTCCCTAGGCCAAGCTAGAAGATGTGGAGGCTGCAGTGCTGTGAGCACAAAGATCCAGGTCCAGGTTTTCTGGTCTCCTCCATTGCTTCATCAAAATGCTGATTAAATTAGTTTCACCTTTTCTCCTGACCCCATGGCAGGTGGCCCGGGGATGGAGGGGCAGACCCTCCTGGGGCAGCCTCTCACGCTACAGATGCCCCCATTTCTCTCTCCCTTCCTGACTAAAAATCCAAGGCCAAGGCCAGTCCTGGTGCAGCAACACAAAAAAAAAGCCGCCGCATCTCAGGATGGAGCAGAGCCTCCATCCTCCTCTGTAAGAGGACCTGCCTGGTAAATCGCTTGTTTGTTCTGCTTTGGGAAGCAGCAAGAGGATTACCAGCTGCCTTGCTTGTGGCACTGGCCGAGCCCTTGGCATGCTACGCTGCTGCTCTGGAGCCCACAGAATTCTTGGGGTGATGGACCCACTTTGGGCAAACGCAGTTTGTGTGGCCACAGTGGGATCGCTGAGTGGCAGGTAAGACCCTGCAACAGGGTGGGGATTCGGGGTTGCAGGTGGTGGGGATATGGCGAAGCTGCAGGATGGTGAGGGATGTGGGGCAATGGGGCATGTGGTGGAGCTGAAGGGAGGTCAGAGATGTGGGGATGTGGGGCAGTGGAGGCTGCAGGTTGGTAGGGCAATGGGGGATGCCAGGTGGCAGTGATGCGGGCCAGAGAGAGATGCAGGACTGCAGCAGTGGGGCTGTGGGACTGCGGGACAGTTAGGGATGCAGCGCTGTGGGCAGTGGGGCTGAGGGGCTGCAGGGCTGCGGGTGGTGGGGTTGCAGGGCAGGGAGAGTTGCAGGGCGGTGTGCCAATGGGGGCTTTGGGATGGTGGGGATACGAGGCAGGGAGGGCTGAAGGACTGCAGGGCAGGGAGGGCTGCGGGGCAGTGGGGGCTGCGGGGTGGTGAGGATGTGATGTAGGGCAGTCAGAGATGCAGGGCTGCAGGCGATGGGGTTGTGGGGCGGTGAGGCAATGGGGGTTGCAGGGCTGAGGGCGGTGGAGCTGCAGGGCGGTGGGGATGCAGAGCAGTGAGGGATACGGGGTTGCGGGCGGTGAGGATGCAGGGCAGGCAGGGATTTGGGGCGATGGGGCTGCGGAGCAGGGAAGGATGTGGGGCAGGGAGCGCTGTGGGGCTGCGGGGCTGGGGCGCTGGGCGGCCCCTTCCCGCTGCGCTCCGGCGGGCGGAGGCGGGGGCAGCGCTGGCAGCGGGCGGCGCGCACGCACACACCTCCCTGCATGTGATTAAATGGCTCGAAATCTGCTTCTGATTTCCTCGGGGAGGTGACTTTTCCCTTCTTTTCAACCCGGGATTTATTGGAGCCTTTTTACTCCGCTTCCAGGCAGCGGTCGGGGCTCAGTTTCTCCACTTCTTGCTTTTCTTCTTTTTTTATACATTTTTTTCCCCCTTTCCTCCCCTTCTTCCCCTCCGTGCCGCCTCCTTCCCGCACCGGAGCGGCGGAGCGGGCGGGCGCTCAGCGGGCTGCGGGCACTGCGCTGGGGACCCGCCCGCACCGCCGGGACCCGCACTCCCACTTTCCACTATTTTGCCTTATTTTGCTTTCTCTTTTTTTTTTTTTTTTTTTTTCCACCCAATTTGTTATTATTACTCTTTTTTTCCCCTTCTTTTTTTTTTTTTTTCTCTTTTTTTTTTTTTCTTTTCTGTTGTTCCGTGCCGCGATTTTTTTGTTGCTTCTTGCCCACCGGCTACTGCTCCGGCTCCTCCCGCCGCATCAGCCTCGGCGCTGCCGCCCGCACCGACTCCGCTACCTGCCCGCCCGCGGTAAGTAGCTCCCCACCGCCCGGCCCCGCTCTCCTCCCTTCCCTCCTTGCCTTTTATTTCTCCGTCTTCCCCCTAGCCCTCCCTTTAATCCCCTTCCCATCGTTCCACCATCCGCTCCCGGTCCTGGGCAGCCCCGGTGCTCGGAGCTCCCGGGGTACTGGAGCTTTCCGAGCACTGAACTGGGGTGCAGGAGCCCCACCGGGCTGCAATGCCAGTGCCCGGGGCGCACACGTGCTGTTCCCAGCCCACAGCTCCTGCTGGAAGCCTCATCCCGCTCGGGAGGTCCCCACCAGCACAAAGCAGAAGGGCTTTGCCCTTGCCACCGGCTCAGGCTTGGAGATGTCGCTGGTTCCTTCCCAGCATAGCCGGCTCCGGGAGAGCTCTCTGCGGGGCAGTTCAGAGCGAATTCGCTCTGGAAATCACTCCTGCGTGATGTGCTTGGCTGCACTGCAGTCCTGGGGCCAGAGTGGGTGAGACCCCTTGGCCCCCAGCTCCCTGCCCCAACCCACATCTCAGGTGGGGCTGATGACTCTGACCAGGACATTTCAAGGCCAGGTTGAATGGGGCTTTGAGCACCCTGAGCCGGTGGGAGGTGTCCCTGCCCATGGCAGGGTGTTGGAACTGGATGGGCTTTGATGTCCCTTTCAACCCAAATCATTCTGTGATTCTATGATCCTGTGATCCTGTGTGCGAGCGGGTGGTGGCACGGGGAGAAGGGGAGCTGAGCTGCCTTTGCTGGGTTTGCTTTTACTTTTCTGGCTCAGAGCTGATGAACCTTCGTTTCTTCAAAGCTCTGTCCCTCCCACAGCTTCCCATCCTGCTGGAGAGTGGGTGGATGGAAATACCTTTCTTGGAATAAGGAATAACTGCCGTGATGGGGGCCGTGGCGCTCGGCGGTCTGCTGCCTCTCTGGCCTCTCACCGAGTAGGGTGGGTGAGGAAGGCCCCGTGGGCAGGAGGAGCAGGAGCTCCTCTGGCAGCATCGCGGTCCTGCTGGTCCTCCACCAGGCAGCGCTTGTGTATGGATTCTCCTCTCCTGGGTGAGCTCATCCCGGGAACATACAGGATGTATGCTGGGCTGAGCATTCCCACCTCCATCCGTGCCATTTGTGTCGGACCTGTAGTTGGGCTAAGATGACACTGAGCACAGACCTGGACATGCAAACTCCAGATGACTAGAAATGACACAGATCTTTCTTTCCCAGCCGAGTGTGCAGTCATCTGCTCTAAGAGCCAAGACAGGCTGGAGCTCCCTGTGACCACAACAGCAGTGATGCGGCTTGAGCCATGATCAGAAAACACCCTCCAAGGTGTTTGAATGGATGGAGGGCAACTTTTTCCTTTTTTTTTTTTTTTTGTGCAATATCCCATGTATAAAACAGAGGGAGCTGCGGTGCTGTTCTCACCACCTGGCTGGAGCAAGCTGATGAGGGGACAGGAGGTCCTGCAGTCCAAGTGCAGGGTGGGCTTCGGGGGATCCTAACATCCCTTCCTTCTCTACTTGCACATGGAAGGCGAGTCAGGTCCCTGCAGAGGAGAGGGCAGGAGTAATCCCGGGTTGAGAAGGAGCTGAAGTGAGTCTGCAGCCTGAGGAGGAAAGAAGCCAGGCCTAGACATGCAGCTGAGCACACTGCAGCCTGTAGCGAGGATACCACCAGAAATACCAGCTCTGGAATTCCAGGCTGAAGAGCGCTGCTACTGCTCCCTGAGCATCAGAACATGATGTCTTCAGCCTGGTTCAGCTGGAGCAGAGGTCTCACCTTGGGTGGCAGCTTGGATGGTGTGTGTCTGAGCAGCCCTGAAGGAGGTGAGCATCGGCACAGACCTTGGGACGTGCTGAGATGGCTTTGCCTTCCTTCAGCAGGGAAGCAGCCCATGGGGCCACGGGTGTCCGCAGCACCTCTGCCTCCAGTTCCCCCACCCTGTTAGTCAGGCCCTGCTCCATAAGGAAGCAATTATTTTGTGCCCCCATGAGCCCCTCCCTGAGCCTGCACAGGACACTTGCGCTCGGTATGGAAATGCAACAGATTTTCCATATTCCGCTTTGCCCCGTGATGTTTAAAAACGTACGTGACGGCCTCTTCCAAATGCTGCAGACTTGGCTGGCACTCAAGCACTAACGGGCTGTGTGACACCAGGGGCATGAAATATTGTTACCAATAGCCAGGGGGGATGCAATGTCAAAGTGCAGAGTGTTTCCGGCCCTGTTGTCGTGAGCCATCCCCTACTCCATGTGAGAGATCTTTCAAAGCCGGCCAAATGTTGTCATCTCTGAATACCATTTTAAATATTCATCCAGACTATTTTCAACATCTGTGCCCGGCATGTTGTGAAAAGGCAACAAGGGACGTTATGGAAACCAGATCACTTTATTCCCATATGGAGTGGAAAGGGGTTGGAAGCCATGAGGACTTCTGGGCTGGGACTGAGCAAGTCCCGTGCGTCCGCTGGGCACAGTGGGAGGACAACCCTCTGGACCCTGAGGGATGCTCCTGGGAACAGAGATGGAGCTGAGTGGCATGGCAGTAGCGTATGAAGGGGTTCAGGGAGCTGGGGTGGGATTAGAGTTGGGTAAAGCAGCAAGTCAAGCACTAGGAGTAGTTAATGAATAGGGCAGCAGCAAGGTGGCCCTATTCCTGTGGCTTTCTGTTCCTGCAAGGTTAGAGGCTCCAGATACCTCCTTGAACTGCTGTTGCATGAGGAGGAGATCCCCAGCTTGCGCTGGCTGGGGATGCAAGAGTGTTGCAGTAAAATAGATTCACCTCTGTGCATAAATCTCCCCTCCTGGGAGCAGAGCCACCTCTACCCAGGGCTTCAGATGAGCCAAGTGGGCTCAGGGGACCCAGCAGGATGCTGGTGCTGGAGGCTGCTCCCTTCTTCCCACACTCAGCATAGCTTAAGAGTTACTGAAACTGGTGAGCAGGGATGCATCCAAGCATCCAGCCTTTGACAGCTCTGTGCACATGGTCGAGCAGCCTGGGGACAGTTTGCTTTGTGGTGGATTTCTTTTTGGTTGTTTTCGATAACCTCGGAAATCTGGACTCCGTTTTTGTAACACCAGGCTGAGGCTAATTCAAGCCAGGCCAGATTCTGACCACAGGTATGCCAGTGTAAATTTGAATGGAGTCACTTACGTCTTGGTTTGGCCCGATCTGAATGGAGTTACTTCTGGCTGATGCCAAAGGGGCTGAGGTCAGAATCTGGCCCATCCTTTCCTGCGTTCAGTGTAATTTGTATGCGTCTCCTGGCACCTCTGGGGTATCGTATGGCTTGTGTAATCCTGGCTCTGGCCTGCCAGAGTGCATTGCAATATCTATCACTGGGAGTGCTTGCTGCAGGGAGACGCTGCTTCGGAATTGCCCACATGAGCTATGCATACTTTGAGGAGCAGGGGCTGAAAGCCCAAGGGGCTGCGCAGAGTGGTTGGCTCCATGGATGTGGATCCATGTGTGCTTGGAAGCTTCTGATATTTAAATATCAGAAGAGAGGAGGGAGATTGTAAAGAACAGCGAGGCACCTCCTCAGTGCCATTAGCTGTGTCCCAAGTGGGCACTGGTCGCTCCATTAGCGGCTGGGAAGACGATTAGCGCTCCCTACCCCACGCATCCCTCCGGCCGCTCCCTGCCAGAAAGCAGAGCCCAGTCCCAGCTCCTTGGCTGCATGGGGTTTTTCCTTTCATTTTAAATACTTCTCGGTTGTGTTTTTTTTTTGTTCCAGCAACACATGGAATGATTTATCCATGGCCAGAGCACAGCTAGGTCCTGATGCATGCTGCTTGTTGGGTTGGGGGACGAAGCGTCTCCCAGCTCGCATCGGCATGGTGGGTGAGGGGCTGGTACTGTCCAGGGAACGGAGGTGGTGAGGATGCCGGCAGCTCCCCAAAATGGGTCCCATTGATGCGTCTGGGGCAGATCTGCAGGGGGTTGCTCCCTCAGCACACGTGGCAAGGGAGTGGGGATGCCCTCATTAGAAAGGGATCGTAGGGAGGTGGGAATGTGCAAGGTCTTGTGGCAGATACATCCTGCATTAAAGACATGCTTTGGTCCCCTGTGCCCTGTTACAGCTGCTCTCAGCACATCGTTTCTCCACTGCTTGGAGTCCTCTACTGTCCCCCCACTGCCTTGAGCTGCTGGTGGGCTTTACTGGGGATGGTGCAGCTCAGGAACGAGCAGTCCTTGTGGATCAACCCTATCCAAGCACTTCAGATCTAGCTGCCAGATCTCCTGTGTGCCATGAGGTGATGCAACACCTCATGGGGACCAGGCATCCCCATCTCAAAGAGTGCCCAGTAAGGCCACGTGCTTTCCTGGGGCGCTGCAACCACCCTACACACTGTGCTGCCCTGGCCTGGAGGAGAAACCCAGCCCACTGCAGCATCAGAGAGGACCCAGGGGAGCAGCACAGGTCCCTAGCAGAAGGGATGCATCATTTCCCTGCCATCTCTCAGGGCTTTCCCCTTCTCCTCTCAGGCAGTGCTGGCTGCTCAGCTTTAGCCTTTGCTTGCCCTCTAAACCTGTGCTTTTCAGCGGCAGGGCTGCAGTGGACGGCAGAGCACTGCTTGGGCTGCTCACGCCTTCCCCCTCTGCTTTAATTAGAGAAGGCTGCTCCCGTGCCTCAAAGGTCCTGGGATCAAATCTGGCTAATAACCTCCTTCCCTCCCTGCCCTGTGTTGTTCCACTTAATCCTGTAATTACCTCTGCAAAGCTGCCGCTGCCCCTGGGCTGCTGGGTGGTGACCCTAGGCCTACTGGAGGCACCAGCATTTGTATTTGGGAAGCTGGCTCTCCTTGCTCTGCTCACCTGCTGCACCTGCCTCATGCATTCAATTTGGAGAACCAAGCACCCACCCCAAGGCTCTGCATAAGGAGACCTGGAGCTCTGGGCACTGATCTGCATCTGGCATCGCTCTCCGGGAAGGCGATGGGAAGGGGAACCAGTGACAGGCTGAAGCATCGCCCCAGCAAGCTTCCAGCAGGGCAGGGAGATGCTGCTGGTCGCCTTGGGAAGTGTGTTGCTGTAAGAAGAAGGGGTGTGGAGGCGTTGGATGCGGTAGCTGATTTTTTTAAAGCACTTCTGAAGCGCCACGGCGCCGTGACTTCCTTCCAAACCGCACGGCTGTTAGCATTCCCCGAGTGGAGCAGTGAGGAAATAGCCCACCTCAAAAATGCGGCTGCTTCTGGGGAGGAGCAGGAGGGCGGCTGCTTCCTCTGGAAGGGTGAGCCCTGCTGCTGTGTCCCCCCAGCCCCATGGGTACTGCTGTTAGCCAGGAGCTGGTGGCCACCTTTGGGAAGCTGACCCCGTCACTTATGTCCCTCCTCATGCCGGATCCAGGTGGGTGCTGGGCTGGATTCTACGCCGAGGGGCTTGTCCCATTTCTCCCTGCTTAGTCAGCAGTGTCTCCATATGATCTGAACCAGGGACAGAGAAGATGAGAAGTGGAACAGGGGGAGGGGGGCAGATGGGGCCTGGGAAGAGACATACCCACTCCCAGGCCTCTCTGGCAGCTTGCCGACAGTCCCAGGGTCACGCTGAATATGCATAAAACCAAGCAGATTGCAGCTTGCCCTCCTCTCCGATACCGAGGTGAGGCCCGTGGAGACCACCGGCCCCGGCTCTCTTTCAGCTGGATAATGGGGTGAGCTGAGTGCGGAACGTGCGTGCCTGTGTGTGGTCTCGTGGATGATAATGATTTCCATTCATGCCCTGCCTCCGCAGCGCTGATGTGCCGCTGGGCGAGTGTTGGCTCCCTGGCGGCTGATGCCCAGCAAGAGCAGAGCCCCCAAAAGCTGGGCGCTAAATCTCTGGAGCTCATGCCTTGGTATGGCTGGTGGGAGGAACAGAGTTTCCCAGCAGGGTGGGGAGGGTGGGCAGGTGATGCTTATGGCCCAGAAACAGTGGTAACCCCAGCCCTGCTTATAACACCTTCACTTCTGGGCTTGCCCTGTGCCACCACTGGGTGCTGGTGCTGTCTCTCTCCCCTGGGCAGGGGTTTCGGCATACCTTTGTGTCTCACCAAACAGGGAGTTCAAAGGCCTTTGCAAGTGACACACTTGAGCATGGCCCTACACCTGCCCTGTAGCAGAGAGGAGGTGGTGGGTGGAGGAGACTCCTCCTTGGCAGGGTTTAGTGGGTTCCTTACATGATACACCCTGAGCCCCCCTGGTGTGGATGCAGACAGATGCTGAGGCATCCCGGGGATTTCTTCTCTCTCCTCCCAGTGCAGAGGTCTTCCCACAGTGTTGTCCCTATGCTGTGTGCTCCCTGGGACTGGAGGTGGTGGTGGCTGCAGCCAGCTGGGTCTCCCTCTGTGGGGTGCGGGTGGGATGGCAGCATCACAGGACAGAAGAGGTTGTGGTGGCCTCCACCAGTCCAGTACGTGCGTGGCCAGGTCTCACCGGCTGCAGCATTTCACAGCTCACTGTGCTGGGTGTGAGCACCGGAGCAGGGGTCTGCTTTGGGCTGCCAGGAGCTCTGGCTCGCTGCCCACTGCTCAGTGCCAGGTGGATGCAGGGGATGGTTCTGTCAGGATCGTGTTGGGGGCATTAACCAGGCTTTGCTCAACAGTTTCCAACCAGGCAGATGCTGAGAAGCTTGCAGCAGCCACGGCTTTTGCCTCTTCCTGCAGTGGAGCCGGGGGTCCCGACCGAGCTGCTTGCGGCAGGGATGCTCTTCACAGCCTGGGCTCGTGGCACGATGCTTGCTCTGCAGCAGTGACTGCTACATCCCTGCTGCTCCCTTCTGCTCCCACAGCCCTTGCTGCATACTGTGCTCTTCATAAGGGGTTCCCAGTGATCTGGGCACTCCTGGGACAGTGTCCCTTGTTCTGCTGCCTGCCATGGGCCTCTGTGTCCCCAAAAGGTTCCACAGCACTGCGGGATAGTGAAGCGATGCAGAGACCACCAAGGCAGCTGCTGGGTTTGCAGCAGTGAGCATCTCCTCTTCCATCAGCAGAGGATTAAGCAGTGAGGAAACAGCAGGGAGGTGTCAGGACCAGGATTTCTCCTGGAGAATGTGTCCAGGGATTTGTCCAGGGATGGCCTGGCACCCCTCTCCCCATTCCCCGCTCAGCAGTCACAGGCTCTGGTGTTGACTTCCCAGCTGAGCGTGGCTGGGAAGGGAGGAGCTTCCCCTTGTTAGTGGTTTGGCAGCCCTGGAATAAGCAGATTTCTTCCACAGCCATAACTCCTTTTTATTTTTATTTGCAAAAGGAGGCACGGTGCCTCGTTCTGAGAGTGATGCACAAACACCAACTCATAGAATCACAGAGTGGTTTGAGTTGGAAGGGACCTCAAAGCCCATCCAGTTCCAACCCCCTGTAATGGGCAGGGACACCTCCCACTGGATCTGGGGGCTCAAAGCCTCATCCAGCCTGGCCTTGAACACCTCCAGGGATGGGGCAGCCACCACTGCTCTGGGAAACCTGGGCCAGGGCCTCCCCACCCTCACAGGAAAACATTTTTCCCTAAGATCTCATCTCAATCTCTTGCAGTTTCAGACTGTTCCCCCTCATCATGTCCCTGAGCTCACTGATCAAGGGCCCCTCCCCAGCTTTCCTGGAGCCCCTTTCAGTACTGGCAGGCTGCTCTAAGGTCTCCCCGGAGCCTCCAGGCTGAACAACCCTGATTCTCTCAGTCTGTCCTTGTACAGGAAGTGCTCCAGTCATTCTATAAGGATTTAGTGTGGGACAGGGGACCATGCCCTGGCAGTGGCATGGGGTGGCAGATGCCAGAGAACCAAGCTTGGTGGCTGGGAGCACAGCGCTCAGCATGGCCCTTCAACCAAGCTGATGGTAGGGCTGATGCCATCCACCCAACTGGGCAGCTCAGGGCTCTGCCACCAGCAGCTGTGCTTGAGGCCATTCTCTGGTGTGAGCTGTGGCCACTCACACAATGCTAAGGATGGGCCATAGCCAGTCTGCATCTTGTGGGCTGCTCTTGCTGCAACCAGAGCTGGTGGGAGCTGACATCACCTCCAGTCCATCTTCCAACCGCCAACCCAGCAACACAGGAGATGTACTGGATCCCCTGAGAGCCACCTGGCATCCCCTGGCCCTGTGCTGTAGCTGCCAGGAGAGGAGCCCAGCTAAGCCCTGCGTTTGGTCCTTGCCTTTCCTTCCATTAACAAACTGGCCAGAACTGGACCTGGGTTTCTAGGCAGTAAAGCTGGAATAACCTCCTTTTGCCAGTGGGAATACTTAGGTAGTGTGGCAGTGGGATTTGGAGGGGATCCAGTCCTCAGCTCGGAGAAGCCACTGTGCCCATGGCCAGCAGGATGGTACTGGGGCTGTGGTATGACAGGGAAAGTGAAGCTGGAGCCAGGAGCCCTGGACCTCCATCCTGGTGAGCTCCTGCCTGGTGCAAAATGTTCCTGCAAGATGTTTTCACTGCTGCTCCTTTCTCCCGCACTGGCAGGAGCTGTTTTGGGCTGCTATTGGGTAACTTGGGGTCTGCAACTACTGTTGCAGCTGAAAAGTCTCTCTTAGCTCTTCCTCACTGCCAATCCTTGGCAGTCGTGCAGTACCAGGGGTCTCCAAACTGTGCATGGCAGCCAGGGCCACTGGCAGGCGTCAACATTCCTGTACTCCCTGAAACAGTTTGTAAGAGGCTGGGGAGGCTAGACCTTGAATCCAATCTCCTCTTTCCAAAGCTTTTGCCATTCCCTGTAGTATTTCACTCCTGCTAATGAGCGGATTGTTGTGGAAAAGACAGCGCAAAGTAATTGCCTCCCTGCCTGACTCCCAGGATGCTGCATTAGTAGGTGTGGTGTGGGAAGGTGTGTTTAGGTCCAGGACCAGATATGGTGGTGTTACCCATCCCTTACCAGCCTCCCCACAGAGGCAGTGCCGCGGCCATGCCGCTCCTGGTGGAGCTGACAGCACCATTCACTCTCTTTGCCCTCTCCCCAGGGAGGAGCTGCTTCCCTGGCCCTGGGAGGATGGAGGTCCTGCAGCTCCTGCGCCTGCTCCTCACCACTGCTATGCTGGGCCTCTCTCAGACAGTGAACCCCTTTGTGGCCCAGCAGACCCCCCCAGACCCCTGCTACGATGAGAACGGCGCTCCTCGCCGCTGCATCCCTGAATTTGTCAATGCTGCCTTTGGGAAGGAGGTTCAAGCCTCCAGCACGTGTGGGAAGCCCCCAACGCGGCACTGCAACGCCTCGGACCCCCGCCGAGCCCACCCACCCGCCTACCTGACTGACCTCAACACCGCCTCCAACATGACGTGTTGGCGCTCAGAGACCCTCTACCACTCGCCCCAAAACGTCACCCTCACCCTTTCTCTCGGCAAGAAGTTTGAGGTGGTCTACGTAAGCCTCCAGTTCTGCTCACCCCGGCCTGAGTCCACTGCCATCCTCAAGTCCATGGACTATGGCAAGACCTGGGTGCCCTACCAGTACTACTCCTCCCAGTGCCGTAAGATATACGGCAAGCCCAGCAAAGCCACCGTCACCAAGCAGAATGAGCAGGAGGCCCTCTGCACCGATGGCCTCACCGACCTTTACCCCCTCACCGGTGGGCTCATCGCCTTCAGCACCCTTGATGGGCGACCCTCTGCCCAGGACTTTGACAGCAGCCCCGTGCTCCAGGACTGGGTGACTGCCACCGACATCCGTGTGGTCTTCAGTCGCCCCCATCTCTTCCGGGACCTGGGCAGCCGGGATGGTGGTGAGGAGGAGGGGGGCACTGGCTCGACACCGTATTACTACGCGGTGGGGGAGCTGCAGGTGGGCGGGCGCTGCAAGTGCAACGGACACGCGGCTCGCTGCGTGAAGGACAAGGAGCAGAAGCTGGTGTGTGACTGCAAGCACAACACGGAGGGGCCCGAGTGCGACCGCTGCAAGCCCTTCCACTACGACCGGCCCTGGCAGCGGGCTAGCGCCCGTGAGGCCAACGAGTGTCTTGGTAAGTGATTTTAAATACTTGTCTAAAATGGGTCTTTGTGGGAGGAAGTGATGGGTGCTGGGCCAAAGCGATGGAGCACACTTGTCCAAAGATGCTGGGGAGCATCCTTCTCGCTGGGTGGCAGGGAAAGGCTCGGGCACCAGCCCTGTCTCTGCTGCAGGTGACTTCCCCCCGAGGTGCAGTGGCCTGACCATGAGCCAAAGCATCAAAACCCTCTGAAAAATTGCCCCTGTCTTCCAGCTGGTCAGCAGACTTCAGTATGGGGTGTGGGATGCCTGGCTGGGAGTGTTTCCCTTGGACACCAAATCAGCTGTCCCTGGGCCAGGAAGGGGAATCCTGGTCGACCCTTATGAGATGCACTTTGGGTCAGGGAGAGAGGAAGGAAATACTTTGAGGTACCACAATTCAACATTTTATCATTTGCATTTAATCTGGCACGGTGCTTTGCGTGGTGGTTTGGGCTTGTCTGTCCTTGCAAAGGTTTCCACAAGTTAAAAATTTGTCACTAAAACATTTCTAAAACACCAAACTGGTATCGCTTGACTGTCCCACTCATTAATCTTTATGGGATTTTGTGGAGTTTTTTGCCTTTTCTCCTGGTTTGGAAAGGGGTTGGGGAATACCACAGCCCTGTGAAGGTCTCGAAGAGGGAGGGACAGCCTCTCATTCCTGGATCAGAGCCTGGGTCCCAGAGGGTGGCAGGAGGATGAAGATAAGGGAAAGCTGTACCATTAATCAGCCCCTGCAAGGCTGAGTGCATGTGCCAGAGGTCAGAGAAACTTGTTAATATTTGTGATCAATGTCTTGTTGAGATCCCAGCTGTCAGCTTAAATATATATGTGTACGTTAGAGTGGATTTCTTCTAACAATGACTAAAAATGCAGTGAATTCAAAGCAAGTGCCAGAGGCAACACTTTAAACCACCTCACACCCCATGGGAACGTGTCAGCCCTTGCGTTTTCCCCCTTTGCTGAGAAAGATGAGTTTTGGAGCAAAGCTCAGAAAAAAACTGCTCTCAACTTTGCCCTGTGCCCATGGCTGCTGGCAGGTTGGGCAGGGGAGGGCTTCAACCACTGGCTGAACTCATGGAAACCCCCTGGGAAAATAGGAGGACCCTGACCTGAGGGCTGCCTCCCTTGTTGCACCCCATCGCTACTGAATCCTCTGGTAAAGCAGGATGATGGCAGCAAAGATGTCTCTGCTGGCACAAAAGGGGTTAAACTGGAGAAGATTTATTTTAGGGGAGCATCTGCAGATCTTCTGTCTGTCTGTCCATCCTGTCCATCACCTGGTGAGGGCCCTGCTCTGCAGGGCTATGCTGCTGAGCATCCCTGCCCCCAGCTGTGTCACCCTCTTGGCAGATGAGGCTGAAAAGATAAACGAAGGAGAGAAGAGGAGGCGGGGACACAGCACGGGCCCTCCAAACTCCCTCGTGACAAGCCCAATGCACAAAGACCCTTCCCCGGACTGCGTGTGAAAGTAGTTTTTCCTGTTGATTCGCTCCCCTTCTTTTTTCCCTTTCCTCTCCCGGGCTTTGTGCCCTCTCTGAAGGGACCTGAAAGAGCTTCTCCATCACCCGCCTCCGAAGGGCTTAGCGGCTGAAAGCTGGATTAGCTCCCCGAGCTTTCCCCTCTGTGCCTTTCAACAATGACATCTCCCCAGCCAGCACGAACAGACGCAGCAATTAGCACCAATTAAAAGGAGAGGCCGCCCGGGAAGTTCCCTTTGCTCAGCCTGGGGGCTGCAGGGTTTCGGACTCTGTCCCGTGGCCGGGCATTGATGGTGCTGGCTTGTGGTGGTGGATGCTTGCGCGTGGCTGGCGAGGAGTGAGGAGGAGGAGGGTGGATGGATGCAGGAGCCTGGCAGCCCAGTGCCAACAGAGGAGCAGGGCTGGGGGGCTGCAACTCCCCAGAAGTGGATCTGGATGGAGCCACGGGACTGGTACAGCTTCAGGTCCTGTTGGAATGTCACCTCTAGGCTTTGTGCTTCCCAGCACCCTTTGTGGGTGTTTGTCTCCCTCCAGCACACTGTCTCTACCTGGTGGGGTGTAGGGACAAATTGATGTCCTGCACCATGTCACAGTGCTGGGACGTTCTTCCACCCAACTGGAGGTGAGCACAAACTTTTCTTATTTCACAAGGACTTCTGCCTCTGGCTGGTGCAGGGAAATGCAGAGGCGATGCAACCCGGAGACTCCCGAACTCTGAGCATTGGCACAGGTCATGACCCCACCACGGGTGCTGTTGGGTGGCCATGATGTTCATGGGGACATGGCCATGCTGCCATGTAGTGGGGATCAGCATCACTTTGGCAATCTGGCAGGTTTGGGGATGTTGCATCTGGAACAGCAGCACTTGATTTGTCATGCTGAGGGCACGGTGCCAGCTCTGTGTCACAGGGTGCATGGCCCCGTGCCTAATGGGTGGAGAGCGATGCCATGGGCACAGGGGGCTCTCCCCATACTCCAAAAGAGCTGTGTCCCCCACAGGGTGCTTGCCCTGCCAGCACTGGGATGCTCTGTGTACCCTCTGGTGTGCTCTGTCTGAAACAGGTCAAAGAGAAGGTCAGGAAAGAGAGAGACATGTCCCAGCCCCTGTGTCCCCCCACCTTTTAGCCTGAGTCAGGCCCAGTGAAGGAGCACTGTGTCCAGTTCTGGGCCCCTCAGTTTAAGAGGGATGTTGAGATGCTGGAGTGTGTCCAGAGGAGAGCAACGAAGATGGTGAAGGGGCTGGAGCACAAGCCCTGTGAGGAGCGACTGAGGGAGCTGAGGTTGTTCAGCCTGGAGAAGAGGAGGCTCAGGGGAGACCTTATTGCTCTCTACAACTACCTAAAAGGAGGCTGTAGGCAGGCAGGGGTTGGTCTCTTCTCTCAGGCGATCAGTGACAGAAAAAGAGGACATGGTCTCAAGCTTTGTCAGGGGAGGTTTAGGCTTGATATTAGGAAAAAGTTTTTCACTGAAAGGGTGATTGGCCATTGGGATGCACTGCCCAGGGAGGTGGTGGACTCATCGTCCCTGGAGGTGTTTAAAAACAGATTGGATGAGGCACTTAGTGCCGTGGTTTAGATGACGAGTGGGTGCTGGTGTTGGGGTGTAGATTGGACTCGATGATCTCAGAGGTCTTTTCCAACCTTGTAATACTGTGATACTGTGATAATCCTGGCAGAGCAGCCGGCGGGAGCAACGTCACCAAAATCCTGAGCCCCCCCTGTGTGATGCACCAGCTTTATTCTTGCAGCCTTGTGCCTCCTCCTTCCCACTGCCTATCACTGCTGCACACGCGGAGCTGCGTGGGGCAGCGTGGTCACCCCCCTCAGCAGCCCATCCCGAACCCCCCTGGCCTGGGCAGGGGGGGAAGAGGATTAGCACGAGGCAGCCACTGGAAGTAATTGATGCACTTGCTGGTAATGCGGGAGCCCTTGTTCCCTTTGTGGCAGCCCCGGCGGGAGCGCTCCCTGGAGCACCGGGATAAAGCCAGAGGCTTGCTTTGATCTGGGGGGCTCGCGGGGAAGGGGCTGCGCTCTCCTGGGAAGACCTCGCTCTCTGCTGCTCCCTGCACTTCAGACTGAGGTCTGTGGGGATTAATCCCGGCTGCCAGGGCCTGAAAACCGATCCCTAGAGCAGTGATGGGATTGAGAGGATCCCATGTGCTTCCCCTGTGGCCTTTGCCCCTTCCTATACATGTTGGCTTTCTTTTCCCATCTCAGTGATTTCTACGCAAAAACGATCTCAGAAATCCCACAGGGAGCTGGCTCGGGCTGTTTTGCCCGTGGAGAAGGATCAGTGCTGGTGGCAGCCTGTCGGCTGTCACATCTGCAGCCCCTTCCCTTGCCTCATCCTTCTCAGCAGGGTGTTTCTCGCACTCTCCCCAGCGGAAGTGCTGGAATCCAGTGGGTTCCCAGCAGCAGCGGGGAAAGTCCTTCCTCAGACATAGCAAGAGAGAGTGGTTTGGGGTAAGAGATGACTTTCAGAGATGGGCAAGTGGAGAGCAGGCCCCTGACATCCCTGCCTGGGACCTGCTTCTCGTGGGGTGCTGCATCCTTGCAGATCTGGGGTGCAGGGAGGAGGCAGCACAGGGGATGGACACTTTTCTAACTGTTCTGGTCTGACCAGGATGGGACTGGAGGGGCTCAGCCTTGTCCCTTTCACCCCTGTTCTCAGCTCACAGCTCCTCGGGGAGGGCTCTCTGCTTCTGCTTCTCCTCCTCCTTCTGCTTCTCCTCCTGCTTCTCCCCCTCCTTCTTTGTAGCAGAGGTGGGAGCCCTGGCCCCTCTCTCTGAACACCTTCCCCATGATTGAAGGGCAGTGTGGATGGAAGGAAAGGGGCTTTTCTGGCCTCACTTCCCCCTCCCAGGGTGGAGGTGCAGCTCCATCCTGCCCCGCCATCCCGACCGGGCTCTCCTCCAGCCAAAGCAGGGGCGTAGCTCGAATCCGCTGTGGGTTGGCAGCGGCGGCAGGTCTAGAGTTTCGCTGAGCCGGCTGCCTTTGCTATAATTATTCCCAGGGAACTTGTAGGGGCGGCGAGCCCCACTCCTGCCCCGCGGGCTCCATCGCTTGTCTTGCGTGTGCCCTCGTGCCCGTCCTGTGCCATGGTCCCTGCCCCAAACACCCCTCGTGCCATTGCCTCGGGCTCCTGCATCCACTGCAGCTCAGAGGAGGAGAGTTTGTGGGGCGGTCAGTGCCTGGGCAGAGGTTCAAGCACCACCAAAAGGGGGACAGAAGGTTGCTCCATTGCAAGGTGTCGACATTTAATTAGTCTATTATTGCAAATTATTAGATCTTGTGATTGTTTAATTGATCATATGATTGTTTAATTGCACATACTGTATAAGGGCGGAAGCGAGCTACCACGTAATTAGCCCCAAACTGTGCAATTAAATTCTTATTAATACCCCAAACAGCAGGGAACATTCAAGCCTTTAATTAGTGATTAACAGGAGACAGACAGAGCTTGCAACTGAGTAGGCACTGAGGAACAGTGAGAGTATTTAGCTGGGTAAGAGGGGACCTGTCGGCCCTGATTAGTGCTGGGTGGCTGCACCAGGGGTGTGAGGGGCCGGTCATGAGTGTTGGTCCCCAAGCACCCATCCCAGCACGGCCAAGCCCAGCCGGATCCCCCTATCAACTGGTTGGGGTTGTGCCCAAATCCCGGCTTGGTTCCTGCTAAGCTGGTGGCAGTTTGCTGGGAGCACCAATGCGGAGTGGCAGCGGCACTGCTTGCAGGCACAGAGGCTGGTGCTGGGCAGCAGGAGGAGATTTCTCCCCCAAATCTGGCTCCTGGGAGGACCTGCAGCTTGTTCCCAGGGAAAGGTGGCCCCAGGGCTGATGGGGAGGTGCCAAATGGGAGGGCCCCAGCCTGCAGCAAGGTCAGTGATGCTGTGAAAAAGCCCTGGCCATTTTATCTCTAACCAATTAAACTGGAGGCAAAGAGGGACCTGTACCGAGGGTGGCAAATGATTTACCCAACCTTTCTCCTCCACTGCCCATCACTTCCCCTCTGGGCTGCTGTCCCCCCCCCCCCCCCCCCGTCCCCTCTCTTTCTCTAGAAGATTCCATGGGTTCACGGGGTGGCCCTGAGCATTCCCAGTAGGACAGTAAAGCTGCCTTTTGGGGTGACTCAACTAGCCATTCAGTGCTGGAAGGGAATAATGAGGACCCTCTACCCCCAAAATGTTGCTCCTTTGCTGCAGTTATGTGTGACTGCCTTGGTTTGGTGATACAAACCACCCTGGCGTCTCCCTGTCCCGTTATCTGGTGAGGGCAAGGGCAGCCTGGATGTCAGGGAGCTTCACTGCATCTCTCCTGGCCCTGACAAACCCTGGCCAAGTGTCAGCATCTCTGGCACAGCCACATCTAAGGCTACCTGGGACCACAGGCAGGACTTGCTGTTCTCCCTCCAGGTACCATAACCCAGTGCCTTGCCCCAGGTCAAAATTTGCCTGAAAAGCCCCTATTTTTCACAAGCATTGGGGGAAAATAATGAGCTCTAAAGGCACGAGCCCCCAGAGGCATCTACTGCTGCACTGGGGCGTTATTTTGATGCCTGCCATGTGATTTTATACTAATCTCATAACGCGGGGGAGCTCAGGGGGAGCTGAGGTTGGAGGGCGTGGAGCCAGCAGCAACGATGCCGGCACCAACGTTTCTCTCAACTCATTTGAGCCTCCAAAAGGCTCCTTTTTAGGGCTGGTGTTTGCTCCAGCTTTCGTCCCCCAGCATCTCCAAGGCCAGAGCGATGAGGCGGGCGAGGGAGTGTTTGATCTGCACGGGCTGAAGCTCCCACTGGTGCTGCCGGCCGGCGGGGAGGCAGCTTCACATGACCGCCAAGCCAGGCCTGAGCACTTAAATGTGGGCTGACACGTTAATGAATTTCACAGCACGCCTGGAAAAACTCTCACCCAGCCTCAATTTACCGGTGTGGGGAGGGGGCTGGGGCTGGGGGAGGAGGGCGTCACGTTTTGCCAAAGGAAATCTTGTTCCCATTATCTTTTTGTGAGAGTGTTAAGCAGGAACGGGCAGTGCTTTGCCTTTTTATCTCGCACACGTGGAACTGGGCAGGGGGGGCTGTGCTGTTCCTGGGGCTAATGAAAAAATAATGTGTGGGCGTGTCTGCAGGAGTGTGCATTGGTGAGAGCACATGTGCAAGGATCTGTGTGTGCATATTTGTGTGTGTGTGCACTCATCTGAACTTGTGTATGAATGTGCATGTGTGAGCATGCACGTTTGTGCGCATGTTTGTCCGCTCCTGTGTGTGCACATTGGTGTGTTTGCCTGTGTAATGGTGTGTGGATATTTCTGTTCACATCTCTGTGCATGGGCGTGCGTGTGTGCACATGTGTGTGCACAGGTCATGGTATGTGGATATTCAGGTGCACTTCTCGCTGCCAGACACCCCCCACAGCTGCACCCCTCCTTCCCACACTTGTCTGCCTCAGCTGAGTGGAGCTCTATCCCCACACATACCCTTTCTCCTCTGCCCTGACCTTCCGGCACCGGCTCTGCAGGGTGGCGGATACTGCACATCTGGACGGCACATTGGGGCCAGCTGTGCCACGCTGTGCCCGTCCCATCCTGCTACCCCAGCAGCAGCAGAGGGCACTGGGGCAGCTCCAGCCCACCCAGCGGACTCCAAGCTTCCACGTCCATCCCTCACCTTCTCCCTTTCCCTTGCAGCCTGCAACTGCAACCTGCACGCCCGGCGCTGCCGCTTCAACATGGAGCTCTACAAGCTCTCGGGCAGGAAGAGCGGCGGCGTCTGCCTCAACTGCCGGCACAACACGGCGGGGCGGCACTGCCACTACTGCAAGGAGGGCTTCTACCGGGACCTCAGCAAGTCCATCACGGACCGCAAGGCCTGCAAAGGTAAGCTGCAGGGTCTCCACAGGGGCAGCGCGGGTGATATAATCTCTCTTGGTCCCCTTGCTCTTCCCTCCCATCCTGGGGGTTTCTCGCTGCTCTGCTGGGAGCCCGGCTGCTCCCTCCAGCCCGTGCCAAATGTCATGGGACCTGCGCCTCTCCTCTCCCCCCTTTAGATCTTGTCCAAGCCCATCTGGTTTCTCTTATCTGTCCAAGCTCATCCCCCTCTGCGGAGCATTTTCCCTCTGAGAAGCCTCAAAATAATAGTTTCACCAAAGAAGATGAGGCACTAAATCACCTTGCCCTTCCCCAAAAACGCAATGACAGCAGGACTACTCTGCTCTCATGACACCCCACCTGGAGTCCTGTGTCCAGATCTGGAATCTCCAACATAAGAAGGATATGGAAAGGGTCAAGAGGAAGCTACTAAGATGATCCAAGGGCTTGAACACCTCTGCTATAAGGAAAGGCTGGGAGACTTGTGGTTGTTCAGTCTGGAGAAGAGAAGGCTCCAAGGAGACCTTTTAGTGGCCTTCCAGTACCTGAAGGGGCTCCAGGAAAGTTAGGGAGGGACTTTTTACAAGAGCATGGAGTGATAGGATGAGGGGGAACAGCTTTAAATTGGAAGGGGGAAGATTGGACATTACGAAGAATTTCTTCATGATGAGGGTGGGGAGGCACTTGCAGAGGTTGCTGAGGGAAGCTGTGGCTGCTCCCTCCGTGGACGTGTTCCAGGCCAGGTTAGATGTGGCCTTGAGCAGCCTGGTGTAGTAGGAGGTGTCCCTGCTCATGGCAGGGGGTTGGAACTGGATGGACTTTGAGATCCCTTCCAACCCACACCATTCTATGATTCCATGACTGGTGAGATCCAGGCTGAAACTCTGGAGCAGGAGGAGGTTGGCCACAGCTGCTCTGAGGCTAGGAATTCATCTCTGATCTATTTTTTTCCAGCTTACACTGCAAATATCTCCCAGAAGGGAGAGCAGTGTCCTTCTCCATTGCATTGCAGAGCCACATGAGCAACAAACAACTTTGCTGCTGTGAGGATGTGATGCTCACCTGTTTATGTAGGGCCTGCAGGAAGTTCTGAAGTTGGTTTCAGACCATCAACATTGTGGATTAGGCTTTTGGGGTTCCTCCTTCTGGTGCATTCGTGTTGTTTGTAGGTATGGCTCCTTTGGGTGTGGGGTGTAACAGCTCAAGTCCCTCCATTGCCTGTGCTGTGGGAGCTGCCCCAGCCGTGTTCCCACGGGAGCGGTTGAGAGGATGGAGCAAAGGGAGAAACTTCCCACGTTTGACAGGCGCTGCAGTGGCAGCAGGAGCACGGCTGAGCGGGGGCTGGCGGGGGGGGGAGCCCTGCCTGCAGCCAGCTCGTTAGCAAACGGCCAGCTCATCATTTTTAATGATCTGAGCAGCTGACTTGACAGGTACCATCTCGGCAGCCCCTGTCCCTGGGGTACCACGTGCTGCTTCCCAGCCCCATGGCCTTGGCCAAGCCATGTCACAGCTATGGCTGCAGGCATGGCAACCGCTGGCAGAAGCAAGGCTTTCCCGTTGTGTTGCTGCTTGTGCCAGGTGGCAGGCAAGTCCCAGAGCTGTGCCAGGTGCCAGCATCCTTGGGCTGACACTGTGAGAGAGGAAGAGGAGGAGGCAGGACAAGGCATGTATCCCAAAGGTCTATAACACAGTATCCCAGTGCTGTCCCGTTCCTGGGAGGGGTCCTGGCTGTGGCTGAGCCTGAGGAGGGATGGCAGCAGCCACTGTCTCCTTCTCCAGCACCGCCCAACTGGGGCAGCTGCAGCAAAACTTGCATTTCCATGAGGATTTTCCTGGAGTGCTGGAGGCTCCTGAGCAGCCCCAGCTCTCCCCTACTTTCACCGGGGCTCAAGACGCACTGAGAGTGGCTGTGCCACCTCCACTTTGCCTTGCATCCTCTGTGGGCAGCACCCAACCTTCCCACCCCTCCCCAAATGAGAGATTTCTTTGGTTCACCAGTTCCTTCTACTTTTGCTGCCAGAATCATCTGATAAAATCCCAAGCAAAGTGGAAGCCTTGCAGGCATTCACCTCCCTGTGGAACCCGGGGTCCCCAGTGCCACCTCTGTACTGGGCATTGAGATCTCAGTTCCTGCTCCAGCCAGAGAAGAGAGCACTTTCCAAAACAACAGTAGTAACTAAAACAAGCAGGATTTGCCTGGGTGCTGGAGGCAGGGAGGAGGGGGATCAGTCATCAGTCCAGCCCAGCTCGATGTGTGGGGCGGAGCTGGGTATGGGTCTGTGGGACTGGGGACACTCCGGGCAGTGGCTCAGGTCCTTCCATTCTCAGGGTTGAGGATGAGGAAGCAGAGGGGCCCTGGTTGCCTCCAACTGCCTGCACCTGCCTGACGTCCTCCATCAGGCAGGTCCTGCTCCACCATCCTCACTGGGCACCATTGTGGAGCATTAAGGGATGGAAAGAGTCTCTGATTCAAGGTGGCTCCTTCGGAGGGGAGGGGCAAAGCAAGAGCTTTCTGGGGTGCTGGTGGGACAGAGCAAGGATTGGTGCAGCTGAGCAGGGGAAATACCAGTGAGGGGTGATGGGGTGGGGGCTGTGGCAGGTCTCCCCTCGCAGGCAAACCTGCCTCCCCTGCCCATCCCCATGCCAAGGCACTTGCAGGTCTCTGCCAGCCTGGTCTGGGGGTGCCGTTTCTGCAAGGTTTCTGCAAGGTTGGCAGGGTTTGCCTGTGGTTTGGAAATGCTGCAAAGGTTCAGGCCAACCAGAGGAACATGTGCACGAGGGCCATCCCCTGCCATGGTGCATATGTTGAGTGGGATCTGGCAGGAAAGGCAGGACCCTGTGTCTTGGGAGCCAGGTGCTGGCTCTGCCTCAGGGAACTGAGTTAATAATAAAACCCTTGATGCTCCTGCTTCTTTGGCTGAACATCCTTCAGTGAAAAGCAGAGAGCATTTCCACGCTTTCCTTGGTTGGGACAATCCAAACTTATCCAGTGTTGGGATTGGGAGCCCCTTGAAGAAAGACCAGCACCTGGGAGTTTGCCTGCCTGGTTCTGTTAATGGGAGCTGGTGCTGCCAGAGAGATATAAATGCACAGAGATATGACAAGGCAGCTTGGGCTTGTTTTTTCAAAAGATGGGTCCTATACCTGCAGCTCAGATACCTGCACTCCTGCAAGACGAAAGAAAGAAAGGGAGAAGTGAGGCTCCTGACAGCAGATCTTAAAAGCCGGTGTGGAGCAAGCTGCTGTGAACTCACAGCTGCAGCTTTGAACAAAGGTCTTTGCACTCAACACAGCAGTGGTCCAGGGCAGAAGCTGGGCATCCCTGCAAAAGCAGGTGTTGCATGCACTAGGAATGAAGCTCGTTTCATAATCAGCAGGTGAAACAGTAGCCCAGAGGCCAGGAACTATTGCATTTTATTTAAAGAAACCCTAAAGCATGTTACTAAATAACTATCCAACCGTCGTTCATCTCTGCTGGGATGCAACATCTTTGAAATAGGCACAAAAATATCGACTGCAGACTGGACAAGGCCACATCTCCCACTGGCAACTGAATGGTGCCCTTGGCCAGTGGTCGGGGATCAGGGGGACAAGCGCTTCCCTCCATCTGCCTGCCTGCGGCCGCTGTCAGCGCTGGATGCCGTGAGACGGAAAATTGGGAGGATGGAAAAGGCAGAACAACCTACAGGATTAATTCAATGGTGGTAATTGAAAAGTCAAATAAAGAATGGCTGCGCATTAATCCCTGCAATTTAAACAAAGCTGTAAACCGTGAGCTTTCTCCAATGAAAACTGGTGGAGCAGTAGCAGCTAAGCCTCAAGACGCAGAAATACCCTCAATATTAGGTGCAAGACATGCATTCTGGCAAGCACAGCTCGATGAGTTAAGCTCCAAGTTAGTGACTTAATCCACCATTCAAGCACTGTGGGCCAGATCCTGACAACTAGCAGGGCTGGGAGCAGCTGGGCTCCGTGTGTGGGCAGCAGGCACAGAGCTGTGCTGTGCCTCTGCGCAGGCATTCCCAGGGGCCACAATGTGGTCCCCACATCAGCCTCCTCTAGGACTCATGTCAGAATGAGGAGGGACAGAGATGCTCCAGCTGAAGCAGTGGGATGTGGCCTTGCTGGGCTGTAGGACGAGTCAGGGTAAGCATTGGGTATTTCCTGGGATACTATTCCCATCAGAGAGGGAAGGAGGAATGAATTTTTGTGGGAACACAGGAAATCCCATCACAGCAGGGCAAGAGAGCTAGAGACTGGTCTGGCAGAGACTAAGCTCATCTCCCAAATACACCTGTCTGTCTGTTGTGGATGTAAGATGAGCAAAGCTGCCTTAATTGCTGATCCAGGTCAAACATCAAGAGTCATTGAAAGTCTTCTTCCACCACATGGAAAGAGATCTGCTGAGATGAACTGGATCCTGAGTGTACTGAGATATATGTCTACCCTTAAACTTTGCACCAGGAATACACCACTGGAGCCCCAGAGGTTGTCCACAAGATGTGGAGCTTAGCGCTTCGTTAAATCTTTGATGCAAGTTGCTTTTGGCCATAATTTCATTTCATAGAATCATGGAATGGTTTGGGTTGGAAGGGACCTCAAAGCCCATCCAGTTCCAATCCCCTGCCATGGGCAGGTACAACTTCCACTAGACCAGACTGCTCAAGACACCCTCCAGCCTGGCCTTGAAAACTTCCAGGGAGGGGGCATCCACAACCTCCCTGGACAATCTGTGCCAGGGCCTCCCCACCCTCATCATGAAAGATTTCTTCCCTATGTCTAATCTAAATCTTCCCCCTTTTAGTTTAAAGATGTTCCCCTTCATGCTATCACTCTATGCCCTTGCAAAAAAGTCCTTCCCCAGCTTTCCTGGAGCCCCTTCAGGTACTGAAAGGCTGCTCTAAGATCTCCCCACAGCCTTCTCTTCTCCAGGCTGAACAACTCCAACTCAGCCTGTTCTTATAGCAGAGGGCCTCCAACCCTCATCTTTGTTGTCTCCTCTGGACCAGTTACAATAGTTCCATATCCTTCTTATATTGGGGATTCCAGAACTGGACAGGCAGGGTTTCACAAGAGTGAAGTAGAGGAGGACAATCACCTCCCTTGATGTGGTGGCCACACCCCTTTTGATGCAGCCCAGGACACAGTTGGCTTTCTGGGTTGCGAGTTCCAGCTGTGCCTTTGCCTTCCTGACCCCATCCCTGCACAACTGAGCAGCATCCCTATACTCTTTACAGGTTCCCTGTCCCTGCTTGCACTGCCTGTACAATTCCCTCTTGCTTTTCAGTTTGACCAGCAGGTCTTGACTCAGCCACTGTGGCCTCTTCCCTTCCCTGTCAATATCTACCAGCTCTGTTCTGCTCCCTTGTTCCTGAGGACTGTTTCCCAGGGGGTCCTACTGTCACACTCCCTGAAGAGCTAGAAGTTTGCTTTCCTAAAATTTAGTGTTCTTACTTTACTCCTCACCTGTCCCATATCCCTCAGGACCTTGAACTCCACCAGTGCGTGATCACTGTAGCCCAGGCTGCCTCTGGTCTTGACATCACTGATGAGTTCACTTGCATTGGTGACCATCAGGTCCAGTATTGCATCCCCTCAGGTAGAGGTGTCTTTTATCTAGGTTAAGAAGTTATCTTCTACTTTAGGAGTATCCTAGATGAGAGAGAGCATGGACTGTCTGTCACTGTGCATGTAGAGCAGGAGCAGTGGCTGTAAGGACCTCTGAGCTCTCCTTGTGTGGCTGTGCCTCTCAGACAAGTGGGTGTTTGTCAGGACTTGTGTCCAGCCACCCTGGGGTGGGTTGGGCTTTGCCAAGTGGAGATGGGTGCTATGGCCCTGGGAGCACTCTGAGAATCAGTGATGGGACAAGAGCCCCTTGGGCAGAGCAACACCAGGGTGGTGCTGGGGGCACCAGGCTCCTGTTTCCAGCACAGGTGGTGATGAGGGTGGGTGGTGCTTCATGCCCAGCCCCACCAACAGAAACCTAAGCCTTTGCTAGTCGAAAAGAGACAAAGCAGTGGATGGTTTCCAAGAAGTGTACCTGCCAGCTCATCAAAGACACCTGCTTCCTCCAAGTGCCACAGGATCCAGCCGAGCCTGTGCAGGAGAGCCCTGTGGAGCAGGCATAGAGAGATCATCAAGAGGCATCTGAAGCAGCTGAAATATCCCAGAGCACAATGGTTCAAGAGAAAGCAGTCAGCTCCATGTTCTCCAGGTGAAGCAGCGGTGCTGTTCCCATGGACCATCCAGGGCTGGCCAAGCAAAGCACAATTACTGCTGGCTTTGCTCCTCATAGTCCAGGGCTGGATCATGCCTTGATCTCAGGACCTTTGAGGGTCCCTGATGACCTGACAGCAGGTGTTTGCAGGAGAGCCAGCAAAACCTGGCTCGCTGGAGAGAAACGGCTGCCCTGGTGGGAGATGAGTCTGTTGTGGCTGAAGAAAGACCTCGTGTTTCTGACGGCCCTGTGTCATGCCAAGACTCCCTTGCTCACTGCCATTTGTTATCACAGCTGAGCCCCCGAAATATCCTTGTCAGAAAGACATCCCCTTCCAGTCCCAGCCAAGATCTGATAAGGATGAAGCATCTGGTCCCCATTACAGGCTGCTTGCTCTGGTTTCTGGCTGTGCAGGAGGGGTCTGAGGAGCAGCGCCGCGGTGCTCCCGCCAGTCCCATCTGGTGAAAATTAGGGAAACGATAACATCGGGGGGCTGCGGGGGCAGGCAGGGGAGATGTTTTTGTTTTGCTTCGGAATCACGTTCAACTCTTACACTGATGGAGGCCAAGATAACCTTTTCCAGCTTGTAGCCAGCCCAGGCCCGGGCAGAGAGATGGGAAGGTCCTCTCCTGAGTCAGCATCTCCTTCCTGCATCCCTCCATGTAGACTGCCCTTGGTGGGTCCATCATCCAGTGTGGTGTGATGGAGGTAAAGAACATCTTCTGCCTGCCTCAGGTGTGGCTTGTCCTTGTGTAGACTGGTAGAAAGGTATGGGAGCATCCTTTGGCCAGGCTCTCCAGGGGGCAGAATGGGCACTGAGTCTCATGAGCTTGGGAAGTATTGAGAAGACCCACTTCACACCATCCTAAAACCAAGACAAGGATAAAATTTGTGTAAAAGCTCAGTGTTGGTTCAGCTCCATGGACTGGAAAGCTCAGAAGTGAGGGAGGAAGTGGAAGAAATGCCTTTTACTTTTGTGACAGGAGTATTGCCCCAGGGCTGAGGTGGGGAAGAGCATATCTAGGCATGCTTCTGTCCGCTTTCTGTCCCTGCGGTGCCCCCAGTCCCAACCTCTCCATGGTTTGCCCAGCCCTATACGAGTCTCACTCCCTTTGCTGGCACAGGATGAGGCTGCCTGTGGAAACCCCTCCTGTCTCCATCTCTGCCGGGCTGTCCTCAGAGCAGCTGCCTGCAAAGTGCACAGGGAGAAATGGCTCTCCTGGTGTCTGGACCTCAGCAGAGGCTGTACCCTGGCCAAACCCTCTGTCCACTCACCCTCCCACCCTTACAGCTCACAGAACACACAGGGCAACAGTCTGGACCTTGCCTGTGCTGGCCCCAGTAGTCGACAGGAAGGCCCCACCTCCTCCTCACCTGCACATTGGGTCCCGTTTGGGGTTTGTGTTGTGGTGTCACCTCTCATCTAAGCTCTTCTCTCTCTCCAACCAGCTTGTGACTGCCACCCTGTTGGTGCAGCTGGCAAGACCTGCAACCAGACGACAGGGCAGTGCCCATGCAAGGATGGCGTGACCGGCCTCACCTGCAACCGCTGTGCCAAGGGCTACCAGCAGAGCCGCTCGCCAGTGGCCCCCTGCATCAGTGAGTGCCATCACGCCCTGCCCTGCAATCAGGGACCCCATTGGCACCAGGGGATGCTCTCCTTGGGCTGGGTCCAGCTGGTGCCTCTTGGTGGTCCATCCACGTGCAGGTGGCTTGTGGTGGGTGTGGGGGTGAGAAGAGAGGATGTTTGTCTTTATGGATGTCTTCCAGGAGGTGATAAAGTTAGGACAGCTGGGTCACCTTCTAGAGCACCCATGCTTCACAACTCCTAGTGCAGGAGGCTCTGAAAGACCCCTTTGGTTAGGGCTTCCAACTGGCTGAAACAGCTCTGCTTGGATGGCATCTTCAGCTGCATCAAGGTGCTCCCCTCACCTGGCTGAGCCCTGAGCATGGCCAGGTCTGGGGCAAGGCCAGATCCTGTGGTCACTGTAAAATCGTGTTTATTGTTGCAGTGGGTCTGAATTTGACCCAGGTGGCAGAGGAACAACTTCCTGCCCTGCAGCATCCTCTGGCACTGCTGAAGTGATGGCAGTGGGGGTGAGCTGGCATTGCTGGCTCCTCTCCCTCTGTTCTTCCCCAGATTTGGGGCATAATTTCCCCCACATTTTGTCTCCAGGAGTCCTGAGAAAGCGTTGCCTTTGTCCATGCTTCCCCTTGTGCTGCCAGTCCTCCACAGCAGTGCCTTAGGTCTCTTGAGGGTGGCAGCATCTCAGCCTGTCCTGATTTACTGAGCTTAGTTTGGGTGTCCCCAGGTTTATTTAATGGCCTGCAAGGAGCTGTGTGAGGTGACCCACAAAATCCCCTCTGCACCCTGCTTGCAGAGGGCTTTTGCCTGGGTATCACCCCGAGAGCCCCTTTCCTTAAGACATCTCTCCCTTTCTCTTCCAGAGATCCCTGCCATCAACCCCACCTCCCTGGTCACCAGCACGGAGGCACCTGCAGGTAAGAGCTCTGCATTCTGGGCCAAGCCCAGCGACGTCCCATCCTATCTTTGCTCTCCCAGGCAACACCAGGGAGAAGGGCTGAGCCCCACCAAATGCTTTGATGAAAGGATTAATGGTGAAAAATTTTGGCCAAAAAAAAAATCCTGTGTTTTCATGGAAAGGAGCCAACAAAGCTTGACAGGGCTTTCTCAGGGAAAGGGTGACTCCACTCCCTCCAAGGAGGGATGTATGGATGCAGCCCAAGGGGCCTCACACCCCTCAGCACTACAGCAGGGGTTGTCCTTTATGGCACTTACGGCTCAGTGGGGGCTTGGGTGCTGCCTTATTAATCTCCTTTTCTTGATGCCAGTGCAAGAGGTTTCTCTTCGGTGCCCTTTCCCTCTGCAGTAGCTCTGGGTGCCAGGGCAGTGGGGTCTGTCTGGCTGCCAGCTGCAGGGAGGCTCAGGAACCGCAGTGCCAGCTTGCCAGCTCTTTCCTGGGACATGGGTGACACAGGGCTTGTGCTGTCCAGGTCACAAGGAGTGGAATGTCTGGGTCTGAGTTGCTCATCCCAGCTCTGCAGGGTGAAAGGACCATGGAGTGATGGGACCACAGGAGAATCAATGTCACTGCAGCCGTGTCCCAGTGGGAGAAGGTGGCAGGCTTTGGGCAGGCAAGGGAGGAATTTTTCCTCCTGTCCTTAGGGCTCCTTAAGAGCCACCTTGGCTTCCAGGCTGGAGCAACAGGGCTCGCATCTCCACACATGCTCTGGTTCGCTCACGTTCCTGCAGAGGCCCAGCCAGGACCAGATGCTGCTGGGTGCCGGCGTGCTGCCTTGCACTGCTGGATTAAGGTCCCTCTTCCAGCCCAGACACAGCCCAGGGCCCCAATGAAGTGCCCTCAGCTCCTGCCCACAGCAACATGCAGTGGAGTGCTGGCCTCCAGGTCCTGCACTGCTGTGCTCAGCCCTCCCTGGTGCTGCAGGATGCATCCTGGCAGGGTAAAGCAGCCCGTTTACATGCCCTCCCCAACCACCTCTCTTCCATCAGCCATCTCATCGGTAAAGCATGAGGAGGGGGATGGAGGGGCGTGGAGCAGCATTGGCCCCGTGTGCATGTGGAGCCCATGCATCGACACAGGGGCTGGGAATGCTGCACAGCCCAGCACCCACCCAGCGCCCATAAGCATGTTTTGGCCCTCCCAGACCTGCTCTGTGGAGGCTGCGGGAAATAGGAGGTGTGATCAGGACAGGAGTCGAGCTGCCCTGCGTGGATCTGGCAGAGGTTTTGCTCCATGCTATGAGGGCCGAGGAGAAACTGTCCTCTGTGCAGCACGCGCCTTGCATGATGGGCTGAGCGTGTTAAAGTCAGGCTGCTGGGGAGGCTGCACGGGGCACGGCAGACCCCTGCCCCCCCTGCTGCTGCCCACCCTGCCTGCTGGGAGCTGGGAACAACATGGAAAAAGGAAAAGACTTGGGGGAGGGCGAGGGGGACACGTTTATTGCAAACAGAGTGTGACACATGGAGCAGAGTTAATCAAGGTGACTCCCCTCCAGTGCTTTATAAATAGGAACAGTCATAGAGTGATGTCTGATATTTTCAGCTGTGTAAAAATAACTGGCACTCACTGGAGACCCAGGTGTTTACTTTGTTTCAGTGGAGCAGGTCTGCCTTAAACTGCCTCTAGTTTTATCTGTGGGTTTGTTGTTTTAAGATTTCTGGCTTCTAGCTCAAATATCTTTAATGCCAAGTAGCTCACTCTGCCTGGAGCCTGCTCCGGGGCAGCAGGGGACACAGCTGGGGTTCTGCTGCGCCCGTCACTGGCAGGGATTGGAGATGGGGTAGGTGATGCTGCTTTGCCTCACTCCAACGGGTTTGTGCACTGGCTGGGCTGGCCGCAGTGGTGCACCCTGTCTCTGCCTGCACCCCACACCCCCCTGCCTGTACCCCGGCCCTGCTGCCTGCATCCCATTGCCTGCACCCTGATGCCCTACTGCCCACACCCTGCTGCTCCAGGAACCCCCAGCCCCCTCTGAGCAGGGCACTCCAAAAGGGGCCCTCAGCCCCTCAATGCCCCTCAGTCCTCCCCCCCAGCAGCCTCCCAGCCCCTTCTCTCCCCATTCCCCCCTCCCCCCCCTCTGGCAGCAGGTGCCACTGCAGGAACAGGAGGACATTGTTCAGGGCCGCCATGCGCAGGTGCTGGTCTTTCCCCCTCTCCCCATCCTCCTCCCTCCTGGGGTCCTGCCTCGCTGTGGACGGGTTTTTTGCTGAAGTTGCCATCCTCTGCATCCCTCTTCCCAGTTTTCTCCTGCCTTTCTGACCCTCCGGAGCCTTTGAGGTCCAGCTTTGATCTCTGCCCGAGTGGCTGACTGGCTCAGCAGTGAAACATCCTCGATCCACTCCTAGTAATTTTTATTATTATTATCTTAAAATATTTTCCACTTAGTGGGAAAAAAAATCCTTGTACCCCGTTAGCAGAATTAACAAAACTCATGGAGCACAAAACAGGGCTTTAAAGGAATTCAAAGTCAGCAGTAAAAGATTTGCAGCCATAACACCTAATTAAGTTACATCTCTCTTAAAACAAAATATTCTTTCTTTTTTTTTCAAGACAAGGAGAAGCGAACCAGATGTGCGAACTGGCTGCCTCTCACATGTGCTCTCCCCGCGGGGCCAGGGGATGCCTGTGCTGGTGGCTGCTGGTTGCCTTCCTCCTCCTCCCACCAGCATGCAGCATCACCCAGGGATGCAGCGGTGTCTGGGATGGGGCTGTAGCACATACCAGGAATGCAACGGATGGGGGACCTTTAGCCCCAGAGCCAAGTGCTTCAAGGACACTGAGCAGCCACCCCACATGGGGAGCCCTGCCCGCCCTCCCCAGCCACCACCCATGTCCCAGGGGATGCAGCAGGGCCAGAGCAGCTCTGCCAGCACAGGGTGGGCTGAACCGAGAATCAGGTCTCACCCCTCTCTGCCAAGAATTGGCTTCGTGCTGCGCAGCTTCTATCGATGACAAATTTGGAACAGGCAGCACAAAGTCCCAGATAAAAAGGAGCCCTGCAGAAAGGAGAGCAGCAGAGCTCAGGGAGAGTTTGTGCTCCTGGGCTTCTTTCTTTCCTCTTTTCTCCTCCTCCCCTTGGCACAGGGTGCTGTTATTCCCCCGTCTTCCCCCAAACCCTTGCCTCCATCCCCAGTGATCACTGTGGCAACCCGCAAACAAAGACAACTTCAGGGCCTGCTGGCTCTGTCCCGGGATGTGGGGCCAAGTCAGAGAGAGAACCTGCAAGAGCGGGGGAAAGAAGAAAGATGGGCTTAGAAAAAAAACATGCCATTTTGAAAGAGACAAATTGAGATGTTCAAAGGAAGATGGCAGGGGGAAAGAAAGGAGAAGAGGGCTGCTTCGGGTAATTGTTGGGATCAAAGCCTTTGGGGAGAAGGAAAGAGGCATTCCCTGCCCTCCCTCTGCTTGAGATGCAAATCTGTGGTCTTTAGAAATTCACAGAAAAAAGGCTCCTTGAGGACGTGAGCCTTGCCTGGAGCTGGGGTACAGCAGAGAGGGGTGCTGCACGGGGTGGACAACCTGGTGGCCTTCCCCGCTGTTCTGAGCAGCCTGAGCAGGGGATGCTTGGGCAGCAGGAGCAGGAGACCCTCACCCGCCTGCTTCCCCTGGCCTGAGTCCCCTTCCCCACTTTTGGAACATTGGCAAGGCACAGGTTTCTGGATAGGCTGCCCCAGGAGGATGCTTCCCATGCCCCTGGCCCCTGAGGGATGAGCTGCCCCTGAGGATCATGACCCCCTTGGTCTGGGGTCAGACTTTCCTTTGAGTCTTCTTCCTGTGGGGCTGATGGTGGGGTTGGTGCTGTGTCCTCTCTTCCCCACCTTACCCAGGTCTGTAGGGCCAGAGCTGTTCTGGCTGTCTCTCCTTGGCCATGGCCCCTGCCTGCTCTCCACGGGAGCCACCATCACCTTGCCTGCATTTCTCCCATCCATCCCTTTTTGCATCCCAGAGGAGAGTTCCCAGGCTGCCTCCACCACCCCTGTGCTGATTTATCCTGCAGGTCACAATCACTATCAGCACAGAAGGTGACACAACCTGCTCACAACCAGAGCTACTTGATTTCTCTTCCCAGATAATGTGGTACCAGAGTTTGTGCTGGCATTTGAGCCCCCAGCCCCTGGGAACTGCCAGAAGGGCAACTGGACTTGCCAGACCCCCACCTCCAGCAGCAGCCCAGACTTCTGGAAGGTGTTGGAATGTGGAGTACCCACCACCTTCTACCAGGCTGGGTCTTACTACTGTCCACTCTGTTCCCTCTTTCCTTGCTGTGGGCCAAGACCCCTCCTGTTTCAAGCCCCTCAGTGCTCAACCCTCTGTTCTTTCTCCACAGACTGTGACTCCTACTGCAAGCCAGCCAAGGGAAACTACAAAATTAACATGAAGAAATACTGCAAGAAGGACTATGGTAAGGACCATCCTCCCTCCCTGAACTACTGCAGAGGCAGTTGAGTGCCAGCTGGGTGGGGGAAATGCAGATGTCCCAGGAGATGAGGAGCATATGGTGTGGAGAGGGATCCCCACATCAGCCCTCCCAAAGGTGTGATGGATGAGGCAGCTGGGACTGCTGGAGACAGGCAGTTCCTGTTGCAACAGCTTCCTTTGGGGTGCAAGGCAAAGCATCCCCCATCACCATTCCTCCCCTTCTTTTCCCTCAGTGGTCCAGGTGAACATCTTGGAAATGGAGACAGTGGCCAATTGGGCCAAGTTCACCATCAACATCCTCTCTGTCTACAAATGCCGTGATGAGCGGGTCAAGCGTGGCGACAACTTCTTGTGGATCCACCTGAAGGACCTGTCCTGTAAATGCCCCAAGATCCAGATCAGCAAGAAGTACTTGGTCATGGGGATAAGCGAAAACTCCACCGACCGGCCGGGACTGATGGCTGACAAGAACAGCCTGGTCATCCAGTGGCGGGATGCCTGGACGCGCCGCCTTCGGAAACTGCAACGGCGGGAGAAGAAGGGGAAGTGCATGAAGCCCTGAGGGGTTTCCACTCAGCTCATCCCACCTACCGTGGGTGCTGCCAGACTGCACCCAGAGACTCTGTACATACAGAGAGTGTGAACGAACTCTTCTGTCTATAGTGTATATTTTGGCAATGGTTTCCCTGTGTGAGTGTGTGGACACATGTGCGTGCGGGGGTGGCGGAGGGGAGGCTTTTTCTCTAAGTGTGTATTAAAAATAATGCAGGAATGACAAACCTTTAATGAGGAGCAAAGTGGAGCAAGATCCCACGGGTGTCTGTAGCCTGGAGGAGCTTGAAGGGGATTGGTGTCCTGCTCTGGGCAACCTGTTCACCGCACTCATTTTCTAGGCTTTTCATTTCTCTTTAACAAAGTCTTCTGCCTGGTATCGACATCTGAGTTGATAGTTTTCTCCAATGTTTGGGACTTGCCTCTTCCTTGCTGTCTGAAAATGTGCTGCTGTCAGACCTCTCTGCTCTTCTCCTTGCCCAGTAGGAACAGGAGGTCAGAATCTTCTGCCCTTCATCCTGATATGCATACAAGCTGGCTCAGTGGAAACCATCCAACACTGCAGAGGGAACAGCCCCAGGACCTCCACCAGGAAGAACAAATGAACTTTTATAAAGTTGGATTCTCTGGTGACCTCAGGTTTACACGGACCAGTGCTGCTGCTTGGAGCAGGACCCATGCGAAGCTGCAGTGTCATGGGGAGGAGTCAGGCCCTGGCAGTGGGTTTGTGGCCACTGCCAGACAAAGCTGTCTGGACAGAGTGCACAACTCCCTGGCCATTACCTATCCTGGTACATAGTCCAGGTGACCCAGTGGGAAAGACCTGGAGACACCCATGTTCTGCCCTGCCAGTAGAACCTGGGGTGGACAAGCCAGCAGGAGCCACTGTGTATCATCATCTGTCCACACAGATCTATGTTCCTATACTCTGAGCTGGTACCAAGTGATGTAATTCCACCTGTTTCTGTTGAGCTGACACCAAGTGATCATCTGCCTTGCAGTGCATCCTCCAGAGCTGGCCTGACTGGGAAGTATTGGTGTGGCCAAGGCTGTCCAAGGAGATGCACAAGGCAAAGGAGGCAGGAAGAGAGAAGGGGTTTCATTCATCCACCTCTAGTCTTTTATACCTTCCTCACCACATATTAGTCTCCAGTTCAAGCAGACATCAGTATCTTCCCATGTTGAGATTGTAGCAGTCGGCATAATAAATATGAGTAGAAATAATAGGTGCTCTGACAGTAGATATTCCTTTCCCTACAAACCTTGCCTTGTTTATTGAATGGCTCAGCAAGGTATTGTAGCCTACATTGCAGTCTTCCAGTGCCTTAGGATGATACTTTGCCCTTTAGAGGCAAAGCATGGCTGATCTGGTGCTTCTGGGCTCTGTCATCGCAGGGTGGTGCTGGAGTCTGCAGCTGAAGAGACCAGTGCAGCACTATTGGGGTTCAGGATGGGAATTTGGGGAGTGAGGATCTAGATGCTGGGGAATGTCTGTTTGGACATGGAGGTGCCCTTGCAGGGAAGCTTGGTGCATTGGTGAAGCTGCTGGAGATGTTGAAAGTGGCATTTCAGAGATGCAGAGGGTCTGCAGTACCATTTTTCAGGTCCCGTGGATGCTGGGTTGCCTACACAGGGAGTGGGCAGAGCTGAGAGGAAGCCAGAAGGTGAGGAGAAAAGATTGTGTGGGACCACTTGGGCTTGGATGAGTTGGTCCTGTGCCCTGCTCCTGACAGACCCCTCCTCCAGCTGAGCTCCCCCCCATCCCTGTTTCCTCTTGTTCTGGTTGTCACAGTCTATCAGCCTCTGCCATGAGGTGGCCCTTGAATTACATGGACTAGCCAGCTGACCTCTTCCTCCCATGTCTGCTTGCACCCAGCAGCCCAGGAACAGAGCTGCTGCCCTTGCCTCAAGCCCACTCCAACCCCATGCACATGACACCTCACACAAGAGTCAGTGGTGGAACACACTTTGGTTGTGCAACAGCCAGGACTCCCATCAGGGCCATCCCCAGGGCTGCTCAACATCACCCCATGGGGTGTGGGGACTCACTGGCCCTTCTTCTAAGCATGGGCAGCCCATGAAAGAGCGAAGTGGCACTAGCATCATCAGGGCAGGGATACGGAAGGCACATGCTTTCTCCAAGCAAGTTCAGCCTACTGCTGGGCTGCAGGCTCCAGGGCTTCTTTTGGCACCTGATTTCTCCTCCCTTGAGGAGGGCACCTAAAACTCCCTAAGGACTTTGGTGTTGGTGGTTCAAGTTCTTGATTTATCCTTCCAGATGCTCTTCACTTGTTTCCACTGTGCCATCTGGGACTGCTCACAAGCAGGGATGGTTCTTGGCTGGTGTCCCAATGCAACTGGGTGTCCTGCTGGGGCAGATCAAGGACACAGGGGCAGGACCACTGCATACCCTCTGGGCTGCTGCTGAGAGGACCTCTCCCCCTTTGGCTGGGGATGTACTAAAATCCTGACCAAAGGACCGGAGCAGGCCACTCTACACCTTCACTAAGGCTGTTGGCTGGAAGATGTTTTCCTGACTTCCCCTGTTTGTGTCACCCCAAGGACTGAAGCAAGAATTCATCTTTCTTCTTCGTCTCCCTCTGCCTGGCATGGCCATCCGGAAACCCCTGCACACTGGTTCAGCTGTCCCTGGGACACCGGGGCTAGGTCACCTGAAGCTGGTGCTGAGCACCGTGGTGGTGGCACTACAGGGTTTGTGGAGATGCTGCTTGTCCTGCCCTACAGCTCAGGGCAGAGCTTGTTACAGACACTACCCCTGGCATGGCTTGGGTGAGGGGATCAAAACCAGAGAGCACCATCTTCCCAGGGCTGCTGCTGAGCTGGCTCTTCTGTCTGTGCCTTTCCGTGTCCCGCTTGCCATGGCAGCAGCTCCCTGGGGAAAAGAGGCCTTTGTGGAGACAGCTGAGACATCACCTCCAGCTTGCATGGCCCCTGCACCACTGCAGCTCTTCTGCCCACATTTCGCTGCAGCCAGGTACCAAATGCAACAGGAGGCACAGGGGGACAACCCCAGCTGGGAAACCCAGCCTGACACCCAGGGCAATGGGGTATTTGGGAAAAGTAATGTTGCCCAGGGGATTCAGACCTGGAGCTGCTCCCAGACACATGGTTAAATCCCCACATGTGTTCGCGTGCCTTTTTTGCTTCTTTATCTGTTTGCTTTGTAATTTAAACGTATGACTGGACAGGGCAGATCCAGAGCGCTGGTGGAATCCTGGGGAGAGGAGTCAGCCCATGCAAATTTGGAGCCTCCACCAGGTTTCTTTGCACTGGTTGGACTCATCAAGGCAAGTCGGGGCTCTCCCCAAGCCACCACCCACCTCCACTTCTCTGGCAACTCAAGCATATGGAGTTACCCAAACCCGGAGGGCTTCATAACCACAAGGGTTAGACAGAAAAACTCTTCCACCTTCCCATCATGACTTTCCAAGAGCTGTAAATAGAAAAAACCAAGAACTTACTGTTTATTTTATTTAGGTATTGTTTTTATATACTCATTAATGGCTTATGTAATTATTTTATTGTTATTCATAACTCTGCCATTTCAACAAAGCCATATGTAAAAAAAAAAAAGCAATCAAGACAAATTTCCTGTAGGTTTAACTGCTTTCAAAGCTAATTTAAGTGAAGAGGGGAAAAAAAGGATAATTATCAGCCAAGCAAGGAGCTGCCTTCCCACCCACACTGGTGCAGCACGAGGCTGGTTGACACAAGCTGAAGCTGGGCTGCAGCACTTCCACATCTGCCTGCATCCTCTAGCCCCAGCCACCCTCCTGGTGGTGGCAGTGGTTGTCACCACGAGGTGCTGCCAGAGTCTGCCGGTGATGCCAGGACAAGGGGACTCGGGTGGCGGCAGGGGCGCCGTCCTGGTGGCCATAGCCAGCAGCCATGGGCTTTGCAAGGACGAGAGATGCTGCAGCATAACCCTGCCTTGCCACAGGGAAGGCATAGGTTTTCCAAAACTGCTCTTGAAGGAAAGATATGTTAATTCAGTAAAGGAACTGAAAAGTTTCCGGCACGCTCGGGCGCGCTCCCATGCCCCAGAGCACAAAGCTCACCCACCCCGTGCACCTGGCTGAGAAACACCAAGCCAGGACCAGCTGCTCCAGGCAGGGGAAGCCTCGTCCCCACGCAGGAAGGACCAAACCAACCACGCACATTTTGCATCAGTGGCTCTTTTTAAGAGCCCTTTTCTCAGTATTCAGTTGGGGCAAAATGCTTGAGATTCAAAGGCAGCTGAAAGAGTGGCCAAGTTTGCAAGCTCCTCCTTGCTTTGGGACTGAATTTTGCAGCTGGTTGAAATTTTTCTCGTTTCAAAACACCAATGGACATTTTTCATGGAAAGCCGGAATTTGGCCAAGGAAAGAAGCAATATGTGAGAACATTACAGAAAACTCGATGCTCTTTTTCCATGTTGTCCAGCCAGTTTTACTCACAGGAGATCATAGGAGCTCAGAGAGATGAACCCCAGCCTTAGTGGGTGGACAGGCAGACAGATAGATGCATATGCAGGCTATTTCCCATCACCTTGCTCTTGGTAACCAAAGACCATAGAAATAAAATTAGACCTGAATCCCACAGGAAAACACCTCCCTTAGGTGCAGCGCAGTCAAGCAAAGTGTTTTACATGGCCAATGGGGCACAGCTCGGTGCTGGGCTCTGGGAATGTGCTGCCTGGTGAGGAGTTGTGACTCTAAGTAGGGGCAAGACCTACTTGCTTGGCTCCTTGTCATGGCCTGATGTGGTCTGCGTGCTCTCCTCACTCCTCTGATGCTCTCTGGTGCACAGAGCAAAGTCTCTTCATCCTGTGACGCAGATCCACGTGGATCTTAGTGGTGGCTCCAGCTGCCAGAGAGGGGTGATGGTGGCTCTGCCAGCCTGATCTTTCTGTGCTTCTGTTAATAACATGGAACAGTGGTATTTTGTCTCCCGTGGACATGGAGTACGTGGCAACAGTGGCCTCACACCATCCCTTAGGAGTGGTGACCTGCCCAACCAGCCTGCTCAGTGCCACGTCCTCTGTCCTGGCTCCGTTGTGCCTTTGGTCCCCAGCACTGGGCCTACCAGCCCTTACCCAAGCACGGCCTTCTACTCAGCACTTTACAACCCTCACAAGCCTCATTACACTCCTAAATTTTCCTTCCAAAGCAAACCTTGGCAGCTGTATTTCCCAGCCCTCCTCCTGCCCTCCCAACCCCAACCCAAGCTCTTCCACGCACCCAGCCTCCTGCCAGAGGGGCTGTAGGACCAGGCCAAGATGTGCTTTTCCCACTCGTGACTGTGTCAGCCAAGCTTGCAGGGGTTTCAGCTGCTCCAGCCACGCTCATCTTTGCAAAATGGTAAGAAATGTGCAGTTCTTCAAAATACCAAATGTATTTTCACAGGCCTTGGGGGCATTTATTACATCAGAGTTAATCATCGTGTCATTCATTCATTTGTTCATTTATTCCCTCATCAATCTGTGTCCCTGTTCATTGTTATTAGGGCACAACTCTCTGGTTAAACACGTGCTCCCTGTGTGTGCAGGATACCCAGCACCCGCGTGGGGCTCGGGGGCACAGGGCGACAGGGGTTTGCTTCAGCACAGCCCAGGGAGCAGGGCTGAAGCTTCCCACATTGGCCATGTGGGGGGAACATGAGGAAACCATTAATTGATGGACTGTCCCGTGCCGTGTTTTCCTAAGGAAGAGACAAAGACGGAGAATGGTTAGGGTCAGCGGGGCACCATCTGGAGAAATCCATCGGCTCCCTCCTGCTGGGTTTTTCCCACCTCCGTAGCAATGGAGACAACGAGGCGAAAGAGAAGAGCAGTCCCCACCACCACCCTGCGGATGGGGGAACCCTGTTGCACCCCACGACCCAAATCCACACTGCGTGGGCATTAAGGCATCTCTGTGACATTGTGTCAGGTTTACCAGTGGCACAAGGCAGTGCCATAAAAAGAACATCCCAGGGACGATGCTGTCCTGGCAGAGCCAGGCTGGTCCCCCTCTGACTCAGGTTCTGCATCACTGCTTATCCTTCCAGGCTTTCAGCTGCTGCCAAAACCACATCTCCCCCAATTCCATCCTCTGCCATTCATGTCCGTGGCTTGCGAGGCACAGGACTCTGTGGGATTGCTTTTCCAGAGGGATGCTTCACCTCCGTTAAGTCAAGGCCAGGCTGGAAGGGGCTTTGAGACCCCTGATCCAGTGGGAGGTATCCCTGCCCATGGCAGGGGTTGGGACTGGATGGGCCTCAAGGTCCCTTCCAACCCCAAACATTCTGTGATCTTATGGTTAAAACACTGACAGGCTGGGGGCCTCCACGTGGGGCAGAATCAGGCCGTCACTGCGGAGCCACCAGCCAGCACACGTTGAAGCAAGTTCTCTATTTACGCAGCCACCGTGAGGCTCAAATAAACAGCCAATGGTTCATCTTGGACAAGACACAGTGCCCCGAAAGCTTGAGGCATGGCCCTCTCGAGTGTCAAAATAAACATCACATACTACTTTCCCCCCAGCACAACCACGCGATGGGAGATCTTTGGCTTTGGCTGGAGGAACAGGGAGAGGTGGCACTCCCCAGAGATGGCTGATGCTGGGAGGGCTCTGAGGAGGGGCTGCCTGTTGGCATGTGGCACCTGCCAGCCCAGGCACACACACATTCACCAGCCAACCACCTGGGTGTGTTGCAACGGGGTCCTACTCATGGCACAGGGAGAGGGAGGATGGAGATAGGGCAGGGTGGACATATCTCAGCACGTCCAAGGGGTCCAGAGGTGCCTGGGTCAGGTCTCTCCTCAGCACCAACATCCCCATAGAGACATATGAAACAACAGCATAAAGCAGTGCCGTGTCCTGCCTGTCCCATGTATGTGTCCTGCCAGACAGATGACAGCAGGAGCAAAGTTTCTCCCATGCTTGCAGCTCCAAAGCTCTGTGATACGTCACTAACCACCATGATCATTGCAGATTTTTGGTATGCGGTGTCTCTTAAGTGTCCCTTCCCAGAGCTGCTGGCCACCCACGCTGAGATTCCTGCAGCCGCTTGAGGCTGATGCTGCTCAGGTTGGTTCCCTAAAAGCCCTGTTGCTCTTCATGATGTGAAGGTCAGGATTTGTTCATCCATCAGGAAGCCCAACAGAACCTGGCAGTCTCTTGCTCTTGTCTTAAGGGAAAAATTAAGGTGTCTTCAGCCAGCCCACTCATACAGAGCTTCACACTGCCCCTTTTCCAGCAAAGCCAGACAGTGCCTGGAGCTAGGAGGGAGGCAGGGCACCTGAAGGGGGCTGGTGGAGTGGCTGGGCAGCGCTGTCCCCATTACGTTCTGGAGGGAAGGGATGTCATCCAGAGCAATCCGGAGAGGCTGGAGAGATGGGGCTGTGTGACCCTCATGGAGTTCAACAAGGCCAAGGGCAAGGTCCTGCACCTGGGTCAGGGCAATCCCAATCACAAATACAGGGTGGGTGGAGAACAATTGGGAGCAGCTCTGAGGAGGACTTGGGAAGGCCTTATGAAGAAATGTTTTCCTGTGAGGGTGGGGAGGCCCTGGCCCAGGTTTCCCAGAGCAGTGGTGGCTGCCCCATCCCTGGAGGTGTTCAAGGCCAGGTTGGATGGGGCTTTGAGCCCCTTGATCCAGTGGGAGATGTCTCTGCCCATGGCAAGGGGTGGAACTGGTTGGGTTAGAGGTCTGTTCTGACTACTCAACGATTCTGTGATTCTGTGATTCCTCCTTCCCTGCCCAGGTCTGAGCCACACAGCAGCAGCTCCAAGGGTGCTGGTCCCCGCCTCCATTCTCACCTATCACTCAGTCTTTAAGATCCATCCACAATCTGCCAGCTCGGGTGGGGAAATTCCCAGTCTTGTCTCTTATACAAAATCCACTCTTGGAGAGCGCTTCGTGAAATTGCGGGGCCTTCATCTGCTCTGGGCACTTTCAGACTTTTCCCTGGCATCCAGTGGGACAACCATAAATCTCCGCTACTGCCTCCGAGTCGAACATTTCCTCCGAGCCCCATTATTAATTTCTGAAAGATCCCATAAACCCCCAGATGGAAAAATACGGAGATATTTGCACATGTGCCGTAAAACACATTGCCCATCTATTTTGAATGGATGTGGCAATATATAAAACATACTTAGGGCATGAGCCAAGTTTCACGGTATTTAAACAAGGCAGCATGATGTAATTGGAATTTACAGTATAGGAGCAGATTGAATCTGGGACTTGGTTGCCTACCATATATCTTCGATCTCCTGAAGATTTGGCCTGCTTTATAATGCCAAATGCCTTTTGTACTTGTCACCTGTATTTTAAGTGGATGAACAGCTCCTTTCGTGAAATATAACAGTTGGAAAATATATTTTTTTTTCCATCTGAATTTCACAGCCTCCTCAAAAAAGGAGAAAAGGAGAAATCTGCCCTGTCCCTCTGCAAGCAGCGGTTAGTCCTGAGGATGCAGGTGTCTCTGAGCTCCACTTCCTTCACTGCCCAGAGGGTTCCTGCCCCTGGCCAACACGGTGCCAGCACTGCTCCTACACCATGACATCAATGAAGGCTCTGCAGGGTGGGATGGGGCTGAGGACCTGCTGCCCACCGCCTCTCTTCCCTGGGGCAGGAGAGGGTGCTGAGCCCCCAGCGCTGCTCTGTGATGCTGGGAGGAGCAGCCAATACTCCTGGCACTGCTCGCAGGAGGTGCTCAGGGCAGAAAGCAGCCCCTGGAAGAGGTGTCACCATCAGATCACTCAAAAAGATGATCTGGTGAAGCCTAATGTGCTCTCAGTTCCCTGCAGCCCCTTGCAGCCAGCATCAGAGAGAAGAGGGGTCAATGCATGAGCAATGGGAGGGTGATGGAAGAACCAGGGGTACTCAGAGTCCAGCAGGAACAGGGCTGTCTCCAAGCCATCTCCATCACCAGTGCAGTTACCCCTCTGCCATCACTGCCCAGGACAGGGTGGCCAAATGGGTACAGCAAAGCTGGGGATTTTTCAGCTCTGGCCACTCGGTTCCTCTCATCAAGGATCTGTTTTCCTGTTCTCTCCAAAATAGAGGTGTCCCCCGAGGGTGTCCCCCATGGTCCCGATATCCCTCAGGGCTTCCCCATCGAAAGGAAAAAGGCAAAGAAAGAAAAAGCAAAAGATCCCAAAGCATAACAATTGAAAGGTCACTCAGATCTGAGCTGCTGGCTCCATCCCAGTGAGTCTTAGATGTGGACTCTGGGTGCCAAGGTGCTGGGAGCTCTAGGGAGGCTGGGGGGATCTCAGAGGGTGCTGGGGAGCCCGTCTGCAAGCCTGGGGCAGCGAAGAGCTGCCAGGAACCAGAGCCCACCATGCCTGCTGGCTTCAGACAGGGCTGGTGGACTTGGTCTGGTCAAACTCACTGGTCCTCTCTCCACCCTCCTCCAAGTATCCAGGGGGTTTAGATAAGGAATTTTTTGAGAATTAATAAATCAAGTCATTCTCTTCTGGCAAAAGGAAAAGATCTCCAAAAAATGTCAGTTAGAAATAATCAAAGTGATTTGTTTGGAAAATTTTGAAGTGCAGGTCCTCCCAAGAGCCAGGATGGCCTCTTGGCCTCACTCTCCAGAGTCAGGAACCAAGAGCCAAGACCCCAACTCCAGGGCAGGTAGCCTAGAAACTCTCATAGCCACGGCTCAAGCTGCAGCTCAAAGGAGCCTTAGGCCACCTGCAGCTGAGCCAGGACTGAGACCCCACAAGTCCACCTGGAGCCAGAGCTGAGCCTCCCCAGGGCTCTCCAGGGGACCGGTCAGCTGGCTCCATTCAAGCAAACTGGCTTTTTCAGAGGGTAAAACCAGATTAATGGTGAATTTTCTAACCAGGCCCAGCTCCTGACCTTCAGACGTGGTGCTGGCCATGGATGTGGCACGAGGATCAGTGCAGACCATCCGCTGGTGTGGAAACCAGGTTGCTTCTCCCCAGTAGCTCCCGCACATATCATGCCAGGGCAGACCTTGAAGTGTCATTCTGCAAGACATTTTCCTGCTCCACAACTCCAGACTTAATCCCTGCTCACAAACGAACTGAACTGCTCTGCAGAATTTCGTTAGCAGCCATCTGTTAGCTGGACAGTACTCACAGTTTCTCTAGACCTCAAGAGACCTCCTCTATCATTTTCTGAAAGGCTCTTACTGCCAGACAGAAGGTCTCTGAGGGTTTCTCGTGATGTTCAAGTATGTAGAGCACAGTGAAAACTCCTCAACAAGGTTGTATGTGCATGCACTTCCAGACGAGCCCCAGCTATCAGATGATGTTGAGCATCAGCTCTTTGAAAGCCAGGAACCTTTCTGTCATTGCCACAAGGGAGGCAAAATAGGCAGGCACCTGGAACCACCTCCTGTGCTTGAGAGCTGACCTTCATCAAGCCAAAGGACCACCCTCACCTACTGCTGAATTTTTGGCATTTGACTGACTCTCATGAGATGTGTCCTGCAGAGGTGTTGGCAGGACCAGGTCAGCACCACGCACTGAGCACCGTGTTAGAAACACTGGTGGAGGTGCTTGGGTCCTAGGTTTCCCTGGGACCAGTGGCAGCTTCTGGCATGGATTAAAAGACATAGAGCTGCATTCTGTTGTCCTGACTGCCTCTTAGTGGCATGTGACTCTGTGATTAACTCTCTCAGGCTGTTGGTAATCATCCAAGGGACACCACCAGGTTGCTTCTCTAGGCTGTTTGCAGTGGCCATCCAGTATTTTGGCTTATTAATTCTATGGAGAAGGGGAAGATAACAAAAGGAGCTTTCCTTGCACTAACCCCATGGCATGATTTGATAGGGCACCTTTAAAGATAAGAAGAGAAGAAAGCAGATGGTTTAAGCCCTGTGGCTTTGTCTAAGGAGTCTACAAAACCCTGCAGGGAAGGGATGAGATTGCCAGAGGCTGGGAGCATTCAAACCTAGGCAAAGCAGCTCAGAGAAATGCTCAGGAGAGCATAGTGTAGATAATGGGAGACAGGTACCACCATAGTGATTCTCTGCCTGAAGAGATTGCAGATGGAGCAGCTTGAGGACATCAGAGATACATGAGGCCTTTGTCTATGTGGCACACGGTGGGCAGTGGTGCTGTGGGGCCAACCAGCACAGAACAGATCAGCAGGAGTCAAGTAACATGACAGAGAAACCCTGTTTCTGTATCTTCCTTTCATGTTCTCAGCACCCTCCTCCATCCTTCTCTTATTCATTCCTCTCACCTTTGACCTCTTCCCTCCTTTCTCCAGACTTTCTCTCTTCCCAGATTCTTTGCTGTTTGTCTAGTCATTCCCCCATTCCCATCAGGGAGGATAAATCACCTTTTTGGATGAGCATCATCCACATACAGGCTCATCCTTCTTTTGACCTTCTTGGCTGTGAGCCACCTCCAGGAGGCAAGAACCGGACCCAGTTGTGCTGGAGAGGAGACCACCAGCCAACCTGATAAAACAGGAACCAGTTCATTCCCTTTTTTTCTCCAGTCACAAGATCTGCCCTTGCCAGTCCTGCACATTCCATGGACACTGTGCATCCTTCTGGCCACCATTCCGTGCAACCAGTTGGGGCTCCTCATGCTGAAGAGATGACCCTGTACATGCGCCCCTCTCTTCCTCTTGGTCTCCCTTACCTTGTTCTGACTTTCCCTCCCCCAAAACACATCTGCTCACACAGTTACAGAGAAGTCGTTTCATCTCACCATTGAGGCATTTATTTCTTTCCAGAGAGTTAAAAGCCTGTCTCCCTTGATTTAGTGAGTCAAGAGTGGCTGAGAGGGAGGGGGAGAGAAGAAAAGAATGAAAGAAAGAAATAAAATAATGAAAAAAAGGTCTTGGGAACATCTGGAGTTGCTCTTAAGCAAGATGCAATATTCTCAGCCAGATGTTGAGTGACTGACTTCCATTTGGGAAATGTCAGCACATCACTCGTCGAAATCCCACCCAGCACCCCCTTCTCTTCCCTTCTTTGCCATCTCCTTGCCCCACTTTGGTTGTGCTGCCTGCAGGATGGCATCAAGAGGAGAGGATGGCTTGCTTGGGACCCTGCCAGGCACCACTGGGGGGTATCAACGGGCAAGCTTGCTACTTGGAAACAACCAATTCATGCAGATAAGGATATGGAGAGGCTGGGTGAGATCATGTCAGTGCTCTCTGCAATGGATGAGGCAGAGCCAGGCAGTTAAGGAGGCATCTGCAAGTGGTTTCGAAGAGCCAGGAATACGGCTGCAGCAGGATGGCCTGAGAGGTATAGCTGTCTGAGATCTCTGGCAGCAAGATTTTCCCAGCAAGGCAAAGAAAAGACCTTTGTCAATCACTGGGTGAACTCAGCTGACTTAGCTGCCAGCAAGGCAGGAAGGGCAGAGGCATGCCATCGGTCTTGGGGCCTTTTGCTGGAGAAAGGAGCTCTTGGACAGAGCAGTCATACTGAATCACCATTGTAAATGGACTATGAGGATTTATACCGGCCTCACAGCCAGCACAGCCGAGGGGGTAACGTCCATCTTGAACCGGACATGCTCCACGTACCATGACCCCCAATATGCCGGGGAGCAACAGCCACTGGAGGTGTCATCCCTCAAGGACTGGAAGCAGCACATCAGTGGGCTGCGCGGGCTGGCACCGTGGAGCCCTCTGCCCTTAGGGGGTGCCCCTCTGCAGCCTGGAACCCAGCCATCACTCCCCCCCCCGCCATGGTGCCCATCCGTCACTGAGTCAATGCATCCAGCAGCGCCAAGCAGCGATGCTCGGGAATGAAATATTCCTTCTCCCCACCTGTGGTTTCTAATTTATGAGCCATGACACGAAAATGCAGAACTGGGAGGCAATCAGAGTTAATCAGAGGCAACTCCCAACAGGCTGCCCAGAAGGAGCACTGGCACCCCAGCACAAGAGGGGACAAGGCAGCATGGGGTGGCACCTGCCGTGCCAGGCCAGCTCCTTCCCTGTGCTGGATGCCCTGCAGAGACTGAGGTCCATCCATTTGAGTCTGACCACCTCTTCTACAACTCTGACCTCAGCTCCCAGGGCTGTTACTTCAGAGCCAAGCCACGGCCTTCCCTAACCTGCTGCTCTTCAGCTTCCTATTACCCATGGCACAATCTTGATGCTCCAAGGGAGTACCCATGGCCAAGACTATCCCACCTCCCTTACTCACACCATTCTGAGGATCAGTAAGGAAAAGGGCCAGTACTGCTGTCAGTCAAACCCAAATATCATCTAGGGCCTCATAGGTGGCTTTCACATCTCATTGTGGCAGGTGCCAGGAACCCAGGATCTATGGTCAGCCATATGGAGTTTTGGGGAGCTGGAATCTATCCTCACGCCTCAGCAGTATCCAAGGACCAGGACAAGCTCCTCAGTGCTTATACAGGGCCTCCCACAAACTCAAGATTATTCTGGTGTCTTCCCACATCCACTGAACCTGGACTTGGTTAAGCAACTTGGTTAAGAGACCATCTTCCCTCTTATTGCTAAACCCTGCCTGTACATGGTTACCTCAGCAGGTGCTGCACAGTGTCACAGGGCAGTGCTGACTGAGACCTGCCCGTGAGAACTTCTGAGTCACAGTTAACGTGTCCACACAAACCGTCCTGCTCAAATAGGGGTCCCCTCCTCCACACAAGCTGCAGGATCCCGAAGCCCGCTATTTCCCTTTGGTTATTGCCTGAAGAAGCTGAGGAACCACAGCCAGAACGAGTAACTTCTGCCTCTTCAGGGCAGGGACAGGGACTACCTTAGCTAGCATGTGGAGGAAAGATGTGGAAGAAAGATGTGGACAAGGGTGTGGGTCTGCTTGCAGCCTTTCTTCCACTTCTTTCCTTCTCCTGGACTGAAAATAATATCTGAAAGGCATCTGACAGGAGCACCGAACCCCAGGGGCTTTCCAGCTCCTCATGGTCCCCCAGCACAGGTGTTGCTGCAGAAGGATGCACAATCCTCCCATCTCTGCTTGTCCCAGCTCTGAATGTCCTGGGCTTCTCAGGACACAAGGACACAGAGAAGTGCCAGCCATGCCAGCTGCTCAAGTGAAGGTCTGCAGCAGGAGGTCTTGGTCCTCACTGTGACCTGATGCCTCAGCAGGGAAGTGGTGGGGAACAAGCGGCAGCCACTGGCTCAGGGGTGACCTTTTCTGGGTGCCCAGAGCCTTCATCCACACATGGCATCAAAGCTCTCTGCACTCTCCTGCTGTAAAAGGACAATTATGGTCCCTAATCCAGGCAGAGTTACCAAGACGCAATCTATACAGAGGTAGAATCATCTCTGGTAGAAAAAAGCTCTGATCCCATTTCTGGAGGACCATCCCTCCCTGCACATCCTCGGGAACCCCCTGACTCTCAACCCCTCTGCAGGGCTGGTGTTAGAGTGGTCAACTCCCATATCATGTGGAAGTCCCTCTCTTCTGGACTAACCACCCTTCAGAGATGGAGGTGGGGTGGAGCAGAGTGACAGTGCCATGCACAGGCACCGGGTGAGCCAGATCCTCCATGAGACCCCCATTGGGCACGCCATTCCCATGTCACCATGCAGGGCAGGGTATCCTGTGGGAGCTGGGGGCCAGAACATGGGCAGGGGGGCTCAGGTGGCTGTGGTGGGCAACCCTGGTAATGACAACCAGGTGAGCAGGCAGCGATAAGCCCCCAGGAATGCGGCGGCAGCAGCCGCTGGCCCACGGCTCGCTCAGGCCTTGGATGGGCCAATTAAGTAAATAGAAAATTTGGAGTGTGGGATCAAAGCCGGAGCGCGCAGGCTTTATTTATTTGGAAAAGGTCAGATTATATTGGCAGATGTGTTAAAGGAGAGAGGAGAAAAAACCTTTTCAAAAACATTGGCCCTGATTTGAGGTTTCCTGACGGGTGGGCCGCTGGATTTTTCTTTCTTTTCGGGCCGTGGGCGGGCGGTGAGAAGGGCATGTCCGGCAGGTTTGCCCACGCTGAGCTCACCGCCCCTGCCCACCCGTCTCCCAGCCCCCTCTGCCAGCAACACTAGTCCCAGAAATCGGGGTTCCTCTGCCTCAGAGCCCGTGTCCCATTGTGTCATGTTGGTCCTCTGCAGCTGACCCCTGCACTGCAGTCCCCCCACCTGGCTGGGGAGGTGGTGTCCAAGGTGGGTCTGTGGGCTCTTTTCCCTTTTCCCTTCCTGGGACCCACAGCAGCTCTATCAGTGCTGGGCTCAGCACCCAGGCCTGATGCCGTTGTCCCTCTGGTGTCACTCTGGCTGTCCCCAGCCACCACGGGTCACCGTCCTGCCACTGCTCTGCTGCATTTTTTTTTCCCAGATTGTAGGTGTTGGAAGCCCACCTGAGCAGAGTCCACGAGCAGGGGCAGAAGAATGCCTGACACTGGCTGGCTCTGCCCGAGATGCTCACAGGCTCGCTGGGACCGCAGGATCACCTCTGATCAATGAAACCAGGGACAACACCAGTGCCACCAGCACTGTCAGCAGCATTTCCAAGCTAGGACTGTACTGTGTCCCCCAGCTCCCACTCCAGATCACCACCTCCCCATGGCCGCTCAGTCAGCCCCCCAACATTGCAAAGGAGGAGACACATCACCTCCTTCAGCACCCCAAAACTGCTGGAGTTTCACACAGCCCTCAGTATCCCTCATCCCCAGGCTTTGCTATACTTCCCAGCTGGGAAAAGTGATTTTGGGTGATGGGAGGGGAGAACAGGGATATGGCAGAGGGGCGGCAGCATCCAGCACCAAGGTGGGAAGGCGGCAGAGACCTGCGATGGGGGAGAGGAATGTGTTCGCCGGGGCAGGAAATTGTTGGGTTTAGCAAACGCGGGACCCGCCTGCTAAGAAAACAAGCGGAGGCTGAAAGGCAGCGGGGGCACCGTGCCCGGCGGGGGGGCAGGAAGGGAGCTCTGGGGGCAGGAATGCCGGCTATGTCCCTGCTCCAGGCAGGTGTGCCAGCCCCTCTGCTGGCCCCGTGGCCAGCACACACCAACGCTGCATCTTGGCCAGGGAGCTCCGCTTCCCTCCCAAGGGCAGGCGTGGAGCAGAGCAGCAGCCTGAGATGCACAACCAGCTCCTCTTCCAGCCCTGGCCCGGCCCTGCCTCAGTTTCCCCAGACACACACAGCAGGGATCCTCATCCTGGGGGAGCTGGGGCAGCCACAAGCCTGAGAGTTGCAGGGGTTGGTTATGCATAGCTCTGGACCTTGCTAAGAACTGCGACCGAGGGCGCCCGTGAATAAATAAGGTAACCCTGCATCACTGCTGATCACCCTGATGGGTCTTTTCCTGTTGCACGCCACAGGGAGCCTGGGACAGCTCTACACAGCAACTCTCCGCAGAGACGACTCTACTCGGGAAGCCCCAAACTCTAACCTCAACCCTCCTCGCGTAGAACTGTCCCTGTGGAGAGTTGTTCCATGTGAGCCTGTCCTGCAGAGAGGTGCCCTGTGGAGAGCTGTCTGTCGCAGAGAGCTGGCCACAGAGAGTTGTTCTTTTCTGGCCACAGTGATGATGAGATGCAGAGCAGAGACCACAGGGATGGGAGTGGATCAGACTAAGAGCAGAGGTGGAAGCCAGGGAATGTCCTGCTGGAAAGGGCTGGTGCAAGGGTGTAGGTCCACAGTGGTGGCCAGGGTGTCCCTCATGTTAGCTACTATCTGGTCCCTCACAGGGCTCCTACCTCATGGCCACCCTGACCACCTGTCTCACCTTGCCTGGACAGTCCCAGGACAGGTTTGCAGTCACAGGGACATTTCTGGGTCCTTTCTGTTCCCTTTAGGGAACAGCAGGCACAAAATGCTGCCTGGATCACAGCACTATTTGGAAACTCCACTGGCTTGTAACACAATATCTGGCAGTGCAGTCTACAGCTTTATCTGCAACAGATCAGGTTGGAGCAAAACCTTCTGAGACAGCATCTGGAAGTGGTTTAACCTTCGCCAAGTTTTGCATGAAATACCAATTTTCCACCCCTTTCATTTAGTTTATTGAAATTAGGAGAGCGAACTCCCCCTCCTCTCTTCTACCACTCCCCCCCCCACCCCCAGGTTCTCCTCTGGGGCAGCTCAGCTTCTCACAGCTCTTCTGGAAAAGCTGAAAACATCTTGGAGCTGTGGCTGAGGCTGGGGAGGACCTCCCCGTGCTGTGCTGGGCAGCAAGGCTGCGCCTGCACGGCTCTGTCGGAGGTACCTCAGATGGAGGCAGCTGCACCAGGCTGCAGGCAGCAGCAGGACCAGGGTGGTGGTGGAGGAACCCATCGTAGCCAGCACTGAGGGCGGCAAAGCAGGGATGGGTGCAGCGTCCCGGAGCAGTGACCTGGGGAAAAGTCCCACCACACTGGGCAGGGACACAGCTCATCAGATGGGCTCTGGGCAGGAGCTGTGGGGAGCAGCTGGCAGCATCACAAGCTGGCTGTGCCACGCTGCTACCAACACCGAGGTTTCAGAGTAGGGACGTTTGAACCCAACCTGGTATTTTCACCCTGAGCTCCACCGTGCCCAGCTGCCCCCTCGCCACAGAGCAGGGAGATGTGAGTGGCTGAGCAAACCTTTGCACACACACTGGAAAATCCAGCCAAATTCCATACTTGGCTTCCAACTGCTCCGGCAGCTGCTGGGTTCCACACCCTCTCATTGAAATTTTCCTTTAGCATTTATTACCTGAGGCAGAGGGATGGGAAAGGACAGCTTTGGGAAGGGCAGTACTGGCCTTGCCACCTGCCTTGCCTGCCAGGAGCTGCCAGCCGGGTGTGAGGGGTCCTGAGGGGCCAGCTCACACGTGCCGTGTTCCAGGATCTGAGCAGGTGTTTTTGGGGATGGACCTGGCACGCCAGCTTTTGGGATAGATTTGCATGTGTTTGCCCATGAGAGGCGGACACTCACAGTGGGACAATCTTACTCCTGGCACAGGGCAGCAGCAGTATGTTGTCCCACGGGAGAGTTGGCAGGGGACAGGGAGCTGGCTCTCTTCCTGCCACAGGGATGAGGGTCAGGCAACAGGGACGTGCTGAGGCCCCTAGACAGGGGAGATATGCTGGAAAGGCAGGAGTTACACTGCCTCAGCAAGAAATTGGATATTAAAAAAAAATCCATCTTCCAGATTGGAAGAGCTTCTCAGATCTTGCCCAGTGGGAGGACATGTGGGCAGATGTCCAGCTGCCTGCAGCTCCCTCTGGCACAGGAACCATCATGCCATGGGGACCCTCCTTGCAAGCTCTTCCCTCCCTGGACATCTGAGGAGCATGAGGACCGTATCTGGAGGGATACAGCACTGACCTAAGCTGTATTACGGCAGCCTGGGCATCCCCCTCTGGGAAGAGGGATGGGCAGTTGTGATGCTGCTCATCCCCTCGCTGGCCCTGAGGACCTGGGCTGGGAGCAGCCAGCAGAGCACAGCACTGCAAACCAGACGAGGGGGCAGTGTCCAGTCCTGCAAAGTATGTCCCAGCAATGATCCCAGCCCTCAGGACAGAGGCTCTGCACTGGCTGCCCCCTTGCCATGCAGCTCCATCCCTGACCGTGTCGCAGCTCCCTGTGGGCTGCAATGAGGCTGCGACCATATGTCCCTGTGATGCCACCACGGTGCTGTTGCCAAGGCTCCCCGCCACTCCTGCTTCTGCAAAAGCAGGATGGAGGGAGAGGGGGCCCCATGTGCCCATCTCTAAGGTGCAGTGGGGCTGGCAGTTGGGAGGGCTTTGGTCTCCCCATGGCCAAGTTTTTTCTTCCACTCTGCCCCAGGACCTGCTACAGCAGGGGTCGAGGAGTCCTCTCCTGCCCCGTAGGAGGGGTTTAGGGGGTTCTCCTTTCCCCCACCCCCTGCTCCTCTGCTCTCCCACTGCCCCCTGTGAGGAGCTGGAAGGGTATTTGTTTTCCGCTGGCGTGGGTCCACACGAAGCCCGGCTGCCAGGCAGGGAAGGGAGTGAGGCTAAGCCAAGAACTATAGAGCAAAGTAGGTGACTCTCAAGGTATAGCTGTCCTCCTCCCTGTCCTTCTCCTCCCACCCCTATCCTCAGAGGATCGTTCCTTTCCCATATGCTGGCAGTGCCAGGCTGGCTGGGAGCAGGGCCAGAGCAGAGCAGTGGATGCACCCAGCTGCAGCTGTCCTGGGCTCAGAGGGCTGTGCTGAAGCCCCTCTGATCTGGGGAGAAAGGAGAGGCTGCTGGGGGCTCCAGGAACCTTCCCAAACCCAGGCACCCTCTAACCCATGCTGCTGCCTTAGCATCCGCCCCACGTCCCCATCATCCAGGCCTGGCCCCGCAAGGGGTGGACACGCTAGGACTGGACTGCAGTGCTCTGCATCCCATGGGGGTGATTTCCGCACAGGTACCTGTCCTGGGCAGGACAGCACCCAGCCACGCTGCCAGCATCCCTGTGGGGCAGGGGCGGCAGAACCTTTAGGGAACCACTAGGAAACCCAAGTCCCTTTTGAGGGGTTGAAGGGGAGGTTTATAAAAGGAATCAGACCCCTTGTCTGGCTGGATTTTGGCTGTTGCTCATATTTGTCCACCTGAATGCCCAGGTCAGACACCATTTGCCACCTCCCAGTGCGGGTCAGGGTTCCCAGCCTGCACTCCACAGTTGGGGAAACTGAAGCTCAACGTGGGGACACACATCCCAGCCTGGCCACAGCAAGGTCCCACCAGCATCCCCTCGGGATCTGGGGATCTCATGTCCTTGCCAGAGGGTGCCTGCCCCTGTTGCATGCCAGTGTGGGGGTGGGATGCAACAGTCCCCTGCACATGAACAGCTCCTCTGGGGTTTCCTCTGTGCATGTGATGTCCTTTCCCCAGAGCTGGACCAGCCAGCATGGCCACTGCATCCAGCTGGGCTGCTCCACAGGGCTCCTTCATCCTGAAAACCCCACAGCCTCCTCCCTGCCAGAAGTCCTTCACATTTAATTAAAGGTGTGAAATGATCTCATTAAATCGGTGCTGGGCTCTATGTCCAAACTGCTCCAACAGCTCACGAATGGCTCATTTCCACTAAGTTTCATCCTTTTGTTTTTCCGTTTTTCCTTTCTATTTTTGTCTGGGTTTCCAAAGCAAACGAGGTTTCTACAGTCGTGGTGTGTGGGGGTTTGTCTCTCTGTGCAGTTCCACAACTTTCAAAGCCATCAAACAATTTTAACTGGAGTCAATGGAGGAATGGAGGGGGCAGCCCATGTCCTGCAGGAAGGGTGAGAGATGCTGCATCCCCAGCCCTGCTTTCACTGGACACCAGAGGAGCCAGATGGGAAAACAGCTTTGAGACACAAATTGAGTCGAGGCTCACCCTCGGCAGCCCTAAGAATAATCTGCTCTTTCCTGTTTGTAATTTTTCCTACATTGATGCTGCTGAGATTCATTCACTGTAGGAATCATTTTGACCAAACCTCCAATTTTAAAATACTCTTTCCGTTTAATAATAACAACTAAGGAAGAGGAAAGGAAGAGCAAGAGCTAAGCAGCATGAAACTTGGCCAGGGCGCTGCTGGGGAGCTGCTCACAGGAGCCTCCCCACCCAGGATGCATCCCTATGGATTAATATTAAGCCTTGCCAATAAATCAACCATGGAAGTGCTTTCTAGTCTGGGTCTCTCTCTCGGGACCCGGCAGGCAGAGGGACACCGTTCCACTGGGATGAAGGTGGCCTGACCTCAGCCTCTCCCCTGCACTGCCCCAATGGGCATCAGGCAGGGACTTCCTGGCACAACTAGCTGGCAGCAGCAATTCTGCAGGGTCCCAGAAGGGCTGACCTGTCCCAGTGGCTCTTCTGCCACTTACCCTCATTGCTTCACCCCCTCCTCACTGCTGCTCCCAGCTCCATCTCTCACCCCCCCACCCCCTTCTTGGCTGGGTGCTTGCTGGTGCAGGTGCACACCGTCCCGTCCCGTCCCGTCCCGTGTCCCCCCCCTCCCCCCCGCTGCCCTTTTTTTAATTAGCTGATAAAGAAAGCATCCTTTTGAAACAGGTAGGGGATTCCTCACATCCCTGGCATTGCTGGGCTGCCTGGCTGTAACCCTATTCCAGTTAAAAGCTTTCTGCACCCATCCACGGCTTGCTGGGCCTCCAGCTCGCCCCACACCTGCAGGTGAGTCCTCTCAGGCTGCCCGCTTGGCCACTTGTGCAATTACCAAACGTGATGATTAACTGAGGGAGCACAGGAGGGATGGAGACTTGGCCCTGCCAGCAGTGTCTGCCTTCACTCCTGATGCAGGGCCGCTTGGTCCCGACACCCTTGGCAGCCCAGCACTCAGTGCTGCCTCTGCATAAATCCCCACAGCTGGGGCTGGAGCTGCGTGTTGAGGAAACCTAGATCTCAGCATAAATGTCCCCTCCCCGGCCTCTCCATACCCATCTCAGAAACTGGGTGCTGCGGGGCACAGGGCTGTTTGCTGCAAAGCCCAGAGCTCAGCTGGTTTCTCTGCTCTTCCCAGCCCTCAAGGCAATGAGTTCCTGACCTGGGGAGAGAAAACCAAGAAATGGGGCCTGGAATCCTCTCCCGGGCAGGGTGTTTGCTCCCTGGCTCCCAGCAGCCTGGAAGCCCTCAGTCAGATTGAGGTCAAGGTTGCAAAGCCCAATGCACATCCCCCTGCAGCCCAGTGCATTTTCTCCCACAGCCCAACGCATGTCCCCTCGAGATCCAGCCCCCTGCAGCCGTATGCACGTTCTTTGCAGCCTGATGCACATCCCCCTGCACCCCAGCGCACGGCCGCCCGCAGCCCAGTGCGCATCTTCCTGATGCACGCCCTCCCCCAGCGCAGTGCACTTCTTCCCGCACCCCGATTCGTGTCCCCTGATGCACGGCCCCCTGCAGCCTGACACATCTCCTCCCACAGCGCTACGCCCACCGTCCCTCAGGCGGCAGCGCACCCCCTGCAGCCCAGCTCCGCAGCAGCCCCCAAGTGCCGAGGCAGCCCGTGCGCTGACCCTTATATTGCGGAACCAGGCGTGTGCCTGTGTGGTCTGCAGCAATTCCCCAGCCTCAGATAACCTACGCAGAGGGAGCCCCAGGCTGGGCTTTAAATCTTCCTGCCCTTTGCCAGCAACCCCCAAATGCCTGATGCCCCATCCCATGGCCAGCAGCTCCTCTCCGTACCCGAGAGCCGGCTCGGGGCCCCCAGCAGTAGCCCCAGCGGGGTGAGCCCCACGCACCGTGGTGGTGACGGCATTCAGATCCCACTTTAAATCAATTGCTGCGCCCTGGCAGCTCTGTTTCCACAGTCGCATGTTATTCTTTCACTCAGGCATGGGGAGAATGACTCTGTTTTCCTTTGGCAATTTTGGTTCTTTTTCCTCCTTTCTTTCTTCCTTTCTTTCTCAGGGCAAAGGATGGGGTTGGAGGGAATATTCATTGCCACGGTTCCAGCTCATTGAGAACAATAAGGGCAGTAAACAGAGGGCAGCATTGCTCAGGAATGTGAAGCATTTGCCTGTGGTTTAAAATTACTAATTTTTTTACGGGCAAGAATTATATATATTTTTAGAGATCTTTAAGGACAGGACAAATTCTGCTCCCCCACATTGCTGCCCCCCAGCACCTCCAAATCTCCTGCCTCATTGGGTTGGTTGGAAACTGGCACTAAATGAGAGAGGTGATGGAGAGCTCAGCGAGACAGGATGCAACGGGAGCTGGGTCATGGAGCTGGGAGATCTGAAGTCATTGATTGAAGTGTAGAAATTGTACCTGGAGCCTGAAGATTTCAGGAACGGACACAAAAAATTGTGCCGCTGAGCATGCCTCTCCCTGCAGAAAAGAAAAAGAAATGTGGCTGGGGGTGGGACAACACAGGATGGCATGAAGGAGGGGATGCTGTCAGGGGCACTGCAGGCAGTGGGATCACACTGGGACACGTGTGCCCTTCCTGGGGTGCTACAGTGCCAGGTCAGGCTGTCCCCGCCCAAGCTGCTCTTGGGGCTGCTCCTGACCTTCAAGAGTGAAGTCAGGAGACAACAGGGCCACTGACTGCAGGGAGGGAGCAGGGACTCCACCAGGTGCCCCCAAGGATGGCCACAATCAACTGTTTCTCCTTGTCTGGCCACCCAGGATCCCAGTCCAGCTCCACAGAAGTGCTCAGAGGGACAATTCTGACTTCCCAGAGCAGAGCAGGTACTCAGAGCAGCGGCAGGTACTCAGAGCAGCTGTCCCCACCATTGCCGTGTCCCAGCCCAGAGGCTGTGCCCGTCAGGCCCTGGTTCCATCCCACTCCAACATCCTCACTGGCTCAGAGTATCCACTTCCTCCCCGCCACAATGCAAACTCCATTGCTGCTCCTCCTGCAACAATATCTGGCCCAGGAAGACTGAAGGCATGTAAGAAAACAGGACATCTTCCCTTCCCAACCTCAAAGAGATGCTCGTGCCTAAGAGTCCCTAGGTTTAGACCTGCCCAGCGGCCCAGCACCCCAGCCAGCAACCTGCATGGCAGGCAAAGGACTGTGTATTGCAAAAGCACATTGGTTCCTGCACAGCTGCACCCATCCCCACGCCTCCATCAATTCCTCCGTCTCAGAGGAGAGTCAGCTGAGGACGTTTGGGCTCACAGCTTCACTTCCGAATGAAGCAGAGGAGGGAAGCATTGTTTTATTGAGAGCAATTTCTTTCAGAGGCCAGTCCCAGCAGACACGCATGCATCCTGTCTCAGGGCTGATTAGCTCCAGATCTGCACACGCTGGCTGTGTGGGGATGGCTGCCTCCTGCTCCCTGCTCCTGTGGTTCCCCCAGCCCCGGAGCTGCCCCCCGCTGACCTTCCACCCCACATCCCCAAAGACATCCCAGGCTCTGCTTCCAGGGAGCAGCTGTGGTTCCTTCCATCTGGATCCTCTTTGCAGATCCAGCTCCCAAAGATTTTGCCGCTCACCCAAGGGGCTGAATGGGAACATTTGGGCCCTTTCTCTTTGCTCTACTCTTCCTTTTTGCAGCTGTGAAGCCCTCCTTGTGCCTTCTGCAGCAGCGTGAGTGCTGCCCCGGAGCAGCAGGACTGGCCCCAAACCACTTTTCCCTGTTAGGTCAATAGGCAAAGGCTGAAGAGACCCCAAGCTGGACCTTGCAGCAGGACCAGCCTGGGCTGAGAAGTGGATGTGCAGACCAGACAAGTCCTTGGCTGGTGCAGTTTGCTTCCACGGGCCTTTTACAACAACTGAACAGCTTGGAGAGTCACAAACCATGAAGGAATATAGCAGAAACTTCATAAGTCAAGTGAAAAGGCATAGACATAAAGCTGGGATGACATTTGCCTTTTATTGTCTCTTTGCATAGGCTTAGCATTTAAAGGCTTTTATCTCCTTTTTATGACTTTTCAAGTGGGCTCCACGCCAATAGGTACCTCGTGTCCTTACTTTGCATTAAATTACATCATGAAGAAAGGAGGCTGGGGAGCAGATTGCAAGGGCGATGTAGCCCATGCATCCATACCCACTGCTGGGGAGGACTCTGTCAGGATTGCCCCTCTCAGAGACTGCAGAGCGACTTTCCTGCCCTGAAGACCTCAGCCTGTTGTCCAACCTTCCCTGGGTGGGAGGAATTGCCCTATCTAGGACTTAAGTGATGCTTTGCCCCAAGCTGAAGGGACCGCAACTGTCTCTGGGTTTTGGTCTGGATCAGAGCAGTGCCTGCACTAAAAGCCTGGATCCCAGCACTCAGACAATGAAGAGGAATCCAAAAACTTCATGGGCTTCTGCAAACTGCTGAGGATATCCCACTTTCCTTCCTAACAGACCCTCAGTACATTCTGCCCGCTCTCGTACTGACTGAGACTCCGAACCTGTCCTCCCTGAGGCAGCGCCTGACTGCAGCGAGTCAGAAACACCCAGCTGGTGGGGCTGCAGGAGCCTCAGCTGCCCCCAGGATCCCCCAGCCTCGCTGGGGTGTTCAGGAGCAGGGATTCTGCCAGAGTGGAGGAGTGGGCTTATTGCGGGAGAATCCCAGGGGAAGCACTGCCTTGGCCAAGTCACCTCCAGGAGGCAGACAGGAGGCAGGAGCTCACGACAGAGGTGAGGGCAGTGATGGGGAAGGGCGCACAACCTCCTTAATCCACAGGCAGATCTCGGCGGGGTGGCTGGCCTGGCTGCGTTGACCCGCAGTTTCAGGACAGGCTGTTCGTGCCACAGAGCTGGGTTTGCTTAATAACAGGCATTGAATTGAATGTGCTTTTTGTGCAGTTCCCTGCTGACACCAGACATCGGCTGCATGATGAAAGACCTCTGCTCCCCTCAGCCCAGCACCCCAGGACTTCCTCCTCAGACCTTCCCATGCAAAGATTCCCATACAGGAAAGCTCCTGGGAGTATCAGGGCATAGGGACAGCGAAGGTGGCATTTGGACCCCCACCTCACCAATCCTTGCAAGAGTTCTCCCTGAAACACAGTTATGGTCCCCAGGGGCCATGACACTATGGATGGGAGTGGTATGTGTAGTGAGGAGTCACCATGCCAGGAGTGGGGCCGTGGGAGCACAGGGGGCTGTGTCCCAGCAGCTCCTGTGTCGCTTGGGGCCATGCTGGGTGGAGGATGGACAGGGACCTCTGCACCTGGCTGCTTCCTGAAACTCCACCCCAATTTTCCATCACCCAGGATCTTTCCCATCCCAGCCGAGAGTCCTGGGAACTGGCTGTTCAGGGGCCAAGGCTCTTTCTTCTGCAGGACTCTCATCCTAGGTGCCAGGGCACTTCAAGGGGCCAACCATTCCCCAGGAACACTGACAACTGCAACCTAGAGGACCAAAGCTTGTGGTGAGCATCTGTGCTCCTGCCCTGTTCAGCCTCCTTGCACAGCCCCAGTGCTCAGTGCTCAGCAGTAGCTGGGCACCTTGGTTCCCCTCCATGGGGCTGCAAATTCTGCTGTAAACCAGAGGCTCTGGTGTTACAAGACACTTGCTTAGGTGTGCAAGCAGGTGCTTTTCTTCCTGGTGCTTGTAGCAGCCGGTAGCTGTGCTGGCAGGGATGGAGGGCTCAGATCTGGGGCAGGAGAAGGGGTGCTGGCAGACCTATGTTCCCAGTGCTGTGGATCAAGGACCTTGCCATCAAGTCGAAGAGCAAGCCTCACAGCCTTGTTCAAACCAAGCATGTTCTGGCCGGACACCAGACTTGAGGAACAGCTGTGGGCCAGGAGGAGATGCCTTGAGGCTGGGGAGGAGGTGGGGGGGAGACACAGAGAGGAAGTGAAGGGAAGGTGCCTGGCACATGAAGGGTTAAAGGTGTCCTTCCCACCCAGCATACGCTGTGTGCCAATCCTCCCAGCCATGTGTTTGAAATCCTTTCTGCTATCTCCTGAAAATATTTACAGTACATGCAGATAAATTAGCTGTAGCGCTTATTACGTCTCCCTGGAAATATATACAGCAGTTAAAGATGTTTAAAAAAAATAGCTGAAAGCCGTCTCTTTACTATATCTGGAAGATATTTCACAGTGTAGGGAATTTACAGGGCTGGGTGGCGGGGAAATCGCATTTATTTTCACTCAAGTAGAGAAAGTTAAAGGACCCTTCACTAGAGTTTATTTTCATCTGTACTTGTGAGACAAGGAGCCAAGGTTGGCTTGGAGCGAGCCAGCACGCCAAGACCGGGGTGCAGGGCAGGCTGGGGTTGAGTGAGGATGAAGACCAGGAGTTTGGTAGTACCACAGGCTCCCAGGCACATGGGTAGGGACCTTGTAGGCTCCCCACACCGCCACTACAGGGCACGCTGCCTGATGGACCTGCTGTGCCTTCAGGGAGAACGGGTGATGTCCCCAGTGGCTGGGGACACCAATGCCAGGTTCAGAGAATAGGATAGCTCTGGAGATCCAGGCTGCCTGGTCCAAGGTGAACTGGCCTGACAGGGGGATCTGATCCCACTCCTCATGTACCTCCCACAAAAGACTCTTCCTTCTTCCTTACCAAGCACATTTCCAAAGTCATTGAGAGATTCCAGAGCACACAGAGTGCTATGCAATGTCCTTCACGCATGCATCTCCTCAGCCAGAGCAGCCCTGAGCCATTGCTCCCATTTCCCAGTGCTGGTCCAAGTCAAGCAGCTCTGCCAAGACAAGGTGATGGGGCATCATCACACTCAACAGGTGCTTTGTCGGTTCTTATTCACCAGAGAAAGGCCAAAGCCAGTATCATCTCCATGCACAACTTTCTTCATAGCTTCCAGCTAAAAATCGAGGTGATGTTTAAACCCACAGCAATGGCACCAGCTGTCACAGACTCTACCTATCTCCGGACTTCAAGGCTGACCCTCCTCAAATGTCCTTTGCCGCAGTCCCCAGATCCGCAGTCTGGAGTGAAAGGGCTACCCCTTGGTCAGCTCACGTAGCCGATGTCATCGTGTCCAATGAAAGCTTGTTGGTCGAATCATTTTCTTCCTATCTTTTCTGGCTTCTTCCTTGACTGAGGTTTCCCATGGTGCAAGGCACCTGCCAGATAGGAGTCAAAGACTGAGGTCCTCAAATGCACTCATAGACTCATGGTCACTGACCCAAGATTAGAAGACAAGGTCTTCTGGGTCACTGGCATTGAGATCTGCTGGCCTTGACGTAAAAAGACCTTTGGAAGCCATTTGCTAATTTCCCTGAGTCACTTGCTCCCTCTGGCTGTTTTGAAATTCATATCTAATGAGTGGTTTGGGTGAAGGAATTCTGCAAAGATGCAAACAATTCCTTTGCCAAAATAAATGGAGTCAGAGCTGGGCTTATAAACATATAAATCATTTCTAGTTTTTAGCTTGCAAACAAGATACTTGTTTCTTCATAAGGATTTGGGGGACAGCAGGAGGCAGCGGGAGGAGAAGGGGGAGCCAACTTAAGCTCCCCTCCAAAGGTAGCCCATGCCTTCCTTGGAGCAGAACATGGGGTACCAGCCACCCTCCAGGAGAGTCTCCAGGAGGAAGGAGCTCCAGAAAGTCTCCAGGAGTCTCCAGGAGGGAGGAAAGTTGGGCTCTCCACCAGGTTTTTTTTGCTTATTGGCTCCTCAAACAATAATCTGCAGCAAATTAACTCAACCAATTCTTAATTTTCTCTCCAAGTGAGGGATACCATGTCCTGGGCCAGGCAGGGAGGAGAGGCATCCTTGCGTTTGAAGGACATTGCACAGAGGACAAGCCAACCCTGCTGCACAGGGCTGGCTGAACCTGCGTGCCTTGGTGTGCCTGTGCTTCACACGGGACAAGATGAAAATAGTGTAAATTATCCAAAACAAAGGCAAGTAGAGCACGGCCCTGGCAGGGCCCCTGGAGGATGGAGTTCACCTGGCTGCAGGCTCCCTTGCGCCGCTGGTGGGGTTTGGCAACCCTGGGACTTGGCTTCAGTGGTCATTCAGGCAGGAGCTGAGAGGTGGAAAACCTGTGCCCTCGGATGGGAGCTGCTCCTATGGAAGAGCTTTGCACTGAGCTTGTGCTAACTGCATTTTTTCCCAAATAAAGTGTTCTAGCTTGGTCAAATTTGAGCATATTCCAGGGACACAAGAGGAATCAGCCTCTCTTCCCTCATAACTTGCCAAATTGCTTCAAAGGCAGAATTTAAAAACAAAATAAGGACAAACGCTTTATTTTCCCCTATCCCCCTTCTTGGAAAGAGCCATGCTTTCCAGCTGAAATTTTCCCCCACAGTCTAACCGGAGTCAGCAAACCCCTCTGCAAAAAATTGCCACCCAGCCTGGGATAGTTTGGCAAAGCCGAAAGCAGCCACAGGCAGGGTTTTACACAAAGAAGAACCAAGCATCCTTAAAAGTAGTGGGCACCTCTGGATCCCCATGCTGAGCACATGGATCTCGTCTGCAGCACGCTCAGAGTGCGGTCACTTTATAGGACACAAGGATGGGCCTCAGACTTCCAGGGGCTCTTTCCCCTCCTTTTTTTTCCCCCAAGCCTTCGGAAGCCAGCCAGATAACCAAAGCCGTTCCTCACTTTCACAGCAGATAAGCTAATTGTCGGATGTGCCCTTTGTGATAAGCAGAGCCTGGGTTTACGAGGGAACATGTGTTCTTGGGAACCGCCGTCACCCAGCTGCGATGAGAGTGATAACCCAAGGACGCGCAGGCTGCCTCCCGGGGAACTGGGGTCTCCCTCAGCCACAGGGGCTCTGGGGCAGCTGCCTCAAAGCTCAGCAGAGTGGTGAGGGGCAGGGGGGGATGCTCCCCTGTTTCCCTGCTCCCCGACTGCTGAGCAAAGAAATGCCACAGTGCAGAGCGCTGCCAGGTCCTCCTGGAAAGAGACCAAACTCTTTGGATGCTTTGAAATTCTGCAAAGGCAGAGCATTGCAGGTTAATACCCACAAAAAAACCCAGTGAGTTTAGTTTGGGTTGGGCCAAGCTGGTGGTGATGAGGAGGATTCCCCTAAAATAATGCAGGCAGGAGGGTATTTCCCTCTAGCTCCTGCAGCCCCTGTGGCTTCATCACTGGTGGGGCACTGGCCGCATACCAGTGTATGTGGGGCAAGCTGAGGCACAAGGGCTGAGGGCCAGTCCAGAGCAAGCTGAACAGTGGGACACCGTGAGTAACCCTGCAGGATGATGGGCTCCTCTGCTCCAGCCAAAAATCCCCATAGAGGGCCCATTGCCCATGCACAGCATCCAGATTGAGGCCGGGCCCAGTTTCTCAAATTGCACAGAAATGCCAAAGCCAGGGAACCCATTGGAGGTCACTTCACTTGCCCCAGCCTGCTCTGACTGCAACCAGCCTTTTGGGGAGTGATGAAGTCCCTGACTCTGCTGGGGGGAGGGCAGAGGCTCCTGTAGCATGGCAAGGCTCAACATGACATGTAAGCTGTGCCAAGCATGCAGAGCTGTGCATGGCCTGAGGGATTTGCCCCAAAATTGCTCCCACCATGTCCCCAGTCTTCCCCAGCACAGGTGGAGAGTAGCCACTCCTCCAGGCCAGGCTCGCCCTCCAGGAGCCAAAGGCAGGAGAGTGGTCTGTGCCAGCATCACCCCCAGTGCTGGCAAGGGTGCTCAGAGGATGCACAGGAGAGGAGATCTGTTTCTCTGCCCCATGGAGGGACACCTGTGGTCTGGCATTGACCTCCTGCCTGGATGCTGCTCAGGCACCAGCCCTGCTGTCCTGACCTCACAGCTCAAACACAGGGAAGCCACCTGCTTACAGGTGCTTCAGATGCTCAGGCCAGTGCGGCTCCCAGCACTGGGGGGACTCTGTCCCATTTGGCTCCCAGTGCTTGGAATGACTTGTCCTCTAGTGGGATGCTCTGTCCGGCCAAGCTGCCATTTCTGAGAATGCTCAGTCTGGTCCAGCTTTCAGTGCTGGGGAATCCTGCGCTGTCTGGTCTGGCTCCCAGCACTGGGGTGCTCCATGCAGACCAGGCCCCAGTGCTGGGGATGCTCTGTCCAGTCCGGCTCTGAACATTGGTGGTGTTCAGCCCAATACAGTTTCCAGTGCTGAAGCTGCTCCATCCAGTGAAGCTCACAGTGCCACCATCCCCAGCTACACCTGCAGGAGCAACAGCACCCAAATCCTGTGATCCACTAGTCCCACCCCAGCAATTCTCACCCTGCTGGCAGGCCTGGTTCGGCTGCCCTGTCCCCCCCTCCCCCTTGAACAGCCTTCACTCACCAGGCTTTGATTATGGCCACAAAGGAGCCTTGGAGGAACCACGGGGAAGCTGGAGGGAGGCAGGCAGATGATGAAAGAGCTGTCAAACGGGATTAAACAGTAACCGTCTCCCCTACTGCTGGGCAGCGGGAAGGGGGACAGATTGTACTGGATTGTAATGCAGGAGCCCTCCTGCTGCTGGAGCCTGCCAGGCCTGTCCTCCTGTGAGCTGCTGGCTGGGCCCACAGCAGGACAGCCAGGCAGCAGGACAGCCGGGCAGCGCTGCCCAGGCAGGAGCGGCACTGGGTGAAACCAGAGTGTCTCCCCCAAGCCCTAGGTGAGACCTTCCCCATCCTCTTCTGGGCTGAGGCAGCCACCCCGCAAGTCCCCAGGCACTGGGAATCCCCAGGGTTTTGGCAGGATGCTCTGACCTGCATGGTGACATCCCCTTGTCCTCACTGGCACCTGCTGCTGCCAGCATGGCCTTCACCTCCCGTGCCACCTGTCCCCAAGGGGAGATGGTCTGGCAGGGTACACCTTACTCTCTGCATCCTTCTTGCCAGCCTTTGGGTAGAAACTCCCTTTTACCTTGCCAGGCATCCAGGCAGAGGATCACGGAGCAGGGGAAGGGGAAGGCATGCTTGCTCATAGCACAGAGACAACAACAGAGCTGCCTGGGGGACATGGGGGCTACACATTCCACCAGGCAGAGCCCTGGGGGCAGAATAAGCACTGAGGACTCTGCCTTTCCATGTATCCTCCTGCTGACCCTTGAGAAGCGCAGCAAGCTGGGTGCAGGGTACCACAACCTTTGGAGCCATACCCACGATGCGGCATTCTGGCTGTGCTGGGGGTAGGTGGCATTGGGATCTCAGCACGTGGCTGATGGGGTCCTGAGCCACAGTGCCATTGGTGCCCTGGGGCTCCCACGTCTCCTCTCCCTGCTGCTGCTCTCACTCTGCCTTCACCCCTTCATCAGCTCCCTGGGACAAAGTGCCATATGTGGGCACAGGAGCCTCTTGGAGGTCTTGTTATCCAGAAGTCCAATGAGCCACTCACAAAGGATCCAAAACCCAGCATTGCTGGGGCCATCCTGGGTCAGGGAGCTCACCAAAACTGTGAGGCTGTCCTGGTGTGGCCAGGAATCTCCTTATTCCTTCTGCATCTCTTAGTTTTCGGGTGCTCTGCCATCCCTGCCCAGGGCTGCTTTTCCCCATGGCAGGGATATATTGGAGTAGACCTTTCCACTTGGCCATGCAGAACGAGAGGCTGGGGGTGCTGGGGTGGGTGCTGGCAGGGCCAGCTGCACCAGGACGAGCAAGGGAGATCAATCCCTGCCTTTCCAAGCACCTAGGCCCTTGGGGACCCTGCTGTGCCCCCTGCCTTCCCTCCTCAGCAGTGTGCGGGAGCCCCTGGCCGGGTGCTTGCAGGCAGAGCCCCCCCCCGCGACCCCCTGAGAGCCAAGTCCTCACCACCCACTCCGCCAGCAGCAGCTCCAGTTTCTCACAGCACCCTCTTTTCTGAGCCATTCGTCACAGCCCCTGGCACAAAAGCCAGGGAGAGAAAGAAACAAGGAGTAGGAAAAGGAAGGAAGATAAAAAAAAAAAAAAATAAAGAAAGGGAGCAAGAAGGAAAGAAAGAGGGAGGACAAGGCGTGAAAAGAGCCAGGTCTGTCGCCGAGAGGGGAGGAGGGGAAATTATGAAATAAATGAAGCACCTCGGCGGTTCGGGGGGCACTGGAAGACAGCCCGACCGGGGTTGAATTTTAAACGCCTGCTGCACAATCGGTCCCATTTTGCGAAGAGAGGAAGCTGTGTCCAAAGCCCCTCTTGTTTATTCATGAGGAGCCTCGCTGGCCCCTCCCACCCTATTGTCTGGGGGTATTTATTTGGGGGCATCTGTCTGGCCCGATGAATGGCAGAGGGGTAATAAATGGGATGGAGGGGCCGGGAAGGGGCGGTGGGCTGCCCTGTCTCCCGACCCCCTTCTCACTCCTCCTCTTGGCCGCATGCCGCATGGTGGGGGTTTCTGCCCCCTGCCGTATCCCCCATCCCCAAGGGAGAACAGTTAGAGCCTTCCAACAGCCCCATGGCAGCAAGGGGAGCTGGACAGGGTTGGAGGGGAAAAGCTGGGTGGTGCTGAGCTGGAGGCAGCAGAAGGGGGTCGTCCCCAAGGTGCCAGCAGCAGGAGAGCCAGGACAGGGCACGGGACATGGCATGTGTACCACTGAGAGTTACTGTGTGCAGTGGGGCTTGTCTTGCCAGACTGGAAGCAACAATCAGCACCCCCAGGGGCAGCAAGGAAGGGCAGACAGCCCTCAGGGGCAGGGCTGGTTCAGGAGAATGACCCAATTCATCCACACAGAATGATGCAGGAGGCTCATCAGGGACAGGGTGAGCAGCCTGCAGTGGGGTGAACTGCCTCCCATGGCTGCTGGGCCAGGCCACCACTCTACTGCCTCCCTTTCTGGAGAGGAGTAGCGTCCTCCAATGGAAACTGCTCCTCATCTTCCTCAGTGGGACACAGTCCTTATGGGGAGCAAGAAGGAGCTCTGCATCAAAACCAGCCTTGGTTTTGAAGAGCCAAATCTGCATGCTGGAAAAACCACCTTGTGGTAGAAACCATTCCTGCTGAAGCACAGCACTTCAGGGCTCAAGCACTTCACAGCCCAGAAGCAAGAGGCTGGGGTGTCCTGGGGACATGGGTAGCCATGGGGAACAGCAAGTGCCGGCCAACCTGGCTCTGTGGCAAATGCATCGCACTCGAGAAACCCAGCAGCTCTCCTGATGATGGGGCTGATGGGGGTGTGGGAACAGAGTGGCTGAGCTGATGCAGGCAGTTAGACTTTCTCCATCCCAGCCTTTTCTCCACTTTGTGCTCAAGGGAGCTTGGGTCCAGCCCAGCCCTCACCCAGAGAATGCCTGCAAGATGCAGGAGTGATTCTTGTTTGCAAAGTCATTCCAAGATCACCCAGCTGGAAGCTGGAGCTCATCAAAATTCAACCTTGAAATACAAGCTACACTCTTGCAGCTGCCAAGAAGAGGAGCAAAGAAAGGAGATGGCTCTCAATGGCACAGCCACAAGAGTCACTTCTTCACGTGCACAATGTCACCCAGATGCTGCCAGAAGTAGCATAATGCAGAGAGGGCAATAGGGTTGCCCAGCAGCCACCTCCGTGTGGGGGCAGAGCCCAGACAGATGTCCTGCCTGGGCACTTGAGGTTGAGAGGTGCTGGGCAGGAAGAGCAGCCAGGGAGAGCCTGGCCAGCAGCTCGGGGAGCAGATGGTGCAGTTGGCAGGGAAGAACAGACAGCTCCTTGCGTGGGCTGGGAGCCAGGGCGAAGGCGCAGGTCCCTGCCAGCACTCGTGGGCTCTGCTGGGGTGGGGAGGCAGCCAGGCGAGTGAGGTCCCCACATCCATCTCCCCCTCAAAACAAGGGTGTCCTTGCTCCTGCATGGGAGCAAGCACCACTTTGGCCAGCAGGTCCCCCCGAGTGCAGCGGGCAGCAGGGAGGCAGCAAAGCCAGGCCTCCATCCCGGTGGAATGGCAGAAGCTGGCTCAGCAGTTGGCTTGCGAGCTCTATCCAGGAAAGTATTTTTGGAAGGGCGTTAGGTTATTGGCGCAAAAGCCACCTTGTAGCCAATATAAACCCAAGGACAGCTGCCAGCTGCACTTCCCTGTTCTCTCCCATTCCCAGACCTTGGCAGAAAACCCCTCTGTAGTCACAGTCCCAGGTCCCTTCTCTCCCTGCTCCTGCACTGGACGACTCCTGCCATCCTGCCTCTCCATGTCCCAACCTCTGTGCTTGTTTGCATCCCATATGAGACAAGGTCTCCAGCAAGTTTTGAGACCATGCGGCCTCCATACAAGTCCCTCTGGGATGAATCCCTCCAGGAGAGCCATGTTGGGGAGCAGATCTTCAGAAGGTCAAGTGAGGGATATTCCCCGGCCACCAGCCTCTTGGGACAACAGTGGGCCAGCCCAGAGGTGCTGCTGAGGATCCTTCTTTCAGCGAGGCTACTGACTGCTTGTAACCTCCATCCCCAGGACGCTCTCACTGGACTTCCACCTTCTCCTGGTACAGGTGACACCACACACCCTGGGAGGAAGGGCAGAAGAAGGTGTGTGGGGGGAAAATTATGAGAAAACCAGCCTGCGTTTCATCCCATCTAAATGAAATACTTCTGAGCCAAAGCAGGAATGGGGAGGTGGTGTGGTGAGCTGGCAGCCTCCAAAACCCCGTCTCCTCTCTCTTCAGGTGCCACGAGAGAGGCCACGCATGGTGAAAATTACCACGGGCAAGGGAGGATGGCATCAAGATAAGCTCCTCACCCTCTCACACACCAGCCAGCCCACATCCCTATGCCACTAGCAGAATGTTTTCCACGCCCTCTGTGATTTGGAGACCTCACTTCCCACTAATGAGATGCTTCCTAGGTTGTAATTTGGACAAGTTGGCTTCAGCTGAGAGAAATCCAGAAGGAAAATCCTCCCAGTCCTTCCGGCTTCTGTAATTGAATGCAAATTGCTTGGTAAAGATTTGCAGCCAAACTCCCCTGCGACCACAGAGTGGAGCTGGGAGTGCTGTGCTCCAGCGGGGATGGTTTCTACCACGGGGTGATTTTTCCGGCATGCACGTTTGGCTCTTCATGACAAAGAGAATTAGCTGGGGGGCACATCCCCAGCCATCATCAACTTTGTTTCACTGAGGTGTTGACAGGGTGAACAGCAGATGTGCAGGAGGCTGCGGTCCTCCCACTGCTCGTTGCTGCCATCCCTCCCTGCCTGCCGGCCCCATGCCCCATGGGGTCCAGAGGTCCCCGCGGGGAGGATGGTGTGGTGAGGACAATGCCTTGGCCAGGGGGGATCTCCTTGGAATGGGAAATGGGTTGGAGGGAGGCAGAGATGGCAGAAGAGGGGTGGAAACAGAGACTGCCACATGGGCAATGGCTCATCCATCGTGTGTTGTTTGGGCAATGGGGGCTGTTGAAGCCCAGAGGCACTTGTGATAAAGAAGCTGTTGCCAGGCTTGGGGCACTGTCCTGCCCAGGGCCACAGCAGCTCTCCGCAGTCCCTGCCCACTCCTCACGGGGGCACTTTGCTGCTGGTGTGGGGGATCATCTCTGATGCTGCATCCATGCCTCAGGGATGGCTCCATGGCTGCAGGGTTGCAGGACAATGTCCAGGCTGAGCTCCACCTGCCCTCGAGGAGAGAGAACAGCTCCAGAGCAGCACCAGTTCCCACCTTCAACAACCACCCAGGGGAAAACCCATCCTGACCTGCACCCATCCCCTTTCATTCAACACGTCATGATGGTGGAAGAACAGTTTGACATGAGCCACTGACACTGTGTGAACACCGTGCACATGCAAAGCTGTGAACACCTCTGTGTGCAGACACAGGCACATATGATGAGATCCTCAGCTACACAAACACGCTCCCGGGGAGATATTGAATCAGGCAAGGGGAACAGCCCCAGATGCCCAAATTCACTAACAGACAGATGCAAACATTGAGCAAGACACCCAGAGCCCACGACATGTGCATACACACAGTCAGACACATCCGTACACAATACCTCATTAAACATGGGCAGTGTACAGTCCCAGATTAGGTCTGGCTGGGCTGTGGGCACCACGCCAGGCTGGGATCAGGGTTCAACTTCGGCTTTGACAAGTCCTGAAGTCTCACAAGCTGTTCTCGTGGGATTCCTGTTGCCCTGCACTGTCAGTGGGCACAGAAGGGCAGCTCTGTATTGGAGCAGGGAGCAAAAATGGTGAAGCTCATCTAGTCCTAAAACAGGTTCAGATCCCCGAACGTTCTGTGGTTTCCCCTATGGATACCCCATCATTGGAAGTGCTCAGGGTTAGGCTGGCTAGGGCTTTGAGCAACTTTGTCTCGTGGAAGATGTCTGGGGGGTAGGGGGTGGACTAAACTACCTCTGCTAGGAGGACAGGCTGAGAGAGTTGGGGTTGTTCAGACTGGAGAAGAAAAAGCTCCAGGGAGACCTTAGAGCAGCCTCCCAGTACTGAAAGGGGCTCCAGGAAAGCTGAGGAGGGGCTCTTGATCAGGGAGTGCAGGGATAGGATGAGGGGGAATGGTTTTCAGCTGCAAGAGGGGAGATTGGGATGGGATCTTAGGAAGAAATACTTTCCTGTGAGGGTGGTGAGGCCCTGGCACTGGTTGACCAGGGAAGTTGTGGCTGCAATCCAAACCACTCTGTGATTCTATGAACATTGTAGGAACTTCATCACCACCTTCTAGCTGGATGTGAGTGGGCTCGGAGCAAGCCATGGTGCCAGCTCTGAGCACCACCAGGTGCAGCAGGGGCAGGGGGCTCATAGCCCATCATGGCCCCCAGACTTGGCTCTGCAGTTGCCCACCCATCTGGAAGGCAGATCTCAGAGAGCTCTTCCCCCTCACCAATACTGAGTCACCACCCTCCAGCAAGATTCTTTGTACCGGTTGGACTCATCAGGTAAGTGGGGTCTCCCCCTCCACTTCTCTGGATGGGCATTAAGGTCCCTTCCAACCCAAACCAGTCTGTGATTCTATGATTCAATCTTTAAAGGTCTCTTCCACCTCAGACCTTTCTCTGATTTTATAATCTAGGTATGGAGTTGGTTTCAGCCCCAGGGTCCCCCTGATGGGACCAGGTGCCTGGGGTGGGATGGGGGGCCCGGCACCCCCCACACCCTGCACCCCCAACCCGGACCCAGGGCTTTGCTGCCCCCTCCCCGCGCTGCGGGGAAGCACAGTCCGGCCCCGCGCGGGGAGCGACCCCAGCCCAACCCTAGAACAAGATCGTCGAATCGCCTGGTTGGAAAAGACCTTTGAGATCATCGAGTCCAACCGTACCTGTCCTCTACTGAACCAGATCCCTGAGACACTCCTCTGCCCTTCACGCCAAGGGGCTCCTGAGGGGGGAGGGCAGTGAACCGGGTACCCAGGGGGTGCAGCCTCTGCTGTGGGCTGGGGATGTGCTGCTGCTTCATTAGAAATGCAATGCATCAAGAAATAACCCATTTTCTACTTTGTCATTGCTGCAAAGCGATGCCCAGATTGGAGCAGGGAGAAGGGCTTTTGGCTTCTCCCGCCCGGAGCTCGTTACCTGGCCAGGAAGCTACCCATAAGCAACTAAAAATGCTTTCCAAAACCTCCTACTTCCAAACATCTCTCCCCTCCCTCACTTCCAGACCACGCTGAGTTGATGCTGTTGCCTTCTGGGCTCTAGCTTGGTGCTACCTGTTCCCACTGTCCCCATGTCATGGAGTCACAGAATAGTTTGAGTTGGAGGGGACCTCAAATCCATCCAGTTCCAATCCCTGCCATGAGCAGGGACACCTCCCACTGGGTCAGGGGGCTCAAAGCCCCATCCAATCTGGCCTTGAACACCTCCAGGGATGGAGCAGCCACCACTTCTCTGGGAAACCTGGGCCAGGGCCTCCCCACCTTCACAGGAAAACATTTCTTCCTAAGATCTCATCTCAATCTCCCCTCTTGCAGCTGAAAACCATTCTCCCTCATCCTATCCCTGCACTCCCTGAACAAAAGCCCCTTTCCAGCTTTCCTGGAGCCCCTTTCAGTACTGGGAGGCTGCTCTAAGATCCCCCCGCAACCTTCTGTTCTCCAGGCTGAACAACCCCAACTCTCTCAGCCTGGCCTTGTTCAGGAGGTGCTTCAGCCCTCTGAGGCTGGAGCATTGGGCAGGAGGTGTCCATCTTGCCCCGTGCCTGCAGTGCTCCTTGTCCCACTCCCAGCCTTGCTCCAGCAACATTCCTAAGAGTCCTCTGCTCAGCTTTCTTTCCCAGTCCAATGAAGTGTCCCATCTCAAAACGGGAGAACTTCTGCACTACTCAAAGCCATGGTACAAAGCACGTGCAGTGCCGCGCTTCCCACCACCAAGGGCTGAAGGGTCCTGCAGTGAGTGGCAGGTCCCAACAGAGAACATGGCAGAGAAGGTCAGGCACGGACAATGCCGTGCAGCGGAGCAGCTGCCTCTGCCCACAGGGCAGCTCTTCGCACTCCACGACAGCCACCTGAGAGCAGCCCAGCCAGCAGTCAGTAAGACGGGGTCCGTAACAGGGCATTAAGCAGTTGTTTGGGGTCTGGAGTCCAACAGGCCTGGTAGAAAACTGAAGCATAGGTGCTGGACACCCTCATGGACGAAGATAGACCATCATCCATGAGCCTGGGTGATTACATCCGCTTTCCTGTTGGGACACGCAACGGACTTGAGCCGGCAATCCCCAGATGTACTGCAGGCATGGAGCAGTGGTTCCTTCTCCACATCACTTCTGAGCACAACCATCAGTTCAAAGCAATGTCTCTGCCTTCGGGTACCAGATGGACTTCAAACCATGTACAGGCATCCTGGAGAGAGAGGAGGCCAGAACGTCCCTGGAACCAAACCTCCAGAGCCAGGCTTGGGAAAGAAGAACACTTCACATCTTCACTGTGTCACCAGGTCCTCACTGGTACATAGCAACAGGGAAACATAATTATTGAAACAAATGCAGCTGCCTCCCACATGAAGGAAACAGAACTGGTCAAAGCCAGGAAGCTCGGGAGGGGGGAAGGAGAAAATTGTCATAAAATACTCTTTTTTAATGACAGTGGGGCTAAACACACATTGAACACGCGCGCGCACACACACACACAAACCAAACAAAAGCCCCAGCACACATTGAGGTCCTCCAGAGATGCCTTGAACTAGTTTGTGGGAGGACCCTCCCTACAATGTCACCATCTCAATGGTTGCCCCTCTCCACCACTGACAAAAAGCAGCGTCACCCACGCCTGAAGAAGAATAGTCCCAGAGCCCGTTTGCTGTTCTTTCCATTGTTTCACTTTAATGAGTTGCTAGTGAGGGATGACCTTTCCCTCTCCGTCTTCCTCCTCAACAAAGAAACAATTACATTTCTCAAAATCACGGGGGAAAAGAAAACATGTCATAAAGCACGATGGCTGCAGAACTACCAAACGTGCCATTGACAGAGACCAAGAGAAGAGCAGTGAGCTGGCAAGGCTGAAGAGTCCTTGTGACCAGGGGCATCAGGGGAATTTCAGGTGTAGGGGATGCTCCTGTGAGACCAGGGCTGCAGGTGAAAAGTGCTCTGGGGGCTCAGGCTTTCACCAAGAGCTGCACAAAGCAGGTCTCAAAGATCTCCTCTGAGGTGGGACTCCATGTGGCAGCCAGCAAGGGGACATGCCCATAGGATCATAGAATGGTTTGGGTTGGAAGGGACCTCAAAGCCCATCCAGTTCCAACCCCCTGCCATGGGCAGGGACACCTCCCACTGGATCAGGGGGCTCAAAGCCCATCCAGCCTGGCCTTGAACACCTCCAGGGATGGGGCAGCCACCACTGCTCTGGGCAACCTCAGAGTGAAACATTTCTCCCTAAGATCCCATCTCAATCTCTCCTCTTGCAGCTGAAAACCATTCCACCTCATCCTATCCCTGCACTCCCTGATGAAGAGCCGCTCCCCAGCTTTCCTGGAGGCAAAGAGATGGAGATGGTGCTCCAGGAAGAAGCAAGATCTGCTCATACTCACACATTGCAGCGGAATCTCACTGGGTCCAGTGCACAGAGTCACCTCAGTCCCCACCACACCAACACCTCCCTCAAGTAAAGCAGCAAAGGCCTTGGACCTCCTTGCCCCCAGCAGAGGGAAGCTCCAGCAGCATGGCCAGATCCCTACAGTCCCTGTGGCAGACTTAAGGCAAAATGATTGAATGCTGAGGTCAGTGCAGGCCCAAATGAACACTGGATTTAATCCTGCCTAACTTTATCATCTCAACAATTAATGACAGAAAGAAGGTGATTGCTGGGGAGTGCCCTGACCTAAGGCAGATGGCACAGGCCTCCAAAGGTGCCTTCTTCTGCACAGAGGAGATGCTGCTCCTCACTTCGGAACAGCAGGCACTGCTACTTCAGCTCTGGAACAACAGCTCTGAAGCACAAAGTCTTCTGCTGATCCAGAGACACCAAAACAGTCGGGTGACCACTCCCGCCTAGCCAGGCTATCAACTTCACCAAGCCATTGTCTCCATGGCTCAGTTGTCCTAGACCTGCCCAGATGGCTGCTCCTGGTGCTCCAAAAGTGATGGCCATGGTGGCAGCTGGACACAAGGAGAGGCTGATTTATTTTTATGGACACCACCACCTCATTTCCATGGCATCTGTGAGCTCTGGGAGGAGACACAGTCCCAGCCATGGACTCACCTGCACCAGGGAGAGTTCCCTGCACCACCCAGCGCTGGTGGGCACTAGAGAAGAGGCATCCTTTCCCCAGCACTTTTCACCCCTCAGCCTGTTGCAAACCATGTTGTGTATCAGCAGCTCCACCCAAATCCCCACCAACATCCAAACATCTGCAACTCCTTAGTAAGTGACATTCCCTTTCTTTATTTCTTTGGTGTTGCTGGAGTTAACCTTCCTGCTCCCCAACCGCAGCCTCCCAGCCACCACCCAGCGCCTCCTGGATGCAGTGCCTGCCTGTGGGTGGGCGTGCTGCCTCCTGGCTCTGCAGGCATGAACACTGCTGAGCTCTGGGCACGCGAGCATCTGCTCGTGCCCTTTACTTGCATGTTCCTTTTTTTTTTTGGTGACCTGGTCTTCCATTAATTTTGGAGCACATACAGAATGTTTAAGCTGCTGCTGGTCAGTATGGAGAAGCACAACCTTCATCAAACCCAGTGGAAAGGCTTGGAGAACCTTCTCCCATCTTCTGTGTTTCTGGTGGCAGCAGTCAACTCCTTTTCCCCATCTTCTGTACTCCTGGTGGCAGCAACCAGCTCTTCCTCTCTCTCCCATCTTTCCAAGGTCCACAGATCCCATGGAGGCTGGACACCTCCCCGCAGAGATACAGCTGCTGACCCCACCATAACTGCATAAAAGTACCTTTCCTTGGCCCCAGATCCCATGCCATGCCCATAGAATCATAGAGTCATAGAGTGGTCTGAGCTGGAAAGGACCCAAAAGGATCATGAAGTCCAACCCCTGTCCCTGCACAGGACACCCCCAACACTCACACTGTGGGGCTGAGGGCCTTGGCCAAACGCTTCTGGAATACTGTCAGGCTGTGACTGCTTCCCTGGGGAGCTGTTCCAGTGCTCCACCACCCTCTGGGGAAAGAACCTTCTCCTGATGTCCAACCTAACCCTCCCCTGGTGCATCTTCCTTCCATTCCCTCAGGTCCTGCCCTTGGTCACCAGAGAGAAGAGCTCGGCGCCTGCTCCTCCTCCTCCCCATGTGAAGAAGCTGCAGAGCACAATGAGGTCTCCCCTCAATCTCCTCTCCTCCAGGCCAGACAGAATAAGTGACTTCAGCTGCTCCTCACACGGCTTCCCGTCTCAACTCTTACCATAGCTGACCTCTCACTCTCTCCACTCTCACTCTTTTCTGCCACTAAGCAAATCATAGAACCATGAAATTGTTTGGTTGGAAAAGACCTTCAAGATCATCGAATCCAACCGTCCCTGTCCACTACTGAACCAGATCCCTAAGTGCTTCATCTGCCTGTCTTTTAAATCTCTCCAGAATGGGGACTCCACCACCTCCCTGGGGAGCCTCTGCCAGTGCCTGAGAACCCTTTTGGTGAAGAATTTTTTTCCTGATGTCTAATCTGACCCTGCCTTGGTGCAACTTGAGGCCATTTCCTCTCAACCCATCACCAGTCACTTGGGAGAAGAGACCAACATCCACCTCACTACAACCTCCTTTCAGGCAGTTGTAGACAGGTCTTCTTTAATCCTCCTTACAAACACCTTTCACCCTGTTTACACCTGTGCTGCATTGGGGAAAGGCAGGAATGCTCTGTAAAGGTCTCCCAGGCTGCCCCAGCTGGAGCACGACCAAGAATAAGGACCAGCCAGGCCTCACAGCAAGAGCACAGAGTTGGAAAATATGACGTGGGAGGTTTTCCGTTGGAGGACACTCTTTCCCTGCTCAGTGTTCAGGGCTGGAAAGCTCTCGAAAAGTGAAAGGAGTTGACACTTTTGCTGGCAGAGGAGTTCAGCAGGGGTCAGGGCTAATCCAAGCAGAGCTGACAGGAGGGAAGGGAGATGGCAGGGGGAGTCAAGCGTTGACGCGCTGAGAGGTAAAAGCTGTGTCAGACACTCCCAGGAGGGAGGAAACAAATGTATAATCAAAACAAAACCGGCTGAGACTCGCGTGGTTGATGGTGGGTCTCTTGGGGGGCTCGGGTTTTATGTTCAGCTGCTGGGGGTGGCGTGGAGGGAGAGGGGGCTAGGGGGGCTGCTGGCCAGGGCAATGGTCGACTCACCCACCTTGCAGGCAGCCAGGTATCTACCTGCCCTCAGAGACCTCAGAATGCCCAGTAGCCCTCAGATGAACCCGAGGATGCTCGAGGCTTGTCTTAAGTCCCATCTCCAAGGGATGTTTGGGCAGGAGCTCAGGCTGACAGACACACTGGGAATTGTGATAGGACTGCTGTGACATCCCAGAAACACTCCTGCTTCCCAGCCCAGTGTTTGCACAAAGCTCCAGGCCCTGGAAATGCAGTCAACCAAGCAAAACCCAGCAGGAGCAGAGACCAGGACCAATTCAACAAAATGTAAGCTGTCATCCTCCAGGCAGCTCTCACCCTGCCAGCCCTGTTACACCACTCCCATCCTGGCTGGAGACTGCTTTGGAGCCGTCCTGCTGGGGTTTTGGAGGTCCCAAGAGAAAAACGCCATTCTATGCTTGGGTCTGCACAGGATCCACAGGTGTGCAGAGCTCCAGCACGCATCTAGAGCACAGGAGAGATCGTTGCCTGCAAGGACATGATAGACTCGATGTTGAGCCTTAGGCACAATTCCAAGCCATGTGATGATACTAAGCAGTGTCTGATAATAAAATCAGCACCAGACAGCAGAGCCCATTTGTTTCAGATCAAGGGGATTACCAGCATTTTTACAGGTTTGCTAAGGAACAGTGGGCTATTTGTGTGGAGTTGTCTGGGCCAAATCCTTCTTTCATCCAGAAGTCTCCCCACAGCTCTGACACCTTGAGCATCTCCTTTTTTCAGCCACGCATTTTGTTATCTAAACAGGATGCAGGACTGCAAAACACATAGAAATCTCTTATCAAAAGCCAGCCAAGACTCAGGATCTTCTAGCACTTTTTTTAACTTGGTGGACTGACATTATTCACTTCTAAAAGAAGAGTTCATGGGCAATGGGGTGTCAGAGGCTTGCAGGTGCAGAGGGCACACGTGTGTCCTGCGTCTCTAGCCAGGCAGGTCACAGCTCTGGGCAGTCCCCTGCGGTGGGGTCTGCATCTGCAGTGTTGGAATTGAAATTCCTCACTGAGCTCCTGGCTCTGACCCAGCAGTTACGCTCATCCCCAGCCTTGAGCCAGGACTGGGAACCCCAGAAACTGAAACTCCAAAGTCAGGCTTCACTTCAGCAGCACCTGTTCTTGGAAAACTATTTGTCTGTGCTGGGAAAAACCTGCTCAAACAATCAGTTTTGGGGTATTTCAGTTTCTTTTAATGCATCTTAAAGTTTCTGAGTCCTCTGGCCACGCAAGTATCATGTTTTCAGGTTTTGTCCACTCTGGCAGCAGTTGAAAGCTTTGTTTTCCTGGCCAAACCCCCTCAACCAAACAAAGTGGAAGCCCCCCCACCCAAGCACTTGGGCTTGGCCCTGAGGAGAAACATCCCAGTGCACAGGACTCAAGGAGGATGATTTGGCAGAGTTGCAAAGTTGTGCCACCCAGCTCTGATGGATCATCCTGCTGGAGGAGATGCAGGATGCACCAAGGGCTACCCGAGTCACGCCGCCACCCATCCAATCTCTCCCTCTCCCAGTATCCCCAGTACCACCACTACTGCTGGGAGGAGATGTGCTGTCAATGGGTGCATCATCCGGGAACAGCCCAGGAACCGCACGATGCTGGTGATGGGTGAAGCTTTATAACCACTGTGTCTCCAGCCAGGTTCCCTTGGTTTGGAATCCCTGCTGAGCCCCGTCCTGAGCTGTCTCCTCCCAGCCCTGCCAGCAGCAGGGAGGTGACTATGGCCATTTTATAGGCAAGGCCTGAAGGCACCGCTTGGTCCCAAGCCCAGCAGGGACCTTTGTCTGCTCGAGGGCAAGATGTGGTGGGACGGCGAAGTGCCTCAGCAGACCGGGGCTGACTGGGGACCAAAGGCAGCCACCCCCAGGAGGACTCTGAGACAAGGCTGGAGGGTGTCTGGAGCACAGGGAGGCAGGATGGGGGGGCTGGTTGTGCACCAATCTGCCGACAAGCTGCCTCGCTGGGGTTTGATGCCCCTCCAGGGACTCTCCTTGCGGGGAGCAGTGCAGCCTCTCCCAGTTGCCCCACAAACCTCTGGCATGGAGAGGGACATCCCTGTCCCTCCGCACCCAAATGGGCAGCATCCCTTCCTGGCACAGCCGTTGGGGAGACCTCCCAGCCAGCATAAGCCTGTTCCTACCCCAAGAGCGTGGCAGAGCCAAGGCCCCAGCTGCAAAGCATTGGAGGGGTTAAGAAAACTGAACCTGCCACAAGAGATTTGAGCAGAAACTCCACTAGAGACCTTGAAATCCTGTTAATTGATGCCACACATGTGCTGCGTTTAACCTCTGCCCTTTGCTGTAATAGTTTACACAAGTGGCACGAAGGTCGATGTCTCCTGATGCGCAAGGGCCGTCTGCACAGGCTCTGACCCATTGCGATCGTGCCGGGCGTCCTCCGAGTGAGCATCACCTCCAAGGTGCCAAGCTCCTCCACCTCAGAGGCCCTTGCGACACCTCCCCAGGTGGTTTAACCACTGTTTGTGGGCAAATACCAAGCAAAGCAAGAGTTCATGTGGAATTACCCTGCTATTTGCAACAAAGCCCTTGCCGCGGTCTCTGGGCTGAGCACAGCCCTGTCAGCTGGAGCCTGGGCAGGAGGCAGCCCCGACCTTCTGGGTCTCACCCAGGGGTGGAGAGTGGAGCCACTGCTCCTTGTGGTTAACACCAAGGGTGTGGGACCAGTATCTTCCCAGCCCTGCCCATGCAAGGTTTGTTCTTTGTCACTCAGGAAAGGAACTGTGGTGTCCAGACCCAAAAAAAAGGACAAGATCAGAAGAGTTATGGCTGGCTTTAACCCCTATTACAGTTAAGCAAAGAACAGAGCAAACGAGTCCTCCCAGGTTCATCCATCTTAAAACACCCAAGGAGGTGAACAACGAAAAAAGAAAAACCTTGTAACTCTTTCCTGATCAGGTTGCACTTCAAACCAGCTTGTTTGCTCTGATGCCCAGGCTTTGGGGTTGGACACAAGAGATTTTCTCTGGCAGAGGGGCACCAGGAGGAACAGAGTGAAGGTCTGCAGCACAGGGCAGGAGACACCAGGACTTGCTGCCACTGAGGAAGGTCCTGGGGCCATGGGGACTTGCAGGGCTGTCAGTGATGATGCTCTGCACACTTGCTCTTCAGCCTCAGGAGATGATACCTCCTCCAGGATGACAGTGCCCAGTTAACACACGAGCCCTTGCAGTGGGAGCCAGATTCTAGCTGACACGTTGGCAGGTACGTGTCACCAGACTCCCCAGGCTGAGTCAGTCAAGATCATGGAATCACAGAATGCTTTGTGTTGGAAGAGATCTTTACGGGTCATCCAGTCTAGCCCCCTTGCAGGAGCAGAGACATCTTTAACCAGATCAGGTTGGTCAAAGCCCCATCCAACCTGACCTGGAATGTTTCCAGGGATGGGGCCTCCGCTACCTCCCTGGGCAAGCTGTGCCAGGGCTTCACCACCCTCACAAGAAAACTTTTCTTCCTTATAACCAGCCTAAATCTCTCCTCCTTTAGATTGAAACCATTCCCCCTCATCCTGTCGCTGCACTCCCTGATGAAGAGGCCCTCCCCAGTTTTCCAGGAGCCCTTTCAGTCCTGGAAGGCTGCTCTAAGGTCTCCAGGCTAAATAAGCCCAACTCTCCCAGCCTGTCCTTGTACAGGAGGTGCTCCAGCCCTCAGATCATCTCTGTGGCCTCCTCTGAACTTGTTCCAACAGATCCAGGTCCTTCCTGAACTGAGAGCCCCAGAGTTGGATGTAGGGCTCCAGATGAGTTCTCACAAGAGCTGAGATGCAGCCCATTACCCCTTATTGCTCATTATACTTTCACTGCAGTATAGTTAACTGTGAGATCGGTGATCTGCTCTTCGATGACCCAGAGGTGGATTTATACCGTGTCTTTTCTCATTGTCACTGTTAATACCACCCTGTCTTCACCAATCAAGTAATTCAAGGCCATGACCAAGGTCTCAGATGAAGAAGAAATTAACACTGCTCCATAAAATCAAATGCAACAGCAGCGCTCAGCTGGGCACTGTGGAGGAAAGAGCTTCTGGATGCACTCCCACTCCTACTTGTCCAACAGCTCCCAGCAAAAATCACTTCTGGTAGAGCCAGAGGGCAGGGAGAAGCTGCACCCTACAATGAGCACCTGGCTGCCAGGGCTGAGATTCATTCCAACCCACAACCACCTCTCACTTCCAAACCACTCCATTGAAGATGACTTCTGAAGGTTTCCCTCCAAATTCATACCAAAAGATGCAAAACAAAACATCAGTTCAAAAGTGTTCATTTTTCTCTCTTGGAAATATTAAAAAGAGATGTCAGATTGCATTTCCCTGGACAGACAGAGCGGGACTGGCATGAGGAACCCTGACACAGGTTCAGAGATGCGCTCTGGAAAGAGAACTGATGCCTCCATGTTTTTCCAACAGGCTGTAATTCTAAACACAGTGACACTGAAGGTCCCATTGTGTTTCAGGATAGCGGAGATCAACCAAGTGCCTGTAAGTTCAAACATCTGTGGGGAGAGGGCAGACGGTGCTGGGGGAAGCAGTGGGCATGAGGCAAGGTGTTTCTCAGAGATGCTTTGGGCTGTGTTCTCACCAGCCCAGCACCACTGACAAGGTCAGATCCCCAAAGGATGAGCACCCACCAAGTTAAAGGCTGGATCTTCAGTAACTCCTGCTTGGAATTTTGTTATCAAAGCTTGGAGCAGATGAGTTGCCAGGTCCCACGGGCATGGGAACAGCACTGCCTCCAGGTGGCTGCCAGCAATGCTTACTGTTGACATCATGAGAGGGAGACAAAGTGGAGAATCTCACCCCATGATAATCAACCAGGCCCTTGTTTTATCTTCAAATGTTCCTGCACACAGGCTCCAAAACCGCCCAGCCAATATCGCGGAGACAATTCTCTTTGAACGACCGCTTTGTCTGGTAACTTTATTTACACTTTTGATGCCAATGTTTATCCACTCTTTAAAAAGCTATTCAGATCGTCTCCCAAATTAACTTCAGATGTGAGAGCAATGGGAACATTCCCTACATCATATTTCATACACTTTTGTGTTATTTAATTCTTGGAAACTCTTTTTTTTAAATATAAAAATATTTTTAAAAAAATCTCCAAGGTTTTGGAGTGCAACCTCTCCCTGTGTGGTCTGCAAGAGCTGGCTGTAAAGCTCTTTCCTAAAGTTCACAAACTCCATTATAAATCGTCTCCTTATCTTGCTTATTGGGTTTCTGCTTTCACTGACACATATCCTGGGTAAGAAAACTCCACGTGGCCTCTGCCACCACCAGGCCTGAGTTACTGGCAAGGGGAGCTCTGCCTTGGGTGGCTGGTGTGGATGCCCAGAGGAGATGGGAATAGGGTGGAGCAGGATGGGATGGGGTGGGGTGGGAGGGGTAGGATATAGGACAGGATGGAGTGAGTGGAATGTGATGGGGGAGGGTAGGGTGGAATAAAAGGAGAGGAGAGGAGAGGAGAGGAGAGGAGAGGAGAGGAGAGGAGAGGAGAGGAGAGGAGAGGAGAGGAGAGGAGAGGAGAGGAGAGGAGAGGAGAGGAGAGGAGAGGAGAGGAGAGGAGAGGAGAGGAGAGGAGAGGAGAGGAGGGGAGGGGAGGGGAGGGGAGGGGAGGGGAGGGGAGGGGAGGGGAGGGGAGGGGAGGGGAGGGGAGGGGAGGGGAGGGGAGGGGAGGGGAGGGGAGGGGAGGGGAGGGGAGGGGAGGGGAGGGGAGGGGAGGGGAGGGGAGGGGAGGGGAGGGGAGGGGAGGGGAGGGGAGGGGAGGGGAATCCACCATTCCACACAGGTAAAAGAAGCCTGGAGCAGCCTGGTGCTCACAGGGCTCACCAGAGACCTGTGGCTGAGTCTCTGGAACACTGGAGCAGGCCACCACTTCTGCTCCACATGGAGACAGCTGCAATGGCCCAGCAGACTTGAGCTCCATCATCCAGACCCCCAGGAGGCAGCTGCACCATCAGTGCCCAGAATCAAAGCATGTGCATTGACTCTTCTAGTGGTGACCAGCTGGAGCTGGAAGAATTCACCACCTACAGCTGGGATTAGTCCTTCCTTTTCCCATCCCCATCCTGCTGCTCTGGAACTGATCAGACCATAGACAAGCAAGTTTCTCCTCTTGCTAGTGGAAACCCTTCACAGCCACCATTGTGCAGACTGCGAGGGTCACCCAGGAGGCTGCAGCAGAGCAGAGCTCCCAGCCAGAAGGCATCGCTGCCTCCAGTCAGGCCTTGGGCTGTGGCTTTCTAGCTGTGAGAGAAGTTCCACGGCCCCTTCCCACGGGGCGCGATTTTCAGACCAATGCAGTAGGCAGCTGGAGGCAGCCTCCAAAAGGATCCACCACAGCCCAAAATCCTGCTTGGCATTTCCTAGGCAGCTGGCTGACGATCCCTGTGGCTGACAGACCCCTCCCTGCCCACAGCCGGGATCCAGCGGAGGAAGCCCGGCAGCCGAAGGGCTCGGAGCAGATCCGGACAGGCAGACGGTTCCTGCTGCCAGGCCAAGCCAGAGCAGTGTCCAATGAAACCCGCTGCATCTCCCGAGACACAGCAGCAGCAAACAAACCTCTGGACAGGACTAAGAAGGACCTGCTGACAGCAAAGGGCTTGGACAGGGAAGCAAGAATCCAAGACATTGTATTACTTGGACTCATTAGTAAGCGAGACTTCCATGCGGTTAACACCTGCTCTGCTCCAGCACCGGGACCCAGTGTGCCAGCTAAATACACTCCTGACCTAAAAAAAAGGGTCTGGGAAAATGGAATGTGGATTTATTGCCAGCTCTGCAGCCACGGTGAAAGGTGGGCATGCCAACTCCACTGCAGGGGCTTCCCCTGGTCCTCCCAGGAAGAGGCAAGGCTGCGTGGCACCTGCTGGGCTGCAGGACAGCATCCTGCCCACCACAGCCCATCCCGCTCATCACTGAGCACCTCACCCCAGCAGGGCCAGAAGTGTCCCCAGGGGTGGCTGCGCTGCGAGGTGAGTCCTCAGGGATGCATGGGAGGCTACTGCGCCAATCCCGGCACAGCTGGGCATCCAGGTGAGATCACAGGGAGGGTTTATCACCGTCCCTGGGTGGCAGGGTTGTGGAGGGGATGGTGCTGCATCCTCCTGGCAGGCTTGGAGACATCCATTATTTATAGAGCACTTGGGGATGCTCAGAAGCGAGGCGCCACACAAGCATGAAAAGTCATTACAAAGGATATGATTTAAGGCCGGGCAGGGCTGGGAGGGGAGGGGGATCCAGTTTACGTGGAAGACTATACAAAATAAATCCCGTCCGAAAGGCTTCCCGCCTCCGCAGCAGAAAGTGGAGCTGTATCAGCCAGCTTGTCTCTGCCGCGCTCTCCTTCTTCCTTTTACAGGCATGTAGAGATTTTTTTGCTCATCTTTGCTGCAACACTTGCTGGGTCCCGCCAGCTGATCCATGGCCAAGGGGAGGAACAAAGGGATCCAGCTCTCTTCCAAGGTGGGACCTCCAAAGCCATGTCTGACCTCAGACAGACAGGGTCAACAGAGGGATGCAAGGCATCCGAGGGACACAGCACAAGCACCACTGGCCACATGCACTGGCCAGCAGAGGCTTCAGGAGAAAGCAAGCTGGTGAGCCAGAAGGCACAGCTCCTGTGTGTCACCACTCTGTTCCTGTCATTGTAACTGGGTCAGGGCTCTTCTCTCCAGCCCTTGGCTCCCCTCGCCCCAGGTTTCCATGGCTGCACAGCTCCTCCTGCTGCTGCTCACAGCCCAGACCTCTGCTCCGAGAGCAACGTGACCAGCTCTCCCATTCCCATCTCCAGTGACAACACCCAACATCTCTGGCACTGTCAGTGCTGCACAGCCAGAGCTGCAATGGTACCCAAGAGCCACCCAACATCATCGCTGCTGGAAGAGCTCTGGGAACCGCATCACCCAAGTCCTCACCTGTCGTGGATGTGCAGACACCGGCAGGAATTGCTGGACAACGAATGAAACGCTGAGTCTTTCTGTATCAGCTGCTGCCCACAGGTGAACAGTTCTGATATGAGTCTCCAGCCCTGGCTTCCCTTGACACTTTTAGGCTGGTAAAGGCACGAAAGAATGCCAGAACCCAAAAAGTTGGATTGCAACTTGAACTCCATTGTCTGTCGCCTGTAAAGGGAGATTAGGAAACTGTCTCAAGTGAACCCTGTCCTCGTGTCTGCAGAGAAGCAGAGTTGTATGAATGGGAACAGGTTTCGTGGTGTGCTGTATTTAATCTCTTGTGGTAATTAGACAGATTTCAATGGTGTGCGTTATAATAGCTCCTTAAAATAAGAAAAAGCATTGGAAACATAGGCCCTCCTTTCCCTGTGCAAGGGAAATGCACATTGAAACTTCCAGCCCAAGGAAAACTAAACACATGGAATGTGGGAGAAGGAACAGGTCTAGAAAGGGGAATTGACTTGCTTGTGGCCATTTAACACGTGAATTGGCAGAGCCAGGAAGGATATTTCTCACTCCCTACTCTCTCCAGTGCTCCCATGGTCTTTACCCACCTCTACTTCCTTCCCTGACAGGGTCCCCTTCCCTGAAGGCATATCCTCTCATCTCCATCATCACCAGGCAGCCCCCCCCGTGGTGCCTCACTTGTCCCAGCTGCCACCAGCTCCCCTGTGCTCCAACCCAGCCTTCCTCAGGGACTGTGAGCTCAGAGGCACCTGCCAGTGAGACCAATGCCAGCAGTGAGTCAGAGGCAGAGCAGCCCACACCTTGGTTAAAAAAGCCACGCCGGAGTAGGACCATCTTCACAGAGCTCCAGCTCTGGGCCAGGGCTAAGCCCTACACCACCACCAGAGAAAGAACAAACTGAACTGGGGCTGCAGCCAGCAGGAATCCCCCTCCCAGGACATCCCTCCCTAGCTGGAAATGAGACAAAATGGAATTAATGGCTAGAAGAGTTTGCCAAAAATGTTACTTTTTTATTATTATCATTTTAAAGGAAATTTTAAAATGAAAATTCCTCATTTTCATCTTTCCTGTGAGTTCTTCCCTCTCCCCTCACCTAGGGCAGGGAAGCAGCCGAGTGCTTTTTCCATGAGACAGGAAAACCCCTCTCCCCTTTCCCTTACATTTTCTAGGAAGGAGAAGAAATTCAACATAAGGCCAGAGGAAGGGGATGTCCACTGAATAATGAGCCAGCAGCAAAATCATTGGGAAATGTTAAATGAACAAACAAGGGTTTGCTGCTTTATTTAAATTTCAAACTAAGCCAACTCAGCTCCTCCCCACCAAAGGACAGGCAGAAGAAGAGGAGGTCCTCTTTGGCTTGCCTGGGCAACACCACTAAAAGCTCTTCACGGCTCCTTCCCACAGCTGCCTGGTCTCTGCCTTTCACCACGAAGAATGGGAACATTTTTCCCAGGAGAGCTGCCGTGAGGTCTGGATCAGTTTCTTTTTTCTCTGGCTCTGAAGGAGAGTGAGGTGGTACAGCTCCAAGCCTGAGTACCTTAAGCCAAGCAAGACAAGCCCTGGCCTGCAGGCAGCTTTAACAAGGAATTTGTGACCCTAATTAGAAAAATAAGGGCATATACACACAACATATAAATATGAAATAAAGGTTGAGTTTAAAGATTCCGGATCTAAGGAGGAGCTAAACCAAAGAGGCCCCAAAGTTTCCAAGTTCCTGTTGGCTTTGGAGAGAGGTCCAAGCCTGGGGAAGTTCAAGCTTCTCTGGATCTCCAGGGTCTGCAAAACCTGCGCCGAAGCTCTCCAGCAAGCAGCCTCGCTCCCACAGTTTCCGGCATTTCCTAATGCAGGAAGGTCTGGGAAATGCTGCAAGAATGGCCTTTCACAAAGTATTTTGGCACCTTTTCTTCCAACCGGGATGCAGAAAGTACAGAGGCTGCAGAATCCTTAAAAAAAAAAAAAAAAAAAAAAAATGGGGAGGGACGAACTGAAGAGTTTTAAGTGTTCGTGAGTTTAACTTGGAGGTGGTTAATGCTGGAGGTGAAAGTTCAGGTGAAGTGCTCATTCTCTATGAATCAGAGTATCAGCATTTATGATGACAGTCCCACAATGGAGCTGCAGGAAGCTGAGGATCAAGAGGCAGTTGTCAAGGGGCAAGGACTCACACCAAAGCCAGTCCCCAGGGCCAGGGCGGTCTGAGACTTGGAGCTCAGCTTAGCCACATGCAAGACATTGGAGCATGGATGGAGGGTGAGAGCCCAGGCACCACCCTGATGTGGGCAGGGAGGTCAGGCACCCTGATCTGAGCACTGCTGCTTTAGTTCAGCAGCTGGAGAAGGTCCCAGGATGACCTGGTTTACCTCTGAACCCCTAATGCTATGCCTCCTCCTATGGTAGATCTGGGTGTACCCACTGAGACGTGGTATCGTGCAGCCAATGCCCTCCAGCCAGCCCCGCAGCGCTGCCTGGCCAAGCAGGTAGGGGCACCTGAACCCTGAGCAAGGTGCTCAGACTCACTGGAGAGAGGGGTAGCACAGCAGGGTGAGGGATGGGGACTGGCTGCTGCGCTCACGACTGGCAGAGCTGCTCTGGAGAGATGTGAAACTCTCCAAGAGTGAAAAATTCCTTCCTCTCTCCCTCAAAACAAACCTCAAAACCAAAACCCAAACCCAAAAACACTCACTGTGGGCAAACTGAAGCATTTTTGCTTTACTTCTGACTTCCTTTGACTTTTCTGTTTCACCTTAGATGTCCTGATGCAACAGCACATCAAAACAAAACATCATTTCTTCCCCAACCTCTGCTAGAAAAGCCTTGTCCTGAACCTGCTGAAGGGAGATGTGCTGACACTGCCAGGAAAACAAAGGGAAAACAGGTTCCAACCCAAACTCCACACATGTTCCCATTGCTCAGCCCAGCATCCTGGTCGACACCGTGTCCTCCCCACAGCATTTCGCCGACCAGCTGCCCTTGCAGGGCTTCTTTTCTGCTGAAAGACCATATCAGCTTCCCTTGGTCTGCTGTTTAGCCAGAGTCCATGCTCTGACCTCCCCTGCATCCCATAAATATTACATTGGGTGTCTTAGGCTCTGCACTCACAAGGTTTTGAGAAAAAGACTTGCACACATGTAAGAGTTGTTTGGCAGAGCTCAGAGCCTGTGTAAAGGCAGAACCAGTGTCCCTGCTTTGCAAACAGCAAGCCAAGCCAAGAGCACAGGCTGCTCATGGCTGGCGCGGCTGCTCCAGCACTGGAAATGGCTAAAACAGGACTGGAGGCTCTCTCAGGTCCCCAGTGGAAGCTGCAGCTGAGCTTGCAAAAGGACTTGCCACTAATCTCCAGTGTGGCCCCAGGATGGTCCAGCCTGAACACCCCAGCCCATCCTGATGCCAAGATTTCCATGAGGGCAAGACTCTACGAGTGGAGTTCCAGGTGAGCAGGCGACAGAAGAGCAGCGCTAAAAACCTGTAGGCTGGGAAGAATCTCTCCCAGACCACTCTGCTCAGCGAGCCCAGCGCCAGGCTCTCCCAGGACAGTAGCATCCATTTCTTCAGAAGTCTTTGAAGAGGGAAGAAAACAACATATGTGATCCAAATTACAAAAAACAAGCCCAAACAAAGGCTGTAAAATCTAATAATTAACAGAGCAAATAAGCTGAGCGCCCATTAGGTTGCACGTATGAGGCAATGACAAGAACTTTGCAATATCCACTTCTGAATGGACTTCACCCAATATGCATTTAATTAGGGTTTAATAAAGCAACAGCATGTTCTTAAAGGCCAATTAGAAACATATTCACTGAGGTTTAGAAGCTATGTAATAGATGCCTGTAGGAACCAGATATGTGCTGATTACATAGCTATTAATCCTCAATAAAGGGCTTAATAATCATCTTGTGCTTCAGGACCAAGGCAGCTGCTTTATTAAATCTTAATGAAATGCATACTTGGGAGCTTTCCTTCAAAGCCAGCCCACATTAGGAAGATGGGCTTAGAAGTGCCGGTGTGCTGAGAGAAAAGACCCCCTCCTCGTCACCACCTCTACCACCTCCGTGGCGCGTTTCAGGCGGACTCTGGGCCCAGACCAGCTGGGATGGCAGCAGTTGGTTCTTGCTCCAATAGGAGTGGGAGATGTCCGGGTCTGGGAGCACCATGAGACATTTCACCCTGCACTGAGCACTCACTCACACAGAGAAATCTCTCTATGAATCGGAACTGCCCTCCAAGTCACACCCCCATGTCTGAAGCATCCTTGCACAGCCCACATGAGCACTGCGGGCAGGAGGGCAGCAAAGCCCTGGGCTCAGGGTGGTGCCACATGCCATGAGGAGTGGCTCAGCCACCTCTCCAGAATTTACCTCCTGCCTGGATTGACAGCTGCCAGAAAAGGAGCCAGACTGAAGCGAGAGCTCTCACCATCGCCAAGAGGAGGTGGTACGATCCAGGGTCAGTGATGTGGTAGCTTCTTGCCACATAACCTGTAGGATCTGAGGTTGGTCTACAACCTGCCAAGCCATCACCAAGTCCTCATGGACACACCCAGACAAGCTGTGCCCACGCCTTCCCTCTACAGCTCCTTCAGAAAGCCAGCAAAATGGCACAGCAGGCCTCGGAACTGTCAGATTGCAAAGACTTTTAACAAACACCCATCTGTTTCTTCACCTTCTGATTTCCCAGCCCTCTGACTCATGAGTTTGGGTTTTCCACAGTGGCTGGAAACTGCAGTGTCTGCAGTTGTGATGTAGACAAACTTCACCCCTACACTACCCCGGAGATGAAGATGTGCCTGGTCCTCACCCTAAAAGACATGGGAGCAGAGACCACCTCAACACAGCAGCTGGCTGTCAGTTAAGAGCTGCCAGCCCACCCTCCTCCGCCAGCTCAGAGGAGGAAGGCACAGCAGGGCAGAGCTGGTACAACAGGGTCAGAGCCAGCAGGCAGCAACCATGTACAGACCCAGGCCCCACGGCCAGGAAACCATCCGGCAATGGGAGGCTCTGCATAGCCATGCCCACCAGATCAAACTGGGGCTGGAAAATCCAGTAGGATCCTGTCTCAGGCCAAGCCTGACTCCTAATTAGCAGGCCTCGTTAACCCTGCAGGACTCTGTCAGTGCTGGGACTCGTCTTGCCTCGGAGAGGCACAGGGCACTGTGAGGCAGCCACACACTCCTCCTGGCTGCATCATGCCAGGAGCAGGTCCAAGCACGGACGAGGGGTTGTCAGTGCTGAATTTTGTAGGGGAGCAGGAAAATGCCAGAACAAGCCATGGGGAAGAATAGCAGCAGCCACGGGCGTGAGCAGCCCAGGGGCAAGAGATGATGGGGAGCCACGAGGGTGGGCGATGGAGTGGCTCCACAGCACTGGGCTTCAGCACTCTCCTGTGCTCCCCTGGCAGCTGGAACTCCTGGGATACACGTGTGACATCCAAAATACACTGCTCTTTTGAGAGCCCAGTGGTGGTTCCCAGTGAAACCCCACACATGAGATGAATTGCCAGGAAGTCCACTCTTCTTTTCACTGGTAAAAGAGCAACAAACCACAGACATCAACTTTTAAGCATCTTCTCTACATCAGGGAACCAATCATACTCTGCATGACCATCATGGACTCTGGTTCCATTAGGAACCTTTGAGTGGTCCTTCTCATCCTGCTACAGATGGTCCTTCCCATCCAGTAGAGCTCCACACTGCTCTGCTAATGAGATTGGAGCAGGGACCTCTTGGCTGGGCAGAGGGACCTTATGGCTGGCACGGAATCTCCCCACTTTTGGGACACTCTGCTCTCCTTGTTCAGCAAAGCCTCATTTGCCCATAGCATTGCTGGTCAACAGTTTTCCAGTGGAAAGCACATCTTCTGCAAAGCTAATCTTTTCCTTGCAAGAAAGTTCTGGTTTTCTCCCAGAGGCCAAGCCTCAGGCTTTTTTAACCGAACCACAATGGTTTGGGGTCAGCCTGACATCTCTCTAAGGCTGAGACAGTTCAGGTTGTTCAGCCTGGAGAAGAGAAGGCTGTGAGAAGACCTTAGAGCAGAATCCCTCTACTGAAAGGGGCTCCAGGAAAGCTGGGGAGGGGCTCTTGATCAGCAAGTGCAGGGACAGCATAAGGGGGAAAGGTCTGAAGTTGAAAAAGGGGAGATTGAAATGAGGTATCTGTTTTGCTATGAGGGTGGAGAGGCCTTGGCACGCGTTGCCCAGAGCAGTGGTGGCTGCCCCGTCCCTGGAGGTGTTCAAGGCCAGGGTGGATGGGTCTTTGAGCCCCCTGATCCAGTGGAAGGTGTCCCTGCCCTTGGCAAGGGGTGGAACTGGCTTTAAGGAAAGGCTTTAAGGTTCCTTCCAACCCAAACCATTCTGTGATTCTATGATTCTGTGACAAAAAACCTTCCATGATGCATCACAGGCTGTTGTTGTGCACCCCAAGTTGCACCATGAGAGCCCAGGCCCCCATGAAGCTCAGTCCAGGGAGAAGGCAGGGGTTGGCAATGCCCTGACAACTCGAGAGAGCATGAGCTGGCGTGTGTGACCTGAAAATGAAGTTCACTGAATTGAGCATTTCCACCCTCATTTGTTTTTTTTTTTCCTTTTTGGAACTTTGCATTCTACTGAAGATTTTAACAAGTTGATTTTTCCACCTTCTTGAGGACAAAACCAAATTCTGAAATATCACAACTTCCACAAGGGCAAAACTCCAAATTTTTCAGCCACTTTCTCTCAACATCTCACCCCAGCAGCACTGTCAGGAGGTCCCAGCCACCCACACAGAAGATACCTCTCATCCTATTGCCTGTTACTTGGGGTATCCTGCAGAGGGAGCCAAGCACTGGCTCCATCATCACGACAAGGGGTAATGGTTTTAAACCAAAATAGGAGAGGTTTAGACCAGGTATTAGAAGAAAAATTGTTATGCTGAGGGTAGTGATGAAACACTGGCCCAAGTTGCCCAGAGAGGCTGTAGATGCCCCATCCCTGGAAGCATTCAAGGTCAGGTTGGATGGGGTTTTCATCAATCTGATCTGGTTAAAGATGTTCCTGCAGGGGGTTTGGACTGGATGAGCTCTAAATGTCCCTTCCACCCCAAACCATTCTGTGATTCTGCAGTTTTATGACCACATGTGACTGCAACTAACCTCCAGGCAGAGCTGGGGCTGAAGTTTCAGGGGAAAAAAAATGGGTTCACAAAGCAACAGAAAAGCAAAAGGTGGATGGAGCACCCTGCAGAGTGGGCCACACCAAGGTCAGCCTGACATACAGCTAGAGGTCCTGAGCTGAGCTACCTGCATGTGGAGCCAGTCATGGGGAGACACGAACCAGGACTCATGTCCAGGGCACCAGAACCAGTGGCCATCCCAGCCCCGAGCAGAGGAGCTGGGACTGGATATGCCACCAATGAGCCCAGATTCTGCTGCTTCAGCTCGTGGTCAGACTCCATTCCCCTTGGAAAAGCTGGAGGGAACCACAATTTTTCTTTTATTATCTTGGATCTGACTTGCACAGAGAAGGTGCTCCAAGGCCACCTGTGCCAGGATGTTCATCAAGTTTCCCAGCAGAGGCATGAAGCAAAACCAGACGAAGCTCTTTGATCTTTATTGGTCTGATGCTTTGAGCCAAGGAAGCAGTGAGCAGGAAGCTGCACTTCCAATCCAGGTTTGTGATCATTCCTCCTGGCCATTGCCTTAGACGGCAGCACTGAGTCTCTCCCCACTGCTGGAGAGGTCCCATTGCAGCAGGGCTGATCACAGAGGCGTGCTGGCCACCAGAGTTCTGACCTTGGCTCTGCCACTTGCCGTGGGCAAGGAGACATGTCTCAGGGTTTTGTTTTCAAGAGACAGAAGAGACATCTAGTAAGCTTCTTCCAGGTCTCTGCATGGAAAGCATATTCATGCATGAGGTGCAGTGCAGATGGCACAGGCTGCTTCACCACCATAAAGCTCTGCAGATGGAGGGTGCCAACTGAACAAACAGGCATTTTGCCATTTAGACCTTTCTCAACCAGAAGGGCCCCTTGGGGAATCCAAATTGAAATCTGGAGTTTGAATATTTCCTATTACCAAGGAGGATTTTGGTGCTGTATTCACCCAACCTTGCTTCAAAACCCCATCTCCCCCAGCGATCAGTAGGAGCTGTCCTCCAGCCTGATGGCTTCTTCCAGAGGTGGTGAGTCTCCTTGGTATAAGGCTGAAAAACCCAGTGTGGCTTGGGGTTTTGCAAGTGAAAGGACTGTGGGGAGGCAGTACCATAACCAATGGCAGGAATTCAGGTCCTTCCTTAGGATCTCACTCAGATTCCCCATTGCAGCTGTCTCAAGTCTGCAGCGCTGGCCTGGAAATTGGGTGGTAAATACACTCGAGTGACACTTCCAGCACAGTTTGCCTCCAGGAATGCTAGGAATATGGGAAGTCTTGCTGGAAGAGCAGAGGCAACAGCAAGCCAGGGTCAAAATAACATCCAGAGCAACACAATTCAAGCCTGAGCTGGTGGGGTTGGCCAAGTCACGAGAGCTGGGTCTTGGTTTTGTTGGGACAGTGGTGATTCTCATCCCATCTTATGACCGAAGCCACAGTGTTGTTGTCTCCTGAGCAAAACACACCTTCTCATGCAGCTCCCAGAGGTTACGTGGTGCAAGGACAGTTTTCCTTGTGCTGCAGAAGGAAGAGGGAACATGGAGTATTCAAATACTGTCCATCACTTGTGCCACTGCATGACTTAGATCATCCAAAGCAAGTAAGGGCTCCAGTCCAGCAAGCCAGAAACTCTTCATGCAGTAAACATGTCCAAAGAGCCTGAACCTTGGCACATCACACATCACAGGGGCTGCAGGCCCCAGAGTCTCTCTAGAAACCACCCCACATGGAGATCAGGGCCCTGCTGAATGGAGAGGACTCGGTAGCTACAGCACCAGGGCAAACAGCTCACTCGAGCCACCCAACAGAGCATCTGTTCTCCTGCCCTGCTTAGATCCGCCTCATGAGCACCAACAGCACCCAGCAGCATCAGCCCCTCCGGCCTGGAGTGTGCCCTGGCCACATGCCCCGTGCCACCCTGCAATGCAACCCCACTGCCAGCTCTGCTCCAGCACTGCCTGCACACAGGGCAGCTCTGCCTTCATACAGGGCTTCAGGACGTCCTCCCATAGACGGGCTGCTTTGTGCCAGCCAAATTGCTCAACAGGATATTCGCTGCGTGGGTGGCAAACATCCAGCACACAAACCCCACCCTGCAGGCACGGCTGGCAGCACAGAGCTGCCTGTCCCACTCTCCTCGGGCTGTGCAGACCCTCCCCCAGCACGTATTGGTGCATGAAGAGCCCTCATCTTCCCCAGGGCATGCGAGGACCAATGGGTCCAATGCCCAGGGAAAGGGCCAGATGAGGCCCTCAGACTCGCTGCACCAGTGGCAGCTGCCGAGCAGCCAGTGATGTGGTCGCAGGGGCAGGCAGAGCGTGGCCAGCAGCCGAGCTCCAAAATCCTGGCTCTTCCCAGTCCTTCCCAGCACTCTGGAGGGAATGTGGGAGCCCTGGCCAGAGGTGAGGGGCAACTGATGAATGAGGTGATAACACCTCGGCAGATGGCTCCAAAGACTGCGCCGCGCTTGGGGGCTGTAGACAAAACACAGAGGTGAAGCCCAGATGTTTAACTTCAGCATCTGGATGTGATTCCTAAACACTCACATCTGACCATTCTGCCCGAAAATGAATGGTTTGTTTGACCTTCCCTGCAGTCCACCCCAATATTTTCTGGGTCTCTCCTAAACACATGGCAGCTGCTCCCTTCCTGCCAGCCGTGTGTCAGATGAGTGCTGAGGCATCGCTGTGGTGCCTGGGACCCAACATCAGGGGATGCAGGACAGGGTGCAGCTCAGAGCAGTGCTGTGAGCCGAGAGGAAAGCCCAGCAGGGCGGAAAACATCCTTGTGCATTGTACCCACCCTCTTTTGAGCTCCCACTCAGCACATTTTGGAGCAGGACACCAACCTCTGGGTGCCCACCCAGCTCAAGAGCCCGGCTCATGGCCTCCACCTATGAAGTGTCTGCTCCTGCTCAAAAAATCCTGTGGAAAAGGGAAGAGATGGGACTACAAAGAGGGACATGCAACCATGCAACCTTCAGCCCATGGAGTCCCCACCTTAGATCCTGCAGAGCAGCCCAGGTGCCTGAGCAGCCCTTCAGCTCACTCAGGCATCCAGAACAACCTGTATCTCATTTCACCACAGCAGCATCCCATCACCAGCAGCTGGGACCGGCTGCAGTCTCTAAGCCAAGGAACAAACCTGCCTTGGGAGAGCTGGAAGAGCCTGCCTGGGGAGCTGGTTCCCCAGGACATGCTGAAGCCAGGCAGTCCCTTTCAGAGAAGACAGCTGATCCCACCACGTTCCTAATATGAGGAAAGTGTAGGCATTGGGTGGTGTTGCAGCTGACAATGAAGATAGTGATTAGTGATGATGGGCAGCACCAATTAAGGACTAATCTGCCTAATGGCCAAGTCTGAGGGTAGTGTGTGTGAGTGATGGTGACAAGCGATGGCAGCTGGAGGCAGCCACAGTGACCACAGAGATGCAAGACAATGCTGGTGGCAGACAGAGCAGATGAGTGGTGACACAGTAATCTGTTACTTGGGTTATTTGTAATCCTGCAGGCACTGCCGGCTCCGAGTGCGCTGCGGTCCTGCCCTGCTCCTGAAGGACCAAACAGGCAGCACTGCAGGAGAGACCTCTCTCCGTGACTTCCTGTGGGCAGTGCAGCACATGACGGAGTGGTGGCAAGGTCTGGTGTGGCACATCAACACCCAATATCTTCATCCATCCCAGTCTGGCTCCACCAGTGCCCTTTGGCTTGGCAAGAGAAGGGCAGAGTTGAGTAGGGTGGTGTGGGAGGCATCGACACCCCTAGTGTAGGAAAAGGAGCACCACTGAGCCCCAGCAACCAACTGCCCAGCACCAGCCCACCCCTGTGGGGCAGCTCCTGTGACAGCAGGTCCCTTCCTGCAGGAGCAGCCCCGTGCCAGTAGGGCTCATCTCCAGGAGGGCCGGCTGGGGCAGTTGGCCAAGAGCAACGAGGCAGAGCAGCCAGCACAAGGGCTATGGGTGCACTGGGCACTCTGTGGCCACTCATAGCCCAGCCCATCCCTGAGCACGCTGCCGGCGTCCCTCTCCCCTCCCGCACTGCCTCAATGTGCAGACCCTGGCAGGGAATGGAGACAGAGGTGCCACAGGCAGCAGAAACACCAGCACATCCCAGCGCTGGGGCAGGCAGTGCGTGAGAGCCAGGTTGGCCCACGGGGCCTGCAGCGACCCAGCTCATGGGTGGAAAGAAAAGGGCAAAGCACATCAGCTCGATGCGATAGGCGTGGTCACACAGAGCAAGATGGTAACTGTCATCGAGCCTTGCAGCGCGACAAGGCCCAGCACCTTATGCCCATCAGGTTTCTTCTCTGCCTGAGGTTCAAGCAGGGCTCTGGGCTAAATGGAGCTGGTGCAGATCAGCCAAACACTGCCACAGAGTTACCGGTGCTGGTAGGGTGCAAGAAATCTCCAGAGTTGCTGCTAAAAGCTGAAGTTCTGCAAACCAAGAACTGCTCGCCAAGCCTGCCAGTTTGGGGTTAGAAAGATTGGGTTTGTGGCATCTGCCCGGGATGGGTTCCCTCCCAGAGGGAGCAGGACAGGGACTCTGCTCACACCAAGCCACATTCTCCAGCACCAGCGCTTCTGCTTGAGGTCCTTCTCAGCCACAATGGGAAACAAGCTCTGGCCCCATTTCATAGAATCACAGAATCACAGAATGGTTTGGGTCAGAAGGGACCTCAAAGCTCATCCAATTCCACCCCCCTGCCATGGACAGGGACAACTCCCAGGAGACCAAGCTGCTCAAGATCCCATCCAGCCTGGCCTTGGCTTTTCTCCCTAGCAGGGCTCTCCAGCCACAGCACAGCAGAGCACAGTGTAATTACATCCACCAACTCGCTCCTCCAGGGTGATCTGAGCAATGCAGCTGATGGAGCTGGCAGTGCCCTGGTGCTCCCATGAGGATATGGCTGCAGCCCGGGTCATAAGAGCTCACAGGCAGCATGCTGGCAGCCAGGGACCCAGAACGGAGGCCACTGATGGTGGTAAAAGCTCAGAGCCAACCTGGCAACCAAAGCCACAGTCCCGGCAGAAAGCATCAGTGAAGGATGCAGGCCCCAGTGGCACCTGCAGCTCCCACAGCACCCTGTCCAGAGAGCCCTGGGTACCTTGGTCAAGCATCCCCACAGGATTAGGTTTTGGCCCCTCACTACTAGAAGGACATTGAGCGGCTGGAGCACATCCAGAGATGGGGAACGGAGCTGGGGAAGGGGCTGGAGAACAAGTGTTCTGGGAAGTGGCTGAGAAACAGGGGTTGTTTAGCTTGGAGAAAAAGAGGCTGAGGGGAGATCTCATCACCGTCTACAGTGACCTGAAAGGAGGTTGTGGTGAGGTGGGTGTTGGTCTCTTCTCCCAAGTGACAGATGATGGGATGAGAGGAAATGGACTCAAGTTTTGTCAGGGGAGGTTCAGATTAAACATCAGGGAAAAATTCTTCACCGAATGGGTTCTCAGGCACTGGCAGAGGCTGCCCAGGGAGGTGGCGGAGTCCCCATACCTGGAGGTGTTTAAAAGATGGGCAGATGAGGTGCTCAGGGATCTGGTTTAGTAGTGGACAGGGATGATTGGACTCGATGACTTCAACAGTCTTTTCCAACCAAATGATTCTATAACTCTTTCCATTGGCGATGCTGGGACAGCAGCACAGCACTGCCAGCTGGAGCAGGCGTGTTCAAAGGGAGGGACGCGCCCCAGGGTAAGGGGCAATTCCCAATCTCACCCACACACACGTTGATCTTATCACCAGCTTCAAGACTCAGACACATTTCTGTCTCGATTTTGAATTTGCTCTGGTTTTTATTCGGGGGCCAATGCCGTCTGCAGCGCCGCAGCCCTTGATTAGCACACACACCGGCGCACACACACGTCATTGCCCAAGTCGATCACACATGTTTGCTCAAGACCTCTTGGAAATCTTTGGATTCAGACCAACTTTTCTTTTCTTACATGCATTTGTTGTAGTCTGATATTTATAGTTTACTTAAAATAAATGGCTCCTTATGTTTCCTGCTTCCTGCTCCTGCAGGGAGGGTCTCATGGGGTTGCTGTCTGTCTTCTTCTCTCTTTCCTCAACGTTTTGCTATTTTTTGCCTCTTCCATAAACATTTTTCAAGCAGATCCTACATTTGCCAGATGCTGCTGAGCCTCATCCCAGGCTCTTTCAGTGGCTCTGGTAAGTGAGATGCTGGTTCAGACTGAAGCAGCCAACACTGTGTGCCAGCAGGACAGTGGTGCCTCAGGGCCTTTGTGGAGGAAAATGCTAGAGCATAAGGAGGATGAAGATGAGGAGGAAGGGAGGGTGGTCTCTGGGACATGTGGGCCAAGCACGGATCCAGGCCATGATGCAGGCTTGCTTGCTTGCAGCACTGGGCTGCGAGGATGCAGCACCCAGGCCCGTGGCTGCAGCAGGGGAGGGAAGGGGTGGCAAGAGTCCCTGTGTCCAGTCTCACTTTGGTTGTGAGCACGGGGCTCCCACTTGCAACCCTCACTCCAGGACCCTCTCCCCAGACCAGGGTGCAGTGCCAGGTGGTGGAGCCTTATGAAGGTCTCTGCTCCCACCTGGGCCAGCTCTAACCAGTCTCCTCCAGTCAAGGTCTGAGTATTTCCAAGGACAGAAATTCTCATCCCTCTCCAGGCTCCTATTCCACCCTCACAGTGGTCTCATGGATTGTCCTTACATCCAGAGAGAAAATCCCTTGTTGCCGCTCCTCATGCTGCCTCTTGCTGTCTCTATGCACCATCAAGAAGCCCTGGCTGTGTCTTCTCTGCACCCTCTCATTTGGTCTTGGACAACCAAATTCCCTGTGCCCTACAGCAAAGCAAGCACAAGTCCTCAATGAAGAATGAAAACCTGCAGGGGACCTCAGCTGGCAAGAGTAGGTGTGAGAGGGCCAGAGAGGGGTACCTAGGGGATCCCCAGGTGAGGAGCAATCCCCAGGCAGCTCCCTGTTGCCTTGCAGCATCTCAGGGCACAAGATGCAGGGGTGGTGCTAGAGCATCCCTGAGGCAGCGGGAGGATGGATGGACTAAACCAATGTTTGCATGTCCTTTCCCACCCTGCAGCCTCTTGGCAGCTATCTCCACCACTGGGGCTGAGAAGCCCCATTTCTTTTATAAGAACCATTTGTTTTCTAAACCTTTTCTGCAAAGACAACATTTTCACTGCAGATATTAGCCTCCCTTTTTGTCTCAGGCCCTGAGGTCTGTTCAACCCTGCATCCCCAGGGGCAGCCCACCTGCACACCAGCCGTCTTGTAGTGTGTGAGCAGGATCACACACTCCCCATTTGCACCCCGGCCCAGGGGCTGTGCACCCACACACGTTTGTGCAGGTTTAAACACTGTCACCCATGTGGCACACACGAATGTGCCAGCTCAGACCCTGCCCTTCTACAAACATGGATCATAGATTCACAGAATCATGGAGTGAGTCACAGAATCGTTCGGGTTGGAAGGGACTTCTAACCCACCCAGTTCCAACCCCCTGCCATGGGCAGGGACACCTCCCACTGGTTCAGGGGGCTCAAAGACCCATCCAACCTGGCCCTGAACACCTCCAGGGATGGGGCAGCCACCACTTCTCGGAGCAGCCTGTGCCAGGGCCTCCCCACCCTCACAGGGAAACATTTCTCCCTAAGATCTCATCTCAATCTCACCTCTTTCAGCTGAAAACTGTTCCCCTTTGCCCTATCCCTGCAATCCCTGATCAAGAGCCCCTCCCCAGCTTTCCTGGGGTCCCTTCCCATACTGAAAGGCTGCTCTAAGGTCTTTCCACAGCCTTCTCTTCTCCAGGTTGAACAAGCCCAACTCTCCCAGCCTTTCTCCATAGCTATTCCACGCCTCTGATCGTTTTTGATCCCAAAGGCTTCATCCAGGACAAAACCTGGATGTAAAGGCAGGAGTAAAGCCTGGGTTTCTCCTCCATATAGCCCCACAGCCATGCCATCCCATCGGGAAGAGTTCCCAGCTCACGGACCACACAGCTGGTTCCATAAGGTATTTTGACGTCTGTTGCTTTTTTCCTTTTCTCTTGTCTTTCTTTTCCCTCTTTCCTTTAATTTTTCTTTCCCTTTTTCTTAGGTTTTCTTTTCTTTTTTAAAAAAAATTACTATCAATATTTATTTTCCTTTTTCATTTCTTGTCCTTTTCCTTTTCCCTTTTCTTCTTCCTCTCATTTTCCTTCCCTTTCTCTCCCTCTTCGCTGCAGCTGCCTGCAATCCAATCAAAGAGCACCCGGTAATCATTTGCCAGCCTGGGGGCGTGGCACACGAGTGCAGCAGCACCGTGGGGCTGGGGGTTCCGATCGCGAGGGGGGCGCGGGGCAAGCCAGAGCCCCCGGTGCTTCCCAGCACTGGAGGCAGCAGGGTGGGAGGACCCGCGGCTGGGAAACGCCGGCGGATGTTCCCGCTGTAATGAGCAAAAAGCCTTCCACAAAAATGCTCCTGCCGATAGGATGACAATGGGCTGGATTAAAAAGCCTCGCTCTCCGCCGGGAGCGGGGCCACCAGCAGCCGCCTTGGCACTGCTGCCCAACCAGCACCCAGCAGGCAGCTCTGCCCACCTCGCCTCTCCTTGGGGCCGGCTCCCCACCCGCCACGGCCCGGCAGCACTGCTGACAAGCTTCAAGTCTCTGTGGATAAAATGTCCCCGGAGAAAAGAGGATTAAACTGGGTGAGAGGTGGCTCCAGCTCCAGTGCTAGAAGATAAATTGGGCTCCTGGGTGCAAAGTGGCACCAAGCGGAGGGTCTGCCCTGCTCAGTTTATCCCAGAGCAGCCAGGAGGTGCTGGGGTGGGACAGCCCTGCAAGAGGAGCAACTTCAGACAGCAAACTCCAACCAGAAGAGGACCACACCAAGGACTGAGCGGTATTTTCTAGAGTGTTCCTGGGCAGATGTCCTGGGGTTGATGGCAGAGGAGGGCAGTGTGGCACCAAGATGACTGCAGAGGGCAAATTGCAAGCCACACCACAAAACAGCTCCAGTGGCTGCAGGGTTTACCCCCAGGAGCTCAAACAAGCACTCAGATGCCAATCTCCTGGTCTTCATCGAGCCCCTGATCACTGCCCGGCCCCAGACCTGCTCCCATTAGCAGACTCTTTGGCTGGGGCCCTGGATGGGACAATGCCATCACATCTCTGCAAGAAAAAAGGACCCTGAGCGCCAAAATGTGCTGAGCCTGTCAGGCTGCTCATAGCAGGCTGAAGACCACATCTCCTGGACATGAACACGAACTCTTCAGCCATCCTCCGTGCCCCCGGATGTCTCACATAGCCTGGAGGCATGATGAGGCTCTGGTCCCACCAGGCAAGCAAGAGCCAGCACAGGACAGGATCTGGGAGTCCCACAGGAATGGAGAGCAGGGCCATGGGAGCCAGCTCATAAATTAACTCTCCAGACCCCTGAGCCACAGTGCAGTGGGAGAGTCCTGTGGGAGCGCTGGGGCATCCAGGCTCTCTCACAGCACACTGACAGCTTTCCAGCTGCCAGGAGAGCACTTGATATCAACTGGAGCCAAGCAACACCCTACAGAGCCACAGGGTCAAAGTAACTTCGGGCTGTCCCAGGCTGCCTCATGGTGACACTGCCAAGAGCGGGCACCACCACGCTCACACCCTGGGAAGTGTTTCCCACTCATGGACTACAGCACACCCAGTGCAGCCCAAGGGATGGGCACAATGCTGCCCCCTCCACAGGGACCCCAGCTTCGACAGCTCCCAGCCCCTTTTTTGTCCCAGCACAAGGAGTCCTCAGAAAGGGTCCAAGGCTTCCAGTTTGGAAGGGAGGTAGAGCCAAGCGCCTCGGGCAGGCCACGAGGATGCTGAAGCATTCTGGAGCGTGGGGGCAAGCCAGCAGGGCCTGGCAGGCGATAAGACAGGAGGACAATACAACGGCCTGTTTGTGCTCCCGGCTCCCAGCCCCCCCTGCCCTGCCCCATGCCATAGTAAGGCTGGTATTCAGGAATTAATTGATGTAATTAAAATGTGGCATGACTTTGCCACGGCCTCCGAAGGCGGTGGCGGCAGGCCAGGGGCTGCGGGTGGAGGAGGAGCCCCTCGTGTGCTATTCTTCCTATAGAAAAAGGGCAGATCTTGGGCAGATCCAAGGCATGAAATTGGGATAAAGGGATTGTCAGGGAAGCGTAACGGTGCCGGTCTTGCTGCCATCAGCAGCTGCAGGGTGATAATTCATCCCAGCAAGCCGCCGCATCCCATCCCACTGCAGCAGCACCTCTGGCAGGAGGTGCCAGGCTTAACACCAAGCAGTGGCCAGAGTTGTGCCAACCCAGCTGGGCTCCATGATTTCTCCGGTTCTGCTCTGTGGCTCCTGAGCACAGACAGGGCTTGGACACGGGACTGGGGACTGCACTGGAAGGTTGGGGTCCCCTCCCCTCCCCCCGGTGAGGGCACTACGGGACGGGGATGTCCCCAGTCTTCCCCGCTTCCCTGCCCCAACTCTCAAAGGCAGTGTGATTCAAGCAGTGACAGGAACAATATCCCAACTCCAAGAGCACACAGGGCGAGCGAACAGAGCCTGGCCCTGGTTTCTGATCGCTTGCCCGGGTGGGAATGATTTTCCCACTGGGGTTCCTGTGTCAGAGGGCTGCTGAGCCCGGGGGTGACCACAGCACGCCAGCTGGAGCCCTCCCAGCTCACTGCCCGCCTGGCAACGTTTTAAGCAAACCCCTGGTGTTTACAGCAGCCGGGGGAGAATGGAGCAGTGCAGTTCACAGGGAGAGGGATCCCAGGAGGGATTCTGCGGTGAGCTGGTGACAGGGGATGCCTCGTTGTTAATGAGGTGCAGAAGAGGATGCAGACATCCTCTTCGCCTTCCCAAGGGCCGCCCCAGCAGCTTTCCCTGGGTACTGAAGAAGCAGCAGGCTGACCTCTGCACTCCTCCACATCTCCCTGTCTGAGCACCAACCATGTTCATGCCCACCCGAGGGGATGTAGGGTGCGGGTCCGGGTCCTGGGCCACAGGCAAATAGTCTGACCCTGCTGGCCCCAGGATCTGGTTACTGCAGGACAGAGGAGTCCATCACCATCCCTACAGCACAGTTGTCAGCACTGGGTGCGACCCCTGTCCCCTGCCAGGACCCCGACAGCTTCTCCCACTCCTCCTCCATCCGCCTTGCTCAACATGGTCCAGGCAACAGCCTGGCCTCCTGTCCAGGGGGAACAACAAACGAGGAAGCTGGGAGACAAGCAGCTAGGGTGTACACACCTCTTCACTATCTCTATCCCAGCACCTCAGGCAAGGGGCTGCACTTTGGTTTCCCCTAGGAAAGGGAGAAATAAGTGATGTGCTGGCTCATTTCAGACAGACATAGAGGAGCGATGGTTGCCCCTGTGCCAAGAGTGGCATCTCCAGCCAGGTAATCCATCCCACACAGGCCCTGGGATGGCAGAGCAGGATCACGTAGCAGGCAGGGCATCCACATGGCTGCAGCCACTGGGCTCACTGGGATGGGGACAAGCCAGGAGGGCAGCACCTCCAGTGACCCTCCCAGCCCCTTGTCCAGAGTAGCAGGAGTCACTGGGTTCCCACCACCACTCCACCAGCGTGGAGCAGGAGGGAGAGCAGACATGAAATCAACCTCTGGAGCAGCCACTGGAAACCCAAACAGAGCAATCCATCTGCTAGGACTCTCCTCATCCCTCCTTTCCAAAGCCAGGGGACACTTCTCCTGCGAGCCACCACCAAAGCCATGCACCAGCTCCTCTGCCTGCAGAAACCACAGCTCCCATGCTTTGTGCATTCCATCCTCTCGTGGTTGCTTGCCAGACACTGCGGCTTGGCCTGCGCCCCGTGGACTCAGTGCGAGCACGCCTGTGGCCCAGGGTAAACAAACAGCCTTTCCTCCAGGGCTGTTGCCTCTTGCCACTGCGGCTGCCTCAGGCCAGGCTGGCTGTGCCGGCAGCATGGCTGCAAGGATCAGCAAGGTCCAGTCCTGTGGTCGCTGTGGGCTCGGCTGACGGCGCTCCCTGCCACCAGGTCTGGCACAGAGTGGGGCTGAAACAACAAACAAACAAGAAACATGCGCAGCTTGGCCAGGCCTGCTCATTGCAACCAGAGATAAGCTGCTCCGAGAGCTGAATCCCAGCGAGGTGGTGGAGCAGGGAGGAGAGGGCAGAGATGCCACGTGCTGGCCAGGGAACAGACAGCTCTGGCAGATGGCAGCTCCCACCTCTGGGTGCTGGGGTGAGGAAGCACCCCAAGGTGAGAGCAGGAGTGCCCAGCCCTGCGGCGGCTGCTGGCTCTGCAGTACAGCGCAGAGGAGGAGGCTGCTGGCTCTGCAGTACAGGCATGGATGGAGGAAGGCCAGGCTGGTGGGAGAGTGCAGTCCTGTCCCCTCGCACCGCAGCCCGTGCTGCCAGAAGGCATGTGGCTGAGCGCCCGTGGGGACGGTGGCAAAACCAAGGGCACTGAATCACTGAGCTGCTGTGGCTGTGCTGTTAAGACCCAGGCACTTTGACAGTGACACAAGGGCTGGAGTCAGGGCCTCCGCACCCGGCTCTCTGCCTTCTCCCCTTGTGCTCCGTCCTGGCAGGAACAGCAGCCTCGCTCCTTGGGCTCAGGACTTTTCTCTAAACAACCAATCTTGCAAGCACAGTTTGGAGGAGAGCGTCTGCTGTGAAACTGGGACTGGGTTATTTTTGCAGCCCTGATTCTCTGGAAACTGCTGAAGCAGGCGAGAGAATAGCTCACGGTCCCCTCGAATGCACCCGACCTCCCTGGAGGAGATGGCTGAGTTAGCGGTTTGAGCAGGAGAAGGCTTGTGCTTTATTCCCAGCTCTGCCACTGACTCACTGGGTGGCTTTGAGTGAATCACTTCTCTCTGCCTGTGTTTTCAGCTGGGAAGTGCCGGCTGGGGCAGCTGCTGCTCCGCAGGGACCAGGCAGACATACCTGGCTGTCTGCAGGGTGGGCAACGTGGTGGAGAGGAGCAGTGCTTGGCTCCACCAGGGCTGACCTCTGCCCTGAGGACCAGGTCACCCCTGTTAGCAGGCACAAGGCACAGCAGGCTAGCACCCTGCACCTAACGCAGCCTGACACACAGCCCACAGCAGGCAGAGCAGGGACATCACTACCTCTGCCACCCAGGGGGGAGTTCCTTCCTTCCTCCTCCATCCCCTCATCCTTGAAGCCCACCTTTGCCTCAGATAGCCTCACATGCTCCATCAGTCAGGGCAGACGGGGCTCCCATACCCTCTCCCCATGTGCCTGCTGGGAAAGATTCAGGTCAGACTCAGCAGTGATATCCCCAGAATTTCAGGTGCTTTGGAAAAAAGAGGCTTGTTGATAGAAAAAGCACTTCTAGACCATCACGAGGACTCAGTGCTGTTAATGCTGTGCAAGCTCTGCATCTCCTGGGCTTGCACCAGTCCAGATGCACCAGTTGGGGGGCTGCACTCACAGCCCTGTGAAGAGTTGCTTTCGTGTCCATTGTGGCACTAGGCTGGGCCATTGCAGCCATTAGGGATTCAGGGCAGGGATCACCACATCCTGGAAGATCTTCTCTTCTGGAACATCATGAGGGGATGAGGTGAAGAAATGCAGAAACTGGTGGGGAATGTGGACAGGTGCCCCAGGCCAGACATTGGGGGGAGGTCGGGAGGTGCAGCAGGCAGCACTGCGGTGATTTGGAGAAGAACAAGGGTCAGTCCTTTAACACAAATCCCCCTGATGGTATTGGCTGATGGTTTCCTTCCACACAGCGTTACCCAGGGGTATGATTTGGTCAGCTTGGTGCCCAGGTCCCCGTCTGAGATCAGCTCTCCTCCACCACAGCCCATGGGGTGGCTCTGGGCACATCTGTCCCGTGCCCACGAAGGCTTTCCCCCAGGGAGCCCCCAAGGATGCTTCCGCAGCCGAGCTCTCTTGCCGGGGAGTCTGCGGGCAGTTGCAAGAACAGCCGTGTGACAGCAGAGCCAAGGGAAAGCACGGGGGCAACTCTCGGGCTCCCCTGCCGCTTCCAGCAGATCCGGTGCTCCCCTCCACTTCCCAGCTGGCTCCAGGCGAGGCAGGGCTGCGGGGCTTGGGGCAGGCAGCTCTGCCCACCCGCTGCAGCCGGCTCCGGGCAGGGGAAGAGCACCCTCTGCTGCTGCTGCACACCCAGCACCCAGCTCCCAGCCTGGAAAAGGAGAGAAACTCCAAGGCCCCGGCTTGTCACCAGTGTAATAGGCACAGCAAAAGGAAGTTTATAAATCTGGTTTGCTTCTCTAAATGGATTTGCATTTGGCATCTCTTTCAAGAAGGGCAATGAAAACAAACTTTGATATCATATGCTATCATTTTACTAATAAAAACAGACCGCAGTTGCCAAATACATCTGAACATCTTAAAAGTGCTCTTTGAATTAAAGAGACATTGCCAAATTTAAAGTGCCTGTTCTTAGTTTAGAATCTAGACTGCACCAATTAGGCATGAGTACCAGCGGAGACGAAGGCTGTGGACTGGGTAGACCCCGTATGCTCCCACACACATCCAATACGTGCACGCAGCTGCTCGCACAGCGACGTGTCTGGCCTCTGCTTTGCTTCTTCAGCAGTAGCATCCCTGGGCCACACACACCTGCCTGGGAGAGCTGGGCTCCCACAGGAACCAGGAGAGCCGTGCTGCAGGATGCGCAGCAGCACAGAGGCTCCTGGCAGGCAGCGCAGGCTGCAGGTGGCCGTGCGTGGAGCAATGCCTCTAACCAAGAGCCAGAGCATCGCTGCCCCTCTCCCACAGCTGTGTGGCTTTCCAGGCTGCTCCCACTTGCAGGAAAACCTGGTGGGTGAGATCTTGGACATCGGTCAGCTTCTGAGGTGAGTTCGTGGCACAGAGCTGAAAGTCCTCAGGTTCAAATCAGAGGGGACCTGCACACAGGTGGGACCCAGCAACCTTTCCTCCAGTGCTGCTGCCTGCAGCCCAACACAAGGGAAGAAGAGCAGCCTTCGGGTGGCTCCAGCCTTCACCAGCTCTCGGGCCAGGGCTCAGTATGCCTGTAGCGTTGTTGCTCAGAGTATAGGAGCCCTGCTTTTGGGCAAGAATGGGGGACCAGCAGCTGTGACGGTTACAAAGCCTGTCCCTGCAGATTCCTGTCTCTGAATCACTGGCTGATGCTGGCTAACAATATAGGGAATTATCAAAAAAGCAGCTGGTGAAAGAAATGTTTGATTATTCTCATCCTTGTCTGCCCAAACCTGCATACCTTCACATCACGCTGACACAGTCCCCAAATTTTGGAAAGGCTCCCACTTCCCAAAAGTCAGCAGTTCATAGAGCACGCAGGAGGAGGCAGGGGACCAGTCTCCTGCTGGCCACATCCCCTGGGAAGATGGGATCTCTGTACCAGCTCCCCTCTGGATAATTCTTTCCATCCTAGGGCCCCCAAACTTGCTTCTTGAGGAAGGGTCTAAAACTGGGAGAGGTGAATCACCCCCTTCCTCGCCCCTAGGGCAAAGCTGGTCAGAAATTTTCTGTCATTGACATTTTCCTGAAGGAAAATCCACTCGTGCCCAGCCATGCCTCTCAGCTCTGTGACCTTTAAGAATGACTGTCTGCTGGGAAAGCAGGAAACAAACAGATTTGTTTGGTTCAGTTTGATCCAACTCAAAATATTTTTAGCTGTGGTCCTGATCCAAACTGTTTCATCTCAGATCAGTTCCACATTAATCCGTAATTCCCTGGCAGGCTGCGCTGCCAGCAGCGCTGGAGCCGGGATGCTGCTCCCTCCTGGGGCCCCGCTGCTCTGCCAGCGTGGATCTGTGTGGCTGCTCCAACCAGCCCCAGCCAGGTGTGCCGAGAGAGTGGCACTCAGTTTGGTAGGAGCATTGTTCAAGGGCTGTGAGTGCAGGTCTGCGACAGCCCCCTCACCGCTGTCCCGAGCGGCTCAGCACCAGCAGCTGTGTGTGCTGGCTGAGAACTTGGCCTGCACAGCACACCACAAGCCATCACGGCTCATCAGGAGGCTGCTCTGAAGCAGCTTCTCACTATCTTCTCTACAACTTTCATTCACTTTTCTCTGCTCTGGGACCATCTAATTTCTTTCTGGCATTTGCCCCATCTCCAGCAATCCTTGTCTTCTTGCCACTGTACCCCGACCCTGCTCTTAATGTCATGAGTGAGCATGGGGGGAATTCAAGCCCTGCGTGCGCGCGTGGCCAAACAAGCCTTTGCTGCCTCTTGCTGCCGAGTTGGTCTCATCGGTGCAATCAGTTAATGTTTCAGGATGCAAGAAGACAATAGGGGTGGAGGCCAACGCTGCCGGTAGCAAAGCTCAGGCATTGTGTCAGGGACAGTGGTGAGCAGAGGCTGTAGAAAACTGGTGGCTGTGCGTGCTTGTCCCACACCAGCTCTGCGGGGAAGCCCAGCTCCAGGTAGACACACTCCCAATGCAGGAGGTGTTGGTGGAGCCACAAGCCTGCACAGGGCCCTGCTCACTGGTGGTTGTGTCTGAGACAGAGCAGGGCTGCTGTGACCACGGGAGCAGCCACATGCAGGCAGAGCTCAACCAGGAAGGCAGGGTCAGGTCAGGGGACAGGTGCCACATGACACAGTCGCGCTGCCTCTCTGTTTTAGTCCCAGTTGTCTTCAGCCCCCAGCACAAAGGGTTTCAGCATGTAAGGACACCATCCTCCCCTTTGGCAGGATGCAGTGCAGAGCTGCTCTGCAGCAGGGTCAGCTCTAAGGGCATCTCTGCTGGCACACACACTGCTTGCTGTGCTCTGCCCTGAATTTGTAAGGGAGGACTCAGGCATCACTCACCTCACCCTGCCACTCACTGCAGAAGTTTGTCCAGACACCAGAACACCCCAGCCAGCCTCATGGCTTTGTCTGGAAGGTGGGAAAAAGCATCTCCATGAACGTCTGTGCCAACAGCTACAGTTTCCTTCCTTTTCCTCTTACAGAGCAGTTGCAGGTGATGTAGGAGCCAGCTGGTGCACATCCTCAGATAAGAGGAAGCAAAAGGCACACTGAACATGAGGACAAGTCAGAACGATGGCAAGGATCCTGCCAAACACTGGGAACCTTTGTGGCCCTGCATGGCCTGGAGCCCACGGCCAGGGCAGAGCTTTCAGAGGGAGGACGTTTTCTCCAGCAATACCTATGAGTTACCTCAGGATCTCTGTTTGCCACTGTCCTGCAAAACGGTATTATAAAAGGATAGTTCTTGGCCATGGGAAGCTGGTATGCACAAAATCTCCAAGAAAGATGTTCAGGTTGGTACTGCAGCAAAGTCTCACAGCATCTGGCTGTTCCGGCCTACCCAGCTGAGATAACAGACACATAAAATCATCTCAAGCAGCCAAGGCTCCCAGGAGCAGCCTTACAAAGGCAAATATTTGGATGCTAAAGATTGTGCTCCGTGGCCCCTGGGCACATCTCTGTTTATTCCAGAAGTGCTTCTGGTCAGCTCCTGCACAGGGGCACAACACATATCACTGCACACTCGAACAATTTATCATTGAGCTCAAATGAGCTCATTTCCTGGTTAAAGACTCACTTCACTTCTCGTCTTTGACTCTGAATACTGCCAGCCACAACACAGGAGCATCACCTCACAGACATAGATCTCATGTGCCGTCCTGCCTCTGTACAGGCACATCCTCCCCTGCAGAGGGGAGATCTTTACTTGACAGAATCACCAAATAGCTGAGGCTGGAAGGGCCATCTGGAGTGGACAGCTGGGAGGAGGATCCACATGGAAAAGCACATGGAGGATCCACGGCCACAGGGGCACTGCAAGCAGTGGCAAATGCATGGAGAGCTGCAGCCGGGACCTGGCTGCAGAAACAGCTGCAGGACAGCAGCGCATGGAGCCGGTGTGCTGGGGCGAGTGCCAGGAGCTGCACAAGGAACTAGACAGCTCACAGACAGCACTGGCTTAGCAGGAACCACCTCCATCCCTGGCAGCATATCCGCTCTCCTGGCAGCACAGCAACACAGAGGCCCAGGAGGGTTGTGAAGGATGGGGCAGAAGGGCAATGGATGGGTACAGGCAGTCCGAGAGGATCTGGGAGAGGGACAGGCAGTGTGACCAGCTGTGGCAGAAAACAAGGAGCCAGAAAGAGTATTCTTGGCAATCTAAAAATAAGGCCTTTCAGTTCTTCATCTCTGCCACCTCTGAGGGTTTCAGTGCCAAGGACTGAGAAGTATGAGATAGTGCAGAGAGACAGTAACTGTGCCTAAACTGCAGGACCCAGGAAAACCTTTCAGCACGACTGTTTGGTGGGAATGAAGTCACATCACGGCTCCACAGCAGAAGGTTAATGCAGTCATCCTTCCCGCTCTTGGTGCCAAAGTCAGGCGGTCAGTGCAGGCAGCAGGAACCGCACAGTCAGCGTGCAGCCCTGGACTCACAAACAGCCCAAACCAGTGACACACGCTGCCTTCAGCCAGGCATTTGCAGAGCATCCAGAATGTGGAGATGATGTGCTGAGGAGCTGTGCCAACTGACCTCTGTTAGGCTCAGTGATGGTCACAGCCTGCCCAGTTCCTCACGGTTTGTTTGTTCCGGCTCCCTTTTAAAATTTGTGCAGTTCTTTGTCTAGAAACACCTTTGCTGTTCTCAGCAGTTGTTGTTCTTCCTAACTCAACTGCAACTTGCTTTGTTTTGTTCTGTTTATCTCTCCGAGGACACTTTGCCTGGTTTTCCTTATCTCCTCTGCTCTTCTTAAAGAGCCTTGAATCACCCCAGAGCAGTGACTGCTCACTGTTTTTGTCGTTCATAATATATTGTTTGTGCCAACCACCACTCACAGCAGCCACAGACCATTTGACCTGCCCTCTTCCTCGCTGAGTTTTCTGGGAAGGAAGGCTGGTCACACAGCCTGGAAGGGAACTGTGGCATGCTCTAATCCTGCAGACCAGGCAGAATTTACTGATGTAGGGTAAAGAACCAAAGCAGGGATATGCTGACCTCCAACTTCTACTTTACTGCTATAAACAAAAATCCCAGGTAGCCAGGAAAGCTGAGCAGACCAAAAATGACTTGCATCTCCCAGCATCTCCATTCTCCTGCTTGTTGTAGTCCAGTGGGAAGGACCAGTGTCAAAGCAGACTCATCCCACCAGGGCCAGCGCAGCCTAGGCACTCAGCTCCATCATAACTTGCTTTGAAAGGCTCCAGCACCTGGGAAAAGGACTGGTATCACTTTTGTGTCCCCAGGACACCAGAGGATCCACCAGAGAAGTCAGAGCCGTGGGAGAGGAGGTTTCCTTGAACTGGCTGCTCAGACTTGCTGCCTCTGCCTTTGTGCTGATGTGTCTGCCAGCACCATAAAACACAGAGGTTAAGATGGAGAAACAGAATGACCAAAACCACCAGCACCTGATGGAAAGAAGCAGACCCCTTCCTTGGGAAACCAGAACCCAAAAATGCCACACAGCATCAACTATGCCCAGGTCCCAGAACAGCAGGAAGGGCCACAATTTTCTCACCCGTCCAGGCAGGTTTTAAAGATAACAGTGTCTTTTCTTCATCAAACACTCAGAATGAAATCCAGGGGAAACATTTGATGTCAGTGGCTAATGCGCCCACTGCAGTGCTTGAGCTGTTCATAGGAAGAAGCACAAAAATAATACAAGTTCATTGTTCATCTAACACCGGCCAAGGGCAAAGTCAACAAACAGCCTCTGGATCGCTCAGGGGACACAGAGCTGACAGCCCCAGCCTGCCTTCAATGGACACGAGATGCATTGACTTTGGCAGCGCTGGCTGCTGCTTGCTGTCATGTCAATAAACACCCCTGCACAGCCATCTGAAGGAGGTGAATGGTCATGGGACGTGGAGGGGAGCAGTGTTTGCTATAAAGAGACAAGAGAGAGATAAAAATCGGTTCTATAAATAATAGCGCTTCCCTCTATGATAGGCTCATGAATAAGGAAAAGCACTGATGAGGGAGGCTGTCCCAGACACTCTCCATCAGATGCAGTATTGCACACACTGCTGTGCAGCTGTGTACAGCTATGGAGGTGGTGCTGATGATGTGCTCCCACTGCTGCTGCTGCTGCTTTCCTCTGTGCTTCCAGAAACACCCTTACCTCACCATGCAGTGTGGACCTCTGGTTACTCCTCTCCAAAACACAATCCCCATGCACCAGTTTGCACGGAATGGGATGCAGCTCTGTGCCAGACTGTGGCTGAAGACCTAACCTGCAGCAGGGTCCCTCTGAACCCACACCTCCTCTCAGATCCAGCCCCTTTCCCACCTCATGGCCTGCAGCCAAGTTAGCAGCAAAACTACATTTGGCTGACAGAGCAGCTCAGAAGTGGCTCCTGACGATGCTGTTACTGTGGGAAATCCACACGCACAGAACCATGGCTCACAGTGCAAATCTCACTTGCTGAGATGTGACCAGTCCAACACGATCCCTTCAGCTGCTTGCTCGGAGAAGGGAAGCTTGTTTCCAACACTTTCAGAGAAAGAGGGCTGCCTGAAATGGAACCAAGAAGCAAACGAGGCAGCAGAGAAAAGCCAGGCCATCAGCCCTGCAACATACACCACAGCACAGAAGAGACGACAGCCTGTAAAGGTCCCTCTGAACAGCAGCTGTGCCCTCCAGCACATCGGCTGTTGGCTCCCCATCTGGGATCTCCACACACTCACTGGGAGGGTGCTCTAAACCATTCATAAAGACAGTAAGCATTATTGGTCCTAGTGTCAAAAAGCATTGAGTTTCTCTACCCTTTCCATGTCCTTTGTTTCTAGGTCCTCTGCCCCAGTAAGTAGCAAGTCCACACTTCTCTTAACCTTTATTTTGTTGCCGGAATACTGAAGAGTCCCTCTTGGTGTCCCTCACATCTGCTGGCTCCAGCAGTGCTGAGCTTTGGCTTTCACAGAATCACAGAATGATCCGAGTTGGAAGGGATATTACAAGGGTCATCGAGTCCAATTCGTGTCCCTGTGCAGGACAAACACAAAATTTACACCATGTGTGTGGGTGCATTGTCCAAATGCTTCTTGAATATTGTCAGGCTTGGCGCCCTGACTGCTTCCCTGGGGAGCTGTTCCAGTGCTCACTCCATTCCTGAAAGTTCAGGAAATGCCTCCACATCCACTGCAGGTAGCCTGTTCCTGCTTTCACCATCTATTTGGGAATCACCTATTGGGCTCCCTCCACTCAGAGCACCACTTTTACATGAAGGCAGCTGGTCCCTACCCAAGACACTGATATTTCAATGGATACAGGATGAAATGGCAGGTAAATTTGCAGCCCAGTCTATCTAGGGAGAATCAAGGGTGATTTCCACCCTTCCCAAAACTTCTAAGCTGCACATAGGGTATAGAACCATTTTAAGAACAACAATGCCCCCTGCCTGTCTCCATCCCAGCACGCTCTTCCCACTCCCTTGAATTGTCCAGTTGCAAATCAGTTGATTGAACTCTTATCTCCTCTCTCATACCACAGCCAGGACATGCAACTGCAGGTTTATGGGAAATGGGACTTCCAGGACTGAATTCTGCTTCAGCACAGTGTAGAGTAAAGGCAGCGTCATGGAAGTCTCTGCTATTCAGCCTGAACCAGGGCCTGGGCCTGGACAAGCCAGGTCACTCACAGAGGCCCGTGTCTTCAGGAGCATCCAGAAACTCAGCTGTAGTTTTCCATTTCATATTCCATGCTTCATCTTGCCTCTCCTTTCAACTCCTTCACCTTTTCCAAATTCCCAGTGTGCCAGAGAGGGGATACTGCCCAGATCTTCTTACTGACCTCACAAGCATACTCTGCATTTTCTCACTTGATCCATCACTTTCTTCAAGTGGAGAACAAGTAAATCTGGAGGAGAGCCAGGTCACAGTGCCAAAGGAGGGCTGCTGGGCTGAACAGGGACTCGCGTTTCTGGGGCGAGGTGACATACTGTGAGCCATGACTTGGGTCCCCATAGGGAGCTCCTTGCCTGAGCATCCTTGGCTGTGAAGAGGACTAGGAGAGCCCATCCCCAGAGGAGACTGCCGTGACTCTGCGGAGCGGGGCAGGAAGGAGAGCTGCCAAAACTGCTCTTTAGAGAGACAAGAAGCTGGGGCAAGATCCCAGACAGCCCTGACGCAGAGGAAACCGGGCACTGGGAACCTGGAACATGGACTGAGAAGCACAGCAAGGAAGAGTTTGGGGCGATGAGTCACAGAGTGAATGCAAACACAGGAACAGGCCATCACGCGGTAACCAGTTACTGCACGTCACCGTTACAGTCCATATGCATTCGCTTAGTCCCTGCAAATAAGGTCATTTCAGCCAGCTTGGTGCGGTTCTGTCACGTTGGTTCAGTTGAATTGACTTGCATGTGCCATGGATTAAGGGTGTGCCCACAGATGGCTCCCACCACCAGCGGATGTACCACAGCATATTCCTCTGCAATAAACTTGTCCATTCCGTCTGTGCCTCCATCTTTGTAAGAGCTTCACCACTGGGACAGGGAAGCCTCGAGAAAAAGCACCTGGGGTATGGTAAGGTAGCTAAGGAGGTCACACACACCAGGCTGCCAGTGGAGATTTGTTCAAGAACAATGGGGACCCACCCATTGCCATTCCTGCCTTCCATCTTGGGCGTGCATTCTCCAGGGCTACAGCCTCCCATGTTCCTCTCCTAGGCTGGAGCCTACTGGGTTTGGAGATGGCTGCCTGACAGAACTGCCTCATTAGGAGGTTTCGCAACAAGCTCCCTGTGACTGTATTAAGCGGCCTGCATCATCTGTTTTGACTTTGCTGGATTTGTCTGTGTTCAATATACTTCTCACAAGGGTCCCAGTTCAGCCCTCATTGACGTCAATGGGAGTCGGTCCATTCCCTTCAGTGACAGTGAGAGCTGTCCCTTGGTGCTTGTATCTTGGCTTCTTCATTCCAATGCCCAGCTCTACGCACCCTCCTACCTTTCCCATCCCTTCGACATGGCTGGCAGCTCTAGCCTGTTCCTTCTTAGCTGACTTGTGGATCTTGTTCCAAACTCACTCCTTCTTCCCTGTCACTGTATCACTCTCATTTGTTGTTCAACACACACCTTGATTTTCGGAGCACCGTCAGCACCCTATTTTCTCATTTTCTTAAACATAGACAAAGCGAGTTCTGTTGGTTGGCCTCTCCACCACCAGCACAGTCACCACCTTGGCAGTGAGGGAGGCTTCCACCTCAGTTAGTTTTATTTCTTCATTAGCTCCTCAGTTCCCACACTAACTCAGATCTTTCTCTGTGTGATTATCCAAGAGGAAGGTTGGAGAGTCACAGAAGTCCGAGAATCTGGTTTCAACACCACACACTGTTAAGGATTCCCACTGAGATTTTGGATAAATCATTTAAATTATTTGCTCTCCCTTGTAAAACCGGGAATCGTGCTCCCCTCTCTCCAGTGTTTTTTGGTGGTGAGATGTCCTCATACTACTTTTGCGACCACTACTAAATCCCATGCAGAGAACTTTACATTTCCAAGACTTTCGGAGTTCGTAATATTGCTGCTTCTAAAATACTTCAAAAATGGACAAACAAAGATGCAAAATATGAGCTGATCATGAACCAGATAAACCTTTCAGCACATCCATGGACTGCCAGAGAGCAGGCAGGACAACGCACGCCATGCATGCATTGTTTGAAGCCCTTTCCTAAAGCACTCACTCCAGCAATGCTGGGAAGAGGATCCTGCACTAAACAGCTCCATGGTGTGACCCAGCACAGCCTTGCTTACGTTTGCATGTTCATCTTGGAGCCAAACTGTCCATCTCAATTACTTATCCTAAAGAAGATCTTGAGTTAATGGCACTACAGTTCTTCCGAGAAGACCCATCTCATGGAAAAAGGAAAAAGACATGGAAAGAGGGAATAACGAGAACCCTTCTCCTTCCACATCCCAGCTGGGCTTGGCTGAACCTGGCTCCAATTATGCTGGTGGAGCCCAGCGTTGCATGCACTTCTGAGGCTGCCACAATATCTCCCAGTGCCAGAGCGACTCTCAGGCAAACTGGGAAGCAGATGGACTAAACCCTGCAACCCCTCTTTGCAGCAGACACACTTGGAGAGAAGGGGATCATTTTTATCAATAACAGATATTTTGCTGGAAGGGGTTTGACAATGAGGAGGGAATGGCAAAGCACTCAGAGAGCAGTGAGCCACGGTTGCAGGGGAACACTTTCAAGGTTTGTCCAACTGATATGTGATCACAGAGAACTCAGCCTCAGGACCAACTCTATATCCCACTTGATTTAGACATGAGAAGGAGGAGACACTAATGCTTCCAAGTTGATGGTGTTCAGGGTCCCCCTGCACATCGTCTCCCTGAGGATCTGGTGAGTCCCATTAACTCTGCTGCAGGGAAAGCCACGCTGACCAAAGTGCTCACACCCAGCTCCCATCTCGCAGGCAGATCATGGGGAAGGAACCATCAAAGCCAAGGCCAGCCCACATGGCACTCCCTCAGCACTCCACCCACACAGCACTTGTACCAGAGACAGGCAGGGCACGGGGACATGCAGTGACACTGCTATTGGGCTGAGGAGGAAGCAGGGATGTGAGGAAGAGGAAGGAGGACAGATGGAAAAGGTGAACATGGGCTGCCATAGCCTTGCTCAGGTAGGAGCTGGGCAGAAATGGCAGTGAATCCACTATTTATGAGGAGCAAAGTGTTACAGAGCACAGCTGGGCCTGGACTACCTTCACCGACACCATGGCCTGCCAAGCTCCTAATAAAACCCAATACAGGATGACTTGGGTTCTCATGGTGCTCCACGGCAGCAGCTTCCCCCCGCCCCCATCTAGGGCCCACATGGACTGTGAAGCACTTCTCCAGCATCTCCCCACACCCAGGGCCTCCAGGGCTTCCTCACCCATCTCTGCAGCCAAGCAGAGCAGCCCAGGAGTGGATCCATGTCCTCACTGCTTAACCTGACCTCCACAGCCCCCCTCACCACACATTGCCTCCCCACTCCGAGCGGGGCTGGAGTACACCCACAGGCTGTTGTTGTTGGTTTTGGCTCAGCAGTAGCAGGCTGCTTCCAGCAAGAGTGGTATGAATAATTGCCCAATTAACTGGAGGAACTTCCAGATGTGTGTTTGCTTTCATACCCATCCAGCCCCCCTCAATCCCACGTGCCTAATGCCTCGGAGTGCGGTGGGGGTGGAAGAGCCAAGGCTCTGCTAGCTCGTGCAGCAACATGGGCAGGGCTAGCCCGCTGCCTGGCTCAGCTCCCCTTTCCATCCTCACCTCCCTCCCACTCTTTAAATTGGGAAATGGTCTTTTTTTAATGACCCCAGGGAGAAGGAAATTTGCCCTGCCTGCCAGAGCTTGGTTATGTACGCCAAAAGCCAAGCAAGCAGAGAAGAAAGCTGATCCCATGTTATGATTTTTATCAGGTGCACATACAGTGAACTCTCTTAAGATACGTGTTTTCTGCCATTTCCCTCTCCTTTTCCCATTGAATATTCTCACACTCAGCAGAGGTTTTATTATCAGTCAAACTGTTCTCACCCTGTGGGACGCACTGAAGCATTTTAAGATTGTGATTCTTCAGTGTTATCAGTGGGATCCAGCCTTCACTTTGCCACCCATCTGCTTCACACTGTCTGAGGGCTCTTTCCAGGATACAGGTGGAGATTTGACCTGGGCATGAGGTGTCTGGCACCCAGTCAACAGAACAAGGCCAGAAGGTGGCTCAGACCCCACAGACAACATGAGCTTCCCATCATTTCTCACCCACACAGAAAGTGGAGTGGGTGGCCTTTACTTTCTCTGATTTTAGTACCCAGTTTTGCACCTGAATATCTGATCTCCAGTGAGAAGAAACGGAAGCATCTCCAGAGCAACCTGCTCCAGCCAATAGCACCTAAGACAAACAAGCTGATTTTCTCACTGGAAGCTTCAGTCTCTCCGCACTGCACAGATGGACTGGTTGGGCAAACAATTGCTATCCAAAACACGCACTCTGCCCAACCATGGCATGAAGGAAGAATCTCTAGCTCAAGGCATTCTCTCACAGACCAAACCCTTCAAACAGGATGTCCAGAAATAACAGCAACTAGCAGTGATGACTGTCTGGAAGCAGGATCAGCTTGGCATTGTGAGCACTGCATGGCTTCATGTGTCGTGCCACTCCCAAGATTTTATCTTGCAGACTTTCTGATGGTACCTAACAGAGAGCATCTGGGGCTGGGCACACACAACCCCAGCCAGGACATCTCCTTTAGCACCAGCACATGGATGCACATACGGCGCTGTTGAAACAGGAGGTCTGTAAGTCCTGCTATTCATGCAGCAGCTGGCAAAGACTGAGCCCGGAGAAAGAGGACAAACTGCCACATCATCCTTCCCCACGGTGTACAGAGAGCCTGACTCACTGCAAGTCAAGCTAATGCTCTCCCTAACTAAGCAGTTTCAGAGAAAATGTGTTCCTGAAGCTGGTGAAATGGTTTGGACAACGCTCTGCTTCCCCATCCTTTGAATCAGGACAACTGGACAGGGTAAACAGCCAAGTTCCAAATACCTTTAAAAGATGAATGATGATGTTTTCCTGAGAGATGTTCAACAGCCAACATTAACTTTTCAGTAATCAGCAAATAGCCCAGTGTCAAAAATGCTTTTTCACACCAAATTTCCATACCACACATCACAAGACTGAAGTTCCATTTCTCACAAGTCTCTCTTCAATCACTGGAAAAGTCACTGCTGCCAGGAATGACTTTGCCATGCCCTCTAGATTGCTATTCAAACCCAGCCCACCTACAGCAAAGATGATTCATTTCTCCCCTTCACTCCACAGCACAGTTCCAGGTCAAATCCAGAGGTGGCGAACTAAACGATTGGGTTGTTTGCTTCATGAACCTGGTTGTTAGAGAGCAACTGACCTGCTGTAAAGCCTGCCTTGAGGTGGAGTTATTCATGGCTCCTGTGCTTGCTCTGCGGCAACATGGGGCAGCTTGAGCAGGCTGGCATTCATTCTTTCACAAGAGGACAGGGTGTCAGAGCCTGGAGAGCAAGGCAGAGGTGCAACATATATGAGGAACATGAGGAAGGCACGGTCAGAGATCCTGAGCTGGGGGGTGAGACTACAGTATCAGAAGAGGAATAATGGGGAATTCCATAGATACTAAAAGGGAGACGAACCTGTGCATTTCCTAATGACAAAGCCTCACGTCTCTCCTGGGCACTGGTGTCTCATCCTGGTCTGGCACCCGTGGGGTGGGGCGCTGAGCCTGCCCGCCCACAGCGCTGCTGTCGAGGCAGAGGAAGCTTTCAGGCTGTGCAGTGTTTTGCAAGGGTGGAACAACTGGCTTTCCTCCACAGCCATCGCCCTCCCACCACCCCGCAGGACTCTAAGTGGGCCATAAATGTTTTCAGCATGGCACTTTACCAAGCATACGCCATAAATTATAGTCCCGTGCTGATAATAAGTCAGGTAATAGCGCCACTTTTTTGTCCTGCCAACTGCACAAAAGGTGGCAGCGGGGAGGGAGGAAGGTGGGGGAGATGCCTATTAGCACCAGGCTGGATTTTACATGCGATGGAAAGTGTTTGTTCAGCTGGAAGTGAGAACGGTCCTTAACCCAAGAGCACGCTCTAATGAAAACAGAGCGTGCCGAGGGGCGGAGGGCAGCGGCACAGAGCGGCAATTCACGCTCTGGCACAGGTGCAAGGGCTGCGAGGATCAGGCCTGGGTCAGAGCACGCACCGAGCCCACAGAGCTTTTGCTCTGGCTCCATTTCACACCTTTTGGAAACACTAATTGCAGGTTCTGTTTCACTCTAAGGGAGAGCACAGAGAAGCCTGAGCACCCAGTGCCACAGGCTTTGGTGCAAAGGCACCTGACAGGGTCAGCTGGGGACCCACACTGGCCATTGGGCTGGGACAGTGAGGAACCCGTTCCAGCCAGAGGCCTGCTGGGCACCCTAGCCTCTCCTCATCCTGTGCCCAGGTGGGTTCAGCCTATTCTCAGGTCTCTGGAAAGCAAAACAAATGGGATCGCAGCCTGGTTTTACACTTGCTTGTCCAGCCACCTCTGCTGTGAACTCTGCAGGCATCCCACTGCTCCCATTCCATCACACTAGGTGGGAAGTGCACCCAAGATCCAGAGTTGGCTGCCCAGGCAGAGGCACACACCACGAGGGACATCGCTGCCCAAAAGAACAGATCCTGCTTTGCCTGGTGAAAGTTCCCTAGGAAGTGCCAGAGGAGAACAGAGGGAAGGAAGGGACCGAGATAACATCAAAGACAGCGCAGGACATAAATAAAGCAATATTTAGTTATCCCTCCACATCCATAGCAGTCCCTGGAGCGTATATGGTACACTTGTGCTTCAGAATAAACCAAACTCCTTCAAAATCACCTTCTCAGGAAAAGCCCTGGGAAAAGAAACCATTCCCTAAGACCTCACGGGTCATCAGGCAGGCACTCCATGGGCAGAGGCAAATTGTCACACACGCGATCCCCCTGCAATGAACTTTCTTCCTCCAGACAGCCAGGAGCTGGTAAGAGGTTTCCAAAGGCACACAGCAACCAGAGGGATCTCTACATACCCGACCATACCAAGTACCTGGTGCCACTGCAGGACCTGCAGCCACAGCCAGACACTAAGAGGCAATCATCGCACGTTTTGGAATACTCGCTGCAGTATACTGAGAGCATTCTGCTCATGTCCCCACACAGCCCTGTCCTCATGGACAAGGGGGATTAAAATCATCCAGAAGGGAGGCTGCTCATTCCCTCCTAACAAATCCCCCGCCCCCACCAAGAGGATCATCCAGTACCAAAGGCCAGCCCTTCCCTTGGCCTTCACAGCCCAACATGACCGCCAGGGCAGGAGGTAAAATAGCTGGGTAGAGGGGAGAAATGGGAAAAACTGGCTGCGCCCCATCCAACCCAACTGAAAACACCGTGTCCACAGAGCACTTCTTGGAGCCAGAGAGAAACGCGTGTCCACCTTCACAACAGTGTCCCTTTTCATGTTATTGGTGGTGGATACCACCAACACTCCTCCAGCGGTCACACCCTTGCCTTTTAGCCTCACCATTCCTCATTGCCAGGAGAAACACCTGCAGCTCATCCAGAGCAGGGGAACCAGGTCTGACTGCTGCAGGTGAAAGGGAAGGTGACCCACACCGCGGGGCAAACCTCCCATCAAGACGCTGGCAAATGATATGAAAGGATTTGCTCTATTATCCCATAGTAATTCCCAGTTTTACCCACAGGAGGTCACACTTTGCCAGGTTTATCAGTTTTCCGTGCAACCAGCCCTGTGCAAACAGCATTGCTGCAGGACTGGCAAAGGCACAGTTTTATTAACCCAGCTGGGCTTTTGGCCTAAGTCCATTCTGCACATCCCAGAATTCTCTGCTGAAGCTCCAGCCGCTCTCCTGGCCACCATACAGGTGCTGGCCTCCTCTCCAAGTCTGCTGGACACACATATGGTTAGCTTTCACGAGTGGTGGCCCATTCCACTCACTCAGCCATTGCTCACTTCTCTTTTCTTGCTTTCATGTCCTTTCCCCCTCGTTTACCCCTGCCAAAGAGACTCTCTCACCGCTGGCACCTAGACCATAACTCTGGCCTGATTTCATATGAGAATGAGAGATTTACAGCTGCGTTCACTGGAGAAATTTCTGTTCCAATATGCTTCAGGAAAACGAATACTTAGGTGGAATAGCATCCAGACACAAATGCTTCCCAGACACAAAGAAATGCTTCAGTATAAGCTCATTACCAGTCTTGGGAGAATAGAGAGAGAAGCCACCCAAAAGACACAATAGGAAAACAGGGGTCACTGAACACTGCACTTGTGGGCCTACTTGTTTCATGCCAGGTGAAAGTTCTCCAAAACTCAGGGAAGTTGTTGACTGGCAGCCCTATAAACCCTATAAATCCTTCATTTATCGCTAAAAAGCCCTTGCAGGCTCGTTGCCCTCAATGCCCAGGGGGTCACTGGGTCTTGCTTTTATTTGAGCCACTGCAGGGTTTGCTGCTTAGAGCTTTAGCATCCCCTGGGTTCTGTAAAGCTGCCAGCAATGAACACCTTTCTTCAGGAAGAAAACAGATCACTCAAACATCCACCAGTCTCAACTCTCTATGTGAGAGAGAGGTTTTCACCCTTTCTCTCACAGTCACACAGTCCAACAGCTGCAGGACAGGCTCATGGATATTATTCCTACATCCATGAAGTCTCCAAGGTTTTCATACAATAGAATCACAAAATCATGGAACGGTTTGAGTTGGAAGGGACCTCAAAGCCTATCTAGTTCCAACCCTGGTGCCATGGGCAGGGACACCTCCCACTAGATCAGGAGGTTCAAAGACCCATCCAGCCTGGCCTTGAACACCTCCAGGGATGGGGCAGCCACCACTTCTCTGGGCAACCTGGGCCATCGCCTCCCCACCCTCACAGGAAAACTTTTCTTCCTAAGATCTCATCTAAATCTCCCCTCTTTCAGCTGAAAACCATTCTCCCTTGTCCTATCCCTGCGATCCCTAATCCAGGGCCCTTCCCCAGCTTTCCTGGAGCCCCTTTCAGTACTGGAAGCTGCTCTAAGGTCTCCCCAGAGCCTTCTCTTCTCCAGGCTGAGCAACCCTGTCCTCGTATGGAAGGTGCTCCAGCCCTCAGATCATCTTCTTGGCCCTTTTCTGATCCATGTCTTTCTTGTGCTGTTTTAAAACAGCACACAGTATCCTCATGGTCCCCATCTTCTGCCATTTTTCCAGCCTCTACATGTCCACAGGCTGATGTCTTCTTTTATCCTGCCACCACGCAGGACCCCTTCTGAAAGGCCTCCCCACACTGACCTTACCCGTGTGCAGGGCTCTGCCTCCTTAAACACTGCCTAATGGCACCTGGGTTACTGGAATGGTGACACTATTGGGCAATGTAGAAACTTTGGTGACAAAAGGGTCTCCATTAAACTTGCAAAATGTTTCTTGATAGTGCACTGCTGAATCTTCAATTAGTTCTACTTTTTGAACATGGAGAACAATTCTTTGGCTATGGGGTGTGTTCAGTTCAACTCATGGTTCACCCCTCAGCAGAAAATTCCTGAAGTCCTGCACCTGCTGTCACTTTTCTAAAGCCTGTCAATTCCTAGCTTTGTTTGTGAACACCTTCTCTCTGCCTCAGCTTCCCTGGGGAAACATGGGAATACCAGCACTGCTTTACCTCAGACGAGCACCAGGAGCCCAAACATAGGTACTGATAGGTACTGCATTGGACCTCCGCACCATAGGGAAAGGATGCTGTGAGCACTGAAGACAGATGGAAGCTTTTCATCTTCTTACAAAATCTTAGGAAATACTACCCACACTTATCTCTGTTCCCACACCTTCCATCTTCTTTCACCCCCTAAACATGCTTTCTTTGCTAGCTCATCTTCAGTCAGCCTAGGGAACATAATCCTTTCCATGTGTGGAAGTGCCCTCTAGGATTCTACAGAACCAAACACAAGTGAATGTAAAATAAAGCACTCCATTTCCAACTGACATTTGGCTGGAGGAATGATTTCCTGATACAGCTTCTGGAAAGGTTCTGATCTATGTGCTTCTGTGACACAAGTCCATTGCTCTCCACAGCAGCATCGGCCACTCACAAGGCAGCCAAAAGGAAGCACACATTAACAGGTCTGCTCAGTGCTTTCGGTCAGTTAGGAGCTGAGCCCTTTTTTTGAACAACGGGATTGCCCTGCCTTCTGAAGCACTGGGCACCAGGAGAGAGAGGGCCCCCAATGCTGCCACTGCCACGCCAAGACCCTGGTAACGCTCATCCCTGTCACACCAGATGCTATCCCTGTCTCCCTTCTGACCACCGCCCAGCAGCTTTAAGATAAATATGAAAAATCCTCTTAAGCCCCCACTTAAAATCCAGCTGCAATGGCGACAACTCCTCTGTGTGGGTAATGTATTATTATCATCTCTTGTACTTGTCTGGTGGCCCTTTGTGTTTTCTTTCCGATTGTAAACCTCTGGGTAAGGGATTTGTTATCTGTTTGGCAAGAACCAGTGTTACCAAGCTGCGTACATTTACAACACCATATAAAAGATTAGTGCTTTATTGGTCACTTAAGCATTCCTAGTTAATAATCTTTAATGTGGCAGTTATTTACCCAGTCATAAAGAGAACACTGCTGCCAAGTCAAGTCAAATAAACACTGCACAAGTCCTTCATCTTTAAAACGAACCATTTCAGGCTTTGTTACTGAGCACAAAACTATTCAGATCTTAGTGTTCTTAAAACAATAATCCTATCTGATATTTGCACTGAGCCTTTCCCTGAAGCCTCTGTAAGGCTGGGAAATAACACTGTCTCCAGTGCAGAGGCCTCCTTACCCAGTGCTGTGCAGGCAGCAGCCTGGTTTGCAGCACCCAGCACTCCTCACCTCCCTCACCTATAATTGCCCCCATCACCCCTCACGGTGCCTCACAGCCTCTGTTATCCCTCACAACACGCCCATTGCCCCCCCATCACCCCTCACAGCCTCTCACGCCCCCTGTGACCTCTCACAGCCCCTGTCACCCCTCAGAGCCCCTGTCACCCCTCACAACCCCTCATGGTCCCCGCGACCCCTCACAGCCTCTGTCAGCCGCCCCTGCATTGCCCTCCCTCACCCCTCACAGCATCCCCATCACCCCTGTCACTCTTCATCACACCTAACAGCCCCTCACAGCCCACAATCACCCCTCACAGCCTGTCACCCCTCAGAGCCTTTGTCACTCACAGCCCCCCATCCCCTTTCACAGCTCCTCACAGCCCCCCACGGCACAAAGCACCCCTTGCAGCACCTCATTGCCCCCTCACAGCTCTCCCATTATCCCCCATCACCTCTCACAGCCCCCCATCACCCCTGACAGCCCCCCATCACCCCCTCACCCCTCACAGCCCCCCATTACCCCATCACCTCTCACAGCCCCCCCTCACCTCTCACAGTCCCCCATCACCCCCTCACCCCTCACAGCCCCCCCATCACCCCTGACAGCCCCCCATCACCCCATCACCTCTCACAGCCCCCCCATCACCCCATCACCCCTCACAGCCCCCCATCACCCCCTCACCCCTCCCAGCCCCTCATCACCCCCTCACCTCTCACAGCCCCCCCTCACCCCTGACAGCCCCCCATCACCCCCTCACCCCTCACAGCCCCCCCATCACCCCTCACAGCCCCCCATCACCCCCTCACCCCTCACAACCCCCCCTCACCCCTGACAGCCCCCCATCATCCCCTCACCTCTCACAGCCCCCCTTCACCCCTGACAGCCCCCCATCACCCCCTCACCCCTCACAGCCCCCCCTCACCCCTGACAGCCCCCCATCACCCCCTCACCCCTCACAGCCCCCCCTCACCCCTCACAGCCCCCCATCACCTCACCTCTCAGAGCCCCCCATCACCCCCTCACCCCTCACAGCCCCCCATCACCCCCTCACCTCTCCCAGCCCCCCCTCACCTCTCCCAGCCCCCCCGCCCCCCCGCGGTACCCCCTCTCCGCTCACCGCCCCGCCCCGCCCCGCCCCGCCGCGCACGCGCCCCGCACTCCCGTTCCCGCGGGGCGGCCCGGCCGGAGCGCGGTGAGGCGCGGGGCGGGGGGGGAGGGGGAAGGGGGCGAGAGGGCGGCCGGTCGGGGTCGGCAGGCGAGGGGGCCGGGGCTGCCCCGCGCCGTCACGCTGCGGGACCCGGGCCGGGACCGCGGACCCAAACGGTGCCGCCACGGGCAGCGGCACCGCCCGCCGGTGCCCCGGCCCGGAGCCCCCCGCGGTGGCGCAGCCACGGCTTCCAGACGCGTGGGATGGGATGGGTGGGAAGGGACCACAAAGCCCATCCAATCCCACCCCCTGCCATGGGCAGGGACACCTCCCACTGGATCAGGGGCTCCAAGCCCCATCCAGCCTGGCCCTGAACACCTCCAGGGATGGGGCAGCCACCACTGCTCTGGGCCACTAGGGTCAGGGTGCCCGCAGGGACCGCCCAGAGCGATGCTGGCCCTGGGAACGGGAGCACAGAACCCAGGGGGTGCAGCAGGCCCGGGCGGCTCCAGCCACAGTGGGCTGGGAGAGCCACTGGGACAGTGTCTGGGACAGGCAGGGACAGTGTCTGAGACAGCCGTGGGGATGGTGTCTGCAGCTGTGGTGAGCAGGCAGCAGGTGGTTCTGTGCCAAACTGTGTTATTGTCAAACCTTGCATTTTTATATCTAGTTCCTATAGGAAGCTGGAGCATCCGAAGGCTTTTCTGGCTTACAGGTAATCCCAGTAGAACTGTCAGACCATCCAGGAATACATCACATCAAGCATCACATCAAGGGCTCTGTACTAAAAGCGAATTCCCTGTTGTTAGAATTCCCTTCCTTGTGCAATCATGAGCATTAGACCATGTTGCGAAAGGCTTCTCTCTAAGGCAGTTACTTTGCAGGAACAGCACTGATAAATCCAAGGATTCCAGCCACATTTCATGCCAGCTCTTCATTGCTTCCGTGCAATATGTGACACTTCTGTCCTTTGTGATTTGCAGATTGGTTGGGGCTGATATTGCACAGCAGTCAGTGTTGGGAATCTTTGTACTGAGAGGCTTCTCTGTCATTAATATATAAAAGTTTGCAGGTGTTCCTGTGAGCTGGAACTTGAACTCAAGGGAAAGCAGCATTCTGCTGCTCTTTTTTTGCTGCAATAATTCAGTACTGCTGGGTACTACTTTCTAATGGGCTGTCTGTGTGCCTGTCACATAATGAAGCAACTCAGCTCTTCCCATCTTTCCTTTCTTTGCGACCTTTGGTTCCTCCCCTTGGTTGTCTTTGCTTCTTCGTTCTGTTCATTTGAAACCTTGACAGAGCCTCCTTCCCTGATTATCTTTGTCACTTAGACTGTGAATACAACTGGGGGAAAAAAACCCAAAAAAAAGCTATTCCTGCACTAAAACTGCCCTGTCCATAAACTCCAGGCAGGGAAGCAAGCGCAGCAAACCAGCCTGTGCTGTACATCCTCCCTCTCCCACACCAAGGTTACTGCAATCTGATAACGCCATCTAAGCACATGCGAGGGCAGTAAGTGCCCGCGCTTCAGTGCCAACGCCAGACAGAGTTAGTGACGAGCAAATCACTGGCAACAGACCAAGAATAGTCCTTGCTATTCTTCCAGCCCTTTAGGATACACCCCGCCCTGCCTGTTCAGTTGCAGAGGTCATTCAAACTACTTGTGTTAGGCAGCATGGATGCTGCTCAGAGCACAGACGTGTGTGCACTCAAAAAAAGATAAACTCTGTCGCAATGGTCTGAGAGAAAAACAGCCGTTTGTATTCCACCCATTCGGAGATTTGAATCATGACTAAGAACTAACAAAACACAGGGTTTTAAAATGTCTGCTCATTTGGGGATGTCTTTTTTGTTGGCTTTAGTTGCGATTGTTGGGCATGAGTGCATGGGGGATGTTTGGGGTGTGGTGGGGTGGGCCTGGGTAGTGCTGTTGTTCAGCCATTTACTCCTTTGGCACTTGAGCAGGCAGTCATATGGCCTTTCTAATATAAAAATAGGCAGACCTAATTGTGCTGCGTTAATGATTGACTTGTTTGGAGTCCATGTGTGTTGGTGGGATTGTGTGCTGGAGAGGTCCAGCTGTGGAATCAATTGGTTTAAATTCTCTAAAGTTAATATATGGAGGTCATAGAATCGCAGAATCATGGAATGGTTTGGGTTGGAAGCGAGTTAAAATCCCATCCAGTTCCAGCCCTTTGCCATGGGCAGGGACACCTCCCACTGGATCAGGGGGCTCAAAGCCTCATCCAACCTGGCCTTGAACACCTCCAGGGATGGGGCAGCCACCACTGCTCTGGACAGCCTGTGCCAAGGCCTCCTCACCCTCACAGGAAAACTTTTCTCCCTAAGATCTCATCTCAATCTCCCCTCTTTCAGCTCAAAACCATTCCTCTCATCCTATCCCTGCAGTCCCTGATCCAGAGCTCCTCCCACTGTGGTGTTGGTGTCTGTGGTGTTCCCACTCTTCAGCTTTGCCATATCTCTTTTGTTCTCCTCTTGCTTAAACTTCCACAGGTAGAGGACAATACCTAAGTTTCCAGACAAGTAGCACAGGACCATGCGTTGTTGATACGCTCCGTCTTGGGATGGAGACTCAGCAGAAGTCTCTCAGACTGCCAATGTCTGTGATAATGACTGTGCTTATGCTTAATTGTGTGCAGCACCTTTACCTTAGCAGGTGCTAAGGTGAGTGGTGTGGCTACACTGACACTCAATTATTGTGTTACGTTTGTCAGAGGAAAGCAATTTGAGGGGGAAATAAGTTGTGCAGAAAGTTGCTGTAAGGACTGTATTTTGTGGGAAACTGTAACTGAGTTGTTTCAAAATCTGCTAGGCTGAATACTGTTCATTTGAAAAGGAAAGCAACATCCATCCGGTTAGTTCAGACTTTTCCACCTAATAGGAGAAGGGCCTGGTGTATTAGCCCTCGGCAAGGCAGCCAATCCAAACCCTTGCTCCATTGCCCATCTCGGAATGTGGATTTTGGTGTTCCAGAACTAGGGATCTAAAGCTGTGAGCAGCAGAGCTGGTGTTGTAAACTCCCTACCTGCGCAGCGGGTACCACTGTCAGCACAGCAGGGTGATGTTCTCCAGAGGTTCCTGTTCCCTGCAGGATCCTGTGCTCCCTGCGGAGAGAGGGCAGGGGAATGAGGGGGACACAGCAGTAAGGGACAGTGAGAGTGTTTGCTGGAAGTATTTTTGCCAAACGTGCCACTCCTAGTAACCCTGCTTGGGGCTTTAGAGGCTGAAATGAGTTGTTTGTGCAGTAGGCACTTCAATAACATAGTGCATTGGCTGCTCTTGGTTGTTGTGGGGATATTTGTTGCCTTGCTGTCTCTCCTGTACTGCCAGTGTGAGGGCTGGAAGCCGTGCAGAAGTGCAAGCAGATCCTTTCTATTGGTTTTGTAGAAGATGGGGAGGTCAGTGGTGCACCTAATGCACGGGGGTGTTGCCTGGTGCATTGTGTAAAAAACAGTCTAATTTTATCTCCCCTCACAGCAGGCCCCCCTGAAGGCAGTGTGGATGCAGTTCAGCACCTGGAGATGCAGGCAAGGACAAGCTCTGTCGTAAGGATCATGAAAAGCACCTCAGTCTGGGGATGAAGGAGTGCTGGGGTTCTTTGTTTTATTTAGGGTTGTTTTGGTAGTACCTTCACTGAATACAGAAAATGTTTGCTTTATAAGCTGGTTCCATGCAGAGACGAGATTCCTGCTTTATGTTTTAATATGCCTGGAAACGCTCTCCTCCTGTTGAAAGGCTCTGAATCCATTGGCTGGTGCAGGGACACTCGACAGAGGAGCAGGCATGCTGGGGGTGTTGGGACCCTTTGGGTTTGCTCAGACCACAGGCTTGAAGAACACCATCAGCAGCAAAGCTGCTGCAGATATCCTTTGCTCCAGCCCTGTAACGACTTTCATGGCCTTTTAACAGTGCCAGTCTTCCCAAAGGGAAGCTTAGCAGTACACACTTAAAGGTTGGGTTATAGACTCAGCAGCCAGTTTGTCATAATAAATAGTCTAAGATGTTAAAATCATGATCAAAATAACACAGGACTAGTTTGGGATTCTGCATGGATGAGTTTTTCATGATGAAATGCCACTTCTCTCCCTTTGCTGCTGCAGAGGAGGCGTTAGTTTCTACTCTGACTTTTAACAGAGCATGACTTTGGAAAAGCTACAGAACTAACTGTCAGAATGTGCAATATATTGTCCAAGTTCCCTCAAATGCGACTCTTGCCATTGTGCCTGAGGTGAGCTCCTCCTGGGGTTGTAAAGTGCATTTTGAAATGGCTTGATGTTGTTGTCTGAACTCCCTCGTGGTGTAGGATAACCTACCCTTTTTTTTCAGGGATACCAAGTTATTGAAGCTTTTCTTCTGCACAGTGTTTGGGAGAAAAAGGGAAAAATCTGTAGGGTTTTGCAGAGCTGGAAGAATATAAATTTTGTATAAAATGACAGCTTTAACTTTGTAGTTTTTGTATCCTCATCTTACTGTAAATTGGCTTTTGTTTTCCAAGAGAAAACTTCTACACCCTTAGCACTTGGTGCAGAGAATGATGAAATAGTTGGGAATGAGAAGATTTTCCAGCTGTGCTTTTAGCTGCCAGCTGAGATTATGGAATAATTTACCCTGGAATAACCAAGACCCAACGAAACTGACTGCTGCTGGGAACAGAGTGTGCCTTCCTGTTTGCTTCCTGCGAAGGGAAGGAGGGCACACAGCCCCCCAGAGAGGAGGGACTTGTGTGCTTGATCAGACTGGGGTTACTGGTTCATCCACCCAGTTCCGAGTTCAGGTATCCCGTAACCTCTCCAGTGCTGTCAGATTAGGGCTTTGTATGTTTGTGTGTTGCACTGGGAAGTCTTAAATCACTATAAGCGTGTCCTGTCCTGTCATTTAACAGAATTAAATTGGCAGAAGAATCCACAGTGGTACTGCTTTGATTAAATTGTCTTTTTGTTTTGTTTTAAAGATGGTGTGAGGAATCAGGGTGTTGGCCAGTTTCCTTCATGGGTGTCAGATGGCATAGTTCATACACTGAACCATTTGCAAGAGAGAGTGCACAATGTTCATCTGCTTGGATGTATTTATGGTAAATGTGAATATTGTGACTCTATTGTTTTTTGGGGGAAAAAGGTAGGAATTCTCTCTCTAATTTTGCTAGTTTTTCCTTGGATTTTTTATGACATAGGCAGGACAGAAATCTCCTGATCTGTCTCTTTGATAACATTTACCATCCAGTATCCTCTTACAATGCTCTGTTCATCACCCTTTTCACCCTTTGTGGAACCATTAACCATTTCTTTTCTCTTATTTTTTTTCCAACAGGAGTGCTCAGGGTGTTTCCAGACTTTTGAATTGTTTTGGTTTTCTGGGTGTATTTTGTGCCCCTGTGGTATCACAATGATCATTGCAGCTCAGCACCAGCAGGCTTTGAGTGTCATCGGCAGCACATGTGTGTCCCCAGGACAGGGATGGGGAGGCAAGGGGCTGCTCTCCATGAAAGTGCTTCCAGACACAGGACATATGCATTCCCCTAAATACAAGGGAATAAATTCCCCTCCTGTCATTTAACTGTCCCGCAGTGAAGCACTCATTGTGTGTCTGGACTTGTGGCTGCAGTAAAGTACGTGATAGATTCATCATAAGTGATTTAAAGACCCTCTTTAAGAAGGCAATGGGACTTTCCTTAGAATGAAGGCGTGAGATTCCAGGAGAATCTTCTGTGACTGCCTCATGTGCGGCAGTGATATCCCAAGAGAAATGATCTGGGTGCCTAAAATTATTTGCCCTGCAGTGTACTGCTATATCAAGTCTTTATCAGTTCCTTTATCAGTAGGAGGTTTCTAGCCTTCATCCCAAAGTATAGGGATGAACCCGCGGGGAGCAGCTGTCTAATCCTGCTGTTCCAGGTAAAGCAGTGTTAGAGCATTATCTGGAACTGTGTTCCTGGAGCCCAGCTTGTGCTGCACACAGTGCTCGGGGCAAATCATAGCAATCGAACTGCATTTAACCTCGCTAAAGTGATCCATCGAACGCTGTGTGCTCTGCCGGAAAGGATCAGGGCTCTGGAATATATCAGCGTGGTCTGAACTGCTCTCCCACTCACGATGAGCTGGTTGTGTTCCGCTGGTTCTGGTGCGACATGGAGCGCTGTGTTCTGGCTCTGCCAAACACCTCTTGCTAGAAGGCACAGGGCGTGGGGTGGAGCAGAAGCTGTCAGTGTGACAACAGCTCTGACTGGAAGGGTCTGTGGGAAGGGGGATTGTGCTGCCGTGTCCACTCTTGCCTCCAGGTCCACATAGCAGAGATGTCAAGGTGTGCTGCTGTGAGTCTGGGCTGGATGAAATCCACAGGATGCCCTCCTGTGCTCCAAGAGGAGGGAGAAGATGCCTGTGGTCTTTATTCTGCAGCAATGACTCTCGCTATGTGGCTTTGTTCTTCTGTTAGATTCTTTGGTGTGTGAAGCAAACATCTCCAACATGATTGAGTGTTCCTTAAGGTTGGAAAATCATTTACTTGGAGTTTTGGGGTTCATTTTTCCTTACTGGGATGAGGACTAAAGGCTCACAGTCTGGAGGAAGAAGTTCTTATTGTCTGTTCATGGGCCTTCCACACAGGTTAGTTTAATGAGGCTATGAAAGAGAGCAGTCTTGGGTCTTTTCCCTGCATCACTACCCAAACCTGTAAATAGCAAATGATGTGATTAATGGATTGAGAGCAGCCCAGAAGAGAAGGACTTGGGGTGCTGGTGGGTGAGAAGCTCAACATGAGCTGGCAATGTATGTCTGCAGCTCAGAAAGCCACACATATCCTGGGCTGCATCCAAAGCAAAGGGACCAGCATAGCCTGTCCTCATATGGGAGGTATCAGAGCTGATACTGAAAATGCCAGCAAATCAACTCTCTAAGGCTCATTTTGGAGTTTTAGAAAGCAACCCCTTTATTTCAGCGCTAGGCACTAGAAGGAATGATTCCATCAGTCTTGCACAAAAAGGCAAGAGCTGTTTACAGAGTATATATCCAACTTATGTGCATGTTTGTAACTTCTCCCAGCAATCTCATGCATATCCTACTACTTTCCAAGGACTAATCTTAATTATGAACTTCACAGCAGCCAAGTCTCTCCTTATTAGAGCTTTGAAGCCAGTTCTCTGTCCGGCCTTGCTTTCTTAGATAAGGACAGAAATATTGTCTGGGAACAGCACTATTTAAAAAAACAACAGTATCAGAAGAACAGTCTGTCTGTCTAACTTTCAAAAAGGCTGTTGCTTAGATAACACTGAACTGAAGTCAGTTAGAAAACCAATTCTACAGCAAATGAACCAGTCAAAATACTCCAATTTTTGCAATAACAACCACTTCTTGTATCAGGGAGAGGAAGGGAATTCTGTTCCTCTGCTCCACTCTGGTGAGACCCCACCCAGAGCCCTGTGTCCAGTTCTGGAGTCCTCAGCACAGGAAGGACCTGGAGCTGTTGGAGTGAGTGCAGAGGAGGCCATGGAGATGATCCGAGGGCTGGAGCACCTCCTGTATAAGGACAGGCTGAGAGAGTTGGGGTTGCTCAGCCTGGAGAAGAGAAGGCTGTGGGGAGACCTTAGAGCAACCTCCCAGTACTGAAAGGGGCTCCAGGCAAGCTGGGGAGGGGCTCTTGATCCGGGATTGCAGGGATAGGATAAGGTGGAACAGTTTTTAGCTGCAAGAGGGAGATTGAGATGAGATCTTACGAAGAAAAGATCATTTCCAGATATCACAAGATATCTCACTCTCAGAACTGAAGTCAGGACAATGTGTTGCATTCTTTAATTACAGTCTGAGAGTTATTTTCAGAAGTAGAAGAAAATAACAAAAAGAAATGGTGCACTGCACAAAGATGACTCAAACAAATTCTTTTTATTTAAAATAAAAAACCTGAAATATTTGATGGAGAAGAGTCATCCCAAAGCTGCCTCAGCTGAAAGGCTCCTGTGTGTTGCTGCCAGTCCTTTAGAAGAGGAGTTAAGTGTCAGACTTGCAGTGTGTGATTTCCAATCACTCAGGCTGATACTTAGTCAGGATCTAAAGCTGTGTGAATCAAACACATGGCTGCCTGTGTCAGTGCCAGGTGTGTTTGTGAACCACTGTGTACGTGATGCAGAATGTTTGTGTTACTGCCCTGTCATGGCAGGGAGGAGGAGTTGTCTGCCTGGACGCTGTGTCTGCCAGAGTTTCGAACCATCAGATGCACTTGGTGTATGAAAGACATGATGATAAACGCCAAGTTCCATGCACTATCCCATTTGACAAGAAAAGGTTCTTTGGAAGCATTTCAATAACTGATTTTGTTCATTTAACCTTGCTATATAATGTCACGATTGTGCAAAAACGGTTTCTAGGCCTGGTGCTTTCTGTAGGGATTGTGTCTGCCTTTGCAGAGTGGGCAACATCAGCAGCCGTGTGCTTCCTAGCTTTCACCTGGCACTAAGGTCACGCTGGCAGAGATGTTCCAACACGGGGCAAACCCCTTGCCTGCTGTTATGAGCACGTTTTATTGTGTCTCCTCTTCTGGCTTTGCCCTGGCTTGATTAAAGCTGATTCAGGGATGGCCGTTAGTGGGGGCAGTCATGCTGTCTGCACGGACACGGGTCTGTGTTAGAGCTGAAGTCACTGGTACATCATGAAAACACGTGGTTTGAGGAACTAGAGGCCAGAACCTGATCTCTCAGCTCCTAGTGATGTCGAAGCACTGTGCATATTTAAAGTCTCCAACTGCTGGTGACAGCAGGCCCTCTAGAGGGGTATTTCGTCATAAAGTCACAGAATGGTTTGGATTGGAAGGGACCACAAAGCCCATCCAGTTCCAACCGTGCTGCCATGGACAGGGACACCTCCAACTGGATCAGGGGGCTCAAAGCCTCATCCAGCCTGGCCTGGAACACCTCCAGGGATGGGGCAGCCACGGCTTTTCTGGGAAACCTGGGCCAGGGCCTTCCCACCCTCACAGGAAAACTTTTCTTCCCAAGACCTCATCTAAATCTCCTCTCTTTCAGCTGAAAACCATTCTCCCTTGTCCTGTCCCTGCGATCCCTGATCAAGAGCCCCTCCCCAGCTTGCCTGGAGCCCCTTTCAGTACTGGGAGGCTGCTCTGAGGTCTCCCCACAGCCTTCTCTTCTCCAGGCTGAACAACCCCAACTCTCTCAGCCTATCGTCATACAGGAGGTGCTCTCATGGAAGCGGATGTGAGGTCAACACCAGGAGTCTGGTGCCGTACTCTAGAGAAGAAGAAGCAGTTTCATGAAGCTGTTTAAGCTGACCTGAACCTGTACTGCAGTCAGAAAGGGTGGTTCTGTCCTGCCATCACCTTCCCTCTGGCACTGCTGTTGATCTGTCTGACAGATCTTGGTTATCCAATGGATAAGAAAAATCATACCATCCCAGCCAGCTGATCCCAGTGGCTCTGTGGCCACACAAGTGCTAGTGCTGGCATGAAGGACTGACTGAAGTCTCGTGGCTGTGGCTATCGAGGTCTCTTGTCACTGGCCACACAGTCTTAGAACAGCATAAACTGCTCTGGGGCTCCGTCCTTGTAGTATCAATAACAGCCATTTCCCCAGCAAATGAGGGAGAGATTGCAAATTAATCAGACTTTGCAGTGGACATTTTTGAAGTGGGAGGCTTTTGTTCTCTAAGTGAGAAGTTAACATGAAACCTCAGCTTGGACCTTCATTTACTGAAATTAACTTGCCATAGAGATGTCCTCAGACTCAGCCAGTTGGCTGGCCATGGATAAGTTTCTGCAGAGGGAATTATTAATGGAATGGAACAGAAGTTTGGCTTGAAAATAAGAGAACATCTATCTTTAACTTTCCTTGCTTTAGGAAACAGTTTTGGCATTGCAAGAACAAGTTGGTTGTGTGTGTATTTTCCTAAAGAAAATGAGATATTATCTGTTACTCAAACCCCCCTTTTTTTTACTTTCTTTTTGCAGGAAAAGCCACGAGTCATTTAATGACCAAATAAGGTCCCAGTTCTCATGATTTATCTGCTATGCTTCTCCTGGAGCCATGGATGAATACAACCGCTTTGTGGATTGGGACAAAATGGATGTTACTGCCCAGAGCCAGGATGCGAAGGAGCTAACCTGCACAGAGTTCCAGGAGCTTAAGCAGATGGCTCGGCAGGGCTACTGGGCCAAGAACCACTTGCTGAGAGCCAAAGTGTACCACAAACTGATCAGCAATATCCCGTGCCGCACAGTGACCCCAGATGCAAACGTGTACCGGGACATCGTTGTCAAGATCATTGGAAAACGGAGCAGTAGCTCCCTTCCGCTGCCAGAGTTTGTGGATAACAGCCTGGTCCCCACATACTGCTTGAATGCAGAAGGCATCGGGGCAGTCAGGAAGATCATACTGTGCATCGCGAATCAGTTCCCAGACATATCATTCTGCCCAGCGCTGCCCTCCGTGATAGCTCTGCTCCTCCACTACAGCAAAGATGAGGCAGAGTGCTTCGAACAGGTCTGTCGCATCCTTGCGTGCAACGACCCTTCGAAGCGGCTCATCGACCAGACCTTCCTGGCCTTCGAGTCCTCCTGCATGACCTTTGGGGACCTGGTCAACAAGTACTGCCAGGCAGCGCACAAGCTGATGGTGGCTGTGTCCGAGGACGTGTTGGAGGTGTACTCTGACTGGCAGCGGTGGCTCTTTGGGGAACTGCCCATGGTGTACATCGCTCGTGTCTTCGACGTGTTCCTGGTGGAGGGCTACAAAGTTCTCTACCGCGTTGCGCTGGCTCTCCTGAAGTTTTTTCACAAAGTCCGGGCTGGGCAGCCCATGGAGTCCGACAGCGTTCAGCAGGATATCCGAGCTTTTGTGAGAGACATCGCCAAGTCCGTGTCTCCAGAGAGGCTCTTGGAAAAGGCCTTTGCGATCCGCCTTTTCTCGCGGAAGGAGATCCAGCTCCTGCAGATGGCCAACGAGAAGGCTTTGCAGCAAAAGGGAATCACAGTCAAACAGAAAAGGTAGGGCAGCCACGGGCAGCCCAAGGGGCTCCCGGGTTTTTCCAGCACGGTGAGTGGGCGAGCGGTCCCGGGGACAAAGAAAGGGACACCAGGATTCACTGGGAGCTCTGCTGGGATTTGGTCTCTGCAAAAGAAGTCAGCAGCCCCAAAATTTAACATAGCTGGGATTGTAATGAGAAGCATAACTGGATTTTCTAAAGGATGTTCAGATCCAAGAGAAACAAAGCAGTTTCTTATAGCTTGCTCAGGGATTAATTTATAATTGCTTTTAACACATTAATTGCAAGTGCCATATGTCAAAGGTGTCTTTCACGAGCTGGTTTTAAACTAAAGGGCATTTTAGCACAGCTGGAGAAAACCCTGCTGAATTTCTTGGAAGAAAAATACCTAAACAAATGTGAAAATTAATTCTTAAATATGAGATTATTTGTATAAAATGCCAGCTTTGTGCTGCCCAGTACTGTGAATTCAGCAGTTTCTTCAGTGTAAGTAGGCAAACACTGTCCCAGCTGGGAGTGTTTTGCTCAACTGAGGAGTTATTTTAACAAAGCAAGGAAGAAATTAGTCTTATTTACAGGTTAATTTTGAAATTAGTTTGACTTCAAGCTTCCTGAAAGTCAAGAGTGCAGTAATCACAAGTAGGAGTTGCCCTATTTTGTGTTAGGTTCTTGCACAATCAGAAATGATGATTTTGAATAAACCGTGGCAGAGAGGAGTGAGGATACAGATCCAGAAGGTGACTGCATAGTCACAGTCTCTTTTCATAAGTGGGGGGAGGAGAAGCCAGCTGTGAAACCAGACAATGAGATCCTGATCCTATGTGAGAGTAAAAGCCACAAGAATAAAAAGCTAAGCTCAAAGATCTCTCAGCCTATATAGATGCGGCAGCAATATATAAATAGAATCAGCACTTGCCAAGTGCAGATGCTCGTGCAGGTAAATTCTGGGCTGCAAAACTGTTCTGTTTCTCCTGGGGCTGCCTGTGATTGCAGAAAACTTCTCCCACACGTTTTTGACATCTCAGTGTAAGTGCTAACAGTTTGATCAGCCATCCAGGCCTCTGAGGGAGGGTCGCTTCCAGAATTCTGCTGGGGACAGCATGTGACGGAGTTGAAACTCGGTGTTCCAGGGGGACAATCTGTCATTTCCTCTAAATCTTTAAAAATCGAAAGGCACCAGAGCCGTTGATGTGCTGGGCTGTTCCAGCTGAGGTGGTTACAGGAGTTGCAAACAGAGATCGTGCCATGGTGTTCCAGTAGATATGGGGGAGATTTCAGCCTATAAAATAACGTAAATGTTAGCTGAGCCTCTTCCATCTGCCAAAATACCTGTAAAATTCCCTCCATGGGTTCATTTTTAGCCTCACATTTTTAGCCTTTGCTCTTATCTTGGAAAGAACTGCTCCATCAGTCTCTAATATTTCCAGGCCTTTAGCCACTGGAACGTCACGTTGGTAGAGTTCAGCTCCTTGTACCTGGGACTCACAACCCAAAGCGTTAACAGTTCCTTTACTGAAGTTCAGAAGGGTTGTAATGCCCTTTCTGAGTACATTCTTCAGGAACAGAACGAGAACTTTAAACAAAAAAAAAATTGAAAATAATGATAAAAAAAATAAAAATGCCACCCAAAAGGTCCAGGAGCTTCTGCCGGGTTTCATGCTGTAGAGGAGTTCTTGCTCAGAACAGCAGTGATGCCTTCAGAACAGAACAGAACACAATAAATTTGGACCCAAGTAGTGCCAGCAGATGCTGCCTTGCCTGTCAGAGTTGCCAGCGAAAAGCTTTTCTCCTCTCTCAGCTGCTTTTGTGAACCTGCTGGGACGTCTCAGTGCCCGCTGGCGCAGGGCTGCGGTGGTCGTGGCGCGGTTTGGATTCTGGTGTGGGCAGAGGTGGGAGCAGGAGCAGGGAGCCTTTCTCCAGCGCTCAGTAGGGTGTGAGGGAGTTCTCTTGCGCAGCTGTGCTTGGCCTGTGCAGGGAGATGGGGAATCGTTCCCCAATCAGAGAACTACAAGCAAGTAGCAAAAAGAGCAAAACAAAAAAGGTCGAAACAGGAAATATTTGAACCTGTCTGTTTATTTGTTTTTCTCATTCTTGATGATTCAAATCAAACCATACTTTTTCTCTCCAGGCTCTTCCCATTCACTTTGTTGCGGATGTAGGAAATCACTGATCTTTTCTATCTTTTTTTGTCTTTCTCCTTGTCTGTTCTCTGCCCATTCCGTACCCCTGCACCCTCCTGCTTGCAGTGTTGCATCTCCCAAAAGGTAGGTCACAACTCTTGAATCTCTGCGCTTGACTCGGTTCTCCTGTCGGGTCGGTTCTTTCTCCAGGCTGTCATTGCCAACGCTGGGGCCGGAGCGGGGCAGCGCTTATGGCTTCCAGTTGCTGCATAATGGCTCCCAAATGCATTCTTGGGAAGGGACTTCAAAGCACTCACAAAGCTGTGAGATACGGGATCGTGGGCCCAGCCAAGGAGCGCAGCGCTTCCACACAGCCGTGCAAGCCTGCCTTCTCCAGAGTGGAGAAGCGTGAGGTTACGGGTGGGACCAGAGTCCTTCTGCACCAGGAGAAAAAGATTAGTTTTTTAAACATATAAGTGACATCTTGTGCTGCCAGGTGTTGTCCCCAATCTGAATCAGGGGCCAGACACGCTGCTTTCCCCATTCTGGCATGGACGTGCTGCTGTCCCCATCCCAGGGTGGACACGCTTCTGTCCCCATCCCGGAGTGGGCACACTGCTGTCCCCATCCCGGAGTGGGCACACTGCTGTCTCCATCCCAGGGTGGACACACTGATGTCCCCATCTCAGGGTGGACACCCTGATGTCTCCCTGCCGGGGTGGACGTGCTGCTGTCCCCATCCCAGGGTGGACACGCTGCTGTCCCCATCCCAGGGTGGACACGCTGCTGTCCCCATCCCGGAGTGGGCACACTGCTGTCTCCATCCCAGGGTGGACACACTGATGTCCCCATCTCAGGGTGGACACCCTGATGTCTCCCTGCCGGGGTGGACGTGCTGCTGTCCCCATCCCAGGGTGGACGCGCTGTTGCAATAAGTGTGAGACGCAGTCAATGTTCTTCTTTGCAAGCTTTCCACCATTAATCAGAAAGATGTTGGAATGAACCCAACTTGGCAATTCCTAAAAGCCGCTTGCCTCTATTCACAGTAGTTTATATTTATTTTTAAGTAGATAGGAGTTTTTTTAGAGGCAAGATGACTGTTTTCCTATGTCAAGAGGGTCAGAGTTACTCAGCCGTACAGCATTACTGGTTAATGAAGTCATTTATCAATTTCTCGCCTGAAAAGCAAGTCTTAAGGAACAAAACCCTGTGGACTGCGATACCTGGTAAGTGGAGAAGTTGGAAAGGAGAAAGGCTGCCCTGTGAGTGTTAAATCCCCCAGATGCATGGGGTTAATTTAGTGCCTTTGAGAATGTACTGGCCTTTTTTTGCAGGTGCCTTTAGTTAACTCAGTGATGCACACTAACGTTTGTACTAGTTTATAAAATCTGAATTAAAATTAATCTCATAGTTTTATATATGAAACAACGCCTGAAAAGACTCTTCACAACAGGGTGCATATCATGCCCTGTGTGGTGAGGATTGTACTTCTAATAAAGGAGCAGACTTAATTCCTGCCAAGCAAATCTTCAGCGTCCATGTAGTACTTTACTGTAGTTACAATCGTCTAAGAGCAGCCAAAAGACTTGATTTCTGCTAGGAAGCACGTAGTTTGGGTTTGAGGGGACTTGGGTGGATGCATGGTGCCTGTTGACACTGGCCTCAAAACAGGATTAGGTTCCAGGCTGATGCAACACAGCTGGCTCATGTCACCCCTGATGACAACGTATCCCTTCTACCAGGCATTTATGCCCTGACTGAAACTACAATGGATTTTAAAGGTAATGCAGAGCCTAGAAGGTTTGACCCAAAATGAAGCAGAGCAGAAAGATGTTCTTCTCTAAATTAAAAAGTGGTAGGATGAGAGGCAGTGGCCTCAGCTTGTGCCAGAGGAGGTTTAGACTGGAAATTAGGAACAATGTCTTTACTAACAGAGTGGTGAAGCCCTGACAGAGGCTGCTCAGGGCAGTGGTGGAGTCTCCATCAATGGTTCAAACAACGTGTAGACAGGGCACTTGGGTCATGGTTTAGTGTGGCACTATAAGGTTGGCCTGACAGTTGGACTGGATGAGCTTAGAGGGCTTTTCCAGCCTTAATGATTCTGTGTAATTAAGTGAGTCCACCTTGGATTGTGGGATTGGTTGTCTTGGAATAAGGAGTCTATCGACTGTGACAGCTGCTACCTGTTGACAGTGTTGGCTTTATCTTCAGGAACTCTGAGGTTTCTGAAGCATGTTGTGTTAATGATAAAGCTGCAGAAACAACAGCCCTGTGAAAACTGCAAATCAGCTGCTTTGTTTTAACAATTGTGCTGCTTTTCTAAATCTAATTTCCTCTGGGATGATAACAGAACATCTTTCCAGCATAGTCAGTAGATAGTTGTCATGCCGGTCCCACTAAGCCAACATGGAGAAGCGAGGAAAATGTTGATGCAAGGTAAAACTTTAATCATAGAATCATGGAATGGTTTGGGTCACAAGTAATGTCCTAGGCAGTAAGTTTTAAACCCTTGCTTAAATAGGTGCCCATGCAAGTTCCTTGCTAATTAGGTAATGCAAGGCAGCAATGCACATAGTGATTTGGTTTGTAGAACCACAGAGTCATCGGATCATTTGGTTGGAAAAGACCTTTGACATCATTGAGTCCGACCATCCCCATCCACTACTGAACCATCCCTGAGCAGCTCATCTGCCCACATTTTAAACTCCTCCAGGGATGGGGACACCACCACCTCCCTGGGCAGCCTCTGCAGGGCCTGGGAACCAGTGAAGAAATTTTTCCTGATGTCCAGTCTGAACCTGCCCTGGCACAGCTTGTGGCCATTTCCTCTCATCCTATCAACTGTCGCTTGGGAGAAGAGACCAACACCCAGCTTGCTCCAACCTCCTTTCAGGCAGTTGTAGACAGTGATGAGGTCTTCCCTCAGCCTCCTTTTCTCCAGGCTGAACAGCCCCAGGTCCATCAGCTGCCCCCGGAACCCCTGGGCTCCAGAATCTTCCCCAGCTCCGTTCCCCTTCTCTGGACATGCTCCAGCCCCTCAATGGGCCCAAAACTGAACCCAGGATTCAGGGTGTGGCCTCACCAGTTTCTCTAGAGGAAGCAGTGATCTGTTTTTTAAGTGTCCTAAGGAGTGACATCATTAGAAATGCTGGCACTAAGGCAACTGGAATACGTTTCAGCAAGCATTTCCCAGTGTCTCCATGCAAACCCTGCTCTGAAGTTCGGGGAAATGCCACTGGTTTCTTGGTACGACAGGCAAAAGAAATAAAAACTGTGTTGTTTGTGTGTTTTGAGGGGTGAGCTCAGCTGTTTGGGTGTGTGTGGATGGGTAGTGCTGGGTCCTCATTATGCCACGAAACAGAGAGGAAATGCATGTGCAATTGTCAAAAGAAATCCCAACCCAGCAGACACCATCAGGTCCTTGCAGCGGAAGCCTCATATGCAAAGCACACTGCCTAAAGCTCCATCTAGCTCCTGGGTGCCTGATATCTTGTGTAGGTTCCTGTGTGACCTCCACCCTCTGGCTATCACCCTTGCATTTTCAAAGTCTCTTACGGCTGCTGCAGATGCAGTAACACCCTCTTAATTCCCAGGCTCTGAGTTTGTGGGCTTATTGAATCTGAGATGATGATGATCACTATTATGACGTTTGAGCATTTAAAAGTCATGAATCAGTTTTTTAAATTCCATCAGGCCCTTAGTGGGGCTCTGGGGATTCACTTGCCAGTGCGAGTGTCCAGCATTTCTTCATGTTCTGAGGCTTTGTCTGCAACCATGAGCCTAGGAACTTCTTTGGTTCTTAACGAAGTGGAAGTCCTTGTTAATGGCAGGTTGCCAAGCTGGGGAACCTCCCAAAAGCTTCAAATATTTCCCTTGGATTAAAAATGGTTGGCCTGGTAATACTGATTCACTAAGATTTCTGAGGGGTTTAGGAATTCTCTAATTCCGTGGTACAGGTGGGTCCTCAGAGGGGGAAAAATACTCCCTGTTACTTTCGGATCCTCACTGTTTGTTTAGGTGTTCTGTTCTCTGGGCTTGAACACCACCGCCCGTGAGGCTCTCAGACAGCGAATATTGCTTGGGCTGTTTAGGGTCAGCCTGGCTGGCTCGTGGTTACATCCCTTGTGTATAATGTGCAGCCCCAGCTGCCACACAGGGGAATTGCTCTGGTCATTTCAGTAAGGCCAGATCACTACATCTCGAGGATGATGTTAAACTGCAGTAGCTGGGTATCTTCACTAAGTCAAGGCCTGATCCCCATGGGCTGAGGCTCTGAACAACAGCGTATCTGCTAGGACCTTGTGTCCAGCGGTCTCTGTGTCTGACTGCTACTATTTGGTTTGCTGCTAAATTATGGGTTCCCCGTGTTTTGTGTTGTATTTCGCAGGCAGAATGTGCACTTAGCAGTTCATGCTGAGAACTTCAAGTCTGAAATTGTCAGTGTGAAAGAGATGCGAGATATCTGGTCCTGGATCCCAGAGCGATTTGCGCTTTGCCAGCCCCTCTTGCTGTTCACCACCTTGGAACACGGCTGCAGTCTGAGCAGGTAAGGAAAACTTTCCCATTCCTTTCTACTGCAGGGCAGAAAAGAGCAGCTAGAAAACTATTTGGTGGACTATTTGGATCTGGAAAATATTATTAGTGGTGGGACGTAAATGTGACAAATTCCTATTGGCTACAGTATTTAACGAGGATATGCCAGAACATGGGAAGCCATTTTAAACTGCTTAAGACCAGTAGGAAAAGTCCAGCTTGTGTCAGTTCACAGGATGTGCTGGTCTGAGACTGGTTCATTCCCCACTGGGTACGAATAATTTAAATCAAAGGCTGCTCACAGGTCACCGCATTCAAACTGATCCAAACTGGAAATTTCTCTACCTATGAGTCTGATTGTTGTTATGTTTAAAATGGGATGAACTTAGCCCCTTGGCATTTGACTAATCCTGTAGCTCTAATAATGCTCTCGATGCCTGCAGTTGAGGGGCTGAGGTGGGTGGTGGTCTGCTGTCCCAGCCCCACCTGCCTGTGAGGAGAACCAAAAACAAGCCCAGAGAATGCATCATAATTATTTCCTATGAAAAACAAAAGCTCTTCAGTGCCAGCGTCCTCAGGACACAACTTCCTTTGGGGTGTCTTCATTCAGAATTCTGTGTCGTGCCCCTGTGGTGATACATAGTCCTCTTGTTATTCTGTACAGGCGTGGAGAGCTGTACAGAATGCTGAGTAGAGAACTGCTTTATAACCTGTGTTGACACTCATCTTTCTTATTTACGAAGGACCGTAGAAGGCATTTGCGGGAATATATTTGTTTGGTCTTCAGATACCTTTTTTGCCATGCCATCAGGAGAAGGGGAAGCCAGGCATAAGGAGGAAAAGAACAGCATTTGGTGGTAGTTCAGTGCTCATTTTTTGTACTCTGCCCTTAAGGTTCTACTCTCACAGTGAGGGACATGAGCCGACTCTTCTTCTCATCAAGACCACAGCAAAAGAGGTGAGTGAGGTGAAAGCCAGGCAATGAAATGAGTTTTTTGTCTGTAGTGCTGTATTGCAACACAACTGTTCATGGTAAAATGAAAAAGCAAGGGACCTGAAATTGCTTGGGTTTTTTTGGCAGCACATGCTTTAAATGGTTCCATTTGTGGATGATGGGGTTTAACATTCTTGGAGGAATTTTGTCAGCTGGCCTCGGTCAGCTGCTCTTTCTATCAGAAGTGGTGTGGGATGATGAACTGGAGGAAGTCATGGAGCTCTTGGACAGACTCTCCTAAATGCAGAACCAGAGGGAGAGGCTGGGGAGTTGTATTAAGCAGCTTATGATTCCTAGAAGATATTTGTATTTTCTTCAGGATATGAGGAGTGAAGGTAGCAGCATTTAAATGGTACAGATAATATTGGACCAGATAATGAGGAAACAAACACTTTAGCTTCACCTCATTCTTATTTGAAACAAAAGTAGGACAGGAATGCTGTGCAAACTCGAGGAGGGGAGCACGCCAGGGCCTCTCTTGTGAGCTCTGGGGCTCTGGTTCACTGTACGGGACAAGATTGGATAACATCTTGGGAAACAGAAGCCTTAGCTTCACCTCATACTTGCTTAAAAAAATAACAAATAGAACAAGAAAGCTTCCTAGAACCTCAGGAGGAGGGCACAGAGGTGCTTCCTGTAAGTAATCATAGAGTTATGGTATGGTCTGGATCAGAAGGGACCTCAAAGTTCAGCCATTTCCAACCCCCTGCCATGGGCAAGGACACCTTCCACTGGATCAGGTTGTTCAAAGCCCTATCCAACCTGGCCTTGAACACCTCCAGGGATGGGACAGCCACAAGCATTGGGTGTCTGCACCACTCTGTATATTCTGTGTATGTCATTAAGCTGTTATTGCAACCTGTGGACTTGTATTTCTGCTATGTTCCTGCCCAATGACTGCCCATGAAACAAGCCCCTTCCTACTCTTTCTCACATCTGCCTAATGCTGACTCCAGGCGTTCATAATTCTGGGAGTGTTTTCTGGCCATCCCATTGAGGTGCCACTGGCTTATGGACTGCCTGTGGGATCTGAAGGGAAGAGGGGACATATTTTACTTCTTATCTTGGAGCAAGTATAAGTTGAGCTTTGTAAGTGATTATGTTTTTTGATGTTTTGGTTCTTGTCTGTCCAAAAACAGAGAAAAAAAAAACAGGAGAAAAATGTAGGGGTTTTGTTTGGTGGTTGTGGGGCTTTTTGCAAAGGCTAACGTTCACCCTTTATTCCTATACCTATCACTACATTTTAGAAAGACAAAAATTTGCTTTGTTATTTTATGGCTCTCACACACTTGGGGGGTATTGGATCCAGTGGGGTCCTGAGCCATCTGTGTCAGCGCACATCATTTGTACAGTAAAACTGGTCTTTGGGGATTTTGGTCTAGGAGCTCTGCTTGTGATGCTGGTGCAGTCTGAAGAGCAAATGTACCCAAGAACAATTCTGATTATCCAAAGATTTGTAGGAAAAAAAAAAAAAAAAAAAGCAGAGTGGTTTTCATTCCATTCTTAGTGCTTCATTGTTAGCTCTGTGTCCACTTGGCAGTGATGCTCATTGCTGGTAGAGAGAAATATTTCTGGTGCAAACAAAAACAGCAAACAGAAAAGCTCAGCCCCCTGAGGCTGCTTTTCTTTTCTGGAAACCAGTGAACCCCGTACTGTTCCAACGAGCTGGCTGTTTAGTATTGGCTTAGCTAAGGGATTTTAACCTACAGTTTGAAATGGAGAAAGACCCCAAGGCTGCTATTTGTGACCAGAAAACATCAGGCAGAACTGCTGGTACTGTGACTTGTGCAATCCTGCACTTCAGATGCCAAAGTGAGGAAGTGTCCAGTGGAGGCCAAGAAGTTTGTGAAAGAGTTTAGAGGGGAAGCCATGTGAGGAACAGCTGAAGTCACTTGGAGACTCCTGGAGGAGACTGAGGGGAGACATTATCGTGCTCTGCAGGTTCCTCACATGGGGAGGAGAAGGAGCAGGCACTGAGCTCTTCTCTCTGGACCCGAGGGAATGGCAGGAAGCTGTGCCAGGAGAGGGTTGTGTTGAACATAAGGAGAATGTTCTTCCCTCAGAGGGTGGTGGAGCCCTGGAACAGCTCCCCAGGGAAGCAGTCACAGCCTGACAATATTCCAGCAGCGTTTGGCCAAGGCCCTCAGCCCCACGGGGTGAATGTTGGGGTTGTCCTGTGCAGGGACAGGAGCTGGACTCAATGGGCCTTGTGAGTCCCTTCCAACTCAGCGCATATTATGATTCTATGATAAAGGAAAGTTAGGCTTTGTAGATTCTAAGTGATGTGCACTTGGCACCTGGGGTTATGTTGGAACATTGGCCTTTAAGGCCTCAGAGGTGTGAAATAATTCATAAAACTCTTAGGATTTAAGGGTACCCACCAGTGGATGAAAGCCATTTAAATATATCTTTAGGTATAAGTACTTGTGCTGCCTTAATCCACTGATACAGAGATTTTGAAAATAAAATTAAAATAAAGCCTTTGAGCCTGGACTCTGTGGTGTTGGTGTCAGTTGGTCTAAGGGGCTGTTTGTGCTAGGTCTGCGGTGCTTTCTTGTCGACCGACTGGGCCGAGCGCCGACGAGGAGGGAACAAGCTGAGTTTCTTTGGAACTGGAGAGTGCTTCGTATTCAGGGTGAGTACAGTTTTATTGTTGCTGCCCGGCATCAAGGCAGAACCACTGTACCAGTGTAACTCTTACATCTCTCCACTTGGAGAGGTTGGATTGCATGCCCTCCCAGTTTATAAAGCTCACTGAACTCTTAATTGACTATTGATGGAAAAATGTAGTTTTCAGGTTTGGATGAGCCTCTTTCTCCCCTTGCACAGCATGTTTTATTATAAGATGTAATAAGGTAACTCAGAAAACACTGTATCATTTCCTCAGTCACCTAAAAAGCAAAGGTTTAAAGAAAGGAAATAACATCTGGCTTGAAAGACAGTTTGATCCAATCTTTACCACTAATTGTGTGGGCTGAGGGGCTCGGGTGTTCTCTGCTGTGCAGAGCTCTGTGCGGTGCACAACACTCACTGAAGCTTTACTCTTCTCTGCAGCTACAGCCAGAAGTGGAACGCTACGAGTGGGTGATCATAAAACACCCAGAACTGGCTTCCACTGGTTCGGAGTCAGAAAATCACACCTCACCAGCTTCCAGCACCCTCTCCTCCGGCAGTGTCCCATCAGACCCCTCTGATCGCCTTTCTCCCTTCTTATCGGCTCGGCACTTCAATTTGCCTTCCAAAACAGCCTCCATGTTCATGGCTGGCAGCAGCGAATGCATCATTATAGGTAAGTCAGTGTGAGAAATCCCAAGCACAAATCCAGGCTGGGTACAGAATGAATTGAGAGCAGCCCTAAAGAGAGGGGCTTGGGGTGCTGCTGGATGAGAAGCTCAACATGAGCTGACAATGTATGCTCACAGCCCAAAAACCAAATGTGTCATGGGCTGCATCCAAGTACTGGGACCAGCAGGGTGAGGCAGTGAATTGTGCCCCTCTGCTCTGCTGAGACCCCACCTGGAGCCCTGTGTCCAGTTCTGGAGTCCTCAGCACAGGAAGGACCTGGAGCTGTTGGAGTGAGTCCAAAGAAGGACACAAAGCCTCCCATATGAGGCCAGGCTGAGAGAGCTGGGCTTGTTCAGCCTGGAGAAGAGAAGGCTCTGGGGAGACCTTAGAGCAACCTCCCAGTACTGAAAGGGGCTCCAGGAAAGCTGGGGAGGGGCTCTTGATCAGGGGGTGCAGGGTAGTTATATCAAAATCAATGTTATATGCAATTCTGGCTGTAGACCAGAATTCCCACCCTTCAGATGTTTTTGGTATCTGTTCCTAGACCATGGCGCTGTCAGCAATAGAAGAATCTTCCTTTTTGTTTTCCTAACACATTTCTGTCTGGATTTATTTCACTCCCCTGCATTCTCTGACTGTAAGCTCTGTGAATCTTGACACAGACCCACCAATAACCAAAATATCTTTAACTCAGATGTGTGTTGCAATGATTCAGAAGACCAAGCCTGTGCTATTACTTATTCATCTTGTTCTTCTCCAAACTTTGATTTTTGACTTCTCACAGGTAACTGACAGATTTCTTTGGTTTGTCTTTACTGGAGGGAAAACACGCAGTTTGTAGCTTCCAGGATCCTCCAGCGCTGAAAACCAAATCTTCAGTGAAGCCATTTGAGTCAGGTTTCTTGTTCTGTCTTTCATTATTTTTAAATTCAAAAAACTTCATTCTGTTCTGGAGCGTCATTTAAAAGCTGTAAAGGTCTGTGTTTGATCAGACTGTTACACCTGAAGACAGACAGCAAGCAAACAAACATCACTTAGGGCTTCCAGTTGTTGCCATGAGAGAAGCTCTTCAGTCCTTTCCTGGGGCGTGTGTGCAGGTTCCTGTGCTGAGGAGTGCGGAGACGCCCTCACGCTTGTCTCTGTCTGTTCACAGGAGGTGGTGATGGCCAGGCCCTTTACCTCGATGCAGATCTGAACCACGGAAGAACCAGCCACTGCAATACTTTCAATAATCAGCCGTTGTGTTCTGAAAGCTTCCAGATCTCTGTCTTGGAGGTGTGGGGCTTCAGGGACACCGTGAATGGTTGACCTGACTATAATTAATCAACTAGTTTTTCAATCGGCTTAGGATTCTCAAGGCAAGTTCTAAAGCAGGAGCCAAGTTAGAACATAATTTCTGCTGGGCTCAGTGTTTTTAGTAATTACTGAGAGGTGCACTTGAGTGCAGGGCTTAGGTGTTTACTCTTATTTTATTTAAGACAAGTCAAGGTGAAGTAATGTATCTGATTAACTCCTTAGCTCTTTACCTCTAGAGATTGGGATTGAGGTCCTGTTGTTAGGTAATTAAAATGTAGTGATATCAAACCATCCTAAATGGATCCAAGCTGATATGATAGGATGGGGATGCAGTTCCTCAGAGGCACGGAGCTGGCTGAGCTGTGCTGCAGAGCTGGGTGCCACTGACACCAGGATCTGGCGTAACATCAAACGTCTGCTCACAGGGAGCACTAATGACCTCAGATCTGCCGTGGGGCAGTAGCTCATAAAATCTGTAAGCAGACATTGTGCAGACAAATCTCAAGTTATTGTAAGTAGCTTTCTTAAGGTATGAAAGGCCTCAATTCTCATAAGAGGCATGATTGCTGGTTATCCTTGTACCTGATCACTTGGCACATTCCTGTTACAGCTGTTTGAGGAGTTTGCCTCTGAGGAAGGTATCCAGACTGGGCAACAATACCCCAAAGGCTTGATGTTTACATTCCTTTTCCATATCAGTATAATGACTTCAAACTGACTCACGTTCAAGGCAGCTGGAAGCTACAGCCTATATGCAGTGCTCAGAATATTGGCTTTCATTTGTCTTTCCTGGAAGCTGAAATGTAGCTTTAAATCTAAGAATAGCTGTGCTGATATCACTACGTGTTTAGGGAATCAGGCATTGCGATACAGAGGCTGGATGCTCTCCCCACGAATGAATGATGGGAGGTGGGAGGGAAATCTGTGTGGTGTTATCCTGGGAGTGGACAAATTTCCCAGGAGACCTCTAGGCGACACTGTTTCCCATATCCTGAGTCTTCCCAGTGAGAACATCCGGAAGAAGGTCACTCATTTTTGCCAGCAGTGTTCTGGTAGGGTTTGGATGATGCCAAGAGGCTTTTGCTCGTTCCTGAGTATCATTGCAGTTCTCTGCAAGTCTGGGGAGATCTGGAGTCACCTGCCCAGTCTCTTCATCAAAAACTTGCAGTATCTGCTCCCACACAAAGCACAAGGACTTAAACATCGATGGATGCCCTCAGAGCTTCAGTGGGTAGATTGCTAGTAAGATTTACCACAACAGGTGAAATGAAGGGAAAGAGGAATTGCTGTTTTTTTCAGCAGTTCTGTTTTTAAAATTGCTTTAGTGTGTGTAAGCTTGAAGTTCATTAAAATGAAAAACTAAAACTGTGCAGTGCTAAGCTCTCATCTGGGCTGGTCAGGGCCATCTGAATGTTCAGGGGTGGCAGGTGTGACTTGTGTTGGTGATGTCTTGCATTGCTTCCCCGGAGTGAAAATCCCATTTGCCTGAGTGAAGCATTGTCTCTTGCAAAGAGTGAGAACAAACTTGGCAAAAGGTGATTTGCTTCTAAGGTGCCATTCTGAATTTTTGTCAAAATAACTCTTTGAAATATCAGCCTTCCTATACAACAGTTCAAGATGCACTGTTTTTGTTTGCACTTAAATTATCTCTCCCTGTTGGAGCATCAGCACTGGAGTCTCTTTCTCACTTCCCACTCAGAGTTCTGTCTAGCTTTACAGCTTGATTGGACTTGAAGGGAAGATGTAATTTGGTTATACCGAGGTATGGTGATAGGGAGGAACTTGAACAGTCATATCTGGCTTTTTAGAAATACTGGCTCTACTGCCTTCTGTTGTTTTTTTCAAAGCTACCTGTATCATTTTGCACTTGCTGGCATCCCATAGGCTTCCTCGGACGAAAGAAGTCACTCAAAAAAATATATCTTAATTAGTAGATTCTCTTACATGTAGGTGAGTGTTCAGTGTTGCCCGTATCTCATCTCTTTCAAGCTCCTCTAAGGTGCCCTTGGAAAAAAAATACAAACCAAACCATAGTAGCTTTAATTTTCAGGTTGTTCACTTGCCAGAAATTCCCCTGAGCTGTGTGTTGATGGGATTTTTGTGACTTTAGTCTTAACACTCCAAATGAAAAAGTTTTGTCTGCAAAATCTTTCCTGCAGCTGGCAGTGGCGATGTGACCTTCTCACTCCCCATCCCTGCCGGATGCGACTGTGTTAGTGAAACCCGAGTGCTGTAGCCATAAACACGTCTCCTTTCCCTGCTCTGGTCTAATGCACAGGGATTTGTGGAAATCAGGAATAACACAGCTGCTCAGAAATTCACCATAGGCTATTAGGGTGAGAATCCAAGCAGCAGCATAGAATATCAGAGAGGCTTTGGGATCTGAGTCCCAAGTGTCTTTCAGAAGCCAGTTGCAGGGCGCGGCTCAGCTCCCCTCGGGCTGGGGGGTTACGGGGCCGCAGCAGAGCCCAGGTGGGTGGGTGGTGGAGGTGACCAGCCCGGCTCTCGCACGGGAGAGCCAGGACTATTAAAGCAAGAGTCAGGCTGGGTGGCAGCAGGGTCTCTCGGCTCCCTGTGCCTCTGTGTTGGAACCGAGGGGGCACGCGCCCGAGAGCAGTGCAGGCCATGACCTGAAGGAGTGTGCAGAGCCCAGAAATATGGCATCTGAGCAATCTGCAGGCCACTGGAGCCGTTCCCAGATGTTGGGCAGCCTGGACAGACTTCAAAAGCTGTCACTCCTACAGTTCATGCTCTTCGATGCACCCCCCAGCCCAAGGGGAGCTGAGCCGCGCCCTGCAACTGGCTTCTGAAAGACACTTGGGACTCGGATCCCTTGTCTGATGAAGCGCATTAATCAGCCTCATTAATAGAGGCCAGTTAACAAAGGGAAGGGAATAACTCCCATTCCCTCTGTGTGAAAACTGGACACAAACTGGAGGGGTGGGCAGCACAGTTCTTTAAAGAGTTAATCTTCAGCCATGGAGGGGTGGCACCTGCAGATCCATTTGTGTGTGTGCATCGAAATTGTGTGCTTTATCCCTGGAAATCGTTTTTGATGGGGAGGGAGCTCCTCTGGCCTCTGACCACACGGTTGACATAGCGACACAGATGCCAAGGCCAGTGGGGACCAAGAGCTGGAAGAGCTCAGCTCCTGCAGCTGGTGCCCAGATCCGGTCGTTGGGCAGGTTGGAGGCTTGGCACCCAGCTGCTAACACTGAGGTGCCTTTCTGCCAGCGCTCTGTCATGACTTTCAGACTACTCGTAGTTGTGATGAGTGTGTGTATTGGGTGATGTTTCTTTCCAGGTGGCTGGTGCTGTGCTACCCTATCGCTGGAATCACTGCCCTGCATGATGGTATTTTTGTCACTGTGGAGAATCTTGGGTTATATTAAATGATGTTTGACTGTGGAGGCTGCTGACTGTCCTTCATTCGATTCTTTCCCTTCCTGCAATTCTTACAGCATATGGTGTGCTGGAACGGTGAAACAGATCTTGGAGCATGTGTTCTCCTCTCACACAAGCTCTTCACTACAGCAAAGCCATTGCACAGTGTCTGGCTGTTTTAGGAGATCTCACAGAGCTTCCACCGAGATCAGTGTCAAACTGAGAAAAACTCAGATGGGCAAATTCCGAAGTGAAGCATCTGGGGCTGGAGAGCGCGGTTTGCCGCAGCCCCGCCGGGGAAGGCAGAGGCGTTGCTGGCCAAGGGTGCTGAGCTGGAGATGGGGCCAGCGCTGCTCTCGCCGTGCTCCTTGTGCCAGCACAAAGGGGGCTGTTGGGTGGCTCGCTCAGAGGAGCTGGTCATTTAGAGACAGGATTGTTGTTCCTCTTGATGGCTCAGGTTTAACCTGGGTCTCTTTCTTGCCTGCGTTTCTGATAACGACGCCAGTGCCTTTTGCTGTGGTTAAAGGATTGTTTCTAGTTAGCAGCGCTGCTTTAAACAAATATTCCTGTTGCTTAAGGCTCATCTCTGCCAAAGCCTGAAACTTGTGGGAACTACAGGAAGTTACTGGTATAGTTGGAGGCTGCCAAGATCATCCAAGCAAAAAGTCTTTGGAAACTCCTCACAGGCAATGACCAATGAAGTAAAAAAAAGCTGGTTTGATTTTCCATTGAAAGTCCACAGAATTCTTGGGGTTTGAGTGAAATTCCTGGCAGGCAGAAGGAGAAAACCCAACCCCAACGTGGCCCACCCAATACACACCACGGGGCTGGCCGGGCTGCTGTACACAGGCATTTCCAAGAGGAAAACTGTAGTCCAAGGTGATGCAATGTGGAAAAGAGGGATTGCTGAGCTTGCAGGAACAATTCCCAGACAGTTTTTCATGCCAGCTCTTGGCAGTGCCGTGAGGAGGGGTTACTGCAAAGAAAGCCTCCGGCCAGTAGAGGTTCCCCATTGCCTGGCAGCATCTCCTTTCTCCCATCAATTCAAACTGAGCCATTCCTGAATGCCCAAAGTCCCAGAATTTAGTAAACATCATCAGGCCGAGTACAACTTTATTAAAAAGTGCTGGGAGGAGGGAAAAGGGGTATGAACAGGCTTTCTCCATTTGATTTCCAAAAGTGAGCTTAGCATTAAATACCATAAAATACAATTTTACAGATCCTTTAAGGGAGACCTTCAGTGTAATAACAAAGGGGCTCAGTAGCAGGAAAATGTAAGGGAGGGATCTGGAGCAGCTGAGCAATACAGGCAGCAGAGTTTAAACATTACAGCTACTTTAAACTCCATGACTGAGGGCCTGAAAGGAAAATACTCTGCTTGATTTCATCAAGGAGTGGGAGCATGGAGGGTTTGATGGGAAAGCTGCAGGCTGAGAGTTCACAGTGAAGCTGAGGAGCCTTAACTCCTGGAAAAGGAAGGCTCTCCTCTGTCTGTCTGCAGTGCTCTGGTGTGAGAAGAGTGTGGGGCTCGCTAGCGGTGCCTTTGTTTCTGGATTTTCTGTGCAAAGCTGCTTCTGTAAATGTGACATGGATCCCTGCTTCCTTGGGAGAGGTTTTCTAACCAGCTGAGGGCTCAACATGGCTTCTGGCAGCAAACTTAAACGTTTTCCAGGGTTGAAAAGATTTGCATTTTAGGGCCCTTGGTTGGGTGTTTCCAGCCCTCCCTGGCTGTTGCGGCTGCCCAGGTGCAGCCTGGGCTTGCAGAGCCTCTGCAGGAGCAGCTGGGAGAGCTGGGGCTCAGCTCCCTGGCCAAGCTCTGGTGTCCTAGGCTGCTTGTGACTCTCTTTTTGAATCAACCAGCTGCTTGGTGGAACTGGATCCAGACTCCGTCTGGGCAACGTTTGAGAGTGTTCAGCTCCTGGTTTGCTAATCTGGTGGTGGCTTCTGTCGTGCAAATGTAGGTAAGGTGCTGGGACTGCCTGTGCTGTCCCTGACCCTGGATACACACCTCCCAATTGCTGACACAGCTTCATTTTGTTGCTTGCTTGGTGAGGCACCTCCCTGTTGTGGTTACGTTGTCCTCCAAAGCTGAGGGCTGTGCCCTCCGTCTGCCATTAACTGGCAGCGTGTCTCTCTTGTCCTCCTCATCTCTCACAGCTGCAGGGTGAAGGAGAGAGCTGTGGAAACTCATAGGGAAGAATACATGTTCAGCAAGGGCTCGTCCTTGGAGCCTGCTTGATGCTGGATTCTCCCTGCATTCTCCAGGAAGTCCTCAGAACAGCCTCTCAGTACTGAAAGGGGCTCCAGGAAAGCTGGGGAGGGGCTCTTGATCAGGGAGTGTAGGGAGAGGACGAGGAAGAACAGGAACAGTTTTTATCTGCAAGAGGTGAGATTGAGATGAGATCTTAGGAAGAAATGTTTTGCTGTGAGGGTGGGGAGGCCCTGGCCCAGGTTTCCCAGAGCAGTGGTGGCTGCCCCATCCCTGGAGGTGTTGAAGGCCAGGCTGGATGGGGCTTTGAGCCCCCTGATCCAGTGGGAGGTGTCCCTGCCCATGACAGGGGATTGGAACTGGATGGGCTTTGAGGTCCCTTCCAGCCCAAACCATTCTGTGATAAATGATTACGAGTCCACATTTGCAGCCAGGGCAGCGCCAGCATTGGCTCCAGCAGCTCCCAGAGCCAGCTGGCTGCAACCAGCTCCCTCCCTCTCATGGTGGCTGAGGCGCAGTTTGTTTCTCATCATCAAATGTTCCTCCTCATGTAGCAAAATACTGATACCTTAAAGCCCTGTGTTTTACTGCACAGACCCACTTTTTCTCCCTCACTCTGTGAAACTATTGTGCTGGGATTGCCTTGCCTTAGGCAGCTGGTCCTATTCAGAAGCTGTTGCACAGGGGCTTCTGCAGGGGCCTGAGTAGGCCGTGCTTTGGAAGACTCATCTTGTTGAGGCTCTGGATTCAAGCCCAGCAAAGACTACAGCTAGAACAAGGTTCTCTGCTCACAGTGACTCCTACAGAGCAGCACCTTGCCTGGTCTTATTCAAGGGAGATTTAGGACTGAGACTTCAAAAGCTGCCGCTGTTTGCTGAGCTGAGTAGAGAATCATAGAATCATAGAATTATACAATAGAATCATAGCATTGCCTGGTTGGAAAAGACCTTTGAGATCATCAAATCCAGCCATCGCTGTCCGCTACTGAACCATTCCTGAGCACGTTATCTACCCATCTTTTAAACCCCTCCAGGGATGGTGACTCCATCACCTCCCTGGGCAGCCTCTGCCAGGGCCTGAGTATCCTTTCAGTGAAGAAATTTTTCCTGATGTCGAATCTGAACTCTGGTGCAACTTGAGGCCATTTCCTCTCATCCTATCACCTGTCACTTGGGAGAGGAGACCAACACCCACCTGGCTACAACCTCCTGTCAGGCAGTTACAACAGCGATGAGGTCTCCCCTCAGCCTCCTCCAAGCTGAACAACCCCAGGTCCTGCTCCTCGCAGGACTTGTTCTGCATCTCCTTCCTGCCTCCGTTGTCCTTTCCCCAGGACCCCAGGCTCCCCCTGCTTGGCCCCCTTAGCAGCAAGAAAATAGCTGGTGCCTGTTGGAGCAGCAGGAGGCCGGTGGCTGCATTGTCTCACTGAGCTGCAGTGCCCTGCAGCCAGAGCTGTGGCATCCAGCTCATGCTGGAACTGGCAGAGTAGGTCCATCTTCACCTCTGCACCCACAGCAGCTTTGCCACACACCACCTGTGTCTCCAGGAAGCAAAACAGCACATCACAGCCACCTGTTCCCCTCACTTGGAGGGCGGTGTAGTGACACAGGCACAGGGGAGTCCAGAATTCCTCACTGCAGGTGCTGCAGGGCCTTCCTCGTGGCCACAGTCACGCAAATTTAATGGGAGGAAGAGACAGCGAAGTCTGAGAGGTGTTCACTCTCTCCAGGTTTGGCTGCCTGTTTGGTGGAACCAGAAAGAAAGGGAAGGGCTGCGGAGAGGGTGTAACCCTTGTTGGGCAGCAGAGAGTTCCCCCAGTAACCCCACTCTGGAGATGAAGTCAGAAGAAAACCGATTGCAGCAGTCCCACAGCTCACACAAGTGCTTGTTGATATTCTCTTCCTTTAAGGAGCTGCCTTGACCGTAACCCATGTGCAGAAGTTCCTTATGCTTTCTCTTACAGAACAGGAACGTCAGCCACAGTTCCTGTGGATCAGTGCAACCCTGTGTTCTTCGGGGCAGATAAAGGCAAAGCATTTCTCAGTCGACAGGTTGGGCACCTGGGTTTGTTCCCTGCTCGTTAACTGCTGACTCTGGAGGAAGCAGTGCAGCTTCAGGGACTGCAGGGCTCTACCCAACCCTAACTCTCAGCAGTTCTGAGGGTGTGGGTCTTCTCGGGACAGCTTCCTTTCCTAGTGAGCAATAACACAATCATGTTTGGATTTTGTGAAATTGCAGAAGTGGAAACCGTGGGGGGGAATAGCTGATGGGCAGGGGAGATTTGAATAACGTGTTCATCAGCCTTGGGTAGAGGTTGGGGCAAGCGTAGATTTCTTAAAAGGACAGTTGCGTACTGTGTTGCTGAACCCTCAGAGAGTTTTGGAGCTGCCTCTAGCTCAAACTGGCATCTTGGAGATAATTTCTAGCCTATATTTGGAAGAGAAGGTGTGCTGCTGCCTTGGCTGCCTGGAACAGCTGTTCACTAGAGCCCATTCCCCACGTCAGAGCACCTCCAGCTGGAGCCCACCCTGTCTCCTGGGCTGCGCTGAAGAGCCATTTGCAAAGAAGAGGGTCCAGGGCTCCCAAAAGAAAAGGGAAGGGCAGGCCTTTGCCCCATAAACCAGCATAAACAAGCGCCAGGCAGAGGCCTTTGGCCCTAATTGTGTCTCATGACCTCTGCTGTGATCCGTCTCTTGCACAGCCAGAACCTGCTTGCGGGGGCTGGATCTGTGTTTCCTTGTACACACGGCCAGGCTGCGCTCCCACGCCATCCACACCAGCCGGCTCCTGCCCTGCCCTGACAGTGGGGGGTTTGTGGCAAAGGATGTTTTTAAGGGCTTAATATTTAATCTGCACCCTTGGAACCAGAAGAACTTTCAGAGGTTAAATGAGACAGAGGTGGCTGCCCAAGGTCCTCTTCCTTTCAGGGTCTCTGTGCCTCCAGCCTAGGGGGCTTTCAGAAGCACAGGGATGTGAAATCCAGCCACTGCTGGGGCTGGTGAAGGGCACGTGATGAGCAGCCCCCTCCCGGGCACAGGAGTTGTACTGCAAGCAGAGGAAAGAGGGAGAATTACAAATTTTGGAGATTTTGGGCAGTGTTTTGCAGAAAGACGGTGCTCTTGGCAAAGCTGGAGTAGACGCGTTGGGCAGCGAGCACCCCACAACCCTGGTGCTGCCACAGCAACGCCTTCCTCAGCCATGCCAAGGCCCCAACAGCAGCTCTGTCCCTCCTGCCATTCCGTGTGGGCTTTTACACCCCTTTGGGGTGGGACTATGTGATCTGTGTCCCCTCACCCAGGGCTGTGGGACTGGGGAGTGTCTAGCAGGTCCCGCTTGAAACCTGGAGCCAGCTGGTGTCCACTGGCTGCTGGCTCTGCCCTGGGTCTGCTCTGGAGGATCCGATCTCTGACAAATCTTCCCCACTGCTGCTTGCTCACAGTCACTCAAACTGTCCGGATCGCCCCAGGGAGCCAAAAGCCTCTCTGTCCCAGTCACAGATGTTCCCGCAGCGGCGCAGTCCTGAGGCTGCCTGAGGTCTGAGCATCGCGCTGCCACCCCGCACAAGCTCCTCGCCCAGAGCCACAGACTCTGCCAGGGCTGCTCCAGAACACGGCAGCTTTTCCGCAAGCAGAGGAATCATAAACCCATAGAATGGTTTGGGTTGGAAGGTACCTCAAAGCCCATCCAGTTCCAACTCCCTGTCATGGGCAGGGACGCCTCCCACTGGATCCGGGTGCTCAAGATGCCATCCAGCCTGGCCCTGAACACCTCCAGGGATGGGGCAGCCAACACTTCCCTGGGCAATCTGTGCCAGGGCCTCCCCACCCTCATTGTGAAGAATTTCTTCCTAATGTCTAATCTAGATCTCCCCCCTTCCAGTTTAAAGCCGTTCCCCCTCATCCTGTCACTCTATGCCCTAGTCTAAAGTCCCTCCCCAGCTTTCCTAGAGCCCCTTTCAGTACTGGAAGGCCACTATGAGATCTCCCAGTAGCCTTCTCTTCTCCAGGCTGAACAACCCCAACTCTCTCAGCCTGTTGGGTTGGATTCGACCACAAGGATGAGCAGGGTGCTGGGATGGTGCAACAGCCAGGTGAGCGTGGTGCTGTGCATCAGCAGATATTGCTAATGTGGATGTTGCTGTGCAGGCATTCCCAAATAGTGAGCTATTCCTGCGCTCAGGCTGCCTCGTGTGATCCTGACTGTGTCAGCTGATGGGAAAAAAATCTCTTTATGGAAGAAACAACGTGTTCCACATCGAGTCCTGGAGGGGGGATGGAGGAGGGACCAAAGTCAGACTCAGCTCAAGATGTTTGGCTCACTGGGGATTTACCACCCTGCCCTTAATTAAGGGACTGGAATCCAATCACAGCACCGCCTTGTGATGGGACGGGTCCTCCCTTTCTCAGCACAGGCCAGGGGTATCGATCACTTTCCACGTCAAGGAACAGGAGGGTGGTTGGGAGGGCAAGTCCTGTGCTGGGCCAGGCTGTGGGGATGTCATGGGGATTGTATTCATCTCACAGTGTCCCCAGTTGCCAGGGACTCAAGGTGATGGTGTTTCCCTCTCTCTCAAAAGACAAAAGAGTCACAAAGCTGGGTTTATTCCCCCTGGTTTAATAAAACCCTCCAAGTAGTGCTGTCGGCTGGGCTTCGGGCCACGGCCACCCTTACCTCTGGCTTTCTGAACCACGCCAGTGCAATGCAAACCTGACAGTAAATGAAATACATAAAATCAGCTTCTTTTAATCTGTTCCACATGTGCTGGTCTTTAATTTCTGCCCTGTACTTAACAGGAAGTTGGTAGAAAGAGGAACTGATTGTTTTTCATGTGTTCCCCACGTATTTCCACTGAATCTCCTCTACCTCTTCCCCTTTTCTGAGGCAACATCCCTGTGTGACCTTTTGTCATCTGTAAATCCTCTTGCCTTTTTCATCCTCATCCACTGAATTTTACTGTCTTGGCTGTGTCTTCTTCAAAACCCAGGGGTTAATCCAATCCTGCCTCCTTGCCCTCAGGCAAAGAGCTCAAATTCCAGCTCTCCCAGCCTGACTGAGCCTGTGACCAGTGGCCAGCCTAAAAACCACTAAATAGCAGAGGACTGGGCTATGGAAACCCTGGGGTCATGGTCAAATCTACTGCTTTAGTGGCACTGAGCTGAGCATGTCCATGGGACACAGTCGTTTCTCCTCCCAAGTACCCTCTTCCCCAGGTGTTTGGCCCTGTGGGCAGTCAGTGCCTCTCCAGCTGTTGGCAGTGGGCACAGCTGGACCCTCGCAGGGGCTGTGGCTTGAAGTGCACCTGTGACACAAACATGAAATGGGCAGTGGGGGACCCAGAGGTAAGCGAACCACTCCCTGCTCTGCTGAAAACTTGTACTGGACCCTGTGGGGGTCTCTGCATTTCTTTGAGGTCTTTTCTCTTTCCTAGAATCACAAAGCAGTCTGATTAAAACCATCTCTCATGGTCTGGTTAAGACAGTGGAATTGAGGGCACCTTCAGCAAAGTTTCCCGGTGACAGCAAGCCATGTGGCACGGGCAGCATGCTGGGTGGAAGGGATGGATCCAGAGGGATCTGGGCAAGGTAGAGAGGTGGGGCTGCGTGAACTTCATGGAGTTCAGTGAAGGCCAAGGGCAAGGTCCGGCACTGGAGTTGGGCAATTCCAAGCACAAAGCCATGCTGGGTGGAGAATGGATTGGGAGCAGCCCTGAGGAGAAGGACTTGGGGTGCTGAGAAATGAGAAGCTCAACATGAGCCAGGAACGTGTGCTTGAGCCCAGAAACCAACCGTGCCCTGGGCTGCATCCAGAGCAGTGAGACCAGCAGGGCCAGGAAGGGGATTCTGCCCCTCTGCTCCACTCTGGGGAGACCCCACCCGGAGCCCTGTGTCCAGTTCTGGAGTCCTCAGCACAGGAAGGACCTGGAGCTGTTGGAGCGAGTCCAGAGGAGGCCATGGAGATGATCCGAGGGCTGGAGCACCTCGTCTACAAGGACAGGCTGAGAGAGTTGGGGTTGTTCATCCTGGAGAAGAGAAGGCTGTGGGGAGACCTTAGAGCAGCCTCCCAGTACTGAAAGGGGCTCCAGGCAAGCTGGGGAGGGGCTCCTGACCAGGTAGTGCAGGGATAGGAAGGAGGGGAATGATTTTCAGCTGCAAGAGGGAGATTGAGATGAGATCTTAGGAAGAAATGTTTTGGTGGGGAGGCCCTGGGCCAGGTTGCCCAGAGCAGTGGTGGCTGCCCCATCCCTGGAGGTGTTCAAGGCCAGGCTGGATGGGGCTTTGAGCCCCCTGATCCAGTGGGAGGTGTCCCTGCCCATGGCAGGGGGGGTGGAACTGGATGGGCTTTGAGGCCTCTTCCATTCTATGATCCTATGATTTGACTTGACGTGATGGAATTTCCTCCAGAGGAGCTGTTCAATGCCATGTCCCACATGGCCAAGGTCAGACATCAGTGTTGGAATCCCCAGCACCATCCCAGCCCACCTCCAGCATCCTGAGAAAGGCTTTGAATGCCCCAGGCTGCCACAGATGAGTGCAGCAGCCAGAGGTGTTTGCTGCTCCTTGCCAGGTGGGCACAGAGCTGGCACAGCTGCCCTGGTTTGGCAAATCCCAGCCTTGGGGCTGGGGCTGACGGAAAGTCTCGTGCTTTTTCTTCTCCATCTTGCAAGGTGGCTCTGCAGGGGCTGGGCATGGCCCTGGCTGTAAGCACCAGTGCTTTCCCTCTGGAGGTTTGGAGGAGAAAGGCAACACATGAAGTCAGGGACAGGGGAGACCCTGAAAGCTCAGGCCAGGCCATCTGGGGCCGTGAATTTTGCACCATAGGGGTTTGTGATGTTTCATGCAGCCCAGGAGGAACAGGAACTCTCCCCTCCCACTGCCAGGGCCCTTCCTGCATCGCTGTGGTCTTTCTCATTCCCGATGAGGTGCTTGTTCCCCATGAGGTGTCTGTGCTTTTGGGGAACAGGCGCTGGCCTCATGGTGCCAGCACAGCCTGGCAGGCACCACACGGCCTCCCGCCCTGGCACGGGGCTCCGGGCAGCTCTGGAAAGCAGACTGGGGCTTAATTCCCACAATGAGCCAACCGTCCTCTTGCAACTGGCGCAACAGTTCCCGTCGAGCCTTGTAGGAGAGGAACTGCCTGCAACAGAGATGTGAAACCCCGGAAATGGAAAAATGACTCTTAAAATAAAACTGCCTCATGCCCTGCCTGGCAGCAGCTCTGGAGCCACCCAGGCTCAGCAAGCAGCTCCCCTTCCACAGCAAACCAAACAGGGAAATGATGGCCTGGGAGAGAAATAAAAGCAAAAGAACACACGTCCCTTCTCCCTTTCAGTTTGTCTTTGCTAAAACAAAGTGATACCAAGCACTGGTATATTTGGCTGACCCACACCCTCTGCCCAAAAGGTGGGCACAGAGTGAGACTGCAGTGACGGCGTGAGGTAACGGAGGCTGCCAGGGGCTGGAGCGCGGTGCTGGGGGGCAGAGCACAGTGCCAGGACTGGAGTGCGGTGCCAGGGGCAGGAGCACGGTGCTGGGGCCAGAGTGCAGTACCAATGGACCCCCTGGCCAGGCAGAGCAAGATTGGGATGCTACCAGCACCCGCTCCCAAAGACCCATCTGCAGGAAAACCGCTCACCCCAACTCATGCCCAGAGCACTTGTTGGGGAGAATCTAACCCTGTTGTGGCAAATTTCTTCATCCATTCAAAAATCTTTTCTGTGTGTATGAGTCGTTCCTGGCAGAGCCAAGTGTGCAGGAGGAGGGTGGGAGGCAGGGAACCGTGGAGGAAAGGAGCTTTGGGGGCTCCCAGCTGGCTGCCACTGGGCTGCTACCAGTACTGACACCACTTCTGTCTCCTTTCTACTTCTTGAGGGGTCTACAGGCATGAGAATCCTGGAGGAGAGGTCAGCATGGCACGGCACAGCCTGGCACAGCACAGTCCTGCCTGGCACATCCCAGCATGGCAGCCGGCAGGAGGAGGATCACAGAGGAGGTGATGCTCCATCACAGTGCAGGAGCCAAGGCTGGAGGAGCTGGAAGCAGAGCAGCCATTGGGAATACCTGGGAAGTGCCAAGGGGATTGGATTTAATTTGCTAATTGGTAGCAGGGTGCTCTGACAAGAGCTGAGCCAGGCAGGGAGGTGGAGGAGGAAGGCTCCTGCCCTGGCACAGCTCCGGTTAGAAAGACAGTGATTTTCCCAGCTGCCCCGCCACGTGGAGCAGCAGCTCTGCAGGAAGGTGGTTTGTCCTGCCAGGCAGCCAAGGTTTTATCTCCCTCTCCGCCTGCCAGCTCTGCAGGCTGGGGAGAGCTGGCAGCATGGAGGAGGAATGGGTTTATGGAGGGAGCAGAGCCATGTCACTGGCCCAGACCAGTGATGAAGGACAGATTCAGGGCAGCCCAGCACATGACCCCAAAGCAACTCCCATCCAGGCAGCAGAAAGCCTCTGCTCTCACCTTTTCTGGTAGGAATTAACCCATGTTTTCTCCCCAGAACTGAATATGGCACTGAGCAATGACCCAAAATAGCTCCATCCTCAAAGAGGTGGTTGCACAGCCAGAGCAGAGCTCTCCGAGCTTTGCTCTGCCCTGCCACGTCCTGTCCTCAAAGTGCTCCTCACACACAGTGCCTGCTGTTCTGGAGGAGCTGCCTGTGGGGCAGCCGGACTGGCAGTGCCGGCAGGGAAACATCCGTGGGCAGGCAGGTCCCAGCTGCGTCCCCGGCGGGTTCCCGGCTCTCCTGCGTGGATGGTGCCTGCCATCACTGCAGGGAAGGTACCAAACACCACGCGTTCCCGCAAGCATCTGGCAGGAAAATCCCATCATTTTGAGGCTCCAGCTCCGAGCCACCTTGTACTTTGCGACTGTGCTGCTCTGGGTGTCTCTGCATGGGAGCACAGCCCCACGCACGGCTCCCTGCCACCCCACACGTGGTCGCTGCCACCGAACATCCCTCCCACTCACATTGCTAGAGCTCACTTCTGCCAGGTCTGGTGTCAAGGACAAGCGCTGTCACTTGTGCGATGTGAAATAAACCTGTGTGGTGCTTTACACACTGACCCTTGGGCACTGGTGACTGAAGAGCCGTCACGGCCAGCTCCCATGCTGCAGGAGAGCAGCCCCCTGCAGGCTTAGCTCACCAAGCATCACCTCCTCAAAAGCATCTCTCCAGGACACATCAGCTGCTCCAGGCCCCATTTACAGCTTCCCAAAAGCCAGGTGTGAGGTTGCAGCTGGAAGTTTGCCGTGCTGGCTCTCATCTGTCTTGAGGAGCCCCGAGATGTAGTGCAGGTACAGGCTCAGCACCGGGGAAACCACATTGGCTCCTTCTGGCAATGCAAACCCTGGGACTGAGGACCCAAAATCTGCTACAGTACTGCAGGGGCTTCCATCACTTCAGCAAGAAGGGAGCTCACCAGCTTACCAAGTGCTCACCAAGCACCAAAGAATTCCTGTCTTTTTGGTGGGTGCATTGGCAGCAAAATCAGCCGGTGGTGCCGCGTTGCAGCGAATCACCCAGCCAAGCAGCAGAAGCAGCACCATGCGACTTCCACAGGTAACTATGGTAACACAGAGCAAATAAATGCTATTTTCAAACCATGGGGAGAACATCCTCATGGGAAGCCCTGTCTGCTTCCAGCTGCCAGCTGAGGGCTGGACTCTGGGCATAGATGCTCTGTGGAGGGAGGGATGGAGAGGTGCAGCCAACGCACAGTGCTTGGTCCAGGGGAGGACCAGGAGATCCTCCTGCTTGCCCCCTGCTGAGGCATATCAGGAGGACAGTGGGAAACAAACCCCCTCTTTGTTCTGTAACATCCCAGGAGCTAAGGAATCCATAGAAACAAGGATTATTTTCCAGCTGTATTAACCTACAAGCATGGCATGGAAAAGAGGAAGATCAGAGCTTTTATATAGGACAGGAAAGTCCTGGACAGAGGGATGAGAAGGGAAGGGAATTAGATTAGGGTAGGATAGGATAGGATAGGATAGGATAGGATAGGATAGGATAGGATAGGATAGGATAGGATAGGATAGACTTAGAGGCCCCTAATTTGCCTCATCAAGAAGTCTAGCACTGGGCAGTGTCCCAAATAGGGAGGAGTTAACAGCTCAGGATGGAAATCAGTTAATTAAGACCCAAGCAGAGCAAGAGAAACCTCATTTTCAAATCACCAGTGGCCTTGGCCTGCTCGGAGATGGTGTCACCCAGGGGCATGGGGAGCAGGGAGGAGCTGGGGAGCAGGCCCATGACCTGGCCATGTGATTTCAGTGAGACACCACAAAGGCATCAAATGAGGAAATGCTCCAGCCGGGTTTGCTCCTTGTCTCCAGCAGCACTGGCTCCATCGCTGGTGCATGTTTGCTGTGGAGGCTGAGGGAAACGGCTCTGCTGCCAGCCCTGCTTTTCCCATTCCCAGTCCCAGTCCCAGCACCAAATCAGCTCTGCTGACCCCATCAGATCCCCTTTCCCCAGCCCTGGCCAAGAGCTCACCCGGGCTTGTGCTGCTCCGAGCTGGAAGGCCGAGAGCATTTTTAAGATGTTAACACCAAATGCCTTCAGGAGGACCATGTGGCTGGTGCATCCCCTGCCAAAGCATCCTTGTCCTGAAGCAATGCACCCCCACACCAGCACCTCTGTGCCCAGACACGCTGGAGGGGCAGGGTGCTCCCAGCTGGCCTTCCAGACCTTTTCCAGCCCTGCTTTGCCAGTGTTAACAGGAACTTGGAGTGGTACAGAACCCTTGGCAAAAAGCTGATGGAGCTTGCTGGGATGTAGCCAGGGTCAGCTCAGAGAAGCTGCCCTGCTGTCCTGGGCAGCAGCACCAGACAGCCTGTGGCTGGCCTCTGCTCACTTAAAGCAGCTGACAAAAGCTGGAGCCCTGTGATCAATTGCTCTCCAGCATGTTTTGTCCATGTAAAGACAGACACACGGTCCCAGAGAGGTGGGAAAGGCCACTCAGAGAGTACCCCTCAAAAAGTTGGTGGCACCCAGACCCTGTACCCACTGGAAAGCCCAGCTCAGCCCTCTGCTTCCTTCCTGGGGGTGGGAACAGACAACCTAAAATCATCCACAGAGCACATTTGGTGGGATGCTGTGCAACCACTGGCCACGCACCCAGAGCAGGGTTAGTCCAGCCCAAAACTTGAAGGCAGAACTGGAGGTGACAAACTCACAGCCTCCAGGACGGACATGTGCACATGTTCGGTGACAGCCTGGTGCGTGAGTTGTTGCGGGAACAGGAATTTGAGTTGTTCTGCTTCTGGGTTCCTGGCTCTTTGCCTTTGATTCTGTGTTTGCCTCCTGGTTTTGTGTCGAATTCTGTTCCCTCCTTTTGTCATCTTCTCCCTGAGGAAGAAAGCATCCCTGCACCTCCCTGAGGCAGAACCAGCACTGTCATGAGAGACTGTGGTGACCCCACTTTGGGTGGCAGTGGGGTCAGTGGTGCCAGAGGGGGCCAGATGGGGTCCAGGACCCAAGGGGCCGGAGCAGACCCAGCTGTGAGGGGCTGGATGAGAGAGACCTCATCTGAGTGGTACCCTTTGCTCCAGGGTCTGTATGGGCCAGGAGACCCAGCTGCAGCAGCAGAGTGTTAGCGATGGTGGGACCATCGTGCTTTTCAACAGTAATAATGTAGAAAGGACTTAATAGCGTTAAATCACTCTTGGGTACCCTCTCCAGGCAAAACAGGGAGCCAGACAAGGTAGCACATGCTGTCACCAGCATCCAAACAATCCTTCTCCTCCTCTGGCCCACATGGGCTTTGTGCATCCTCATGTCCATCCACTCTACCCATCGCATCCACACCTGAGGCAATCAACATGGTTTAGTGGACATCCCAGGAGGATGCTTGGCACATGGTCCCTCCACTGGGCATGATCAGTCCTAGGTTGTGCAGGGTGAGGGGTGGAGAACTGGGCAGTCCTGGGTGGATGGAAGGAGATGGATGCTCCTATTTCCAGCATCCAGACCTTCCCTGCATGCATAACCCAAAGAGAGGAGCGTGTTAGCAGCAGGATGTGTGGCAGGAACCATCCCAGCCCCACCGTGATCTCTCCTTGACTGCCTGACTGGCTCCAGCAGTGGGAGGATGAGCAGGGCATGAGCTGGGGGAAAAAATACAGGGCAAAGGAGGAAACATAAAATTAAATATTTGGGAAGAAAGCATGGTCAAAAGCATAAAAAAATACCCTTTCTATGAATCAGCAGTTTCTGGTGAAAAATCAATTTATTAGGCCTTCAGTGCTGGAGAACAGAGACACAGAGACAGCAAGTGAGTCTCAAATCAAGAGCACGGGAGGAGGAGGAAGGGGGAAGGACAAGAGGGCTTGGCTTGAGGCACTTGTACCGCCAGGATTTTGGCTGCAACTGCCACTCAGGGGCAAGGATTCTCCCAGCATGCCACAGAAAAAGGTGGAAGGAGGGAAGCTTGGCTCTTGTGGGGACCATGGCGCTGGCGCTCAGCCCTTCTAGAGACCCAGCGTTCCCTCAGCACCACCGCAGCTCACAAGCTCGTGGCTGCAAGGAGGCTCTTTGTTTGCTGGCAACGGGCTGCGGGGTGGATGGAAGTGACGGCGCAGAGACCAGGATTGGTGACTTGTGGAGAGGGGCAGCAGGGCCGGGGCATCTGGCACAGAGCCAGGCGCAGGGAGAGGAGAAGGAACTATCAAAGTGTGTGGGATAACAGGACTCAACAGGACAGGGACACCTCGGCGGCAGAGGGTGCCTGGAAGCACAGGGGGAAAAGCATCCTCTGGGGGCCCCTAAAATCCACACAGCTCCTTGGGTCAAAATCCCACTGCCAGTGTTGCCCCAGTCCACAGCTGCCCTTGGGTCTTCAGAGCCCTTGCCCAGTGCCATGTCAGCGCCCATCATGCAGTGGCTTCATGGATAAAGCCCCAAGGAGGCAGATGACGATACTTATCCCTCCCAGTCAGGACACTTGTGCCCCACCACCCTCTGCCCGCACTCTGCACCCCACAGCAACCCCCTCGCCGCAGCTGGGTCAGACGGGCTGTTTGGATGGATGCCTGCTCTGGGTGACACAGCTGGACAGAGCCCACACAGGCACCAGGCTTGGCTGGCACAGACCTCAGCATGAGGAGTGGGAGGAGGCTCCACCAGGCCCCACTCCCCTCACCAGCCCAAATTCGGTGGACAAACTGACAATGCCACCAGTGTCTTCAGGAGGAGAAATTCATTGAAAACCCAGCTGCTCTAGACCTCTGGGGCAGGGATTGTCCCCACCCTGGTGAAGGGCTTCCTGATGTTAATTGGGGCTGCTGGCAATACTCATTACTAATAATAGCCACCACCATAGCAACGATGACAGTACTGTGCTGACAAACTACATATCCCAGGATACAATGCTGTAGGAAGAGCAGTGCAGTGGACATAGATGGTGGTGCTGCCGGTGGTGGTGATGATGGTGATGGTGGCAGTGACAGCAGCATTGATGGTGATGGTGGTGATGGTGCTGGTGCTGATGATGGTGGAGGTGATGATGAGGCTGCTGAAAATGCTCATTACTAATAATAGTCACCACCATAGCAACGACAACAGTACAGTGCTGACAAACTACACAACCCAGGGTGCAATGCTGCAGGAAGAGCAGTGCAGTGGTGATGGTGATGCAGGTGGTGGTAGCAGTGACAGCTGCAGTGATGGCAGTGGTGGTGGTGGTAGTGGAGCAAAGATGGGCCCTGGGGCTCTGTCCCCCAGCAGTGCCCCCCAGCCCTCTCCTCTTTTCTTCTGGTTCTGCACTTTCCATCCTGTCCCGGCAGGCCAAGAGCTGGATCTCCCCACGAAGACAGAGCCTGCCGCAAGCCTGGCTCCTCCGCCGAGCCGACATGGTGGGAGCTGTTCCCAGCTCCCGTGGGAGCTGTGGGTCCCGCTGCCAGAGCATCTGTGCCGGCCATGAGTGACTCTGTCCTCAGCTTCCCTGGGAGCTTTAACGAGGCTGAGGTGTCCAGAGAACACTGGGAAAGGCATCTGGCTCTCAATGAATTGAGAGATCAGCTATTTCATGGCATCATGGCAAGCGGCAGCAGCAAAAGCAGGCGCTGGGAGCTGCTAATGAACACCTCTAATGAACACCGCTAACGAGCACCACAGACACAGCACTCTCGTGGATTCTGCAGCAGCTCCGGCCGCGCCATCGGGACGGGCCATAGCCACGCTCTGGGATGTGTCGAGATGGGGTTCGCAGGGTGCCATTGAGGGGGGCAGCAGCCCTGGGCGCTGACACCCGCACCAAACCAGCGCATTTGGGCCCCCCAGTCCCGGGAAAGGGAGTGGGACAGAGGCGCCGGCTGCCAGGCAGTGCGGGAGTGCGGAGAGGAGCGCGGAGACAGCGGAAAGGGAGGACCCCGGGCCAGCGGGGGGCACGGACAGGTCCCTGCGGGGAGTCCAGGGCAGGTGTGCACAGGGTGCGGGACAGGGCCCCGCACAGCGCACGGGGGACCTGCTGGGGGGGACACGGCTGGGAGGACACGGCACTGGGCACACGCGCCTAGCGGAGAGGGAACGGGCCGTGCTCCACGCGGCTGGTGGCGGGGACAGGCCAGGGGGCACAGACGGACACGACAGAGCCCGGCCTGCGGGCACCCCGCCCGCACAACCCCGCTCCACCCGCACGGGCAGCCGCTGCGGGGGCGGTGCTGCGTCGGGCCACGCCCCTTATGCAAATGAGAGCTGAATCACGCTTCGCGGGGCCGCGGCCGCCGGGCGGGACCAAACCACCCGGGCGGAGGAGAAGGGGGAAAGCGCGCGGAGGGGTGCGGGCGGGAAGGCGCGGCAAGGGAGGAAGCGCTGCACGGGACGCGGGGAGCGGGCCGAGATGCGCTGTGCCGGGTGGTGGCACCGGGGGCGGGGAGCGGGGTCGCGGCGGGGGGGACGGCGCGGGCGGCGGGAGGATTCCCCCCCCCCCCGGGCGCGCGGCCGTGGTGACGGCCGAGGGCGGGGCGGGAGCGGTGGGCGCAGATCACGTGACGGGCGCGCCGCCGCCATTTTGTCCTGCGGAGGCAGTATTTAGGGCGCAGCGCCCGGGCCGTCGTGCACTCCTGCCGGGACGGAGCTACGCGCCGCCGCCCGCCCGCTTGCTGCCGCCCCGCGACCCCCCTGCCCTCCTTCGCTCCGCCATTTGCGGCCGGCGCTGCCCGCTAGGACCGGCGCTGCGGCGGAGCCCCCGTCCCCCCCGCGCTCTCCCGCTCCCCCCCGGCCCGGCCCGCAGCCATGTCCTCCGGCGCCAGCCCCGAATACGCCTCCTTCTTCGCCGTCATGGGCGCCTCAGCTGCCATGGTCTTCAGCGGTGAGCGTGGGCTGGGGGGGGGGTGAGGGCCCTTTTTGTGTCCCCGCGGTGGGTGGGATCCGCGGCCGGGCGGGGTGACCCCGGGCCCCGGGGTGTCGACCCCCTCCCCCGCCGAACCCCTTTTTCGCCCCCCCCTCCCCCTCAGGGCCTCAGCTCCATCCGGGTACCGGGAGGGGCTCCGCGCCGGTGACGTCACCGCGGCGCATGGCGCCGCCGAGCCCCCGCGCCACGTGACTGCGGCGGGGGCCGCGCGTCGCCCCCCTCCCCCCGGGTACTGGTACCGAGGCCGAGCGGGGGAAACCCGAGATCCTGGGGAAAGAACAACGGAATGGGGGGGGGGGAGCGGCTGATGGAGCTGGGGATGCTCAGCCTGGAGAAAAGGAGCCTGAGGAGAGACCTCATCGCTGTCTGCAGCCGCCAGAAATGGGCGTTGGAGCGAGATGGGCGTTTGGTCTCTTCTCCCAAGGGACAGGTGATGGGATGAGAGGAAACGGTCTCAATTTCTATGAGGGCAAGTTCAGATTGCATATCAGGAAAAATTTTCTCATGGTTCTCAGGCATTGGCAGAGGCTGCCTAGGGAGTTGGTGGAGTCCCATCCCTGGAGGTGTTTAAAAACTGGGCAGACAAGGTGCTCAGGGATCTGGTTCAGTAGTGGACAGGGATGGTTAGACTCGATGACTCAAAGGTCTTTCCAACCAGGCGATTCTGTGACAGGCAGCATCCTGAATCCCCTTGGGAACACAGGGTCTGAAAAGGACCAAAACCTCAATATGTGGGAGCGTTTTGGGTGCTAATCAGTTGTAATGGTGCTTGTGATTTAAAAGGAACTGGTTGGTTCCTGACCTCCCTTGAAATTGGGAGGAGGGTGGAATACTGGGAAGGGGAAGCTCTGTGCCAGTGGGTGTCTGTCTGCACAAGTCCCTGCAGCTCTGTGCAGGGGTATTGGCTGGGTCTGTGATATTGCCCTTCCTGCTGAGGAGCGTTGGAACAGGGACTGTAAATGCCGTGTGTGCTGGAGAGGCCTCGTCTCTGGTGGAACCTGGGTGAATATTGTGGAAAACCACTGCCGTTTCTGACCTTTTGCTGTGCCCTGAGAGGGACAGGCCGCTTCCTCTCCTAGGGTGTGGTGGGGGCAGAAGGCCTCAGGTTTTAACCAAGCACAAGTGTTGCGTTAGCTAGGAACACAAGAACTAAGAACCAGTCTTATTTGTATGGTATATAATAATAAATATAATTTATTTGTATAATAGATTCCTAAGGGAACAAAGGCAACTTTCTATACATGTGAGTAACACTCTTTTTACCTGCTGAAACTGGAAATTACCCTGAAGCGATCGCTGGTTTTCCTGAGCAGTGGACATGAGGTTAACCTGTTCTGACTGGGCTTTGAGGAACTAAACTAGCAGATATTCCTTCTTGTGGAATGAACAGTCACCTAGGAAAAAGAGACAGCTGGCTGCAGCTTTTGCTGTATTGCTTGTGTCCTATAGTTGTGCTTAATAGCGTTTTGCTTTGCAGAGCTGAGTGCACCACACTTGAGAGCAATGTAAGTTATGCTCAATGTTTCTGGGTATTTCAGAAGGCTTAGCCGATGCGTCCGTATGCATTAGCGTGCTGACTTGTATTCATTTTGCTCCCAGTTGAGGAACCAAACCCTCAAGAGCTGTATCTTGAGTTGCATATGGCTGCTCATGCGCTCAGTCTCACCACACTGAAGCCTCCGAGGAGGCAGCTGGGTGTGCGGGGCGGATCTGTGGAAACTGCTCCTCATTGATCTGTGCGATACATTAAGTTGTGTAAATCACGAGTAGACAGTGGATTAAAGCAAGTGTCTGCGAGGAAGCTGCCTCACCCTGCCTATGCTGGTACCACTGACCAGGATGGCACCAGACATGCTCCTGGCTTTCATTTTAGCAAAAAAAAAGAAGCCAGCTTGGCTACATGGGGCATGAGTGCATCCATGGATTCATTCAGTGAACAGCAGGTTATTAATCCTGCAGATGCAGAACTGTTTCTTGATTGTGAACATTACGGGACTGCTTGTTTAGTGAAGCAACTTGAATTTTTAGGGCAATGTGACAGAGACATCAATATAGGATAATCTAAAACTTCCATGCCATGTAACTTTCGTCACAGGGCTGTGATGCCACAGCATGTTCTGATGTTAATTGAGTATTAGGTGTTAAATTCTCACCCAGATTTAGAAGTCAGGCGCTAAGTCTGTCTGGACAAGCAGTGTAAAACAGTGTTAGGTTGAGGCAAAAATAATTGCTGGTTTTAATCATCAGCTTTAGAGCAGTAAGTCTTGGCTTAGAACAGCATTTATTAACTAAGAATTCTGCACACCTGAATCTTCGAATGTTTATTGAGCTGCTGCAGGGAGTTGTTGAGATGCTTGAAAATGTGGTGATGGGTGGGAGAGAGGGCAGAGAGGGAGCTGGTGAAGGGAGTGTTTTATGCCTCAGCTCATGCAACCCAGTTTGGGCGTTGTCATGGAGAACTGGTCCTTTTTGCTTCACCAGTGCTGGGTATAAATGTTGCAGTTCTTGGTACATTTGTTGATTCCCTCGCAGTCCTTCTGTGCTGGGACCATGCCACCAGGATTCAGGAAGCTGTAGTGGATGATTCTGCTTGGCTGACCACCAGAGATCATCTTTTGGTGCAGCTTCAATAAGGGGAAGTGTTTGGTGATTCACCTTGCTCTAGCCACTGTGTGGAGTGCTGTTGGTTGTAGTATAGAATCCATTTTCCATCACATGTCACAATGCGGTCAAGAAGCGGATCAGTTTGCTTGTGCAAAAGCAATGCAGAGCTGACTTTGTAGCAGTGGCCCCATTTGAGCTTTTTTGATTTTCCAGTTTGGTGCAAATGTTGAACAACTGTTGAATGATCAAAAGAGCCCTTCTGCAGCCTCTCAAGTTCTTTTGCATGGATCCCCTTCAATACTAGCCTGCAGCCAGGTGTTGTCTGTCACAGCAGGACACCTGCAACCTCCTCTGGTCCAAGGCTCTCATTTCCATCACAAAATGTTTGGAGCCACTGTCAAGCCATAGTGTGAGCCGTGGCCCGGTGCATTGATATTGCGGCAGTTCCCACTGCTTTATGTCCCTTTTGGAACTCGTACAACAAAAATGGTGGAATTTGCCTTTTTTCATTTTTAATTTGACAGCATAATATAAAAGAGGATGAACAGTGGAAAGAAAACCATTGGCATAAATAAAACTAATTTTGTGCATGAACACAGTTACTGTATGGACACCGTTAAATAAAAGTTTAATCCAGACAAAGCATTGTGGTTTGCAGTGGCAAAAATGGCAGTGACTTTAGTACTAACCTAATAAAATTCTCAGATCAGTGTTAATTAGTGAAGGGATCATGCCTGACACCTGCTTGCATCTAAAGATCAAATTCTTGTGGAGCATGTAGTTCTGATAACTGTTTCTAGTAAATACATTCAAGTTTGGTACTGTCTGGGCTGGTTTGATGTGACAACAAGCAGCGGTGTTTGCTGCTGGTGACAGATAGGTAGCAGAGCTTGTTCTGGGCAGCCAGCACCGATAGCAGCCAGAAACACCAAAACTGGCTGCCCTGACCTTGGCTGTCTTCGAGCCTGCTTATTCATGTGCTGATTACAGCTTGTTCCGATAGCCACAATTCCTTTATTTCTGATATGTAAAACGTGTGGCTGGCTCAATGTCAGGTGCTGGGAAGGGAGCAAATTATTGTGGCTTTTCCTTGTGACTTTGGCATGCCAGAATGGAAAAGCATGTCTGGTTCTGCACTTGCTGATGCTCATGTAGAAGAGCAGTATGTCCCAGGCATACCCCACCAGCCCCTGGAGGGTAGTGCGGAGCTCAGCTGGGACCTGTGCCCTGGGTGGGCACTGGGTGCCTTCAGTGCTGCCAAGTGGCTGGAAGAGCACTGATGTGGAGAGCTGCAGCAGCAGTGTTAATCACAGAATGACCTGACTTGGAAGGGACGCACATGGATCATTGAGTCCAACTCCTGTTCCTTCACAGGACAACCCCAACATTCACACTGTCTGGCTGAGGGCATTGTCCAAAGGTTTCTTGAATATTGTCAGGCTTGGTGCCATGACTGCTTCCCTGGGGAGTTGTTCCAGTGCCCACTACCCTCTGCGGCAAGAACCTCTTCCTAATATCGAACCAAAACCTCCCCAGCACATCTTCCTGCCATCTCCTTGAGTCCTGTCATTGGTCACTAGCAAGAAGAAATCAACATTAAGGTCAGTCCTGTGTCTCTGCTCACTGTTGCTGCTGAGCGAATGGAATGGAGCTCTTTATTTCAAACTAGGGCTGCAGGTGTTGTAGCAGTTGGCTGTTCAGGGGCCTCCGTGCTGAAAATGCTGTGCTCAGAACATCCAGCTGGATGCTGCTGACAGTCCTGTGCAGTCTCATTCCAGAGGCATCGTGACTACAGACAGCTTGCAGCATTGAAGGCAAATCACGCCGTGCTTCCTGAAATACCGGCTGAGGGGCAGGAAGGCAGTGGGGGCAAGCTGCCTTCTTCTGGTGAGGAGCTGCAGGCATTGTCCTGAGAGGAGCTTGTAGGTAAAAGTGGAATTGGCAGAGTGCAGCTCAAGCTAGTTCCACATTGTTATTTATTCAGAAGCATTGTGGCATGGACTGGAGAACTGTGGGTCAGAGGTTGAAGTCATCCCTAACAGTGGGTCAGTTAGTGGTGTACTGAGACCAGAGTGTGGTAACAGCAGTGAACCAGGCAGTACTGTGAGCAGTACTGCTGCTGCTTGGTTACCTTAAGGGAAGGCATCTCAACAAGAGTGTCGCTTCCAGTCAGTAAATGCTGATCTTGGGATCATCTGAAAGCCAGACTGAGCATCAAGGTAACCTGCTGGCTTGACAAAACTTGGCTCGAGCTGGTAGGCTGGTGCTGTAGCTCTTGGCTGTACCTGGTGGGACTCCTCTCTCACTCTGAAGTCACTGCAGACCTCAAAGTCTGCAAATACTTCTCTGCTGATGGGAACATTTAGAGCAGAATGGAGATGGATGCCAGCTCCCTCAGAAGACCTCTTAGTTCAGTTTCCCTTTTTCCTTCCAAACACGGGTCTCTTGCATCTGTCCAGAGCCTGACTGAGTTCAAGCAGCAGTTGCAACCTGAAGAGCTCCCCGAATGTGATCAGGCTGTTTGGTGCTGCAGACAGTGGTTTTGCAGAAGTGCGTGCTTCCACCCGCGTGTGGTCCAGCCAGACAGCAAGGCACAACTTGCTGTACTTGTTTCCTTCAGACTGACTCCTGTGAGCACGAGGCTTCCAGTCATGCTCTTCTGGCCACACAAGTCTGCTGGATGCTGTCAGATGACTGTGGCTTTCCCATGGCTCAGGAAGGAGGCAGCTCTGCTGCATATGCCAGCTGGCGAGGGCTGTAAGCTGCTGGGAGACTGACCACATGGAAAGGGCTCCTGCGAACTGGTGGCAGGAACTCCTCTGCCAGGCAGTGCCTGGAGCACAATGGCCCACACAGGCTGCAGGATCAGCCATCTGTGAGGCTGCAAGAGAACTTGTGTGATGGTAAAGATAAAAACCAAGTGAAGAGCAATCCTGTACTCTGTGGTGAGGCTGAGTCTTCACACTGTAGTTTGAAAGAGTTGAGATCAGGCTTAGTTTGCTCTGAAGCACAGAGGGCAAAGCCCAGAACACAGCCTGCAGCAGCCCCTTGAGGAGCTGGTAGACATCTGAGTTCTGAGCTTTACAGAACAAGAGTGAATGGCCTGTGAGCCTTGCAGGCTGTCTTTGATAACATTGCAGGCTGCCAGTGCCAGGCTTGTTGGAGCCCCCACACTGTCATAACAGGAGGAAAGGACAACAAGCGTGCTGCCCTCAATCGTACAATGGGCAACTCAAAGATTTTTGGCCTAAATCTTCCTGAAGGGCAGCCAATCTGTTTACCCCTCTGGTGATCATTGGAGGACTGGCTGGAGCCAGCCTGCTGCCAGCATGATCTGAATTGCAGAGGCTCTGGATACAGTTCCACTCATGTGGCTGTCTCTTCTGTGGAGCTGTGACTGGGCGCACCAACAGGATTTTTCCAAGGCAGCCACAGAGTATCCATTACAGTAACCCAAGGCAGAGCCATGTGGGGCATGGCTGTTTCTCTGAGAATGCCCTGGGTTCAGGTGTGGTAAAGCCAGGACTGTACTTGACTGCTTAACAGCTCTCCAGCCATTTAAGAACAGCCTGATTGAGGATGAACAGGCATTGAGGTGACTGGATGCCTGCTGTCTGGTTCAAGGGAAATCTCCCTGCTGCAGAGGGCAGACACTTCAGGATGGAGTCATTGTAAAAGGCTCCAGGTACAAGTACTCATCTAGAATGCTCTTCCAGATGTTAGTAACCCATGGAATCTTTATTGAAGGTTTGACTTGTGTTACTAGCACACTTCCTGATGCAGGGCAATTCTGCCTAGTAGTGCTCTGGAAATCTTGGGCATTGCAATGTGGAAACCTGCTTCTCCATGCTGAGATGAAGGAGGAATCACTGTTATGATGGACCAAATGCTGCTGGAGCATGTGTGGCTGGTTTTGAACCTCTGATCCTGGGCTGGGAATGTTTGAAGGTATTGCGGATGCTGAAAGTGCATCTGTGCCAGCTGTTCGCTGGCTGTGGAAGGTCCCCAGTGATGTGTTCACTCTCCATGGTGCATATTGAGTCCATGGATATGATCCAAGGGCTGAAGCAACTCCTGTACAAGGCCAGGCTGAGAGAGTCGGGGTTGTTCAGCCTGGAGAAGGCTCCAGGGAGACCTTAGAGCAGCCTCCCAGTACTGAAAGGGGCTCGAGGAAAGCTGGGGAGAGGTTCTTGATCAGGGAGTGGAGGGATAAGATGAGGGGGAACAGTTTGCAGCTGCAAGAGGGGAGATTGAGATGAGATCTTGGGGAAAAAAAATGTTTTGCCGAGAGTGGGGTAACCCTGGCCCAGGTTTCCCAGAGCAGTGGTGGCTGCCCCATCCCTGGAGGTGTTCAAGGCCAGGCTGGATGGGCTTTGAGCCCCCTGATCCAGTGGGAGAGGTGTCCCTGCCCATGGCAGGGGTTTGGAACTGGATGGGTTTGAGGTCCCTTCCAACCCAAACCATTCTGTGATTCTATCATCTGTCTGCAGAGCTTTGCAGAGGTGACACAAGGCTTTTGGAAAAACCTCTGTCTATTGAGGGAGTCATGTGAGGTGACTTGCAGCTAATGTAGCTGTGAGATTAACAAGCTGGCTGTGTGACCTTACTGAGTCCTGTAACTATAGCTACAAAAGATTGGTCCTAATTCTTGGCCCAGGGCTTGGTCTGAACCACCAGCTGCAGTGAATGTTGGAGGCAAAGCTCCACTGAAGGTCCTGGTGATGGCAAGACTACAGTCTTCAGTCCTTACCAAAGCCATCACCTACATGGGAAGTGACTCTCTGATCAATAGGTCATCTTGATGCTCCATGGCTGTACCACCTGTGCCATCACTACTGGCTGCCAGGTGGGAGGCACTGTGTCCTGGGCCCTGCTGGACTGCAATTGGCCCCCGAGGCAGTACTCAGTCAGCTCTGGCTTGTGAGCTCAAGTTGTTGCTCTTAGGAAGTATTTTGAAATCCAGTAATGTTTGAACTGGGAGCGCTTGGAGTGTGTGGTGTCAAATGATGTAAGATGACACTCTGTGTTGTGACACCACTGGCATTGGAAACAGCGCAGTTCCTGCTTACAAGCCAGAAGGGCTTTCTTCTGTGGTGAAACTTGGTGGGCAGAGTGCTGCTTCTCTGCTTTGACAACTCTGTGTGCTTTAAAGGTGGTGCTGCAACTGAACTGGTCTGTGTTGGAGGGGCTGAGGCTGTATCATCTGGAGCACATGCCTGGAGTCTTGTGGGTGACAGTGGTACAGCTCTTCTTCCTTTTCATGGTCTCTCACATTGACCTCTTCAAACCCCATTCACTGACAGGATTTTGGGAAACATGTCGTTCCCATTTATCAGTGCTATTGGAATGCATCAGATGTATTTCACAAAGCTGCCAAGAGGTTCAGGTCCCAGTGTGCAGGAGGGTTGATCCAAGTGCCTTTAGCTTGTAGCTGGATAGCAGTGCCATTAGGTGACCGTGTGGTGGGAAGTGGGTGTCTTCTGTGCCACTCAGATGTGAGGGTGCTCACAAAGGTGTGAGGAGAACATCTTGGGCCAGCAAAGAGCCGTGAGGCGAGAGCCTTGTGAGGTTGTAGAGGTGCAGCTTCAGGGGACTCCAGCATAAGATGATCAGGATGTTGATGGAGGATTGTGGGGAACAGAGGTTCCAAGTGCTGAAGCTGTAATTGTAGCACCTCTGTCTGCCAGTGGAGTGTGAGCTATCTTCTCTGCCACTGGAAATGGGCTACAGCAGACTACAGTCAAGGCAGAAGCTCTTGCCTGTTCCTTGGTATTGTAGTGTAACAGCTGGGAATTGAGGAACCTGTGCGGATGCTCCTCCCCAAAAGCTTAGGCAGGCTGGCTTTCTGTAAATGGCATTACAAAATCTGCTTCTGTAATCCATCCCTGCACTAATTGCAACAGCTTTAAGTAACTCCAGACTTGGAGGAAGTGATGACTGATCTATTTTTGAATAGTGAACTTCCCTCATGAGCCTCTGCATTTCTGGAGAGGCTTATAAAAGGTTCCAGACAGGAGAGGTGTTTTCTGTGAAGTGCTCTAGCCAGTCTGGAAGTCTCTGTAGGCTGAACCTAGATTCCATTTCCTTCCAGCCCATAGATGCTTCATCCAACAGGAGAGGCTTCAGAATCAAGCCAAGGATTTCTTTCCATCACTGGCACCATGAGCTGAGCATGTGTGCTGGCTGCCAGGCTATGCTGAACATGTGCAGGTAAAGCCTGTGCGCTCTTGGCTCAGGCTTCCTGTTGAGATGGATTCGGCTTCTGAATGGCACTGAACAGCCCTTTGCACCTGGCTTTGACAGGTGAGGTGCAGGAGCTTTGCTGGGACAGAACTCGTTGTTTGTAGCTGATGGAGGCTTTCCCTTTGGATTCAGCTACAAAAACCTGAACTCCTTTCTGATGGTGTTTGGGCTTAGTGCTGCTGTGCTGCCTTTGTTCATCTTGTGAAATTTCTCTGTGAAGCCAGGAGGATTGCTGCTTGGGTCTTGATGGCTCAAGGTGGGTCTGTGTTGAAGCACTGAGCGAGGAGCGGGAAGGCACAAATCTGAAACCCTCCAAGTACCACCCAGCAGCTCTTCTGGTCAAGGTGCAGTGGCTTGCACTCAGATGCTGCTCTAAGATGCAGCTGCACATCTTTGGGACCAAGCAGCTCTCCCTTGTAGAAACATCAGGTTTTGAGTGAAGCAAAGAATACCAGGTCTCTGAACAGTACAGAAATTGGGTTTAAAGATGAGCTTAATGCTCTGGTAGCCTTTTAGAGCAGGAAGGGAGCATTTTCATGCTGAATAGCAGTGTTATCATGGAACACCAGCCTGGTGTCTGGAAAGCCCATCCTTCCACATACCTTGCAGTGCTGCTTCAAGGACATAGTCCTGGATGGCTGCAGACCTGCATGTCATCTCTTGGGAGATAGTGCAGTCCAGACTTCAGGAGTCCTAGAGTACTCCAGAGCAACAATGGAAGGAAAGGGGTAGTTTCAAGTACTTCAGAACCAAAGAATGAGGCATTTCATAGAATCACAGGATGGCTTGGGTTGGAAGGGACCTTGAAACCCATCCAATTCCAACCCCTTGCCATGGGCAGGGACACCTCTCAGTGGATCACATGGTGTTCAAAGTCCCATCCAACCTGGCCTTCAACACTTCCAGGGATGAGGCAGCCATAGCTTCTCTGGGCAACCTGTGCTAGTATTAGCGGAGAGACGAACACATAACCACCCAGGGGAGGCTATATGTGGTGCTCTACTTTGAGGCCCTGGGAACCAGGGGTATGCACCCAAATCTGGTTCCGAAACCATTACAGCGCAACCGCATTTTATTCTCTACATGCTACATAACCTAATGTATATTCAACAGGTTACAGCTAATACATATGCATTTATACATTACTTCATTGGCTAATTATTATTACTTTGGTGCCAGCGTCTTCTGTTTTTCTTAGTTAACTCTGGTATGCAAGGTCTTATCTCAACCACGAGCCCAGTCTCTATCTCTACTGCAGGTGCAGACTTGGCTTGGATAAGTTTTGGGTACTTCACAGAGTTTTCATGAGAGAAGGAAGACTTTTCGTCTAAATAACCACTACTTCTAATAATCACTAACACACTTAAAGTAACAGGATTTAAAACCACTATAAAACACATTTAAAACCACTATATTTAAAACTATTATAATCACTTTCTACCTAAATAATATCAGACTAATAAAATCTCACATTTTCCAACACCAGGGTTTCCCCAACCTCACAGGAAAACATTTCTTCCTAAGATCTCAGCTGAGTCTCCCCTCTTTCAGCTGAAAACTGTTCCCATTGTTCTGTCCCTGCGGCCCCTCCCCAACTTTCCTGGAGTGCTGCCCACCCCCATGCCCCCCACCCCAGCTTTCCTGGAGCATGTCCCCCTGTACTGGGAGGCTGCTCTAAGATCTCCCTGGAGCCTTCCCTTCTCCAGGCTGATCAACCCCAACTTTCTCAGCCTGTCCTCATACAGGAAGTGCTCCAGCCCTCAGAACATCTCTGTGGCCTCCTCTGGATTCGCTCCAACAGCTCCATGTCCTTCGTGTGCTGAGGACTCCAGCACTGGGCACAGGGCTCTGGGTGGGGTCTCAGCAGAGCAGAGGGGCAGAATCCTCTCCCTCGCCCTGCTGGTCCCCACTGCTTTGGATGCAGCCCAGGTTGGCTTTCTGTGCTGAAGCACAAGTTGCTGGCTTATGTTGAGCTTTCATCCCCCAGCACCCAAGTCCTCAGAGCTGCTCCCAGTCCATTTTCCACCCAGCATGGAATTGTGCTTGACGTTGCCCCAACCCAGGTGGAGGACCTTGCTGAACTGAGGCTCGCACAACCCCACCTCTCCAGTCTGTCCAGGTCCCTTTGGGATTTGTGGAAGCTTTTGAGAGACTAGTACAAACGTTTCAATGCAGAAATTGGTTTTTGGGATGTTGCTTTTGGACTCCTCTGGGAGGTGTCAGTCAGAGGTGTTGAGCCCATGTTCTCCTCTGTGGCTCAGTGGAGTTGAGCCTTGCTTGGGGGGCTCAGGGGGCACTGGCTAAAGTGATGAGTTAGGAATTGGACCCTGGGTTTTGATTCCTAAAAGGAGAACGAATGTGTGCTGGGAAGCGTACTCTACAGCGAAGCTTTCTTAGAGCATTCTGTTATCAGAATGTTTGAAGAGCACCTTTTGATTGACTCAGCTTTGGTCAGGGACTCTGGATAGGTCACTCCCTTATTTTGTAGGGCAGAGTTGTCAAACTCACAGCCTGCAGGCTGTATCTGGCCCTCCACTTTGTTTTATCCAGCACAGCACCTTGTTTCTCCCCAGCAGCAGCGCTGAGCTCCCTGTCCCTGTGCTCCTGCCAGTGCTGGGCATATGTGCAGCGCATGATGCACATTACGCTGCAGGGGCAGGAGAACAGCAGGAGCTGTGTGTTTGACACCTCTGCTGTAGAGGAATGTTCCCAGCTGACAAACCAAGCAGTTTAAGGACTGTTAGCTCTGTGCAGTTCTTCCCTGTGCTGACTCGGCTCTAACACTACAGCCTAGTGAAGGAGATGGTGTTTGGGAATGTCTGATGCATTTTTTCTCTTCCAGCCTTGGGAGCTGCCTATGGAACAGCAAAGAGCGGCACAGGGATTGCAGCCATGTCTGTCATGAGGCCTGAACTCATCATGAAGTCCATCATCCCTGTGGTCATGGCGGGGATTATTGCAATCTATGGCCTCGTAGTGGCTGTCCTCATTGCCAACGCCCTCTCACCTTCTATCACGCTATTCAAGTAAGTTGTTGCCTCTGCCTGTTCCGTTTGTCCCGTTGCTGAGTGGATGGGTTGTGCCCTGGGATGTGCTGTCAGTGCCAGATGTTCCAGACCTGGCTGTGGCAGTACAGATGGATTTAGCTGCCCTGCCTGCCCCTGGGCCTCAGCGGTGCTGCCTAATCACTTGCTGTGCAAGCTGATGGTTCAGGCATCCAGTGCTGGGGAAAGTGCCGTTTATAGCTTGGAAGAAACTGTGTGCAGGCAGCATGGGGAGAGGAGGCTAAGCTTGGCTAATGGTGCCACATTCAATGCCTGGAATACACAGGTCTTTCTAAGACTAAGTAGTTCTCCTGTTGCCTGGGAGATGCAGGTGAATAATTAATATTGTTTCCTGCTTTATGTGCTGTTAAAAACTCCTCAAGCCAAACATCGGGCCTCTCCACCTGCTACAGTCTGAAACTTAATCTGCTCTTGGCTTTGAGAATAGCTGGAGCTGGTTGAGACCTCTTGGAATAGAACAATGCTGGGGTCTAACAGCAGGTGTCTGTGTCCCTGTGTGAGCTACAGCCAGTGGGCAGGGTGGTGGGCCTAACACACCATGATCTAAAACAGCAGATACAAATGCCCCTTTGCAGTTACCAGGTCCCAGATGCGGATAGGAAAGGCCCCACAGGTGCCCCTGCCTGGAAAACCAGACCCTTCCTGTGCAGCTCTTGCAGTGCAAGGGACCTAAGGATCACCTGGATGTGCTGGGGCTGATTAATGAGGTTGTTAAAGGTGGGAGACAAAGTCAGCTGTTACAGGGACAGCACTGTGGGTGGGTGTTACTGCAGGTGCTGGCCCATGTGGCTGCAGTGAGCGCAGCTGTGGCTGCAAGCCAGGCCTGCACTGCTGGAAGAGCCTATGGACAAACTGGGTGGCCTTGTGAATGTGCAGGCCCAGCAGCTGAGCTTTGTGTATGGGCCAGGCCTGAATGTCAGCTAAAGATCTTGTGTAGCTGCTGGTTTCTTTAAGAATTAGAGCTAGGAGCCTCAGGAACTGTCAGCCTTGTGAGAGGCGCTGCTTCAAGAGCAGAGGAGCTCTTCCTGCAGGAGAGAGGCTTCCTTGAAATGTTAATTTGTGTTTCCCTTGGGGACTGCGAAAAAGAGCCTGAAGCAGAGGGGCTGAGTGTCCCTTTGCCACTGAAACTCTCCATCTCTGTCCTACAGGAGCTTCCTGCAGCTGGGTGCTGGCTTGAGCGTGGGCCTCAGCGGTCTGGCCGCTGGCTTTGCCATTGGCATTGTGGGCGATGCTGGTGTTCGGGGAACGGCGCAGCAGCCCAGGTTATTTGTGGGCATGATCCTGATCTTGATCTTCGCTGAAGTCTTGGGTCTCTATGGCCTCATCGTTGCCCTTATCCTCTCCACAAAGTAAACCTTGCGGTATGATGTAAAGAGATGCAACAAATCCACCTTTAAAAACAAGCTCCAGAATGACAATGGTCTCCAATGTGTACAGTTGTCCCAATTTGGTAGTTGATCTCTTGTAAATGCGCAATGTATGTTAGTGACTTGTTTGTCCTGTGTGTACTTCAATATTCAATTGGATGGGCTGCTCCAAGCCGGCTGCCTGGCTTGGGGCAGCCTATGTGCAATTTTCCACCCATTGCTGTTAGTACTTTATGTATAAATATGAACTAGAAATGTAATTTTTTCTCTTCACTGGATGTTTATTTATAAAAGACTTGACATGTTCATACATCTATGGAGCAAGGATTTTCAATTTCCCATGCTATATATATTAATCTTATATAGGTAGATTACACTGTGGGGTCAATTGTAAGTGCAGAGAATTCCTTGGATGTAACTTTGATTCTCAAGATTGCTGTAGTGTCCTGGTATTGGAGTATGAGAATTGTGTGTTTTATTACAGCAATTGTCCGAAACACTCCTGTGTTTCAGTAGTAATTGCGTATGCTCCGGCATAAGAGTCGTGCACCCAGTGTTGGGTTACAAACTTCTACCATGTTTCCAAATAAAACTTCCTCACTACATTGCTGTAATGAGTCTTCTGCCTCTGATTTTGTGCTTCTGACACCTCTATGGGAAGAGGAGCAATTCCTTCAGGGGGAGGCAGGTTCCTGAAAACACCAAGTGCTGTGCAGGAGTGGTGCAGTCATCACTGCCATCCTGAGCCAGCAGAATTTGCAGTGTAAAGGAAGGTGAGGCTGTGGCAGTGCTGTGCTTGCCCTGGCCAGGCAGTGCATCTTTGCTGTGTAATGAATGGGCTGTCAGCAGGGACTGAGCAGACAATGGCTGGGAGCAGGAGTGCTGGCTTCAGCAGGACAAGGAGCAGGAGCTGCTGAAGAGCCTTCAGGCAGCTCATCCTTATGAGGGCTCTGCAGAAACTCAGCTGGTTGGAAAGCTGTGCTGTTAGCAGCGATTGCCTCTGAATCTGTCTGTTACCTGGATAGTAATTCCCATCAACAACATAGGCTCATTCCAGAACTTGTATTTTTAACTTGCAAAGTGGGAGCATTGGCTGCGGCAGTAGCACATCAGCTCCAGCGACTGCAGGAACCTCCGTACAGAGGTGTTGTTGATGTTGCAGAGCAATGCTCATAGAGGAAATACATGTTGGACCCTTGTGAATATGGAGCTTGTTCGAAAGTGCCTTTGGAAGTGCAGTTGTGTAGTGCAGAGAGCAGTGTAAGCTTTACCCCAGAATCAAGGAGGCTGGAAAAGACCTTTAAGACTGAGTCCAACCCTTAACCTCACACTGCTAACTCCACTACTAAACTGTGTCCCTAAGTACCATATAAATTCTTCCACCAGTACTTGACAATCCTTTCCATGAGGGAATGTTTCTTAATATCAAATCTAAACCTCTCCTGGCACAACGAGGCCATTTTTCTCATCCTGTCACTGGTTGCTTGGGAGAGGAGCCTAGCACTGACCTTGCCTGTTTTCTGGGACTTGCAGAGTGTGATGAGGTCTCCACTCAGCCTCCTCTTCTCCAGGTTAAACAGCCCCAGGTTCATTAGCTCCCCATAAGCCCTGTGTTCCAGGCTATTCCCCAGCCTTGTTCCCCTTCTCTGGACACCTTGTTCAAGCCAGAATGTTAATGTTGCACAGATTGCTGGTTCCAGGAGTGCCCTTGTACTCAAACTAAGCTGAGGACTCTGGAGCAATCTGCTGAAACCTCTTCTGCCAGCCTGGTTGGGAGCAGAAGTGTGGTGCGTGTGTATGTAGTTCACCCCTGTGCCTTTCATACCTTGTGCCACCAAACAGCTCTGTGTAAGCACCATGAAGAGCCATAGCCAGAGTGCAAGGAGCTCGCTTAGGTTGTGGCTGGAGCTCCTAACCTAGCAGGAGCCTTCACCAGCCCTAGCCTGGTGGTACAGTGGTCTCCAAACAGGACAGGTCAGGAGACAGCTGTGAGCCAGTCATTACTGTGGTATGGATTCTCACAGGTTTTTGTGAAGGTGTAGTTTTAACAACTGTTGATCATCAATAATTATTAACAAATTGATTGGTTTATTGTTTGCTGAAAAGCTGATCCAGGCACTCATTTCCTCAGCTGCTGGGGTCGGGCTAGGCTCTACTGGTGGGGTGTTTCAGAAGGGCTCTTCTTCTGGCAGTCTGCGCAGCAGCTGTCAGGCTGTGTGGATGTGAGGAAGCAATGTAAGGAAAATGCTGGCTGGCTGCTGGAGTAAGGGAAAAATTCCTCATCAGAGTTGTGCTCATCATTTGTTCTTCAGCAAAAGTAGGAGCTTCTAAACTTCTGAATTAGCCTTTGCCCAAGAGTCATAAACATTTGCTGAAATGACAGCAGAAGTCTCTCAGGATTGCAGTGGGAGCCTTCCCAAGGCTCTGCTGCAGCCTGACAGACCTTTTCAGCTGGGAGGGGGTGGATCACGAATCCAGGCTGTCAGAAAGCATGGCACGTCCATCGTGGTGAGAGGAGTTGCATTGTGCTCCTGTAGCAGGACTGAAAAAGTCCTGGCTGGGGCTGCAAATATCTTTAATGTCTGCTTTTACCCTTTTTTGAGGGGAACCTGCTGCCAGCCACCTTTTTTTTGCAAGTTTACAAGAATATTGGCAAATTGTATTTAAGAGTGCAATGTGCAATGTAATGATGGTGGCAGCTTTCATCTCCAAGAGAAACAAGCAAGGGGAGGACACTGGTCTATAGAACTCCTTCAGATCCCACTGTGGCTTGGGTTGCCTTGCAGAAGGCCATTCCTGAACTCTACTGGTGATGGATGCTTACAGGCAAAATCCTATGGATGGCATTCAGCTCCTAGCTTGGAATATCAGGCTGTTCTCGTTCATATATAATAAACCCATGAAGTCACAAGGACAGAGCAGAAAACAAAAGCTGGGGTTAGCGCACATAGGTGGAGGAATGCGTTGTGCTGAGTACCTGGAATTGCACCAGGAGTGACATTGACAGTCTGAGCACGTTTCCTTGGCCAAGCAGTTCCTGGCAGTGATGCTCGAGATCCCTTGATGACTCCCAGGTGAAATCCTGCGTGCCAGTTCCTTCAGCGGTGCTGTTGCATCAGCAAATCTCTCAAACTGGTTGAAGGCATTAAGACAATCACGGACCTTTTGGTCCCTTTCCTTTGTCCACGGACAGCAGCGCATTGGGAGCGAGCACAGTCCCATCTGGCAGGGATCGACTTTGGTTTAGAAGAGGGGCTGAGGCAGCCTCAGAGCATGAAATGGCTGGGCAGTGCTGGTGAGAGGCGGTGGCTGTGCTGGCGCATCGCATCGCACGCTCCGTACCGCGGCACATCGCGCTCCGAGCACACTGCAAGGGTGAGTCAGCCCTGCGGAGGGGGAGCGCGGGTGGCTCTGCGGCAGCGCAGCGTCGCCGTCCCTCAGCTGTGGGCGGGAGAAAGGGAAGGGATGCCTGCACAGATGGTGCCTCGCAGCTCTGGCCGCCCTCTCTCTTTCGGGGCTCTCATACTGGCTTTTTCCTCAAAGGCTGCAGGGCTTTTATGTTCTTTTTTTTCACTGCTCTGTCAGAGAAACATTTCTAAGCAGTAGGATTTTATCTGTGATTGCCCAGGGACTCTGTGCTTGGGGGACCTGGTTTGCATAGAGGTGCAGTAACCTGGATAAATAAATAAGCTTTGGGGAAATAAAAACCTTATTAAGAGAAACTGATCCCAGAACTTAAAAGTGCAGGGTAACAGCGGGTGTAATGGAAGCAGTTCTCTCAGCAAACCTTATTTCCCTCGCAGTCTGACCACGGGGGCGTGGATTTTATGGCTTTTTGCTGTTTCCGTCTAGCCTTACTACACAAACCGTTGCTGTTCTCAGGTGGGAATCACCTCTGTCTGACGTGCAGGGCTTGCCACCTCTGCTCTTAGCGTGTCTCTGCTCTGTAACCATTAACTGTATTTTTCTCTTGATGCAATTAAATGAACCCGGAGTCACTTTGTCCGCTGCCACTTACCCTGGAGTGGGAATTTTCTGTTTCAGGGTCAAAGCATTGTGTCCTGAAAATCTTCTCTGCTTTTGTTCCTGTTCTCTCTAATGAATGCTGCTCCTTTTCTCTGCAAGCCACACTGTGTTTGCTTCCTGAGACAGTCACAGCTTCTCACCTCACTGAGTTTCTGTCCAGCCAGTTCCTGTGCCCCAGCCCCAGGGCACACAGGAGAAGCCCTGCCCCAGCTGTACAGGCCACAGGGCCAAAGCTCCACGTGGGGCCACCCTGCAGGTTCCGGAGTCCATCTGCATACCATCAGCCTGTGGGTGACCTCAAGCATCTGAGTGCAATAACGACCACCCACACCCAGAAGCTTTGTCTACCTAAGGCATATCCTAGCAAATCACTGATGTTCCCAAGATGGGCAATATGTTCCCAGCTCATCGATGCCAGCAGCCTTCCTGGCTCTTGGGTGCAAAAGCACAATTTCTTAGACCTCTTTGTGAATGCATATGAACAATCAGAAGCCAAGGCTGTGTTTCCACACACTCTTCATTTGGCAGCAGCACCTACCTGAGCCGTAACTCAGGACACCCGGCCCTTCCTTCACTGGTATAATACACGCTCCCCTGTTTCTCCCAAGCACGCTTGTTCAGCTTCTCATGCTGCCAGGCAGTGAATCTAATTTGGGGATTGAGCCAGGTTAAAAATAACTCAACCTGAAGAAAAACAAAAAACATTTGCTAAAGAAAATGCAAGTGAAACTGCAGCATGTCTTTCCCTCAGCGGATCCCTGGAGCAGGAGGGAGAGAGAACAGGCGATTGTTGGAGCAGGAGCTGCAACTGCTGGTGAGGCAAGGCAGGGTTAATTGAATACTGAGAAATAAAAGGAGAACATCCAAAGGGGTCAGACTTACGCAGGACAAATACGTGACATAAATCTGGGCTGGGTGACACACCTACAACATCAATGAGCTGAATTTCTATAGATCTTTCATCTCTGCACAGGCTGTTCTGTTCTTCCCAGTAGTGCAGAAGGAGATCTGGGACATTCTCCATCGTTCCGATTCAGTGGTTCACTCTGGGGCTCTCAGCCTGTAGGAAGGCTGGATCTCTTTGTGGCTGGAAGGTGGGTGACATGGAGTCAGCACAGTGGGCCCTGGCAGGACCTGTCGCAGGTCATGTTACTGTCTGCTATGTTTGTGTTTGCCTGGGTGTCTCCTCCCTTGCCAAGAGACGTTCCTGTCACCTGCCTGTCAGCGTCTGCGTTCCTATGGAGGTGCCCTGTTTTGGCCACAGGCGAGCTGACGTCTGGGTGCAGGGTGGCAGCGTGTAGAGCTCTGCCCTCCCAGCAGAGTCCTCTGCTCAAAGCCACGGGCCCAAGATCTGCTGTTAGGCGTCATTTCCCAGTCTCCTGGTTTGGAGTCTCCTCAACTTCGCCTGTATGAAACCACAAAGCGTTCCCACCAGTGTGCTGCCAGGTGTCCTGTCCATGGATAATTTCAGCCATGATGAGGAAAACCCACCTGAAGCCATTCTTAGCCTCAAATTCCCAGAATGGAGCTGCACAGATTTCCTGGCCTCAGCTGGCCTCATTCCCAGCCCTCCATTTCAGGGGTCTTCACTGGCATTCTGCTGCCAGTAAGAGGCAGCTTGTGCTGCAGACAAGCTCTGACAGCACGGAACGAGAAGTACAGCATAAAACCTCATTAAAACTCAGTTCCTGGCCAGACAGGGATGTTGTGCTCATGCACAATTACATTCGCCGTCATTTATCTTTTCTCAGAGTGATTCATCGCGGAGCTCCCATCAGCACCCAGCCCAGACACAGCCCTTGGTGAGACACAGGACTGTGCTGCTGTGGGACACCAGGCGGGATGAGTACAGTACGCGAGCGGGAGCACTGGGTGGGCCCACACACAGCATCCCTATGGAGCAGAGAGGGCAGAGGGAAGTGGAGGCATCTGCCAGCAGAAGTTTATGAGTAAATGCTTAGACTATTGGCAATGCTGGCTTTAGTCCATCCAGATTTCCAAGCAGGTATAAACTGCAGGAGGGGAGATTAAGATGAGATCTTAGGAAGAAATGTTTTCCTGTGAGGGCAGGGAGGCCCAGCCCAGGTTGCCAAGAGAAGTGGTGGCTGCCCCATCCCTGGAGGTGTTCAAGGCCAGGCTGGATGGGGCTGTGAGCACCCTGATCCCCTGGGAGGTGTCCCTGGTCATGGCAGGGGGTTGGAACTGGATGGGCTTTGAGGTCCCTTCCAGCCCAAACCATTCCATGATTCTGATTCTACACACGTTTCAACATTTGTCTGCCAGCTCCCAGGGGCAAGGATCCACTGCTCCTTGGTGCCCAGCACACCCTAGTCAGCAGTAAATAACCACTGGTCAGAGGAAGTGAGGCCTGCAGTTGCATCCTCGCACAGCAGATGCAGCCCAGCAGTGCTCACAGCGCTGTGTGCTGTCCTCTGGGTGTGTGCTGTGCCACGGCGAGCAGAGCAGTTCCTCCAGTGGCCGCTCAAGGTCACTTACTCACAAATCGACAGACTGACAAGCTGTTAGGAACCAATAATTTATCTTCTCTGACATCTCAGGCCTTTCAACTTTGCTTGATAAAGAGTAACACAGCATTTAGTGGGTGATGTTTCCTCCGCAAAGGTGCTCGCCCGTCTGTGTGTGGCATGGGCCCCTCCAGCGGTGACAGTGCTGCGTCCCGGCTCGCCGACAGCTGCAGGGTCCCGGGGGGCAGGTGCCGGGGGCTGTCCTGGCGCTGGCTGGGGCTTCTGAGGGATTCCTCCGGAGCTCCCGCTTGGAGTCAGGGAACCAGCCGGTTGGACCATCGAGTCCAACCCTCCCTGTCAACTACACAACCATCCCTGAAAAACCCCTCTGCCCGGCTTTTACAGCCCTCCAGTGGCACGGGGCAAACGCACTGCGCCCCAGACATTTCTCATCGGGAAGTGCGTGCGGCCGGGCCAGAGGGTCCCGGGGCGGCTGGCTGCGGGCACCGGCCCCTCCTCACCCACCTCATTCTCCCCAGCGCTGCGGGGCGCCGGCTATGGGGGCAGGGGGCACACCGGCTGGGGTGGGGGGAGCGGGAAAGAACCGCAGCAAGGCCCCTCCCCCGCCGCTTCCCCCGCCCCCTCCGCCCTTCACAGCAAAGCCGTGGCGCCCGGGCCGCGCCCTCCCCGTGATGGCGGCGCGGGAGGGCCGGTCACGTGGGGCGGGGAGGGCCGGTCACGTGGGGCGGGCAGGGCCGGTCACGTGGGGCGGGTGGGGAATCCCGGCGCCTCAGCCGAGCGGGGTCACGTGAGCGGCCCCCGCGTCGCAGCGGGGCGACCCCGGCCCTCCCCGCCGGGCCGAGGCGGGGGAGGCCGCGCCGGGCCCGCAGCGCCGCCGCAGCCCGGGCAGGGGCGCGGCCCGGCCCGGCCCGCCCGCCGCCCGCCCCGGGGCGGAGCTCCGTTCCCCCCTGCCCCGCGCCGCCGCCTCCGGCACCGAACTCGTTTCCCGCGGGTCCCCCCGGTGCCGCCGCCCCGCGATGCCGTCCAACAGATCCGTGTCGGACGCGCCCATCGTGAAGTTCACCAACTGCCGCATCCTGAGGGGGCACCGGCTGCAGCGGTGAGTGGGGATGCGGGGGGTGCTGGGGGCTGTCAGGGGCAGGGGTGCCGGGGAGTAATGGGGGTACTGGGGGTGCCAATGGGTGCTGGGGCTGCCGGGGAGCCGGGGGTGCTGGGGGTACCGGGAGTGCCAGGGGTGCCGGGGCTCACAACCAGGCTGCGGCACTGCCCGGGCTCCTGGAGCACCCTGGGGCTTGTCCCCAGGTCCCCAGGCCATCAGCCGTCAGCTCTCGCCCCCCGTGCTCCCCCCGCCCCTTGTCCACAAGTGTCACAGGGTCCCTCTTCTCCCCTCGTGACCATTGCCAGCGTTTGAGGGGCAGCCCATGGAAGCCCTGCTCTGCTGAGGCTGGTGAAGCTGGAGGCCGGGCAGAGCGAGGGCTGCCCGCTGCTGGGCTGCTGGAGGCGCAGCTTTGCCCCTGCAGACATCGGAGGGCGTGTGGCAGAGGGTGCTGGTGGGATGTGCTCTACCTGGGCCACCCCTGTAGCTGGGGCCATGGCTCCCGTGTGCTCCACCGTGGATGGCGTGTGTGACTGTCCCTTCAGGGAGGACCTGTGGGTGCGGGAGGGGAAGATCCTGAACCCGGAGAAACTCTTCTTCGACGAGAAGGCCTCTGCCGACATTCAGCTGGACTGTAAGGACAGCATCATCGCCCCGGGCTTCATCGACGTCCAGATCAACGGTACGGTGATGCCGTGTGCGATCGCAAGGGGTGGGGAGGTCGGGTTTGTCCATCCTGGGCATTCAAACCCTGCTGCAAGAGTACTGCCTGTCACCAAGCACATTCCCCCTGCTCTGGAGAGATGCCAGTCACCAAACTAACAATGAAGAACAATTCTGCCCATGGTTGCTGCTGCCCTGTAACCGAACACTTTGGCTGGGTGGGGTTTCAGCCCAGCTTTCCGCTTGACCTCATGTTTATCAGCATTTTGTCCTGCCCCTGCCCCTGGCAGGATGCTGTCCCTATGCTTTCTGGGATGCTGGGAGGACAGAGCAGCACTTTTCAAGGGAACAGACCCTATCTGCAGTCCCTCTTCCCTGGGGGTCAAGAAGGGCTTGTTGGAAGGCAGACCCTCAGACCCTCTCTTTAAAGAGGAATCCTCAGATTTTGCCGTGCAACAAAACAAAAAGTTGGTGCTTGCAGAAGGCTGGAATGCTGTGGGGAAAAGCACTCCAGGAGAATGGCATTGGTTGGGTTTGTACTTGAGGAGCCTTGTGGGTGTAGGATGGGGGAAGCACTGGTCGAGCTCCCTCCTCTGGTCAGTGCTGTACAGATGGAGTGGCTCGCTAGAATCACCCAGAATGTTTCTTCGGTGGTTTTGGGTGGGAAAAAGTCCACTGTGGAAGCTGCATCTTCATCTCTGTTTTGTTCATGGTGCAGGAGGCTTTGGGGTGGACTTCTCCCTGGCTACAGATGACTTCAAATCAGGCATTGACCTGGTCAGTCAAAAAATCCTCTCCCATGGAGTGACCTCCTTCTGTCCCACCCTGGTGACCTCTCCTCCATCTGTGTACCACCAGGTAAGTGACCTTCTCCCCAGGGTGAGAAAGGGCTGAGTCTGGTTCCAAGAGGTGAGGGAGCCAAGGCTGGCTCTGCAGACTGGGAGAGCTGCCTTGATGGAAATCTGTAGGCATGAGGAGCTGAACTCTACACCTGGGTTTCTTGCCCTTAACCTTTAGACTGCTGAGGCAGTGATGTCTCCCAGGCCAGCTTTGCACAGTGGGGTTTGCAGTAGGCTTTTTCTTTACCAGCTGTGTTTGGCTGGTGGGCCCAAGTTGTCCAGCTACAGAGCTCTCTGGGAAGCCAAGGCCAGGTTTGTTTTGACAGGCGGGGGTGCTGTGGAGGGGCTGCTGTGTCTGACAAACCCCTTTCTCCAGGTTCTCCCTCAGATCTCTGTAAGGAATGGTGGAGCCCATGGAGCAGGTATCCTGGGTAAGTGGTTTTGTCCCTTGCTGTCCTCTCTGGCGCTGCTCTGGGAGGCCAATTATCTTTTTCCTTGTTCTGGGGAAAGAAGCTACTTTAGGGGCAGCACAAATGGGGCTGGAGCGCTCTCAATGGGAGGGCTGTGTAGGTGGGCACTGACTCACTTTCTCCCTCAGCCTGTCCCTGGCCTTTGCTGTGGCCTCTGCCATCGTACAGCAGCGCTCCCACCCCTTTGGGCCCCACAGATAATGTCAGTGGGGTGGCTTGGCTTGGTCGGTTGCCAGTGCTGCATCTTTTACCATGCTGACCTCAGAGTTCCTTGAACCACACATTTAGCTGCAGGGGAATGACAAGAGCTTGACTGGAACAGGGCAGACACAGCAGGTTCCCTGATGGGGAGAGGAAGGGTCATGGCTTTGTGTTCCTGTTTGGGCAGGGGCCCATCTGGAAGGACCATTCATCAGCAAGGAGAAGAAAGGCGCACACCCAGAGCACTGCCTTCGCACCTTCGAGGCAGGTGCCTTCCAGGACCTGCTTGCCACCTATGGGTCCCTGGACTGTGTCCGGATCGTCACCCTCGCCCCAGAGATGAAGAGGAGCAGTGAGGTGATCCGGGAACTCACCAAGCGGGGCATCTGTGTCTCACTCGGTAAGGGCTGTGGGGGAGGAGGCTGGGGGAGGCTCCATCTCCCAGTTCCACATGGCCAGGCCACCCCTCACCTGGGGCCGTAACACCTAACGGCTTTAAACTGGAAAGGAGAAGACTTAGATTAGATATTAGGAAGAAGTTCTTCACGATGAGGGTAATGAGACATTGGCCCAGGTTGCTCAGGGAAGTCATGCCTGCCCCATCCCTGGAGGTGTTCAAGGCCAGGCTGGATGGGACTTGGAGCCCCCTGATCCAGTGGGAGGTGTCCCTGCCCATGGCAGGGGGTTGCAACAAGATGGGTTTGAGGTCTCTTTTCAGCCCAAACCATTCTGAGATTCTGTGATCTCTAAGGGTGCCTCAGTGTGACTGAATGGGGTGGGATATCCTTTTTGCCTGGCCTATGTGGAGGTGATAGACCTTTCACAAACGGGGACCTCACTTGATGCTGCAAATCTGTTGCCCTTCGCACAGTGAGGGCTGGATTGCAAATGGACTGAGGAGCCCCTGCGTTTAACACAAGGGAGCATTTGTGGCTGACCTGGGATGACGGCTGACCTTCCCTGTTCAGACACAGGGAAAAGCAGCAGTCAGATTTGAGTACAGATGTAATTGAGGGCTGACAACGTGGAAAGGTTCAAACTCTGAAGTTCAACTGCTTTAGGCCTTGGTTGACAGGTGAAATAATTTTCCAAAGGTTACTACTGGTGAGTTCTGATAAACCTGTTTTTCAACAGGAAGGGCTATAGGAGACCTCTCCCTCCACTGCCCTCCAACCACTGACTTAAAGCTGGCTCCATTTTTCTTGTCCTTTCCAACCTTGTGATACTGTGAAACTGTGAAAACTCTTCTTTACCACAGATCCTTAAAGAAATCTCTTTATTTTTAAAAAAGGGGGGGAGGGGAATTATTGAAGGTCAAATTGAACTGTAAGTGAGAAGGGCATTCATACAGCAGAGCATCTCTTATCTGACAGCCACAGAGAGGGAAGAACCGCAAAAAGGTAGAATTTGCCCGCAGAGCATTAGAGCTGTATTCCTGTTGGGGAAAACAGAATTTTTCTTCTGGGTAGTTTTATCCTCATATCCTTTCTTGGCCAAATCCCCACTGTCTGTGCTCCCTTGACCGCTCTCTATAAAGCCTTTAAACATCTGAGGACAGCAGAACAGTGTGTCCTTGGACCTCTAGCCCAGCCGAAGGCAACTGTCTGGGACCAAGGCAGCATTTGTACTGGTTGTGATATGAACAATTAAGGTGCCCAGGTGGAACACCCACTGCTCAAGTCCCTGCGGTCACAGCCAGGGACCTGGGTCTCAGACCTGAGCCCATGGGCATCAGAGTAGAGTCCTCGTGGTGGAGCATCTTCACTCCTGTAGGGAAATAAATGGAGAGATGGGCAGAGGAATGAAGCATTGGTTTGTCCCCAGGTCACTCGGTGGCAAACCTCTCCCAGGCCGAAGAAGCTGTGCAGCACGGCGCGACCTTCATCACTCACCTCTTCAACGCCATGCTGCCGGTGAGTAGCCGAGAGCCCCCGCCCTGCGCTGCTGTCTCTTTCCATGCTTTCTCTCCTGCTCCCTGCAGCTGCAAGTTCTCCCCAGCTTGTTTCATAACAGGCCTCGCAGCAAGGTTTCAGCACGGAACCTCTGGCTGCCACGTTTCTGCTGCCTGACCTAAACACAAGTCAAGGCTGTAGCAGATGCTTGACATTCGAGGGAATGCACACATTTGTCTCGTAAAGGATGGATCAGCCGCGAGAGGAGGGGGCAGCTGCATCCCCTAACGGGAAGGCTCTCAGCCCACAAGTCCTGGTGACGTTCCATAGCTTGTCCTCTCTCCCCTTGAGCAGTTCCACCATCGCGACCCTGGGATCGTGGGGCTGCTGACAAGTGACAAGATTCCTGCTGGGCGGAGAGTTTTCTACGGCATGATCTCTGATGGCATCCACACCAACCCTGCTGCCCTACGAATCGCCCACCGAGCCCACCCTGAAGGTGAGCCATGCCAGGCCCACATGGTGCCATCAGCCAGCCCAAACACTGTGCCACCTCCCACGAAACACTCATGCGAGTGCTGGGCCCTGCTGCCCTCGCCACAACCACAGGTGCCGATCCACCAGCCTGGCCTTTGGTTGGAGATGCCTTAGGGATGCTTTGGCCCCTCTGTGGGAGGACCAGCACGGCACAGTGCTCGGAGCTGTGGCAAAGTCAGCTGCAAAGCTAATGCAGCCTCTCTCCTTCGGTACCTCAGGCCTTGTGCTGGTGACGGATGCGATCGCTGGTATGGGGCTGGCACCAGGTCGGCACACACTGGGTCAGCAGGTGGTGGAGATCGATGGGCTGAACACCTACATTGCAGGTAAGTGCTGTCCTGCGAAAGAGCGGGGTCAGCAACTGCTGCTCCTCTGCTCCTGGAGAGCCCTTGCAGGGCTCACTGGCTCTGCCCCCTGCATGGGTTTTGGTGCTTGGCCGGTTGATAGCTCTGCAGTGACTCGGCCCTGGGAGAATGAGGCACCTCATAAAGAGGGAGATTGCCCTAGCTCAGTGGAGGGAGGAGGAATCTGTCAGTTTTTAGCTGGTCACAACATGTTTGAACACCTTGCTGCCCAGTGACACAGATGCCAGAGGTTCCAGTGCGGTCAGAAAAGACAAATCCCACAGATATCTGGTGTCCTTTGTCTTTACTGTATCACCACCCCCTCTTGCAATTGGATTTCCCTAAGCTGCAAGCAGTTGGAGACTAAGAAGGTATTTCAGAGAAGAATCATTCTTTTCTCAGTTCCCTTCCTCTGTCTCTGGCAGCAAGTGCCTGCATTGTGAGCTAGAGTTTAACCCCATCCAGCTGGTCTTGTGGTGGAGCTGCAGGGTGACATCCCAAAACCTCTCCCTATGCTGTGCATACAGGCTCTCTCCCACCTTGCTCCATCACTTGGCATCCATGGCTGCGGTCCCTTCGACTCACTCCTCATGTGGCCTCTTTTGGCCACATGATGCTTCCCCACCACTGCACTTCTCCTTGCTCTGAGCTGTGGGACCTGCTCAGTGCCATCCTGTTCCCTTCCCAGGCACAAAGACCCTGAGCGGCAGCGTGGCGACCATGGATACGTGTGTGCGACACTTCCAAGAAGCCACAGGTCAGTGAGCCTTGTCCACAACATTGACTGGAGAAGAGGTCTCGCTCTTGGCAGAAGTGACTGCTCCACCAGGGCATGTTCCCTCTTGCCTCAAACAATGAGAAGGGCTGGGATCAGTGGCTCTGGCCTCAGACCAGCACCTTTTTGAGGGGAGGTTTCATTTTAACCCATAGCACTAATCAGGGTGAGCTCTCCTGCTCCTTTCTCACAAAGGCGAACAATTTTCCCCTCCCTCGACCCGAGGCGTTCAGTTCTCTTCCTGCTGTCCTGCCTAGGGATGTTTCCCTTCCCCAGCTCCATATGGCTGTGGTGAGGCTGTTCCAGCTCGGGTCCCTGCCAGATGCCTTAGCCAGGGGCGTTGGGGCTGCTCTGGCAGCAGGCTCTTTGCTACCTTAATGCCTCTCCCTTCTCTGTCCAAGGGTGCTCGGTAGAGACTGCGTTGGAGGCAGCGTCTCTGCATCCCGCCCAGCTCCTGGGAATTGAACACAAAAAGGGAACACTAAATTATGACTCCGATGCAGGTACTGGTATGGGGCCCGCGGTGTGAGGGCTCCCGGGTGCTGGAGCAAAGAAGGGGCGAATGCGTCTTCATCCGCTGCTTCAGTGGGAGGTGCAGGGAGACTTGCTTTGCCTGAGATTTGCTCTGGGCTTTTCCTCTGGGTTTTTGCTGCAATGGTTTTTCCCTTGGATGCTGGTGATGTTTCATGAACCTTTTGGAGAGACCCCGCATCTCGGCCAGGCATGGAGCAGAGCTGCCATAGCAAGGATGGCTCCACACTGCTCTCCTGCTGCCGCGTCTGGGTGGGGAGAAGCTGTTTCCCAGGGAGCCCAGCTCCTCCCAGCCAGCTTCAGCCCCTCTGTTTCTCTGATAGCTGCTTCCTTTCTCTCTTGTCCAATGCAGATTTCCTGATGCTGAATGATGATCTGTATGTGCAAGCCACGTACATCGCAGGCGAGGAAGTCTGGAGACAGGATGCATTCAGCATGTGACACTGGGCTGTCCTGATGCCCTCTGAGGCTCCCTGCCACCGTGGTTACCAGCTTGGGTAACCACCCCACTTCTCTCTATTTTAAATTCCTTCCTGGAACTCCCTTAAAGGAGCCTCATACCAAAGAGCTGCGTTTTCCAGCACAACTGCTGCTTCCAGTTACAGCCATGCCTGCAGCAGATATGTTGGTGCTCAGTTAGTGAGTGGGGAAAGCAGGCAGAGGTGTGTTGAGGGGACTGTCCATCCCCAGAGCAACCTGAAGGACTGCACAGCTCTCCTGCATGGAGTCCCCAGACAGGTGCTCTTGTTGCCATCTTACAGCAGTGTGAAGCTGTCCCAGCCTTTGCACTGTTCTATACAGCACACACCGACCTGCGCTGTGCCCAAGCCAGGCTCAAGCCATTTCCATTCCTCTGCCTGCTGTTTGCCTTGCTCCTGGGCAGCCGTGGCTGGTTAGACATCAGCTTCCACCAGCTCGCCACACAGCTCTCCATGTTAAAGGTTCCAGTTGTGTCAGCAGCAGTTGAGGATCGCATTCTGATCCCCAGACATCCCACTGACAAGTGGCCTCCGGAGCAAAGCTGTCACAGCTCCCCAGCTCAGTGCTGTTATGGGGCTGTGAATCTGTGTGGGTTGAATCCTCAGGGCAGAGATCAAACCCAGGAAAAATGAGGCATTGTTGGTCCTTTGTGCCTTTTCCCTACATGGGCATTGAGTCCACAGTACGTGGTTTCGGCTGGAGACATGGACAGCATTCTGCCACAGAAAGCAATGGTCCTCTTAACCCTTTGTTCCAGCTCAATGGGTTCTGCAGGCTCTGTGCCCAGCCCAGTGGAGCCTTTGCATCACCTGATGGGTTTATGCATTTCTTAGGCCACAGCTTTTGCTTTAGGGGGTGCATCTGGACTGGCAATGATGGGCTCTCAGCCCTTGGTCCAGCTCAGGGATGGAGGGAGGGGAGAACTGCAGTGGGATCCTGGCCTTTCCAGACAGTTGATAACAGCTCTTTATTCCCATGGTCATCATTTTCTTCTCCAATACTTGACTGGCAGTTCTTCCAAACACTGGACACTTCTAAGTGAAGACTGATGCTGATTTCAAAGCTGCTGCAGTCAGAAAAGCCTGGCAATAAGTCTTGGGCAACCTCTGAGGAGCCTCAAACTGATGAGGTGGTTTCTGTAGTGCAAGGAGGGTGAGGGTGGAGGCTACGAGGCGAGGTTGGAGGCTACGAGGCGAGGCAGGAGCCTAGGCAAGATTGGCAGAAGTGTACCGATTTCTTGGCATCTTTTTTATAACTTCTAACAGCAACATTTGGAAGTGCTTTCCTAGCACTTTAAAGCTCTGCTGAAATAACTGGCAGCCCTGGAGGATTTCTGACATCAGTTGCCACCGTTGGCAGAAGCCGTCACCTCCATGATGGAGACACTAAACACAGTGTGTGAGCTGGGACGGCGTCAGGAACCTTGGCTGGGGCACTTCTGGCTGTGGCTGGGAAAATCCAAGGGAATTGCATCTGAAACAAGGGGTCTGACTTTTCTTTTAATTTACAAAATTAAATAATCCAAAGGAAATCTGAAATAGAAACGGGATTGGGCAGTGCCTGGAGCTGTATCTGACCCCTCTGTCTACCAAATAGATGCGGTGGTGTCTGGGAGAGGGGCTGCCAGCTGTTGGGTCATGGGGAGGAGGCTTATGGGTGCTCCTGAGGGTCATGGGGGGCAGGAGGGAGGCAGTGGCTGCCACTGGGCACTCGCAGCCCAGAAACCAACCATATCCTGGGCTGCATCCAAAGCAGGGACAGGGAGGGGATTCTGCCCCTTTGCTCTGCTCCTGTGAGACCCCACCCACATCCCTGTGTCCAGTTCTGGAGTCCTCAGCACAAGAAGGACATGGAGCTGTTGGAGCGAGTCCAGTGGAGGGCATGGAGATGATCCGAGGGCTGGAGCACCTCCTGTACGAGGCCAGGCTGAGAGAGTTGGGGTTGTTCAGCCTGGAGAAGGATGCGGTGAAATCTTAGAGCAGCCTCCCAGTATTGAAAGGGGCTCCAGGAAAGCTGGGGAGGGGCTCCTGATCAGGGATTGCAGGGACAGGATGAGGGGAATGGTTTTGAGCTGCAAGAGGGGAGATTGAGGTGAGATCTTGGGAGGAAATGTTTTGCTGTGAGGGTGGGGAGGCCCTGGCCCAGGTTGCCCAGAGCGGTGGTGGCTGCCCCATCCCTGGAGGTGTTCCAGGCCAGGCTGGATGGGGCTTGGAGCCCCCTGATCCAGCGGGAGGTGTCCCTGCCCATGGCAGGGGGTTGGAACTGGGTGGGCTTTGAGGTCCCTTCTGACGCAACCCCTTCGTGAGCCCCGCTCCGCCCGCTCCCCGCGCCGCTCCCCCCGCCGTGGCTGCGGGGGCGGGGGGCGGAGCGCGGCGGGGCGCAGGCGGGGCCCGGCAGGAGCAGCCGCGCTGGAGCCCGCGGGGGGCGGGAGCTCCCGGCGCTCCCCGCAGCTCCCGGCTCGCCCCGCAGCTCCCGGCGCGCCCCGCAGCTCCCGGCCCCAGCGCGGCGGGGCTCGGGCCGTTGGCGGCCTCGCTGTCAGCGTGACACACGAACCGCAAGCGCTGGAGGGCTGGTGGGTGGCTCTGTGAGCAGTCCGAAGGTCACTTCTGTCACCAGCTCCGAGGTGGTTTCCGTGGCACGGGGCTGTGTCCCCGCTGCTGAGGTGTTTGAGCATTGAATGAGCTTCAGGAAAAATGAGAACCCTTCCATTTGGGGCCTTTAGAAAGAAAGGAGGAGAAGGGAAGAAATCGCTGTGGGAAGCCCTGGCTGGCTGGGGTGGGTGGATGTGGGAGTTCATTGTCTCGTTTTTGCTATGATCACGCGATGCCATCCCCACAGGGAATCGAGGAGCCTGCGCTGAGGACGGTGGGACAGACGGAGCTGTTGCACAATGCACCTCAACCGTGAAGCCAGAAAAGGGGTTTCCATCCCTCTCGTATGATCTCCCACATCAGAGAGGAGAGGTCTTCAGAAAACTCAGTTTTTTAATCCATTTTTCAGGTAAGAGATGTATGCTTCTTATAAACATTGTGCCTTCCCACATCCAAGGCTCCCTGAGACATTTTCCATGATGAGCTGGAGTGATGCCTTTCACAGCTGGAGGCAAATCTCATCCCAACTCCAAACCAGGGTACGTTGCCTCACTCACACTCCAATGCCATGTTCCAGCCTCTGTTCTCATTTTGCAGGCCTGGACACTTCTGTTTCTTCTCTCCCATGATCCCTATCCTTGTGCTGTTTGCAACTTGTTCTAAATACAAAACAGCATAAAGCACTGAACTTCAAGACCTGTCTATCTGTAAACAACTTTATCTTTCATAGAATCATGAAATGGTTTGTGTTCAAAGGGACCTTAAAGCCCATCCAGTTCCACCCCCTGCCATGGGCAGGGACACTTCCCACTGGGTCATGGTGCTTATCGAGAAGAATTTCTTCCCAGTGTCTAATCTAAAACTTCCCCTTTCAATTTAGAGCGATTCCACATCATCGTGTCACTACAGGCCCTTGTAAAAAGTCCCTTCCCAGCTTTCTTAGGGCTTTTATTCCTATGATATCCATTTTTCCTGTTTTCTGTATTGTTTCTCATTTTCTCACCTAAGGGCTTGTTGTTCAGTTCTGCTTACAGCTCTGTTTTAATTTTCCAGCTTTCAGGAAATACTGCATCAGTGTGTCTGGCCATTGGGTGCCAGTAGGTCTATCTTTGTGAAGCCTGTTCCTCAGCGTTCTTGTTCCAAGAGGAAATCACATGATAGATAAAATACTATAAAACTCTTCTCCAAAAATCACGATTTGATGTAGTCAGTCTGGTTTGTAATGTGTGAAGATGTGTCCCACTCCTGCGTCGTGGCTGCATTCAGCCTGATGAGTGTTTGCGGATGCACCTAAGGAGGCAGCAGGGATCGGCACATGCCCACACACCATGCTTGTGTGCTGGGCCAGTTTGTCACACCTGTGTCTCATGCTTGGTCCCTGGCATCTGGTAGTGGGAGGGAGAGCTGTCCTTGGAGAGAAGCAGGAGCCAAGCACAGTGACAAGGCAAAGAGAGGCAGTGACATAGCCTGAAATGGACCCATTGGCACAGTACCTGACCTTGACCCAGGAAGCCAAAGTAGCACTGCTGATGGCAACCAGGCTCTGCCTGGAGCTCAGATCGCTGGAGAAGTCTATAATCATGAGGCAAATCCAAGCTCTACCCAGGAATTCAAGTCCATGGATGAGTGTCAACGTCTGGATTGATGAGAAACTTGCCTGTAGCAGTGCTATGCATGAGATCCTCAGCTTAAGATAACTCCCAAGTGAGGAGGGGAGAGCTTCCCCTGAAGCTTTTTCTTGTTAGCAATCAGGACTTGAATACAACCAGCTAAACTCCTTGAAGTAGGGGCGAGTGTGTGTTCAGGACCCTGACACCCAGGTGCTGTGAAGATACATCCCATTTCTTTGGGCGGCTGCCTTGCAGTCTCGTGCCCCTGCTCTGTTCGTAGCGTGGGACTCCCAGTGTACTGTCTGAAAGATGCACCTTATTTGGGGAGTCTCAGAGAGCCAAGCCAAGGAAGGTGAATGTGTGCCCATTCCAAAACACTAGTCTAGGATGTGAAGCCTTTTTGTGGCTTGAAATGTGTGAGACAATCATTAGAAGGCTCTGCCTGTCTGGAGTTCCCAGGTGAGCTCTCTGGGGGTCACTGCCACAGAAGTTTGAGAGAATGTTGTTCTGACACAAAGAACTGGGATGGGTGTTGTGGTCAGGCCAGCTTGTGTGGGAGTCAAGGAAGAGTCTTGCTTTTCAGGTTGTGCACACTACACAATGACATTTTTCCCAGTTTTCCAGAGAAGAGACACCAAGCCAGGCTCCTGGATTTGGCAGTTGCTTTGGGGAAGGGTTATTAAGCCCTGTGTAGCTTCTGTGCCATTAGTAGCACTCTTTCTGCAGTGTAGGGTTCTGACTGTATCTAATGAGCAGTTAAGATCTTCTGGAAGCACTTGGAATTTCTTTTCCATAGAATGCCTGTCATGGATCAGCTGGAGATGGTATGAACGCAGAGAGCCCATCACCAGCATCCCCCAGTGTGGTCTGTGAGGCCCAGCGTAACCTGACTGTTGTCTCTTGGTCTTTTTCTGGAGAGCAGCAGAGACGCCGCGCATCGTCAAGGTCCCTGAGAATCCTTTTGTGGGAAAGCAGCAAGCGATAAATCCGCGTGTTTGGGGAGTGTCGTGTCAAGATGGCTGAGCATCAGAAGAGCACAGATAAGGCAGGTGAGCTTGAACTGTTCCTTTGGGGAACACCTACATTTGGTTCTTGTCTTTCGGTTTCTTATGTCGCAGCATTCGATGGGATCACCTCTCTGGCAGAGCCTCACAGAGGGAGCTGCAGCAGCAGTGGTGTCCCCATAGCAGGAAATGAGCGTGGTGAGAGCAGCGTTGTTCTTTGTCTTGTCCAGATGTGAAACCTGGCGATGGGGAAGTGCGGCAAAGCAACGGGCAGGCTTCAGGAGGGAAACCTGAGCGTGTCTCTGGGGCAAAGCCAGAGTGGTTCACGTCATCTGTCAACAGCTTCCGATTTGATTTTCCACTTCCCGAGATCGAGCCAGAAGCAGGTGGCACACCTTTGGAGGCAGTCAGTGGTGGCAGTGGTGCTGAGCAGGCACAAACCAATGCAGGAGCCACTGAGCAGGACAACTGGAATGGAGCCTTGAGTTTTGCTGACTCTGGACAAGAATCCAAATTTGCTTTCAACTTTGCCATTGCAGATGAAGACTGTCCTCTGGTTCCATTAGTTCCAACAAGCCAGCATATAAAACATGCAGCAGATCATGAGGTGCTGGGTTGTTCCCTGCCTATGGAACTGGCAGGCACGTCCCAGATTTTAGCTGAGCAGAAGGCTGAGCTGACCCAAACTACAGGAAATGTGCCTAAAGAGGATGGAAGCCTTGTCACACTAAAGATCCCCCAGCCAGAGACGGCTCCTGGAGGTCAGGCAGTGACAGAGAAACCAGCAGCAGATGGAGCTGCCCAGAAGAAGAAAAAGAAGAAGAAACAAAATGCATCTGTCAGTAAAAAGGAAACAGAAGAAACTGAGATCAACGGGAAGGCAAAGGCAGAAGCTAACAGATGTCAAAATAAAGATGCTTCCCACCAGGATGAGATCTCTCAGGTATTTAAATATTGATGGGGTCCCACAATTTATAAACCCTTGAGCAAAAGAGCAGCTTTATCTTCTGCACAGTTCAACTGTTGGTGTAATGGCCTGAAATCAAAGCTGAAAGCAAAATGTTGCTGCTTATTTATTACAACAGCTGTTTGCTTTCCTTGCTAGACAGCTGAGGAAGCTGACTAGTGGGAAGGGAGTTAATGCTCTTTCAGTGTCTGCTTCAGACCTGTTCTGAAACTTGTCGTGTTCAGGCTGATCCTAGGATGCTGGGTGCTGCATTTTCTTATGCAATAGAAATATAAAATGGAGGTGAGTGCTCAGCCAGCGCTGAGCTGGTGCCTGCACGTGCTGAGCCAGCACTGTGCCTCTGGCTGAGTTGGGAGAGTGGCTCACAGAGCTCAAAGAGTGTGGCTGGGTGCAGATCCAGGGTGGCCACTGTGGCCCAGTGTGGTGCGAAGCCTTGGGGGTGCTTTCCGCTGGGAGGCACAGCCACAAGTTGTGAGTAGACACACTGTAAAGAGAAATGCCAGCTCACAGATATAGATTTAGAGAGGACGAATTCTGAGAAGCACATAAATCTATTCACAGTGCTGGGTGCTGGGGATCCCCCCCTCTGCACACTATTTGATCCAGCTCACATACATTTAATTAGGGTACTTATACAGATTCAACTGATTCATTTACATTTGTTACCCCCTCTCTTTGTTCCTGTGCCTGTTTCCTTTTACCCTAACTAACCGTAAGCTGACAGACAAAACCTTCCCCCCCCTCAGAAGGAAAGGACACCATTATCTAGACAGTTCTAATTTACAGCTTTGCTAAATTCCATCCCCCACAGCGCACCTCCCTGTATCCTCTTGATTTACACCTTGCTAAATCCCATCCTCACAGGGCCATGTATGTAAATCCCTATCTCCTCCCTCCTCCAACCCTCTGAGTTGGGTATTTGGAATTCTTTCCAACTGCCAACTGATTTCAACTATCACAGTCTGGCTGAAGCAAAGCTTTTATTTATCCATTACACCATTAAGGCACGGCCTGACTTGTCTAATGCACTGCTAAGGCCCAAGTCTTCATTTTATTTTTCTTCTCAGCACTAGCGTGGTTATTATCATAAACGATGCCAGCTGAGCAATACTGAAAGAAAGAATTAAAAAAACTCTGCTTTTCATAGAATCATAGAATTGTCTGGTTGGAAAAGACCTGTGAGATCATTGAGCCCAACCATCCCTGTCCTCTACTAAACAAGATCCCCGAGAAATTCTTGTGCTTGTCTTTTAAACCCCTCCAGGGATGGGGACCCCACCACCTCCCTGGCAGCCTCTGCCAGTGCCTGAGAACCCTTTTGGTGAAGAGATTTTTCCTGATGTCTAATCTGAACCTCCCCTGGTGCAACTTGAGGCCATTTCCTCTCCTCCCATCACCTGTCATTTGGGAGAGGAGACCAAGTTGTTGCTGTTCTACACTAAAGTCACACTGGAGTCCTCATTGCAGCTTTGAAGAGCTGCTTCCCCCAACAGCCCTGACAATAAACACTGGAGTACCAGAAAGGCAGCAAGAGTTGAAGGTGATATAAAGCCCCTGTAGTCCTTATTAGGATGCTATTGTAAGGAAAAGGAGTCAGCATCAGGGCTTTTATACCTGCATAAAAATTAGGAATTGCTTTGGCCCCAGGGTGCAGCTCTGTTTCCCTCTCCCTCCCACTGCTCAGTTACCCAGCTGGCTTTGCTCAGTGGGACTTGGCTCTCCCATCTTCATGTGCTTCAGCTCCCTTCTCCTCCTGCATTTCTGGAGCTGAGACACCAAGACTCAGCTGCTGCTTTAGTCCATTGTTTGAATTTGGATTTCAGGCAGGCTTGTTAATGCTTATTCCTCACACCTGTAAGTTCATTTGACACCTTCTTTCAGAAGAAAGGCACTGGACAGCTTTCCAGAAAATGGCATCATCAGAATGGCAGCCAAATAGTAAATCCATTAAATAGAGGAAGCAAGATGCAAATAAGTATTTGCTCAGCACTTTACCTATTGAAAAGCACTGTAGGGAAAATGTGCAGTTTGTAGTGGTCACCAGAACATGAAATTTGGAATAGTCTTGACTTTATGCAGATGCCATTTTCCCTGTGTGCAGCTGCTGCTCAGATTTTTGGATGACTTATTTGGACTTGAGAAAGTTGGAGTTGTTCAGCCTGGAGAAGAGAAGGCTCCAGAGAGACCCTAGAGCAGCACTCTAAGTACTGAAAGGGGCTCCAGGAAACTGGGGAGGGGCTCTTGATCAGGGAGTGCAGGGATAGGATGAGAGGGAACAATTTTCAGCTGAAAGGGGGGAGATTGAGATGAAATCTTAGGAAGAAATGTTTTCCTGTGAGGGTGGGGAGGCCCTGGCCCAGGTTGCCCAGAGAAGTGGTGGCTGCCCCATCCCTGGAGGTGTTGAAGGCCAGGCTGGATGGGGCTTTGAGCCCCCTGATCCAGTGGGATGTGTCCCTGCCCATGGCAGGAGGGCTGGAACTGGCTGGGCTGTAAGGTCCCTTCTGATCCAAAGCATGCTGTGATTCTCTCATTTCCTCATGCTCACTCTGCTCCCTGTTGCATCGCAGTCGGATGACCAGCTGCAGACAGAGGTGGACTGGTGTGTGGAACAGCTGGAACTTGGCCTGAAGACGCAGAAATCCACTCCAAAGCAGGGTAGGCATTCCAGTAAATGCGAGCTCGCCCCTGTGGGCAGGGAGGGCAGGTGCAGGAGCAGAGGCAGGTGGGGCCCTGCTCTGTGCTGTGTCTCATTTGCGCTTCTTCAGCCGAGGAGGCTCTCCGTGCGATCAAGACCCTGCGCAGTGACAAAGCTCCACTGGTGAAGAAGCGTCAGGTTATGAGAGCTGTGTTTGGAGATTACAGGAAGAAGATGGAGGTGGAGCGGTGCAAAGAGCTGAAGCTCATGGAAGCAGGTAGGAGAACTTGGCACACAGGGGAAGAGGGCAAGAAAAGGCTTCGCTCCTGCCCTCTGTATTACTTTATAGAGTTGGAGCTCACTATATGAGATGACTAAACATATCTGATTGCTCTTTTCTCCCCTCTTTAAGCTGCAAAATCTGCCAGGATCGTAGAAGTGAAGGGAAATGCCCACAACAAGAACTGTCGGTTCTTCCGGAAGCGCTCAGAAGCTTCCAGGACAAGTCAAGACTCAGCGGGAGCCCCTCCAGCGTCACCCAGGACACTTAACACAGACTCATTCAAATTCATAGCTTCCCAAGAAGAGTTTCACTTTAATTTCTTCTAGGAAAGTCTTTTAGACTAAAACTGGCTAAATACTGTCCCAAATCTCCTACAAACTTAAGAGCAATGGAAGGATGCAGTGGGAAGTGTTGTGCAAGAATCTCTCCCTGTTTCCTAAAGACAGGATCCTCTTTCGGAGTGCCTTACCCAGAGGTTTAGTGTTTTCATGCTGTTTACTAAGATTAAAGAGCATCTTGAACATGACCTTGCAACTGCAGCTGCTGCCTTTCCTGGCAGGGGATGCAGCAAATAGTTGGGAAATGATTTTTTCCCTTGTCTTGTTCCAGGTAAAGCCAGAATCGCCTAAACGTTATAAAATCATGGAATCACAGAATGGTTTCGGTTGGAAGGGACCTCAAAGCCCATCCAGTTCAACCCCCTTGCCACGGGCAGGGACACCTCCCACTGGATCAGGGGGCTCAAAACCCCATCCAACCTGGCCTTGAACACCTCCAGGGATGGGGCAGCCACCACTGCTCTGGGCAACCTGGCCCAGGGCCTCCCCACCCTAAGCATGAAGAATTTCTTCCTAAAGTCTAATCTAAGTCTTCCCCCTTCCAGTTTAAAGTCATTCCCACTTGTCCTATCACTCCTTGCCCTTGTAAGTCCCTCCCCAGCTTTCCTGTAGCCCCTTCAGGTACTGGAAAGCCACTCTAAGATCTCCCCAGAGCCTTCTCTTTTCCTGGCTGAACAACCCTAACTCTCTCAGCCTGTTCTTATTGCAGAGATCCTCCAGCCTTCTGATCATCTTTGGCCTCCTCTGGACCCATTCTAACACTTCTATATCACTTTTATGTTGGGGATTCCAGAACTGGACACAACACCCAAACGAGGTCCCAGCAGAGTGGAGCAGAGGGGCAGAATCCCCTCCCTGGCCCTCCTGGTCCCACTCAGGACACGGTTGGTTTCTGAGCTCTGAGTGCCCATTGCCAGCTCATGTCAAGCTTCTCATCAATCAGCACCCCAAGTCCTTCTCAGGGCTGCTCTCAATCACATCATCCCCCAGCCAGTACTGAAACCATGAATTGTCCCTGGCCCAGGTTCAGGAACTTGCACTTGGCCTGGTTGTGTTTGGGATCAACTTTGAAGAGCCAACTGGTTTTGTGGTGCCCACCTATAGACAGTGCAGCGGTCTATAGGTGAATAGGAATGAATAGGAAGAGTTGCAAGCAAAAATATTTATTTTTCATCTAGACAGGGTTGATTTCTGTGGGCCTCCTCCTGGGGGCCCTCACTTTATAGAATCATGAAATGGTTGGAAGGGATCTCAAAGCCCACCCATTCCAGCCCCGCCCTGCCATGGGCAGGGACTCCTCCCAATGGATGAGGGGCTCAAACCTGGCCTTGAACACCTCCAGGGATGGGGCAGCCACCACTTCTCTGGACAACCTGTGACAGGGCCTCCCCACCCTCACAGCAAAACATTTCTTGCTAGGGAGGGGGTGGAGTCGCCGACCCTGGAAGTGTTTAAGGGGAGATTGGATGAGGCACTGAGTGCCATGGTTTAGATGATGGGTTGGTGTTAGTGTTGGTGTTAGTGTTGGGTTATACGTTGGACTTGATGATCTCAGAGGTCCTTTCCAACCTTATGATACTGTGATACTGTGATGGCAGAAGGAATCTACCAAGCTCAGCCTGGAAGAGGTCATAGTTGTCTGGGTTATGGATTAGAAGCAATATAGACCTCTAGAGGTTTTCCATCTGCTCCAAAGGTGGAGAGTTTCTACAGGACACCAGTAAGGGCTAAAATGATCTCTGGATCATACGCCACATCTGCACAGAAAGGAAAAAAACACTTAGGGAGAGATGGGCAAATAGCAGAACAAGAACTACAGAACAAAGATCTAAAATATTTACCTTGCAAGAATCACAGAATAAATTAGGTTGGAAAAGACCTGTAAGATCATCAAGTCCAATCATGGAGAATCTGATTTTTGTATTTGAGGTTAAAAATTCCCAAGAAGTGATCTTACAAAACGCTTCTATTTTCTGTGCTCTGTCAAGTTGCCCTCATCTCTACTATCAGTCCGGACCCACTAAAAACCAGAGCTCCTGAGTTATCAGAGTGGGATTCAGCCCCTCCTAGGGGAGAGAGCAAACACACAAGAGTGTCCGTGCTCTCCATCACACCTGTCCTTAGCAAGACAGAACAGCATCGTTCACAACCCATATTTTAGAGGCTCATTGCCACAGGCTTGATTTGAATTGAGCAGTTTTTGTCTTGAATAATTTCCTTGAGAGCAGTGATGGAAGGCAAACCTGGTGACTGAGGGTACAAAAGGTCAGCCTCGACCAATGGCACCTTGTTCTGGTGCTGGAGATAGATGTGTGGGAGGGGTGTTCACCACACAGAGCCGTGGTGTGCACGTGCCAGGGACAGACACGGCTGCTTCTGGTGAAACGTCAGCAGGGAATGGCCTGCAGTGACTCAGAAAAGCCATGGCAGGCACACAGAAACCACCCTCAGGTTTGAGCTGGCTTCACAAGTCCAAGCCGAGTGGTTTGTGCAGCAGTGCAGTTGGCGTTAGGTAACACACACAGGGGCTTAAAATCATAGAATGGTTTGGGTTGGAAGGGACCTCAAAGCCCAGCCAGTTCCAGCCCCCCTGCCACGGGCAGGGACACCTCCCACTGGATCAGGGCGTTTCAAAGCCCCATCCAACCTGGCTTTGAACACCTCCAGGGATGGGGCAGCCACCACTGCTCTGGGCAACCTGGCCCAGGGCCTCCCCACCCTAAGCGTAAAGAATTTCTTCCTAATGTCTAATCTAAATCTTCCCCCTTCCAATTTAAAGCCATTGCCCCTCATCCTATCTCTACTTGCCTGTGTAAAAAGACCCTCCCCAGCTTTCCTGTAGCCCCTTCAGGTACTGGAAGGCCACTCTAAGATCTCCCCAGAGCCTTCTCTTTTCCTGGCTCAACAACCCCAGCTCTCTCAGCCTGTCCTCATAGCAGAGGAATGTGCTGCTTTTCCTCCACTTCTAACTTCCTCTCTGTACCTTGCATTAAAAGCTACTTAAGATGAAAATGAAGGAACACTTCAGCCTCTCCTGCTGTAGGAATAGACAATGGGAAGACGTAAAGAATCATCATCCCTTCCAGCTGAAGGAGGCCATGGCTGCCAGTAGCAAGTCGGGCAGATCACAGTAACCCCACTACGCTCTGTTTTAGAATTCTGGATCTAAACAAGTTTATTACAGGGAGATGAAACCTCTCTACAGCTTTGACACTTCTTTCTAATTAGAGAAGTGCCTCCTTTACCCCCACATGCAGATCTTGGCTAAAGTAGAGTGGCCATACCGCTGGACAGAATTTGGCTTGGGAACAGAACTAAATAATTAAAAATTCAGCAAATAAAGGTGTATGGATCATTCCTCAGCCAACAAACCAGTGACACTGCCAGCCTCCTGGAGTAAGAAGCTTGGACCGTGATTGTCACCACTCCACCAGTGGAACCAAATCCCTATCAACCATCTTTATTCACAAGAGAAAGTGCCAGCTGAACCGTGGTGTGGAAGTGGGGAGGAGAGATCAGCAAGGGCTGTTGGGCCTGACAAAAGCAAACACAAAGCGATGACTCAGTAAGCAGGTTTAAAAATGCTGGTGCAGAATTCATTGTAATCATTCCCCCTGACTGGACTGGGAACTCTGAAGAGCCCATGCTAGCAGTAACCTCCAGATATATCCCTTAAATGACTGACATGTGTTATAAAGGATCTAAAAAGTGATGAAAAAAGCATCTTGTGAGCATATAAATACTGATACTAACAATGAAAGAGAGACAAGGGCCATAGAAGTGAAGGGCCTTTTTATTCAGTTATACATCCTTCAATAACCTGTCTGGGGGTTATTTTTTCCTTTTCTATTAATCTGTTCAAAAGGGGATAAATTTTATGTCCTTTTTCTAAACAAATGGACACATCCACTTCACTGTACAGGGCCAACACTTACTGCCAGGCCTGTTTCCCTCTGGGTATTTAATAAAGCTGTCACATCCCAGTGGCTGTGCTTTTGTATTCCTGCACACAGTGGAAAAAGGAGAACAACTTTGAAGCTCAATGGTTGTGTCTCAATAAAATCACACCAGAGGACATTCAGCACTTGGCTAAGGAAGGTTAGCCAAGAATATTAACTGGTTCAGAAAATAAAATCCTGCTGTACCCCAGTTCAAACACCACAACTCAAATAAATGGCTCCTCTCGTTTGCAAGAAAAAATACCCCAGTCACCTTCTGAAGTGCATTCTGTACAACTGGTCCAACCAGCAATCGCCAAGAAATGGATTCAAGCATGTGCACCAAGACATGACCTTTTGGCAGCAGAGGCAACAGATCTTGCTCACACAAGTTCCTTGAGTAACTATGCCTCCCTACCACTTCCTACAGATTCACCTCAAATGATATGGAAGTCAAGGAGTCCAGGCCGACTTCAAGCTCTTCTGCACAATAACCACACCTTCCCACAGGAGTTCACCACTGGCACACAAACAAACAGCCTTGGTTGCACCTTCAGCACTGCTCCTACACATGAAGTTCCAATTGTGAAGGAAAAGGAGTGTCCACATGAAGTTCCAATTGTGAAGGAAAAGGAGTGTCCAAACCATTGTCCCAAGATGAAGTAGCTACAAACTGTAACTGCAGACCATACGAAGCATTTATTTGCTATTTATCAAATCCACGCATCTCCAGGAATGTATCAGCTTTTCTGACACCCTCCTCCTCCACAGAGAGTTATTCATTCTGCTCAAGTAAAGGAAGAACAGTCTGGTCCCAACTCTCATCCCAGCGCAGCTGCTTGGACACACGGAGGTTTTCCCTAAAGACGTGAAGCTTCCCTTCCAGTGTAGGAAATCCCCAAAAAAGCATCTGTAAGTTAAATAGAAAAACACCACCACATTACATTTCAGGCTCATTCCAGCCACCCCAGCCTTAACCCTCAACTACAACGTTGCAGGAAAAGAGAGCTCTTTGCTCTGGCCCCATAAACAGCGCGCAATGACAACACTAAAGTGTTTTTGCCAGCTTTGGATTCACATTCCAATAGAAGCGAGGCCAGTAACATTCACGTGCCAAAGCAGTATCTTCTGAGAAGGCACAAACACAGAGCCAGCAGTCAGAGAAAAGGTGGCTCACATGGTGGCACCTCCATGGTTACAGCTACTGGGGAAGAAAAATTAGTCCAGCTTTTACCTTTAGTTGTTCTGCAAGTTCATTCCAGTCCTGGAATATCAGACCGTTTTCATCCTGTTTCACAAGTTCATGTAAGCTGTGAACAAAATCCATAGAAGAAACTGTGAGACAGAAAGCAGTGAGTGCAACAGAACACGTTTAAAAAGTGGTGTAGTGACCTTTGGAGAGAACCGCGTGACGGTGTCTGCAAAGTGGGGATGGCAAGAGATGAGCTCCAAGCTTGACAAACAAAATGAAGCTTTAAAGCTTCAAAACGTGCAGACTGTTTCTTCTTTCTCTGTCAGACTATCCCAGTTCAGCATTTCAGTACAACAGGGTCTATGACTCAGCTCATGGGATCTCCATAGAGATCTTCATTCATCCCCAAAAGACGGAGAATTGCGAGGCTGCCTGCAAACGCACCCTTACAGAACAGACACGTCTGTGCAGGAGGGAGCTTTTGTACAGAAGTATAAGGAAACAAAGGATCACAGGGCAGGTTTTTAAGACAATTGGTTGCATTGAATGCTCCCAGCTTCATAGAGACTAGTGTTAATTTTTTAACTAACCTTAAATAAAACAACCTTGACTTTCAACTTATCTTACTGAATTAATCCCCAACACTGCCACAGCATAATGGCAGGATCACATTTGATACATATAGCAGCTGTGAAACTCCTGCTTTATAAGGATATTGTTTAACATGATCCACTTGAACTCTACCAGAATAAGCAAGATCTTACCATTCGAAATATATTGCACACACAGGTAGACAACAGCCGAACATATCTACCACCTTCATGGGTAGATCCAAGCCGCTGGATGACTTGTGGAGACACACCCCCAGGTCTGCTGAGCCTGGAAAGCAAACAGAATGGACAGGAGGCTGAACTCTCTCCAAACAGCTCTTCCAGGTCTCACTGCAAACCTTTCTACTGATGTTCTGCTTTGGGTGATTCAAACGAAACACGAGCTGCTTGCAGCACCATCCAGACTGATGCAGTTTCAAGCACTTGGGGGGAAAAAAAAGGTGCAATATATTTTGTTACCGAAGTCAGTCCGGCTGTAGAAACACATCAGGCGAGGGCATATTCAATTAAAGGGAATTTTAAACATTTCACATATCTTAAAACAGCCTTTCTGCCTCCAAATCTGCTACGGAATTTTCACAGGAAAACTCCATCGCAATTCAGATACATGGCAGGGCTCACTAGTGGTCTCTTCCAGCTCAAGTGAATTCAAAGCAGAGAAATAAGTGTGATTTATAGATATTATTTTCACAAGTTAAACATTACCAAACACATACAGTGTTTTCCAGCTGCATTAACTGGCAGGCTCTAACCCTGCAGAGTGTACATCAAGCTGAATATGTATTTACTACTTTATTAAGCTTACTCACACTTTATGCTAATAAAACGAACATGCTGAGGAAAGAGTATTCCAAGGACATGTTGATTTAGACTTCAGCTACTTTTGGTTGCTCAGCCAAAAACTTCATCTTTTCCTTTACTGAAGTGACCCTGGAAGCACACTGCATGGCCATGGTGTATTGCAGCACAGTTAAAAGAAATCAGAAGTACCAAGAACAGGATAAAACAGCCACACAAGCACTATGCTTACTCATTGGGTTAACAATGAAAAGCTGTAGTCAGGAATTCAGGCAATTTTGCTGGCATGAGTCAAACACGGGAGTTGGACATATGTATGCTGTCACTAACCAGCATCTTCATTCATTTACTGTTCTACCAGCTCCTGTGTCAGACCTGCATCAGCTCTCTCCACCTTTCCTAAGCAGTTTTTCACACACTCTCAAGCCCATCTCATAATCCATAATTTACCAAGCAAAAGCGGGTAATCCTCAGCTTCAAGCCATGGTGTACAGATCTGGATGTGTTTGAAGTGCAGTTTATTTATCAGTCTATTGTAGTAGTCTTTCAGGGGTCCTTTACCTGTTTAAAACAGGAAAAAATAAAGAGATACAATAATCTTTTTTATCAAAATGACTAAAAATACTGCTGTCTGTGCCTCTTGCTGTACAGCCGACACACCTGGCTGTTGTACCAGGCACATCAAACAGGACACCACACGCAGCCCCCAAGGACACGTACAGGACTGAGTCCCCTTGAGAGCAGCACAACCTCAGCCACCATTTACTCTGTGTTCAGCTGAGCTGGCTATCCACACCCCCTGTCTTCACGTGCACTTTCTCTACAATCATAAGACAACCATATAACTCATGGCAAACTTCATTGGCACAACCAGCCCTTCAGAGCCACACAAGACCCCTAACCAAACACACCCCTTCTGCCTACACAGCTTGCTGGCAGACCCTTTTTGGATGAGTATGTCTTTCCCAACACTGAATAAAAATTTTTCTGCTTCACACTCCAAATGTCAGATTTTAATGACTTGTGCTGCAGTATCTCAATGCTGAGCTGAAATTCCTCTGACCACTAAGTAACACAGAGCTCTACCAGACAGGCAGGCCAAGATGCCTGTAAACAGATGCCATGATCACATGGCTTTAACGGTCCAACTGACTAGACAAAAAGCCCTCCTCTCTCTTCACCACCAACAGAAGAGTCAGCACAGAACAAAAGTGAAAAGTTTGCTGTATTAGTACAGAAAGAACCGTAACATGAATAAACCCTTACCAGTTATCACACACACCAGAGACGGAAGCTCAGCTCCCTCATGGATGTACTGCTCGTAAGCTGGAGAAGATTAAAACCATTTAGAGTCCACAGATATACAGATGCTTGGTTTAAGAGTAAATGTAGCAATGTTAAAATTTACAAACTCCTATAGAAATCAGTTACAGTCTGTTCAAAATGCACTGTTCATGAAGCATTTGTTCTAGAGCACTCAATCAGCCGTTTGAATACAGCAATTCAGAAACTGCAGCTGCAAAGCCTTCACAACCAGATAAAGCTCCCTGCTCTCCCGTGATCACACTGAGCACGTTACAGCTTAGAAAATGAAACTGCTATGTACAAGCTGGTTAGAAATATGAATTCTCCCTGACAACGACTTTCATTGAACCCAGATGTTGCACTGCTGTATTTCAACTCCTACTCTTAAACCACTGATTAATCACATACACCTGGATTTTCACTTGAATCTGGAATCATTGTTCTTTAGCAAAAACCCTCACAACTGTCCAGAAAACAACCATTCTCCTTGGAAAAGGTGAGATGAATTATTTCATACCTACCTTCCAAAGCTTTTAAAAGGACTGAGAAGTCTTCATCCTCTGAAAGAGAAGGTTTTATTAAGTGAGATTTGTATTTCTACCATTTACAGTGAATTGTTGTCTTTAAATAAAACAATCAAGATTGCCCTCACCTTCACCTAAATGATGTAAGTACGGAAATCTGCTTTTCCTAAATATCTGCTGAAACCATTTTCATAAACAAAAGCCTGTAACTATACATAGTGCTTACTTGCTGCCCTTATTAGCAACATGGCAGATGAACACCACAAATACTGCACCCCCTCAAAGCTGTCAAGTTAAACATTTCTAGTTCCTAGGTTAAGTTTAGAAGTTGCCCTGTTAACTCAAAGGCACCAACAATTCTGTGCATGGTTTGTCACAGAAAAAAGATAATGTATTCTACATTATGATAAATAAAGGAGTACATATTTTAGCTTATTAATCCATTCGACACCATCATGCAAGGTAGAATGTCTAGAATGGAAATTAAAGAAAGAAGTAGGGAATCTCTTCAATCATTCTGGAAACCAAGCCTCTAGACTGTAGCTCTATAATTAAAATACAACCTAAAACCCAGTCTGTTTAACCCCTGAGGGCTATTTCCACACAACCTGTCTTTACAGCCTTTCAGCCAGATGAAGGAAAAAAGCTACTTTGCCACTGGCAATTTAAACCTGCCTCTACAGCACAGTGAATGTCCACTGTGAGGAGGTGCAAAAGCCCTCATTTTATTGTTTGTTAACCAGAAATTAAATCATAAAAATAAACCTGTTTGCTTCCAAACCTGTCCAGCTTGTGCTGCTGATTAGAAGAGCTGGCCGTCCTCTTGGTTTTAGCAGGCGTCCAGTTTTCACATCCACTTCTGTGAAGGCTGACCTCTTGGCACACGAACTGACAGACTCTGCACTATGGAAACAGGATTTGCTGAGCGCGGACCTCACAAACACTACCAGTGCTCACAGGGGGAAATGCTGTGCTCAAGCAGCAGGAATTTCCAAACTTTGCTTTCAGCTGCAGAGAGACTTGATCGTTACTTCATCTTCCTTATTGCTACCAAGTGCCACTGCTACCAGCAAGACCCCACCTTTAACAAAGCATCCTCCTTGGCAGGCAGAGAGAACAGCCTCTCTTTCCAGCTCTGTCTCAAACTCACAGCAGAGCAGTGGGCCAACAGCTTATGGATTCAGCTAAACTCAGAGCCTGTAATTCTACTGTGAGCATTTCTAAAAAGAAGTTGCTACAGACCACAGATTTCACTTATTTTCCAATCATTATTTTGACAAAGTAAGGCCCTGTTAAAGCTGTCAGCCACAGGAGACATCCTGCACACAGCCAGAGAAATGTTTAACACAGACCATGGTCTGGAGAGCTCTCCGCAGGAAGTAAAAGGCTGAGCTGCTGTGAACAAAGCCTCCAATCACTGCCACCTCGTGAGACCACAAAGGCCACGTGCCACCCCAGAGATGTTCTGTTACAGATCCCCTCCGTACCTAGGCCAGCTTCTTTAAAAACAAAACACTTGTGTTATTTCACACAACAAACACTGCGTTATCACGGCTCAGTGATTTCACTTACTCTGGCCTCTCCTAGTGACAATTATGCCAACCTGCACACGAGCACACAGAGACTGCTCTGCCCACTGATGTCCAGCAGCCTGAGACCCCAGGCAGAAGTGTCTCTGGTAACCAAGTGCAATAACTTCATGTCATTCAGTCAAGGGCTGTAAATGCATGCTTTACTTAAACCTACCGTGGTCTAAAGGCTTCATAGTCTACGGCAAGTTTCAAGAACAAATGGTGTTGAAGTTCTAATGGTGTTTCCTTAAAATAAGCAGCTGGCTTGTCATACAGTGTCACTGCCCTGTAATGAAATTAATCCTCAAAGTAAATAACAAACAGATGTAACAAAATCTATACGGTGCAGTGAGAGGCTACAACAAGGTAATGCAGAAAGTAATTAAATAAATCATTACAGCAAAATAATTAATTTTTTTTGACTCTTACAACCCTCTGTATTCCCGAAATCTGCTGGAACACACCAAGGTGGACCTATTAATCCTGTAACTAAGGACCTTCTTCTTGTGTGCATATTCAAGGGGTGTAATGCAACCATACAAATTGAATATATGGTTGTCCTGATTTTCAGACTGACTTTGTAACTGTTCCTGAGCAACCATGAATCTAAAACCCTCAGACTGCAAAATGACAATCTGCAGGGCAGACTAACTGTTAAAAACCACAGAGATGTCCACCTCATTCTGATCCCACAGGCAGCTTGGTAGCAAACTTATGTAAGGCCTGGACTGTCACCTTCTAGTCAATGGGGCATTAATTATGAAAGCTAATCAAGATTCTTGAGTGCCTGCACTCCACTGGCTCACTACAACACTAAGATAAGATGTTCCAGTGCTGGTGGATGGGCTCGGAAAAGCTGCTTTGTAAGATCCCTCCGAATCCAGAATCCTCAGGGCCACGCTCTTCCCTCTCCCTTCGCACAGGCGCACACTGATTTGTCAGAGGTACCAGACTTACTTTATGCCGCAATTCACCCACAGATCTTCTCTCATCGCGTCAGTGACACACAAGTTGTAGTGAGCCAAACGCCCAAAAAGCTTTTCATACCTGACAAAAATTAAATCTTAGTAAGAAACCACAGGCAGGCAAACCTGTTAAACAAACAATAACTGCCCACCAGTGCTGGTTCTAATTCAAAGTGAAATGAAATCAAAAGAAATTCAGCTGCCCCCAGTAACTGAGAATTAATTACCAATTGTTGATTGACTCCTTATACTGAAGCAATATCAGTTTATGAGAAGGGATACAGCGTGGTTCCCTTATCCTCTGAGACCTATGAACACCTACACGTAACCAATTAGATTCAGCACAAAGCACGTGTTTAAAGATGAGCTGGGTGTAAAGAAGCATTAGAGAAGAAAAAATCCCACACATATACAGGAATTCTACTAACAAGATCAAAGTTTGCACATGCATGGAAAAGCAACCCACTTTGTCAAATTTCCTTCCCATGTGTTTAGTACATGCATTTTACAGAAACAGAAAGCAGTTTAACCCAGCAAACCCCAAAAACCATTCACAGAAACAGCCCCTTGCTAATAATATTCTCCCCTCTGGTTTCCATTCTTCTGCCAAGGTACGTGATCTTTAAAGATGAGAAGCAGTTACTGTACAAACCACTTTGCAATCTGTACCAGTGGGTGGTTTCTCCCATGCCTCAGACCCATCACAGTGTATCCGTAGTTGTGCCAATCAATGATCAGTCTGCTTCCCCAGAACAGGCAGGCAACCCAGGCAACAGCGATACCAGGTAAGCCTGGAGGATTCTAATCAACAAATCAGACGAATAAGAATAGCATAAGACTGGGATCAAGAGGTAAATACCAAGCAACTCCAGAAAAAAGAAAATTAAATGGCTGAAATTAGGTTGCCTAGAGAAGTGGTGGCTGCCCCATTCCTGAAGGTGGTCAAGGCCAAGGCTGGATATGGCTTTGAGCACACTGATCCAGTGGGGGGTGTCCCTGCACATGGCAGGGAGTGGAGAGGAACTGGATGGGCTTTGAGGTCCCTTCTGACCCTGAACTATTCCATGATTCTATGACCTTAATGACCAGAGAATTTGCCCACTACAGAACTGCTGGGCAGATCGGTAGGCACTTCAGATTTACTGCTGGATCAGGATCAAAATTCCTCTCCAATAAACACAAACATTTCTGCTGAGATTTAGTCTTTACTGCTATCCATGGCAATGAGGTTCAAAACCTCAACAATGGACAGGAAGAAAAAGAGCAAGCTGTTAACAGAAAAATCAAAGTTTAGAGCCAAACAAATAGTCTGACACAGGTTTACTCCACTGATCAGGCTAGTTTTAGTTCTCAAAAAAAGCGAAAAATTCAGAGACTGCTAAAAACATCCTGTAATGCAGCAGTATTTTGATTAATATTAGTCCCACCAAAAACCATACCTGAAGCAGAATACAGGATGGCTGCTCTATCTTCAGCATGATGTAGAGTAACTGGACTGTCTGCATGACGACTTTCACCACGTACTGCAACAGCTTTGGGCCAACTGGAAAAGGACAGAAACCATGGTATGAATTTCACATCTTGCTGGAGGGCTGCACCTTGCACAGCACCAGGTGGTGACCAGTCCCTAGTGCAGTTCCACAGGGATCCAACCTAGGGCCAGTGATCTTTAACATCTTTGTAAATGACCTGAATACAGGATCAGAATAACAAAATGTGCAGATGACACGAAACTCGGGGAGGGTGCTGCTGATGCTCTTTAGGGCAGTGAGGACCTGCAGAAGGCAATCACCAGCCCCATGGAGTTTAACAAGGGCAAGTTGTTAAGGCTGGATTTTGCACCTGGGACATAGCCACCCTGCCCACAGATAGACAGCCTGAGGAGTGAAAGGCTGGAGAGCAACCCTGCAGAAAGTGACCTGGGGGTTCTGACCAACAGCAAAGTGACCATGAGCCAGCAGTGTCCTGGTAGCAAAGAGGCCAACTGTGCCCTGGGGTGGCCCCATCTTGAGCACTGGGGACAGCTCTGGGACCACAGGGTAAAAGGATTTAAAGCTGCTGGAGAGTGTCCAGAGGAGGCCGTAGAGTTAGGGAAGGGTTTCAAGGAGAAGCCATGTGAGGAGTGGCTGAAATCACTTGGTCTGTCCAGCCTGGATGAGACTGAGGGGAGACCTCTGCATGCTCTGCAGCTTCCTCACACGGGGAGGAGGAGGAGGAGCAGGAGCTGAGCTCTTCTCTCCGGTGACCAAGGACAGGACCAGAGGGAATGGAAGGAAGATGTGCCAGGGGAGGGTTAAGTTGGATATTAGGAGAAGGTTCTCCTCCCAAAGGGTGGTGGTGGAGCACTGGAATAGCTCCCAGGGAAGCAGTCACAGTGCCAGGGCTGACAATATTCCAGAAGTGTTTGGCCAAGGCTCTCAGCCCCAGAGTGTGAATGTTGGGGTTGTCCTGTGGAGGGACAGGAGTTGGACTTCATGATCCTTTTGGGTCCCTTCCAGCTCAGGCCACTCTGTGATTCTTTGAGATAAGGGAGCACAGTGTGAGCAGACACCTGCTCCCAAACACCTCACAATCCCAACAGATCCCCACTCCCTGGTTGGTACGGGAAGAAACCGGGAGAGGCACAGCTAAATACACACACAAGGTAAAAAAAACCCGAATTAATAAAGATCCTGGTTTGTGCCTGCATGGGAGACACCCCAACGTGCCCCAGGGCCACCGGGGTGGGCACTACAGGTCACTGAACCCCATTCCCTCTCTTCCCCGAGCGACAGCAACACCCACCTGCCAGACCCCGCAGCTCGGCCACGGGCACCAGCCGGACCCTGTCGCTCCGCAGAACATCCCAGTGCGGCCGGCTCTCTGTGGGGTGAGAGGCGTCAGGGGAGCGGGAGCGGCCCCGGCCCCGGCCCCCGGCCTGGCCTGGCCCCGCCCTTCCACTTCCCCGCCGCCCCCCGCGCCCCGCGGCGCCGCCCCCCGCACTCACGCAGGTAGCCGAGCAGCGAGACGTCCCGCCCGTGCCGCGCGAGGGCGAGCGCGTGGTACTGCATGCGCGGGCTGCGGCCCAGGTCGCCCAGCACGGCCACGCACACGCGCCCCGCGCCGCGCGCCGCCCGCCGCCGGCAGAGCCGCAGCAGCCACAGCAGCGCCGGCAGCGCCAGCAGCGCCAGCAGCGCAGCCGCCATCTTGGGCGGGGCGGGGCGGGAATAGCGGCCCCGGGGCAGGGCCTTCCCTGCTGCCTCCCACGGCCAGGGCAGGGAGGGACTGACTGTGAAGTCAGCAAGAAAGTAACGGAGTAACACCAAAAGCAACGAGATCTTGCTTTTGATAAGATAAGGGACTGCATCTGCCTGACCGAAGGCAGTCAAGGATGAGGAGATTTGGTACCTTTAGGAGGACGCATAATTCGTGTCAAATCTTCAAGCTTGTCTAAACATTTAAGTATCGCGTATGCTCAAGAGGCAGTGAGAAGGAGAAGCTCGTGGAGCAGCCACCTGATGAGTGTTTGACCCCCCCTGAAGACCACCAGAGTGACTGAAGTTCATGAAAACAAGCAGCAGATAGCAACATAAGATGATGGAATAACGTAGTTCATGGCTATGTAACTGGTTGTTCTGATAAGTGGGACTATGTTAATGATTTCCTGGGCTATGTAATGTGTACACAGGTACATAGCAAACAGAAAGACCCCGATCGCATTTATCAGGGGATGGGCTTATGGCAGGATAAATCCCCTGCTTCTGCCTTGGCGCCATAAAGGAATGCTTCTTTCGGAAACCTTAAACTCTGGTGTCTTGAGTTTCAATTGACCAGCTTTTACATAAACAGGTCGACAGCAACTAAACATGAGTGGCCCAAGTGGCCAAGAAGGCCAACAGCACCCTGGCTTGGACCAGCCATGGAGTGGACAGCAGGAGTAGGGAAAGGGATCGTCCCCCTGGACTCGGACCTACTAAGGCCTCACCTCAGATCCTGGTTTCAGTTTTGGGCCCCTCACTCCAAGACAGACATTGAGGGGCTGGAGTGCGTCTGGAGAAGGGGAATGGAACTGGTGAAGGGTCTAGAGACCAGGGATTCTGGCAGCAGCTGAGGGAAGGCTGAGGGGAGACCTCAGTGCTCTCTGCAGCTTCTGGAAAGGAGGTTGTGGTGAGGTGGTTGTGGTCTCTTCTCCCAAGCAACGAGAGATGGGATGAGAGGAAATGGCCTCAAGTTGTGCCAGGGAGGTTTATTTTGGATATTAGGGAAAATATGAAGAAGTGGTGAAGCACTGGAAGAGGCTGTTCAGGGAGGGGGTCGAAATCCATGTGGCTGTGGCATTTTGGGACATGTTTTAATAGGTACAGTGGGATTAGGCTGACAGGTGGATCGGATGATCAGGAGCAGGGCTGGAGACGGGGACAGCTGCAGTGCAGCTCCAGGAGGAGCTAAAGGCCAGGCTGGAGCTCAGTGGAGGCTCTTCAGCCATGGGCAGAGGTGTGGGTGGAGACCCTGGGCTCATCTGGTGGGGTCGGCAGAACCTGATGCTGCACACAGGGCCCTGACAAACCAGCTTGTGGGGACACCATGGCCATTGCAGGTGGCTTGTGAGCCAAGTGGTCAAATGTCACATCTACCCTGTTGTCATTTTACCATGTTTCAATATAGGTTAAAAAAAAAAAAGTGCTCCTGAAGGAGAATATGGGTACAGTATTTATGAAATAAAACCCTCAAACAAATGCTGCATGTTACCTCAGGCAGACTGCTTAAAGAGGTCCGAGAGGACATGTTTGTTATCATGCCAAAAATGAGTCCTGTGTCTCCCCCAGCACTAGGAAATCTTACAATTCTTACGTTTTCACCTCATGTGGGAACTCCATTGTTGATCCTCTGGCTGTCCATGTTTCTGATCTCTCAAACTCCAGAAGCCTGCACATACAGATGCCAACTGAAGTGATTCATATAGTGATGCAAATCCATTCTATGAAATCAAGTATTTTCCATTCTATAAGGGGCAGGGTTTTTTTTAGTGGTTATCAGCTCAAAGACTGACCATATCCCTGCCAGGTGGAAAAAAAACAAAACAGGAGGACACTGCTCTCAGTAACTGGGTATGGTAGAGCCCAGGAGTATTTTGTCCAAATTCAGGTACTGAATGCAGGACCACACACAGATCACAGGGCAGAGATAGATGTAAATTCCAGCTGAAGTTCTGACTTCTGTTTTGATTTTGCGCTTTGATCTCCCTGACCAAACTTGGATATAGTAGTCCCAACATGTGTGGTGTTACAGTCAGGACAGATGAGCCTCTGTGCCAGCTGGGTAACCTTGCTCGGTGACGAGGGCAGTGGGCAGTTGCAGACTGTCAGCAGGGAACGCTGCTTGTGGAGGTGTGACTGCTCCTTGAGCAATACTAATGCTCATTCCACAGTGACATAGGATTAGACCTTTTAAATCCCAATCTTGTCTTGCAATACAAAGAAGAACTCCACCTTGGGAGCCAGTTTTTAATTGCAGTGATACTGGATAGTCATCCACAACATGTATTTTCCTGGGAAGTTTTAGAACATCCTCAAGAGTCAGGGATGATTTAAGTGCAGCCCCATTACCACTGCTCCAATGAGCAGATATTTGGCTGTAGTGAAGTTCATAATAACATTAAAATGAGTCCTTGGAAATTAATAGAATATGCATAAGGTTTCTGGAAAAATTTATACACATGCATATTAGTGGGAAATATCTTCTGTCCTAGCTCTTGTCTCATTACACGTGATTGATTGCTATCACTCTCTCCTGCATGCCTCATGTGCTGAAATAAAAGGGCGCTGCTTCCTAGAACAACAAAATGAGTCTTAAGAGAGTTGATTTGCTGGCATTTTCGGTATCGCTCCCTGTGGCAGGGATGCCAGACACCACATTCTGTGGCGATTCTGCACAGCCCAGGATGCAACTGTTTTTCTTAGCCAAGGCTAAGAAACTCAATGGCATCTTGGCCTGTATCAGAAAGAATGTGGCCAGCAGGAGCAAGGAAGTGATTGTGACCATGTACTCGGCATTGGTGAGGCCACATGTCGAATCCTGTGCTCAGTTTTGGGGCCCTTACATCGACATGAAAGACATTGAGGGGCTGGAGCGTGTCCAAAGAAAGGCAATGAGCTGGTGAGGGGCTGGAAAACAAGGGTTACAAGAGGTGGCTGTTTAGCTTAGAGAAGCCTAAGGGGAGACCTCCTTACTGTCCAAAACTGCCTGAAAAGAGGTTGGGAGCGAGGTGGGTGTTGGTATCTTCTCCCAAGTGACATGTGATGGAACGACAGGAGATGCCCTCAAGTTCCATCAGGGGAGGATTGGATTGGATATCAGGAAAAATTTCTTCACGGCAAGGGTGGCCGCGGGGGGCATCCCTGGAGGGGTTTAAAAGCGAGGCAGACGAGATGCTCAGGGATGGTTCAGCAGTGGACAGGGACGGTTGGACACGATGGTTTCCAAGGTCCTTTCCGACCAGGCGATTCCATGACGCGGTTTCCATGTTCTGATTGCCACGGGGCTCAGCGCGGGCCCCGCCGCCGCCAGGGGGCGCTCTTGCCCCCCCCGCCAAGATGGCGGCGCTTCGGGCGGGCGGGGCAGGCGCGCGGCGGCCGTGGCTGGGCCCCGCGGGGCGCGCGGCGCTGGCGGCGCTGGCGGCGCTGGGCTGCGTGCAGGCGGCGCGCGCCGGCGGGTGAGGGGGCGGCGGCACCGCGCGGGAGGGACCGGGACCGGGACCCCTGGGGAGGGGAGAGGCGGGGCTGGGCGGTGGGAGCGGGCGGGACGGAGCAGAGCGGCACCGGGCGCTCCGGGGCGGGCAGAGAGGCAGCGGGACATTCGGGGGGAAGGGGGCGCGGAGCGACTGGGGATATCGGTGGCTCCAGGAACCCGGGAGGGTGGAAGCCGGGCGGGGGACTCGGCGGGCACCCGCGGGACGGGAGACGGAGGGTATCCGCGGCACCGAGACCCCGTGGCGGGGAAAGCGCGGCCGTGGGTGCGGGAGGGTGCGGAGCGGGGCTGGTATGTGGCACCGAGACCCTTGGGGCGGGAAGGAGCGGGGCCGAGGGTGCGGGACTCGGGGGGGGGGGGGAGCGGAGACGGGGCTGCGGGACTCGGGGGGCGGAGCGGGGCGGGGACTGCGGAGTGCGGGGCTGGGGGATACGGGAATCGGCAGGAAGCGGGGCTCGAGGTGCCGGGTGTACAGCTTCCCCCGCCCCCAGTAACGGAGCGTTCCCGCAGAGCCGCCCCGCTGCAGCCGTACTCGCCGCCCCGGCATGGCCCGCGGCACCCGCACCGCCACGTGCGGGACTGCCAGCCCCTGCGCTATGGCAACACCACGCACGAGGCCTGGCCCGGCAGTTCCCGCAGCGGCGGCCCCGTGGCAACCACTAGGACCTTCGTCTCTTACGTCCCCCCTCGCAGCTATGACCGCCGTGCTGTGTACGGGCACTTCACGTTTGTGCGGGACCCGCTGCGCACGGTGTCGGTGCTGGAGCCTGGCGGTGCGGGGGGCTGCGCGCTGCGCCGCAGGGCACCCGTGGAGCTCACCGCCCGCCTCGCTGGGTGCCTGGTGGCACAGAACGGCGGGTACTTCAACATGGAGAGCGGGGAGTGCCTGGGGAACGTCGTGAGTGACAGCACCCTGGTGAAAAACTCCGGAGGCCTGCAGAATGCACAGTTTGGCATCCGGAAGGATGGCACCATGGTCTTCGGGTAAGGACCTAGAGCGCTTGGAGAGTGCGCTCTGCTCCCTGAAGGCCATTAGGAATCACTGGGGCAGGAACCGCTGCCCAGGGGCTGCTCCTCAGCTTCTCCCTGTTACAGTGCAAGGATACTTCCAACACATAAACCAGGGCTGTCCTACCTGCACCACACTGAGCTGTCTCTGGCTGTGGGCTTTTTACCTAGGATGAAGAGAAGTGGAATGAATGACTGGTAATCTCTAGCTGGCTAGGTTCTGTGTCTCCTCTCCCAGCGTGGATTGTGGCAGGAGGGCAAAGAGGACTCTGTCCTGCCCACAAAGGGAGGCAGAACATACTGTATGACTGCTTTGGCTACAGCACCCAAGTACTGAGCTTGGAAGGGGCTTCTGGAGGGGCCTTGTCCAGCACTCTGCTCTGTGTGGACTTGGCTGGAGCAGGGCTCACTCTGTGTCATGTGCAGTTGGCTTTTAAACATCTTTGAGTATGGAGACACCACGAGCCTCTCCAGGCAAACCTGTTTCTGTGATTAGCCACCCTTTACAGTGAAAAATTTGTCTTAAGTTATTTACTGCTCAGTAGAAATCCAGGTATTTCCAGGATTGCCTGTACTCTGCTGTCCTGCACTTGCAGCAGGTCTTAGGGTGATTGAAGTCCCTTGTTAAGTGCCAGGACCTGTGAACATGAGGCTTTTCCCGGTTTCCTGAGCTGTGTTACTTGCTGTTTCCTGGCCAGCTGCCCTGTGGCAGTCACCTACCATGGTGTCACCCACATTGATCTGCCAGAGCTTTCATCTGAACCCACAGGCCCTTGGCTGGCTGCTGGGCAGTGCCTAGACAGAGCTCCTGGTGTTTCTGCTGCTCTCTCACGCAAAGGGCAGCTGCTCCCCACTTCTCCCACCATGTTCTCTGGGTACAGGCTCTTCCTGTGGCACCCCATAGCAGCATTCCTGTCACATCTTCCGTGTTTGTGTAATCCCAGATTAAATCCATGCAGCTGCACAGACTCCCAATTCCTCCTGTTTGTGCTGGTACTGCTTGCGTTGCCTGTGTTACTGTACAGCTTCACACGGGCGTCTATTCTGGTTTTCCAGGCAGAGGGCAAGAGCTTCCCTGTAACCCCTCCTCCTCTACATATGGTTGAGACCCCCTTTTTGGTTGTATTTTGTTGTTTTGAGTTCTGTCCATGTCACCCTCCAACCTTCACTTCCCAGCCCAATCTGCTGCTTCCTCTCTTGACCGTGGGGGTTGATGTCCCTCCTGTGTCATCCCTGGTGTGCAGCTGTCTTCACCAGATTGCCTCTTCACAGAAAACCCTTCTGCCTCCCTTGCTCAGGCCCTCCTTCCTCAGAGAGGGTTCTAGTTTTGTTAAAACCAAATCCCTATTGCCAGCATGAGCAGCGCTACCACGTATTGACCCGCAGAGTCTACCCACTGCTTCTCAAGCCCTTCCTCCTCACAGCAGGGCTGAGGATAAGGCCAGCTGGGCCACCCTCGCCTGTCACCCCCAGAGCTGCACTCTTGATGTGCTCTGGTGGTTTCTCTGGCAGCGCAGTTGGTGCACATACGGAACAGGCTCTGCAGTCTCTCCACACCACCCCAGATCCAAACCCCAGTGCTCCTCCCCATAGGATTTTGTTTCTGCAGGCTGTTAGGGAAGATCTGTCCATCTCTTTCTTGCCATCCCTGCTGCTGTGCAGCTCGCAGGCCTCCTGCTATTAGCTCCTTGTCTGGGCATCGGAGCTCCTCAGCCAGCACACGCTAGGATGCTCTTTCATTCATCTTCGGCAAGAGGCACCAGGGTTTCCCGCAGCCCAACACTGCCCTGTCCCTCCACAGTGTGAGCAGAATCGAGGTGTCTGCTGTGTTGGGGCAGCTGCTGCAGTGGGGGTTGGAGGCTGTGCCCCATGGCATGTCACCACAGCTCCCTACAGGCACTGCCCTCTGTGAGTTCCCAGTTCCTCTGCTGCACAACCGCAGCTCTGGGAGCTGTGGGCTCAGCTGGGCTGGTATACGGACTCTTCCTGGCTGTGGGATACTCCCAAAGCAGCTGCAGACACAAGCACAAAACACCCTGAGACAGGAGGAGCAGCTGACAGAGGGACATTGGTACAGTCCCGACCCTCCTGTTAGCTCATTCCCCCCGTCAGACCTCAGCAAGGGCCCCTGCAAAGCCTACTTGGCTGTGCCAGGCCGGAGCTCTCTCTTGCAGCCACTCTCTGATGCCCATTGCACTGCAGCCTTGGTTTATGTGGTGGAGTTGGTGATACCCACTTCAGTGAGGGGTGTTCTGCAAGGGCACCAGCAGCAACTGCAGGGCCCCTGTTGAGTCCTCAATCTTGGCTCTGCTCTGCTGCTTGGGCAAGATTTTCTATGTTAAATTCAGCTGTGGCAGCGTGTGTGGTGTCTGCATGGTGTCTTTGCAGCTTCCAAAATGTGGCACTAGAAATAGCATTGCTGTAAATGATCTAGTCTGTCAGGGCAGTGGGGAGAGCACTTTGCCCTTGACCCTTCCACACTGCACCATGATCAGCAGGACGGGGCACAGCATTGCCCCCACCCCACAAAGCTGTTGCTTCTACCACTGTGAGGGATGATTGCAGGTGTTCTCTGTGCTCGGGCTACTGTGCAATATCCTTCTCAGCTGTGTTCGTTTTGTTTTTGTGTTCCCTTCCCCTGGGCAAAGTGATTTCTTTTTGCATGTTTTCCATTCAGGTATTTTTGGTTACACTTTTCTGCAATGCAGGAAGCTTTGTTTGGCTGCAATCAGGGATACTTAAACACTAAAAGCTGAGCATCCAGCTCCCACAAGATGTGTCTGGAGCATGCGGAGCAGCCAGGGTTAAACCAAGCACCATGGGAAGAGCGTACAGCCTGCAGCTGAACTCCCCTGTCAGCCTGCCAGCACCAGACTGATTTTATTCAGCACCCTGATTCCTGAGAGAAGGATATGCCTTGGGAAGCACCCCACAGCAACACACTGTGTAAATGGCTCCTGGACAGTCCTTTTACTGTGTCACTGTTGAGTAGAAGGTTTTGGTGTCTGCAGGAGCAGAGGAAGCTCCTTCCCAGCCGAAGGGGAGCAGGCAGCAGCCAGCAACGTTCCCTGCAGTGCCATTGTAGGCAGGCTGGGTGCTTGTTGCTGAAAACCCTCTCAAAAACTGTTTGGTGTCACTTTGGCAGGATGGAAGCTGACAGACAGCAAGATATTACAGCTGCTTTCACAGCTCCTGGAGTGTTTGACAATGGCTCTGCCATCATCTTCTGCCAGATGCATTCTGCTCTTATCCTGGCTCTGGTCCACTGGCCACATTGTTGGCAGAAGCTGTTTCATGCGCAGTGGCCTGGGACTGCCATTAACAGTGGTTTTGTGCAGGGTAGCAGAGAACAGGGCTCCCTCTGACTGCTTGAAGTGCTGTTTTGCACAGCTTAGCCTCTAGTTGTGGGTGCAGCTGGCCTTCCTCTACCCAACTCCCCTTCTCCCTGCTTCTAGAGCCTGCTGGCTGCTTACATGACACTGCTGTGCCTGTGGGTAACTCCTCCTGCTCTCTTTCCTAGTTACCTGTCTGAGGAAGATGTCTTGGATCAAGCAAACCCTTTTGTTCAGCTTGTAAGTGGGGTAGTTTGGCTCCTAAGAGATGGGGAAGTGTACATCAATCAGAGTCGAATGGCTGAGTGTGATGAAGTTCAAACCACAGGTAAATATGGTGAAGCCCAGCTTCTGCCTGGGCACAGATTTTCCTTCTCATGGAGGGGGAGCAGTGGAAACTGGGTTGTCCAGTTGCAGTTTGCCACTCACTTAAGAGGTGCACATTTCTTCTGTGCTGTTTCATGCCTGGTCTGTGGCCAGTGCAGCACAAGAAATGGGCTGCCAGCACAGCAAGGCTGTACCCACCTGTCCAGGGTGTGGGAGAGAATTTGTTGAGGACTGGAAAGAGTGGTGGCACAGCTGATGTTACTGCTTATCTAGAGACTCTCAAAACAGACGCCTCTTACAGGAGTTTAAAACCGAGGTCAGAAAATCGGCAACTTTGTCCATGTGCCAGACAAAAATGCTACTGGAAATGTTATTCCTAGTTGGGCTTGGATGAACAAGAGGCACCTGGGCTCTGTTCTCCTTGTAGTTTGGTTTAGCCAAGCTCCCTGCTGGGAGCTGTTTTGCTGGCAGATGTGTCTGAGCAGCCAGCTCTGTCACCCGTTTGTGAACGATTCCCTCCTGCACAGGAACCTTCGACAGGTTCATCAACGTGATATCGGCCAGGACGGCAGTGGGACACGACAGGCAGGGACAGCTGGTCCTGGTTCACGTGGATGGGCAGACTGAATCCAGAGGGTATGGTCAGAGCTGTGGTGAGGTACTGGGGCCGGTGCGGGATCAGCCTTGGATTCTGTCCGGGGAACTGGAGGAGCTCTGTGGCTGCCAGGGCTGTGTTTGAAGGTGGAACCTTGCAGAACTTGAGGTCAGCTGAAGGCACCACTGTTGTATGTTGGTCTGGCAGAGCCAGAAAAGGCTGATGCAACCTCCATGCAGCGAATCAGCATCCTTGGGTTGGGGGAGCTTCCCCCCTTCCCTTGAGGACAGGGACTGAGCTCCTAGTGTAGCAGTTTCATTGAAGTTGGGTAGCATGAATGAACAACAGACGGCTGTTTGCCTTTGCAGGGTCAACCTCTGGGAAATGGCTGAATTTCTGAAGGAGCAGGGAATTGTCAATGCTATCAACCTGGATGGAGGAGGGTCTGCAACACTGGTCTTAAACGGGACCCTTGCCAGCTACCCCTCTGAGCACTGGTAGGTGCTGGTGCGTGTGTCCAGGGCTGCACAGGTCACCCTACAGGTCCTGCTGGCGTGCACAGTGCAATCCTGCCCCTCGGCACTGCCAGGGAGCTGCTCTGTGTCACTGAGGGGTCACAGGGTAAAGGCAAGTGACAGGTCGTGAGGGAGAGAGAGACTGAAATTTCAAGTGTTTTATTGGCAACGTGTTTTTTGCACTTAGTCATCCGGAGTTAAAGTTTAGCTGTTTTCAGACAGGCAAAGCTCTGTGTGTGACTGTATGGCCTGATGTGGAATCAGATAAGGAAGCGGCTCTTAGGCTGAGAGATTCAGAGCTGCACATCCACAGGAATTAGCAGGGGGCTATCGACAGCTTGTTGTTATGGCAGAGAAACACTGACTTGGAGACCTTGCTCAGCCTCATGTGAGGGAGCCTGAAGAATATTTTCCTTTAAATTTAGCTTTTTAGTAATTTCTCACTGTAAACATGAAGGAATTTAAAATTCAGTTTGCAGTCTGACAGTTGAAAGCCAAGCGTTGTTATAACTGCAATGACATCACGTACATCAAAACAAATAATATGCAAGAAAAGACATATTGAATGCCAAAGTTAAGCTGGGACTGCTCAAAGGGAGAGTTTGTATGTTCCCTTCTGAAATTCCAGGTTTGAAATGACTCCTGTCTAGTAGGAGTTAACACTTGGCAAACAAGAACGTTAATGATGCGAAGGTGTGAATCAGTAAATCAGAGTGAAAATTTGTGGGTTGTATCAACTGGTTTCCTGTAGAGTGGGGAGCAGCATGATGCTTGCATGCCCCGTGGCACCAGTCTTCTGTCCCCAGCTCGTTTGACAACATGTGGCGCTGCCCGCGGAGCATCTCGACCGTCTTGTGTGTTCACGAGCCCACGTGCGAGCCTGCCGACTGCAGTGGTCACGGGGACTGCGTGGACGGGCGGTGCCGCTGCGCCGGGGGCTTCTGGAGCGGCCCAGCCTGTGACGTGCTGGACTGCGGCCCTGCCAACTGCAGCTGGCGGGGCGTTTGCACCGACTGTGAGTCAGGGGGTGCCCACAGGCTCCCCATGCAGAGATGCGGGTGGGTGCCCACGGCAGCTGCAGGGGAATAGTGCACCTGGGCAGCGGGGGCACAGGGAGTGTCACTCACTTGCCTGCATGGCTGCAGTGTGACCCAGTGTGCAGTCCTGGCTGGCCCACGGAGCCCTTTCCCACCCTGGTGTGAGGGAGCATAGCCCACATGAGCTGCACCAGTGGTAGACACTTCCTTTGTGATAGGGAGCCATGATCTTTGGATGCTTCTCAGCCCACAGACCTGGCCTTTTAGGGCCACCAGCAGTGATTGTCCAACCAGCCCGTGCCCTGGCTCTGGGCACCAGTGGGTGCTGTGTGTCTCAGCCCTACCTCCTGGGTGTATGGAGCTGCTCTGCACCCTCCCACCAGCATCTGGTGGATGGAGTAGTAGAGATGGTCAGAACATGTTTGTTTCCTTTAGGAGACAACAGCAGTGCTGGGCTGGGACTCGGATCTGGAAACAGGGCCGGGAATAGGACATGACTCTGAACTCCGTGACTCTGTTTCCCTTCCTGCCCCCTGTGGCTGTAAATCTGCTGATGGGCAGGGCAGCGGGTTATGCTGTGTGGTGGAGCAGCTGTCCTGCCCCCCTCCCTTTATTGTTCCTTCCTTACCTGACTCTCCTGCTTCATAGTTTTTAGGAGTGTGCAATTGCTGCTCTCCGGTGAGCTCACTTTGAGTCTAGGGACTGCCGTAACGGACGGTGCCCAGCTCCAGTCCTCTGTGCCTGCTCAGTTCTGTTTCTCTGCCTCCTCCCTGATCCAGCTAACAGCCCGTTGCACCAGGGAGGTGGCTGGGCAGAGCTTGATGGGTGCAGGCGTTGGGAATCCTTGACCCAGAGTTAATCTCTCAAAACCCTGCTAGTGGGAGGTTCTGCTCTGTTTGGCAGATGCAGTGGGCGCACATTTGACCCTGACCTGTGTGTGAGTTCAGGATTCCTCTCCTGTGGGTTCTCTGGGAAAGTCAAGAGGGCACCCCAAGAGCAGAGACTCCTTATTTTAAGTTCCTGCAATGTCTGAGTTGTTCTCTGTTGTGGTTAACACCTGTTTGTGTGTTGGCACAGCTGGATGCCTCTGTGATGCTGGATGGATGGGCAGCAACTGCAGTGAAGGTAATGCTGACTCCCACTGCACTCCCTCACAGCCCATGGAAGGCCGGGGTGACCCGTGTCTGCCATGGTGGTGGCTCCCCGAGAGGGACAGCCAGGGAAGAGGCTGCAGAGCGCACTGCTCTCTTTTGTCAGTGTGAGTTTAATTGCAGCCTGAGCATTTTAAGATTGGCCTGGTGTGAAGCACGTGAAGCCTTTTCTCAAGGCACAGCCTCAGCTTCTATTCTCTGAGCAGCTGTCAGTGTTCTGCGCTGGTGACTGCTTCGTGGTGGGAACCTGGGGTGGGTTTGCTGCCTTTGTCACAAGGGCCCTGATGAGATCACTGCTTCTCTCCTGCAGCTTGTGTGAGCGGGTTCTATGGGGCTGCGTGCACCCAGAAATGCCAGTGCCAGAACGGTGGCTCGTGTGATGCTGTGCACGGAACCTGCTTCTGCCTAGCAGGGTACTACGGCACCAGCTGTGAGCATGGTAAGGGATGCTCTGAGGAATAGGCTGGGCTGGGGAGAGGCTCTGGTGTCACCTCTGAGCCACCTTGTGCAAGCAAAGCAAGCACGAGGGCTGCCACGCAGGCTTAGGCCTGGACTTCAGCTGGAGCATAACCTGCCAGCTCCCAGCTCCTAAGGGCTTGCCTTCTGGACCCAAATTGGCTAAAAAGACAAGGAGGGAGCAGAGAGGAAAGAGGAGTTTCCTTTATCATTAGAAGATTGTGGATCCCTGTTTAGTCTTTGTCCCAAAGAACTGTGTTGTTTTCCCAGGCTGGTAAGCGTGGAACCTGGATACTACAACATCCTTTGCTAAAGGGTGCTACACTGTGCCCTGCCCTCACCCCAGCTTCAGGTTGTCGCAGTCAGTGGGTGGGAAGGGCTGCAAAGGGCCGTTCTGGCTGGCAGCCTTCAAACTCCAGCTGTGCGTGTGCTTGTGCTTAACAGAGCCAGCAGTGTTCTCCATTGTGTAACCATGCCAGCTTTTCTGTATCCGACTGAGTCTGCTGACAGGAGAAGTTGGTTACAGCATGGGTGTAAAGGTCACATAGGCGTGGTTGGGGGGCTTTGTTCCTTACTTTACAAAATCCTGCCTGTGAAGTAAACAGAATCACAGCAGTTAACTCACAGGTCAGTGCTCTCAGGCTGGAGGAGGCCGGGCAGGCAGGCAGGACGGCTCAGTCAGGGCAGAATTTGAGGTTTGCTGCCTTTTGTGATCCGCTGCTGCTTCCCCCTTGTCTTGTGAGCCACACGGCAGGGCTGTAGCACAGTTGAGGCAGGGAGAAAGATGCGTGGGAAGCAATAAGGCCAGAGATTACTGTGGAAATAGAAGCAACACAGACACCTCAGTGAGCTGTAGGTGAGGTATGAACCACTCCTGAATCTCTGAGTGTGCCCATCCTGCCTGGCCCTGAGCTGGTGCAGCAGGGCAAACGTGTACAGCTGAGCTGCAGGAACAGCCTGGATGGTTTCAAATCATGTGGAGCTCTGATAGCAACCAACTGCTTTTCCTGAATTCCACAGAATGTCCCATGGGCTGGTATGGGCCAGATTGCCGGAACCAATGTGCCTGTGAGCATGGGTGTCCCTGCGACCGGCGGACGGGCAGCTGCAACACCAGTGCCGACATGGCAGTGCAGGAGCAGTTAAACACAGGTACCAGCGACCGCCAGCATGGGGGAAGAGCAGCTTTGGGGCATGATGCTCTGTTTGCTTCATTACCAGCACCAGCTGGCTGCCACCTTTCCTAAACTCGCTCTTTCTCAGTGGAATTCTTCAGACCCCCAACACTGCCTTTCTTCTATTATTTTCCAGCTATGCAGTGTTTGGCTTCCCAGAACAAGGGAAGGAGTGAAGACAAGTTTTCTCTGTCAGAGTAAGTGTTTAGTACTTATCCCATCCATGTAACTGGACACACTGAGGCCAGCTCATTGGATAGCTGGGGCTCTTCCTACCTCCTCCTGCTGCTGCCCTGCCCAGAGCATCTGTGTTCTGACCTCATTACATCACTGATGTAATGGTCTTACGATGGGAAAGATGAGGATAGGGAAGGCAAAGGGATAAAAATGAAGCTGAAAAATTTAAGCTGAAAGAGGGGAGATTGAGATGAGAAAGAAATGTTCTCCTGTGAGGGTGGGGAGGCCCTGGCCCAGGTTGCCCAGAGCAGTGGTGGCTGCCCCATCCCTGGAAGTGCTCAAGGCCAGGCTGGATAACGCTTTGAGCACCCTGATCCAGTGGGAGTTGTCCCTGTCCATGGCAGGGGGTTGGGACTGGATGGGCTTTAAGGTCCATTTTGACCCAAACCATTCTGTGTTTCCTCTCCCACTGCTGCACTGTGTATGCAGCAGACATGGACAGTTCCAACACCAGAGCCTGATGCCTGTGGCTCTGGGAAAACTGCAGCTGCTCTGCAGGCACAGCCGGCCCTTTGGGAACAACGTGGAAAGCTGAACGGTTTCTCTTGCTCTGACTGTCAGAGCAGCCTTTCCAAAACTTTCACAGAGCACATTCCCACCTGCCCGAGAGCAGAACTGCCCACTTGTGTTGTCAGAGAAGGGAGTACAAACCTCAAGGAATCATTTGCACGCTGGGAACACATGAAAGTGTGGAAGGAGGTGTTGCAGATGTGGATTTTTCTTCTGTCTGACAGAAACACGTGGATCTCTGTGACCTTTGTCCTGGCTCTGCTTCTGGTGCTCAGTGCCATGGGGAACGTCAGCCTCTTCCTGCGGGGCAGGCAGGTGCAGCACCAGAGGAGCAGTTCCTATTTCTACCAGCCACTGAGGGAGCTGAACGGGGAGGCCACTTACACCTTCACTGCTGCTGCCTGCGAGGCAGAGGACACTCAGGACCAGAGCCAGGCACTGCTTCAGGGCCCTGGCTGAGCAGAGAGGAAGAATTGTGCTCTGCACCTTGCACTGCCACTTCACACCAGCTGTTACTGGGCTGCTCAGACCTTGAGTGTTAAACTGGTGACTAACCCAGCCGCAGGATCCCTCAGGCCAAGAAACTCCCTTGCTTCTGGCCCAGCCCCACTGCAGACACAGCTTGCTTCTCTTGCTCTGCTGCTCCAGCTGGAGCAAACAGAACTGTGGCATTAGCTGCCATGAGAGGGTGCAGGGCACACGCTGTGGGGCCGGCTCCCACATATGCAGGTAGATAAGGGAATTCCACTATTGCAGCAGCAAAGGAGATGGACTGGTTCCCTCCAGTAGTTGAGGGAAACGGGTAAGGAAGGTGAGGTACAGGCACTTCAGAAATGTCCCTTCTTGCCTGAGCAGTAGCAGTGATTTTTAAGATGAAGATGTAGCATAATGCTCGGCTTAAGGATGGTGAAGGTTGTGAGCTCAGGCTTTAAAATGACTTTCAGTTTTCTGATAGGTGTTGCAACAGCAGCAGCACACGGTGACCCTGCAGCATCCCCCTTGGCACAGAGGCCGACTGGCAGAGGCTGGCATTTGCTCAACAAATCCTTGGTCCTAGCAGCTGTGTGATGGGCACTTGATGAGTGCTGCCATTGCGGTACAGCAACATGAACAGCTCTTTTGGTTCAAACAGCTCATTCTTGGCTTCTCCTCTGCCCGTTGCGGGCTCTGCGTGGGCTGCTCCTGGGGTACTGCAACCTGAAGTGATCCCACCTGGGGGAGGAGAAAGAGCCCAGCCTGGCCTGGCCAGCGCAAGCAGAGTGCTCTTGGCCGCCAGTCCCTGCCCCAGCCCTTGCTCACAGTGACTGAACTGCCCTGTCCTCACTGGAGAGAACGACAGCCAGTAGCCAGGTGCCAGCACCGACAGCCAGTGCTCCAATCCAGAATATCAGCTGGAAATCAGACATTTTATCTTAAAACAATCACCATACTCCAAAGGTAATGATGTTGTTCCCATGTGAGGGAGAGCTGGCCTTTAGTGTGCTGCTGTAACACTACAGGGCAGGGGTTAAAGACTCTCTGGGCCTGAATACAAACACTTCCATGTCTTTCTCTCTCAGAGTAATTTTTGTGCTGCTGTCGGTGTCAGATCAGCCTGTAAACAAAAGATTCTATTTTTCTCTTACTTAGAGATAACTCTTTGAAACTTAAATAAAGCCTATTACTAATAACTGCCTGAAACTCGGATTCTTAATCCCCAGCAGCAGCAGGCGGACAGGGTTCTTCCCCAGTTAATCCCAGCTGTCTACTTAACCCAGCAGGCCCTTTTGATTTAAAATAATCAACTGCAGGATGAGGTGTTGGACTAACTACTCTGGGGAAAATAAACAGCACTGTTTCTATGGGAAAAAAAAAAGGACCTTTTAGTTAAAAAGTGGGAATAACTGAACACAAGCAAGACCTCTACTGTGGGCAGAGCAGGACATGGGCTAACATGGTCAGATTTTACCTCTGTTTGGACAGTTGCATCAAACATCTGGTGTTCTTAGAGATGTTTTTTTATTTCCAACACAGAAACATACAGCTCCTCCCAGAACCCCCAGAAACTGTAACAATACACATCTATGGTCAAGTAACATGTTACAAAAAACCTGTGTTTTGCCAGCGTGCTCTTAAACAGTGCTTGGGTTTTGGGCTGAGAAATATCAGGACTTCAGTGTATGGAAATGAGGATGACTGCGAGGGAGAGAGCATGAGTGGTTGCTAAAAAATATTAATGCCTAAGTAACTTGTGTAACAGAGCTCAGAAGTGGATGCTGATGCCATTAAAAGCCAATATCACATGATTCCAGTTTAGCCTTCTAGAAGAGACAGAATCTGTTCTAAGAATCATCACAAACGTGAGAAGAATATTAAAGCTCAGAGCATGCAGGAATCTATGACAAATGCTGTCAGTGGTGGGCTGTGGAGGGCAGTACCTGTGTGTCTTGTGTTGTTTGGCTCACAGTGTAAACACTTCGGACATTAACGAAGTGTGAGCTAGGGAAATGTGGTCTGAAATGAGGGGTTCCCGACTCTGGTGGGGTCAGCTCTGCTGCCGTGTCATTGAGTGCACGTCAGAGCCAATGGCTGAGGTCACAGCTTCCTACCAGGAATCCCAAGGGGCAGACTTACAGATTTCAGATGACCAGATTGTGGAATTTTCAAAATCTTTTGATGAATACATCACTTGGGAGTATAAATTATCTATAAAAGTTGGGTTTTTTCTTGTTCCTAAAAGGGAACCAATCCACCCAGCCTAAACCAGCTGTGTCTGACACTGTAAACACCTCTGTGCAGCCACAGCAGCTGTCAGCACTCTGTCTCCTCACATAAGGACATGGCCATCAGGATTGCTCTTCCCAAGAGCAAGTGCACAGGAAGCCAAGAAATGCCAAGGAAAAGGTGCTCTCAGTGCTGCCCTTCTGACAGCAGAAGTGAGCTGTCAAGAGCTGCTGTGCAGCCCAGCCCTTGGCATGTGGACATGGTGAAGCAGCCGGCACAGCTGCCCGGGCTGGTGGCTCCCTCAGTCCCCATGAGGTTCAGCTGCTCTGGCTGCAGCATGTAAAAAGCCCTTTTTTTTCACACCTGAAAGATGGCAAAATGTTTAGCCCAAATGATTCCATTTCTGCCCATCTCCAAGGCACACCCACTGGTGATCAGCTCTGTATTCCCCTTCCCCAGTCCTTCTGGGACAGAAGTTGGTGAACAGTGGGATGGGGCAAGCCCAGAGGAATTGTTAAGCCTGGAGGTTTCAGATACGGCTGCACAGAACTGTCAATGCTGTCACAGCACTTCGTACCCCCACAGCGCCCTTCCTTGCAAGAGCTCCATCCCACGGCAAAGGCAACAGCTCCTGAGGTAGGTGTTGTGTTTGCATATGCAATATCTGAAACGGGAAATGCCCAATGTGCCAAGGAGCTCATTTGTAAGCTTTGGGAGTCAGTTTGAAAGTCTAGAATCAGAATTAGTTATGGGTAAAGGATTTTACATTAGAAATACGCATGTGCACTTTTAACTCTGGAACTCCTGATTTTCCAAAGCAAAGGTGATACTGTTCCCTCTCTGCCAGACCTCAGTTGTGCTGAAATGTCAGAGATAGGAGTTCTATACATCTGGGAGAACTGGTTGAGTCCACAGAACGAATGGAGAATGCTCCAAGATCTAAACTTCCCCAGAGCCTGGCATAACCGAGGTCCCTGTTCTCTCTCAGTGGGAGATGCAAGGGAGAGCAATTTCCTTGACTCTAGACTTAAAAAAACCCAAGCAACACGCACAAACACATCCAAGCTCTTCATCTCTCACTGTCTCCTTTGTCAGTGCCTGCTCATTCAGAACCAGTAACGGAACAGGCAGGGTTAGAAGGAACCAGTTCACGTGTCTGTTTGTTCTTTAGGTGCATAGATTTCATCAACCTTAATAAAAACTTGCTTAGAGGGAAAGAAATACCATGTCCTGACTGATAATCTTGGCCCTGGATATGCGGATCATCCGTGCTTCTCCCGCCCTGAGCCCAGAACAGTTTGTGCTGTTCCCCACCTGCAGAACTGGAAACTCACTCAGTTTAGCCCATCTTTGTCACATGTGACAGGAGCAGTGGCAGGGGTAGTGTCCTCCCTGCCTGCAAGCAGCAGATCCATGCAGCAGTGACCTCCAGCCGACGGGGATGAGGTCTCCACACAGCCCAGTGGGATCAAAAGCAGCGATCCAGCCACACTCTGCGTCCGGTGTGGCTGCCAGCTGCAAAGGCTGCCTGAGGGCAACTCAGCATCTGATGCCAGTTCTCATGTGGTTGCCACCATGACAAGAACACCATAACCGTGCGACCTGACCCACGGATCTCCAGCACCTTCCCCACACACCCACTCTCTGAAAAAAACAGTGGAGATGAGGCAAACACGGGGTTCTGGGGTGTCACAAAGACAAAGTTCTTACAGCTCCTGAGGTCAGTCCTTGCCTCTTAATCCTAAGAAGCAACCCTCTGGAGTCCACAAAGCACTGGACTGACCTTACCTCACAGGAAGAGGTGACAAAGGTCTCACCTTGAATGCATGTCCGATGCAAGAACATCCAAAGGTTGGAACCTAAGTAGGAAGAATTCTTGGGATTGAAGAAAATCAATTATTCCTTTTGAAAACAAAGTTCATCCCATTAAAAAAGATGACTGGATTTAATAACTAGTAATTTCTGAAATTATAAATAAGTTAAAAATTAATTTAAAATAAGCAGTATTTGAGTAAGTGCATCTCAGCGAGTGCTGTAACACAGCTTTTTCTCTTCAAGTTAGCCTGTGTTTAAAGAAGCAAGGTCTGTAACACTGACAGAGAACTTTGTGCCTTCAGGAAATGAAATATTGCTTTTCTTAGCCCTTTACAGTTTGATTCTGTTCCCATCACTTTAATGAGATGGATCTGATCGACTCATTATTGCTTGTAAACCTGAGGAAAAGGGAAAAAATAGTCTCTAGGAGGCTGCTTACTGGAGGCAGAATCTCTGCCATTCAGACTTTTGTGTCTCAGTGGGTTAAAAAAAAAAATCAACTCCATTCTCTAACGGCATACAGTCAACTTGGAAAAGGTTTCAGGTTTGCCCTGGAACTAGTTTCTCTCTGTACACCCTTTCTGTATAAAGGTATTTACAGTTTGCTTCAAGTCCCTGCTCGAGCAATGCCCACTTTACGTTCCAATGTAACTGGTTGTCTGGGCACTCAACAAACCAGGTTTGTTTTGGTACAGGTGAACCATCCAGTCCTACAGATCAAATAGATAAGGCAACATCAGCCTCCTCTCCCACGTGTAGGAAAAGGAGTGATTGGGAAGAGCCCTTTAGAGTCGAGCAACACACAGATCAATGCAAACAGACATTAACCCCAAAAACTTTCATCCAGATTTGAATCGATTAATCCAAAATTGGTGAAAAAGACTACTGAGAAGTGGGCATCCAATATCAAAAGTCTGTCTGCCATTTGAATTCTAAGTTTCCATGTTTCCAGCAGCTCGCAGAAGCCTCTATGTCCACACAGCTGCTCCCTGTGGTCACAGGAACAACAGCGTCGTGGCTTGGCCCCTGTGGGCTCTTTGGTTTGGTGCACAGAGCAGCTCTGGGGCAGCCAGGAAGCCCCAGGTTATTCCTCCTGGCTGCTGCAGCCTGGGTCCTGCTATCTAGAAAGATGGGAGCTGCTCTGGGACTGGTTGGACGATGTTGTGGCTCCACTCAGCTGGGAAAAGCCGCTGTTGCAGGATTCCAGGCTCGACATGGATCCCCTAGGATGAGAAAAACAAGATGTATTAATTAGGAAGGCAGCTATGAATGGATAACTCAATACATGTTAGGAGATCAGCTTACACTACAACACCTGCACAAGTATTCTAGTTTTTTGTCCCATCACTTTCAAGTTTGTATTGAGGAATCTCAGGGTTCCTTTGTATCAGAATGGAAAATTCACTTGTCATAGACATCTTGTTTCTTAGCCACAGACATTATATCTTGCCTCTTGCAGTTATTCTGGGAGCAGGACCCAGTGGGAGCTCCTGTGTGGCTGCACTCACAGCCCCGGAACAGAGAGGGAAACTCAGGCACAGTCCCCATGCAGGACAGCTCAGCAACTGCTGCTGCCATCGCTGACCGAACGCTCCAGGCTGCCAAGCACAAGGGGCCCAGCTTTGGCACATCCAGCCATGGCCTTCAGCTCGTCCTGCCTAGAGCAGTCTGAGTTCACTGCAGCCACGACCACCTGCTATTCTTGACACATTTCACGCAGGTAGAGCAACAAGGAACTGGTCTGAACCATCGCAGTGAGGAAATTGCTGCTGCTCTGACTCCAGAGTCCGGCTGGGTCACACTCTCAAGGTCACCACCTGCCCATCTGCAAGTCTGGTCTACCCAACAGTTCCTCCAGCTCATAGTGAGAGGTCAGGTGTTTGCAAAGAATTCAAATTACCGGGTGATTTCAGAAGCTATTTTGCATTAAAAAGAGGGTGAACAAATTCTGCCAAGGCTGATGCATTCACCTATTCCAAAAGCACTCTCTGCGTCATGGCCAACATCCTCCTCAAGTGCCAAAAGAAAATATGTCTGGAATAGCTCAGCTGATATTTGTCATTACTCCAAAAGTAGCTTCTCAAAATCTTCCCAACTCAGATTAAAAAACCTCCTCAGCTGAAACCCTCCCTCACTGCAGGTGGCTGTAAGCAAGAACTGAAGCACAAACACCACTGGTGGGGGTCCTTTATCACCTACAGCACTAGAGGAGATTCTCTACACAAAATGCCAACAAAATTGTGTCCATCTTACCTATTATCTATGAAAAACACACTCTGTGGAGGTCATTGGTGTCTGGATATTTAACTTGCATGCAGTTCCCACAGTTGTTCCCCCCCCGCCGCCCCGTGAATCTCCCACCTGAAGTCCTTGGATGCCAGCACCTCGTAGTAGTAGATAAGCTTGCATTTGTGACTGGAAACTTGCAAAGAGGCAAGGACGTCGTCCACCCGCGGGAGGCTGGTGCCAGAACAGGGCAGAGGGCCATGCATCTTCCACTGGAGAATGTAAAAGCCAGGCCAGCGAGTCACATGAGATCCCTGGAAGAGAGAGAGGGAGCCGTCAGTGACCGCCAGGCATCGTAAGGAACAGAGGAATGACTTGGCAGAGTCCAAAGGAACTGCAGAGCTGACTGCTTTGGGGAGCACACACCATTTTACGCACCTGAGCCACATGCCCCTGTCATGCTATTAAAAACTGGCTATTTTTTATTAGATTATCACCATGGATTATGGAACCTCTTTCCAATGGCTCATTCTAGATTAGGACTGCAATGGCAGCCACTCTCACAGGGAATCCAGAGAATGATGATCACAGCAACGATTCCCAAGCAACACATGGTTTCTCATGCCATCGATTCCTTCCACATCCCAGACCATTTTAGATTTTGCTAGTACTGTAAGATCCACATCAGGACCCAAATATATCTGACCTGGATGCTCTCTCCTTCCCGGCAAACCAGTGGAGATTCCATGCGGCTGTAATCCACTCCAAGGACCCAGGTCTTATCAATGAGCTGTGTATTGTCCCCAGCAGCAGAAGTACTTGGTAACGTGGGCTCTTTGTGGCTCATTTCAGGAGCTCGTTTGGAGTGAAAGAGGCTGAACACCACATCTCCCTTCAGGATGTCGAAGTCCCAGGTGATGACAGATTCCCCTTCCAAAATCTCCACAACTATCTAAGAAAGAAGGGAAGAGAACAAGCACCCTGTAAAGAGTCAGGTATTCCGATGGCAGCCAGAACCCTCCTCCCCACTTTGCCAACATGCTTTTCTCTGTCACCCTTCAGTTAAGCTCTCAGCCTCCATTCCTAAGGAGGAGATCAACTGATTTCCATTGCTGCTCTGCTGCCTGATAGATCTGCTCGAGCATTTTTACCCCATTTCTTCCCTGTTGTTTGTAACTCACTTGCGAGTTCTGGGAAAGCCTCAGTGGAACTGAAGCAAAGTGTTCAGGACCCAGAGAGCCCTTCCAAGTGGCTGTGAATTCCACAAGTCACTGCTGCTTCCTCAGCAGTCTAAGCATGCCAAACCCATCATCAGTGAAGCCAACAAACTGTTTTGACAATCAAGTGCTTCTTTTTTTGACATTCTCCTTTCCAACAACCCCCTTCGGGTCACCATACCACCACCATTCCTACCCTGGCTGTGCCACTGGAAATGGAAGCTGTACTATCAGAAGGAAAACAGAGGAACCTTTACTTCCCCGTGGAGGAGGTCCAGAAGATCAGCCCACAGCACAGACAAGAGGCACTGGTTCTCAATCTGAAATTCTTTATTTCCACACTTCTAGCTGGCATTAGCCTTCCCAAGAGAGGCGTGTGTTGCCAAACCACCTCAGGCTTACACCTGGGGAGCCCTTTGTTGTTCCAGTCATCGTTAACCACAGGAAAACATCACTGAGACTAGTTCAGTGCCTCTTTCAGCCTTAGGACATTCTGATTTGTACCTCGTGTGGAGCTCCTTTGAGAACACTCGCAGAATGATAGATAGTTTCTGTCCATAACCTGATGTGATCCGAGTTCTCTGGCTCTTCTTCTGTTTGATAAAGTGACTTGGGAACAAGTCCACCTTCTGGGACAGCACACTGGAAAAGCCAGACAAAAAGATGAGGGTTCTTAGTCATCTAATGCAAAGGATCAAGTCAACTTGACAGGCTGAGATGGTTGAGGTTCTTCGGTCCGGAGAAGAGAAGGCTGAGGAGACAACTTAGAGCAGCCTCCCAGCACTGAAAGGGGCTCCAGGAAAGCTGGAGAGGGGCTCTTGATCAGGGAGTGCAGGGATAGGACGAGGGGAATGTTTTCCAGCTCAAAGCGGGGAGATTGAGATGAGATCTTAGGAAGCAATGCTTTGCTGTGAGTGTGGGGAGGCCCTGGCCCAGGTTGCCCAGAGGAAAACCCTCCATCCCTGGAGGTGTTCAAGGCCAGGTTGGATGGGGCTTTGAGCCCCCTGATCCAGTGGGAGGTGTCCCTGCCCTTGGCAGGGGGTTGGAAACTGACTGGGCTTTGACATTTCTTCTGACACAAACCATTCTGTGATTCTATGATCTGTACCATGAACACTTGCCTGCTGTCAGACACAGAGGACAACCCCCTAGCAGAAGATTTCACAGTGGGACTAAGTTTACTTGAACTCCAACAATTTATCTAAGTTCCATTCAGAGTGCTGACCTCTAACCCCTTCCCTAGTGGTGAAGCCTCCTGTGTACAAACTTCACCACGCTCAGCAGTGGCATCTCAGCCAGAACAGAGGTTTAACCATCCTTCAGAGGGAGTAGAAGGCCAAGGTGTTGAGAAGGAGGGAATAGAGGGAGCTTGCACAATGCAGATTCTGCCTGTACAACAGGAAGAAAAACTCACCATGCAGTCTCCTCCTAGGAAGTCTGGAATCACATCTTTGTCCACGTAGTCTACCAGCCCTCCCGGACCCTGGTAGTTATTTCCACTGTAAATGAGAAACTTCTGCCTTGTGTTCTCATTGATAAAGGGACTGACCTGAAATAAAGCATGGTCAGAAAACACTGTCACTAAGTGAAGCTGGAGTCCATGTTTATATGACCTTATACAGATGCTTCAGGCTCCAGACTGGAAGGGCTCATTGGCAGAAACAGAGACCAACAACAGTGCATATCTTTGCATCTTTAAAGCACTTCCTGAAAGAAAGTGGCGACAAACAGGCAATGCACTGTGCACTCACCTTGCAATATTTTCTACTTCTTGTAAAATAAGTTTGTGGTGACCACACCACACACAAACCTCACAAGGAATTTAACAAGCAAGTTTTTACATTGCCACAACAGCCACCAGGCAGAACCACATTTATCACTCTTCACTTCAGTGTCCTCTAAGCAAGAGATTAAACAAGTGTGTTTTCTCCCATCACTATGAAAACCCACCACGTCTGGGCTGCTGCTGCACGTGAGGACTGGCGGTTTTCACTTGGCATCCTGGCCTGCCCTGGCACACGACCACCACCAGAACCAAATGAGCTACAGGCACCATGGCTTGTTCTGTAGCAACTCTCGGGCCTCCTCAGGAGCTCAGCCACAGGTTTCCTGGAAGCTTTTTCCTCTCTGACTCTTCCAATAAGCAGAAATTGGACTAATTGCATGATTGAACTATCTGTACATCCACAAGTGCTTAAGATGCTGCAACTCAGGTTTCACCCACCAGAGTCCAGAGCACAGGGAAAACCCTGGGTGCTCGCACTATCAACAGCCGGCCCAGAGTCTCCGGGTAGTTGTCCTCCACAACCTCAATTATCCGCAGCAATGCCTTAACTCCGGGACGCCAGAGGTGCCGCATGTTTAGCCCTTCCAAGTCCACCAGACATGTCCAGGATCTAAAATAAACACACAGAAAGAGACCTGTGAGGAACCTCACAGCACAGAGGCTGCTCGGCTTATGCTCCACAAAACATGTCAGGAGCACCACAGCCTGAATAGGATCAAGCAGAGCCAAGGAGGGACGCCAGCACTTCCAAGCAAATGTGGATCTCCACTCAGACAACCTGAACCCAGCGAGCTTTCAGGTACAGCAGACGCTCATCCCTGGCAGCAAGAGCACATGTGGTCAGTGCAGAAAGAGGGAAAGGCATGCAGGCCCACTGCATTAAAAAATGCTTTTTAAATTGAAGTAGAATTGGACAGTTTCCCGAAAAAAAAAAAAAATCATGGATCTGGATTAAAATCCCAAAGACAGCAAGATTAAATTCACCCCAAAAGGAACATAAATATATGTAAGGAAGGACCAACACTTGCTTCCATATGAAGCTGCAGAATTTATCTGTGTGTAAATCAGCAGCCTTCCAGTACTGAGAGGGGCCTCTAGAAAATCTGGGGAAGGGCTCTTGATCAGAGAGCGCAGGGATAGGATGAGGTGGAACAGTTTTCAGCTGCAAAAAAAGGAAAATTGAGTTGAGATCTTAGGGAGAAATGTTTTCCTGTGAGGGTGGGGAGGCCCTGGCCCAGGTTGCCCAGAGAAGTGGTGGCTGCCCCATCCCTGGAGGCGTGCAAGGCCAATGGTGCTTTGAGCCCCCTGATCCAGTAGGGGGTGTGGAACTGGATGAGCATTGAGGTCCCTTCCAACCCAAGCCATTCCAGGATTCTACCAAGTCCACAGTGTATGATACCCCAAGTCAAAGAACAATCCATACCAGAGACACCCTGCTGCCTGCAGTTTAACCCTAAGGACATCAGCTCAGACTTTCACAGAACCCTATCAGTTCAACCTCAGTAAGGACGCAAGAAAACAAACAATACTAACGTGATGGGGCGGCCAAAGACATTGGTGTTTTCCTCACATCTCTTTTGTCCTTCCTCATTAATTGACAGAACCTGTAATCAGAGACAGCACAGACCAGGGTGAGCATGAGCACAACTGAGAAAACAGCACAGCTCCTAGAGCTACGTTCAAAACATACAGAACCCAGGAGACACCAGCTGGAGAACTTGGAGAGTGCAAAACAGAGACTAAGAGCCTACATAAAAAAAACCCCAAGGCTTCTCTACTGAAACACCATGCTGAACACCCAAGATACAGGCACCAAAAATCTAAAGTGAAATATAAGAATCAAGATCAAATGTTAGCAAAGCTGCATGAAAGCTCCATGGAAAGCTTGTGACTAAACTGAAAGTTAACATAAAACATCCTTCTGGCCCATTCACACCATCACAAAAACTCACCTGTCTCTGCATGAAGACAGAAACTGCGCTGTGCCAACTCACCAAGCCAAAGATTGAGTTGCCAGCCACGAAACACAGGAACTATTTGTGTCAGACAGGTAGATTCCTGCTGGGCTCTAACAAGATTTCTGAACACTCCAAAAGATAGAGTTCTCCAGGTTAGAATGAAAGCTTACATGTCGCAGCAGTGACTCCTCTCCCAGAGCCTTCACCAAGCCTTTTGTGTCCATCTGGCCAAGACGAAGAATGTAAAGTGGCCGCCCATCTTCAAAACAAACATAAGGGCTTAAAGAGAGAAGTACCTGAGTATCTTTTACATATACCACATTAAAATGTGGAAAGGATAAACCCTCTACACAAATGCCACCTGCTCTGCACTGCTCTAGTCTGTGTGATCTGTGCAGAGAAAACAAAGCCACAGCAAGCCAGCGCTCTTTACAAGTATTGAACAGTTAACACTTAAAGCATCAATAAAATTTTCTCCCAAAACCTCAGGTATCACTGTGGTATCACTGTGTAGGGCTGCTTCTGACCTTTGTCTTGGTAATGCCACCCTCCAGTGTAGTATTCCTCCAAGAGGGCTGGGGGCCTCCATGACTGCAGGATGTAATCCACCTTGTACTGCTTTCGCCAAGACAGTGACTGGCAGAGCATTTCTCGTGCTTTGTCAATGTTGAAGTCACGAGCCCGCAGAAATCGAAGGATATGTTCATCTTTGGGGATCTGAGAAAAGAGAAAAGGAAGCCTGAGGATCCAGACTGATCCATTACCTGTTCCGCTGCTCCACAGAGCCTGCAGAGCATGCACCAGTATTTAAACAATGCTAAGACAAAGAATAAGCCTACATTTCTTTTCCCTCCTTATCTAATGCTACTGAATGCAGCAGATAGTGCTAGGACCATGGAAGAAGTGACCAACTCATGCCTGTTTGAGAGATCTAGGCTTGACATTTACTCGAGAACCACATGTGCACAGGCAGAAGCGGGAAGCCTTTCACCCCTCTAGTCACCAGAAGCTGCAGCAGACTCTGGGCTGGCTACAGTTTCCCTCCGCTGGCCATACACAAGGACAAATACAACAGTGAAGGAAAATATGAGAGCTGCAGGCTTACCTCCCCATGGGGCAAATCAGCAAGGGATGGAAATATCCATAGGTAAGGCTTTAAACAAGGTAAGCATGTACACTTTGGAGGGGGATCATGACTGGGCAGCCTTCAGATGATTACCCATAGCACCGATTTCAGCTCTTGTGGTGCCTCTCTTCTGCTCTGCTGTTGATAATGCTTCTCTGAAAAGCTCTTGAGATCTTCCACAGGCGTCCCTGCCCCATCACATCACAGAAGCTCTTACCAAAAGAGACAAATCAAGGACAACTACAGCGTACCTTTTCTAGCATCATCCCAACACTTTCTATCAGTAATTCTAGCACCATGGGCACAAAAGACATCTCAAACCAAGTCCACAGAATGGCTTATTCCAACCTCTTTCCCAATCTCCTATATTCCCTTTAGCTGAGAATCAAAGAAGATTTGGCAGTAACTAAGCAGCAGGAATTAACAAATACCCTGACAAGATCCCACAGAAGTGCCAAATTTGATTAACAGCCCGGCAAACCCAGCCGGATTAGAGCTGCACATGCTACTGATTTCTCAGTTCTTTGACCCTCAGCTCCCCTAAAAGCGTTTGGCTGCATTCGCTACATCAAGTTCCATTAAAAATCCAAGTTGTGTCAAGTAGGGACAGCCTCCTCCTGAGACTCTGTACTGTGTTAGCACAACGCAAACAGTCTGAGCCCTGCTGTAACAACAAAAAAACGTGTGCAGGAGTCAAAGATCCTTTGTTTGCTCACTGACATGCTCATGAAAACAGAAAGCAGGGAAGAAAGCAAAACCACCAGTAGTGTCAGGCTGGGAGCAATCTCAGCTTCACAAGCTGGTACAAAGCTACAAGAGACAACAAGAATTGATTTCACAGAAAGAAAGAGTTCAGGCAGCAGGAAGCCAATCCTGGAAGCACCTGAGGAGGAGCTGTCCAGCACATTCGAACACTGTGTGAACACTGCAGCTGGGTGTCACAAAAAGAAGGGCAGCCTTCTAAAAAAAAGCAGCTCAGATGGGTTTAGACCAATACCACCAAATTTTCTGCATCATAGCAAGATTAAAGACAGCAGAATTGTCATCAGCTGATTTCCATTTGCATTTCCACCACTCGGAGGACAAAATGCACAAACATCCACGCCAGCCCCTGGATCTCCTTTGAGACCTGGGAGAGGGCATGGCTGTAAGGAGGTTTTCTTACTTTTCATGTTTCAAGCCCACACCATACACAGAAGTGCCGAATTTGCCTCGCACCTGAAGCTGTTTGGACAGCCACACACCACTGACCTGCTTGGCCCGATATGGAGAACCCCTTCCCCCAGAAGGAGCCCAGCAGCTGTCAGACATCACAGCCAAGCAGAGACTTTCCAGCCTGTAGCATCCATGCTACTTTGCAAGGAAAAACGTTTCTATCTATACTAGGTGGCCAATACCCCAGTAAGTGCCTTCAGCTCCTCTGTTTTAGAGGCTAATCCAACATACTTTACACCATCGTGTGAGACTGTCTGCTTCTTGAATCCTGTGTGGTTTGGAAATAGTATATTTGGATAAAAACAGATGAAAACAGAAGCCAAATGGATTCTCTTCAGGAGAATTCAGCCCTTGGCTGTACAAGTGACCCCCTGCTGAGGCACAGTAGCCCAGAGCTGGGTGCTACCAGCTGCCCCTCCGCCAAGCAGCACCTGCCCAGAAGTAGGGGGTGCACCCCACCACAGGTCCCCACTCTTCCCACCTCCCCTGCAGATCCTGGGCAGCATGGCCAGCCAGCCAGGCTGCCTGCGAGCCCGGCCTTGGCCAGGGCCTGCTCTCCAGGATATAGTGAAGTGCTGTGCACAGCAACCACAGCATCACTTGCTCAAATGCCAACAGGACTGGCCTGGGCCAGGCCGGTGCAGTCTGGGACATTGCTGGATCCTGTTGCAGGCACACGGACCATTCTCCATGCATGGCCTTGTACCCAACCTTGCCAGAACAGCACAGTCCCATCAAAGAAATCATCCATGGCTCTTAGTTTTACTGCGGGATTGAGGGCACCGGCTGCTTCAGGCTGTAGAGGGGGCTCTGCCTGCTCCACCCACCTTGCCTTTGTGTGTCTCTTGGAGCCACTGGCGAAGGCGGATCAAGCAGCTCTCTTGCATTGGAGTCAGCCGGCCCAGGTATCGCTCGATGTAATCAGCATCCAGTTTGTCAGCTGGAGTAAGAGGAAGGGAAAAAGAACAATTCAGAGGAAACTTGGCACTGCCAGAAAAGAGACATACAGTTATTCCTACACAACAGATCACTTATGATTTGCCCTGGAAGAGCACAGGAGCCCTCATTGTGGTTGCCTGAGGGAAGCGAGTAACATACTCTGGGTGATCAGAGCATGAGGATACAGATAGTGCAAGGTGTTAAAGCCAGATCACTCACTTGTCTCTTAGAACACCAACATTTTACTCAACCCTGAAATGCTCCAGCAGGAGCTTCAAAAAACCCAACTCATCACAGGAGCTCTGGCACTCATCCCATCCACCACTCCAAGACATGGGCACATAAATTCCTTGCTGTCCTAAAGTTCTCCTGCGCAATTCCAATGACAAGAGGCTAAAAAAGCAGAAAGCTGAAAACTGAAATGTTATTCTGCTTATGGACAGCAGAGGGAAAGGGAGAACACCACCATTCCTGACAGCAAGGGAGAGTTTTGGCACGAGAAGCCCTGCACATACCAGCGGCTCAAGGTCCCTCTGGATCAGAGACCAAGGACAAGAGATGCGAGTCTGCCAGCACTCAGAGCCAGCCGCAGATGTGCCATAGAGGCTTGGCTGTGAAAATGCCAGCAAGGAAAACATGGCACCCAAAGGGGACAGCACAGGAGCTATGCTGGAGGCCTTGCAGGCGTGTGAAGAGGGCTGGCAGCAGGACCTCTGAGCCAGCTCTTCATCTGGCAGGATTTTCTTTCAGCAGATACCATGTAAGTACAGAATAAGACCTGGGCACCCACATGATTCACATGGCTGACTGATAATGCAGAAATGGTCTTTGATAAGTGCTATGCCCCTGACAAACCCACAGAACCAGCAAGTTGGGGAACCATTCCAGGGAAGCCAATCACTGCCTAAACAGGAATAGAAGCAGAAAAACAAGAGCTACTCTCCTCTTCAGCTAGATGGGGCCTGCTGCTCTTAGACTTCCTGTAATCTCAAAACACATGAACATTTCTTATAGTCAGCTCTTCTGTGGATTTTATATTGGGCACCATCTGAAAAGAAAAGCTACCAGGGAAGGTCTGTGGAGACCAGGAGCACTGATAGCTCCGAATTCCAAGCTTTTTCCCCAGTTGCACACAGCAACACAAGTGTCGTCTTTCCTTCAGAGCAATGACAACTCCTGTTTCTAATACCACAGCTCTACTCTAAAAGGCTCCTCCTATTACTTTCTGTCAGAGAAGAATTTTATATAGTCTAGGAGAGATCAGCAGATCCACACAGGAAGATAGAGTCCGACTCAGGCACTTTGTGTGAAAAAAGTAGGCAAAGTCCTGAAAGTTTGTCTTGGCCTGACAGAGGGGCAAACTCCTTCTGAACTGGTCCCCAAGGACACTGATATTTAAACAGCCAAAATATTTAATTCTAATTTAATTACAGTGCACTCGAGGCACCTTTAAGTTTCTTCAGTTTAAGGTATAAAATTCCTTAAAGGTCAGCTCAAACCCAACGTTTTTCTAAGCTCAAACAAAACCAGACTGCTTGCAAAATTCTTCTTGTTTTTTCAGTTTTGTGTGTGTGTGTAAACGAAGTTCCATTGTTTGCATTTTCCTTGAAGAAAGAAAATAACTTTCCCTCCTCTCCATCCACAATCCAGAAGAAAAACCTCATACCAAAAAAAAACCCCACCGAACTCAGTCAGTGCTACTCAAGGCATTCCGGGTGCCGGCAGCTCTCCTGCCGGGACCATGCGTACCATCAGGGCCAGACGCCTCTGCTGGGGCACAGGCACTGCCTGGCTGCTCTTGGGGAGTCCCTCCAGCCCCAGACTCCAACGGTGCATCACCAGCATCACAGCCAGCAGCCAGAGTTCGCTCCTCCATCTGCCCACACACTGCCGGAGGTGTCCAGCGGGGGATGAAGGTAATCCCTTGGGAGATCAGCTCCTTCAGGTAGTGTTCAATCACCTCCTTGCCCTGAGGGGGAAGACTCTCATTAAGCAAAGCCCAATACCATATCCCCAGAACCAGGGAGGTGCACAAGGTGAAGAGGAGTTTTCCTCAGAACAGATGTCCAATGCTGTTAGAGATAAAGAGAAGGGATGTAGTTGTCTCCTTCCATCTGCATGACCTTGTCGGGAAACTGTCAGTATGAAAACACTACCCAAACAATGAATTATAACACCAGCCAGGCAGATGCCAATGCTACGGATGCAGCTGCCTTTATAACACTTCTATCCCACTCCCCTGCTCCCAAACCATCAGTTTGTTGCCTTGTTCCTCTGTGGCCCAGAAGAAAAGGCCACAAAAAGGAAGTGCCTCTACCAAGGCTACTGGTGAGACAGGGTGCCAATTTTTACCCGGCGCTTTCTCCTCCTGCATGAGAACAGTGTGCTCAGTGTCTGCAGAGCCTGGCACCCACAGCACCCACTGTGATCCTCCTCTGGCACAGCCTGCTCCCTCCCCTGCACAGACATGTCCCAGCAAACAGATTTGCTTTTTCTCATTGCACACTGGATTTTTCTTCGTTTGCTCTGCTCAGGGATTTTAGAGCAGTAAGCAAGGATATACAACTGCAGTTGATCTATTTTACAGAAAAACAAATAGAGGTGCACTGAGAGCAGGTGTTTGATCTTGGTTTTGTGGCACAAAGGGATGCTCAAGCTTACCCGCTTGATGTTTGAGGTGTACTGCTTCATAGCAATTTTTTCAACTGTGCTTTCAAAGCCAAAAAATGACTTGATGTCGAGAGATGCAGACTGTTCAAAGCAAGTCCAATCTTCGTTCTCGGGGTGAACCTAATCCGAAAGACATGCATGGGGTTGGAGAGCAGCAGACAGGTTACACGACAGCAGGCTCCTTGCTCATGGTACCACACTGACTATTTAACCTCCAGAGCTACAGGGTGTAGCAGCTCCCAGCAAGGTGCTGACAGACTCATAGTTAACAAGCTAGATTAATTCTCCCGGAGAGCAGAAACACATCATGAGCTGGACACAGGGACATTTGTGGTTAACCCAGTGTTTGTCACATGCACAAGAAAATCAAGGTTAGAGCCAATTTCTGCCCCAGCACAACTGAACAATATTCGTAGCAGTTACATTAAACCAGCAGTGAGACTGCCCACTTGAAGCCATCATGTCAGGATCTCCTTACAGAAAGGCAGGGATTGCCTCTCAGAATCTGTAATTAGAACCCCCACACGTGTGGCAAAGGAAGAAAAAATAAGGGTTTTTTTTTTTCTAGTTTTGCATAGGAAACAGCCCCTGAACACCAGTCTTCCCCCTCAAAGCACAGGGGCACCGCAGAGCAGGGAGTTTTACCACTGTCAGTTCAACATCCACCTTTCCTTTCTAGTAGCTTCCCCTCCGTTACTCTCTATATAGTAGACACCTGCATAACCTATTCCTGTTTTAAACTTAACCCTTCTCTGGGAAGGCTGTCTTTTCTCTGTAAGTGCTGCTATTCACAAACTGTCATGAAATAAAAAAAAAAATCCAGCCTCCCCACGAAGATAGAGGCTCTCTAAAGGACACAAATCCCTCAGGGGAGGTATTAAGTAACTGCAGGAGCAGGATCATATTTCTCCAAGTTGCTTCAGAGAACGCTGCAGAAAAGGAAAGATGAGAATAAACCCATTTCCTGCATACTCTGGCAGGGAAAAGGGAACTGGTAAAAATAGAGCGAGGAACCATCTTGAGGATGCAGACAGTTAGCTCCCTCCCTGTTCCAGGAAGAGTACTCCCTTCAGAGCCCAGCTCCTGAAGTTTCTTTCTGAAGAACATGAGCCAGAGGCAACACAGCCAAACTCAACTCCAAGATTGACCTGGGGGCATTTCAGATCTGTCAGTGCCTTTCACAATAACAAAAGTTTGATTTACTGTAGTTTTAAGGAAGCCCCACACAACCACTGAGTGATCTCTGGCTCAGGAAACCCCCTCACCATATAAAACATTAAAAGCTTTTCAACGATTTGTCTTTCTTGACACAGAGGCTATGTATAGTTTAATTATGCCCAAGAAAGCTGAGTTGTCCAGCTGCAAAAGGGCAGGTAAGTAACAGGATCTGGACTTTGTTTAGGGAACAAAAAGCAGTATCTGATTGCTTCCAGAAACAGATGAATCTATTTTATGATGACTGAGTTCTAGCAGTACAAGTACAATGAAACGGCACAGTGCTGCTGAAGATACAGACACAGTGTGAGACATCCCAGACAGCAAACATGGCTCAAGACCTTTCTACAAATATCTACAGCATGAAGATCATGACAAGATGCTAAAATTTTCACTTATTTGTGGGCAAAATTAATTGCCAGACTTCCCTCTAGCCCTTGTCACAATAAATAGTAAGGGTCTCCTAGATATCCAGGTCTAAATACACACTTCAGATGCTTTTATTAGCTTAAATTCCAATGAAAAAGAGACTCAGAAAACACTGCCAACTCTGGAGCCCCAGTTGTGTTTTCTACTCTCACCCTAGGATTCAATACTCCAATCAGAGAATTACAGAATCATAGAATCATTGAGGTTGGAAAAGACCTCTAAGCTCATCCAGTCTAACAACACCGTGCCTACTAAACCATGTCCCCAAATGCCATGGCCACAATTTTTTTGTGACTGAGAATCACTATCTACCTAAAAAAGTTTCCCAAGCCCTGTTAAACTACTAGGAAAAGCCCACACCCTGAGGCCCAACAGCCTTCCCGTCCAGGAGTATCCAATCATACTATGCAACAGTGCAGTGTTCAAATTCATTCAAGCAACTTCACCCTGGTTGTTAGTGCACAACCTGCAACAGCTCCTTCACAGCGCAGGGGTAACAAGGCACTCACTGAATAGCTGCAGGTCTCAAGGACGACAACACGGTTGGCGAAGGTCTCATTGTGGGCTTCAATGCGCAGAGTTCGCTCTTTCCAGTTCACCGTGTTTTTCTGGATGAAGAAAACATACTCTACCCCTGCAATCTGAGAAACATGAGGAACCAGAAAGAAGGGGCCGGGAAGAAAGGGAGAGAAAGAGGAGTTTTAGGAGCCATCACCAATCTGAGCTAGTAAAAAAAAACAGGTATCTCTGCCCTCTAGGTCCCACTTGCCTTTTTCAGCAGCCTAGGAGCATCCACATTCAGCTTGCAGCTCCGTTCGATGACATGGATAGCTCCGTCATCACTCCTAGATTCATGCAGGATTTCACTCCCTAGGAAGACTGGGATCTCTGGACACGTAGGAAAGCGCTTCTCATATGCCTGGAAGTGAAAACAAAGCAAGTTTCAGCTTCTGAAACCAACTACTGACTACTCACTTCTCCTTGATTTGTCCATTTTGAAAACAATTCTCTCCTGGTTCTGAAATCTTCCTTCTTTTAACTAGCCCAGTCCCTCTGAACGGCCATCTATCCAAAGCTGCTTTATCAGCTCCAGCAAAAGTCCAGCTTTCCATGGCACTTGCAGCAAAGTTCCATAAAACTTCCATAAATGCTACCTACTCTTGCTTCTCTTTCCCTGGCTTCTTCAGCTCTCATTATATTGCAAGTTCATTGCAGGATGGAATGTTTTCCTTGGATTTCTGAAAAATGCCTTGCATGTTGGGAGGCTATTGTGTAAATATGGAATTGAAGCAATGGCTATTTCCTGTAGGACCCAGAGAACACAACTGGAGGCAACACCCTTTCTAACAGCGACTCCTGCTCCTCCACTGCATGTTTCTGCATTCTTTTCTATCAAGTGACCTTGAGATCAATGACACAACAGAGGCCTTTGAAATCCAAAACAACAGGGACACCAAGCACTGAATTACTCCGTAAACAGAACACCTCAAAACCCAAACTTTACTGCACAGGTGAAGGCTCCTGACAGTTCCACCCAGCGCAGCATCTGCTGTGTTATGCGTAGTTCTGTGTGCTCCAACAAGAGGCAGCTTTTGTGAGATGAGCTGGTTTCATACCTTGATATCCTAGAAGGAACGCTATCTGCTGACTCCCACGGCAGCAGTTCAGGCTTTCCATCCACACCAATCACCTCTCGGAGGGGTGACTCTTCAAAATTCTCACTAATACACAGCAAACAGGCAACTGGTTTGAATTCTCCCTATCCACACACAGATCCTCTGGCAGAGCAAATATAAAAGAGCTTGCATGATAAATGCTGCTGTCCATGAACCCAGACAGAAACACACGGAGCTGTTCTGAACAGTGGCTGGCAGGAAAACATTCATCTTGTCCTTAGTCGGTGCTGGTCTGAAGTGGCTGCATGGTTGTCCTTTCTGCAGGGATGGGTTGGCTGGTTTTTAGGGCTTCCTTGGTGATGGCAACAGGGAGATTTTCTTGTTCAGCTACAGACAAGAACATAGGAATAGAAAAACTACAGAATGATTCCTCTATGACACCAAAATGAACTTGAGAGAGACCTTCAAGAATGTAAAGCCCAGCTAATGGGGAAAGTTATCTTGTGTGGAACACATGAAGAAACTGAACTGTTATTCAGTTTCTCTCAGCTCTCGCATCCTCCTCTGCTTGCCAGGGAGGAGAAGCTCAGTGGTGGAGCAGCTCAATGCACTGGTTATGAACAAACTGTTGATGATCTTGGAAGTCTCTTCCAACCCAGATAATTCTATGATTCTATGATTACAAGGATAAGACTTCACCCTTGTGCTAAGGGCTAAGACACTTCAAACTTTTGTGAGCAAACACAGTTTAAATCTGTATTAATTAACAAGATTCCTCAAGGTCCTGTTACAGCCATGTGCAGTTTTCCAGGATAAAGGAAGAAAACTTCCATCTCTGTTCAGATAAATGAGAAATGAGGAGGAGGTACGACATCGAGTTTTGAGCTAGAGGTGTCCAGATTACCATCCCTTTGAAAAGAGATGATAAGCAAGATTAGACCCCTCATCACTGAAATGGGAAGTGGATGCATTTGGACTAGCTTTTGAGCAGCTATAATGACACAGAAATGCCTCTGCAGATTCAGGTGTGTTTCCCTCTAGGAAAAATAAATCATTTCATCTTGCAGTCCCTCCTACAACTTCTCAGTGCTGAAGGGAACCAGGGGTCTGCGTGCCTACCAACCAGACACAATGATCCCATTGCTGTGTAATCACTAGCACAGACACCTGCTTCTCGCCAGCCACAGTAGTGCAAAATAAAATCCATAAGGAACAGCTGGGAGCAGAGAGGGATCAAATGGATGTTAGGTGCAGAAATGCACTGAAGTCAGGGAAAATGAAACTTCTAAGGACATGCATAGCATCTGCAGAGTAGTGGAAAAAGACTTTGGGGCCTGTGCAATGACACTTGTGCTAGAAAAGAGAACAAGATCTGCCTGCGAGGAGTCCACTGGACCATAGTACTCAGACTGCAAACACTGACCCAGTGTCAGCTCTCCCTGGACTGCAGCCAATGATTCATCTAATTTCTTCAGATTTTGGTGAAAGCAACAATTGAGGTAGAGGCAGCTGCCTATTACAATAGGGGCACCACCAAGTGACAGCAAGCCTGCTGCAGGCAGCACACACTGCAGCTGCACAAAGCTAACTCGGGAATGACCAGCACATCTGACCTGATTGAGAAGAAACACCAATCCAATTCAGCGATTCTGCTCTCGCATCCTCCTCTGCTTGCCAGGGAGGAGAAGCTCAGTGGTGGAGCAACTCAATGCACTGGTTGTCACAAGCAGCTCTGGAAGCAGCGCTGCGCCCAGGGACCACTGCTGGCTGGTGGGACACACTGCCAGAGCCCTCTGTGGAATGTGACAAATATAACCAACCAGAAAGGCAAGGAAGCAGAGATCTCAGGTGAGTAACACCTCAAAGAGTAGAGCACAGCAATCCAGTGTCACATCACACACACAGTGCTCCGTGAATCACTCCCAGATCACAACAGCTGTCTTACACAACAATATTTAGTCAGAAGGACAGTCTATCTTTACCAGAAGCTGCTGCAAGAATTGGTACAAACTGGCCATAACTCAGGCCCAGATTTGGACAGGCCACCATGTGTCACAGTTTCAAAACTAACATGCTGGTTGAAATGTAACAGTTGATGACTGTTCTAAATTTTCTTGCCTCTTTTAGTCCCTGTTCAAGAGATTGCCTTCTGCACCTACACAGTCAGTAAGGGAGAGAAGGGTCCTTTAGTCACAACTGGAATACAAGATCATGGTGATATATCCAGCTGTGCTGGGTCTCCTTATGTAGCTCTGAAGTGTCACTGAATTTTGACTGACTTTAGAGGTCACCCATTCCAGCATAAGTTGCACTGGTCAGATTAAGCTTGAGACATAACTAATCCTTCAAGGAAAAAAAGACTTCATGTTGCAGCTGGAGAAAGTGGATAAAGAAAACAGGGACTATCCTGTACAGACTCTTTGAATTACTGTACATCTTCTCTCCAATCCACACCATTCTCTTCCAAACCATTTTACCCAGCAAACGGCATCTTAGCAGTGGCAATGTCAGGCTAACAGGCTGTTGTGACTCCCACAAGACACGTGCCAGATGTTGCCAGCAGGTCTCCAGAAGTCTGAATGAACAAGCAGTTCTTCCACCAAACATCTTCTCCTTGCTCAAGGGGCAATGTCCCAACTATAATATCAAGAGAAATGTCACTGCTCTGCTCAGCCTCCCTCTTGCTCACTCTTAACCTGCTTCATGCATGAGGAGGTGGTGGCAGGGACAGGGACTGAACACCTGAATGCAGCAGTGAAGAATCAGCCCAGATGACACAGAAATCATTACTTTGACTTTTGTTGCCAAATGCTTCTCAAACAGTAGGATGATGGGATATTTATAGTGTATCTTGACAGCAGGGTTTCAAACCATCAAGTCACATTGAAGCATCATGTCTTGAGTCAATGCCAGACCCTCTGTAAGTGCATGAAACGTTAACCCAGCAGCTTCTGACAATCACAACAAATTTACCCTCAAAACACGGCAAAAGAGACAAGGGGAGTTGCCTGCTGTACAATACCTGGCAAGGACCATCTGTCTGCAGACAGACCGTCCACATGCAGACAATTTATCTGCGCTTAAGACAAGTTCTAGATAGAAACAATCCCACCAGAGAGAGTAGATTCTATTTTGTAGGGGAGTACCCTTTTCATACGTACTGCTCTGATTATTATGAGGACATTTCATATCACATGACATGGGTTGAACACCATAGCACAGCTATTTTGGAGCTTTTTCCCCCTTGCACATTGTTTCTCTCTCATTCTCTAGGGTACTGTCAACCAGAAACACCAATTCAGACAGCACCTGAAAACTGTGTCACTATCTATGTCACAGCAGCTCCAAGGAGCTTTCAAGCACTGGGCACACAGGTGACACCGCAAAGCTCTACCGCGTGCCATCTGCAGCTATCCAAGGACACAGCAGGCAGCAGGCCACACAGGAAGCTCTTCTCTGGAGCTCCTGCACACACTGCACTTCAGGTTCTACTCCAGTCTCTCTGGTTACTCTGCACAGCCCTCTGATCAGCTGCACCATCACTGCTGCTCCCAAAGGATTCCAGTGGCCAGAAAATGCTTCAGTCCCCCAGTCCAGCCTTCTTGTTCTAGAGCTCTCGCTTGAAAGCGGAGCCTATGAACAGTTATCAAATATTGTAGTTACAATTCTACTTTCCTTTATTTAAAACCAGCCTGTGATGATACTGGACTAGTGACAACAACCTGGAGCTCCAGCTGGGGATATTCCAATCTGTAATTACAAATAAGAAAATAGGAACTCCTGAAGACAGGTGCTGAGGTGCTTCTGTGCTGTGCGATGCTGCATGATAGCTGACATAGCCAGCCAGTGTGCACATCTAATGCAGCGAGACAGCAGCAGTCCAAGACCAGGATGGGCTGTGAACACACACATTGAACTTGTCACTCTAAACAAGCCCACAGAACGAACACGATGCTTGCTAGACATCAGGCTGCTGGTACACTACTCTGCTTTCACACACCATTTTGTCTGTTACCAATGCGTACTGCAAGCTGTTTGGGTCATACTATGGTGCCTACCCAGCAAAAGAAGGCTCAGAGTTCCTGTTGCAAAAGCATCACTGCATTAGTCAGTGAAATATTGAATCCTTTAAGGCCCTGCAGCACAGAGAGGAAAGCACACAAGATGTATCAGGATTTAAGCAGTCTCTTTATACACTTAATGTGCTAAATGCAACAGGAAGAAGTCATTAAATAAAACTACTTAAAGATCTAACAGCCTTAACAGAATGCACATTAATGCTGAATAGGCACAAGCAAAAATAATTTTGGAAAGGTATATGGAAAGCAATTCCAGCTGTCAGTGCCCAAACTTCAGTATTCAGAGTTTCTTCTCCTGCAGCTAAACCTGACAGCTGAAATACTCAGGAGCTGCTTTCAACTATACTGTGCATACAAGCCTTCCAATACTTGTCATAAAAGAATGATAGGAAGATGAAATAAAGGATGTGTTTTGATTTCTGTCATACCAGACATTTCACTCCTGCATCTAACTGTGGGTCAGATCTTCAACTGCTCTAAAGGAGTAAGACTTCAATGACTGCAAATCAGCATTGCCATTGTAGTCAAGGCTGATCCGCTGGTGGATTATTCAGGGTCAAATCCAGTGACTACTGTCAAGCCTGCTTCAGTGGGATCAGGCATGTGGGAGATTTCATACAGGGACCTGGATGGTCACTTTTGATAGGCTACGACCTGGTTTTACAGGAGGAGAGTACAGATGACAGATGCTTTCTGCTACTTATTCCATGTGAAGTAATTTCTGACTCTAAATAAACCCACAATATTCTCGCTCTGAACTAGATTTGCCACCCAGCTTGTCAGTGCCCCTGTCAACACTCAAAACATACTGAGAAGAAATAGAAGTTTACATCACATCAGTTCCATTAATTTCCTAGTTTATCTTACCTGAAAAAATAAGATTTCCAGATCAACAAAATGCAAAGAACGCTGAATGGCCACTAAAACTAGAAAACTGCTGGAAGAAGAGGTGACATGCCAGGACCTTGGTTGAGCAGGATGTCACTTGCAGTTGTAGGCAGGGGAAATCAGGAGCTGCTACCTAACAGATATATGGGAGAGTCTGCGGGATGCTCAAGATAAGAAATGTCTGCACACCACACATGCACCCAAAGAACAACTGCCCCATCCCAAAGGAACACTGCCTGCAGCAAAAGCACCCTAGACTGAAGAGAACCGCTCAATCAGCATAGTGAGAACTACACACTGCTGCTGCCTGTGCGTGTGTTCAAGAGACCAGGCTCTCAGCTGCTCATATGTGTGTCAACAGATGCCGTGGGCAGCACCAAGAAATGAGGTCAAGCCAAAAGATGCACTGACTCACATCATGCACATGTAGGGCTCAAGAGCAGTTCCATCTTAAGCACAGAGTACAGCTGGTACACCCAATGAGAGCTGATGCTGCTGCAAACTCCCAAATGTCTGGTCTTTGTTATGTCTTTTCAAAACCATAACATTTTTAGATAACAGCAGTAAATCTCTCAAAGGCTGCCAACAAAGCTGGTATCCTGCATGCAGTACGCTTAAGTGTCAAGTTACATGTATAGATTTTCACATATACATATGCCTTTATAGCTGTTGACTATATCCAGTCTTTAACCTGCTCATGTTGCATTTTGCAGAGCTTTCATTTCATAGGAAAGATAGAATCTCAGACAGTAAAGTGATAAAGGCTTGATTTGGCTCAAGGGGTAAAACCTGCAAGCAGAACATTCCCCTTTTCTGCATCCTTTACCATTCCCTTGGCCCCAAGCTATGCAGAAAGACACCTCGCTTGCAGCACAAACCCTATACTGCTGTTCACAGCAGTGAGAGGTGAATGTGAAGTAGATTGCAAATGTGGCAAGAGGAGCAAACAACTGACAGAAGTGCTGTCACGAGTCTGTCATTTATACCACTACTGCAGTAGCTCAAGCAATATATCAAATACGGGAGACCACCTACGAGTTCCTGGGGGATATATCAGTTCTGTAGCATTAGGACTCATGGAATAGTTTGGGCTGGAAGGGACCTCAAAGCTCCCATCGGTTGGCTTGGGATCAGAGGACAGGCAGTGCTGTGGTATCCATGGACTGGAATTATCTGTAATACACCTCTTTGTATTTATCACTATATTTACTCACTGATAAAAACGGGCTGCATAGAGTCATAGAATGGTTTGGGTTGGAAGGGACCTCAAAGCCCATCCAGATCGAACCCCCCTCCCACTGGATCAGGGTGATTAAAGCCCCATCCAGCGTGGCCTTGAACACCTCCAGGGATGGGGCAGCCACCACTTCTCTGGGAAACCTGGGCCAGGGCCTCCCCACCCTCACAGGAAAACATTTCTCCCTGAGATCCCATCTCAATCTCCCCTCTTGCAGCTGAAAACCATTCCCCCTCGTGCTATCACTACAAGCCCTTGTAAGAAGTCCCTTTCCCAGCTTTCCTGGGGCCTCTTTCAGTATTGGGAGGTTGTTCTAAATTGTCCCTGTAGCCCCTCCTCTCCAGGATGAACAAACCCAACTCTCTTAGCCTGTCCTCATACAGGAGGTGCTCCAGCCCTTTGATGATCTCCATGGCCTCCTCTGAACTCGCTCCAGCAGATCCATGTCCTTCGTGTGCTGAGGGCTCCGGAACTGGACACAGGGCTCCAGGTGGGGTTTCACAGAGCAGAGCAGGGAGGAAGAATCCCCTCCCTGGCCCTGCTGGTCCCATTGCTTTGAATGCAGCCCAGGACATGGTTTGGCTTTCTGGGCTCAAGCACACATTGCCAGCTCATGTTGAGCTTCTCATTTCTTGAGCTTCTCATTTCCCAGCACCCCAAGTCCTTCTCAGGGCTGCTCTCAATCCAATCTCCACCCAGCCTGTGTTTGTACTTGGGATTGCCCTGACCCTGGTGCAGAACCTTGCAGGAGTGCAGATTAGAAAAAAAAACAGTGAAAATTACTCCTGTGAACTGGGAGAGGCACAGAAAGATCGCCCCCTGCATTTAAATCTTTTTAGAAGGAAGACCCTTCTAACAAGAAAAAGAAAAAATTCCAGACTCTTCCAGAAGAGATCTGGTATTCTTCCTCAGATGCACAAGACTGGCAATGAGGGCAAGCAGAGGAACGCAGTCCTCCTTCCAAGGATGTGGAAGATACGTCAGATCTACTGCCTACAAATACTGGAATGCAAACTGTAGACGTATTAATGAGCAGAGCATGAGTCCATAGGCAATTATACAGAGACACACAACAACGGTATTAACAGCAAAATCACTGGCTCAGCTGCCAAGCAGATCCCCGTGTCTGGAGGCTGAGCTGCACACGCGTGCACTCTGCACAAGTACGAGGAAGATAAAGTGTTCCTGTCGGTGGGGCTCAAAAGAGGCATGGGAAACACCATGTTTGAAGAAGGCCAGGAAGCAATGAATCGTCTGCCTCCTTCAGCTCTGACAACCCTGTTTCTGAATGTCTCCTATCTGAATGAAACACATGCCCAGTTTTGTGTGGCAAGGTTCAAACATTCAAGATTCTGCAGGAAAAATCCTTTTCCCAACAAACACCACTTACATTATGACAGAGCCTGCGCAGGAAGCACAACTGTCCCTGTGACACAGATGAAGAGCAAAGCACAAGCATGCCAGGCTTCATGAAGGGAGACTGGAAACCCATAAAACAGGGTGTCTTTAGGACACCTATGCAACCTCTGCTTTGCTACCCTTAACCCAGGGTATGAGACCTTGGCACTCCAAAGTGGGGAAGGATGAAAGCAGCTGAGTATCAGGTTCCAAGTACCGAGGAAGCTGCTGTCAGATTTGTGGTGAAGCATATTAAGAGTAATGCCACATGCTAAGGAGCAAAACAGCTTCACTGTACACCCACTCTCCCTGCAAAACTTCCAGCAACTGACAGCTCTGTGAAACTCACTCTGCCTCCATACAGAGGGAAGACTCCATTGGAACACAGTAAATGCAATAGAGCATGCATCCAGCTCAGCCTGCAGGAACTGCCACTGGATTAAACCACTGCTTTATAAAGCCAGCCTCAGTAACAGAGCAGATCCTGCCGCCAACACATGATTTTCACAGGACATTAGAGTGGGACTAAGGGTCTATATTCAGCTCCCTACTCCAATACACGCTCGGATGACCCTGGACAAGTAACTTTATCTTCATAAGAGGACTAACGACTTTGCTAAGGTAATGCGCATTTGAGTTTGCTGAACCTCAAAGATGACATTTACAATGCCAGCCCTGAAATATCAGGGAATTTTAAGCTCTGTCACGTCAAAAACTGAAAGCAAATAAAACTAAACTACTTGAAAAATAAACCCATCAAACCCTGGCCTTTGGGCATTCTGCTAACCAGCTTACAAAGGATTTGCCCGGAGGCAGCCCTCCTGTATTAGCAGCCAATCTATTGATGGGCATCTGGTGCTATGTTTATCCTGCTAATATGGACAACCAGAATGTAGAGAGGTATGCACAGAGCAAAGAACAGCAGTATCTTCACAGCAAGTACTGGAGTCTTATTGCAGTACAGGGTGCACTGAGAGAGCAAAGAACACAGCCAGAGAAGTTTCACTGCCACAAACAGTAGCCTGAGCCTCGCTGGGACACTGCTACAGCATGGTACTGGCTTAGCTGTTAACAGCATGGCAAACTGGGAATAGACAACAAAGAGCAGGGGGCAGGAAAGTGGTGGGGAGAGCCCAGTTGTCAAAAAGGAAGTGTTCACTGTGATAATTAGAAAGCACCAAAGTGAATGGTGTCTGCCCTCAGCTGAGGAGCTGCTGCCGCTTTCAGGGGTCATTATTCCCATTAAGGACCAAACAAAGAATCTCTCCCCCGGTTTAACCATGGAAACAGAAGACTGGAGGCTGTTTTGGATAAAACAAATCTTACAGCACTTGTTTTCCAGGAATCCAGAAGAAGAAACATTGTCAAAAGGAAAGCCATGTATCACGTCAGGCTCTCCCTCCCATTCCTGGGAGTGATTCAGCTACCTGGAATAGCTAAAGCTTTCCATCTTCATTCTTGATCCCTACCAGACCAAAAACCTGGTGTTCTAGTTCAGTAGGGAAGAGAGACGATGAAGAAATCAGCAGACTAACAGTGGCAAATATTAGGCCTTGGGGATCCCCAGGATAGACAGCAATGCTCAACAGATTACAAACCAAAGCCTTGTGAGAGTCTGTAACCAAGAATCTCCAATAAACGCCCAAACACTCAGTGCTGCCCTTGCAATGCAAACAGCAAACCTTTCAGAAGGATATCTGACTCGCATCTTGGAGAGTAGTGACAAAGTCCAGAATATCACAGATGTCTTTAAACTCTGAGAAGGCTCACATCAGCTTTCTGCCTCACCAGTGAATGAAATTCCCTCATAGCCTTCATGCCCCTTCTGGAAATCACAACATTTGGAGAGAGATCTCCGAACATTTCAGTCGGAGGGCAAGCAGGGAAGAACAATATGGAAGAATTTTTCCAAAGACTTGTAGCTTTTAACCAAATCAGAAACCTGGGTTTGATTTAGAATCAAGCTCCAGACACATACATCCTACAACACTGACTGGGATCAGATCTAGAGATCTACTAAAGCAAAAGACACTTGGTGATAAGGCAAAGACACTGCCTGGCCACAGGCTGACCCTGCCTACCTGCATCTCACAATGCTTGCCTTCTCTGTGAAGGAGTAGTTATGGAAGGCTGGAGGTTATTCAGTTTCCCTGAACAAAATAAACTGCCTCTCTTCAAAAATTGAGATGTTGATTCTTATTTTTCATGGAAAACTTAAAACCAGACAAAAATACAATGAGAGCTGAACCTCCGTTCCTGCAATGTACCCCAAACATGGCCACAAAGACATGCTAGCCAAAACTGCAACTCCACCACCCACTAGCTGGATGCTGCAGCCCTTAGCAGCCAGAGAAGGAAAAGTGCTGAGCATTACTCACTGCCATGACGAGCTCAAAAGGGTATTTGTAGACTCGAACTGGGGACTGGTATTTCTGCACCATTTTCACTACACACCTGTAACAGAAAGAAATTGGAACATTTTAGATGCCTCACATCAAACACCACTCTACATTCTAGCAATTTTCAAACAGACCTTACTAGAAGCCTTAACTCTTCCTCAAAAATGGAGAGGAAGAGACATGTTAGGCAGAGTATCTTGCCCAGCACTGCTTAGCCAGTCAGTGGCAGAGACCAAACAGGAAGCAGGTCCCTGCAGTCCCCATCCAGGACAGCGTCACAAACATGGCAACTTTGTCCTTCGCTGCTTCCCAGTACTACTGTAGTGAATTCAACTTAGAGTTCCAACAAACTTCACGGCGATTAAAGCACAAAATAGAAATGTAAAGCCAGAATCAAAGTACTCTGGAGAAGGAGACTATCTCAGAAGCCTTGCAAAGCTTCAATGGCAGTTCTCTTCCCATCTCCCTTTTCTGCGTTACATTTGTACTCATTCGCAGAGTCCTCTGTGTTAAAACCTTCTACAGTTTCCCAGATCTCGGTGTTTTAAATGCTTTTGTGCACAAAGTAGCAGTCAGATGTTTTAAACTACTAAAACAAAAGAAAAGGAAACAGCATGCTTAAAGAACATGCCCAATGCTCAGCTGGCAATCACATCCCACTGACTGGATGCCCACTGCTTCCTGCTGAACTAAGGAATAACTGCATGCACTGGAAACAATTCAGTCCTCAGCATTTAATTTCACCCAGCCACCACTCACTGTTCTCATCAGGATTCCTCCCTCATACTCTCTCACTGGGGTTTTAACCCTCAAATATGCATCAATAACCAGCATCTCAAGAAACGCACAAACCATTAACAAAGGTTATCAGGTTGCTGCCTGCAACTCCTTGAGGGTCCTTTATGTCACTGGTATTAACGCCATTATGAACATCAGAAACACAAAGGACTGGATGGCTGTTTAAGATACCATGCTGATTCTACCCCACTCAAATTCCACTAATGAGACACAGCCCTCAGCAACATGATGCAACGTAGTGTTGATGTCAGGCAGAGCAATCAGACGACTTATCCCTGACATTTTAAGTCCAAAAATGGAGGTGAAACATGAATTAAAAGGCAAATAGCAATAGATTCTCCCTCAGAAAGCCTGCTGCAAAATGCCATTAACACAGTAAAATCTAAGCAAGGGAGAAGGGAAAAAGATTTTAAGAAGTCTGAGTACCTGAGTATGGGGAATATTTGAAGGATGGTCTCACAATTGGGACAGTCACACTGCAGAGGGTCACATTGCCCACGGAGTAGCTCTCAGGGCTTTCTGAATGTCCAGGACTCCTCCTGGTACTAAAAGCCAGCCCATGCAGAACAAGTAAATGCAGAGAGGGTGCATCAGCAGAGCATCCAGCTCAAACTGAAGTGAGCTGAGCAGGGGCAGGCAAACACCCAGGGAGCCCAGGCTGCTATCACGTATCTGATACCCGAGTCAGGAGGCACGGGGCACCTTGTAAAGCAACGCTGTAATATGATTATGCAAGCACGATACCCAGGCTGTGCAGGAACCTTCTGAGTAAGTGCAAATATAGAAAGAGAAGCTTCAAATGCATTTAGCAGTGGTCTTGCTCCCAGTTCCTACCTCGCCTGCTAAACCAGAAATTCCTGTACCTCTGGAGGAGGGGTCAGGGACCTCCACAGGAGAAGTCTTAGGACAAATCAGTCAGTCTGGAATCACCCACAGCCCAGAAATTGTCACCAGGAACAGAACAATGGGGTGGCACAAGCTGTAGTTTGACAGCCTCAACCATGCTGCTTGGACAGATCTGTTGCTCCTGAGCAGCTGCAGTACCTGATTGCTACAGGTTTATTCCCTCTTACCTCACTAGCTGAGAGAAGCTCAAGAAAAAGACCCAGTAACCCTTATAACTATAGGGAGCCGGGGAATACATACAGCTGATAACTCACACCCACCCCAGAAACCTTCTGTACCTTGGAGAAAGTGCAGTGGCAGAGCTTCTACGTCCTCTCCTCAGAACAGAGCTGTGATACAGTCATTCTGCTTCTCAAAACAACAGGGAGTTCAGCTGTAACTTCTGAAAAAATAAACCAGAAAAGGTAGTGAGAGTTAGCTGCTTGGTGCATACAGATACAGATGGATGATTAGCACTGACAGTGACGCAGCAGGGCCATGATAGCTGAAGACATGTATCTTCATAGGGCTTTAGAACACAAAAAAAAAAAAGACAGACATGTGGTTTTAAAGTCATCTCATGTATTCCACTTCAATTACAAACAGGTATGTGCAACCACCTTGTAAAGAAACCCAGAAAGAAACTACACAAGAACAGAAAGTACCTGCTCCTTCAACATCCACCACATAATTCCAGCAACTACATAAGCCTCCGCTGCCCGCTCCACTGCATATTTGCATCTGGCTAAAAGCACATGTTTGGAACCAGCTCAGCTTGAGAGCAGTGACTCACTGAACTGCAGCTTGGTCACTTGGAAGCCCCAGTTCCCGGCTGGAGGCAGACCTGTAGCCATTAATTTGATTACACCAGGGAAGAATACGATTTCAGCTGACCAAGCCCAGCAGTTTGAAAAATCCAGAGGTTAGATCTGTCAGTGCACTGAAGCAATGTATCCAGCTCACACTCACTGTAACTGTCCCAACTAGATATTAGACTGCCCACCTGAACACAGAAAAGGGCAACAGCTATCACATTTCACACCACATCCTGTGCCAGCAGCATGGGGACTCAGCAGCCTGAGCACCTCCTTTTGCTACAGCCCATACAGAACTCACGGATGAACCAAAGCCCAGAAGGCAGAAAGTTCATTATAAATGCTTGAGATACAGCAGCTGGCACTGTAGCAAGGGAAAGAGGGCACAGAAGGGTGCACAAAATGGAAAGACACAAACTCCCGATTGCACTTGCATTTCCCTGCTGTACCTCTGGTCGCATTTCAGAGAGAAGGTGAGTTCTGAACAAGAGCAGAGTACGAACGCTGCGAGGGCTCCCACGAGGAACACACATCACTACACACACAGCAAAGGGAAGATCAGCAGGGATATGAACTACATGTTTCCATTTTATTCAGATCCATCCGCTATGTACCTAAGGGATTTCCCATATGCTTAAGTTTCATTCTGTTATATGTAGCAGAGGCTTTCTTGGCAGAATACAGCCAGATGGCTGGAAATCAGAAATTTGGTTTATATATTAAACATACCTAAAGTCCTGAATCAAAGCCCCCAACCCTTGCTTCTCCCCCAGGCTTGTACAAACACATCCAGCTCTTTCCACAGTATAGCTGCCTGTTGGATGGCGAAAGTCATCAGCAAGTGACTTTATTAACTTCTCCCACCTGTGGTGGTTTCTTTTCAGCTGGAAGAGAAAAAGGGAGCTTTTTTTTTTCTTGTTTCTGTCAAAGAACTACTGAAAATAGCAGTTCCAAACTTCCTCAAACACTATTACAACATGTGAAAGCCAGCTGCGGCACCCAGCTAGGCTGACATTTCCAGTTAGAAAAATGTGGACTCTGCAGGGGTGTAGTTTTTCCTCTCCACTTTTAGAGCAAAGTGGAGAGAAAAGTGTGTGATATCTCCTCTGCCTGAAATGCCTTTCACTTAGGTAGGTGTTGACACAGTAGCTCATGCTAATAAACATCCTACAGCTCTGTACCGTCTTATTATTAGCTTTTTCATTTAAGAACTTGTTCTTAAGATCTTTGTAGCTTAAGGAAGCCTCAAAGTGGCAGGATGCAAGCATAAAACTTTACTATCTTTTAGAAGCAGACATCTTCTCAGGCAAAATTTAATTTTCTCACTCCATTTCAACCCCAGAAACCTCTTTGGTGCAGGGGTCAAGCAGCACGTAGGGCTGCAGCCAGCATGCAGCTGTGGAGCCTGGCCACTACTCTGAACATCTTGCCTGGACTCCTGTGGCAGATTATAGTCAAAGATGAAGTGAATATTGAAACAACAACCACACATTCTGTACAACACCACGAGGAACAGACTCTGGCTGAGAGGGGAAGAAGAAAAGAGTACAGTATACAGCCTTCTGCTCTCAAAGCCTTGTAAAGACAGCCGTTTCTTCCACACATATCAAAATAAGCTTCATGCCTAATATTTCTGTATCTTCCATCTCATAAGTTAATTTTCTTAGAATCATGAAATGGTTTATGTCAGAAGGATCCTCAAAGCCCATCCAGTTCCAGCACCCCTGCCATGGGCAGGCACAATGCCCACTGGATCAGGGTGATTAAAGCCCCATTGGCCTTGAACACCTCCAGGGATGGGGCAGCCACCACTTCTCTGGGAAACCTGGGCCAGGGCCTCCCCACCCTCACAGGAAAACATTTCTCCCTAAGATCTCATCTCAATCTCCCTTCTTTCAGTTGAAACCCCTTCCCCCTTGTCCCGTCCCTATACTCTCTGATCAAGATCCCCTTTCCTGGAGCCCATTTCAGTACAGGGAGGCTGCTCTAAGGTCTTCCTGCAACCTTCTCACCAAAGAGCCACCACTGAACTTTACACACAGTGGCATACTAAATCCTTGGTATTTGCCAACCTGCAGCAGTAGATATGGAAGGAAAGCCTCTCATTCCTTGCCTTACCTCTCCATTGAAAGTCACACCACCCCATTTTATCCATTACCACTGTCATCAACAGTTTGATACTCAGCTTCAGTTGAAGAACAGAGACGTTCCTCAGCTTAACATGTCAAATGAGTAGGTACAGTCACCAGGTGTCTTGAAAATGCAACAAAGTACCAGCACAGAAGGTTTTCATAGAATCACAGAATGGTTTGAGTTGGAAGGGACAGTAAAGCCCATCCAGTTCCAAGCCCCCCTGCCATGGGCAGAGACAAGTCCTACTGGGATCAGGGGGCTCAAAGCCCCATCAGGGCTGATCAAGAGTCCTTTCCCAGCTCTCCTGGAGCCCCTTTCAGTACTGGGAGGCTGCTCTAAGGTCTCGCTGGAGCCTTGTCTTGTCCAGTCTGAAGCCCAACCTGGCCTTGTACAGGAAGAGCTCCAGATGACCTCCATGAGCTCCTCTGGACTCACTCCAACAGATCCATGTCCTCCCTGATTGGGCTTGCCCTGACCTAGGTTTGTGGTGACCCCTTCTCTGAGCACAGACACGCTGTGCACTTGTTCGTTCGCCTGAGCCGGACCACCAGGAAAGCCCCTTCGCTCTTCCCAAGCCGATTCCAGCCCGTGCGGGGGTTAATCCGGGTGACCCACAGGACAGCACACGCTTAGTTTAACCCTGCCCTAAAGCCCGCGGGTTTATGTAGGAGCTGTCCCAAACACACTCTGCCCAGGGGCTGCCCTGGCGCCCGCGGGTGGCCAGTTCGGGCTGCGCTGCGGGACCCGGTGCCGGCACAGAAGGGCCGGTGTCCCGCTCGCTGCGCCCGCTCTGCCCGAACCCTCCCGGCGAGGCGGGACGGGGGGAGTTGGGACGGGGCGCCCCTAGCGCCGCTCCCCGGGTCTCAGCCCCCGCTGGACCGCGGCTGGAACCTCCCTCACGCTCCCCTTGGCTGCGCGGGGAGAGGCTGTGGCACCCCTGCACCGGCATCACCAGCAGCCCCGCATCGGCATCTCCTCACTGGTATCCCCCGCACAACCGGCATCGCCGGCACCGGCCCCACCGGCAACCCCCGCCACGGCCCCACCGGCATCTCTCGCCCACCGGCCCCCGCACCTGCACCGCTGGCATCAGCGAATCCCTCACCGGCAACCCCCGCACCAGTGCCGGCACCCCCGAGCCCCCCGGCAGTGGCAATTCCCGCACCGGCACCTCCGCTCCCCGTGCCAGCACTACCGGCACCGGCAGCCCCCGCACCACGAGCATCTCCGGCACCGACGCCCCTCGCACCGGCACCCTCGCACCGGCACCAGAACATCCTGCACCCCCCACCCCAAGGCCCTGTGCGTGGCGCGGAACCGCCCCCTCACCGCAGCGGGGCCCAACCGGGCCCATTCCTATCGCGTGGTCCCGGCCGCCGCGCGTTACCAGCCCCACGCACTGCTTCAACCGCCCCGCGCGACCCCGCCCCGCGTGGCGCAGGGCGCTGTCCATTGTGCTGCGGGGGAGGGGGGGGGGGGAGGGGGCGCTGGCCACGCCCCCGAGCACACGTGTACTCCCCCGCCTCCCCCGCTGCTCCCCCGCGCACGTGGGCCCCGCACCGCCATGGCCAACGCAGGATGGAGTCCTAGAATCAGAGACTAACAGAGTGTCCTGAGCTGGAAGGGACTCCCAGAGATCACAGAATCACTGAATGGTTCCAACCCCCTGTCATGGGCAGGGACAATTCCCACTGGATCAGGGGGCTCAAAGCCCCATCCAACCTGGTCTTGAACACCTCCAGGGATGGAGCAGCCACCACTTCTCTGGGCAACCTGGGACAGGGTCTCCCCACTCTCATTGTGAAGAATTTCTTCCTGATGTCTAATCTAAATTGCCTCCCTTACAGTCTAAAGCCATTCTGCCTCATCCTATCACTCCAGGCCCTTGTAAAAAGTCCGTCCTCATCTTTGCTGTAGCCCCTCTTAGTATTGGGAGGCTGCTCTAAGGTCTCCCTGGAGCCTTCTCCAGGCTGAAAAGCCCAACTCTCTCAGCCTGTCCTCATAACAGAGGGGCTCCAAATCTCAGATCACCTTTGCAAGCTTCTCTGAACCCATTCCAACAAGGGTTATCGAGTCCCACTCCTGTCCCTGCTCAGGACAACCCCAACATTCACCCTGTGGGACTGAGGGCCTTGACAAACACTTCTGGAACATTGTCAGGCTGTGACTGCTTCCCTGGGGAGTTGTTCCAGTGCTCCACCACCCTCTGGGGGAAGAACCTTCTCTTCATGTCCAACCTAACCCTCCCCGGCACAGCTTCCTGTCATTTCCTCTGGTCCTGTCCTTGGTCACCAGAGAGAAGAGCTCAGTGCCTGCTCCTTCTGCTCGCCTTGTGAGGAAGCTGCAGAGCACAATGAGGTTTCCCTTCAGTCTCCTCTTCTCCAAACTAAACTTCAGCTGCTCCTCGCACGGCTTCTCTTCTAAACCAGTGGCCTCTGTGGAACAGGGTGGGTCCACACCAAGTGTGGCAAGGCTGGGTGGAAGCACCTGGCAGAGCTTGGGGAGGGCTTATAAATGGCAGAGCTTGTAAATCCCCCATTGTGAGGATTTACAACAGGGTTTCGTCCTACAGGGCTAACTGCTGCTAATCCATTTGGCTGCTCCCGGGATGAAACAGGGTCACTCATTGTCTGTAGAAGGGTTTGACTTAAGAGCATTACCTGCCTTGAAGGATGGAACGTGCACAAAGATGAGCTCCTCGCAGCCTGCAGACCCAGATTCCCAAACTGGCACCAGCCTTTCGAATCACAGAATGGTTTGGGCTGAAAGGAACATTAAAACCCATCCAGTTCAAACTCCCTGCCGTGGGCAGGGACACCTCCCACTGGATCAGGGTGCAGAGGCAGCTGCCGAACAGGTGCAGGGAGAAGCGTCTTACGAGAAGTTGTAGAGGAGAGGAATACAGGACCAGTCTGGGAATATTTTGCACCTTCAAAGCCTCCTTTCAACATCTCCTTAGGGTCCAGCTGCAACTTCGTCTGATGTTACTGAAAAACATTGCACTGATATTTACTGCTTCTGTCTTTTCCCGTCTCCTTATCACTTTTAGCTGCAGAGCCTCCCCTTATCTGGGGAGGCATTTTCAGGAAACTGTGGTCCTATTTCTGATCAGCAATGTTTCCTGAGATGTTCTGCTATCTCTGACCAAGGAGGCCAGCCTGACACTGCCCTGTAAACAAGGAACCCACAGAGCCATTAGATGTCAGAGCACTCAGGGCTGTAGCCAGCAGAGTCAGAGCAGGCAGCTTTTCCTGGAGACCTTCACAGAGCAGCCAGGCATCGAAAGCCACAAAGTTAACCAAGGCCTGCAACATCTATATTCCTTTTATAAATAAATGCTGCCTTTTCCCATTCAGAGTGCAACTTTTTCTTTTTTTTTCCAGAGAAATGGTATTTCTCTCCCATTCCTCAATCACTGCTGCCTGGCAGAGAAGGACCTGGGGGTGTTGGTTGACAGCCAGCTGAATATGAGCCAGCAGTGGCCCAAGTGGCTAAGAAGGCCAATAACATCTTGTCCTGTGTCCGAAACAGTGTGGACAGCAGGACCTGGACAGCAGAACCAGGACAGAGATTGTGCTCCTGGACTCAGCACTGGTGAGGCTGTACCTTGAATACTGTGTTCAGTTTTGGTCCCTTCACTACAAGAAGAACATTGAGGGGCTGGAGCATGTCCAGAGAAGGGCAATGAGGCTGGTGAGGGGGTTGGAGAACAAGTTTTATGAGAAGCAGCTGACGGAACTGGGGTTGTTTAGCTTAGAGAAGAGGAGGCTGAGGGGAGATCTTTTCACTGTCTACAACTGCCTGAAAGGAGGTTGTAGCCAGGTGGGTGTTGGTCTCTTCTCCCAAGTGACAGGTGATAGAATGAGAGGAAATGGCCACGAGTTGTACCAGGGGATGTTCAGACTAGACATTTGGAAAAATTTCTTCACTGAAAGGGTTCTCAGACCCTGGCAGAGATTGCCCAGGGAGGTGGTTGAGTTACCATCCCTGGTTTAAGAGATGGGTAGATAGATAAGTTTCAGAGAGGACATGGTTTAGTAAGTGGACAGGTATGGTTGGACTCCATGATCTCAGAGGTCTTTTCCAACCGGATGATTCTATGATTCACTGTTAAATTTTCTCAAAGAAAACAGAAGAAAAATTAAAATACTCTTTCGCCCTCCTGCTAGGACACCAACACCAGCCCATCGCTACTTTGTGACCTAATAGCAGCGATTCTCCTTTTCTTCTAGTCATAACAGCTGATTGGGGTTTTGGTGAGTAACATAGAAATACAAAATCTCTAAGGCTGGAAAAACCCTCTAAGCTCATCCAGTCCAACTGTCAGCCCAACCCTATCATGCCTACTAAACCATGACCCCAAGTGCCGCAGCCACACTGTTTTTGAAGTGGAGACTCCACCAATGCCCTGGGCAGCCTCTGACAGTGCTTCACCACTCTGTCAGTTAAGAAATTTTTCTTCATATCTGATACAAACCTCCCCTGGCACAATTTGAGGCCATTTCCTCTCAACGTATCACTTGTTATTTGGGAGAAGAGGCCAGCACCCACCTTCCTCCAGCCTCCATCGAGAAAGCTGAAAAGAGCAATGAAGTCTCCCATCAGCCTTCTCTTCTCCAGGTCCCTCAGCTGCTCCCAGAACCCCTGGACTCCAGCTCCTTCCCCAGCTCTCTTCTCCTTCTCTGGATGCACTCCAGCCCCTCAGTGTCTTTCTTGGAGTGAAGGGCCTAGAACAGAACCCAGGATTCAAGGTGCTGAGTCGAGGAGGACAAACCCTTCCCTGCTCTTGCTGGCCACACCATGACTGATCCAAGGCAGAATGCCTGGGCTACTACTGGCTCATGTTCGGCTGCTGTCAACCAACACCTCCTGGTCCTTTTCTGCCAGGCAGCTTTCCAGCTGCTCTTTCCCAAGGCTGGAGGGTTCCATGGAGATTTTGTGATCCAAGTGTAGGAATTGGCACCTGACCTTATTAAAACTCATACAATCGGCCTTGGCCCATCTATCCAAGCCTGTCCATGTCCCTCTGCAGTGCCTTCCTGCCCTTCAGTAAATTGACAATTTGGTGTTTGTTTGGTGTTGTCTGCAAACTCGCAGAGGAAGCACTTGATTTCCTCAAGCAGATGATTGATAAAGATATTAAACAAGACTGGCTCCATCCCTCTGCTGGGTGGCCCTGGCTGTAATTCCCATTTTCCAACATATATTTTTCTCCTGCTGCCTAGAGGTCTCCTTGGCGTTCTTCAGTGTCAATAGGCTGCTTTTTCCCCTGACACAGAGGTGATTCTCACCTGGCATTCCCAAGGGCTCTGAAGTCTGTTGCTGTCCTTCCACCTACAAGGCCTGGGTCTTTGTCTCAAGGACTGGCACTCAATCCTCTGTATTTCTTGTGGGATTTGCTCAGAATGAAGTTTTGACCCCATGGCAGCCCAGCCAGGAACTCCTGCTAGTGTCTGCAGTCAAAAAGGAGAACATCTACCAGGAAGGATGTCTGCTCTGGAGATACCATTCAGCCTCCACTTCCCCACTACCAAGGGCTTTTCTTTGCAAACTCTCACTTCCTCTCAACTTTCCTGCCTCATCTGTGGGTGTGAATTTCAAAAACTCCACAGAAATTCAAGTGAGCTTGTGTGTCATATGCCGAACAAGCTTGTAGGGACATTTCATCGTCTTGTTATTGCTATGCACCTTGTTGTGAAAGCAGCTGAGCTCTGGAGTGTCTACAGAGGAGGTTTATGGCAGTGCTGTGGTCAACGAGGCCAGCAGATCATGTGTTCTGTCCTGTGGTGCTGGGTGGGAACCAGGTTGCGCAGGAGAGAGATCACGAGGTAGCCGAAGGGCAGCAGCACTCGACCAGCCCAGCTCCTTCTGCACCCTCACACTTAGACACTTTCCAGCCCTTTCAATGTACAACAACCCCAAGAAAATCAACATTATTTAAACGTTAAAGAGTCTCTTTAAAAATTCAGCAGCAAAGTTCACCTGATTTTTAGAGCCATATTGAAGGCGGCGTGGAAGGACATTTCCACTCTCTAGAACTGGGCTGCAGTCTAGCCCATGTCACTGAGTGGAGCTGCGAGAAAGAGGAGGCTCCGCAGTCTCTGGCGCTGGGAATGGACAGGTTGGTCTGCTCCACAGCAGCATCCACAACCAGCTTCCACCTCTGCTACCTTGACATCTCTGGAGAGAAATCTTCTAGGACATAACATAGATCTGTTTCATGAAAACTATGCAAAAGTTTGGTCTCTTGTTTTTAAAGCCAGCAAAACTTAAAATATTGAGGTTTTTGTTCACAAAAAATGCAGGTATCACACATTCATGGAACGATTTGGGTTTGAAGAGACCTTATAGCTAATCCAGTTCCAACCCACCTGGGACATCTCCCACTGGATCAGGGTGCTCAAAGCCCCATCCAGCTTGGCCTTGAACACCTCCAGAGATGGGGCAGCCACCAGGTCCTTTCATGCCAGCAGGTTATGGCCCATATTCGATGGGTCCTGAAGGCTTTTCCTGCCACATGCCACTCCAATAAGCTGATACTGTCAGTCCCGTTTTTTTCTGAGATGAAATGTGCTGCTCATGGTCATGCAGTAAGATAGTAGAGATCACTGGCAGAGAAGAAACTGGAGAGCTAATGAGCTCCAGCACTTTTACAGCAGATTTGGTTACCTTACCATCAGGCTGCAGATAAACAACGTGCTAATGGCTCACTGCTACATTCACCTTGCAAGATAGCACCTGGGTGGCTGCCTGCCCAGCCTTCCCTTTTTCTGCAGCTGTCAGTTAGTTAGTCATATCGTGTTCTATTTTATTTCATTAGGGAAAGAGCCCTCCCAGCCTCTGTATCACCAACTGTTAAGAACTGAATTTCTACTTTGCACAAGAAAAATAAAAAATAAACCCATCTTATCAGTGATATTTGTCCCCCAGAGCTTCCAGGTCAGCAGTTGACTGCGTGGGTGCTTTTTACGCATATTTTTATGAGCTTACACATAAGCTATGTGTTGAACTCAATCTATGATGCCCATTTAGAGGGACTATTTGCATTTTCCCCTGTGGCTCATAAAATATTTAGAATTGTAGTATCACTGAAGTTGGAAAAGACCACCAAACTCATCCAGTCCAACTGTCAACTCAGCCCCATGCTTAATAAACCATGGCCCCAAGTCCGTATATATGCATTTTTTTTTAATGCCCTCAAGGCTGGAGACTCCACCAGTGCCCTGGGCAGGCTCTGCCAGGGCTTCACCACTCTTTCAGTTAAGAATTTTTTCTTAATATCCAGTCTAAACCTCCCCTGGCACAACTTGAGACCATTTCCTCTCGTCCTATCGCTTGTTACTTGGGAGGAGGAAAGACCAGCACCCACATCGCTCCAACCTCCATTCTGGGAGCTGCAGAGAGTGATGAGGTCTCCTCTTCTCCAGACTAAACAGCCCCAAGGTCGCTCAGCCACTCCCAGAACCACTGGATTCCGGCTTCTTCCTCAGCTCCATTCCCCTTCTCTGGACGCACTCCTCAACATATCTCTTGGAGTAAGAGGCCTAGAACTGAACCCAGGATTCAAGGTGTGGCCTCACCAGTGCCAAGAACAGGGGGACAATCCCTTCCCTGCTCCTGCTGGCCGCACCATGGCTGATCCCAGCCAGAATGCCGCTGGCCTTCTTGGCCACCTGCTGGCTCCTGTTCAGTTGCTGTCAACCAGCACTCCCACACCTACCCCCCACACCTATCACTTTCTTCCTACCCACTCAGAAAGATCTGATACCATGCAGGACTCATTTTTATTAGGAATAATCCTCCTCTCCTGCTCATTTCTGTTTGGTCACACTGGGACCCTTTTAGGTACAGCAGGTATGCTGTGACTGCAGCACATCTCCCCAGCCTTACACACAAACTAATATTGCAAATGAAGCTAGGATTCAGGTTTTTGCAAGCACGCTCTACAGGCCCAGTGTAAATACAGTGCATCCTGTTTAAATGACACGTTCTGTGACTTCTCTTTATGCACTGTTTGTTCCTTCATGCGTTTCCCTTTTTGCTTCCTGGTAACTCTGTGAGGAGATGTCACCCTGTGACTTGCAGGCTTCTACCGAACTCCACTTGCCCGGGAGTAAAGTCTGACACAGGTTTGTTATTCTGGGTCACTAAGATCAACATCACCTCCAGGAGCACCACGCTCCTCAAATCTCAGCTTTCAACATTGCTCTGAAAAGGAAAAGTTAGTAGCAAGCTATTAATAGAGAAGGGAAAGCTTTCTGTGCTTAAAGTAAAGGCAGAAGCCACTCGATAAATTCAAAGATAATAATGGCAACCAGCTTGGTTAAATAGGACTGCACACAACTTGATCTTTGCACGATGCAAGGATCTCCAGGGGCTGACAGGAACCTGCCGGATTTCTTTTCCAAAGCTGAGCACACAGACCTATCTGGACATTTTAAAAAGGTGATACTTGCACAGCTTTTTTTTTTTGCTAGCAGACAGCTCAGGCTACACAGATTACGGCAGCCCTGCCTCTGCATCTCACTGTTCCTCTCCTTTGCCATGTGTTAGCATCAGCTGTACAGTGCCTGTGCTTTGGCAGGCTTGTCTCATCCAAGCCCTCCCCTGCTGTGATGCTGTTATACAAAATCTTCTTTCTTGGGACATTAAAATACAAATCATCAGGCTATGGAAACAGCATCAGGTATATTCCCTTTCGACCCTGTAACTGATCCCTGTTGGGACAGGACTCAGCTGGGCCTTCCCAATATTCAGGGAGGTGGAATTCCAGACTCCTGTTTTGTGAAAACTCTGTGATTCTTGGCTTTGGTAGCAAAACTCCTGTTGCCTTCCACAAGATTTCAGTTTGGCCTAAGCAGCTCTCTTTGTCCTGGCATTTGTTCCTTTTCTCCTAGGTTGCTCAAGTGCTGTCAGGTGTATGCAATGACACAGCACAGCTGAAGAGATGCTGCTTTCCAAAGTCTTGTTGGCACTCTTCTTTATCATGCATGGTGAGCAGTGGCTGGAGCCATCTCCCTAGGACGCAACCTATGGCCAAACGCTTTGGAAGCCACACTGCAGGAAGCAGATTGATACCTGACCCACCCTGGGGGACTGGTGAGGCTGGCGTTTTCTCTGTGTGCCTTTTCCCTGCCTTGTTGAAGATATGTCCTCTCCGTGTAACACACAAAATGAGAACAAAGCCATAGGGTTAAACACCTCAAGGAGCACCAATTTACTGTCGTACTGGTGGCTGCTGGTGGATGAGCAGCTCAGCATGAGCCAGCAACATGCGCTTGAGCCCAGAAAGTCAAACATATCCTGGGCTGCATCCCAGAGCAGTTGAACCAGCAGGGTAAGGGAGGGGATTCTACCCCTCTGTTTCGCTCTGGGGAGACCCCACCTGGAGCCCTGTGCCCAGTTCCGGAGTCCTCAGCACAGGAAGGACATAGAGCTGTTGGAGAGAGTCCAGAAGAGGCCACAGAGATGATCCAAGGGCTGGAGCACCTCCTGTAAGAGACAAAGCTGAGAGAGTTGGATTTGTTCAGCCTGGAGAAGAGAAAACTCCACGGACAACTTAGAACAACCTCCTTGTACTGAAGGGTGCTACAGGAAACTTGGGTGGGGCTCTTGATCAGAGAGTGCAGGAATAGGGTGAAGGGTAATGATTTTCAGCTGCAAGAGGGAAGACTGAGATGAGATCTTAAGAAGAAATGTTTTGGTGTGAGGGTGGGGAGGCCCTGGCCTAGGTTGCCCAGAGAAATGGTGGCTGCCCCATCCCTGGAGATATTCAAGGCCAGGCTGGACGGGGCTTTGAGCCCCCTAATCCAGTGGGAGATGTCCCTGTCCATGGCAGGGGATTGGAACTGGATGGGCTTTGGTGTCCCTTCCAACCCAAACCATTCTATGATTCTATGATTCTATAGAAGCAATGAGCACAGGACTGTTAACCACAGGGTATCTCAAGGCAAATCTCCTTCCTTGGAATACTCCTTGTGAGAGTTCCAAAGAATTAAGTTCCCTGTTAAAAGAAGTCCTTTAATTTATATTGAGGCATAAATTCAAAAGATTTTATTTACCCTGAGCTATGAAACCAAAATTTCAGGCTGGTTATTTATGTGAATGTGGTGAAGTCTAACCACACAGCTACTGGTGTAGTGCAGCGATGTTTTCAAGCACAGTAGATACCAGTGAGGGTCATATTTTTTCCTAAGCCTTTATTTCAGGCTATAAAGGATCCCCATTCTTTGAACCCCATGAAGTAGTTCTGAAGTAATCCTAACAATTCTGTTTAAAAGTGAGAATGCGCCCCGTGTTCCTGCAAGTTCTCAGCACATCTCACTTTAGAAAAGAATGGACCCAGGCAGAGTGTTTTTCAGAGCACAGCAACTGCAATCATAACCCAGAGAGTAAATGCCTTGTGAGCAGTATTTCCATTTTATTTTCCAGCCCTCATGTTTGTCTCTTATCTTGAGCCTGTTCATTGCTATCCATATGCACTCTTGCATCATGTGTATCTCATTTCCAAATGATGCTGTGGGCCTTTACAGAAATGTTTGCTATGTCCTCTCTTGCATTCCAGCAGCTGCTTGGTGTCCAACAGCACAGCATCACCAGCAGCATACGGCTGGCTATCCCTGCACTCTGTCCTGGGATAAGCTATACAAAAAGAATAAAAAGAGAAGTACGTATCCCGAGACAGCTAGGATGCTACAGATTAAGCTGCTTTGATTACAGTCACTAAATATGCTTTGGTTTTTTGTATGCAATTCCAAAAGGAATCTGCTGGAGTCCCCTGGGTAAGTTCCTGCTCCTCTTTACTACCCAGAATACAGGCTCTAAAAGGCTGACAGTGAAATCCAGGCCTTTGTAGCCTCTTTAGAATATTTTTCCTATAAAGCTGCAAAACCATGAGCAAAAAGCCTTGTAAGAGATGTCCGAGGTAGACATGCAAGGGAGGCTGCTCAAAAAGCCTTGGGTGGCTATGAAGAATTAGTCTCATGTTAGAAAGCTTGTTTCTTAGTCTGGTTTGCCTGGGAGCTGAAGCACCCATGGTCCTTCCCATCTCCCAGCACAGATGCAGCCGGGTTACAGACAGGTGTGGTTTGGAGCACAAGCAAGTCCTGGGAGATTTATGAAGGCTTCTTAGGCAGTTCGCTGCTTGGACTCGGTGGCTGTGGTTGGTCACCCTTGCTCTTGCTTGGAGGAGGTGGCCATGTGGTCTTCTGATGGAGATGGCTGAAAAAGAGAAATGTTTTATGTGGTCTGGGAGAAGGACACAGGATGACATGAAGACAACAGTGGTTATTTAGGAAAGAAAAGAGGAGGCCATAGATCTTGCATGGCTACTGGGTTGTAGTGACCATCTGTTTTGCCAGAAAATGCTTTTCAAAGTTATGAAGTCGAGGGTTGCAGATACTCAGGTTGCGTTGAGGTGACCAGCTAAGACAGTGGTTATTGAGTCTCAAAGTCAGCAGATGTCTTAAAGACATTGCTCTGTTAAACATATGCCATTTAAGAGGTTTCAGGGAAATTCTTAAGATATTGAAGGTCTAAGCAAAGCTTTGTTGCCCTGCTCTCCCTGGCTGGGACATCACAGCATCTTGATACCAAAACATAAATATTTGACATGTCCAGTGGAAGATTTTTCCCTTACTCAGAGCTCACAGTAGTCTATAAAAGTGCCAGCTAGACAAAGCATGGAACCATAAATCCCATCTGGCCTGAAGGAAAAAGAACAGTTTAGAAAACAAAATAGAGATCCAGGAATTTACACCATGCTTCACAGTGCAGGGCAGGATGGATTTCCCTGACACAGCCATCTGGAGGCCTCTACTGGATCATCTGGTTAAAAGCTGCCAAGCAAAAAGTTTGATTTAAACACCCCAACAAAACAAACAGGAAGTTTTAGTATGTGTATTGTCCGAATTACAAACCATGACTGTTTTGACACCTACTCCTTGTAGTTTGGGATTCCTTCTGCAGGCAGGCACTGGTCCCTGTCGCACGGCAGAGCTGTGAAGGTGAGCACACAGCGAAGGGTTAGGAAATCTGCTCAATGCAGGCAGGACTGCCACATTAGGATAATGCACATTTACATGAACTGTGAGAACGCTGACACACTCATACAGCAGAGGTGCTCTTTAAAGGCTACAGTTATTTTCCTTGTACCTTGTGCTTTGAGACAAAACCAATGCTGGACCATAGCCATGTGTAGTTGGAGAGCAGCATCAAAGAGACTGGGCACCTATCTAGGGCTGAACGCTCACCTGACCATGACACAGAGCTCTCCTTTTGTGTAGAAGGAGGCAAGCAGGGTCAAGTAACTGCTGCCAAGAAAGGTTCATAGACTAAGTTGAGGGTCCCAGACTGAGAAAGTTAATTCTGACTCCCATGGAGCTCAATGTCTTTTCTCTGATTTTCTCTCATCCTGAGACATGAGTGGAAGGGAGTCCAGGCCGATTTGTACGACAAGGAAGCAGGGAGATTACTATTTCCCTCTGCTCATTGTTGTTGTAGTCATATCTGGATGGAATAATGAAGGTTTGGATCTCTAATTCAAAGCTATTGAGGAACTGGACAGGGTGCAGCGAAGGAAGCCCTAGGAAGCAAGAAGAGGTTGGGGAGGGCTGGGAGAGGTGGGCTTGTTCAGCCTGGCAGAGAGGAGGCCGAGAGGCAAGCTTGCATCCCCCACTCGTACTTCAATGGCAATTAGAAAGATGAGCCAAGCTCTTCTTGGAGGTGGCAGACAATCTAACTGAGGGCAGTGGCCAGCAGATTGCACCTGGAGGAGCTCAGACTAGATGCTAGGAAAATCTTTGTCACAGAGCATAATGCAGTACAGGAACATATTATCCAGAGAGGCTGTGGACCTCCATCCTTGGAGGCTGAAAGCACAGCTGGCTGAACCCACTGCAGATTTGACCTAATATGATGGCTGTACCTGGAGCAAAATCTTTGACCCCTGCTTCTCCAAAAGTCCCTTCCAATGAGCATTTCTGTGGTTCTGTGAAACCATCCTCCTGTGTGTTGTTTTATTTTTTTTCCCCTGGATAAACACCTTTCCTCTTGCCCTGGGCACAAGTCGCACTCTTTGACTCCTTACACTGTGGGTCTGCATTTCAGATTAAAAAATGAGTCACACGGGTACACGGGGGCAATTACAGCTCAATTAGCGTGAGAGAATCAGGGGCATGAGTGGGAGGCTCAACTGGTATGGCAAAATATACATAAGGTTGAGGAAACTGTAACTAATACCAACAGACATCCTAGAGAGTTGTTTGGATTCAGGTTTCTCTGGTTAATGCAGTGCTTACCATCCTTGTTGGAGAGGATTGGTGCTAACAGCTCTTTAGCTTCTGAGAGCAAAAGGTCGAGAAGATCCGAAGATGGAAGAGATGTATCTGAGAGTGCGGCTGCTTTATCCTCTTCTGTGTCACTGTTGACTCTTATAAATATGGAAAGTGCCATCAATACTTCCATCATAGAATGGTCACTGCAAATCCTGCCCAGCCTCTTGTGAAGGGTATTCTGCATATATTCTGTGTATTCAGTAGGGATTGCATCTCGGTCACTCAACAGCACACACTCACAGCGTGGTGTTACAGACAGATATCAATGCATTTTTTTAGAATGTCTCAAACTCATCCTTCATTGTATTAGAAGTAATGATCTTGGAAACTTAAAAATTGGATTCCATCATTATTAAAAACTGCCTTCTTTAAGGGGCTGGTCATTATTAATGAGACTGTGACCTTTAATTTTAATTGAGCTAATGAATTAAAAACACACCAGTTTTCTGACAATAGAGTTGGAGTACAATCTTTTCCCAAGTGGTAGGAGATAGGTTCAAGTTGGAGGGGACTCCAGAAACCTGAACTCTATTTCTGCAGCAATTTATGCAGCTGGGAATTATGCTGGCTCTTTGCTTATGCTCTATCAGCTTCTGTAACTGCTGATAGAAAAGGACATGGTCCTAAAGCCAAAACCTGACTGGTGGTGGGAAAAGCAGGTGGGTCAAAACTCTGCTCCTTTGAACCAACCTGCTCAGTGTCTCTGCTAGCGAGAGCAACTCAGCCAGAGGAGGGATTAACTTACAAAAATGTGTGAACGGAGGCCAGCCCTGCCCCCAGTACCAATCCTCCAGCAGCATCCAGAGCATCTCTCTCCATGGTTTCAATTCCAAAGTGACAGTGTGTTTAGATGCTCTGGGTAGGTTACGCGTGAATCCATTTCCCCTGAGAAAGGTCAGTAAAGGACATTTCATGTTGCTGATGATGATTCCCAGAAACCATCTCCTACCTTTTCTCCTTTGGTAACCAGCTGGGTGTGCTCAGGACCTTGTGAACATTCTGCCAGGCAGCAAAAAAAAAAAGGAAAAAAAAGGTTTCAAACTTGTAGGAATGAATAATTCCTGAGTACAAACCCTATGGGTTTTTCCTGGTGATCAGATTTAATATGACAGTAACCAGTTTCTGCTTATTCATTTCCCTTGAAGTGAATATCTCAAGGCCTTTTGCAACTCAAGCAAATACACAGACACTTCCAAATTACATGTTTTAATACTAACACTAAAATATATGAAATGCAACATAAAAATACTCTTCCAAAGAACAATTTTGAAGGCTACGTTTCAGTGAGCCTTGATCATCACTATCCGCAACACCTGGTTTCTGGGTTGTACCTGCATGCACGAGCTCTCATTACCACACACAGATAGTGAATTCTCAAACACTACTGAGGGGTGTACAAAGAAGGAAGACATTTTGCTCCAGTGGTTACAATCCTGTGATGTTTGACCCTGAGACCAAGTCAAACCTGTTGCCAAAGCCTGGCCCTGAACCACACAGGTACCAGCATGCAGAGCTGTAAGTCTAGAGGTGCTTTCAATTATTCCTTCTCTGAAGCAGAGGATACAGCATCCACACTTCCTGTGCTCCACTGTTTCCTACTGATTTCAAGAGCTCTTAGGATAGACTACAGCTGGCTAGAGGAGATGTATGGAATACTAGTGATCTCATTATGGTCAGATTACTGGCTACCTGAGTACTGTGTGTAGTTTTGGGTACCACTGTATAAAAAGGACGTAAAACTCCTGGAGAGTGTCCAGAGGAGGCCACAAGGCTGGTGAAGGGTCTGGAGAGGAAATCATATGAGGAGCGGCTGAAGTTGTTTAGTCTGTTCAGCCTGGAGAAGAGGAGACTGAGAGGGGATCTCAGAGCTGTTCTGTGCCTTCTCACAAAGGAAGGAGGTGAAATGGGTGCTGATCTCTTCTCTCTTGCAGCCTATGACAGGACTGGAGGGAATGGCAGGAAGATGTGCCAGGGGAGGGTTAGATTGGGTATTAGGAAGAGGTTCTTCCCCCAGCAGGTGGTGGAGCACTGGAACAGCAAACCAGGGAAGCAGTCACAGCACCCACTCTGCCAGCATTCCAGAAGCATTTGGACAATGCCCTCAGTCACACGGTGTGAATGTTGGGAGTGTCCTGTTGTAGGGACAGGAGTTGGACTTGACGATCCTTTTGGGTTCCTTCCAACTTGGGTGATTCTATTCTATTCTAAGCTTATATTCTTGGTACAAGTAGTGAAGTAGAAGAACTGTCAATGAAAAGACCAAAGCACTTATGTTTGTGATTTTGCAGGAAATCTGGGGGAAAAAAACATTGGAAGAGCAAAACCGCTCTTTGAGTTCACATTTGTTGTGTAGAGAAGCAACCATCCAGTTATCCAAAAGGAAGGTCAACTCATGTGATTTCAACCATCATGCCCAACAGAGTCCCTGGAGCAGCCTCAGCCAGAATATTGTGGGGGGATGAGCCAGAGGCAGCAGAACCACCAGGCAAACTCTGCACTGCAGCGCTTACATAGCTGAGAGGTAGATGTGTATCTATGAGTTCATTCCCTACTTCCTCCTAACCAACAGACAGTGCCTTTTTAGGATGAGACAGAGTAAAAATACCCTCTCTTGCTTATGGAGCAGGAAGTTATTTGGACTTGCAAAATCATGCTTCAGGTAAGAGGCTGCAGAGATGCCCCCAGTCCCAGGCGGCTCAGCACCTCACCTGCACAAACAGGAGCAGTTTCCTGTTGCAGATCTCCAGGCGCTTTCGGGAGACTTCAGATTTTCGTAGCTGGCCGTCAGCCAGGGACAACTGTCTTTTCAATTCCAGGACGTCCGCCTGAGACAGGGCCGGAGGGGGAGGAGAAAGTGGTGATTAAGGTCCAGCCTTGGCTTTTGGAAACACCAGTTTGCGACAAACAGAAAACCTTGCTCTATTTGGAATGGACAATGGAAATCAGACAGATTATAACCCAGCCCCAGAGACCATGCTGGCCCTGTGGACATACACAACAGATGGTGTAGGTGCTATATACATTTTCTCCTTTATAAGTAGAACAGGAGGAACCCACAAGAGTCAGGAGGACTGTAGGGTTGTTCTGCATGGATCTGTTTTTTCCCAGGCTGAGGGGTTACATTACCTCTATTTCAGAGACATGTTTTGCTTTCTTCCCCACCAATTGCACCTTCAGTTCTGCAATCTCAGCTTCCAGCAGGTGGATCACTTCCTCATAGTCCTGCTCCGCGCTGTGAGCTTGTCTCTGCACAACCTCTGCCATCTGCAGCTTGCTGTGCAGCGTCCGGTTCTCAGAGAGGAAGCCCAGGGCTTTCTAGAAGCAGCAAGAAGTTCTGGTCACCGCACACCCTCAACTGCCAGCCACCAAACCTGCCCCAAGGCCCCTGGTCTCTTCACTGACCTGGTTCAGTCTCTGCAGCTCCTCTTCCATCGCCTTCTTGCTGTTCTCCACCTCTTTCAAGAGAGACTAGGGAAAATATTTGCACTGGATGAAACAACAAGTGGTAGGACATTCTGTAGAAAATACCCTGGTCTTGTAGCCCCTGCCCAGCAGAACAATATTGTTCAGGAGTAGCCGTGACCACTCTCCCCCACTATAGGGAGTTTTGGGCTGTGACCTTCGTGCCTGCAGACCTTCCCTGGCCACAGCCACAGTGCTGGTAGCCCTGCCAGCCATCTGCCACAGGGACTGGGAGGGAGGCCTGGGAGGACAGGCAGTGCTGTGGTATCCATGGACTGGAATTATCTGTAATACACCTCTTTGTATTTATCTCTATGTATTTATGCACTCATAAAAGGGGCTGCATAGAATCACAGAATGGTTTGGGTTGGAAGGGACCTCAAAGCCCATCCAGTTCGAATCCCCCTGCCATGGCCAGGGACACCTCCTGGCTCAAAGCCCCATCCAACCTGGCCTTGAACACCTCCAGGGATGGGGCAGCCACCACTGCTCTGGGCAACCTGGGCCAGATCCTCCCACCCTCACAGCAAAACATTTCTTCCTAACATCTCATCTCAATCTCCCCTCTTTCAGCTGAAAACCATTTCCCCTCATCCAGTCACTCCAGGCCCTTGTAAAAAAGTCCCTCCTCAGCTTTCCTGTAGCCCCTCTCAGTACTGGGAGGCTGCTCTAATTTGTCCCTGGAGCCTCCTTTTCTCCAATCCCAAGTCTCTCAGCTTGGCCTCATACAGGCGGTGCTCCAGCCCTCAGATCATCCATGTGGCCTCCTCTGGGCTCACTCCAACAGCTCCCTGTCCTTCCTTGTGCTGAGGACTCCAGAACTGAATACAGGGCTCCAGGTGGAGTCTCACCAGACCCTGCTGGACCCACTGCTCTGGATACTTCCTTTACAAGTAAGTTTTCATTTGAGATTGAGTGTGAGAAAGGGGCAATTAAGTAGATCCAAGGGTGAGAGTCTCCTTTGTGATGGGGAATGCACAGAATGCAAACCAATTACTTCAGAAGAGGGACAGGCTCCACCATTAACCTTGCATACAACTGCAGCAAGCTACAGCAGACGTCACCAGTCAAGAAATCTGCTCCACCTTTAGCCTTCGGACTTCTTGTCGCAGATCCATCATTTCCAGGTGCAGCTGCTCCAGTTCTTCATTGTCGATACAGCCAGGAGAGTCAATAGCCTGCAAGGCAGGGGACAGACAGCATCAGGCACCGCTTAGGTTTTACCCAAAGTGGGGGGCTGAATGGCAGGCAGATTGTTTACCGTACCCACAATAATTATGGATCAAAACCACTTTGAGAAGGAGCTGATATTTTATGCAACAGATCAAAAGGTACATTAAATAATTCAAATGCAGGGTTTTTATCACCCCACAGGATTTCCCTCCCTGATCCCTGACACAGCTGCTACAGTGTATGTTCTTTTTATGAACCAGGTGACATTATGTGGGATTGATTAATTATGGCTAATTTTCATTCTGCATCACTGCCAGGCCACTTTCTTCAGACCATCCCACAGATATTGTTATTTCCTTATTAAAAATGGGAAGTCTGAAATCTTTTATAGAATTTCCTAAAACTGAAATGACTAAGTCATAGTTCTGTCTTATATACATATATAAGGCATAGTTCTGCCATATATATATATATATATATACACCAGAAAATTTTAATTTATCTTTTCCTGTCTCTGAATTTCATGGATATCATGTAAAAAAATCCATGGATTCAATGTAGAAGAGTGTTGGGCTGACTGACCAGGGAGTGAAAAGCCGATGTATCCAGCAAACTGGCCACTTCGTGCTCCGTGAAGAGCATGGAGCTGGCATCCAGACCAGCCTCATCCAGTTCCTCCTGCAGCAGATTCCTGAGCACTTGGAGAATATCTGCAAGAGAGAATTGTTTTTACCAGGCTAAAAAAGAAAACTGCTGTCTGTTCATGGATAATGACGGGGAGATCCATGAGCTGCTGAGCAGAGCTGGTTGGGAAATGCCAAGCAGTCTCCTCCAAAACTCCTGGGTTCTTTGGCAATCACAGCAAGCTTCAATAAATTGTTCTTGGGTTGATGATTTAAACAAAACCTGACTCAATGACTTTAGCACACAGAAAAGTTGTTAAATTGACAAGTCTTTCAGACTTGTCAGCAGCCATATCTGTTTTGCTTTTGGATATGGAGGAAAGCACAGAGCAAGGGGACACACAGGACAGGCAGGAGGGGAGGTGACACTGGGCTCCCAGCTCCTCCACTCATCAGCCCTGAGCTGCAGCAGCAGCCAGAGCCTTTCTGCAAGAGCAGCATCTTTCCTGCCAGCACATTTGCTGAATACCTGGAGTTGTCGTTATTTCTATAGCCACAAACTCTGAAGCCAGTTGCTCTCAGGAGAGGCACATGGTTCTATATCCCATTGGTTGCTCTGCACAAACGCAGTCATCCAAGTGATGCTGTGCTTTGCAAGCATGTTCAGGACAGTGCTGATGGCTTTGAATTTTAGCAAAACACTTTTGGGGAGCAAATCCTGCAGGCCAGAGATGCTCTGGCAGCTCATCAAAAACAGAGCAGGTTTTTATCATCTGTGTGTTGCCTGGCAGCTCTTGCTGGGCAAGCTGGGGGTTAAGGAAAGTGAAGCCCTTACACTGACTTCCTTGTGTTTGCTGTTCACAAATGCTTTTTCTAGACACCTGCTTGTGACCTTCCTTAGCTGTTTAGAGGCTACATTAATATTCAGGCAGGGGTCCCACCTGCTACCTCTCAGCAGCCGCCCTTCTCCTTTCTCAGCCTCTAGCCAAGCTACCCAGGAATGTAAAATCCTGTCCCTTGCAGAGCCACCTGCTCACCTCCATAGGCCACTGTCCCCTGCGAGTCTGTGGTCAAGCTCTGCCGCAACTGCCGTTTCTTCTCCTCAGTCACATCCAGACCAAGATACTGGAGAACCTTGAGCAGAAACAATGAGCCTTTAAAAAAAATACTGGAAAAGTGACCCTTTGAAGTAAGTTCTGGGAAGAACCACGGTGCTAAGGGTGCTAAGCTTCTCTTGGAAGTGGTTCTCCAGGCAGCATCTCCCACAGAAGCAAGCTTGGGCTGGATTTCCAGTCTCTGCTTTCCCCTGCACCTCTGTTCCTGAAGACAGGGACACGTTCACATCTCTGCAAGAACTCTTTGTACCGACTGCAGGCAGATTTCCATCCATGACAAACTGTCAGGGGCTTTACCAAAAGCCTGTGGAGATGTGGCAAGGCTCAGCTGTAAAGCATTCAGCCTCTCCTCTTTCTCCTACTGCCCAGGAATTATGTTTGGGACCAAGAAGATAAAAGCCATTCACAAGAGTATTTCCTGTGGCAACAGGAGACATTCAAACATTTTGCTCTCCATTGCACCTTTTGCTCTCTCCTTGTGCCTGTACGCTGCTGCTATTTATCACTTCAACCACAGGGCACCCCACAGAAGCAGATAAACCTGTGCAAACCCTACTTCACTGCTGGCAGCAGCAAGTAAAAGCTTTTAAAGCTCAGCAGACTCTGGGAAAGAGCCCGAGTTGAATGCTTGCCTGTCCCAGGCTGCACACACAGCTCCTGCTCACACACAGAGCACTGCCTGCATGTTCCCCTGGAGAGGGGCTAGAGACAAATTCTTACTCACGTCTCTGTCACCAGCAAGCCCATGGGACCTGTCTGCTCTCGCATGCTACCTACAAGGACTGAGTACCACCACCTGCTCCTCTGACGGCCATCCCTGCACAGGACAGTGCTACTGGCTCCAGGGCATCAGGATGCCTTGATCTCCAGCCTGCAGATGTTGGCATCTGGCACTGACCATGCCAGAACCATCTCAGATGTGTGCTGGTCAGTGCGCATCTCTTGCCTGCTCATAACATCAGCTTTTTGAAAGCGAAAAACAAGTGTCCCCATTCCTCCCACCAAAGGGGAGCTGCTTTTATACCCACAGTAAGCAGAGGTTGCTGTGAAAACCCTATCCAAAAATCACACCGTAAGATAAATATGCAAGCTCTGGGGAGACCTTAGAGCAGCCTCCCTGTACTGAAATGGGCTCCGGGAAAGCTGGGGAGAGGCTCTTGTTCAGGGAGCGCAGGGACGGGATGACGGGGAATGGTTTTCAGCTGAAAGAGGGGAGATTGAGTTGAGATCTTAGGGAGAAATGATTTGCTGTGAGGGTGGGAGGCCCTGGCCCAGGTTTCCCAGAGAAGTGGTGGCTGCCCCATCCCTGGAGGTGTTCAAGGCCAGGTTGGGTGGGGCTTGGAGCACCCTGATCCAGTGGGAGGTGTCTCCTCACGGGGAGCTGGAAGTGGATGCGCTTTGAGATCCCTTCTGACTTAACCCATTCCATATTTCCTTATGCTACAGAACTGCAATATTGCCCAGGAACTGGTACATGGTCTCTTGTACTTAAAGTATGGTTTCAGCTGCTGCAGTAGTGGGGTAAATGAGAGTCCCTTCTGACCCTAACCACTCTGTGATTCTATGATTCTATGTGTGCTGCGCCCCCGGAGGCAGGAGCAGGGCAAGGGCAAGGGCAAGGGCTGCATCCACTGTAGGGTAGCGGCAGCTGCTTGGTGCATCGGCCCCTCCCGGTTTCTCCAGCCCTGCAAAAGGGCTGTGTTCCCATGCTCTCCCCTCAAATCCCAACGCTGGGAGGGACACCTGCACCCCAAAACCAGACCAGGACCGTGGCCCCAGGGAAAATGCCCTTCACTGGGGTATTAGCAAGCAAATGGGCAGCTCAACTCCCTGTCCTTTGATAGCGTCCATGGAATGTATTTTCCATAAAATCCAGTTCTGATTGGATTCTTGGGGAGTTATCCCCTATTCCAGCCTTCCCACGCCCACACCAGGCTGTCTGAGGTCACCCCAGCAGTGATAGCAGCACTGGAAACTTTGGAGGGCAGATTCCTGCACCCACAACCCTGCATCAAACATGTGACATCCAAGGGAGGTGTAACTGCCAGGAGGAGATTTCTGGAGCTCCCTGGAGCATTAAGTAGCTGAGATGAGCCATGATGTGTTCAAACACCACTTCAGACGTGACTGGGCTATTTCACTATGCCCTCTTCTCCCTTTTTACCTTTTGAGGCTGGATCCAACCTCCAGCAAATTCAACTGAAGGTCTGAGACCCCCCCCACACTTTTTTTCCCCAGACTCTTGATAATCAAACAGTTCTGTCTCCAACTCCTATGCTTCTATCTAAAAATCAGCTTAATTAATTGTACGTGTGTGGAGTGATGCTAATGAGGAGCACAATGTTCTGAGCAGCACAGCTGGCTCTGCACTCCTCATTGCCTGTGCTATCGCAATTCACAGGATGGCCCCATCAGCATCCTAGAGCAGTGAAAGGGAATCAGGCTGGGACTGGCTGGTTGGCACAGGGCAGTGTACATGGAGATTCCAGCACTGATCAAGTGCTATAGATTTATTCTGTGCAGACAGGCAGACTAGTTCTCTTAGACTATTTCTATTCAGGCTTGCATTTTGTAAGCCCTCCAAAAACCAAGCAACACAGTGACTCCCGTGCTGTACGCGGCCCGATCCTCTCATGCCACACTGATGCGAGAGTCAGAATCAGGAGGTCTCAACTGATTCCTTTACAGAAAACCAACAAGAGGAGACCATTCCTGTGAACTCATTTTATTTGCTAATATTTTCTGCATCGTGCACCTTGGGACAGCATTGAGAGGAGACCTCACTCTGGGAAGAGGGTCCTGTTCCACTTACCAGTTCCAGTTTCCCTTCCTTGAGCCGGATATGGGGATCCAGTGCTACTTTTGGTTTGGTGCCTGAAGCTGCTTTATGGTTGGATACCGAGGTGGGTGCTGAAAACCCAAAACCAGATGTTAAAGGAAGAACACTTGGGCAGAGGAAAGAGGAGCCTGCACAGCAAAATGTAAAACTCTTGTTGCATGAAATATAACGTGTGTGCAGCAGGGAAAAAAAATGGAGACCAAGACTTAGCAAATCCAGCCCTGGAAGGCTCAGCCAAGCTACTGTTGAAAAGATTGGATAGCGAGGCAAACTCTTACTGAAACTGGGCTTTTGCATTCTGTGAAATGGGGTGTTCCATCCAAGAACCTAGGGACTGCAAAAATAGCACTTGGGAAATTTCCAATCACCATTTTTTGTGGAATCCTGGGGTCTGCAGTTATGGTGACCTGTGGGAAAAAAAAAAATCTCCCTGGGTCCTGCCTTGTCTTTTCTAGTATCCTATCCTATCCTATCCTATCCTATCCTATCCTATCCTATCCTATCCTATCCTATCCTATCCTATCCTATCCTATCCTATCCTATCCTATCCTATCCTATCCTACTCTGATGGATTGAGCAAACCTGAAACGCCACACTTCATAAAACATAGCCTTGGATTTCACAACACCTGTGGAAATGCAAATTGGTGGGTTAAAAGCAGTGTGGAAAAACACTGGTGCAAGGTTTTTTCCTGCCTCAAGACTACAAAAAGCCTTGAACCCTCTCCCCTCAGCTGGGCTGGCTGGTAGGTTTGAGGAGAAGGAGCCTCGTGCGTTGTGACGCAGACACAGAGAAGAAAGAGGTGGCAACGGGAGATGCTTTGCTGGTAAAAAGCTGTTCAAGGTCAGAAAAGCCAGCTGCTGACAGCTTCTCTATCCCTGGAAGAAGCCCCCCTTTCCATTCTGATTAACCTTTGACTGTAAGAATTGTGCCATTTTCTGGGGAAGGGACTGCAGGAGCCATTATTGCTGGGGAATTCCCTATCAGAGTCCTGCTGTACCTGCAGCCCCACTGACTGCCTGCCCTCCTCACCTGCAAAGCATCAACCCAGGCCAACGACATCATTCCTTCTCATGCCACCAGCACAGGATCTACTGAGCGAGAAATTTCTTCTGCCTTCTTGGGATCTGATTAAAGTCATGGGAAACCCAGTCATCCTGAGTAACATTGCTGTGCTTGAACCTTTCAAGTGTTCTTCACCACACCCATCTTGATATTGGGGCAGAGACCAGACACAGGAACAAAGCAGCAAGGAGCAGCAGAGGTGAGGCACAAGCACAATTGTCCTAATCTGGATATTTGTCCACTCTGCTAATGCCAGCAGCTGGGAAGCATCAAGAGGTAACAAATGGGTTTGCCAGATTGGCCACTAATGCTTCACTCTCCAGGTTCAAGGGCAGAGCTGTCACCCCTTGACGTGTGGCTAATCTGGATTAGCTCCCCACAGCTTTGCTGTCAGATCTGGACACAGCTCTATCCAGGGCATCCACCAGGCACCCACGGAGATGCAGGCGCTGGCCCAGTCTCCAAGACCGGCTGCTGCTCTTTCAAAGCCATTTGTCTGTTTTCATGGATGACAACACTGACACAAAGCCTCCTCAGCATTTCACGTCAAAACCCCATGTGTAATGAAATCCCCCAGCTCAGTCAGGAAGCGGTTAGGTCATTGGGATTTGCTGGATTGCCTGCATGACCCGGGGCTTTGCTCCCCATCAGCAGCAGCTCTGGCTGTTGGTCATGGCCACCTGAGAGCCTGCCTGAAATCAAGGCTGCAGGATGCTCAGACCAGGGCAGTCCCTGTCCCAGAGGCTCTGCAGGAGCACGGCAGGCAAAGGCTGAGGGCAGCAGAGCTTGGTCAAGGTGAGACAGGGCTCCTCTGGAGCACAGCGCTGATGCACACCCTGCCCCGTACCGCTTGCTCCCCATCTCTGTCAGTATTCTCAGGTATAGACTAAACACAATTTACTTTGCAACACTCACTCTTACCCTTCCAGATGGAAATTATAACATGGCACAGGGATTCACAAGCAGGGCCAGAGGCTCAGCAGTGCAATGGGCAGGAAGGGGTGGCTGCAAGAATGATGGGCTGTGCTTACCAGGGACTCGCTAGGGAAAGGCCAGCTTTTCGTCTGGGCACAAGTAACCTTCATGTCACAGGGATATGGGGTATTGTGCTGGAGGTCATCTTCCTGAACAGGATCATGGTGCTTATTGAGGTTTCCTGTGATTCCTAAGGGACCTATGAAGCTTCAGTGGGATCTGCGATCCCTCACCACTGCTGCCATCATGTTGGGTGAACAAAGTTGGTCTCTCCCACAAAAGTTAGGAGCTCAGTGTGGGACTTGGAGCATGGAGATAAAAAACAGCAAGGAAAAGTAAACAACACGTGGAGCTTAGATGCAGAGAGAAATGTGACTTTATCACATCTACAAGCAATTTCCCAGTTTGACCAACTGAGGGCATCCTTACTGCCTGCATAATGCCCAGGACTGCCATGGCCATTTCAACTACTATCAATTGACTTTTTTATTCTGTGTCACTGAGGAGCACCCATTCCCATCTGAAGGGAACATTGCCTGGAATGTAATGTGCTGGATGCAAGTCTGACATGATCTTTGCATGCAGGTAAAGGCTAAGTTCCCTCCTATGAACACCAAGTGCCATAATAAAGAATTTTGCTACTATAGATGAACACAGACATAACTACCACCTGCTGAGTAAGCCAAGCTGCTGCCTTACCTGTCTCCTAGATGGCTGAGTCTTATTATCACCCTGTTAGATTCCACTGCAGCAGCATAAACACTGATCAAAATTAGTTTCATCACCCTCAGCCCCAAGGAGCCAAGATCGCATTTGTCACCCATACACAGAAAAGAATCTGGCACTACTCTTACCTGAGACAGTAAGCTCTGGTGGACAGATGTCCGATGACAAAGAAGGCACAGGAAAATTATTTTCACGTCTATTCTAGAAAACCAAGACAAAACAGCACAGCCAATTGCTAAGGAGAATTTGTTGGTGTAAATTAAGAGCAGAAGATAGAGGCATTCAACAGAGAGCAACCCACCTGGTTCTTAAAGAGGGAAGGCACCATGTACATCTCTGGTGTGGATGGGCCAAAAGACACTCCAGAGGTTTCTCTGGGAGCACTTGGTACTGGGATGTTCCTGAGCCATCTCAAAAATCTCTGGTCAGAAAACCGAGTTTGTTGATACTGTGACTGCGAGCTGAGGATAGATTTGCCTTTGCATGCTTTCTCCAGAGGTTCTCCCTAGAGCTCTGCATCCAACCCACCAGCAAGGTCCTGAGTCTGACCGCAGCCTGCTATGTTATTTGCCAAAACCAGATAATTATCACAGTGAGCATGGCAGGAAGCTGAGACCAGTGCCCACCCTTTGTTAAGTGCCAGGTCTTGGCTGAAAACACACAAAAAAGAGAAAAATAGAGTCACAGGGCAGACATGCTGAGCACCACCATCAATGTGCTTCCATAGCTGGGAAGTTCTGTGCAGAGAGGGGTACAGGACTGGTGCTGAGGACACACAGATAGGCAGCACAGGCCCCTGAACATGCTTTCCCTGGCGTGAAAGCCCAGATCTCATTAAAAGTTCCATCTTTCATCAGTAAAGTGATGAAAGGAGCAATGTAATTCCAGCAGGCAGTGGAATTTCACATAGGTGCATGATGTTACACAAGCACAGCTTCTTCTGGATAGTGAAAAATCTACCTACACTGCTCAGCTGTATTTCTATGGGCTTAGCCTGATTTCTGCAGGTGTACCTACAGCCTGATACGCACAAAGGCAGCGTGTATGTGGCATGCTTACAAGTCTGTATCTCCAGAGGGGCTGGGAAAAAAAAGGTATTTTGTGAATTATGCTTGTATGAAAGGAATATCCAGATGGACTCTTCTAAAGGAAGTTTATGTGGAAGAGAGCAGAAGAGACAACTGGCAGTGCACCAGTCCAGGAGAAGAGCAACAGATGCACAGAATCCAACCATAGACCTAAATTATCATGAGGGTGGTGTGGTTCAATCATGTCTCACCACACATCGCTCCAGCACTTGTCTTGGCAAACACAACATGGAGCGAGGCTTCATGGGAAGAATGAGCTTGCCTTATCATTAGGGTGGTGAAGAACAGAAACAGACTGCTTAGGAATGCTGCAGATTCATCCTCATCAGAGAGGTCTTTAGGAACAAAGGGTTGTTCCTGCCTTTGGGTAGGAGACAAGATCAAACTGACTCCTGAGATCCCTTCCAGCCCTATGACTGGTACTAAATGAGATGTAGGTTGCCATCCACAGAACGGTTTGTTGTTTTTTTTAAAACCTGAGACTTTTGAAGCAGGTCTGAATGCAGGTCCTGGAGCAGAAACTCCTCTCATTACCTCCAGAGATCCTTTCACTGTCTCAAACCCAAGACATAAGAAACAATATTTCAGATTTAAAATGCCTGCCTGTAGGCTGGGCAAGTGTCACAGTGTCACATCAATGTCACAGACTTGCACTGTTCAGTACTACCCTACAGTCCCTGAAGAAGAGCTTTCTGATCAAAGAAATGTCACAGGACTAATGTCCATTTAGATACGAACTTCAACCTACCTCTGGGGACTTCACATGGACCTTTAGTCTGCAGGAGCTCAGCCCGTTCCCCACAGCCTTTGAAGGTGGTGATGGGATGTTGTTATGAACTGATAGTCCAGGATGTAACCGTCCCTTTCCAGGAATAAAGGCGACTTCTGTGTTTCCCTCTTGTCTTAAACAAACATCAAATACAGAACATTTTATTAACAAAAAAAAAAAAGCAGAGATTTGCAGAACTTCCATGCTTGTGGATTTTTCTCTGGGATAATCTCACTGTAGCCCATATAGGCTGCACCAGTGGAGCTGGATCTCCAGCAGCTATGTTGCTTGTTTGAACTGCAGTTCTGTTGCAGAACTCTGCTGGGCAGTGATAGGGTATATTCATGAGGAGCAGAACATTGGAAAGGGCTGATTACACTGCCGGATGATCCATACATTCAAAATTTCCTTATTACACACTTATCAGGACCATCCTGAAGCATCATTTGAGACTAATACGCTTCAGGCTTCTTGAAGACAAACATTCATAGGACAGGAAGAATCTCTGCCTAAGCCTCAGCAGCTCTGTGATGATGACAGGAAATAAGTTCTATGCCCACCTGAATTTGGCTTTTGCAATTATTTTTCTGGCCTCTTCATGTGTGCTTCCCACCAAAGAATCTTTATTGATAGCGATTAGCTGGTCACCAGGTTGGAGCCGACCATCCTAAACAAAGAGGGAGAAAGTCAGAGCATTGAGAAGAAATGTCTCTCTGCCCAAAGCCTTCTCCTACACCACAGATTCTCATTAGTCCATGTAATGCATTACTTATCCATTCTTAGAAAAGCTGCTTCAGAACAGCTACAGCCTCTCTGAGAGGTCCCCATGCAAAGCCACTGAGGGTCTCCACACCAGCTTACCTTGTAACAGTCACCATCTGGCATAAGCTCTTGAACATAAATCATGGGGCCATCAGGCCTGTTAGATCCACCACTGATTGTCAGCCCTAAGCCGGAGGATTTTGCTATAGAAATGCTCTGGATTCCTGATTCAATGGAGTAGCTGCAAGGGAGAGATGTTAGCAGGTGACTCAAGGTGATCTGATTTATTTCCCCATGTTGCCGAAAAAATTCTGCCTTGTTTTCTTTCCATGCATGATCCTCCTAACTTCTCCCATCATTTTCTGCCTCTGCATCTTTTCTTGCACCCAACCTTGGAAAGAAGAGGTGAGGGCTCCAGTTTCTCAGCAGACATTGCTCAGCGTTATGAAGGTGACTGGCACATGTAATCCTAAATGCTGGGGTACATTTGTTAGCATTTAGAAACTAAAGAGAGAGCATACTGAAGGTTTAGCCAGAACATTTTTGGCTCTCTTTTTTTTTTATAGTTAAAAGCACACAAAGGATTGATGGAGTTATGATTTGAATCCAGCTAAATCACCAGGCAGCAAGTTACATATTGGTCAACTAAAGCAGCCTTAGCAAATGTCAAAGTGAAGCTGAGGATGCACAGCTGACTGTCCTAACTCAGGTTTGGGCTCCAGATCCTATAAGATGCCCTAAGAAGGGAGCCTTTAAGCACCTTTACGGCAGTACCCACCACACTGTGATTTACTTCTGTGGCAGTGATACAGATCCCAGTGAAGGCTGCACTGCAAATGGAGCAATAAAAAGGTTGGACCCTACACTCCAAGAGCTGCCTTTGCCTCCTAATAGGCTGTGTGTAGCCAGTTTCACTCCTTCTCATTTTGTTTGCACAGCAGCCACTCACCAACTGGTCTGCAATTTATGGTCCTCATTGTGTTATCTGATAGCCTTAAACACAATGCCAGCTGTGCATCCCATGCCTCACAGTGACAGCAGCGTGTAACCACCCTGTGCTGCACAGCAATGCCACCCTCAGGGCTCAGACACCCAAGAAACAGGGCAGCACACTGCCAGCACCCTCAGATTGGCAGTGGGCCCTGAGAGAGCCATCTGGCTGCAGGGAGAGTAGGGGAAGCACTCACGCAGCATGCGTCTTACGGAAAACCTTACTTTAAGAAGGCAAGCCATGTCACAACATGTAGCATTAAAACCCTCAATTCAAATCAAAATATCAGACACTGTCTGTGGTGAGACTGAATTGTATATGAGTCCCATTGCTCAAAGGGATGGTAGGACCTCAGATAACACCACAAGGAGGTGCCATAGACTGGGGACAACCTGAGGTGAGCAAAAGGGGTGGCAGGAAGAGGCCGGTGGCCCCAGTTACGTCTCTGCATCTGACCATCAATGCCCAGCTGTGAACAATGGTCTGAGATTTCAATTGACTCATGCTGCTCCCTGGAGAAGACCACAGGGGCCTGGCATCAGCATGGAGACAAGCAGAACACGGCACAGTATGGCAGCACTGAGCGAGGAGGCCACCAAACCAAGCTCTCTCTAGCCTATATGACAGCCTGGAGTAGGTTAACAGCAGAGGAAGGGTGTCTAGTTTGTCCAAACCAGCTGCCAAGCAAATGAGCTGGGCTCTCCTCTGTGAGGGTCTCTCACTCCATGCAAGCAGCTTAAACATCTGGTGGCAAATATTTGTCCTCTGCAAATCCCTAATAAAGAGCTGGTATTCAGCAAAAGGATTTGCTGGCTCAGCAGTGAGGGTTGGTTCTTTTTACCAGCAACTTGGCTTGTTTATGCTGGCAAAAGAAGGGAAGCTGCAAGCCCTGGGGACAAATAGTCCCAATTCTGTGACTGTTCGAGGTGTCCCTCTTTCTTAAGGGGGCAACCATGAGCTCTCTGGGGACAAGAGTCCACAGAAAAACAAGCTCTGCCTGTCCAAACCTCTGACCCTGTGAAATATGAAAGGGATAGATGACCACATGAAAACATGTGCTCCAGGAGATGCTCTGGAGACAAAAGGATGTGATGTCTGGAGGAAACCACTGTTGACACCAAAACAAACACCGCCAGGAGTGTTTGCATCAAGAGGGCAGTGCTTGTTCTCTTGTTGTATGATGCCAATGTGCCAGAAGCAGGGCAATAGAAAACAAGCTCCTGAAATGCCTTCTGAAAACACCACTGGCCTCCCAGAAACACTCCACCCGTGGCATCATTTATAAAGGTGAGGTGCACGGTCCTCTCAGCTGGCTGTGAGTCTCGTCTTCTCGCAGGGTTTCAGAGGGAAGGAAGAGGAGTGTTTGCATGGTTAACCAAGCTACAGACATATTGACTACCTCAAAAGGGAAGCTTCCAAGCTCTTGGGCTCAGGCTTCCCAGGAACAGTCAAGATGTCACCTTGACAAGGACTTCTAGAAGATGCTGTGCTGTCCTAGCCATTGTGGTTATACAACAGTACAGAGGACATAAGGATGAACAAAGCAGTTCTTCAAGCACTGGAATCATTATCTGAATCTACCCCTGAGACAGTGTTAGACATTCAGCAATGTCTTTGTGACTGACCGAGGGACAGGCTTTGCGGGGCTGGCCCTATACGTACTGTGCTTGAGGGGGCTGCGCTGGGTTCCCGACAAAGGGGCCTTGGGAATTGGCAGGGCTCAGCAGCAGCGGGCTCTGAGAACGTGACGAGGAGCCTGAGGATGTACTTTCCAGGTATCGACCTGAACAGCAAAGTCAGAATCAGTCAGAGAACACAAACAGTCCAGCATCACCTTCCCCTGCTCTGCCACTGAGAGCTGACACCATTTCCCTAGCTTTTTGGGGCAAACCACATGGCAGTTAAAGACCTCAGTCTATCACTCATGGAGAGCCTCTTTGGCACAATTCCAGCCCTACATACCTCTGCCACAAGGGAAGGGTTGGCAGAGGGGTGACAGATCCCTCTGATAGGATACCAAACCAGGGATGATACCTTTCCCCATGCACAGGCAATTTGGTGCAGCTGACTTAGGTTAACCTTGTTGCATTTCATTAAACATTTCCCATTTGCAAATGAAAAATAATTGTCATTGAACAATCAATTGCTGAAATGTTTTGAAATTCATAGTAGAAAACTGCACCTGCAGAGATAGGTGTTGCTTGGGCTGCTTGTCCAGCATGTTGGTTAAGCAGGATCTGGGAAGCTGTTATGACCCCAAGTCAGTTCCCCCTCGCTCTCCCCACAGAGTTGCCTTGCTGGGCGCTCAGCACACGTGGTTCCAGCTGTGCCTGCTGCTCTGCCCCCAGGGACATACTAACTGCTTATAAGGACAAGCAGAACTTCTCTTCCTCCAGACCTCCACCCAGACCTACATAAATCCAAAACTCCTTCAAAACAACACTGGGCTGAAGAAGACCTTGGCAGAGAGAGAGTTGATTTTCCTCAGATGCAGGCTGAGCTACTCACTGCCACTGCGCAGGATCGGTGAGCTCCGCGCCGAGCCTGTATTGCTCTGGGAGCCGAACTTTTCCAGCAGCTCAGAGAACTCTCTCCTGGAAGAAAAAGATGGTATAGTCAGCTGCTTCTCAAAACTACTCTCCAGATGATGATATGAAAATGGTGCCTCTGTTGGCAGTGATTTATTATCAAGTCTATAGAGCAGATTCCCTCCAGGCATGGGGAGCAAATAGAGTTTTCTCATGAACAAGGGTACAACCCCTATGGTTTCAAGAGGCTGTGAAAGGCTTAAGGTTGATTAATAATCAGCCTCATGGCAGTACATTTTTCCCACAATGGGCTGGAGCTTCAGTGTGCCCCTTCCCTGCCCTGAAAATTGTTCAGGGTGAACATGGACAAGAGGAGCTGGGAACAGACACATAGTCAGGCACTGGTGATGGAGACTGTCCTTTCCAAGAGCAACAGACAACCCATGGCATGGACTCTCCCAGGAATAATCTAGAATAATTTCCCACCCAGCTTTAAGGCTCAAAAGCTTTGCTAACACACCACACAGATTAAACAGACTGTCAGAAGGAACAAAAATGCTTGGCCTACTCGTGACTATTTCCAGAATAGTTAAGGGTAGATCATTCTCTGTTTTTTTCTCCTCCTCTCCTAGACAGAAAGCAGTTCCTGCGAGCTCTTGTTGGGGTAAAGATGGGAGATGGCATCTGGAGCAAAACCAGCATCACACTCTCTGAACCCATCCATGGTGACATTCTCCATGAACACCACAGGATAAGCTCTTGGAACACAAGACCTTAATGAAGAGCTGCACACAGAAAGCATTCTGGGGCAGCACAGGTTTCTGTACTCTTCCCAGCAGCTCATTGACTGAAGATTCTGCACATGCTAAATTTACAGATACCAAGGTCATAAGGACTTGTTGGTGAATTCAAGAACAGGGCAGAATGGCAGCTCACAAACATATAGCTGGATCCCTCTGTCCTGACATAACCCCTCTGCTCCCTCTGTTGTCTCTCTGCTAAGCAATGTCATCTACAACATCCCCTGGAAAGCTGGCTCGGTGCCCAAGGGCCTTCATTAATGCTTCCCTTCAACCGTGAACTTGACCATCATGTAATTACACGTTTGCTGAGTCCTTGATGACCAGTATATATCTGTACACAACAGGTGAATGGCTTTGTGACCTTCCTTTTGCCAAGTCTATCATGGAGATTTATACCCCATTAAGAATCACTATCAACCGTATTTACCAGATCCTGCATGGTTTCTGTAATTCTTCTTTGAGCTGCTATGAGCCTCTCCCACAGGACACTATGTTCAAGCATCATCCTCCTGTGCCTGTTCCTGCCACACTGGCTCTTCACATCCGGGAGCACACTGTCCCTCTATGACTATGTGGTCCTCTACCTTCATAACCCAACACTACCTGATCAATTCAACCTTTTCACAGAGAGAAGAGCCTCAAGGATGACCGATTTCTTACAGGTGTCATTAAATAAGCATCCAGGCAACGGGGAGAGGCGTTGAAAGTATTGCTTTTGTGGCCACAGTAACAATGTTTAACGTCTATTTTGAAGGTATGAGGGAATCCCTATGGGAAGATACCTCCTTGATGCTGTAGCCAGGAACAGCCTGGTTACGAGTGACAAACTCTCACACTTGACAGTCAGACAAGCTCTAGGCACAAGTCTGTAGGCAACCAGCCACAGCAAAGTGTCCTCAGCAAGGAGACTCCTCTTACGCACCAGCAGATGTTGTGTCATCTGCGCACTTTACTGGGACAGTGTCATATTATTGGCTAGATTGGTGTCAACAATATTAAATGATGAATGAATCATCAGGTCCTCAGGTTCCTGCTGGAAATGTTCTCAGTAATTTATGTCATCCCATTAACAACCAGCTCCTTAACAAACTTCAAAGACCACTGCCCGCCTTATCTAATATTGCCATCAAATGTACACCTTATTCATTCCATTTGATGTTATTTTTAAATCTGTGTCACACAATACTCAGTGGAATATCTTGGTGAATCCCAGTACTGTGAATCAATGTTATTGTCTCTGCAGGCTAAACTCAGAACCTTAAAAAAAAAATGAAAACTATTTTGTTCAAAAACCCCATCTTCCACAAAATTGTTGTCACTAGCAGTTTCATAGCATTAGACACTGCAATAGATGTAAAAGCCCTGAGAAAATGGAGGGACGGCTTAGATGGTGAAGCACAGGCACAAGTGGCTTAGAGAGGTCATGGATGCCCTCTCTCGGAGGTGTTCAAGGCCAGGTTGGATGGGGCTTGGAGCCCCCTGATCCAGTGGGAGGTGTCCCTGCCCATGGCAGGGGGTGGAACTGGATGGGCTTTAAGATCCCTTCTGACCCAAACCTTTTTATGATGCTATGACTCTGGAGGAGTAGGACAGCAATTTGCTGTGCCCTGGGTTGAGCCTTGGATGGATCTGACATTAGCAGAATATTTCCAGCTTTCCAGCAAAACCAGGCAATTCACACTCCTGTTTCACTGGTAACTCATCCAGGGGTGGACTTATCCCTCCTTGGCCTATTGGAACGGCAGGTCTAATGTGCTGTACACTAATGCGATTACCAAGTCAGCAGCAGCAGGGTTTTTGTTTTGGTCTGGGTGTTTCTGTGGCCATCTATTGTTACATTTTCCTCAGATAATAATCCATCAGAGCACAGAACAGGTTATGAGCTTAAAACAAGGTCTAAAAAACTCTTAGTCAATGCAAATGAAAATAGCCTGGCAGCTCTTGTGCTCTTTAAACCCTGCCAAGCAATGCAAACCCCCCCACCAATCCTTGCTGTCAAACTGTTATAAGCACGTATGACTCGTGCATTCTTTGTTGTTCTTTATTTCATGTTGTTAAGTTCATCTACAAAGGAATATTTATCATTATTTGCTGAAGGGCTTGAACAAGGAGCTCTGAGCACAGGGTTGCTTTACAAGCCTGAGTCCAGCCTAGCCATTTGCTGCAGGGACGATGTGACTAAATGCTACATCACAGGCAACTGTCCTGGCTCCTGCTTTGTTGGTCAATACTGCAAGCCCTAGTTCCACCAAGGACATACATCCATGACTAAATTGAAGCACACATTGTCCCAGCAGCCAGCAATGCACTTTCGGGTGTCAATCTCCTGAGAATTCATTTTGACTCAGTGCTGTATTTGAAGGAATGGGCAGGTGGGCAGGCAGTGCCCAGAAGTTCACCGATTAATGAACAAGTCCACTGAAGGAACGTCAACAAGTCTTGCTTTGAGCTTTCACTAAGAGACTTCAGAAGATGTGTTTAATATTTAAAATCTGATCTCTACTGAAACATTTGGAGCTGTTGTGTGTCTGCAGGGATACAATGCTGTTTTATTTTAAAAAAACCACAACAAAAACAAAAAACAAACATGAAGTTGTTTTAAGTGGAAAGGTAATTTTAACAACCCCTTCTCCAGATCATTTTCCGTAACATACAGACATTTGAGGTCTGGAGGATCCCTGTAACAGAGCTGCAAGCTGCACAGCTTTCAGCTGGCAGCATGGTACAAGCTGGGATAACAAGGGTTGCCAATGTCAACCAGCTGTGGGCTGACTTTGCTGCAGATTAAGCAGCAGGGGGTCAATCTTGCTGCAGAATATTGTTGTTCTATCTCATAATACCTTTTTGTCCTGCCCTTTTGTTCTTGGGAGAACAAAGGGTGAATCCTACATCAAAGGTTATGCGAGAGCACAGCGTCTGCAAACTGCAAACCTCAGTTCTGCACCGCTGCTGGGGGAGAAAGAGCAGCTGGTGACAACAAGTAAATTAATAGCTTCTCTTAAATAAACAAAGCCTGCAGGTCAGGGGGAACCATGAACCCAAAGCACTGATGCAAAAGCATCAAAAAAGCAGATTCTCTCATGCCCAGCTAGCAGCAGCTGTAGTGTTTCCACCGCTGCTTGCGTGGGATGATGCTCTGGAGCAGCACCTCCAGTGCAGAGTCCAAGTCCATCCCGGCACATCCCGAGGTGTAAGCCCTCCACACTAGTTTTGCTGAGCAGCAATTATGCTGCTGATGATCTTTTCTTGTTTATTGATGCTTGGGAAGTGGTGACACAGGCATTTCTGCTTCTGGGTAACAGGATGCGTGTTTTCTCCCAGGGACCCTGGGACACCCCAGGCTCACAGGACTCAACCCCAGCACTGCCATTCAGTTTAGCACCAAGGGCTCAAAACCAGCCCATGGGCTGAGGCACCACTGACACACACAGGAAAACAGAGATTCCCTTGCATTCACACCATGCTGGGCACAAACACCAGCAGTAACCTCTCTGCCAATTCCTGGATGTTGATTGACATTGATTATGCATTTGCAGAAAAGCAGACTGCTTTCCTTACTGCTCGTGCCAGCCTTATTAATACAATAACCCATTTCCACCACGATGACTGTGCATATCATGCAGAGAGATACAATGTATTCAACAGTTTATCATGCAAGTACCAGGAGGTGCAGTGCAAACAGGCTTTCTCACAGTGATAAGCCTGACAGACTGGGATGATATCTGCGCAATGCATAGAAACAAGGAACCACTGTAACTTTCAGGCCAAGAATGAATAAACAATAATTATGCACATGCAATAAAATTACCCTCATTAGCTAGTAAGATGAGCACAGATGAAAATGAGATCCAGCCATCATCGAAACGCAGTGCATCCAGCTCTAAATCTGAATATTTTGCTGTCAGCCCTGGCATTACTCCTGTTCTCTGCAGCATGGCTGATGTGACAGGCTGAAAACATGCATCTTGTACACACCAAAGCTGAGTTCCATTAAGAGCACAGGTAATTTGGACCTATAATTAACTCCAGGGACAAATAATAATGTTTATGATTCAGATGTGCCCAAGGGCAACCACAACAAAATGCTGCTCAGCTGAGTCATTGGGAACATTGGCAGGTGGGTTGGATTGTCTCCTAAACCCGAAGCCATTGCGTTTCCTCCTCCAGCATTTCTTGTGTGCCCGGGTTGTATGAAGATGACCTGTGTGTGAGTATCTGCAAATACACTGGAATTACACCCCTCCCCATGCCCTCCTTCAGCTTTTGTGTCTCATGAGCCACTTTGCTGGGCAATGGGAAGGTGCGAGTCTGCCCTCAGCTCTAGGAAGTTCATGGTGTCACAGCTCCATGGGCATCGCCTTTGGAGCTGCCAGTCCCTGGGAAGTCAGGGAGCCCAGAGGGCTGTCTGCTCCCCCACACTCAAGGATGGATTTAAGAGATAAGACATCAACAAAATACAGAAAAAAATAAAGAAAAAATGTAGAAAGCAGAAAAATCCTCCTCCTGTTGCCACAGCCCCTAATCCCGGCAATATATGTGCATGTATTAAACAGTTTGGAGGTGATTATGTAAGGGAAATCTCTGCAAATCTTTAAAAAACCCTAACCTGATTACTTCCCCACCCTCCCACCACCGACCTTTCGCAGATTTAAGAGACAACCAACAGCAAACAGGGGCCAAAACAATTGCTTAGAAGTCCCGTTGCCCTCCCAGTCCCCCTTGGCTGGTTTTCAGGCAGCGACTGGGACTGCTGACAGATGCAGGAAGGAGCTGGAGCTGCCAACAAAGCCGCACGGGCATGTGTTTTAAGAAACATCTGCTGCAGTTTAAGATATTAGGAGGCACATCAGGGTGCCTGAACAGCTTGGGACAGATCAGCACCAGTGAAAGCAAAAAACCTGCTCTGGATGGGAAATTAAGTGTTCCCCTGAGCAAACTCTGAGCTGCTGGGCACAGGGAGCTAGCTGCTTGACTGTGGGAACGCATCTCTCCCACTACGGATCAGCCCCAGCTCCAGCTGCCCAAAAAGGCAACATAGTGGCTGCTGCAGCAGAGTGGCATCCTGCACATCCTTACTCCCAGGAGATGAACTCCCCGGCTTGATTCTGGTGACTTGCTCACTTCACCCAGTCTTCACTTAGCAGCTACTGAATAAATTGCATTTAATACAATAATTTGAGATGTTATTGTTACCGCAAGTGTGGAATAGAGGTAGGTAACAGCAGTTCATCATTAACAGCAAATAATTCTTCTGCCAGCATATTATTGTGTCAAAATTAGCTTACTCTCTGTCATTACAGCACTCTCACTCTCTGCTAAGGCAGTAGCACTCCACAGCTGCTGATGGATAAAGAATGAAACCATAATCATCTCCATCATTAATGGCATGTGGGTATGTTTAGCAAAGGACTGTGTGGTTGTTAGCCACCCACATGCAGTACAAAGCCTCAGCACCCCAGCCTGCCTACCCACAGCTGTGCTTGGCCTAAACCTGCTCTCATTTTGGTGGTTTCTGGTGCACCCCAAGTTTCCAGACCTCTGTGTCTGTTTGAAGGTGGAGGATGCTCTAGGACATTTTACCAGATCTCTCAAAGACCCCACTAATCCCACACCTCGGTTTCCATAACCCTGCCCTCTCTCATGACATCATCATTGTCCCACACAGGTTAAATCCAACTAAAACAAAACTGAGCTCTTCGCTTCTCCTTTTTAATCCTCCAAGCTTCTCTAGCGAAAGCAAGGTTTTCCAGGGAGTGGCAAGGAGAGAGGTTTCAGGGAGAAACCACCTGTGCTCCCTGGGAAGGAAGAATCATCTGGGGAAGGAAGACTTTAATTCAACATATCTAACTGGAAAGGACAGGGAAGGTCCTGCTGTCTCTCAGTGTCTTCTTCCAAAGTTCTTTGCAGGATGTGATAGGCCATGGGCAGCTCAGCACCACACAGCAGAGCTGAAGGAGCCTGTACCATCTTACAGCTGAGGCTGGAGCTTCCCTGGTCCTTGCTGAGAAAATGCCTGAAGAAAACGGTTGGATGTTGAGATGCCCCGCAGAGCCAGCAGAGGTTGGACTGGAGCCAGGTCTGCAGCTGGGAGCCACCAGCTTTGCTTCCCTTTCTATTACAGCTCCAGGGTGTTCCCACCAGTGTAAAGTTATCAAAGAACTTTGGCCACCTCCATTTTCACCACGGTATTTGAGTCCCGTTAGCTCAAAGCCAGTCGAGCTCTAGTGCCGATGCATGCTACGCCTCCCCTTCCCAGCATGAGATGACACCCCTTACCTGGCATCATCATCACGGGCTATAAGAAGGCGCATGTGGCTGGTGGCCGACGCCTTCCTCAGGATGTCCACAGCCCTGTGAGACAAGGACCACAACATGTCAACGCATGAGGGGCTCCACCGAGCTTGTTTAATCATGTGTCATAGCTTCTGGCAAACTGGGCAGAGGCTCCTGGCTTGGGCAAACCCTGGCAGCAGCTAAGTGACCTTTTTTGGATGGACACCTGTGGAGGAGACTCATTCCCTTCCCTGGCAGCAGGCAAGGAGGGCAGCCAAGTTGCAGCCTGATTTTCCCACTTCTGCAATAAATTACAAGCCCTGGATAAGAAAGCAGACCCAGAAGATGCACATGGTGGTGAGCAAACACCTCCCAGCACATTTGTCCCTTTGGAAGTTTCTGTTCCAGCGATGGCTGCTTTCTGGTTCAGAATACACACTTCCCTGCGGGAGCCGGGGCAGCATGCTGAGGCTAGACACAGCCACCCAGCAGCTGCAGAGATGTCCTCTGGGAACTCCTTCATCCAACCCAAATTCTCTGGGGATTTGGGAGAAGGAGAAGCTCCTTGTGTGGGTTCCCAAGCATCTATCCAGCCTAAGCACACCATGCAGAAGAGAAAGTGAGTGCAGGTTAGCTTGATGCTTGATGGAAAAGAGTGCTGTAGCTCTCTGAATTGGTTAATTATCTTCTTGGCAGGGAGCTGAGGGGCTGGACTGCAGCTCTGGAGGGAATCCCCTGCACAGAGTAGCACTGTTGGGCTCAGGTACTGGCTGATCTCCTGTGCAGGGAGATGCAGAGCCTGCTGGGAGCGCAGCAGATGGAGAAGGTGCCAGGAGCTGTTAGAAAACCAGCATTTTGGGAAAATGGCTAAATAGCTCACAAACACAATTTGAGATCACTGGTCTATTTTTATACTGAAACCTGCTTGATAATTCTCAAGTTGTCCCTTGTGAACAGCATGGCTGTATGACAGCACAGACAAAATGATGCCCTGGTGTCCTCTGTGCAACTTTCAGCCCAAACCACTTCACAGAATCATACAAAAGCAACAGGAATGCAAACTTTTTGTTTGGATATGGTACCTCTCACTTGTAACCCCAATTAGGGAATCTCCATTGACCTCTAGGATCTGGTCTCCAGGCTGCAGGCGCCCTAGAAAAAAAGAAATAAGGGATAGAAACTGCAGAAAATACAGCTTTAAGGGACTGGGAGAGGTTGGGTCATTCCTCCCTTTGCCCAGAGTCAGTTTGAAATATTCATAGGTTGTTCCTGAGATGCTCATCCAACCTGTTTTTCAAGCTGTTCATGGATGAAGTTTCTGTAGCCTCCCTGAACAACCTGTGCTGATGTCACAGCCCTTCCTCTCCTGCGGGGAGTTACAAAAGTAAATGCCTGAAAGTGTAACAAAGCTTTTACTTAATTCAGTTTGAGGTCAGGTAGAAAACTACGAGTGGCACCTCTGCCAGTTCTGAATTGATTTGTCTGATTTAGATGGAAAAATGATGTAATATTTGGGTCTTCCCTCATCTTTCTGGCTGAAGCTATGGTAGGTGAATGCTGTGCCTGCCTAGTGCACCTTGTTTGAAGATGCTCATAATGCTCAGAATGAAATCAGGGGCCTGGAGCAGAGCTGCATTTGCAAAAGCATCTCTGATCATTCTGGGGCTACAGGCAGCCAGTGGCAAGTGGGAAGGGACAGGCAGCACAGTGAGCTATTTGTGTGGCAGAGGTGGATCTTGCTTCAAAGACATGAAGCACTCCTGTGTCAGCTGCAGAAGCCAAGTCAAGGCTGCTGTAGGATGTTACAACGATTGCCACTGTAAAAAAATACCCCACACTGCTGGAAAATTTTGGAAGAAGCACCTGATATCTAATAAGGCAACACAGATCATAAATACATTAAACTTTGGATTTTTTCAGGCTTTGTGGTACTCTACACCACGTGTAACTCACCATCTGCATAAGCAATGCCCCCTGGAAGGATTCTCTTGACATAAACTCCATATTCTTCCCCAGTGAGTTCCTTGATGCCACCGATTACCTTAATACCTGGAGGAAAAGAGGCACCCATGACACAAAGACAGAAGGATCACCATTTCCATCTTGCAGGGATGCAGCCTCTGGTACAGGTGCACCCTGCACTGCCTGACACTGCCATTAAAACCCTTTGTGGAAAGCCCTGTGCATCCCCTGCACTAACTCAGTGGCAGAAGCAACAGGGTGTGGCAATTGACACAACACAAAGGCTAAAGGCATCGGATGGCAACACATAGCATCTGCTCTGAGCAACAGCCACAGAGATAAAGCTTCTCCAAAAGGCACCGATAAGGAGCGACCACCTTCCCAGCCTCAAGTTCATCACTGATGGGAAGGGATCCACTTCCAATTCTGCTTCTGTTGCTGCCTCAGCTCATGTCTCTGGTAGGACATGTCCTAGGAAACATCACTGAAGATCAACATTTCCCCCAGGAAACCCCCTTCAAGGTGCAACACCTAAACAAGCCCTAGTTCAACACAGTGGTGAGAACATCCCTGCTGCCAGCTCATCTGCCTGCCAGGCTCCAGCAGCATCTCCACCACAACTCTTGAAGCTGCCACCAATGGCAGAACTGCACATCAAGAGTAGGCAATTTTTATCAGTGTTTGGACCTGCGAGGAGCAACCCGGGGTGCAGAGATGATCTTTGTTGAGGCTCTGAACCCCTCATTGTGGCAGGGTGGCTCAGGTGCCCTGTAGCGCATGCTCCACATGGCCACCTCTCCAGCCACAGGACACAACCCTGCTGGTGTAAGCTGGCTGGCAGGAAAAGGCCCAAGAGACTTATTTGTCCAGTGCTCATTAAGTCCTGCTTCAAAGATCCAGGATGTGGATAGAAGGATTTAGAAGCCTGACTTTAATTAACAAATCTCCTCTGAGAGCCACTGGTTGGGCATTTTGCTGCTTTGGATGGGAGGACATGATGTGGGCAGCAGCACCTCAGAGAGGGGCACTGCCAATGCCAAGCCAACTTCATCTTCTGGCTGCTGCCCTGCAGTGAGGAGCAGCTCCAAGCCTTGGTGGGGTCCTGGGATGGCTGAGATGATTCAGTGTGAGAAAAACCTCCCTCCAGGGGAGCAGAGCTCAGGATAATAGTGCTATTTCCATCCCTTGTTCCCTTCTTTTATAACCCAAGCTCTGCTCTAAGGACCTTCCCAGTTTTCAGCTACCTCCAAGGAAGGACCTTGTCTCTCAAGTGACCTTTACATTAAAATTGTGACTAAGCCCAGGTTATCACAATTTTTCATTTAATTCCTACATGAACCAATTGCTGCTTCTCCCAAGTGCAAAAACCATAAACTCTGTCTGGGTGCTGAAGTTTGTTCCCTTGGCTTGATGCATTAACCATACACTCTGGGGCAGGAGGAGATGTTTTGCCAATGGCACTGGGAACTCATGGCAAAACAGCTCAAGAAAAGGCACCAATGTTTTTATCTATTGCATTTTTCAAATAAAAGCACTGAAATTTGAAATATTGTCCAAAAGAGGAATCTCCGAGTGGCTCGAGCCTCACCAAGGCAGGGAGACAGATGAGGTCCCTTCAGACCAAAGCAGGGAAGAGATGCTGCAGTCCCAAGGCCCACTGATGGAAGGGAAAATGCCAAACACTGAGGGTGCTCAGCTGAAAAGCTTCTCAGCTCTCAGCTAAGCTGGGGTTACTGCTTGTGGGCTTTGCCACTTGCTGCCAGAGAAACCCTGGGGAGCACACTCACACCTGGGATAGGTTTGGGAAACCCCTGGCATGGTGAGGTCCTGCAGAAACAAAGCCCCATTTGTTCGCCCAGGCAAGGACAACACTGCAAGTCCTGCTCAAGCCAAGGTGGTGACTCAAGTCACACTACATCTTTCTTCACACCAGTACATGAAATAATTAAGAATGATAAAACACATTAGAAAAACCCTGTCAAAATCTGCATCTCAAAAGGGGCACAACTGTAGCATCACCCAGCAGCCCAACAGGACTTGCTTGTGACAGGCTCCTCTGCCAAGGTAGCAAATCAATAATGACTTATTTCCCTTTTGTTTCTGCAAACCAATTGTAATAATGGCTTCATATAGCTGAAGTATCTACAAATCCTTCTTTATCCCCAAACAAGTCAGGGGAAAATCTGATCATGTTATTGAAATTGCTGATCACTCACAGTATTGCTCCTGGACGTGCTCAAACTTTGACGATGGGGAGGGAACAAACTTTTACTTAACTCCCTTGTTGTCAAACCAGCCAGGAGCTGCCTGTTGCTGCCCATGCTACCCCTACCACCCACTGCCTTGCTGTCGATGCCAGGCCTGTCTCCCAAGAGATGCACCAGAGAGGAGGAGGAAGGGTTCACCTCTACCAGGACTCAGACCAAGCCACAGGACAGCCCAGGACTGATTGCAACAGACCCAAATCGTCAAAGACTGGTGGCAGCCTTCCTGGGATTCTTTGTATTTTGTAAACACTTCAATCAAATTTATATTTGGGACTCAATGTAGGTAAATAACGGCTCTTTAATTATCACAGCATCAAAGCCCCAGTATAATGCTTATTAAGTCATACTTAGGGGCAGATAATCTAGCCTATTTTGGATCCCTCTATTTAATCTTCCTTTTCTGGCTAAGGTCCTGGAGCTGATGCCCACATCCCTAGTATTTTCATTTTTGTAGAATAAATGTTTACAGGGAAATTCCAGGTGGGCACACAGGTTAGACTGACCAAGACGGCATTTTCTTTGGATTCTTAGTGATCCTATAAATTTCTTCAAGACCGTCAAGCTTCTCTGGTGTATCTAATCCTGCTCCCACTAACGCCAGTGTCGCAATTCTCAACTTCTCAGGCTATAATCTCACCTGCTCCTGGCTCCCTGTCCCATGGGTCAAGGGGTGTCTGGCTAATCTGGTTGTTTAGCCCAGCTGTAATCATCTCCGGTGCATCACAACCCCACCGGGCACTGTGCCGTGCTCCTGGCAGTCTGCACAGGGAAAGGCCGCCCGCTTTGTGCCTAAGCTAGCAATGTTCAATTACATTTCCCTTAATCCCTCTGTTGATCTTGCAGCCCCAGCCAGCTTTTTCTGTCTGGAGGAAGGGACAGATTGGAGGTGAATCACTCACTGTCCTATCCTAAGAAGACGAAGGTCAAGATAATGGGATCTCCATGTTTCTGAGAAATGCTTCTTAATCAGCACTTCCTTTTCATGGATGTTCTTCAATTGAAAATGCAGGTTTCAGGAACTGCCAGGTAACCCCTCTGAACTTTTCTGAAGTTCACTTGTGTGTTTCCACCTAAAGCCACAGAGCAATAGACCTGGGGCCAAATGCTGATCTGCCACGCTGGCACTGAACAGGCTGGAAACTCTGCTGGAATAACACCTGCATCCCAACACAAGAAACTCACAGAGGCACCTGTTTTCTTCAAAAAAACATTCTGAGCAGCTACACCTATGGCAGATGTGGGGCTCCTGCAAGCACTGCTCGATCTTCAGCAGAGAGGGATGATTTCTGGGGATCAATTTCTTGCCTTGAGCCTTCCGAGACTCGTAAGAGAGAATGAAGAAAGCTGATGACAGCATTAGAAAAATCCATGTGATAAGACCCTACAGAGGGTCTGCAAGAACATGCAGAGCCCGTTTGGCCACAGACAGGAAGAGAGGATAAGTACCAGGACCCAGCAAAGCACCTTGCAGCAGGCCATGATGTCTGTGCCCCTCTTCCAGAGGTCAGCAACTGTCTGGCCAAGCTTTCCTGAGTCTCCTCCTTTAATGAGCTAATCTAACCCAATAGCCAAAATCCCATCAACTCAACCAAATCCACCTCTGGAGATTAAAGAAGTATCCTATTCATCCATCAGAGATATTTCTTCTGAGCTCCTGTGAACATCACGAAGAGAAGACCAGAGGAGTCAGCAAAGATTTTCCTCCACAGCAGAGAACCCTTCTACCCAAGAGCTGAAAACAGCCAGTGATGATTCTATAATTAATCTCAGGTCTCAGGAACCCTGACCCTGTTTCTTTGGTGAGTTTGTCTTCCCAGGAGTGGCCTCCAGACGGTCACCCAATGACCTCACCATGGGAACCATGGCTGCTTTATGGGATGGTGGGCTGCACTAGCAATTAAAGCTTATGTGTGGTGGACCCCAAGACATTTTGATGCAGGTTTGCAACTTTTTATAAAGTCCATAAAAGAGCACCAGTATTTCTGCTGCTGGATCCACGGAGGTCAGACTAAATGCTATAGTGGATCCTTTTGGGCTGAGTTTCATGAACCTGTGGCTATTTCTCATGTTCTAATGGGTATGACCATTTCTCTTCCTACTCTTCTGTACTTTGATGTTCAGAGGGCTGTGGAAGGACGTTTGACTTACTTGGTGCTCATACCCTTCCCCCTGGGCTAAACTTTCCAAAAACGACTCTTACAGCCTGGTCCTCAGGAGAGATTCATTGCCCTGCATAGCCCATTGGGGAGGTATCCTGCTGCCTCAGGGGGGCCTGCCTGCAGCAGGGTGCTGTCAGGCAGCTGGGAAGTGCTTGGGATTGTAATAATAATATTTTTTATATAATTTTGAAATTTAATCTAATTAATTAAGTAGAAAAAATAAAAAAGCCTTTTCCTGCCCCCTCCTGCTCAGGGAAGGGGCTCTGGCCCCTGGCTCCTGCACAGCTCTCAGCACTGTGGCTGCTCACAATCAGTGGGGAATTAGTTGGGATTCTGACCTTATTGTAACCTCTGAGCTGCAAAAGGTGTTATCAACACAGGCAGGCACAACAACCAGCATTTCAGTGAGACAAAGTTTCACATAGGGAGGCACAGCACAACATGGGTGTTGCTGGAGATCAGGGGGATATTCAAGCTGCCCCAGCCACCCTGAAGTCCCTTGCACAGCATCAGTACTCACCCAGCCCATTTGCACAGTCGTAGAAATCAAAGCAGTGCACAGTCCGGTCCATCCCGTATGGTCCCATGAGCGTCCTGGGAGAGAGAAGACAAGCATCTTTCTTTCATGGGCTAAAATAGGCAGGTGCACGGGCATCCAACCAACATGTGCACAAGCACATCCTGCCCACCACCCTGGACACTGCCCATGGAATGATGTAGACACATGGGTTGAGGGACACGGTCCTGCATATGAAGTCTACACTGGCAAAAAGCAACCACCTTCCACCTCCCCCAAAGTGTATACAGATAAATGAGTGAATATGTGCAAGGCTGGACATCATCCTCCGCACCCAGCAAATCCGATGGTCCTGTCTGTGATTCATTACCCTAGATTAACAGGGCTGGACAGCTGTCCAGCTCCCAGGAAATGAGATCAGAGCTCAGACCAATATTCTGGGAATAAATCGGTTTCACAAATACAGCCAGCCTGTAATGATGACAGCTGGGTGTGATCCGCTCCCGAGGTTTTGTAACACAGGCCATCTCTGTCCCCGTAGCTGAGGGTCTGGAAGAGGGGGATGCCAGACCTACTGAGCTGCTTCATGTCCCTGCCTCAACAGGGTGAGGGTGGGAGCTTCTAATCATAAGCCGAAGTGGGTGAGAGAACGTCATACACCTCAGTTTCCCCCATGCCAAGTGACACTCCCGGTCACCACAGAGTCTTTGCCTAAACACCATCCAGCAAGGTGGGCATCCCAAATAAATGACAATGAAAGTGCCCAGCTCCATGCTGCCCTTGCTGGCAACCCTAGAATCCAAAACCAGCACCACCGGTACTTTTTCTTCTTGGGTTTCCTGTGGTGGTCACCCCAGTGAGGATTGGTGGACCTGCATTTAAGAAACCCAGAGTCAGGCGTTCCAGGTGGGAAACTATAGATGAGAGGCTCCCAAAACACTTTGTTTCCCAGGATTTAATGTACAAAAGAAAAGGAGCTTCTGAACAAATATGGGATCCCAAATCTAGATGTAACTGAGAAAGCACAACACCACGGGGCACAGTATGTGCCACCGAGTCCAGTGGGATGCCGGAGAGAAATAAACCTCAAAGACTTCAGTTTGCAGGCGTCCAAAACACCTCTCAAAGCTGTTCTGCAAAGCCAGTCACATCCAGCTCCAAGATTCAGACTGGAAGCTTTTTTTCTCCTTATTAAAAATAACTCCCCTGTTGATATTCTCTCAGTATTTCACATATTCAAGAGACCAGACAAACAACTGGTCATATCTGGCTGTCATAAAACAGAGCTTGTAGGAATCCTGGGAAGGCTGAGCAGCTCTGGGCCCAGACTAGTTCAGTTTGCCCTCCGGGATTTTCAGAGTATTTTGAGTAAATCACCAAGGAAACTCCACCACAAGTAAAACAGAAATAGCTCAAACCAGGCTCAAACGTAACATAAGGACAGAGGTTTTAGTAAAGCAGATGCCTACTTGATACGATCAACTTTTATCCCCGACACAATTCACAAACGGCAGAACAGGAATGAGCTTTGCTAATGCTAGGGATGCAAGAAACCCGGCAACAGTGGAGATGTCCTCAGCTCCTTCTGCTACACACGAGCCGTCCCTGCCAGCAAATCCTTGTCCTGGGGAAGCCACAGCAGATCACCTTTGGCTCTCCAGATGGAGGTGGCTATTGGACCCCCAGGGCTGCCTCACACCCCCTTTCCCACTACTGCCCTGGCTGCAGGGGTGTTACCTGCTGATGATGATGACTCCCTTGTAAAGGACAGAGACGGCAGGCATCTTGCTGGCAGCGGCAGCCCAGCACTGCTGGACGCCAGCCACTCCAATTTGGCAGAAATCCGTTAAAACGATAGGAAAAAAAAAAAGGGGGAGGTCGGAGGTTGTCACGTGGTCTCCCCGTATGCAGGTTAATTCCACCCAACATTAACACAGATCAGCTAAAAACATCTCCAACTTCAGATTAAAGCTCACGCAAGCCAAAGCCACCACAGCCCATTGTGAGTGCCTTCTCAAACCAAAGGGGAGTGGGCTCTGCCAACCCCCAAGCTGGGTGGTCGCACTCGCTGTTAACACAACAGGGTAATTATTTGGATGCATCCAGTTGTACATCTGGGAACAGCCCCTCCAGGGATGTGAGACACATGCAGGACATGTGTGCTCACCATCCCTAAAGGCTTAAAAAATCCATAGCAAAACTTCGTAAGTAATAACAGACTGTGACACTTACGTGTTTGGGGGGGCTGTGTGTGGTGTGGTGGCTTTTTTTTTCCTTTTATCATCTTTTCCAGCCCACAGAATTTCCTCCCATAATACAAGCAAGTTCAATTATTCTGCTATCTGTTGGGAGGTCAGAAGTAGGATTTGTCTTTATACAGCCTCTTCCATTCCCATCGCACTACACATCATCCAGCTAGAAAAGCAGCAGGTGGGGATATGGGATGTGGAGATGGAGGCATGAAATGAAATTATTCAAGACTGGCCAGCGAGCAGGGATGGACCTGAAACAGGGCACCTTCGGACTTGGCAGAAGCAGGGCTATGATCTCGGTGCTCACTGTATGAAATGAAGAGAAATTCTTAGGAAACATGCTCTCCTGGATCTGCGGGATTGGGAGGGCACAGGTCCTACATCCCTGCCAGCTCTGGGAGACAGCTGAAGTTATATGTAAGTCCTTAGCCCTGACTCCATCACTGGTGTCCTTCTTCTGCTGTTCCCACAGCCTCTCTCTGCAGGCTCCTGGACAGATCCCGTTAGTGGTACCAGATTTTGTTAGCTGAGCATCAAAGTCCGTCAGTCCAGCCCAGCTGGGAATCCAACACAGATGTGCATGCTTGGGACTGCAGACTCATTGCCAAATATTCCCTTGACCCTGATGCTGTCGGGTGTTGCTTTTCACATGTATGAGAAACTTATTTACATAGCAAGAGCTTCCCCAGCAGCTGTGTGAAGCCTTGCTGGCCAAGTGCAAGTTGCTTTAAAACAATGATAAATTTGAAACTTTCCTTGCATTTTAATTGGGTTTGTTTTTTTTTTTTTTTTTTTGAAGTGACCCCTATTTGAGGGCATTCAGATGAAATGTTAAAAACTTTATCAGACTAGAACTTTAGGGGACCAAAATGCTCCTAAAAATGAATTTCTTCGGCTGCAAGATCAAAATTTGCATAAGTAACATCAACCAAACATCAAACACAGACACATCTGGCACACCCCACCAAAACAAGGCATGCCCAGTGCCTAGTCCACATCTACATAAAGGCTTTGGCCAAGCATGAGGAGCTGTACTTGGGGCCATTTCCCAGTCAGCTGGGTGATTGCAGACTTTGCTGCACCGAGAGCCTCACAAAGCCACTCATCCTCACAGCACCTTAATGTCTGGAGATGCTCTTTCCCTTGCTGTCCCATTGACAATGTCCAGGGCAGGGAAAGCTGGACATCACAACTCCATTACGGTAGGAGTGTCCAAGCACCTGGTGACTCCCAGCTCTGGTCCTAAATGACTCAGTCAAGGCTAGCCAGGAAGTTTTGTGGCAGAGCAGACACAGGGATTTAGCTCTCCTCTGGTATGGGAGCCCTCCATTCATGCCTGTTCTCCTGCGATGGAGAGCAGATTCACACCAGGGCACAGGTTGTTAGGGGGAAGCAGCACCCTGGCACCGTGCCCATCTCAGTGTGACCTTTTTGGCAACTCCCCTGTAAATGGATGCCGGAGCAGCCCTCACCCACAAATCTCCTGCTGGTTACACTAACGATCATACTGCAAGTCCTCTAATAATTGTCCAGGTCACAGTAATAAACAATTTACATTCCACCACCAAAATTCAATGTACAACCTGGCAATTGGCACTGCCAATAAATTAATTCTCTGAATTATTCCTTTGTGTCATTCATCAGAGTCTTTGCTGGAATCAATGCTGCTGAAGGAAAGGGATAGCACAAGCACTGGAGACAACATCAACAGGACAAGGTGACCTCTCTGAACAGCTTCAGCGGGGCTGCAGTAAGGCCAGCCTGACTCAAAACATGCAGGCAAATTGGAAAATTTCCATGTCTGGCAATTCAGTAATTCATCCACCCTGGTTTCTGTATCTCAGGGAACAATTTCCATACTCAGCATCAAGTGGAGATATATCTGTTTGGGACTTAGGTGCTCAGCACATTTGAAACCAAATCAGAAAGAAAAGAGGGGAAGAAGACGGCTGCAACAAGCACAACCAACAGTGAAGCAAATTGTTCTCACTCGATGAGTCTCCCCTTGCCTTTCCTACCCAGGCTACAAGCAAACAGTGCTGGGAAGAGCTGGCTTACAACAGGTAGAGGTCGTGGATTTAATGTTATTGAGAGTGTTGCCACCACATGGTCAACACGTGGGCACAGAGCATCAGACAGAAGATGAAAAATTGCTGAAGCCTTGTTTCTTGTGAAACACACATTTGAAATTGAGGGGTTCAGTGAGTGCTCTCCCCAGCCAAGTTCTTCGCAGCCTATCCATTCAGATAGGATCATCTCCAGGCAGCATTAAGCCCTTACAAACACAGAAATAGAGCCATCATTCTCCTCTATTAATTCAGCCCCAACACTAAGGCTAAAATCCAGGAACAAACCTTTTCCTGTCCTCATCACCGACTGATGGCAAAAGAATCTGGAAGGCTTGTGCAGGCCAAACCACAGCCCATGAAGCTCCTTTGGCAGGTGGAAAAGTCACTTTGTCTGAAAACAGAACTAAAGAAACATCTGCAGCACATCAAAGGAGGTGTCTCCTTGGCTGTCCCACCAGCAGATAGACAACTCCACCATTTCCTCAACTGAAACATAGAATCACAGAATGGTTTGAGTTGGAAGGGACCTTTAAGTCCACCCAGTTCCAACCTCCCTGCCATGGGCAGGGACACCTCCCAGGGGATCAGGGTGCTCACAGCCCCATCCAACCTGGCCTTGAACACCTCCACGGACAAGGCAGCCACCACTTCTCTGGGCAACCTGGGCCAGGGCCTCTCCACCCTCACAGGAAAACATTTCTTCCTAAGATCTCATCTCAATTCAATCTCCCCTCTTTGAGCCTAAAAATGTTCCTTCTCATCCTGTCCCTGCACTCCTTAATAAAAAGCCCCTCTGCTGCTTCCCTGTAATACTTTTCCATACTGGAAGGCTGCTGTGAGCAGTATACATCCCTGCACCAGAGCAGGGCTGCTTGCCCCAGGACACACAGCACCTCTGGACTTCCAGGCTTTGAAGTGACCAGATCGTGGGCTTTCAAGTTGTTAAGTTTTCAGTTCCTTTGTGAAGATCTGCCAACTCCATGTGAAGGACGCTTTGTTCTGTTTCTCTCCCTCCAACACATTTTAAATGTGCATTTCTCCTAACTACCAGTTACACGATCCCCTCTGCCTCCAGCAAAGATGCGTGCTGCCTGCAGGGGAACTGCCTCGAGGCTCCCTCCTCTTCAGTGCCCCGGGGTAGGAGGTTTCAGTCCTCTTGTTTTAGCAAGCACCATTGGTTTCAGAGACAGAAAGCAATGGTTTCGGTAGGGATGCAACAAGATTGCTGAGAGTTTCTTTTCTATCCAACAGAAAATCACGAGCAAATGAAATTCACTGCTGAGTTGTTACCCACTGCATTTCTATGCGTTGGGCAAAGGACTAGAAGGTCCTTGCCCAGGAGGGCAAGCAGCCTTTAGCCTTCCTGTGGATTTCTCCCTTGATTTCTCCTGCATTTCTCCCTTGGTCTGTCTCCTGCGTCCTTGATCTTTGGCACCTGCTGTGCCTGTGTCCCAGCCAGGGCAGCCTCCACAGGGTAACGTGGCCTCAAACCCCTGCCCTCCACACCAGGCAGCACAAACATCTCTCTTCACGGCATCTAGGTCAGGACTGAATCACGGCTCCAGGCAGGATCCTGAGCATGGAAAAGCAGCGGCAAAAGGATGCCAGAGCTGGGATGGGCAGGTTGTGCTGCCAGCAGCATCACCAAGCCCGCAGGGAGCCTCTGTGCACAGCTCAGCAGAGGATCAGACTCTGAGCAGGTTTGCGTGGGTGGGAATTAGAAGTGCAAAGCCATCCTGCAGTGGCAGTGAAGTCTGTCTGAGGGCTTTCAGCTCCAGAAAGCAGCAGTAAGAGGTTTTGAGGTGGGAGGGAGCAGCCCTTGGCTGGGCACCATGTTACCATCTCTGCCTGCATCCCACCAACGCTGGGAACTGTGGAAGGAGCAAAGGGCTGTCCGTGCAGCATCAGGCACTGGCTTAGTAATGACCCAACATTTGTTTAATGACAAAATAAAATTAGTGCATCTGATTAGAAAATAGAAAATTGTAACTGTGCTTTTTAAAGGATTAGTTACAAAGTGTTGCTAATAAATCAAACAAAATAAATCATCTGCTACAGAGCTGGGAAGCCACCGGGCTCTATCCTCAGTCACCGTGCAGTTACATCGTTTTCGTAAGTATTACCCATGGAGTCACTTCGGATGAGCTCATAAGATCAGGGATGTTCAACAGAGAGGCGTGAACAGAAGAGGGAATGGACAAAACCATACTTGCTGGAGTTACTGGAGGAAGCAGGCAGGTGCTCTCGGGGGCACCCAGGGACTGGCAGCTCCACGCACGCACCATGGTGCCCTCTGCCCCTGTCCTGGGCATCAGCAGATCCCGGCCACCCACATGCAGGCCACATACCCAGCCGAGATCAGCAAACCCAAACACCTGGTCCAGCCTAGGCCTCCCATATGCCCTCTTGTGATGGTCATTAATACAATTTAAATACAACTGTGGGGGGAAATTAGAATAATCTTGCTTCATTTTCTCCCCAGTAGGACTGAGGGGCGGTGGCATCTCGCAGGTGGGGATGTCCTCCTTTCTCCTTCCTTCTTCCTCCTTCTCCTCTCCTTCCCATCAGGTGGGAAATCTGCTGCTGTACTCCAGCACTTGTGTTGCAGCCCCAGTTTTTGCATCACCTCCTTTGAAGGGTTAACAGGATTATAAACCTGCCTGCCTTTCTAAATCCCGTGGGCTGTGGGATTGAACTGGTTATAAACTTATTAACAAGGGACGGCCACTACTGGATGCTGTGGACTCTGCTCTGCTGGCCAGGCCACTGGACTGTCCTTGGGGTCACAAATCAATTAATGTACCCAATTAGGGAATGTGCAAGAACCAACGGCAGGGGACTCACCCAAGTGAATCCTTAAGAAAGAAAGAGGGATGGTAAATGGCTGGGCATAGAAAGATGGGAAAACAACATCCTTTTTTGGGAAAGGTTTCAGAGTGCACCACAGAGCTGGGAGCAGCACAGGCTGAGGCAGAGGCTTGGGAATATTTTTAACGTGCCCTCGAGTGGCAAACATCCCTGTGCTCAAACCCATGGCAGCAACATAACTAGGGAAGCACCAGGCTGGTCTTGCATCCTGCCACGCCTGGTGAGGAGCCAGCAGTGAGTCTGCACCCACCCAGGGCACACGCAGAGTGACCCAGCTGCAAGACCTGCCAGGTACTGATGGGCACCATTGGGGCTGTTCTGTTTTCCACTGGGTCTGGTAAAGCTTCTACACAAAAGCCACCATTTCAAAACCTGCTCACAGTCTCCAGCAGCCACTCTCCAGAGGAGGAAAACCATATAGGAGAGCTCCATGGGCTCATGCCAGCATCACCACAGAGAGAAATTGCTGCTGTGAGACGAGCTGCTGGCCCAGCCACACATCCTCTCAATCACCTCCCTGCACCCTGGTGATATCAGGCAAGGTCTTGCTGATGTCTCACATTTATTTATTAAATTCATATTTCAAACTCTAATATTAATCTTTTAATCAGCAGCAGTGCAAGGCCATACTTATCAAAGTGCCGGGAGGTGTTATCTCCCGCCATCTGCTCGCCACCTTCTGCCCCATCCCAGTGGAGCCACCAGACAGCTGAGCACCAGCCAGCACATCTGGCACCCATCACACACAGGGGCCGATCCCCCAGCGTGAAGCTGGCTGTCCCTCACCAGGATATTCCATCCGCACAAAGTGCACCCCAGCATGCAAAACTGGAGAGGTTTCGACCCAAAATCCCAACATACAAGCAGATTTCTAATGTAGAAATGGGGTTTGAGCAGTTTTGTCTTGCAAGTGCAGTGGAGCAAGGCTTAGCATCTCCATGGAGCCAGGGATGCCCAGGGGACCACGATGAGGCTGCTGCTGTTGCTGTGCAGCAGGGAGCACTGCCTTGACTTCCCCAGTCCTAGTGTGCACACTATGGCCCCATAACATAAACACACACTGGTGGCACCATCCTGGTAGTGCTCCCCAAAATGCATCCAGTGAGGTTGAGCCTGTCCTGCACTAACTCCTCCAGACCATCAACGGATTCTGCCTTTTCTGCACCCAAAAGTAGCAGAAAAGCACTGACACTGTGCCCCAAACTGACCTCTGCGGTGAAGGCAACTGCCACCCCAGGATGCTGCCCTCACCAGCCTGCTGGCACCCCCGTGGGGTGCTGTCACCTGCAGCCCCCCCAGCTCTTGCTCAAATGACCTACTTCAGCAGGAGATGGATCGCGCCCTGGCAGTGTCCATAGTCCCCGGTGACTGCAGGGTACCCTGGGCCCTTGGTCCCCAGGGGGGATACTCACGTTCAGCTGGTCCAAGGAAGGCTCTGCCGGGGCCCCTGCCAGCTCCAGATCTGGTCCACTGACCCCCAGTTAATCTGCTGAAGATGCATGCTCTGAACCCTGACCCTGACCACAGCCGTGCTCCCGCCAGCTCTCCCTGCCCTACATAGACATCTGCAGCCACCCAGCACCCGCCTTTACCTCCTGTCCCCTCTGCCATGCCCGCTGCTTTCCCTGCATCCACATAGGGGTCCCCACTTCACATCCATCTGCTCCCCAGGCACCGGTTCCTTTGGGGAGGATGGTTTTGACGGATGGGAGAACACAGCATTGGGGCTGCAAGAGGAGCAAGAGCACCCACAGCCTCTGCTAGCAGAGGTGGGTGCTTCCCTAGCTGCTGCCTGCAAAACAAATCCCCTTCCCTATCCAAAACTGGCCTCACCTGCGTGCTGCCCCTCCGGGGATCTCTGATGCTGTGGTGTCCCTGCGAGTCCCTGCCCTCCAGAGAGGGTCCACCAAAACGAGTTGAATTAAACCCTGCAAAAACCTGTGGAGTCACTGAACGCATCCTCCTTCCACAGGTGAACAGCATTCCCAGAGATGGGGTCTGAGACACCAAGATGCCCTGTTCCCAGTGCAGCTGCATCCTGCTTACCAGTAAATGAGAGAAAGCCCATCAAAATGCTCCAGGTGCCGGCCAGGAGGCTGGAGGTAGGACATCATCTGGGATCACCGTCCCCACCGAGCCCTCAGGGCCGTCACGGCTGGTTCCTTCTGCCCGGATGCATGGGCTCAGAGCCCCGCCAGCGGCACAGCTCCCCGGCACAGCTCCCTGGCACAGTCAGCCACATCTAATCCCAGGCGGGCGAGCATGTGATCGCCCCTCTCCTGGCTCCCCCCAGCTAAACCCCGTCAATGTCTCCAGTTACATGCCGGCCAGGCGGCATGGCTGGGCTGCTGCCTGGGGATGCTGCGGTAGCACTAACTCCAGCCCACAGGCCTGAAACCCCCAGACCTGGAGTCACCAGGGGCTTGGTGACCCCTCTGCTCTGGGACTCCCCAGCACCCAGCAAGGGCATTCCATGCCGGTGTGGGCTGGCAGCCAGTGCTCTCCCTGCCTAGCATGGCCCCTGGTTCAATAAACTGAGATTTTATTTTAGCTGACTGATCCCTTCATCCCCTACCAGCGAGGCTCCCCTCGCCTGGCACCTGCAGTGGCTGTTATTGATGGTTATAATCATTAATGATGGTTACTATCGCAGATTAACTTGACACAACAAACTTTAAACCCAATTGCAGGCAGCACTGAGCCTGGGCTGCAGTGGGATGCACTGCTCCCCCTCCCCAGCTGTGCCAACAGGCTTCAGCAGTTTTAATTATTTATACAATGTGGGGCACAATTTTTGCATGTTTTTTTTCCCTCCAGTTTTGGGTCATCCAGTCGCACTCAAGCATTTGAATGGTCTCTATTGAATGGGACTATTAGGAAAAGCCTGGGAGTAAGTACTGGCAGGCAGATGGAAACTGTTTAAAGTGGGGAGACTCCTCCATGTACAGTGAGGTCACAGTTGACTCCATCGTACTTCCCTATATCCAGCTGCAGGGAGGGTGGACAGGCAGCAGGATGGGCAAATAGTGGGACAAGCAGACAGATCCCTGTTTCAGGGTGATGGAAAGGACACAAATGAGCATCAGCCTACTGCACAGCATGTATTTTATTTCTCCCTCTTCCCATTAGGTGCTGTCCCATGGGAGCAGCTTGAGGCAGATGGATTCCTGGGGATTAGGTGAGTCCCATGGACTACAAAATGTATCTGTCTGTCCCCATCCTGCATGGCTCAGGAAAGCTGCATGGACCAGGTCCTGTGCCCACCACTTCCCCCTTGCTTCATGTAATGCTGAGACACTTGGGGAAAGCACTACATGATAGGGATAGGTGTCCTGTGGGCACTGGACACAGTCTCTAGGTACTCAGTGGAGGCTGGTGGCACCTCCAGCCATGGCACAAGCACCCACGGCAGATGAGATGGGAGACCTCAGACCTTGGGGTCAAAGCAGCCGCCCCAGCCCACCGCCACTCACAGTGTGATAAGAAGGGAGGAGGCTGGTGTGTGGACTTGGGGCAAGAGGGCACAGGGCCTTGCATCACCTGGCAGCCGTCCAGGAGGACGTGCCCATGCCCAGGGTGACAGCCCTCAGGTGCTGCTTGCCTGGGCCTGAGGAAGCTGCCTCCGAGAATGGGGTGAATTAAGGCTGATCCTGCTCAGCATCTTCTCTGAGTGACTGTGTGGGATATGCCAGTGCCAAAATCCTTTTCCCCTGCCACCTCCCAGCACAGTAGCTGGGCTCAGCCACCCTCCAGGATGGCTGCCACCACCAGGGCTTTATCCCTTCACACCTTTTTAGGGGTGCAACTGCTTACATGCTATCCTGGGCCAGCCCTCTGTCATCCTTGGCCAGGCAGCCCCCTCTCCCTAGGGACACCCCACCATTTGGGGTGCATGACCTTCCGGCGAACCCTCTGGCTGAGGGGTTTTTGTTCCCCACACCAGTGAGGGGAGAGCCGCCCACTCACAGGGCTGTCACAACCCAGGCAGTGCTGGATGTGAGCCGCAGGACTGGTTTCTGCTGCCTGGAGAAGATGGGCAGCAGGGTTTTCCAAAACCACTGGGAGCAGGCAGGTGCGGGGGTGTTGGGGTGCCAGGGTGCCGCAGCCGGCTCAGGGCTGGGCCAGCCTCTCCCAGTCTCACCGGTTGGAATTGTCAAAGGCAGTGTCACCCGGCTCTCGGTCAGGACAGTGCCCAGAGGCCATAGGGATGGCGAGACCACCCCAATCCTGCCCTGGTGCGAGCAGTCCAGCTCTGCTGAGGCACCCAGTGCCCTGGAGCATCACTTCTACCTCCCTCCCTGCAGCTGCCCAGGAGCGTGCAATGATTCCTCATGGATGCGTCCCCACCTTTTCCTCAGCCCTGAGGTGCACCAGTGTCCCATGAGTTGGGCTCATGGGGTGAATCATGAAGACACACCAGGGAGGGGCATGCTGCCTTGCCCTGTCCTCCAAGAGCTTCTGTGCTGGCGGAAGCAAAGCATTATCTCCCTCGCCCATCAAAGGCAGCTGCCCATGGGTGCGCTCCATCTGCATATTTATACAGATGTCAACATTACACCCCGGAAATTCCCATCCTTTACCTCATGGACCAAAACCTGCAGTGGAGGCTTGACCTTTTTCTCCCTTTCGATGGGTCCTGGGGAGCCTATCCCGGGGCAGACCCTACCTAGGGACATCCCAGCCAGGATCTTGGCCATGGGTGATGCTCTCCTGTGGCCAGTGGGACTCCCTTCAGCATTGGGACTATTGTGATGGTACAGGGCTGCAGAGAGGCATGGCTCACCTCTGAGCTCCCACAAAGCTGGGGGTCGTTGCATGGGTGTCCATCATGACACACAAGCAGCAGAGGGGACATCTGGTGATCCCTCCGTAGGGAGATGAGACCCCCCTTCTCTCTCCGTGCTTTCATGAGAGAGGAGAATAAGGACAAGGGCAGCTGGATGCAGCAAACACATCACAATCTTAAAATCCTGATGCCAAGAGCCCTGTCATACAGTGCTCAGTGCCTTTCTGAAAGCTGTGGCTGAGGGACAGGGACTGGTACCAAGGAAGGGGTGTCCCCCTCTGTTCACCTCCTTCATTTTGGTGCAGATGCCCCAATCTATCCTTGATGCCCTCTGTGCGTGACATCACTTGGTGCCTCCAGCCTGACATGAGTGGTACCAGCACCCCAAAACCAGTGACAATGCAGCTCTTCTGCTCCATACCGCACCAGGAGCATGAGGAAGAGCTGAAATTTAATTTATTCCATGCTGCATTTTCATGCCAAATGAGTCAGAGCACCGGACTCTCTCAGCTTTTGTTTTGCTTGACTGCTAGCATCGGGTTTTGCTTAGTGTTTGTTCAGTATTTAACTCCCTTGATGGCACTCGAGCTCAAAACAGCAAGTGTAGCATTAAAAAGCCACTTCTCTGCTGGGGCATGAGCTACCTCAGTCTCCATCTCCATCTGGGAGTGATGCGCTTATTTCACTTTATTTCTCACAGCTTGATGAAGCCCTGAGCTTGGTCCTTCGAGCCCACTCATCCCACGGAACCCATTAAAAGCTATCATGACTCACAGGGGCTTCAGGATGAGGTCAGAGCACCTAAAGCAGTTGGGCTGGCTGCTGCTTTCAGAGCAAAACCAGCCTTAAACGGAGCTGAGGGAGGTTTCGCCCAGCACAGGACCAGTTAGGAACGAGCGCGGCTGCATTCCTGCGCCTGTGGGAGCCAGTGAGAAGGAAGCAGCAGCACGGAGGTGTTTCGGTGCCCTGCTTTCTTGTGCTGCACCCTCCACGAGCGGGAACTCCCTTCCCACCCTAACAGCGAGAACTCCCTCAAAGAGAGCAGCAAGTGGTTCAGCAGCCACCCCCCCCCCCCCCCCACCCGCCCCCCCAAGGAGGGCTGTCAAAAGGCCCCACCCAGAAAATAAACGATGTTTTGGCTGATCTACTGCTGGTTTGTGTTCCATTGACTGTTTCAGTGGTTGGAAGAAGTTATTTTACACCCCCATCCAAAGCTAAATCCTAAAGCTCTGCATTGGGCAACACCTCTGAAAAGCCCCCAAGGCTGAACATTCCCATGCCTGACTCCTCTGCTGCTTGAGGTCCCCAAAACCCCTTGGCACCACAGGATGTGCTGGGTCCGTGGTGCCTTTTCAGGTGCATGGGGAGGGGGATGCTGCTGCTGTGATGCTGGCTTGGACCACCAAGCCCCAGTGGCTTCCAAAACTAGGATGGGCTCTCACAAATTAGGATGGACTTGCATGGGGTGGGACAGGGGGGTGTCCAAGGCTATTGCAAAGGTCTTAGCAGGGAGTAAGACCCTGGCAGATGATGCCTATCTTGCAGACCTCAGCAGCACAGTTGGCTTGGCCAGTGGATATGAGCATGGGGCAGGGTGGAGCAGGGCGAGCTCGGCAGGGTGTGGGATCTGCGCGCATGAAGGGATTGCCAGGAAAACACAATCTCATTGCATGAAACGTGCTCCTTGTCTGCTCTTCTCCTGCGGCAGCAGCTCAAGAGCTTCTCATGCACGTTAAGTCAATATTGCCACATTGCTCCTTCTGCCGAGGTGCTCACCCCCATGAAACAAACTCGATGGGTATTTCAAGGGCTGGAGAGAAGCCAAGGGAGTGTGGCTGGGCAGGGCTCCAATGGGCTCCAGCCCTGAGTGTGGCTTCTCAGGGTGCCTGTGAGCAGCACCCAGGGAACTGTAGGTGCTCAGCACCCACCCCAATGAGCTTTCAGCTGTCCCATAGCAGGGCCCTGCAGCTCTCTGGGCAGGACAGGGCCAAAGACCTCTCCTCAGGGACACCTCTACTTCTTGATGCTCAAGGACTTTAGAGAAGCTGGCAGCACCAGTTCTGAGTACTAGCACGGGGTGGCCCAAGTCCAGCAGCAGGAGTGAGGGGACACAGTGTGAAGCTGGAGGAGTTGCATCAGTAACGCTGCCAAAAGGCTCATTTTGAAAATAACTACTGCACCCCTCACCCCCCCTTCAATCCTATCTCAGCTCTGTGAGCTGTGGCTCCAGCAGACTAAGAAAGAAAAACCTCCACACAGGGTGTGTGGTGCTTTGGGCAGGTACTGGAGTTCGTACAAGAGCTGCCAGCACCCCCAAACCACAGCCCCAAAGCACACTGTGCCAAACAGCTTTGTACAGTGCCTCAGATCTCGAGCCTCAGATCTCAAGCAAAAATACCTGGGATGTTTAAATAAGACATAGTTTTCCACTATGATGGAGTTTCTTACCACTAGGCGTTTCACCCAGTGGCTGCAATTTTGTGGCTCTCAAGGGCATTTGCACACAAAAATGCCAGGCCAGAGATGCAGGAAGATTAGGAGGACTAAGGCTGCAGAGCTGGTGCAGGAAATGTAATGCAAAAACCTTTGGTAGGCAAAGGCGTTTCATCTGGGAACCCAGCCTCTGCCCACCTGTACAAAGGGCTTGAGAAAGCAGGGAACTCTGGGATGCTCATAGGGTAATGCTGGAAGAAGAGTGACCTGAGCACGCGGCAACTCCCTGCTGCTGGATATTGGGGCAGATACAAACCCACAAAAACCAGACAGCGTTTCTAGAGCAAATAAAGACACACAAAACTTCATGCAGTAAAATAAAAGTGAGTGGGTTGGGTCTCTCCTTCCTTGCCTCCCCTTGTTTGGGGATTGGAGCCAGCGCTCGCTGCCCGGGGCGAGGAGAATGGGGATGCAGGTGCTACCTGGCTGGGCAGTGCTGTCTCTTCCACACAGGGATGCTCACAGCCTCCAAACAAAATGCAGCAAATGCTCCCCCCTCAAAAAAATTGGGAAGGCCTGGTCCGCACCTCAGCCCAAGGAGGAGCTTGGCAGGGATGGGTGGCTGTAGAAGGCTTGGTGAGCCAGCTCAGCGCTGCCATCCTGACCAGCAAACAGGGATTAACTGGTACTGGGGGGACTGGATGAATTGTTCTTACCAAGGGGATTCTCACAAATTGAGTCTATTTAGGAGAAAAATGAAGCTGGGCACCCTGAAACAAAGCTGTAACCTCAGTTTTGGTTAAAACGGAGTTGTCATGACTGGTAACTGATAAAACCCAGAAACTTGCCCCCAGCCAGTGTGGGGTCAGGCCACCTGCCCCAATCCAGGCTGTTTCGGGGCTAGTGTGGGAAGGTTGCTGCTGTGGAGCTACTCCAGCCTCATCCCATTACTCCAGGGAGCAGATGGGCTTTGAGTCTCATTGCACAGTTTAACTCCACTGGAAACTTGCAGGACCCACGGCACCACCAGACTGGGCTGTGGCACAGCCCTGGGCAACTGTGAGCACATTCAATGCATCTCTGCTCCCCCAAGGCTTGAAGATATTTGGCTGGACAAGGCCATGGAAGAGCAAAGCATTGCTGTTTTGCAGTGTTGCAGCCTGGCTCTGAGCAGGGTCAAGGCTCCAAGAGGCATAGGCTAGAGGTTTCAGCCTTGTAGCCAAACTGGTTTCTGAGAACTAATTCACCACCAAGAAGGAGCTGAAAAAGGCAGGGAGCATGGTCAGGCCACCTTTGTGCCACAGAGCCTCCAGAAGCCTCCCTACTGTGCGTCAATGTGCTCAGACACATAAGGAAGCTGCCTTTCACCCCCCAAAAAAAGTCACGACAACCCGCGCTGAATCAGGATGGAGGAAACCCTCCTACTAACACACAAACGTACACACACTTGCCTTGCACCGTTGCCACCAGGACCCGCAGCCACCCAGCACCCAGGCAGGCAAAGCCAGACCCGTGCAGGAACTTCTCACCAGCCAGAGGGCTTGCACTCTCTAAGGGCACCTGGGACGAGCTGCCCTGGATCGGAGGCGATACAATGGATGCAGGGGATCGGAATCAATAGATCACAGCGTGCACTCACTTGCCTCCAGAGTGAAAAGCAGTAGAGGATTTGGGGCTGGTGGGAAAGCTACAATTGGGCCTTTAATCCCACGTGGGCACAAAATCCCGGGATAAAAAAGCCAGACCTGGTCATAATTGCTGCTTGCTGTGTGAGAAAAACCTCTTAGGCTGCAGCAGGCCTGGGGGAGGTATCTCACTGTCTTCTTGCTTAGCCTGTGTAACCGAGGCCCGTGGGAGGAGGGGAGACCCCCTGTACTGGGAGCATCTGCCCCAGTGCACACACGGGCAGAGATGGCTGCACCCCCGAGGAAGGATGAACTTGGGAGGAGCTGCTGTGCTCAGCACACCCCATCCCTCCTGGAGATGGAAAACCCTCGGTGGAGCCGTGGTGGGGCAGCGAGGCTGGGGAGCCGGTAGCCGGCCCCCTTGGCTGCCCCTCTGTGCCTGTGCCCATCACCCCTGGATGCATCAGGGCTTGGGAAGTACCGCAGCTGCTCCCACCGATGCCCAGGCTCCGAGGGGGTGTCACGGCTGAAGCCACGCATTTTGGGGGGGGGCGGGATTCGAGCTCCTTCGAAGACCCCTTCAGGCAGGGCTGCACCGGAGAGCTCTGGCCTTTGCCAAAGCCTTTCTCGAACTGGGGGCAGCAGGAGGCGGGGGGCTGGGGATGGTGGTGGTAGGAGGGGGCAGGACAAGGCGGGGGCAGGAGGGGAGAAGAGGGGGGAGGGGGCAGAAGGGGGCGGTTCAGCCCCGTCTCCGCCCCGCGTTCCGCCCGGTGCGGGGCTGAGGCTGCGGGCGGCGGCGGGGAAAGGCAGGCGGAGCGCGGCGGCCGGGAACGCGATGCACTCGCTTTTCAGGAAACGCAACAAAGGGAAATACAGCCCCTCCGTGCAGAAAAAGAGGTGAGTGTCCCGGGGCCGGGCAGCCCCGCTCCTCCCTGACCGGGCGGCGCCCCCTGCCCGGGGCTCGGGATGGAGGGCACCCAAGGATGCGGGAACCCCCGGGCTGACAGGCATCTCAGGGGCTCGGGTCACCCCCGGGATGGGGGCACCCATGGATGGGGACTCTCCCGGAATGGGGGGTGGCACTCCCGGCGTGGGGGCTCCCCCGGGGTGGGGGCACCCCCGCGGTGTCAGCCCCTCCGAGCTGGGTTCTGCTTCTCCGGTGCCCAGTGGAGTCACCAAGTTGTTTTTTTCCCCCGTCCCTCTCACATCGGAGCAGAGTCCTTCGCTCCCCAGGCGTGCACTGGGTTAGATGTTACGAAAAAATATCTTGCTGTCCTCAGCCTTCGTCCAATGGTTTCGTCAAGACGAGGATCAAGGGTTCAGTGGAGCGTCTTTTGCTCAGCTCAGTCAGTTGTACTGGTTGTGGGAAAAAAAAGAGCAGCAAATGAATGCTCCCCGTTAGAAGTCACCGGTGAATGGGAAAAGAGGTGAAAATTCCTCTCCATCCTGTGCAGTGCTTTGCTGCGGGAGGAGGGCTGCAGAGCGGGCAGCCCCCTGCTCCAGCCTGCCCAGGCTGGTGGCACAGGGGATGTTTCTCCAAAGAGGGGGATGTTCAGGTCAATTCAGAAGTGTGTCCTACGTTTCCCAGAGGAGCTCTGGAGCACGCAGAGCAGGATGGCAGTGTAGATTGAAGCCCATGGCTTGTTCATCCCTCTCCATCCCTCTCCAGAGGCACCTGTCTTGGCCGGTAGGCTTGCAGCAGCCACCTGGCTCCCAAGAATCCTCCTTTGGAAGGGAACTGGGGAGCTGGCACAGGGGCTGAGGTGCCTTTGAGGACCAGAAAGGGACCAGTCAGCCCAGAAAGCGCAGACATCTTCCAAGCCGAGGGAGCCCCTTGCGGCTCCCCACCCGTGGGTGCGGTGCTGGGCCGCGTAGGAGAGACTTTCCCCGAGAGGAGAGGGTGCTGCCCTGGCACGGTGGATTCTCAGGCTTTGGTATTTGCTGAGCTCCCTCCATTCAGGCTGAGGCTGCAGCTCCAACCGTGGGGACGGGCTCTCCTGGCAGCCCGGCTGGCTTAGCAGGGCCAGCCAGGCTCCTGCTCCCAAAGACCTGGCACACTCTGCTGCCAGCACCTGCCTTAGGGAGAGCTGGCAGGGGAAGATGGGTGGCACGGAGCTCTCTGAGCTTTGGCATGTGTCTCCTTGATGGCCCCAGCCTCAGCATTCCCGTGGTCAAAGGATGGTGTAAATACCCAGTTGTACTTCTGGTTTTCAGTGGTGTTAGTGGAAGCCTTGAAAATGAGAAACTTCACATGTGAGTTGACATTTTGGGACTCTGAGCAGCACCAAGGTGTCGGGGGGCAGGAGAAGAGAGACCTTCTCTGTGCTTGCTCCTATCCTGTGGTCCTTACCCTGGGGCTGCGGCTGGGGTCCCCACTGCTGTGTCCTGAGCCCTGCCAGTGCTGAGCACCCTGTGCTCACATCATCCAACAGTGGATGGAAGACGCTCTTCCCTCTGCCACCCTGCCCACAAGCCCAGCTGGCTCTGAGCAGCTGCCAAAGCACTTCTGAAGGCTGAGAGCCAGGCTGAAATCTTTTTGTGTCTGGCTGGCGGTTACTAAAGAAGCCGTGCAGGGCTATGGCCCTGGGCCACTCTCCCTTCCCAAACCTGGCTGTTCACGCACACCTCAGGGAGGGCTATACTCATTAGCTCCAATTTGTTAATTCCTGCATTGGAGTTTACAAACATCTGTGAATCCAGGGAACACTCCCACTATGTGGAAACAACCCCGTCATCAAGATGAGAAAGCCAGTGCTAGACTGGTTAAACAACTTGCTGAGGAAGAATTGCAAACAGAAGAGCTCTTGCTGTCTCAGCCCCTGCTCCAGGCGCTGCCAGGCTCCCAGCTGGCTCCTGCCCAGTTTTGCTGCTAGAAAAACAGAGCAACGCTGCTAAAATCAACCATCCCTGCCGTAAATAGGGACGGAGATTTTGACACCGCCTCATCCTGCACTGCCTCATCCTGCACTCCAGCGAGGCTGTGCAGCCAGGGCTGCACCCTAGACAAGGGCTTAGTGCTCAGGTGCTGCCGGTGACTGAACTTTCAAAGCCCAGTGGTGACAGGGCAATAACTGAGCACCAGTTTGGCAAACAGGCAAGTGTGCTGGAACATGAGGAGCCAGGGCTCTGTGCTAAGTTAGGGGTTGCCCAGGAAGCACCATCTTACTGCAGGTTGGGGCCTGATGAGGAGCCACTGTGAGTCTTGGTTGCTTCTTCAGCCTTGGGATGAGCCGTTCCCATGGCGGGGCCATCTTGATGAGCAGCACTGGAGACTCAGGATCTCCGTGAGTCTGTGCAGCTCAAGCCAGGCACTGTAATCTACTCACAAACACCACTCTGTCCCCCTGGATGCAGCCAGCCACCTTTCCCCAGCTTCAAACTGGCCCTTCCATCCAAAGCACCTCGAAGCATATGAGCTTTGAGCAAGCTTCCCCTGCATATCCCTGAGCTGCCTCCAGCATGCTTGGGCCCCAGGGAGTGAGAGTTTGGGTTGTGTAGGAGTGGGTTTCCCCACTCCATCCCTGCTACCGTGCTGGGGATGCAGCTCCCAAGTGGACCCAACCCCTTTCTGAACAAGGAAGGAGCTATTTGCAGCAATCACCTCTGCGTCTGGAGGCTGATGCAGCCTCCCCCACTACCATTAGAAAGCAGGAAAGCCAGCCTGCTTTGAAACTCTAGTAGGGCAACAGCAGGGAAAGGACAGGAGTGGCATTAAATCCCGCAAAGCCATGATGGTTTAAAGACAACTTGATGCCAGGTTCTTTGGCCTGCTGTGGCTCATCCATCATTAACAGCACCAGTTGAGTCATGGAGCACATTGGCTATGTGCTGTGCTGCGGGTTGGCTGGAGGAAAACCACGGCAATGCATTGTGCCGAGCACCCCAGACTGCATCCCCATCCATCCCTGGTGTGCGGGTGATGCTCCTCAACAGCTCCCTGTGGTTTTGTTTTTCTCATGCACAAATTAGCAGGACCAGGGTTCAAGTCTCTCCTGAGACATCTGGTGCAGCTCTGGCCTTGGCTTGTGGTCTGCAGGTGCAGTAGCCACCCCCATCTGACCCTGGGCATGTCAGTAGGTTTGTAGGCGTCTCCCTACCTTGCTCGGGGAATGTGGATGATGATGACATTGCTTTTGTATCCTGGACTTGGTTGCTTTGTGCTCTTCTTGTGCATCCCATCCCAGTAGTGTAAGGCCCTGGGATTCATCTAGGACTGGCCATGACTACTGTGTGGTTAGCACATCGTATTTGTATATGTGCCTTTAGAAGGGAAGGTAGAAGCCTTGAATAGGGACATAGTATGGGGGAAAACCATCACCCTTCTTCCCTGTTACCTTCACCAAACATTTGCCATGCTTAGAAAGAAAGGAGGTTGCTTCCTCTCTTAGAAAGTCCAGGCTTGAGAGGTAGCAAACAAGGTTCAGCCTTGAGAAGTCACTGCTGAAACTCAACCTCCTGCCAGCAGGAAAGATGTTCATCCTTGGGGTCTCCTGGTGAGAGCATCCATCTGGGAGGGCTCACAGCCCTGGAGACCGAGCCCCAATCTCAGAGGGACTGCAGGCATCTTAGGCAGAAGCCAGGAGGGCTGGTGCCTATTTCTGGAGGCGGTTTGGTAGGGCTGGAGTCAGTAACAAGGGCCAGACAGCAGGTGAGTCAGGGGATCTGCTCTGTATTTATGGTGCAGCAAACCTTGCTATTGCCTGGCCTATTTCTGCTTTAATTTCCATGCACAGTACAGTAATATATCACCATTACTGTGAGGGAAGATAAATATAACGCAAGCTGGACTAAGTACAGCAACTTTACTGTCCAGTGACGCCCTGACGTGGGTAGCTTAACAGCACGCTGCTCTGGAGTTTTGAGCCAGATCTCAGTCTCTCCCAAACCTGCATTACCTGAGCCATAGCCCAGCCCTTGTGTCTTCTGCTCTGCCGTAGTTTCACTCCAGTGTTGTTATAAGTGGCACAAGGCAATAGTAGTTGTAGTTTTAAGGGCATTTATAGTTCTGTGCTGTAGCTTTCTGGAGGATTCATGCACTTCAGATTCCTCCTAGAGCCCAGTCTCCAGTGGCAGTGTTCATATAGGCCTGTTCTTTATGAAGTCTGCATAAACGGAAATTAAATGGAGATACAATTGAGAGCCGCAGTAGGTGGTCACTGCCTGAGGTATTGTCTGTGTATCCCCGTGGTGGGATGCAGTAAGCAGGACCAGCATTCATGCTTGGACCCTGTCCTCAGCTGACTCACTTGTCCCTGGCCAAGCAGTCCCACCTGTGGAGATGCTTCTGGCATGGGAAGGTTTCCCAGCAGGACAACAGGGGCAAAACCAGCATTGCTGGGGGAAGGAGCAGGACAGAGCCCTTTCTATTAACCCTCCCAGCAAGTATCTGATTCACAGGACAAGCTCCCAGCAGGAGCTTTCCTAGGTTAGCTGGAGCAGTCAGACCTCCAGGAATATCCATCTGAATATTGTAACCTTGGGGGGAATTAGTGAAATAGCTTCCTTGTTTGGGGAAAAAAGGAGATGGCAAAATCAAAGGGATTTCCTACCATCCACCAGCAAGTGCAAAGCCAGGGTGTGACTCTACGGACATCTCAGAGAGGCTGGCCTTTGGGAAGTTTGCTCCAAAAAGTGCTTTTATCAGTGAGAGTGAAATCTAATAGGAAGAGAGGTAAAATCCAGGAACTAAGAAAAAAAAGTCCATTTTTTAGCAGCAAAATTTCCACATCACAATGATTATCATCATGACAGAAAAACCTCAAGACCCAAAGAGAAACCCAAAGAAAATCCCAGGCCACTCTGAAACAAAGCATCACCTGAGGTCTGAATTTGGATACATGAGTGAAATGAACTCTGCTACCGAACAGCTACCTCCTCCTGGCTCCCCGCTGGAGAGAAACCCCACAGATCCCTCCTGTTCCTCGCAGGACTCATTCCAGTGCTTTTGTGCCAGGCAGCACTAAAAAGAGATAATGCCTCTGCCAAGTACAGCTTTTCATGAGTGATATAATTTTTTCCTTCCCAATCAGAAAATATTAAAGTTCTCTGTTAATGGCACAGCCAGTTTTTCCAGGCTTTTTTTTTTCTCTTCCAAACAAAGACTTATCTGTTAAAGCAGAATTGTGTTTCCCTTCAGCTCTGCGGGAGCCTCGCAAGGGCCGTGCCCGGGGCACCTTTTCTCTTGCCTCCACTCAGCCTTGTGTGTACTGCCCTTCCCAGCTGGGCTGTGGCCAAATCCTGCCCTTCTCCCTCCCCAGTGCCGCTCTATGCTCTGGCCACCCCCTCCTGCCTGTTTTTTTGGCCTGGCAGCCCTTTGCCTTACCCTGCCAGCTGCTCTGCTCCAAAGCCCGGATGCACCTGTACCTCTTCCCAGAAGCTTTCCAAAAGAGCCATCTTCTGCATGTTTCATCCACACACCCATCCTGGGCCAGCCAAGGATTCCTTACCACTTGACCCATCGCCTTGTGTTTCTCGGCATCTTCCTCCTCTCAGCAGACAAAGGGCATGGGGAAGCAGCTTCCTCCATCCTCTTGCATGGAGATTTTGGCCAAGCTTCAGCTTTCCTAACTGATCCCTTCAGCACCCTGCTTGACATACAGATGGATACAGGGGCTGCACTGGTCCTTGTGTTTTATTAACACAGACCCAGCTGTAGGGGGGACAGGCAGATTATTAATAGGGCTGATCTTACATTGGTGATGTTGGATGATCTTACATATGTTGGTTGGTTTAGTGGCACAGAAGTGATAAGTATGCAGAAATAAACACAGATATGAGATATCTGATTTATCTAATTATCTCAATTATCCCTGCATTTATTTCTGCACACTAATACCTCTGTATTTTAAGCAATTGTGGGGGTGAGCTGAAGCATACCTGAACCTTCCTGGTCACAGTCCCACACGTGTTCAGCAAAGGTTGGGGTGTGGGCGAGGCTGGTTTGAGATCCAGCTACCGTGGGAGGTTTTTATTAGATTTCCCTGCAGCAAAACCTCCTCTAGTGACAGTCACGTGCTCTGCTGGGGACTCTCATGTAAAAGACAGATGTGACAATAGCAAAGAGCTCTTTTTGTGTGTGTCAGGAAAGCTGAGGCTGAGCAGCAGAGCCACGTAACAGAGCTTGTTCTTACTTGCTCCGAGCGAGCTCTGCGTTTCCTTTTCCCTGATCTCATACTGCACATCAAAGCAGTTGTTTCTGGATCACTGGGCAAACCGTCCTCTCCGGAATGGCTGAAGTCACTTGGTCTTTTCAGCTTGGAGGAGACTGAGAGGGGATCTCAGAGCTGTTCACTGCCTTCTCACAAGGGAGGGAGGTGAAACAGGGGCTGAGCTAGTCTCTCTGGTGACCTATGACAGGACCTGAGGGCATGGCAGGAAGATGTGCCAGGGGAGGTTTAGACTGGGTATTAGGAAGAAGTTATTCCCCCAGCAGGTGGTGGAGCACTGGAACAGCTCCCCAGGGAAGCAGTCACGGCACCCAGTCTGCCAGCATTCAAGAAGAAGTTGGACAATGCCCTCAGTAACACCGAGGTGTGAATGTTGGGAGTGTCCTATGTAGGGATAGGAATTGGACTCAGTGATCTTTTTGAGTCCCTTCCGACTTGTGTAATTCTATGATTGTATGATTCTCCAATACAGGGAAGCACCATCATCTTCCTTCTCTATTCCCCAGCTCTGATATCTGCTTCTGCTCCCTGCAGCAATGGAGAAGGGGCTATGGGGGCTGTCACCCCCCAGGTACCTCTGGGGCTGTGGGCAGCAGGGGGCTGGGAACGTTGGCTGGAGCTCGTGCCTCAGACCCAAAGAAAGAGGGGGCAAAGGGCACATCCCTGCCCAGACACATCATCTGCATCCTGAACCAGCCTGGCTGTTCCAGCAGCAGCAATGTGGCCCCAAAGGATGCTACCAGCAAAGCCAGAACCTGAGTGAGAGGGTTGGGGTGGCTCCCAGCACCCAGGATCTGTTTTGTTGATGTGAAGTGAGCACAAAATCTGGGTATAGTCTCCAGGCTGGACCAGATCAGGGAAATCACAGCTGAAACGCAGCAGTGCCACTGATCTCAAATGATCCCCAGCTAAATTTTATTTCCCCCATCCAATTTAGAAGCTTCAATCAAAAGCAGAACTAGAAAAAAACCCAGAACTCTTCTGCTTTTGGGATGTTTTTTCCATCCATGCTATAGATCCACTGAAACCCTGAAGATTCGTCCTTGGGCTTGCTAGAAAACACTGAGACCAAAGTAGGGAATGTGGAAATGAACCAACAAGCCCTGCTACCTCTTCCCGAGCCCTGTTTAGCTCCTGGCTAGCGCAGTGAAGTTTCCCAAGCTCCCATCTGGATAACTGGCCTCTCCCATCCTCAAAGCTCAGGTGGTCTCCAGTTCATCAGTGAGAGATGAGGAAGGCTCCTTGGTGGTTGCAGGCTCTCTCAAGATGCAGGAGCTGGGGCCAGCTGAAGACACGTGTACAGCACATTTTAGTTGCCCAGCTTCAAAACAGTTTCTGTACACTGATTTCATCGGACATTTTCCCTGGTTTATATGGAATGATGTGGCTTAAAAGAAACCCCAAAGGGGATTTGCAGGATCCAGCCACCTGCCCCTCGTCTCCCAGTGCACCACTGCATTCTGCAGCTGTGATTATTGAACTGAAAGTGAGTCTCATCCTTGCAATTATTGCAACCAGCTGCACAACTCGCAATGACCCCTTCTTTTGCTCCTCTGCTTGGAAATGCCCACTCCATTTGTTTCTGCTAATATGAGAGGGCCCATAATTACAGCAGTTCCTCTGCTCATCAGGAGCTGCCAGGTAGGCAGCAGCAGCAGTGACAGACACAAATCACCAGCCTTGCTGAGTACTGTCCTGATGATGCAGCTTCTATAAAAAGAAAAACAAAACAAAACCAAAACCACTGTAAATCCTGCCCATGCCAGAACTTCCCAGGAAGTGTGAACTTCTGTGGGGCTGTCAGCTGCTACGAGGCTCCTGCAGCTCAGGATGATTCAAGGCAGGGAGAAACAAGCCCAGAGCTGGATTTCGGTTTCTTCTGCTGTATTGAAAGAGATAGCGCACATGACAGGCAGGAATGTGTCCTGAAGCCCAGCACCGATGCTGGGAAGGAGGCAGCCAGACTGGGTCTGGCCAAGCTTTTTCCCCCAGCACCCACACAGGAAAGTCACAGTGAGCTGAGATGTCCCCAGTGGAGACTGCGTGTGGTCCCCAGCGTGGACAGAACTGACGACACCATGCACCTCTCTTACCTCTGGTAGCTAAGCACTGGGAAGTGCCCAGGGAAGGCACTGCAAAACCCTGGAAGAGGACTGCCTTGGTTGACAAGCCATGTCCACTCTCAGCTTTAGCCCACCACGCTTGAAGACCCGAGGACATGCCTTGAGCTTTCCTGGAAAAGCTGACATGGCCAACGTCCGCCCTATGATGGACTTAGGTGCTGCAGGACCCCTCGGAGCTGGGCGGACGAAGCTGCTGGATGAAGTTGTCCACCTGGGGCAGCAGGAGGCCTCTATGCCATCAGCAAGCACAGTTGGGATGCTGGTGCTCCACCAGCCAATGCTGCTCTCCCCTAGCGTGCTCTGCTGCCCTTCACCCTTTGCTGGAGACACACAACTCATCCACTAGAAGCTGTAACAGCAATTAACACTTCCAAGCACCATATAAAGATTAATTCTACCACCATATAATGAGGTCATTAAGGCTCATTATCCCTGCTCTACAGGTGGTTGGGACTGAAGTGAGCCAAACCCTTGGCTGAAGCCCACATGGCAAAGCAGCACAGCTGGAATGTGAGCCCCAGCCTTACCATCAGCCGCAGCTCTAGGGAGTCCTCCACTGCAGGGGCTGTTGGGAAGCACACCCAGCTTTGTGCCTAGAGAGTTGTGGGCATCACCTGGCGCACGGCCCTGGCAGCCTGCAATCTCTCCTTGCAGCCAAAGTGACAGCAAGAAGACAAAAATGTTTAAAATAACCCTGGCAATGCAAAAGCTGTGTCATGGGTTGCTCTGGCTCTGGTCTAGCTCAGCTGTGGCTGTAAGGAGGCTGTGAGTGTTAAGGCTGGCCTTGCACCTTGCCAGCCCCACTACATATGGAGAGGCTTGGACCAGCGTCACCCTGGGAGCAAAAATCAGTGCCTAGCAAGAGATAAACCACCAAAAGATAGAACACAACGCGTGCTGTCCCATCCCTTTATTTGATTTAAATTCTGAATAACTCCTTGCAGAGCAAGGAAGCCCTGCCCAGGCAGGGAGGGGTACAGCAGGGGCTCCAAGGCAGAACTGTGCCCCAGAGCAGGGTGCTCACAGGCCTGCAGGCAGGGACTGTCCAGGGCATGGGCAACAGCCTCAAACAGAGCACCTTACCTGCATCCATGGCATACAGGTCCACTCTGCTTCTCCAGCTCCAATGTTTGTCCTTGTCCCCTGCATATGGCTCTTTCCTTACTTGCTCCAGGGCCAAGAGAGGCTCAAGCTCGCCTATGGCACCACTCCCATTTCACTGTGCAGGACACACGAAGTCCCTGCCTGCCACCCCCCCTCCTGGCAGAGCAGCCTTGGAAAGTGTTAGAAAGGCAGCAGTGAGTCACACACAGCTGAAGTGCTGGGCAGGCTCCATTGGCCCCTGGCCACCCTCAGGGTCACAGGATCCAAGGCACAGCCCTGGCGGCGGATTGGGGCAGCTGTGACTGTATTTGGGCGGTGACGGGTTTCTTTCTCCCCCTCTTTCTCCCCCTCTTTCTCTCCAGCATCTCCAGCAAAGAGCTAACTGAGCTCATAGAACGCCTGCAGAAAAATGCCGACCAAGTGGAGAAAAACATTGTGGAGACGGACTCCCGAATGCAGAACGTAAGCAAGCTGTGGCCTCACACACACCAGCTTCTCCAGGCAGCCCTGTCCCCTCTGTTCCCTCCTGCTCCACTGCGGTCTCATCTCCTCTCCTAGGGCACGTGTGCATGGTCACCCTGCCCCGTGCTGGGTAGCTGGGCTGTGATGATCTGTAACAGAGGGATGCACAAGTTCCCCCAAAGTCATGGAAAGAAGCTGGGAGGTTTGTAACAGGCAACAGGGTTCCGAAATCCTTCCCAACCCAGGGCAGTGTAGCCCTATGCAGAGTGGGGATGTGCATCCCTGGACATGTGTCCCAGCAGGCAGCTGGGTTGGAGGAGGAGAGGCCAGAACCATCCTCCCCTTCCCAAAGCGTATGACATCCTGAGGCAATGCAGCCCCCCAGGCACAGTCCTTCTTTTGGCTAAAAAAAGTGAGGGGAAAGCAAAATATGTCCCTGGGAGGACATGAGACTGCAGAGTTGGTGCCCAGGGGCAGTGCAGCAGGAGGACCTTGCTCAGCCCTCTTGCATACCATTTATTTCTCCCTCCTGACCCTTTCTGCCTGTTCTCCACCTGCCCAGGACTTGCACAAGATCAAGGCGTGCCAGCTAGCGCAGTACAAGGACCTGACAGCTCAGAAGCTCATTGAGTCTGACAAGCTGCTCTACGTGCTGGATGGGGATGCAGCGATTGCCCGGCACATGAAGCACCCACAGGGTGACATGATCACAGAAGAGTGAGTACTGAGTAGGGGTGTCTGTCCTCAGAGCCTTGGGGTGAGGAGGGGATGCTTCTCCAGGTGCTCTGTTCAGTTCCTGCTTGCAGCGTGGGGAGGCACCACAGGCTTCTCTGCAGCCTTACTGGCACTGAGACGCATAACCTGCAGGCATTCTTGGGCAGGTGTAGAGTGGAAACAGCTGCAAGCCTGCTGATGGCAGCTCTGCGTGAAGCACCATGGGTAATATCCATGTTACCAGCCTGCACTGAGCTGGCAGATGTGCTGAGCAATGCTTGGCAAGGGACAGTTGTGCAGGGGAACCTTTACCCTCTACCTCTCCAGCAGATTGCACAGCATGGCTGTACCAGCTCGCCTGGAAGTGCTGGGCTCACTGAGATTCCTTAGGGACAGTTCTCTCCTCCACTGAGAGGCTGAGAGGATCACCTACAGCTGCTGATACTAATGCTGGCCCATGGCCACATCCTGCATCCTTTCCTCTTTTCCTTCCTGCAGCATCCGGCAGCTGAAGGAACGAGTGGCAAACTTGCGCGTGAAACATGATCAGATCTACAACATCCCCCTGCAGCATATTGAGCCCCAAGTCAATTGGTCAACAGTGATTGAGGAGAAACAGGTACCAAGGGGACCATCAGTGCCACTGTCTGGCCAGCAGCACTAGCTGGGGAGAGGCAAGACCTCGTGCATCTCCCCATGGAGAAACAGGTTCCTGGAAACCTTCTTGGCTGCTTAATACTCGGAGCAGCAAACAGCATGGGAAAGAGGTGGGGTGCTGAGTGGTAGGGGAGGGTGCAGAGGTGATGGGAAAAGGGCAGCTGCTGTGCTGCTGGGAATTGGTGCTTGAAGCGGCACTGCTGGCAGCAGGCAGACTGCAGAGGAAAAGCTCCAGAGAATCGGGAAGGGGGGGGAATGGGGTGCGGGGCAGGGGTCTGCACCAGCTTGGCCTCTAGGGAATGGGCTCCGCCTGGCCATTGACCTCGTGAGTTAGCTTGGGCACACCTCTGCCCTTCTCCATAAGCTTCCCATACCCAGTCTACACTTGCCCCATTTCAATTTATGCACAGCATCTCTTGTCTTCCTACTACACACACCACCCTGCAGAGTCTCGCTCTGTTTACTCAACAACTTCCCATAGTTGTGGGAAAGAGGATGTTGGATCTCCCCCACAAAGCCTCCTCCTGCCAAGGCTGAACCAGCCTCAGTGTCTCTCCTCTTGGGTCCTTGGCTTGGCATCCCCAGTCACCACCTGCTTTGGGCTTTGCTCTGTGGCCCTTCCTCTTCATTTTATCCCAGCACTACACTCTTCCAGCCAGAAAAGGGTTAAACCCCCCAAACTGGCCTTCTCTTGGCGCTTTGAGGCACCCACATGCTGCTGACCAAGCCCAGCATTATGTCCACCTCCAAGAGGAGCTTCCCAGGCCGCCACATTAATTTCCCCATCACTAACTGCAACTCCTCTGCACAACAGGATGCATTAAACAGCAAGGGCTTTGGGACTGACCTGCCCCTGGTCAACAGCCAAGTAGAAGAGCACAATATCTTCCACAATGAGGTCATGGCTATCGGCCCACACATCGCCAAGGAAGTCAACAAGGTCAGCTCTCCTGCCCCTCTACCCAATGCCCCACAGGCACAGCCCTGTCCCAAGCCACTGAGGAAGGCGAGGGCATCCCACCATCCAGGCTCCTACAGCCTGGACCAGGTTGGGTGGTTGCCCAGATCCACTCCTAACCTTGGAGCTGAGCATTGTGCACCAACTCTAGCTTTACAAGGAGGCAAATCCTATAAACCCTCCCCCCTCCCCATCCAGCTCCTGCCAGACCACCACTCTCTGGAGATATGCTCCTAACTCTTGCCTTCCTTCTATTCTGTCACCAGGAATATGCAAGTGACTTCCAAGCCAAATACCAGAAACTGTTGGTAAGAGACCTCTGAGATCCTTTGGCAGGGGTCCTTGGCAGGGGTTCCTTGCCAGAGTGGCCAGGCACCCCCAGGGGACCTGTGGAGAGGAGCTTGGGGATGAGCTGTCCCCTCTAACCTTTTCCAGGCAGGCTCCCAGCAGCGGCAGCAGGATCTGAATTCCCTGCAGGACTATATGCAGCGCTGCACCAACAAGCTCTACTGGCTTGATCAGCAGGCAAAGGACAGGACCCATTATGACTGGAGCGACCGCAACCTGGACTACCCCAGCCGGCGCCGCCAGTACGAGGTCTGTGTGTGCGTGTCTGCAGCTCGGCCCTGTGCCAGCTGGGTGTTCTGCAGGAAGGGAGGTGGGCATGGAGCCAAGGGAGCATGCTAGGGGTAGGACTGGAGCAGAAAACATCCATTCCCCATGCCTCAGTTCCCCCCACTCCATCATGAAGCACTTTGAGATTTACAGATGACAGCACGTGGATAGTAATCCTTACCTCCTACCAAAGATAATGCAATGAGGAAGCTCGACAGCTTCCTCATTCTCCTGTCCCTTATCCCAGCATTCAACCTGACAAGAGTCACATCTTTAGCAACAACCTGCAAGGGAAGGTAAAGCAAAACTTGACTCACACTTTTGGTCTTTTGGAGCTGTTCAGGCCCTCTCAGAGTAGCTCAGGATGCAGCCAGGGCCTCCTCTCTTTGCATGGGGATCAGTATCTTGCCTCTCTCCATATAGAACTTCATCCATCGGAAGCTGGAGGAGAAGGAGGAAGCTATCAACAAGCTACATGCAGATGGAGATCATCTGCTTGCTCAGAATCATCCTGGGAAGAACTCCATTGAGGTGAGCATCCGGGATCAGCTCCAGCTTCCCCACCCATCCTGGTGCTTCGGGGACTTGCCCAGCCCCTCTCCAATGTGGGACCTGGTGCCACCACAACTTTTGACTTTACATCCTGGGATGCCAAGGGGGAAAAGTCTCCTTCACTTTCAAGTGTGTAAACACTATTGGAGAAGCTGAGATAAATCTAAAAGCACTTCTGTCTTCCTCATTCCTGTGGTGATTACCCTATGCCTGCATACAAAAGATAAATTATGGTGACAAATGCTACCTTTGATGGGAAAGATGGACATAAGGCCACAGGATTTTCCACCTCCTTATACCCATCCCCAAGCTCCCATTGGAGCTCAGCTTTGGACTTGTTCTCCAATACTCCCATCCTAGCTTTGACCTGAGCATCTGGGTGGCTTCAGAAGCAGCCAAGGAGTTGTTTGCTCAAGACTGAAATGCATACTTTCTGATGGGCAGCCCAGGCTCACTGCTACCATGGGGCATCTTGCTAACGTCCACCTCCCTCCCTTGTGTCATAGGCCCACATTGAGGCAGTGCACGCTGACTGGAAGGAGTACCTCAACCTGCTGATCTGCGAGGAGAGCCACCTGAAGTTCATGGAGGACTTCCACAAGGTACCAGATCCCCAGGGGGAGCGAGGCACTGTTTTCTCTCCACAGGCCAGAGTAGGTGCTGGGTTGCAGGAGACCTTGGCAAACACAGAAGCTCCTGCTGCTTGGAAGCAGGGTAGAAAACATTCAGTCCTCCAGTCTACGGAACTTTTAAGGCTAGGAAGATCACTTTGAGCTGGTAACACAACTCATAATTGCTCAAGCACCATACACAGTAATTGCTTGGTCAAAGCTTAGCTTGCAGAAAACACCTGCTCCAATGCCAAGGTTCAAGAGCCACAGTCCAATACCAGCATCCTTGTCCCCAGAACTCCAGAGAGATCTTGCAGAGGTGCCTCACCCCCCAAAACAAGGCATGGGGAGACATGCTCTTCTTGGAAGCAGAACCGGTCCGAGTGCGGAAATTACACCTGCAGAAAGCAGAGTTGACCCCCTAGGGAGCCCTGTGCAAGGGCTCAGCACCCTAGCTGAGCTTGGCAGACAGATGTCTGCTGGATAAATTGCATCTGACAGCCAGGGAGGCCCTCCCCCTGCAGGGGAGCAGGTTGAGCTGGATTCCTTTCCCACAGGCTGGGTGTGTTGACGAAGTGATGAGTCTGTTGCTAAAGCTGAACTCTGGTGCCCAGCCCAGGCAGTGCCTTTTGTGGGTATCTGCCAGAATAACTGCCCAGGGGGTGGTTTGCATGTGGAAGGGCTTGGCTTTTCCTTCTCTGTGGCACTGGCAATGGAGACGCTATGCACTGTCATGATGCCACCCAAATGAAACAAAATTGAGGATGGGAAAAGGTGGGATTTAACAGCTCTGCAGAAGAGCACCATGGAATAAGCTGCTTCTGGCTATTGTTTTTCCCCTATCTCTGCAGTACCCAGCATGAGATATAGCAATTTCTTGCCTTTCTCCATGAACACAGAAGAGTGCTCAGATGCCCATCATCACTCCCAGTGGCTGTTCCTTCTGTAGGCAGTGCAAAGACTAGGGTGCTGGGGTGGGTCTGCTTCAGGTTTCAGCAGGACCCTCTCTCACAAGAGACTTTGCCTTGCTGCAGTTTCAGAAAGACACTAAAGATGCCCAGGAGCTCTTGAAGAAGGTGGATACAGACCTGGACCAAAAATACAGCCCAGAGTTCAAGGACAGATACCAGCTTGAGTCTCTCCTCCGGGAGCTGGATGTGAGTAATGGTGCAGGCAGGACAGAAGCAGAGGCAGCACAGGAGCCAGTGCCCCCACGACACCGATGGAGGGACATCCCTGCCAGAGCAGACATCTAGCGCAGCTTTCAGCATGGCAAGTAGGAGGACCATGCTGCTGCCTTCCTTTGCCTGGTCTTCACATGCCTCTTCCTTCCCCTCCAGCTAGAGGTTGCCTCTCCCATAGCAACGTAATTGCTCACTGGGCTGGTTTTTATTTGTTCTTTCATTGAGTTAGTGCTTATTAAGCAGGAGCATAATTAGACCTGCTGCCAGAGGAGGTTGTGGAACTTGCTGTGCTGCTGAGCCGTGCTGAGCCAAGGCCCTGGCCCAGCCCAAGTCCAGCATGCTGCAGCAGGCCCTAGGACAGCTGACAGCTCTTCCTGAGAGCTGTGCCTTTGCTCCTGCATGCTCCATCCCACTCAACATTGTGGGATGGATACACAACTGCACAGCGAGAGACAGAGCAGCTGATGGGAGGCCTTTTCACAGGGCTCTCTAATTAGAGCTAATAGCGGGGAATGGGGCTGTCCACCACTATGCAGTCAGGCAGATGTGGACCATACACCAGGAAATGCCTGTCACTCTGTTCTTCCCACCTTTCCTCATGGTTTGAGTTGTTCCCTTGTGCTAGGACCAGGAAAAAGCATTGGACAAATATGAGGCAGTGGTGAGGTCCCTGCAGGAGCGCAGCCAGCACATCCTGCCCTTGCAGTACCGCCGCAAGATGCCACTCCAGCCCATCCCCGTGGAGGCTCTCTGCGAGTATGAAGGCGAACAGGTAACATCTCCCTTGTCCCATGAGCAATGCAGAGGTGCTGTTGGGAATCATCTCCTCTGGGTCACTATGGATGAAAGAGGCACCTGGGGAAGAAGTTTTTGCCAGTGCCCAATTGATGTCTCCCACAGCAGGGACAAGGTGAAAGTCATTATCTGGTGGGACCAGGTCTTGCAGCTCAGGAGGAGCAGTGCAGGAGAGGTCTGGGAGAAATGCAGCCTCCATCCATCGTGCAGACAGCGTGCCTATCACACACCTGTTAGGAGGTTGTGACAGCCCAGCTCTGTGACATTCCCACACTGGGATGGTGAAGATGTCCAGGCATGTTTCTGACCAAAGAAACTCACCCTCCATCCCAGCAGGCACCTCTCCATCCCCCCATCCTCACTGTCAGGGTACCAGTCTTTGAAGGACTGAGTAGTTGAGTAAAGGGAAGGGACAGCAAAGCTGGCAGACACCATGGGAGTAGCAAGGGCTCAGCCACCTGCCCCTCCAAAAGGGAAAGCCTCAGCACAGCCTTGGAAACGCCTTCTCATCTCTGCCCTAGTGGGAGTTTGCTTGCTATGGCTGTTACAAGAGGAGGCACAGCTTCATACCTGGAGGCTCAGGGAAAGGAGGAGCAGGCACATGAGGTTTTAGCAAGCAGTAGACTCTAGAAGAAGTGAGAGGGCGCAGAGAGGAGGAATGGGGGTTTACGCCAGTCCCGTCTCCCCGCAAGCTCCCTGGGGCTGCCAGCTGGAGCAGGGTGGGTGGTGTTTCCTGACCTGCTGCTGTGACCGGTTCCTGTCCCCCAGGGCCAGATAAGCCGAGGAGCCCACTACACCCTGCAGAAGAACGGTGGAGACATTTGGGAAGTGACAGACAGCTCAGGAAACAAGATCAGCGCCCCAGGAGTCTGCTTTATGATCCCCCCGCCTGATGCAGAAGCCATAGAGCTGGCAGACCAGTACGTGTTCCCCAGCCTGTCATGCCAGACCTTCCCCCTGCCCCGGCAGCCTTTGCCCTCGCCTTCACCAGCCCTAGGCAAAGCTGTGCCTGCTGGAAGCCTCAGGTTCCTCCAGGAGGGATTCCTGCTTGCACACAAGATACTGCCTGGCAAAGTGAGGCCAAGCTTAGAGCCACCCACGTCCCCACTCTTCTGGGAGGCCACTGCAGTGGGGGGAGGCTGCCCATCCCTCCCTCAGCAGGCTGCTCTCAGCCCTCCAGTGAAGACACTGTTCTGCCCCTTGGCCAACATGGGGTGCCTCTACCCCACTTGCTTCACGGCTGCTGTGAGGGGCCAGCCCTGAAGAGCTGCACTCCCTTCCCGGAGCCACTCCAGGCTGCGTGATGGGGCAATGGAGGGTGATGGACTCTGACCTCATGCCCACGCTGTCCCATTTTGCAGAACTGCCAGTCACTACATGACTGTGAAGGAGAAGACGACCAACTGCAAGAACATCCTCCAGCAGCGCTATGAGGGGCTGAAGGCAGACAGCATTGGAGGTGCGGCTCTGGAAAGAGCCTGGGGCTTGTCCCTTCCTAGGCTGCTGGAGCCTTGAACTTTGGTTGGGACCCATCTCAGGAGGGATGTCACCAGGAGCTTCCCACCTCCCAGGGGTCCTGGGGACAATGGCACTGGGATGTGTGCATGGGCAGAGCAGCCAGGGCTAAGGGAGTGGAGCGGGATGTGGGTCTTGCACTTATCAGTGGGATTGAGCCTAGACACAGCTTCCAACCAGTTCTAACTTAGTCCCCCCACATTATCCAGATGCTGCATCAGTTCGGGGGCGCCAGCTTCTGGCAGGGCTGGAGAAAGTGAACAGTGACCTGGACAAGCAGGAGAAAGCAATAACGGCAAACCTCCGTCCGCCGCTGGAGCAGAGTCGGGCTGTGCAGGACAGCACCGAGCGCTCCAAGGACCTGAAGGTACGGGGCTGGAGGAGCAGACAGAGGTGCCATACAGGGACCGTGCTCCCAGGGGTCTCCAGGGTGGTCCTTAATATGCTAAGCAAGTGTTCCTTTAGCCAAGGAGCTTGCAGACGTGGAGTGATGCTTACAGCTGGCTGTTTCTTCCAGTGGAGATGGGGAGCAGCCCTTTGCTCAGAAGCCAAAAACCTTTGCCCGGCTGCTGGCCCAGCTCAGTTAGAGAAGGGCTGAATGGGAAAAAGGCGATGGCTGCAGAGTGAGGTCTGTGAGGAAGAGAGGGAGGCCCTCAAGTTTTGACCCTACCCATATTCTGAGCACAGCAGGAAGTTAACTTTGCCACCACTATCACTAGTTCAGAAATGAGCAGGAAAGCACTTATGGCCCACGGCACCATTTCTCCTTTTGGACCTGCTCCACGGCACCATTTCTCCTTTTGGACCTGCTCCACTAAGCTCTGGTGCTGGTAACATCCTGCTCCTTTCCTCTCCTTCAGACCCCTAATTAAGCCATGTTCCATGCCACAAAAGCTCACATGGTTTAGGAGGAAGTTCAGGTCCTCCTTATATCACCTGCCGAGGGCTGTGTCAAAATTCAGGTGCCACCACAAGTGAAAACAAATTGCTCCAGCTGCCTGCAGCACTTTGATGTTCAGGCAAGAATTTATCCATCACACTACAGAGCCCAACAATCCAGATGGGCCCAGCATATTTCTGACAGAGATAGAGATGGTGGTAACCACTCCCCAGCCAGAGTTTCCCTGCTAAGGGGCTAGCTAGCCTGCCTCAGAGGGGATACAAGTCAACAGAAGTCAATACAAAATACCCTTTTGCCGCCTACAGGGCTGATAGGCACCTGCCATCAAACACAAGCCCTCAGCCCCAACCTCCCTTCTCGCACTGGGCAGCCAAGGGTCATTTTCTTTCTAGCCACAAGGTCCTAGTTCAGTTGCTATAAAGGCTTTATTCCTACTGCAGAACATCACTAATGAGGTCCGTCGCATTGAACCTGAGAAAACAAGGAAGATCCAGGAGTGCGAGGCCTTCATTGAATCTGTGCCGAACACTGGCAGCGCTACCTTGGTAAAGAACAAGGTGGAGAATACCAACAAGAAGTACGACCGTGTAGTTCAGCTGCTCAGTGCTGCCCAAGAGAAGTAAGTCATGGTTTAACTCACGGCTTGAGCCTGGCATAGCATAGGATCCACAGCATAGGAGACAGGTGCATGTGCACCTGAACACCTTTCCTGTGTGTCCATACAGAGTTGAGGTGGCCATGCACCTTGAGAGGAGCCTCCAACAAGGACGAGACCTGCTGTCTACCTATGAAAACAAACTGGTCATAGATGACACTGTACCAGAGGATTTGCAGGTGGTAGACCGCAAGAAAGAAGAACTGCTGGTGAGTGGTTTCTCCAGGCAGTTTTGTACCCTCTCGATGTGCTCCACATACCGAATGGGTTTCCAAAAGCTGGGGCAATTGCTGCTCAACTCATGAGCTGGAATCAGGTGGTAAAGGGATGGCTTCCTCCCACTGGAGACAAGACCTCGCATTAACTGTGGTGATCCCCGTCTACTTTAAATGCAAACTGTTCTCATTCCAAACTGGAAAGCAAATGCCAGCCGAATACTTGTGATTTTATGAAAGGGCTAAAGGAGAAGGGAAGGATAAAATGGTCAGGGAAAAGCAATGCAAAGGGCTGATACTTGAAAGGGATGGACCTAGCAAGGCTTTAAGAGTGTACGGCTAGGAAAACTACTGACCAAAACTGGCAATCCTTCTGCTATAGAAAAGCCAAGAACTGGCAAAGCCAAAACTTTCTGTCCTCCTTCAGCTATCGTGTCCCCAAGTTCAGACTACCATGCAAAAGCTTTCACAGGTCCTTCTGGAGATGTTGCACTGGCAGGAACAGGGTTTAAGGCTTGCATGTGGACCACCACATATTTAAAATCAAGCATGCTATGTGCAAAAGATCAACAGGTGGAGAAGGGAGCAAGAGGGAGCTTTTCTGCCCATCAGGTTTATCAGATGGCTCTGCTTACAATGCAAGCCTCTAACCTGCTTTTCTCCACAACTCAGCACTACTGCAGCTCAGCATCCTCTGCAGCTCCAATTGATATGGAACAATAACAAAAGCCCAGCATATGTATCACCTGGAAAATCTCTCACTTTTCCTTTTTCCACAGGCCATGGGCACCGAGCTCCAGTCCAAAAGGTTTCTGCTAAACGAAGCAGAGCAAAACTTGCTAAGGACGAAGACGTGCTCCAACACTCTGGCCAACAAGTTCCAGGAGCACTGCCCCGACATAGAACGGCAGGAAGCTGAGCTCTACAAACTCAACCAGCGCTTCAACAACCTCAGCAAACAAATTGACCACAGGTAAGACAGAAGATAAGATCTAGCTAGAACTGGGCCAGCCTGGAGAGCTGGGATACTTACAGTGGAGTTGGAACCACACTGAATCTGGAAGAGGCATAACACCATCATGGGAATGGGGAGTTGCAAAAGGGCTTCTAGGAAGGGTGTCTAGGTAGATCTAGGCAGCCTTTAGGATTAAGTGCTCTTGTAACAGAAATGGGGCAAGAGAACAACTCTGGCTCAAATCTGTGTCTTTAGGGAGCAGTGGAAGGAAGGGTGGGTTCAAAGGCATTTGCAGAAGAGACGTGATAGTACTGAAGCTGAGCTGATTTCCCCTACAGAACACAGATCCTGCAGAAAGCAAAAAATGCCTATTCCAACTACCACACCAACTATGACAAAGTCAACCAGTTCCTGTGCAACATACCTAACTACGAGCCACAGGAGACCGACAACATCCAGCAAGTAGAAATGAAGCTGAAGAACCAAGCGGTAATTCTTTCTCAGAATGCCCTGGGCTCCACAAGTAGAGGAGAAGGAACACTAAAAGATAAGGAGTAGAACTGAGATACCTCCTGTACATAATATAAAAATATAAATACTTATTAGCTTTATTTTTACGCTATAAGGTCTCACTGCCCTACCTGTGCTTTGTTCACACATAGCAGGGCAGCTTGAGAAGGTTGTGATTCTCAGAGGTATAATTTTAGTGGCAATCCTCAAAAAGGGTGAACAATGTGTCAGGATTTTGTGTTCTCCCTGATATGTATCTTTGTGCATGCCAGGCACTCCTCAGTGATATTGCAAGCAAGGAACAGGAGGTGCAGAAGGTCTCTGCCACAGCTCAGCAATACCAGCAGGCAGTGAAGGTAAGAACACGAATTCTGCCAGTGGGAGAACTTAAGCGTAGACTCAGAATGGTTTGGGTGGGGAGGGACCTTTAAAGCCCATCCACCCCACTCCAATAGGTTGTTCAGAGCCCCATTCAACCCGCCCTTGAATGTTCCCAGGGATGAGGTATCTCCCACCTCTCTGGACAAGCTGGTCCAGTGTTTCGCCACCCTCAGTGTAAACCATTTCTTCCTTAGATCTAGGCTGAATCTCCTCTTCTTTTAGTTTAAAACTATTCCCCTTGTCCTGTAGCTACAGACCCTGCTAAAAAGTCTGTCCCCATTATTCCTGTAGGCCCCCCTTTAGGTACCAGAAGGCTGCTGGAAAGGGCTCCCCAGAGCCTTCTCTTCTCTAGGCTGAAAAACCCCAATGATCTCAGCCTGTCCTCATAGGAGAGGTTATCATCCCTTGGATCATGTTTGTGGCCTCAGGACTCACTCGAGCAAGTCCTTGTCTTTTCTGTACTGAGGACCCCAGCGCTGCACACAGCACTGCAGGAGGTTCTCAGCAGAGCAGAGAGGGAGAATCACCTACATCCCACTACAAGGAGCCACCTAAAGCAAGCCTAGTGCCCTTGCTCAGTCAGCTGCTCCAACACTGACATCATGTGGCCATTAGCATGGCAACTGGCTCAAGATTTATTATTTATTTAGTATTAATCACTCCAAGCCTGCTGGATCATCCTGCCAACAGTTCTCCACATGCCACCATCCTTGGCGGCTCACCTGACATACAGGTCAGAAGAAGTCATTAAAGCCAAGGTTTAGAAGGGGACCCAGTAATCTCACTTTCCTCCTGGGAACCTCTTCCCACAGGACTATGAGTTGGAAGCAGAGAAGCTACGGTCCATCCTTGACCTAGAGAATGGCCGGAATGGGTACATGAGCAAGAAGCCCAGGCTGCAGTCTCCAGCCGCCAAAGTGAAAGAGGAGGTAAATAAGGGGTGGCCTACAGTGAGCAAAAGCAGCTGACAGCTTGTGGGACCAATGGGGATCTTGCAAACAGCATATTTGCAGTTGGTAACCTTGGTTCCAGAAGTCCCCAGGGGAGGGCACGGAATCAGGGGAGAAGGGGCCTTTTCATCATTATTAACCCATCAGTTTTTTGGACTAGGCTGGCCAGAATGAGAAAGGAAAAATACTGGACAGAGCACTTTCCCTCTGAAAGAGGAAAGGGGGGAGAAAAAAAACAAAACCCTGACATTTTTCCTCTCCCAAGACTTTCAACCAGAGAGCAAGATTTCCTCACTGAAGACGGCATGCTAGATAGAAATACATACAGCAAAAGCAGGCCACAAGCTACTTATTTATGCAGGAACTGTTTGCTTCCTGTGTCAAACTCACCCTGTCTGCGGAGGCATGCAGCCAGAAGTGTCCACCTGGTCCTTCCTCGGCTGCATCTTTTTCTGCATATCTTGAGTAGGAAATGTTCAGTATAACCATGGGAACATGTGTGCATAAGAACTGCTCTTCCTCCCCCAGAGCTCGGCAAATCACCGCTGTAGCAGGTTTTCAGAACGGCACCCAGGGTTACTTCTTTAGGGCCTGGCCATGGTTTCTATGCATAAACTCTTGACCAAGCACCCCTGGTTCCACCACCTTTTCTCAATGCATTTTTCTTCTGTAGGAAGCTGTTCTGGCAGCCAAGTTCACTGAAGTAAATGCTGTGAATAAACAGAGGCTGCAGAATCTGGAGTTCGCTCAGAGCCTCCTGCGGCAGGTAAGTGATCACAAGGAACAATGGGATACTGGAAGGACAGTCATGTAAATAACATCCACAGGTGCCTTTCCTATTACAAGTTGAACTGGAAACAAATCTACTAGCTAGTGTTTCATGCTCCCCAAATCAGCAGACACAAATCAGATAGAACACTCCTCTGTCTTTCCCATCCCCATCTCCCACTCACCCTAGGAAGCTCCACATAGTTTTTAACACTTCTTTTGCCAAACCCATGGCAGAATTTGTGTCCCTCATGACTGTTCTGACAGCAACAGGCATCACAGAAAGCATTTCTCAGGCTGGGAATCTACAGAGCAGTTCAAAGAGCAGCCTGTTTGCAAGCACCCACTCTCCTGTTCAGCATTTGCAATAGGCAACCTCCATTAACCAAACTCAATGTCTTCCTGTCATTTTGTCACAGGAGGTACTGAAAAGAAGCACCAGCAATAGGACTGTTTGGGTATTTTTGACTACATGTTTGGTTTTTTTTTTTGTTTTGTTTTGTTTTGTTTTTAACAACAGCAACCAGAGGTTCAAGTGACACAAGACTCTGTCCAGACTAAAAAATCTGTAAGGCCTGTAGAAGAAGTCTGGAAGCTGAAGAAGGAGCTTGAGGATGAGACTCAGCGTCGGCAACAGCTAGAAGCAGAGATCAAAGCCATTCAGAACAACATTGTCCACCTGCAAAACAAAAAGCCCCAAGAAACTGTGGTTAAGAAAGAACTGCTGAAGAAAGTGCCTGACCCTCAGCTGGAGGATAGCTTCCACAAACTGCAGCAAAACCTCGCAGAAGAGCAGCGCAAGAACCAAGTGCTCCAGGATGAGCTGGAGGCTCTTAAAATCAGGCTGCGCATTTTGGAGCATGAGAAGAGGGAAGGGGGACAGGAGTATATAGTGAAAGAGGTACTGCGTATTGAGCAAGATAAGGCTCAAGCTGATGAAATCCTGAAGCTCAAAGAAGAATTGGAAGAGCTCAGGAGGCAGGAAGGAACCAGAGAGAATGAAGTCATCCTTTTACGCCAACAAATTGCTCTGCTGTCCAGCGAGAAGAACAAAGAGCAGGAGAAGGTAACGGAGAAGGAAGTGCTGAAGCTGCAGAACGATCCCCAGCTGGAGATGGAGTTTCAGATGTTGCAAGAGAACAAGCAGAGGGAGAGTGCTCTTCGGCAGAAGCACGAGGAAGAGCTCAGCTTCCTCCAGGACAAGCTCAAGCGCCTTGAGAAGGAACGAGCCATCGCTGAGGGCAAAATTACTGTCAAGGAGGTGCTGAAGGTAGAGAAAGACTTAGCCATTGAGAGAGAGGTTAATGAACTCCGGCGCCAGTATGAAGATGAGAAGTCCAAGGGTCGTTCCAATGAACGGGAAAAGGCTGAGCTGCTCAGGAAGATCCAGCTGCTGGAGGAAGAGAACGCCAAGATGGTTGTCCAGGAGAAAGTGCGCGAGATCGTGCGCCCAGATCCTAAGGCTGAAAATGAAGTTGCCAACCTTCGTTTGGAGCTGGTAGAGCAGGAGAGGAGATACCGAGGTGGTGACGAACAGCTGAAGAGCTGCCAGAATGAGTTGGCTGCTCTAAGGAACAGAGGGCCACTGGTAGAAGTCAAAGAAGTCATTAAGGAGGTCATTAAGTACAAGAATGACCCAGAAACTGAAAAGGAGCTACAGCGACTCCGGGAGGAAATCATAGAGAGGACAGCAGCAATTGAAAGAGCTGACCTTGAGATCTACCAGCTGAAACAAGAGATACAAGCTTTGAAAGATACCAAACCTCAAGTGCATATGAAGGAAGTTGTTCAAGAAATTCTGCAGTTTCGGGAAGACCCCAAGACTAGAGAGGAGGTAGAATCTCTCAGAATGCAGCTAGCAGATGAGCAGATGAAACACATTGACCTGGAGAGGGAGCGGCTACTCCAAGAAGAGAAAGTAAGACAGAAGGAGGAAGAACTTTCTCAGGTGAAGGAGAAAGTAGTCCAACAGGAAGTAGTGAAGTATGAGCAAGATCCTGCTTTGAAAGCTGAAGTCAGCTCCTTCTCTCAGAGCATAGAGAGTGAGCTGAAGCAAATTGACTGCCTCCGTGAAGAACTCCGCAAGCTGCAGAGGAGGCGGTCTGAGCTGGAGCGTCAGCTAGAAGAGCTTGAGAAAGAGAGGCAGGCCCGCAGAGAAGCTGAACTGGAGGTGCAGAGGCTGAAGATTAGGTTGAATGAATTGGAAGAACAGGAGAGGGAGACAACAGAACGAGTGACTGTGAAACAGAAAGTGATCCTTCAGCAAGATCCCCAGCAAGAAAAGGAGCACTCCCTCCTCAAGCTGGAGCTAGAAGAAGAGAAGCACCAGAGACAAGTCTTGCAAACTGAACTAGAAGCCCTAAGAAAGAAGCTTCTTTCTTTAGAGAAGATGGAAGTTAAAGAGAAAGTGGTCTTTTCAGAGAGTGTCCAAGTGGACAAAGGAGACACAGAGTACGAGATTCAAAAGTTGAAGAGCAATCTGGAAGAAGAAAGTAGGCGTAAGAGGGAACTAGATGCAGATATCAACCGCCTTGAAACCAGGCTGTCCGAGGTGGAATTCAACAACTCCAAGTCGTCAAAGGAGCTGGACTTGTTAAGGGAGGAAAACCACAAACTACACCTTGAGAAACAGAACCTACTGATGGAAACAAGGAGACTGCAGTCAGAGATTGAACTCACAGCAACAGAGGCTCGGGATTTGAGAAACGTGACCCATTTGGACAGTGGAATAAACCTGGACTCCAGATTCCAAACTTTGGAAAGAGAGTTAGATGATCTGAAGCAGTTATCCAGAGAAAAAGATGCAGAGATCAAGCAACTCCAGAATCGTCTCAAGACAGTGGCTATCAAGAGGGAACAAAGAGAGAACCACCTGAGGCGCTCCATTGTGGTCATTGATCCCGACACAGGAAAAGAAATGTCTCCAGAGGAAGCTCATGTGTTTGGCCTCATCGAATGGAGCCTGTTTGTCAAACTGAAAAGCCAGGAATGTGACTGGGAAGAAATCTCAATAAAGGGCCCCAATGGGGAATCATCTGTGATCCTCGACAGGAAGTCTGGTAGAGAGTTCTCAATTGAGGATGCCTTGAAGAGTGGACGGCTGACCATGGCTCAGTACAACAGTTACCTCAAGAAGGAGATGTCAATTCAGGAGTTGGCAGTCTTGGTGTCCGGAAGTAATTACAACACACTCCCTCCACTTTAGAAGCTTTTCTTAAGAGCAGCCAGTCAGAGCTGCGCCGCTCGTTAGACTACAGATCACTGCAAGTCCTTGCCCTCCTTTGCGTCTTCGAAAATGCTATCACCTCTGCCCCAGCCATGCTACGAAGCCGTGCCGCTCGCTGTCACACACTGCAGAAAAGCACCACCAGTAGTGGAGAATACCTCTCTCTCTCTTCACCCCCACCCAATCACTTAACCTGAAAAAAACAAGACAAAAACCTAACCAAACCAAAACCAAGCCTCAGGGCAGTGAAGTACCTGAAGTCCAAACACTCAGCAGTTTCCTCAACGTATACTCATGTAGTCACATTAAAAGCTGTATGCAGCTGTCATGAGAGAGACTGAAGGTCCAGATGACTCTGAGGTGACCAGCAGGAGCTGGTTATGTGAGTTGCATGTTGGTAAGCCAGTTTCATTGTGGACAACTGAGTAAATGATGGGATCATTCTCTGGGAAAACCAGCTCTGTAAAAATAAAGGTGTGCTACGCACCTCTGTTCAGTATCACTGCATTAATACCTAAACACCATTTTGGTCACCTATGTGCCTATGCTGCTGGGGAAGAGTGAAGCAGGTGTAATTTGACAGCGGCAGCCTCAGATCCAGGAGGAGCATCCATACACCACAGAGGTCACCAAGAAGTACGTGAAGAGATGGCAGTGTTGCCAAACACGAGAGGGTAGTGTAAAGCATGCAACTGTAATCAAATGCAGAGTGCCTTCCAAACACAGCTAGCTTACCTCATGGCTGAAAGCCATTTTTGCTGATATTTAACTGAATGGAGTTACATGCAGCTACAGGTTTCATTTACTTGTGTAAGGGAATGGGAAATAGAGGGGAATTATATTTATCATACAAAATAAAAATGCAGTGGTTCCAATCAGGAGCTGTTTTTTCTTTATTAATTATGGCAATCCCTTTGCCTCTGGCTTTACAGAAAGATACCATTTCAGAGTCAAAGTTAAAAAAATAAGACTGTTCATTTTAACCATTGATTCTTTTCCACGAGGGAAATTGCTGGAGCAGCATTAGAGCTGGGACTAATTAGAAGCATTAGATGGGAATGAACTGCACTAACAAGTGAGACTGCTGCTGCGGGAAGACCGGGAATTACACTGGGATGGTACCAGGGGGTTTTCATATCTTGAGCACATTCATTTCCTTTTTCCCAGTTAAGCTAATTCCCAAACCCCAGTAAGCTCTGCCAACAACAAAAGCAGCTGTAATCATTCCCTGCATATCCATCCCAGCTTTGGGGATTATTATCTTACCTTTGTGAATGAAAGGAGCACGCAGGATCACATCGTCACTCCAGAGTCTGAGCCCCTCACATTCTTTCCAGTGTATGTCAACTTGGAGCATCAGCAGGAGCACAGGGAATGAGAACACGCAACCCTGCCACCACAGTGGCTGGAAACAGAGCTGGGATTTACTCACCACATACGAGACTTTAGTGAAAACAGTAAACAATTCATTATTCACTCAATAAACAAGAAGCTCAAGAGGTGATTATCTAAGCTGAAATAAAAATTCTTGAAAACAGAGTCATGGAACTAGAGGTAATAAGATAGAAAAAAGCATTTTGGAAACTTTGAAACAATTTATTCAGTTGTTCTGTACAAGAGTAACAGTTTTCATACTGCCTCCACTATCTTCAGCAAGACAGTCCCAACACACACAAAAAAATATAATCGTGAACAGCAGCTCACACACCCGGAAGGAACTGCCATCCTAAGAAAGTGGCACGGGAGCCTTGCCACCCCACACTGTCACAAAAACATTGCAAATTGCCTCGCCAAGGCAAAGATGCCAGACTCCTGGCTCCCCGTCTGCTACCGGGTCTCTGCATGGTTCTGCCTTGCTGCGACTGCTCATACCATTCACTCACTCATTATAGCATGTAAAGAAAAAACATCCCACAGAATTTCCACCAAATAAACATTTCCCTGAGGCAAGAGGCTTCGCAAAAATCCTAGAAGGAGAACATTCTGCTCTGGCCACGCACACAGGTGCTTCCCAGCAGAAGAATTCAAGTGAAAGCAAAGAGAGGGAGTAGAACCAATACCTTGAGTCACTTGCCGAGAGTCCCTTATCCTGCCAGGTGCTCCAACGCGCTTTCAACGACCATAGGAAGTTGAAGGTGCAAGGTACCTCTCAGGATTAGGCCTTCAATGGAAACCATGTGAAATCCACTGCTCGGAGTCCATCTACAACTGCTGTGCTTACTTTTAATAACACAAGTTCTGTCTTTGGCTCTTTTGCTACAAACTAGGTATTTTCTGTAAACAAATTTTAAATCTGAGCTGCGTTTTTAATTCAGACAATGTCCTGGCCTTGGGAAATTCTGTGTCAGCTCAGATTGGAAACAGTCCAGCTTGGATCCTACCAAAAATGGGGAAAACTAAAGCAGGTATTTGCTGGTATACTCAGTGTCAGCATCCTTCCCCAAAGCTTGAGAAGGAAGGCTGCAAGCATTTGCTTGAAATACCAGTGAAGTCTATGTGGATCAGTGCTACCACGGCACGACTCTGCTGTGGCCATGGGGGCCTGAGGAAAGGCAGACTAAGGGGAAAGCAGAAAATCAATAACAGCTCGGCTGGAACCAAAGCCTGACCTTAGCTACACACAGACTGAAAGAGTGTGCTCAGGAGAAGTGTTTAGGTCTAAGGGATAACAAATTAGAAAGCAAAGACACCCCCCAATGCTAGTTGGTCCCCGCTCCTGCAGCTGTGACAAGCACACGATCCTAGTGCAGAAATCATCAAGAAGAGCAATATTGTTCTCTGGAATCCATCTGACTAGTAGTGACCTTGGTTAATCTAGATCATTCCCTCTGCCCACCAAAGAGATCATAACTGACAACCCTAGGAAAGAATGGCTTTAGGGGAGGGTCTGGAACCCGCCTGCACAAACTTGGATAAGAACTGGTGCTCTTGCTGCATTTGGTAGTGTGTTTGCAGTCACCAAGACACCACTGAAGTCCAGACAGTGCAGCTTTTTTTTGATGTGCAACCATAAAAGGCTCTATTAAATAAAACAGAACACATTTTAAATACAGAATGATCCAAAAAGGGTCAAAATAGGGCTGAAATGTGTGTCACTAGTCCATTCTTGCTCCACCATAAAAGGCACTGGAATTATGTCTTCCTGTACATGTGACATGCCGAGAAGTGTCCCATTCAATCCAATGCATTCGATGGAAATGAGGATAAAACTGAGCAGGAGGAAAAAAATCCAAAACCCAAAGAAGTAGCATTCTCAAAGTCAATGACTGCATCTAAAAATATCCTTCTCAAGAATCTTCCTTCTCCTCCAAAGGGGAACATCAGGTTGTTCATCAGATTCTCCACAAAGGAAGTGTTAAGTCCTCCAATTAACTGTAGCACAGTTTTATAGTACAATTGAAGAGTCAGAGAAATGTCTTCAGAAAGCACTGGCAGTGCTAGAATTATCCAGCTAAATCCAAAGCAGAAGAAAGAAGCACCTTTCATCCCCTCCACTGTGAGACCAAGGAGGTAACCTGACTTGCGAGGTACTTGGCAGATACAGACACTGGTGGGTGGGAATTCACTGCAAGAAAGCCAAGCCACCTGGGTCGCCCTGCAAACTCTTGCTCCTGCCAGTGCCAGGGAATGCGTCAAGCGCAGCAGCAATAAAACAGTGCTACAAAATGCTTCTCTCCTTAGGGCATGGCTCAAGATGGCCCCTTTGCACAGGGATTAGCTCTGAAAGCCTCTGAGCAAACACTCCAATGAGCCTTTCATTGCAGTTCAGTCTCTCCAGTTGTGATGAGGACAAACAAAAAAGACAGCCAGTATCCAAAGTTCATGACCTGTTCCTCTTGAGTTTATCTTATGTGTGCTCTAGTTCCCTGCTTGCAGACGTCACAACTTGCGCTGCTGTGCATTGGACCCTTTGCTGTGAAGCTGAGAAGCATCTGAAAGAAAATGAAACCTAGTGGGAAGGCAGTTTGGCACCAGCTCCATGGAGCGGAAGGCAGCCAGATCTCTCCACAAAGAAAGACCTACTCTCCCCTTTCCAGCACCAAGGAACTGGGGAGTAAAAAGAGGTGCTTAGGAGCTCACAGCTGGGAGCAGACCTGCCTCTGCACCTGAGTAAAGGACACGAGAAGCACTGAGGCACTCCTGTGGCCTCCCAGCAAAAGCACCACAGCATGGATTATGATTGCTCGTAGACTAGCTAGCCAAAGCACCCTGCTAGGTTTCCCCACCTAGGAAACTAGAAATACACAGTACTGGCTGCCTTGCATCTAAAGGTGGTTTGGTGTTACAATCGTAGAATCACAGAATGGTTGGAAGGGACCTTAAAGTCCATCCAGTCCCAAACTCCCTCCATGGGCAGGGACGCCCCCCACTGGATTAGGGTGATCAAAGCCCCACGCAATCTGGCCCTGAACAACTCCAGGGATGGGGCAGCCACGACTTCCCCTGGGCAACCTGGGCCAGGGCCTCTCCACCCTCAAAGCAAAAAAAATCTCTGCCTAAGATCCCATCTCAGCCTCTGCCTAAGATCCCATCTCAGCCTCTGCCTAAGATCCCATCTCAGCCTCTGCCTAAGATCCCATCTCAGCCTCTGCCTAAGATCCCATCTCAGCCTCTGCCTAAGATCCCATCTCAGCCTCTGCCTAAGATCCCATCTCAGCCTCTGCCTAAGATCCCATCTCAGCCTCTGCCTAAGATCCCATCTCAGCCTCTGCCTAAGATCCCATCTCAGCCTCTGCCTAAGATCCCATCTCAGCCTCTGCCTAAGATCCCATCTCAGCCTCTGCCTAAGATCCCATCTCAGCCTCTGCCTAAGATCCCATCTCAGCCTCTGCCTAAGATCCCATCTCAGCCTCTGCCTAAGATCCCATCTCAGCCTCTGCCTAAGATCCCATCTCAGCCTCTGCCTAAGATCCCATCTCAGCCTCTGCCTAAGATCCCATCTCAGCCTCTCCTCTTTCAGCTGAAAACCCTTCCTCCTTGTCCTATCCCTGCACTCCCTCGTCAAGAGCCCTTCCACAGCTTTTCTGGAGCCCCTTTCAGTACTATTGTAATGAAGGCTTTAGGTGCCTGCTGACAGCAACAGGAACCATAGGAATCTGACTACTGGAGTAACAAAGGAACAGGTGTGAAGGGAAAAGAGAAAATGCACTGGAAGAGAAAGAAGAAGGAAGTTTAAAGAAGCAGAGGTTTTCCAGGAGCAATTACAACTACCAGACTATGATAAATAAATGGGTGTAGTGAGACGTGCAGTTAAAGCAGGAGTGGCACTGGGCTGCATAGAAACAGCTTCCTCTCCAGGACAAGAACAGTTCATTTCATGCAAGAGCTCAGTCCCAGCACATCACATTCCTGAAGCGAGCAGTCAGAACCATCGGCACAGCACCAGCACACAGGCACCTCCACCAGCAGATGCAGCAGTGACAACACACAAGCAAGCACTGGATGCTCTCTGCTGAGATGCTCTTTGATGAATGCCAGCACTTTCACTGAAGATATCAAGGTTTCCTTGCATTTGTAGCAATCTCACAACACAGCAGAGTCTTTGCAGCTTTCAGACGAAGCAATGCAGCTGTGGCCATCTGCATATGCAGCCAATTACAGTTTACACCACAAAAAAATTAACACATTTTAAGATGATGGTGGTCACTGAAATATTTCTGTGCTCTTCTACAGAGCACCACAGCTGGTAATATTCACTGAGATGATAGCATTAGGCTCAATCTCCAATCTTTACGTGAAAACACCAAGTGAGAAAGCAGGTCCCTGCTGAAGCTGTCTCAATGGTCAGTTCTTCACTCATTCCCAGCCACCTTTTGTCTACTTGCCGTTTCTGGCACTATGTCTTGCTTAGGGGTAGCAGGCCATCACAAAATTCTTTATTTAGAAGCCTTATAAGCAACAATAAAGTAACCACTCTAAATTCTCTCAAATAATTGGACAGAGAACTTCTCAGTGGTACAGAACACATTTCACAACCCAGGTTCCAACTGAAATCAATCTTGCTGCTATGCAGTAACTGAATTTACGGACAGAAGGGAAGGGTCTGTCACGCCAGGGACTGCTGCCAGTACCACCTCCTGCTCTACTGCATGCGTAACCACTCACCTCAGAGAAACTGCAGCAACAGCAAAGATAATAAATCCTTCAAATTTGCACTAGTTTTCTTCAGGAGACAAGCACTGCGCTCAGCAGTCCAGGGCATTTTCCCTGACAACTGCTACTGGAGACCAGAAGAGCTCCAGCAAGTTTCCCATACATCTAACGGCCTCAGTGCCGCAATATTAGGCCAGCGCATCCATTCCTCAAGTCAGGCACATAATGCTCAGTAAGACAATAACAAGAGGTGGAGTCACTAAGGCACTGGCACAGAGCTGCACTGAAGTGCTAAAGAACATTTGATCCAAGAAAGCCAAAGCTTTCTAACTACCAACAGGGCAAGCAACTCCCTGAAGGAAATCAGCCTGATCACTTCAATTTTCTGAATGCTGCATGGGTCCCCCTTACTTCTCTCCTTCCGCCACAGTGCTACACACACTCACAGCCCAAAGCAGGACTTTGTTTATGAGGAGAGAAGGTGTTCTCCCAAAATCTCGTTTTATACATTGTCAACAGGCAGAACAGGCTTAATTGCAAAATCATCACACTATCAACACCAAGTAACACAGACTCCATTTCCACTACAAACTTGTTGCAAAGGAGATGCAGGCAATTAGCTCAGTGCACGGACGCAAGATTTTCTCGCCTGCCACATTTTATATAGGTCACCAGTAACAAAACTTCACCAAGCCAGAATACTTATTCCTGGGCAGTTCTGGCAAACTGGGCAAACTGTGCATAAACACACACATCCCTAACCCTGGCAGGATAATTCTCCACCACGATGCAAGCAGCGAAGCTGAGTACTTCCAGAAACTTGTTATAAGCACCAAGGGCTCATCATTCCAAAAATGCCCACAATTGCCCTCACTAATGAAACAGTGAAGGACTCAGGGGGCTATGCCCGCCTTGGCACCTTGGGGAGGTCACAGATTTTAGTGACAACTGCACAGGATGGACAACGAGGACAACCACTTTGCTTTCACCCCTAGAGGAAGTATCTGCTGAGATAAGGGATGACTCATGATGTGGAAGACAAACGAGACCATCTGACAAGTTACCTGGCAAACTTTGCGGTAAATGAGTGGACAGGGCAGAATGTGGGAGTGGCGCTGCATGGTGGGGGCTGGAGTGCAAGCCAGCTAGAAGACCTAGAGAGAAAAACAAAGAAAAAAGAGAGGGGAAAAGAAAGAACAAATACACATCGAAGACAGAAATAAGCAAAGGAGCTGCAGCAGTTAACCTATAGCTCAGCTTCCAGCTAGTGGGACTTCAGCACTAGGGATTTGCCCAAGGTTCTCCAAAAACAACTGCTGGAGATATAAATGCATGAATCACAACACAAAGCAACAGCAAGAGAGATGGGTTGGTCTGCAATGGGTCAACACAGCAGAGCATTGCCGTTCTGGTTAACTGACAGCACAAGCACAATTAACACACATGCATGACCAGGAGGATACTCACTGTGGCCAAGGCCGTGGTGGAAAGTTCCTGGAGCAGGTCCTGTAACTATTGCATCCTTTGATACTCCTGCTTTGGGGGAGGAGTCTGAACTGAAGGAGATGACATGAAGAGGGAAGGAATGAATAGGAGAGATAATACCTAACGGGGCGGAGCTCAGGGCAGCTGGCAGCTTTGGATTGCTGGACTTGTAGGATGGAGCCAGTACACTTAAGGAGGAAGAACTCGTTAGCAGCACAGCTCCACTAGTTCCTTTCTGAAAAACAATGGAACAGGTCAGTCAGGAACAGGAAAACCAAGACATAGCGTCATTCATACTCAAAGAACTGCAAAACATGGAGCACTCAAGAGCTCCTCCTTGCAAGAAGCACCCTCCCAGTCAGGGCCCAAGAGCTGTCAACTCCTGAGGCCCTCTGGAGGTGCTCAGGCCACTGTCAGTCCTTCTGGATGCCACTCGCTTCTAAATGTGACCATACTGGATTTCCCTGTTATTCCCTTACTTGACAAAGGAAAACCTTATGCTTTGCCTGTGAGTTTCAGGGAGGATGCTTCCTACTCAATTCTAGCAGCACATCACTGCTGACTCCTGAAGGCACAAAAGTTTGGTGGACCCCTGCACTCAAGAACATCACGAGAGATCTCTCCCATGGAGAGAGAAACCACTGGGGAACGCTTTTCAGCAATTTGTCTTGCTAACAGATGAGGTACATGGGCTGAGCAGTACATGGTTTTCAGGCCTATTTAAATACGTTCATTTAATTGCCCTGCTCTTTTCATACGCCACAAATGAAGGCAGGTATGAGCAGCCAACAACAAATTAATACATCAGCATTGGGAACAATTACTTTTTTTTTTCCTACAGATGAAAATTAAGGCCCTTATACCATTAAATACAACGGCTGAAAATAGAAGTCTGTACAGGTAATCCCCGAGTCCTTTATGAGACATTATATCTCCATGAACAGCATTTTGCTTAGTTGTTAAGCTGAAAATGAAAGCTTGAATTCTGGAGTGCAAGCCCACGGCAAAGGCCAGGATTGCCCAGGCTGAGCAGCCAAGACCCAGACAGTCATTCAAGAATTTCAGGAAATTCTTTTGAAAGCTTCACTTTACAGCAGGCCTGTACAAGTTAGGAGAAAGCCTGACACAGTGCCACACGTCATCCCGGCTTTAGAGGAGGCCAGTACAGCCCTGCTTACCGGCACAGAGGTAGAAGATGCAGTGCTGCTAACGACCGCTGGTTTTAGGGAGGAGGTCAGCAATTTGGCTACCCCTTGAGTGCCCCCGCTAGAATCTCCATTTGAACCTCCAGGAGGTGCCACCAGAGTCAGCTTCTGCGAAACGGGCGTCTTCTTCATGGAGGAGCTAAAGGATTGGCGGCTGGACACCTGGCCTGAGGAAGGGGTCTGCACACTGGGCAGCAATGTTCCAGAGGAGCAGCCTTGGTTTGCCAAAGGTCCAGGTGAGGAGCTGCTGGAAGAAGCCCCATGCTTAGAGAGGGAACTAGAAACGAAGGGTGATTTGTAAGATTGTCCTGAAGAGCTAGAGCCACTTGAGTGCTTTCCCGTGTGGCTGAGAGATGATGATGATGATGAGCCTGGAATCTTGTGGGAGCTGCTGGAGTTTTGTGTGCTGCCTGGAGATGCAGAGGAATGGAAGCTCTGAGCTTTGGTTGATGATTTGACCTGCTGGAGGAGGGAGCGCTGGGGCAGTGGAGAGGACTTGGGATTCTGCAGTTTGACAAATGGAGTTGGGGAGGCAAAGTTTTTCTGTAGCTGGCTGCCTGAGTGAAAGACCTTTGCCTGAGAAACCGGCACTGGGCTGGAGGTCTGAGGCCCGTGGCTTGGCCGGACCAGGCTGTGGTGTTTCTGTTTAGCCTGGTGTGCATCAGGAAGGATTTTGCTGGGGGAGGCTTGGCAGGAGAGCTCTTTGTAATTAGAGTTCTCTGTCTTTTTGTCTTGAGAAGACTGGCCCAATGCTAGGGCCTGCTCTGCCAGGAAATTTAGAGGAGACTGGAGGGAACCAGAGGATGATGTAGGAGAAGGGCTGGACTTTGGACATGTCCTCTTCTCCTCTGAGGATGCAAGAGCTGGGATCTTCTCTGGTGGAGCTTTTGGAGCTCCAGGAAGAGTAAAGTCAGGGCTCCCTCCTGCTCTGCTGTTCAGCACAGCCAGTTCCTTTGAGACTGCTTCAAGGGAGGAAGTGGGATTATGAATTAAGTCCTCATCCAAGGAGTCATCCATGAAGGTAGCAGGAGCGCCAGTACTACCGGCTGCTTGGGCTGTCCCAAGAGACAAGATATCTCTGGTCTGGGGGTTGATGCCCAGAGCTCCTCCCTGGGGCTCTGAAGACAGAGCTAGCGTGCTGCTTGAGTGCATCGAAGAAACAGAAACAGACACCTTTTTATCTGGCTTGCAGGAAGATTCCTGGAACAAAACCACAGGAGATGGTAGAGTCAGACAGAAACAGTGTTAGCTGCTGAAAAGGGAAAGGAAGGCTCCCGATTTGGGGATAAAAGGCAGAAGAGGCACGATCTGTGCCTGCCATCCCCCTCGCTTCCCTCCCAACTGCTGCTGCCATCAGTTTTAGTTGTTTGTTTTTTTTATTAAACCCAGTACTGACGAGAGTTATTTCACATTTCAACTTCCTTGTACCTAATGTATAGGTACAAGTCTTAAACATTGGATTTTAAGATGTCAGACAATTCACTGTTGGTACATGACAACCATGAGAACCAGAAAACAAAGAACTCACCTTCACTTTCACCTTAGTAGGAGCTGTAACTTTCTTCTTTGTCCTGTTTTGAGGGAGACAAAAGAAACATGGCTCACTGAAGGGCTGCATGGAAACATCCAATTAGGGAGCACACTTGGGCCCTGTTAGTGATGATCCACTGAGTCTTTTGCAAAGAACCAAGGGAACAGAGGCAGCATTTCAGGTTGCTAGGATTCAAAACCATATGACATTTGGTTGCTGCTCTAGGAAGCCCCAACTCCCACACAGGGGAATGAATCAGGGAGCAGAACAGAGCCTCAAAATGGTTGCACAGCAGCAAAAGTACTCAGACACATCCCACACCGGCTGCAGGGCTCAGAGTGACTACAGGAACCCACTACTGACCTAACTATAGCAATCCTCAGAGAGAAACTGATACAGAGACTGGTTTGGAGAGAAGTTACACATTTCTTTTAGGTTCCCAGAAGTAGTCAAGGACGCAAAAGCATCTGCCAGATCCAAGGAAAATAGATCATTTGGTCTGGTCAGATGCAATCTCTGGTACAAGACATCCCTGAACTGCTGGAATGGTACGGCTGAGGGAAGGATGACTCTACAATCTACTTCATACTCTTTCTCACACTTACCCTTGCTCATCCAGTGTCAAGAACAGGACTGCCTGTCTTAACAGATATCAGCCTAAGTCCGTAACATCACCTATTATAGACCACCAGCAAGATCCACGAGACTCTTTGGCATTAAAGCACCTGCCCAGATGGATTCCAATGGCTCTCCTGGTTTGCCACCAACCAGCCCGCAGCCTGTTTGTATCCATCTTCACTAGCTTGAGCTCACTGTACCCCTCCTTTAACCAGACATCAAGAAAGAGGGAAACCAGAATCCAGTAAGGAATGACTGAACAGGTAGTGATAATCACAATGCTGGCATCACACTCCACTTTACCTTGGTTTGCCTCCCAGGGACTAGCAAAGAGGCCTGACTCCAGCCTGTTGAACGAGGTCAGGAGGCAACCTGGCTTCAAAGTTTTTGTCTTTGAGCTTACTATAAGGCTAAAGCACCTCAGGAAGGCTGTTGTTGAGAGATGGCACGCACAAACAACTACTCTCCCTAAACCTCCCCAAACAAAGCAGCACCAAACTATCTGATGGGAGCCAAGCAAGCTCAGGTGCTCCTGCACGATCCACCCAGGCCCCAAGAAACGGAGTTTGTTATCACTCCAAAGGAATGCTGCGCGATACTCACAGGACTGATGTGAGGTGTCCATGTACACGCCTGCTCTCCTTAAACAGTGTCCTAAGAAGGGAAGAGAGCAATGAGAAGTGATATCCAGCAAGACCCAGTAGAGCAGCTGGGATCACTGGAGACAGAGCTGCACAGTACAGCAGGGGACTTAGTGAAATTAAAACCATAGAGAGCAACCAAATATTCATTCCTTCTCCAGAAAAATCCTGCTGAACTCCCCCACACAATTTCCTCTCTGGGGAGCCAGGCTTGCAAGCACCAGAAAGGCCATTAAGGCAATTGTTGGACAATAAGTAAGAAAAAGCTCTCCCAGCTTAAAAAGCTGACAGCCAACTGGAGAGGCAGCACACTCAAACAAGCTGGGTGTTATTGCTGCCACAGATCGTCCAGGAGCTGGCAGATCATATAAGAGCTCTTTACCAACTGCAGGACAGAAAGATTACATTCCCCTGCCTCAATACAGCAACACAGATGAGAAGTCTCCACATACTGCATGTCTCCATTGCCTCTGCGTCCCCAGCAAATAGCTGAGCTGACTTCTGAAATCAGCACACCCAGTTCTGTGACAATGGACTAACCACAACCAACAGACCTTCATCCAAACCCACTTGCCTCTGAGGCCAAGCAAACCAGAACCTCACACAAACACTGTTTCACCCGAACCAGCTGCCACTCAGCTGCACTCTTTGACATCACGGTGAGAAGTTTATAAATACAGCTTCAGTACTGGCATAAGGAATATGCTTCCTGTCTACTATTAACAGCCTGACAAAGACTTATGACATTCTTTTGCTTTTTAAAAAAGGAAGTTTGTTACTGAGAACACAGAATAACGGCAGGACCTCTCTGAACCCATACACAAAGTTTCTCTCTGTCCATCTTCAAGTCCCTCTTAAAGATGAACTTCTGTGATCATGATGACAGCTGACTTGCCCATAAAATTATGTACAGTTCTTAGTGTTGCGAAGCCCTTCCCTTCTACGTGGCTGTCAGTCTGTCCTCTGCCTTTAAACCAAGAAGTCACAGAATCATACAATATCTCAAGTTGGAAGGGACCCATAAGAATCATCAAGTCCAACTTTATCATATCCAGCAGGAGAAGCCATTGTCCTTGAGTCACTGGAAAGCAAGCAAGAAAACTGCCTCTAGTCAGTCATTCTGTAATTAACTTCACTGGAAAGCTCTCCTACACCACGTCAGGTGAACATCTGCGTGCCTAAAAACAGTTTCACCTACAATCCAGGGTGAAAAGATTTTTATTACCTTTTATTCCAAGAAAAGGGTTTTTAGAAGTTGGCAAGCCAAGCCCCTGAAGCTGCTAATATCTTCAATAACTAGGTAGGAATCTGCATCCACCTCTTCATGCCATCGTTCAGCTTCCACACACTCTCTGAAACAACACACTACAACCACATACGTGACCACTTCTTGTGCACACGCAACTGCAATAAATGGCTACAGACTTTTCCAAATGGATCTGTAATGTGCTGCTCATAGTTACTGCTCTTATGAACTGATTCCTACTTCTTCCTTTGTCCCCAAGTAACCCAAAAAGAAAATTCAGCAGAGAGAAGACAACAGTGGTTCTCAGCTCTTTAAATGCAGAGATGGAGATTCCAGCAGTAAGACCATACAGTTGTCCTTTCTTTAAAACTATTGAGCAAATCCAAGCAGGCTGGGAGCTGACCCCAGTCCCAGCATAACACCTCTCTGCAGTTTGTAAGGTGCTCTGCAACTGCCAGATCCACTGGCATGGATGATGGAGAGCGTGAAAGAGCAGGGAACAGTTGTGAAGACACTGGATAGTGTAAAGAAAACTACATCAAATTCCTACTTACTCTGCTCTTGTGATGTGTCTAGTGCAAGCCTGAAACACCTGAATTTCCTGCTTTGCCTTCTTTGGGGAATACTGTAGGGTCTAGGGAAAACTTCCCAAACTGTCTGAAAAACCTATCCTTTGTGAGACAGATTACAAAGTGATCCTTTGTAATGCAGATTCAAGAAACCACAGGCCATTCAGCCCCACTCAGTCCCAGCTCTACCTTGTAACTTGTCACTGCCAGTGGCAACTATCAGAGGGCCAGGGGCCAACTGGTTATGTAGCAGTCATGCAGAAAAGGATGCAGGGGTTCCTAGGGGACAAGCTGAACATGAGCCACTGCTACAAGTGTGTGCTGCTGAGAGCTAACTGTATTCTGGCAGATATTAGCAAGAGCATGGCGAGCAATCCAAATGCTTATTTCCCTCTGTTCAGCACTCTTGAGGTTGCATCTAGATACAGCATCCAGTGTCAGGGTCCCCACAACACAAGAGAGATTGTCAACCAATTGAAGACAGTCCAGAGCCACCAAGATGGCTGAAGAACAGGGACACATGACATAGGAGGAGAGCTGGAGGGAACTGAGTTCACTTAGCCTGGAAAATGAGAAAATCAAGAAGACATCTAATTGCAGTCTTCCACTATCTAAGAGTAGAGGGTACAGGGAGCCATGAAGAAGATGGAGCCAGACCATTCTCAGAGGTGCACAGCAAAAAGCCAAAAAAGGGAATGTTCAATTCAGTGCATAAAGGGGAATTCTGATTGGAAATAAGGAAAAAAGATTTCACAAAGAATGTGGAAGTACCAGAACAGGGGCCCAGAGATGCAATGGTAATCTCCATCCTTGGAGATTTCCAGAACTCTACAGGACAAGGCCCTGAGCACTCTGATCTGACTGAGAAGCTAGTCATTCTTTGAGCAGGGGCAGTACTAGTGACCTTCCGAGGTCCATTAAGACAAGGAATCCCTCGAGCACAACTTGATGCTTGCTCACCTGGCCTGCATCCAGCCTTTGGGCCAAAGGGGCTTCACCTCTCCATCTAGGAAGGTCTTCACATAATCCTCAAGAGACTGAGCCTTATTCTTGTCAAGGTCATAACCATCCAACTTAATCTTCACCAAGTGGCAAAGCAGCTCCCTGAGGAACAGGAAGATTTCATACAATGTTACATGGATTTACTTGCCCCAGCTGGAGGTCACACTGTGCACAGGACTCAAGAAATACACCAATACATGCCTGGCTCTGCACAACACCTTACTAATAAACCTGAACTCTGTGCTGCCTCTGCAAGGGAAGGCAAAGGCACATTCCTTGCTATGTGTCTGCACAAACATCAATCCACTAGCGAAGTAAACCCTTCCCATCTTAATCCGAAACAACAGAGGGAATAAACCAGTGCCAGGATCACAGGCATCACCAACAACCACAGAACTGAACCTCTCTACCTACAGATCTCTGTGCTGAGAGGCAACAAGGAGGCAGGAAGTGAAGCTTGCTTTGTTCTAAACAAATCGGCCATCTCTGCAGCAACACCCCAATTTGTCACAGAAGAAGAAAAAAAGAGGCAGAAGTGATTCCCACTTTATCCTTTGCCAGTCGCCCCTTTCCCCAGCATTCTCTCTTTCTGCAGGCTCCTGACTGCCAGGGCCAGTGAGTCCCATTTGCTTTAGGTGCTTTCACCATCAGAATCTGGTCTTGTGAAGAGTTCAGTCTACAGGACTGCAGCAATTCAGCTGAGTAGGAACTTCCCCTGAAGATATGTCTTTCCCTTTGGCCTCAGCCCTTCTCTCAGAGCTGGCCTGTGCCTGAAATCAGCTCTGTTTTGCTACATATATAAAGGTGAGATTTAATAAATGTAGTAATAACCAGCACACTCTGCCACAAACCTCCAAGTTGACTGTTGCTACAGATGATCAGCGCTCCTCTGAAAGTAAGATGCAAATAATGAAATGCTTCACTTCCAACTGCACAGAATAAGATAAGTCACAGGTTCACTTAACACCTAAATTATGCAAACCTGATTTCATCATTCCATTGAAATTTCTTTCGCGGTCCCATGACGCGCTTCCCTCCCTTTTCTTCATCCTCCTCATCATCTGAACAAACTCGATCTCGCTGCTCTTTGTCCTTTTCCTCTTCCAGCATCCTGAAATGGAGACAGATAATGAGGAAGTCACTGTCTTGGAGATTCAAATACAGGATGAAGTATCTCTGAGGGACACTGTTCAGAGGTCTTAATAGTCAGCGATAACACACATCTGGGAAGAGGGCCTAAATCTCTTGCTTAGGATGCAAGCTGAGCTAAGTGTTCAAGGTTAAGGCATCTCCTAGTACTGTGTAATAGACACCACAGGATGAATCCAACCTGACTTGCTCCTACACTGCCACATGAAGTGAAATATTTCCGTCAAGTTCCAGTCTCATCAATGCTGCTGCAGTTGGCATCACCACAGCACAAAGAATGCACAGAGCTTAATTCGGCCAATGAATGTCCATCAGTGATTTTTGACTATAGAAGAAAAGCAGATGGTAAACTTCCTGAAAGCAGCCTAGAGGTCACAAGGAGCCTTATGAAAGAGCTACAGATGTGCAACGAGTAAATGCTTACTTGGCAAACTTGGCTTGGCATTCCTCCTGGTACCTGGTCATCTGTTCTGGCATGGCCCTGCCAATGGCTTCCTTGAGTCTCTGCAGAGGCTCCTTCCATCGGCCACCCTAGAGCACAGCACAGAACAGAGCCAAGTTCCACACTGCTTCTTACAGCTCGAACACCCAAACCTGGCAGGGGGAGATCCAGCCACATCTGAATCAACTCCAACAGATGCAGTGCCTGAGCCATGCTCCGTGGACCCCACCACCTCGCTAGGCAGACACAATCATGCTCTGGAAATCAGGGGAAATGTGCACACCAGATGGGACTGTGCTGCCACATCCACTCACCTGTTCACATAGGTAAAGCCTGCGGGCACGCTTGACCAGAGTGTCCTTACTGCACGGAAAGAAAGCAGCCAAGTGGGCGTATACCCCTGACCGGACCTGGCTGTTCAGCTCCCGGGTCTGCAGCTCTATGCTGAAGAACAAACACAGAGAGCTGAGCAGGGACCTGGCAGGGGTTCTCTAATCATCATAGAATCACAGGATCATAGAGGATTCAGGTTGGAAGAGACTTAAAGCCCATCCAGTTCCAACCAGGCAGGGACACCTCCCACTGCATCAGGGGGCTCAAGGCAACATCCAACCTGGCCTTGAACACCTCCAGGGATGGGGCAGCCACCACTGCTCTGGGAAACCTGGGCCAGGGCCTCCCCACCCTTCACACGAAAACATTTCCTGCCAGTATCTAATCTAAATCTCCCCTCTTTCAACTGAAAAACGTTCTCCTCAACCTATCCCTGCACTCCCTGATCAAGAGCCCCTCCCCAGCTTTCTTGGAGCCCCTTTCAGTACTGGGAGGCTGCTCTAAGGTCTCCCCACAGCCTTCTCTTCTCCAGCTCTCTCAGCCGTTCCTCATACAGGAAGTGCTTCAGCATCTCTGATGCAGCATAGGCAGCTGGAGGCAGAGGCAGGGAGAGAGGGTCAAAGTACAAGCCAAATAACACAATGGTTCTTTAGATTTTAGAATAGAATTTGAGCCCTTTATCCCAAATGATGCTTTTTAATCAAGTTTCAGAGTAGCTGGAAAAAGAACAAAAGTATGTCAGCAGCCTCATTTATTCTGTAGTTTTTTCTAGCAGCTGCAGCACAGGAACATTAGGCAATGAGAGAAGTACACACTGCTTATAGAATCACAGAATCAATCATTCAGGCTGGAAAAGACCTCTAAGATCATCAAGTCCAACTGTCAGCCCAATCCCACTGTGCCTACTAAACCACGTGCCACAGTCACATGGTTTTTCAACCCCTCCAGGGAAGAAGACTCCACCACTGCCCTAGGCAACCTCTGCCAGTTTTTCACCACTCTTCCAGTAAAGAAATGTTTCCTAATATCCAGTCTAAACCTCCCCTGATGCAACTTGAGGCCATTTCCTCTCGTCCTATCACTTGTTACTTAGGAGAAGAGACCAACACCCAGCTCGCTATGATCTCCTTTCAGGTTGTTGTAGAGAGCGACAAGGTGTCCTATCAGCCTCCTCTTCTCCAGAATAAACAACCCCAGGACCCTCAGCTCCCTAGAACCCCTGCGCTCCAGCCCCTTTCGCAAGCTTCACTGCCCTTCTCTGGATGCACTCCAGTCCCTCAATATCCTTCTTGTAGTGAGGGTTCCATGACCAGCAACCCCAGGTCCTTTTCTGCTGTGCAGCTTTCCAGCCAGTCTTCCCCAAGCCTGGAGCATTCCATGGGGTTGTTGTGACCAAAGTGCAAGACCCAGCACCTGAGCCTTGTTGAACCTCATACCATTCACCTGGGCCATGGATACAGCCTTCCAGGTCCTTCTGCACAGCCTTCCTACCCTCAAGCAGATCAATACCCTGACCCAACATGGTGTCATCTGCAAACTGACCAAGGGAGCATCTTATCCCCTTGGATAAAGATATTAAACAGAACTGACCCAAACACAGAACCCTGGGGACATCACCTGTGACATGCTGCCAATGGGCTTTAGCTCTGTTCACCACAACTCTCTGGGCTTGATCATCCAGTCAGTTTGTTACCTAGCAAAATATTTAGTAGTACGGCAGTCTAACTCAGGATAACAGAGAACCTAACTTCACCCCTTGGGCTTGAACTTACTTGCCATTGAGTAGGTCAGAGAGACGACCATGTGACAAACTCATCCTCACAGCTACAATTACCTTAAGAGAGCAGCTGTTTAAGTCACTTCTCAGTGTCAATAAATAAGTGTAAAACCCCCTAAATGACTCTAGGCAAAGTCATACAAATCTATCTAAATCTCTTCTAAATATGGTTAAAGCCACCGGTTTGACAACAGATTAGGCCTCTTTGTGCAGTCAGCACTGGAATGCTGTGAAAGGTGGTAATCACCACCTGAAATAAGAGGAAAACAGACTCCCAAACTTCCCTTCAGCAATTTCCTTCAAGTGCCTTGATAAACAGTAATAAAATTAAAGCCTCTGTGTAAGTAATACTACACTGATGATCACAAAGCTGCGTACGTTCATCAGCCTTCTCCAGGCACCATAAGAATGAAGCCATTATCGACAGCTGCACAAAGCCAGCACTGGCATTCTACAACTGGAAAACACGGAGCAGAAGGGAGTTCCTCCGGGCTGCACAGAAAGCCAGCTGAACACAGCAGCCTTATCCCAATTATACAATATTGCATATAACTTAGATAGCAAACATGCCTGACAGGGAGAGATTTACTGTTCTTGTACCAAGCAACAACTGCAATTTAAGTGACGAAATTAAAGTACATGGATATCAAGCATCATCTTGAGAACAAGAGGCCTGTCCCATCCAACATTCTCCTACCTCAGTTATATATTATATTTCAACTCAAAACCATTGCTAGGATTGATTCTATGTTATCCTAAGCATGTCCTGCGTGGGTGAGCTGTGTAAGGACATCCCTACAACTCCTGCTAAACCTGCTCCTGAATTTACCAAAAACGCTCTGCCTAATATTTTCCTTTCCCACTCTTTTCTCCTGGTGGCACTTACTCCAGTATGATGTTGTTGATATCCTGAGTGAAGAATCTCTGTTTGCCTTCTCCCTCTGCCGCTCTGGCAGCCTGGAAATTAGCAAATAACAGAGGTCATCATCAGCTCACAGACACAGACAGGCACAAGGAATCAAGTGCTCTTTAAACCTCTTCAGAAATTCAGTAAAAGAAGGCACACATTTGTTCCACCAAAATCTGCTGGAGATGGGCTAAAATCTGCCACAGTTGGCAGAAAGAAGAGAGATTGTGCCAGCTCCTCTTATACCTCCACAGCTCAAGTGCAGCCCTGCCACTGGAAATGGTAAAACCATGTCCTGCCCACAGACTTTCCCATTCTGGATTCCAGAATGTTCTAGATGTTCTAGAGGCCAGGTGCTCTAGAGCCAAGTGCCTTGGAGCTACTATATGGGAGTGAAGATTCCTCCATTTAATAGGGCAAAGGAGGTGGCTTGGTGGCAACTGGCTCCCTTGGCCTGCTTCCCATGGGGAAGGGACAGTGCTGGGGCATGGTTTTAACTTCACATTAGAGCTGTTAGACTGAGTAATAGGAGCACAGGACTTCTCCCTGGAACACTCACCCTAGTCATGTTTAATGAGGGTCTGGGATGCTGATCACCAGACTTTTCTGACCAATCTGGGCACTAAGCCAGGAAACCAACAGAAGGAGTAGCAGCCAGAGAAGATAGGTTATTTCCAGTCAACAACACAGAAAATAAAAGCCCTCCTGTTCAGGAGGGTTCCTGAGCTGTGCTGGAGCACACACAGCACTGCCCAGAAATCACACCCATAAACAATATGTCCATTGGGAAATTAACTCCAAGAGATGAATGAGAGAGTAGAAAACTGCCAAGAGTCTCTTCTGATGGAATGTAAACAAAACTGGGAGTCACCACAAGGCACCACATCACATTAGTGATTCCTAGCATGGGAAGGGAGATGGGGAGAGAAGGGCATGAGTTTGAAATCCCCCAACTGAACACTCCAAGGCTGAGGCTGGTATGCAATTAATTCATGTCGAAGGTGCACATTCCCCTCTGTCAGCAGCAGGTCACAGGCAGCTGGGATAGCAAAGGAGAAGGTCCAATGCTAAAGAGAATCTTCCATTGGAAAATCATTTGAGGAAGGAAAGGGCTAAAGTCCAATCAGTTCAAGTAGAAGAGGAAAGGCCTGGAGGCTGCATTTAACTCACAAAATACTCCCACCAGCTGGGATGGAAGAGATCTGGCTCTTGGATAGAGCTGTGGCATCTCTTCATTCCCACCTGCCACAGAGCTCATGTCCCAAAGTCCTCACTGACCCAGGGACTTCCATTCATTACATTTTGCATCTCCTCCTAAATTTCTTTTCAGAACATACACAGTCCAGCAACAAGAGACACAGCAGCAGAAAAAAACGCAGAAGGGAAACCTGTGGGTAGTCTGTTATTGCACCACCTTGCAGCAACATAACAGTTAACTTGATATCCTGGGAGCCTCAGTAATATTCTCCTTTAATTGACACAGATCAGAAATAGCTGCTTCAGTGTTCTCTACCAACAGCCTCGACAGCAAATGGGAACATCCATGAAGAGCCCATTCTCTTATCTGCTGGGGCAATACCAGCTGTGCCAGGAGTCAAAGCGGGAGAAGGTGGGCGAGTCCCACAGCTGTCCAGCCACAGGAAGAGCTGCTAGGGAAAAGATGTGGGATCACCCTTTCAATATATCCCAGTCCCTAAAAAATGCCCGGTAAGATGTTAAAGATGGGGACAGAATCCAAATTGCCAGGGATGCAGCTTCAACGCAGGCGATCCCAAACTGTTCCCATGCTTCAGTGAAGGTATCTGCCTGTGAACAACACAGATGCAGACCTAACAAATCCTCAAGCCCCATCTAAAGGGCTTTTCATGCCTTCTCTCTGACTGTTGAGCAGGGAATGCTTCCCAGCTCCACACACGGAATCACAGACCCTGTCCTAACCATAACAGCACATTAAAACCATTGCAGGGGAATTTGTCTTTCAGCCTCATTGTTCCCATTTTACATTCATTCCTGTTAAATCGACTGTGAAAACTATTTCTTACATCAGGGCCCTACTTTTCCAAGACAGGTAAAGAAATCACAAAGACAGGAGGGATACTGAGACAGAGAAACCATACAGATAGGAGGAATACTGAGTGTTCCCCTCAGTAGATCACAGTAGATCACAAGGCCAAAGACTTGGATGCTATCTGACGCCCAAGCGTTCCAGAAAAGTGACTTGGTCTCCTAAGAAAACTGGGTGACATCAAGGAGCGATCCCATGTGGCCCTGCAGAACTCCATCACTGGAGCAGGCTCTGTCTCTGAGTGAAGTGACACAAACCTCGCAGAGCTCTTCCTGCTCCAGCAACGACCCAATCTGACTACCCTGCAACCAGCTGCCATACCTGAGCCAGTTCTTTGATGCGTTTCTCCAGAGGGGCTGGTAGACCTTCAGGAAGGGATGGTGGCTGCCTGATGTCCTGTTCCAAGCCCATCCCAATAGGATCATTCCCATCCTCCCCATCAGGGAAGGGACTCCCTTCTGGAGATTCACTGAGGAGCTGCTCCAGGTCTAGGTCCGTTAACGAGTCCACAGCAGTCGCTGCCTGAAGCAGGTCACTATCACTGGCATGGCCAAAGAGGGAGAGCAAAGGGTCAGGCATCGCCTCCATCTCCCTTGGGGCTGGAAGTTCTGACAGTGAAGGAGTAGTTGTTTTCTGCTCTTCATCTTTTTTCTTTAGAGCATCCTTCTCCTTCTGAAACTTCTTTAGCATCTCTTTGACGCTGAGAGTGCCAGAATATTTCTTCTTCTTCTTCTCCTTACTTGCATTTAATGCTGTGAAGCTGTGAACAAAGTACAAAGGAGAAGAGGGAACAGAAATGAACACAAGATGAAGCGGGAAGAGACAAAGACACCTTTATCTCAGTTCCTTCTAGCTACAACTACTGTAGAGGAACTAAGGCAGGAGAGAGTTAGCCTGATAGCAGCTTGACATTTTTTGCCTATTAAAAGCAGGAAAGCGAATTCCTTCTCCTTTGCTTCAGGCTCTCCAGTACCTGTTCCCACCATGGGTGCCTAAACAGAGTGCAAAGAAACACCAAGGTTTGAGTTAGCTGTGCCTCTCTCTGCTTGGATGCTCTTCCTGCGGAGCTCTGCTCACTCCCTAGTCCTCAGCTCCCTTTTTTTGTCCAGCTGTGGAAGCAATGAGGATTTTCCTGTTGCTGTCTATGCAGCATGCAACTCAACTCACCCCCCACTGCAACATAACTGCTGCAGCCTAACAAATGCCACCCATAACAACAACGCAAGGTGTCAAGAAGCAAGCATTCCCTCTTCCTTACCCAGTTTTTGGAAACTTGGACTTCTTGGATTTCTTTTCCTTGTCATAAGAGTCATCTTTCTTCTTCTTCTTCAGTTTTTCTCCTCCATCTTTCAGCTTCCGCTTCTGGAGAGGGTTAAAACCAAGCCACCATCAAAGCCTCTCCTCCAATGCTGTCCACACCCTCAGAGCCACTTCGGGCCCTCTCCCAAGAATCTCCTTTCCCACTAGAAATATTAACTCCAACTTCAGGCATCTTTCCCTGTGGTTCTGGCACAGGCCGCCTGCAACGTTTCACAGCGCATCCAGCCTTTACACTAAAGACAATCTTATCACTGGAGGTGAAGGTACACCAAGTCCTCTGGCTGTTTCCCCTTTTAGCCACCTCGCTTCAGCATTAGGAAAATGTGGCTGTCTCCAACAGACATCAACACTCAAGTGAAGCATTCATTTCCCAGCAGAGTCTCACTTGCCATGCAGCAAACCCTCCAAGTTCTAGCAAAGGAAATGAGTGAGAAAGCTGACCGGCTCACCTTGGGACACTTCTTCTTCTTCTCTTTAACGTAGTCATCTTCAGATTCAGACGCCTGCCGGAACTGCAGTGTTCCCGAGTTGATGTAAAAGCCTCCATACTTTGTGGTAAGAGAAGCCGGAACAAGCTCATCGTACTGGAAAGAGCAGAGAACAACCTATTGGCACTGTGTGCTTTGTTACCCTATTCTATAGCTGAGCAGCTTGGAGAAAGAAGTGAGCCCTGTGCTCCCTGAAAGCAAGTGGGTCTGTGGGTGCTCCTGCTGACCAGCATTTTCCCGTGCATGTTTGTCCCAATATCTCTCACTCCCCAGCCCAGGCACCCTCCTGGCTCACACCCAGTCCAGGTGGCCCTGGGGCCAGCTCAGCCCCCCAGGCAGTTGCCAGGAAACCCCCTCCCACCTGCCCCATACTCACGGCTTCGGAATTATCGATGAAGGAGTCAGATTCATCATATCCATACCCCATGTCAACCAAGTCCTGAACACGGTCCTTTCTACGTCTCTTGCCGCCCTAAACAACAAACGATTGATGGTGTGTTCATCTTTCTTTTCCAATTACCACGGGGATGGCCCTGACAGAGGATATTGGCATTGGCTCCAGGACAGAAAGGAGATGGAGACCTGTTTTGCTCTGAGAAACAGCAGCTGAACCAAACCAGCGTGAACTCACATCAGAGTGTAATCTGAGGATACAGTAAATCGAATTCTAGTCCTTGTTACATGGAACCAAAACAGGCACAGCACCCTAATGGAACAAAGCACTGAGCTGCCAGACAGGCGGACTTTATGCCAAGTGACTTTACGCTGAAATGGTTTCTACATTCCTTGAACATTTCTGCCAGTGCACAGATAGACTCTTCTTCCATAACTGTTCTACAGTCAGGACAGACTCAGTTCCTGCATCAGACTCAGACACGCATCACACACAGAAAGAATGCATCAGGGTGACCCATAGGTCAAATACGTACCACGAGACAACACTATCCCAAAGTGCTGGTTACTAAACACGATGTGGTTTTATTGCAATCTACAGAAGTAAAGTGAGAGGAAGAACAGCAAAGAAACAGCACAGCACTGTCCCAAAGGCAGCAGACTCACAGGGCCATTGTACTTAGAGAGTGACATTGTGACACAACCACAAGGCCTAGAAACTAATTTTTGCTTAAGAAAATTAAATTCTGTAAGTAAAATCATTTGTCACTATAAGTGAGAACTTTGTTCACTTTAATCAGACTGGCTTGTGGTTTAACAACACATCTGAACTATTTTCTTGGTCCACAGATGTGAGACAGAAAGGAACACATTAAAATGCATCTTCTGGCCAAGATGAAGGACGGCAGCTGAACAGAAACATAGGAGTCAGTGCCGATTAAACACTACTGGTTAAGAGCTGAACAGCGTCCCGCATTCCAAGGGATAACATCATGTAAAGAAGGAAAACATACATATTTTTCTTCAAACTTCCTAGCGAGAGCCTCCACTTTATGCCTTTCCTTTTCGCCATCATTAAAGGGATCAGCAGGGTCTTTCTTCTGCAGAGATAAAAGAGACAAAATAATCAGGATAAATCCTGTCTCTCTTTCACCAACCCCCGTGCATTAAACCCACCACGACTGGTACACTGAGGCCAAAGCTCGGACAAATCAACTTTCAGTGCAGTGTTTAGGACAGTGCTGTTTAATATCTTCATCAGGGACAGGGATAGCAGATTGAATGCCCTTGCAGCAAGGCTGCAGACAACATCAAGCTGTGTGGTACAGATGACACACCTGAGGGAGGGATGGCATTTAGAGGGACCTGGACAAGTTGCAGGAGTGAGATCACGTGAACCTCATGTGTTTACCAAAGCCGAGTGCAAAGTCCTGCCCCTGGGCCAGAGCAGCCCACAGCATCCCTAGAGGCTGGGGGATGAAGGGATGGAGAGCAGCCCTGAGGAGAAGGACTTCAGGTGCTGGTGGGTGAAAAGCAGGACAGGACCTGGCAACTTGTGCTTGCAAGTCCAGCCAACCACGTCCTGGGCTGCATCCAAAGCAGTGTGGCTGGCACGCTGAGGGACATGATTCTACCCCTCTACTCTGCTCTGGTGAGACCCCACCTGGAGCCCTGCATCCAGTGCTGGAATCCTCAGCACAGGAAGCACATGGATCTGTTGGAGAGAGTCCAGAGGAGGCCGCAAAAGCAATCAGAGGGATGGAACAGCTCTGCTATGTGGAAAGGCTGAGAGAGCTGGGGCTGTTCAGCCTAGAGAAGAGAAAGCTCTGCAGACACCTTTACAGCAGCTTTCCAGTACCTAAAGGGGGCCTATAGAGATGATGGGAAAGATTTTTTAGCAGGGCCTCTAGCAATAGGACACAGTGAAATGTTTTTAAACTAAAAGAGGGGAGGTTCAGCCTAGAAATAACAAAGAAATTGTTTACGCTGAGAGTGGTGGAACACCAGCACAGGCTGCCTAGAGAGATGGGAAATGCCCCATCCCTGGGAACATTCAAGGCCAGGTTGGACAGGGCTCTGAGCAATCTGATGGAGTGGGAGATGTCCCTGCTCACTGCAGGGGGTTGGGCTGGATGGGCTTTAAAGGCCCCTTCCCACCCAAATCACTCTGTGGTTCTATCACCCCGAGAACGCCCCGATGTTTTGACTCTCAGCATCTCTGTCCCTGTCTCTACTTCTGACTCTCAGAAGTCAAAAAAGCAGTGCGTGCTGTCAGCTGACGCTGAACAGTTCTGAAAAGCGACAGTAAAATTGAGTAAAATCCAAGCAACTTGTTTTTCACAGAAGAACACCCACAAGACAACATTCCAATGCTACAGAGGTTTGCACGCCGTTGTGTCCAGAGAAATCCCTTTCAATGGGCAGAGTTGTGAGGCACCAAGGAGGAAATGTTCACAGGCAGCACAGCAGATCATGGCAAATAGCCACATGTCGCAGAAGCTCCTCTGCTTTGGATGCTCTTTGGGAAAGCTCCTCAGAGCTGCTTGCAAGCCAGGTACCCAAAATCCCTTCAGATCAAGCAATTCCAAGCTAGAGGAACGTTACATCCCTCCCTCCCTCTGCCACCTTTCAAATGTGAAAGGCTGAAAAAGCCTCTAGATGTGATCTCAGTTCCCCACAGGCCCCGACAACACTCACCTTATCTCCTGACGCGCCACCTTTTATCTTCCCCCGACAACTCTTCAGAAGGTCCGGGTAGAAAAACTCTGGACAACGTTTGTGATCTGGCTCAAAGAGAGTCAGCGCGATTCGCACGGCTGTGGCTGCCGGCTCAGGGTCCCGGGGCTGCTCTGCATCGTCTTTCCGAGACCTCTTCAAGAAGCTGCTGCTCAGGGGGCCGTGGAGAGTGGTGAAGGAAACCCTGTGGGGCTCCGTCATGGCTCCGGCCAGGGCTCGCCAGTCCTCATGGCAGAGCTCCCATCGCACCGGGAAAGCTCCGTCCCGCCGCACAGACGGGGCCGTCGCCGCCTGCCGCAAGAGGATCGAGACCGCTGGGAGCCGCGCTCCGCCCGAGCTGTTCGTGGCCCTGCAGCGGGAGGAACAGGCGTCAGCGCCGGAGTCCGCGCACCCTCCCTCCCCGCACCGCCCCCCTCCCGCGGGGAAGGAATCTGAGCGGCGCCGCCCGCCCGCCCGCCCGTCAGATCTGCGCGCCGGCCGCTCCCCGCGCCACAGAGACCGCACCGGCCCCGGCCGTGAGCTGCGGGAAGGGACACCCGGGCCGCTCTCACCGCCGCGCGCGCCGGCTCCGGGCCCACCCTGCATCACGTGCCGGGAGCACCGCCCTCGCGCCGCGGCCGCGCGCCCAATCGCCGCCGCCATCCCGGTCACGCCGCGGAGGGGCGGTGTCCCGGCGGCTAGCGCGGCCCACGTGACGACGGCGAGCCAATCCCCTCCGCCGGCCCCGCCCCGGCCCGCGAGCCCTAGCGCGGGGGGGGGATGGCAGCCGCGGGGGGGGGATGAGCAGCCGCGGCGGGGGCGGAGCGCGGCGCGGCCCGGCCGGGAGCTGCGGCGCCGTTGCCCGGGGCCGCCGTTCCTCGGGAGAGCCGGGAAAGCTGTGGGGCCATTCGGGTGTCTGGAGAGCGGCGGCCCCGGCCCCGTCACTGACAGCACCGTTCAGCGCAGCTGGGTTAGGAAATAACGGCGTGGACGCTCGTGCCTGCGGGAAGCCGCTCTCGTCCTGCCCGTCCGGCAGCCGGGGCGTTGCCATGAGGTCAGGCTCGGGTGGGGCTGAACGGGACGGTGCAGCAGGGGCACCGGGAGGTTGCACCGGGAGCCCGGAGCACTGTGACTGGGGGACGACAGAACTCCCCGTGGCGCTGGATCGGTTTGGAGCTGGCTGCCCGTGTTTGAAGGCTGTGGAGCCGATGGGATCCATCCCAGAGCACAGAGAGGGCTGGCGGGCGGCATCGCAGGACCACTCTCGGTTGCTTGTCAGCGGTCGGTGGAGTCTGGAGAGGTCCCAGTTGATTGGAAGCTGGCAAATGCTGTGCCGTTTTCCAGGCAGGGTGAGAAGGAAGTCCCTGATAATTACTGTCACGTTGGTGCCGGGTAAAGTTAGGGAGACAGTTGTTCTCCGAGTTACTGAAAAACACTGGAGAGACAAGCGATTGGTCGTGGCCAGCGTGGCTTCATGAGGGGAATGTCCTGCTTAGCCAGCTGAATTTCCTTTTACGACAAGGTCATCCATCTCGCTGAGCAAGGGAAGCTGTGGATGGTTGAGCTGTTTGGACCGGATGGGCTTTAAGGGCCCCTTCTCACTTAAACCATGCTATGATTCCATGATGTGGGTTTGGATTTCAGCAAAGCTTTTGACAGTGTCTGTCCCAGGATCCTCCTCGACACACTGCATGACAAGTCCGTTGTGCATGGGGTGAGCAGCAAGCTGCTGGTTTGGCCTCAGGGACTTCTAGCAAGTGGTGTTACACCATCCTGTCCCCTGTCACCATGGGGTTCCCAGGCTCCATTTTAGGGCCAATGTTCTTCAGTGTTTTTATAATGACTGGAGGCAGGAATACAAATGGGTATTCAGTCCATCTACTGCTGGCATTAAGCTAGGAGGAGTTTTGGTCTCTCCCAAGGGCACAGAGGCTTAACGAAGAGATCTGGACAGGCTGGGGAGTTGCACAAGTGACATTTAACAAGAGTAAGTGCAAGAGCAGGTCCAGAGGAACCCACAGAAATGATCAGGGGCTTGGAACGCCTCCGCTGTGAAGAGAGGCTGAGAGAGTTTGGGTTCAGCTTGGAAAAGCTGAATGTCTCTGGGGAGACATTGCAGCCTTTCAATAGTTAAAGGGGGCCTATAAGAAAGATGGAGAACACATTTTAGCAGGGCTTGTAGCGATATGACAAGGGGGAGTTGTTTTAAATTAAAAGAGAAGTTCAGACTAGATCGTAGAAAGAAATGTTTCCATGTGAGGGTGAAGAGGCCCTGGCACAGGTTGCCCAGAGAAGTTGTGGCTGCCCCATCCCTGGAGGTGTTCAAGGCGAGGTTGGATGGGACTTTGAGCACCCTGATCCAGTGGAAGGTGCTGGAAGGGGGCCTGGAACCAGATGACCCCCATGGTCCCTTCCAATCCAAACCCCTCCGTAATTCTGCTTTCATGATTCCCCACCTGAGATGGGGCCATCCCAGACTCCTCCCAGATCACTCTGCTGGAATCCAGCCACCCCAGGCACACCAAGAGCCAAGCTTGAGATGTTGCCACTGCAGTTGTCCGAAAGGCATTCTGATGCCAATCTCCACCACTGAGAGAGACAGCAGGTGTTTAGAGTGCACAAATCCTGGGCATTCAGAGTGTACAACTGCTGTGTGTTCAGAGGGTGCAAATCCTGGGCACGCAAGAGGACGGGCCCTTCAGATGTAAGACAGAGACCTCACGATTTTATACATGATGGATAGATAAATATTCATAGAATTCCTAGAAAAGTCATGTGTATTCATAAGTAATATGAAATATTACTTATGCGATGAGAGGGGTCCCTGAGGGGTCGGGGCTGTGATGGGGCGGGGTCCCTAAGGGACTTGACCCTTCATCATAACACTGCTAGTATCGGAAACTCTAAAATGTGTATTTGTGGAGGTGGGAATACAAATAATCTTGAGTTTGGATGAGGTCTTTAGGTTCTGACCAAGCACTGAGACAAAATACCTGATGCATGACATTATTAGTTGCCCAAAGTTTAAAAGTGTGCAGCTCCAGTTTTACGTAGTTTATAAGCTCAAAGAATTGAAGGCTCAGGTCCTGCAGGACACTGAGAAGCTGACAGGACTAACAATATGAAGTAACTCTAAGACGGAACAAAGATGCCCTTGTACTCTCCTACCTTGTCAGTATGTGGCGCTACTGAAACACAGAATCATCCTCACCACAGTACCATTAAGTGGTTGTGCTTGAAGCTAAATAATACAGTCAATAATCACTGGAATGGTCCAAAGCCAGTATTTTCTTAAATTAGAAAGGCGTGTATTATTCCGGCAGCTAGTTAAAATGCTCTACATTGAGGAATTGCTCACATTTCCAGGATCCATGCCCACCTTGGGAACAGTGTTTTCTGAATTCAAACTCCTCCTCACATTCAATTCAAACGGGCACAGCACTCTCCTCATAAGCACTGTTTGGTATTTGACAAGAGGTTGTATTCTTTCAACAACAGTGGTTCAAGTTACATGAGTTCCACTTATGTCCATAGTCATTAAAAAATACAATTACTATATTAATATAAACAATCAGCAGTGAGCCTGAGAGCAAGCCTACCCCATTACCGTGCAGTGATTTTACTTGACACTGAAATTTGTATGCTACTTTTTACCTCACCTATTTATTAGACCAAGAACACAGAGGAGCCAGGTGTACCTCTGATACATTAGAATAAACCAAGCAAAATGTAATAGAAGAAAAACAGAACAGATTTTTAAAATTATTATCAAGCCTTTATAACCTGTTACAGCTAAAGAGTTAAAAAAAAAAAAAATTACTGTACCTGTATGTCTTTTTAAAATCTTTTTCTGAGAAAAAAACCTAATATTTAAATTCCTAGTTTAAACAGTTGTTACTCAAAATAAATAAGATCTGTGGAAAAGATCTTTGGAAAAAATCTGATGGTTGTCTTCCCTGATTGACCAAGAGTACTGGAAGGAACTTCATCTCCAGTGTGATGTCAGAATCCTTGATCCAGTTCTGGGATTTCAACAATTTTTACATTCAGTAAGCAAACATTCCAAACCCTCGCTTATGTGCAGAATGCAGAAATATTCCTAAAATTGCATTTAGATAAAAAGCTGTTCACTTTCAGACAATGAAACAAGGAGAGGAGATAGCTCTGACTTGCAGAAAGAGTCCCAGCTAACTGTTCCGGGAATGATCTTCAGAATTACCTCATTAATTATTCTTGGTGCAGTTCACCAATTAAAACGAACAGTTTTATATATAGAAACAGGGATGGTCTTGGGTTAATTTTCAGAGTCGTTTTCAGAGGCATGGACACTGAAGATGTGCAGGCTCATATTACCCAACACAGCAGATACTCAGTGTTTGTACTTGTATATTCATGTGCAAACATGTACGTGTGATGTTACACTGTTGGCAAAGTTGATAATGAATTAAGGAAAGTCAGGAGATTCCTGGTGGATTTCAGTGGAAATGCCTCTATTTGGGAAACAATGCATATGTTACTCAAGCCACTAGAAATATGTCAAGGATCCCTAAGAAGCTGATGGGGCTGAGAAAGAAAAAAACCACTATATTTTAATATCAGTAACACGTTATGGAAAAATTCAAATGACTAAGGATGTTATCATTCAAACCGTCTGTCAAGTAAATATTAGAGTGAAAAAGAGAATCTTATGATTTCTGTCAGATAGTGATGTGCACTATAATGGTATTTATGAAACCCCTACTGTAATAGTTACACAAACTGTAATACAGCAGATTTATTGCTGCAGTTCAAGGCTATCTTAAAGACTATCTTAAAGACTGTCTGTATAGGTAGTACCTTGTGCACCAAAATTTGCATGGGACATGCCTCAAAAGTTTCTAGGTATTTTTTCACATTTGGTACAGCATGGCTGTGTTCTTGAAGGATCTCTGGAGTTTTGCTGTTGTGGAACACCTGAGGGTGGTCTGAACATTTACACATTGGCTGTCTCTTTCTGAGGAGTGTCTCTCATCTCTGACGAGTGGGCATAATGTAATGCTTCCAGGCTGCAAGCGTTGTGAACACAGCGAGATATTCTGTAAGTGATAGAAAAGGCAGATGGATGCACTTCAGAATGTGTGTGTAACAAATGAAATAAGTGGATTACCTAGACTTTAGTACTTAGAGTCATGTGATAGTTTAACACAAATACATGGTAATTTTTAAAGACCAATATTCTCTCCAATGGTTAAGATTCACAGATTTTAAAGGTGAAGCAGAACAAAACGTATTTTGGCAGTGGTGAGTTAGATGAGGGATTTTGTTAAAGAAAATTGAGACAAAAGTAGGAGACATGGTATTAGTATTTTTGCTGTTGCAGATCTCCCAACTCCTGATATGATTATGCGTGGAATATTTGCAGGCTCTGGAAACTTGACGTTGTGTTATTGCAATGTGTTAAAAGGGCCATGCGACACAAATGCCACAGAAAGTTTTCAGTTTCTGCTATCTATGCCTAAGATTCTAAGAATTGTGTTGTATATAAAAGTGCTTTGAAAATTTTCCAGGGCTGAGAATAATTTATAAAATCAACTGATTATAATTTTATTGTGTCTGTATTTGGCCTGGTTTTAATCTGTTTAAAAAAGAAAATCTCAAGACAAACCCAAGAATTACACATTGCAAGAACTGCCAACCTGCTGCTCTGTGTTTTCTCTGTTTGTCAGTTTTGCAAGTGCAATGCACCTTAAGCCTGAGACCAAAACAAATACGAAGTAGAACAGATTTTTCCTGTAAGCCCCTGTGTACTGGACAAGGCTTCGGTGCAGCCAGTTTTGCAAAGAAGTCAGTGTCAGTTGTGCTCAATAGACATAACACCTTGCAGCAGTATTGAAGCAGCATTCCTGAAGGCAAACAAATGGACAATAATACAGACACTGTTACAATAAGAGAAGCAGAAGAGAAATAAATTGGAAAATTCCAAAGGAAAAGTAGAAGAAAGATAAAAGTTAAATGGACAATCTGAGAATAACACAAAGAGAGCGTTAGGAGAAAATTTACAAAGAAACAGTAAGATGTTACTTAAGTCAGGGTTAAATGATGCTGTGGGTACACAGAGCTCCACTGCAGCTGCACCTTACTGGTGCCTCCGAGCCCTGTGACATTCCATTCAACCAAGAAGGTGGATGATACTGTGCATGTCCCATTGCGTTATACCAATGGGAACTGAGCAGCTTTATGCACATAACTTGGATGAGAACTATGCTGCCTACTTTTAGGGGTGCTGAAATGCAGCAATTCCAAGTTTAGGCATTATGTGACAATTTTGTTGGGCAAACTTCTGGGATTTATATCACTTGGGAGATCGTTTGAAATTGTGTTTGAAATTTGAACACTGATATGTTTTTGTGAACAATACTTAATAGTCCCTAAAGAAAGAGAAACCAGAACTATTTCACTGAATCTACAGATTGAAAGCTGTGTCTCTTCTTTCTAATGCACATATGGAATATTCCAAGCATATATTTGTGAGCTTTCTGTGTTAGGATTGATGGAGTTTGAATTCAGTTGAACTATAGATACCAAAGAAAAGCTGGAGCTACAGGGAATGATGATTTAAAAATAGAACTTTTATGGATTTATAGTACCTATGTGATAGATTTAATAGTAATTTTGAAAATCCTGCCCTCAAAAAGTTGTAAATTTACTCTCTGGCATTCTTGAAAATTCTGCAAGGCCCCTGCCTAAAATCCTTTAATAAGTAGTCCCAGCTGTGGTTGCTAGCTTAATAGTTTCTGAAACTGTTTAGTCTTCTTTGGACCTGGGTCATGGTAAACCTTACCATCTCATAAAGAGAAAGAGGCTTATGTGTAGTCTTACTTTGAGTCTCCATAAGAAGACTGTTGTTATCCACTGAACAAACTTATGTGAGAAAGGCAGCTGTTAAAAAGGCAAGTCAATTGCAAAACTTTTTTTGCCACCTGACCACTGTCTTCATAAACGAAAAGAAAGAATAAAAATGAGAATGGTCTAATTGCCATTCTGAGAGTTGAGGAAGAAGTTGTGAGCTCAAGAACAGGATTGCATTGCCAAATAATAATTCCAGTTTGGAAACAATGTCGGTTGTTTACTAACTATGGTCTGTTGCTCTTTGATAATGGATGATGAAGGAAAAGGAAAAGTAGAAATGAAAGTGATGGTTTTATTCACAGCAGGAAGCTCTTACAGAACTATGGTAAAATGCAAGCTAAGACTAAGAAAACAGTATCTGTTTAAGTCCAATGTAATATTCCTAGGAAGACGGCTTTATAGCAGCTGTGAATTAAGAGGATTTTGCTATGCTCTAAAAAAATCACACTAAAATGAGTGCAGGCCCAATTTGATATATTGCAGCAACATCTTCTGTTTAGACAACAAATCACCATAGCAGGGTAGTAGCCCTGGTTACCCTTACTAACTTCAGTATGACTGAAGAATTCATCTCTTCGCTAAATTGCCTGGCCAAGCTACTGAACATTGCTTCCCTGTTTTTAAGACTGTGTGGCTGAGAATATTTCTTCCTTTTCATTTATTATGGAGAAGCTTAAAAACTAGACTGAAAAGTCTGGGAGATGAACTCAACATTTTGTACTCAAAAAATGGCAATGAAGCTTTAAATCATTTGAATATTTCCTTGCACAACCTTATCAAAACATTTAGTCCTGAACATTCTCTCTTTCTGGCCTTTTACATTGGAGTAAATTCCCCCCTCCCCGAACCTACTGACTCATTTAAAGAATAAAATACAATGGAAGATAATAGTGCCAAAGAGTTTGTTTTCTACAGGAGCCTCTTAGTTCTCCCTTATTTAGTATGTTTTTTCTGAGCCTTCTTTTATACATACGCATGTTAGCTGTATTGTTTTACAGTCAGAGAACTAGGATTCTGGCTGACTAAGGAAAGCTTTAGAGAGAAATGTTTTTAAAAATTATTTGTGGTTGTACTGTCACTTCAAATGAGAAAGCCTCAGAATCACAAAAAACTTGAAAGTGATCAATACAGCCATACCTAGAAAAGCCCCACTATACAGGTTCATGCAGAAAAAGTAATTTTGAGGGCAAAGTTTGTTTTGGTTAGGGAACTGCTCACAACCTGGCAAGAAAAATGTCTCCTCTGCAACTGCAGCAGGAAACTGCAGGTGTCACCACTAGCACGGATAGGATCCACGTAACAAACATTGAACCACAACAAGCTCTGTTTGCCAGTATAAGCTGCACGTGTTCCAAAGAGATTTTTGTTTTATTGTTATTCTAGAAGAAACCTGGTACAATCAAAGCCTAGGACAAACTGTAGGAACAAGCAGCTTGCTGACATCCCACCAGCATATAAACCCCACTGGTTTCACATATCCAGTGACCTTGAAAGGCATAGTCTTGGTTTGGGTGGGAGAAAGAATCCAAGACACTCCCAAACTGAAGGCAGCAGGTTTTTTTTTAAATAAAAAAAAAAAGCACAAACATTAAGCAATGACAAGAAGATAAACAACATTTCATTACTGCTGCTGAAAGCTAAAGAACATGGTAAGGCCAGGGAATGCATCCTAACGATTTTCATCATTTGCCCAAACATTCTGCAACAGGCGGACTCTTGGCTTGGGTATTTCAGGGTTATGTGCTTTCAGGAGACAAGACTTCTTCCACTTCTGCTCACAGTTTGTACCTGCTGCCCCAGAAAGGCACAGCACTGACTTGCCACCTAACCTACAGCAAAATGCCACATCACAAATAAGTAGTAACAGTGCACAACGTTACTTGTGGTTCTTTTAAAGAAAAACATTGAAAAAAAACCTCAACCAAAAAACTTAGAAAAACTCCACAGATATAACCAAAAGACAGCTTAATCTAAATATTTAGCAAAATTAAGTAATTAATTCCATCATGTGACTTTGATCTAGAATACAACACAAACTACAACTTTATGACCTCTCCATATACCCTTCACTTTCACCTTAGACAAATTTAAGCAAAAAAATCCCAAACAGTGACAAAGCTGAGATGCAGTGCATCTGAAAAAACACAGTTCATGTAACATCTTAATGATGCAAATGCATAAACAATACATGTTTTCAAAAGTTGTTCAGCTCTCCTTTTCTGAATCAAGCTCAGGACAGTTATGTTCTTACTCTGATTTGTGATTCTCTTAGCACCACTTTACAGGCATTCTCAACCCTGAACATTTCTGAGCTTATTGCTCTGGAAGCAACAGTCTCATGGAAAGACTTTTTTATTAGAGGAAATAAGTTAGAATATATAACAACAGAAACCCTAAGATATGGATTATAAACCACACACTAAAAATAAATCAATACAGTGACATTGGAAAAACAATAATAAACGATTAACCATACTATGGATGTATTTAATACAAATTCATATTTCACACTTAAAATGCACAACTATTTAAGTGCACAGCACAGTTTTTACTGAACCTGAGTACAGAAAAATCAATACTTTCTCCTTTAATGATGGAGATTAGATTGATCTGTTGTTAGCAAAATAGAATTGTTTAAATACCTATGTGCAAATCATTATAGATAAGAGATTTTGTCAATAGCTAATGTAAATACATTAGCAGGTAATGACAGAGGACTAACCCTTTTGGCAATGCCATGACCCTGCTTTATGTTATTATATGCTTTTTGAACTAAGAATATGAATCAACTTATCCTAGCTAACAGAGTGAGATCTTGAGCTATGTAAGAACACGTCGCGAGCCATAGCACAAGTAATAATATGCAGAGCATTTGACATCGTGTGACACTCTAAAACTTAAAATTAGGACTCATCAGTACCATTTTCCTTCTTTACATCACTTCTTTCAGAGACTTTGCCTTTCTGATTCAGTTTCTCATCTGCAATGCAATAAACTCTAGCTCGAGCATTTACAAACATTGAAGTACTGGAGTCCAGAAACAGCCAACCTGAGGAGAAAAAGAAAGCAGCAGTAGTTTGACATTTGCAATGTGTATGCGTTTCAACCCTTTTGCAGTAAAAGTCCCAAATATCTCATCTGAATACCTGTGCTACCTGCTTGCTATGTAATTACTAGCTTAATAAAAGATTGCATAAAGACTTAACAAAAGACTTAATAAAAATCTGCTGCAAATCTCATGCTGTTAAGTAACAGCAGTTAAGTGGGAAGATGAAAGCATTATGTGTCAATAAAAGCCTACGTCCTTATGGCTGGTTATATAAAACCTAATTAGATACCTTCATATAATTGGGAATGTTAATTAAAAACATCAACATTTCACTGTTTCATGCATTAACTTGTATGGTGTTTACCTGAATTCTCACCAAAAGCTTTTTCACTTGCTTTCAGTGACTCCAGAAGGTTAAGGAAAGTGACACAATCATGCTGAGTTAGATACAGGAGCAAAGTACGCAGTATCTTCAAATCCTGGACCAAAGACTTTGTCTTAGCTCCAAGCTGATGCCAGAGAGGATCTAAATAGTGACATATTGTCTAGAAACATGAATTGGAAAGTTCAGAATGTCAATTACATAGTATACTAAGCAAGATACAGATGCTCTGTCTCCCCTTTACAGTGGATGCCACTAGTTTTGCAATTGTTAAACACAGCCAATTAAAGATGTGAGGGTAAGATATTTGTTTCACTAAGTAATCATTTTTTTCAAAGTTCATGTAATAGAGATGACTTTAGGTAAAACATTTAAACAATTAGATGTATATAATTTAATACTTTCAATACACATTTTCCTTTCCATATAAGAATAAAAGACCAATAAAATAATACTCCTCCTCCTTATTTTACTAGTACTGGCCTGTGCCATTAGTATCTAGTACCCTCTACCTAATGAAAGTAAAAAACATTATAATGCTATTTGATTTTCAAAATAAGACAAGTACCACTGAGATATGCAGCCTACAGGGCAAAACCTTCCAAATATCTGAAGTACAGAAGGCCTCACATCAAGATGAAATTACAGGTAACAAACTACAGATTAACAGTTTCTCTCCTTGTACCAGTGATGAAGATGCCACGGGAGAATACCAGTTACTGTTGGTTATCAGTTTTACAAACAGTATTCTTGTTTGCATGGCAGACAGTTTGAAGATCTACATCCCTTTACTTAGACACAGCAAAACAATCCAAATGGTTACCTTGTCAAAAGCTGTACCAATAGCATTTTCTAAAGATAGATCTTCTACTTCAAGAGCTGGATTATAACGTTTGAGTTCCCTCAGACATGCGTTCAATATGTCCAGGATTGAAGTCTGGATAGCAAGCATAGCAGGAGTCATTGATACATGTATTTCCACCACTTCAGGCTTATGCTTCTCTAAAAATGAGTTCACTGCTATATGAAATCTAAGAGGAAACCAGCTTATTAAGATTCAGGTGGGTGGTTTGCTTGAGTTTGCTTAAGTTTGTGTAAACTACAATTACAATTGTTTTAAATGTAAATAAATAAGTTAATTGCAAAATAAGTCAGTTTCTACAGACTTGAAGACTGCAATCCTATGAATAGCCTCAGAAAACTATCTACTCCACAATCATCACTGTAGTCATTCTAGTCACATGAGCATGTACAGTGCTGGTGAATGATCCACAGAAAACTACTGCACTAGATTCTACACCATTATTACACATAACAAATACTAAAGTAAAACCAAAAAATCTCATAGAGCGCAACTGGAATGGGTTCCTAAATACTTTAGAATCACATGGATCCACTAGCAGATTCTGTGACATTCCAGGCTCCTGATTACAAGCAGCGGGTCCTTGTTAGAACACTGCCCTTGCAGCCAATCCTGTAGCAACTCCTGCCTGCACAGGTACGTAGATGCCAGCTGATTTTTAATAACAGAACAGAGCTATATCTGCTGACCTCTGAAACTCAATGGGCATTTCCCTTACCACATGCTGCACTTCCAGGTCTTCTCATGGCTCAGAAGCCAAGGAAGAAGATATAAAGAGCTTCTATTCAACCTTTCCTATCCTAGGTATGTCCATTTATACTTTTTTGTGCTACTGAAAGACAGACTTAAAAATTTTCAATGCAGCATTGAGATGGAGTGGAACACATTCTAGACTGGACTGAGGGAACCAATGGGCAGATCTGCCTGAGACAAGAGCATGGAAAGGATAATCAGCTACAGGACCCAGCTCAGTTTGTGGCTCTGCTCCTGAAAGACTTAATACAGGTCACAAACATGGTGATTTGGTTTCTATCAGTCATTAAGAAATATTCTTCATACACAACGTACATGGAAAGGAAGATTGAAAAAATCTGACATGTAGAAAGAAATCCACTGAGTTTCATCATAGCTGGAAACAAATGGCAGAACTGAGAGACTGCATTCCTGTTACTCTGTGGCTTAAATAATCTGGTTAATAAGTGAAGTTTTTCTTAAGCTATTAAGAATGTCACTTTCTGCTGCAGATTCTATTGGCTAAAAGGACAACTATACTGTAGGGTTGAAGTCTGGGAAGTAACACAGAGAGTAACACAGAGGCCTTGACAGAGTTTGATAATGAGCTGATAACTGGCTAACCTTGAAGTAGTAGAACGTCAGTTTATCACCAGGGATTAGGTAAAGAAAAACAGAATTTTTGCTACCAATTAAGAAACAGCTCAAAGCGCATATACAAGTGTTTTAACCCAATCACCGATGTTAAATTGTCACGTGGAAAATGACTTTTCAAAAAGATTGTTATAAAAGAGAAATTTGTCTTACAAATAAAGAATTCCGATGAGGACTTCATTTTGAACCTGCATTAGGGTCTGTGCCTTTATCTGCCACACTATACCATAAGATTCAGACCCTTATAAGTTTAATTTGGATCTATTTTCAAACACACCTAGCAAAGTTTACCATCTTTAAGAACACTTCTGTCGAGAACTGAATGAAATTTCTTTGGGGATACAAAAGGGAACACCGATTAGCAGCGTGACTGCATGCACCTTATTTCCTGAGGTAACAAGCTTCATCTTTTTCTGAAGTTTAAATCTCCAGTGAAGTTAAGAGGTGCCTTACCTTGGCCACAGATAAAGTTTTCTGACAAAAAGATTTCTCATCACTCTTTCCACATGGCAAAAACCAGTGTTAAATGCAACCGCTTATCTGTAAAAGCTTTAATGAAGCCTTGCTTGTTCTTCTGGCGATAAAGTCGCAAGATAAATGCTTCCTGACAGGACTCAATGATTCTGTGTGCTTTGTAGACTAAAATGCCTGGAAAAATAAAACGTTTCCAAGTTACAAAATAAGTATAGAAAGGACTGATTTTGTATAGATTTTTCCTCAAAACTGTCTTATTCTTTCAATATTTTTTCTTAAATGAAGTACAGTAGGAATTTAAATCTTCTAAAGCAACGGTTGAACAAACTTTCTGGGGTTTAAACCAAGTGATTCCCTTGTTTCAGTACCACTGGATCCCCAAATAACAGAATTGGGTTAATGACACAACTTTAGCAAAAAAACCCTCATGCTTGAGTGGCAGGACTTACTAGCTTAGAAAACTCTTTACTTCTAAGGCAAAACTTGAACCTGAGCCTTTTAAAAGGAGTAAAAGTGAATGAAAGATAACACACTATTACAACAAAGCAAGTTTGGTATGTTCAAGACTGTGATATTTAAATTATTTTGTTAGAGAAGTTCTGAAATTATAGACTTGGTAATTATGCTTCATTGGTAACAGTTCCAAGCGTTCTGAAAACATTTACTTTGCTTTTCTGCCCCTTCTGATATTCAGATTCACACTTGAGGACAGAAAGTACCAGCAACTGTATGAATACATCACTGATTTTCTTCATGGCTATCGGTGTATGAGGAGAAAAAAAAAAGAAAGATATATTATGCACATTTTAGTACAGAGAAGTGAAACAACAGAAACAACAGTTCAACTAAATTAAGCATCAGAGGTGAATACTTCCGGGATTTACACTTCACTCAGCCAAGACCTGTTAAAACCAACACTTTTTTTTCCCTTCACTCAATGGTGTTAAACAGCACATCACATTTTCTCACTCTCCCCCTCCTGACACAAGAACTTTGTGGTACTTCTATCTCTTCACAGCTTCCAGTGGAATAATAAAAGAGTTTCTAAAACGGAAGGCAAGGACACCAACCATCACAGCTTTTACCTTGTACCTATATAAGCTGACAAACTTAAAGAGTTTCTATACCAAGTTTCTTCAATTCGGCACCCAGTCATCAATTCCAATATGCCTTTGCTTTGTAAGTGAAAAAGCATCTATAAGAAAAACACTTCCACATAGCTGCCAGCCATTCATGTTCAAGACATGGAATAATCCACTAAAAGGTCTTTTTCTATCTGGATATTCTCCTATGATGCAAATTTTTCAGGACACAATAATTATCATACTCACTTCTGAACACCTTCCAGTTTGTGAAGATGTGACTCTGAGAGGATTTTACAGAAGATACAGAATTTTAGTAGGCCAGTAAGACTATTCATTTATCATAACACTTTCCTACTTTTAGTCAATATTTATCTCCTTATGAAGCAAGTTCATATTGCTGCAAAAGCCTTGGTAGAAACAACTCACCACCACTTATTACACCAACATGCAGCAGTTTTACCGTGCTATTAAGTACATAATTTCTCTTTGGCCAAAACCACCAGGAATATTCCTACTTACTGCAGTGATAATTTCTTACCTCCACTTAGCTGAGTTTATGAGTTCATCAGACGTTAATTCACAAGGGATTCTACACTAATTTTATAAACATTTAGAAACACCTTACTGATTTTTTTTGCTACGTTAACTCCTCAAGAACCACTATTACAAGTTTTTGTCGTACAAGGTCACACACAGGTAACACCTGTTTCCAACAGAGCCGCAGGTTACCCAAGTTTTAAAGGAAGCAGCATGTTATGAGTTATGAAAGTTGCTGTCACACCGACCTCTAGTGGAAACGCAAAAACTACAACTTTGTGTCCTTAAAGGACAGGATTAATTTTCACATCTTTCATGTATTTCTTCTTTTCATACTGAAAAAGTACAACAGTATGCTTCCTTTTTTTTTCTGTTTTATTCTTTTGTAGGGCAGAAAGGTAGAGAGGAAGGAGTCAATGGGGAAGAAGAGAAATTGAAGTAGGTTGCCCAGAAAATGTGGTTTCTGTTCGCATTCCATATCTAGTTATGTTTAGCCATTAAGACATTAACACTTAGATAATAGTAAAATATTCTTACATTCCTGTCTCTTAGATATCTACTTTACTAGCTCTCCAGTTCAGACAAGAAGATAAAAATGATGGTTGGGGAGAACAAGAACAAAACATGAGAGGAAAAAAGAGAACTATAACTTCTTTCATGTATAACTTCTATATAACAACAAAAGAGGACACAAGCTACTCCCCAAATCTTTACAACTATAGCAACTGCCTTACTTCATAATACTGCTATTTAGATACTGTCCAAGGTGTGTCAAAACAAAGATTAGCAAGGTATTCCTACTATATGATGAAAAAAGTAATTTGTTAATGCAAAAAAAAAGTTAAAGTTCATGGTTGATAAAGCGTGACACCTAAAACCAGTTTTAATCATAGGCTATTTAATCACAGACCAGTGTCCTACAGACCACAGGACACTATTTCACAAAGTGCAATCAACTATTCTTCTTTGAAAGCCCATCTGAATTCTGTTTCATATGTCACTGGCACAGTTTAACTGTTGATTTGTTTTCAAACCAGTTATAGATATCAGAAAGTCACACAAATGGATAATCCAGTATCTAAAAATAACACAGATGTTTTCAAGTTGCATGACTAAAAGGCAAACAAGTTCAGAGCAAAGAAAACCATTAAAAAAGAACTACACATTGACACTTCTACTTCAGTCTCGGTGTTAAAAAAGGAGTAACTCTTCAACCTCAATACTGGTTAGTAGAACACATCATATAGGATTAAATTTTACGTATTTTCAAATGACACAGTCTTACCTTTACTTCATTAAATTCTTACCAGTAATGAGGTTTGCAGGAATCCTGTCAGTAAGGAAATCCACCACGAGGATTCGACTTGTTGCAAAGACGACTCCCCCTTGTGTGTAAAATTCATATCGAGTGTTATTTGTAATGTCATTGTTAACACGCCGAGGGACATGCACAACTCCATCTGACCTCAGCTGATCAATAAAATACTCCTAAACCAAATACAATAAAAATACAAGACATCATTGCAGTAACTGAGGAAATGGATGCAACCCCCCATAATTATACACACTGTTAATTCTGTCCAGAACAAATTAAAAGCATGATACATATAAGATCCTACCTAAGGCAGAAGTCAGAATTATTGTGATTTTTTTTTCTTAGATATACTTCATTCATCCAGGTGACTAGAATCTATGTATCTCCAGTAGTAGACAAACAACACTTAAGCAAATATGAGCAACCGACACTCATTTTACATTTTCTTATATTTTAACAGTTCTTTTCTAGAGAATAGGCGAATTTAACACTTTCTTAAGAGCAGCGAATTGGCAAGAGAACATCTCGTAGTGCACTCTCCTGCTCTCGCAGATAACTCCAGCAGACAGGTCACTGACCTACGGTCACTACAGAGTCCCCAGATGCATCACTTCCCTCACAGCGGGAATCCTCCAGCGTCCCGGGAAAACAGCAGCGGTTTTTTCTACCTGCTGACAAGCGTCACCCCCTTCTGCTCGCCGGTTGCTCACAGCCTCCTGCTATTTACAAGTCCGCTGGCTTAGCCCTTGTTGCTGTCACCAGGACCCCACCGCGCTGCCGCTTGGCTTTGCTCTCCCCAGGAGGAGCGAGCCCGGGCACGGCGCTCCCCGCCCGGGGCAGGGCGGAAGGGGCGGGGCGGGCGCGGCTGCGCGCGGCTCCCTCACCTCCTCGGCGGCGCTGGTGTTCAGCACCAGCACGAGGCTGGCGGGCTCGCAGTAGAGGCGGAGGAAGCGCAGCAGCAGGCGGTCGATGCCGAGCCCTCGGGCGCAGATCACCAGCCCGTCCTGGTGGAAAAGGTCCAGAAAGATCTGGTTCTCGTGCTCCAGCAGCGCCGCCATGGCCGCCTGCCCTGCCCTGCCCCGCCCCGCGGCGCATGCGCCCCCGCCCCACCCCCGCCGCCCTCAGCCGCGCGTGAGCCAGTGCAGCCCGCGCGCCTCTTTCTTCGCGCGCCTCTTTCTTCGCGCGCCTCTTTCTTCGCGCGCCTCTTTCTTTCTTCGCGCGCCTCTTTCTTTCTTCGCGCGCCTCTTTCTTTCTTCGCGCCTCTTTCTTCGCGCGCCTCTTTCTTCGCGCGCCTCTTTCTTCGCGCGCCGCGCGCGAGGCGCCTCCGGTGCGGCCGCAGGGGCGGAGGGTTTCCCGGAGCCACCGGAGCGGAACACGAGGTGGGGAAAGGATTTGCCCGCCCGGCCAGCGCCCCGCGAGTGCTGCAGCGCCCGCCTCGCCGCGAGTGGGGCGGGTGTGCTCGGTGCACGTGTGAGATAGGTGTCTCAGCCTGTCCTCAGAGCAGGGGTTCTCCAGCCCTCTGAGCATTGTCATAGCCCTCCTCTGGACTTGCTCCAACAGTCCCATATCCTACTTATCCTGGGGATTCCAGAACTGGGCACAATACTCCAGTGAGATAAAGAGCGTGGTGGCTGACTGAAAATATGATGTAGAGAAACTGTACAGTACAATGCCACTATTTTCTTACAATGTTTTCATTTTGGGCAGCTTAAGGTGATAAATGACGCTGCTTCCTATCACTGTTATGTGGTTCCAAAGGAAATAGTTTAGGGATTGTTACATTTTATCTTCGTTTTGGTAATTGTCGGCTCTTACATGCTTGTTTGAATCTATTTCATTTCCCAGAAACGATCAAGACAATTAACTAAACAGTACCTGGAACATCTTTGGTGCGTTTATAAGCGTGAATCAATTTCCTGGGATTTGTCACACAACGCAAAGGTCAGAATTGTAACCCACATCTTCACTTGCATTTCAAATCAGCATGTCTTTTCTGCTCTTTACTTTCAGTAACTATATCTGAAAAATCAAATATGTATCAAATTATCACACCTCAGATTTCTGTCTTGGTAAGATAGTATTATGAATGTGTGATCTGTTCTATTTTTCAAGATTTTTTAAACTCAATTTAAAGTAGAGCAGCAACAGTTGGCTTACATTCTTCAGTGGCTGCAGGAAACCTCTAATTATGAAGCAGCAATAATAATTTCATAGTTAAGACTGAAGCTGACTTCCTGTTTTAGCCCCAAATAGTAAATTGTGTTTACTGAGCTCTAAGAGTTCTTTGAAGTACTTCTAAACTTTGCATGTTGCATTTTATCCTGGAGTGTATGTTTCTAGGGAGTTGTAGATTAGTCAGATAACGTGTACAAATACAACACTCAAATCTGATCTGACTGTTGAACATTTTCTTAGATTCTTGAAAATGTGAGGCCTACAGATGTCCTAATAGTTTAATTATTTTCTTGGTAAGAAAACAAGTACATTTTTTTAGACATACCATCTTTGTAAGTTAATGGGGAATTATGCAATTAAAAAAATCTCATGATATGCAAGAGTTAAAAAAGACTTAAACCACTTCTCAGCCAGGTAAGCAAACAGAATTCTGAACATGGAAGTCCGTGTAAGTAAGATAACGTAGATATTGAAGAAGTATGGATTAAATGTTTCTTAATAAAAATGCAGTTTTAATCTGCAGCATAAGCACAGGAGTATCTACGGTGAGGGTTGAGGTGGCTTCAATATCTGCAATGACTGATCTGTACTGATGTCTTACTCTAGGCAAGACCGAGTGCTGGAACACACATAGGAGACCTTATAATATAGGCATACTGGTGATAATATCCCAAGGATTTTAAAAATTCCTAAGAGCTGCTGGAAGTAGCTGGGAAGAGAAGGGGTAACTGTAAGGTGTTTCCCCCGTAGCTCCGTTTCGCGGCCCGAAGCAGAAGGTGCAATCACAAATCAGCCCCACCAGAGGACGCCCGAAGTGCGCAGATGGCACCGCCTCTTCTGTTGGCGCTCACCCGCTAGCAGTGCCTTTAATAGTATCGTACATCACTGCTAAGGAGCACAGCGCGGTGATACCTGTAACGCAACACCGAGAGGTGATAAACTGCATATAAACACTAGCAGACACAGTATACGGCAAGTAATGGGCTGCTAAAGTGGATAGCTCTGCAACAAGCCCTAAAAATGAGACATTGCTGTGCCCAGCAAGAATGAAATTGGCATAGTAAACACTACCTGTTTGTATTTCAACATTTCGAGACCCTCAGATTAAAAATCTAAAGCTCTACCAACTGAGCTAGCTAGACCCCTTCGTGCTGCAGCCAGCACTCAAACCACAGACCTTCAGGACTAAAATTCCACTCTGAAGCACTCCCAGCAGAGCTAGCCCAGCAAACTGGCCAGGATGCCTGTCTGGAACTCTTCAAGCCACACTGGGTGCCAAAATAGCAGTTCTGGCTTAGCCCCTTTGGGTCGGCAGCAAAACCGTATAAAGATTCTCTAGGCTCCTTCCCACTCCCCAGAAAGGAGAATTAGAGAGGGAAAAGAAGACCCGATGTTTGAAGTAGAAACAACTCTAATAAAGTAGCACTAATATCTTTACTGCTACTGCACTAAAGTTGATAATATATGGGATGCCTAGAACTCAGTCACAGAAGGCATGCCCTGAGCAGCATTCGGATGTCCCAGCTGTTGTAGAGAGAACACAGAAACTGAGTCTGGACTCTGTGCAGCTGGACTTGAGGCAGCAGAGGGAGTACGTCCCCGAGGGACAGCAGCCATGGGAAAAAAAGGCCGTCCCAAGGCAGCTGCTTGTCGCTGGCGGGGAGTGCTTCCTCCGGGCTGGGCAGGTCAGGGCAGCTCTCCCAAGATCACTCCTCCCAGTGTTGTGTTCCTGGTTACTTTGGAGCTGCAAAAGTCCCTGGGTTCCGCCAAAACAGCTTTCCATGGCTGAGCGCAAAACTAATCCAGAGTGTCTTATCACCTTTGTTCTCACAGAAACTGTGATACTTGAGCTAATAAGAAATACAGCTCTCTGTGAAGAGTGTAATGGGATGGGATGTACCTGAAAAAAGAGAGTGGTTAGTGTTTGAAATGCAGTGGATTTCTCAAAGAAGTAGTGAAGATGGTATTCTTTCTTGAAACTATGTGCCTATCAAGAATAAAGGCTAGCACATCAGAAGCAGCTGTAGGCATATTGCATTTACTAATTTTATTCAGCAAATTAATTTGAAAAGTGGTACAATGAAACTCAGAAATAGATGTTGAGGTCAATTAGGAACAATTATGGGATCACTTCTGGTTTATCAGCAGGCAGACTACTGCAAGGAAAAAAGGTGAAATGTTTAAAATATTCCGACCAACCCATTAACACGTTCATATGGTACAAATACAATAAATTAAGTTGAGAAATTTTGTGTAAAAGCTAAGGAACCATTTGGGAAGCCCAGACAGAAAACAATACCAAAGAGCTCATCCACACAAAAATGCTCCAAAAAGAACCTGGAAGATAGGAGAATGTGAATGCTTTTCCTACATGGTGGTTTAATTGTCTCTTGAATTTTGAACTTTGACGTTTTAGGCAGTGTTACACTTTCTTTTGCTGTCATTGTATCATGATTTGCCGCTGATGCTTTGAGACAAAGACTGAATTACTAGAGATGGTTTCCATAGCAATTACAACTATCTGAATATGTATGGCACTGTGCTCTCATTGCTTCCATTTTTCTAAGGATTTTTATTTACCAAATAAATGGTGCAAGTTATAACTTTATCAAGAAGCTGCAAGGAGATTTGTTGATTTTTTTTGGGCAAGGGAGCAGCTGTCTTAATCATGGCTTTACTGGGTTTAGCAAAACCATAGTGAATAATTTGGCAATTTAAAAAAATACCATTATTATCTCCCCACTTCTGTGGCTTAATTGAATATGTACATGTGCCACAGCTCTTTCAGTTCACATGGCATTTTCTTCATGCAGATAGATTGTTGTTTAAGTTGTGAGTGGCTGAGATGTGTAGACGTGCTTAATTTTGCTGGCTTTTCTTCATTCAGACTGGAGTTAAGTAGAGTGAGTAGTGTCATAATTTGTCAGATGACATCTGTAAAATCCATTATTTTTTGTTGTACACTGACTAACAAAAGAGAATTGAGCACTATTTGGGATCTTCAGACTCTACTGTGATATAAAAAGTGAGTACTGATAAGTAGATTTGGTTCAGTTCTATGCTGCCTTTTACCCTTCGTTGATCTATTGCTGGGATTTCCAAATTATGATGAAATTCTCTATTATGTCTGCTATATATGTATCACTTTCTAAATTATACCATAGTGATATAGCAGCAATTAATTGTTCTGTACAGTAACTTTTACAAAGGAAAAAAAAGGACACATAATTTCTAAGTTAAATTCACTCAGCACTGGGAAGTGCTCAGTAGTTCACTGGGAAGTTATGAAAACAAGAACAGAAGAGCATGTATCATACATGGAAATGATTAGAGCTCTTTATCAGAAATTAATGTCTATCTTTACTCTTCTCGCACTTTGTCAAATCTAAGTCAGTGGATTAATTGTATTTCCTGGCAGATCGTCTACTATAGAATCTTGCTTTGTCTCCCTGATCTTCTATTTTGTCCTCTTCCCTTGCCAAGCCTTTATTGACACTTGATTTGTGGTTTCTCCTAAGAAAAGCAGGGCTATAAATTTCTTTGGAAAGTTATGTCTTACATCTGATTATTTACAGTTTATTTTTTGTCAAGTTCTTTTGTACTCATACAGCCAAAAAATAGCGAGCTACGCTGATTTGTTATGAGGTAAAATGTCTGACTCTATATAGTTTCACAGATGGAATGGTGCTACTTTCACAGTCGATGTGCTACTAAAACTAAAGAGGAACAGCCTGAACATTTTATCTGTAAGCTAAGAATCTCAGTGAAAAGCCTATATATACAAAAATGGTGACTGAATGCTTGTTTGTTAAGAAATGAACTCAAGCTGCACTCCTTTTTCAAACTCTACTGTGACAGGTATACTAAATTTCTTCAGATTTTTTAAAAGTTTTCTTCTTAAGGGAAATTTAAGAAACAGTTATTGCCTAGATCTCTATATAATTCCTGCTGAAGTTTGTCAGCACTTTTGAATGTAACCACTCACTTTGCAAAAACATTTTAGACAAGAATTTAGAGTTGAATTCTAGATTTTGCCATGAGATGTGCATATGCTACTCCTGTGGATCCTAAAGAATCAAAGTTAATTGCAGTAATTTACTGCTGAGCTGTGTGCCACATATAATCAAAATATATAGACTGACAAATCTACAGTCAAGCATATTCATTTTTAAAAATGAATGGTACAATTTCAGTACCATTAATAGCTTATTATGGGTAAGTATTATTTCTTCTGCTGTGCCTTTTTTTGACACACTCTTAATGTACCAAATTTGCCCTCCTGTCTTTCTTTGTGCTGTTATCAACTACTGTCTCTCCTTTGGAGTTTTTTTCACAGAACTTATCAATCCCCTTCACCCTGTAAAAACCCCCTCTTTTACTTCTGAAGGCAACTATTGAGGGGCTCTTGTCTCGGAAAATGGTACGTTGTGGAGTGAGAGGCAAAGGACAATACAAATCTAGTCTCACATGGCTGAGAATGGCAAGAAGTGAGGCGTTGATTGGTGGATTGTCTGACATCCTATACATACGTACAATTAAAAAGTATCTCCTGTAAAGTTTGAACTAATTTTCTTTCTGGGTTTCACTGTATCCCTTTCAAAACACTGTTTTAGGCTGCGATAGCTTACAATGTGCCTCTTCTGTGCTGTCAACATGTATGCTTAGTGTTGGCTTTTACCTTCCTTGAGAGCACCCATCACCTGTGGATGGAGAGATGCAGATGGAAAAAATTTCTGTCCCAAGTCCCTTTGCATCCTTTTCTTTGAGAAGTGTTGCATCTCAAATCCCTTTCTTTCTTTGCAGTTCTATTCCGTTTATTCTCTCCTTTTGTAATCTCTCCTTTTGCTACTCCAAACCTTTTGCCTTGCTTCCTTCAACTTCCTAGCCTCCTTTTCATCTTGAAGACAGTGTATGTAAGAAGTTTACATGGGTTTTAAAGAAGTAATAGTGTTATAAAACACCTAAAGCTATAAAATACCAGGACCTAGGCTCTGGAAGGAGGAGCTCCTCTTTAGGGAGTCTCACTATAACTGTTCTTTCACTCTTCCCTAGGCATCCACAAAGGTTACTGTTAGAGAGAGACATTTTACTCTGATCTGGGTTGACTGCTCTTCTGTTCCTGACTGCCAATGTTTACACACCGAATGTGAACACATATATATTGACTAGAAAGGTTTTGCATACTAAAACCCTGGATGTTCAGCCTTCAGTATATGTAGCTTTTATTTTTGTAGCTTTATTTTAATTTTATTTAAGCGAAACTCTTACTACTTATTCTTGGGTAAAGGTGTGCTGATGTGATCATCATAGGAAAACAGTGGGGGTGGGAGAACAGTAATATACATATTTAAAAAGGTTATTGCTAAATTTCACAGAGAATGCTAACACTTGGAATGTGGCAATATATATTGGCCAGGGCTGCTGATTTTGGAATATTTTAAAGAATTTTGGAAAATACGTCTTGATCTAATTTTTAGCCTTTGAAGCATTACTACATGACCCCATTTGCAAATGTTCATAATCCTATAAAGGAGATATATAATGAGGTTCTTAAAACCCCTTGAACATTGATTAAAGTACTTTAAAAATCCAAAGAATCATACTCATATTCATGCATAATAAAACAAGAGCCTTTATATTAAAACTGGTTACCTGCCAAGTCTTCTAGGCATTTTACTTTTAATTGTCTCTGCCCTAAGTCTGATGTTTGATTCCTCCTACAGCCAAATCTCCCATTTAGATTACCAAGGAATTCGGGATTACACTTTCAGTGCCTTATTCATAATACACACGTATTGAAAAAGAGTAGATAAGTGGATGATTGGGAAGCACAGCAGATTCAGCTGATGCGTGACTCCACACCATAAAGGTCTTGGTGGTTTAATGCCCTGGAGTGAGAATGTACATTCCTTTGTTTTCTCTCTCACCCACACTTTTGACCACCTAAACTTGCAAAGCCAGTGAGGAAAAAAACTCATAAAAAGGAGTAACTCAGCCATAAGTCTCTGGGATCCCCTCCAGCTGGTCTGGATGCTTTGTTTTACTCTTGTCACTACACTGAAACCGGATGAGTATGACTGCTTAATCTTACTTATGGTGTATACCAACCTACCTTTTTAGCATTAATGCTGCAGTGATCCTGAATAGAAAGTGTATGATTTTAGCCATTTTTTGGTAAACTGTTACTGAAACCCGCTTAGGAGAAGAAAGTAGGGATTTCTCTCCAGTGCTGCCCTGTAGCTTAATGCACGCCCGCTCCACTCCCGGCCTCTGTTCCGCTCGGCTACATGACACCAACACAGAGTATCACTGTGAAGTATTGTTTATAGCAGTTCTAGTATTCAGCAACTCTTTGGTCGTTTGGTTTGTCTTGTAATAATGCGTTAATACTTATTAGTCTTTAACCTAATTAATATAATTTTTAATCCTGTGCTTTTGGGGAATGAAATAGTTGTAGTCATTTGAACAAGTTACTTTATCTTTCTAGCAGTAGTCTCTTCACGCTTTCTTGAAAAGCCGAAGAGTCCTTTCAACTATAAACTATAAAATGTAGTTTATGATGGAGGAATATGTATTTCATATCTATAGATTAATATTTCAACCTGGCTAATCTTGGTAGTAACTGAAAGTTACAGTCATACAAAGACTCTTTAGATAGCAGATTGATAGTATCAGCCCAATTTCTCTTGAATAGGTTTTCGTATCACAGAAGAACTTCCATGATTGGCACTAATTGACAACGTCGCTGGCAGATTCTGGAATGCAGTCCAAAGACTAATTGGATAAACAGGATGAACTGTTGCACCCACCTACATTCAGGGGTAGCTGTTTCTTGTCAGGATTGGCAGCTATTGGTGCAGTGGGCTATGCACCTTGGCAAGTCTTTTCCTGTGGTTCTTTTTCTTCATCCTTTCTGTAGATTTTGGTTTTCAGTGTTTCAAAGTAATACTAAGACTTCTCAGAGAAACAAAAATCACTTAAAAGACTTAATAAACAGAAGTGAAGTTGATACTGTTCCTGAAATTTCATACCATAAAAAAATGTTAGCAGAAGAGTTGAGGTATTTTTCTTGTCAGTCGTATGTAGAGAGTTACGATTTTGACTTCTGCCAGAAAAGAGTAATGCCATAATGTTTCTCAGTATGGAAGGTGAGTACAGGAGAAGGAAATGGTGATGAATCATCTCAACAGGGGCATGGAGTATGCCTTGTAGGGAAATAATCAAGATACCATTCTGTTTTTTTCTCCTTTAAGTTTTGACATGTTAGCTAAAAATACAGATTTTGGATGATTTGTAGGAGATTTTTCTCTATTGCACTTTTTTGCCTGTATGTATTAATTCAGAATGTCTCTGACTGTTGTAGTCCAAACCAGTATTTTAATAAGCAGCTGGTTTTGGTTATCGTGTTGACATTCATCATGCAGATTTGATATATCTGAGGATCAGCAGAAGATCCTGTGCACAATTCCTTCCTTTTTCTCTCAGGAATTCTGGCTCTCACACTGATAATTAATTTAAATCTAATTTAAAAAGATGAAAATACTTAGGATCATTTATCCTTTTAATTAAATTAGAAGACTTGAGGGAATGTTTGTGGTCATTTGTGACCACTCACATGTTTCAGTTGTAAATTAATGGGAAGTATGTTCTCAGAATCACCTGCAGATAGTCCCATGAGTCATGTTACTTGCTGTTTTTTCAGAAAACTTTAGTGAATGTGGGATGGGATCATCTAATAGAGAAGTATTACATTAGACTGCAACTTATGAAAAATGCCACCTTCTCCAAACATAAAGTATTGTTCCAAATATCAAAATATATTGTGAGGTCTTTGTAATGAGTTACATATGAAAGACCAAGGAACTTGTTTCTTGATGGATCTCACTTTGTAGATCTCTGTTGATAGGCACATTTTGACGCTCTTTCCCTATGTAAAATGTATAGCCAAAAATATAAAAAGTTTTCTGGACAGCATGGCATAGAAATGTATATAGTTGAACGATTTATGATTTTTCATTTATAATTTGATTGATCCCTACTTAGTAATTTTTATTAGTATTAAATTGGTCTTTAGGTCTTATCTTTGAGACTTATTCATATTAAGTGCAAACTTTCATAACATTTGGATCTTTTGTTTAAATTCCTTTTCTGTTGTTCATTGAGAATGTGATAGTGGTAGCCTGGTCACTGTATGTATGAATGGTGAATGAAAAGAATGTGCAAAACTTGGGGAATAGTTGCCAGTAATGTGGTTGATGGAGGAAATGAATATGTGGTGACAGACTAAATATTTGTTTGAGCATAGCAGGGAGTTTTTTTTAAGGTTTCTCTTAGTTCCTGTAAAATTGTCACTTAATGACTAAAGAGCTTATGGATAAATGTTATAAGAGAATGAATAATTGTCATTGTAAAAAGAAATCCTTATGGTTCAGAAATTTTCCAGTTCTTAGTGTTTTTTTGTCACTCTGAAAGTCTTAGTTTGCATTCCTGACCTCTTATATCTAGAATTTATTATACGTTTTATGGTAAATGGTGCCATAATGATCTAAGAAGTTGCTGGAGAAAAGCACAAAGAATAAATATAAACTTGTGTTATCCAAGGACTTGAAAGCTCTGTCTGACTGCAACACTGATCTTACCACACAAGGGTGGAGGAAGTAGGAAGACACAGATTGCACTTCACAACACAACAGTAATAGAATCAGCATCTGTGGAGTGCATATGGTGACACGTTTATTTTTGATGTGCAGTCCCTTCCAAAGCTCCCAGTGGGACAATGAGACTGCAACAAAAGAATAAGGATCAATCTTGTTCCCAAAATCCAGGAAGACATTTTTTTTGTAACATTGTGGAAAGTTACCTGATCTGTCTGAAGTAAAAGTTGCTATTTACTTTAATGGATTAGATTATGGAAACATTAAATCTGTCAATTTACATGGATGAGACAAACTCTGCTGCCTTGCACTTTAGTGCCACCTAAACTGGATTGCAAATGCTTCCTGCTAAGAAGTACTGCTAGGCTGAAAATCAAGTATTGTTAGTACTACATCTGTGGTTATGTTCACTGAGGGCGCTTCTATAAGGTGTTCAACTTTTACAGGAAAAAGAACGAAAATCAAGTGGCTGATGCTGCACCATTTAGTGCAAATATGAACTGTAAAGTATGGACCTTTTTGGGGGATATCATGGTAAAATAAAATGAAACAGAAGAACATAAATGAAAATGCTAGGTAGATTGTGCCTGCTCTTGAGGAAGTTGTGTAAATTACACATTAAAAAAAAAGCATCTGCAGTAGGTAAAACCTTGTAGATAAAAACATCTAAAGTTAATTCAGTAACAAAGGAAGTCGACTGTAGGGCTTGAACTGTGTTGTGACATTATGCAAGGAATTGCATCTTCCACAAGATGGAGCTGTGTGATTTCTGCTTTTAGAAGCGACTCAGTCTATTAGTAAAAGATTCTTTGATTACTGTACAAGGAAAGGAGAATCAAAATGATCTATCGTTGCTTTCTTACTCAGATGCTAAGGAATTGGTACAATTTAATTCTAGGTAGATGTGTGGGTGCTAAAAATATTGAATTTTACATGAAGGCCTCTGAATCTAGAAGAAAAGCTGTATTTAAAGAAAAAAGAAGAAAAGATCCATTGCTTTTCTCTGTGAAGATCACAGTGATTTGTCTAGTGTGTGGTGTCCGGTCAGCTTTTCTTTATTTACTCACTTTGATGATGACTGCAATGCAGATTTCTTTAGAATGATCTCTTATGATTTATGCTCTGTAACATCTGGACGAGGGAGCAATACGATTGCTTAAATGATAATTTGAACAAGTATTTTCAGTAGCAGTGATGGACCTCCAGTTCTGGAGTGTTTATTAGGTCTGAGCAGATGTAAGTAAAGTACTTCCATCAACAGAATGGGATACTGTCTCTGAGAGCAATGACTGGAAAAGATCGAGGATTTGCAGTAGAGAAATAACAGGTCCTGGTATGATGCCTTTGCATAAAAAGGTAATGTAATCCTTTTCCTGAATAAGCAGGGAAAGTAAACAGGAGTAAGGCATTGAGGGCATTGGTGAGACTGAGCGAGGAGACTGGAAGGAAACACGGCACATTCAGAACTTGGAGAGCCAGGGACATCATCAGAACTGAACAGAAGCAAAGAGTAGGCAAATTTGAGATTCTCTCCATTAAATGTGGGCCAAGGATCATCCAGACAAAGGCCTGGAAAGAAAGAAGAGTTAGTCCACAGCATAGCAAGGGTCTTAAAAGAGTAAAGTTATTGAGGTATTAATAATCTGGGATATGTCCCTAATAACCCAGTGCCAACTGGGTAATTACCAACAGAGCTAGTGCAGACCAAGCTAAAAAGGGTGTGATTACATGTGGCCTCGTAGATCAAGTGGTGCTTGTACGGAAAGATTCATGAGCGTGCTCTGGGATACTGGCCTACTTGAATTAACACTGTAAAATATAAATAGCAAATTGTTTGCAACTTTGTTAAATCACAGGAAGCCTGACATTTTCTGATGTCCTGGTTTTTATTGTTTTGGATTATAATAGGTCAATAATCACAAACACTTTGCAAACTTCAGCAAATTAATCTGATCATATCGTATATGCTGAAGCTTGTTTTCAAATGAGATTATGTCTGATCAAAGTACGGCTCCCTTCTTCATTACCGTTTCATTGTTAAAACCTAGCTTCTCCACTGATTCAAAAATATAACACCAGCCACTCCTCTGCTCCTTACCTTGTGGCTGGTTGAGAAACAGAAGATCTCTGATTGCTTCAATTACATTCAAGTGGATTGTGTGGCTGATATATACACGATGATTGACTTGTGGGTATATCAAGCATATTAAATAATTGCTGAGCTTACAGAGCAATATTTTCCTCACTGGGAAGACTCATGTCAGTCTTTATCTCCTACTCAGCTGTCAGTTCTCATGGAAACTTGTTGGAACTTCATATCTTTGAGACCAGGTCCTTTTATCAAATTTGATTGAATTAGCCAATTCATTCAAAAGTTATGAGGGAGGAGATGGGAACTGACAGGCTGGTAGTGCATCTGTGCAATCTATTTCCTTGCAAAACTAGCATGGAAAACAAAGTTTTCTAACTTTTCAAAATAGACAATCAGAAGTCAGTAATCTGTAATAATTCTTTATCCAAGTCAAGATGAAATGTACTCCTAATCAATTTAAGACAAGCCTGATATGTGGTGGAGCAACTTTTCTGTGCAGTCAGGCTCTACCTGCAATAAAAATGTGGTTGAGTAAAGTCTAATGTGCTCTTTGTAGACTCCTTAGGGATGTCTGTGGTCATCGTGTTACATGCTATTTGTGTGAAGGCGGAGATGTCTCCAACTCTTTTGTTCCAAAAGCAGCATTTAAATGCTGTGAGACAAAGAGAGTTAGTGTTTTTTTAAGTCAGTTCTTGCAGATTTTTTTGGCAGCTTTTGCCTGAGGTATGCATCTAGTTATTCTATTCAATATATTATTTTGTTTGGAGAAGCAATGTACATGATTTACAACAACCTGCCCAGTGTGCACTGAGGTTGGATGACTATTCTTAACACTAGTTGGCTTGGATTAAATACTAGAGGGAGAATGAGGAATAGATAAAGAATAACATGGCACAATTGTAGTTGTTACATATATGCTAGAAGCCCTAATTTTCATCTTGTCCTTCAGTGGGAGGAGTTTTGTCTCTGGACTAATTTTTCACTTATATTAACCCAACAGGAATGGTGGAATTTGCAGCCTCATGGGTGGAAAAGTCTTCTTATGATTTCTCCTTTATATTTTTTCTTGTATGTTTACCATTGTCAATAGAGTTCCTTTTCTGCAGGCTGAGGCTTAGAACATCGTTCTGTCCCACAACAATTTCCTCTTTTTTCTAAAATTTATTCTTCTTTTATACTTCATAGGAGCTCTTTGGGAGCCATGTAGTGTATGAAATCCATCTTCTTCAATAAAGAACAGATGTAAAATATGTATTACTGTGCAGCAGATACTTGTTAAACTTTGTAGTTGAGCCCTTGATGTGCCCCAAAATGATCTGTAAATACAATGAAGCAATAATGAAATGTGTCAGCTTGGACCAGAATGTCCCGGCTGAGTACCAGAGCTCTGTCTCTGGGAATCAGTGTGGTGTTGTGTTAATATTACAGGCTCATGAGTGTTTTAGCTTGAGTAAATGCAAAAATCCTTCAAAGTCTGTCCTTTCTGTATCTGGTTGGCTGGAAGAATCTGCTGCAGGGTTAGTTAGCTTTCTACTGTGATTCATAGATCTGCTTTCTCATCTATATTAGTCTCTTACAGAGTGAATGTTGCTGTGTTATCCTTTCTTTGAAATGAAATGCCTGTTGTTTAGAGTACTAGAACTTACATATTTTGAAAAGTATAATTAATTGCCATCAAAAGAATATATGACTTTTTTTGAGGGGTGATTCCTGCTCAGCAATACCTGTTTGCCTGTTCACTCAGCATGAATTAATTGGATCTTTATCTTCTTTCCTTTCTTTCTGTATTTTATCTTCCTCTTTGTAGAGAGGCAAAAGCTCAGCCTCAGAGATCTAGCTGAAAAAATCTGTCTGCATACAGAAAAATGATAACCATGTGGTATAGAACAGGAGGGAAATATGAGCAAGATGGAAGATAAGAAATACTTTACCCAGATACATTTTTACCAAACTAGAGATACACATCTAAAAAAGTAAAAGGACTGTAAGTAAATGATAGAAAGCATTCCTTTAAAAATCATGATACAGAATGTTTACCTTCTCCTTTTTCATCTCTTTAGGCATATTCTTATTACTTAAATGACTTATAGCTTCTTCGAGAATCTATATTCTGCATTTATCTTTAAGAACTTATTTTAGGATACGCTGACACTTTTCTTTTTGTAATTTGACCATTAACAGACTGTTTTGAAGATTACTTTCAACATATTTTGAATGTTGAAATGGGGATGCATTAATAGCATCGGTGTGGTGATGTATGCAATGGAAGAGAAGACTTCAAATAATGCACTTGCTGGAAGTGTAGTTCCCAGGTGGACACTGATCAGGCTGCTCCAGATGAGCTTCTTTTCAGTGTGTCTGGTCTGCCCTTCTCTGATCTTTCTGCTTTTTCCTTTTATTACTGTTCCTTCAAAGCACCAAGTCTCTCTCCTATTATGGTCTGTTAAGCCTCTTTGGTTTTGTTCCTTTTCCCTGTTTAATGTCTCTGTTGTTCTCCCTCTGTGGGGAAGTTGGAGGAACTTTAAATTGTTTGTTTTAGCCACCTGTTTGTCCCCAAATGGTCCTGATTAAATCCATCTGAGCTAGATAATGTAAGCACCTGCTTCACTTGATGTTGAATTTCATCTCCTTATAGAAGCCCTTTAGAGGTGCAATTATCCACATAACCTGTCAGTCCTAACTTAGCTGCTCAGGCAGCTATGGTTCATTTTACTGTTTTGCAATATGTTTATCACATACTGAAGTGCTTCAGCAACTTCGCAATGTTAGCCAAAAGCTATAAAATATATGTAACAAGAATGTAGCCTTGAAATAGAAGGTAGTAGAGATGTGTTTGACTGGCATTTTATTCTAATTGAACTTCCTTGATAAGTTATGCACTGTAGATAAATCACGAATTTCCCAGACACTCATGTCAACTTAATTTCACATTTCTTTGAAACAAACTTTTTGTTTTTCATGTTATTCTGAAAGACAGGCACTAGCTTTCTCTAGAAATGATGGAATCCGCGGGGGAGCCACTTTTTCCCTGTGCAGTTTCCTTTGCAGAAATGATGATCATATGGAAAACAAAAGTTTGAGTTGATATAATGTATGAATTGTAGATAGATTCAGCTATATAATACTTAATTAACAATGTTATGGCTAAATTGCTCAGCTTACATTTTTTCAGTCATATCTCTGTATTCTTGTTTAAAAACAAACAGGTTTTCATAAAAAAGAAACGAAATGGGTAGTTACTGCAAACACACATTACCAATGTAAGAGATGATTAAATGTTATACAATATTTTAAGAGTATATATTATGAAATTAGGATTCAGTAGTAAACAGACTAAGTAATGCGGAAACCTTACATAGGAGGCTAGATCAGCTCCTTACATTTGTTTCCCTACTAACAACATTTAAAAGAACAAAATCCTTGTATTGTCTACTGTGATAAGGGGGAGTACTTTGTGCCATGGTAAAGAAAGGTTATTTAAAAAATAAGTAGATTGTATGCTACCTTTTTTCTCTAATTATAAGGACCAGTTCCAGGAATATAGATTGACAGAATTTTAAATGCAACTTAAGATACTTTGGAGTTCTGTGAATGTGACCTCTTTCCTCATATCTTAATGTATACTGAGCTATTAGAGGAAACTGCAGCAGTGAAAAACATGCATGTGGTGCACCATACTGGGAGAAAAGTTCACTTGCCAGCTTGTAGTAGGAGGGATGCATAGTCAAAAAGGCAGGCTACAGCTAGCTCCTGCTTTATACAACTTCTTTAACTTTGCTTTTTACTGTAGTACCTTTTCATGAATCTAATTTCAGAGAAAACAATTCTATCATTTGGTGTGACCCAAGATTGCAGGTATTTTTACGTTTGTACTACTGTACTGTGGATACACCTGTGCTATCCAGCTCTTGCCCTGGACACTATTGCCACTTAAAGTCTGTTCCCTGTTACCAAGCAAGCTGATTTGTCTGTCTCTCAGAACCAATGTGTTTACTTCCCCTCATGTGATGAAGAATGTGTATATTTGTTATGTGACCCTGTAATCACTCATAAATACGCTCCAAAATGTGTCACAGTGGGCCTGTTTAAACATCTGCTATCTGCAAAACAAGTACTTGGGTCTGAGGGACCTCAGAAAAGCTGACGGCAAGGCTGAGTTCTTTTTGGTTCCTCTCAGGCAGGAGGATGGCAAATCTTACATGCAGTAGTAAAAGAACTTTATAATTTATATCTGCCAACATATTACATGCTGCTGTCTATACTGTTATTGGAGGGTTCTTTCTCAAAAAGTTTTGCCTTTTTTAATACAAAGATCACTATTCCTTTTATGTCATGATTTTGCATTCATAGATTTCTGGAAGACTTTGTTTCAACATTTCAGAAGAGGAGCACCAGATGTTGACAAAAATCTTTCCTTGTAGCTAGTCAACCATTGTCTTTTCTCACTGATTCAACTTCATGGTCTCAGTTTTCTCTTGAGATGTTTCATTTGGTTGTTGCTTTGACAGCAAATAGATGATAATATATAAAGCTCCTATAAGTCGAATTCTTTTTTTTTATAAAGCCATAGTTATCTCTTCAGTAAGCATCCTTTCTATATCAGACTATAATGACCATCTTTTCCCACAGTAAAATTAAAACATCAAAAAGTCTATCCTAGGGAATATTTGGAACTTTTTGAATTGTGGAACACTTAAATACTGAGAAATATTAGATTATTTTACGTTGCATATTGTGTATGTGCGCACATGTAGAAATACTTATGTCACCACATCTTGCAAAAGAGTACGTTAAATTGTTTTTTGATGGCCACGTAGTTACAGGTTTTTTGCCTTTGCATCACCACTTGATACTACTTCTACTGCTACAATTAATGTCAAACTAGAAAATACGGACTCTACCCAATCTGGAAGATCCATTGTCATTACAGAAATACACGATTACTACAATTGCAGTAGGCAAAAAAGATCATGAGCATGAAAGGAAAGATTAATGATTTATCTGAGATCTTGCCTAGACCTACAAATAGAATTCAAGTGGTCTGCTTCCCAGTACAGTGTCTGTTTGAATGGACTGGTGCACAACTTCAAAATTGTGTGCAAATAGTCTGCTGAAATACTGTGCAGCCTGAGTGTTGCTTATAAAATGCCCCTCCACAGAAGTTTCTAATGGTTTTAAAATCAGACTAACTTTTGGTTAATGTACAAGAGCATAATGGTTTGTATTTGGGAAATTTTTGAATAATTTTCTGCTTATCTGGGGAATGCTGAGATATATTGTAAGTAATACTCTAGGCAATTGTTTATAAACTAGTTTTATAATTATTTAATAAATATTAAATTCTTAAATTTTGATAATTCTAAACCCATGTTGTTCTATTACTCAATGTGAGTATGAAATACTGTATTTGAGAGTCTTCGTGTTTGCTCAGTTATAAGTTTTAGGACACATTTTAATCTTATTTAATCTCCATAAATCTAGGCTGAAATTAGCTGGAGCTGCAGACAGTTCCTCAAAAGATCACATTTTTTGTTTGCTCGATATGACAGTAGGACCAGGAAAATAAGCAGATGGTCAGACAAATCAAGATCTTGAGTGACACCAACATGGGACCCGGTTCAATTTTTAGGGCTTATTAAGAAAATATTTAATATCACTTTGAACCCTTGACCAGAAACCTAGAGGATTTTCCATTTTCTTATGGCTCAGAAATAAGCACTTTTCCAGGTTTGCAATAAGGCAAACCTGGAAAGTAAGGCAAGAATTTGAAATAGGAGAGGTAACAGGTGAGAGAAAGGAACTGAAATAAAATATCAATTTAGCAGTACAGCAAAGGCCAAAAGACCCAGGTCTCCTGTTAAGTGCCCTTGAAAGCCATGCTCCCTGCTAGTTATTCTTACTTGCTTTTGCTGGATTCCACTCATGTATTTAATAGCTCCATCTGCTAGAGAATTAGCAGTTTTTCCTTTGCTCTTTTCTGACTCTGATCTGGTTCACAGCAGCCTCTATGCTTCTTCAGTGAGTTCAGAATAAGGTAAATAACAAATTAAGTCTTTGCTGAAGAAAATATGACTCCTGGATTGAAGCTTTTTCTTACCTTAATTTAAAAAAAAAAACAAAAACACTCAAACTGAGCCTGTTTTGCTTGTAATTTCACTTAGTGATTTTGAAAGATCTGTATTTAGCCAGAGTAACATTTTCCTAATGGCACTTTACTGGAAAAATGAGTACCATTGTTTCCCATCCTTGAATCGTTCTGTATTGTACTTCCCTCTGCTCTACAATTTAGCTGTTATTTAAAGAAATGTTCAAGAATATAGTGTGTATCAATTAGGGCTATTCTGACCTGATCCTCTGTCCCACTCTGGTCAATGTGGCTTGCTTTTATGGCTTTTTCAGAACTGCTTGGAGCATTCCTACCTGTTGGAGAGCCTCCCTAGTTTTCAGCAGAAAGTATGAATAACTGAAAGACTCTTAGGCAGTGGTGTCACATGGAGAATGCTTTTGAACTCTTTGTCTGGGTGAAAGCTCTTCCTCTTCTGCTGTAGGCAGTTTAGTGTATTAATACTTAGGTTACCCTTAGTACAGGGTAACCCTGCTGCTGATCTGTGTACGCCTTTTTATGAAGCAGTCTTTTATGTTTTGTCCCCAAGTGTATCCTGACAAGGGAATTGGTATTTGCATAATGTGAGAAGGTGGTGTGATAAATGGTGATGATTAAACCATGCAGACTTTCTTATTTTGAACGTTTTAAATGCTTTAATTTGTTGTCTTTTTTTGATTCAAAATTAAAACCATTTACAGAAATGAATCAAATCACTGAGGATTTGGATTTTAGTTTGTGTCCTCACCACAGTTCAGTTTTCTATAAAAAACGTTTCCCCACCCCCCAACAACAAAAAAAAACTGTTAAGGGTTTGCCGTTATAAAATGTATAGAATTACTATACAGTATCAGAGGAGAATTTTTGTTTTAATTCACGTAGCTTGTTATCTCTTGGAGTATGCAGAGAATCCATTTACGCTGGCGAGCGACTGTGAGAGTAGCAGGTAGAATAGGCTGGTTATGGTAGTCTGTGGTATTAAGGGTATGGGAGAAGAGGTAGAGAGCTATAATGACAGCTAGATGGGGGCATAATTGTATAGAAGCTCAACACAGGAGTGCTTTACAGCTGCTGGTGAAGTGGTGTGAGTGGACACACAGGCCAGAGCTGAGCAGCTATGGTAAAATTTCATGTGTTTGTTAGAGCAATGCTTCTCTCATTTCCTTGAGCCTAAAGGATTTTCATGCCCAGGTTTGAATTGTGCTTTTATATCTGTTGGCGTCATGCTGAAGTCCTCCTCTCTAATCATATTTAAACAAGTTCTAATTCAAATTATTAGTGTGTTTATGTGCATTTGAAATGATACTGTCAGGAGGCAAAAAAAAAGGCAGATGTTTCCACGTGTCTTTCTTGTGGCTTTCCTTCTGGCTGTGAAGAATACACATTTTAAGTTAGTCAGCTGCCTTTTTTTTTTATACCCTATCATGGAATCATAGAATCATCCAAGCTGGAAGGTACCCAAAAGGATTATTGAATCCAGCTCCTATCCCTACACAGGACACTCCCAATATTCACACCATGTGACTATTTTGAAGTCACTCTTATTATAAAATCTTTGTCCTTTCAGGTGGTGGAAATTGTCTTTTTCTACCTCTTTCCTCAGTGACGTTTTTGATGAACTTCAAATTCCCATCTTTGAATGCTGGCACACCTCATGAGTAGGTTTTGTGGTCCTGGAAGGAGGCCAATTTAAGGTATTTGTTCCCTGTGGTAGCTGGGATGGATTTTCCAGCTGGCAAAGAATTCAAACCTTCAACCAGTCAACAATACATTGGTATAGCACAGCAGCTCTTGCATGTAGTCTCATAATGAGACCATCAGTAGAAGAGAAGCTTAATGAAAAGAAAAAGGTGAGTTTTTGACATACAGAAACCAACAAAGTTGCCAACCACAGGAAGAAAACAGAATTTCTGTGGTTCTGGTGCTTAAGGGACAGGCTTGTAACAGATGTAGACTACTATAGGAAAAGTAGCTCTTATTGTTCATAATTTGAGTTAAAAATATAGCGGAACAGACCAAAGGATGGAATAGAAAGTTGGTATAAGCTGCTTTAAGGCTGGAAGACGTAAAAATAACGAGAGGAGTGGCAGTCTGGGGAAGGTCTCATTTACTCTTACACATGAGAAGGGAAAGGCTAATGCTCTCTACTTGTACATGCATTTGTAGCTTTTTGGATAATTGTGTGGTATCCACCTAATGGAGGACACTGGAGATTATATTTATTGCTCAGTAACAAAACCAATAAAAGTTCAAACTATTATATACTTAATGTCTTGGCTCATCTCATTGTTTTATTTCGGCCAGGATCAATTGTTTTGCTTCTACAGATTTGGAAGTATTATGTTTTTTTATCAGGAGGGGGAGGGAACAGAAAATTGATTCTTTGCGAAAAGTTAAATCACAACCTGCATAAATCTTCAATCACATATTCATAGAAAAGGGCATAACTGGGAATTAGATTATTCAAACAACTTGATACTGCCTCTCTATTCCCTTACCCTCCTAATCTATCAGAAGAGGCTACATTTTTTTTCTAGTGGTTTCTTCTGCTTATTCATCAGTTTTTCTTTCTCTTTACCCATGATGTAATTTTCAGAACTGATGCCACTTCTCTTTTCAGCTGCACATCTGGTGACTTAATAATATTTTTGATGATCAACTCTGTCATTTCTTCTTACAATAAATGGAAAAAAAATGCGTGCCAAAGAGCTTTTTTGTAATTTCCTCTCAATCATTCAGTAGCAGTAACACAGAACACTGCGGAAGAGAAATACTAAACCAGAAAATATGTTAAGAAACTGCATTTTTTTCCTTATTTTGAGATCAGTGCTAAACTCTTATTTCAGGATGCCTTTTTAATCTTCTGCCACTTAGTCTCAAGTTTTTTTTCTGTGGATGTTAAAAATGAAAGGAATTCACATCCCAGGCCCTGCAGTGTGAGAACACAATGGGAGATTGCTTTTAGGTTCTTCTTCTGTACTCTCTAAATATTCCCTTTGTAAAATAATTTTTAGACATATTGATCACCTGAAGATTTTGAAGTGTTGTATGGGTTTTTCTTTAGATTGCTGGAAAGTTCTGTTCTCGTGACATGTAGGAAATACTACTTTGTCTGTTAAACTGAATATATGTAGCACCCGATTATATGCATATTTGGGAGGACTTAAACCTTAGTTTGAAGATGGGGATATTAAAAATTACATGATATACCTGCCAAATTATTTTCAAATAATTTGGTCATTAAGTTCACCCATACTTTAAAGGAGCAGAGCAAAGTTGTGTTTCTTGTTGCGTATTCATAAGTGGAGAATAATTTTATGGCTGGATTTTTGGTTTGGAAAAACAAATATCACCTCTGGAAGCTTTAGAGTGTCTGAATATCAACAAAATATAAAAATACATATTTACTTAGGGTACTGAAGACTTAATGAATGTCAGAGCCCTTTTAGATATTTCTACTTGGCTACTGAGAAACACCGGTTACTTCTGGGCAGCTTTACCAGAAGGATCTAATTGATTTTTGTTCAAATTTTAATTTCTTGAAATAATGAAAGAACTTACCGTTGGAGAAAACATCATGAAAATGTTTGTCTTGCTTATGCTACTTTATTATCTTGCTTCTTTCAGTGCTTTTTCTGAATATAATTTTCCTATCATTTGGAATGTCTGGGCCTTGCTCCAGCAATATTGGTATCCAGTTGAGTCTGCAGCAATGTGAATAACTTTTTCTCTGTCCCTGTGGGTTTTTTTGTTCCAGTCATTCTCCTCAATCGATCTCACTTCAAGTTAACTACAGCAAAACCCTTTCATCTTTACAATTTGGTAATATGAAATTTCTTTGACAGTTTGTTTAAAGTTGTCCCTCTCAGTTGTGTTGTTTGCCTGACAGTTTTGAGGCTATTGATGACATTTGCTGCTGCTTCCACTTTGTACTCCTGACCTGAATCTTGAATCAATTTAACTTGATCTTTTTTGGTTTTGTTTCCTCTAAATGTTATTTGTTCAGCTCTGTTCATGATGCCTCCCAATCAGAGTGGGTTACAAAAGTTATTGGAACACAAATACAGCAGCGCAGTTTGAACTGTTTTATTATTTCAGGTAGTGTTTCTCCTTTGCTGTTTTAGTTCCTTGATTATTTTAATCTCTTTGCAGTTGATTATGAAGAACGCTACTGAGTGATGATTGTCCCTGTAACTGAGTAGCAGTCAAAAATGCTTCCTCTTTTGACCTCTCAGTCTGAGCTTGCACCAGAACTTAAAGTCCAGTTTTGTGGATGCTTTTTTCTGTTTCAGTCTTTCGACAGAAATAAAGGAGTGCTGTATTCTTTTCACAACATTTATAGGTTTTGAAAATATTTATTTGTTGTACTTAACACTCTTATCACGGCTTTGAGCTGGTAACTGACTGCGTAAATGTGTTGTGGATGACATTATTAAAAATACTTTTATGTGAAGGCATCATCTTTTGATTGCTGAAACCATATTTTCTCCTCTCATGAGGACAATGTCCAATATAGTGGTGAACCTTCAATAAATAGTTAAACATGAGCAAGTTTAATTGCTGTGTAGCAATTCACTAGGGAATATTTTCATTGCCTTAATTCTCCATCATGCATGAGAGTTTATCCATCATCCTAATGTATTTATTAGAACAGATATTTGCTGAAAATGGAATGCTTTGGATGTAGCTGAATGCACTCAGGTTAGGGAAGTGAGAATCTCATACTTTAACATATCTGAAAGAATATGACAATAACTGAGGTAATTAATGTCAGTATAAGTAGTTGATTTGTTTGGACTATATTCTTATGTTTTTAACATTTATTACACAACAAAATCCTGTTAAAAGACTCATTAACAGCGAGATACATATTAAATTCATGTGACTAGACCATCCCTCATGTAGAGGGGCAATTGGTAGCATGAATAAAATTGTATAGATTAATCAGCTTTAAATGAAAAGTACCAGTTCCAAACCTAATGCTGCTGGCATGCTTTTTTTATTCTGACGCCTGTGGTGTAGCTGCAGAACAGAAAGCTTAGAGTTTCAATAGTTACTTTATTTAATGAGATAATTTGATTTATCCTAGTTAAACTATTAAGTTTTTGAGTATATGTTTTTTCCTGGTTCTGTCAAAAATTATATTACATTAAATGTGGGTACATTAAAAATAAGATATTGAAAATGCTTAGGCTTTGGTAACTTTAAAACATTTCCTTAAAGCAGAGAATTATTTGAACTAATGTGTCTCAAATATTTTTGGCTCTCTTTTCCTTGCTTATTAATTGACTGTGAATAGATGATGTAATTCTTTACTGGATCTTTTTGAAGATGCTTGCAGGTTTTTTTTATCAGAATTCTCTACATGCTCAGATAACTGAAGGAATTTTCAGTCAGTCCGCTGAAAATTAGAATATTTTAATCTCTTTGTGACCTGGTTCACTGTGTGTAATTGGAGAAAGTTTTTCCCCTCTTTTCCTTTACCCTGTCCACTTAAATATGTGATTTGTTTTATACAGATACAGGTTTTGCTGTCTGCTTGTCTCAGTCACCATTTTAGTTGCCTTTGTTTTGTGCTACTGATACAAAAATCAGGTCAATTGTTTGCAATTCATAGTATGCCAGTGAAGGTATATGCTGTTAGGTCTGTTTCTTGAGTGAAGGAAGCTTAGACACCATGAAAATAAATTGAATCAGATTGAATTTTGAAACGGAGCATTCTTCATTCAGATTAAAAAAATTAAAGTTATTCACAGCAGAGTTTAGGGCACTCATAGTTGTAGGAACAGAACATTATCTGCCATTAAATTAAATTTTATATTGTAACAATGGTTTATGGCAGTTTATTTTCTATTGTATATTTTTCTCCTTTTTTTGTTGTTAGTTTTGGTAAGAAGTGGAAGCATAAGAGGAAGGGGTTCCATTCTGGCTTTCATGACAACAATGAAGCTATTAGCTAGGAGTTAAGTCTAGTTGTTTTCTGAGAGCCAGTGCAAAGCTTGTGCACAACAAGCTTATCTTAGAGCTTTACTGAGATTTAAGAAGAGATATATAGATAGTGTTCGGAGAATTAAGGGTTGGACTTGATGATCTTGGAGGTCTCTTCCAACCCAGGTAATTCTATGATTAATTTCCTTGGTTGGAATCTTTATATTGAATTATGAGTGAATTTACAATGTGTCTCATTTTAGAGGGGCGCATCAGTGATAACCAAGCTAGAAAGAGCACAGGTTGATTTTGATTTAATGAAAATGGTACTTTAATTAAGCATTTCCATTAGGTGTTGATGTGGATTTGTTATTGTTACTGACTCTAGCATAATCTTACGAATTACTCTCTGGATTTTGAAAGGAAAACATTTCAATCCTAAAGCCTCTAGTAGGCATTTGGGAGAGCCACATATTTTCCTCACAGAGAGGCAGAATACTTCTGTCTGCTATCTGATGCTATCTTACTACTTTTTGATATAAGTCAGTTCCTGCTGTGGGTAAGTGTGATGTTAGAGCTAAGTTGGTGGAATGCCTGCTGCACCACTATGGGGTCCTGCCCTTTTCCTTCGACACTGGCTCTAATGCTCCTCTGACCTCACAGTGTGCCTGGAGAGAGAACCACATTGACAGAAACCCAGCCCAAATTGACTTGTGTTCTCCTGGTTTGGATCTTTGGGCTGGCTCACTGCTCGGTAACAGGAATGGCAAAGTTTGCACACAGAGAACAAAAAGTTATTACTGGTAAAGGAGAAATAAGTAACACCTTTCTTCCTAGTAACAATTAGTGAATTATAGTAGCTAATACGTACTGATGTAGCCTTTCATATCTACTATGCGTTGCTGGTCCTTTATTACCTAATTTAGCTTACTTCTAAGCTTAGAAAACAAACCAAATGTGTATTATGGCTTAAAGATAGACTAGTAAGGTTTTCTTCCACTTGTTACAGCTCTGTGGTAGATTCTCTAATTCACTGTGGATGATTGCCATGAGCTTAGAGCTGGATGTGTAACATTACTTGGATGTGCTTACGAAACAGGGTAGATGACAGAAGCAGTTCTTTGTGATTCCAGTGAAGGGGTCAGACTAAGCTAAAGGTGCAAGTTTTGCAGGACTCAGTTTGCAGTGTGTTGATCTTACCAGATAGAGCTTTCCTCTGCTTGCAAAATTTCTGTGGCTCTGCACGGTGCACAATTCTGAGTAAATGAAGGGCTGCTTTGCACAGATGCAACTGGCAACCTAGGCTGAGTTTGTGCAGTGCTGCTAATAATGCATCATCAAAGTGATTAAACTCATAGTAAACACTGATAAAGTCCTACAAAGTTTCCCTGTACGCAGGTCTCATCTAATTCTCTTTTCAAATGCCATTGTAACTAAACAGAGATTCCTGTGTGCCTTGAAGGTCAACACATAATTGCTGGTTTGGACAAAGAGTAGGTAATAAAAACCCATGTTTTCTTCTTTTTCAGATTAAAACTTTTCTTCCTTTTATTTTTCTTTTTTGTTAATATATTTATCTCAAATGGAGAACACTTTGTTTCTTCTCCAGTGACTCATTGTTCAGTGAATACTATAGTGGACTACAAAATACCAAAAAGACAAAAACATTGAAACTACTAACTATGAGCTTGTAAATATGTGTACACTTGGTGACTCCTTCAATGTTGTTTACTAAAAAACAGATGAAACAACTTATAGCTTCTCAGTCTGTCTATTTTAACAAAATATTAAATGTCAAGAGAACAGCCGTTACTTTTCATTTTGTTAAGTAAATAGTGTTAATTCTTACTGATTTCAGTAGTTGCTGACATGTCCTAGAGCTCATATTTAGAACACTAGTAATTGGTGTTTTCTTCTATATGTACATTTTGGACATTTAAAAGAAGCAACTTTTCCTATGCTATGTGCTCATCACACCTTATTTTTTTCTGTCTGTGCTTGTATTTTTCAAAATCATGGTCACAATTGCTGTAGCTCAGATACAGAATGAAAAGAACATGAGATTTTTTTCTCAGTTACTGTAAAATTCTTTAAGAAAGTCAAATATAAGATTCTGAATTTAAAATATATTGTATTACAAATAATAAATCTGTATTTATTTTCCTGGGATTTGTTTTCCTGCATGTAGTGGTGTTTCCAAGGTGATGAAAATCAAGGGAGCTACTGATACTGTATGACTTGCAGACTAATACAAGAAAATCTTTAAAGACTAAATACAGTAATTTTAACTAAAGCATTGTAATGGCACAAATTTTTGTCATTTGCTGTGTAAGTTGGACTTCAAGCTATGCTGTAAGTTTGTTTTGTTTTATTGTGAAGGTGACATAAATTAATATTGAGAAGTAAATAATCTACCTTCAGAAAAAGTGGACTAGGGATAGATTTCCTATGTGGAAATAGTTGTCTTCTGCTTAGACATGGGAATATCTGGGGTGTAATTCTAGCCAGCATGGTCTTTTATAATTAATCTTTCTGGCTTCAAAAAATTTAATCTATGATATTGGACTCTTGCTGGGTGTTTTGTAGTCTATTTGTAGACTGCACTGAAGGTCTTGTTTGGGAGATGCTGGGAAATATAAATCTGTATTATAATCAATTTGGAACAGCAGTTTGCTGCTGCCTGCCCTCGCAAGGTACACTCTGACAATAATATAGATGCACTTCTAAAATAACGTAGGTGGCTGTTTACAAGTCTGCAAGCAACCTTCACTCCCTGCAACTGTTTTCAGGGAACAGAGTCAGTGACAGATGCCCTAGAAATAACTAAGCAGAGAGAGAATGTGTTGCTATGGAAGCTATTCTACTGCTTGATGCACACTGCATCATCCAATTTAGAAGAACTTTGGAGCCAATGAAATAGCTTTTTTCTTTTTATTCCCTTTTATTTTTTTAATCCTAAAATGTGCCTTTGGGGGCAAATCCTGTGAATCGAACACAACCTAAGCAAGTGTGGAACTCCAGGAGCCAAAAAAGAAGTAATCTAAGCCTTGGTGCAGCTACTCAGCTACTTTGCAGCCCCTCTGCAACTTTCGAAGGCTGTGTTTGTTGTGCACGTATATTCTGTGTGATAAATTGCAGCTTTGAGGCAGTTGAGTTTCTAGTTCTGGTGCAGACTTAAAGAGAAGCCTTGTACTACTGAGGGCAATGTCTATGTGTGTTTCACACACACACAGTCTAATCTTTTTATACTGTAAGTGCTGCTATATGAAACTTCTTTTAATTTTTCTGTTCAGCATGATAGGGCTCCACTCTTAAAGCTACTGGAATATGAACAGCAGTGACTGAGTCAGAACCACTGCCTCTCCTTAGCCTCCTCTCTCCTACCTCAAGGGCAGTGTAAGATGGGGAAGGATTTTCCTTTTCTAGAAGATGTGCTTTTCCATATTCTAACCTTATTTTTGATGCAGTGGAACTGCTAGGTTCCAGTGTACTGGGAGGTGAGGGAAAAGAGACTTGTCTGCTGCATCAGAGCAACGGGAGAAAAACCATCATTGGGCCGTTAAACATATATGTTCAGGGTTTTTTAAAGGGTTGTGTAATCTTTACTACTATGTTCTATCTCCTTTTTCCCTTATGCTGGTTCAGAGGTGAATGTGATAAATTCCCATTACAGGGTTTACATTATTGTGATGCTGAGTTCCTGCTGTTTTTTCCTGATGAGGGAATATTTGAAACTTCAGAGCAAAGGCTACCACCAGTTTCTAATGAAACTTTAAAATAGCTGAAGCAGTTGTCTTAAGTATTTGGAAAGATATTTACAGTATCTAAATAATTTCTTGTGCTTTATAGGAGATACTGTTGTGATGTATGTTGGATGGACCTTATAATTAGTTCCTTAGGGGACTGAATGAAAATGTGACTCCATTCTGCACTTTCAGAGAAAATGTGGCCTTGCTAATTAATCAATTTTAAGAATGCCAGGTATAGTAACATAAAACACCATTAATGCTGGGACAAGGGTTGACAACTTTTGCTAAGCATACAAATGAAGGGGACAACAGCAATGATTAATCACTCCGCTACTTGAAAGTGATTTTTATTTAAACCCAACTTCCCTATTACATACAACTGCAAGCTTGTTAATGGCTTGAAATTTCTTACTGCCTGCTGTTAAGTAGTTTGGCAGATCACAAATGTAACTTAAATGAGCATTTAATAACACCGAGTTTGTGACTTTGTAATGTAGTCAACTGTAATAGAGGCACTTGATAAAACCCACCTCAGTCTCTTTAACCAAACCGGCAGCAGTTTGGTTCAGGCTCTGGCCAAAAAGTCTTCCATGAAACACACAAGGAACAGAGTGACACAGTGAACACTGATAGGTTGTGGGAGACTTGTGCATACCTCTCCTATTGTAAGCACTTGGACTACCAGCCAGCTACTTTTATGCCAGAAATACAATAGTGAGCCTTCTTTGAGCGTGCACTGTGATGAAGTGTGACTGCATGGCAATGATTTCCCCTTGTGCTGGGACCCCTCTCAAGGGTGCTCTTCAAAGCAATGAGAACTTATACCAGTGATGGAATCCTCCCTGGATGGCAACTAGACTTCATGCCAGCCAGTTCTCCTCTTTAGCAGGGATTAGTTGTTTAGCTTAGATAAGTAACATTTTAAATTGAATTAATCATTTAGACTTATAATATTATGTGATTTAGTATGCTGTTTGCTTAGCTTTCTGTATATGTGGAGGGCATCTCTGTGTATAGTTATGCATATCCTTTCTCCGCTATGAATGTCTCTCCTTGATGTGCCATGTCAGATCAAAAACAATTGTCAAAAAATTTTTTAATAATGTCTGAAATTGTGCTGTTCAGGTCAGTTTCTCATAATCACCAGAGCCTCAGTGCATGTGGCTTCCTGGCTCTCTGCATCTTATTGATCACTCTGTTCTTAGTGCTGTTTATCATCCAGAAACTCAAGCTAATTAAGAATTAGATAAGTGTGTGTAAGTATAGTCAGCCTTGTGGTGGATATGACTTGGTGCTGCCAACTTAAGATAGATTCTGTAATACATTTGCTTTCAATTATTGTCAGGCCCTAAGTGCAACTGCTTCCCTGCCCTAAGGCTCTGGGTGCCTGTACTCAAAGCCAGCTTTGACATGGTGCAGCTGTGTAACCTTGGATTCAGGCTGCTTTGAGAAGAGCACTGGGAAGCCACATTGGGGACATCCGTGGTTTGTGCTTGGGAGTTGCTTTTAAGCTTGGTCTGGTGGTATTTGCCTGAGTTTTGTTGCCTATGCTGGGCCATTTAACTTGCTGATCCTAATCTTGACTCACTGACTTGACTCGCTGGCTGGAACCCAGTCCTGCTGCATTGGTATTAATCGGGGTGGCAGTCACTGAAGTGTGCCTGGCACTGGCTGCGGTTTCTGGCCAACTGTGCTCTCCTTGCTCAGGTACTGTTGGGTTGTGCCCTGTGTCAGCAAGAACACTGCCTGTGCTTATCATGTCACATGCAGCTCCTGTCTGGCAACCCTGTCCTGTTTCTCACTGACACTAAAGGCCTTCTTGAATAGTTCATGGTTGTTGCACCTTTGGGGAATTTTTTGATGGGAATTAACAAATATTTACTTATTTTTTCTATTATGACATTGAAAATAATTTAGAGACGTGCTGGTTTACATCTCACAGAAATGAATTTTAGAATATTTGTTTCATCTCCCAAAGTTTTTGGAAGACACCTGGGTGTGTAATCTTCAGTGGAAACCTTCAATCAGCATTGCAAGGCCCACTCTCCCCCCACCCTGCCAGTCTTTATTATATAAAAATAGCTTCATTTGAAGAAATAGAGAAACTGTATCTCTTATGGCAAGTTTTTGAAAACAAAATGGCAGATATTTGGAGGAGTTTGGAGAGGTAAAGGATATAAAGAAATTACGGTAGAGTTAGTCACTGGGAATGCTGTGCAGCATGGACCTATATATGTGAACTGTCTTTACTATATATATACATGAATAGGTTCATGTCAGTTTACTACTACTTTGCTGTATTTATAACATGTATTTCAAACATCAGATTCAAATTTAACTATTTATTCCTCCTGTTTGAATAGAAGCTGTCATCACACAAATTCTTGCAGTATTTCTAAATAGTACCAGTACAATGAGTTCTTAATGTTGGTGGCTCTCAGTAGTATTTCTGTAGGTAGACAACTAAGGACTCAGATTCCAACATCCAGAAGTATCTGGATGTTGATGGTCCAGTCCTGTGACAATTTGAAAATTCATTTATATTCATCCTGAGCAACACTTTTCTGATTATAGTATTCTTTGTTGCGAAGGAGTATGCTGCAGAAGAAATGCTTGTTTAATATGGGATCGAATCACTATAGTTATGAAAGATTAAAAGAAAATCTCAAATTAGAATCACTTGTCATTCCCTTCAATAAAAAATGTGTTTATTTTTTCTATGCAAACTTAATTTGGTAGCATATGCCAGTTAAATGAAGAAAATTGACAGCAAAGGGAGAGTTTTCTGTGTTGTGCCACTGCTTGACATGAATATTTTTTTTCCTTTTGAGCAATGAAGAGTGTGTGTGCGTGCAAACACATACTTTCTTTTATAAATGCACAAGGGTACAATACAAAGAGCTGCTTCTAAGAAGCTGAGCCAAGCTTGACTGAGCAGCTTCAATGTTTTAAACTTAATTGAGCCTAGGGAGTAGGTGCTGTACAACAAAAGGGTGTGGAATGGGAAGGAGACTCACCTTCAGGCAGGTAGATGAAGCTGAGAGTGTGCGACTTTTTATTTAAACAGCCTTGAACACACACACACACACACATATCTTAACTGTGAAGTTTGAATGTGCTTTGAGGTGGAAGCGGTTTACAGGTTCTAGCTTGCCATCCTGGAGAAAAATAATGCACTGTTTTATTTTATGGCTCTGTGTCTGTCTTATCTGAGTTCTTTTCTTCTTCATAAAGAACATTAATCTCCTGTGTGGTGTGGCTCCATTTATTTACTCAGGAGCACAGGTACTGTCTGATTCTGTAAAATCATTTTCACATGAAGCAGTACTCGGGTAGTGATTGCTGTTCAATTGCCCCTCTCATATTTTTTCTTTCGTCCCAAGTGTGTGTTTAGAGCAAGGAAACAGGGAGAGCTGAAAAAAAGTTAGAAAGCAAAAGGCCAAAGCTTTATCTAGTTGGACAAGAAAAAAGCTTTTAGGAAAGAATTTAATTGAAGGAGAAATGGCTGTGCAAATCCTTTGCTGAAACAGTTTTAAGGTTTGTAACGTCCTTCTGTCTCTGTCCCAACAGATGGGTCACAAGGCTAAAATTGGTAATTTAGATGTTCTCTAAAAGGTATCTATTAAAAATGAACTCCTACACTTCAGATTTTTTGCTTGCTTGTTTCTGCTGAATTACTTACTCAAATAGGGATTTTTCTTTCATTTGTACTCCTCTTGGCCTGTATAAGTGATACAGCTGCAGAGAAGCTAACCAGGCTTTTTCGGCTACTTGTGCCAGAATTCTTCCTTCTGTGTTTCAGCGAAGAATGGTGTACTAGCTTTCTGTTGTACCTGTGAACTGCATGGCAAGTGATAGACCTGCACATGAGTCCATGAGGAGCAATACTGAGGAAACTAGCATTTTGTGTGCTTTTTCAAGTCAATTTGCAGAAGTGCCTTGTTGAGGCTCAGACCTTTGTTGGTGATAGAGGGTATGAGAGCAAAGCCAACTTGGCTGTTTCATCCAAGATGGCATTATTAAAGAAAAAACAAAATATGGCCTAATTTGACATTGTCAATTTAGAGAGAGTTTGCATCTAAGATATCTTGAATCTATAAAGTCTTGGTATGAGGCTTTATGGAATCTGATTCAGTACTACTGTCAGATAACTGAAGACCAGCCAAATTATTTAAAACAAACTGCTCTACTGACTACCTCTTGAAGTCCAATATGCAGTAAATTCTGTGAAATACAAAGATAACTTGGTGTTTTAGGGGATGGTGCGTTGTCTAGTCTTTGGCAGAGGTTCTTTGCCCTTATATTAAAATCAGTTTGCCCTATCTAATAGATGAAAAGGTGGTGTGACGAGGTAGCAGGCTTATCCTAGAGCAAACATTTTATTCTTTGCTCTATATTTGGAATTCTTGGCTTCCCGCCTTTTAGTTGTGTACTGAGTTTTGCCACTGTGGCCACTGCTTTAGGCCATGCCACATTCCCTGGATGCTACAAGTAGTGTTACCTTCTCCTAGTAGTTCCCACTCTACTTTTGGCAACTTTCTTTTGACTTAGTACTTCTGGTTATTGCCATGTAACAGTTTTTGAAAAGCTTCTAGTTAGTGTAGATAGCTTTCTAATGCTAATTAGTACAATTGAGAAATAAATGTATACCACAAGAGGGTTTTTTAATAAACATGTGTTGAGTAATTCCTAGACTATTTTTGTCTTTTGTGTAAACAGAGGGTATAATGGGGGCCTGTTTCTGGCATTATATTTTGATATCCAGGGAGAAATCATACATAAGCTATATAAAATTTTAAATCTCTGGGAATGTGGCTTGCATGAGGTTTTTGTTTTCTACATTGAAATGAAGCTATATTGAAAAAGTATTTTTCTCTAGATTTTTAAGAAGATGGAGAATATACGTGGTGCTGGTAAGATTAGCAGTGGAAAGATATGTATCCCAAGCCAACAATCTTTTCTTCTTCCCTTCCATTAAGACAAGCTGAATTTCTTTTTTGAAGTCTCTAAAGATAAATGCAGTCTTTCATGCCAGGTTTCAGCACTTGAAAAACTTGTTATTTAGTAATAAATCCACTGGAAAAGAGGTTTAAAAGAAAAGTGCTGACACAACTTTAACCATCCTGGCACAATTAGTTTAGCTGCAGGTTTGTTGTAATCCCAAAACAATAACAGAAAATTGTCATGTCAAACAAATTCCGTCTGTCCTTTGTATCACACAGTCTCTGGATTAAAACTCTTTACGTATGATTATGTCCTCTTCAATCAAGCTTTCTAATATCAAAATTGCATCCAGCTTTTTAAGTACTTCAGTAGAGATACTCTGAGTAGACAGTGAATTTGCCAAGAAACAAAGCACAGAATAAATACTTCTTAGTCGAGATGCTGGCATTCACATATGTGCCACTCTGTGGTGTGTAGAGTTCCCTTGCTTGTTTTGTCTTTTGCTTTTTACTTTTAGGACTGAGAAAACAGTTCTGTATTTAAGATAAATATTGACTAGATGAAGTCCTTTTCTATCCTTGTTACAATAATACGAAGTGTTAAGTGTGCAACAGTAACTCTTCTGTCTTCCTGACCAGCACTAAGAACAGATAGAAAAAATGAATTTAATTCTGTTGTAATTGTTTAAGCTATTTATCACTATCATGATCAAAGGCCAGAAAGGGTACTAAAATAATTTTTGCTGGAAAAGTGGGAGAGAGCGATATGACTGAGAATGTGCTGAATATATGTTTGCTAACTTCACTTCATCATTCTCAAATATTACCATTTAATATATCTTGATACTCTGAGACTCATATTTCTAATAGAATTGCAGAGGGAATATCTTTATGACAGAGCAACACACTGAGATTGAACTTAACTGAAAGGGATATATTTTCTACTCTGGTTTTGTACAGCCAGCATAATATGTGATAAGAAAAAGGCAGAAAATAGCGTATTGTAGAAAGTGCAGTTCTGTTCTGAAAAAAAAGTAGTGGGAATTGCCTTCACTCTGCAAAATTTCTTGGCTTACCATTCTAGAAAAAATTCTTCTCTTTGCAGGAGAGAAGAAATAAACATATTGATAATTTGTGTGCTTAGTTAAAGGTCTTACAAAGATTTCAGGTGTTACTCAAAAGTTCTAAACTGGAAGCAAGCTAAATAGACAAGTGTTGAAGTTTGCCCTTTCATTGCTATTCCTAGTCCTGGCATTCCCCGAGTCCTGTTCTGCGAGTGGCTGTGGCAGTTGCAGCTTTGCAGCAGTGGACAGGTTTCTTTCCATTTTGACCAAGACCCCTTCTGTCTCTGAGAGACTGAAACTTACATTCCAACAATGACTTTAGCAAGAGGATAGTGGCAGTTCTCATGAAAGGTTAGTTTCTAGAAACATCTGTTCAGAATATTTGGCATAAGGAGATTTTTATTTTTCTCCCCTAAGTTATCGACTTTTATGCCAGTGTCACCTAGAGGGAACTAGAACCAAATATGTGCTTTGAGTGTGTAGACTTTTGTCTTTGTCTGCTTAGTTATTGGCTTCTTCACTACCTAAAAGAGCTGAAGCAAACTGATGCATGCAAGTATGAATTTTCAGATTGATGGAATCAGTGGAATCACTTTTTTATAAGTTTATTCAGTACAATTTTTTTCTAGGGTTTTGAGCCCTTTTCATCCAAAACACAATCTAGCAGTAGCTACAGTTTCTCCTCTCATATCTTTTAAAAGTTCAGGTGCTGTGCTTTAAGAGTTTGTACTCTATCTAAACTTGGCATATGGGATTGATTGCCTCGTCACCTGGCTGTAGTTCCTGATGATATGCAGTGGTTGTATGGCATACAGTTCTTCATGGGATTTGCCCTATTTTTCCACGCTGACTCCTTCTTGCTTTATCTCCTTTTAGATTTCAATTTAAGTTGGAAAAGAACTCAGTAAGAATGTAGTCATTGAGCATGTTTATCACCACAAAGGAACCGAGGGGCCCTTTGGTTCCTATTATTGCATGACAACAGTCTTAACGTTTTGAGACTGAGCTCTGCCTCCTTCCTATGAGAACAGATAAATGGTTACAGCATTAGCAGTTGAGGTTGTGGTACTTAGAGCTGTTGTACAAAAAACATTTTATCACTAGCTAAAACTTCCCCCAGTGAGCTTTTGTTTGAGGGTTTGGCAGAAACAAAAGACCAGTTTCTGCAACTGAATGTGTTTGTTGAGAATGCAGAGGTGAGAATCCAAGCTCCAAACACTGACTCTTCCTTGAAGATGATGGTTTTCTTTTGTGGGGTAGCTTCACTTGTGTTATCTGTCGTCTGCCCCATATTGACAGCCCATATGAATGGAAAACGTGAGCCCTAAACCGGAAGATTCTGATAGAAGGTAGAACATGAGCAGCTGTAGGACAATATGCTGGAATAGTGTGATATTGCCTCCCTTCCTCAGCATGTCACTCTTTTGATTGGTCTAAGTGTGGTCAGTTTTAACTGTATCCTCTTTTTATCTGTTTAAATGACTATTCATGTGAAATGAGGCAGGAAATCAATTTGTTGTATTTTTTTCCTTTCTGAATCAGAGTTCTTACATGATTTTTGCTAAGGGTTTGTAGAGGATACTGGTGACAAAATTACATAATAAAGCCCCAGTTTTAACAGCCATTATGAAAAAGTAGTAATGAGATTAGGGCTAACATAAGGAATAAGAATAGATCGGTTTATGGAAATAAATGGTTTGTTGACACCATTATGTGAGAACTTTCTTTAGCCTTTAAATTAATGGGAAGATGCAGCTGTTCCCATGTTTCTTCAGCAGGATACTGACAGGCAGATGAAGGCTGTAAATCTAGCAGCTGCACCTGTTGAGAACAGCATCTTTAATCTTTCTGTTGCAACTAAGAAGTTTTACTCCACAATGGGAAAAGAGACAACGGCTTATCTAGTGCAAAACGTATATACTGGTATATATTTCAGACTACAGAAGATTTGGACAGTCAGCATAGGGGTACTAGTAACTGTAGAGGAGCTTGTAGCTGGAATTGCCTTACTTTTTCTTGCTGTGTGAACTCTGTACTGTCTGTACTTCATTTTCTTACTTCTGAGCCAGTGTAGTAATCACAGAAAGTAACAGCCAAGAGGCTGTTCTTCCTGCAGTATGTCACCCTTACAAAGTCTACTGTAAGGCAGTTTCTCCTGATCTAATCAGTAGCCTGCAAAGCAGCAGCACACTACTTATTCGAAAGCATCATTTATTTATATTGGTCACCCCCCTTATCTGGGGGGCATGATTCATCAGCCCTTTTTCAGTAGCCATGGTCAGGCTTGGTCCGTCCACCATCACTTATTCATGTTGCTGGTGAATCATATACAGGCAGACTGAGAATACTTGACTCATAAGCCCAGAAGCTAAGCCGAACGCACTACTGCTCCAGGTAGCTCTTCTGCAGTGGAGAAATGAACTTTATTACATAACTGATGGTGAGTGGTTGTTGAGGGCTGTGGATGTGAGTTGTTTGGGATCAATTGTTCTGTGTTGCTGAGTGAAGCAGCAGGGTTGAGCTCAGGGTTTAGGGATGATAGTTTGGAGTGAGAAAGTAAAAGATTAAGGTCAGACAGTTTCCTTTAGCTTCAGTAGTATTTATGTGGCTAAATATTCTGTTGGGGATTGAGAACCTTGGTGCTTCCCTACAAACTTTAACCCCCACCTCCTATACCAAAAGCAGAGATTTAAGTTCTCTTTAAGTATAGAACTATTGTTATTTCTCATTTCTATCTGGTGTACTATGGGAAAGCCTGTAACTCCTTTTTTTTTTTTTTTAAATTACTGTTTTCAGGTTAAGCATAGACAATAGAATTCATCAGTGGCTGCTAAATGCTATCAAGAAATCACTGAAAAATCTCACAAGCCTATTAATGTCCATAACAAACACTAAAATACCCCTGGTAGCTTTATGTAAGATCCACAGAAAGGCAAGAAGCTGAGGGGTGTCTGAAAGAGTCTGAGAAAATACTGGAGTGAAGAAATATACGGTAGGATGGATGGGCACGTGTAAAAAATACTACCACAAGAATAACCACTGAAGCAGAGGAAAAAGGAAAACCTTCTTGTAGGAAGTTGTCTGTCAGGAGCCTTCCACAGGAAGCTCCCTCAGCCCTTCTTGCTTTTCCTTCTAATGTGACTTAGGATACTTGACACTGCTTGAAATTGTCCAATGAAATAAATTGAACACTGGAAAAGGCATTCACCCGTTACATGCTGCAAATCCTGAAGCTTTAAGTCCTGGGTTACTTAGAGTGGCAACAAAGTTCCAATCTTTATACCTATACCTAATTCAGTTTTGATAGTTGAATAGGTGAGAATCTACTGCCATTAGCTGTGTCACAAGGGTGGGGAACAGGCTGGTTGTAGTGCATCCTCTCAAAACTACAGTTCCTGTCTGTTTCTGGGCTGCAGGTAGAGTTTTGTTCCTCAAATGACTTTGTTCACTTTTTTATTAGCTGGTACTAAAAGATATTCCATATGTGAGTTAGACAGTAACATTTTCTCCTAGTAGCGGAATATCACTTTTTCTGGAATTTCTCCAGTATTATAGATGTTGGCTCCATCTGCAGAGCACTTCTGGTGTGCTTGTACTGGGTTATTTTGAAAGAAATAAAACCAAATTTTTTTTCTGTGTGCACAGAACTCTGCTTTGACACCTAATAGAGATGTAAGAGCCCAAACCAGCAACTCATTGTTTGAAGAGCTTTGAATTGCACTTATGGTGGGAACATTCAGTCCAGGGGATGAGACAGAGTTTAAAGGAAAAGCTCTTGAACATCACGTAATGTCAATAGATGTACGGACCTTTTCACTAGCTGCTTTGATCTCCTGACTAGGTCTTCTTTTATCAAACTGTTTGCTAAAGTATCCATAGCCACGGTGAACTAACATTTTCTCTGAAAGCAGTGGAAGCTCTTCAATGAGCTGAAGTGTTTGCTTGTAGAAGACAAATGGTTACTGGAATCCTTAGCAGCACTCAAAAACATATATGCAATTAGGGTGAAATCATACTACTTGCAAGCATTTGCACTCACTGGTTGTTCCATTTCTTGATCGTGGTGGAAAGAAGGGGAGTGTTGTTTGCAAACACTTTAACTTGTTCCCTCTGAGAATTGTAATGGCAGCTGTGATTTGCCTGCCAGACTTTTTTCTTTTTTTTTTTTCTCCTTCAAAATAAAGCAAGATTAGAAAATGCGTGGGACTTGTGTTTTACCATACTCCTTTTTTTTCTTTTTCGCCCATAGTACTTGTGTTATTATGTGGAGTGTCAGAAATTCTGGTCTTTTGGCTCAGGCTTCTTGAAGGGACAAAGCCAACATATTTTAAGTGTGTAGCATATCTGGTTCCCCACAGAATCACTGCTGCATTTTAGTTGTAAGGTACCATATCACCACCTGCTCTTGGTGCATTTGCTTTAGATGTCCAGGTTGTATGCATACACTTATCTTCTGGCTGGAATTTAGTCTTATCTATATGGAAAAAATAGTTTGCTTTGTTAGTGTTTTCTTTAAAATCTGCTTTTCCCAGTTGCCAGATAGTCTGTAGACAAAATCAGAAGAGCTCAAGTTTCAAAGTGTAAGTGCAAATTGAACTCATGACCTATATCCTCTGAGAACTTGTGCTGTTTTGATATTTGGCTAGAACTTAGCGAAATAAAAGATAAATAATGCAACTTGAAAACACATGACAAGTGGTAGACATTTTGAAAAAGTGTTCTGCATCTGAAAACAGAGGATTCAAACCTGTCTTGGGTTCTCTATGTAGACAAAGAGTAATTGGCTTCTTCTGATGTGAGTCTTGATCTGGTTCAGACCCCAGTGCCCTTTCTCCTGACAAAGGGTTAAACATCAGGCAGGAATCTGACTCCAGATTTCCCCTTGGACTTTTCTGATTTTACTGTCCTGTTCTTTCATCCTTGTTTTCTCTAAAATCCACATTTCCCAATCATGATGAAAGTAGAAATCTTCTTACCATACCAGTCCCATGAAGAATGAGAGATTGCTTTTCAGATAGTAACTAACTGGATCCACTTGTGTCCTGACCTCCAGAGTCTTCAGCTGCTGGGCGTGCAGCTTAGCTTTTAGAGGACTGCAAATGTAAATAAAGAAAATATGAGCATTTTGTTTGCCATACTTCTTGCCTATACTGATCAATCTTCTTTTAAAAGCATTTAAGTGGCATTGGTTATGCATAAATGAAGAAAAACATACTAAGAAATGTTACAATTGGGCTGCTTCTGTGATTATCCCTATTTTCTTTTTCATATTCATCAAAGCTTGTGTAACAAATTTTGAGAACAATGAAATAATGAAAAACCAGAAAAACTGCTACACAATTATTCTGACCAATGTGATGAGAGTTAGTGCTGTTTTCTGAAGGTATGAATGCTGAAGATGGCAGTATTTAATTGTCTGTATGTCCCCTAAATTGATTCTTTATAGAGGCTTTCCCTAAATTTTTCCTACGTATGACATGATAGACAAGAATAATTAAAAGAAATGATTGTAGTACCTGTTCTTAAGTATTTATAAATATACATCTCCATTACAATATTTGTCACAGCATCTTTGGGACTGTGAATAATATTTGCTGTAAGGACTGGGTGGTTTGTTAGTATTTCCTAACTAGGTTTGGTATTACACATGAAAAATCATAAAATCACAGAATCATTTAGATTGAAAAACATCTTCAAGATGATCAAGTTCAACCATTAACTTAACATTGCCAAATTACATTATGTGCTGAGGTTTTTGGTAGTGCCTTTGCTTGTGCAGGACCTTTGAAAGGAAATTACCAAACCCTGAGGTTGCCCTTGGACAAAAATGACATGCTTTTTTTGAAGATAATACCAAAACCTTGTACAGAATGTGATTGAATATCTGTATAGTGAAGTGCTGTAAGTTGCTCTTGAACAGTTGGCAATGACTACTTGTTTCATTGCTGAAGAAAGACTCTTTGAGAAATCAGGAGAAAGGAGAGAGAGAATTAGTGCTTATGCTAGTTGCATCCTTATACAAAGTAGCCAGTACTGAATCTCCTTTCTTTGTTGCTTAATCTCTGTGTTGTTGATCACTGAGTAGAAATCAAGGATGCGATTCCAAAATATTACTGTAATAGTATAAACAAAATTTAAAATTTCACTAGAGTGCCTTAAAGCAACCACTGTTGAGCATATCTGAACAGATATGAAAGTGCAGTCTTTAGACACTTCAAAAAAATCTTGAAGTGACAGTTTTACAGACAGACACTGATTTATGCCTAAGGTAAGGTCATGTGTGATGCCTTGCAGTGCGTGCATGACCTTTGAAGGCCTGTTATGGGCCTAGGTTAGTACCTCTTGTTCAGAATCGTTAGAATCCTGCTTCTGCAGGGATATATGACATACAACTTGAACAAAGTCAGTCACATGTGAGTACTCATTTCATATGTGAAGAAAAGTGTCTTTTTTCAAAGTATTTCTTCCAATCTTTATAAATCATCCTTTAGGGGGCGTGTACAAAGATGGCCATCTGTGCAGTATTATGGTGGTGTTACACAGAAGTGTTGGGGAACTGGATTACTTGTTTCAGTTTACACAAATGTGGTAATGTTAAAGGGTAAGTAACTTATTTGAGACTATCTGTCTTGGGATACAATCAGCTCTAGGTGTGCTCAGCGGAAGTCTGATCAGTGAGGAAGTCTTCCAGGGAGATCTTTAAAGGTTTTATCAAAATATTGAAATTAAAATAATACTGTTAACTGCTTATTTGAAAGGATTTTGTTTGGAAAATTACATAGTCTTTTATTTAATGTTCTTAGTGTTGGTACTGAATTTGAAAATGTTATGGTGGAAGGAGCCATGTAATCTTGTGCTATTTTGCTGTAAGATTTTAAAAAATTAGGCCATGTTCACAAGAGCAAGAAAAGCTAAGTTGTACTAAAAGTCACTTATTTGGTGGGATTTCTCTTTTAGAATTGTCAACCATCCATGTCTTACCACAGTGCAGGTGTATGGGAAAGTCTTGCTCCTTGCAAGTGTATAGGGAATTTCTACATAAAAACAAAAAGTTAAAAGAAAACCCTATAGGCAGTGTAGGTTTTTTTCTGCAATAAAGCAACTATTAAGGCCAAAGTCTTGATCAAACCTCCGGTAGCTCCTTGTCTAGTTACGCTGTTTTCAAAACCAGGGAAGTCAAAAATTGCTTTTTTCTGGTTTTACTCCTGGAATAAAATTGTGTTGTGTTGTATGGCTGTGCTTCATTAAACAGCTGCTCTGTTTTACCCTGGAGATAGTTTTATGTCTGTACTGTGTGAAATGATTCCTGGTTAGCAGCAATTTTTATATAGCAATTTAACAAAGCTTAGTATCTGTTACCTCTAGTTTAAGTAAGGGAAATGAAGATGCATAGCATTATTTGCTCAATTGCAGCAATTGGGTGTGGGTTTTTTAAATGTCTTTCCGCGATTCCTACATACGGAAGGCACTGAATGTGATAACTGAAAAAAAACATCTTTAGAAAGACCTGGAAGACCTCATTTCTTATTTCAACTTATATATGCCAAATATGCAGTTTTGAAGTTCATGGCAAGGTAGAGGCCATCAATGTTGAGAGATTTATTTAATGCGTGCAATATTGTTGCAATTTTCTTCTCCTTTGCAAATCTGTCATTCCTAAAATCTTTTGTAGTGTCTACCTCAAGTTTTAGAGAAAATTATGTGCAGATTCCTTTTGCTGTAGCTGTATTTTAAAGAAAAAAACCTGTGCACACTGTTCCATATTACTCTGCTATAAAAAGTACAGACAATGATGTTTTCATAGTTACAGAGGTAATGATTTAAATAAAAGCCAAAGGCAAGAGAGCTGTGAGATTAATTAGAAAGTAAAAGCAGTGACTCTGCTGTATGTTCTCCTTTTGTTGCATATCAAGTAGGTGGCAAATTTACCAGTCATTTTTCACTCTGGAAGAAGAGACTTTGCTTATCATAATTACCCTGCCCAAATTCCTGAATGCCTTTAGCAACAGCTGTGTCACATAGGCTGAAATTACAGATTGATGAAGGAAAAAAGAATCTATAATTTTAAATAAGTTATTTTAAAATAGCTGAATGAGTTTCATGTGTAGACTTTAAGATCTTTAGTGTTTTGAGTTTATTCATGTTTTTCTTGACTTATGGCTTTCTTGCCCCAGAAACAGCACTGATGTGAAGATACTGTTTTAAAATCGCACTATTTCTCCCCCTTTTTTAAAACAAGTCTACACCTACTGTGTATTTTTTGTACTTTTCCCAAATGGCAAAAGAATGTGATGATTGAAGGAAAAAAAATACAGTGATTTTTCTTCAGCAGTGCAGGTGAAGGTCACCCAGAATTCTCTCCTGCATTTTGAGTAACCACACAAATGAAGATAACTCAGATTGGAAGGAATATCAAGTTTTAATGCATCTAAGGTAGGTTTGGCTTAGATTTGGCTAAGAAAAAGTTGTCTCAGAACAGATTCAAGGAGCTGTTGCTGTTTTCAGCCCTTATTTCTAGTCTTTGGATTTTAACATATATCTATTAAGGACAAAGCTCACATCTTAATTGCACAACAGAATGCCAAGTATCAGGTGGGAAGGCAGGTGTTTTCCTACTATAAATTTTTCTGGTGATTGGTGCTTCACTTGTACTTCTCTCCATGTCAGTAATGGATGCTATATATAATTTCAGGTTGAGAGAGGGCCACCTGCTTCTCTGGGCTGGCGTGTTGCATGTACAGGCTCTTCTTGCAGCAAAATTTCAATTCACTTGATGTAAGGTTTATTATTTAAAACAAAAAATGCTCAGCTTCAGATATATGTATAAATTAATCCATTATAAGGGCCACTTATGAAAGACAATGACCTAAATTCAGACCTGGATATGACCCTAACCCCGTGTTGTGTAGTTTATCTCAGAATTTTATTAGATTTAATAGGTCAAGTCTGAGTGTGGTGGTATACATGATACAATTACTGTTTATAATTAATTGATATGCTATTCGAAAGTGTTTTTTCTACATTAAGAAAAGTAACTGAAGCTACAGTTTGAATTGGGGGTGCTATCAAAGTTGATTTGAAAGCAGTCACAGCTAAGGAGGCATTTTTTTGCCAGTACTGACTCAAGGGTTTGGGCTTCCAGGCTTGACAGGACATCTCCCACTTACACTGAAAAGCTGTGACTGTTAACAGGTTGCTTTGTGAAACAGTTGACCTTCAGCAGATCTGCCACAGGTTGGGGAAATGAGGGACTGTACTCTTAGAAAGCAAAAGGCAACCTCTTTAAAGATCATGTGAATGCTATGGTGCATTTATTCTTTATAGCAATAAAACTTGTCCCGTGGGAGATTTGTCAGGCTGGGTGAGGTGTGGGAGAAGGTATACTGCAGATTAGGGGGTGTTAGGCTGTGCACCTGCATAGCTGTGATTGTGATGATAAAGTTCCCCATATTTCCCAATAGAAACATACAGTGATTTGATTTGGAAAGGACCTCAAAGATCAAGATTTTGACTTGCTCTTCAGGATCTTATTAGAGATTAAACATATTAAATGTATTTTTGATGATAAAAGGTATTCTACCAATATCCTTAGTCTTTCCTTTTCAAGTAATTTTTTTTTTCTTTTAAATGTCTCTAGTTTTTCTCTAGAGCGGAAGCATTATGTTGTAGTACACAGGCTTGAGAGACCTGGTTCTGGAGTCAGTTTGTCATAGGCAGTTCGTTGCTGTTCTTATGTGATGTGTTTCTGGATCCAGGTCTTACACTGAATGCTACACAGACCGTCTGTGAAAAAAGGCCTTGTTTTTTTATCTGAAAATGAACATACAAAAGGAAGGAAGGAAGGACTGAAGAGGAAACAGATGAAATGAAAAGTTTTGTTGTTGGTTTTGCATGTTAGGAACTGCTTGGATATTTCTCCAACTTTTTTAATTTGTACTTATGACATTTAATTGTGATTTGTGCATCTGGTAACTTGCTTTTCCTGGGGTGGTTAGCCTCACTTGCATGATTTAGTCTGTGTTATCTGAGATGGTTCTAATTCATGTCTCATGGTAACAATGAATGTGGTCCCATATAATTCAATCAATTACTATGTTGCTCTGCCCCTTCAAGGGCCCTTAGCGTAGAAGGTTATTTGAATTTTGGATTTGGTTTGAATAAGGCTTAAAGTCACTGTAGGTGAAGGCACTCTGAGAACTTTCCAAATCAGCTTTTTATTGATCTGATTCCTAAAGAAAGGCAGGATTGGACTTGCATCGCATTGCTCTGAGATCACTTCACTACTCAACAAGATTCAAGGATGAGTAAGAATTTCTTAAATATTTGATACCACTACTGGAGATCATTAAGGAAAACAAAGTCATGCAACGAAAAAATTCTAGGCTATAGCTTACGATTAATTTCTTCCTTTGTTGCTTTATTGTCTCTTTCATAGTTTTATTTTCCCAGTCTACTGGAAGACTGGTTGCGTATTTCCATTGCTTAATTCCCCGTATCCTCCACTTTTCCCAGTCATACCTAGGCTGCTGTGTACTGTACCGCTATCTCTTTCTCTATAATTAGGTGCTTTATATATTGCATAGGTTTGCTTGGAATCCAGAGAGATAAGGTGAGTCCAATCTTTTTTTCTGTCAGGTGAAGAACAGTGCCTTTATAACAAACAGCAAAAGGAGCATTAAACTGACTTATGACTCAGAAAACATGCCTTCTTGTCAGAGAGATGATTCTACTTTATTTCCAAAGATGTTCTGAGGCCTAAATCACTGATGTTTGCAAAGGTCTTTTTTTTTTAATTCTCTTTTGAAAGAATTATACTGCTGTACTTGGTGAGAGCAAACTTTGAGAAGTTATTTAGAATTCTGACAGTTGCCCTCCTACTGAGGACTCAGCCAAGCCTAACACAGAGCTTTACTACTTAAATTGTTAAAACATTTTTCATTGTTACGATTAGTGAATCACAATTTTGCTCTATGCTTCTTTCTGCAGGAGCACTGGCATAATTTGAAGCAACAGCTACTTTAATGGGATGTTATGAGCAATTAATGAGCAAAATAATATCTGTGGTGTTCATGCCAACAGCATGTCATTTCTTCTTTGTTCCTGTTCTCATCATCTTCTTCAGCATCTGACCCATAATCAGTTTTCTTCTCATGCTTATCTACAGTACCATTACTTCAGGCAAGGCCTCGTCATCAGCACAGAAAATTGATAGTGAGAAGAATTACATGAAAAGAAAATAATACGCTTTTGTTTTGATGGAACGAGTTTCCGTCACTCTCCACCTGCGTTGATAGCAATGACATCTTTACACATTTTCTTGCAGTCTCCTTTTCCTCAGAGTAGTGTTGTTTTATAAATTAGATGTTTCCTTCCAAGCTGCAATGTGTCCCAAATTCTACAGTAGGATTTGCAAAATGTGTTGTCTTGAACCTTTAAGTCCTTTTGACTTTAGGCTTATTCCATAGGGCCCGATGTTCTGATGCAATTTAGAGAATCTCTTTCCCAGAGAGCGCCCTGCTGGTGAGAACTTGTCCAGGCTCTGCCAGGGCCTAATTATGAGGAGATGGCCGTGTGGGTCCAGGTCTGCTCCATTTCTTTCCATGGCAGCTGCTTGCTCCATGCTGGGTCAGTCAAAGGAAAAGGCATTTGCGTGTTTTTGTGTGAAGTAAGAGTCAGAAAAGTCTCTTCCATCACTAGAAAATCTGAAGAGGAAAAACAGAAGCTGGGAAGAAATATTTCAGATATAACTTTTCAATAATTCAAGATTCTCAGAACTATTTATTCTCATTCCCCAAATGATGTTTGTCTTGAGGAACTCAAGGGAATCAGCTGATTCCACTGCAGCCTCAAGGTGTATTAAGGATGGTATTCAAGAGCAGTAGCAGCACTGCAAATCAGAAAGTAGTAAAGCACAAATTATTCTAGAATAGCTTCTATAAAATTTACATCTCTACAACATTGGGAGTTTGTTTTTAACAGGGAGGAAACTATATCCAGCCATAAACTTTAATACTCCTGAGAATTCTAGTTTACTTTGGTAAAAGTTCATTGTGATTATATACTCTCTGTTTTTGTACGACAGGACAATAATGTGATATCTTTTTCATAGGCTTCCTAGAGAGGAAACAATAGAGTGGAAATACAGATTTTCCATAGTGAGAATCAATGCAACAAGACTCAGGTGTTAGTGCTAAATAATCCACCAGGATAGTATCGGACTACTAAAATTGTAGTTTGCTTATAACACCTAGAAAAAAAAATATTTTAAAATCTTTACAAAGAAATTCTTTTTTTTTGCAAGATTTAGCATAAACTTGATGAAAAGCAGGACCACAGTTCTTATAGCATAATATAGATGCCCTTTTTCAGGTGTGTTGCCATGGGATTGTATAAGTGTGAAGGTAAGCAGATATGTAAAGGTTTGGATAGATGAATGGAGGGGTGTAGGTAGAATCATAAACCTGGAGTCAGCTGCCTTGTGTCAGCTGGGTGGAAAAGATCAGGTTGTAGTTTTTGAAGGCTTGAGAGATATGCATGCTGCGCATTGAAAGGAGTAGGCATTCAAGTGGGAAGAAAAATTCTCTCTGAAGGCAAGTTTGCTGCTAGTTGGATACATTTATATTTATATTGTTCTCATTGTAACTGTGTGGCTTGGCTTATTTTAGTTTGACTCAGCGTGTATCAGGAGAGCCTGAGAAACAAATATTCTTTTGGAAAGGACTTGGTCAATCCTGTGTTTGCTTTTCAAGTATGGTAGGAGAGCATTGATGAGAGGTGAGGATGGAGCAGCAGGCTATACAGATTTTACCAAACTGATTTTAAACTGGAGTTTCTGGTTAATGTTAAGTGTTAGCAGAATATGTAGGTAACTGGAACTGGTGATAAATCTCAATCTTTGGTGTCCTGGTACCCACAGATTCTAAGGCTTTGAAGCATTTGCTCATGCCTCTTTAGCACAGCAAAATTTAGTGTTGTTTGTTTCAAGCTTTTTGTGCTTAACACACTTTTAATACTCCCTGATTATTATAGAAAACAATGCTCTTTGGCTTTATTTTGCTTTTGCTATTATAGAAGGTTAAACAGTGAAAGAAGCCTGTGTGGAGACAGGATTCATGTGACCTAATCCACAAAAGACAGGTTTCTTTCCCTGTGTTAAGACATTACAGGAGATTTGTGGCAGTTCAAGCCATTGACCTAGTTTGCCTACTCTATTCTTCATTTTGGTGTACTGAAAAACTCGGGTGTTCTTCCCTGCAGAAGCAGACATATCTTATTTTCAGTCAATCTGTTTTCAGTGAAATTCTCTTTTTATCCTGATAAAATTTTCCCACTGTGTTGATGTATGGAGCTGAATTGCTGATTTGATAAACAGTGATGAAAAAGTAATTTATCTCTCTGAAATAAAGGTTAACTGTCTGCCAAATTTCACTGTTCAAAACAACTGCTCTTTGCCTAGAGAAAAATGAGTTAGAGGAAAATTGAAACCCAGTAAAAAACATCTTTTCCTCCCATTAATCATAAGGCTTTACTGGTTTTGCTAAATGTGAGTTGCTTCTTAGGTGAGATGACATCGGAGTGTGTAGATTCAACTTAAGACTGATCTCCTCTTGGTAACTATGCCAAAAAGAGAAGCGTAGAGTTGATGTTTGCTGCTGAAGTGCATGCAGATTGAAAGCCTATCCCTATTGTCTTGCATGCTGCACTGCACCTAGAAGTTGAAAGACAGGCTGTGAAATCCCCCTTGGTTCTGACAGGTTCTGCCTACCTGATGCCATGCAGATCGTGTAGGCACCCTGGCTTGGTTTCCTGAAGCAGTGAAGCAACAGAAGTGTGTCCCTGTGCTCCTATTAATTGCCCTGGAGCTGAGCAACCTCCCCCAGGCAAGCCAAACAGTTCTCAAGGGACTCTGTTCATTTACCTTCAGGTATTGAAACTAATAGCAGTTACGAGTCATTCAGAACTTGGTGCATTACCTATTTTCATGCTGAGAAAATATCCTTATGATTTACTTAGGGGAATAGTTTTTAGAGATAGTTATTTTCCTGTGTTTGTCAGAAAACCAAACAATTTATAATAAAGATTCCCTTGCAAAGGGAATAAACAGAGCTATGCTGGCAGGAAAGGAGTTAAAATGTTTTGCAATTTTGCATATAGAATTGGATTCCTACTGCAATACATTATTTTTTTAACTTCAGTAGGATGAATAATCTACAGTAGTTGTCATTTTATAGTAGTAGCCTGCATGCCTTGGGCATTAGTGTGTGTTGCATTTAAGAGACGGATCATTTAAAAAATCTTTGAAGATTTTTGGTTTTAAGTAGGAGTAAGTGCTGACATTCTAAACACCTGTTCTGGTGCAGATCAAATGCACGCAAGCTAAAGGTCATAGTGGTCAACACAGACAACTTTTGAGTCATTAAAAACTTGAAGGTGGAATAACAGCCACTGGTATTTGTCAAGTGATCGATTAGTTTCTCAGTGATAAACATGAGAGAAATCTTTGCCACAAGCAGTTTTGTCCAGAATCTTGGAGAGGCTGTATTTGATAGATAGAGCCTTCAGGGAAGAACCTGAAAGGAATCAATTGTTGTCCTTGACTGTAACTTAGTGTGAGTTCATCATTAAGCAACTCTGCTCACCATTAATTCTCAGCAGTCCATCTGCCTTTGTTTTATGGTCAGGTGCTACCTACTTTTCACTCTAATCACTTAAAAAAATTGAATTGAGTATTTAACAGCCCAATAGCTGATGGCTTCAGGTTTTTGTTCCAGAAGCATACAAGAGCTTGTATTTGTCAGCTAGAAGCAAATAGATTTTAGGCTGGGAAGGGAGAAGAATTGTTCACTATTAAAAATAGACTTTTCTTCTGGAGTCACTAGCAAGTCCACATTCTTGACTTCTGTCATACTTGCTCTCAGCTTAATATCAGAGCTTTTGCAGCTGATTGAAGGTGGATAAGGATAAGTTTTGACTGATCAGATTATAAGAAAGACAGCAACATTTGCTGCCTTTTCCTGTGTTTCATCTTTTTGTAAACAACCTTAGGAATTAGTTTTGCTTTTCTGTGGGTTCAGGTTATTCTCCAAAACACTTTGGATTTCAGCATAAGGGACAACACCTGGTCACCTAGACAGGCAAATAAAGAATGAAAACAGGTTGTTGCTAGATTATGTAAATCTCTAATTATCTTAATTAAATTTAAGGTAAGGTCCATAAGTATTCTTCTCCTGTAAAGTTAAGTGGCTTCTGATTTGGGCATTTTTAGTTTTCTGAGAGAGACGTAGGGTGAATTGTAGAACAGTACATCAGTTCTCTTCCAGACAACTCTTTTGGCTTAGTACTCTCAAGTGCTTTGGTCTTTTCCTCGGTATCTGTTTGGTAAAAGAAAATGTTGCATTTGCCAATAATAAGCATTAAGTCAAGGGTGTTAGATAGTATAAATCCTCTTTTTATTTTGAGATTGGCTTTGAAACTTTACCTAATCTTCACAGTTCACATTATTATTTGTTTTAGCAACCATTGATTTTAAAATAAAATCTTCCTATTCATAAGAGCATACCAAACATCTCTGGAAAATTTCAAATACTTTTTTTGTATTCATCAGTGACTCTAATGCAACTAACATGATTGATGAATTTGATTTAATTGAAATTGTTGACAAGAACTAGGAGGGAGAGAAGAGAAAAATATTTTTCAGTTTTTATACAAAATGTTCTACATCGATTTAGGAAGTGGAGGGACAAATGTGAACCATAGCTTGTAGCAGTGGCAGAGCAGGTGGCCCTGCAGTGCATCTTTGCTGTGGGAGGCAGGCACTCACTCTGGAGTCCCAGACCTTGTGAATTTGGCTTTTAAATTGTAGTGTTACTGCTCAGAGTACTCACCACAGTAACAAATCAAAGGCATGCAGGCACAGTGCAGTTATTCAGAAGCTTATTATAATCGCTCAATATGAACTGGTGCCAGACTTACCTGGTGTAGGTAACATAGGGAGAGTCACTAAATTTTTACATGTCGACTTGTCATTTGAGAGGGGGAGCTCTGAGTAAATTTGTGATAATAAGTTCTTGTCACTTTGGGAAGTGTCACAGGTAAACTTTTGTAAATTTTTGTTTAAATGGCCACAGGCCTAGGAAGTTTCATAGAGAATGTTTGTCTTGTGCCTCATTCTTTGTACGTAATGCTAGAGATGTCTGGAGAGGCCAAAGTAGGGGATGTATCTGAGGGGGGGAATATGAAGAAAAAAGATGTTTCATGGTAAGCAATTTGACTGAGATCTGTGAGAGATGATTAATATTTACTCACTGTTAGCAATAAGCGGTATACACAATGGAACATTAGCTGAGATCACCAGATGCTCCTGTTATGTTTTGGTGTAAATCAAAAGTAGCTCAGCTGATGACAGTTTAAATCATGCAATGTAAAGGAAATACTATCTTACCTGACACATTATGTCTGCTGAGTCTATCAAACATTCTCGCCATACTGACGGCTCACCAGAAAAGCTACTCTTGTCCTACTTATTTTCCAAGGATTCTTCTTTCTCTGCCTGAATTTGTTATTAATGTACTTACACATAGAGTTCATCGTAGTCTCCTTTTCCAATAACTTGTATTAAATGAAGGACATCTACAGCAATAATCAAACCCTCCCTCTTTCTAGCCTCTGTTAAGCTTTTAGCAGGAATGGAAAGAATAAATTGTGGTTTTTTTTTTTAAAAAAGCCCAATATCTCCCAGTGGTGTTTTAATGAGGAATCTGCTTAAGACGAGTTCACTTTAAATTTTATGTCTTGGTGTGCATTTTCTATATTGATAATAAAAAGGCACCATATATGGAAGTTTTAAATTTATGTTCAGAAATTACTTCAGTAAGCATTTAAACAGAAGTTAATGGGGGAGAAAAGTAGTGATGTGTCACCTCTTTATAATCTGGCCTCTGGAGTCTGAATATTAACAGGCAGTAATTTTGTTTCTGATTATAACCTGGCTGGCAGTCTCTAGAAATCTGGTATAATATTCTTAGGTTTACAGGTACAAAAAGAGCTGAGTTAAATGCTATCCCTGCTTCTGGATTCCTTTATATTTCTAGGAGTTTCCTTTCTCTTTTCTGGTTGTAACAGATTTCCACAGCAGTGTTAGCAACCTGAGCAGTAGGTTTTGTGCTAAGTCACCACCCTCAAGTAGTTTTTAAAAACATGTTCCCATCTGTGTCCCACTATTAAAAGCACAGGTCCTAAACCACCTGTTACCATGGCCAGAAACATTCCAGTAAGCTTTTTGAGAGTGAAGCTAATTTTTCAGTTACAATTACATGTTGTGTAAGTTGAACGCAAACTTTGAGAGATTTTGATGTAGTCACATGGTCCAGCACACTTGAGATAAATATACTGGAACAAAGCCCACAGCTTGGCTTTATAGATCTCAATTTTGTGGAAATAAAGAAACATTTGGGCTCAAGTGAAGTGCTCACTGAAGAAAAATCTGTGGAAGACAGGATGGCTGTTCAGCATCTGAAATACCTTAGCAAGGAACTCGGATGTTTTATAGAAGCCCCAAATGCATGGGGATGATGATGAGACTACCAAGGCTCGTATTATATGCTGGAAATTCAGGCCAATTTGAACAAAATTGTTCTATATTGGGAGCTGAAATAAAAAGAATAATGAGGCATATGTTTGTTCACCTAGACTGGAAGCCATAATGCAGTCTTTTTAGATTAACACTTACCAAGAGATTCCCAGATTCCCTGTACATTTAAAGGAGTAATTTGTTGAGCATTGACAGTGAGCGAGTAGGTTTACAAGAGCTCTGGTAACTGCTATTTCATTACTAACACTGCAGCATTTACTGATTGATCTGCTTTGCCTATATTAAAGTAGAAGAAAGAAGCTGGACTGAAATCTAGCCTGGGGGTTACTTACATATTCTTATGCAGAGATTCCATGACTGTAAAGGCCATGGATTTTTTTTTTGCCTGCTTGTCAGCCTATTTATAAATAAGAGAAAAAACATGATGTAAGTGGGTTTTCTGTAGAAAGGAAAACATAGGGTCAGGGAGTGCTTAGTAGTGAGGATGCTGAATCTGTTCATCCCTGCTGCCTCAAATGCCATTTAGTATCTTGCACGCCTGCCTGTGTTCTCCTTATTGACCACTCAGGAATTCTCAGACCTTTCCAAGCCATTCCTTAGCCTCAGGCATACCTTCTTCCGTTCCCAATGGCACATCTGAAATGGCAGGAACCCAGATGCCCTTCTCTCCTGCTTCTTCCTAGCACTAAATCTCCTGTCAAACCTTTCAGTTACTGCCTCAAGATACTGCATTTCTTTCACCCCAGGACATCCACTTCTACAAACTCACCCTCTGCATTTCCAGACTTCAATCCTAATTCATAATTTTCAGTTCAGTGTTTTGATTTTACGTTCTTGGTGGCTACTGGCACCACTGCCCTCCTCTTGCTCCCTTTGCTGAAGCATGGTCTAAGCTTCTGGACTCTTTATTAGAGACTTTTTAATTTGCTTGTTCAAAGAGCAAAATTCTTGATATTGGGAATAGTTATTGAAAGCTCACCTGGGCAGGATGGTGAGAGCAGAAATGTAGGGTATGCCTGGGAATGAAGGTGGAGTGGAGCAATGACATGGTCAAAATTTCTCTTTGAATAGATGGAGAGAAGGCGTTGTAGGTGCTATCCCTGCAGAAATATCTGTTCCCTCTTGATCTGTCCAGGGGAAGCTGCAGGTGGAGTTGGTTATGTTGTCTGTCAAGAATTTCAGCAAGCACAAAAAGCAGGAGCTTTCGGCATGGTTTGTGGCTTAGTGCACATGGATGGGAAATTAAATGACTATAATAATTCACGAGTTGAAGTGATACCCACCTATCCATTTCTTTCACCTCCTCTCATTTATTTAGAAATAGAAGTTCTGCTTTTGTAATTTACTTTGCTCTGGGTCTATGCAATTACTTGTGTACTTCTAGCAACAAAGTAATCATCTTTCTAATGAAAGTCAGTTATCTGAAAAATGTAGAAAATGCAACAAATGCGCTTTAGGACAAATATATATGAATACAACTATGCTACAGTGCAAATGAAAGTATAACTTCTAATTTAGTGTGCTAGTACAGTAATTGCTATGATGGAGACTTGGAAATAATTTTTAGAAGAAACGTTTTGTTTCTCAGCAGAAGCTGACAGAATCCAATATATAAAGTTGTGACTGGTCTTCTAGCATGACATGCCAGCTTCCTTCACTCTTCCCCTCAATGTGGCAAAAGATTATGGTTTTTTTTAAGCCTGCCAAGCTGAAATCTCAAGGAATAGCTTTACATGGGGCATTAGCTGCAATATATAGCTAGGAAGCTGTGCAATAAAAGAAAGATATGCTGAAATTCCTGCAAATGACAGACTTAATCCAGTTCCTGCATGGCTCCAGGGAGTTGCCTTGTACAGGATAGATGATGTATGTGTCTCTTGTAATTAATGAGAAAAAAAACCCAAGCCCTGAAGGTTCAAGTGATAGCAGGCAAAATTGCAGAGAGCAGAGTGGAGAAAGCAGGATTTTATATGTAGAATGGGATGACTAATTAGCTTTTATTTTCCATAGGAAATATGACTGTTTAAGAAGTTGAGGTGGTGGTTGGCCATTGGTATGAGAAGAATTGGTTTGTTACTACTGAGTCGCAAAGTGTTTTGTTGTGGATGATGAATTTATGTTTGAGAGCTAAACTTAAGGAATTAGTCATGTTGTGAAGTGAATCTGGGCTAGAGAGAGCCACAGCAGCTGAGGGGCACAAGGGAAACCGCCTGAACTGTGTGAATCTTGAAGACAGCTTAATGAGTTTCTCCCCTCTCTTTGAGTTGTTTCAGAGCAGGTATATATGACATGACAGCAGGTATACCTCAGTGTCTCAGGGCAGTTCTTAATGAAAGTTCTGGTTTGTCTGTGCTTTGATGCAGTGACTACTGCTCTTTCCTGAGAAGACAATAGGTATGAAAAGAAGTAACAATGATACTTCTTTCGGTAAACTTTGACTATATCCTATTTGAGTGTTATTGGAAAGTCCACTTTTAATAGATATTTGCATCTTCAAGAAGTGCTTATATTTTTGTGGCTTATACTGATGGAGAGACTGACAGCTTTGTTTCGTTCTTCTAATGAATTCTTCAGATTCTAGAGCCAGCACGTGATCAGTAGGCTATTTTATCTATCAGTCAGTCTGTAAATACTGTTTTCCAAGAATGATGTGCCTCAGTTGCATGTTAGTAATGGAATGCATTGGATATCGCCGTGACTGGTTTTCATAAGCAGTTGCCAGACAGACTAGGGTTTTTCTGCTTTTTTTGAGGCAATGTCATTAGTCTTGGGGTGATGGGCCTTTCCAAAGTGTATTTAGTTAGACTGAGATCCTCAAAACTACATTTAAGTGTGGTTTCATGTAGGCAATTTTCAAATTAAATTTTGGCTTGACATTTTATTGGGTTTTTTAAAACTTTAAAGCTTAGAACTATTTTTATATTACAGAAAAGTAAATTCAGGAAAATGTGACTTAAACGTGTGTGCTACGTAAAGTGCTATAATTATAATTCATTAAGTGTAACTTAATAGGTAGTGTTTAGGGCTGATCTGACAAGGCACTTTTAAAGTTTTGAAATGAATTCTCAAAATAAGAAAACATGCTACTTAAATTTAATGAATTGTTTCTATAAGGCAGGGGCTTGCTAGCAATGCCAGACAGGTAATTCACTTAGAAGGGTCTCTTGTGTTCTGAAGTACTGGGAGTAGGTGTTCTTTCATTTTTGATTTCAAAGAGTGAAGAAAACCCCCCATACTTCCCTTTTATATGCTGTTGGGGCAGAAAAAGGCCAAGCCTTTGCTAAAGGTCTGTAGCATGACTTTAGGATGAATTATTGCAAATTCTTCAAAATATAATTTCATTACATTAAAGTTGTCCAACCAATCCTTCAAGTGTATAATCAACTCCAATAAGTTGACAAGTTTATCAGTCACTTCACAAGACAAATTCTGATTAAATAAGTAAGGAACGTAACCTTTATATTACAACATAAATCATGTGTGCTGCTCACCAAGAGATGGGATCAATTGATATTTCTACAGCTGTGCTACTGACAGCTATTGTTTATAAAACACAGAATTACATCCACTAAATCAACTTGGCTGAAGTGTAAATTGCGTATCAGCTTGCCTGAACCAGGAGGAGACACTTATATCTGACTTCATGCGAGGTAGCATCTCCTTTTGCAAGGCACTGTGGCTCGTGCATGTGCATCTGAGGAGAGGCAGCACAGCAGAGGTGGTTGGTGAAGGGAGCCCCATTTATTAGAGCAGTGGAGGTGTGGAGACCCTTTGCCTTGTGCACATAGGGATTGTCTGTTGACTGAGTATCGTTGGAGACCACCATAACTCGTATTGTACCAAGCGAAAGGTGTGTGTGTGCTTAACATGGTTATGTAGAATTTGACGTATCTATACTATGTATGTAGTTGATCTAAACTATGGCTTTATTAAATTCTAATGCAAAAGTTCAGTCTAGAGAGGCACCTACAATGACTAGAGCTTCTTACTTCCCTTTTCCACATCCTCCGTTTAATTAGTTGTGGTAAATGCCCCCTTTTTTTCTAATTTTGTTACTGAACTGTCATTGTGTATCTAATTTTGATGTCCAACACTGCAGCTTAATGACTTTGTTTATATGGGATTAAATGTAAAATAGCTTTAAAGTCTCTTATATGCAACTGGTAAAATGTTGGTTTTAACACCATATTTGCTAAAGGTACTCAGAAAATGTTTAGCATCTGACTGAACCTACTAAACCAGGATGAAAACAGTTGAGAGGCAAATTTTCTGCTGCTGCAGAGAAGTTGCACACATTTAACAGAGGGAAGTACTCACAGTGCTTGCATCTGGTTTGTTTTTAAAGTGGAGGAGGCCCAAACTAATAAAATTTATTTGCTATACTTCCTCAGCAGGGTATGAAGCATATAATTTTTTTGATGCAAAACTTAATTTCCTTTAAATATTTTCCTTTTTGTTTTAGCTGTAATTTACTGAATATTTCTGAATACATTAGTGTATTTTTTATTAAAGAATAGAAAAAAGTTTCATGCTGCTTGTGCATTACTTTTGGCAGTTTAATTAATTGTCTAGACTAAAGGTATGATGTAGTTCTTAGTTCAGATGTCTCCTGCAGCTAAAGACACTTTTCTTGAAAGGATTAAGTAGCTGTGAAGGCTGGGGAGTGAATGGACTTTAGAAACCTCCCAAAAATTTCTTGTGTAATGACTTTTGTCACGGTGAAAGCTACAGTGACTGAGACTCCAGGCAGAGAAATTAATCTCCATTCCAACACAGTGAAAAAAATCCTGAATAGATCTTTTGATGTTCCTCTTCAAAAGTAAATTGTTTTTAAATATTTGTTTATCTTCTACTTCTAAAATATTTAACTACAAATTTATCATCATCTTGCTATTTTGGTGGTGAGAGAACAAGGTTCTTCCTGCCAGGAATGAGAGGGGAGGAAGGGGTTTGTGTTAGTGAGTAGTTGTGAGCTAATGAAATTAATTTATTACTGGAATCTTTCAAGTACTGTTTTTCCTGAGCAGATGGCACCACCAGGCTGACAAGAAATCATGAGACAGCCTCTTAGAAGTGTTGCAGCCAACAGGCTTGGGTGCTGTTGGTTCAGAGCACCAGAACAGCCAGAGCGAAGCTGCTGCTGTCCTCACGTTTTATTTGCGTTCCCAAAGTTTGGAGTGTATGCTAGTGAGCACAGCCACCCTCTGCCAAAAGCAGAGAACTTGCCTTTTTCTGGTTTGGTCTGTGGGGAGACTTTGGCAAAAGATCCTGAGGCACCGAGATTTCCTGCCGAATCTTGTGAAGGAGCAGGAATCTGAAATGGTGAAATGGCTCAAAGGTTCAGAGTACTCATGCAGTGTGGAGGCCAGATACTGAATAATATTAATTTTGGAGTGCCTTTCTCCATTTTCTTGGCTCTTGTGAGGTGTCAGTACAAGCACTGAATGGGCTAGGAGGCAGCCCCTGGTAATTGATATGTGCTGATGAAAAGTCCAACTGGGCTTTGTGTCACAGTGGGGCGATATGGCATGGTGTGTGCAGGGAATCAAATTCTTGACAAAAGCATGCTTTGCAATGAATTAAATTTGATGTGAGGTGATTTCAGTGTTGACAAAGCATTCATGGAAAAGTGTAAAAATTGAAAGGAAGTGTCAGCATAATGGAAATTTTTCACTGATGTTGATTGAAAAAATAAAGATAAGCTGCTTTCTGGGGAATATCTACAGTAGCCAGATTAATTTTCTGGTCTGGATCCGTACACTTCACAGCTCACTTGGGACTTTAATGATTCTACTAATCATAAGAATTGTATGTGTTGCTGTATAAACACAGCCAGGATTGGACCTTGCTGTGAGATTTGGTAAATATGCATAGTAGAAGGATCCCTTTACTGGCAAGCTTTTCATCGAGTAAATGAGACCCAGTGCGAAAATAACAAGTGCTAAAGTACCAAAATACAATTAATAACATTTATATATGAAAGAAAGAGCTATGCAGAAATTACAACTGTGTTTGGGCTTTTCACCTGGGAGACTACCTACAATTAAAGGAATCGTTTATTGTTGTGATGTGCTACTGCATGAAGGATGACAAGTTAAAAATATTATCTTCAGTATCAGTAAAAAGACAAGAGAGCCTAGGGGAGAGCCTTTGTGACACACTGGATGTTATTGTCCCTGTGGATTGCTCTTTGATTTCCTGGATCAGCTTTTAAATTTAAATGTTTTCTCTGCTGTCATGACTCAGTGGCTAGGACAGCAGGCGTGAGAGAATTCCTCTGCTTTCCTGAATTTGGATTGGAGATGGATACTGCAGTGGAACAAGGCTCACTGGTAGATGTTCCTGTAGAGGTCTTATAATCATCAGAGTTGAAGCAGACAAATTGTGAAAATGTCCTGCCAGTCAGTGTTGCTGACTTCTGGCTTTCCTGGGCTTAATGGACAAAGAACAAACTTGAGAAGCTTCTCTCTATTCTCCTGCTTCCCCCACCACTGTTTCAGACAAGGAAGCAGATCAAATATTAAAGAACCAATCCTTAAACATTAATTATAGTATTTCCAAATAAATTTGTGGCATTTTGAGCTATAAAGTTATGCTGAGTTGTATTTACAGGTGGTGCATCAGAGCTGCTCTTTCTTTGAAGTCTGCATTCCTTAGCACATGTGCTACACTCTGTAATGTCATCAGTGCCCTGTCCACTACACTGAGATGTTTTCCCACGAATGATAAAAGGTTATGTTTTTGCAGTCTCTGAAATTCTCAGTAGAATGTTCAGATGCCTTTTGATTGCCAAATTTGTTATGAATCCTGATGATGATTCATTATGCTGTTGTTCAGAGGTGACAGTGAATTTTCAGTGCATATTGAGTGAAAATTGGGTGTGAGGAATTGCACTGGCAGCATCAGTTGTTACAGTCATTAGTAAGTACTGATGTGATTGTGATATATTTTTTTTTATTCCATGTGCTCATGCAAAGCACTTTGGAAATATAAGCTTTTGTGAAGAGAAATGCACAATTTCAGTAGCATCCACACAAACCCTTAAAATTTTATTAAATTATTGATGATTCTAACTCTTAAGTTAATATAAAGGAACACACAAACTAATTCATTGAAATTCTCATTGGCTGCTTTTTCAAGAGTTCAGCAAAAATGCTGGGTTTGTGGATTTCTTATTTAGATTCTTTCATGGGAGCTGCAGTCACTTCCTATACCATTTTCTGGATTTCATGAGCACATCATCCTTACTTGTCTTTGAGCCCTCTCCCATTGCAGGGGTTCATTGATCAGTCACACCAGGCTGGTGTCTACTTCAAGTAACGTGAGGACCAGGGTGGCAGCACAGCTCATATGCTTTGTGTGTTCTTTAGTTCCTGTGCTCATTATTGCAGAATGAGTTAATGGGTAGAGCTTAGGACACTAAGAGATGCAGAGCTTGGTCTGGGACCATAAGTTGTAAATAATAATCCTCAGCAGATTTTTCTGGAATCCTTTCAATACAATGCAATTTCTTTAGCTGAAATATTTTGGTATTTACAAGATATATGTCTGCAAACAGTTTCTGTACAGAGCCTTAAAAAGCTACATTTGCGCTTCTCATCCTGTTTTAATGTTTTTCATTGGGTATATGTATCTAAGACATGAAGCCTCTGAATGAAAAGATGTCTTAAAAGAGCTGTCATAGTAATGAGAAATGCTACTGGTGAAGACAGTCTTCAGGGTTTTAATTGAATAATTCTATAGACTGTCATTTTTATTTGAAGAAGAAATGTTATGAACAGTGTTTTGGACAAAATAAGACACACATGAAAGCCCAGAGACCAATAGAGCTTAATTTATAATTTTGTTTGAAAAGGAATATCAAAAGGCATCATTGCACGTTGCTTATGTAAGCTTACACGCAGATTTGTATACATGTTGCTTCTAGATGTCACTAGTCAGGAAAATATCTGATATCAACCTTGTATTGAAAAAGAAAAGTACTGAAGCAGCCTGGCTGCGTTGGCTCTGGTGTGGATCAAAGGCAGTTGTATCCATTTGGGGTAGATGCCTAAGTAAGGGAAAACTTGCATGATATTCATTTGGGTTCTTTACTTATGTTGAGAAAGAAGACAGAGTAGCTTGAGTTTGGGAGTAACAGACAGCTCTGAGGCTGTCAGAAGGATGTCAGAATCTTCCTGATTTTGAAAAAGAACTGATATTTAAAAATAGACCCTTGCATCCACATTTAGATATACAAAAAAGCCTCCTGACTGTAATTAAGTTTGTATGTCAAAACTAGTCAGATTTTTTTAGCGCTCCTTTTTAAGTCTCAACACAGCTATTTTTATTTCATCTGATGAATTAAATCTTTCATTGCTACTTTTATATTACTGAATCTGTGCTAATCTCTGAAGTCTTTGCAAGAATATTTTACTTCAATGTATTTTCTTTTCCTGGCAACAGAATTTTGCCATTTCGACAGCTGAACATTAGAAACATCACAAGCATCCATGAACTCTGCATTTATTATTTTTCTGTAGAGTTCTTCTTTCAGAAAGTTCAAGAACTTGAAATGTATTACATTCTTAAATACAAATGAAGAATATAGGTGTCCTTGAAAAGGAAGTTATGAAGAACTCTGAAAAGGCAAAATAAGTTTATGTCGCCACGTTCAAAAAGTTATATTCCATATAATAGGGTGTCTATTAGAAAGCTGATTTGTCTTTATTTTTCACCTTTTTGATGAATGCACATTTGGTCAGAAACAATAACTTACTGGTAGGTTGGTTATTACTATTTGATCAATTTAAAAAAATATGTATTTTTTAAAATGACTTCAGTATTATTGCACTTGTGGGAGTCAAAAACTTCTGTCAGAGATTCTGTGTAGCCAGTCTGTCTTCTCCTATTGTCCTTCCTTTTGTGCTGGTACTGTCAACAGACTAGAATTTTGCACAGGTATACTTATCTAAGCCTATATTTTTTTAATTTTAAAGTAAACAGATAAATAGACATGTGATAAAACTATTTTTCTCAGGTTCTACAAACTAAAAGACTTTTCTAGTATGATTATCAAATCTTTCCTAGTGAAAAAAACAAGTATATTTTTCTTATCCTTACAATTTTAGATGACAGCTGGGAAAACTTGAGGAGAAAAAGGAAAGACAGCCTGCTTAAAAATACAGCATGAAGAGGCTTCATAAAAAATAGTATGAAATAGCCTCAAGTCCATAAATCACACTAGATGAAAATTAAAAAAAAGTCCGAAACTGAAGATCTATGTTCCTGATTTAGGGATGAAATCGAAAATACAAAAGATTAAAAGTGACTTAAGACTTACAAAGACTATGAAATGACACACAATAAGTATATAAGAAATTAATCATCATGTTTTATAATTAGCAAATTAAAACCTCAGTGAGGAAAACCAGATCTCTGGAAGGCAAAAAAAATTAATCCCAGACTAAAAACTAGGATAAATTTATCCAAACAAGCAAAGTCTAACATCAGACATGAATTTTTAAGTGGATCTTGGAACGGTTTGTCCTGGGGCTGTTCAGGGTGCAGGCCTAACAAATGTGCTTGTTAATGATTGGAGAATGGGAATGGAGAGGAGAATTCAAGGTTGGATTTGGGATAGAGCTCTTGTGAAGTGATCACAACTCAAATCAGTCTTGACGCACCTGGAAATGTGATCCCCTATTAAAAAGGTAGAATTTCATAAAGACAGTGGCAGTGCAATTTATTAAGGAAGCAAAACTACTTAGCAGGAGTACACTGTGGGCTTTACAGCCCCCAGCAGTAGAGGCCCTGAACTGGAGTGGGCTGCAGACTGACTGCATGCCGGTTTGTCAAGGGACTGAGGGTGCTTGTTTCATAAAGCCATGTCTCGGTTCAGGATGTGCTAGCAAGAGGTTGTGTGTAAGAAAGAGGAGATAATTAATCTGTGCTTTTGGAGCTAATGAGGCAGAAATACTGCTCAGATTTGGACATCATGCTGATGATGTCTGATATGGTGATGTCAAATGTGCTGACAAATTTCAAAGGAGAGCAAAATGGAAATCATGACCTGTGAGAAGAGATTAAGTGAAGTAGGTCTATTTAGTCACAAGAGAGAAGACAGGACAATGCAACTCTTCAGTGGCAGGCAAGAAGTAGTAGAACGCTAATGCTGACAAAACCAAATACCACACCATGACTGCACTCAAATACAGCTGCTGGACTCGACATCTGGTGCCAAAAAGCTAATGTCTACTGTGAGGCATGAATTTTACCTGGTTTTGTGTCGCTTGGCAGCCATAAAACTGTGTCCCCCTTGACTCAGCACTAGTGAGGCTGCACATGAAATCCTGTGTTCAGTTTTGGGCTGTTCAGTACAAGAAATACCTTGAGAGGCTGGAGCGTGTCCAGAGGAGGGCAATGAAGTTGGGGAAGGGTTTGGATTACAAGTGTTACAAGGAGTAGCTGAGAGAGCTGGGGTTGCTTAGTGTGGAGAAGAGAAAGCTGAGAAGGAGTCCTTATTGTACTCTACAGCTTCCAGGAAGGAGGTTTTATTGGAGCGCGTATTGGTCTCTTCTCCCAAGAGCAACAGAATGAGAGGAAATGGCCTCAGGTTTCTCAAGGGGAGGTTTACATTGGATATTCGGAAAAACGTCTTCCCCAGAAGGGCTGTCAGGCACTGTAACAGGTTACCTAGGGAAGTGATGGAGTCGCCCTCCCTGGAGGTGTTTAAAAGACATGTAGGTGTGGTGCTTAGGGACCTGGCTTAGTGGTGAACTTGGCAGTGTTAGGTTAAAGGTTGAACTGAATAATCTTAAGGGTCTTTTCCAAGCTAAAGGATTCTGTGATTACAATGTTAATCCAAAGCTGTAAGGAACTAAGGTGGTCTTGTGAGGAGGCAGCAGGGAACTGCTGAGTTGATGCTAAAAACAATGAGCAGTGACAGTTTCTCAATGACAGTAGTATAAGCCAACAAACATCCATGATGGGTAGGGAGTAATGTACTACTCTAGTGCCTGTATGCATATTTTACTTTGCGTGGATGTCATGTAATCAGAGTTAGTTTATTCTCAGTGGATTAAAAATGTGTTTTCAAAAACTTAAGGCAGTTTTGAAAAATTATATTGATAAAAATATTTTTTAGATGAGCTGTGGGACTGTGTATATGGAGTGAAGGCCATTATAGATTCAGGTAAATACCATACAAGGCATATTTTCAGGGAAGAGCAAGAGCAGGAAAGCACTATAGCAGTCTAAGCACAGAGGTTATGGAATTTCCTTTGCTTGTTAAGAAAAGGTTTGATAAGTATTTGTCATAGGTTACATCAATATTCTGCGGTCTTTAATGGAAAGTTTGTAACACGTGGTCTTTTATGATCTGTTCCAGACCTCTTTCATGAATGCTGTGAAAAATACACAAAACACTCCTTTTTTTAATAAGCTAAGGTTTTTTTCATCATCTTCAAGCATCATCTTTTGGTTCATTTGATTTCTTTGTCATCTTAAACGATTTGTTCTTTGAGAATTTCTATTTGTCTCAGCAAAATAAATGCAGCAAATAGTTAAAAGAGAAAAGTACTAAGCAGTAGAGGGGTAAAAAGATTGGGGAATGGAAGGAGGAATAATTGTGAAATTACAATATTGTATGCGCAGAATCCAAAGGGAATGCTCTTGCTGTGATCGAGTGAAATGCTGCAGGAAGAAGTAGGTGTAAAAGAGGAAAGCAGTGAATAAAACATGATAACAGAGCAGGTAAAGGGAAATTCAGAAAGCTTGTGGGAGTTGAAAGAAGAATGAAAACAGCCAAGGGAACTAGGAGAGAGCAACTGACAAATGGAGGCAGAAGCTGAAAGGGGACTGCAGCAGAGCAGATGGTGGGTAGGGTGGGCAAAGCAGGAATGTGAAATAGCTAAAAAACTAGTTCAGAGCAGGTAGTAGGAATAGAAAACAGAAATATCCAGGGAGGGCTCAGTAAAAGGACTGGAACTGGGGGAAAGGCTGAAAAGTCTTCAAGGAATCAAGTGATCAGAGATGAGAAAGAATTAAGATTTGAGAATAGAAAGTGTAGTGTCAAAACCAGAAGAGCTGTACAAAACGCTTTTCAGATCCTTCTGCCAACTTGCATTTTGGAGCTGCTCTTGCCAACAACCCTGTAGCTTCCTTTTCCAGGCTCTGGTTATTTATTCCAGTGTTAATATTGCTACTGCAGCTTTATCTTAAAATTTTGGGTTGATCTCCTGTTTCAGATATCAGTCTTCACAAATTTAATCAACGTTATAATCCATTCTAAACACATAGGAGAAAGCTTGTTTTACCTTTCATTTTATGGAACAGGACGTTCTGAAATGTTAGGTCTTCCGTGCAGTTTTTCCAGATTTACTGTATTCACTTGACTTGCCTCAGATTTCATGTTCAGCTGGCCTTCAGTTCTCTAAATGCATAATAACATCTTAACATCATTTCAATTATCAACTTGAGTAGATTTTTTCAGTTCAGTGAGTGAAGAACCTGCCCTCCACCATTTCTTTGCAGTGAGAATGATAGTGAACATATTAGTAAACAACAAAGTATGCTTTCATGTGTCAGGGGCTTTGAGAATCACATCATGGGAACTGAATTACAGTTGGTTGTGATTCATATAGCTTTCTTCATAAGGGAACTGAGGAGAGAAATGCTAATTTTCTAATTGTTCTTGTAAATAGTATTTTATTGTGGATTCCTCAATGCTTTCCTTTTTAGATGAGTATTTTAGTGGTGGTTTTGTCTAGTGATATTAAATCTGGTGATGAGGAACTTTAATGAAGGAAAGACAAACTGCGAGCAGAAAAAGTGCCAGCAACTGTTAGCAGTTGTTCAAAAACATGAATGGCTCTTTACGTCTTCATCCTTAAGTAGAGTTACTTTCTGCAAAAATACACAAATTTTGCACTATGAAGTAGCACCAATATTTGGAATAAAACAGGATAATACAAAAGTGATACTTTTAAAAAAATGCACTACAGGTAATATCAGATAAAGCAGTGTCTGTCATCCTTGATATGAATTATGCAGAAAAAGGAAATTCTCATTGAAGGGTAGGAATTGTTCTTCCAGTTACTTTGGCCAGGAATTGAAATTTGACATTTACAAGAACTGAAAAATACGTTGAAATACTGAAGATGAAATCCCATCATTTATAGACATTTAAGGTTCAATATTTGCTATTGTACAATTTATTTAGATTGCTTTAAATTGTAAATAATAACTGGGGGATTTAAAATTTTATTGTGTAATTTTCACTTGGTCTTTGAGGTCCTTGTTTTTATTTTTGGTGAAGGTTTTCAGTTTTGTGAGGGGGGAAAAAATACCACAAAAAAACCCTAGCAGCAGTACCTTAGCTATGCGGAGATTAAGCCCTGCAGATACCAGTTTGTTTATTTCTGTGAGTGATAACTGTGTGTCTCATAGCTAATAGAAGTGAAAACCTGTAAGGGAGAGGCTGATAGAAGGGAGAACAGGTATTCCTCCAGCCTCTACTGCAAATCTTGTGGGCTATCATGTGCTTCACTTATTGGAAGATTAAATGGGTAAAGGCATGCATTCACTCTGGACTATTCTGATGTAACTCCATGATACAGAAATATGAATAATAGTCATCACTGCTCACAGGCTTATTTCTAATATTTTCTACCTGCTGCTGTAGGAGACAGGCCTGTTGTGGACCTGTTGAACTTCTGGAGCACTAGAAATTCATGATCTTTCATATAATATTTGCATTCATTGAATTAACTTATTTTGCAGTCAGCCCTGTGACTCTGGATTTCAGTGGCCAAACAGTTGATGGCAGATATCCTAAGGCACTCTTTAATTAGTTCTTTCCATTGAACAGTCAAATAACAAGGGGATGCATGCTCAGATTCTTTAAAGCTAAGTTTAATGTCTCATATACAATATCTGTTAGAAACTGGATTAGGAAACAAGTTTTGCGTGTTCCTGTTTTCAAAGCTAGAAGGAGAAATTATGAAAAATGTGTCTCTGAAATAAGTCTTAATAAGACAAGATAAACCCTGAGAGACACCTGTTTGGATCCTCTCTCTAGGCATGGAAGCTGTATCAAAGCATATCAGAGTGTTTTTCTTTTATCAGACACTCTAAAAGCAGAGTTAAAACAGCTCACTGTCCCACAGCTTCTGTTCTGCTAGCAGCCCTGCATGCCAACTGGCTGATGTAACCATCTGAGGGGGGTTGTGAAGTTTTTCCAGCATTTATCATTTTGATATGGGGTATAAGTAGTCCAAATCCTTGTAAATGTTTAATATGTAAGATGCCATGTGCATCATTGAGGCAAGATATTTTTTAAAATTATTGTAAAATATTTCATGTAGGAAATGAGTCATTTAAGTTTTTGCCAAGGAAAGCAATTCCTGGTTGCAAATAGTAATAAAATACTTACATGGCTGTTTTCAGTGACTGATTTATCTTTCAGGCTACCATGTATCTGAAGAGGATGGGAAATTAAATTTTTTGTTTAATTTATTGGAGCCATCTTGAAAATCAGAAGCCAGAGATTCTGGCAAGCACTTGAGAGGCTTGAGTGTTGAGTTCTGCGTAATTGCTGAAGATCTGATGCATACCTGAGCATGTTTTGGACAGTGTTTGAAGCTCCTCAGAGTGCTAAAATCATAAAGAGGATATGCATTAACACTCTTCGTTTCTGGGGACTCATCTGGAATTATCCTTTCATTTGAAATATTCTAAAAAGTGTTTGTTCCAAATTTCTCTGAAGAGAAATTATTCTAAAGAGAATGTCCTGTATCTTTTTACTTCAGTAGGCAAAACTTCATGAATTGGGAATAAATTGAAGCGGAGCGTGCAGGTACTTACCCAGATGGTGGCGTATGTATCCTGCATCACTGAGCTGAAGTGTGAGGGAGAGGTTATTTACAACTACAGAATCATGTTGCAAGGACGATGCTTTACACAGAATACAAATAAGTGAACTTTTTAGGGTTGGTGACCAAGTGGAAAAATAACATGTACCTGTTTGGATCAAACAAATTTAAATTTCGTGTTTTTCTCATTAAAATATTTTTAATTTAACACCAATCATTGTTTTAACCCTTGAAAGGAAACATGAAAATAAAATAATAAAGGTCTTCTAAACAGAGGATTTGTCCATAGAGCTTTTGGTAAGATGCGTGGGAGGTAGGTTGGCAAAAGTACTGTATGTTTGAGAGAGAAAAACAGACTATCTTTAGTTGACAGCATTCTTTCCTCGCCTGTGAGACATGTTCTGTAGGCTGCTGTCTGATGTACAGAGGTGCAGAATAAAACTTCTGCAGGGGACAGAAGTGGAAAACTTGGAGTATTTGACATTTGTTTTACTGGACAGAGATATGCACAGTGTACTGTTATTGAGAGACCTGTTGCTTTGGGCTGGTTTGGGCATTCTTGTGTTGTGTGCGTAGCCACCAGCTGAGCATGGTTGGAGAGGAAGAGCTCCTGTGGGGCTGTCCTTGTACGCTGAGGATACTGCAGAGCAGATCCTGTCCTCTTTACATGGGCAGTGGGGGTGCAAATGGAGCCAAGAAAATAATGAAATCCTTAAATCCTGCATTTAGGGTTACTACTACTGGTCTGTGCATAAATTAAAGACTGAGATACAAAAAAAATTAGCATATGATAATCCATGGTTGGAATCTAGAGTGCAAGTAATTTATTGCACTAATAGTTTTTAATTTATCTAAGCACTATTGTTGAAACACTTTCTATTTGGCAAAAAAACCCGTTCACAAGCTGGCACAATGGTGTAATTATTGATGCACACAAACTAATTATCTGTGTAGAGCTTAGATCTAAGGACACTGCTGAAGTGACTGTTGCCAAAATGTTCATTAGAATCATTATCAATGTGATTCTACTATAGAGTGTTTTCATTTTCAGTGCAGTATTTCCCTGCACATGTACAGTCACGAACGATGATGTAGCACGTACATCTAACAAACCCTTGAAAGCTCCTACCCCTGTGCACTTTGAGCAAGTGTTTAGCTGAGATTTTTGTCGAAGGACGCTAATGAAATTAGCATGAAGGATTTGTGTCTGGAGGTGGCACAGTGCCTGATATATTTGACAGCTTTTTATGTGAGAAAAGTTTTTCAATTTCTTTGATCCAAATCTTCTCTTAGTATTATGTAACTATTCTGTGCCTGGAACTTGGTCTGCAGTGCTGAGGGCTGTGCTACAGTGTGAGAGAGAGGGAGGGGGGTAGAACAAATAAAACAAAAGGTAGACATACAAGGCAATAATATCTACTGAATTAATAATCTTCTGATCAAAACTAAAGCAATCTAATATTTCAAGTGCAAACCATGTTTTGAGGGATGTAATGTTATGCTGGAAAAAGAGCTTATTTTAGAATAAAGGCATCTTTATGGTAAAGGGACAGATATGATAGAACAAATTTGTTAAACTTCTAGGTGTTGCTTTTCAAAATAAGGAGATCCTCGAAGAAGTGGAGGCCACAAGTTCAAGGCAGAGTACTTTACTTTCTAGTTCTGCTTGCTAGACCTTAGATTTTCATCTTTGATTTCTGTCTCAAAACTAAAAAAAAATAAATCTGTTTACAGCACCACCTTTATGCCTCCTTCAGGCAAGGAGTTAAGTTGGCCTCTGGGTGCGTTGCTGTCCCCAGGCCATGGTACAACTGTAGCTGCTTTTCTTGGCTGTGTTTTTTCTTTTCAGTCTTGATACAGTAAGGCCACATCCTTAGTGACATGTGAAAGTCTTATGCTATCTTTCATAAAGGCAGGGAGATGTTTGAATTTAAATAAGGCTTAGCTGTGAAACCATATAGCTTTGTGTTACCGTTTTATTTAACAATACAGCTTCTCTGGTAGTGAACAAGCAAACTAGAAAGGCAGTGTTGTATCACTGGAAATGCTTTGAGTAGGGTGACGGGCAATATGGGCCACACAAGCCTGTCGCGTCGTGAGTAGGTGTCTCACCTTTATCCTCCTGTTTTTGTGATGCCTTTCTTAGCATTATAGCTAGAAGATACATTTCTATGGCCTCCAGCCCACTGTATAGGAGTCACTTTTTCTTGCTGGTGTGGCTGAACAGGCTTAAACAAGGGTTACCCAAGTTCACAGGCAACTGCTATGTGACTTCGGAGAAGATGAAGTGTACTTTGGCAGGGCCTTACAATAAGGCTCACCTGAGCTGCACCAGCTGCTGACATGGAAATGACTGGCAGCAGTGGTGACCTGGCTCAGCCTTGGGTGTAAGTGTTACATTGGCAGCACAAAAAAGTGCCTTTCTCTTTTCCCTGCTCCACTAATCCTTCTGCCACTAGTAAACCATTTACTTGTAGTGCTGTAGCTCTTCCTTTTTAGAGTGATATATTTCTAGTAAGTATATGAAAGTATGTTGTTTAATCTAAGAACTGGGGAGCGTTTGACTTAATGTGCAATTACTACGTGGTGGTTAATGAAATTTACATATTAAATGTCAAAAATTCTATTGCTGATAGTGAAAGGAATTAATCATTTTTGGGATGCACTTTCAACACAGTGACCTAGCTATATTGCTTCAATAATGTCATTAATAAGATCTGAGTTCTGGAAGTTGGCAAGATCTATAAAGTTGAAAGGTGAAAATAATTATGTTAAATTAGTAGTACGAATATAATACTAGAAAAATCTTGTTTTATTCTGTAAATCTTTTCTGTGTGGTCCTATAGATGGTGCTTGGAGCATCTGTTGCAGGAGGCTCTATACTTTATCATTCCCAAGTGCTATAGTAGCAGTGAAACTCCTGTTTGTAGTATACTGCAAATATCATCTTACATTAAAGGCATGCTACATCTTGCTTCCCAAAATACTTGCGTACTGCAAGGGATGAAGTGTTTGTGTTAAGTTTGTAAGTACAGGATAGAGTTCACTGTTGTGGCTGGTATTTTTCTGAAGGTAATATTGGTGGTTTAGAAAAAAATCGGGAGTGTTCAGTTGCCAGGGATATTCTGTGCCTTCTGTCTGTACTTATCAGTGGGCATAAATCCTGATCTTAGTGGCTACTTCCTTGTGGATTTATGTATTTTGGTCAGAAGCAATCCTGCTTGCCTAATCCAAATGCCACTGACTTTCCCTCCCAAGGCCCACCACGTGTTCTGAGCCCGTAGTACTCATTCTAATACTGATAATTAACCACCTGAAATTTGACATACCCTTGCACTTTAAGACAGATTTTGTAACATTTGTAAACAACAGTTAGCAGGAAAAAAGGTAAAATTGCATGTGTCATTGTTTTCTCCTGTACACAATTTGCAGTTCAAAGTGAATATACTTAAATGAAGTCCCCTGCAGCTACTGTTTACAGTAGCCTTCAAAGAATGATGAAAGCTTTTAAATAATGTAGAATATTACATGACTTATTTTTCTCAACACATGCACTGAATGTGGTAGAGTAAAATGTATGTTTCAGATTAGATGGATTGCAGACAGCTGCTGCATTTACTGGATGTTACAGATGGCAGGGAAAATAAATGTGGGAGAAGGCTGAGAAAATGAAGGATTCTTAAGATTACCTTATGTCTGAACAGTGTTAACTTAAAAGTAAATCAGATTATTCTGGTTCACTGCCTTGTTCAAAATCTTGTTTTAAATGGAATTTGAAGATGTCTAACTATATCTGTATCTAATTGCTCTCACAATTTCTGATATAAAGCAAGCTTATATTACAAATGGGTCGGTGCCAGTAAAGAGATCAAGAGCCCATCTGACATGTCAGCCTTCTATAAAGGAACTTATTTCCGACTTGGCAAAATCAGATGGGTGACAGACACTAGGCAATGCCCTGGCTTGTAGTTGTGCAACCCAGGCTGAAATAAAATAGGTGCAAAGAGTGTGTTTTTCTGTCACCCTTATAAATGACTCTACTAGTTTTGGACAAGTCTTGTTTGCTAAGGTGGTTGTATAAAGCTTGCGTCAAAACTGTTTGTACATTTTCTATACTTCTTGAGCTGTAGACAAAGTGCTTAGGTCTTCAGGATTTACCAATCTGTACAGATTTTCAGCATAAATTTTTAATTCTTTTTATTAAAAAACTTATTCAAAGCTATTGGCTACCTGGTATTTTCTGGTTTCAGACTAAAATTGGGCAGATGATACTTTCTCTGTCGAAAGTGGAATTACATTAAATATAAGTTACTCTATCACTATGTTTTATTCACAATGCCTGTATGAATGTGGCGTTTCACAGAAGCAGAGTAAAAGAAATGAATATTTAATATTTGCATCATAGAGAGAGTTAATGATAGGAAAAGAATGCAGTTTATTACAATAGGAAGCAACATTACTAAAATTTCATTCCCCTAATTGGGAGGAAAAGTCTTCTGATGGATATGAGGAAATTATAAATTTATCATAACATACATATTACAGTAGCTGGAAACAACTTTCCTCTGTTATATTCTTGTAAAAAATTGTTGAGAGTTCTTTTCAGCAGGGTGCAATAGCCTATGTGCAACCATGTTCTGTAATGGTCTGGCTGTTTCCTTATTCCCTAATGACACTAGTTCTGAAGAAAAAGTAATAAAAATATAACAGAAGCCTTGGGCTTTAGTACAGCTGATAGGTGGAAGGAAGGTGAGGGAATATATTTGTCTTTGGTTTTCTTTTTCCAGCTTTGAATTATTTTCATTCTGTTCTTTGAAGATTGATACTTAAAACCAGAGCCCCCTGGTTATTTATTGTGTGAAACTGTTTTTCCTGAGCATGTCTCTGCATATCTTTTGCTACTATCTTAGTTAATGTGACCTAGCTGTACAGCTGTGGTTTAACAGCCTGGCGCTCTGTGTCTGCCCCTCTCAGGTTTGCCTCTCAATATCACTGTGACCTGTTGGGATGCCCTATGGCTGAGGCTGCCCTGGGATGTAGTGATCAATCACTGTCATGATGCTGCCTAGAAATTCTGAGTGGAGTGTGCAAACTATGGTTAAAGCTTGGATCTGGTGTTTGGACACATTCCAAGTCTAAACTTGGCCATTTGACAAAAAAAACATACATTCATGCACTTAGGATATTAGAATTTAATATTGACATACATTGCCTTCCATGGCCTTGGATAAAATTCCTTTTCCCTTTTAGCTTCAGTTATGGCTTTCTAAACTGAGTATAGCAGTATTGCATTACTTTGAGAAAAACATATATTCAAGATATTAAAAAGGTTGGAAACAAATCCTTCACATATTCCCTCTTGGACTCTAGGTTTTATGTTGCCATAAGACAAGGAGATAAGCCATCATCCTTTGTCCAAGAAATATCAAAAATGATTTAATAGCACTTGCACGGAGAAAAGGCATTAATTTGTTGGCTACTCCAGTGCAGTTACCTTTAGTAAGTCTAATCTTTTTAAGCAGAGGTTACAAAAGTAGAATTGTTTACTATGGTATTTATTTTATGATATTATATACGCTCTTTATATTCAGATCTTGATGGTCTATGTATATAAAGTCAAGATAATCCATGTTTTAGGCGTTTTGGGTTTTATGTGTTTTCTATTAAGTGAATGTTATGAAGAGAGTATACACTGTTCTGAAGCTGCATGTCTCTACTCAACTGTTCATTTTTAGAAAAAAGCAAAGATTGAAAGACGTTTTTGTTGTTATCTGGTATGTAGTAGCCACAATCTAAGAAGTGTAATCCATCATTTTCAACTGTTTTGCTGGCGTACAGAAGCAGTGGGGGAAACAGCTCTTTGGGAGTGAAACATTGAGTCATACAAAATAGATTTGTGTTTAAAATCTATGAAATGTCTTTCTTCCAAAGCAGAAGCTTCAGCCAACAAAACTTGAATGTGAGAAGTATTTTGTAATAACTATTGATTTATGTAGTTCAAGTATGATGAAGCTTTAAGCTGATAAATTACACTGAAGTTCAGGTTGTTCCAAGTCTGAGTTACTTTATAGATAACTACACCAACAGTGCAAAGGGGTTTTATTAATGTAATTATTCCAGTGCTGAGCTTCAACTGCTCTTCGCATGTGTGTGTTAGATACATGGTGCTTCAAGGTTATAAGATGTATTTCTTTTGGCAGTACTACAGAGTCTGTGGCAGGGTAACTGAAGAGTTCAAGGAAGTATATTCTGGATTGCAAGATGTGGAAAGCAGGAAGGCAAAATTCACATTAAGAAAATGATCAGAATATAATATTTTTCATCTCAAATGACAGTAGTTCGTAGAAGTACGTATTTTATTGGCTTCTGAGTGGTTTTGCATGTTTTTCATAAGATGGTAAAAAATGATAGTGGCTGTTGCTGTATCCTTCCTCCTGTTAAAAGAAGATTTTGGTGGTTGTTCCCTGAATAACCAACTGGATGTACAGATTTTTCGTAGTGGAATGGGAAAAAAATTGGTTTGTGTTCTTCAGTATCGAACCCTTGACTACTCTCCTTTTTTTTCAAAAAATATAAGAAAATTTGTGGAAGTTCTTCTGCAGGGAACTTGACTGAATCAGGCTATCCTTGTTCTTTCCTATTTTCGTGAAGTGCTTTTGTATGCTGCCTATTTGAAAACAGTTATTTTCAGCAAGAAAACACCATGATTTAAATACGAACTGTGTACGTGTTTTTACAAGGCTTTATTTTGTGAAAAAATGAACCTTATGAAAAATGCATGACAAAAAAAAAAAAAAACTAAGCCCAAAAGAAAAAAAAAACAACAAAAAAAACCCCAACAACCAAAACTTTCCTCAATAGTTATTCAGTATATCTGCCTTGCCACTTATGATTTCAAATAGATTACTGAAGGGATGACTGAGACTTTTTTACCTACTCAATCTCCAGTTATTCAGTTCTCTATAAAATAACAATAGAAATGAACTCTCTTGAACACAAATAGGCAATATGAATAAACATGCCAATGTTCAGTTGAAGTAAATGTTTGATGTATCTATGAATACATCATGAGAACACGGACTATATCATGGAAGTGTAGTATCTGCGACTGAAAAATGCAGTATGGTTTTATGGGAACAAAGTTGTCATCAACTGATATCATTAATCTAAGTTCAGTGAGCCTAAAGATTTGTCTTCATTGAGGAGCTGATCTGGGATTTTCTTAGATTTTGAAGCTCCTCGAGGAGATGGTTACAATCCCACACACTCTTTTTTTTTTTTTTTTTTTCCCCTTACTGGGAGGTTTCTGAATTAAACCCGGGCAAAGTGGATCCTGGAGGAGATAACTCCTCATCTGTTTAACAGCTCATTCTTATCTTTTCCCAGTATCTCTTTATATAGCAGTTCTTAAGCTGAAGAACAGAATTCCCATGGGACTCTTGCTAGAGACTTGCTGAGTGGGATACCAGCTAGGAAGAGGTAGCTGAGGAGAGCAGCAGCACTGAAAGAAGCGTCAGCAACTGCAGAAAGCAGGAGAGCCTTGGGGGAGCCACAGTGCTGCTTCTTACTGAGACTTCTGGGCTGGAGGATAATGTGAGAAAAAGATGGTGTTTAGCTTCTGGTGGTCATGGGATCTCTCCGCTGCTCTTCTCCATACAGTGCATTGGTCTGAAGCCATGTCTTTTGCACTTACTGCTCTTCTGTAACTAATGCCTCCTCACAGTGTCCCCTTTCATGTGGGACAAAATGTTGAAGCAGAAAAAAGACAGTATTTCTCAGTACTTGTTAGCATTCCCACGAAGGATGGATTCTTCTGGGCTTAATGCAGTTGACCAGAAAACAACTGTTAGCGGAGGAACCCCTGAAACTTGCCTACAGTGTCTTGCAGAAGAGTAGGAAGGCATCTTGATGTGTGTTTAACTTAGCTATTGGAGTAATCACCCCATTGTTAGGCTAAAGTAGATCCCAGAAGGATCAGTAAAGAGTAGTTTCATACTCTGCTAATGTTTTATATGCTGAATGAGGCATGCTGTCAAAAAGTGTTTCATGCCTCATCTACCACTAATTGTACTACCAAGTGTTTTTAAAGGATTGTTGCATTCATCCAACAGAATGACCTTGACAATTGATTTCATTATCTAGGCAATGTGTCTTGCTCTGGATTAACTGCAACTCTCTAACTGATAATGTATTCTTAATTTGAAATAATGTTTTAACCTTATGGTTGCTGAGGCCAGTAAATGAGAAACAGGAAACCAGCAGAAATCACTGGTGGGAAATGTAGGAATTCTTTTGTTCATTAGCATTTTGAAACTACATTGAAATTCAGAGAGATGACTGAAGATAAATTAATTTGATTTCCTGTAAGAATCTAGTTCTTAGCAAGTGTAAGCCAGTCTATTACATAAAAGACAGTCAAAGTCAGTGGATTTGGCTCTGAAAACTGTGTTTTAAAGGACTTTTTCAAATTAGAAGGAAAAAGAGACTACAAAATTCTGTACTTCTGTGTATTTTTTTTGTTGGCAGCATCTGCAAGAAATTTATATTAAAACATAATTTTAACTTCTCTGTAATTCTTTAACATATCGTATGATCTTTGGAAGTTCAAAGTTGGCACTGATCTTCACCCATTCAGTGAAGCTTGACTACTGAGTTTTTTATTTGTTGGAACTGGGTTGTTTTCAGCACTGTCTTTCCCTGTAAGTGTTAAATTCCATTCATACCAAAGCTGTGTTATCTTCTTTCTTATGGAGCTTCTGTTGCTGTATCACACTTGACATCAAAATAACAAGGTAAGCAGACAGTGCTGTACTTTAGGACAATGATGCTAATGCCAATTACTGAACAGCTGTACATAGATTTGAAATCTGATCTTGTTATAATCTTGGATTCCATCACTAGTTAATGACTCAGTGGTATGTTGTTCAGATTTTGAGAAGTTCTCACCACAGTCTTGCGTTGGATACCAAAGAAAGTTCTTGGATGCTGAACAGCATCTGGCATAGGCTTTTATAAAATATTGCCTAAGTGGTTTGAGACCAAAACAACCTGTTCAGGTCTAACTTTGTTTAGGGCTGAACTTTGCAGTCAGCTTTGCTTTGGTCAGAGGGTTAGGCTAGGTGATTTCCAGAGGTAGCTTTCAGTCAAAGGGGTTCTATGACTCTGTGAAAGCAAATGCTAGTACCGCTGAATCTTCCATGCAGTTTGATTTGGGGTCAGTAGTACCAAATAGGCTACAGTCACACAAAGCCACTGGTAGTCAATCATCAATATGCGGAACTGCTGTGTGGAATGAGAAGCGGAGCACTCAGTACCCTGAGCTGTGTGTACAATAATTGTGTTACAAACCAGCACACCAGTGCTCTAAAGATTTGCTGCAGTAAACTGTCAATGCCATTATCTGTTTGTGACCCACTTGAGCACCCTGCAAGAAATACATTAAATACTCCACTTTAACTAGAATACATATTATGACCCAATTCACTTTTTTCTTAGAGTTAGTGTTGGAAATGGCCTTGTTTAGGAATTGCAACAGCCATTTAATATAGGTAGAGACTCATTTGTACTTCACTAATTTGCATCAGTAAGTTTAAGGATCAAGAAAAAGATACTAGGAAGTAACATATCTGAACTACTTTCCTGACCTCATTCCTGTTGCTAGATAACATTAGACTCTGAAAATGTTGGCACCAAACTGAATAGTATATAACCACTAGCTGTTAATTGCCAGTGGAGGAATGAGAGAGATAGTGAGCTTTGAATGTCTTCAATCTTATTCTTAAAGTCAAATTTTCTTGCCAGGAAAAGCAATTTGATGAGTCTCTGTACAACCATTAGGTAAGGAATTGATCAAAGGTTTTAAACAAGATTTCTTAGGGAGTTTTTTTGACCATTGGCACCCACAGCTGACTAATGTTAATAGCTCTTTCTATCCAGGCTGTATTTGTGAAGATATTTATTTTCAAAAGAAAAGCTGTGGAATAATTAAGCTAGTTAGCGATGCTTGCGCTGACAATTTTTCAAACTTCTGAGACAGCCAGTAAATTGGAAAGAAAAATAACACTGAAAATCAATATGCTTTAAATGTGTTATCTTTGAAGGTCCCTGAAAGCCTTCCTAGCTGGGCTGATAGACCTGCTTGGCTGGAGAGGGCAGGCAGTTCCTACCAATGTCCCAGCATATCCCTTGCTACATGGCTCTAGTCATGCAGGGTGTAGGCTGCTGGGTAGTCATCCCTCTGTCTCTGCAGCACACTGTCAGCTCTTGTCTTTTTTTTCAGTGGGTTCTTGGCCCATCGTCTACCATTCAAAGAGGATTTGTTTGTTAGATGTGATAACATAGACTAGAAAGAATCTCTGGAGTCCATCAAGTCCAGCCCCTGTGTAAAGCAAAGCAGGGCTAACTTTAAAATGAGATCCAGTCACTGAGGGTCTTGTCCAGTGGAGACTGAAAGTCTCAAAATGGTCTCAGAATTGTGATTTTACAGCTCCTCTGAGCCTGATGGTGGCACGCAGTGAACACTGAGCTCCTACACAGGGATGGGGGGTTACAATAAGCTGCCTCTGCTGAAAATCTTGCCCAGTTAGGCGATAGCTGGGAAAGGGAACTGCTGGAAATAAGGTATGGTGGACTCTTGTGGTTCCAAAGGAAGAAGACTTGTATACAGTGCTGTGCAGCGTAGCTGCAGGGAGTGACATGGGTGTTGGGGTGATGAAGAAGAAAAAGGGCTGAGTTGCATTCAAAATGGATGGGGGCGGGGGTGGGCTATGATTATAAAGTTTAATAATCTAGTGACCCTGTGAAAGGCAGCTTAGGATTCAGTGGCAAAATATCCTTCAAGGAAAGGGAGGCAGAACATAAATGACCATTGAAAAAAACTTGAGGTACTTTGAAAAAAATATTGATTTCATTCTCATTCAGTGTGAAATTGCCATAGTGCTTTTGAAATCATCAGTTCATAACAGGCAATATTCACCCACAAGTTTAACTGTTGTTGCTAGGCACGTGATTTTAGAAGAAAAATATTGTGTGAAAAATAATAGAAGAAAAGAAGTACAGACTAGAACAGCTGTACTGGTTAATTTTGGTCAAATCCTGTCTTTACAAGATGAATATATTTCCCATGATGTTGCTTGGTAGAGGTGGTGACTCATTTCAGTCTTGCTGCTGCTGTTGTTTACAGCCCTCTAGACAAAACTAGTTTTTCAGTTGAGGGCTGCCTGAAAGCTGACTCTCAGTTGGTGCAAAGCAGTGTAGTGCTACTGGCTTCAGTGATACACACCATCTTTGACGTGCTAGTCAGGTAAAGGCAGCCAATGGTGTTACTGTAATTGGTATGTTAAATGGGAAGTAAATAGAGATAATGGAGAAAATAGACACCGTTGAGTGGCACAAGAAGGAACAAAAGTAAGAAAAATCTTCCTCCTTTCCCAGACATCTGGTATCCTCTTTAGTGATAAAATTTGCTTTGCTTTTACCTCAGTCTCACACAGTCTCAGATAGTTGAACGTGTAAGAAAAAATATCACTGTGTAAAAGTTACATTGGATCTAAAGTAGATAAAGTATATATTTTTAAAAACACAAGTAACTGTATCCTACATCAGAAACAGATGTCCTTGAATGCTGTTTGTTCCTGTGATCCCGTTTCAATGGATAATGTTAGAGGTATTTATTGTGACTGTAAATAGGGACCATGCTTTCTTAACAAATAAAGCAATGCAAAGGGCATTAAGCATCTTAAATGAATTGAGTTTATTATTTAGCAGTATTTATTTTCATAAGCTTTTGTAGTTGCATATTCATGTACTCTCATGTGCAAATATGCAGATTATATGATATGCTTGAATAGTGTTGTCAATTTGCCACTCTTAAATGGTTTTTGTTTTGTTGGGTAATTTGGGTTTTTTTTTGCTTGTTTTGGGGTGTTTTGAATTCTTTTTCTTTAGAATATCTAGAGCTTTCTACTCAGAAGACTTCTGTTTTTGTCTTGGTAATAGTGGAAAAAGAGTATTTATTCATAAAATAAACAGAGGACAGCTTTCTGATTTTGGTGGGTTTGCTGATTCACTGCCCAACTGGTTGCAGGAATATTTGATAATCAGAATATCTAAGGCTTCTAGGTAAGCAGTAGTATCTGTTTTCAGATTTGCAAAGAAAATCTGCAGTTGTAGAAGAAAGAACATGTTACCTTTGGCTCCTGAAATCAGTTAAAACAATGTAAGTGGTAAAAGTATACTTATTAAGTAGAGGTGTATTCATCTAAGATGTTAAAAAGTATGTATGCAAACATTATACTTTCCTCAGTGGCATAACATATGAATATGGTTTTGTCAGCTGAGAACCTTGCCAGATTTTGAAACTGAGAAATGCGCTTTCTGAGTACTTGGGAAGATGCCTTCAGTGACAAGTCTCACAGCAGAACTAACAGAAACTGATCTGGAGCCAAATAATACAAAAAAAGGGTAACATCTCTTCATTTATAAGGGCATTCGGAAACACAATTTGAGGTAACTGCATAAAGCTTAAATTATCCATTTTGTAGAGAGAGAAATAGAAAAAAGAGAGGTTTAAATAACTCTATATGTACCTGGTGGTTTTGTTTTCAAGCCTCTGAATGTGATGGTCTGTGTGTCTGCTTGCTTTGGTGGAGATTCTTTGGAAATCAGTGTCATACACAGTTATTCCCTAATATAAATGTCTTAGTTGGTTTTCATTAGAAAGAAAATACTACTTTTTCTAAGATTTCATGCAATATTAAACATTAGGGTGAAGAAAATCAGCATTGTCATGTATAAAAGAAGCTGAGGAAGGAGTAGTGATTTCGAGGAAGGGTAGTTACATTCATTCTGCCTTCTGTGGCTGCAACTGCTCTGCTGTAGATCAGGCAAAGCAGTGGAAAGACTTGGACATGTCCTGTTGGAGGGAATAGTGAGACAAGTGTTTATGGAGAGATAAAATAGAAAATTGAAGCAAACAAATCTGCCCACATGTAGATTATTCACAACTAACATAGCTACTATGAAGTTCAGAAGCACTGGTGTAGCAGTGCTGTAGAGAAGGATGGTGCAGTGGGCTTTTCTGGCTGTAATGATGTCCATGTATGTGTGGGTCAGTGACAGCCACGTGAGGTGGAGCTCAGTCACCAGCAGAGATTTTGTGAAAACTGTCTTTTGGAAAGCTGCAGTGAAATATGTGCCGTGAAGCTAACCAGTAATGCTAGTGATATTCACTGACTGCTTTAAGCTACTGACACTCAAAAAGGTTGGATTGTGAATTTCTCTCAGCTATGTTCCAGATAAGGCAGTTCAGTTTAGAACAATTTAAATCTCTAAGGTGCCAAGTGAGCTGCTTTTTGCAGATTCTCCTGGGTTGGTCATGGTCAAGTTACCCAGGAAGCTATCTGGAAATAGCAACATAAAACAAACTCTTCTGTTATAAGGCAAGTTGTAGAAATCATCATAGTCCCGCTAACATCTGAAAAAGTATAATAGACTGTCTTTAGCTGATGTTCTTGAGTCCCTGTAGTTTACCCTGTACATTATTTTGCAGTGGGTGGAATTTGATAAGCACTAGGAAACATTGGTAGTTGGGAACTAGCAACCTGTTAGCCTCTCATTTTTAGAAAATTAATAGCATGGAAATATTTGGAGCATAACTTTGTCTTGCAGCCTCAAACCTTATTTAGTCTAATGAGCTCAGCAGGTTGTGAGTAGACGGGGAGTTTCAGTTAAAAGTTTAAACATATCTGTTATAGTTGTAGTAACTGTTTTGAAGAACTCAGATCCATGAACTGGATATGAGTTCGCTGGAATAGGGTAATGGTTTTAGGGAGATATTGGAGCATTTTTCTTTGTGCTGTCCTTAACTTACTGCAAACCTTAGTCCTGACTGGCAGATGTTCATGTCTCAGCCTGAGACTTTAACCTTATGCTGTCCAGTGCCTTCTTCAGTGGTGTAATAATGTCCCATCGCTCTGTTATCCCAGAACTGCAGCCTAAAGTTAGTCAGATAATACTTGTCTGCAGATTTAACAGCCCTACTGGCAGTGACCAATGTTGAAAATTGATCCTGTAAGCCTAGAAAAGGCTTCTTCGTTTGGCTTATGGCTCTCATTAACTTCCAGGTAATTCTGTCCTGCCTGGCTGCCAGGGCATATGGGAACATCTTCAACTTTCTTTTTCTGTAGCTGTGGGTTGAATTGAGCATAAATGATTCTCAGTCAGGGCCATGGGGAGAAACTTTATCAAACAGCATTGTGCACCATCTGTACTTAGATGTAGAAATGCATTAGGGTTTAAAATGTCAACAATAAATTAAGCCAGGTGCTCCAATATAAAAGGTTTACTGCTATTCTCTTGTGAGAAATCTAATTAGGATATCTTAATGGGTAATATGGTAGATACTCATGTACAGTGTGCTTTCAGCCTACTTAGTAATAACATTTCTTCCTTTTTCCACAGTTTATTACAGAAAGCTAATTTTCCTCTATTTGTCTTGTAAATACAACAGTTACCCATCTTGGTATTTGCACTGTCTTATCCCTCTAGTGTGAGATTTTAATGATTTTCCTTTCAGGTTTGCTGCAATATTATTTGATGGGTAAATCTGCTTTACATGCACTGTTCCCAAGCAACTCAGTTCCTCTGAGGCTGGGTTTCCCATATATGTGGGGAGTGGGTCTTCTGAGAAACACAGGTATCACTTAGTTTGCCTCTGTCTGTGCTGTGCTGATGAGAGAGGACCTTGGCCATTATCACTGTTTTGTAGTGATGCCTGATGTTGTAGAAGATAAATGGACCATCTAAAGCCAAGTGGATTGTTTTAAATTCTCATTTTAAAGAGATATGGTGTGTGTATGGGTGAGGTGTTAGGAACTCTGATAACAGAAAGGAAAACCACAAGAAAGAGCTGTCTGAAAGGTAGAACTGAAGATTTTAGTTGTGTTTTTTTTATTTACAAAGTAGTATGTAAAATAAGTGACTAAATATCAAGTTGGAGAAGATATAATAAAGGCAGAAAAAAGCAGATAATTGCGAATTAATACTATATCTCAGCTTGGCATTATCTCAGTAGTATTTTTGGTGAAGAACAAGAAACTGAAGTTGAGAAGCTTGAGGGTGTCTTTCAGTGGCCTTGGTGATTTCACAGAATGCTAAATAACGTTGGGAGAATGAGGCTGACAAGTATAATATGTTCAATTTGAAATGTTTAGGTAAAGAGGACCTGATAAGTTGTGACTCTTATTGACATAAGGTGATGCCTGTGTACTTGCACCTGAAGGCAGCATTAGTCTCATGGTGTGGTTAAATGATGCACTGTTTTGAAACTGTACATTGCAGGATGGAGTTAAAAATGAGGTGTCTGAACGCTAGGCTTGCTGGTTGCCAGCTTAGGCAAGCTGTGTATCTCATTCAGTGTCCTGAAGACTTCTTTGGAACAGAATTCTGTAATTGAAAAAAAAATTGAGAGCTGTCAAGTCTTGCTGATTCAGTCTGTGACAGGCAGTTTGCAAATGGAAAGCAAGATGAGAAATCCTTATAGTTCTACTATTTCCTCCAATTGAGCCACATGACTGATTTTTTAGCTGCTCCAAGTCACACTTTGTCCTTTAAAACAGGGCACAGAATCCGGAGAGCACTGGAGAAAATCAGAATTGAATAAAAGGCAGTGGAAATTATGCTGGGAAGAAGCCGGAAAGTTTTCAGGATTCAACACAATTTTTTAACGAAAATATCGTGGTAAAAAGGAGCCTCCAGATGGGTGGTTGACATAAAAATGTATTTTATTGCTGTATGAGAGCAACACAGAACCAGCAGGTATTTGTTTTAAAGCATCGGGGGGGAACCCATCAAATATGTTAGAGCCAAAGTGAAAAAAGTTAGTAAATGGGGATAAACTGAAAATTACTTTATTTGAAGAATTAAAATTGGAGTAGTCTTTAAACTAGCATTTCCCTGATGTCCTTTTATGAGTTGCCCAAATGCAAATCGGTTGAGAATGGTGCTTAGAAGACTTCTCAAGTCAAATAATTGGTGTAAGTGGTAGAAGAGCACAGGACCATAAACTGCTATGTTGTTTTCCCTCTAAGAATCTTCAGGTATTTTTTAGGTTGAGTTAAACCCCACAGCTTTCTTGATATGTGAATATCTTTTTGCCAATGAAGAACGAATCTAAATGAATTTTCATAGTATGAATAGCCATAAATGGAGTGTAAATCTGAATGTGTTCAGATTCAATGTGATGTTTGAAGGAGCAGAGTTAAAACTGAATAACCCTCAGCCTTTTACTGGAGACCTAGATGTAATATGAAATGATCACTGTCTAACAGGGAGCACTTTGCAATTAGAACATAAAACCAGTGCCTCTTAAATATATGATAGATCCCTGCCATTCACAAAAGTGTCTGAAAGTAAAATAATTTATTAGCACTGAGTGCTTTTTCAGTCAAATACTCGCTGTGTGACCATTGAAATACAATCACCTATCCGCATTTTCTCACTGACATGGATTATGAACAGAGTTTTGCATAAGAATTTGATAAAAAATACTGGCTACAATATTCTTTTATTTAGAGCCTATGATGAAGGTAATAATGACAAAGTGGCATTAGTGATTGCAGAAGAAATATAAATCTGTCTAGTCAGTGTTAGTCTAACAGTCTTAAATTTCACTTAGCCATAAGAGTTTTCTCAGCACTATCTTTGCAATGAAAAAACCAAAATCGTGTCTTCAGTTTGTAATAAGCAAACATACTACTTTATTGTTGGTTACAAGATGAATTCATTACAAAGAAAACTGCAATGAAAACAGCTCAATATATTAATTTTCCTTTTTAATGAAAAAATAATTAACCCCCCCTAGAATTCAGTAGAGAATAAGAATAACTATTTCAAGTTGTCTGACGATGTGGTGTCGGAGAGACATAGATCCCAATAAGAACTGAAAAATACACCTTCGCATCCTCCCTTTACAGTTCTTTCAAGACCTTATAAAACTCAGTGCAAAGTCTCTGTGAATGTGACTGGTGCCTTGTCATATGACACACAGAACAAATTACCACCTCTGACCAGCAGCAAGAGGGAAAGCAAGCCACCACTGCAGATGATGAGATGTAATGGATTTTTTTGCCAGGATTTTGAATTACCACAAATGGCCCACTAAACATCTGATCATTTCTGAGCATGGAATTGTGCAGCAACCCCCAAACCTATAGTACAAAAACTCATAAGAAACTCCTGATGGCATTTTGCAGAAAGCTGGCTCATTTATCTATTCTGGCAGCTGTCATACCAACCTGCATTTTGTGTGGGTTGCTTGTTCATTTTGAAATTATTAATATTTTATATCTGAGAGATTGCTTGACATTAGCATAACAAAGTAACTCATTTAATTTTTCTGCAAAATATAAATTGTACTTTCTAAGTTGCCTTGTGACTTCTTGTGAGTGTATGAAATGTGCGGAATGGCTGGTGGAAAGCTGTAGTACTCAGAATATGTGATGAATTGGACTGAAACCCAAAGTATCTCACTCTGGTGTGGTTTTAAGTTGTGTTTTCCACCAATTTGCCAGTATATGTGGAAATATAGTCACTTCCTCAAGCAGAAGAAAAGAGATATCATTAAAGATACAACAATAATATTACAGTAAATTGTTTTCTTCCTGTATAAGGATTCAAACATTTGTTAAGGTGTTGTCATTTCAAATGTAATGTGGTTATATTCCTGTTTTTATCTGAAACACCCAGATGGAATAACAGTTGTACATAGATTTATAAGCAGAAATCCATCCCTGCATCACTCCAGAAAATTCTTATCACTTAGCTCATCAAAAATGAAATGTATATGCCTATAAAAGAGGTGCCTGATGCAGCTCTGCTTGAAGTGTGTAGTCTAAAAATGATGATGTCATGAAGGGTGAATGAAACCAAACATATCTTTGTGTGTGTCTGATACCAATGTATCCCCTCCCTAGGCATTCATTTCTGTGCTGTGCTAACACTACTGCAGATCAAGAAAGGTAATTATGCTTTTTAACTGAGCAGCTCTTTTTTTGCTATGCTTATAAAGCGTGAGTGTAACATCCCCACCTCTCTGTGGAGTTAATAGGGCTGTTCTAGAGAGTGTTATGACAAGGTTGAAACTGTATTTGAACTATCAGAAGTCTAATGCTTTGGTTTAGAAACTAATACTTGTGAAATAGAGAAAAATATGTTTGAAAAGCAGATGTCACATTTTATATGGGCAGTGTTGTTTCACATTAGACATCTGCATCCACCTACATTCTTCTGCCAAATACATAGACATGAAAAAATATTCACTATGTGTTTTTCAGAGTGCAAGTCTAGCAGCATGCTTCCATGCTCTCTCTGTAAGAGCTGCTGCAAGACAGCCTCAGAAAAAAAGGGAAATCTTGGCATGTATTAAATCGCAGTAGTTATGCTTACTGTGTAAATCCCAGTTAATTTGACATTATTCTATTCTTTATAATTGACTGGCAGTAACTCTTTACACCACTGTCAGAAGTAATAAGAGGTAACTGGCTGGTATAGTGACCTTTTGAAACACTTCATCAAAAAGTCCCGGTAAGACTATTGGAGACAACCTTTGCAATCCAAGAAACAAACCCGCTGCCGTGTCAGCTTTATTATTGATGTGCCTAATCCTTGTCTCACTTTGGTTTTACAGTTTTTAACCTCCTGTGATGTACAAAACCACTGCATTCTGGGGAAACAGTGTTCTTTCACCAGAAATCTAATGGGGAAAGATGGGGTTAAAATTTAAACATGGAAGAGATACTGACTGAAAGTGGTTGACTACCAATATCTAATTTTAATTTGACAGAGTCTTAAAATTTCAATGAATCTGTTCAAGCGTACCTGGTTTCTTCTTCATATTTGCTCAGAACTTTTAATATTAAATATTCTGAGCATCAATAGGAAATTAGATACCAAGCAGAAAGTACATTCCTCTGGTCTCTATCCAGATTTTAAACTGATTTTATTTGTTTATTTTTTTATGAAACTTTATTATTAATAGTGTTCTCAAAATAGTTTAATGAACTGTAATAATTTGCATATTTACGAAGACTGATAATTTATTCATGGAGATGGCACCAGAATGAAGAGCTGACACTATTTCTTTTAGGAGTTAGCTGAGAATACACACTGCTCCTCACTCTGTTTTGGGGTTCTTCACCGCAGTTTTCAATGCCTCTAAAATGGAGGAAAATTCCAAACAGTGCCTATTTGAAATATTTTGCAATGTAGTTCTGAAATCATTCTGTTGAAATTATCTATTTGATTTAAAAATTGTTGAAATATAAGAAATAGTATATCCTGCCCACAGGGATGTTCTGGGTGCTGGTGAGTTCTTCTCCATTTCACTGTGATGATGCTGTGAATCCTTTCTCTCAGAGTTATGCTGGTTATAATCTAAGGCTGTTTGAGGGCCTTGAACTTGCTAGATTTAAGTTCCTTGTTTGCTAATACTGTGCTGTACTCATTCATTTCTCTTGCTGCATAAAAAGATTGATTGAAATGATGTTGAATCGTAAGGCGTGGCTGGACTCGTGGCACTCTGACATGGGACAGATGCATCTTACTGAGTACTGGAACTGGTGATAAAAGTGTTCCCGGTAACCTGCACTTTGCACTTTTGCTAATGGAGACACTAATCTTACTTTAACAGCTTACTGCAAGCACACAGGTGTTTCTTTATCATTTTTACTGTTCTGAGGAGGGTGTGCTCTTAAAGAGAAATATTTTGTATTTTGTTATTAAGTCTTAATACATAGTATGGGTGCTGTTACTTGGTGTAAATACAGATTGTCCTTACAGTCAATGTTTTCAGTCAGACTTATATAGCATATATCACAAATCAGAGAAGGTTGCAAGTGTGGGAGAAGTGTGTGTTTCTCATCAATAGTTTACACCCTTTGTATTATGAAAGAAAAGAACACTTGCGGTGAAAGTGTTTGGGTGTTTTTTTCTGAAATTGTCCAATATTGGTTATCCAGTAGCTGAGAACACCCATCCTCCAGTAAAACAAAATTCTTCTGCAAATATTTTGTATAAAAAAAATAGTATCATCCTTTACTTCCAAGTACTGGCACTGCCGGCTGATCCTGGTTGCAATGGTAATAGAGATGTTTCCTCTTTGAGAAGAAACCAGACATATCCATCCTGGGATCCTGATATTTGGTTATCCAACTAGTGAAAATATTCCTCAGCACCAGAAGATAACTAGAACTATGTTGTCAGAAGACAGTAGCTAATACGGGTGAGATTTCTAAAAGTGACCATTGATGAGAAGCTGAGGAGTCCTCGACTGCTTAGCAACAACTTTTTTAAGAACTGCTTATCTTCCTTTTGACAGATTTTTCACTTCTTTTTCTCTGTAACTGAGTTTACTCATCCTTTCTATTCCAGCTATTCTTCTCTTCCTGAAGAATAAAACAACAAAAAGATTCAAAACAAGTTTCCAGATTGGATTCTACCTGTACTTGTAGGCATGTAGTCCATCCTGATGCTGATTTTTGTTTGTAGGTTAGCTCTCAAACCAACTGTCAAATGAACTTTCTGCTTGGTTTAAGCATTCTTCTTGTCCCATGCAGGGGGAAGTACTTTAGCAGCAAAAAAACCTTTGTATAAAGCAAGTTGTGAAGGCTTGCAGCAGAGCTAAAGCTGCTGTGCTTTTAATTATATGTTTTTGCAGTTTTTGGGAAGTCTGAGGTTTAGGAAAACAAGCATTTTAAATAAACTCCAGAAAGAAAAAGTCCCAAATATGGTCAGATATTCTCAGGAATGTCCAATAAATGAGATACTAATGATCTTTTCTGTTATAAACTTGAGGGATAAAAGAATGAATTATCAAAAAAAAAGGTTTGTGTGATGGTTGGTTAAACCTGAATGCTAAAGCATAGCGATATGTACAAATGCTGTCACTGCTTTGTCAGCTATTAGTACTTGCCTGGTCACATTAATTAATCAAATCAATGGTTTAATGCCCTTGAATTGACATCTTTTGACTTGCAGAAACTTTGTTATGAATTTTGTTGAAGTAGAAAATACTTTAATGGTATTTTCTCTTTAGATCACGTTTTAAACCTCTAGAGCTATTTAGAGTGTCAGAATTTAAGTAAACACGTGCATTGGGCAAGTCTGGACTCTAACAGTTTCAGAGGATGAGCCTTTTTCTATGGATTTTCTTCCTTGGAAGAGAAGTGAGATTTGTGTGAGACTCTTCTATCTTTAGATGCAGGTATTTACATGTAAGCTAGGCGTCTTGATTCCCTTCATAATTAATTAACAGGCTTTCTTTCATCCCATCCTAAGGCTGACATCTAAAACAACTTAGGTGAATACTAGGTTTCTCTTCAGGGACTTCAAAAGGAATCAAGATGACTCGCTTACTTGAAGGCATCCAAGTGTATGGGAGAAGATCATGCCGAGAGACTAAAATGAAAAAGAATTCAAGAAGCTAGAATAAATTAACTCTTAAAGTTAGTAGCATGGTATCTGGGAATGCAAGTCCATTTCTAAGTGGAATTAATCATGGCACTAATTGCTCTGTGCTGTGGTTAGAGAGGTGAAGACAAGGGTACATAAATCTGCACCTCCTGCAGCACCTGGTGAAAAAGAACAGTCATTGGCTGTGGTCCAAGGAGCAACAAGCACTTAACTTAAATGTACATCTTGAGTGTCCTTCTCACCATGTTATGTTTTTTTTACTCCATGATGTCCACTGCAACTGTGCTCTTTGTTAATCACTGCTTCTGAAGTTCTAGCATTCCAGATGTCTGTTTCATCACCAATCACTACTATACAACGGGACCATTTTTATGCGGCATCCTTGTCCATGGATCAGATATCTGTTGTGTTATGGCGATGCCACTGGTTAATATCCTTGCTAGTCCTTGGATCCTGACTCCACACAAGCAAAACCAACCAGGAACCATATTGGTGAGTGGGTCTGGAGCCACATCTTCAGTACTGCCTGACTCTGAAAACATCCTATTGTATCTTCCTCTCCACAGGTTATCCCAGAGACGTTTGTGACACGTGGTGAGTGTGTGTTCTGTGGGTTGGCATGACATATGCACTGAATCTGCCAGAACATCTGCCATCTCACGTAAACACCTGGATATGGTTAGCTCAACAATCTGCTAATCTATCTGCCTTCTGTATTGCAGGTGGTTGGTCTGTAGATGATGAACTTAAAACTTGTTATGTTGGTGTTCTAACTCCACTTGCGACAATGCATCTGTGCACCTTGTGAAAAGCTTCCACCTTTCTGCAACTCCATTGAACCTCTATGTTATGGGTCCAGTCTCCCACATCTGACACCTTGGACCTATGCTTAAGTTAAGGAATGTTTCCACAACTGATTTTTTTCACCATTGTTTACTGTGACATGAGTGAATGTAACTAATAGATTGTTAGAATGCAATGTTACCATAAAAGTTATGTAAAATCCCTTTGATATTTCCTACATGCCATAATGACAATGAGTGGGATAGTCTGTACTATGTCCAACGCAGGGGTGGAACGTACAGGCCATTGCAGAAGAATTACAAGGAAACTGGGCAATGGATGTTGTTCAGACTTCCCACACTCTTGTACAAAAACATACTGTTTTAGCCAGCAACTAGAATGTAAACAATATCACACACCTGGCTTCACTGTTCACCAATCATAAGGATACGCAAATAGTTACTAGACCAATCCACTGCTTGCACGTGCTGATCACGCGCCCACCTTTTTACATAAAGCTAAAGTATGCTGGATCCTATGCTCCTGGCCATGGGTCAATCTTGGTGATGCCATGAACATCTCCTGATTGCTGTGAACCTCTGCTTCATCGTTTGGGAGCCCCAAGCTGATGGCAAGGTAAGAAAAGTCTTTTTCCTGACCTTGTATTGTGTTGCTTCTGCGTATTCCAACCTGCCCCTGGGGAGTATCCCCATCCTTCACATACATCTGCCATCAGTTCATGTTCTTAAAACACCTTCCAAGTAAAGTCTTACTTTAGATGATCAAGTTGTAGCTTAAGGCAATGTTTGCTTTGAAATGATCTGTGCAATAACTTAGCCCAGCAGTTATTGGAAAGAAGCAAAAAGTCCCCATAATTTTGGCATGTTAGCAGAGTAGGATATTTTCATATTAGATAGTTTATGCCTCCTCTGAATGAAACACACAGTATTATTAAATAGCTTTACATTAAGTCAGTGGCAAGACTCCCACTGAATCAAGGTTCACTGCATTCATATCATTCCAGACAAGCAAGGCGGACAGACTTGCTGTGCGTTCTGATCTGGAATTGCTTCACCTTATGGCTTTGGATAATGAGATATTGATTTTTACAGAGCAGGTCATGTTGGAGGAAAAATGAGAGACTCAGTTGCAATTATGAAAGTAATTTACAATTGAAAGTGGGGAAAGGTTTTCTTTCGGGTGGCAGATAATATTCTTTAGCTTAGCCTGTCCCACAATAGCCAGAATTTGATACAAAGAGGTCTAAAACTGAAAATAAAAAGGCTTTCTGTCAAATATATATGCCTCTGTTTTTGTAAGTCAGGAATAATTGTGATAAAGTGGTACTTAAAAAATATCCTCAAAGTATTTTGCAGGAAAGATAATCAGAGTCTGTTAAATACTTAATGTCTTGAAGTTACAGCCATAAGTCACGGGGACTTGGCACAAAAATCTAGCAATGCTATCTGGTTTCAGCTGACCTACAACTGCTGAAACAGCAGAAAACATAACCTTCAAGATGCTCTTTCATTTTTACAAGCATAACATTACTCATTCTTGAACTCAGTTGTCTACTCTCACTAGAATCAAACCCTGCCTCCCTAGGTGTGGGCATCCAGCAGCCTTTCTTGGTATTTGATAGTTCAGTGAGCAGGCAGGAGCGCTGTGAGGCTGGACAGGCTGGAGCAGTGTGGGATATCGCTCTTCTGAGGCTGAGTGGGATGGAATTACCTTTGTTCACAGTGGCTGCTGTGGTGCCGTGCTTTAGGTTTGTGATTGAAACGATGCCAGTCATGCACCAATGGTTCAACTATTACTGAACAGTGCTTGCAGTGTTGCTTCCATCTACTTCTACATGTGATTTCAGGTTAATACCTTCATATATTTTATTAAAAAAATTTAATTTTCTCTTAAGAGACTGATTAGCAGTCTACTCTCTAGTCCTGTGGGATGTTATACTCTCCAGCCCTATTTGGAGTAACTTTATTATAAGATTTTAAATACGTAGCTAAATTATTTAGAATATGTTTGTGGGAATAACAGAGGTGATGTCTTCAGTGCTTTCTGTCTAGGAAAAAGCCCCCTAAATGTGTCCTTCAGGATTTCATTTTTTCCCTGAAAATGTTATGCTTTTTTACTGTTCCCTCAGGAACACTTGTTAGAGGGCAAGGATGCTAATTAGGATTGTTAATGTGTTCTTTACAATTGAAGGACAGCATAAAGTAGGGGAATATTAGAGAATATTTTGTTGTTTTACACATGGATTACTTTGGATTACTTTGTGCCTCTGGAGAGGCAACAAGTTATATTTTTGTTTCTATCAGTTACTGCCCTGTTATGTCCTCTCTTCTCATTCTTTTCTGTTTATAGCACACTTTTTTGTTTTAATGCTTGTAAGTTGCCCTACTACTGTCAGTGTTTCCAGACCAATAAAATGAATTAAAAATGTGACTATGAAAACATTGTATTGAAGGATAATAATGTAATGAAGATGGAAAATGCTATAATACATTTTATATTTTAATAAATTACTGTACAGTGTAGAATTTCAATTACAGAAAAACATACTTTACATAAGTAATTACTAAAGAAAGTACTGGAGAAGCACATCCATTCATTGAATTAGAGGACATAAATTCTTCCTCTGTTTGCATCTTCTGTTGTAAGGAGAGCAATTGCAGGCAAACACCATCTCTTTAGGATTAGAACTCACTGCAGGATGGCAAATGTGGATAGACTAATAAAAGGTGGTTGCTTTGTGTGCACAAAGGGAATGAATTAAATTAGTTAAATGCAAAGCAAGAGCTTTGATCGTTGGCAAATGATGTAGCCGTTTCTTGTCTCATATGTGCCTTTCAGTAGGTATTTGGGTTCTGTGGGTCTATAAGACAATTGTGAATGTGTTATATATGCATACATATGGCTTATCATGTGCGTTTTAAGTACATAATGTAATTATAACCTGTAAGAAAAGAGTGGAACATACCTGTAGTACGATAGGAAATATTGTGTTTCCCTGTTGTGGAGTGTCTTTTACATGAGATTGACTGAAATTTTGTTGGCTTTAGAGTCCATTTGGTATGAGGGCTAATGGCCAGAATGTTTGGCATAGTTCAAATAGGTTGCAGGTGTTTTGTCACCTTGAGGATCTGTAGCATCACCTCTTTGTCTCTCCCCTCCCACTCTTGGTTCCCAAGCTATAGTGTTAATCTCATTTTTTGTGTCAAACCTTGTAGCTATAGGTTTTTGATCAACTCTTTATAGAGGAAATGAGAAGTTATTATACCTAATTTTCCTTTTACATTAATAATGATTTAAACATTTATCAGCTTCTCTTCCTCAAATAATATGTATGGTAGGACTACAAATATTTTCCTCAAGATATTCAATCTGTTCCTTTAGAACAAAAGGAACAAAGCTTATTCTGTTACAGTCTGATTTTTTTCTGAAGCAATTTTGGAAATCACAAAATGTTTGAACCTAAGTATTGCACAAATATTTGTGCTTCCTCATCATTTACATTGTGTCCAGAAAGACATTGCCTGTTTTGAACAGTTAGGAATGATTTGTGACTCCAAACTTGAGAAGTCTTTGGAAATGCTCTGCAGTCATTATGCTTACTGACGTTGATATTAAAGGGATAGAATAGATATTAATTAGATAAAGTGAAGTCAAACTTAGCATAAAATTCAGTTGTTTTATAGTGCATTAAGAAGAAGGATTGACTTGGATTAGTCCCCAGGCATTCTCAAACTGGAATGCAATGGTGCTAAAACCTTGAGTAACATTCTTGTTCTGTCCAATGTTGAATTTAATTATAACTTGTTCTTAAAAGGTATTAAATCTGCTTCCAGTTTTCAGTGTAGGCTGATGGGGGTGTTACAGAAACATTTGCAGACATAAGAATGAGCCCCTTGCTCTTCACAGGAGAGGTTCATCTCAGTAAGTGTACAAGATGAATGTTCAAGAATGATGCAAATGGGATATACTCAACCTAGTGAGATTTTGATCTCTACGTGGCACCTGTCATCCTCTGTACTGGCCGCAGCTGGGTCTGGTAGGCTGATCTGCCTTGTTACTCCTGTGTTGAGCTTGCTGATATCTTAAGATGCAAAGGAGAAAACTGAAGCTCTGCTACCTGGGAGGTACCGTACATTCTTATTTATTTATCCCTGCAAATATGAATAGCAATCACCAATTTAAAAACAGACTGGTTGAGAGTAGGTACTGTAAAGGACAAAAGGTTGTTCAAGTTTCTTTTTCTTGTCTAAGCCTCTCCTGCATCCTCTGGAATATGGTTTAATTCTCTGTGAAATTGATTAAACCGATTATAATGTTATGGAGATGTAGCCTTAGATATACTGCTTTATAATTGTAGGTGGAAATGGGCATTCTCAAGCCCATTTTTCGTTGATTTGAATGGTTTAAACACTGAGGTATATGAGAGAGAACTGTGTTTTACTATTTTTAGAAGGGAAAAGACTCTTCTTGACAGATTCCAATGTGCAAAAGTCAGGACCTGAAGATGCTTCTTGCCCTGCATACAAGTAGGCTGCACAGCTAAGTTCCTGGTAAGCTATCGTGATCTGTGGAAGCACATTAAAGTTTGTATTAATAGAAAAAGCAAGGGCTAGTTGGTGTGCTGCTGGTGATGCCTTTCAGTTCTAAGAACAAATGTGAAGATAAAAAGAAAATCTGGAAGAAAACTTTTTTTTTGTGTTATGTTTTTATAGCAAAAAACCCCAAAATGGAATAATAGTAATTGCAAAGCAAACTCACATGTGCTCATATGCTCATTCAGTCTCTTTTGCTCTAATTTAAAGCTGTGGCTTTTGGACGCAGGATATCCTTGTATGGTTTTGACTCTTACATGTTTTGGTTACTCCTACTCCAAAGTAGCACCAACTACTAAATTGGCCTGAGCTTTATAGGGCAAAACTAATTCCAAATATTGATTTCAATGACAAGGGTTGAAGCTGTTTAAATACAAATGTGATACAAGTTACTCTGTCTCAGTGCAGCACAGGCCTTAGCAGTACATGTCTTGCTCCAGAGTTCTATTTCACAAGCTGAACACCTTCCCAGTGATGCTGTCTGGAAGTAGTGCCTGACCCCAGAAGGGTCAGGCTTTGTCCACAGCGCACTCCCGGGAGCTGGCTGGGGCTGACATAATGGGAGGGAGGACAGCTGAAACAGTTCAAGTGTATAAAATTCTGTTTGAAAATTCAGCCATTTGGGCATCCAGCTCAGTCGATCTGATGTTAACCATCCTCTTGAGATTTGTTTGTTTTTTTGTGTGGGTTTTTTAAGTATGCGGAAGCCTTATAAGAGTTTTTTTTTTTTTTCCTGTGCAAGTGAAAGTTTAGTGTCAAAATGCCAAAGGCTTCTGAGCACTGAAGGGCATAGTAGGCAAAGAGTGAGCTAAGTAACAATGGGACATAAAATGAGAGATCTCTATTCTTAGATGCCTGTCTTCAGTGCCCCTTGCATTTCACTCCAGTGGTACCTGCTAGTTTGCCAGACTTTTTTTTTTTGCCTGCAAAAGTACAGATGTGTTGGGATGCCCATTAGTCCTGAAGTGGGTTAAGATTGCAGTCTCTAGGGTGCTTCCTTGGGGCATCTAAGGGTGGACTGCATAATTCTGCTGTAGCAGTGATATATTGCGAACAAAAAAACAAAGTCACTTAAGACAGTAGGAATACATACGGAAATATCTCTGTGAGAGTGCTGGAAAAAGGAGTGTCAAAGAGTACAGTTCCTGTTTTGGAGAGTAGAGTGAGTGGGGATGAAGTAAAAGCAATTGGGAGAGAAAAATGTATCCTTGGGGAGCTTTTTGTAGGAAGGCAGAATCCGGGAAATGAGCCTGGAGAGGGGGAGGTTGTGTGTTTTACAGGCCTATAAACTTTGGATGGCACATTTGGTTTAATTTTGAATAAACTTTTGCTTTCCATTCGGTCAGCCTGCTCCAAAAAGCCAGTTGTGTTGGTTTATATTTACTTTGTGGATTAGGTATCTGTTTTTTTCTGTTTCATGCCTCTGCTTATGTCCTACCAGATACTGAGCATCTATAGGATCCTGATGATATCACATTTTTACTGATTTGAAAATGAATTGAGAACTATAGATTTCATTCTTCCATCTTTTACGAAGTGCTACTTGAGATGTTGGTTGTTTTAGCTTTTTGACCAGTTCAATGGATTGTTAAACATAGAATTTCTCTATCATTCTGGAACCCAGATGACTGATTTACAAATTTGTTTTAAAAGGTCTGTAAAAAAAAACAATGAAGCACTTTTTAAGAGCAGTGAAACACATGATGTATTTCTCAGATTTTTTTTCTAATTAAGGTAGCAGAAGAAACAAATAAAAAAGAAAAACATAATTGGAAGTCTTCAATTGCAAAGACGATTAGGGTTAGGGCCATTAGGGTTAGGATTATCCTTAGGGTTATGGTTGGGGTTTAGGGCTAGGGTTAAGGGACATTAGGTTTATGGTTAGAGTTAGTGTTAGGGTACCGATGAAATTTTCGAATGCTAAGCTTGGGTGTTTTTATATGGGTTCAAATGCCTTTGTGGGAACAATGAGTGGGCTGTGATGAAGGCTATGATTTGACAATTCATAAAGAACCTTATTGGTAACATTTTTATTTATCTCTAAAATGGAAGTGAGATGATGATGGCTGATTTCTAGTCTCCTGATGCTGATGGAGAATATGAATCAAATTTGACCTCATTATAGAATAAGCCTCTAGAAGAAAATTATAATCAAACTCCTAAGTGTTTATAATCACTAAGGGATAGAGTAAAAACTCTTCAGATAAGATAAAGCTCTAGGTGCTGTGAACCCTGAAAGCAAATCCAAGATTGGTGATTCCCAATTTGTTCATGTTTTCTTTATGCCTGGATTTTCTTTCAGGATCAAAGACATTTCTGAAATCAAAATTCTGAATTTGTAAATACACAAATACACATATGATATGAAAGCATTCAGTGGTAGAAAATTGAGGGATGGAAATAAAGAGGAGAATATCTGTTATCCAAGAAGGCAGATGCCTGGAGAAACCTCAGCCAGCTGGACAGCTTTGGTGCCATTGCAGAATCCCGTGTTGCTTTGAGGCAGAAATGACAGCAAGCCTGGGCAAGGTAGAGTGACACTCTCTGCCAGAGACCAGGACTGCATGACTCTGCGTGACAAAACCATCCAAGTGTCAGATTATACCAGGATGTGATGGATTACCACTGTGAACCCATTTGGATGGAGTTTTAAATGCTCCAGCAGTGACCCGTAGAAACTGAGGGGCATTGTTGCTGTTTTGCTTAGGTCATCTGGTACTGGAGGTAACATTTGTTGATCAAAGTGAATGATGTAGTTGAAATTAAATGCACTAACATTTGAAAACAAATAAGTATAATTAGATGCATGTTCTGAAGCATCAGCATGATTTTCCTCCAGGAAGGTGATTTTTTTTTTTTTTTAGTGGAGACTGATAGTTTTCATGAACTTAGTTTCATTTACAGTGCATCAAAAAAATTTATTGAATGACATTATGATGAGAAGATGCAAGGTAGAGCCCACGGAACAGAGGAAAAAAAAAGAAGGGAGGACAGCATTTGAGAGAAAAGTGAAGAGTCTGAAGAGGAGTGTGCAGTATAATGGGAAAGCCAGATGAACAATCTTAACATAAGAGTGGGAAATGAACTGTGTTTATTCTAAACTAAATTTATTCTGCTTAATATTGTATTAGATGGTTTGCCAAACATTGTTTGGTAACAACACCTGTTATGAAAGAACCATAACTCTTTTCAGAAGTAATAGCTTTTATCATTATCATTGGTTCAGGAAATTGGAATAAATACCTTTGCTTATTAGCATATTATGTAGATGACTTTGGAAAAGGCTGAAAGCTGTTTACTCTTTCATGCCCCAAATGAAATAGTTCTGTCTCCTCAGAAAAAAAAGAATTTAATTAGCCTGTGAGGGCTGAGAAATGGGCAGTTAGTGTGTTATTTTCAGAGTTCAGAAGCAAGTCAGCTCAAGTTTTGCATCTCAATGGATAAAGATATTCTGCCTGCTGCATGGCTATGGTAGGTGTACTGACGCACACAAAGCCAGAAGGCTCAGGACAGCAAATATTTGGTAGTAAGGAAGCACAGGACAGATAATATCATTGCTGTGGTAGCCATGTTTTTCCAACTGTGGAAGCATTGGGAATAAACTAACTAAAGTCCTTTCAAATAGGCTCCCCCAGGTGTCAGCTGTGTAAAGAAGGAAACCATTTTATGAAATCTGGTTTATTGCTTCTTATTCACGTTTTTCGTATACCTGTAATAGATAATTTTTATTACTGAAGTGACTTAGGCATGAACAGTGATTTGAGCATGGTGTGTTTTTCAACTCATACCAACTCAGGTGTAAATCAGATCTTTGAATATTTTTTGTATCTCTCTCAAAATGTAGAAATACCCCAAACTGCTCCCACACCCCGTCTTTTTTTTTTTTGACAGTAACGTGTCTGTAACTGATGTGAAACCATCTAGACTGAGATACTTTTTCTAATTACCTCATGCTCATATATCTATTTGTTCATATGAGTAGTGATGCTGTATTCCATGTTAAAAAAGATGTTTTACTGCTGTTGCAGTGTAACTTTTTCTCATGGTGTGACATGGGATTCTTCTGAGGGATTTCAAAGGCTAAAAGTCAAACAGAAACACTACTGAGATTCCATTCCAGGTATTCATTAATGTTACCAGAGCTAATTTTGAGTTGAAAAGTGAGATGAAAGACCAAGTGTAAAGATGAAATTATTTTAATATGAAGAGGGAAGACCATGGTTTTGGAATCAAGATAGTCAAGCAGCACTTTACGTCATCTAACAAAAAGGTATACAGAGTATATGAATGAAACTAAGCAATGGCAAGGACCACCCTCAGTCAGTGGAACCACCATCTATCTAGTGCTGCTGTTCAGTTTTATAAAACTCAGCAGTGCTGTTGAAGGTCTGTGTTGATGTAGTTTCTAATCAGACAGTGCTGTTGGAGAGAAATGAATGTCTCCCAACTGTAGGAAGAGGGAGAGACTTTTCCTAAAAGGGGCTGCAGATTCTGGGCAGCTCATTATTTAAGATTTATCAATATTAACACCAGAACCTGCAAAGTTCTTAATTCATGTTGCTTTCAAAGTCAGGCCTGTGTGTTAGTATGAGAAAATTAACATTTGCTCCCTGTTCAGTGTGATTAATGGGATCTAATTCCTGTGATCCCTCTGGTGCTGGTTAGCCTAGGCCTTTGAGACAGCTTGGTGGACCTTTGGCCAAGAAAGTGTACATTTTTTTTTGTTGCACTCATTTAAGTATACCAACAAAATAATTCCACTAAATGTTTACGGAGGAGGTCCTCTACTGATGTATCTGTATAGTGACAGCACCTCTGAGATATATTAATCCTTTTTTCCCCATGTTGGGAGACTCAGTGCCACCCAAGTAAACAGGCAAAGGAACTGCTATAGGCATCCATCAGTTAATGTTATTTGTAGTTTTATAATGCTGTGCTGTCTTATGTTGACTTGTTGCCTTCTCTTTGCCATTATCCAGCACTATCCACCTCACCATGTGGAACAAGTGGTGGCAGAGGGATGAGGCCAATTCCTGTTGGTGTGAAGAATCTTTGCAGCTCTTCAATGGATTGCTCTGCAAAGCAAACACGGGATTTCTTTCAAGACTCGATTTTTGCCACTTGTGCTGAGCAGTAGATTTCCCTGAACCCAGGTAACCTGACAGGCTTATGTGCAGCAGACTTAACTGGCAAGAGTGAAGGTACAACATTGCCTTGGAAAGCATTCTAATAATCCTGAATATGTGAAATAGCCTACATGCTATCCTGCCTCTTATGTTGTACTAACAATAAGGGTTATATGAGTTCTAGGACAGAAAGACAAAGCAGCAAGCAAGGTTACCATGTGGCAACTCTATTGAAAGATGTTCTTGTTTTGGTGTCTGTTTGTTATAGATGAATGTGTGATATAATGTAATAAAATAAAGCAGCCAAAAACAAGGACAGCTTTACACCTTCTACAGTTTCTAACTGTGCCTGGGTTTACAAAGTAAGAGACCGAATGGAAAGAAAAATCGAACCCATGGTTTCAAAACTAGAATTGTGTTTCAAATACACATAATACTGATGACAATTTTTTACAATCTTTGTCTGATTTTTACGTTCTCCAGTGCTGGCATATACCCATAGGCATAGCATAAGTTCTCCAGTCCTTTTCAGGTATAGATACTATCAGCAAGGGTTGTTATTTTTCCTTCAAACTTTTCAATAAAAATGGGCTGCAGATGGTATCATGTTCACAACAATGAATATACGTGTATTAATGGTAAAGTACATAAATGAAAATTATACTGTAGCATCTACTGTGTTCTGGTAATGTGACTGTTTTTTTATATGGATTCATACTGCTGTAGGTAATGATACAACCTGTTTGTACAGGCTTTCCTTATCTTGAAAATTTATGTTCTATTAATAAGGTTTTAATTAAAAATAACTAATATTTCTATGACAGTATTCTAAGAGGATATTATTTATAGTGACTGTTACCTTTTTTGCTGTTTCATTTCCAAATTATTTTTGCAGAGGAAAAGCAAATGTAAAGCAGCTGTGGGAACTTCAGACTACAGATGTGCTACCCTGAAAGAGCATAATATTCCCAGCTGCATTTTTCTTTGTTAGCTTTGTGTACATAGTTATTTTGGATAGGGCTATGGAAAAGAAATATGCCTATGTTTTCCTTATTTATCTTGATAATACAAATGGTAAGTAGGAAACTCATTTGTAGGAGCTTTTCCTTGATCTTTTTCTGTATCGTCTCAAGAATAAATTTTGAATTTTTTAAATGGAGAAAGACATTCACAAAAAAGTGATCATTCTCTTAATCTACACTGAAATAAAAAGCTGTATAGAGCTAAAATCTTAACTTGGGGTGAGGTGTGTATTGAATTATGTACTTTGGCAGATTGTGGCAAGACTGAGAGACTGATTCTCTGTGGCATAATTGTATTGGTTTTTTTCAGTGCAGAATCTGATTCTCTGTGTTTATACTCTGGTAACATCTTGTTAGAATAGTGGAGGAAGCCAGGCATGTTCTCAGGAACCTTTATGAAAATCGCTGTACTTGTGCTAAAACGTCGTACTAAGGTTCTATACATCTTCAGTAGCAGTGGCTGGACTGGTGTATATTGCTAAGAACATGAGTGCTTACATTGGAATTTATTCTGGATAAGAAATTACTTACACTGTATATTGTTCTGATCATCTACGTTTTATACATGGGATCTGAGGAGCTGAAGATACACCTATTTGAAATGTAAGCAAATAAGTAACAGTTGATTTATATGCTTAAACTAAATCTCAAGATTTAAAAATAAAATTGATATTCTGTCTCTGTTTAATGCTTTCGATTTTTAGGAGAGTCCCATGCAGGAGAGAAGTTTTCCTACCGTGAGTTCTGGCTGGGAGTATACATTATCCTTCAAATACTTATTTACCGTTTTTCCTATCAAGTTCCCCCAAATATTTTTGTACAAATATTCTCTTTACAGTATATCAGGAAACATACAGGGAGATTCGTCTGAACACGGAATTCAGCGCTAAATCCAATAAATCATTTTTTTTGGACTTACATAATGCAGCACTGCAGAGATGAGGTGGTATAAGAGCTATTTTGACAAAATGATAGAAACTATACCTAGCCTTGGGTAAGCTCTGTAGAACTGAGGCTTTTTTGAGATTTCAGGAGGTAAGTGTCACTTCTCTGTGGAAGTGTTGCACTATTGCTAAGATTTTGTAGTATTTCTCTGTATTCTATTGCCAAGGACACATCCTTGAAAATAGATTTCCTTGGCATTAGGACTTGCTGTCTATTCCTGCTGTCCATCTAATGCACAATTTTCTGCTTTGAAGTTCAGGATGCTACATACTTTTATCTCAAAATGATTATCATCTCTTGTATGGATACGGTAATCTCCTACCTTTTTGTGATGGAAAAATTCCAAGAATTAACAAGTCCCTCTGTTTCAGGTCCTATCTCTTTTCTGTTGTGCTGCTGCGTACTTCGGCTTTATAAACCTTATTTTTATTACAGTCATGTGGAGTTGAAATATGCAATTATTGAGGCTATACAATATATTCCATTCAAGCAAAGTATTATCTGGCAAAGTAATTCCAGTCTCCCTGATGCCTGCTCTGTGCTGGAAGTGTGACACTGTTTCCTTTAGTGCCAGATGGCAGGTCAGCTGTAATCCATAGTTACCAAACATATACTGTGCAGTAATTTCCTTGGGCTCAATAGCTCATTCTACACGATATGTCAGTTCTATGCACATTAGTAGTGTTTTGCTCTGAATTTCATTAAAGTTCTACTGTACTGGTTACTTCTGCATTCCCAGTATAGTTGTTGAAAGACAAGCAATTCAAAGGGCAGAACCTTGAAGCAGAACCTTGTTCACCCCTTGTCTCTACACCTGCCAATAACATTTTATTACGGCACAGTGAAAACTGAACAGCAAGTAGACTGTGAATTTATCAGCTGCTGCAGGCACTCCACCACAGGCAGCTGCTTGTCATTATTAGGGTAGTTATGTAGCTATAAGAACATTTCAGGATGTCTTGCTTTAGTTAGTGGTCTGCCCGTGGCATGACTGGCAGTGATATGCATGAGGCTGATAAGCCATTTGGATGGGGACATTCTGAAATTGCCTACAGCAAACGTAATGAAAGCTATTGTTTTCTAGTAGCAAATAAAATCTGCAAACTTGGGGAGTAGTAGAAAAGCTCAAAGACAACCCTGGATCCCTTACAGTGAAAAACTGTAATGCTTCTTCAAAATGGTTGAAACTCCAGCACCAACCACTGGTTAGCGACGGTTTTGTTTCTGTCCTTGCCACACCCGTAAAGAAGAAAACAGATTCATCATCTAGGGAAGATAATACCTATGCTGTCTCAGGAGAGATTGTGCTTTCCTTGTCAGGCTAAGCTTATTAAGCAGCAGAACATGTAACAGGCCCAAAAATCTTACCAAATGCTAAGGAACAGGCACCCTTCCAACTCTCTGCAGTTGAGCAGAGGGAGGACATTATTACTTCTTGCCTTATTCTTGTTTCCTTTTTTCCACCCTCCTCATACTTTTAACAGCATACGTTTTCTGCACTGTGAGTAGAAACCATTTACAGTCTGCAGTTAAATGGTCACTGCAACCAAATGTTATGTGTTCCCATTCTTTAGTTTCTTCTTGGTTTTGGAACAAGTACCAGTGAATTCATGCTCCCTTCTTTTGCAGCTACAAGTTGCTTAAGTATCCTGAAGCCTGTCGAGATCAATGAAAAGCTTCCTGTTGACTGCTTGGCTTTTGAACTGGGCTTTGACTTCAGATAATATTGTTATTTAAAGTTTGGAAGAAGCATGACGTACTAGATCAGGTAAGTAACACAAACATTGATTCACTTGCTGATAGTTTTAGCGAGATTTAAGTTAATTATTGTTTATTATTCACTACTTTAGGCTAGAATGTGAATTAAATTAAAGATCATCCTCCCAGCGCAGCACCTAGAAGTAAAGAGAGCTCAGCACTTATATATTCTGTCTCTTCTATTGAGCTCCTGGGCATCCAGCATTGGTCCTGTCACTTCTATGCATTTCTTCCTGCTTCCACAGGGCGACTCCATAAAGTTGGGGAGTAGCTGCCTGGGGCAAAAATTGATTTCATAAGTTTACAGCCTGGTACAAAGAAGTCATGTACAACTACTGCTGACGTGTTTTGCAGTACTAAAAAGGCTTGATACATTATTAAGCTGATCGACATTTAAAACACGTGACCTGTATTTAGTTACATTCCTGTTGCATCCTACAGGACTCTTTGATCAGAAATTCCATCAAGCCCAAAGCTTTTGATGTGCTGCGGGTGAGCTGTCGCGAGATCCAATAACACTGCAGGTGATAAGAATTCAAAGCCTGAATCATGCAATGAGTTCTGTACTTCATGGCAACCTCAGACAGGGAGGTAGGTGTGGGTTCTGTTGCAGTCCTGGTGGTGAGATTATTAGCAATAGCAGCAATGCTTTACGCTCGAATATAACTCAACCTGAGTGATAGGATTTGCTGTTAAATGGGAACAGGCACTCCACATACAATACTTCCACATAAAAATGCAGGTCTGTAGGAACAAAGCCAAGGTGGAACAAATGTGAAGGATATCAGTCTAGTGGAACCAAAAGGTATTGAGTGTTTGTAGTTCATCCTATTTCATGGCATAACCTGCTAACGAAGCAGTTGTTCAATATTTGGAAAAAAGATTGAATCTCTGGGAGTGCTTCATAAATGTTTTTTTCTGCTTTTATCTAAAAAGGCACTTTTTTTTTTCTCCTGCCTGGATTAAGTCAATAAAAAATCTGCCTGTGGTTTAATCAGTAAAGTAAGAAAAGGTGAAAGGGAGAGTTTCATAGGATCTGGAAAAACCTTATGATTGGAAATGAAATATTTTCAACCTTTTTGGTAAGGTGGTGTCACCATCCCACTACTCAGCCCTATGCTGCCTCTGCCCAATATTAAGTTTTAAGGGGAAGACTAGTGTGCTTTGCTAGTAGAAACACGGAGGAAGAAACCATTGTTATTTTCTACGTTATTACTCAAAAGTGTGCGTAGACATCACATGGAATGATGGTATTTACTTACTTTTGTTTCTTCTGGATTATTATCTCTGAAACCTTGTTACTCTTCTGACTTCCAAACACAGAACCTGATGTTCATTTCCAGTCATTAACTGACTTTCACGCAGTTATGCCCTAAGCTTCTGCTAATGTAATTCCAGGTAAACAGTTGGAGCCACAAACAAAATATTATCCCTTTAACATCTAAGTGAATTATACCACTATTTAATCACCTAATTTAAAATTAGGTTTCTGATTCATAGAAGTAATAATGCACAACAGATGGATTGCTACCGCAGCTAAATGGTCAGATGTAACATTCTTTGAGGTTTATGGTTAGTCATTAGATGTTTGTTGAAGAATTGAAAACACTTGCATTACAGTTCCAGTAATAATGACATAGTACAATTATACTGTGTTACAAGAGAAGTGGAGGGGTTTTAAACCTTTCTATGAAGACAAAAGCGTAAATTCATAGAGGAGTTAGCCTAGTTTCCATGGGATTTTGTATGTAATTTAAGGTAACTTTTTGTGAGTTTATCCCTTCAAATTTAACTTTATATATATTTTTGTGAAAATAACATTTCTAATGCACTGGAAACAGATGAAAGAGAATGCTCATGTGTTTTATTTCTTGGAAAAAAAAAGACAGAAAATATAGATGCAAAAGTAAGTTAAGTTCGAGAAAAACAAAAAACCCTACAGCTTTTCAAATGGGATTGATTCAAGAGAATCTTCAAGGTAAAGGGTTCAAGAGAATGCATGAATTATTAAGTATTTGCTTAGTTGGAGAACTCAGTGTTCTCCAAGTTCTGTTGTACCTGCAAACTCACTATAAAAGCTGTCTGGTCAATATTTTACAGATACTTTGTACAGCTGGGCCAATTATGTTTAGGTAGAGACTGAGACCACCTTGCCTGGGACTGTTTTGTTCCTTAGCTGGATACAGAAAAAAGAGCTCAGCCTAAGAAGTCAGTCATGCATCCCGTGGAGAGAGGTCCCACTAGGTGCTGTTGTTTTGGGCTACACCTTTGTTCTATGGCAAATGGCTCAGTCCTAATTCCAGGGAACATATCCCAGCTGCACTGTGTAATACACCTTTCTCCTCATCCCCAGCTGTCTCAGCAGGACACACGGTGACTCCATGCCCACCTCTGTCCTCTATTTCTCTCCAAGGGAAGCTGGGGAACTTGGAGAGATCTTATGTTGACTAAATCCCATTCCCCAGCAGCAGCAGCAATTTTGTTTCAGTTTGGAGGATTTCAGGGCTTTGGAGAAAGGGCTAGTTTTGGCATGAAAGGATCTTAATCTCCTCTACTGAAGAATCCATCTTCGTTGTAAAGAAATATTGATATTTCCCTGCTCTCTGCTCCTCCTTTCCCTCTTCAGTTTCTGTTCCCCAATGTATGGCTGAACTGCTGTGTGTGCTCTCTGGTTGTTAATTAGGCTTTCTGAGGATTTTTTAAAAGTTTCATCTCCCTGATTAATTCAAACGTTCCTGGTCCAGTGACATCCTTTCATTTATTCAGAAAAAATGTAGTACTGTTTCTTGCTTCAAGTGCACTGTATAAGAAATTTGATCCCTACAATAAAATTAAAACATTTCTCCCATTCTCATTGTAGGAGATCTCTTTTTTTCTTATTCCCAGGCATTTGATGCTAATTGCGTTTTTAGTTGCAGAAACTGATTTTAGTGACAGCAGCTCAGAGTATAGTGTACTGAAGGTGAACTGATGCAGAATATAAGTGGGTTCCTGGTGCTCGACGCAAAAGAATGTGTATAAGAAGTTCTCTGATGACAGAAGATAAACTTTTGAAAGCTTTGTGGTCTATTTTGGCAATGTTATTTCAGGAGATGTTTTAAACCAAATGTTATTAAGGGTATCTAAACCAACAGATGCCTTTTTTATTACAGTTCAGAAGGCAGAGTAGACTATATTTAGTGGTGGTATTGTAAAAAAGATCTATACTTGGCCTACAGCAGTTGAACATTCCAGTCTTTCTGTCGGTGCACGTTTCTGTTGCTTTTTTTGTGGTTTTGCAGTATAGCAACTAAAAGAGTGCATGTTGGGTTGTGTTGTTGGAAGTATGGCAAATATTAAGCCTGTGAATGATGCTAAATGAGTTGAAATGCTAGAGGTTGACACATTCACATGCCGTTTACCTATCCTTTTACAAGATTTGGTTTTATTCTGAAGTCTTGGTCTGATTCTTAGTACAACCTAGTAGGAATATTAGAGATTGAGCCTTAAAACTACATGTTTCTGCCCCATTTATTTTTTTGCTTTGCCTTCTTTTCCAGTCTCCCAAGTGCTACTTGATAGCAGGTCAGTAATTTGCAGGAGCAAATTCTGTTCTATTCATGTCTCTTAATCTTCATTATCATGGCATCTTCTGATAGCACATTGAACAGAGTGATCATCATTTGTCATATGTGCTTACATCTCTTAATCTCTCCAGAGGGAGAGTTGTAGGTGGACTTGTGTTTCGGATTTAAAGATAGAGTCAGTTCTCCATAATTCCCCTGGGACAAGATGAATTTGCTTTCTCATCTAATGTTGCAAGTCATGTAGTTTGTACTTTGATTGAAACTTCAAGTTTTGAGAGGGCAGAGGAAGAGATTTATCTTTCTTTAAAGAAAAACATTCCACTTTTGTGCCTGCAGTTGCTTTACAGTATAGGAAACCATCAGTTCTTCTGATTGCTTTGATTCATTGTCTGTCTTCTGTAACTTCTTGCCCTATTCAGGACCTCATTTTCCCTATGCTCTTTCTAGCATAGAACAGAGTACAAAGGACGCAGGAGTGAGACAAGTGGTGCCATAATTCCTTCTGCTGAAATTTTACCACGATGATTGTATTAACGCTCGTAATTTCTTTAGTAGAAAAAAAAAACACAATATTTTTTTTGTGTTGGCCAGAAGTTCTTCCTGTGCTTTGAGATTAACTAAGAGGAAGAAAAAAAACCTGCAAAAATCCAAATGCACAGATTTGAACTGTGTTCGCGTGTTCATTTAAGAACAATGTACAGTGAATTAGAAAAGCTTAATTTTAATCATAATTCTCTATCCTTAAATCAATATTTTAGCACTGTTTTTTTCAAAAGATGTTTAGTGCTTTCTAAAATAACAACAATCACGGATGGATTTACACACTTTCTGCAGCCAGCAGCTGTGTACTTCCAGCAAAGCCTGAAGAGCACTGATCATGCTTCAAAGGCCATTGCTGAGGTTCCCACGTGAGGTTATTCTAAAGTAGTGTCCTAATTCCTGTCCAATATTTTCCCCATAAATCTTTTTCCTTTCTTCTTTTGCAGAACTTGAAAGGCAGAGTCTAGTCAGATCTGTTAAAACCTTCTGGAAATCAATTTTTTGTAGCCAAATGCCTACCCATAAGCCTGGAGAGGAGTGGGTTTTGAAGTCTTTTGACACATTTTTAGCAGTCACATGAATGATCAGGTTCTACAGATTCTGCATATCTTGATAGGTGTCTTGGAACATCGATATTTACATTTGAAATTGTAAGCTTTTAATACCAATATTCCCATAAGCCAGTGAGCCACAGCTGGGGATCCCCCAGGATATGGATATATGTTTAACTTCAAGTTCTCAATTAGAAGTCCTTATAGTCTTTTCATTTTGGATCAGAGAGGAGTACTTAGACTAGTAGTTAGTGAGAATTAGCTGCTTAAAAATTCAGGTTTCTGAAATATTCCAGTCCTTGAAAAAAGTCTTACTTTTCTAACAACAGCAGAACTATGGTTCAAAGATAAAAATAAATTTCAATGCAGTCATTAGTTACTATAATTTTGCCCTTAATTTAAAAAAATAAGCACAGTCATAATGATTTTTTTTGTATTTAGTCATTCACTTTAGGAAGTTTGTTTGCAAACTGTTTGCTCTTTGTGCTGCTGCATTTGAGCACTTAGGTGTTGGCTTTATATCTGGGGGACTGATCTCCATGCTGCTTGTTTGCTTCTGAAATTTTTTGGTTTCACCATTCTAAAATTTGGAGATGTCAGAATTAGCTTCTTTATTGAATATGAGATTATCCAGATATTCCTGGAACCAAAAAGTAACTTAATGAGTTGTCAAAGAAATATAGTTGCAAGGAAGGGCAAAAATGGCCAGAGAGTAGTAATTAATTATACAGATTGAGTTGGTTAAATTGTTTTTAGATTTCTTAGTCCTCCAAGCCTCTATTATATGGACAAAATAATTGGACGGATGATGTTAGAATAGGACATAACTTGTACAGTTCCTCTGTCATTTACAAATAATTCCTAAAATCTCTGCAAAACAGCGGTGTGTTAGCAGCATTCTGACAGGACTTACACGGTGTCTGTAGTAACTTCCATCTTGGAAAAAATTTATTTCCTCAGAGTACTAGGCTGGCTTCCCAAAGGTAAGTAAGCTATTGTGAATAGCTAAGCACCTGCCTAATAAAATACAGGTGAATGCCATGAGTAATGTTGCATGAAATAAGATGAACTACATAGCAGTCTTATAGGCCCCCCTCTCACTCCTAACTCATGATGTACAATCTCATCACCTATTCCTACCATTATTTGTATATTCCTCTTTTGTTTGTGTATCTAAAAACGTTTAAATTCTTCAAAAAAAAGAAATGGCTTCTTAGGGGCACCTTTATTTGAAAACAGCATTCATTCTTCATTGTCTTGTGTGTTTATCAGATTTATTCCTTGCAATCTTACAAGCAACAAGCCCATGTTTGGTGATGGCAATAGTTCAGCTGATTTTTCCAAGCCTTACATCAGCTTCCTGCAGCTGGATTATACTGTTTTCTGTACTACCATCACAACTTATCCTGTGCCAATCAAGGAATGGAAGGGAAATCATGCATGAAAGGAGGGGAAATAATTTCAGTGTGTTGAGAAGTGATGCCCAGTACTTTCATATATTGGTTGCCTGGTGTAGTTATAATTTGCATGGCTAGAATAAAAACTGTGTATTTCTTCAGTATCTTTCTTATGCTTGGGTATTTAGAAATGAGGAAACATATATGCACTCAGATGGCTAGGAATAAAACCCTAAACTCCTGTGTTCATACCCAGAATCTATGCTCATGATAGGATGAGATTTTGATATTAGCTCTATAAACCGTGCTATCACACAGCCTAACTGAGCTAATAAAAACAGACTGTATTTTGCTCACTCATGGTGAGAAACAGGCCACGACTAAGAAATCTTTGTTCCTAAAAAAGTATTCTGGGACATTTGCTTCTGTATTTCTGATCATTTTCTTTTCAGAGGCATGGTGTTTTAATAGCATTAATCCTTTTGTATTTTTAGCACATCATAAAGTGATGGGATGGTAGGCAAAAATTGACTTACACTTCTGGGATTTGAGTCCTTTATGGAAAACTCTGGTTTCCTAAACGTAGATTGAAGAACAAGTTTTGCTATCAATAGTAGTGTCTAGATATTCCGCAATGGGATAGGTGATGCATTTCCTCACAAAATAATCACTGAATTGGTGAGAAATTCAAAGATCAGTGACAGCTAGTGAAGAATACCTAATGGGGTTTTGCAGTGAAGGAGAAAGTGCCAAACTCATGCATTTAGAATTCCCAGGAAACTTTTCATGTGATCTTGGCATAATAAGTACAAATGTGCTAATTAATTTGCTTATAACTCAGACTTGAAGATGACATCAATTTGGAGAAGCAGTAGAATATTAAACAGGAAAGAATGGATGATATTGAGAGTTGTATGATAGAAATAGGATGAAAGTATAAAAATACAGCCTGTGAGATGAGGAAAATCTGCTGTGGAGGATCAGCAATTATAATCAAAAGTCAAAAAAAACACCACTGTGCAAAGGTTTCTTGCTGATCAGAAGGAAACTATTAGCTGCTGTGTGATATAAAAGTGCAAAAATGCACATGTGATTGCATGGAGGAGTTTAAAGCAGAAATTAATGCCTTTGTAAAAGACCAAATCTAGGGTACTCTAAACTATCGTGGTCAGCAGTTGCAAAGAAAAACTGCGAAGTTAATTGTGAATGAGAACCCAGTCTTACAAAAAACTGTAAAACTAAGGCTTGTAATGTATTGCTCACCTGTGAGTGAAAAGGTGGGTTTCAGCTCAATAATAACACAAAGTCAAAGTGTAATAAACTGATTATAATTAAATTTTAAGTAGAAATTATGAGATGGTTTCTTGCAAATGCAAAGGGGAGACAATCTAATGTATTTTAAGGTTGTATGCAATGCATGGAGTAGGTGGTAGTGTTGCCTGCATTGAAAAGGGGCTTAATAAACAAGGAGGTCTTTTCCAATGCTGTCTCAAGGGAAAGGCAAAAATATTATGACCTGTATAAGCAGAGCAATATCTATTTCTTTTTTTTTTCTTGAGAATTGACTCATGACATCAGAACCCTAGAATTCAAACTCAGGTTTCATTGTTATTTGTTTTATGTTAGGGGGAAATGTGTGGTGGAAGAGAAACAGAAGTTGGAGGAAGGTAATTGCCTAAGTGATCACTGTCCCTTAATTCAATGTGGGTTCTGCAGCTTTCCTTGAGCGTTATAAGTCTGAGAAATGGAGCGGGAAGGAAATGAATACGTTTGCACTCGGTAAATGAGTACTGTGAACAGAGAATGTTATATTGAACTTATCGTTTGAGTAGGTGGCTTGGACCAGATGAGCTTCCAGAGGTCCCTGCCAGCCTCAGTCAGTTTGTGATTTGGTCTTTCTGTAGTTCTTAACGTCAGAAAACACATTGGTGCCTAGTTTAGACAAGGCAAACTGCTTGGTGCTAAAGGCATGACAATGAAAATTATAGCAAGCTGCTTTATTAAATTCAGTGACAATAATAGCTGGGTGTGTTAATGATTGATTTGCTTCTAACACAGTGATTTTTTGAGTTGTTGCATCCCAGCTGCGTAGCCTGCCTGCTCAGCTGTACAGTAATATATATGGTGTGTCATAGTGAAATTTGGCCTTTGTCTCCTTTGGAGAAAGCTAACTGGGCATTCCTGCACTTCAAAATGTCAAGCTAAGAAAATACAGGATCCCAGTATGAGAATGGAGGGGGGTGGGAAAGGAGATGGAAAAAAAAAAAGAGAGACTTCATGGCTCTGACATTGAAGTGAAGAACTGAGAAGTGTGAGGAAAAACACATTGCAGATTTTTTAGCATGTGAGTAACTTAAGTTTGTTAGACGGAGTGATGAAAGTGGATCAAAATTACTAACCAATCTTAACCATCTGTTTAAAGATGAGAGCTGGGTCTCTGCTAGTCCTCTTTCCTGTCTCATATTCCAGGCTCTTTGCAATTGCCTGAGATAATTGCTGCTTGTAAGCTGTCTGACTGTTAAGTTCCAAGTATATGTATGTTTCAATTATATGTTTTCTTTATATCAGCTGTTATCAATATCCAACTATGTATTGTGCTGGTACCCATTACCCTAGCATCAGATCTGTGTAACTACTGCTATTGTATATGTCCAGCAAATATCAGAGTCTGAAATTCCAGATGGAAAACCTCCTTTATCTGAACATCTACAAATGACCTTTTTTATATTTTAAAAATGGTCTGCATTAAAAATGATTGTAATTTTGTTCTCGCTGTGATTGTTCGTAGGTCTGAAATTTGTCAGTGGGACTGTTACATATGTTCTGAATGGCAAGATTTCTTGGGGCAGGCTGCCTCTGTCAGTAACTGATGTTTGTGTCCCATCAGCCCCAATATGACTGAAGTATTCGACTGTTATGAGGCACTTGACTATAAAGGGAATGTGATGTTCAGAAATACTGGAGCTCCATCTTCTGCCAGTAGGGACTGAATAAATGAAAAAGAAAAAAACAGATCTGGGATCTCCAAGGAGCAGATGTACTGTCTGAAGCTCTTCTGGCGTATTCTTCTAGTCTTTTTGTGTTTATAGGAATCTTTTTGGCTTTGAGTAGACCTCTAGTTCTAATTTTGAAAATAGCCTTCCTGTATCATTGTACTTAAGACAATGTTTTCCTTGGTGTTCAATGAAAATTGATTGATGTAAACAATGGAGTGGCAGAAATGTGAACTGAGATGCTCTGATAGACTTTCAAGTTGGTTAAGCATGCAGATGGGGAAAAGGAATGTTCTTCAAACTTCCAGTTTTTAAGCTTTTTGCCAAATTTATGACCAATCACATATATTTTCTTGATTTTTGTTATCAGAGAAGATGCCACTATAGAAATATGACCCAAGTTTTGGAGTATGGTTGAATTAGTTTACTTTTTTGTCTGCCATGAAATTCCTCAGCTGTTCCCAAATAATTTCTCATGTAAGCTCTGTACAGTACAAATAGTCAAAAAGTCTTGGAAAAATGAGTAAGTACATTGAAAGGCAGAGCATATGAATGCTGAAGGTACCTAAAAACATATACAGCTAGAAGGCTTCTTTAGGTACAAAATTGCACCGCTAAACTTAATAGAATTACTCATATGTGAAATGTAGCTGGAATGTGAGTATCGACAGATACAGGAGATTACTAGTACCATTTATCATGCTTGCAACAGAGCTGTGGCCCCTACCCTCACCACTGCAATGAGAAATAATAACAAATGTGGAATGGGGCATGAAATAGTGCATTGTGGCTGTACTGCTCTATATACCAAGCAATGGTTTAATAAATTGTGTAAATTGTGATATGAATAAAACAAGGTGTTAATAAGATAAAAAACTCCTATATTCTTACAAAGCCAAACATTTAGCACACTATTCTCAAACTTACAGCAAGTTGATTAAAAAATTTACCTTCACCTCCCTACCTCGCTGCATGAAATTAGAAGCGTTAGTGAGGAACTTCAGTAAAAGTTAAGTAAGAGCAGGATCTCGTACAAAGCATTAACTTGTCTCTGATCAAAGAATCTCAGCCACTCTAATTAGCCCGAGTGTTCTAGCTTTTGAAAATAGAATTGCTTTTCTGGCATGGAATGTGGTATTACCTATAATACTATGGTACCTCATCAGCACAGTAGAAAGATGAACTGCTCCTGAGAAATGAAAGCGCAATTCTCCTGTTCCTACCATGCTGCCTAATCTTAGCTGGTCCCATTTTCCACCCAGATCTTTCTGTGGACCAGCTAAAGTATCAGTGTGTATGTAGCATAAATAGTTGTCTTCATTTAAAACAAGAATTGAGAAAAGTAATCATATATTTAGAAAATAGTGGTGATTGTCTCTCTCCTGCACTGACTCTGTAGCTGGCCTCTTCAGTTCTTCTGGCAACTATAGGAGAAGTTTATTTTCTCTAGAAGCCAAGGGCTGTGTGTGTCTCATTCTTGACTGACAGAAGTGAATTTGTTGGACATCTAGCTCTGGATGAACCTAAAGGCATACTCATTTCAGCAGTAGAACAGTAACTAGTGCTTGACCTCAGAAAGCTAATAGTTTGAAGGTTAGTACATTAGCCTAGAGAAATTTCTTCTTCTGATTTAAGCTCTTCTGAAGGTCTAAAGTAAAGCAGCTCCATTTAACATGAAAAATGCTAGTGTTGTGAGCCTTTAAAACTAAACCAGCCCCTGGCAAGACATGGCAACACAAGCCTCTCCTCCTTCCTGCATGTCTCCGTTTTACTCAACAGGAAGTCAAGCATAACCTTTCCAGCACAGAATACCTAAATAAACGGTATGCAAGGGGTTAAGCAGGTGTTGGAAAGCATGCAATCCTTTCAGCCTGTCTTGGAATACTTTTCCAAGTCAGGTCCTGAGCAACAGGAGGCCTTGTCTCCCCAATGCAAAAAGAAGGCCTTTTTGGAGATTTTGTGCCACTTGATTTTGCTTATTTCTCAATTAAATTTCTTATGCTGATCAGGTTGCCATAAAACTGCTTTTGTGGTGTGCAGCAATTGCAGGATCTCTCCTGAAATGAAACTCACAGGGATCCAAATTTGCCTTCTTCCTTGGGAGCAGTGAGCAGCCTCTGCACCTGAAGGAGAGCCACTTTTCTAGTCAAGAGTATTGTAAAGTGCAATTCTAAGGCAGTTATTTATTTATCCATAGAGTTAAGGTTTAGAGACAAGTCAGCAGCATTCTGAGTAACAGCAGGCACAGTGAGGGCTGGCAGTGAATCTAGTATTAATGAAACAGCTGTGCCAGTTGAGCCCCTGGACATTAGACTGTAAAGTATGTTATATTTTTAAGATTCTTTATGATTCTGCCAATTCTAGATCAAGCTGTTTGTTCATTCCCTCAGGAAATGGCAAAGGTTTTGGGAAACTTGGTTTAAGGAGAACATTTCCCCATTTTAATGAACTTCTCAAATGTGCTGGCAGTTTTATTGCACGGTGACGTATTCATGTTTGTGCTGTGGGTACCTTCCCCCTGCTCAGAGCAGCTGGGGTTTGGTTTGAGGAAGTGTCTCATGTTCCATCTGCTCCATGACAGTCAGTGGTGCATCACTGCAGTCATTGGATTTTTTTCACCTGAAATGCTCTGCAGCTGTTGTGCACGTCTTGACAAAATATTTATATTAGAGTTTTTGACTAAATGCCTTTGCAGCTTGTGTCCAGGGTGGGATGATGGTCTGGTCTACACAGAAACAGGAAGAGGCATCAGCAGACATTTGTGTGACACTATTTTATGTGTTAGGGCATGACGTGTTACACGAGCTTGTTTGCTAGAGTTGAGAGAACTTGCTGCTGAGTAGTAAATCCACTCCTGGAGTCTCATTTACCTTTTTCATTTGTTGTTCGTTCCAGTGGAATGAAACTTCATTTTCATTATCTGCAAGTTCATGCTCAAAGACAGAATTTTATAAGCATTTCAAAAGACTTTTAAAGATAACAAAAAAAGGAGCTCTTTCATAAGCCTGTGTTTAAAAGGAATGTGGGAACTAAGATAGAAGAATCTTGTAAAGGTTGTTAGTGTATCTGAAGACCTCTCAAACGCAGCTTTTCCTCCATGATGTGGACTCCTGATTGTTATAAGAAGGTGGGGGTTCTTGGCCTTAGCTGCATGGTGGCTTTTGGCAACACAATTAGAATTTCAGACCCATATGTGGTTGATGAGGCTCCTATTTGCTGTCACTATCAACAGAGGACAAAGGATTGAATTAGCAGAGAGTTTTAAGTGAAAATCCCATAATTATTCTCTGCAGAGATGAAGAGCAGTGATGGGAATGAGCAATGTTTCATCATCAGTGCCCATGCTGAGATTTCCCATAATGCAGCTTTCACTCAATTAAAATCATTATAATGTTTTCTTAAGGAATATTTTGTGTAATCATTTAAAAAGTCTTATATTGTCATTATAATTTATGTAATTGTTGTCGTTTTTGAGATAGTAGAAAATAGTAAAAGGATTAAGTGGGATTCTCAGCTGTTGCAGTTGCTGAAGCTTTCCTGATTTCTAAGTGAGGACAACCAAATGCTTAACTTTGGATTGTCAATACAAATTTTAAATGTATCTATTAGTGACTTATCTGGAGGTTTTAAAATGTTCTTTCAGTGACTTGACAGAACATAACTGGAACATCATCACAGTTACTGGATCCTCCTTTTTGTGAGTTGTTTGTTTTCTTTTCCTAATTCTTATAGTCTGTTCCATTGGTTGCTTTTACTTAGGATAGGATCAGGTTAAATCAGTGGCCAGATGTGGATTAACAATATAAACCACTTAGTGAATTCAAGGAAATTTTCTTTTTAATATATAATGCAGATGCTCTTGTGATATGTACCTACAGAAAAGACTTCTCAGGCTGCACGTTTTTTCTAGGCTATAAGAGACTTGGAGTCCAGCTGCATTTCTCTAACTACTGTGGTGGCAAAAGATGCTTTGCAAACTCTCTCTTCTAATTTCCTGGCTTTTTTAATCTTTAATGCTGTCCCAGGACTTTTCTGTGATTTTGGGGCTTCAAAAGGACACACCTTTGATTTGAAGCCACCAAATGTTGTTGTACTACAATCAGTAATAATGCCACAGTACTGAAGTGCAGATTATTAGCGTAGCTCTTCTGTCATTAATGAGTCAAACTTCAACACCTCACAACATTGTACCCTCAGCAAAGAACTGCGCTCATTCAAGTTTGTGCTCTCTGATTCCCCTCAGTCCTTTTTTTGAGGAAGCAAGGCACAAGCAACCAGAACTCTGAAATACTCTTATTTACTGTATGTTATCTGGTTGAAGTCTCAATCATTATATTTCACCTGTGCATCCATGCTCATCTCCTTCCTTTGGGTAATCAGAACTTTAGATTAATTATGCTAATCAGCTACTCCAGGCTGACATAATTAGGCAAAGAAGCAATGTCTCTGGAAATCCATACAGAATCTTTCTTACTTGATGACTTTAATTTCATGATCCAGTGCAACAATTACAGGAAAAGAGAGAGTTCTCTGTTCATGTTTTCATCTCTCTCATTTCACATTTTCACTAATTATTATAGAACTCCCCCTGGATTCTGGGGCCAGGAAGTCCCTTTGTCAGGCTGCCTTTGTACTCGTACCTCTGCAGGGATTTTTATTTTCTGTCATCTCAAAACTTGAAAGATATGCTTATACACAGTTACCAAACATTGAAAGGAAGCACATTTGTGTTAAGCTCATCACAGGAAGATGCCAAGAATCTCTCCTTGTGGATCTGGCTAGTGGAGTGATGAATCTACATGTGCTAGTGGAGATGTAGCCTGTAGAGCTTAAACGGGGAGTTAAATTATAAAGAACACAGAAGATCAACGTGAAAAGCTAATGAAAACTCACCTACCCTACTGCACAATGAGAATACGAAGAAATTTTCTGATGGTGTTTTTTGAACAGTTATATAAGTATTTAATAGTGTCTCTTAGCATCTCCGGGACAAAAAGGAAAGATATTTTCTCTCCAAATTCTATTCTTCTCCTGACTACAGTATAGATATCATTAATACCAGCATGAACACTTCTTGTAGATGGTATGCTGACCTGTAATATCTGCATTGAAGAAATTCAAAATATTAGAGTAGATCAGAGTAGAATCTTCTGCTCAGCTTTTGAGTGAGAGGAGTTAGTATTTTATACATCAATATTATAAAATATTGATTTTTGCATATTTTCATTTCAGTTAAGAAGTGTAACTGAGGAGAATTTAGGTTTTGTTCTTATCTGTATATTTTAAGTGTAAATATTTCTGCTTGATCTGGCTAAACTTGAAAAGAATGAGAGTTGTGTGCCTGTGGTCTTTTCCAGACAGAGCTTGGCTGCCTGCTTGCCAGCTCCATACCATAGGCCATATTTGTTGGTGTGAGCCCAAAATAAAGAGACTTGCTGAGATACTCAGCCTCTTGGTAATGTAGTTGTTGTCCTTCTCACAAGAGTTGGCTTAGGCTCATCACCCATCAGGCAGTATAGGCAGTGGATGTTCCACCTATGTGTCCAAAATGCCACGGAGACATCACCAGTAAAGCTCATTTTTATAGGAATGAGTTTTTCTAGCCATAAGAAGCATAACTATTTTCTAGTTATTTCTAAGTACCATGGGAAGGAGCAGTTTTTAGAAGTTGAAAGTAGTATTGTGACTGCAGGTGTTCAGGAAGAGATTTTTCTAAGTGTGAAGACAAACTTCAGAGAAACAAGTCATTTGTTTGAAAACATAATCAGTGAGCTGTGGAGGTGAGCATCATGGTTGCTTGATCTGTCAGTACAGAGTGATGCTGATAAGAGGCTGTGAATGACCTTAAAAACTGCAGAATAGAAAAAAAAATGCACTAATGGAAAAGACAGAGGAAGTTTTGAAGTCAGTAATTTTAATTTCTCTTCTTTCCATTGTATTATAGGTCAACACTGATGCTTCAAGTGTTTAGACTATATCTACAGTAAAGTTTTTCTCTTCCTTGAGGAGTATTTTGTTCTTTCACAGTTGCGGAAGAGAAAAGTAACTTTTCTGAAAGCTATAGACTTTAATTTATACCTTTCTTAATATGCACTCACCCCTCTGACCAGTAATCACACTTGACTTATTTGCTTAGGAAAATCATGCCTTCCTCTGTAGACATAAAAATCTGTGTAAGTTCAACGATCAGGCACACAATGATGGTCTCAGCCATTTTCTTCTCTGTCGGGAAGCTCTGAAATTGGTGTTTTATCTGTGTGTGGTCAGAGCTGTGGAATGCCTCCTCACATTCCTAAGGAGTGCATGCACTAGCTCACCTTTTCCAAGCAGGTAGGCTACAAATGACAGATACGGGATGGCATCCTCAAACTAATTTTCCAAGAGAATCTGTTCACACTAAGAAGTAGTAATCTGGCTGGAGATGAGTAGGCTAGAGAAGAAGGTGTTGTAATATTTGACACATATGATAATGAGCTTCCTGACAAGTCTTTGACACGTGGATATTTAAAATTATTAATGCTTAATGTAGTGATATTACAACTTGAAGAAGGCAAGAGAGTTAGTGAAGGAAACCAATCAAATTACTCTGTCTAGTGCAATGATCTAGATTTGAAATGCCTTAGAATGATTACGCTTTAGTTTAATTGAATCCTTTGCTCTTCCTAATATTGCTTAACAATTTTTAGCATCTCCCTAGATTTCTAACATTACAGACAAGAGTGTGAGTCAGATTACTTTGAGTTTTAACCATGAGCCTGAAATCCTTTGTTTTTAAGTAGAGTACATTTTACTCTCTCCATTTAGGGTTTAGTCATCCTTTTCATAAGTCTTTTGATGAATAAAATCATTAAAATTAACACAATTTTAAAATAGCTGGTCTCAGTAATTATAATGTTTAACCATGGTTTCTCCTGAGATTAAAAACTCTGTTCATTTTATCTTTGAATCCAAGAACTTTAACAAACCTTATTTATAGCAGCCTGAAAACTTGTGGCTGGGTATTGCTTAAGACAACCAAAATATTCTTGTGTATCAATGACATCATATGTTTCTATGGTGAAGTAGCTTTTAATACTTTTTCACTCGTCATCTCACATTTATATAAGTTGCTTGTTTTTAGTAATAATTTAAAAAATATTTTAGTCCTTCCTAATACTAATAGGTTTTTTGTTTGATACTCTCATTAAGTTTTCCATTAACAAATTTTACCTGTCATATATTCTCCACCTACCCATTAACTGAGTCACTGTATGTTGACACATATTGTGTGATGGGTTTTATGTAAGAAGAACCAAAGTTTTTTGCTTAATAAAATAGAGATTGAGATTAAATTTATGGAAAAACTTTTCTCTGAAAACATATTATACTTCCACTCTTGTTTAATATGATGAACAGGACATGCTGGAGCAAGAGAACTGTAACTAAAACTTTGTGCCTTTTAACAGTGGCAAATGTATCTAACTTCCTGTATTTAAATGCACCCTTCTTGTAAATTGTTCTGATAAATATTTGCTGGGCACTTGCTACAGGCATCTCTGGGGAAAAAGTAAGTTGAATATGAATTGGGTGAAAAGGGTAGTTACTTAACTATTGTAATTCAATATTCATAAATCAGTGCAAGTCAGAGATTGACTTTCTGTGGGAGATACCTAAGGAGGTTGGAAGGCACAGCAGTACAGAGTGCTTGGCAGAGCCTCTTGTGCTCTTGCTTATGTTCATGTATTAGTCGTCTTGCTGAATGACAAGTTGAACTTAGTTAATGGAAAACATTTCTTTGATGCAAATAGCTATATTAACAACTCCCTGTGAATGAGCACCCTAAAAGCTTTTGGGTACTGTGAGTTTTCATGGTATGCACAACACCGAGAATACCAGTTTGAAGGGTAACCAGACCCTCAGCTTCACCTGGGAAATGTATCAAAAATATTTTGGTTTCAATAATAAAACCTTTGTAGAGAAACAAAAAGGGACACGTATTTTTTAACAGCATATTTAACGTAGCAAATATCATTATTGGCTTGAGGCGGCTTAGCTGATTTTTGATAGCTGCTGAACTTCTTTAAATTCTCCAGTAGTGACCAACCTTGAATTTATAGGGGTTTTTTTATTGCCGCTATTACCATAAGCGGAGGTTGGACCTGTCTAAAGGAGCTGATCTTTGCAATTGGCTCTTTCTGTAGCCTCAAATGAAAAGCCTTGCTGCTTCCATTCAACTCCTGTTTACTCCCCCCTTCTGAAACTATGAATCAGGATATCATAGAGTTCTGTGGAAAATCATAATTTCTTACACTTGTCTTTATTATGGCTTTATGATTAGAATCTCTGTCGAATGCCCTAGTTAGCATATTTCTGGCTCCAGGCTGTTTTTTCTTGAGACTGCTTTCAGAAGAAACTTTTATAAATCATACTGTAAGATCTCCTTAAAACTGCAGTTTTCTTATTGGATGCATTGCTGTTTTTTCTCTAAAACATCATAAAAACATTAAGCATAGTACTGCGGAGAGTGAAAATTGTGACAGATGCCACACTGTTTTTTAAGGAAACCCTTCTGGAAGTGCATTGTACTGTGCTTTAGAGTATTTTCTAGCATACTTCAGGCTATACCAATCTTCTCCATATTCTCTTTATAAAGTATATTTTGAAAAAGGCTGAATCTAATTTTGCAGGAACTTTTTTGAGGCACTCTGCTAACTCTGTACTTCTTTGTCTGACGTGTTTTCTATAATCCTTCACTCAACTGGGTTGAGTAAACTCTTCTCCTGGGCAGTGCAAACTGCAGGGTGCTGTGAGCTAATTACCTTACATTAGCCATTTCAGAAATTACTGTCAGCTAATCTTCATAAAGCTAATCAGTCAGAAGAGAAGGCACCCGGCAAATAAACACCACACATCTTTATGCTTGAAACAATTAGGACTGACCCTAATCTGATTTACAGAATTGGAGTGCTTCCAAAAAGGGAACAGTGTGTGGTTGCCTTCACCAGTTCCATAAAGCTCTTCTGTTTTTTTAATTGACTCATCTTCTTGATGCACTTTGTTGTTTTCCCTTTCTGATTCTTATGATCTTGAATTTTCAAAAGATATTATAAATCCAAAAAGGTAATGTTGGCTTACTCCCTTTATCAGCTGGCGTTAACTTTTAAGTCTGCTCTTCCAAATACATTATAAATTTCAAAAAGTTAATTTAAATATTTGTCCTTTTTTCGTTTCACTCGTGCTTGAGTTTTGGGGAAAGCGAGAATATTTTCTCTTTCATATAGGATCTCTCTTCCTCCTACTCCCTTAAAAATGTCCTGATTCTGCTGTGTGCTGCTGAAGTGGTTTTAGAAATTATACTACTTCAAACAACAGTTTGCAGGTTCTGCAGGATATGGCTTATGCTGCTTATCACTGAAGAAAATAAATATCCTGAATTTCAAGTACTTACAAATAATTTAGCACCATGGTACTGACTGTAAATTAACATCCTACAGGACATAACTGAGCATGTTGTTCAAAAGGAAATTCTGCAGAAATAGGTATATTTTTGATACAGATGACACAAATCAACCTATTCTGAATGTTCCCAAACTTTGAAAATATTAAATCCACAGCTGTATGTCATGCATTGAGGGGGACATTACATTAACCATTTTCTTACAGGAAGGAAGAATTATCTTAAATGACCAAGGAACTCAGCAGAGTGGAGAGGTGCTTGGCATTCAGCAGAGCCTGCCTGAAGAGAACACGAGGTCAGCCTTCTCTCCTGTGCAGTCATGTCCACTCCTAAGTGTAGGTAGAGAAAAGGCTATGCAGTTTCCCTTACAGGAATGATAAATTGTTTTCTTGTGAGGTGTTTTGAGTTCTTAAAATGGAAAATGCTGTAACAGAGTGTTGGTGGTTCTTGACAGTTGATTTCAGAATGGGAAGGTTGATCTGGGATCAAAATGAAATGTTTTTCAGCTGTAGTTGAAATCAATTATGCAGAAGTTTGTGAATGCTAGATCCAGAAATTCAATTGCCCTTTGGAGCCCTGAAGGCATTCTGAACTGCTTGACAGTTTATGACAATTAAAAAGCAAGGAAAATAAAAATGAGCAGAAACAAATTATTATACATTGTCACTCCAAAATGAATCTGGGGGAATGCTCTTAAGATTACACAAGAACAATCAAACCCAGAACAGTACATTAGTATTTCAACTAGAAATACTGCTATGAAAGACGTGGTTTGACAGGACCTACGTGAGGTATCAAATGATTGCTGGACTCCTAGCTTGTGTTAAAACAAAACTTCCAGCTCATCTACTTGATGGTATAGCAATGTTGCATGTAAAATGAGCACTAAGGAAGCTTGTCAGTGAAAGACTTGTGCATGCAAATTAATTGAATTAAGCACTGGCATGTTAAAGTAAGGAGTGGCTATCAAAGCTGGAAGAGATTTCTGTGGTTGTGGGGTTTTTGTTGTTGGCTTGTTTTTTTAATTTTGCTGGATCCTGTCATGACCCTTGGCTCTGTATCTTTCTTCCTGGGCAGAAGTTGAGTTTTACAAATCTGATTGTGTTCCTGGGTAGTAGGGTTGTATGTCTTGATCTAAACTTGGAGAATTCTTTGGTTTTAACACAAGATGTCTGTCATAGAATCCACTGGGTGTTGATCACTGTGGCAGCTTGTTCCATTAACTTAAGCCTGATGAGTCTGAAGACTTCTAGAATTAATAGTTTATGATCACAGCCCTGTTCCCAGCTGCATCTGGTATTGGATCCCCAGAACAAGGAAGATGTGAATAAAGGTGAGCAAGACCAGTGGAACCCAAGATGATAAGGGAGTTGGAGTTCCCTGTGAGGCGGTGCTGAGGGAACTGGACTTGTTTAGCTTGGGGAAGAAAAGGCTTACAGGGACCTAATAAGAGCCTTCCAATGACTGAATGATTTTATGGTTCAATGTGAAGCAATTGTACTTGTTGGAAAGAAGACATAAATCACTAAGCCAACAGGACCTGCTGTGATCAGGGTAACAATTTTAGCATTCTTGCACTCAGTTATTCTTTCCTTGGGCTGTAGATGCCCCTTGCCTGACTGATGCCTTTGAAAGGTCCCAGTGTCTTCCAGGTAGATGAGGATTTGTAGCAGAACTTCAGAATAAGAAAGCCTGCGTGAATCTCCTTAGATCCATGCTTCAAGTTACGGAGCAAGTACCAAGATACCCAAACACAAGATGTATTCCAGGAGCAATGGTTTTGCTAAAGGCTGAAAGAAGAAAATTTCAAGTTCCTTTTCCGTAACCTGAGTCAGACAGGCAATGCCTGTATGAATTCCTCCTTCTCTTATTTTTTTCCCCTTGTTATATCCCCTTGTATATTTTGTCTTCTGGATTTTTAAAATTCTATCTAATATCAGATGGGAAAATTAGGAATCTAGTAAAGATTCACTAAAACTAGCTGTAACTTGTTGTCAATTTGTACTTAAAGAAGGAATAGTGTGACAGGTTCTGGCTGCTTTTTTGTTTATTCCTTGTTTTCTTTCAATTTTCGTTCTTATGCCTCTCACATTTCAAATGCACCCAAGTGATGTGGAACCTACACACTATATTTCCCCAGGACTGTAGTGTCCCTGTGGTGTTGAAAATATTATGTCCAAAGAAACCCATGAGAACCACTCGTGATACACACTTCAGCTTGCTAACTCAATGCAGACCTTGGAGCATCCTTTCCCAAAGATACCTTTTTTCCCTCCTTCAGTTCCTTAATTTGTCTTGCAATACTTGGCTGTAATGCCAATAAATGTCTTTCCTCAAGAGAACAGAGTACTGCAAAAGTTTCTTCAAAAATAGTGGGTTTTCTGTTCATAATAGCTGCTATCCCATACTTGTATCCCTGTAATTCCACATTGGAAGCAGAAGAATGTCATACCTCCAAATGACAGGGATTTAAGACAGCTGCTTAGCTGTCTTCTATAGGAAGTTTTCTGCTTATGTGAGAACAGCCATCAACCTCTTTCCCAATGCTTCTGCAGAGCAGGGAGGTCAATGGTTTGAAACTTTGGTTAAGCTGGCTCTTAGATTATTGGGTTATTGCTATAAAATTGCTCTTGTCCAATTTCAGTGTACTGTAATTACTACTTTGCATCGCAAGTAGATTTTCAGTGTCAGAATAATCAAATTAGCAGGGATGACCCTGCAACCTTTCATTGATGCCTATGTTGTGTTTTCAAAGGTCTCATTTTATAATTTGTCTTATATGTCAAATTCTTATTGTTGCTGTGTGTCATACTAAAGCATCTAGGTTTGTATTGATAGTGTTCTTAAAATACTTCTCAAATATCTGAGTTTCATTTAGACTATAAGAAAAAGAAAAAAAATGCTGTAGTAGAAGAATGCAAAGTATTATATAAAGATTCGTATACATTGAGGGAAACTATTTTCTAAAGTGTGTAAATAATTGTTGTCTTGTTTTGAGTTTTGATGTATAATTAGACATTAGTTTGCATGCAGGCAGTAGAGAGTATGCAGAAGGGAAATCCAACAGGGGAGCAAGACTTAGATAGTAGTCTTTCTTATACAAATTGGAAGCAAATGCCAGAGTTTGGAAAAGAAGCCAAGGTGTATGGCACTATTTAGTGACCTGCTTGCCAAGTATACAGATACTCTTCCTCCTCCACCTTCTCTTTTAAACAGCCAATAATAAAGCATGTGCTCAAATACTTTGTGCATAGGGCTGATCTGGAGCCCTGTAGAAGTCTCAGCTGGTGTGACACTGGGCAGAATTAGTGCAAAATTATTTGCAGTTTATTAGCTGGAATAATAGATTGTGGTGGTTCCTTGCAGTAAGAGTGAATGGGGATGAAGATGTAAAAAGGGTTGTGTGGGGGGAAAAAAGGTAGCTTTCATTCAACATAAACTGATTTTTTTCAAACAAAATTAGAAAGGTGCAGAATGGCTGTGGTTACAGTTTTGCCTTCTTGACTCTGGTAGTGCAGCTAGGTACTTGATTCCTGTGCAGTAGAGCAACACTGACACAACTTAATTCAGGATCAATTAGAAGTTATTTAACTTATGTTTACTTCACTGTATACTGTCTTATTGCCTCATAAAAAGTTTTTCACTCTGAAACTGTTACTTTATATTTCCTTTCAAAAACTTTCCAGCTGCACGGACTGCATGCGATGATGTCTCAATGTGTTTCCCAATTGGAATAGCTGCTGTAAGCAATTGGGCTAATTTTGGGCTAGGTATTGTTTTTGAAACTAATTGTATTCAATGACCAGGTTAAGATTTTCATGTGCAGTCACAGAAGGCAAACAATCAATGTTCTGTCTCACTTTTTAAATTTGAGATGTGATTTTTTTGTCCAAGTGAAGCTGGAATGGCTGATGCACACCCTGTGCTCAACAGAATTTTCATGAGAAGTAAGAGTAGAATCTGAGTGCCACTACTAAACATCAATTTGAATTCTTTAGGGCATCCTTTTCCACTAAAGGTATTTTGGAAAGTAACAATATTAGTAACAAAAATTTAGAGGTTAGCGAGAAATAGATTTTCTTTTTCAAAAAACTTGAAAAGAAATCATGTGACGTGGAAATAAGTGTTAGCCTATTTTAGAAAGCTTTTGATTTTGAGGATTGGATTTATTTTTGGTGGGTTGTATTTGTCACAGCTGTTTGCTGCTTTGATAGTTGGTTAAAGCAAACTAATTCTGTGACAAAATAAAATTAAAAAAAAAGATAGGAAGGTAAACTTAACAGGTAGGGTTTTTATTAAAACTTAAACATACCGATCAATTTTCGTCAGTGGTCTAAAATCAGTAAACATAGAAGTTCTTCAGATTGCTGTCAGGGGAATTGGTGGTCTGACAAATAATAATTTCAAATATAATCCATAAATTGTACTGGCAGACTGTCCAAATAATAACAGTAACTAACGGTTGTGCCTTAGTTTAAATATGATCATGTTATTTCAGTCCCTGTATAGATTTCTGGAATGTGTCTCTGCCCATGGGAAAACATTTTCAGTGTGTATGAGAGTTGCATATGTTTTTGTGGGGGTGGGAAAAAACCTATTAATTTCATCTTTGCCTTAGAATATATATCTGGTCCCAGAGGCTGTTCTGAAAATGGTTACATTTTTCTGACAGCAGTTCAGTCATCGGGAGGATATGTCTTCAAGGGAAAGGCACTCATCTCCAATTGGCAAATTTCTAATATTAGGTTTTAGACTATAAAAAAACTCACCCCCAAACCCTTTTTAACTTCACTGCTTCTTGTTGATAAAATCCCATCAGCCCAGAGGGAATTTATAATTCTAGCAATTGCACCAGGTGATTACTACCTGCAGGAGCAATCACTTATAGTACATCACCTGCGGACTGATGAGCCATTTATTATTAAGGGTTTAATTGCTTGTAATACATCCTTGCAGCAAGATACACAGACACACATATATACCTCATTTATACATATGTATGAATATATGCCACTTAATTTAGGAGTAGAACATAGTTCAGGTTAGATTTCGCAAACTTAAAAACATCCAATAGCTTGGAAACACTTGAATCTAGAATACAGGTTTACAATCTGTGTTCAACGATTTCTGAATCTAGTTTAAGAATTAAAGAAGACAGAGAAAGGAAGTGTCTGTGTGTGCAGGGTATTATTTATTTATTTGAATATTGAAGAGATTTGTCATGTAGTAGCTGGAGTTTGAGGTTAAGATTTCATGGTTCTTGCGTAACCTCGTATATTTATTACAGTTTTTTGAATTACTGTTTATTATGTGTGATTTTTTTAATTATTGTTACTATTTGAAAGTGAGCTGCTGTCATGTGTTTAAGAGGCTTATGATGGGACCACCAGCAAAGGATGCTTCCTTACATGCACTGCACATACGGGCAGGCAAAGATCCCTGCGGCACAATTAAGTGCTCATCAGCACTGGGATTTGTTTCTTTTGAGTAAGTTTGCTGTTCTCTACATTACTGCTTCAAATAGTGCCAGGCATATTTAGCAAAACAAACTCTGGATCAGAGTTGTTAATGTTAAAGCTGGGAGCCAGTTGCAAGGAGGATACCAAAGCAGCACTGGATATGGGACTGAGGCAAGAGAGAACAGTGAAGTCACATGAAATACTTTTCTCCTGGTTCTGAAGCCATGTGAAAAAAATTGAACAAATGCTGACACCATGAAGAAAGTTTGAAGGCTTATTGAAATTATTTAACCTGCAGTAGTTCCTACTGCACCAGCTGAAAAAAGCTGGAGTCTGTTGCCTTCCCTCTGTGTACTGCTTCATACAACAGAAAATATGGAGGAAAAGGGAGTTGGTTTTAAGTAGAGGTGTAAGGACAAAAAACTTTGTATGAAGCTCTCATTAAGACAGTCACAAATATAGGTGTGAATGTGAACGTCACTCCCTTTAATCTTGTGCAGGGAAGTGCTGTTCACCTCACTTTGGGTAACTCAGGCCTGGAAAAAATGTGTGACTTGCCCATGTCAGCAGCATCTAGGGAGCTGATCTGGTCAGTGTCTTGATCACAGGACTGTCCTTCCTTTCAATAAGCTTCCTCCAAGGCATTCACGCCACAACTAGGACCCCAGAATTTGGGTGTCTGCAAACTATTTTCAGTGGAGGAACTGTCTTTCTTCTGGGCACTCAGGAGCCTGGGTGCTGTCTGCAGTTAAAATGTGAATTCCATAGTTAAAGGAATTAATGAGGCAGCCCAAATGAGAACACTTACAAAAAGTGTTTTTTTGAAGCTGTTCTGGATTCCATTAGAAACTTCTAACATTGTTTCTTTGATATAAAGTTATTCTTCTCCATGATGATTATATTGTAAAATATGCTACAGGCAAGAGTATATAAATATTTTTTTATGAGAGATAATATGCATAGGATCAAATCCTGCTTGCTTCATTCATGCAGCTAGTCCCATTGAATCTGAACAGGAATACGACAGGGAATGAAGTGAGCAGGATTGGTCCTATAAGTGCTATTTCTATATTTCATTTTCCTCTTGATTTCTGTTTCATTTGTAATTAACACACTGCACTGATTAAATCATTAACTGTATGGTTCATCTTTCATCAGCGGCTTGTAGATTGAGATCCTAATGTACTGTAACCCATTGCTAGGATAGCTATAAAAGTTTTGATTTATGAAGGCAAATATTTTCTGTTCTGGTATCATTTGTGATCAAGAAATGATACAAACAAATTTGTCTAAGATAATTACTTCCTCATGTCTGCCAGGGCTAGAAAACTTATCGTAAGGGTATCTGGGATAAAGAGGAGGATGAATTTTCAGTTCTTTTGAAGCGTATTAAACTCAGAGTTTATTTGAGGTGCCAGGTGTACAGATTAGAGATGTACTGAAATAAAATGGGAAGCACCATTGCTTTCCATAGCTGGTGTTAAGATGGTGACGGTGTAGTCAGTCTCATGGCAAATAGCTATGTTTTTTCTTGTTTTACTGTCTCAGTTGCTGAAAGTCTGAAGTTTTAGCTGTCTTCTAGGTCTATCTAATTCAGTAATTGTTTTGGCAACTTTGCATTGTAACATTCTAATAAAAGTCTCCTAACTTACCTTGTTAAGTGTTGTAAAACCAGCAGAAAACAGTGTAGTGTTCACAAATTTTGTTTTCTTATCAATATCTTGTGACAGCAGTAATTACTAAACTACTGTCATCTTCACAGGGTTGTACAATGTGTCTGCTGGGATGTCTTGGAAAGATGTCCACTATGTCCCTGCTAGAGGCATGTGTCCCTAGACCAGATGCTACAGTACTATCTCCCAATCATTCAGCAATTTATAGGGCTCATTAATGCTGCAGCATTAACAGTTCTTTGTCCAGTAGATGCCAATGCCATACTTAACACACAAGTCGCTAATTGCAATAATTATGGTACAAAATGTCTTCAGTAAACACAGAATATTTTGAATGCTACCATAGGAAAAATGATCTCTCAAAACTACCTCTGGTTATTTAAATAGTTTTCCTTTACAAATATAGCTGCTGATTCTGATCCCATCTTTATGAACCAGGACTAAATGTGAAAAGAGGATGTGTATTTGGCATATGAGGTTGCTGAAGGCTCCTGATGTTCCAGTTACTTTTCTGCTGCCAAGGTCTACAACATGGCTTCTTGCCAGTAGCATGGCATACTAGCCACAAGGTGTCCTCACAGGAAAAATGTTTGTCTTCAAATACAGGTGGTTGTTTCTGTCTGAACTTATGCAAACCAAGTCAGTGCTTCCCCTTTTTAGGCTTCCAGTGGTTTTGGATGCGCACGTGAGCCAGTCAGCAATGTGCCTTGTGGCAAAGAAAGCAAATGATGGTCTTGTCTGCATTGGAGAAAGCTTTGCCAGCAGGTCGAGGGAGGTGACCATTCTCCTGTGCTCAGCACTGGCGAGGCCACACCTGGAGCAGGATGCCCAGTTCTGGGCTTACCAGTACAAGAGACATGGATGTACTGGAGGCAGTCCAGTAAAGGGCTATGAAGGTGATGAAGAGACTGGAGCACCTCGCCTGAGAGAAAAGGCTGAGAGAGCTTTGGCTGCTCAGCCTGGATAAGAGAAGGTTCAAGGCGATTTATCAATGTACCTGAATACATGAGAGGGGAGGCAAAGATGACAGAGCCAGGCTCTTCTTAGTGGTACCCAGGCAACAGGCACAAATGGAAACATGGGAAGTTCTATCAGGAAACACTTTTTCACTGTGAAGGTGACTGAGTGCTGGCACAGGTTACTGAGGGAATTTTTCTCCTTGGAGGTATTCAAAAACCATCTGGACATGGTCCTGGGCAACTGGCTTTAGGCAGCCCTGCTTCAGCAGATGGGTTGAACCAAGGATCTCCAGAGGTCCCTGCCAATGTTAACAAGTCTATGGTTCCTGAACTAGAACTGTTCTCGTGGAAACGCTTCAGATTTCCTAAAATATTTGGAAAGCCTTGTGTCTGCTTTAACTGAACCATTTGATGAGTAATACCCTGAAGATATTCTGAGTGTTGAATTACTTGACCAATAGATGTTAGCTGGCAAATTATCTGAAAATCATAAAAGAGGATAATTTTATTTTTGTTTGGGAAGTAGTTATTGAAACAAAATGAAAAGTGTACTCTTATATAGCAAAATGGACTTGCTCAATCATGTTCTACTGTAGCTTTCCTGTTGCCCAGCAGTAATAAGACAGTGTAAAAAAAATTGATATCCCTGTGGCGCTTCAGAAGCGGCCTGCTACAGTGCCTCCAGAAACCAAGCGTGGGTGTGACAATTGGGAATTGCACAGAGCAGTCCTAGGAGCTGTCAACAATCACCCGCAGAGGGTTCAGCTCTCACAAACTCGGGAAAAATCAAAAGTAGTTATTTGTACCAGTCTAGAGATGCTGAGAGTGTCCATCGCCCTAGGGGCACGAACCTGCAATATTACCTTATTTCTGATTAAAATCTGTAGCAGGAATAACAGGTCACAAATCATGCTTACATCTGGCAGCATATGGAGTCAAACATATGGGTTGAAAGCCCGTTTCCTTATTCTGTTTGTTTTCAGCTCATTTCTTTGAGTACAAAACTTACCTTTTCCATGTTCTGATGAATTTTTTCAAAAGTAGTATCATAGCAAGTCTAAGGCCTTATTCCCTGGGGAACAGATCCTCACACCTCAGCTGGTCAGGCATAAATAGCTGTCATCTGGCAGTAGCTTCACAATTAGTGATTAAGAATTATTTGCAGCAGGAGTTCTGCAGAAATTAGACTGGTGACAGTTTAGCTTGTAAGAGTTAACACACATGCTTTGTTGAGAGATTTGGAACAGAAATATGAGAAAATCCTTTCTTCAAACCAGCAAAGCAAGTTGACAGTAGTGTTAGGAAGATGAACATCACAGCAAAGTGGATAAGGGAGAGTTAATGACAAGACATTTGGGCAAAAGTCTTTTATCCCTAGGGGATGTGGAGAAATTCATATACTACTCTCTTAAACGTGTCTGAATTAGAGACTGGTAGAGAATCAAAAGCGCATAGGATAACCTGGAGCAGTGAGCCTAGGATTTTTTTAATTCTCTCTTCATTTTTTCATATCTCACCATGCTCCTTTCCATCAAGTTTTGATCACAAGTTCTCATTTGTCTGTAGTTCCTTTTCTGTCTTTGATCAATGTTTGTCTTTAATCTCCATATTGCCGTCTTTTCTTTTGTCTCCAGTGCATGACTATTATATTTCTCCATTTTTTTCTGTGCTATTATTTGCCTCCCAGTGGGTCTTTTTTCTCATTTCATTGTATTCTCTATCTGCCCAAAATGGTGTACCAGGTGTGAACAATAGATGAATTTATTTCAAATGAGCTGATGATGGTGCTTAGCCAATCCATATCATACAAAATACCCTGCTGAGTGAGTACAATAAGTGATGACTCAAATCAAAATTCACACGAATTCTTGGAAGATCCATATAGAAGGTTTGGGGCCCATGGTGCAGAATGGATTTGTGTAACCAGAGTTTTAAGAAAATCTTTTTTAAGTACTAGAATGGAACCCATGTCTGTGTTTTCCTCTACTCTGTTATCTTTGGATAAAACAGATTAGTGAGTGTGTAATTGATTAGTTAATGAGTAAGAGTGAGCCTGAAGATTGGTTGCAAAAGACAAGAGGAATGATTAGAGATTCTGAAAATGTAAAATAATGCAAAATTTTTAAAATGTAATTTTGCCTCTCGTAGAAAATCTTAAAATAATTAAAACAAGTTTGCTAGCATGGGTAGCTAGACTGTTCCTCAGAGATGGTGCTACAGTATTGCTGCTGTGTGATCTAGAGATATGAACTGAAAGGAAATATAAATAACTAGGAAGAGAAGACCAATAATTTAAAAAGCTTGACAGAATCTCCTTTGTGTCATTTTCCCAGTCTAGGGTTTGTCACAGGCTCATTCCTAATAATTTCAAACATTGAGCTAAAAGTATCTAAAGGATCATGTCTGAATTTAAATTAGTTTTTCAGTTATTATTTTTTCAGTGGCTCCATCAAATACATATAAAACTAAAGTAAAGGCCTTGCTGTTTTTAAATACAAGTGCTCTTTCCATAACGTGCCAGAACCTGACATTTCTTTGAAGCTTTTCTAAATTTCAAAGTTGGTAATATATTTAAAACACTGGAAAGTTTTCAAGTCTCTCTCTAATTATTTTTTGTGTGATGCTTCTGAGGCCATATTAAATGAAATGATCTTAATTGAGAAGACTCTTATCTCCTTCTGTAATTAGTACGGAACAAGATTTCTACGTGGATTAAATTGCATATTCTCACAAACTCGAACAGGCTTATTTTCTTGTCTTTCATAACACATTTTTCTAAAGCTCTGCTATGTCTCCATCCTCATATAAACACTTTATTTACAGCTGTCCACAGCTGTATTGCACTGACTGATATATAATTACTTTTATTTCTGTGGATTATAACTGTCTTAGATATTCAGAGAAGATATATTAGCATAATTACTGCAAGTGGAGAATATTACCATGGTGATTCCATGAGACTTAAAAGAAACATCCTCAGGAATGTGCCAAGTCTGGAAGTGTTTACCTCAACCAAAGTAAAGCACAGTGACTCAGGCAGATTCATTTACGGTAACAGCAATGTTTTGGCAAAGATGGGCTTCATCTTATTTCACTCATATAAGGACAAAGTATGTTTGTATTGATAGGCTAGTTCCTAATGGGATCTCATCCACTGAAATCAAAGAGGGGATGTCCAGTGAAGAGCTCAGTGATGTGAGAAGACAAAACCTTGCTCAGGTTCTTTTCCCTTGAGATGTAGCACAGTACTTTTGTAAGAGTCTCACTGCCCAAAGGGGCAAGCTGGAGTGCTGCCCTTCTCATGACCATTTCTGTATCTCTGGACTGAGCTGGATTTTGGCATTAATCAGTAATATGCTCTGACTTCCCCTATCTAGTGCTTTTGCTGGCATTCTTCCAAAGAATGAATTTCTGCATTGATCTGTGGTTTCATGTGAAATACTTAAAACAAATTAGAAATATTTTATTTATGCTAAAAATAAAATTTAATTTCTTCTGTTTTCCAAGTGAGTGATTTTCATTATGATAATTGCCAAATAGAAATTATTTTCTGCTCATAGATTTCTTTTTTTTTTATGAAAGCAGGTCAGGTGTGGCTGCATGTAGAATGACTGCACCACCTGGCCCTTCCCAGCTCAGTTTCTGTGGTAGCATGTTGCGTTTTTACTTTCCTAATCCTATGAAGTCTTAGACGCGTACCCAGTATTTTTCAAAAAATTGTTATCAAATAACCTAGTTTATGAGTCTGTGTGTATCATAACACTGGCAAATATTTGCATTTGCAAGCTGATAATATTTTCTGCAAAAATTGAAGGTAACTCACTATCCATGTGACTCATTTCACTCTAGCTCTAGGCGCAGACATACAGCCTCATTTAACATCAGGTGTCCTTAAGTGGGTTAATAGCAGTGCTAAGAAAGAGGAAAAAAGTAATTAAATAAAATGGTATTAAGAGTGTGACAATTCCAGTTGAAATGTAGCAAATAACACGGATTTTCTCATAGTGCCTGAAATCTAACTGGAAAACATAATTCTATGTCGTTCCGGTGCAATATAGCATCATAGAGCCTGCAAGTTTTGTAAAGATGGTGGTGTTACTTATTCTGAGTGAGATTTGCCATCCAACAAGTTGCGTTTGCTGGCCACTGGAGTTTATAAACAGAAAAAAGGACAACCATGGAAAACCAGTTTAGCTCACTTTATGGGTTCCTTACTGTCTTTTAGAGCTCTGATTAGTAAGGTGTAACTGAATTTGTAGTTCTTGTGCTATTATAGGTGCTGCCGAAGGTCGTGATGGATATTAAACAATCAACTAGTTTGCTTCTCATTACTACCAGTAGATGCACATTTTTCATAGAGCTATTGAACACTTTGACATCTTGGAAAGCAGAAGTATCCCTGTATCACAGTATCCCTCGCATGGTTGTTGTTTACTGGTATCTGGCAGAAATTCTCAGTAGATAGTATAAGAAAAGCATGAAACAACCCATCATTCATTTTTGGTACCAAAAAAAAAAAAACCCACCACAAATCTTGAGAATCCTGAGACCATTCAAGAAGACTGAAGTCTCTCAAAGTTTATCATGTCTTTTGGTCTAAATAACAAAGCATTGCAATGTATCATAAGTCACAGTTCCAACTTAAAACAATATATATATTCTTATTTTAATTAGCAGTCAAGTTATAGATTGAATCTAAATTATAGCATCAGTAAATATGTTCACCATTTTGTACAGTCCTGATATTTTTTATTTTGTTGCACATGCTGTTCAAGAATTGACTCAGATTTAAGAAAGCTGTCAGCCACAGATGAACACATTACAGGGTGTTCTCCAGCCAGACTTGTAGTGCAGGTCGTAAGCTCATGTGCAGGGAGTTTTGCCACCAAGGCTGTCAGATTAATTCTAAATAATATTGTATATGCTGTAGGCATAAAAAGCTGCAGGGCTGTGCTCAAAATAAGTGTGTTCACAAATAGTACTCAAATTGCTCTGAAATATCAGTTAGCTGCATCTTCGTTCTATTATCTCGCTGCTTTATACTTCTGAGACCTTTCCCTAGAAGACTATAAAATCATTCCAAGTGTAAGATGATAAATTAATAGAACAAACAAATTGGAACCAGTAGGAGTGCATTTAACACTAACAGGACCCATCTGAGTTTCACATTTTCTCTTGCAATTATAAAAAATAAAGGCTAGTGTCAGAACTCGTCTTTTCTTTGACTGCTGTCGCACAAAGCACTGGGTATTATTTTAAGGTCTGATGGAAAGGAGCTGTCTCTCCAATTCTTGACAAATACCATGTCTTCTAAACTACGAGGGGGAAGCTTGAGATACAATCAGAAATAAATTTCAAATCACCTGTACAAGAAGGAATGAATATTTGGTTACCTACACAGCATCACAGTGTACAGGGTTGTCTTCAGGGTAAATAATATTAAATATTTGCAGTAAGTGAAAACTCAAACAAGATACATTAAGGGGTGGGGGTTTTGATGTGATACTTGAGGAGGTAATGTCTCCTTTAGTCTCCCTGAAAATATTTAAGGTTTGCTTGATGTAGAAGAAAAACTATTGAAACATTCATGTTCTGCTAAACATATTTATTGTCTTCCAGCAAACCTTAGCAACTTGGAAATTAAGGAACAGAGGTTCTATTTTTCTAGAGAATAAAAGGCTAATTAAACTCTGCCTCTGTCATCTGATGCTTATAATGAAACTTTCAGCTAGCAAGCACCAAAAATGTTTGATTTTCTAATTTGTTTTGATTTGATTTCTTATGATTAAACGTTTTTTTACAAAGCTGGTTTATTTATTATAAGCAGTACTTTTGCTGTTCTTTGTTATCATACTTCCATCATAGTTTCTTTGTTTCAATTGGTTCTAATAGCATCCCTGAGAAAAAACATTCAAGTCAACTCGATAGGAAGATAACTGACTTATTTAAGAATAGAAGACCACCTAGAGTTTAGAACAAAAGGCTCTCATGTAATTCTGTGGTGTACAATATTGCATTCCCCCCATATGAAGATGGTTTCCTATGGTTGAAGGCCATAGTAACATTCTGGAGAACTTCAGATTCACTGCTGTCTCTGTCGTGGTAACCCCTCCATACGTGACTGGATTTCTGTGCCTTTTCAGGCAGCACTGGTAAAGTTTTGAAAGACTTATAAGTTTTAAAGAGCTCAGGTAAAAATCTTGGGGTTTGAAAGCTGTGTTTGTGTTCTGTTACAAGCCTTTCAAAATAATCTGCTTCGTGTACATTAAAACATTGTGTTACTTGAGAAGGGATTTCATCAAGTTGAAGAAATAAATCACAAAGAAATGGGAACTGAAGAAAGTCAATAAGGGGATAAGCTTGACAGTGATACAGTTTCTTTCCCTTAAATAGTTAGCCTCTATTTCAATGCATTAGGCATTAAAGTGTTATGCAGGGTGGAGGCCAGCCATAGTGTAATAAAGTTGATCAGCTTTGCATCAACATGGAAAAGTGGTATCTTTCAGTAGAAAATGTTTTCAGTAACTCTTGTGTGGTTCCTGTTGAAAGACGGAGGTGATGAAGGAGCTGTTTTCTATTGAAGGGACACTTTATAGTCAGTAATTTGGCCAGGTTATAAGCACTATTCTTCTGAATGGAGCATTTCTACTATTTGGTAGGAATAGACAAGATAAACGATTACAGGATTTATTGTTTTTAAGAATAAAAATAAATTATTTTGTCCTAGATACATAGATACATATATTAATGGTACTTGAGATTTAGTTGTATGTCACTGTATTTGTAAAATTTTTATTAATGGCATTCTCTTTCTCTACTAATGATCACTGCAATCAAAATACAGCTTATGGTTCATGTTCATTTGTCGTTGCTGGTGCCTTTTACATGTATTAGATCAGAAGAAGTGCAGCTAAGCTTCCAGTAAGCTATCTAGCTTAAACTAGTTCAGACCTATCCACAACATCTTATGGACAGGCAGACTTCTAATATAGAAAAGAATGAGGCTATGGCTAGAATCAAATAAATGTATACCATGGCAATTTTTGGACAAAGATGAAAAGATGAAAAGATAGCTGCTGGCCAGTTTGTCAGATGGCCTTTGCACGTGTGAACACGTGGAGAGCTTGGGCAGCTGTGAGGGGTGCTCTGCTCCTGTACAATCTTGTAGAATGGGCACGTGGGTCTTTCTTGATTTAGCGCATAATACAAGGTGCTATAAACTACAGAAGGAGAACTAAAAGAGGTCTGCGTTTGCTAAATTATTATGTTTTGTTTGCATTGAATTATTTTGAAGGAATTATGAGTGTCTGTTCATTCTTTGAGAATCTGATGATCAGAGAAGGAAAAATGTGGGGGTTTCCTTTGCTTGAAAAAGTAAATGGAATGAAATTACACCTTCAGAGCAGCTAAGCATTACCTGTAGATTAAGCAAAACAATAAAGTACTTGTGCTACTTATGTTTAGTTTCTTTTTCTGGATCTTAGGTTATTTAAAACTACAGTTATCTCAACTGAAATATTTCCCCAAAAAATTGTGGAGCGGAGAAAGTATAATATACCAGCAGGAGTATACTGATATCTTCAAAATACCAGCAGTTACTCTTTTTGATTATTAGACTGAAAGTGTGAAAATTTTAAAGTTAAAAGCTCTTTTTTTCCACAATTCAGGACACTAATATGAACAATTGATTTTGATCTTTTAAGCCATTGTAACTGCTGCAGTTTATATCAAGTGGGTGCACTGAGCTTAGTTTTAGAGGCAACTGATAAGAGATTCATATTCTATGAGTGAGTGCTTGTTAGTTACAGCCTATTTTTGAAAACCAGAAAAGAATACATTTGAGATACTAACATTTCACTCTGCGTGCCTCTTCTGACTTTTAAAGTGTTTTATATATGGATGTTGGTTTCTCAAGTATCTGAGAAATGCTGATTTGATCTTCTCAGTTAATTTCAAAGTGCTCAAAACCCAGGTTGTTCGTTCCTGCATATTCTCTTTAAACCATTTCTTGATCTCAGTTGGCTATGAGGGTATTTTTTTAGGATTTCAGATTTACTTTGAGTTTAACTTAAATGCTGAGCTGGCAAGCTCCAAATTGAACTTTCCTACTACTTTGCACCAGGCATTGTCCAGGAAACCAATTTGCTTAATGGTGTTATGGCTTAGAGTGTCTGAATCTTGAGTCTGACTCTGATAGCCATTTGCTGTCATTGGTCAGGTCAGCTTTTTCATAGACCTCTTTCCTGTTGGATAATGAGGTAGACAATGTTTCCCTACCCTAAAGATTTATGAGAATTATTAGTTAGTTTTTACGCAGGAGTTTAAAACAAGAGGGGGGAAGAGAAATAAGAAGGTAGCGTCAGGTGGAATGATTGTTTCTGATTTGCTAAATAGCGTATAGAAGCCATCACCATCAGGGTACCTTGTGCTTGATTTTTTGTTCATTGAACATGTCTTAGATTTAAAAGACTTGGGTATTGTTTTGGCAGTTTGTTATGTTTCTGCTGCATGCAAATCTTAGAGGTTGTTTTAAAGCCGAAAGGCAGATAAATTTAGATAGGAAGATTTAATCTTAGACTGGAGAGTGACCCCATTGTGATAGATGTTTGATCACATCTTCAGGTAAAAATAAATATTCAAATAATATTTCAGTGAGGGATAAAATACAGTCGCAGCAATCATTATTCTCTGAGCAAGAGACTGGTAGTTTTGACTTGCTAGCATCTCTTCCAGCTAGCATATATTGGTGGTACTGGAAAAGGTGAAGAAGGTTGTGTTGCCTTCAGAATTTATTAGAGATGACCCTATTGAAGAATGTATTTAATGCTTTTAACATTTCTTTAGTAGTATGCTTGATCTTATGCATATGTGATAGAAAAATGGTATATTTATCTGGCTTGTAAGTTCACAGCTGATTTGTATAGTAGAGTGTTTGGAGGGGTCTGAGTGAGACTGCCTTGTCCTGCCCAGCTCCAGGGAAACTGGCCAATGGAGCAGCAAAATGGACCCTCCTGCAGAGCAGCTTCACATTCCCATCTCAGAGAGTTTTCTGCAATAACCTGGAGCACAAAGTATGGGAGAGAGTTAGAAAGAGATAAGTAGTGCAGAAGGTGATTAGGAACACCTCTTAGAAAAGATGAGTGCAGGTCACAAGCCTTAGGGGTGGCAGATAACACTTTCCATGTCTAGTAGTCAAGAGGGAGCTGATAAAACTTACTGGAAACCAAGAAGCCACGGAAATGTGTTGGACTAGACAGGATGATTGAAGCAAAAGTTTCAGCCAGGATGAAGGAGCACATCACTAGAGGGGACTACATCTGTTAAATCCTTTTATGTTCATCTGGTTTGCACACCAACTCAAAGTTTCTCAGTAGTACTGGCCCATTCTAGCCTGCTTTCAAATAAAGTTCAATACTGTATTTTATAATGTAGCATGTTTGCATTAAAAGAATGCAGATTAATCTCCTAGCCTTGGCTAATTTGGGATCCAATGAAAAGTGTCTTCTGAACTGGGGCCTGTTAGTGGAAGGATTTCAGTAGTGGTTTTCCATTACCTGAATCAAAGTAACCCTGAATTCTGAACAGCACAGAGAGATACAAGAAGCCCTTCAGTGATGACTGAAGATCAGCTTTGTGATTTTGTTAATTTCTGTGCCAATAAATCCAAAACTGAAAACAGATGTGCCAGAGCAAGAGTGGAGACTTTCCTTTTCAAAGGCTGTTTTAAAAAGTTCATGATTAAAGAAAAACTTCTAGGCTCTTGTCAATAGTTCCAAAATTAAGTTTGTCATAACACTTTATATAACGCTAATGATAAGCTATTTATTGTGTGGAAAATGTCAGTTTATTTCTTACTCTGTTCTTTTGATCTAATAATTCCTGACATGCTGAAGTCTTAGTATTTGGCGCTCTGCAGTGACTACACATGGGAAACCTCTGCAGCTGTGTAGTGAGGGAGATGTGCAAAGACAGAGTAAGGTGCAGCACCTGTATAACAGGTTGAGGGGTACAATGGGCCCCAAATTTAAGCAGCTTTCTTTAACTTTGATCTGGTATCACAGTAGAATCATTATTTCTAATTTGTGTTGTGAGGCCAAGAGCAGATAAGATTAAATGAAATGGTGGGGAGAGAAATGAGGCTTGGAACAAAGGCATGGCTTCAGGGCAGTAGGAGGCTTTCCCTCGGGCAGGCTGTGGCTGGTTGTGCCCTTTTGTTTAAGAGAAATCAGCATCTGCCCAAAGGAGCAGGACTGAGTAGCTGCAGTTGTGGTTGGGGTTATTGCCTTTGTGCAGTGCAGTGAGAGGAGCTGCCATTGGAAAAGCTGCCTTCTGCCCTGGCTTATTGAGTTTCTAGAAAGGAAGAAGAAAATACAATCTGGACACATAGGTACATTGGCACTTGAGCTCCATTTTTGCGTTCAGTGAACGTTTCGCTATTAATTTAAAGGGAAGCAGCGTTGATGAAAAGGACTGAGAATTCCTTCCTGACTTCCAGTGTAACTGATGCGTTCACGATCAGAGGAATGCCCTGTACAAAAGTTAGGTTATGGACGCACAGGTGGAATATCTGACCTGCAGGGTGGTTGAATACAATATTGCTCCTCTCATGCCTTTGAATCTCTTTTGAACATACTTTTGAAGCTGATGTAGTGCAGCTTCTAATTGATTCAAAAATAATTTGACAACAAATATGAATTTTCAACTAATTTGCTGTTAGCAATCAAGATCTGGACAGGATTTTGTCTGTTGTGAGAAAACATGAGTGGGTAAGATGGTAATATTCACATTCTGTTAAGAACTCCACTAAGATCCCTTTTAAAATTCTCAAAAAATGTTGCGGTTCCAGGAGGTAACATATCTTGCTGTAAAAAATTTTGTTAGATGTAGTCCCAAATAGAACAAAAAATGTTGGACAAAACTTCTGAATGTCTTTCTGTTGATCTCAATAACTGTTGGTTTAGGCTAAAAAGGTAACCTCGATGCTTAGCTTTGGTAATATAAGTGGTAGGAAATAAACTACTAAAATAATGTAAATCTCTGCATTATTTTAGCTATGAAACGTACAGATCTGGTTAGTATTTTACTGTTCCCATCAAAGTGGCCCAAAAGCCAGGCTCTGTTGGAACATGATCAGAACAAAATACATCTGCCTGCTTCTGACTTCTGTGCAGTGTTTATGAAGCTGCCTATGTGATTTCATTTTAAATTATTTTCTTCATGGATAAGCGAACAACTCAGTATTTCAGGTTCTTTTAGGAGCATTTTTGGTTTCTAAAAAATCCATGATTCAGACAAATCGTGTTATGTTTTCAAAGCTTACTCAAGCTATGTGTGGTATTCTCCTCGTTGACTCCTAAGTAGTCATACAAGGTCATACATATCAGGACTGCTCCGTTCAAATCATCTTCCAGACATTCAGAAAGACTCAGTCTGTACTGCTTTTGCTTAGCAAAGAATGTGCTTACACATCAACCTCTTACTCCTTCCCTTTCTCAATTATTTTATGTGCTTATTTTCTTTCTAAGAGTGAGTAGTGGTAGTCACACAAGTAGTTGTTCCTGTCCCCAAGATGTGATGGCACACTGGGTGATACTGCTTTCTCAGCAGGATTTTAACTATAAGAGCACATGAAGATTTTGTGCTCGCACATTCAGTTAAACTGCCAACCTCTGCATTTACGAGCTGTGAGTATAATTCAAGAGTTAAATTGCGTTTAGTGTATTTTCTCCATGAAAAGTACCTCTATCTTCTCTAATGACTCAGACTTAAGGTTGCTGATGTGTTGAATCCTTTTCTCTACAGCCTGTAATATGACAGTAAAAAAGAAACAAAGTGAAAACATACCAATCTGAATGGGGCTTGGGAAGCCCCATCCAATTTCTGTTGATTTCTTGTGGAGCTGGGTTATTCATTGGTGGCTGTTCGCAGGCTAGAGGGAAGCCCCTTACCTTCCTCTTTGTTAGAACAGGAGTCATGTTGTTTCCCACCTCTTTTCACCATAATCTTAGGACCCGGTAGCTATGGTATGGGAGGGGTGTCAAGGAGCCACCGAGTAAACCAGAGCCCTCCTGTGACTTGGTTAAAGTTGGTTTTTGCATACTTGTTAAACTCTAGGTAACTCCTTTATACAATTGTTTTGGGATAAGTGCAAAATGGTGAGTTTAGAATGTAGATTTTTGGAACTTCATCATGCCTAATTGTGAAGGAACTATATGGAAATACTACCATGTGGTAGAGTGGAGATATTTTGTCATTGTGCAGGAAAGTCACAAATGAAAATTGGGCAGTGATGAGGGTCCATTCTTTCTACCATGTTTCTTTTTAAAAAAAGTAGTAGGGAGAATATACTGTGATATAAGTTGTGTTGTTGAAACACCATGTTTCTATCCAAACCAAAAATATAGAGTAATTTAAATTGTCAGGGACCTCTAAAAGTTTTCTGCTTAAAGCAGGGCTAACATCAAAGCTTGATTAGGTTGCTTTGGGCCTAGTTCTGGCATGTTTTAAATACCTTCAAGATCTGTGCCAGTATTTGACTGATCTTACTATTAAATATTTTTTGGTATATCTCATACTTGTCTTTGCTTGTATCTTGTTGCTGTTGCCCTTTGCTAGTCTCTGAGAAGACCCTGCCTTTGATTTCACTATTTCCAGGTACATTATGTGCTCGAGCCTCATAACTAACTGGTTCCAGTATGTTGTTGTCGGTTTTGTGCTGCGGGACATGAAACAGGCAGCAGTACTCCAGCTGCATTCTTACAAGTGCTGTGTGAAAGGGGATGCTTGGTTTCATTGACCTGCTGCCTCTGCTCCTGCTGGCTGTGTAGTTATCTTCCACTGCCCCAAGGGTGCACTGCTGATCCACGATCGTCTTTTGTTCACTCCCTCTTCCCAGTTCAGCAGTTTCTCTCCCTTCTTTATAAGGAACAAGCACCTAGGAGTAACCAGATTTATTATGCCTCTTATAATGGACCTATCCATTGCCAGGATGGCTGTGATTTCTATGACACTCCTTTCCAGATTGAGACATCCGAGAATGCTATTGGATTATGTGCGTGGTAGGAGAAAGAGGTGGAAAGAAAACAGTGCCTTTCATCCAATACACACAGTGCTGTCTGAGCACTCTTAACAACGAACAACAGAAGTAGCCACTTTGTGCAGTCAGGGAAGTAGTTAAAAGATTGAATGCTGCTTGTGAAGGTTATTTTCACTCACTTTAAAAAAAAAAAAAGAATGCTGTAAACCCACGATATGAACTCTGGTAATATTTTGAAAAGCTTTATATTTTTTTCCCCATGATATAGGTACTTTTAGAAGAGGTCAATAATAGCTATCTTGGATACTGCTAATCTGGCTAAAGCTGACTCTCTTTTCTAAAGATGTTCATCAAATGAAGGTGGTTTAGCCTACCAGGAAGATATTTGTTTTCAGTGTCCCACTTTTTTTTTCCTACTCTGTGGGTGAGTCCGTCATCAGCAAGTTTGCAGATGATACCAAGCTGGGAGAAAGGGTTGATCTGTTAGAGGGTAGGATGGCCCTACAGAGGGACCTGGACAGATTGGAGAGATGGGCTGATTCTAATGGGATGATGTTTAATAAATCCAAATGTCGGGTACTTCATTTTGGACACAACAATCCCATGCAGAGCTCTAGACTGGGGACAGAGTGGCTGGAGAGTAGTCAGGCAGAAAAGGACCTGGGAGTGCTGGTGGACAGGAAGCTCAACATGAGCCAGCAGTGTGCCCAGGTGGCCAAGAAGGCCAATGGCATCCTGGCCTGCATCAGGAATAGTGTGGGGAGCAGGACCAGAGAAGTTATCATCCCCCTGTACTCGGCACTGGTCAGGCCTCATCTTGAATATTGTGTACAGTTCTGGGCCACCCAGTTTGGGAAAGATGTCAGGATGCTGGAGTGTGTCCAGAGGAGGGCAACGAAGATGGTGAAGGGGCTGGAGCACAAGCCCTACGAGAGGCGACTGAGGGAGTTGGGGCTGTTTAGTCTAGAGAAGAGGAGGCTCAGGGGAGACCTCATTGCTCTCTACAACTACCTAAAAGGAGGTTGTAGTCAGGCAGGGGTTGGTCTCTTCTCTCAGGTGGCCAGTGGCAGAACTAGAAGGCATGGACTCAAGCTTCGTCAGAGAAAGTTTAGGCTTGATGTGAGGAAAAAGTTCTTCACTGAAAGGGTGATTGGCCATTGGAATGGGCTGCCCAGGGAGGGGGTGGAGTCATCGACCCTGGAGGTGTTTAAGGGGAGACTGGATGAGGCACTGAGTGCCATGGTTTAGATGATGGGTTGGTGTTGGTGTTAGTGTTGGGCTATATGTTGGACTTGATGATCTCAGAAGTACTTTCCAACCTTGTGATACTGTGATACTGTGATGAGAATAGAGAGCTAACTTACCAGATGAGTTATTTTAAGATAAAGGAGTATTTAACTAGCAGTACTTCTGTAGTTAAACAAAAGTGAAGTTATAGCCAAGCATATTCTTTACTCCCACAGATTCTATATTTTTCATTAGGTTTATTCATAATTTTACCACTGACAGAGAAATAACTTTAAACATTCCACCTTATGGGAAATAAATGGTGCAATTCTGGCTTCCTGAGCAGACAGGCTTTGTTTATTGAGTTTAACTGGGTTACATAACTCTTCTTATCACACATTTAGGAATTCAAAGGCAGCTTTCTAGACAGAAGGTTTCTGATAACATCCTATTTTCTCTTGTGTTTTTCCTACCTAATATTTTCAACTTTGTGGCACTATTAATTCTATGCCAACTATTTTAGCCAGTCTTTTCAGATATCAATGAAACCTAACTTTTGTGATAGATTATATTTTTAGTATATAAAACCTTGGTATTGTATACCTAACAGTCTTATTTACCTGGGTCTGCTATTCTAAAATCAAATTCAGTGCCAGAATACAGCAATTAACATTTAGGGATTTCCTTGCAAAATTTTTTAGAAAGTATATAAAAATCCAGTATGGTAGATTTTGTGTCCTTTCAAAGAAGGATATTCCCCTGTCGAACGTTGTATCATTTCAGAGTAGATTTGAAGGTTTGTATAAATCGTTACTTTCGTCATTTGCAAGCAGCTGTGTTTTGAATTTGAGAAGAATTATGAATTCTTTGTATTTTGATCATAACAGTGGTACTCATATTTGCTGAAAGTGTTTTAGTTTCATTTTCTAAATCTACCTGACAACAATGCCTTTTTGTTTGATTACAACAACTCATCTCTACAGGGTCTGCTTTAGCCCCTACATAGGTGACCTGTCCTTTAAGCTCCCAGGTCTTTCCATCACCTTGAAGTGGACACTTTTGGTCTGATATCTGCAGCGTCAGGCTTCTTCTTAGACTCCTGTAATAAGCACTAAATATCCTTATTGAGCTAAAATCAGGTTTGTAACTTTATGTCAATCAAATCTGATAATAGGAAAAACAAGAGTGGTGCTTTTCCACTTTATCACTGATGTAACACAAAGAAAGACTACAGCTGGGTTGCCAAAGCTACAAAGCTGCTTCGTTCTCTGTGCAGTTTTCAAGAGACTTGTCAAAGAGCTTTTGACTAAGGGAGAATGCAGATCTTGCACCCAGGCCCATCTGTCTACTAGCCCTGTTCTGGAGCTACTGAAGTATAAGGACTTATGGAAAAGATTGAATAGTCTCTTGAATTTTCTCTCGACTCAGTGAAGTCTTGGGAAGGGAAAAGTGCATAGTTTGCTACATAAATTGTTGGGTTTGGTGGGGAGCTTTGACAGCAAAGCTTTTTGTGTATCCCTGATCACCACTGTGTTTCCAGGAGGATGTGAAAATTTACAGGAGGCATCAGGAAGGGATGTTTACTATCATACTTGATAAAGCTACATGTTCATAGAAAACGTTGCTAGCTGTGGCAATTACTCACTGGAAATGTGCCCCTTTTATCCTGGGTTTTGTGCTATTTTTGTATGTGTAAGTTTTTTGTCACGTAATTTGGTTTCATGAATTTCAACATATGGGCTTTCTGATTTATTTATGTTGTTGATGATGGTGTGTGATTGCTTAACTTCTTTATCTTACTTTTTTTATTCTTTCACTTCATGCCTGGAATTCTGACAAAATTTTAAATAGTGAATAATGAATTAAGCAATATGTTTAGTTGTACCAAATGTTGCGGTATCTTTTCGGACTCAGAAATATTGCATGCACACTGAACTCAGGCTTTGGTTAAAAGCACATATGGGTGTCAGAACATACCTATCTGAAGTGCAAAGACAGAGGACTTAAACAGTGGTGAAATTCATGCTTTCCAGAACTAAAGAGATCTGTAGCTATCTGTACCACTACCTGTCTTCTGCAAGAGATAATAAACTTATTTGGCTTCTTTTATGTTTTATAATTCACTGATATTTTTCCTATAAAAGCTTACAGAACCCCTTGACCCAATAAAAATATAAGATTTGTGTTATATGTGTTAAAAAAGGCCAGATTGCCTCTTGCAAACACCAGAAATGCACTAACAAAGAGGGTTAAAATGATTTAGAACATAAGTAATAGATATGAAGACTAAGAAAACATAGGATAAATCCAGGAATCCAGGAATCAGTTTTCTTCAGGTCCACCTAAACTGGCAGAAGTTTTACAATTAACCTCACCAGGAAGAGGTTTGAATCCTGAATAAACCACTCTGTCTTCTCATTCTAGCACCACATCTGGATCCCTTCCAGCTTTGGAGAGGGCAAGGCCTCTGAGTTGGGAATTCAGCAGCAGCCTATGTATTTTTCCTCTAAGCACCCTCAAATATACTGCCAATTCTCTTCCAGGTAGGTTATATATTACGTGCTGATTTTAAAGTGCAACTCTGGCTGCAGTGCAGCATATTAGCACTATAGTGTAGGGGTGTTATACTCTGCTCCATCTCTGTCTTGGACTCATCTGGGGTGTAGTTGTGTGTTTTCTTTTGTCTCCTTTCCTCCTGATGTGGTTTTCATTTATGATTGATTGCTGCTTTCATTTGTGGAATTTAGTTGTGGGATTAAGAAATTACTTGTAGTCCTAACAGATTAAATAAATTTTATTTCTGTGTTGGCATACTGCAGGTGATTATCAATTCTTCCTTGTATAGAAGGTTCATAAACTGTTCTGTGCTGTGACATCATCTAGGAGGTGGCAGAACTGTGGAAAAAAAATAACTGCAGGATGTTTTTGAGAGCACCCACTCTATTTCATCTCAGCATCCATGCTGCCTTCTCTCTACAGCAGAAGAGGAAACCAGGTAGGGATGGACCAGGGACTACATGGTGGTCTGAGCCTGGGAGGCAGGAGCTGAATCTCCAGTTAAATCACAGACTTTTTGTCACTGCGGTTCTCCAACAGGAAATAAGGAATAATGCCTTGCTCAGTAGGGTATAAGTTAGGAGAAGGAAATCCATTAATGCCTGCGAAGCACTTTGATGCTGTGGCAATGCTTGGTGACACAGAGTGCTAACATACAGCTGAACAGATAGCAGGAGATGTGATCTAGCAGTGGGTCATTTATTTATTAAAACAGAGCAACTTGTAGACTGTGGTATTTCTGCAGTTTATCTGGAGCTGCCTGCATTGCTGGGTTAGATAGGCTGTATAGGGTGAGTGTGTGCAGAAGGGAACAACCCTGAGGAAGGTCTGTAGCTTCCTTTATGTTCTCTCTAGCACTGAGCACGCTCTGGCACATCATCAGCTGCTTTCCTTCACTACAGGATTCTAGTGATTTAAACCTCTTTAATTACAGAAGGCCTCTTGAGAAATATCTAAAAATTTAGCAATGAACATCAGAAAATGTGTTACCTAGGCAGCTGAGAGATTTTTTTTTATTTGTTTTTAATCAATCTAAGCGGTTAGAGACCAGTCACAAAGTGGAAATACTCTTTTGTTGTATGTGTTACTTCTGAAATTTCAGATTACTGCCTAGTTATCACTAATGAAGATGTGAGCAGAGCATCTGGATGCTGGTTTCTGTGCCTGAACACTCCAAAAGATGAGACTCCTGTATTTTTTGTGCATTATTTTTCATTTGTATTCTATTTCTGTAATCTGACAATCAGCAAATCTAAAAAATACTGCTCCTAAGAGTAGAGGAAACCCCAGAATTGCAGTTTTCACTGTTTTTTAGTGAATATGTGAAGTCTTGCAGTGTTGCGTTTCATTTTTCATCTTTTATTAGAGTTTTGGCTTTCAAACCAACATCTGATTAGTTTCAGGTGCAAGTAAAATGTTGTCAAGTATATGGAATTTGTTTTTAAGTGAAAGCATTATCATCTTATTAGCAGGCCTTCAGGATAACCCAAATGACATTTAATAATGCTACTTATGCTTGTGCATGATGAAGATGGCATGTTGAAGGGGTTAGTATGTAGTTACACCGAGATTTGTTGTCTAACAGTTTTCTAGGATTATGTTGTCCATAGATGTTTTCAACATTCATCCTTTGTGATCTGCTAGTACTGCAGCAGGCTCTTTTGTGTAGTTGTGCAATGTTCAAGGCCAGCAGTTTCACACACCCAGTCCCCCAGTACACACTCCCTTTATAATCTGAGAGATTTAGTGGGCAATGTCAGAGATTATAAGGAAGTGAATTACCAGCTATAGCAGGCAAGATTGGTCAGAGTGCAGACTGGCAAACACAGAGTACCCAAAAAGCATAAAGAACACTTAAAGTTGCACTGCATTGACAGCATTACCACACAACTTCACAGCTTGCTTTCATTGTGGGAGGTTTTTATCCTGTTTTTCTGGTCTTGTGATAAACTTAGAGCATTCTAAAGAACGAAACAGCTATGGAGCTTTAAAAGCATCAGTATCTTCTCTGACAGCAGAGTCCACCAGCTTCCAGGAAATGTTGATAAAAATGTGGTGACCAAATGACTTGACAGGTTTATGAAACAACCTCAGTAATAGATTTCTTCACTCCTGTACTTAGATGGGTTTTAAAATCTTATTATTAATGTGGCAACTCCAGAAAAAAACCCAAAACTTACGTTCCTTTACTTGATCAGCTGTCCAGGAGGGAAAAAATGATGCCACAGACAAGTGTTTTGATGGTGCTCAAAAGCAGTTATTAGAGCAGATTGCTGTTCGTGTGAAGTGAATGCATGCATACAAAAAATGTGTACAAACAAGGTACTACTAGGAACTTGAGATGAAGATATTAAAAATGAAGTGGTAATTCAAGAGAACGTCTGGTTGATGCTGAAGGTACAGCCAAAAGGTTTGTCAGAAGGCTATTAAGGACTGACTCTTAAACCTGAACAGAGATTCTGCACTGTAGAGTGTAGCTGTCTAACAGCATGTTTATCTGGGAGCCTATGTATGCACTTGTCGCTAGCTGAGACAATATTTCTGAGAGAGTATCTTTCTTGTTCTTCTGTAGATATTTGTTGTTAATATCCTCTTACATGTTTACTAGATATTATCTTGTAATGGTCCCCTTGCCTATGAGGACCAGAGCCAGCTGAGGCACAGAGCAGATCTCTAAGTTGGATACTCCAGCAAAGGATCTGGCTGCTGGCTCTCAGCAGGGCTGGTGTTACCCAGAGGAGTGGGATTCGCACTGTGCAGTTCCTCAAACAAGCTTCTGTCACTTGTGCCAACTGGTTTACTGGTATCTGAGAACATAAGATGTGGAGGAAATTGGTCTGTGAACACAAACAGTTGCAACCCTTTTATACTTCATTTCTACAGTTTGCCATTCTTCCTGCTTTGTATTTTAGTTGCACCCAAGTAATGTTATGTACAGTACAAAATGCTTACTGCTGCTCTTTATTGTTCATCTTTCCAGCTGATTTCTTTCCTTGCAGATTTTAAATTGAGAGAGACCCCAATTAAAACCGTAGGGTTTGATTTTGTTTTTTTTTTTTTCCACTGCTTTTTTTAGGGGCCTAACCCATTCCTAAATGTGCAATAAAACCTTATCTCTTTCCAAGGAGCAGGTTTCCATATTAAAAATGATAATGGTTTATACTTGCTTAGCTGCTTTATTCTTAACTTGGCAGTACTTTACAGATATCTGTTAATTAAATTCTGTAGTATTGCTGTTACAGCATAGGCAGGGATGGGTAAATTGATAAAGTGGAAGAGTGTTTTCACTAAATTCATGAGAGGATGAGGTCGGCTTTATGATGTTTTGTTTAGCCTCTTTGTAGAGGTTTATGCAGTGTAGAGTTCTCCTGCTCAGTGCTCCATTTTTCTAGTACATGTAAGAGTGCATTGCTGTGCACATTATAAAGGTGATCATTGCCTCTGAGAGACTCAGTTATAACCACAATATTTCCCTTGTCTTTTGACTTTGTAAGTTTCAAGTTTCTTCTGTGCTTCCAGTGCTATAAATATCCTTACTGACAAAATGCTTTTTATTTTTCTAAAACCACATCTAGATCACTTTTTCTTGGCATTATCAATGTTAGCTATATCCTCTATCCTCCTTGCCAAATTTCTGTGCTACATTTGCTTACAAGGAATTATTAAAGCTACAGTTCATTATGACTTGTCTGTATATGGTACAAGGCCATTACACGTAAAAATGTGGAGCGTGATATGTGCATATATACAGAGGCATATGTTTACATAATATCTGCATAGTTCTCAGTCCTTAGAAAAATTCGTAATTTTTCTGCTTTTCTCGGTATCAGTACTTTAGCTGAAGGAAGATATGATGAAGGTAAGGGTAGACTTTCTTCTTCAGAATTCTTTAACATACTATTTTTAAATTATATCTCAGTAATGTGAAAATCAAAACACTTGTATCAATCAGAAAAGTGATTAAAAGACAAATTTACTCCTAGTTTATGAAACGTGCTTCAACATAGCCATAGTTTTCAGAATAATGTGTGTGATCTTGATCTATCCTTGACCTATTAATAAATTATAAAAACCCCACAATGCTGTTTGGGGGTGTGTTAAAGATACTATGTCATTTTCCTTGAAAATTAAAAGCAACAAAGCATATAAATGTTTTAGGTCAGTGAATGAAGGTCAATTTGTGCTTTGCATTGGATGTATATATTTTCTAAGGTGTCAGAGAGAAAGGGTCATGTTCACTGCGTGATCAAAAAGAAGCACAATTACCATCTCCATTCTTATTGCAAAGTTTGTAATTCATGCCTAAGTTTATTTTGGTTTTAAGCAAACTAACTTAAAATGTTTCCTAAATTGTTGCTTAGAAAAAGTGCTTTTCTGATGTTCTCCATTAGACATCATGTGCATCATTTTCCAGATTTGAAGATAACTTTTTGATAAATTTTTGTTTCGGAAACCAGCATTAATAATTGAATCTATTGTATTAAAAATATGGTTAAAGGGAAAAAAAACAAGCTAGAAAACAAAAATGGTGATTTGTATCAAGTTCACCCTGAAAGTTGAGATTTATTGATTCCAAATATGTTTTTAATACCTTAAAACTTCAAAATGTGGAGGTAGTTTCGAAGTTTGCTCTCTGAGAGGCCTCAGGATGTATAAGTTGTTTCATTCGACTGCAGAGGATGAGTAATGTTTGGCTGCAAGTGTTACAATTTTACTTTTCAAATGATAGACGGGTTTCTGAAGCCAAATCCTACTGAAACAAATAAAATTATTGAAGCTAATGAATGAAGTGAATAAGTGAACTGTGCAGCCAGGGGATTTAACTACCACTGAAAGCCTTGGCAAGTATGCAATAGATGTTTTGTTTACGTGGTAAGTGAAACATCAGTATAATACCAGCTTAAACAACAATGAAATAATTGACTTTTAGTTAAAAACTTCTATCAGGTCCGTTGAGGTCCATAAATAAAATATAGATCCAGTGGAATTGGATGCACAATTTCTAAAGATTATATTTGAATAAATATCCCTATACTTAAATGTCTGCAAATTTGAGTAATATAACCATGTCTGTCATAAATATGAGATGAAAATTCCAGTCTGCTGGTGTCAAATATATGATAATTCCAGGGCCAGTCTCGAATATAAGCCAGAATGAAAAAGGAATCTTTGGATATTTCAAGCTGCAGTCTTTGATTCATGTTTGATCTAAAACTGGATAGATTTATGGTTTTTAATTAAATGAAAGAATTTCAGTCCCTCACTATGACTGAATTTTAGGCTTCTTTTGGGAGAGAACAGTCTTCCTTTCTGTCTTCATGACACTGTTTACTTCAATGAGTCTCTGCTTCGCCCTAGAAGACATAATCATGATAAAAATATCTGTGGTGGTTTTGATTAAGATTATTCATATTGCATGTGTTCCAGAACTTCTAAGCATCTAAATATCTAAATTAATAATACTACTCTTTTAACCCCCACAGGACATAAAAAAATCCCACGTATGAATCTTTCCTGACTAAACAATGGCAGATAGCCCTGCGATTAATTCATATTGAAAAAAAAAGAGCTGGCTGAAATTTGGAAGCAGAGATATACAAACACAGCTACTTTCCAAATACATTTTCCTTGTACTTGCGAAGCTGCAAGCTCTTCTATTTTTTTTTTTCCTTCTTTTTCCAAGTTTGAGGAGCACTTTGGCCCCGTCAGTGACAAAACAGATATCAGGCAACTAGCAGCTATCCATTAGAGTCACATCTGGTAGGTTTGACTGACACTCAGTAGAACTGATTAACCACAGAATAAGATGCCAGAAATGTAACAGGAGAAGTCACTTCTGCCTGATACCAATCAATCACTCACTCTCTGCAAGTACAAATGCACATTCACAGTGGAGTGACTTTGACCCACACTCTTATCAGAATAATAGTGAGAAACTATTGCCAGACTTTTAGATGGGAAAAATAAAGTACAAGGCAAATGCCAGAAAGCAAATTCACAGATGGGAATACATGTTGTTAAATGGCACCGTAGCATATGACCACAAGAATCAGACAGTTCTCCATATTGTAGGAGATGTGTTCAATATGATGATTGCCAGTACTTAAAATATAGAACTGAAATATGTACAATAATATAGCAAAATCCTGATGCAGTATTTTGAGAGCTCAGTGCTTTAAAGATCACTTTTTCCATTAGTGCAACCAATAATCTAATGCTCGAAGAAAAAGGCAAGGGTCTTAGAAAGTGAGAGCTGCTTTTTGGCTTAGATTAAGTAAGGCAGTTAAGCATGTGTTAGAGTCTTCTACTGATGTTTTTGTTGACTAAATACACTTAGGTTGTGTTACATGGAACATATGCTTATGTGTTCTGCATCAGCCTTGTGCTTTCAGTATTTCAGTTCTCTGAATATAATACAGGTCAGATTCCAATGTGCTAGCCTGGCATACTCAAGGGAATAGCAAAATAACTTTTCCACTCCTGCAGCTTGAGGCATCACAGCATTTGGTTCCAGTTTCCTTACATTCAGTGTATTGATGGGTCCTAGACACTATGGTGTGATGTTGGGATAATCTGTCATACGCAGCTGGGAGTACAAAGACAATTTTACAAGCCTCTTGCAAGATGCAACAGTGAATATAAAATCACCCTCTGTCTGCAGTTCGTGTAGTCTCTTCCATACCTCCTCCAGTGCAGCCCTGGCAGGACAGGCTCCAAAATCTAACAAACATTTGAACAGCATTTGTTAGAGAAGGTGTACAAAGGAAATCATTCCCTTGACCACATTCTGGATTCCACAAAATTGACCTTCATACTTAAATCCTTTGAATCTCTACTGCCCTTTACTGTAATTTTTTTAGGTTTTTGTGTACCAGAAAAGAAGATTTTCCAGCCTCTAGTTTTTGAGACAGCCATATACCCCAGCTATATTTTGACAGATACATAGTACAGTAACTCTTACAAACTTTTCTATTACAGCTTGTTAAAGCTATTGCAGCAAAAATATGCTACGCTGCAGTACCAGGTCTGCCTGCACACTTGCTAAACTGGTGTAAATCAGGACCAACTCAAAGCAGTGATGGTTTGCATGGTAATAAAAGTACAGGCTTTTACACTAGAAAGAATCATTCTATCTACAAAAGAAAATACCCATTACCTATAATTATTTCCTGAAACAAAAAATTGATTTGGTATCCTAAGTGTAGAGCTTGCATAGTATTTCATAAGAAATGACTGTGCAATAATCTTTTTTAAAGAAGATAGCTTTCTGAAAGCAAGCCATATGCATAATGCCCCCTAATAAGAGATGAATCTGATTGAAAATAACTGTGCAGATAATCTCATTCCATTTTTAAAAGCACTAAGCTCTGTGTGATTGGCACAATTGCATTAATAATTTATAGCCATTGGGAATTGTTGGTTTCTGCCTTTTTTGGGAGTGTGAATCACGAATGATTGCTCATTTTAACAATATTGAAAAAGATTGGAGAAGTAAAGCTGAAGGGAGGAAATGTGCTGACAGAATGTGCAGTAATTGTGTTGGCCAGCCTGGCTGCTGGAGCTGGCTATCAAGTATGTTTTTTCTAGTCAACTAGTGAGAATCCTTATATGAGGAAAACATCATCTCTGGAAACAGTTTCCAGTGGCTGTTACTGTTGAGAATGCTGAAGACTCCCTATTTTGTTTATATATTAGAAGTGGTATAAAATAAAATCCAAAATGTGCAACTAGGCTTTGTTTGGTTTGTTGCGATGTCAAAAAAGCTTTAACGCTTAACCTGTTGCTGCTGCTCCTGACAGAGCAAAGTAGGACAATCAAAAATGATGCATGAAAGGAGCTCTCTGTGCTTGACTTCACTGTTTCTAGCATGCAATGGCATATATTTGTTTATTGAACTTGTTTCTGTGGGGATCAATTGCAGCATGTTTTGCAGAAAGATCAGACCTTTAATATATTAACTACTTTTCTTATCATCTGAGAGATATGCTCAATGCACTTCTGCAATTTTAAAAAATGTATCTATTTCCTGTATTGCGTTTTATACCATTTAGCTGTTTTATTTAATGCTGCAATGCCAATCATGTATTGGAAAATTCATCTTTCCATCCATATGAAGAACAGAACAAAGATACTCATTTGAGAACAGCCAGTGGCTTCTGGGCTATAAAAACAAGTTCAATTAATATTCATAAACTTTTACAAACATGTAGCATGGTCAGCACAAGAATCAATTTGAATTAGTCATAGGTTTCACACAGGTTTCACATTTGTTTAACAGAACTGTATTAGTAGCATTTACTGTGCCTCTTCCAAATTATAGTTTTTGAAAGCCTGACTGTATCCACTCACTAATGATGATGTGTCTAAGAGAGAAGTTCTGTTCAATGTATTTGGTTCAAATTTCTAAGGAAAAAACATTTGCTTCTGAATTCTGGTGCAGTAGGAATGCTCTGGGGAAAGAATTACAGGCAGCTTATCTCTAGGAATAAGACTTAAGACAGAAGACTCCTTCACAAACTACAGTTTATGATTTTTGTCTTCTTTTTTTCCCTTGTAGCTGTCTGGGCTTCTGCCTTCATTTCTGTTTCCCATCTTTCAATGAATGTGGACCAACTGATCCTTGGGACAGTTTTTCCCCAGCACCAAACAACTGTGCAAGTCCCAACATCAGCTCTGTTTTTGATTAATACAGCATTAACATTGAAAGGTACAGATTAAGGTTGTCTTATCTCCAGCTTCCTCAGCCCTATTGTAGTTCCTCCCAGTCCCATCAGTTTTCAGCAACTACCACTTGCACAGGCCCCAGAGGGTCTGATTGCCCTTCCCAGCAGGGATGCTGAGGCTGGGATGGGTTGAGAGGCAAGCCTGTCCTTGGTGGTACCTGTCTTCAGGTCACAGAAGTATATGGACAAGTCTCATAGTGAATTTTCTCAGCTTGGCAGAAATTGTCATCATTTCTTTGTTTCCCTGTGTGGGCGACTCCCAGCAGAGGAGAGCAGTGAAGGAGTCCCCTGCTTCTCGGTCCTGCCTTGGCTCACCAGCTCAATTTCCATGCACCTCTCAGATAATCTGTCTCCCCTGCAGAATCTTCCTCTCTTAGTTTTCTCCTCTTTTTCAAGCTCAGAATGAGATTTCCCCATCCTCAGGCTTTCAGGGCATGCTGGAGTACTCTTGTCACTTTTGCAATAGAAATCTTGCCTATGTTACTTAAAAGCCCCAGCAAATCAAGAGGGTGGTACAATTTACATGACTTGTGAAATCCTGATGGGATCCTTTCAGCCAGCCTCTCTCCAGCTGGCTGTAGGCACTTCTGAAGATAAATACTACAATTTTCAAAGGAGCTTAAGAGAGTAGGTGCCTGATCTCCTTGGATTTCTTAGAAAATCCCATTTTTTAAGCTTTTGTAGCATTAAAATGTAACATGTTCTTCCTTTTTTTTTTTTCAGAAAGAGGGAAGTCTTTGTTTACTGAAAATAAGCTTCAAAAGCACGTAGTGTTTTAAGTTTTTTTCTTGTTCTTATTTGCTACGCCTTTTACAGTTCTTCCCTAAGTACAACTATGGATTTGAAGAACCATATGTGGAGACACTCAGTGAATAGATTGTACAGATAATCCTATTACATTCAATCTGGTGGCAGGAGTTACTGTAATTTTATTTTTTGTAGGGGAAGATGTTAGGCTTTTATGTGCGTGTGTATATAATGGAGTAAAAAGCAACATGCAGTAATTAGATAAAGTCAGGGATAATAAAAAACTAGAGCCTCCTCTTAATCATTTCTTAAGCTATTTCTGGTGTGATTGTTTGTGAGGAGATGAGGAAAATCTGACCTATGCCCTATAAAAAAGAAATAACAAAACAGAAGATAAATACCAAATACGTATTTCTAAACAAATCACTATGCAGGACTGTCCTTCTTGCCACAAGGTAACTGCTTATGCTGTGGTAAAGCTTAATTCCTACTGGATCTTTTAGAGTTACTCTGTACTCCCTGGAGTCAGGGAATTGTTCCTAGCAACAATGACTGTTTCTTGCCTTTACTTGTTTTTCCATCTACAATCTGCTCTCTGGACTCACTTCACTGTTGTATGTTTGTTAGTACATTTTACTAGCCTTTTTTTTAAACAAATGGCAAAATTCACTGCAACAAACCCCAGATTTATCTGTGGAAAATGAGCGAGCAGGCTCATAATTACAGATGTCGAATGCTACCTCATTTTCAGATTAGTTCTGTTGAATAAATCTCAATGTGAAGGGATAAGACACCACTTAGTGTTCTGAAGTCAGAATCTGATTTGTAATGATGAGTTATAGACTATTTACCATTTGTAAATATATTTTTGTCCTGAGCAACTTGTCAGGAAAAATCCCTACAGTGTAAAGAGTGAGAAGTACCATATACTTATGAATATTCTGCCACAGCTTTAGAAATATTTAATTATTCTTCTTTTTTTCCTTTCCAGTATCTTGTGATTTAATTCAGATCCGGAAGAGCAAAATGGCTTTTGCTACCAGGTTGGTTGCGGTGTAAATTGTTTAAAGACAAATGTCAAATTTTCCTATAGAGCAAGATATTAAATAGCCTAGGTAAATGACAAGAATTTGTCCACAATGTAATCTGAATACAACATTTATAAACAAACACTAGTATATTTTGTATTGCATTTTAATTTACTACACTGTAATTTTCATTTCTTTGCCCAGGGTACGTATTTCAGAAATCACCAAATTACTTAGTGTAGTTAGTGATGTGCATTTTAATATTCAGAAGTTAAAACCTGAAAGGCAAGAGCAATCAAAGAACAGCAAAATATGTTTCGTTTAAGTGATAGACAAGGAGAACGATGATTCATAATAGGAATTTTAAGTGTTGATTTTCCAAATGAGATGGGACCAATTTATTATGCTCCTGTGCTTTTGAAACAAAAAGATGTAATGAGCGTAAGCAAGTGTCTAATTCTTCTTGACACTGGTGCAGAATAATTTCCCTACTTTAGAATGAAAAAGGCATCATATATCCCACACTGAGTTAACAAGCCTCTACTCTATGTGTTTTCACTTTTACCATTACAGCATAGGCAGGCAATTATGTTGAGTATAAAACATTTTTACACTTCACTGATTTCATTTTTAGTAACAGGTCATGAACAAATTAATCACCTCTTTGGAGAGTATTCGTTAAGAATTGTCTTTTTTAGTCTTTCTCTAAGGCTTTCTAAGTTTGTGTAAACAATGATTACAGTTTACAACCTGATACTCTGCTCACATTGAGTAACACCTTCCCACAGAGATGCAGTGGGATTGTTTGTGCTGTACAGTGGGAGTTAGCGTACACACTACAGGCTCTATACCAGCCTGAGCTGCTTCAGAGATGTGACAAATCAGGAGAAAGCACTCAGGGTTTTTAAAGTGATTATTCCATTAACTCATCCTCTTAAATTAAAAAAACCAAGAACTTAATATCACCCTTGACTGTAGCGTTGTATCCAGACCATGTGAAAGGTCTGTCAGCTGCATTCCCTTTGCTCATCTTTTTTGAACCTGCTTTTTTTTCTCACTTCCACAATTTCTTGCAGTCATGAGAGCTGCAATTGAATCATCTATTGTTTGAAGAATGAATTCATTTTTTTTTTGTTGAATATTGTGCTTTGTAATTTTAATATATGTATCCTAGTTCTCATAGTGCTTGAAATGGAGGATTCTTGCTTTTCTCAGTGTTAAAAGAAACATTAGATCTGACGGATGAAGTGCTGCTTCAAGGGCTGTGATCTCTCTTCTATGCAAATGGGCTTCCTGACTTCAAGGAAAACCCGGGTGTCTGGAGCTCCAAGTGTCTGCAGTGTCCTACTGCATTTTTGCAAGGTATTAGCTAAAGCTCATCAAAACTTTTTATAAAAAAGATGTATTACAAACACGATATCCAGATGAGATTATTTAGCATTACAGGTCCTTACACAGCTTTTAGCAGAAGCACTTACTTGTTTATAAATAGAGTGCAACAGCTCCTTGGGAGCCATTCAAGTCTATCAGGTAAATCTGTAATTAGTATCCAGTTGATCTGAAGCATGGTGCTGTCATTATTCTGACACAGACATACACATTAGAAAACATTACTGCCTGGGCACAGCGGGCAATTCACAGACTCTAATAACTCAACCATTTTATTTTTTTAAAGCCTAGTAATTTTTGCTTCAGAGTTAAAATATGAAATTGTAATTGCAACAACATTTTTAATTTTCAGTTAAGCACAAAACAGATGAGACTGTATTTTTTACTGTGATTTCTAGGTTTTGAAAATAGTCTTAGATTTTTTTTAAAGAACTAAACAGCTTTTTGTTTGTTCTTTGTTTTTTTATGTTGACATCAAACTGGTAACAGCAGATAAAGAAGAGAAAGATTGTCAGTTGTTTTTGTGAAACTAAATTGGAAAAAAAGGAAAAGATTGGATTTAGTGTAGCTGAGTGGAATCCCACTGCATTTTGTTTGAATGTCAGAATTTACTTCTCAAAGTGGCAGAAGTTCATACTGTTTACGCTAGATGAAGGTTCCATAGTTTGGCATAAAGTTTTTAAATAGGAGGAAATAAAATGATGCGTCAACTTGTATCTACTGTATTTCCATCATGTTCACTAAAATTTGGAATATTTATACTGAGGTAGATTTGGCACTACAGATGAAATTAGGGCATGAGAATGCTCTGAAGTTTCTATGGTCGGGAACTGATTCACAAATCAGTTACTTAGGACAACCTCCCCACATGATTACCTATTATATTGCATTTGCAAGTCATACAGTCTTCTTTTGAGTAGTCGCTTAAGCCTTCATTATTAACTAAACATTACTTTTTCTTTTTGATACATTGACTAGAGATTTGAGATATGAAAAACAAAGCTCTGAGCTCTGATGATGTGTTGTCTGATGCTTAGAAAATGGATACTGTCTGCAGACTCAAATACAGGAAAAGGTGTCTCCTGTCATTTTTTTCATGGCCCAATATACCACAGCCAGTCTAAGCAAAAACCAGATTACTTACTGGGCTGACATCAATTATAAGCTGTTCTCCTTTGTGTGTCGTCTTTGAAAGGAATGATGAGAACAGAGAGTGACTACTGCATGGAGCATTTCAGTCTGATACATTTTCAAACAGAACTACAAAGCTATGAACCATTGCATTCACATAAGGTCGATTGATTTTGCTTTAAAATCACATTTAATGGGAAAAATCTGTCTTAAGATAAGCCAAATCAGGCATGGCTAGTATACCTGGCATAAGTAAAATAAGAAATGCAAGTGCTTATTGAACAAGACATCAGGACCAGTCTTGTGATTGATGCAATAGACTGGAGCTTAGAAAACCTGATACATAATTATTTTTCAGTTTATTTGTAGGATGGAGAATAACATGGGCAAGAGAATAACTCTTAATTCCAGCCATGAAATGTTTTGAAACAAATTGAAACAAGTTTGGGTCAGCCAAGCTCTGACCTACACATGGTCTAGTCGGTCAAAACGTAAAATTCAAACTGAAGTGTTCGTCCAACTCTGAAATTGAGGGCTGCTTCTGCATTCGGTCTCCAGCTTTTCCTCCAGTCCTTTAGATGGTTGCAGGAAATGTGTGTAACCTCCTCTTGGCCTTGTCCCACGTCTGTAGTCAGTATTTAAAAAAAAAAAAGAAAAAACAGCAAAACCCAAAACAAAGTGGGGGGAAAAAGCCTTGTGTAGGAGGGCAAAGGTTCTTCTTTATGCCATATATGTACATCAGCTGCCACAGGTGAGCTCAGTCCTGTTTCTAACTATGGGCTCTGACTTTATAAACCTGTGACGTGACTGAGATTCTAAAGATGTTGGTCTTGGCACTGGATAGGATCAATGATAAATAAAATCTTTAAGAAGCAGACATCACATTCTAACATGATGAAATGCCTAACTGACAAATCCTTTGGATTAATTTGTCACCCACAGTCTGTCCAGGCTTATTCAAAAACTTTAATTTTCGTCACAGATTTAACATTATCCTAAAGGAAAATCTGACAGAAATAAACTTTGTTAAACTATATTGAACACAAATATAAAGTGTAATTACAGTGAACAAATGGAAGAGACCAAAACCTGATCAGGATATTCCAAAATTCACAGAGAGTAAAAATTACGTTTGATTTTGTAAATGTACTGCCTATAAAAGTTGAGTTCAAGAACTCAACCTGTAGCTTAGGAGCTTGTTTAAGATGGGAACTTAACGTTATTTGAATTTCTCAGCCACTATTGACAGAGTGCCTCCTGTTTTAATTTTAGAATAGTACCAATGATAAAAAGTAACATTCCAAGTCTGGTAAGAACTTAAAAGTTATACCAGTGATAATAACAAATTAGTAAACAACCTTGGGCTGCAATAGCATCCTTTAACAACCACAGTCAGACTGATGATCTAAATCTCAAAGCTGTTTTCTTGCTATAAAAAAAAAAAGTCTGGCAACCAGTAAGTGCAATAAAAGGTGAAAACAATTTAGTGAGAGGCTGATCTGTAATTACTGCTCCAGCTCCATGGAGATTTCCAAACATTCTGTTGCTTCAATTAACCTCTGTCCTTCTGCCTAACCTTCAAATCATGTCCCTCAACCTCTTGCACCAGAATTCAGACAAGAGATGAATTTGCATGTTCATGTGTTGATACTTTATCACGAATTTAAGGTAAATTTTATTGATATAATAGTATTTCTGTTATCTGGGTACTGAAGTTTTGTGACATCTGAGATTTTTTTCATGTGTGCAATAGCAGAAGCAACTGTTACATGCAATAGTATATTTTGTAGCTTACCTCAGGCCACCTCTCTTTCCAGCAAAGTAAAAGCCAAGAAAGGAGAAAAATTACGGAACAACCAGGGAGATTAAATACCACAACAACACCAACTCAAGGAAGTTGTATCTTGACTCAAGAAAGTTGTATCTTGACTCAAGAAAGCTCCAGCTGTCAGAAAATCTTTTAAGTGTAACTCTTCATATATATTTTCTCAATCATGTCTCTAATCTTCTGATCTGAAGATCTTGTGCATTTGCCATCCATCTTTTGTATATGACTGGGTGAAAAATAAATTTTACGTTTTTATTTCTTCCTGTGAAGTAGGGATTTTTAAGACAACTGTCACTTTAGTGCATCAGCAATAAATAAAGTTGCAAGTTGGGATAAAAAGGAAGTATTGCCACACCATTTTCAATGTATCTATCTAGTATATTAAAAAGATTCATGTATTTTTGAGTTTCACTTTTTCCACTGTAGTGTTTGTGAGGATTAGGCAAGAGATGCGGGTGTAATACAAGGAATCTGTGCATCAGAAAGCAAATTTGCCCATCTTAAAATCTTTCCAAGATAGAAAGCAATTTTGAAAAACTGTGATTTCTTTTTAGGTAAATTTTCACATCCCTATTTTCGTTTTTTAGCTACTCGGAATTTTAGGGGTGCTGGTCAATTTTCTGTTGAAGGAGAAATGAATGACATGAAGTCAGTGCATTTTCTTTGTTTAAACTCTTTCAGTTTTAGTGTGCACAAGCAGAAGTACTTATAAATAGCCTGCAGTCAATCTTGTTTTTAAATATACCAGGCCAGACATCAGCAGTACTATTGTAGAAGGCGCTGCACCATAAGAGCACTCCATAGTTACAGAAGGAGTCATACTTTCCTATTGCAAGGGCATCACAGAACTATCAATACATCTCTCTTCAAAGTTAAGCTACATCTTTATCAGGTGATCATTAATGCTTTTTCTCAGTGCTGTAGATTCACCTGGATCAAGAATCCTCATCCAGATCAGATGTACAAATCCACCACAGTACGTAGTATGAACTATACACTTGCTTCATTTCACCTTCAGGACAGATAATTCTCTCCTGTTAGTGCTCCACAAGATAACACATTATTTGGGTTGAAATGTTGTGTTTTGATTATACAAAAGGTTGATGCTTTGACTGCACCTACGAAAGCCCCAGCAACTGGGTAAAAATACGCCTTGGAGTAAGTGGGTCACCTTGCCCTTATACACCTGTGTCTTGTGGAACAGGATATGTATGTTCTGTCAGGAAAACTTTGGCAGCCTGCAATTCTGTCCCAGGAAACTGCTTTTCTTTTCTCCATCAGACTTATTGTTTTCTGGAGTGAAGATTATAGTGATTTGTACTCAGCCTCTTGGAGAAGGAGAGGGGAGGGGCTGGATCACATTAAGAGGATGGCAGTCTTCAGCAAAGACTGGCCATGTAGGAGTAATAGAGGTGAATCACAGAACTAGATAGGAGAGAGAAATGGATATCATTGGGGTAATTAGCAAGGACTTTCAGGCTCATGGGAATTGCTTTTGAATATATTCTGGAGAACAGAACATTGAACAATTAGTGCTTGAAGCTGAAGGCATTGCAAAACACTGGATTAACTGATCTGGGTTATGCTCTTATAACCATTTTACACATTAACTTCTAAAAGAACAGATGATTCCATGTTACAAAGGCTCCTGAGAATCTGCAAGTGTGAAAAGCTACTTAGTAGGCTAATGAGAGAGGTTAGATTTTCATTTCCCAGAGCTAGATATGGAAGTAGACTTCTGAACAGGGACTTAACTTGGTTTTATTTGTTTCAGAGAAGATCCTTTGAGACCTTTTGAACCTTGTTGTTATCACTTGCATTTGCTCTTTATTGAATAATGATTCTTTCATAAAATCTTCTACTGAATTGTTACTGGAATATCTGTTCAAGTTTGTATTCTGTGGATCTAATTCAAGATTATAGGTTCCAGTAGAATTAGGACAGGGATATGTTTGTCCCCCTGTGACCAACATTTCTATCTCTGTTTCTAGTTCTTATGCATTTCTGTGTAGGAACCCTGAATCTATGATTAAATGTTATTTATTAGGTCCTTTCCTTTGAGAGCTATTTCAGAGAACAAATATGTGAACTGGTAAAGGAATTTTCAAGCTTTACTTTCAATTGATCAGATCTGAAATCATTACTACTATTCATTCGGTCTTTTTCTCATTTCTTTAAAATCAATCTGTACTCAGAGAACAGTTTATAAACAGAATACAAACTAGGGGTGTTATCCCAGCCCTGAACCAGAGTTGTATTTGGAGAGCCTCACAAGCACCTTCATAAGTGTAACACAGAAGTTAGTTAGTCTATGAAACTTCTGTGAAAATGCATAAGCTGCTGTGCTGATAGACCCCTTTAAAATAAGGTAGAAACTGAAAAAAAAAAGGAGATCTACATGTATTCAGTCTTAACAAGAGAAGGCCAAAGCAGGGGGATCTAGTTGCTGACTTCACTTAACCGATAGGAGGTTATGGAGAAGGCAGAGCAACATTCTTCTAAGGTGCACAGCAAAAGGACCAAAGCCAACATACACAAGACTATTCCAACTAGATGTAATGAAAAAGACTTTTCCTGGAGAGGGCAGGTCAATGCTGGCACAGGTTGCCCAGAGATGTGGAATCTCCATCCAGGGAGTTTATCAAACAAGGCCCTGAATAATTTGATCTAACTTTGATCTTGACCTTGTTTTAAGTGGGGCTGGACTGGAAAACTTCAGACATCCCTTCCAATCTGAGTTGTTTTATTGCTTTCAGCTGTATGTTTCTTAGTGTGTACAAAGGGACTGTAAATTCAGAGCTTTGGAGTCTACCCAAGTGAGAAGGTTGAGGTATACTGAGAGAAAAAAGAATGACAAAAGAAAAGAAAGAAATCTATTTACCCTTTGGAAAAAAAGATACATAATAATTCCGTCTTGAGTTGTCAATTATTGTTTGCAGATAATGAAAGTTCTTTATAGATCTTTATACAAAGCAAGACAGATGAAAATACATTATTTTTGCCTTGATATGAGACACCAACTGCTATAAAAGTGTCAATGTCTTTTAAGTATTGTAGCATGCCGGGGAAAAAAAAATCAAGCTAACAAAAGGAATTAAAAATGTGTTTCTCAAAACAAATTAACATTTTCAAATGTCTTAGCTTAGTGATTCCTGTAGAGGCACGGATGATCACAACATGTTGGCCCTAATTTTGTCTCTAGCTTCTAGTTTCTGTGATGAGATCCTGGAGATCTGTAAAAATATTTAGAAACAAGGAGGGTGTTATACAGCTCCACACGCTGCTAGGGCAGTGTTTGAGGAGGAAAGAGGTCCCCACAGGCACAAGAGATCTAAGGCACTGTGAGGAGAGGGGAGTGTAGAGGGTAAGTACCAGGTATCAGAGAACAGCACATAGAAGGAAAAAGTACTTCTAGACACTGGAGTTTGTGCGGAGTTGGGCCCTTGTTTCCTCACACATCACTGTATAGGTACAAGAACACAAATAATATAGTAACAGTGGTTTTAATGTTGTTATTTTTGATTTAAAAATTTGTAACCATGTCATGTAGCTGAATGTAATGCACTAACACATGATGTTGAATCTTCTTTGCCCACCTTATTCCTGCTCTCTCATGTTCAATATCTGAAAGTGAGTGAAATAAATAACAGAATTACTTACTGCATCACAACCTTTTTAACAGAGTCCTTATTAACACAGGAAGTGCGTAACCTGAACAGTTAAGTTTTAGCAATCCTGACAGCAAAATAGTTCCTGCTTTGTTTAGCTCATTCCATGGCAGAGATTCTGTTGCAGGGTGCTGAATATTGCAGTAGATGGGAAAAAAGTATGTTTATCTTCCTTGTATTTACTTGCTGGAGCCTTAGGTAAATACCGGAAAGGAAGTTACGGATATGCATTTGGAAGGGGTTTTGTCAGAATTTTTATTGAAGTTCTATAACATGGAACTGTAAGGTGGGTTTGCACAGCTTCATGTGCTAAATGCCATTTAAAAACGAGGAAAATATTATATTGCTTTTTGTTTTATATCTGGTGAATATAATTTCTGAATATTGATTTGGAGGGGAGGGCTTTCAACTAGACTTGTCTTAAAGGCATTAAATAAAAAAGGTAGTCAGGCCAATGGAAAGATTTGGTAATTGTTAGAGAGCTGGAAAATAAAATAGTATGTAGTAAAGTTTTCTGTTGGAAATTGGGATGAAATATTGAAGTTTGCTTTTTTTGTACTGTGATAAAATCCAGGATATAATAGATGATCTCCCAGATTTTCTGGTTTTCTTCCTCAGTGCACAGAAGGAAGGTGAAAGAGTTTTTTCTTATGGTGCAAATGCAACATAAGAGGAAAAAAAATTCAGATTAAACACATATCAGATTTTCTTCTCTAGTGTAAAACTCTTTGAAGTATCCTTCAAATGCTTGTCCAATTTCATTGCTCCCCTGGCTGCTGCCTATGGCTCTTTCAATATATACATACTTCTATGCAGATTGTGTTTCACTCCATATCTATGAGAGCTGGGGGACAGAGGTGATAGAAATAATGGTGTAAGTTGTATATCACATACTGTAGCTCTTTCATCTTGCATCTTCTTTCATCTTTCCTCAGTTTCAAGTCTCTTGTCACATAGGTTACATCATCCTGCACTAATAAGCTACACTTACCCAAGCTATAGAAATGTGTAAATTATGTTAACTTGTACCTACCTGTCAAAATACTTTGCTAGGAGAAGGCTCCCTAAAAAGAGAGTGTACTGTGCTCCTCCTTTCTCTCCATCTGCTAGAAAAAACTCATTTCTTCTAGACTGTGAGAAAAAGCTACTGACAGAATGTACAGAACGATTCTATTACCTGCTTCTTGGTTCTCTGATCGTTTTCTGGGGTGTTGAGATTTTTTTTTATACATGATTTAGATTTGAGGAATTTACCTACTTATGAACTCAACCCACCTTTCTTAAACCACACGTGTGTACTGATACAGACTCTATAACCATTTGCTGTTCTTCTGCTCTTGGTCTGTTGTGTAACAACTATAGTAGCAAGAGGCAGAAAAAAGTTTAGCTACAGCTTTCTTAAATGACTTCATGCCTTGAAGTGTATGTATGTTTATCTTTTTTTTTGTATTCAGTCCGTAGGAAATAGAAGACATTTGGGGAGAATTTTTGTTCTCTCTGTTATGTTCTCCAGAGGGTGGAAACAGAAGAAGAAATGACAACAGTGTCACACACTTAAATACATGAGAGTAATGTCACAAGCACTTGTTCAGTCAGATGTTTCTTTGAAACATCAAAAATTATCAAATATTCATAGGAAGAGCTTAAAACACCGTGTATTAAAGCAGTCACTGTGCTTCACATTTTTAACAGCAGCCTTTGACTTCCCTTTCCAAGACCATCATGGCAACATCACATACCGATGAAGAATAATGCTTTGTGAAAAGGATTCTATAAAAATGGAATTGCGGTTTAACCCTCTGACATTAGACATTGCATGGATGTCAAAACACTGGGTAATTTTATACACTGTTATACAAGGCATAACTGTTTGAATGACAGCCTTAACTTTTCACTGCCCTTGATGAAATTAAATGTTTGGAAATGCATTTTGAATAAATGGTCAAAACAGCATGCCTTCTGAACTATGGCTTTAGCTCCAGTGATCTGCAAAGCTATATTGAGCTTTCTCTGAGCTCGTTGTACAAATCCATGCTGGGCTACGTTCATAAACAAAGGGGCAAGACCAGCAGCTCTTAGTAGCATAATCCATGGAAATCAGTGACATGAATACCAGGTCAGACCACTTTTTTTCTAATTCAGATTGTGTTACTGTTTAATAACCTCTTGTATCATAATCATGCAAGCTCAGGCTAAAACTTGCTGCTGCACAAAATTATGCATTATAACTTTCTATTATATAAGCACATATCAGTTCCAAGAATTATGCAGAAAGCAGCAGCAATCAAACATTTTGTTTCCTGAATGTAAATGTGCATCATCTCATAGCATTATGTTCAAAGCGGATATGTAGAGGAGGGCCACAAAGATGGTCAGAGAGCTGGAGCACTTCTGCTATGAGGACAGGCTGAGAGAGTTGGGGCTGAATACTTATTTGAACTATAAAATTCTGTGTTACTGTATAGGAGAAATAGGTTCCCTCTGTGAAGTTTCTGCCTCTCCTCTAGCTATGCTAGAGAAGATCAAGATATATTGCCCTGAGAAGAGAGTGCGTCTCCAGTGGCAGCTTCTCTGATTTCAGCGCAGGTTCTTGTACTCTGGATAATAAACATAAGACAAGTTAGTTTTTTAAACACCTGTGTGAGATTGTAGCAAAGGCATCATTCATCTGTAAGAGACTAATGACAAGCCTTCATTTGCCAGCCCTCCTACAAGTGCCTTATGCTTGCTGACATCTGATATTTCCTGTGGTGGCTGGAGTTAACACGTTTTCAAGGCAGTGCCACAGTGGAACCTTTATCACCTCAGCAGCAGCAGCTCTGCTTGTGTTGGCTCTCTGCAAGAGACAGGTCCTGGGCCACCCCTTCATGATCAGTGCCAGCCCAGTCCCCACACAGTGTAAATGAGGCTGCTGAGCTGACAGCTTGTCTTGATTTTTTTATTTTTATTATGCTGTGCAAATAATCAGAATGCCTGAAGGTAATTCTTGTTGTTCAGCCAGTCTGACAGGTGCATTATTTTCCATTTCATGACTTTACAGGTCTGCAAAGCACATTGGACATATATAATGTAACATAAGAATTCTCTTACTTTGTTAAGAATAAAACTTGAGAATATTGCCTAGAGAAGAAATGTCCCACTAAGGAAAAGAGAAAACCTTTCACCTTGTAAAACTTACCAAAATCTTATTTTTAGCAAATAGAGAAACAAATACTTCTTCCATGCATGTAATTCTCTCCCCCTTTCTTTATATTATTTAGTACTGAAGTATAAAAAAGGAAGTCATCAGAGTAATCTAATAGCAAAGTCATTGTTGTAATCCAGGTTGGAGGTCATACTTAGTACAAATGATATATGGCACAATGCACATTGTAAGAAACAAGTTTCTTTTAAGATGTCCACATGAGTGGTAGGTTGAATGTAGAGCACCATTGCCAATTAAAGTTTTATGAAAGAAGATACATTTGTTCATAAAATTATGTATTCTAGCTACTTTGATATTTCTTCATCTGTGCTACGGCAAAGAAACATGCCATGAAGTCATCAGTGGCTTTATTAAAGTCTTTTCAGATAAAGAGTATTGTTTTTCATCTGGGCTGATAGTCTAACATTCTGCTCAGGATCTGACACTTTCATTTTGTAGATGCTTGCAACTATTTTTTGCCTTAGATGTAGGTGTTTATAACCCTGTATTAACAGCATTAACTCCATGCTATAACAACACACTGAATAGGATGTGTATGTTAATTGCTGTAATTTGAGTCAGTACATAATCAGAATGCATGATTTGTCTGTGATTAAAATTTTGTACACTTATAACACACACAAACACCCCTCTACCACGCACACCATGCTGTATGTTCTAAAGTACCTTTTTGCTAACCCCTGCTGGTGGACAGTCAGAAGACAGTCTGAAGAAGAGGAGGCTCAGGGGAGACCTCATTGCTCTCTACAACTACCTAAAAGGAGGTTGTAGTTGGGCAGAGGTTGGTCTCTTCTCTCGGGTGACCAGGGACAGAAATAGAGGGCATGGACTCAAACTTCGTCAGGGAAAGTTTAGACTTAATGTTAGTAAAAAGTTCATCACTGAGAGGGTGATTGGCCATTGGAATGCGCTGCCCAGGGAGGGGGTGGAGTCGCCGACCCTGGAGGTGTTTAAGGGGAGACTGGATGAGGCACTGAGTGCCATGGTTTAGATGATGGGTTAGTGTTGGTGTTAGTGTTGGGTTATAGGTTGGACTTGATGATCTCAGAGGTCCTTTCCAGCCTTATGATACTGTGATACTGTGATCAGTACCTTACACCCTGTTCTCCTAAATGTATCTGTGTGTATTTAGTAAGTTAGCATTTTATCAAAAAGGCCTAAATTCACATTACTTGTTCCCTACATAGGGAAGATCTGTATTTTAAACACCAAACTTTCTTGTTAGTGTATTTAAGTGGCTGCAGTACTAGCAGTGCTGGTAGAACTGAATCTTGGATCCGTGCTTGTTGCATTCGCATGTACTTTTGGACTCACTTGTAAAGGAAATTTACAGTATAGAAACATTTTTTTTGTTTCATGGTTAGTATTAACATGGGATACAAACAAACAACCTGAAGCTAAATTTAAGGAAGCATAAGCATATGCTGTTGTTCATTTTCAAATATATCTTCTTTTCTTTGGAATTGTAATGATTCACATTGTGCTTCATATTCTCAGCAGATAAACAGCTTGGTTGTGCCAGTCCCTTAACTCCATCAATACCAACACTTTTATCTGCAGATAGACTAATTTCTCTTTTTGTTTTTTTTCTTCAAAGAGATTTCCTTCTTCCTTCATCTGAGTTTCATGCTAAGGCAGAGGACAGCATCAGGGAATTAGGAGAGGTATTCTCTTTAGCAGGAACTCTGTGAAGTTTCTTAGTCCTAATGGTCCTACAACCTCTCTAAGTAAACTAAGCCTGGTGAAAAGTAGCAAAGAACTAACCTGATTTCTATTCTCACACCTTGACACCTCTGGGAACTGTGTAAGTGGGATGTGAGCATCCCACAAGTTGGTTCACAATACATATCAGTTGGCAAAAAGTATTAGATGTTTTACAAAAATCCTTGTGTATTTTGGGAGTAATTTCTTTAAAGCATGATGTTCCATATGGCACCTGGCTTTAAAATCCAGCCAAGTAGAGTGAAAACCAAGAAGTTTATGCTGTGTTTGAAGCAGTTTCTGCCCACCCATCTCCTCTCACCTTGAAGCATGCTCTGCATTGTTAAGGCAGAGCTCTGCTCCCTTCCTACAGCCTCATAAATCTGCTGTTACTTTCTGTAGAGCCATATGGCTTTGATGGAAGGACTAAAGAAAGACCTAGATGAGTTGTGGTAATAGTTTGCTCTCCAGAAAGGTGAAAAAAGTGTGGTTTTATTTTTATTTCTTCAGATAAACAAGCGACTTGATGTTGACTCTTTTATTCCAGATTAATGCTCTTCTGAGCACAACAGGGCAAATATGGAAGCCACAGATCTTCTAAAGCAAAGATTATTTCAAATTCAGCCTTGCAAACTTCAAGTGGAAGCAGTAGAAGCTGCCTTTCAGCAGCACATAAACTATTGACTCTCATGAAAGGTAAGTTTTTCAGGACTTTATCCTGAATGTTTCTGTTCATGCTGCTTGTAGACAGATCTTTGATCGTCATGCAAAAAAGTTAAGGGCCTTGTCATGAGGCCTGTGACTCCTTGCACCTTTCTGTGCCTTTCACTAAGGTTTCCAAACCCAATTCAGAGCTACTTATTTAAGAGCTCAATGCTCAACTCCTAAATCCATTACCACACCTTTTTCTTTTCTTTTCTTCTTAAGGTCAAGCATTTGTGCGTCCAGGCCAGGTACAGGGACTAATTCTGTGCATAACAGTGATAGCAGTGGTAGATGCTTGGTTTAATGATGGATGGAGTGTGAGACTCTACCAGGACAGGAGAAGAAAAGCATGAAGAAACGTCTCTAGTAGGTTGACTTCTTTTGTAACCAGAACTCATACTGGCTCCCTATGGGTAAAATAAAGCTAAAGATGCTATGATGTGTCTTAAATTCCTCTGGAAAGGATTGAAGAGCACAACTGTTGGTCAGGAATCAGTATTTTTTAACTATTACCCACACCCCTCCCCAGAGGTGAGAGAGGGGTGAGAAACGATTTAATTGCCCTGCCTAACTTTCAATGTACTCAACAGACAGGAGAAAAGAGAGGCTTTATCAGAGGTCATGAGAATAGTAGGAGTGTCCTCATAAGTCTTCCCTTAAGCTAGTTTCTCCTCATTGATTAGGATTGCAGTTTTCATCACATCAGCTACCTTTATGTGCTGAAGTTAATTTCCATGTATAAATGCTATAAAATGCTAAGCAGGCATGAAAAGACTGCACAGCCTCTGCATTTGACACTGATATAACTTCTATTGGAGTATCATCTCCTGTTTGCAGTTCTAGAAGGAGGGCAAAAACTGCAGGGTTTAGAGGAGGCCTTTTTTTTTGACTTAAAGTGTAGAAAACATTTCCCAAGGTCAAGAAGGCCACTCTACTAGTGCAGCAAAGCAATGACTGAAGAACAATGTGATTGGTGTATAAATACATGCAACCAATTTGGTAATTAGATAGAGAATTAATCAGTCAATTTGGCAGACAAAATATGACAAAAAAATAATCTTATAGTGGAAGAGGAACTAACTTGCCTGACATTAGGAATACAGACTTAATTTATGTAGATTACTTGCTCTTGGAAGAACTCAGCTTGGATGGTTATTATGTTATTAAAACACCTTTCAATCCACTTGGGATGCTTTTCAGGATTATACGTTATAGTCCAAATGTGATATCCCATGTGAAGCAATAATATTATTATAAGGCCTCTGATATGTGAGCCATTGGGCTAAAAGAGGTTCCTCTGATCTGAAAAAAAAGGAATCATTGTAACAAAGGTCCTTTAATTGAGCTACAAATGTGGCTGTGTATTACATAAAGCAGGAGAAAACTGACTTCTTAAAGGTGAAGTAAATCTATGTGATCCAATGCTCTGCTTAATTGATTAGCCAGCACCAAAACACTGCCTGAATGAGGGGGGAGAGGAAGTATATTTTTGATCTGATAGAGCCCTGCTTTTAAATGCCTTAGTTCAAAAATTTATCTATAATTAGCAAAAAGACATCCATATGGTGACTTTTCTAGTCCCAGATGGGTAGCTGTCATTTTGCACATGATCTTTGCTTCTCTCCTGAAGTAGAAATGAGTAATCTTGGAAATATTAATCTGACTTCAACTATATTTATCATTCTATCAACAGTGATGACACGCTTGGATTTCTTTCTTGGTGTACACAGTATGTGCTGCGGTGCAGAGGATTCCAGTTGCCATAATTTTCAATGGGAAGAATAATTATCACAGTGAACTGTAAGTAAGCTACTATGAAATATTTGTATATTTAATTAGCAAAGCCCAAATGTTCAAGAGTAGTGATGCAAAGTTATGTCGAACTTGACACTCTTAAGGGGGTGTGGAAGGTGTTCTTCAAGTGCTGAAAATTGGCTCCCTTTTTCAGCGGTGTGTTTCCTGACACAGCAGCAGCTGTGCACGTGCTCCTGCCTGGCAGGATGCTGCTGGGAATAAGCAGACATAAGAGCAAACTGAAACAGTAAAAATAATTTACCATGCCAGAAAAGATATTTAGGTATCTGACTTATCTTTTTCTCTTAACTACTGGACTACTAATCCTTAGCACAGATGGTTCTGCCCTTGTCAATTTAGTTTATTCGGCGACACAACTGCAGGCGTCTTGTGTGTTTAGACTTCCATTTTCTTTTTTAGGGGGCAGGGAAAGTAGTTGTGTGTGCAAGGGAAAGGTATTTTATGGCAAGTGCTACACATGTCCATGAAGTTCTTCCTCTCATTTTACAAAAAGTAATTTTGGTTGCTTGTACTTAGCTATCCATATAGAGAGACTGGCAGTCTCTGTAAGAGGTGCAAAAACTTGACATTCCTCTTAGTAAACATTATCCTTAAAATACAATTTTATTTTGGAGGGGAAAACATTTTACAGTACAGGTTTTTTTTTAATGACAGGCAGTGTCAGAGCCAAGAGGCCAGATCCAATCAAATGAAGTAAATGGAATTACCCTGAATTTATTCCTGTATAAGTGAGAGCTTCTTTCAGGCCCCAAGCTGCATGAAAATGATTTCGGTTCTCTTTGCTAGCATTGCCCAGATGAAAGCTGACATAAATATGACCTAGCGTGACCTTATTTAGCAAGTGATAGGGCACCTTTTTCTCCATAACTGAAAGGCCTTAAGAATGCAAGTCTCAGAAGCATGGAGAGGTACCTGAGTTCCATTAAGATCAATAGGAATTGAACACTTAAGTGACTCAGGCCTATGCCTCTGAAAATATTCAAACTGTTCCTTCTTTTCAGCACTATCCTTATGATAAAATTTGATTCTGGGTTGTTTTTTTTTTTTAACAAACACCTTCGAAGAACAGGTCATGAGAAGGTATGTCAGATGTGTGGCAACAGCAGTATTCAAATCTTCACTGCTTAAGAGTCTGTGCAAAACGTAAATTCAACTGAACCAGTAAATTGTGGGTAATTAGAGGTAGGGAAAATTATTACTTGGATTGAATGGTGAGTATCTAATGAAATTATTTGAATTAGACCATTTCCAAAAAGCTGTATAAATGAGGCTGGTTTCTGGACACTTGTACCTTGAAACAAGTAGTGCTCAGCTGGTTAAGACTTGACACCTGCCAAATTTTCAGTTTTGGCTTTGGAATTTGAGAGTAGTTGTGGGTTCTCTCAACTAACTTTTCTTCAGTCAGAGCCTAATGAATACCAATGGGGAAAAGCTTCCTAGGTTGCAGTTCTTTTTCCATTTGCAGTTTCTGCAGGAGACTTTCTACCACACTAAATTGGCAGGAATTTTGCAGAAAAATACAGAAGGGAACAAGGAACGCTTAATCACACACAACAAACTGTGAAACAGTATTTTCTTCCTTGTAGAACAACATGTCCAAGTTTTTCTATTGGTCGAAAGGATTCATAATGAGGTAATTCTGCTGCTATGTTTCAGAACTTCTAATAAGTGACTGATGCTTCATAAGGCTTGAAATTCACATACACACCTCTATGGGTTATTGTTTTTTTCCACAGTTTCACTACGTACAGTCAAGAAATAAATCTCACGTTTGATTGTATGGAATGACAGGTAAATGTGTCCCTAAAATTTACTCAGTGTTGACTATTACGTTTTGCTTGACTTCTCTTAGAATTAATTAAAGCTAAGGAAGCAAAAGGCTGAGTTCATAAGGATGAGACTGATTGTCAATTTATAAAGAATTCTGGGGTGACCAAATTTGAATTTTACCAAGTTACCTGCAAAAAAAGATAACGTAGGTCTAACTGGTAACAATCTACTGCCATCTTTAATATTTGGTGCACTTTTGTCAGATGTACACAAAAAATATTACTGTCATACAAACCTTCAAGAAAACCAAACCAAAAACCCAACCCAAAACCAAGCCCAAACCTCATCAATAAAAAAAGAAGACCAAATAGGTCAGTGGAAACAGTTAGGAATCCTTTTTAGGAAAGGAGAAAGTATGTGCATAAAGAACTTGTAGACTCTTACTGAGTGAAGCTCTATTCAAGTGTGCTTTTTGTTAGTGTAGGAAAGTTATAAGCTGTAGTATGAGCACCAAAGTATAGGGAAAACTCCTGTCAATGTGTGCAGATATGGCACCCTCCAGAGAGGTTTAATCATCTGATTCTTATTCTCTCTCGTTCTGATCTTGTTCGCTTAATTGCAGACTATTAGGATCTGGGGCAATTTTAAAGCTGAATGATCAGAAAGGAGACTTATACATGTATTTTTTTGTTATTGTTAATGGCAGTATGCAGGGATATTTTTATGTATAGCAAGAAGGAGAATGTCTTCTCAAACCTATGAATTCTGATTCTTTCCTGATGCTGGCTTTAATCTGTTGCATGCAGAATGTAGATGGCAAAAGCCCTTAGCAAGTGTAAATGCTCTTCTAATACAGATGTATAGAAAAGAGGGACGAGTCATTTAGAATGTAACAGCAGGAAGCTATGAGAAGCATTGCCCTGTGTTATTGCACATGCTGTTTCCCTACAAGGCTTCAGGCAAGTTAGAAACTATGTGATTGAGAATAGCTTCACAGAAATCCAAGAGGAAGGTACAATTAATGTCAGTTAGTAACAAATTAATTACACAAAGACTAATGTTCAGTTATTTTATTGTCTAATTTGTTTCCAACACATTTAAGTCATCCACCTGTATTCTGAGGCTACACTTTTATTGGATTTGTTATTGGCTGAAGGTCCATTCACCCATTTCCCTATACTTCAGGATGGCTCAGACATGATGAAGGTGAATGCTTAGAGACAGTTTTTAATAGTATTGAAGTGACATTTCATTCTGGGTTTTGGCCATACTCTTGTTAGCTGGATCTATGTGCCCTTTAGGTGGGTTCTGAGGGGCTTATTTGGCAAAGCATGTGGGTGAGAGCCTGGTTATATGTAAAAATCTATTTGAGTCTTCCCTGCTTTTTTGGCAGGAAGCAAGTTAAGATACTTAAATACCTTCTGGCAGGCAATCCTCTGCGGGGCTTATGTGCACCCGTGGATGACCGTGGGAGACATCTGTAAAACCTGTGCATCCTTTCTTATAACCTGTGCCTGATTCGTTTGGTGTGTTACATCTTCCTGTATAGATGAGGTGGAATGATCAGAAGTTACCAGTGCAGAGTGAAACAGTGGAAGAGGAGTCTAATAAGGACATCCTGCTCTGTATGAATATCTCCATATGGGAGTTGTTCTATCCAAACTGCATTGTAATTCCGTTTCCAATGTCCATTTCTCAATTGCTTGGAAACTGTCTGCTTTCCTAAGGGATGCATCTTATTTCAGTACTTCAAAATTATGCATGAAATATACTGCTCTATCAAAACAATGAGTTATTTGCTCATGGAGTTCTGGGACTGTAGGTGATTAGAATGTTGCAAGGCTGCTTTATCAGCCATGTTATAGCCTGAGTTATTGCTTTCAGCTGTTCTTTATCTGGTGCTTACAAATACTTGTTTGCATCAGTGTTTTCTGCTGCTTTTTTATCACCTTTTTATCACTATGTCACTAAAAGCTGGTTCTGTCACTCTCCTCCAGTTACACATTTCCTGCCTCTGTTGTCTGGCTAGTTGTACCATTATTATTTCTGTGTTATTGGAAAGCAACTTCTTATTCTTTTTTCAGCTCTCTGTATCTGAATGTTGTGATTGCAGAATCACACCAAGCAATTCTATTGGGTTTTTATTTATCTCCCTCTGCTACTATTTCCGTTTTACTATAAGTAATTTCTGATTTTTTCTTTTTTTTTTTTTAGCAAACGTAATTAGCTCCTGTAAATAGGAAGCTGTTCTTCTTTATTGCTTTTTATTGAAGTACTTTTTTTTTTTTTCCCCTTCTCCCTTGAGACAAAATTGTAAACAGGACTGTTCTGGAAAATATTTTTCCTTGCTGTTGGATTTAGAAATAAAGGAGACTAACATCTGTTGTCAAATAACGCTTTATTGAAGATTTGAAACAGTTGTCCAGATCCCAGCTTGAATGAGCTGTTGGAGACTTTGAAATCTGTAAATCTGTACTTAACCTACACTAATTAAACATCTTACCTAACTATTTTTTCAAAAACATTAAAAGCTATATGCCAGATTTAATCATTGACTTATATTGACAAGAATTGCTGAATGTCCTTCTGCTCAGTTAATTATTTCATTACCTCTTGGGCATTGTGTGACAAAACACTATTGAAAGGTGCAGGAGCTTGCAGTGATCTGATCGTATCTAGATGTCAATCTGACACTGATTGTCCTTGTATGTTCCTTTTCATGAAAACTCCAAAGATACTCTATGATCTAAATTACGTTTCCTAATATTGATTAATCTGTAGCTCTTTAATTTACCGTTCCTTCTATCTATTGGTAACTTAGGTCTCTTGTGTCAGCTGTTTTTCTTTGGAGGAATATGCACTTTTAGCATGGAACTATTCTTCAGTTAGAAAGCAGAAGGGTAGGTTTTGCATTTAGATTTAATTTGATATGACATATTTTGAGCATCCTCCAGGATATTTTGGTCTTGGTTTTTGTAAATTACATTATCAGAGTATAGCATTGATTCATTACCTTAAATAATAAATTTTCAGTTTATTTACTTTTGTTATCACTTTATACTTCCTATGACTGGAAGGTTCTTACAAAAATAAGTCTGTAAGAGACAGTGGTGTTGGGCGCAGTTAGACCAATGCAAAATGAATTCTCAGGTATAATTTCAATTTCTCTTGAACTGAGATAAGATTCAGGAGATTATATATATTTTTAAGCATATAACCAGAAGAATCTACTTGTTTAACTTGTTATTTTGCAAATACTTTTGTTGTTGTTTAAATTTGAAAACAGCTTGTGAGATTTTATGCAGTCTGTCTTTATATACCCATCCTTGTGATAATTCAGCGATTAATAATATCTGAGTTGGAGACAGCATTTTTTTTTAATTGGCTATTGAATGTCTCACTACACATAAAGGCCAAGGCTTGTAATCGAAGAGCAATCACGTTTCAGTTAGACGGTTGATACTCTTACTTGGAGTTGGTGTCCACTAAAAGGTAGAGCAAGATCTATCCTTACGTTAGCAGTCCAGGTGTATTAAGTATTTCTTTAAAATGTGTAATTATATTCAAACGTGGTAAATTCCTTACCACAAGCTTGACCGTTCTTAAACCATTCTGTGTTTATGGAACTGACATGTTTATATGGCAAAGATGTGACAATGTAATGATCCCCAGTTGAGTGCAGATATTGTGTGTATTTAACATGTTAAACTTAACAATTCGTACTGTGAAACTTCAGCGTGGTTACAAGGTGTCTGTCAAGAAGTGTTGATGTATGACACTGAAATGCATGGTTCATATCCCAGTAGTATTGAATTACTTTTTAATGAAGTACACGCATTGGAGACCTCTCTCTGACAAGTACTGGTCCCAAATCACCTTTGCCATAACTGTTGCCACCCGCTGATAAGTGTTTACTTGCCTCCTCCAGAAGTTAACAATCTGTTGAGGTGCAGTTCTTCACATAGTGTGGAAAGTGTGTGAGCTCCTTGGGGGTTTAATTTGCAATAAAAATGTAAAATATGTAGAGAAATGACATTGAAAAATATCTTGGAAAGGATTTATCTGTAGTTAAAGCTTGGCGCTGTTGTAACCTGGCTTAAGCTCTGTGACAGGAAGAGCTGGATGGGAATGGGAGGGAGGTGGGATCAGCCTCTCACATATATATTTCGGTTGTCATGCTGCTTCCATAATGCATACCAATACTTTACTATCACAGATGCCATTAGAAAGGCTTTTTGCCTTTCAGTAAATACTTTTGGGGGCAAAGCAGGTGACTTGGAAATTTTAATATAAAGTAAAATAAATTTAAAATTGAGGCTACAAATTCTGTTTTCCTTTCTTGACAGTAGTAGGTCAGAAATATGGCAACATTCAGATCTCGATTAAACATTAGAGGGGGAAAAAAGGTGAGGACATGGAGCAATCTGAAATAAAGAATCCTCTTTTAATCTGTGATGTCCCAAGAAGAAATTATGTTTTAAGAGTTAATTTGAAAATATGGGAAGACAAAGTGTGCTAGGGGAATCTTTGGAAACAGACATCCATTTCTGAAGAATTTTTAGTGAGAATTTGATACTTTGTCCCATTATTTCCTTGAAAACTTTAAGATTTTATTCTATTTTGTATCAGTCACCAAAATTGTTACAGTGATATTTTCAGATTTCCTTCATAGCTCTTGATATCCAACAAAAGAATTAGCTGTGATAATTTGGTGTATCTGTTTCAACCACACTTTCAGAAACTTTGACTTCTGTTTCTTAAACGAAAAGCACTTAGGAACACGACTGTTCAGCTGAAAGTCTCTGTCACCTTCAAGCCCTGTTATCTCAGCAAAGTGTTTGGTTTCAGTGATTTTGTGTCTTAAATGAAGTTAGAAATATTTCAGCCAGTATTTTTTTAGGTACTGTAGGCAACTGTAATTACTTTATAGTTCCTAGCATACATTAGGGGCCAACGTGCTTAAAATGTGGGGTTATTTTTCAATTTAATTTTCTTTTTCTTATAGGAATTAGTGGAAATTAATTATTCTGAATATGTTTATCTCCCTTAATCATGGTGACTAGGCATAGCTGCAATGTTAAATAAATGGTAAGGATGTTGCAAGAGCCTTGTCCAGGAAATACGTCAAAAGCAAGAAACTATGTTATGATTATATGCAAGTTTGTTCTATAAAGCTTCACTTAAATTTTGCTCCTTTTTACTTCAATCCTAAACAATGGTAGTAGCAATGTAGGTCTTGGTTGTAAATTGTGAATGCAGTTCGTATAGGTAGGATTTTCCTTTGTCCCTTTATGTGATTTGTTCTGAAATTCTTTGAAGTGACTTAGAAAACATGACTGAACTATGCAAGTGTCCATGGTGTGCTGCTGTATCATAGCTGAAGTAACTACATGGAGCCAAGAATATTGTAGTATTCAAGTCTCCTTGTTTTTCACAGGCAGTGATGCTTCATTGTTGTTCTTCCTAAGAAGCTTAATGCTTGTCACTATAGAAATTTACATCAACTGTAAAAATAAAAATTAGTAAATTACTCTGTATTTACTAAATTTGGGTAAATTGAGATGGTACAGTCACTGCTGCCTAGAATGCGTCACTGAATCCCTGTTTTACCTCCTGCTAGTGGGGCAGAACAAATGCCTGCAGAGGTGGGCTTAATTTAGCAGATACCAGGACATCAATAGTTTTGTAGTAAAGCAAGAGATTTTCCGCTCTGTCAGTCTTGATTCTTTTTGTCACAGAGCACATGGAAAGGATACAGTTCTCCAATGAACAGATTTCAAAGCAATTTTGATTCTGTCCCTCCGGAGTGACTACGAACTCTTTTAGATTAGTCAGATCTACAGATTTATAAACACATCATGACTTGAGATATCCACACTGTTAAGATTAGATTAACTGTTTGTGAAGGACAGACTTGTGCAAAAGCTTCTTTGATGTGACCTTGGAATCTGACCACAAAATATTGACAAGTTCTGAATGCTTCGTACCCTTGGCATTCAGTTTAAGCATGGTAGCTCTGTAGGTCTCTGATCCTAAAACCTGGTTGATAAACCAAAGACCAGTGTGTCATAGATGAGTATGTGACACTCCACTCCTGTTTCATGTCTTACTAGGGCACAAATCTACCTGAAGAGCTGCTCTTTAGACTTCTGTCTCTGACAGTCAAATTGGTGCTATATACAGCACTATAGTTAGAAAGTACATGTGCAGTCTTGCTTGTACTTCATCTCTTCAGCGTGATTGTCAGATGGTGCATGACAACTGACAAACCAGTTAAAGGTAACATCTGTGAGTCAGTGAGTCTGGATAATTATGCCCAGCCTCTAGCACGTGTGTTTCGAGATAAACCTTTTTGAAATGGCATCTCAGAACATCAGTAGGAAAAAAAAGACAAGCTATGCCTTTTGTTCTTTCTGTTGCCTTCATCTTCCACTTAGTTTCAGCAGTTTTTGATATTTACTAGTGGTGTCTAGGAAGACTCTCACAAAGCTTTATTTTTGTAACACTTCCCTGCACCTCTTATAAAATGAAGTGTTGGTAAATAGCCATGGAGATGCAGGTAAGTCTGCTGCACAATTAGGCCATGTGATTGGCATGGAGTCGGAACAGATTCCCTCCTGTTTTGGTGTGCTGTCAATTCATCTGTTCTCACCTGTATCTCTGGATAAATTGCAACATATTCTGTGCCAAATGTCCAAGGATTATTTTTCCCCCTCAGGAAACTGTGTGAGAATGTTCCTTCTAAATACAGAAGGACATTTCACAACTCCTGCACTCAAATGACAGCAAGAACTGGAAGAATAAATTTGTGGATTGTTTCTAATCTGGGCGAAAACACCTGTCGGGACACAGGGGAAACCTACAGAATAGACATAGCCACCATGCAATGGTTCTTTATAGAATAGTCAGCAATAGTTTCAATTTAAGGAAGGTGCAAGAGGAGTCTGTAAACTAGTTGTTTGCTTCTAATTCTGGAAGGCTGTTCTAGCTCAATTTTTTGATTGTTTCTTTTTTCACAGCTCCTCTCTTTTTTATGTTGTTGTGCATTTCTTACTGCACATTTCCCTTAAACTTTCTCTCCCTGTATTTTATATTTGAGCTGAGAGATGCTCCTGATTCTTCAAATAGCCTTTCCATTGCTCTTTTGACATGCCAGTCCCACCCCGGCAGAAGATTTCCCTGTCCATCCCACACGGGGGGAATTTGACATTCTGATACTTCACAAAGGTAATATTATTATGCCCAGAGCTGTTTATGTTGCTTTCTTCACTTGAGGCAGTTCTACTTCTCATGGTCAGTAAACATTAGCTGTCTGAGTGCTGGAATTACCCTGTGTGGTGGATTTATTCTGGCTGGGCACCAGGTGTCCACCGAAGCCGCTCCATCATTCCCACTCCTCTGTTGGACAAGGGAGAGAAAATATTGATGAAAGGCTCACAGGTAGAGGACAGAGAGATGTCCCTCAGCAATTTCTGTCAAAGGCAATCTGGTCTTGAGTTGGGGAAGCTACTTTAGGTTATTACCAACCAAATCAGAGTAAGATAATGAGAAACAAAACCTAATCTTAAAAACACTTTTGACCTACCCCTTCCTTCTTTCTGGGCACAACTTCACTCTGAAATTGTCTACCTCCTGTCCCACCAGCGGCGTAGGAGCGCAGTGAAAAGTGACTGTGGTCAGTTCATCACATGTCTCTGCCACTCCTTTCTTCTCAGGGGCAGGACTCTGCACACTTTTCCACTGCTCCAGCATGGGCTCCCTCCCATGGGAGAGGGGCCTCCCTAAACTTCTCCAGTGTGAGTCCTTCCCATGGGCAGCAGTTCTTCAGGAATAGACTGCTCCAGCATGGGTCCCCCAACGGGGTCACAAGACCTGCCAGCAAGCCTTCTCCAGCATGGGGTAATCTCTCTATAGGTCCTGCCAGGAACCTGCTCCAGTGTGGGCTTCCCATGGGGTCATAGCGTCCATTGGCCACCCATCTGCTCCGGCGTGGGATCATTGATGGGCTGCAGGTGGAGATCTGCCCCACCCTTAACCTCTGTGGGCCGCAGGGGCACAGCATTACCTCACGATGGTCTTCACAATGGGCTCCAGGGGAATCTCTGCTTTGGCCCCTGGAGCGCCTCCTCCTCCCCCTCCTTCTTCACTGACCTTGGTGTCTGTAGAGTTATTTCTCTCACAGATTCTCACTCCTCTCTACTGCTGCAATTGCTGCTGTGCAGGTTTTTTTTCCTTCTCTTAATAATTTTGTCCCAGAGGTGCTGCCACCATTGTTGATTCGCTTGTAGTCCACCTGCCACCAAAACCTTGCCATGCAAACCAAATGCACCCTGCTTTTTTCAACTGGCTGCTACAAAGAGCAAAGAAGTTGAAGTCCCTTTGGTGCCCATTATGAGCAGATTTTGCTGTGTTTGTTTTGGAGAAGCACTCATGTTTCACTTTAATAATGAAGAATTTCAAACACAAAATTGCAGGTTTACACCTTGATGAAAAATAACACAAAGCTTTGTATAAATTATGACACAGTCGCATGAATAAGCTGGCTCTTGTTTTACTCAGGCAGAAGGAATCACTGATGATGAGATTTGGCCTTCCAAATAAATACTACCCTAAAGAGTCAAGAAGTACACTCTTAGACTTAGTGTAAGTTCTTTGGTCAGTGGCAGGTTACGTGTGTCTCACCATCTCCTCCTCTCTTTAACTCTATGTTGACATGTGAATTGCTATTACCTCTGTGGTGTGAATTTATGATAAATTTACTGGGATGCTGTAAATTGGTCACATGTGACACATTTATGGTAGGAAAGAAAATAAATTCATAGCCTGTTTGAAATCAATGGAGTTTTCCAATTTTTTAAAGTGAGGCTTAGAACTGTTTGCTCCAATGTTTTAAGTACCTTGATGTAAGGAAATACTAACGTTTCTTGGAAAAAACCCTCCTAAGCCTGTCTGATTAGTGCTTTATGATGGTATTACACAGGTTCAGAAGAAAATCTGTTCACTGTGCATCAACAACCTTCCTTAGGTAGAACAGCCAGGTATAAAAATAATTTTGAAAATCAGAAATGTGTGTATTCTGTTAGTATTATTATCTAATCTTTTCTGTTTTGACAAACATAAAAGCAAAAGGAACTCCTAGTCACTGACATAGAGTTATAGAATGGTTTGGGTTTGAAGAAGTCTTAAAAATCATCCAATCCCACTCCTGCTGCCATGGACAGGGACACATCCCACTGGATCAGGTTGCTCAAAGCCTCGTTCAGCCTGGCCTTGAGCAGTTCCAGGGAACTTCTCTGGGCAACCTGTTCCAGTGCCTCACCACCCTCATAGTAAAGAATTTCTTCCAACCGAAATCTACCCTTTTCAGTTTAAAGTCATTACCCCTTTTCCTATCACTACAGGCCCTTATAAAAAGTCCCTCTATCTTTTGTGTAGGCCTCCTTTATAGCTCTGTCTTTTGAATGGTAAACTCATTTTCTCCTAGTTGGAAAAACTGCTTAAAAATGCTTTGTCAGTCCCAGGTGAGATATGAGGAATTGGAAAAATGGGTGAAAATCCATTCTTTTACACACCTGTGTTTTCTCAGAGTTCTAAATATATAGGACTTGGTGCATTTCATTTATATCTATTCACTCTACATAGGGTGATCTGAAACTCTAGAGCATTGTTGCTGGAAATCCTCCTTTGTGGACTGTGAATCAGAATTCCTAGCATTAGCTTTTTCCCCCAAATTAAATGGATCTGTGATAGATCCATTTTCCTGGGAATAAAAATGTCAAATGTTGACATTTCTAATTAACAAGGTATGTCAGTTTCTTAAAAATTAATGTGTCCCATGTCTCTACCAAATAGTCTTTTACAGCTGTAATACTATTCACTTGACACCTCATAGATAATAATTTTCCCATGAAGATTTCTGTACAGAAGACACTTTAGATTATCTGAATGAATTAATACATATGAATTTTATGCATTGTAGAGAAATATGTTAAATGAATACTGAGTATTGAAAGTCATTAACAGGAGCTATGTGACTTTGGGTGTAACTCAATGTTTTTTATGTTGTTATGCAATAACCTCCACTCTATTGATATTTTATGTAATTGGGTCAGCGAAGAAAAACTATTCTTCATTATAGGAACTCCCTAAGTGTAAACAATTCACTAATTTCTTTTAAAGGTAGACAAGAAAGTAATCCTAAGTATCAAAATAGAGACTTTCTTGGGAGTTTGTATACACTTGCAAGTTTTAAAACAAACAAACAAAAATAACCTCCAAAAAAACCTGCAACAGGTGAATTAAAAATTCCTGTTTCCAAGATACATGGTGTGGTAGCACCTGCAGGCTTTAAGCAGACAGGAAAGTGATGTTTGTCAGCCTAACAAAGGGGTAGTCCCAGCTTCAGGCAAACATACTGCCTGAGGCAACAAAAGGGTATACAGATGAGGAAGGAAATTGATTGTGTAGCATTTGGTCTTGTAGAGAAGTGTGGGGAAAGGGAGCCTGTGCCTACTGTTCTTCAGTGCCCGAGCACGGGACTATTTAAATTGAGTCTTCCCAAATCCATCTCCTACGGAGGTTCTTACGCTTCACAAACCTCTGGCTGTGCTTCCTGCTGGTCCCCACCCAGAGCATCAGGGCAATCTGAGCTAGCATTTGCCATCTGTTCGTTACTGAATAAGGGATGCTGCAATTTCCCAAGTGGTGATACAACTGCACTTTCCTGGAATTCTTCACTTGTTTCAAGGCAGACTGACCTATGCAGAGCACTTCTGATCTGGGACTGGGGAAGGGGCCGGGGAGGAAGATGGGGCGGTGACTCTGGATGTAGTTGTGGGTATTTTTATTTGGGTTTTCGCCCTCGTGTCTTGATACTACATTTTCTCCTTTTTGAGGTCTTTGAACTTAACCAATCTCTGATCCCTGAATCGGGGATGCTTCAAGTTCCCTTAGGAAGTTTCCTTCATTTGCTCAGACTCTGCAGTGTGATCAGAAGGTGATGTAGAACAGCATCAAGTACATAGCACTTTTTCTTCTGTAATTACCGCACTTATCTACATGCTTATTTAGCTCTGCTTCAGATAGGTTTTGTTCTGGTTTAAATTAGGTTTAGCAGTCAGTAACCTTTGTTTGTCCCAGGAAATTGGTTGCTAGCTTAAGGCTGTCTATTGCAGTGCACACACCACCTAATTTTGTGCAATTTTTTCTTATTCTCAGGACTCAGTCTTGACATACCAGGACTACTTCTGTTTATTTGGCATATGTGATGTGGGTACATTTTTCTTGCCTACATTCCACCTCTTCATTAGTCTCATTCTCTGTCTTCATCTCATTTAAAATGTCAGGATCTGCCATTTCTCTGCCAATTTCATGATGGCCTACACTGGCAAACACCCTGAATTGTGCTATAGTCATATCTGCAGGTGGAGAGGGCAGTGTCTCTTGACATTTCTTTTGGATACTATCAGTTTTGATGTTTGGACACTGTTTACTGAAGCTGTATTTTCTAGCTGCTTTAATCCCTGAATCTCATTATATGGGATGGATGCAGAAAACTGTGACTGAAAGGGGACTATTTTTGTAAATAAGTTCACCCAGTAACTTGCTGTTTTGTTAGATAATCTTTCCTGTAATACACAATTATTTTGTGTATTCTTATATCCTGATCAGGTAAAAAGTAAGGAGGTTTGGTTTGAGGTGTAGCCTTGAGTGACCAATCAAACTATGATTTGCATGGATCTGTAAACTTCCCCAAAACTTCTAGTGATGTGCCGTGCTCAGGAAAGAGAGGTCAGCATATCTAAGTGAGAAACTTTCTCAGCATAGTGTTAATACTTTCCAACAAGTAGGCTTTATTTTTTATATATCGAGATTGGAAATTATTTTTATTTAATTGAATATAAATGCTTTAACCTTAATGTTGAATGGTGGGTGATGAACTACCAGACCTTTATATTTCACTGCCTCTTATGTAGCTATAAACAGCAGCAGAAAGGTTTGTACCTTCCTAGTATTTGGCAACCCACTTGTATGGCAGTGAAATTATCCTAGATGTACAGTAGTGGTAATTGAAGCATATTGCAGCCACGCAGGAAATCTCACACTTGTGGAATGCAGCCTTTCTCCTGACAAAAACCCATTGCCCTTGAGGGGTTACAATACAAGGAAGGCAGCAAAATCTTATGTTATTTGCTGAATCTTGATGCTAATGAATTGTGTGCTCTTATAAAGGAAGGGGATGTTCAAGTTTGCAGTTAGCCAGCTCTTAGCCAAAATAAAATTTTATCCTGGTCTCCTGCGGCAGGCTTTGCAGTAGAGATCTGCTGTGGAACCTTGCTATCAACACTGCATGCTGAGATTCTTCTTTCATGCAAATTATGACTTTTTCTGTGAGCAAGTGATAAGCTTTTTCAAACGGCATGGTAACCTAACAAATAAAAAGCTTCCGTATTCACATGAAGGAGTGGCTTCTTCCGTATGCCTCTTAGTGACCTTAATTTCCATGCGATTAAATTTTGATCTTTTAATGATTTTGCTGTGGTGAGTTACAAAGAATTGGGAGACAAGCAGGAGAAACTGGCACATTATTGCTTGCAAATGAACTCACTTGAAAAAGATCATCAAATGCAACTTGACTGAGGTATATAACAGAAGTAATCAGGGAAACTTTCCATTCTGCTTATTTCAAATTAAGTATTTTGAGTGTGAATTTAGATGGAGACTAATTAATTGTTTTATTAGTAAGGTAGTGTTTATTGTAAAACATTTTTGATGCTTCTTACACTGTTGGAATGCATAAGTACCAAAGATTATTTCAGGAGGAGCAATAGGGTATGTAGACCACTAACTCAGCCTGGTGTTTCCAACTCTGAATGCCCTTGTTTGAGTAGACATAGAATAACTAGCTTCAAGTATTATTCATTTTAACTAAGTTATTTCTTAGTAAATGATCTACGTATGACAAAAAGGGTGTATGGGGGGTCTTGTTGTGGAAGGGTATTTAATGATACAAGGGCAATATTAACTAGGATATTGATTCTTGTAGAAGTGTCACACTGATGAACTACTAAATGCATTGAATTTTGATTATTGCACTCTATCTTAAATAGTGGAAGCTTTTTGAATCTGACCCAATTTGTTTAAAATAAGATTAATTTCATTGACTTATTTTGCTGTAAACCAAATGAGTGTTAAAATTAGGCTCATGTTTTCCGTCAGAGGAAGACTCTGTTAATGCCATGTGAGATTACAGATCCCCACTAGCTCAAGATCTGATTTCACTACGAGATTCTTTTAAGCAAAGCCACTTACAGCTATTTTTGCAAGAAAAATAAAGTGCTGCACAGTAGGCTTCAAATCATGACTTTAGAGTCTCCAACAGCAAGGGAATTCTCTACTTGAAATCACTCCCTACTAAGAGCGCAAATCAGACTTTTACTACCAAGAAAGTTCTACTGGCACAAGGTGGTGGTTTTCCTCTATTAGATGTTACTGCTTTATAGCAAATTGGTTTTGTACACTCTTCATCTTAATGAGGAGAAAGCTAAGCAAAGGTAGGAATATAAGATAGTAAAAACCTCTGGAAAAACCTAGCTTAGTTAAAATCAGCAGTACCCTGACTTCTTCCCTGAACTTTGCTGAGCACAGTACTTTGTAAAGAACCACTATTGACAGATATATCAAACCTCAAATTTTTTATTGTCCATTTTTCCTCAGGTATATTTTCCCATAAAATAAAAGTTTTAATGAAAAGCAAAACAGCTTATGTTATCTGAAGGATGTGTGCTTTGGGCATACATATGACAATGCCTGCACAAGCAAAAAAGAAAACGAAACACACTGCCCCAAAAAAACCAGATCCACAAAACAACCAAAAAAAAAAAAACCCAAAAAAAAGTTGCACTGACCCTTCTTCAAGAAATGTGTCTGTATTTAAACTGAGACTAGACAAGCTTATTTTTTTTTTGCAATATACTTTCAGCGCAGCTCTTGTGCATGTATCCTCCCATATTTGGTGAGAATCAAATCCCCTTGCTTAAGTTGCATAATTAAAATTTCCTTCTCCATGAGCAGCAAGTAGGGTGGTAAGTTTAATAATCACTTAGTTGTAAGAGCTACAAGTGAAGGAAAATAGATGCAGCATTGTGGTGACTTTGATACAGAGACCACTAAGGATTTTTTTCTTGTGATATTCTATGTACACTGTTTCACCCTTTGGTGTCAAGTGTGCACAAGGAGAACCATGATAACATTGGATGTTTTTTCTTTCCATTTGTAAACATTTGTATTTGTGGACTCTTATCTGACAGTTTTAACAAGGCTTCCTCTGTACAGTCAAACAAACAGGCCTCCTGGATCACCAGACCATCCCCTGTGTCACAGCTGAATGTGGCAGAATCAATCAGGGTGGAAAAAAAAGGCACCTACAGTTAGAGGCAGAGATTCAGTGCTGGTGTTTTACCTGAAATTTTGAACTTGTGTTAGTAGAATGAACATGATCTCAGAGCAGTTCCTCTTTGAGAGCTGTTGCTTCTGATTTATAATTACATATTGCCGTCAGTTATGGCTATTTGTAGAACTGCAGAGCAGTAGGGATTGCAAAAGGCCTCTGGAGGTCATATCAACTCCCTGTTTAAAACAGGAGTGCTCAGATTCAACCTATAAACAACTTATATGCCTCTGCATAGCAAGGGCAGAGTTTGAGAAACAGCCTTGGTACTTATGTAAACCTAAATAAAACAGTTGATCTTGATGGAAACTTGTAACTTCTGTTGGAGTACTTCTGTGTCTGCTCTGGTTGTCTGAAAATGTGTGGGATAAGCTTCAGGCATGAATATGTTTTATATATTGCCAGAGTAGTCTTTGCCTCCATCTTTTCAGTTTGGATGCGAGGGCAACTCTAGCAATATATAAAATACAAGAATGCCTGAAGATTATCCCACATAGACCAGAAGTATCAGTGCAGTGAGCTACCTGCATAACCTCACTGCTGTGAATCAGATTTCAAGTACGAAAACACGAGGCAAACTATGAATCTCCTGCATAATAGAATATATTGTGAGATGATACCAAAGAGGTTACTGTAGGTTTCTGTACCTTCTCTAGCAGAAATCTAAGCTTAGCTTTTGTATTTCCTATCTGTATTTGAGCCAGCTCTTTTAGCTCTAGTCAGGAGCCCTTAATTTGAGAAGCATGATGTCTCATATTTTGCTCTCTGAGAGAAGCTTTGAGTTCAAGTCAAATACAACTTCAATGAAATTTGCATGTACTATAGCAGGCACTGCAGTTCAAAGAAAACTGGGCTTTTGACAGTTACATGTTACAATGTGGTGACTTCTTTGTGTGTAAAATTGTCCTCAGCTGTGTGCATTTGGAAGCACCAAAGAACCTTAATGCTAACAGCATTCACCAGTGATTTTGTTAAGATACTTTGATATGTTTCAAGAGGATCATAACCTGGATTTTTTTTCCAGTGCTTGCATGCACTAAAAATGGATTAAACAGCACAGCAACTTGTGGTATGGTTGTGGTTAAATACAGATGAGCCCAATAGGACAACATTTACTGTGTTAGCAAATATATCGTACAGGTATATTGTGTGAAATGACAAAGTTGTCATCAAAAGAGATATTATGATCAAATCCCAAATATGAGAAAGCTCTTTAAAACTTACCTTGTTTTTATTGTTTAAAGTAATATTAGTTGAAGAATAATTACGAAAAGTCCTCTGCAGTAATTAAAGCAAAGAAACTGTCAGTATGCAGACAAGGGGGAGGAAGGGGTTGAAACAAAACAACAAAAATCAGTCAGTACAGGGAGGGAAATGCAGTGAATGGTCAGCCTTGCTTTTCTGGCTGTGTACTGTGCAAATGCCAAGTCTGAGGTGGTGTCATATGTTGCTCTTGGCAGCAATTTTTCTTAGGAAAGTTATTTTCAGTTCGGATCACTTCAAAACTGTGTGACAAACTGCAGTGTGGGGAAAAAGTACAGCTGGCTTGGGCAAAAGATATCAGAGGGACGTGGCATTTTCTTACAGTGGCTTTGCCACTAAGAAGAATATAATATGTAAGCACATGCTACAAGGATATCTGTGTGGGGACTGTATTATTTTTAGCAGCTGAAACAATGCTAAATCTCTGTATAGACAACCTTACTCATAGTTAAATTAATTTTAATTCAGTTTAAATTACAGTGAAGGTGAATTAAGACACATGAAATAAGCTATTTAAATTCTAAATTAAGCCATCTATAAATTTTATGTGATATAATCAATGTCCTTTAATTTTACAGACTTAATTAAAGTAGTTAGCTTTTCTAAGATCCCGAAGTGCTGCAATGGCGCTCTGAGTCTGAAAACTCTTGTGGGGTGCAATATTTGGGGAGTAAAAAACCAATGTATTTCTAAAGTCCTATTGACTAATTTTAAATAGTTCATATATTATCTTTACAGACAAAGGTCAAAAAGCATGAAGGAACTTGCTCTGAGCTGACAAATTGTGTTCTTATGCACCTGGAGAAAATGACTGGTAGAAGTTTTTGTGTTCATGCCAAGTTGAATTCTGTCACCATGGCTGACAAAATTTGGCAATGTTTCAGGGCAAAGCTAAGAGACCAAGATTATGAAGTATGAAAAATAGAAGTGTTTTGATTCCTTCATTGGAACTGAACTGAATTTACACTTCAGTTTTAGATCGAAAAGATGAATCTGTGAATTAATCATAACCGCAAGAAATGCAGAAAACTATTTTCAGAGGTATGAAGATTAATATCATAAAACATTTATTTTTTTATACTCTAACATAGATTTCTCTTTCATATTGGACTGTTTTAATCAGACAGGTCTTCTGATTTTTTTTATAATGTAGTACATTTTAAAATATTTCCCATAATGTCTTCCTGACCCCTGCCTCCCTCGTTTACCTGTTTTATATATCAGAGACCTAGTTGCCTAATTATCATCACAGTGGTAATCCTTTTCTCTCTCCTTCTTTTCCTTTCCTTCCTCCCTCCCTCCCTCCCTTCCTTGCTTCCCTCCTTTTCCCCTTCTCCTCTTGAATGTATTCTAACATTTGTAGGTCACTTATTCAACACGTTGAAGGGAGAAAAGCTGGAATTAGGTTTATGATGCAAGCTTCCACAGGGACTCTTTAGAAAATTGCCCATGCACTGAACTGGTATCTCTGTTCATGTTTTTCTTGCTTGAGGGAGCTTTGCTAAGGTCTAGCCAATGTCACTGCAATGTCTGTCTTTATTAGAAAGCATCAAAAGAAGATTATTTAGGTAAGGAACATGGCAAACTTTTGTAGAAATAGCACTTTGATAAGTGATATCTTGAGAGATTCAAAAACAAGTTCTTGCCTAATTCTTTAGCTATGGCACCTTGTTCCACGCTGGAACACTGAAGTTAGGGCCCTTGTGGGTATTAACAGTTACTCCTGAAATCGTTTGCAGTGTACTGAATTCTTACTCTGAATGAACTGTAAGTTGGAAATGTGTGTTTTGCAGCACTAATCCATTCTTACAAACTGTGCTTCAATTATGACTTGAGTTTAACCGTATGTATGAACAAGTAGTTAGACATACCTCATTTGTTTGCCAGCCATTCTTGATTGTTCTGAAAGAACAAACTGGAAAGATTTTCACTTCTTATGGGGAGATGCATGCAATCCTCAGAACAGGTGAGAGCAGAAGGTGATGGTACATTTTTCACTTTCTGGCCTATACTCCTCACTCCAGCAATAAGGTTGGGTGGATATAACTTAAAGAATTAGGAAACATTTAGTAATCAAGCTTTTCATTTGGTCACTTTGCTATTAGAAACACCTGTCTGTACCTTGTGCTGGTCAATGTCAGTAAGTAAAGACAAGTGTGAATGCTACTGCGCCTTCCATGGAAAAAACCTTGGGACAATTTACAGACCCATAGTGTCCTCACAGTGTTCCTGTGAGTAATGAAATGTGTATGGCCATTGATTTGCAGCAAGTATTTGCTCAAGCCAGTGATTAGTAACAAATAGTCTTCAAAAACTCCGTTATCTCACAATGATCCTGCCCAGTTTTGTTTTGCAAAAGTATTTGTCCTTTCATCAAATTCCAGAAAGTTCTTTTGAGAACATATTTTCCAAAATTACTCGTATAAATTTCTTGGTTTGATCTTAAGTCACATGGAAATCTTTTACGGGTTTTTTCACCTGCAGAAAAGTTACATTTTTATTTTAGATGCATAAACTAGATTTCAGTAGATACAGTCATTATAAAACTAAAAACAGAACAGAGGATCTTTCAAAGGTGATTTTTTTTTTCCTAGAAGGAATTACTTCATGAATTAAACAGCAAAACTGCTATGTTTTATGTTATCTCTTCCTCTTGTTGGCTTATTTCACCTGTTTCATATAGGAAATAAATTCAAAACTGCCTTGAGAGCTCCATATTGTAACTCATGAAAACAACATTATACAGTCTTAATGGGGCCCACACAGTGCAACTGCACATCTGTTCTATAAAAACCACTAGATCTCTTTCAAGAACACCTCTTATCATAAGCTATTGCCTGCTAACTGTTGAGTAGTTTTTGCTTCTGGTTTCCTTACCTTAGCAAGCCCTTTACAGTGAAGGTGTTAAGCCACTATTTTGTGTAGTTTCTCCAGCTGCGTAAATAAGTGGAAGGAAACAAAAGAGAAATTAAACTAGAAAGAAGGAAGATAGGAATCGTTTGTTTGGGTTTTTTTTTTTTTTTTCCTAGGCAATAGAAATCAAAAGAATTATTTGTTCCTCAGATTTTTACACAGTTCAGATTCCCACTAGTTCATTTAAGATTTCCCACTGTGTATGTTACCTCAAAGTACTGACATTCATATGCTGGCTATGGTATTCCTACCAGTGGTATTTTCTTTTGGCATATGCAGTGTTCACAAATACACAGTGACTAAGATGTCCTAAGCACATGACGGTTGTGTTTGAGGGGAATAAACACCAAACTCAGAGGAGGAGGTTGCAATTATGGCTTTTATGCACCAGAGAAATCTCCCTCTAACCTGGCAGTGCATTATTTAGAGGTAGGCGTTAAATTTCAGTCCTTCCCTTGATACTTCTGTTAAATATTCTTGCTAATGCTGAGTGTCTCCTGTCTGTATCAGTAAGCTTATTTTTTTAATCCATCAAATATGAATATAGTTGATTTCAACAATCTTAAAACGTTTTAAAATGTTTATGACCTTTTGATCATTGTATCAAAATACTTCAACTTGTTGCTCAGTTTTCTCTTGGGAATCATTTTCTTCCTATAGTAATGAAGCCCAGGACTTGTCACACTCATTTCTCTCTATATCATCCTAACAACGAGAGAAAGGAAGCTGTCACTAGGTGAGAGACTTCTGCCAGACTTGACTGCTGGTTGAGTCTGTAATGTGCTTCCATGCATATTTTTCTTTCCTGTGTTTTTACCTAGCATTTCATAAGCATCATGTTTATGCAGTAAACTTTACTGTTTGTGTTGAATGTGTACCACATTACATCTAGGTTCTTTGGAATAGTACCTATTAAACAAATGCATTCCTCACTACGTTCCAATCTGTATTGGATTATTTGCGAGTATCCTGACAGCTGTTCTTAAAGGATCATTCATTCCAGTATGAACCTGGCTGACCTCCACCCTTCTATCCCCTCCAGATTTTATGAAATAAGTCACTAGAGAAGAACTCAGATTCTCACCTTAGAGGTCTGGTATTTTTTATCCTTTGAAATGATCAGGGAAGAGATAATTTACAGGATTATTTTAACACAACAGCCTTGACATAAGACAACAAATTTCTGTTTCTGCTGTATGGCAATCAAAATGTGTGTTTGCCTAACCAGCTGCAGATCACCCGAATCTATTGGATGTTGATGAAAACATTTACCTAATATATGGGTTAGTCTTATTATTCTGCGATCTTGAAATGAGAATGCAATGGGGTATTGAGGAAGGCATCCTCATTAAGTATTCAGTACCTGTGAAACAAAGCCCTGAACATTAAAGCATTTTCCTGAATCGGAGCTTAGACTGCCTGTTTGACCAGTTTTGTAAGAATCTTGAGAGCCTCTGCCAACATCTATAGCTAGATAAATGTTTTGAAGCCATAATTTATCCCTCCTACAATTTTCCTATTGATATGTGCTGCTTTTCAGATTTGAGGGGAGACAATGGATAATTTCTAAATCTATAACATACAACTATAAAACTACAGTTTCTTGTATCATTTTTATTGTATGCAATTATATTTTCTTTCATTTTGATCTAATACTTTAAAAATACAGTTTATAGTTAATCCACAGCATCACAACTTCATTTTAACTTTTAAATGTCTCATTTTAAACAATTTAATTTAAACTTCTGAGTAACTTGCTGATAGCTTTTCTCAGTGTTCATGCAGTGTTAGCAAGTAGGATGCATGAGACACATTTTTATGTTTGTAATTTGAAATGAGTTTGTGAACAAATTCTTTTTGTATGTGATTTATAGTGTTGAAAAAGATTTTAGAAATTAATTTCCATTTTGGTGTGCAGAAGTAGGGGGAAAGATACAGCTGGAAAGTCACTCCACACGCATCTTTGAAGAGTCATCAAATTAATAGTTTAGAAATATAGCATCATTCCCTTAATTTCTGGACACTGATCTTAGAAGACAGTGATCACAGTGCCAAGCAGTTCTGATTTATTTCAGCAACAAAAACTCGAGCATTTTGAAGTTTCTTTGACTTTTGACTGGAAGGAAAGGGGTGACTGTAGTTGTGGTTATGTTGCTTTTTTTCCTTCCCCTTGGGCTGGGTATGAGCAACCTTTCCTTTTGCTGGAAATTCTTCATAGCCTTTTAATACTCCCAGAATGAAAAAATGTTCCTTTTGTACCACAGAATGAATGTGCAATAGATTGTTACCTACTGTCAAGATCTCCCTACACCAATACGATGTTCAGCAGGTAAACTTGAAGTTTCTGTTCTCAGTCTCTCAGTCTTTGGTCCCTGTATGCAATTGAAGAAAGAGCTTCAAGAAGAGCTAGGAGATGCCTATGAGATACTACAAAGAAAGCTTTTATTTTTCACAACCCCATTTTCACACTCATCCATCCATCCTTATTACGTTCAGCACTTTAGTGCCCAAAATCTTTGACAGTTCTGCTATTGCAGTTCTTAAGTAAAATCCTGTGTTATAACGTTGTCTGGTTTCCTACACAATAGAGCTGCTTATTTGAATAAAAATTTCACTGTTTTTTTTCTTGTGAGTTTTTCCAGTGAGTTATGTTTTCCTGTCTATCCAAAGTGAGATGATAATGTAAAAAAAAAAAAAAGCTGAAATATTTAGTATGAAAACAGCTTAAAAAAACCAAACACAATTACTCCGCATTAGCAATCTTGTGAGACATGATTTATCTTAAAAGAATTCAAACAAGTGGGATGAGAATCTTTTTTTATCGGCTCTTAGGGTTTTGTATTTCCATTATTTAGCAACTTTCTATTTAGCAGACTGAAGGTAAATTAAAAGTACATTTTGGTTAATAGGAATTGTTGAACTTTAGAAACAAAATGGAAGAATTGGTCTAGTTTCTTGTTAAATGTTTAATCTAGATGTAATAAGCTTTCAGGATTTGTTATCCATTACAGCAAATAAATGTCTGTGAATAGTTTACGTAGTTACAGAGGAAACTCAGCATTAGATCAATTTGCAACTCTTTTCAAGGGCACCTTTCAGGTTATAGGCTTTACATCCTCACTTACCACTGTAAAAACCAGGCTTTGGCATAGAATATTCTTGCTTCCTTCTGAGGCAGGGGCTAAAAAATCCACTGAAATTCATTACTCCCAAGACTTTATAAAGGAATAGATGATGCTCGTAAAGAAGTAGAGGATATTCCTCATGTTCTTTATGAGAGCCGATCTAGACTGGCATGGGAAATGCTTGAATTTTCCTGTTAGGATTATCCAGCAAAGGAAGAGAAACACAAGTGAAGCAGCAGAGTCACATTACTTCCCAGGTTTAATCTTGTCCCAGAGCAGTTTGCTAATCACTTCTTACTTACAGTCTTGTTTAGAGAAAGAAAGTAGTTCGGAACTTCTTAAAAAATACGTTCTTTCCTTGTTCCAGATCACTTTGGTTAAGACTGCTTGTCTGTACTAGCCAGCTGATGAGTTATCAGAAGGGATATTTCTGTGTTTAAGAAGGAAATTCTACCTAGTGCTCTCAGGTCTGATGTTACTCTGCCATTACATTAAATCTTCCATTTTCTACTGGGCAAATAAAGCAGATTCTTCAACTTCCATCAGAACATGTGCATGAATGCTGGCATATCTAGTGTTTGACACATTTGTTATAAACAAAGTAGCAGATGTTACCTTACCCACGTATATTAGTTCATTAGAGAGCATATTTACTTCATTTTAGTTTTTAATGTTAACTCTTATGTGCAATTTTTCTGATAACAGAAAAGCCAACATGGCCTTAAAGCTAATGCTTCATGCTCCATATTATTTTGCATTGTGTATTACATGTTGGGGTTTTTTTTCAGAAAGCAGTGGAGCTGCTGTTTCCTTAACTCAGAGCAAAATAATGTCCTTGAAAGTGATTTCCTTAAACTGGATTTGCTTACAACATGCAGTAACGAAATGTGTTTGTATGTTTGTTATAAATATATGTGTGTGTATATATATATATATATAGAAAAAAAGTTCAAAAAGAGGAGTAGAGGAAGCTTTGAGCAGAAAGCTGGACTAAACAACCTCTTGAGGTCCCTTGCAGCCTGAATTAACCTATGGTGTATTTGAGGTAGTTTATAAATATTAGTGCCATGGGAAAACAATGAGTTAATGATTCACTTCTGCATTAAAATTTGATGCAAGTAATCCTTGAAATGGGTTCATTTGTCTTAGCCTGAAGGCACAGCTTTGATCCCACAAGCTTCTTTGCTGAGGTAGTCATCTGCAGAGCTTCACCAAATGCAGCGAGTCATTCCTCTGCACCTATGGCAATGTAGAAATTAAACTGTGTGCACTGTCACAGTCATTTCACCTTAGAGCTTCTGTCTGACCATAAGCCAGTCTTTGAGGAATTAACCATTACTGTGTTCTTAGGACACCTGACCCAAACCTTTTTTGTGCCAAAGGACGATTATGTGGTTTCTGGGCTTGGAAATACAATGATGCTCACAGTCTGTTGGAACAAGTTGTACCTATGAGATCACTGCTTAAATAAGCTCCCTTTGGAGAGCACTGCACATACAGTAATAGAAACTCTGTTTCCTGTTGATGAGGTCTAATTATGACCTCTAAATGACAAGGTCTAGCTGTATTTGGTCTTTAAAATATCTCTGAGTCATACGTGTACACTTTTATTGCTAGAAAAATCTATTGGAAACAAATTAGTAAATAACAGAAATCAGCTTCACCAGAAGTTACTCTTTCAGTGGGTTAAAAAGAAACCAAACATTGTGTTTGTACTTTGTACAGTAAAACAGTCGTTTTTCTCTATCAAGTACATAGTTTTCAAAACACAAAATGGGTGCTGCTTTCTGGCCATGGCAAGTGAATAATGGCTTGGCTGCAGTGATTGAAATTGCAGCTTGTCTCCCACTCTCATTCCTGTCTGTCTGTGGATTGTGTGTGTATCCGTACACTTTTGATGTTTTTGAGTTTTCTAATGATTCTCAAAAGAGATTCTGAAATGGAGATTCTAGACATGGGTGTGACTAGACCTTTCTGCATGGATGATATGCTCTGGTAGCTGGAGTTAAGTGGAGTTAACTAGATAATGCTCAGAATCTGTTTGCTCAGCTGCAAGGAAACTAACATGATACAAATAAGGAATTTTGTTTTACTGCAGAGATGTCAATTATTGTGGGACTCTCTTGAATATATGTATTTTAGTTAAGAATGAAATCTTGATTAAAAGTAATCAGCAGAGAAACAAAACAAGTAAATAGAGGATTGCAAAGTGGAGAAAGGATATGAATCTTCTGATATCTCTTGTACCTGTGAATACATGAAATACAAGTGATACTCTTGCAGCTCGTTGCATAGACAGTGACTGCAGAGGCAAGGTAGCAGCATATATTGGGAGCAACAGAGAAATTCAAGGGTTAGAACTTTGTGAAATGCAAAACAAAGTTACGATGGAAATGAGTTTATACATCACTTCTCTAAATAAAGAGATTTAATTATTTCAGGACTAACACTTATTATTCTTCTCCAGAAGGTGGATTTTCTCCTACATCAGAATCAAGGACAAAAAAACCCTTATCTTTGCTATTTTTTATTTCACCTTTGATTGATTTAGACAGCTCTTGACCAAACTATTATTCAACATGAAAATATTTTAACATCCTGTAAATTGAAACTCAGTCAGAAAATAACCGTATGAAGAAATGGGAAGCTCTCTACTTCTAAATTGAAACTGAAAACTGTTTTCTCTAATAGTTAGAAATGGAAATTCTCTGAAATGCTTCAAGTAAAAAGGGAAAAGTAGGTAATACAAAGCTGCAGTTTCAATCTGTAGCCAGAAAATGAGGAAAAACAGAATTACCAATCTATTCAGCAGGATTCATAATAAAAAAACTCTACTTGCTTCATTCTTTTTGTAAAGCATGGAAGAAAAAAACCTTCTTCAATGCACCAGCAAATGATGACAGATATCTAACAAGTTTTAGAAACTATCAACAAGTTTTGAAACTATCAACTGGTAACTAAAGCTGCTGTGTACCGATCCTTTCCTAGGAAGAGACTGTATTTTTTTTCTTCATTTAGTAGTTTTAAAAACAGGCCTACAGTTTTACTTAGCACTTTGCTTTAGATTGAATGGTTCATCCTATTAATGTTGCTTATTCGTTCTTCTAATTAGTTTTATGTTTTCATCTATATTCTAATTTCCATGGAATTAGACGTGGTAATCTGTCCTTCAATAATATGTTTACATTTGCTTCTTTCGGGATGGGAGTAAATTTAAGTGCATTTGAATTTATCTTTCAGTTCTGCATTTTCTGAAGTTTGCATTGCAGATTGATGTATTTTTTTAATATATACCTGTATCTGAACATGTATCATAACGCACATACTGAGGATCAGTGAAACCTCAGTGTAGTTTTACAGATCCTCAAGCACTATTTCTTTCAGAATTCATTATTGCTACTGTGACTGCAGGGTAATAAAAGCCACTATATGGTTGTCTTAGGAACTGTTGGTAGTGTAGCCACTACTGGAATGTATTCCCTTGCAGAAGGGAATTGATTATGAGATAGCTCCCTCTGCCAGTGCCACAATCAATTATAAGTATTTCTGTCCCAGGGAGAAGTGTACAAAGTTAATGAAGGGTGATATTAATAGTTACATGTAGATAAACTTTCTGTCCAGTCGTCTGAATGTGACACTCTCACCCACACCCTGTTAATCACTGTAATAAGAGATATGGAGCCAAAAGGGAAGACCTACAGACATCTATTAAATGTGTCCCTTAAAGAGAATGTAGGAACCCCCGTGGGGGGTCGGACCTCTGTGGCTTTGTGGCTGTAGTTGCCGCGAAGTACAAGAAGCCTCTTGTGAACCACTGGGTTGCCAGCTGTTAGGTAACAGTGCTTTCTGTCCTGTGACTAACTATTTTGCATCTGGAAATATCAGGGCTTGTATCCCTTTATTTTCCGTTTAGTTGGCATGCCTCATTTAGAAACAGAAACCATGTGTCACCTACGTGATTGTTTCAGTTAATACAATCTCCCAAGGGGAGTTTGTTCTAGTATGTTCTAGCTTTTTTTCCTTAATTGCTTTATAAATACCAGCATGTAAGGTAATCCTGATTCAGCAAGGTGCTCAAGCAAGTACCATCTTATATATATGCTTATAGTCACACTAATTTCAGCCAGAGTGCTCAAAGGTTTAATATCTTGCTGTACTAAAGTAAAGACTCTTTGGAACCCCTTTTGTGATAATGGTTATGTTTAGAATGCAAGACTTCTGATGAATGTTTCTGCAGCAGTCCCTGGTGTTGTATCACCATCTTTGTGCCATAGGTTAACATGCTTGTAGGAGAGTTGACAGAGCAGAATGTGTGTGCACATCTTGCCTTTCCCATCTGACAGGTTGGCATCTCCTCTTAAGCTGCTGTTGTGGGTGACCTCTATGGTAAGGTTGGGGTTGACAGCTTAGGGCATGATATGTCACTATTTAGAGAACTACCAGTGAAAAGTGTGAGTGAACAAAGTGCTGCAGGTTAGAGGGCCGTTATGCAAGGAACACCTTTTCGTATTTTCCAGATCCTCCTGTTTGACACCCAGCGCAGCAACAGGCATTTATTTGATTTGAATATGATTGTACTCATTTCTTAGGCTCACAGAATTGTGTCATGCTAAATCTGGTCTCCAGGATCTACCCCACAAAATTGTGCCAAGAACTTAGGTAGTTAACACAGTTAAGTGTTCAGTTACTCCTTAAGTACTTTATGTTTTATTTCCATTTTTAAGTTGCACTAGTGATCTACAGTCCCATTTTTAATTTGAAGCTTTGCTTTCTCATATTCATTTTTGCATTTTAGATGTTTGTGCAGTGAGGGGCTTTTATATGTTGTTCTTTATTTTTTTTAAATAAAAAAATGTGATGAGAAAGGATGCAAGCCCCTGCTCTTTTCCACAAAGGAGTAGCAGTAAGATAGTTCTTGGTGATTTAAACTTAAAATGTAGTATTACAGACTATAAAAGATAATGAACTATTATAAAATGCTTCAGGAGTTGAAGAATTCACCTTTTCCTTGCACAGTGAATTGTGCCTGCCCTATCCCAGGAGGTGTTCAAGGCCAGGTTGAATGGGTCTTTGAGCAACCTGATCTAGTGGAAGGTGTCCCTGCCCATGGCAGAGGGGATGGTACTGGATGATGTTTAAGGTCTCTTCAAGCCCGAACCATTCTATGATTGCTTAAACCTCACTAATTATACTGGATCAGACCCACGAGGCTGAAGTACTCAAATCTCTTTGTGATGGAAAGACTCTACATTGGGCACTGACACAAAGATCTGCTGAGATATTAGTATAGCAAGGTTCATTAATGGTGAGGGGAAATCTGAAGTACCTTTGAGAAAATTAGTAGAAAATTAAATGAGAACAGACTTACGTGAGATGATTGGGTTAGGTTTTGCTCGTTATTATGTCATTCAGCTTTCTATCGATATTAAACTGGGCAAAGGCCCTTCCTGGTATAATGCTAATTTTGGATGAACTTTAGATTTGCTAAAAATGGTCAACCAAGCTTTTGTCATGGATATTTTCTGCTCAAAAGAGACAGTTGCTGGCAAAAGAAACCTAGAGTTCAAAGCAACTTTGGAACTGTCTTTACAGACAGGAATCTCTGAAACAGGATGTTGGTGCAAAGATTAGGATAAGAGATTACTTTTTTTGTATGAGAACTGGCACAACTACATGCTGATCCATACTAGGGTGTTACAATTACGCAAATGCATTTTAGAGTATTTGACTTTTTCCTGTTCTGTATTTCTCAAACTGGTACATTTAACTCGTCACTGTGTGTTAAAGGCAAAACACCTGTATCTGAGAGCCAGTCACTTCTGAAGTTGCTGGAATTATATCAGCATTACTGTTCTAGGTTTATTTCAGAAAGTTAATTTCAAAGTTACACTGTTGTTAGTCCCCCATTTGCATATAGCTCTGTAGTCCTTGCATAGGAAAAGAAAATCTGGAGTGTCTTGCAGTGACAAGAGGTTTTCAGGGCACCTGAGGAGTGAATTGTGTCCAGCAATGGCTGGCATCTGAGCTGGCTGGTCCCAAGGGGGAATGTACACAAGAGTATCCTAAGCCATGTCAGAAAAGCAATGTGTTGCACTTGGAAAAGAGAATTGACCTTAGGTGGATCACTTTAGCTGAAACTTTCTCTTGTCTGTTGTATTATGCAGTCTGTAGTTTAAGATCCACAAAGGTATGCTAATACCCATTTTTACCTGTTTTGGATAAGTAATGTGAATATGATTAGTTTTCAAAGTGTGCTTGTCTTTTTTTGAGAAAATGTGATAACTGCTCTGAATATTCAAAACAGAATCAGTTAATCCTAATTTTCAAACAGGCTGTACTGTAACTTGTAATAATGCTTCGATGATACATTACTGATAAACATGCTATCTATAAGATGCACCCATCTGTAGTGGCACTATGCATTTTTCTAGCAATTTCAGGAGTTATGAAAGGTGTGAGGTTTCGATTACAATGTTATGGTCATACACACATCATCTCACACACCTGTTGCTTCTGTCTTCCTGGCAGAAGCTTGCTTTGTCTTCCAAGGGATTGCATTAATATCTCAGGCTACCTTGCTTTGCCTTTAAATTCATTATCTAAATCTAGTTTCCTGTTGTTTCTTTTATATTGTTCTGTCTTTGATTGCATCTATATCTGGGGAAAAAGTGGAATAGGAAAGATAGCCATTTAATTAGTGGTGATGGCCGGAGGGTATAACTGTCATCATCAGAATGAATGACTGCTTTCCAGTTGTAGCAGCAGAACTAACAAAACTGTATCGCCCAATTTATCTACCTGTTATTGCACTCTGGGAATTCCCATGTGTGTTGATCACATACTTACCAGGTGATTGATTAGTTTGCAGTAAGACTACTGTACCTTTTCACAAATGTTTCCAGTTTTTCCATTTGCAGCTCTTCCATTCTGTCACATCTTGTTTCCTTTAACTTGGACTCTAGAGAGATCTGTTCAACATGCCTATGCAGATTAGTTTTGCTATTAATGCACAAGTCCCCTGTAGCTGTTGTGTCCTTCCATTCTGACTAGACTGCTGAATTGTTCTCAGTGAATGAAAAATGAGTTCTATTGTTATTTTCTCTTCAATAAGGTTACACATTTCTAATTTCCAGTTAGAGACGCTATTTGTTAAAAAATATATCCATTCATTATTTGTGCTTATGAAGGTGGAGCAACTTCATACACAGAACATAATTAGCACTTGGAATTATTTTGACCCAGTTTTCTCTAGGTAGACCGTTCACAAATAAAAGTTTTACACTGGTGAGAAAACTTCTCTTTTAGACTTCCAGCATCAAAGCCTAAGTGAATTTCATGATTCAGCTAGGTTTTCAGTGCAGTGCAAATAATTTGAAATACCTTTCTTAACACCACCTTTTTACGCTAATTTTTCTTGGGGTTATTTGGGGGAGAAGGTAGCGTGAAATGCAAAATATTTAATGAATAAATTAACTGAAGCATAGAAGTTCTTCCTCAGTTTGAGGGCTTTATAGAAAATTAACATGGTGAAAAAAAATCCTCTTTTGGCTGCACATTGAGATATGGAGAAAAGAATGGAAAATACCTGTAATTTGATAAAAAGGTTTCTTGTGGAAATCTGTCGTCTGTCTCTGGTATTTTGAGGTGGTTGCTTTAGTCACTCGAAGGAAGTTCTTTCTATTGCTGGTCTACCCTTTACACCCTGCTCCACCTCTTGCAAAACCTAGGAAATGGGACCCCTTTTCACGTTAGGGTTCTAGATTACCTTCATTTTCACTAAGAGTGTAGATTAGGATGTGGCCCACAGACCTACTCTTTTGAAACCTGGATATGTATTTTATCTATTATTAGTGATAAAACATATCTGAAATAGTAATTCTTTGAAAACCCAATTGCATTTTCAGCTGTTGTGTTATACTCTGTATTTATTTTTTCTCTCTAATGTTGCATTTTGGACTTATGTGTGTGTAAATGTAGAACAGAAGAGATAATGAGTATAATGCAACAATTTTCAAGAAATTGTAATAATCAGTCAGGTTCTGGACATGTGAAATCTCAAAACCTTTCTCTTTTTATAAGACAAATATTTCTCTGACTACTAGAGTACTCCATTCCTTACTCTCTTTGTTCCGCCTCATTTCAGAATAGTGGAACAATCTTCTTTGTGTTGCTTTTGCTGTGCTGAAAGTTTATATGATGCCAGATCCTTTCAAAAGTATTACATTCCTATAATAAAAGTATGTAGAAATACAAACACAAACTCCTTATCTAGGTTAGTATTTTTTGCTCTGTAGAACACATTTGAACATTAACAACCACATCTTCCATTTAACCATCATCTTAATTTAATTTCACTTGACCTAAGGAGCTGACAGCATTGATCTTCCATATTGATTAGCTAGATGGAAAACACTTCTTCACATGGTAGTGAGGTGACATTTATTTCCAGAGAAAAAGTACTGATGTGTTTAATTTGCTTGCAAATTGAACTGATAAGGTACAGATTAATTAGACCAAAGTTGGAAATTAATTCTCATTTATTAGTCATTCTTTCTCAGGTCATTAGCAAAGACTTTAGACAGTTTTGTGTATTTTAATATTTCCATAGGTAAACAAATAGTTTCCACACAAAGTGCATACATACTTTATATATATCTATAATATATACACAAAATAAGTACACACGCTTTGTGTACTCTTAAGACTTCCCTCAGATTTGTTTTTACTGATAATAAATGAGACAACTATTTGATTTCTTCTGAATCTAGATTATTCTTCTGCTATTCTGTATCATAGAATCATAGAATTTCTTGGTTGGAAAAGATCTTTGAGATCATCGAATCCACTGCTGTCGACTACTAAGTGCTTCATCTAACTGTCTTCTGAATACCTCCAGAGATGGTAACTCCACCACCTCCCTGAGCTGTGGTTCCAGTGCCTGACCACCCTTTCAGTGAAGAAATTTTCCTGGTGTCTAATCTGAACCTCCTCTGGCGCAACTTGAGGCCGTTTTCTCTCATCCTCTCACCTGTCACTTGGGAGAAGAGACCAAAACTCATCTTGCTACAACCTCCTTTCAGGCAGTTGTAGACTGTGATAAGGCCTCCCCTCAGCCTCCTCATCTCCAGGCTAAACGACTCCAGTTCCCTCAGCTGCTCCTTGTAGGCCTTGTTCTCCAGCCACTTCAGCAACTTCATTGCTCTTCTCCGGAAGCACTCATGATTGTATCTTCTTCAAAGAGGAACTGACATCTCCAGTCATAGATGTGTACCTTTGTCTGCCTACGTAACTTTGAAACTCCTGAATTTGGAATTAAAAAGAGCACCACCTGATCTAGCTTCAATTAACAGTTTGCAGAATGGCCTTCTTTCTCCCCATGATACAGAAAGTCTCCTGTAACATGGAAGTTAGTGAATGCAATTGAAACAAAGCGTGTCTTGGAAATTAAATGAAAATAAGAATTATAATCCTTAACTTATCTTTTATCACTCTCCCTCTTCTGTTTAAGCCTCTTTGCTGTAATAGTCAAAACTGCGGTTGCTTAGTCACTGATAATCCTGCATCATATATTCATTCCACTATTTTCCTGCAGGCTCTAGAAGTACCTTTTGACCATGATACAGCTTGTCCAGTGATTGACAAGTGTTCCGATAGCTCTTTCACAGCTTTCTTGCATCTTAGGGGCTGAATTGCTGGAGGCACAAGCTTTGCAGAGAGAAAATCAAGTCTTATCAGTGCTTCCCAAATTCTTATTCAGGTTTTTCCTCTTGAGCTTCTGCCTGCCTTGACTAATTTAATTAATGCTTCCATGTCCCTAGGTTACATACCTGCTGACTCTAAATCTGTTGCCATCTATCCATTATTAAAGTAACATTCTATTCCTTATGAACTGGCTGACATCTATACAACTGCTTGCAAACTCCCATTCCCATCAGACATCCTTGGAATCAAGGACATTAAAGATTTATTTTGTTTAATGAAAACGGATAATATTTATCTTAATAGTTTTAAGTCTGACATCCTGAAGCTCTTTAGAAGCTGTAACTCAGCAAGCTTAATGACTATTTCCTCCCACAGTTGTCTGCTTTGCTTTCACTAGAATGGGTTTTACAGTCGTTTTCAAATCATGTTACATTTTCTAAGAGAAATGGACCTCTGCATAGTAGATTTAAAACTGTTAATGAGAGTCTTTCTTCTTTTGATTAACTCTTCCTGAGATTGCAGAAGTAGCCCCCAGGCCCTTAGATATCTGCAGATCAGAAGTGGAAAAGTTCTAGACTAGGATCTTACAGGACTATTAGGATTCGTTTAGGAGACAGTATGGCCTTGGCTGTTTCTGTTTCTGTATAGCTTTAGTAAGTATTTCTATACTGGCACTTCTGCACTCCTCCCTTTTTTTGTCTTTTTGTAATCTTAAGCTTTAATGAAATAACCTTTTAATATGCAGATTTTTATTTACTGAGCATCCAATGTAAGAATAACACATGAAGTAAATGGATTTTAAATTCCATAAAGAATAGTTAATCTTATGTTCACAACTTCATCTCAGCCTAAATCCAACTTGTCTTTCAAATTACTCAAAAAGAATCAAATAAAATTAGCAAGAGGTAGATGCAAAACAAGCAAAAAGGGCTTATTCTTAATACAATAAAAAATGCTACAGAATGCCCTTCTGCAGGTTGTCGAGAGTCCTATAGGCTTGCATGTGACTGGGAAAGGTAATTAAAGGAAAAAAATACACTGAGAATTATTAAATAGAAAGATCTTGTATTTGGCTTAAGAGATCCTGAAGTGCAAACTCCTGGAAGCCAGGGGAGTACAAGGGAGGACATTTTACCTATTCTTATACTATTCTTAAAACTGCTCCTGCTTCTGAGCTTCTCTGCCTGTTGTGAGAAATAAGATTCAGGGTGTCCCTGTACTATTCTTATTTTGCTGCTTAAGTGCTTTTACCCCATGACCCAGTCTTTCTGTTGCACTGTTTTAGGATTATCTCCTTGGTTAAACATTTGCTATCTCTAATGCTTTAAGAATAGATGTATTCATTCAAACGTTACTACTCTGTAGATGGCACAGGTGTTTCTATAGAAGTTTTTATGCTTAGTTTGATTTAATCTTTTTAACAATGTTTGTTCAAGATTTAACATTTGAGTGAATAAAATTAACATTAACCGCAGCATTTGAAAACTAAGTTTGGGAATCCCATCTGCCATAAAATTTCTTGTTTTAAACACAGTAAGTTTTGAAAGCATTGAAATCCCAAAATTATGACTTCGCTCAGTAAGATTGACGTCAATTCCTTTTTTTTTCTTTTAACAATCTCAGATGTTTTTAAGCTCTGATTGTAGTTGTATTTGTAAGTAGCTTTTATATTTTTGGAAGATGACACTATGCAAATAATCTGCTGTGATCAAAATTGTCACACGTTGAGTCTGAAGTACGCTGAATAATTCCTGTAAGTATTGATATAAAAATGTCTTTGGCTTCCATTTTCCCCACTATATTTGAAGAAGTTTTGAAACTGGATCTTGGAAACTTCTAAATAAGTGTTTATTGTCATTACAGAAGAAATCCATGTCATTTCAGGTGATAGCTAACAGTATACAGTAAATGAATCCACAGTTTGCCATACAAATAAACAGGAAACAGGTACAACTGGACTTATAATTTTAAGTTGATCACAATGTACATCATTCTACTGTAAATGAAAGCTTTTAGAATCCTGTAATTCTTTTCAAAAGTTTGCTTGCATTTCAAAAAAGCTGAAAGGATCGATGTTTATCAGCTGCTTTACTCTCTTCTGATATTAGTAGTCTATTTAAGCTACCGAGCGTGTACATGGAGACAGTTTCATATATTGGAGCAGACAATCCTGGGTGCAATCATGCGGCACCTGCAGAACGGCCAAGAGATCAGGCCCAGCCAGCATGGGTTTAGGAGGGGCAGGTCCTGCCTGACCAACCTGATCTCCTTTTATGACCACGTGATTCGCCTGGTGGATGAGAGGAAGGCTGTGGATGTGGTATACCTGGACTTTAGGAAGGCCTTTTTACACTGTCTCCCACAGTAGACTCCTAGGGAAGCTGGTAGCCCGTGGCTTAGATGTGAGCACTCTGTGCTGGGTTAGGAATTGGCTGGGTGGCTGAGCCCAGAGAGTGGTGGTCAATGGTGTCTCACCCAGTTGGCGGCCGGTCACCAGTGGTGTCCCCCAGGGATCGGTGTTGGATCCCGTCCTGTTTAATATCTTTATTGATGATCTGGATGAGGGGATTGAGTCCATCATCAGCAAGTTTGCAGATGATACCAAGCTGGGAGGAAGGGCTGATCTGTTAGAGGGTAGGATGGCCCTACAGAGGGCCCTGGACAGATTGGAGAGATGGGCTGATTCTAATGGGATGATGTTTAATAAGTCCAAATGTTGGGTACTTCATTTTGGACACAACAATCCCATGCAGAGCTATAGACTGGGGACAGAGTGGCTGGAGAGTAGTCAGGCAGAAAAGGACCTGGGAGTGCTGGTTGACAGGAAGCTCAACATGAGCCAGCAGTGTGCCCAGGTGGCCAAGAAGGCCAATGGCATCCTGGCCTGCATCAGGAATAGTGTAGTGAGCAGGACCAGAGAAGTTATCGTCCCCCCTGTACTCGGCACTAGTCAGGCCTCATCTTGAATATTGTGTACAGTTCTGGGCCACCCAGTTTGGGAAAGATGTTAGGATACTGGAATGTGTTCAGAGGAGGGCAACAAAGATGGTGAAGGGGCTGGAGCACAAGCCCTATGAGGAGCAACTGAGGGAGTTGGGGCTGTTTAGTCTTAAGAAGAGGAGGCTCAGGGGAGACCTCATTGCTCTCTACAACTACCTAAAAGGAGAAATGTCACAACTTGAATCCTGTGTTCAATTTTTCAGCAGTCTCAATTAAATCAGAAATGAAAGCCCAAAATTTCCATATAATTTTTCATTTTTAAATTTATAAAATAAAAATAAAAATACTTTTAGAGGTTTAAATGCCTTCAGTAGAAATATTTCAAAATTTTTAAATAGTATTTCTAACGTGCTGGCTCAAAAGTAATCGTGTTTCATAAAGCAAATGTCCAAGTCTGCATTTTTTATCTGAATTCAGCTCTTTCTCTGGTGGAATGGGTGGGAGAGTAGTGGGAAAAGTGTGTTCGGCTCAACGAGTCTCTGTAGAAATTTAGCTGTGGTGTGGACTGACAAGAGAGCTGATATATCCCCTGATCTGTGTCTGGCACTGCAATCTCGAATATGTTTTTTGGGGGATGGAGTTAAATTTTCCTTGCTGCTGCAGTTTAGTCTTTGCTTCTGTCTTTTGTTATTAACATTGTCCTAGTGTCCTTTTGTCTAGAGGAATCCAAAATCCAACTGTCTGCTCCATACAGAGATGCTCATTTTGGAAGAAAACGAGCAGTAACTTTTCCCCATTTGTTTTTATTGATAATAGATTTCTACATCTATTCTGGGCTGCTCCTTTGGTTTTGCCATGTCAAGTATCTCGTCATCTCTGCACTGGGTACCAGAAAGGAATCTTCTCATTTCAAGTTGCCTCGGGCCAGATATGCTATTGTCAGTGCTTCATGGCAGTTTCTGTGCTGATTTCTGCCTGTCTTGAAAGTGTAGTGGATCAGGTCCCAGTAGGATATGGGAACACAGTTCAGGTGGGTCTCCTCACATATTGGTCTTTTTTTTTGTGTTTTCAACAGCTAATTTTGAAAAGATTTAGGCATAATCCTGTTGCTCTATATTCTGAACCAGGGAATTACATGTTGAACATTGCTATTCACTTGGATTTGCTCCAAATCATGGCAACACACTGACAATGGCAGATTAAATTCCCTTCTGTTCCTCGTTACAGTTTTCGGTTAATAATCAACATGCTGAAGATGTGGAAGGCCTGGTTGATGCCTTTTAACATGAATGACCTAGGTATTCTACGCAAAGCGATACAAAAGTTGTGAAGGTTCTGCAATCATCCATCTTCCTAAAAATCACCGGTTCTGATGCAGTTTGAGGCAATTTCAAGACTGTATTTAAAAGAGGCTTAGGGTTCCACCAGCAATGATGCTGGCTGTCAGGGCTGAGGTGCGCTAGCAGAACATTGGGAAATGGTTTTCTTTCTGCATTGTACTTCAATCTGGCTAATGTTGTAGAACTATTGGTTTAATAATCATTCCAGTTCACATACACAATAAAAGGAGGTGTATCTGACTTGATAATTTTAATTTTAAGTTTTCTAGTTTCCAGCTTCAGCTACTTCTTTTATCTTCACTTTATCTCTTCGTTTATATTCAGTGGAACCTCTTTCAAATCCAGCAAGAAATTACACTGTGGGGTAACCATGAATAATGTTGCTGTTTTACACACACTTAAGATAGCCCATTTCTAGGCAAGGGATGATATTATGTAGATTGATACTGTCTGTTTGTATCCGTCTTTCTAGACATTTATGAAATATCTGTCTGCATTGCAACCTTCCATTAAAACTGGAGATGGTGTTCTATCCAATGATGTATATTCTACTAGTGCTTACAGCGATGGAGAGTGCAGGCAAGGTGCATAAAGTCACTTAGGGAGAGATAAAGTATGGTGATAGAAAATCACAAAGAGCTCATCTATGGATAACCTGTCAAAGTGAAAACATTTTATTAATGGCAACCTTTCATCCTTTAAGAACACAGAACTAATATTGAAATCAAGAGAAATCTGATGTATAAAAGCTTTCATGCTAGTTAAATGGCTATAATTTATTCTTGAGGGGGACTCCTATGACAGGTTGCTTATGTTTATTATTACTTGCAGAAGACAAATGAAAAGAGAAAAAAAAATATATCTTTTATAACCTGAGTGAACACGATTTCATGAATTTCAGTTGAGGAAGATCCCTCCAGGATCAGAACACAGCTTTTCTTCAGTTTGGAAGCCGTAAAAAAAGTTTAAGAAAAATCACATGTTAAAATGAAAGTCTCTTCCTTACACTTTTTTTTTTTAGCAATACACCCCTTGCCATCCACCAGTTTTACAGGGAATGAAGAAACTGATTATGTTGAATGTATTTATGGTGCAGTTGCTTGTTCAGATTAATAGTAATAGTTTTCCCAGTAAAGAAGTAAAGGTGTGTACTTCCAATATGAAAAATTTGTTTAGGTTTGATTAGGATAGAAAAATTCATACAAATAGAACATTTTACAGAAACAATATGTCAACAAAAGAAAAATGTATGAAGATCTGCTAAGTGATCTCTGCTCCTTTTAAATGTCTCACTTGTTACCGATGACCACTTCTGTTCGGATTAGATATTGATATAGCCTGAAAAAAGGCTCTTCACTTTACTCTTCTTTTTTGCAGTCAGATACTTCCTCTGCCTTTTCCTTATGTTTTTCCTTTTCAACATGTTTTTTGAATGGCATTTTACTAAAAAAAATAAAATAAAAAGAGAGAGAAAAGTAATATCTAGTAATATTGGTAAGTCTGCAGTTGTCTTACAACTTCGTGGTTTCATTTGCTTAGAATGATTTCCCACTGGAAAGGGAAATCGTAGATATAGAAATGGAAATAATGTGCGTGCTAGGATTTCCTACTGTATATTATTTTAATAATTTATGTAAATAATGAATAAAACTAATGCAACATCAGACAGTTTGGTAGACCACAGAATAAAAGATTTTAGGAAATTCTTTTTGTTTAGGTTAGAATAGTTAATGCAACCCAAGCAACTTGCTACAGAAGTCAATATTGGGCAAAACAACTCTACCAGAAGCTGAGCTAAGCATGCAGACAGCGATTTGTTGTATTGGGTTAACTAATCCAGCAAATTCAGATGCTATCCTTTTGATTTAAATAAGTCTACGTGTTTCAAAAAGGTATTTTCTCAGCAAGGGCCCAGTGCCATAAGATGCTTAAGAACATGTTTAGCATTAAGTCCAGAGCCTCTGCCCTTAACTATCAGATAACTGTCAGATATAAGGCATGTGCTTAAATGCCTTGCTGAGTAGGAGTCATCAGGTGTGAGCTAATCCTTATAGAGGTCAGTAGGAAAGTATCTATAAGGATTACATTTTGGAGTGACGCTGCTTCTTCTTGAAGTTTATACCCTGAATTGATCCTGCTGGTATCAGCAGTGAAGCATTTTACTGGTTTTGTCTAGAATTTACAATGATTTTTAAAACATTAATCCAATTTATAATTCTTTTAGGAATTTCTTTTTCTCTCGAAGAGTCAAGATCATTCACATAAACTTTTTAAATTCTGACTGCTAGCATTATTCAGCTATCACCACTTTCCCTGTGAAAGAGCTGAATAATTGTTTTAAATTTAAATTTACAAACACTAAGTGACCAGTCAATAGTGTAATGAGATCAGCAAGCTATTTCTAACTTGCAGAGTAAGTTGTAGGGTTATATATTATATATTACACGTATTATATGTAATTGTATTCAACTAGATGAAGAGTGTTTATTTATTTGTCTATGGATGGTAATAATAATACAAAATAAAGATATATGGCATTTCTTTGTCATATATAGGAGTCTGTCCCACAGTCTGTCAAGGGAAATGAATCCTCACCAGTATAAATGAGAATAAAGGTCCTTTTTAATGATTCTCTTAAGACACCTCACAACACTCTACTGGTAGAGAATGTGAAACTGAAGACAGTGACTCTCATAGAAACAGAAACAGCAAGGCAAAACAACATCGAAGAAAGCATTGCCAGCAGACAGAAAATTAGTGGCCAATATTTATGTCAAGTTCTAGACTGGGTAATGATTGCTTACTTTTCAGTTGCGTATTCACAGTCACATCTGTAGTTTGTGTTATTTAAGCAAAAGTATTTCACATTTAAAAGGTAAAATACATGGGAGGAAACAATCCATCCTAGGAAAAATTCAGTATTTTTAATATATATATTTTTAAAGGCTTTAAGGGATTAAATTAAAATAATCACAGCTACTGCTAATTTGAGCTCCCTAATGTGGTCCATCCTCATTTCCTAGTGGTGAACTCACTGTGAGAAGAATTAACATGTTTTTTTTTCTATTGCAAATGTGAGGTACTTGCAATTAGATTTTTAAACAGTTTTCCTACTTTATATATAAAAATGCTTTATAATTATGGCTTTGGGCTATGCTTTTTACATGCACATCTGTACTGTTGATATAAATTTCAACTTATATTTATTTTATAGTGCTTTTCTCTGTAGTGGGTTAATAGCAATAGCCGGGATTGCTGCAGTTTCCTGAAAAAGGAAAGAAGTCTCTTCTCTCATTGTCACTGATGTTGACAGTGGCAGCAGCCCACAACTCAAAACCAGCCCCTGAAAAATAAATACTTGCAGAATTTACCTTTGGGGGGTTACGCTCAGAGCAGAGAATGCATGTGAAAAACTGATAAACCCCAAAATAGTTATTTTAAACGTATTACTTACAGGTACTGCTGTAACAGTGGTTAAAGAGTTTTCACATATGTGTCATGAATTTAGCTTAGGAGAACAGGAAGAGGAAGACTCTAAGGCCCCATTTTTTCATCTTGTCCATTGTGGGGTGATGGCAACATATCCTCAAATATATTAACCCCCCAGTTTTTAAATTACAGACTTAGCAGTGCAGCAGGTTTCCTTGTAGTCTTTTTCTGAGGAGTCTCTGCTTCAGCAGATGAGTCCACCCTCTGTACTGTCAGGCGAATGGGAGGTTATGCTTTAAGTTATTCAGTTACAATGGGAATGTATCTTTTGTTTGTGGGATTTGTTTTTGTGTAATTTCTACGTGCCAGAGCTGTAGGGTTTCGTGTTTGTGACATTGTCACAGTCTGGCTAATTTATTCTCAAATCCTCCTCTTTCCGTAATTTTCTTTTTGTCTGGGAAAGCCCCCTGATTTAACTAATGAATCTAGTACTGATTTCTGAACAGCTGCTAATAATAAGAAAATTGTCTTGATGGTTATTCTCGAGTCTGGAGAATGAGCATGCAAGCAAGTTGTTGGGTCTTTTTTTTACTTTCCAGGATGTTTGGCTTGTTTGGAGAGCTCTCATGTCAAATCCTTTTATCAGTAATTACAAAGCATTATGATTTCATGTTTGTGCCAAGGGACAGCAAATGACTGCAGGGAATACTGAAAGCCCATTTATTCATCCTAAGGCCAACTTTTGGTCACAGTGACATCACTGCCTAATTCTAAGTGGATTTATCTGTTTGGAGATTTAACCCTATGCATGCTTCCCAGGACTGACAAGAGTTGGTATGTGAAGTCTGCTGGGACCAATTTGGAATATACTCCTTTCCTTTCTCTGTCAAATACTATGGGCTTGGCTATTTGTCCCAGGGAACCGACAGTCCAATTATACATAGAATATTTTTATCCCCACTTTTAAAATGAAGAAATACCAGAAAATGAACTGATTCATTCTAAATGACATAGGAAGTCCATTTTAGACTGTGAAACGAAGTCTATGTGTTTTAGAAGCCCGGTCTTACTTCTTGGCTCAAAACCTTTCTACCTTCTTTCTGTACCCTTCTACCCTTCAAGTGCTTTCTTGCCTTTTAAAGACTGTGGCTGACTGCCAGGTAAGGACATGAAAGAGCTATTGTCAAATGTGTGAATGATGTTGATATTGGTAATAAATCATAATGTAGTTAAAATAGTTTGTGTCTCAGGATTCTTTGTTTTCAGTGTGTCCAAATTTTTGTGCTTTGAGCTGCTGTATAGGTCTGGGGGACATCATACACTGATTTGCAGTTGCAATGTAACAACACTAAATTTTGTGGAAACCTCAAATACCTTTGTGCTACTAATTACGGCTTTCATCTACTCCTAAAAGAAATGTGAGAAAAAACTCCATCCTATGGGAACAAACTTCCTGTTCCATCTTTGCTGTGGGCCTTAAAGAAAAAAAAATTAGTTGTAATGGACTTTCAAAGATCATCTAGTCCATCTTTCTTCTTCAAGAAGAATATCTAGATCATTCTTGACAGAATCAGTTCAATGTTTCTTTAAAATCATTAGCAATGGATACTCCACAGTCTCTGTGTATAACCCATTTCACTGCTTGTCATTCCAAGACATTCAAAAGGATTTTCTTCTGGTACTTGGTTAAATCATCCTTACACCAACTAGATTTTTTTCCTGTCTCCAGAGGTGTATATTGTTTTTCAGCAACTCTTTACATAGATATAATCATGTCTTTTCTCTAGAATAAAAGAAATAAATGCTCTTTAAAATAACAAAGTTTTATTTTATCTTGACTTTTGTTTTGTTCTTTATCTTTGTAATTTTCTAATCAACTGACCATTGCTATTTTTCATTTCTAAAGTTCATTTATAAATCTCTGGACACTATTTCAGTTGAAACCTTGTCTAAGTGAGTAGAGGGTGATATTGTTTATCTTCTATATGACATTAGAACTCAAGAATACTTTTTGCAGAGAAATTTCCTAGTCCATCATTTTCTACCTTGTCTGTTTTTCACGTCCTTGTGTTAATGACACTTCAAAAATAGTGTTGCTGATTTGCAGTGGTCTGATACAGCTTGGATCATCAAGACCATTTAAATTTCAGTCACATTATGAGCACTTGCAGTCCAAAATTGTTCCTTTCTGCAACTTTACTCTGTAGCCTTACTCTAAATCATGACTGAAAATACTCATGCTGAACGCCTGGAAAATCTTGCTCAATGCAACATTTGCATTTACCTTATTGCTACTGTTTGAATATCAGATTTGGCACTCATTTTATGTTACTTCCATTTAGACAAATTGTGAGGGAGGGCTACACAGATGCTGCAGAGCTACGTGCAGAATTTTCCCCAGCTACGGGATGATGTCCCCTTCTATTCCCACTCAGAGTTTTTCCTTCTCTTTTCCCCTCATGCTTTGGAAGAGAGTTTGTAGGATTTTTTCTTTCCTGGCATCATTTATTTACTGTGAGAAATGAGTTAAAGACAATATGAAAATTAGATCCCCCTCAACTTCATGTTTGCAATATTCTCACAAATGCTGTGATCCAAATAGCAGAACTCCAAAATTGCCTTCCATTAGGATCATGCTGAAGTCCATTGAGATAAATAATGAAAAAACAGAATCTCTAAGGAGCGGCAGGAGGTCACAGCCTTTTAGAGCACAGTGTTGTTGTAGGGAGGAGAGGCCTGGCTGAATACATTTAGAATCCTGGGTGCAATTACGGAGTTTGCTGTAGTGTAAATTGTGCAAATCCTTGAAACTTATTCAGTGTTAGTTTCTGCCTGCTAGGTAATTCCATTTCAAATATAAGGTTGTTAGAGAAGGAACTGTATTTCTAAAGTATATGTGGTACAAGCAGCTTTATAATGCCATCTGAAATGTGATTTATTGTCAGTTACTGACTATACTGTGTCTTAAATAAAAAAGAATCTTCCGTGTTTGTTAAATATCAAGGGATCAGTGTCAATATCAATGTTTTTATATTTCACCCCTTACCTACATTGCCAGTGATATAAGTAAAGTGGCTGAAGACCCAGAGAACAGCCCAGATTGGAAGGGACGTTGAAAGGCCATCTGGTCCAGCCTTTTATGAGAAAGGGAGCCTAAGTCAGATTATCTAGCACCCTGTCCCTCCATGCCTTGAAATCATCTAGTGATGGGGAATCAACTGCATCCCTGTGGAGGTTATTGCAGAAATTGATTGTTCTTACTGAAAAACAAATTGTTTCTTACATTAAGAAAAACCTCTCCTAGTGCAACTTGTACCCTGCTGCCCCTTGTCCTTTTCCTTGTGAAGAGAGAGTCTCCGTTCTTTTTGTAGTCACCCTTTAAGTACTGGAATTCTAGAATGAGGTCCCTTATCCGCTTTCCTCTTTCAGGGAGAAGAGACCTATCTCTTTCAGTATTCTGTCTCCACTAGACATGAACTGTTTTATTCTCTTTTCAGTGACTCTGCTACAAATTATATAATCTGTACCTAATATCACCCTTCAGTTGTCGGTTCTGTAGCATAAACTACTGCAGGTTTTTCATTGTTTTCCTCACAGTTTGTTTTCTCTGCACCCCTGCTTATTCATGCTGATTGTTTCAGCAACAACTGATTGAAATAACCTTACTGCTGTTTCTCTTCTCTGATACTCTCCAGCTGACCCTTATATCTCTGGAAGCACGATGGCCAAGGCTTGGCACTGTGTTCTAGTGGTGACTTTGTTACATCAGAGCAGAGCGGGAGGATTATTTTATGTGATTTTCTGATTTGGCCTATCTGGTTTTCTTGACTCATAGTCAGTTTGTATAGTGTTATAATTCCCAACTTTGTGTTTTTCAGGTTTTCTGCCTGAACTGTTACTCAGGAACTTGTTATGTCTATGCTATAATTCCTGCCTATGATATATAATAACTATTTGTATATGATACTGTGCATTAGTCCTCAGTGCTCCATACTGTTTATTTCATACCATTGTGCTATATGGTGAACACTTTCTGACAAGAGCTATCTGTAAATGTAATACTTCCCCATACTGACTTAGACAATGAAACACAAATATATTTTGATATTTTAAAGTAAACTTTTGAAGAATATTGCTTGATTCCTCTTTGTATTTTACTAGAGGCTTACTGGTAACTATGTTTTTCCATTATGGTCATACTTCACAGCTAATTTAACCGGCATTTCTCAAATCTCTTATGAAAATATGGCTCAAGCCAGAATCAGATGTCTTGATAAAGTGTATGGTATCTACTGCTACTTGTCATCTTTTCGTTTGGAGACCTTACCATTAGAAACGAATGGCTGATGTCATTGGGTGAATTCAGGACAGAAACCTGTACCTCTGATCGGGGTGCTTCAGGAGATACTTTCTATGCTCAGCAACCGAGTGCCAGAAGTGCCTTCCTTGCTAGCACCTCAATCTGAAGTTTTGGATGAGAAACCTATAAAACAGCTTTCTGCCAGTTCTTCCTCCTGAAAGAATCAAATGAAAACAGATGAGAACAGAGGGCTCCTTTCGCCATCATAGCTTCAAGCCTTACATACAGGAATATGCACGAGGAGTATTAGGATTCTGTGTGTATGTGAAAAAGTCTCCCAAGGGAAACAGGCGTGTCATACAGCTTGAGAGATTGTGCAGATTGAAAATAGTAGAAAACATGATATGGAATAATATGCTAGGAGATAAGATGCTTTTTATTCCCATCTGTGCTTTAGGGGTGTAATTGGCAGCAAATTCAAAAACCTTTACTAGGCAACAGAAAATATCAAGAAATATAGTATATACGTAGCAAGGTTTTGGCAGGACGTAGTGCATGTCCTAACTGGAAACAGAAACAGGTCTGGGGATTAATGTAAAGCAGGTACTTTCCAAAGGTTTTTTCCAAGATCTCGTGCTATGTCGTTTTGTTCAGAGTCTTTATAGATACTGGGTTTTTTGACCTCTAGTTAAAATCCCTCTGCATAGAGTTCTCCAAGAGAAGCCCCAACACTGTATTATCTTTCTGGCATTCATTATTGTGTAACATATGGCTATGTCCCTCTGCGGAGGTTGTGTTGTCTGTCTCAGCTGCTATTCCACATTGATAAAAATACTGGTTCTCTTCTCACTTGTATATATTAACAGCTTGAGTGTAAGTGAACATATATGCCACAGGTTCTGGAGACTTATGATCTCCAAGAGAGAAAAAATACCTCTGTTTATTATGGTATCTCTCATGTGGTTCCCTTGTGCAGCTGACAAAGGGGAAATCAGCAGATGGTGTAAAACTTCTGTAGTTATTAACAGGCAGCACTGCCAGTTTTGTGTGTTTGGGGTTTTTTTGTTTTGGGTTTTTTACTGCAGCTTTAGTCACCTCTTTTTTGTAACCTTTGTCATGATCTAGTGGACATTTTTGATAATCTGTCTTTTCTTGAGCTTTCTCTTTGCTGACAGCAATATGACCATTCTGATATTAACAAACCCCAAACCTACCAGCCAAACAAAACCAACTAATTAAATGCCAAAGCCAGTGCAGAGGATCGTTATGTTTTTTTAAAGTAATGCTCTCTGTCTCCTTAAACATGTTAATGCAAGTTTGTTTCTGTTACTGTTAGTAACACACTCTTTGGCTGGCGTTCTGTAATGCTGACAGCTTTAATGGGAGACGTTGCACTGTGCTGTCTTGTTGGTGTTTGTCTCTTTTTGCTTCTTCTTTTCTCGTACACATAAGTGTATAAGGTGCAATACACATTCCTCCCATTTTCAGCTAAGGCAAGAGAAAAGAGTTTTCAATGCTACTGGTTACTGTAATATTTTACAAAGAATAGCTATGCAATTTTGTACCTCACCTTTTTCTGAAACTCTGACCCATCTAAAAAGGTCAATGTTGAAGAGTGAACAAATATAATAGAACATACTGGAAAGTCATTATTGGAAAGTCAAACTCATCTTTCCCTGAAGCTGATTAAACGTATTGTCTACACTTGAACTTCTGTACTACTTTTGTATGAGAAAGTATTATTATACAGTCATTGTGTCTGTAACGTTATGGGTATGGGGAATGGGATTTGAGCTGGTAAAAGGCTTCATATTATCTCGAGTGTAGTGTCTTCCACCTGTTCACTCACACTCCACACAGGCAAAATCTTTTTGCAAATATACGTATATTCTCTTCCTATTATGTAATGTGTTTAAAATGTCATAATAGCTTTTGTAGTATATTTAGGAGCTTCTCAAAAAGTAAATTTTTCTGTGCCTAACCTGTCAAGGCAGTACAACCCCAAAGATAACTGAACTGTGATTATCAGTAAATTTGGGGGTGATAAGAGGTGTTTCCTGCTAAATGCTCATCTAATATAGATGTCTTTGGAGAATGATATCTCATCTAACAAAATCATGAGTTAATAATAAAATAAATTGCTCACAGTGAAGTAACAGCATGAAGAATACCAGTATTTAGTGTGGTATTCATTTTGTGTCGAAATATGAAAAAATCTTAATAATTAAACAGCCAAACATTAACTGAAAGTCAAAGAAGATAAAAAGTGTCTGAAGGCAGGAGTTTCTAAGAAGCTAGGGAGCAAATCACAAGGGCATTGGAACTGAGCCTCAAAATTCAGTATGTTTTGATGTTATTTGTAGAAAATGATGTTTTATACCTGCACTTTGACTTTCTGGAGACTTCAATATCCTAATGGCCGTAGTGGATGTCTTTCACAAGAACTTTGAATGTTCACATTGAAGCCAAACAATAGTGTAAGGGTGGAGACTTCCCTGCTCCTTAAGATCTCTGTCAAAGTTAGAAGACAACCAAGTAGATAAGATCCTTGCAGGATAATTGCATTTTGCTAAAAGACAATGCTTCAGCCATTATTTTGTTCAACTGCAATCTTAGCAGTGAACAAGGCCAGAACTGTGCAATCATGTCATGTATCTGCAGCTGTTCCTTTCCCATACCATTTAGTTGGTGTCAGACTGAAAAAAAAAACCACTTCTAGTAGATCCTAAAAAATTTTGTATATAAAAGAGTGAACGTGTGTTGTCTGTGGGTTTTGGTCTTCTTCACACTGTCAAGCCTGCCACTAACTCAGCAGAGCAGGATCAGGGCCTTCACTATTAGACTCACGCTGTTAATGTTCTGTCTCTTGCTGAACTCAACAGGGCACCTTTGTTATGAGCAGGCTTAGCCTTATGCTTTTTAGATGCATCTCTTAGAACAGAAAAAAACAAACTCATAAATCACCGTTAGCAAAAACTAGAACAGTTTTCTCTGCTTAGGCAGGCTTGCACAGAGTCTTGCACAGAATTGCATGCACGAGCTGTCTCTGCCTTAATGGATCCTGTCAAGTTGTTCTCTATCATTCTTAGTATTATCATTCCCCAAACCATAATGGTAAAATACATTACAGCATTAAAGGATGCTTTATCCCTAAAGTTTAGACTGTCTCTTCTTTAGAATGTCACATTCTTTAGTCTTTCATTTCAAAAGCACTAAAGTAAATTCATCATATATATCCCATCTTCAAAAGTGATATAAGGCCCCTAAAATGTAGCGACAGTTAAGGTGAATTTTCCAAATCAGTGTTAGCACTTGATGGTGTTGTAAACACAAATGTTTTAGGGAGTCAGGCTCCAAAGGTCAAGCGATTGAAGTGGAAAACCTTGTAAAATGTGTGTATGCATATACCTGGGTACATAGAGAGAGAAGGTTTTTCTCTGAGACTTCTGCATTGGTCTGGAAGCTGAGAGGTGAAGTGAGGTGTTGGGTGTGAGGGGATGTTCAAGCAGACTGCAGGAGTGAAGAACATTGGTTTTGAAAATACCATACAGTTCTGAGGTCTTCAGATATGTTGTGGAAAGTCATCACCAAACCATGGCATACAGCAAAGACAGTACTGATGCCGCAGTAGTCCCATCTATCTTTTTGTCTTTCACTTGAATGTTTTTTTTTTTTTTTTTATATCTAGTATGTGATGGAGTCAACAGGATATTTCTGTGCTCAGCAGTCAGTCCTGTCCCTGCAGTGTGAAAGAAAAATCCCTATTGAAGTATAACACTGCCTTGAAAAGGGGTGGAAAAATAGGAGTCCTTGAGGTCTCTCTTTAACCCTGTAAGGACAAGCAAAGCCTAGTTTCGCTTCACCCGTGACAGGGAAAAAGACCACAATTATGATATTTCTCCAATGTTTCTGTTGCTTAAAGAATTAATAAATAGCAGGTAATTGCTCTGTCCCTTGGGAACAAATTACTTCAGGGAATTATATGCAGTAACATTAGTGAAAGTCTCTCAAATAATGGCTACTGTGATCAAAATATTAGTGTAAGCCTGAGTAGCAGAGAGTGTAAATGAGGCCAACAGCTGCATGCAGAAAAAGAAGCATATGCTTCTGCTCAGGCAGTGTTAGTGGCTCCATTGACACACCTGCTGCTTGGTAGGGCTTGTTTGCTTGGCAAAACAACCCTGCCAATGACCACTGAAAAGGCTTGTGATTATTCCCAGTTTTCAGTTCTAGTTTGTAGATGAACCTCACATTGAGCAGCAGCACTGCCTGATGGTTTTTCTTGATTTGAAATCATCACTGTTGATAGCCTATTGTACTCACAGCCTTATTTATTGTGAGGGATGCACACAAAGGTTGAGAAGATGAACTCTGCCAGTGCAACATCAACCCCTATTAACACCCAGTGATGCCTCTTACAATTTAAATGGAGGCAAGTTGCTAAGTGAAGAAAACTAGTGTTGACTTAAACAGACAAGGTGCAAGTGTGTGTAGCAGTGTGAGTATACTGTTAAAGCTCTAAATAGACAAACAAAGCCCATGAATTCTACCTTTACTTAAAAAAAAAAAAAAAACAAAACCATTTTGCAAAATGGTTTTGTTTTGGACAGTAAAATTGAAGTTACCTGCAGAGAAAGATGGGCGCAAAGAGCCTCTTCGTGCACTGAGGTACAAGTAGCATGTCATTCTTTTCTTTACATGAAACCAGAGCAGCCATGATAGATTTGGGTTCTAAACCATCTTAGCCTCAAATAAGCTTGAATCCATAGCTTCTGCTTCCTAGAAAGGGACCCTGAGTTCTGAAGGTGAAAAATGAAATTAAACTGAAAAGAGTGTCTTGCTCTTGAAGCAACACCATTTTCTTGCCAGAAAAGGGATCCTGGGATGAGAACTTATCAAGGCTGCCCTGACCTATTCAGGGACTATTTATTTGGCAGATTCTGACAAATGAACAATCCCCACAACTCGGGTCAGGACTGATTTTCTTCCAATGTCTAAAAATGTAATTTGTTGTCACTGGTGGCAAATACAAGTGTCTTATTTTTTCACTACCCTAGTAGGGCAGGCGCAGCTGGACGAGGTGTGTCAAATTTTTCATGGTGCACGTTCTGCAGCAGTGTTTACTGGATTAGTCAGGTGCATTTGTCTGACAATGGGTTTTGTGCGGATATAGGATATAATTGGTATCCTAATTTGGTCCTGACTTTCATTAATGCAGCTGGATTGGGAGGAAAGTCTTGGTTTAATGCTTATGTTCCAGATTGAGCTGACAGGTATGAGGATATATTTTACGCGCAGGCTGAGCAAATTTGGGTCTTGATATCTCTAAAGCATGAAGCATGAATTCCAAGAATTGCTTTTTACAGCCACTTTTCAAAGTGTTTACATTGAAAGTTTTCCCCTGGCATTTCAGTTGTAATAGCATTTGCTGGCTCTTTTCTTCCCATCTGTAGGCTAAGATTAATGTGCTATTATGTCACATTTTTCAAATGAATTGATTTAGTAGTTTAGCATAAAACATTGAAGTTTATCTTCTCTCATTAGTCACACTCATCTGTCTTTACCCTCCTAAATATGGCCCTACACAATGTATATCAGGAGAGCCAGCTGGGCTGATTGTGCAGTTTGCTGGAGCAGAGCACGGGTGCTACAAGAGGTGCACTCTGTGAGTAATAACCCAAGCTACCAATGACAACTTCACATTCCACAGGCTCTTTCTTCAGCTCTTCTAATGTCATCCCTTGATATTAAGCCTGTTGTTGACAAAACACTGCTCACATCTTGGACAAACACCAGAGAGAATCTTGAGTTTGTCAGGTTAGGCTTCTGCACTCTTCCACAGGCCACCTAGTGGGAACTGCGGAGTATGGCACAAAGGATCATGTAGATTTCTCCTCTTCAGGTGGGAGGAAGCTGGAGAGAGTAGTCCCAACCTGATAGGAATGTAACGTAAATGTAATGCACATTTGTAAACGGGATGGTGTCATGAATCCAGGTGACTTTTAGAATAATGCCATTGTATATACATCTTCTGCGAAACTACTGGTAAATCAATAACTTTATCTACAATAAGAAAACATCAGATTTTGATCTCCCAAACCATTCTTATTTCTAGAGGATAGTTGCCAGGAATTTTCTGAGTAGTTCCTGATATTTACTACAGCCAACAGCATTAATAATAGTTTTAGCCATTTAGGGTTTGTTATTGAACACATAGGGGGTTTCTATTTATTTTTTTTTTTTAAAATTAGGGTTTCAGTGTATCCTGGAAGCTATTCCTTGGTGACCTTGTCATGGCATTTTAGAACTAATACATGCAGCTAGATGCTGTATAACTTGAAATTAACAGGATTTTCATTCAGTCCTTTTTGGCTAAAACCAACTTTCATACCCAAGCTAGCATGGCATCTGTACTATTATATAGATATTATATTAAGGCTGAAATAAATCATAAAGTTATCTGAAGTCATTTTTATCAATAGACATAATAATTTGACTTTCCCATTCGTTAAAATAACAATGCTCTCTTTTTAGTAGTGTGGTACTCAACCTATTTTCACATTGTCAGCTCTGGGTGATGCACAAGATGATAAGACATAATCTAATACAATAATGCTTCCTGTCATAACTGGTTTTAGCAAAATAAAATTATCCATGCCAAATAGAAAGATAACATAATTACAGTAAAGACTCTGTTTACCACTGAAGTCCTTTATGTATTGAAATATACAGACCAGGATTAAATAAAGTGCACAGGATTGTGTGCAAAAGGGATTTGTGGACTAGTGTTATTTATTTAGTACCCAAAATTCAATAACCATTCTATAAGAATACAGAAAAGCATCAAAGTTTTCCCAGATCTATTAAAATCTGAAGTCTGAGTCCTGGAAACACTTTGTAGGTGGTGTGGAATGTCATGAGACTTGATCCTCTATTTACATGTCACCACATCTCCAGATTGCATAAGCTGAGGATCATGCTTTAAACATCTGGTCATGAGAACAGATGTTTCCAGGATAATTGGGTTTAAACCAGATAACCTTTAGACTTTTAGTCATAGACTTTTGGACTCCGCATACAGAACACCTTCGTTTCTTTGCATTACACTATTTTGTTTGTGGTGCAACACATCCGTGTTAATATCGAAGAGCCTAATGCAAGAAATGCTTATAGGAACACTGTGTGGTTCTGCTCATGGTGACAAAAGATTCAGGCCAACATAAGAGAAAAATAACGTACAAAGACACAAAATAAGATGCAGGGGTTTTTTAGAGGGTTTTTTTTTTCATGTAATTGGCGAAGCAGTGGTCCTTTTTGCCATATGTGATTCCAGTCAGGAACTTACTGGTAGAAACAGTATGTCAATTCGATGCTTTGCTGGTGGAGCTGTATCAGTAAGGTGTGCCTGCCATAGGTTTGGCTTATATTCTACTGGACTCCCCCAGGCTTCCTTATGGTTCGCAGAGCTGCCCAGAATTTTTCTGTTGCTGTGGCCACATTCCTTATGTTTCTCCTGAGTCCCATTGCAAAATGGGGTTGGTTTTGCAGTTGTGCCTGAGGCAGGTAAATGTTCCTGTAACCAGAAGTGGGGCTTTAACAGGCTATTTCATGGCACCCATAAAGATGTATAATGAAAATGAGACTGTTCTATTGTTTCAAACAGCTAGCTTCTGAACTGATATTTTCCCTCTGATAGTGTGTCATGGCTTCCTAGAGATCATAAATTGTCTGAAGAATTTGCACCAAGTCATACACTAAGTTGAATCTGCAGGTAGGTATCCTTGTTCTTCTTCTGAAATTAATCTGATGTCATTGCAGCAAATGAAAGGGAAGCAGCTACCCAAAACCTCTCCTTCTCTGAGGTTCTGTTCACTATCAGGTTTAGGAGCCATTAGCATTACTAAAAGCATCTAAGGGACTTTCTGTTCCAGCAAACTTGGTACACGTGTTGTGTACAGGTTTTTCTGTAGTGAACGCATAAATATTTTGAAACGATGCACACCAGTGTTTCATCTGTTCTTACTGGGTAGTTCCAGTCCTGGTATGTGGCAGAAGCTTATTGCAGAGCTCCCATGCATTCATCAGGACCAGGATCTGGCCTTGTGCAAGCCTAGCTTTTTTCCTTTCCTCAAAACTGTAATTAATTGGTCAAGTGACACATGCAGTGTGCGGTGCTTGGAGGCTGACAGGGCACATGGAGCTTCGCAGGGCTTGCATACCCTGTGTGTAACAGGCATTGTACATATGTAACACACAGAACATGGAGCTACTTTCCAAAGAACATCTTGTTTAAAACACTACAATGACAGAGTCAAACTGTCGTTTGTGCTGAGATGGACCCCACTGACTGCAGTGGGAGGCTCCAGAAGCTCAATTAATACTCAAAAATTGGCCCAATGATACAAGTTGAGGAATGAGCCAGCAAGTTGGATTCACATAGAATCGGTTTTATTGCCAGGTAAGAAATTCATATTAATATAGTGAATACATATGCTTACAAATAAACATTCTTAAAAAACAAACAAACATTTTATTGTAGGAAGTATTATTGGTATCATAAACTCTGTAGTTAACAAGTATTAACACGGGTTTACTTACAGAACATACAGTTACTAAAATATTTCCACATAAAATATGCTCAAGTTACACGAAACCTGTGTGAATTAGAGTGCAGCTGTAATGTGTATCTAAAGCATATGGATTAACAGCAACATTCCATAAAGGGTCAAATTAAGTCAGCCAGTTGTGAAGGCAATAAAGATTAAAGGAATAAAAGTAAGATAGTGGAGAATCTGGGTTGTGTGCAAAGTATTTGTCCCATGGGCTTCATCCACTTCTGATAGTCTTAAAACATATGATCATACATATTAGGAGCACACTTATGGAGAGATGCCGGTGCTCTCAGGATGCAAATCAATCTTGATATAGCTAAAAAGATGGTCTCTCCACTTAACCATGTTTCAGATTCTTAGCCCTTGCATCCTTGCCTAAGAAGCTCTGCCAGTCAGCTGAGTACAGTAAGAAATGCCACTTCCAATTCTTGTTACAACATTAACAGTTCTCACTCCTCCCTGCATACTCTTCCAAAACTAATCTCCAGAAGAATTGACAGCTGGTGAGAACACAACTGTAGTAAGATAGCAAGTTAACATTTAGCCAAATAGCTTGTTCTGGGGAAGGACAGGAGCTGAGGTGAAAGACTGGGTGCGTTGCCTGCCATCAGGCTGCTGCAGCACCACCACCCCATCCCAGCTCTATTCATCTCTCCATGGATGTGCCTTTACAGGCCCAGCACTGCGAGTCTGCTACCAGTGCCCAATTCAAGAGTGGTTTCACTCATACGAACAAGGCATCCTGCTCATCAGAGCCACAGTCAATACCATGAGTCCAATTGTTTGTTTAGTTTAAACCCAGATCTCTTTGACGTTTGAGGCTTAGTCCATCAGCCTCTTCCACCAAATAGTCCACCAAGAGGGAACGCCACTACAGAAAGCCAAACAATAGAGACAATATACCATATAACATTTAGTTGAACTACAAAGAACTACCATGGCTAAAAGCAAATACAAAATGAGAGACTAGAGGGAAAAGTTTAAATTGGGAAAATGGAGGGGCTAACTAAATAGTCTTGACTGTGCAACTGCTGCATGGAGATGTAGTGCAGTTTCCCTTCAGAACAAACAGAGGAGGCTGAGTAGGGCCAAACCCTTGTCATCCTTAGCGAAACATGAGGAAATAGCTTAAAGGAACAGAGGGGTCACTTTGAGAAACAAGACCGTCATTGAACAATACTAATACGGTAAAGGCACCACCCACGCTTAATTTCAGTCTGAAGCAGTTGAAGATAGGCAAAACATTTAGGTGAAGAAAAAGTCCTGACAGTCTGCAAAGTGAGAATTGTTACCATCTGCCCGAAAACAGGAGGACTGAGAGGGAATATTCTGATGCCCTTATTCCCCCTGCAGCTTTCTTTGTCATACAATATGTCTCTTCGTATTTTGGAGGTTCTCAAATATTAGAAATCAAGCGCAGTAAACTGAAATAAAATCTTCTGTTGTTTGTTATCATCCTGCAGAATTCTCTACCAGCCAGAAAGGTCCCATATGCTCTTAATCATAACAGTCTTCATAAATTCCTCGTGAAAGAGTCTTTGTCCCTTATTGTATATATATTTTTTGCACTTTCTATAGAATGGTATGAAAGTACAATAATAGGTGTTAGGGGTTGTACCAAGATGTTTGCTCTTGGCTTTTCACAGGTCTAGTGATTATTAATAGTTTTTTTTACAAAATTTCTTTCTGAAATTATATATTACAGTATATTGATCTCTCTTTCTTCCTCTGTCTCAAGGCAGGAACATAGTGTAAATGTTTAAGCAGACATAAAGTTTCTCTAGATTGTGATTGTGCTACTTCTCATCATGGATTTTAGTTTCAAGTAAAAAAATTTAGTCACAAGGGTTTGTGTTCCATTGTGAAATACAAATGGAGTTTATAATTCAACCTTCAGTGTGTATTGCTGAACAGTATTAACCCACTCTTAGACCTACAGTTGGCTGGATACCGAGAATGTCCAGGTAGAAGTTCCTTCCTTCCTTCTGTCTCCTTTTTTTAAAGTTTGTATTTTTAAATGTATTTTTTGCCTTTCAGTTGAGTGTTTGTGTTGTGTGTGTATTTGCATGTGGTTTTTAAAGGATTTCATTAAAAAAAAAAAAAAGAGGGGGAGAAACAAACTCAAACAGTTACTTCTGTCTTGCTGTTAGTTATGAAGTATGGCTGTGGACCCAAATAATGCTGGCTCCGGGTTGTCAATGGGTCGCTTAACGTTGGGTCTCCCATGCCATGCTTCCCCTTGTTTGTGTACGCTTGCCGTCTAAGAGACGGGTCGTTGGGATCCCAGGTCTTGTAGTGGGAGTTGTAACCTAATGGGTGTGTGTGGATCTTTGCGATTTTGGATTTCTGCCCGTTCTGTCTGGTTAGGCCACTGTCGATTGTGTACGCTCTCTCTTCGTCCAGGCGCACTGGATGGAGTGGCAGGCTCCCCTTGGCAGCCAGTTCTGCAAGGTGTCGGCGTTTGGTGTAGAAGTCATCATTGACTTTGTCAGCTATTTGGGTTTAACAGGAGGAGGAAAAAGAATCAGTTGGATACAGGAAAAAGTTACAGTTTACAGTAGGTCATGCACAGATATATCTCTGAATCATACAGAATTACAGGTACATCAGTAGGAGAAATCCATGCCACCTCCCACTTTATTTCTATTTCATCTGTGTAGTATATTTTTGGATGCCATTCAGGTAGGCTTTTCCTATATGCAGACAAACACCTGTTGCCCTGTAACAGAAGACCCAGATCGCTGAGGTTATGCTGATATTTACACTATGGGGGCAGGTCCTATGAATCTTAATTGCTGCTGATCTCACGTAGCGTGGGAAGTTTAGGAAGTGTTTGGAAGTACATGCAGACTTTCTTAGAAACTTAGGGGCATCTTGGTATGCCCTGTTGTATGAGAGCACATCCCTTTAAATGCAAAGTGTCACGTGGGTGTTTAACCAAGCCAGTTGTAAGGTCCAGCGGTGTATGAGGCGGACACATTCCTGCTGAATAATGCCTTAAGGCAAAATATAGAATGGGATCTGTTCTTCTAAATGGTTGGAAGTTCACTAAAGCTTTATGAGCCTGAAAATATTTTGGGTTGCTGAAGGATGGTTATTTAATCTGTGACTTTACAGACAATGAAAATCCTGACTTCCAGGATTCCTGACATAATTTTCTGGAACCAGTGTCACTAAGAGATACAGCAATAGCCCTGCCAATAAATACTGTATTGCAGTTCTCAAATTAGGATTTTGCCCTCTGCGACTGCCTGGACAAGTGTCTTCCAGTGCTTACTTTTACTCAAGTTTTATTGGTGTTATTGCTGGCCTTTGTTTGGCCTTGCTTAAAAGTAGGAACCACGTTCAGGAAACGAAAGGCATTCTGCAGCAGTCCAGCAACTCATTTAAAATTTGAGACTGAATATCAGGAGTTTCAGGGGAGTTTGAATTAATTTCATTTTGTAAGAGCTTCCCTTTTATATAAACCAGGTTTATTTACTCCCTTCAGAAATCTGTATTTTGGTTTAAAATAGTGCCAAATATGTAGATCAACTGACACAGTGGTGAGTTAATTAGCAAAGGGGTGCTTTGAATATATGGTTGTGTCAGCCTGGATTTGACTTTTGCTGTGCCCTGGCTATATCCATCCATTTTCCTTGAAGCTATGCCATATAAGGCTTCTCTGCATAAGTCTTGTACGCGTAGCTATTACAGAACTCAGCTCCTCTGGCCTTCATGATGAGTAAGTTTTTAATTCCCTGTACTATTTTTGTTTAGTTTCCCCCTTTTTCTCTCTCCCCAATATTGCTAGGAGGCTTTTGTTGCACTTTATGCAAGGCTGCGAAATTCCCATGAGCACCACATTAATCTTCAGGATCAGGCTTCAGTTCTGAATCCTCTTTCTCCTGGCCCCTCAACATGGAGTAGTACTACCAAAAGCAGTTGCTGTTTATCATCTCATGACATTTTTTATGTAATGAATGTGTGACTGGACTTTGCTATTAAATCCTGAATTTTGTCACTAAAGAAGTGTATCCTCTTCAATGAACTGAAATAACTCATCTGTGCTGTAAAATCAGGCTTTGCATGTTGTACCTGTCTCCATCTGTCTCTTTTTCAATCGATGAGTGAATGCTTTTCTACAGCCTACAGGTGTCTTCTGTTTTAAACAAATCACACAATACATGTAATGACCTATTCTAATTTCAGTATAAGACGTGCAGTTGCAATTGCTCATAGACCTGTAATGTGTTACCAAGAGAATCTGCTAAGTTCTGCTCTGATTTTTGGGGTCAGTTGTTTCATTTAGAGATCTGTAATCTCAATGGTCAAGAAGTTGTACCTGTTCTCCCTGAAAGAGCTTTTTGCAGTTCTAAACGTGGCTTGTCCTTTTAATTTGTTAATATTCACTGAATGTCCCCAAACTTGTATTATATACAAGTTCTATAAAAACAGGAGGGAAATGCAGTCTATATTGCTAATTTCTCATTAATCTGTTATCAGTAATTGAGAAAAAAAAGTTACAGAAAAGGCATTGAGAATATCCACAAAAGCATTTATTTATATAAATTTTTACATCAAATACACTGCCAGTCAGCTGATTAGGGGAGTGAACTTCTATATCTTATGACTTAGACCTTGTCAATATATGAAAAGTCACAGTAGCTTATGTAATTTAAATTCAGCATAGTTAATTATGTCCAGCTCCTAATATAGATACAGTTGTCTGCCTATTTCACATTTAAATTGATTTAATTTGCATAGAAATATTAAAACCTAAGCTAATCTCACATAGGATAGAGTAAAATCATAAGTTTTTTGTACTTTTTCTTTTATCTTAGTTAAGCTGCAGCAATTTGTCTTACACAACCAAGATCTCCAATGATTAATTACAAAGTAAATAATGACATCTCAGGCACACTGGTGATGCAGTGATGTATATAATGACCAAAAATCGCACTGCATGCTTTTTTTTGCCATTTTTCTCTTGACTAAGTGAAAAAGGCCACAACAAGCTCAAGCCCTCATTTTCTTTTTCTTTTTTTCTTGTTGCATCTTTTCCCACTGCCATCAATGGTCCCAGGTCTCTGAATTTTGTCAGATATTTTACTCAGATCTCCAAATATATCAAAAAGAGTAAATTGTATTACTGTTGCATATAACGATCACCACCGCTGCAAAAACTAAGCAAGGATGAAATCAGCCTCACAAGGACAGTGCCTATGACACATCTGTGAGATTGATTTTGTTCTTATTTATATGTAAAATCATCAACTTTTTAATTATTTCTTATGGAAGATCATACAGAAAATGAAACAATTATTTCTGTGTATATGGTTAAATTAAAGTTGCTTTAACTAATTTAGTATGTAGTCCCTTTCTAGGGACTTTTCAACTATTGCCTGGTAACTGGGCTTGAGAGCAAACTGGGCTTTGATCTGTAAATTCTTGTCAACAAAGTCAAGCAGAAGGCTGGCAAACATGCAAGAAAAGGCTGACGGCTCGCATTTTGTGTGGCAGTGACAGCGTGGGAGAGCTGTTGTTTGTCCTGATCAAATAATGCTTTGAAGGATTTTGCCTCAGAGTTTCTCATGTATGCCTAGGAGTTAAATGCTAACACAGAAAGCCAGAGGCTTTCTCTTCCTTTGTCTTTCTAGACTAACAAATCTCAAATTTTCTTCTGCTCTGCAGCACAAGTTCATCAGGACCTTAATGTGGGTGGGGGCCACCCTAGCAGAAGCTGAGATGCACCTTGCTGGGTAGGGAATGTAGGTTTAACCCTTGCTCAGCTGGAGCGGTTGTAGAGCCATGAGCCTATCATGTAAAAGGTGGATCAACCCACTCCTCACTCTTACCTAAATCCAGTGAGGCCTTAAAGAAAGTGAACACAACTGTCTGTTTTATTTTGATCTTGACTTTGCCAGTATTGGTGTCAAATGTCTCAGATTGGAATTTTTGCCTTATTCCGTGAATTTTGATTTTGAAAGGAGATGGCTATCAAGCTGCTTGGGATAGCAAAGTCATGAGAATGCCTAAGAAAATACTAGGAAAATTCCAGTGAGGGTCGGCTCATTTAGGTGAGTTGTACAGAAAGGAATGGGCTTTTGATGGTATGTTTTAATTCAAGTTTCACTATTCTGCCTAAATCTGTTACTAACCGAGACAAACTTTATTCTTTCAATGATGCATGATTAGCCATGACCAAACTTAGAAGTTTTACATATTTATTCATAAGTCACAATTGTATAAAATAAACATGTAAACCAGTGAGTTGCTTAGAGACTAAATATTATATCATGAACAGAGATGTGTTTTCTTGAAAACCAGTGGCAAAAATCCTTCTGGATGTGATAGGGCCAGGATTTCTCAGTACGCTTATTTCAGCGTATATTACCTATGCTGAGAGGTGGCCCTAAAGCTATGAAATATTGTTCTGCTGCCTAAGTTGTCTTCAAGATGGCTGTGTAACCACTTTTGGCATGAAGAGTTGAGTGAACAAACATTAGCATTGTGAAATGCTTTCTTTTTCTTGTAAAATATTGCAGTTACAAGGATTTTTGTTTAGAAAGTACAGGTAAATAAGGCAGTCTTGGGTAAACTGAAGCAGTACTTTTTGACAGTCCTCTTATCTTTATGGGTCCATAAAATCTCTCTGAATTCTTGGACCAATTCTTACAGTTATGGGAGAAGAGTAGAATCCTGAAAGACACCTATGTCCTACAACTTTCATGAAAGTAGGCACCTAGGAGAGGGAAAAACCCTCTGAAGTGAGAGAGGAGAATCCATAAAGGAGTGAGCCTTTATAAAAGCATTAAAGACATGTCTTTTTTTTTTTAAAAAAAAAAAACCTTCAGTGAGAGTTTGCAGTCACAGTTAGGAGATACAGAAATATATAGGGAATATATACCTGTTTCTCAGTAGATTTCACAGAACTGTTTTATATCTGAACATATTTTAAGAACTACTTTGTGAAATGCAGAGTTTTATTCTAGCCACAAAGAGACTATATTTCAAATTTAGTACTAGAGATACAGAAAGCAAGCCAATGGAAAGTGCTGGGGGACAGGATAGCTATGAAGCTACTACAATGACGCACCAGATAACAGCTAAAACCCACTAACTGCCTATTTGTAGATGTTTTCTGTGTAACAGTAAAGCTCTTCCTGTGTAATATTTAACAGTTTACAACAAGACTTTGCTTCTACAGCCACAACTTTGCTGAGGCATTACTGTAATTACCTGGAGCTCTGGGAACCTTACATTTCTCTCTCTAGGTAATGAAAGTGAAAACGCAATGAAAGACAAAAGGGTAATGAATCCTGGCTCAAAGACAGCACAAGAATTTTGCCCAGGGAAATACTAGGATGCTGCCTTTGGTGGTGCTGTTGTTTATCCTGTCTGAATGTGTGATTACTTATTCATTTGCTTTTCTAAGCTGGCATCTAAGACAATATGTTCAAAGGCTTCCAAGGTATAAGCCAACTCTGTCTGAGAGTTTTTGCAGGAGTTCTTCTGAAAATCAAAGAAGTAACATTTCTACACTAGCACAAGTTGTTTCTTGAGTGAGGGGAAAAAACTAACATAGACTGACTTCAGATTAGCTGTCCCCAGGTACGTATTGGTTGTAATACACCCACTGAAAAGTATCACATCCAGCAAAGTAAATAGCTAATCACCTGCCTTTTGAATGGAGGCGTTCATCAGCCATCATGAAGCATGGAAGAATTATCTTTGCATACCATGAAGTCTGTTGGAAAACAGAATACAGCTAGATGCTGCAGGGAGACACTGTTCTGTTCACATAATGCCAGCAATGGGTAGGATGGTATGATAGATCTGTATGTGGCCAAGAGGAAAAAATATAGCTGCTTCATGGTTGGTCACTAGCTGTTCTCACCTCATGGGCACTGGAGTGGCTGTGTACAAGGTGGAGCCATTTTAAACCATACTAAATTTTGAGAAAGGATGAAGGCCATTTAAAATAATTTTTGCATTCCTCCTTCTCCATTCTTGTATTGAGCTCCGAGAATGCAGAATTCAGCCTGTGGGTTGCATTGCATTGATTTCTGTTCTAGATATTTGCTTTTCTTCCTGCAAAAGTTCCAATACCATTTTCCTTTATTTAAGACATACTGAAAAGGATAGTATTTTGTGTCTGTGGATTCTTTCTTGTGAATTTTATTCCTTGTTACTGATAGAGATAAAGAAAAACACATAATGCATAGAACCACCCATAAATTACTTTATTTTAGTAGAACCTATTATTTGTGGCTCTGTGTTATTCCTCTCCTGTGCCCCTTTGCTACTTTATCTATTTACTCATTTCTTGTAGTGATCTGGAGAGACACTAAGCGTGAAAAGACCTATCATATCAACCTTTTCTTCTACAGACATTGTTTGAAAGGAGCTTGTCCACCTCCAGACACAAGACTGCATTTTGTTTTCCCAGTGAAATAAAAGTCTACTTTCATGATATGAGACATGATGAAATATAATATGTAGTCCCAAACATTTCTTCTTTTCTATTGATTACTTTCATGACAGTTTCTGAAAGGCTGAAGAGGACAGAATATTTCTGGGTTTTGAAACGCATTAGGAATAGTTTAGAATAGGAATGGCTGGGACACTGAGACAGAATTTATTTAACTCGTCAGGCACCAGATACCGTGCATGGTAACTCATCTACAGGGTTACAGTTTCCTGGAACACAAGAGCAGCCACATGTCTGTGAGCAGAAGAGCCCCTCTTCTGACAGTGTGCCAAAAAAGCACTACACAGCAAAGTCTCTTTTTCGCTTTTTCTTTTCACAGACATTCATTTACTGTGTAAGTTTAGGCAAGTTTCTCTTTGGACATGTAAAGCAGCTTTTCCAGTTGGGCTTTGTATACTTGGCTGCATTGATTTACATAGTATTAAACTCAGTATTTATGATTCCATTTTGCAAAGTGCTGCAGTGATATCATGATTTGATTTTGGTCAAAATACTCCAGTCACAACACATTGTACCTAACGTAGAGACCAAGGACATGCAGAATACTTGTATCTAGCCAGTATAAGAAAAACAGAGATTTTTCTGACATACAAGAATCAATAGATTCTGTCAGCTTGGAAACAAATGGTGGCTACATTACTTTAAATTAAGATTACAATTGTAAATGTTTTAAGGAACCCTGAAATCTGTTGCATGCGGATAGACAAAGGTCACGCTACTTTGTTATATCCTCGAGTGATTTAACATTCTAAATGCAAGCATGAAGGTGTTAAACTGCTAGTTCAGTATCACGCAATGAATCATAAACTTGAGAAGAAATAACATTGCCAGTTCTATTCTTGAACCAATGGATGAAATTGAAAAAAAACTAAGAGAATTATGTATTCAAATCTCTGACATTTCTTTGAAAGTACAGCCAGTGGCTGTCCTGTAACTGTAAATCTGTTTTTTCATTATCTTTTCTCGTAAAGGCCTCTAAGCTCATGTCCTTTCATGGCATCTACAATGGCAAATAAATATGAAAAGTTCTACTGTGAAATATTTATTTTGGTTTATCTCATTTAGGAATAATTATCAGTTTGAGCTTTAACTGGAAACCTTATATATGGTAAGAAAACTCGCCTTTTGAAATAGAAACTATCTGAGGAGTCAGGCTGTCATGCTTAACTTCTGAATAAAGCATGACTGCAGCATAAACTGATTATAGGAAATGAGGGTTTGGGTTGCTTTCTAAAAATGCTGTCCGAAGCCAAAGAGGTTAACACTTAGGAGATTTGCTTAAAAGGCTTCTTCCGCTTCTTCCTTCAGTAATCTTGCTTGCTTTTTCACTGGGTGGTTTTTAATGCTTCTCAAGCAAATCAGTTAGGACAAATCTGATTGTGTCAAAAGTTAGCAGCAATGCTTCCATGCACTAACAATAATATGAAATTGTTTGTAACCTTTCTGGCCGGTGAAGACCTTCAGCTTGTTTAAAGGCAGGGCTTCCTAACTCTTCCAGGAGCACAGCTTCGTTGTACCTTTGCAGAAAAAGGTGTGCAGTCATGTGCAATAACCGGCCCTGCTCCTGCAGTCAGAGCAGTTCAGGCCGTCCACTCACCGCAGCGTTCCTTACTCCTGGGGCTGGGCCGCAAACCAAGTGGACAGTCCTGGCAGGCTGCACACATGTGGGTCCCGCTGGAAAAACCCCCTCAGTGTTCTGCAGTGTGATTCAGCATCTAAAAATGCTTGTTTGTTTTTCCTTGAGGTGTCAATTTATCTTATTTAATGTTGACTGAAAAAGCTCTTACGTTCCTGGCCACATTTATTTGTAATAACTGCTCTTAGCATGAACCTAATTTCATTTTTGAACACATCGCTGTTGGCATTCTTCTGTGTGCTGTATTTCATTTTAAATTTTAATACTTTTTATTGGATGTTTTTATATCTTTTGGTATACTGCTGGTTATAGCTCTTAAACATATGTCTGAATCAGCTACAAATCAGCTACTAATACTCCTGATTGTGATGATGTAGAAAGCTGCATGAGGACATAGAAGACCTAGTTCAGGTCTCTGAATACCTAATTAAGTTGTGTTTTACTGCTAAAATAAACCCATGTTTTTCTGTCTTTCAACTGGTGTCATACTAGATTTACACCATTATTTCTGAATACAGGGTGAGGACTGAAAGCTTTTTGAATCGCACGGGTTAAATGAAAAAAAACTCCCAGTGATGTAATGACTATTTTTTCTGGACTTATTTTTATTTGCTCTGTTTCTCAACTGCTATAATTTAAAGAATTTTTAGCGATCATTCTGGATTGAAGTAATTTTTTTCCCAAATTAGCTGTGACATCAGTTGTTTCTACTAGAAAGTTATCTTTTTCTATTCATTTTGCCAGAAGGAATACTTTTTAAAAGAGAGCTATTAAGCAAGAGAAAAAAAATAAGAAGTAATTCCATAGCTGTATGTTCACACATTCAGTTCTGTTTTTTCTCCTTTCCCTCTTTCCTGTCTTCCTCTGTTAGGCTGCATGGCATTTGTATTATTAAATTCTTCTGCATAATTGTCAGAGGTTTCCAAACCAGAGATGTGTGACTAACTGAAATGAAATATTGTTCCCTGGCAATTGCCAAACTTGCACTGTCAGAAGAAAATTTGTATTCTAAGGTTTTCATACAGATTGGGCAAACCCAAAGGCAAAGCAGAACTAAGGCATGATTTGAACAGAACCCTCTGAGTAGCCTTCACATAAAGCAAAAGCATTTGTGACTGGCTGAAAGTCAAACAAGAATCAGTAATGAAGCTCACTTCAATGAATATTTAATAGTGCACACAAGACTTCTGCTATAGCGGAGTGTTCAGCTCCCAGCTCTACCTTTTTTTCCAGGAATTGCAATCATAACCGTCACTTGTGAAAAATAGAACCAACAGGGCTGAGCTGCAGGTATTTCCCCCCGACCCCCACCCCGTGGCAGGTCCCTTGCAAGGGAGGGTGAGAAGGAACACCTTCTATAGACTAGAAAGCTTTGCAAACTTTCCCACTATAAAAATTACCTATTGTCCCATTATCATTAGGATGGGGCAGGCTGATATTTTCGCGGTGATTTTTGTGATGCTGTAGTATCATAGCTGCTACATATCAGATTATTTTATTTTTTAACTTCTCTTTTCCTCTTATACTTCTTTGAATAAGCTGTTAGTGAAAGGACTTTTGGAAAAATTAACTGTATACATTACAAATAAGGTTATTGCTCTTCCTCCATCCATGCCTCAAGCCCGTTGTTATTACAGTATGAATGTGTAGGAGTAAAGCAGTGAACTCTGTGGCTTTGATCTGTATAATTTCTCTCTCAAACACATTTACTGTCTTTAGAACAGCCTTTGCAGAACCAAAATAGCAGACAGATAACTGCAGCTATTTATATTATATTGTAATAAGGGATTCATTTCTATCAGTTGTCTTACTAGTTTTCCTTGGTATTCATGGGTTGTTCTGAAAAGCATCACACTCCTGCTGTTGTCATATATCCATGTAAAAAAAAAGGAGTATTAAAGGTTTTGAGTTTCTGAATTTGATTAGAATAAAAAAAATATTACTTGTTTATATGTTGACTTGCAACAAAGTAATCTTCATAACTGCTGAAAAGTGCCAAGCCAAACCTGACTGTATGTTCATGTCACAAACATCGTAAATGCAAAAGGGTTGAATGAAATCGTTTAAAGGTCTGTTGTCCACATAGAAACAAATTCTAATGTGCTTGAAGAAATAATACTTTCATACAAAAATAACTCATGTTTATCAGTACAACTATTGGAAATGAAGTATAAATATAAGAATTCAAGTGTGTTTCTCACTGAGTTTGCTTCCCAACCCCCAAATTCTTAAATTTACTCCTGAATTAAGCATAAATTTACTCCTGAATTTAGCATATTGATTATAGTAGGATTTCAAAATTGTACCCTCAGGCTTCATTCCATTGTTCTTATTCTCTTTAGTCAATCCTTGGAAAAATTTAAATGAAAACTCTTCTTTAAAAAAGCTACTTTTAATTTTCACTTTTTGAGTTTTAAACAGAAAAATTCTTGGGTTTCTATTTATATTTATAGTTGAGTACTGTCAGCATGAAAAACTACTGAATAAATAAATAAATGTGGTCCCCAAAACCTTTAGTTAGCGTAACTTTTAACTCAATTCAAGAAAATTCTCATCAAGATATTTTCCCCTGAATTCATGCAAAGTTGACGCTTTAAAATAATGTAGAATTTAACTTCCATGTACTGAGTTTAGAACACTTTCTAAGCACTGTAGGTGTTTGGTGTTTAGAAATGGTGATGAAGTCCAGACTGCTTCTCAAAATTGCTGTTAGTTTTTCGAAAAACATCTATGTGAGGGATTTGGGTCACCAGTAACATTATAAGTTTTGATAATTTGGTACCTCTGAGAACCACTTGCAGGATATCACATGTTTTTATTGCAAAAATATTGGTGCAAAACTCACAGTTCAGATTAAATCTAGACTTTAGCTGGGATCCCACAGTGTTTATCTGCAAGTGTTTGCTGGGATCCCACAGTGTTTATCTGCAAGTGTTCACAATTGTTTTCGTATCTTTATGAACAATCTCTACTCTTAAATAATCAATTAAAAAGTGTGTATTGCAGAATATGTACATTTATATGTAGATATATGTTTGTAGTGTAAACAAAGCAGTTACTGAGAAAGATGTTTAAGAAGGGTTGCAAGTAAAAATGTTTAACACTGTAGACTTTGTCTTTGCATGAGCTGAGCTTTGTTTTTTATTGGTTCACTTTTATTTAATGTTATAGCCTAAGCGTAAAGTTTCGCCCACTCATGTCTTCACATCATTTAAAGTGTAAAAAAAATCTGATGCATAATTCATTAATATTTCATAGAAATAGGCTTGAATAACCCTTGCTTGATTTAAATTTACTTCTGTAAATTTAAAAAAAAACCACTTCTTCCTGTGGCCATCACTTATCTCAGTAGATAGAAATAAAGCTGGCTTTTGTAAGCTTGCTCCCTCTGAAGACTGGACTCTTCAGAGGCAAAAGACAAGTGAGACAGTAAACACCTCAGGAACACTGTCATTGTCTAGTGATCAACTGGACTCATATTACTGTTATTTTAGATCTGCTCCTTGTGTGTTATAAAAAAAAGAGAAGATTGTTTTTTGTTTAATTTTTATATGTTATCGCATAATAAGGACTAAAAAAATCAGTGAGTTTCCAGAGAACCGACCTAATTTTTAGTGGAAAGGTTTTAGTTCTCTGTGTTGTGTAACTATAAATGGATTGTGGAGCGGCATTTATAATCAAAACTTTAATGACTTTATTGGTGATGTTTTTATTTTCACCATTTTAACATTCATGCTTGTTAGCAAAGAAGTATTTTTCAATGTTTTTTCATTGTAGGGAATCAATTGAAGGGAACATGGGTGGAAAGAATATCAATCTCAAGAACAAGAATTAAGGATGCACAGATTTAAATTTCCAATTTTGGCATGAAAAATAGATTAAGAATTTAATAGAGCCTTGTAAACATTCTTCATCCACCATAGAAGCAGGCAGTGGACCAAATTTAGACAAAAGAAATTCACTAGGTGTAAATCCAACCCAGAAAACTAAAAATCCTGCGATAAACCTAAACTAAATGGACCTGAAGGTCAGGTTTCTTATCTACCATAAGTTCAGTGCAATGCTAAAATGAAACAACATAGATAATAATGTTGAAGAGAATCGTATTTTGGTGTTGTAACTGCTTGTAAAAGAAGGGCTATTTGCAATTTTATCCCAGCAGCCAAGATGTCACTTCTGCTAAGACCAATGTATCCCTGAAGAGTTACCTTTTCACAGATCAGTTTATTTACTAGAGGACAGAATGGGCAATAGCTACTGGGATGTCTAATTACTTACAGCACTATTCCCAGCGTCAGAAAGATTATTGTCCTGTAGATTTGATAGTAGAATGTTGTTTCTTTAAAAGGCTGTAAAATAATTTCAGTGATGCAGATAATCTTGGTCAAGATACTGAGGCTTTGCACAAACAACATATATATATATGATTAAAATACCTCACTGGAAGAAGAAATAAGTGTGCTGGATGATAAAATAGGAAAATATTTTGATCAAGACTCTTAATTTAGGCATTTTTTTTTATTTACCTATGACAGAGGGTCTGTGGGTATCAGAAGCTAATTTGGTAAATAACAGAGAAATGAAATTTAGTGAAAGCAAGTGAAGGTCTTGAGAGTCTGCACACTGGGCAGGATGTGAAGTTTGAGGTGTCTCAGCAGAAGACATAGGTGGAACATGTAACACTGGCCCTTTATCTGGGAAATGGGAAGGCTGAGGGAATAGTGCTGGGTGCGGGGGTTGGTAAAGTGAGGTTTGCTGTTGAGTGCTTCTTGGCTTTTCTCCTGTGCCTGAAGGAGAAGCAAGGATTAAAGTATGAAAGACTTTCTTAACAAATGAACACTCAAAATCTTCAACTTCTCCAGCCACACTGAGCTAAGTAAATAATATCAATAAAAAGATACCAAGCTTTTATGTCATACTCCCTTGAGACAGATCTGTAGCTCCACTGTCAAATCAGGCAGATTGCTTAGTCTGACATTATCTATGACACTGAACATACCTCTAGATATAGAAATTGTTAACTGAATAACCCTCTGGATATGACAAATGATGCATTAATCTCTACATCGGTCTCTGTTTTCATGGTATTAAATCCAGGGAGCTACTCCCATGTCCCAGATTTTTTAAATCCGTTTTTGTGCAACTGCTTACAGAAGTAGGAGCTGAAAATTTCTTTGCTCTTTGAAATGAAAGCACAATTCCTTTTTAAGCCTTCTCAAGAAACATTGCTATTTACCTGTTAGTGTAACAGTGTGGTTGGTATAGGAAAGTAAAGTAACACAAACGTATAGTGTCTAATAATTCTGTAGTCCTAGTTTTTCTGAAAGTTGAGTGTACCAACTCCTGTGAATGCCTAGGCAGGCCTTTCTCCCTGTTATGTGTTTCCGTTTTTCCAGTTATGGTATTTCTTCCCTGTCTTTGTACAGAGGCACCTGAGGCAGAACCCAGTGACCTATAGGGAATGGTAAGAATCTCATCTGCTAGTGAGACAGGTATCGTATTCTTAGGAGGTGGTTATGAAGTCACATCTGTTCTCGTAAAAAAGATTTTTTATCAGTGTAAAGTTATAATCATTTTTGTGAAAACTGAAGATTTGAAGCTTAAGAGAAAGCACCACCAAATCTCTTATCAGACAAGAGGATGGTTTAAGGATACCACCTCAGAGTTAACCTTATGGTGATCTTCCCCTTTGGATCCTTCTATTTGTGTAGATGTAAAGAAGAAAAACCTGGATGGTTTTCTTACATGCGTCACCTTTTTGCAGGAGATGTTGCCTTGTGCTTTGGAGCACTTGTGGCCACAATATCTACTATATAATAACAATGACCTAAACAGAAGATATTTATTCTTTGAATGTCATCTTTGCAGCATCTCGCTTTGGAGTTTTGCAGCTGCAAGCAGAGCTAAAGCACTGTCTGATGCTTCCTTTGGGATCAAAGAACTGTGAAGCTTCAAGAAATGCTGGGAGCTGTAGACTCAAAGATGTTGTGATGCATCTGCTGCCAATTAAATGCTCCTTCTAGCTTCACTATATCCAATCAATTAGATCTGATTTCATACCACAGGAGACTACAACGCCCAGCATCACTGAAGGCTTTCTGGATCTGAGTTTAAGGGAATAATTCTGTTCATCAGGTTTGGGGTATTTTGGCAAAAATTTAAATTGGTTATCTCTTCTTAAGTCATGCCCAGTCAGTTCCTCAAAGGTTTCTGTGTGTATGTGTGAGAGAGAGGGGAAGAGGAAAGTTTATGGAAGAAATAAAAAATCATGTTGAAATGTAGAAATACTTGTATTCTCAGTTTTCACATATATGTCTGTGCTCCTCTCTGCAGCTGAGTGATCTTTCTGTCAATCCTGCAGGACTTTAGAAAGTTACTTTGGGGTATTTTTTAATTTTTGAAAGAAGTGTAAAGAAAGTAAGTAACTTTGCACTCCCTGAAACTCAGGCTGTTATTGAACCAGGCTCAGAAAATGATGTGAGTGACAGAATAAATATAACTAATACCTCAGGATAGTGAGGCCAGTTTGAGCTCTAGGAAACTCTTATTAAATAACAGGATGGACTCCAGCTCTTACAGCTTAGCAGAGTGGAATTTGAAATCAGATTGTTCATGCTTTCTGAATGAGTGTCCAAAAGATGTGTATAAAAATTTGTGATGAGCTATCTTTGTATGTCGTGGGACTTGAATTTCATGAAGGTGTTCAGGTACAAGATCTCCATCCACTTGTAGCTTTAGGCATGTCAGGATTGCTTAAGTGAGCAATAACCATTTAAGCATGGAATGAAAACATGGTTGATGAACTGGAAATAAGAATAATTTATGCAGAAAAAGCTACTTCTACACTTTTCACATTAATAATCAAATACCACAAAAACACTGAAGGAAACCAGACTAATGTCATCTCAGATGACCAAAAAATTGAAATATCTAAAGAGTGGGTGTTTTATTGCCGCACAACATTCAGAGACCACTTTTGGTGGGGCTGATCCTAGAGCTTGTTAACCCTTTTCTCTCAGGTACAGAATCTGACGTTCCTTGGTGATACAAATTTAGCACTGTTGGAAAAAGACTGTCTGGCTCAAAAATGGACAAATAATGGATAAACAAAATGCATCTGGCTGTCAGATAGGTTAGGGATTGCTAGGAGATGGATTGCTTATCTGTTCTTTCAGGAAGTGCTTCTTGTTCTGTCTCGTTGCGAAGGGGTCCTCTACCTTCTGCTTATTATTCCCTGGTGGTGTATGTATTAAAGTAGGAGAGTAAAATTTTAATGCAGTGAAGAAAACAGTAACTAAACCTCAACTCACTGTTACCTTGTTGTACTCCAAGCACTCATCTGAGAATATCAAATAGGCACAGAATGTCCTTGTTTTATTCAGAGATGTAAATGCCAGCAGACACTAAGAGGAAAAGGTGAATTTGGTCAGTAGTTACTGGTCAGGGCTTAAAGAATTCTGGAGGCTACAACAAATAAAGAAATTCCTCACAAGAAATGAGGAAAATATCCTCTTCCATTGAGTGTGTAAGGATTTGACTGTGCAGTTTGAACTGACTCATGTAAGAATATTTTAGTTTTTAAATAAAGCAGCACTGGCCTTTTCAACTCTCTTCTCCCCTGTTGTGCTGAATCAGACACTCTGCCATGCACACATTGCGTTGCATACATGCATGAACAGTCCAACTTCAAATTGCACTCTGCTAAGGTATAGGATTGGAAGTCTAAGGTTGCTTTAAAATAGCTTCCTAGAGATCAGCTTGGCATCATGACCAAGGTAACAGTCATTCTCATTCAGTATACAATGCAAATTAATAGCAGTGGCACCATTGTTTCTTGTTTTCCCAAGTGTTTGAATTTTAGGTACTGAATTTAATACAGGTCCTGAACATGATCCAGAACAGAAATTAGTGTGACTTGCTGATTTTTGATGAACCGAATTTTCACAGCAGCTAGCCACTGAGGGCTGAGCAGCTCACTTCTAAAATTAGACAGCCAAATTTTTAGGACATCTGTAGTTCAGAAGAAGGCAGCTGTGTGGAGATGAATTTAATGCTGCCTCTGGTAAAGCAACACTTTTTCAGTTATCTAAACTTCTTACCACTTATGGCCACATTATGGGGAGTGATATTGATATACTATCGCTACAGTGGCTACAAAGCGACAGGGGATGCTTCTCTCTTCACCTCCCATTAAAGAAGATAATTAAGAATAGTGGACTACACCTGAACAGTATGAGTAATGAGTACAGTTTGCCTCAAATGCATGGAGAAACATAGAACATATCCCTTATTAAATTTCCATTGTGGCAAATGAATCCACCCTCAAGCCACTATCACTGAATGCAAAGGGAAATGGACTACACGCACTCGTTAGCCTGCTATGTGGATCAGTAAATGTGACTCTGAATGCTAGCATACAAAAAATGCCATTGCTCTATGACACGAATACCACGTCAGGGTGAGTTTGGTCTGTGTCTATTTGTTCAAAAGATGTTGTCAGGTTAAATTTATATTGGTGGACCTGATGTCGGCTGGTTGCTGTTTCCTCTCAGAGCTCTCATAAAGCCAATATGAGCTCTGCAATGTGCAGCCTGACTAGTTTGATGTCAGCATGGTCACGAGCCCAGGCCTGGCTGGCATCATGGAAAAACTGCTTTGTGAACTTGGGCTGTACTCAAGACGTGCCTCTTGGGAGAAATCATGGCCTTGAGAGTCTGAAAGTGGTTAAAAACTGAGTGCATTTCATTGTTGCTCCATATATCCAGACAGAAGGTATAAATGTATAACAGCTTCAAAATCTCTGTTGTTTGCTACTGAAAAGTTCAGATAATAATGCAGGAGTTTTGTGCTTTTTCTTGTGTAAATTCACCTACATGTAAAACTTGGCTGACGTGATCTGAGACCAAAGATCCACAGGGTAAAAAAAAATGCGAGAGGGGATAGGAAGGATAGGGGAAAAGTACAGGAAGATGGTGCAATCCTTCTGGAAAAAATGTCCCTGAAAGTTATGTTTAATTTAGTTAAAGATTTATACAACTTCTAGAGCTGATGTGCACAATCTTTCAAGGTTGATTTAACTGTATGGTTACAATCTAGCTGCTTTAAAATCTTATACTCGGACACCCAAGAAATATCTAAGTTCTAATTTAATTATTCTAAAACACATTCAGTGGCTCTTCGACAGATGAGAGAAGTTTCTTTTGAGTGTTTCATGTCTCATTTTATTACGCTTAAGTACCTTTTATTTTCGATGATTGGTTTGACCTAAATTGACATCTGAAAAAAGATCCTGATATCAGTGCATAAATCTGTGATAATCACCACATCATTACACAGTATCACCTTTTGAAAAAAGGATTGTAAAGCTACTCTGTCTTATTCAGATTTCAGCAGAAAGCTATTATCACTTGCCTTTTACAAACAGATGAAAAAATGCCACTTGTGAGAAACAAAACCAGCAAGTTAAGGCATAGCTGAAGTATTTGAGATGGTACTTTGATGTACATTTTGTTAGAGGTCTGCTATCTTGAAGTTCAGATAAAGGAATATCAGTTTGTGATGAAGAATTTTTCTGGCGTGATGAATATTAGACTCTTAAGTCAGAATGTTCTCAGCTGTTCTGCTCTTTTTCTGAGCCAAATAGTTCTGCCTGGAAAGAGGCAGTGAGATAGTCCTCTAAATTAATGGGGAAATGATGTGTAAGCTGAGCAAAGGTTAGTGAGAAGCTGTTTATTAATAGCACCTCTTCCCTTCCCCCCAGTTCTTAAATTATTATTGTTTAGAAGGTGCCTGAAATGTAAGGTGATAAAGGCTTTTCGTCTTCACGTGATGTGCAGCAGGTATTTATAGTCCCTGAAAGGTATTATCAACTTGTGTTTTCAGTACGAAAATTATGTTGAAATCTTTACCCATTATGATCTTTTCCCTCCCCACAACTGTTTCTTTCAGAGTGTTCACCTATTTGCTTAAGATAATAGTGTATGACATTAATCAGTGACAGAAAATAGGCAACACCGGGATCTTTATTAGGAGTTTTTATGATGCACTAGTTGTTTGAAATCATAAGGCCTCAGAATATTCCTCCAGTGACTTACTAATGCATATTCTGTAGAAAATGTGACAGCTCTTACAGTAGAAGTGTACAAGCGTCTTCTCTTTTTGGAAGTCTTAAGCAGGTGTCTAAATTATATGCCTTAAATTTGCCACATATCTGATGTTTTTCTCCCTCATTTGTGCAGATAGGTATGAAAAACATAGGTAGGCATATTTAGGGCATAAAAAAATGAATGCTGTGCTTACAGTGTAGGTGAAACTCACTGAAAAGTGGTGTACAGTAGGTACAGTGTGTTCTTGTATGCATATATAGACACACGTGTATGTCACCTCCAATCCTTATATGTAATTTTCTTATGATTAATTGTAGTCCCCTTTTTAATTTTTAATACATTTCCAACTAACGTGATATTCTATATGAAAATCTATAACGCAGTCCAGATAAGGAACACTTTGTTTTTAACTTTGAAGCAGAATGTCAGCTGACAACAGCAAATGCAACATACTGATCTAAAGAAGTCATGCATCGTGTTGCTTACTTACCAACTGCCTTTAGAGAGGTGTATTTGTTAAGCTCTTTGCCTGGGGGCTGTTGCTCGTATGGGTTTGTGATCTGTCCCAGGCTGGGATATGAATGTTGATGGGCCATCTGAGGAAGGAGGGGAGATGTTGGCATGACATTATTCATCTGTGATGGATCTGTATTAAAGAAATCGACAAGCATTACGAAAAAAAATCAGTCTTAAAATTTTAGTATCATTACCCCATACACATTAGACAGGAAATGTCATAAGATATAATGCAACAAAACACTGTTTACTATGAAGTGGGAGATTGAGTACAGCAAACCTGTACTTCAAACAGTTAACGGTGTAATTAAATGCTGATGAATAATTCTGGCAATCCATGATAACTTCTGTATAAAAAATATCTTTGAACTAAGAAGTAGGTTTTCAAAACAGTTGAACACCAACACAAAAATTGAATTTGATGCAGTGCTAGTATATAAACCAGAACTTGAAGTTTATTCCAAAGAAGCTTGAATACAGGGCAGTAGTATCACTCTGTCTGTGCAGTTAAGTAACCAGGCAAATTTAAATTGTCTCAAACAGGCTGCTGTATATATGCGGTTTCACTGCTTTTAAAACCAGAACCAGCTTGATTATTTGCACAGCATTATGTTTTGTTGTGTAACACAATATCATACCATGACAATGTTTTCTGTGGCAGACATACCTAAAAGCAGCAGCTAATTACTGCTTATGTACAGTTTTATACCAGCACCCACCCCATATTTGGGGTTGATTTGTTCCTTTATAGTAGAGAAGATATTTTTACTGGATCTGAGTACTGGATACTGGATACTTTTCTTTCTAAGATTTGCTGTAATTTATTAATTGTTTTTAATGTTTGATCCCAGCTTCTAAAAAGTTTGGTCAGAATTGTATGCTGCTGTCAATTTGCAAATCTAAATTTCATCAGAAGGTTTTCAACATGGGCAACATATTGTTTTTGCTGAGTCTTTCTCCAGACTATGTGTTGTAAGATATTGGATCTGACTATGTATTTTGGAGCTGATTATCAATCTTAGAACCTTATTATGGCTTCTGAAACCACAGATGAGCGCATTTTTCTTCTGCAATGAAACGATGGTCCTGTATTGGTGATAATACAGTAACTCCCACAGCATCAAGCACAGGCTTATGGTCGTGTAGAAAGCTGGGCAGTTAGAGGAAAGAGACATTATGATGGAGTGAGTGGACCACCCCGAAGTGCCCACGGGATCTGACAAGAGCCAGATATCCCTCCAGTTTGCCAGGATTTTAAGAGAACCATTTGGCTTTCCACAGCTCATTAATGAAGCTGAGTACATGAGCAGGAGCTTTGAAGCCACTAAACAGATTTTCTGCTGAGAGAGAAAAGGAAATCTGAGGTGGTTTTTAACCTTCTTCTTCACCATTGCTGCTGCCTGGTTCAGTCTCTGCTGTTCAGACTGAGGCTTCTGCTTCTGCAGATCAGTGTAGTCATATCCTCCTACCTCATACACATAAGAACAAGTTGTGAGGGCACCATGAGGCAACTCAGGAAAAGTGACAGAAGTGCTACCATCAAATAACAGTACTAGTATTTCTACACTCACTGCCGAAGTGACTTGCAGCTGTGGAGACTTGCAAAAACAATGTAAATAAGGTGTAGTTAACCAGAACTGTTTTCCTAGCCTTGTCCGTTAATTAGATCTACGTTTTTACTCAGTCACATCTTCAAATGGAGAAAGTTACTCCAGAAATATACTGGGGAAAATGAATTAGACGTACTTGTTTTTCGTCCAGGTGCTCTGGGCCAGACTGTGTTGTTCCCAGGTTGCTGGCTTACTAACATTGCTAGGATTTGGTTCTTTGTGTGTTTCTGAAGACGTAAAGAAATATGTTTTCCATTTCCAGATCATCTTTGACTTCTCTTCTGTCTTCTTAAAAGCCCAGAACTCTCTTGAATTATGAATTTCAAGCAAAGTAATAACAGTCATTCTTTCACTGCTGAACTGACTGCACAGTGCCTGGCACTCATACCCAGATGCTTACACAAGACTAAGTCATCACATAGAAGACACAGTTCAAATTACTCATTCAATTGGCCATTTGCACAAAGTAAATTAAGCAAAAGGCCAAACTCTGTCAAAGTGCATTGAACTATATTGAAGAAAGATTCCTATTTATAAAGAGGCTCCCATTGGAATGCACTTCTAGGCCGTAAAAGGAAAATCTGGACTTGATATATCTGTCCAAATCTGAATCATACTGAATTTTAGACTAAATGGCCATAACTAGTGAATGTTTCATTTGGTTGCAAGCTCACTAAACTGGGTGTGATCTGATTCTTTATCTTTGGGTTTCTAGAAATAAGTGAGTAAATGAGACACTGAAGTTGTTTTCTCCAAACATAGATAATGTACTGATGATGGCTAAATTCATCTATATTTGGATGCTATTTAGGAGATGTTTGTAACTGAAGTAACGGTGATGTAATGCAAATTCTGCAGCAGGCATGGTGATGGGGAGTGTAAGTGTAACCCTGTGCAGAGCCCAGGCTTAGCCAGGAGCATCTAGGAGATTTTAAACAGGACTGGCTTTGCCTAGCTGGGCAAGTCACATAAGTAACTAAAAAGTCACGTAAGTAACTGTCCTCAGCAGTGTTATCATAGAATCATAGAATGGGCTGGGTCAGAAGCAACCTTAAAGATTATCCAGTTCCAGCCCTTCTGCCATGGGCAGGTACACCTTCCACAGGTCGCTCAAAGCCTCATCCAACCTGGCCTTGTGTTGTCTTAACATTGGTAAACATTGCTTCAGTCTCAACAATACAGAATAGGAATTATTTTCTCAAGAAATACAGAAATTTCTCTATAGCTCCTTCACAAGTTCGCAATGTAAAATTTGAAATGTTTCAATTTGATTTTTTGACTTTTTTCTGAAATTGGAAAAAAAGTAGTGTTAAATTTTGGGGAGGGAATAGTAAATCAATTGGATTATGCTTTAGGATACAAAGGGCTAGTTTCAACTAAAAGAAAGTTTAACCGGAAAAATCCCTATCAGATTTTTCACTGACCTCTAGCGCCAAGTTAAATCCTTTATTCTTATAAACCAGGTATTCTATGATTGGTATTTGCAAATAGGTGACTTCATTGAATAGGGACAACTTTAACCTGAAGGCTGTGGCTGTGCTGATACTCTACTTTTGGCAACCTGACATTGGTGCCTTGTCCAGCATGGTATTTCATATAACCAGCTGCACTGTGCCACTGCCAATTTATGTATTTATTTTTAAAAGACAGAGAATATGAACATCACAAAGAGTCAAAAAGCTGTGCCACAGCTTCCAGCGTGAATAGTGAGACCTGATTAGCAATGGTGTTATTGTAAAAAACCCGCAATATTCACAACCTATCTTATTTTCTGCTGAAACTGGGAAATACAATGCCAGGCTGCTTTGTAACCTCACAAGTCCTTGGGGAGTCATTCTGGATGCAGTGTTAGTGGCTTGCACTCTGTCTTCCTACTACCGGCCCAAAGGGAGGAGTTTGAAAAAGCACGCTGGAGCTTGCCACACAAAAGCTAGATGTCTGCTGGACAGAAAATGAGATGTACAGCAAAAACACAAAACAAAAAGATCTTCATATGCTGAAAAGTGCTTTTGACTGTTAACCCCTTAAGACGTCCAGGTATAGAAAAGCTTGTGGGAGGCAAAGGGAGCAGAAAATAAGAACTGGGATGAAAGTGCACCAAAACCACTTTGTAGCTAGAGAAAGTGAGTTTTACATCCCAACCACCAACAGCAAGCCTTTGAAAATGGGCAATTCGTCAGCTTCTGGTCGCAGTCCCTGTAGCTAAGAAGACTGATCATTACATTGTTTATTATCTTGACCTATATCTTAGCCTGTGCAATTGAAACTTGTATCCAGATGTCACAGTTAACAACTTAGTGTATTTTTCAAGTGAAAAATGCTTTTTTTTGAGCGTTTTCACCCCTCCCTGATTATGAATTTTGGAGTTGCATCATTGTGACAATAATAATTTAATTGGTTGCTGTGGTTATGATGCACTCTATCCAATTATAATAAGATGATGTTGTATCTAATTTGTGTACTTCTTTCAGAAGTCAAGGAATGGGCATCTCAGCAATTACTAAATACAAATCAGAACCCAATGTGGAAACACCTGATGCACCATGGTCACATGTATGAATGTGGAAAGGGAAGGGAAAAGTCCCCAAACTTTTTGTTCATTTTGTTTTCTGCATTGTTCATAGACAGTATTGTGCTGTTCACTTAATTTGATATTCATGTCAAGAAGTTGTCAGGGTTATGAGAAATACTCAGGATTAGAGGAAGGGGTACTAATAGGCTGCTGACAATAATAAACTTATTCACTATTTGAGAGCCAACAACCTGCCATGATCATCCCTTAAGCTCACCCACTATCCTCCTACTTTTCAGCCATGGGAGAGTGAAACCTGCTCTGTAGAGTGGCCTGGGAATTCATGCTTTTCTGTAGCGATGGAGTCAGTGATTCGATGCTTGAAGATAAGGAAAATGAAAAAACTCTATAGGCACAGAATGGAATCTATTAGTAAATGAGCAGTTACAGGCATAAGGAAAAGAACAAATGAGACAGGCAATGTAGTAACAAAACAGGAGAGGATGGGGAAGGGCAGGAAAGCAGAATGAGCTTTTGCTACAAAAGCCACCTGCAGACACACATACAAAAGAAATGAGAACAAGACAGACAAAAGGAGAGTGGGAAGTCAAGGGTAAAAATGGGAAAATTCAGAGCAAAATGTAATAATAGCTGAGCATTTTCTGATACTCAGGAGAAAAAGACATACTCTGAACTAACTAAAATTGAAAATAACAGCTATGAAAACAGGATAGATCTGAGTTATTAGAGAATACCAGTATAAAATTGCTCCCCTCCCATCCATAACTTCACTGCCACCAACACGCATATTTGCCTCTTTGTTCTGGAGTGTATTATGCTTAATTATAAGATTAGCTCATCCCGTGTTGCAGATCCATACTCACATTCCTACTAGCCTCACCAACAGAAACTTCAGGTTCTATTTCTGAAAAATCCTAGATATGATGAAAACTGTGTGCTTTTAAGAACTTGAATATGCCTGTAAACTAATGCTTTTCAGAACAGTTCCTTTCTGAATAATACTAGTTCTCCATTTTTGAGACTGAGTCTCCTCTTGGGTTGAAACTCAAATCCTTGGCCTATACACTTGCTCTTGCCTCTCTGTACGTGATCCCAATGCAGTTGAACTGACCCTCCCTGAGGTTTCCTCTGTGTGTACATTTTCCTACACCTATACAACTTGAGGGTTTTTCTCTTTGTAGGTATTGTACTGTTGTAGTCTTTTTGTTTCCATTCTTTGCCTCTTCCTTCGATTCACATTAAATGTTGTGCTGTTAAAGGGTATTCTTATTCACATACACAGCATCATTGCAAGTCCTAAATTAAAAAACATTCCTATAAGTAAATCTTAATTTCTCTGCCTTGCAATTTAACTGATTTTGTATTTTTGCAAGAACGGATGCTCACAATCCAGCTTCTGTGCCATTTATTATTTCATATGATGTTCCCCCCATTTTTCAAATATTTGTCTCTTTCCTGAAGTAAATAATCTCATTCCTTTCAGTCGTTCTTCATCTATCAGGCCTTCCAAGCTTTGTTCACTACTGCTGCCATTTCTCAACACCTGTAGCCTTGCGATGCAGCTTTTGAGATGAGATTCTACCCTCAGTAACACATGGAGTTGTGTTAATCCGTATGTAATGGCATTGTAAGTCATCGCTCTAAGGCTCTGTCCCTTAGGATATGCAGACTATTTGTTCTCTCATCAGTGATGCACATGCCATGTGAGTAGTAATATTTTCCCCTAAATGTGATATCTTTGAGACTATACATATTTCTTCGTGGCAGTTCATGCTAGCCAGTTATGTGTTCTGTCTCTGCACTGTATCACAAAAACATTCTTGTAATACAGACAACCTACCCAACTAATCACCATCACAAAAAGGATCTGAGATGAGTGGGATGGCATTTCATCCAGCAAAAAAAAAAAATGTTTCTGTTTAATGGAAGTGACAGTCTACAGTGTAAATGCCTGTCATCAAACATACTGTCTTGTGCTTTCCGCTGTCCTATCACGCAGTTGTAGGAGTTAGTCCCATGCTAAATGCTGTACTTCTGATTCTCCATGATGCCTCTGAATGTGAGTTTCTCTCAGCATTCTGACTTTCGGTGCTGTATGTTTTCTATTCACTTCTTACATGATTAGCCTCTTGGTCTCTTGTTGTCTTCCATGATAGAGGTTGCGTGGCCTTTCACATATGGATATCTTCAGTGGATTTCTGAGGAGAGGCATTTTGCCTCGTAATAGAATAATGCTTGACCCAGGAACTTCTGCAGTTACACTGTCAGGTTTCTTGTGACACAATAGTGTTGTGGGTTGTGCTGATAGCATGGAGCATAGACAAGTGAAGCGTGTCCCCTGCTGCAAGCGTTTATGAATCAGCAGGATTGGTGGTTGCTGACTGATATCAAAAACTCTTGTTGGTTCAAGTTGAAAATCAGCAAGAGATAGGATAGCATAACAACTTTTAGCATCTTGTTGATCTAATTTGAGACATCAGTGAGCAAAATTATTGTGGATGCAGTCCTTATAAGAAAGCAGTGATAATCATGAGATGATGTTCAGAGACAATGATACTCATCTGGACATGGGAAAGAAGGTCAAGGAGCCAGGTCACAAAATCCATGGTGCTCTGCCCTTGGTCCATATCTCAGGAGGAACTGACTTTCTCCTGGCAGGAGAGGCAGATCAGTGAGCTGTGTAGTCAAAAATTGTTTTGTTGTTTGAATAATGCCCTGTGTCTGTTTTTAAATGGCAAAATTATCAAGCTTCTTTCCAGTGCAGTGGAATTCTGTGCTCCTGTCAGATGAAGGCAATGCTTTCACACACTCAAAGATGGAGGAATACTCAATACTGTCATCTAAAGTGCAGATGAGGGCAGCACTAATTCTATAATACATATCCTCTCCCCTCCACCCCTTCAGCTGTCCATCTACATCCTTCAGGCACTTACCTACATGAAAATCAGAGATTAAATTTCTTTGAATAATGATTTTAATGGGAATGGAAACATAAAAGAAGGAAAATTAGTAGTAATTTGGCCAAAGAGCTGTGGGGCTCCACTGCCATTTGAGTCCAGCCAGGGAAGCACACTCTTGTGCTCTTGCAAAAGGGCTTTTTTTCCTGCTGAATATGATGCTGCAACTTTATGTTTAAATCTATGGGAATTATATATATATATATATACATAATGGAATCTTGTGCCTGTGAGCTCTTCTGAACTCTGTGTGACAGGTTACAAATGGGGCAAGAGACAGCTGTATTTTTGTGTATAAGTTAAACTCAAGAGCTGGTAACGGAAGCTTCCCACTGCCTTCTAGGTGAAGTCTCTAATGCTGGGAGATGCTGAATTCTCTGTGTGTGGTCACAGTAATTTAGGAGATGGGGCTTTTATGATGCTCCAGATTTGGGCTCCTTGTTTCTGATTAGACTCCAAGTGTGTAGGAGCAGAGTTCTGCGAAATCACTTGGCTGTTTTACTGCCATCCCAGGAGATTGGGAGTGGGGTGTCACTGGTCTTGTGACTGAATAGTCTGGAAACGTCTCTCTTCTGCTTTTCATTTCCCTCAGATTCCATACTGTGCCACTGGATTCACATTCTTGTAACATTTTCTGGGCTCTTGCTTTGTAAAAGTGCTACAGTCTGAGGTTGGTTTTCAATGTAGACTTTTATTATATGACACCATATCCCCTTTTATGAAGGTTATTTTTGTGTCTTCTGAAGGTTTGCTTTTCCTTCATAATTACTCACAACCTGACAGACTTATAATCCTCTGATAGGATTTGAGCATTATAATCTTCTCTAGAGCAACCCATTGTGGCTTCACAAACAGAGGATTATAACCTTTAAGAAGGCAATAAGCAGATGAACTCTTGAGATATCAAGACCCTGCTTTTATATCAATTTCCAGTGCTTGAGTTGTGGGAGGGCAGGGAGCGGTGCTGTGTTCTCACTCCCACCCACGTTTCTGGTTTTCTTCATCTTCTTTTGCCTCAAGTAGCAGAGTTGAGAAATTAATTAAACCCACCAGTTATACACACTTTGAGCATTGCAAATATCCTTAGCTACAAAAATTAAGAAAAGATAAATTAGGAAAATTTAACTTACGTGATAGAATATTTTTGCCCAGAAGAATGTTCTTTACACTTACCCATAAGGTGTCATTTGTTTTACAAATCAAACACTCTGTACTTTCATAGAAATAAAAAGAATCTGCTTAGGTGTACCAGCTAGCTCAGATTCTTTGTTTTGCCTGTTTTGTCTTTCAATGAAATTACTTTTCTTCCAGAAATTAATATACTTTTACTTAATGGGAATGTGCCTGTCATTATAATATTTAGTAGTCATTCTAAATGTTTATATGCCGTAGTTGTTTGTTGTATCTTACTCTAATGGCTATCAATGACCAATAACTGTCAATTTTTATGCAGCTTGAATATATTAAAAATTCCCTTGCTTCAAGCATTCCACTGGCTTGTCTACTCACTGTCCCAATATACCAATAGTTTAGAAGAAAAAGACTAGACAGCATAAAAATTACAAAAGCAAACATGTTGCTGACTCTATGTCTGTTATTTACTCTTATGTCTAAGCAGTAACTTAATGGTCTCCTGCCTATAGCTTGTGGGTGACAAATTGTCTGCAGGATTCTCATATTGTTCCTGGGCAAAGGCACTTGAACAAATAAGATTTAAAGCTGAGAAAGAATTAAAATTGGAAGGAAGTTGCTCAGCATTGTTCCCCTTCAACAGAAAAGGCTGAGGACAGTTTCAGTAGCTCATCATCCAGCTAATGTTGGCCTTGAGAAATATTTTTCTTAAATATGTATCTCACCTGAGTGTATCCCAGTGGCACATTCAGTCCTGATATACCTGACCCAGCAATGGTGAAAAGTATACTTTTCCATTTGGCATAATTTAGTTTTATGTTTTTAGAGTCTCTAGAGATGGAAATATATCAGTGTGCTGCAGTGAAGCTTTAATATCCAGTTATAGATCTTTTCGTTCCAGATCCATGTATGCAAGTCTTAATAATGTTGGGGCCATTCTTGTTTCATTGGTCTGTGGTAAGCAAGCAAAAACTCAAAGAAAGAACTCAGAAGGTCAGTGAAGAATTAGAATTTTATTCTTAGAGAAGTAGCCCTAATTTGTTGTCTTTTAGAATAGCAGAGAACAAAATACAGTGATTATGGAGTAGGATGCATGTTATCTTGTTGCATAGAATCACAGAAAATACAAATGACTGACCATAAAAATTATCTCATTTGTCCCACACTCATCTCAGGAAGGATCACCTCTACTCTTGACAGATATTAGTTGTGTTTTTAAAAAGCCTTTTAAAAAAAATTGAGGCTCCACAGCCTACCTGCACAATCTACTCCAGTTCTAATGCTGTTCTTGTAGTATCCTCACCATTAGAGATCTTGTCCTGTTACCTGTTTTAAATTTTCTTTAAGGCAGTTTATGTCCATTAGTTCTCTCATTCTCCAAGGATACCTGCCATAACATTTCTTCTCTGGCATGGTGTTGCTGATCCATTTCTGCCTTTGATCCCCTAAAGCCCACAAATCCTTTTACATCATACTGCTTCTTGCTGTCTTATTCCTATCCTGTGCTCATTTAGATGATTATCCTTATGCATAGAACTTTGTATCTCATTTAATGCGGGGGGCACCTTATTTTTTCACCGCATTTTCCCAGCTTTTTAGGGTCTGTTGAATTCTAATTCTGTCCTTCAAAGCATTTGAAACTCATTCCAGCTTGGTGTTTTCCATAAATTTGATAAGTGTATGTGTGCTCTGTCCCATCATCCTCCTCATTAATGAAAATATTGCACAATATCAGAGACAGAATAAATCCCTGTAGAACTCTGTTTCAGTATATCCTTTCATTTAAAAAAATACGAATCATTGGGGACTGTCCTCTGAATGCAGTTTTTAGACCGTTTTGGATCTACCTTCTAGAAACATCTTCTGAAATCTTATTAAAAATCAAGGCTTATTATGTCCACGGCTTTCCCTCCTCCAAAGGACCTGTTACACTGTCGCAGAAGGAAATTGCTTAGGTTTAGCTCTATTTGTTCTTGACAAATCTTTATTAGTTGTTATTCATGACCATGTTTTGCTTAGATGCTGTAAGAAGTTTGATTAATTAACTGTTGATTTCTATTCCTTCCTCCCTTCCTTTCTCCTGTCCCTTGATTTATGAATTAAATGACTACTAAATTATTTTAATTGTGTTCTTTCTCCCCTTTTAAGTCTCAACAGCACACCTTTGGTTTAGACAGTTTTGCAGAACTTCATCCACTGGGTGAGATAACAGCACTTAGAGGAGTCAAGTCCTTTCTCAAAATATGCAGGATGAATCCTTCTGGGCCATGAAGTAGAAACATGTTACAATTTTTCCAAGTTCTCTTGAAACCTGCCATTCCTTTCCTCAGGTGTGACCCATCAATTTTATAACACTATTTTGGTTAGTTTCTTCAGACTATTGCCTTTTTTACTGAATACTGAGGCACTGTCTTCTAAATGGGACAATTTGATTTTTTTATTCTTCAGGTGTTAGCTTTTAATAACTAAAAATTAAAGAAAATTAAGTATCTTGGAGTCCTGTCCATGGTTCTTTTTTAATCAATGCCAAGCCTTATATAAGCAAGGATTTATAGGAGCCACAGTCATTTGGATTGGCCTTTTATATACAACAACAGCTTATCATTTAGGTGCTTAGTTATGATGCGTTCCACATTGTTATTTCAATAACATCTAGATTAAAATTATTTTCTATTTAGATTATGTTGTTTTATCTAAATATATGCACGAGAGTTTCAGGGGAAAAAATTAGGTGTGACAGAAGATCAGACAAATAGCTTCTTTTGAAAAAGAGAGTGCTATCTTGGGGGTGGGAGGGGAAATGATGTATTCTTAACTTCTTTCTTATTTTTAGCCCATCTCATTTGCTTTAGGCTTCTGAAGTGAAACTTGAAATATAATAATGCAAGCAAAGTAGACCGAGTATATCTTACAAGAGTAAATATAAAGCTGATAGATATTCAACTTATTTTCCTTAAACTAACCACGCATCCTGGGAAAGAGGTTATCATCGTGTCTGGCAGATAGGTACTCTGACTAAGTTATAAATCCTGTTAACAGAGATTGACATTCTCACCAGAAAGAAAACGTACTTAAACCCTCCTATGATTTAAGAAGAAGCATGTGTGTCAGCTTACAAGGTTCACTGGTCTTTTCAGTCATGACATTTTTACCCCTATGTGGCAGATATTTAGGCTGTAACTCTTGCTATATACTTGACACTGGGCACAAACCAGTTACTTGTTTGTAACTTTCTCATTACTCACAAATGTTTCCTGGTGTGGCTATTGATGGCATTTCAGCAAGAGGTAAAATAGCTGTGTTTTATACTTAGGCAATAGAAACAAGAAGAAAGAGAAAATGGAAACATAGATTTTTTAAACAGACTTTCCTTTTTACATTTGAAATTGTAGATTTCAGAACCTGTCCTACAAAACAGGGGAAGAGTACCTGTCCACTTTTTTCCTGGAGTAATCACCCATGGATTTAGGTGTATTAGAGGAAGGGACTTATACCTAAGGGTTTTATCTGATTTTAAATTACACTTTTGTAAGGAAATGAGCATCATATTATTAGATGCCATTTAATTTTAGTATTCTAAATAATCTTAAGGATCATTCAAAAGTGTACTAAGCAACTTCCTCCTTCCTCCTATTACTTGATCCTTTCTTCTGATGATATACATACTGACCTGTTGAAGGAAGTGGTAAGTAAATTTGAGAGTGAAGGAAAGAGAAAATCTTTCCATAATGAGAACATGGGCAATCCTGTATCAACAGGAACATTATTTTCCTTTTTAACATATCAAGAATGTCCCCATTTTGTTTTGAACCTTCAGACTTAAAAGGCAACTGTGGTAGCTGCTGCTTCAACCTCCATGTTATTTTAAGAACCTCTTAGGTGTAATTTCTGTGATCAATAATGTCCATGCACATACACTGACGCGCAGCATAAAGATGACCTAGTTCTATTTTTGCATTTTAACGGCCTTTTGTAGAGCTGTAACTCTGCTGTTAAAGGGACAATGACGAACATACATTTCAATAAATGAGAAAATCCTATTGCTTTGAAGAAGGGCATTTCAATAGCTTTTAACAGACTTCCACAAACTGAACAGAGGTTGAGATTATCAATCCTATTAAAACCTTTTTGCCAAAATGCAAATATTTTCTCCTAAATAGTCCTTACTGAAAGCAGTTATCAAAATAGCGGCAGTAGGATAGGCAAAAGTCACACTGTTCCTCTAAGAATAAGGCATAATGGGCTACATTATCATAGACAATCTGCTTAGTCAAGAATACTCTTCAAGGTATGCAGCTGACACGAAGGGAAAGCTGGAAAAAGCCTCTACCTGTGTGGTAATGGAAATCGGAATGGATTAGTCATGTAAGGCTGAGCACGTGAGCTTGTGTGCCCTGTTGTGCTGTGAGCTGTAGATGCATTTAGACTTCTTTTTAGTGTTTGTACATTAACACTGTTGTTTTCAGTGCTGCAAGTACTTCAGCTGGGACCATTTTGTTGGATCACTGTCCCAAGGGTGTTCGCTTGTGCACTGTCCTCTTTCATCCTGCCATGGCAGAGGTAAACCTGCAGTTCTTTCTGCCAAAGAATTGTACTGTGCTGCCAGGTTCCTCCCATACTCTTTTCTTTTCTTACTGTTTATATATGTTCTATGTTATCCTAAGTGAAACCTTCTTCTGTGTCCTCCTGCTCCCTGTAATCTGTGCAGGGAATGACCGCTTGGTTGTGTGGCATCTTCAGCTATATCTTCTCTTCAAGTTTATAGCTGTCTGTGCTGTATTTCCCTGAAAAATCTGCACCACAAAGTGTCTGTACTATTTCAGAGGAGTGGGATATGGATCCATGAAAATACTTCCAGTCTAAACCACTGGTCTCCACCTTATGTCTGGAGAGCTAAGATAGCTGGCTCTGGAGCCATCCTCACTCCTGCTCTGTCTCAGTGTCCAGACACATCATTGACTCTACCAGACACTGCAGGCACCTTGGCCCAGGCAGAGGCATGTTGACTCCACGACAGCTTGTGGCACCACCACACAGACTCCCAGGCTTGTGAGGGGCCACCACACCTGTAGGTAACTCTGCTGTCTTGTCAGAAATGCAGCTGTAGTCAAAAGGCGAGACAGAGAGAGAACAGAGTCAGCAGTCCTCTTACTGCTGGCTTATTAGGGGGGGTCCTACCTCAGTACAAATTACAAGCACCATCTCACCCCAACCCAGCACTGAAGGCACATGTGGAAAGGCCTTTACGTCCTGGCTTCCAGCACCACCTGCCCATGCTGGAAAGGTGGCCAGGGAAGGCCTTCTGGGTCCCACGTTCCATCTCAAACATTTTATCTTATTTAATTTCATGGCAGCAGGAGGGAGGTTGCTTCCACTCCTCTGAGAAGGTAAAAAATATATATACAAGCACTTTTTTGGTTCTGAAGAATGACAATGCCAAGCTAGTCCAGAATGATCACACCAGATGTATTTCCCATCCACTTTCTTTTCCCCTTTGTTCTCACTTTCACATTTCTGGTTTGAGAAGACAAAGTTACCGGCACATGCCACTCTTCTTTGTCATAATCAAGAAAAAGAGAGGAAGGTGATTATTCCCTTCTAATTGCTGCTAAGTTAATTTAAAATAAGGTTGTCTACCTCTCATGATTATAATTTAAATTCCCACAGTGTGAGCTTACAACAGAGTAATTGGCTTCCATAAACTATGTTTTGGACAGTTTCTTTTCTCTACTTTGGAATTAAAAAACCCCTGAAAGTTAATGAAGTCTCTTGGCTCCTAGGTTACTCCTGTTGTGGCCTCTACGTGCTTGCTATTCTATTCATTCTTCTCTCTTACTCATTGCAAATTGGTGGGCTGTGTAATTTGTAAGTTGAGGCAAAAGAATAACCATGTAGACCTGATGATGTGAAAACCATGTTATTTAGGGTGAGATTTTCATCAGCACTCAGGCTAGCCTTTACTTTGTTCCCATTGAAAGTGAGACTTTTCAGAAACAGCAGAATTGGGCAAATTTAGAATATTTCCAAAGCTCTATCTGAACGTATTTTATAAACACCTGCTTTAATGGAGTTAGGCCAATGTTTAGAAACTGAATTGCAGTAATTCAGTGTATCTTCTGTAGTGAGACCTCATCACTGTTTAGTTTACAAATGTGGTGCTGATGAATTAGATTCACAGTACCTTTTATAAGCTCAACAAAGTGCAGGTATCGGTGTGTTTATTTGTGCTCCTTATTGCCAGTGTGCCCTAAACTCACACAGATGCCCCATACCTCAATGAGAATGTTTCACCCCATTTGTCTCTTTTGACCTTCCTGATGAGACCAACTTATTAATTTATCTCTCAGAGCTGTGTTTTATAATGTGGTCACTGGAAAGTAACTGAGATCAACATCCTTTTGACAAAAGCCACTGCATGAAAATGAGTTTGTTAAATTAATTCTCAGTCTCTTGCAAAAAAACATGGGTTATGTTTGTACTGATGACTTGGAGATGGTGTGGTTGTTATCCCATGGCAGTTCCCTGAGCTCTGACTCTGTCTTTCATTAACAATGGGAAGATTATTTTGAGTTTGGTACATAACCACTCTCACAAGGATCTGTATTTACGCAGCATTATCTTTCCTAAATGAGGCAGTGTACTAATGACTGACATTTCTGACTTAAGGATTTTATTTCATTTATTTAGTTACAATCCAAATTTAAAAACTGTTGTCTCATAGTCCTTTACCTTTCAGCAGGGTAAGTTGAATGGGTTTAGTGAATGTGAGAAATGTTTCAGAATTAGTCGTTTTCCCTCTTGATAAATTGATACTCAGGCAGAAAATGCAGGGTGTTGGGTTTCAGTAATTTGTTACAGTGTCACTACGTTAAATATAAGTTCCTTTAAGAACCATGATTAGCTGATACAAAATGATGAATGGGGAACTGGGACAGTTTATTTAGCAATGATGTTAATTAACAGTGCTGTTGAACTCAAATGCCTCTTGGCATGGGAACAACACTAGGACAGATTTTGAGTGCCTGCCCAATGCTACCTGCCTGAAGTAAAATGTGTCAGAAGGCAGGCTGCATAGGGGAGACCACTTATGTCCCTTTATAATATGGCCTTTTTTGTCATTTCTATCTCCTTGTTAGCTGGACTGTTGTCACCCACTGGTCTTTCACTGTGTAGTTCTTCATCTCAAAATTAAAGTACAGGCCCAAAAGGAAAAGTAAAATTGATGCTTCTATTCTCAGATGTTTCTGGTTATAACCTATTACTCTGCATGCATTATTTTTAATGAATTGTGGAATGCCTCTTTAGCTTTCTCAGAATGTCTTCCAAGAACAAGGCTTTATGGACTCCTGCCAGGCACACACACATATGATTTGTATGCTGTCCTTTTCTTGTTGGTAGCAAAACTGTTTTGGCAACAGCCTTCCTACACTTCCTTTAATTGCGTCTTGCTCTAAAGCCTGTAGAAGCCAAAGCTTCAACCTTTCCTGCCTTAGTGCCAAATCCAGTCAGGGGCTGAGGGCTTTCATTTATGACAGCTTAAATGAACAGCCCCTGGAAGAACTGGGTGAAATTCTGTGCACAGCAACATGAACAAGAGCTAGGCATGGGGTCAGGTTTTCATTTCTGGGACTGTTACCTGCCTGGATTTGCTTGGAAGCAAGAAGCTTCCTGCACTGCTGACTGAAGCAATGAACTGTTTCAATGTTACATAGATTATTATGAAATCTTATTATTATTTATTTACTCCTGATGTGTTAAGAATTTCCTAGGCAGAAAAAGGCACAGTCTCTGCCCCAAGGGGAGCCTGCTGGAAGCTCTGATACTTGGTTGCCTGTGAACTTCCTCCATGACCAAAGGCTATGTCCTTGTATTAGCTGTCAGAACTATTGCTTCTCACAGTGTGTAACTGTAAATAACCTCTGTTTACAATAATGGATCATTACTCAAACTTCCCACAGAAACTCAATATGCTGTAAATGTGTTTCCTTTCGTCTTTATTATATTTTACCTCCAAGTTTAATTCACACTACTTCAGGAAAATTCTCTCTGTAGTATATATTTACAGCCAGCAATACTGTGATTAATGGTTCCTTTCCAGTATAATTAAAGATAAACTACATAGCAATCATTTAATCTTCCCTTCTGTATCTTTGGATACAGAATTTTTGAAATAGATTTTTGGAACGTGTTCTAATCTTTCATGTAATATTTCTGTGAACTACTAAACAACTGTAATGTTTCATCCAAGGATGATTCCTGTTGATAGATGTAGTGATGACTTTGCTTGATTGGTAAGAATCCTGCCTCTCTTTCTCTCTCTTTCCAAGGAGAAAACAAGTAGACATTTAGTTAAAAAGTGGTAGTGAACTCAAGAGTCCAGTACCTCAATTCCTGACTACATCACGACGATGTGTACTCACGATGAAGTCACCAAAAGACTTGCAATATAAACAGTGCATCTAGTATATTTTTTGGAAATACCTCAGATACTTCTGCCAGTAGTTTTGGCATTCGCAGATAGAGAGTTGGTCTAAGACAATGATGTTATTTCATTTTGATTAGCTGGTCTATACAGACTTTTACAGCGGTTAGTGATTGCTCACTGGTCTGGCAGAGTGAATTCGTGTATGGTTAGAGAACTAGATAACATCATGAGGCAGCTTAGTAGGAATGCTTCAGTTTTCAGTGGGAAGAAATGGTTGAAATACACGATGATATCCTACAGCCTCGTCTTATCAAATACTTGTAAACAAAAATCAAGTTAGACAAAACTTAACAAGCAAGGAACCAGCAATGATGTCTGCAAGACAGAGGGGTCTACCTTTCTAATACAGCACATTTAGTATTGAGCCCTTTCACATCTGGCATAATGTGATTTTGTAGCCAGTAACTCAGACGCCTGTATTAGAACTTGTGTTCTTAATGCACAGAAAGTATACAGATGAATATCCCCCTCATTTGATTTCAGCAGCAAGATTTTTTGATTAAATTCCATATCTGGGAGAAGCACTTATATCCACAGAGAACTGCTAATGATTTATTATATCCTCCAGTGTTTAGGTCAATTCCTTTCAGAAAACCCCAAATAAATGAAAAAATCTCCAAAACAGTTTGCCTTTTGTAAGGTACCAGTTGTCCTTGCAATTTAGAGTGAGTGAATATCCACAGAAAACGATAGGGTATCAGAACAGCTTTTCTTCTGAATATCTGACTTATGTTGGGAATGCTAAATGCTCATTAATCCTAAATCTTGCAGAAAAAATTAGGAAAATAAATGTTATGTGCTTATGTACGTATTTCTTTGAATGTTATGGATATTAATGGTGTAATAGTAACGCAGAACCTGGAAACTAACAGTGTGTCCAGCTTCTCTCTCTATTTTGGTTACGGTTTTGTTTACATTTTGGCAATGGAAGGAACGTGGGTGTGTTTCCAAACCATAACAAAATTCTGTGGTTTGTCTGCAGTCAGGATAAGATGGAGAAAGCTCTACAATTCCAAGACTTTTGTCCCACAAATAAATACCATAAGAATGCCCCCTCTGTATAGCAGTAGCTATTGTATTTATTGAAATAAATTGCAAGGTATTTCACTCTTCAGGTTGAAGACAGACTCAGAAGGCAGATAAATATGTGCTTAACTGCCAATAATTAATCTCTTTGGCCTTGGCAGGACTAAAATATGTAATAGGACTTTTCTGTCTCTTCTCTTTGAAATTCAATAAGAAGAAAATAAAGATTTTTCTATTTTTTTTTCCTTATGGGTGGATGAGTGCCCTTTGCTTAGCTATTCCTTTTCATAAAATAAAAAAAGCACAAAGAGCATTTCTGTAATTTATTATACATGCATCAGTCCACTTGACTAGAGATTGGTGAAAGAACCTGACCTTTATGGTGATAAAGGGAAAATAAGTGGGGGACAACTTTGATGTTATAGGCACTCTTTTGTAGATATATATGACTATGAATTTGGTTTAGACTGTTAAGTATTTTCACTTCCTAGCAAGGTTTCCTTAGAGAAAAATTCTTGCTCATATAGATACTTGGACTTCCTATTGTGCATTTAAAACAAAGGCTTGGAATATTTTCCTTAGCTAAAGATAGTACCAGATAATCCTGAAGTTGAGAAAGGGACAATGAAATAAATACCTATTTTCCAGAAGGGTTTTTTTTGCAAGTAAACTGGACATGCTGTGCTTCAGGACATTAAAATATGAGGCTTTTCTGTGGAGCAATGGTGAAAATAGTGGTGGTTTGTAACAAGTGATTTATTCTGTTAGCAGCAAGGGTGCTGAATTTTTTTCATTTGATATCAATCTGCTCAGGGAGCCACATTGGTTCTCTACCAATGTCATCTGGTATATAACAGCATAACACAAATAGTGTAAAGGGGTGAAAAAGCAGTGGTTTTGCATTTTAAATCTGAACCTTTAAAATCTCAGTTCCAGTAAGGAGTGCATTTGAGTTAGAAGAGCCTCTGCATGCAGATATCAAAGCAGGGAGTGCTCTGTGGAAGAGCCCAGCACTGGTGCTTCTAAAGCCAACCCAGCTTGTTCCCAGCTAGATCAGGTACTATCCATAACCATGTCGTGCACGTAGACGCATTATTCGTATGAAGTCCTAGCCCAGTTAGGGGCAGGAAGGGACAGTTGCAGGCTTTCACCCATAATATTTTATTTTCCATACAGGACCCAAGCGATCACAGTGTATCAAGCATCTAAAGCTGTCACATACGATGGCCCTATGCAGGCACCTACGTCTTTTTCTGGGTGAAACACCACATATCATCAGTCTAATCATTGTATGCAGTGGGGTCTGGAGAAAAAAACAGTTTTCAGCAATAGTTCTTACAGGAATTGCTGTTTTAAGGATTCAGGCCTTTGTTCTGGTAATAGGAGCCAGTGAGTGCCTCACCCTCAAAGGAACAATTTTCTTCATAATATCTAATCTAAATCTCCCCTCTTTCAGCTTAAAACTATTCCTCCTCGTCCTATCCCTGCACTCCCTGAACAAGAGCCCCTCCCCAGCTTTCCTGTAGCCCCCTTTAAGTACCGGAAGGCTGCTCTAAGGTCTCCCCAGAGCCTTCTCTTCTCCAGACTGAACAAACCCAACTCTCCCAGTCTGTCCTCATATGGAAGGTGCTCCAGCCCTTGGATCATATTTGTGGCCCCCTCTGGACTCACTCCAACAGATCCATGTCTTTCATGTGCTGAGGGGTCCAAAACTGAATTGCATTCAGTCTCCACCTGAGGTCTCACAAGAGCAGAGTAGAAGAGCAGAATACTTCCCTCAACCTGCTGGTCTCTCTTCTTTTTATACAGCCCAGGATATGGTTGGTTTTCTGGCTGCAAGCACACATTTCCAGCTCATGTTGAGCTTCTTATCTGCCAGCCCCCCAAGTCCCTCTCTTCAGGGCTGCTCTCAACCCATTCTCTTCCCAGCCTGTGTTTGTGCTTGGTATTGCTCAAACCCAGGTGTAGGACCTTGCACTTGGCCTTGTTGAACTTCATGACGTTCACACAGAATTTGTTGAATTCTGAATTCACTTTTATTTTCCAAAACACCTGAAGTTAAAAGAGTCTGTGCAAAGACCTGAAGCCATGTAGTAAAACTTCCGGCTCAAGGCTCAGCACTGGGTGAGTCTCAAATGAGTTGTTCTGATTTCAAAACAAAGAGCAATTAGAACAGCCTTTTAAATATCAAGTAAATACAAGTGTCATGACCCTCGTGTAAGTAAAATATTGAGTCTTAATTTTAGCTGTGTAAAATTATATCTAATTCAGTTGTGAATTCATGTTTTCCTGTAGTAGAATCAGTGAAGAGGAAAAAATAAACAGAAATAAATGTCTGTGGGCTATTCAATTATAATTGCTGTTAGCATTAATGACATTTATTATTCATGAATTTCCCCACTCCCAAATAGCATTAAACATTAGTAATTTTTTCTTCTTCAAGAAGGATAGAACAAGCCCTAAAAATGTAAATATTGTAAATTCATGTAAATATTTTGGTTTTCTCTTGTCCCAAGTCTTCAGAAACAGACTATTCCACAAGAGTCTTAAAGAATGCTGTTGTTTATCTCTTGGTTGTTCTTAGTGTGAAATCCATTGGGCTCTAATCCTGAACACATTAAAGCCCATGGCATCAAGCCTGCATCCCAAGAATGTGATGCTCTCAAAAGAGTGGATTTGCAAAGGAATCTGATGGAGACAGGCATCCAGCTCTCATGGAATTTGTGATTTGGAGCCTCAGCTAAAGCTGGTCAGAAATGCTTTGACTGGAGAATCCTGATTTGTGAAGATCAAAGCATTACCCAGAGGCAATTTGGTTTTAACCAAAGGCTAATGAAAAATGGACAGGTTTTGAAAGTTATATCAGTCTCTGTCAGCTTATCTGCCAAGCACCTCTGCTGCCTGCCCAGTGAGCTGATGGGGAAGCAAAAGCTCAGACCACTCCCTCATCTTTTGCCACACATCTGAGGAGCTGCTGGGGAGACAGCTCCAGCACTTGGCTCCTGTGCAGCTTTCCTGGTGCTTCAATGTGGCACTGGGATTTTGGCTTTCCAGTTTGCTGCTCCTCAGCAGTCAGCTGCCCAGCTCTACAGCTGTGTCCCATCTAGCAAGGTGCAGGACAGCCAGAACTTCAGCACTGGACTGGCCTTTTGCAGAGAATGCCTAAATACTTAGTTTGCATCCACGCTAGAAATAAACCGAATTGAGAGATTTCAGACCCCTTCCACGTGCAATGCATAAGCTGCTGTCATTACTTTGTTACTCTTAGTTGTAACTGTTGTGGGTTTTTTCTGCTAGTAAACAACTAAGGGATGAATATTCAGTCATTACCGAGCAATAATATGTATCCAGAATTTCTCTGTCTTGCAGCTACTGTCTCCAGAACAGCCCCAAAGTGCAGAACATATTCTCCTGGCACATCCATCAGCAGAAAAAAAAAAAAATTATATAAGCAAAATTGCATAATATTTTGAAAATCTAGTTGCACTAGAAAAGCATTCTTCAGCAACCAAGGTTTTAACAGGAAACAATTCTGCATTCTGCTGACCTTTACAAGTTTAGTCTTCGTGTAGAAATGAACTGTTTGAAAAATGTTTCTAATTCAGTTGTCACAAACAGACGCCAGATTTGTGGCTGATCTATTTCATGAGCAGAGGCTTCATTTTGATTTCTTGCAAGCACAAACTTGATCTTGTATGTCTCCCATAGTCTCAGCTGCTTGATCACTTCTATTTCCTCACAAACGAAAGGCAGCTTGAAAGAAACTGTGCATGTGACTAAGATAATGAGGATAATAAAAAGGTAATCTTAGCAATTATTGTTGCTTACACCTTCAAAACCAGACACTGTCTCTGTTCCAGGAACCCCACTGTGCCAAGCTGGTTGATGGAGGAAGGGTGCAGACTTGCTGCTTACGTGCACACATACATTCATCTGTACACGAGTGAGAAGGGTGTCTTTGATCTACATGCTTATAAGCAGTAACCACGTAGACTGTTGGTTGCTATACAGACAAGGGTATGAGACATAATACGAAAATATTTATGACCTATAGAGCTCAATAACAAGAGCAACCCAGGCTCCAGCTGTAGCTGGTCATTAGGTAATGCCACTTGCTCAGCAATCTGGACTTCTTTCCGATCAAATTTTGAGCTCCTGATTCATAGCAGCCAGCAGGATGTAATATATGAAATTGTGACAGAGGAGGGAAGCATGAGGAGTGACAGTGACTGATACCATAAACCCTCAGACCAGCCAGGCCTCCTTCAAGCAGAGAATGGAAAAGACAAATATAAAAGAAACTAAATAATTCAAATCAAATTTTACTACTTTAAAATGTGTCAGAGGGCATGTCAGGACTCTATTGCTATTAGAAACAAATAATGACAAAAATCAGCAAGAAAAATGTTGTGGAGAATAGTCTAAAGTAACTAACTTTCTGAATCTAATTTTCTAGTTTTACTTATTATCAATTCCAAGCAATGCTTTGTAGGTGAGGAGGAGTTCTGCCAGTACTCTATTAAAGATAAAGGAATAACTGGATCATGAAACTTCATTGTTTTTCTGGAGCTAACCTAGCACTCGTTTTGTTGTGGACACGATGTAGTGGTTGCAGAGGTTGTTTACAGCTAGACTTGCACTTTGCACAGGTAGTTGTTACAAAACCTGCTATTAAGCTTGTAAGTTACTGCGAGACAAGAGCTTCAGTGAACCGCTGAATGCTGCACTGTGTAGGTAGCTCAGTCAAAGGTCATCTCTTTCTCCTGTTGCTTAGTGTGAAAACACACCAAAGATTATGCACCAGGGGTGAGATTCTCTCTTGTGAATGGAGTGAACCCTTAGTCCTTAAGGCAAGGGGGCTTTGCTTATATACTATATAAATGTTCTCAGCATATTTTGATTGACAGCTCCTAAACCAGCTTTTCTTTAAGAGACCTACAGCAGTAATTTTCAGACACGTGCAGTTGGCAGTGTAGCTGTGTTTACGTGGATTGTTGGAAGCCGCGGGGGATTTAAGCATCTCCCTGGGAGCGCCAGCGACCGGAGCGCGGCGAACAGGAGTGGGCAAACAGGGTCACAGTATACAGGGTCACAGTATAGGCAGTTTGCGCGGCAGTTCGCGCAGGCAGGGCAAGCAGGCACTCTCTGGCAGGTGGTTGGCTTCCCACTCCACAGCAATGGTGATCAGGCGTGGTAAAACCTCTGCCACCAGGAGTGTAGGCATCCAAACTGAGCCACTATTACGGGACGCAGCTGCCCAGACTTGGGACTGCAGGGAGTGTCTCAGCTTGCTTGTGGTTCCTGAGGACCATACAAAAAATGCCTGTCTGAGGTGCAAACAGATTCAAGATCTGCTCCTTATGGTTGCAGATCTTAAGGACCAGGTGGAGATGTTGAGGAGTATTTGTGAAAGTGAAAGGGAGATAGACTGGTGGAGTAGAACCCTCTCTCCTCCCAGTATTCCTCCCCAGGAGGCTGAGGAATGCCATATTGCTCATCAACAGGATAAGGGGAGTGACCTGGTTGGTGAGGAGGACTGGGAGCAGGTCTGCTCTCATGGGGGTTAGAGACCTCCCTTTCAAATGCCACCTTTCCAGCTGCCCCTACAAAACAGGTTTGGGGTACTGGAATTTGATGCTCAGGTGGAGCGTAGTATTACAGAGAACTCACCCAAGGAGGCTGTTAACCTCACACTGCCCATCAGACAGGTCAGGACTTCAAGTAAGAAAAAGAAAAGGAGGGTCATTGTAGTGGGAGACTCCCTTCTGAAAGGGACGGAGGGCCCTATTTGTAGGATAGATCCAACTCATAGGGAAGTCTGCTGCCTCCCCCAAGCCCGGGTAGGCGACATTGCCAAGAGACTTCTGGACCTAATTAAACCCTCAGATTATTACCCGCTTCTGGTGGTCCAGGCTGGTGGTGACGAGCTAGCGAAAAGAGGGTCAAGGGTAGTTAAAAAGGAATTCCAGGAGCTGGGACAGTCAATAGATAGGGCAGGAGCACAGGTGGTGTTCTGCTCAGTTCCTCCGGTGGCAGAGATGGATACAGATAGGAACAAGAGAATATATGCACTTAATAAATGGCTTAGAGGCTGGTGCCGGCAGAGGAATTTTGGGTTCTTTGATCATGGGGAAACCTTTATGGCACCCGGCCTGCTTGACCCAGATGGGTCTCATCTAACTCCAAAGGGTAAGAGGATTCTAGTTCAGGAGCTGGCAGGACTTGTTGAGAGGGCTTTAAACTAGGCATGAAGGGGAAGGGGGAGTTACTAGGCTCACCAAAGATGTTGCTGTGGAGGATAAGCCATCTCAAAGAGTGTCGTCAGTAACCCAACTGAAGTGCATGTACACAAATGCACGCAGTATGGGGAACAAACAGGAGGAGCTGGAAGTCCTGGTCCAGCGGGAGAGCTATGATATAGTTGCCATCACGGAAACGTGGTGGAATGACTGTCATAACTGGAGTGCTGCCATGGAAGGCTACAGGCTCTTCAGGAGAGACAGGCGTGAGAAGAGGGGTGGAGGGGTGGCCCTCTATACTAGGGAAACCCTGGATGCTGTTGAAGTAGAGATCGGTGATGACCAGGTTGAGTGTCTATGGGTAAGGGTCAGAGGGGCAGTCAGGTCTGACCTCCTGGTTGGAGTGTGCTACAGACCGCCCGACCAGGAGGAGGATTTGGATCTTCTATTGTTTAAGCAGCTGGAGGCTGCCTCTGGATCGGCTGCCCTTGTTCTATTAGGAGACTTTAACCTTCCAGATATCTGCTGGGAACTTAACACTGCAGAGAGGAAGCAGTCCAGGAGGTTCCTAGAGTGTATTGAGGACTGCTTTCTGTCACAGCTGGTGAGTGAGCCCACCAGGGGTGAGGCTCTTCTTGACCTGCTGTTTACAAATAAAGAAGGGCTGGTGGGTGATGTTGTTGTCGGAGGCTGTCTGGGTGTAGTGATCATGAGATAATTGAGTTCTCTCTAAACAATGTAACAAGAAAAGCCAGGAACAGGACATCGATGCTGGACTTCCGGCGGGCAGATTTTGGATTATTTAAGGAACTGGTCAGGAAAGTACCCTGGGAAATAGCTCTTAGTGGCAAGGGGGTCCAGGAAGGCTGGATACACTTCAAGAATGAAATCTTGAAGGCACAGGAGCGGGCTGTCCCCATGTGTTGTAAGAAGAGTCATGGGGGCAGACGGCCGGCCTGGATGAGTAGGGAGTTTCTGAAGGAACTAAAGTAAGAAAAAGAGGATGTATCGTCGTTGGAAAGAAGGGGACGTAAGCCATGTCATGTTCAAAGATGTTGTTAAGTCGTGTAGGAGGAAAATCAGGGAAGCAAAAGCCCAGCTGGAGCTCAAATTGGCCACTTCTGTTAAGGATAATAAGAAGAGTTTTTATAAATATATCAATGTTAGAAAGAAGGGCGGCAGCGACCTCCACTCCTTTATACGTTATAGGTTGGACTTGATGATCTCAGAGCTCCTTTCCAACCTTATGACACTGTGATACTGTGTGATATGTGAATGGGGTTCTTACAGCACAGAGCAGCCCATGGAAGAGCCCAAGAGGGCTGGGATGGACCAACAGATGGATGTGCTGCATTTTGACAGACCTCTGTTCCCACAGCCAAAGGAAATGTAGAGGATTACCAGGTTCCTCCTAGCCCGGGGCTACATGAGTCCAGAGCTGCTCAGATCCTTGTGTATCACCACAGCAGTGGCAGAAGGGCCTGTTCAAGGCTACAAATGTGAGGAAGCGCTTGCGGCGCACCCAAGCTCTGGGAAGGTGATTCAGTCTGCTAGAGATCGTTTCAGTGATGCAAAGACTGGATGCCTGAGTGGGAAGGGAGCCAGCTGGGCTTTTTCTTCAACTAGCGTACACAAGAACATGAGTGTGAGAGTTATTTTGATGGGGTCAGAGTCACAGTAACAAGTATTATGTCTGTTGCAGTGGTGTGAATCTACATTTTGCCCAATTTCCTTCCTCCATTTCTTTTTAAAAGGAATAACAAGAGAAGTATAGCAGAAAAGCAAGCCATGCAGTGCAGCTCTGGGTAATAAGGCATTGCTGCAAAGGAACCACGGGAGCTCTTTTCCAGGGCCTCTCCCAGGAGAGGCTGCCCAGTCCTGTTTGGACTCATTGCACGTACACTGAGTCCCCTGTCCCTGCCTGGCTGACCAGCTCCAGTGGCTGCCGTGGGGAAGGAAGGAAATACAGCTTCTCAGCACCTGCTGGGGGCACTGGGAATGCCTGCAATGAGCAAAAGACTCCTGTGTTTGTCAGAGATTGTATTTTTTGTCCTTACAAGTAGCTGATAGGAGGCAGGGGAGAATTGCATTTATTTCTCCCACATGCTATATATTTGAAGAAGTATCATATAAGAGCTGATAAAAAATAGCATTATATTTCATTTTTTTAAATTAAGTTTCTTCCACCCATTAGCTGCAGGTTTTTGCAACCCGAATTGCAAACATTCAGATTTTATCAAATGAACTTTCAAAGAAAAAGAATGTAAAAATATTTATGAGCATAAACCAAAGCCTCTAATTAATACCTCAGAGAAATATTTTTATTTAATGGTTTCTTAATGGTAGTGTCTTAATATTATAGTGAAATATGTTAAATTCCCTGCTACTTTGACTTGACTGATGAAAAGAACGAGAATATATTCTGTCACCTACAGTAATCATGCCACTAAAATGGATTTGTTTTCCATATTTACATAATGTGCTGGTAGTCTGCATACTCCCCAGTTGTACTGATGCTTATAACCAATTAATCTTTAACAAGTTTTTCAGCATCATGCTTTCATCCCAGGGATTCATCTTTATATCCAGACCCTTCAACAAATCTAATGGCAAATTTAAGTATTATTACACCAAAGAGACTGTGCTATTTCTATTAAGCAGGCCTCTGATTTACAGGCAATTGTAGACTTGAATAAATAGCTGTTTCCATTCAAATAAAATGAGGGAACGTATCTGTCTGTTTTTTACATGTCCCTTTTTGATACAAGTTGAAATAGTGTTGCTTGCCATCCGAGGTCTCTACTAAATCCAAATGTAGGAGTTTGATTGATTTGTTAGTAACTGTGCATAGAAAGCAAGAAGATGAATTACCCTAGGAAAAACAACTCGAGCTGCCAGTTCCAAGCTGCAGAGGAGTCACCAGGGCAGCAGAGAATAGTCTTCCAAATGTTTAATAAAGGAAGCAGGAGAAAAAAGATCAGTAGCTGATTAATCATATTGCTAGTGTTTTCAGGGACATAGGCTAATAGAAAACCAAATGTTAGGAAAACATGTTTCAAGGGAAGGCCAACATAAAAAACAGGAATGCACCCTCTGACAGTGTTTTGCAGTGATTTAGAAGGAAATAGGAAGGAAAGAAGAGCAGCTGAGAGGGCTGCTTATGAAGGATCAAAGGAAAACCACACAAACAATTATTTTTAAAGGTCATATCAATAAATTAAGAATAAAATGAACAAACAAATGAAAACAGCTCCTTGAGATTGTGTTTTCTCGAAAACAGCTATTGTAGGTGTTAGGGGGTTGCTTGTAAATGCTGAAAAGGCAGAGTCATCTGTGTTCTCAAGCCATCATATGTAAATCGAATAAATACTGAAAATCTACTTTGACAATGAAATTTGGAAATAATTTTTCATGTTTGACATTGGAATTTCTGACGTTGGAATTTCCTAAGTCATTACTTCTCAGCTAACTTCTAGAGGCTCTCCCTTCTGCAGCCCTTCAGGCTGGTCTTCCCTCTTATGGAAACATGAACTGGAAATTTTGAAGGCAGCATGAGATCACCAAATGCAGGCAGAAATGGTAACCAGCCAGAAGGAAGAGACTTTTCAGCACATTATATATACTGAAAATCACCACCCTGACACTGTCCAGCAGCCCTCTGCTGTTATCACGGTTCTGTTTCAGCACAATAGCTGAAAATCCTAATTCTGTGTCTGACAGAAGAGTCATAGTTTGATTTGAGAGATTTAATGAGCTTTATGGTTCTACTGAAGAACAGGAAGGATTTTTTTGTTGTCAGGATGATTGCAATTGTATCTATTAACATTTTTTAAATGTTCAATAATTTCTTCAATGCACCTTGTAAATTAATTGTAATAAATATGCAGTAGGAATCAGCCTACCCCAGTAATTGACATTTAATAGCATACAATAGCTATAATTTATGAAGATAACATCTCAGAGTAGTTTAACTCTTAATTAGCCCTAGAGAAAGTGTGCTAACCTTACAGACAGTTATTTGTTTTTAAAAAGTGTAATGTGAGAAAACATGCATTAATTTGTTTTTGCACTTTTCTGTGGGGGGTAAGTTAGGTGTATGGCAACATCTAACAAATGGAAAACAGGAGAGGGTAAATGTATTTTCACTTTAATCTAGTGCGTTTATCACTTCTAAATTCACAAGTGCAACTTTGATTTTTATTTTTTTTCACTTTCATGCTTGGACTAATATGAATTAGACAAGATTCCCAGCAATTCTGTTTGTCTAAGAGAGTTCCAGTGCTCTATACAAATTTTTAGTGAGGAGTCGCACTGTCATGTAATGGTGGTGATACCAGAGCCTGAAAGGAAGCTGTGATTTTAGAGAGACAGAGACTCCCTCAGATAACCTGGCCTCATCCCTAAAATACCTTTAAATCTGCTGATACTTGATCTTCAGTTCCCAGAATCTCTCTCGATCGTTCTACAAAACTGAACCAGGGCAACTTCCAAAGCAAAACGGAGAAATCCAGGAGAGAGGCCGTTCAAAAGTATGAATTGCTTGGGGTAATGCCGATAATGAAGTAAGTGTTCTCGTCACGTACAGTAACCCACTAATGCTTATCTTCAGAAATTTCATTCTAAGCACTCTTATTTCAACTTAACTCATTTAAACAGTCTATGGCAAAGCCTTTGTTCTTAGTGACATTTTAGTTCTTTAGTATACTAAAGAAAAAGACTTATCATATAATTACATCACTGCTATTGATTACTAGACCTCTCACTTTTCCTGTAATTTCACTTTTTTGGGACATGCTGTTTTAACAACAGTGACACATCAGAAGAGAAGTCACTTTGAATGAAGTGTATAACAGCCAAATTCAGTTTTCAGATGCTGCTGTCTTTTCCAATATCTCCAAGCCAAAATGTTTTGCTTTATTTTATATATAAAACAATATTTACTATGCAAACACACTTAACCAATAGGCAAAGTAATAATTACTGTCAGATTGCTTAATAATATGATTGCAGTTTTGTTTGATTCTGTTTCCATTAGAGTTCCTTTAGTTATCTTTTATGAAGTTGTGCATCTTCCACATTTGTACCTCTGTATTTTGTGGCTGCATTTCCATTGTGGTGATTTTACTTGTAATCTTCCTCTCTTTCTCACTCTGTCCCTCACTCCCCCTCTCCCCTTCCCTTCCTTTTTTTCCTCTAATTATTTTTCTGGCCATATTTTTCCAGCTGTGCACAACCATTCCATTTCTGAACTGTCCTTTCTGTTTAAAAATAAATACATTTTTGCCTCTTCTCAGCCTCATGTCAGCAAGATTCTCCTCTTGTTGCAATTATGAAGGAGTCTAAAATAAAGTTTTCAGCCTCACACCGTTAGAATAATTCCCTACCCACACCAGTTGCTACTTTGATATAGCTCCATATGATTTAGTTTTTTTCCTGGAAAGCACCAAGTGCTGATTCCTTCTACCAGCTCATTTCAAGGTTCAGGAAAACTGCCTCACCCTTAGAGAACACAAGGATACATTCAAACAGTATGAGGTACATTTTCAAAGTGGTACTTAGGAATTACACATCTCATTAGCAAATAATTGAGATGCATTGGCACAATTCGCATGCTCCTTGGAAAATATTCCCCCCTAAAACCTATAATTTGCAGAAGTTAAAAGAGGGCAAACTAAAAATGTTAGAGTACCTCTTAATTTTCAGTAAAAGCTACATATGTGCCTGGAAGTTCTGAATCAGCTTTAATTCTGGGTAAGTGCTCTTACTCCCCTGGCACCGTTGCTTGCCCTGGCCTATTGGACATGGAGACAGCATAGATTCCTTCTCTTAGAACAAGAAGGCATATTGAGGAAAAAGTGTAGCTCTTCTGCCCTATACTTAACAGTGCCTAAAATAATGCAAATAAACTGCATCAATTTTTGTTGCACTGCCTACCCCACCTCAGAAAATAAAGGAAAGGCCGGGGCTTGGAGGAGATAGGGAGCTTGCTACTGCATAAACCAAAAATAAACAAATAAAATCCCTGAGAAATTATACCAGGAAAGAAATATTCTTGAGTATTAAACAGGTTCACTTATTAGTCCTCCCCCACTAACCAGATTTTTCTGTCTCTGAGGTTCTGCTGGTCACTGAGGTACTTCTAAAGCTGCCAGGGTCAAATACTACCATCTCCAGTAACAGGTGTAGTTCTGTTGACTTCTACAATTACTTCATATTAACCAGAATGCTAGAGGGCATTTTACTGCATTTGTAACGAATGAATAGGTGTGAAATTTGGATTTTCCAACTAAGACTGTTGAATACTGAAGCACAGACTCTCCCAACACACTCGTCTTGATGCTTGTACTGAGTGGGCTCACTTCAAGGGCAGCAGCCCAGGGAATTTGAAATTCTATTCTCTCATTCTGGATCATGCATCTCTCATGTCAGCATAGCTAGGTATCAATTCCCATTTAACAGCTTGAACAGGTTCTTTGTCAATTCTTGTATCTGTTGTGTCACCCAAGAGAAATTGCTTTTGCGTATTGCGTTAGAGTGCACAGAGATGATTTTCTAAGCTGGTGTTGTAAAGGAAAAAGCAGCAGCCTTGGTTCTTGATACTATGTACGGAAATATTACAGAATGATGAAAAAAATATGCTGAACAAGACATTTTTTAACTTTTCTTGGTGGGCTGAGTGACTATGTGGGGGAGGTGTTCTATGAGTCTTTCCTTTGGGGAAGGCTCTTAGGCTCCTATCATGACACTTGCCTGAATATATCACTTAGTCCTAGCCAGACCACAAAGGCATATTCTCTGGAATTCCATGGGTGTGTTCTAGCACAGCGTTCCTTCATCAAAGACCAGTAGTAATTGTGGTTACGAAACTTGGTATGTCAATGTGTGGCCAATGTCCCCACCTTTTCCTCCTTGCTCCGATTAGATTATGTTTGTATAAAACCTAAGTCTTTTAGAATTTGACTTTATTAATAACTAATAAAATGACAACAGAATAAAATCTCAGAATTGTCCATCTGAGGAGGAAGCTCTAAGAAGAAGCTTTATATGAAATGCCAAATCCCTGTTACTCAGCATATAAGAGCATCCTGCATCTGCATGTAGCATCATGACCTGATAAAAAAAACATAGCTTTTAGTAAGAGAACCCTGCTTTCTGCTGTTGCTTGTAGTTTTGAAGTACTGCTGCACAAACATAATAGCACATTGAAAAAGCAATTTTGTACATAAAAATACATTACATATATTCAAATCATTATTATGTGTTCCTTAGAAAAAGAAAGATCATTTCTCTACATCTTTTCTCCAGGGGATACACAGCCCTTACGCCCTTTTGATATGTAGTGAGGTGACTGTTGGTCTCTTCTTCCATGTAGCAAGCAACAGGACAAGAGGAAATGGCCTCAAGTTGTGCCAAGGGAGGTTTAGACTGTGTATTAGGAAATATTACTTCACTGAAAGGGCAGTCAGACATTGGAACAGGCTGCCCAGGGAATACCCTTGAGGTATTTAAAAGACATGTAGATGTGGCGCTTACGGAGAAGTTTAGTGGTGCCCTTGGTAGCGTTCCGTTGACACTTGGACATGATGATCTTAAAGGTGTTTTCTGACCTAAATGATTCTCTGATTGTGTGATTCCATGATAGGTACAGGTACTCATGATGTAGCAAGCTGAGAAAAACATCATAAAGAATGACTGCCCATCAGCATATAAATTGACACAGAGCAGAAAAGCATTTCATGGGGCTTGGCATGTATCTAACTAAGTGGGACAGCTCTCTTAAAGTATAAATAAATACAAAACAATTATATGTGAACGATGCATTTCAGAAACAGTGAAATTTGCCCTATACCTGCTCTTTTATGTCAGTATTTGATATTTTTGGCAATAGTAAGTATTGAAATTTTTATCTTTATTAGAGATTTCTTAGAAATACTTAAGCATCTTAACAGAAGCAGGTGGCCACCCTATTTGGGTAACTAAGCATCTCTCTCCATTGATATCCCCTTTAGAGACAGGATGGACTATGAGAGGACAAAGAATTATAAAAGAGTCTTGAGAGGAAAGTAAAATATCCTTTCACTTCCAAACAATTTTCTAACAAAGTATTTATTAAGATTCAGCATTAGACAATATGCAATATGCTGCCTTTCTTAAAAATAAATCCAAAACTTCTTGACTGTCAGAAAAAGGAAGTGAGGAAGTGTTGTTTTTATGTGTGTCTTATTCACAGACTGAGTAGAGATAGGATGATGGTAACATGCTTAGATCAAAAACTGGATTTAATTCAATTTTGGAACAAGGGCTTTATAAACTCTCCAGGGTATTCCTCCTCTTTATTCTTCCACTGATTTATCTGACAATTATTTACATCTATTTATCTAATTTCTCTTTACTTCATGTCAAAATGAAAGTCCTATATTCAAAATATATGGATCGTAACCATTCTCCTTTGTACAATAGTCTGTGTGCATGTTCCCAAGGCAGGTCCACACGCACTCCTTCAGAAAACCTCTTTCCCTCTGAACCACCTAACCATTTCTGAAACGAAGCTTAATTGCTTAAGTCTGGCCACTGCTTTATGTACTTGGGAGGAAGGATGTGAAAATGCTTAGTGCTTAAAAGCAAGAAGTGCCCCAGCTGACTGACCTTTGCTGCTGGTGAATCTTTTCTACTCCTACCAGAAGAGGAGAAAAGCATATTAGTTTTGCAAACCTGGTAGTCTTCCCACTCATTTATTGATGACTACAATACAGGGGTAAGTGAAGCTGAGAAGATGAAAACACAAGACACAAAGTGCTGCCTAAGAAGCATTAATGGGCTAATGAGTGGGTTATGGCCTTGGTCTTCCCTGCAGTGAATGATCCACTGGTGCCTTTTGCCCTGCTTGACAGCCATTGCAGTGAAAGTTGTGATCTCCTCCTGATGTGCATCTACTTCATCTCAGCTCCAGATCCTGTCAGTAAGTGGCACAATAAAGTCAGGTACCTCCTATTCTAAAAAAACCAAAGATATTTTAATTTTTAAAACACTACTAAATAATTCATAAGGGCTTACTGAAGAAGTCCTTGACCAGTTTAGGAAACAATAAGTCATCTCCATCTATTCTGTGACTATTTAAAAGTTACAATAGTAGTACAGGTTGAAAGGAGAGGAAAGCCCTACTGCTCTTTTGAAATCTGTTATTGAGAAGTACGTAATTGTATAGGGAAGAGATGTATCTCACTACCCAAGTACCTACAGTCATATCTTGAGTATTAGCTCCCTGCAGTACATGAGCAGTGTTAGGAAAAGAGTTTGGTGGACTTATGTTATTGTTAGAAAAAATGACCTTGTTTCACATGTAGGGAAAATGTTATCAGTTTTCCTGAGATGAGTATGAAGAGACTAGGAATGCTGAAATAAAGATACTTGGGCTGTGCCAGTAGTCAGAGGTTGATTCACAGTTCTGATAAAGCAATGATTCCATGGGAGAAGGATTTATCTGCAGTCTATTTACACTTCTGATCTCTCCTACAACTTCAGTGCTGCTGAGTGTCCTGGAAAACTTCAAGCTCAGTGTTCCTAAGAGTAAACATCCTGCCCTTAATTGCGTAGTGGTGTTCTGTTGACTAAGTGAAAGTTATTTTTTCCAATTTCTAACAGAACTTATTTCTTGAGTTTTGTTTAGGGTATATAACAACCCTACAAAGGCTCTCAAGTAGTTGGAGTTTTACAAAAAATTGTCAATTAATATAACAGTTGGTTTTCTAGTTATAAAGCAGTTTCCCTTCTTTATTGGACAAATGGACAGGCAGGAGGAACAGTATTGTGAGAGCTAAAGATTTTTGCAGAATGTTTTATGCTTGAATTAATGGCTGTATGATTTTTTTATGACTCCTTCTCTTTTTAAAGATAAAAACTACTTCAGAAGATAATTTTAATCTGATACTCAAGTCCTAGAGTATGGAATAATTTCACTGGCTGTGTACATCTAAAAACATGAAGCAGGCCACAGGTCAAGGGCCTGATGCCAGAAGCAAATACTTAATCCTGCAAGTTCTTGTTGGTTAGAGTACTTCCTATGTATATCAATTTACCATAATCATAAAAACATAGAATGGTTTGGGTCGGAAGGGACCTTAAAAGTCATCCAGTTCCAATCCTGCTACCATGGTCAGGGACACTTCCCCCTGGATCAGGGGCCTCAAAGCCCCATCCAACCTGGCCTTGAACACCTCCAGGGATGGGGCAGCCGCACCTTCTCTGGGCAACCTGGGCCAAGGACTCCCTACCCTCAGTAAAAAATCTTTCCCTAATGTCTCATGTAAATCTCCCCTCCTCTTCTCGGGGAAAGTACCAAATAGTGTAATCATAGTACCGCTCCTTTCTGTGTTGTTCCAATGCAAGCAAGGCAAAGGAACAAATTTTTTTCTCAAGATTAGCATAAAGCAGAAGTTACCTCCCTGGCCAGTTTGTTGCATCCTAGAGGTGACATGTAAAGCAGAGCAGCTTGCCTGGTGTTCCCTCCGAAAAGGACAAACACAAAACATCTGATGAGGGTCTCTAGAGGATGGAGTTAGGGAGGCAGAACAGGCTTTGCAAGGAAGGAAAAAACAACTACTGTAGTAAACTTGTATTTGCTATAGTGACAAATATTAATCAGAGTTTTAAAAAATCCACAAAGAGTTACTATCCAATTAAAAATAACCCTTCCACTAGTCTAGTAGACAATTATACAATTAGTAACATTGAAAATGTCTTTGTTAGGATCAGATTAGGGAAATTTCACTATATAGAATAAGGGTCTCCCTGGTGATGGTGGCTGGGGGTATCTGGACAGGCAGTGAAATGCCCTGTCCCTGCCTCCACCATCCCTCAGAATGTTGCTGGCTGCCAGGAGAGAAACCCAAGGGCAGTACTGGGGTTACATCCCCAGACACATCACAAGACATTATTCTAGGACATAAATTGTATTTGATGGTATGGATGTCTTGTGAGAAGTAGTGCACTGGCACTCTACAAACTGAGTCAAGTATTCTCTATATATAGTTGGTTAAATATAGCAGTAAAGTCAACTGGGAAATCTTAAGCTCTGCTGTGGAAAGCAGAGCTATTAAGAAGCCACACAGCTGTGGTGTATAAAATGGCAATACACTCACCCACTGGACCTTTGCCTCATTTGCTCAGCTACCCAAATTTATAATAAACCCACAGTGTCTCATATGTTTGTTCATATGGTCTTGTTATTGAAAATATTCCTCGACAAATCTATCAAGAAAAAGTGTTCATCCATAGGATGCTGGATAGCCTGGACAGTGACTCTGTGAACATCTTCTTTTCATATGCCTCAGTCACAGAAACACGACACACCATGAAAGATTGAGAAGGGCTCTTGCTGAGGACTCAGGATGTTATTGATTTCCTTGATGACAGAGGCAATCAGGATGTTTGTGCAATGTGTGTATTTGACAACTAAGAGCCACAGGGGTGGTTAAGTTGCAGTATCAGAGAGCCTCCATCTGCTTTACAAATTTCATAACATTGATACAGAGTGTGCACAAACTGCTCCCCAAATGCTGTTAGTTGCCAAGCATAGTTATCATAAATGGTGGTAGAAGACTTCCAATTAATATGAATTACAAAGCCCTTATATTTTTATAGGAGACAAATAAATAGCAAATTTCCTTATATCTGGGTTTGATCCCTGTTTGAGGATGACATTTACCTAGTGGGCTTATTGCCACTTAAATCTGAAACTCCTCTTTTGAAAAGACTCTATTTTAATTTCCAAATGGCTGGGGTTTGCATTCTTGCTTTTCTGAAAGATACATCAGATAATCAGTGTGCTCCCTGAGAGAAACTGGCACATATTAGCAGCCAGAAACTTCAGCACTTGTAATAATTCTAAAGCTAGTCCTCAGGATTACTCAGAAAAGTTTGTTCAGCCTACACAGAAGTTCTGAAACAAAATGTTCTAGTTTCATCTCAATTTCTAAGAAAGTAAGTTCTCTCCTGTACCTGTTCTGAGATCCAAAATGGGCTTTTGGAGGGCTTGGTGGGAAATACATGTGTTCTGAGCAAATAGTTAACTGATATATGTGGCAGTTTTCTTGCACATTTCTTTCTTTAGCAACATTCACATCTATGTTCTTTGCACTTGTTTATTCACCCTGCGCCATGTGTTAGGATTAAAATGCCATCACAGCTGATGTCCAAGAAGTGCAGTTACCTGTTCCCCTCCCTCGTTTTTCAAATGTTTGGATTTTGGCATGGTTGGTGGTTCTGACCTATTTATCTTTTCACTTCTATTATAATTCATCTCAGTGGGAAGAAAAAAGACAAAGTAAAATTCTGCTCGCATCTTTGATGTGTTTTCTTGCAGCTCTTATTGCCACCAAAGCCTTTTTCAGATGCTCACACTCTTCCTCAGTGTCTTATTTGTCCTTAATTTTGTCAATGATGCAGTTTACCACCCGCTCAGTTGCGTAAATGCAACTGTTTGTGGGTCTGCACAGTAAAATGGGTCATGAAATTATCAGGTTAACATTTTTTTAATTTTTTTTTTTTAAAGAGCAAAACTGGGGAAAGGGGAAAGTGGTGAGCATGAGGACAGGTCAACCCCGATTCTGGGATGAAAATTATTTATGGAATTGCATCTATATAGTTATAACTCATCAATTGTTCTTCATAATACAGACAATACCATAATTTCTAATACAGGGTGGTACAGTGATGGCAAGACAAAATAATGTATATTGATGGTGAAGTCCTTCCTTTCCTAATAGGTCCCAACTAAGCCCTCACCATTTCTTAAGTATTTAGCTTCTAAAGATTTGTGGGTTAGAGAAGCAGCAACCTTCTGTCAGGTTTCATCTCTGTGCTAATCAGGTCTCTGTTAGTGGCAGAACCTGAACCCTCACTTTTGTCAGAGGTTGAACCACTACAGTGTACAGCACAGGATAAAATGACACTGTTGATGACATACTAACTTTAGACCTGGTTTTGGCCTCAGGAAAAGCCCAGTCAGAAGATGCGCACAAGAACTGCATCTTCAAGCATGGCTTTCTGTCTATCACTTATGATATTTTGTAGTTTTCCAGTACATGCAAATTCTGTGTGTGCTCCCATGGGTGCTTTATGTACTGCACAACATCAGAAGCTGTTATACAAAATACCTGCAGGACTGAGCCTATCACGCTATCACTGTTCTGTTTTGCTGAGTCTTTTTCCTTTTTAAAAATAAATAGAATTTCATTTTCTTTTGTGTGATCAATTTTGCTTTTTCTTTTACAGAGCTCTATCTAATAAGGTTATTGTTTGTGATGAGAGTCCTGCTATGATAAGGAAGATGGCAGGAAATCAACCTAACCCGAATGATCTCTGTTCATCCTTGCGTAATTGTGAACATCTGATTTTGCTTTAGATTCTCTACTTTGCAGAGCTCTCTCTGGCAATCCTATCAAGCCTTGATTCAACAGCCAATGACTTTTTATTTGTTTCTTGGGAGAATTTGGGGGGGCTCCTGGTGCAGGTTACTGATAAGACTGAGTTTTATTTCACAGGAAACACTGACACTACCCTTTGATAAGTATTCTTTTGTCTTCTGTCTAGTGAGTCATATGACACAGGTACTTTTGGCAGACAAAATGCAGTCACAGGTGGACTTGCACTTAAACTCAGCAAATGCTGATAAAATGTCTGGATGAGTGACTAAACTGTGTTTTAAGCTGTTATACACACACACACACAAAAAGGGTGTTCTAAAAGATTTCCAAACCTAGAGGGACTCATCAATATCCCTATTAAATCATGCTTTCTAGTGTCAAGTGCCAAGTTTACTGTTGCTTGGCAATCCAAATTTAATGTTACTTCTCTCCACCAGCAAGAATAGAGAACCAGTCCCTCCCATTAGGCAGACAAATGAAAAGGGTGTTAAACTCCAAGGAAGTGATATTTATATTTCCTTGTGTTTTCTGCATCTAGACTGCACTGTGTCAAAGTGAGTAATGAGTGTAAGCAGAACGGTGTTATCGCAATAATGAAGATAGTCTTTAAGTTGAATGGTCAGTAAATATGTTGGAATCTTGACACTAACAAAGAGAAATGTTCCTATCTACACCTATTGCCTTATCTTTCTCTTTAGATCAATAAACTGACTCCAGTTGCTTTATGCTGCTTTGGACTGTACAATTGAATTGTGCCCTGTGCTTCCCTCTGTCTCCCAATGCATAATGCAGAAGGTTCTCCATGTCATTACAGAAGATTCATCCTCATTTAATTCATAGATGATTTGCATTGCTAGCACCCAGTCCTGGTGCCTTGCAACTACATTCTTTTCATTCCTCTTTACTTCAGAAGTTATGGGGCTCATTTTGTTCTTGAGCCTTTTGTGGTGAACCACACACCAACTTCCCTTACACAGAAAAAGGGATTGAAGTTCTCTGCAATGTAGTCCTCACCTTGCTTCGATTTTTTTTACTGTCTTTTGCTCCTTTTTCAGGTCTTATCATCACCCATTTGTAATGCAGAAAAGTTATTCTCTCTGCTAAAGGTAGCTGTCTGTCTGCAGCATATTACCCAAATTGTTTCTGATGCCTGCTTCATGCTGATTAATTTCTCTGCAAGAGATCTTGCATCTTTAAAGCAGAGATCAAAAGCTGCTGGTTACCTTTAATAATACTGCCAATACAATTGACTTCTAAGTGCAAATAAAGGGAAAAGAAGTGGGTAGGAATGTTTGTTAGGCACTAAGTAGGATGAAACAGGTAGTTTCAAAAAGGTTTTTTAAGTAACAATAGCAATAGCACTAAGAGATAAAGATCTGTTGTAAACATCCATGTCTATTGTTCTGAATTCCTTACTGAATTGCTAAAAATATTTTATAATTGGTTGCATTTGGAAAGGTAGTGCACTGGGAGAGGCATAGGAGATACCTGGGACTGTGCACAACACTGCAGGAGTTTCACCTGCTGGAACTGGGAGAGCAATACCTACAGCCAAGTCCTCACTAGCTTTTGTCAGTGTGGTTCTTTCTCCTTCCGCGCTGGCAGTGCCATTACCCTGCTGCTGCCTGTGCCCTGCCTTTCCCAAGCCACCCTCTGTGAATGACTGAGAAAAGGCTGCTTCCTTCTGAGCCAGGGCTCAGTTCCCCTCCCAGGGGAGCCATGGGAAGGCTCTCCCATGAGTGTTTGTGTGAGCTCATCAGCCCTTTCTTTACCACTGCCACCAGCAAAGACATCCTTTGTCTTCGCCACTCCAGTGCTGCATTTGCTGTGGTAAATATCGTGGTATATTCTGTGGAGCAGTGTGTGTTAAGTGCATGTGCTGGATATCATTTTTATTGTCCTAAATCTTGTAAAGCCTTCATGGATGTCAGATACTGATCTAGCAGCGTTTTGCACCCAGGGCTTGTTGTTTTATTGTGTGGTGGGATAATTTATCAACCTATATCTAAAATGCCTTCTTCCCTGGAGACAGATATTTAAAATCAGCTGCTTAGAACATTAACTTCTTTCACTAATGTGAATGATCAGAATGTGTAACTATTTGAGATATTTTATTTTATGAAATGGTTAGTGTATGTGTACTGTGACTAATTACCTATCAGATTTCATATGCGTGTTTAATGGTCATAAACAGGATTTGTTTACCTTAGTAATTTGGATTCTGCTCTAAAATATTATCTTTTTCCCCCTTTGTTTAACTCTTCCAATACTGTGCTTAGAATAATATTTCCCACTTTCATTAAGCCAGAGCCACACTGCTCACATTTACACAGTGGAAAAGAGGGAACTCAGATGAGGGCAGATTCTGGCCCAGAGTATTACATAAATGCTGACGACATGATTACCATCTCATGTGAAATCGTGCTTCTGTGTAACATGTTGGGAATTAGCAGATGAGAAAAAAACTAATTTTTTTTAAATTTGTTCTAGTTTTACTTAATGCTTATGAAGCATTTTTTGGCTTACACAACAGTGGCCTCAGGAAAAATGGCTGTGTGGAAAAGATATTAAAAAATATCAAAGCAATACAAAATATTTCCAGAAAAGGTTAAAATGTCCCATGTGGAATCATCTCTTTCTAATAAAAAATTTGGAGCACATCAGCTTGATTTTCCTACATCTTTTGTGCCATACTGGGGAAATTTCATATGCCTGACCAGAAAACACTGACATATATTAGTATTTAACTATATTTTTCTATCTCCTTCTTCCTATTGCTCTAAGAAATATATTCAATACAAGATGAATTAAGCAACATATTTCTCAACTCTGACATTTTTCCTCTTACCGTTCAAAAATAAGTATAGACTGGTGTTCCACAAAAATACACACTGAATCATTCCCATTAATTAAGAATCGCTTTTGCATCCACTTCAAATTATTTTAATAATAGTCTTGAGATTATCTGTTTTGTTAAGCTGAAATATATGAGCAGCTGTGTTCCTCCTACAGCTTTTGGCAAGGTGCAGGAATATAGCACCTATGCACAGCCTCAGGGTTCTGTGAGAGCAAACATAATTGCCCATCCATGCATTTCTTTTGCATACCTGGGGCCTGATTGTGCAATTAATGTTCACATTAGTATTTGTTTTATTGTTACACTTTGATTCTCAGCAAGCAAATACTTCTGGCAGATTGGTAAGTGTAGCAGAGCTGGGTCTCTTGTGGCTTTTCTTTATTGAAGAGCCCGAAGTTGGTGGTATTAGTCATCTGCTTAGTCAAGCATGTGCATAAACACCTTGTTAAACTGAAGATGTAACATGAAGACTGCCATAAGTCTGCTGCCTCCTGGCTGTAGATAAGAGTGTGAATAGCAGCACAATCTATCTTTGAAGAACTTCAGTATTAACAAGGAGATGCTGGTAACTGAGGTAAGATAATTAGGAGCAGATAGTGCTGTACTGTAGTGGCCAAGAGCCTTTTTCATACTAGAGCAATGGTGACAACAGTAACAATCCCAGTAGTGATTGGGCAGCTGCTTTCCCTGGTGTCCACAAAGAAAATGTCTTTTTATAGGATTGCCAGCGTGCTGATGACAGTTACAGCACTACTCTGGAGCTGCTACAGTGCTTTCAAGAGCAGGTGGGGGCCTGATGTCTTAAGACAGTTTTCCATATGCATCCCACTTTGTATTCTGATCCAGCTACTGCCTCCTGGCCACTTCTCTTGTCTCTGATCTGAGTGACCAGCAGGTTAAGCTACTGCAGCAAATCTCACCTTACCATGCCAGCCCGGCTTAAGTAAATCCCAGTAGCTGGCAAACCTGAGGTGACAGTACACAGAGGATTGGTCTCACTGCAGAACAGACTTTTAGATGCTGATCATCTTTGAGGCCCACCTACAAATCTTCCGTAAAGCTTTCTTACTATATCTGAAGTTTTATATAATACACCAAACGTAATCACTGAAACGTGCTTAGTTTCTATGGTGACGAGTGCTGGTAGAGAACTCTGAGACAGATGAATTGGAGAACAAAAGAGCGCAGGAAGCCAAGAGCCCAAAGTTCACTGTGCAGATCTAATTTGTGTCTATAACGATTAAAGAATTGAATGAGGAACGCTACAGGAAAAAATAAAACAGATGTAACTGGCAAAGGGGCTCATCTGGTACCAGCATACCTAAAGTTGCAATGTTCCTTCCTAGGTTCATTTATTTCTTTAATGTTAAAAATAGTTGCACAACCTTAAGGAAGCTATAGGGAAGTTGGCAGCTGAACTGGAACTGAACAGTGACTGGAAAGGGGTCTGAGTTTAAGGTCAATATTGTCAGGTGTTAGTGGAAATATCTATGGGATCACTGGAAATTCTTAGCTGATAGAAGAGAGCTATGGACAGCATAAAGCTATGAGCCATAAGGGAGGAGAGGTCTAGCAGCCTCATACCAAGTCTGTTTAACATTTGACCTTCTGCTCTTGCCTTAATTGCTCTTTTTACCAAATTTTGACTGAATAAAGGTCATAAATATAAAAAAGGGGCCGGTTCAGCAGCAGGCACTAATAAAAGTGGAAGTTCTTTGAGCAGGAAATAAAGAATTCTGTATCTATTTTCCATCTGGACGTAGTTACTTTCAGTAGTCATTTGAACTTTCTGTGGTTTGAGCAATGTTTCAAAATATTTGTTTCACTTTCCTTGCCTGAAAGTGCTTTGTGTTTCCTATACCACTACTGCTGTGATAGTCACTGTGCTGTCTGGGAAGCACTATGTGCTGACTAATTTCCAACTATTTAGGTTCAACAAAGTGCATTTCCTCAAGCTCCATGCAGCAAGACTTACAGCTTCTCTAAAAAAGCAAGGATAGGATGGACTTGAGCTCATTGACCACGGCCCTGCAGCTTGACATTCTGCTGCAGTTACTAGCAAAACTCTAGAAGGCAAATTGCAGCTTTATTGTGTCGATAAGCACAAGAGGCATAGTAAATGGTGGCTTAGCAAAATCAATTTCCCTGTCAAAGGTCAGTAGAGTTTGTAAGTGCATCTGTTTAGAGAATAGCAGCCTAATCTGTCCATTTGATGATGTTTGTAATTCGTTCACAGCTAAAAGTTGACTATGGTGATTTTATGTGGAGGAAAGAGAGGGAAAATGTTACGTTTTGGAATAAGGCATTGGGCTAGGAATAGAAAAGCTCATGTATTTTGTTGCTAACTCTGCTGTTGAGTTTTACGCAATACGCATTTGAAAACATAAGGTTATATCTTGTCTGAATCTCAGATTTGAATTGGAAGGAAGGGAAAAAAGAAAATGTGTTTTTGCCCAGAAGTTCAGCAGATGTACAGTAGACAAAGATTTACTGGATTTATTGCTGGTTTTAGTTCCCCTGGGCAAGGAGAGAGGGTAGGGATTCTTTGCACATTTTGTATCCATGTACTTCTCTACAAGCACTGCTTAAACATGTTGGAGGCATTTCATTGTCAACAGGAACAAATAATTGAGACAGGAAGAAAAGAAGCCAGCAGAAATGCCCCGTTTCTTCCCCTGTTCTGAGTATGAGCTCAAGAATTCGTTTTTCCTCCAACTCATATTGGTGTGTCCTGGAAAGCAGCTCTGTCAGTGTACCATGCTGAATTTCCTTAAGGATTAGAATAGGCTGCACATTCATTACAATTTATGTAACCACTTTTTCATTATTGTGTTCCAGCATGTTATAAAATGTAAAGGATGAGAGTTAGCAAGTGTTACTTGCTGCAGTTTCACAGTGTGCTATTTTATTGGAGACTGCCTGCCCCTAAACATTTCTGTAATATGGAGAAGATGGGACCAAGAGATTAAAGTAGTTTTAAAATCCCTTGCTAAGCATTTTGTAAACTCTAATATGATGTGACTCAGTAATTACTAGAAACCTCAGAGAGACAACTGTTCAGATGGAAGAGTTTTTAATAAACCCATTAACTCTGTAAGTCAAGTAAGTGAAACTCTCAGGAGTTTCATTGATCTTTGCCTTTTTTAATGGTCTCATGGCCCTCAAGAATGTTTTGTTTTAAAAAGATGCTAAGTCTATATATGATTCTGATAGTGAAACAAAAATGTCTGCAGCTTCACCTAAATATAGTCATATTTAGCAAGTGTTCCTACCTTACTGAGAATCACTGTTTACTATCTAATCCCTTCTGGATGGAGGTATTGGCTGGTGAGAGACTGTTGCTGCAGGAACGCCTGCTGGATTAAAAAATAAAAATCAAATTTACCAGATTTCCAACATTTATATAGAACTATCTATAGTTCAGTGCCTTTAGAATTCAACCTGTGTGTCTCTCCAAGAGTTAGAGAGCACTGTAGTTGCATAGTACCCATTATAGGCGGCATTGTTAATTGTAGAAAGTCATTATGATCACATTCCTTTCTTCTATAGTGTGATACATCTTCTTGATAGTTTTCACTATCCTAAAAATATATTCAGGAAATGATTTATGCTGATCGAAGGTATTTTTCAGAGTGGCTGAAGCTCTGAAATGAAAATGATCACAATGTATTAATTTTTTATACAACTGAAAAAAATCAATGTAGGTATTGTACAAAAGAGATGAATACTTTAAAAATGCAAATACTTCCCTTGAGATATACTTGTGAAAATGTTATTCATGTGGTAACTGGATAAGTACACAATAGGCTTTGTCTTTATTCATCCGTGTATACCATCTCTGTGACTTTTGTATTTGATTCCCAGGTTATTGATTAGTTGCTCAGATACAGCTACAGCTACTTGGTTGGAGGCAACGGAAAGGAGGTGGGTTTTATTTTTTGTCTGTCAGTTTGTACTCATTGCTTAGCTTTTAACAGGAGGAGTTTTATTCAGGAATGTGCAGTTTGTAGACATCATACTGTCTGACATCATACTGTTCTTTGTGAACTGTTTATTAAACTGAGCATAACCAATAAGTTACACAGAATAATTTTATAGAATAAATAACTATTTTTAGATTGTCATAAGCTCTTCTGAAGTCTTCATTTTACTGAAGTAACATTCTCTTTGTGAATTGATGTATTCAGAACACAGTTCTGATACTACTGTCATTTACAGCAGCATAAAAAATAGCAACTCAAATAGCCCAGTTACTTACATCACTGTCAAAGACACGAGGTGCTGTGTTCATGATGCAATGCTGAAGCAATGGCTAAATGTGCAAGATGCACACATCTGTCTTGGTGCGAGGAGTCAGCTGAGATAACGGAATTCCGAAGCTGACAGCCTCCCTGTTACACCAGCCCTTTCAGGCCAAGAGGAAAGAAACCAACACCTACAACTGGACTGAGCCATTTCCTTCCTCTTTCTCTCTTCTGTAGGACTGAATAGCTGTGACGTTTGCTGTTAGCATGGAATTGTGGGTTTGTGGGTTTTATGCGCTGACAAGTACCTCACGTACCTGTGCTCTGAGTTAATGCAATATTCTGTCCGTGTTCGACACCCAGTCCATGCACTGTGAATGTGCTAAAGTTAGACCTGCCCAGAGCAGCTGTAGTTGCTGAGCGTGGTACGAGTCAGAGCAGTCGTCAGTGGGTGGGTCTGGGTGGCCTCCCCGCCCCCACAGCTGATCTGCGGTAACCGCAGGTGGCCATTGCAGACACCATTTCTGATACTGAGCACTTCCTGCCGTGCCTCCAGCTGCCTCTCTAGAAAGGCAAAGGTCTTCTAAGCCTTGTGTCTATCTGCCAGGCCCAGGAAACGGTGTCAGCTGCTCTAAGACATCTAAGATGATAGGAAATGCCTATGTTTAGGAAAATTAATTCCACCCTATATGTCAGAGCTGAGGCTTAGTTGCAGATCTGACCTTCCAGTTTTCTTGTAAGGGAATCTGTTTCAGAAGTCAGACTTTGCACCTTTTACCTTCTTCTGTTTCAGAGTCTCCTTGTTCTGTTGCTCTCTGACAAAAGGCGAAAATTACTGTAGCCATTTTACCAACTCATTTGTTCTGTAGGCACCAGAGGCCTGGCTGCAAAAGCCTTTCCTGCAAGTCTGTAACAGGGACAGTGACTTAAACAGGTTCTAGAAGTGGTTATTCCTATCTGTTTCACACTTGGCAAAGGACACTGGACTACCATGTAGAGTTTGAGCCTGTCCAGTACACAAAAGGTGTTGATATAGTGGAGTGAGTCCCGTCGATGGCTACCAAGGTGTTCAGGAGCCTCGAGTACAGGTACTGTGAGGAGATCCTGAAAGAATGGGTTTGTTCAGCCTTAAGAAGAAAAGACTAAGAGGAGGCCTTCATCTCCCTGATGGGAGGATGGAGAGAAAGTGCAGCCATACTCTTCAGGGGAGAAAAATGATAGAGCAAGAGGCAATAAGGACAAGCTGGGACATGAGATATTCTGCTTAGGAGAAAAACAGTCACCGTTAGGGATGTTCTGTAAGAGGATACCCAGAGAAAATGTGGAACTCCCATTCATGGAGGCAACTCAGAATTTGACTGGACAAGGTCCTGAGCAAGTTTCAGTTTACCCTGCTTTGAGCACAGGGTTGCACCTCCAAAGGTCATTCCAACCTGAATTATTCTGTAAATCTAAATACTGACCTGAATAAGAATGAGCCCATGTGCATGCTTCCTTTTTTTTTTACCAAATCTGAGCCCAAAGCAGAATGCAATACACCTGCAGGATCTATCAGAACTGGGTGGAGTACTGTTTTCACTATAAATTCCAATCACTCTTTTTAACTAAGTTTTCTGGGTATCACTGCATGACTCTTAAGCTTTTGGAGCTCCAAGTTGTCAGTGTTATTCAAATAAGGATGCGCCGCTAGAGCTCACTTGGGAAATTAAGTAAGTGTAACTATGATGATTGTATTGGTCCAGTAAATCTAATGTAATACTTTCAGAGACTCCCAGAGGGCAATTATATCATGTAGTATCCTCATATGTGTTGCTTGTGCTCAAAGTTTTTGGGTGAATCAGTAATACAATCCTCAGGACTTGCATTTAGTGGACTTCACAGTTTTACTACCACTGTTACATTTCCATGGGTGCTTGCTATGTTTTTTCCAATGTTTCCATGAAGTTTTAATGAATATCTTAATTTCATGCATTTTAGTGCTGTCTTGTTCATTATGCAGTTCAATGAAAATACTTCAATTCCTGCTAAAAATCCTAAAGAACTAATAGCAAAAATGTGCTTTGTAGTTGTTGAACCACAACATTTGCCCGTTATAGTGTTCTTGTACTGTTCATATCCAAGTGTTATACATTAACTGTAGTATCAAATAATTTTATAAAGGTGGGATTCATTTCCTCAGTGGATGTTTCCAGGGAACACTCCTACTTGTTGACTCATATCTTTGCTTTAACCCTATGTGGGCACCATCTTAATTTTGCCCTGTAATTCTTACTTAGAAAAATTTTGATGGAGTAGCTTTGCTAGACTTTAATTTTAAAGAAAACTGACACAACATCTTAAAATTTCTAATGTTTAACTCAGAATTCTGATGGCAATTATCCAGGTCTCATAAGATAGATGAGTGCATAATACTACAGTGTATGGGATGAGTTGGCAACATTAGTCATATGAAATAATGTCCATTCAGTGACTTTCTCCATGGCACTTAATTTGATATAAACTCAAGAAATTTGATAATAAAATCTTTTGTTTTCTATAAAATTAGATTTAAAAATAAAACACAGCTTGAGATTTCAGGAGGAAATCGATACAAATACCACTATTCAAGAATATGAGTCCTGACAACATCTCTTTGTCTTTTTTCTTCAAAAGAAACAGCAGTAAGTAACTGAAATCCATCAAATTCTTTGCACGGTTCATTAGCTGTATTGCCTCCACATTTTCACATTTTTGAACATCTTAAGTGAAGTCAGAAATTCAGGTTTTGACAAATAGAGAGTTGCTTCTCATTTTAAAACATGTCATTTACCAAGGAAAAAACAGAATCCTGAGATTTCTGATCAGACTAAGGTTTTTGCAAAGATTTTGCAAATAGTTTATTTGTCCTTTGGTTGGACAAATCCTTGCATAATCTCACTTTCTGGGAAAAATGCCATCATTTCAACTATTCATCATACTTTGATCTTCTCCCAGAAAAAGCTTCTTATGGAGCAGAAGACATTCAAGACAGCAACACCAACTAGTCTTCAAAGGGTGTCAATATGCATGGTTGACCAGCTTGAAAGAACCCAGAATTAAGTCAGTTCTGGCTAAATTTTTGCTGTCACTGTACTATATACAACAAACTCCGGTTATACTCTTCACTTATAAGTTTCAATAACATGGCCAAATAGGGTCACATTGCAGAAATTGCTGCACTATTAAAATTCTTGAAATGGTACAAGAGTATATCGAAATAAAATCCCTTAGAAGTCCTACACAGTAAACATAGTGATGGAAATAAAATCATAGTAAGGGATGAAAATAAAATATTATTATCACATAGCAATTAAAAAAATCTGTTACATCACTAATTTCCTGGAGCAGACTGTGCTTGCATTGGTATTTCAAGAGTTTTCCCTGTGAAGTTCCCTGAAGTATTTTTCTCTTATGCTCATTTCTAAAATAAATCTGTTCCACTTTCTCACTCTCCAAATTTCAATTAGAATGCTCCGGTGTAGAGAATGGAAGTGATATACTTGTATCTTTTCAGACCTCTTCCAGCTCTAGGGAGAGAAAAGGAGCTGATCAGCTCCTGTGGTTTGGAAAAATTCTAGCTTAAACATTTTAATTATTTTTTTGCACAGGAGCCACCATGCTACAGTTATTGTAACATTTTGATTTCTTACTTCCAAAACCTTTCATTACATCTGGATCTTCTCAAACCTCTGCTCTGTCCTGAAAGGTCTGTCAAACAGACCAGTACACAGTGCTGAGAAATCTTCTGGAAGATAATTCTGAAATCTTGATGAAATCCACATTCAGAAGAACTGAACATCCCCAGCTGTTTTTCTCTTACTACCATTACACTGACAGAACAGCAGAATATATAATTAAGGGTAAAGACAGTTTATTTTATCTGCTTCTTTGATAGGAAATCCAGAGATATCCTATAGAAGAAAGGAAAGGATAGGGAAGAATGCATTGCTATGTGCCGTCACGGGTCATGGATATTTCCCATAACCTGTGAGTTTTGGAATGAGATTAAACCTGTTTCACCCCCTTATGCTCAATATAATGGTCAGTTGGAAAATGCGTGGGTATGATGGGAATATTATCCTAGCTTTCCAAAAAATAAGTATGCTTGCGGTTCTCGGCAGAACTGCAGCCTCTGTTTTAACCTTTACCTGTCCTTTCTTTCATTTCTCGTGCTGTTCTACAGTCAAAGTTGGCAAAAACAAGAAATTATGGAAAAATCTCGTTCAGGAGAAATGATAAGTTCTTGCTAACCTTTACTTTTTCTTTTTTTTTTTTTTGATGCTTGTTGGAAAAATACAGTCAGAGCCTAATCTTCCTTGCAGAGTATTTAGTAGCTGCACAGTCCAGTTCACCTGGCATATCAAAAACTGTGTTTGAATCCAATCTGAATCTGAGAAACAATATAAGTTAAAAAAAGTTAATACAAATATTTTTTTTGTTAAAAGTCTGACCATTTCTACTTCTGTACTTTTTTCCTAAGTTTTTCTAATGTAGACTAAAAGGTCTTTTGGGGGTAGGCATCTTGTCTTATTTTGAAATCAGCCTACATTTTCCTTAACGAGTGCTTAGTATCCGGTGAGTTTATTTGGAGGTCTAGATAAAAGCTGAGGTGTTTGGAAAATCTGGATCTCATTTTGCAGAAAATCATCTCAAGAGTTTTTATTTTTTAAGCCAAAATAAATTAACATCGAGCTTTATCCAGATAAACCATCTCCCAGTATTAATGTTTCACTGCCTGGAATGTCTTTGGACAGCTGTAATATTTGTAGCAGTTCTTTTAAATCATCACTTCTGCCAATTTGAAAATGCCACAGCATAAAGTTTACAACCTTTTTCTTTTACAGTGCCATCCATTGTGAATGCTGCTGTACTAAGCAGTCAGTCAGTATGGCATTATATTACATGGAATCTCTTCAGAGTAATATCATAGCTGGTATATGTCATGTTGGCTTGAAATTTCTACACAGGTTGTCGTTGCAATGCAGTTTGCATTTGCTTTTAACAAAACTGTTCAACAGTCTCCAGTCATTTTTGATATGCTACTTGATTTCAAAATAGAACTGTCAGAAATACATTGGTTTGTGCCTTCTAGAATAACCAAAATAAATGCAGTAAAGGATTATATTGTGTCAGATGACTACCAGATAAGGTGAATTTGTACCTTTCTGGGTTTTGGAACAAATACCAATATTCCAGCAACATTTACTGCAGAACTTTGCAAAACAAGCTGTGATACTTCAGATGAACGCATGATTTCACAATTGCATTTTTTTATGCTGCAGACTAATTCACAGGCTATCTTCTAATCCTTTCTAACACCTAAAAGACTCTGTGTATTTGATTAAATTGTTTTAATGTGTAACCTTATATAATTGCCAGCCTCTGTGACTGTACAAGACTCTGCTTTCTGTGCAGCCAACCGTGGTGCACTGACTTTCAAAATGTTTGGTAGTAAATGGAAGGCTGTAATTGAAATTAATGGGAAGCTTGCTACCTTTCAGTAGGATTTTGCGTAATAGTAATAATAATACAGCATATTGTTTACATTTTAAACTCTCTGCTTAAAAAGTTCTCTGTATGGGTGATACAAGTCAAAATGGAAATAGTCAAAATGCTTTTGAACTGCATGGAAACAGAAGATACAAAGTGCTTGTTCCGTTCTCTCTCTACCTCTCAACCCACCTAAATGCACAGGCCTTGTTCCACAGACCCTATCGTTCATGTGAAACTAAAAAGCTCTGTCAACATGGAAATTCTCCGCACTGTCAGTTCCCTTAGCTAATCCAGTTTCTACAGACGAAGCATCTGCTGTGCTTTTGGTAAGTGCTGTATTTGCTGATAGGCAGGGAGAAAGACATTGGAGGGGACATCATATCTGGGAGCTTCTATAAGAATCAGAGCTCCGTTTGCAAATAACCAGTACAAGTAAATATAAAATAACATCAAGTTGTGTTGAGGAAGAGCCTTTGGTTCTATTCAGTGAGAATCTGTGTTACATTTGCAACACGAAACTATATAATAAGAACTTGGCCTGAAAATATAATAGAGTTACTGATTCATCTCATGGGATAATCTTCTTTCAGTGGTTTAAGCAGATATCGGTCTACAGATTTTTTCAATCTTTTACTCATTCCCATTGAAATGAATAGAGCTTCTGCACCATTGACTTCAGAACCATTTCATGTAGCAGAAAGAATATATAACAGTAGTAAAAAGACATTCTGTAGTAAGAAAAATATGTTGTTGTGTGTTACACATGGCTCGGCAGAGCCCAGATTTTGTAACTGTTCAGACAAAGTGCTCATTTGGCAGTTACTCCTGCTCCCAGTAAAGTCTTGGCCTCAGGCATCTTGCCATATGTTTAAGGTGGGAATGGCAAAAATGGGAAACTCACAGCTTTCTTCAAGGGTGAATGGGGAAGGAGTTGCAGCACTGTGATACAGCTTAATCACTACTTAAAAATCACTAATTAACTTTATTATTATTTACACTTAATTTTATATTATATAATCTAATATAATCCCAGGATCCTAACTGTGGTGCTTTAACCAATGTCAAGAAAGAATAAGTGGTCCACTAGAAAATAAAATGTAGGTACTGAAATGTTTTCAGCTCTCTGCTTTGTGGGGCAGAGAGAGGCAGCAAGCTGAGCCAGGGAGACATCTGCCCATCTGTCTTGTCTTCAATGAAAATATCTGAATTTTCTCCTCCCATCTGAGTGCTGTCTCTCCCAGTCCTTCCGTGTCTTCACATGGTGACTTCATCCTTCCCCACAACACACCATAGGTACCACTCTCCCCCTGCAGCCCTTTAGCATAAGTTAGAGATCTTGATTCTGTCCACAGCAGCTGGGAGCCTCTTCACAGCATGCTTTCTAAAAGGATTGCTTCCAACAACTGCATGGACTGGAATTAAGAAGAAAACAGACTCCTGTCCTAGTATTTTCACCTTCTGCTGAATACAGATATCACCTGGTCTGTTCACACTTTTATATCTGGAATTATTCTGTTTGGTCTCAGGTGCTCTTGTCTTTTATACTCTAGCCTTAGCATCCCTGATGTGAGTGAACAGGCACTGGGGACAGATTTTAAAAGAATATAAGTGCCTAAGGAGCAGAAAGTCACACTAGAATTTCAGTTCATATTTAGGTGCCTAAATGCCTTTAAAAATCTTCAAGCTTAAATTTCTGAAATTGCACTTCTATCAGAATCCTGGCTCTTGTCTGGAAGAAACTCATCTAAAGAGGAGCAAGGGAGAGGAGGGATCAGTAACGCAGATGTTCTGGTCTTATTGATACAGAAAGGTTGGAAAGATTGACAGAAGTAGATCCTAAAGTTTAGAAATCTATAAAAGGAAAAAAATGCTCCAAAATGTATGCTTTTAAAAATGTCATCTTTTAAATTGATCTTGGAAGGTTCTGTGGGTTTTTTGTGGGCTAACTAATTTTTGAAACTTTGGCTTTGGCAACATTATGCTCTTAAATACTCAGCCTGAGTCACTTACCCTCCTCCTGGAGTATATACAGACAATGGGAAGATTTTAGAACAAAGTAGCAGCTTCATGTCTAAATATCTCCATTTTTGGCAGCCTGTATCTCATTCTGTTATTCAAGCATGGGGGAAGGATTTGAATGTAGAGTGTTGGGTTATTTTTTTAGTTTGTTTAATTATTAGCTTAGAACCAAAAATAGCACAAGTCCTGATTTACTTTAAAACTAAGGGTCCTATTCATAGAATACAAGCCATAACCATGAGAGACTTGCGTAACTTAGGAACATAATAACTGTAATTACTGGAACAGCAAAGGTCACTGGGTCCATCACCATTGTTTCTTAATTTCCCTTTTGCTTTTATCCTTTTATGTATATAGTCCTATTTTATCCAGACCTTCTATAAGCATCTTCCTTTGCTATAAGCATAAGTTAATTTGCTTTCCCTGAACTACACAGCACACCAACTCTTCCTTAATGTCTCCATTTTCTTTCTAAAGGCTATAACTTTTCAGTTCTACCTTCTTCTGCTTCACATTTTTGTTTGAATTTTTAATCAATAGATATCCACTGTGAGTGGTGGTGCTTTTGTCATCAGCTGTCCTTAAAGCAATGCTTCAGCTGTCTGTGGAATTCTTCCACCACAGAAAAACATTTACTCACCTTTTCACAATATTCATTTGAGTAATAAGAAATGGTTGTGTTTTCACTCAGCCCTTGTCTGTTCAAAGCTACATAGCTGTTATCTCACTGTTTTAAGTCTAGTTTATTGTGGGGTCATGCTTCCTGGAGGGTGGCTGCTGCTTTCCCTTAAGGAAATGCCCTGATCTCTGATACAATTCCCTATTGGAAGCACTAAGGCTGGTTATCCATGAGACAGGTTAGGCATGATCTCACAAAAGACCATTACCAAGGCAGCTAGACTTCACCTCCTGTAGAAGATCAGATTTTGAAATATTTGTTTTCTTTGCTCAAAAGGAGTGCTGTCCCATCAATGCAAAACTATCTAGGGAGATATTTGATTTGCATTCTCACTTATCTCAGCACAGCACTATATCCAGTGGAGTTTCTAAACTTGCTTGTGTGATTGTTTCCTTTCATCAGATAGGGCACTGAGACTGAGAAGGTTAAATAGCTTCTACTGAACTATATCAGGGATCTGCATCTATGCCATGAATCAAACATAAGCCTTCTAAATCTTTATCAGGAGCCCTGGTGTAAGTCATACCTCTTGGAAAGAGTCAAGTTGCTTGGCATTCAGAATTTGAAGGGGATTAGTTTTGGGAGATGTTTGTCTACTTCTTTAAAAATTCATGTCTTCCCAACACATTTTATCATAGCATGTCATAGAAACAACACAACTGACTGGCAAAGTAACATTGGTCTAGGATAAAGTGTCAAAACAGGGATTTCTTTCAAACCAAGAAACTCTTAGTGGTAGGCAGGCTAACAAGAACAGGGCTGAAAGAAAGCAGGTCATATTATTTTTACTTATGTTCTAAACAGAAATGTAACTTTGATAATAATGCTATGTCATCTTTCTTAACAGTTCTGTTTATCTGGTAAACTCACCACACAATTCCCTTTTCTTTTGCCAGTACCTTGAATGTAAATTTTGCATTTGACGTGCAGGATTTTTTGCAACATCATACTTGTCTTCCCAAAGAGCTTTGTGACTGGGGTAAGTTTTCATTGCTCCTGTGGGATTGTGTAGGAAGGAGTCACATATTTTCAACATGCTTTACTGTGTCAACCCTGCCCAGTGCATTTCCATGTCAGGATCCTAGTCTCAATGAAATAGTTCGGGCACTGTGCATGATAGGACTGCCTTACACTTGTGTTTTTCCCCCTGCTGAGAAAGCTGGATTAGCCCAGCTGGAAAAACGTGCCCATGGGGCTACCCTTGCCCTCTGCAGTGAGGATTTAGCTCCTCCTTATCCAGTGCTGGTGAGATAGCTCACTGTCTCACATAGTATTCCATTAATATTAGGGTGAGCTCCCAGTGTCCCGTTCAGGAGGGATCAGGGGACTGGCAGTAGATTTAAAGAAGCAGCAACATGGAAACACTGGAAGTAAAGTCAGTCTTTTACTGGGCTTATAGCTTAGCAGCGATCATGGATTCTGTAACTTTGATCTCTATTGAGTTTAAAAGGGCTTGTTGTAACCTATAAACCTCCTCAGGCTTAATAAATTAGAACTAGCAATTTTTTCTTCACTGTCATCCTTTACCTGAGAACAGATGCTCAGAGTAAAGCCACCTTGTGAATAAAATTCCATTAATATTTTATATCTACATGAATAATAAAAAAATAAATCTAATATTTGTGGAGATAAGAAATTAGTCAAAAATAATTTAAAATACATATGCATATTTTAATGTAAATTAGTACTAGCTGTCATGACCTGTTTGTCACAGTCTAGATGGACTGCTTTCTTGATGGTGTCCAAAGTGAAGTCAGCACTGTGGAATGGACTAGAAAACACATGGAAGGCAAAACCCCCTACACACTGGTCAATGAAACTCTGTGGGTCCTTGAGGAAAAAAAATGGAGGAGAATATATACCTACGGTTCTGTTCCCAGTGGAAGCAAAACTTGGTGTTTTGAGAGAAAGGGAATAAAATTTTTGAATGGTGCATGTTATAGATTAAGCTTGTTAATAATTAAATTCAATTAAATTCAATTAAATCACAACGTTTCTTTCAAAATATAGCCTAAAATCTGTGTGTATATATAGCCATATTTTTGCACACTGACCATGATCTAAGGGTTTAGTTTATTCTGTTCCTTGAATATCCAATTTAGGCTCCCTGGTTTTAACTGGTTTTTAAGTTCAAAATGATGGGACTCCTTCATGGAGATAAGTAGCATCTGTGTAAACAGGAGCTTGGTGCAGTGTAATACCTTGTCAAGTCTCTTTGCAAATGACTTTTCTCCCCTGGTGGGGTGTAATAAGTAGGAAAAGTCATATTTGAGTAGCTGCAAGAGCCAAACAATATGAAGAAGCCAAAGAAACCCGTTGTAAAGGAGATGTTTGATTTCTCTCAGAAAGGAACTAATTCCCTTTGAAAGGTACTCCCTCGCTAATCAATTCACGTGCCCCTTATGCATGATTTCAATTTAAAAGGCTAATCCCATTCATGAGTTCAAAGAGGGGTTTTTAAAAACAAAGCATTTCAAATGCCTATGAAGTTGCAAAGAAAACTGAAAGGACTTAAAATTTAATCTATTTATTATTTCCCCAAAAGTATATCTAGAAAGGTTTTATCTGAATGGGTGTCTGCATACATATATATGTAAACGCATTTTTCTATATGTGATGATAACTGAATGAGGTGATTTATAATAAACAAGATGCTAATGAAGGTTTCTTAGTATTTAGCTTTACAAAGGCTTCAAATAGATATTAAAAGAAAATCTTAAATTACCAAAAAAGTAGACCAAAATGCAAACCTTAAAGCAGTTGTACGTAGAATTCCTGTGATGCTCCAGTGTGGTCAGGGAATTCCCTATAGGTATAATTTAATGGGCCTTCCTCAGATCACTGCCTCTGAGAAACAGGCTTGAAGTGCAAGAAACACAGAACAACAACAGAGACTTAGTGCTTAGCTAGGAGAACTGAATGCAGTGAAATGATTTTATCTGTATACAAAGTTATTTCATTCCACATGTTGATCTTTTGACAATAAATATCTTGTTTTCACTTTTTCTTTTTGAAGATTCCGAAGAACAGAATGAACTGGAAAAGTCAATTTCAATAGACATATAGGCATTTTAAATTGAACTTTTAATTTTTTATATCACGCAATGCAAAGCTTGTATTTGTTTATTTGGAAATGCATAGAAAAATCAGATGACAGTAGCCACCAAGCTATTTTCAGAAAACTGCTGGGTTTTTTTGGGAAAATACAATAAATTCTCCTAGACCTATTGCATATTGCAGTGCTTAAATATATTTATTTTCTACTCTATTATTTATTACCGTTCTCCTTCTTTACACTCTCATGCCAACTTCATTTATCTTTATGCAAGATAACTGGAGATGGTGGCAAGGAATATTTGTTGGAGGACAAACTCTTTTGCAAGATAATAAAACCAGCTCCTGACCTTCAGTCAGGAAGAAGCACTATGGAAATGCTACTGTGAGGAGAAACCCCAAAAGTATCAACCACAAGATGCCCCTCCGAATCAACTATGTGACCCTTTGCTGGACTCACTCCAGGATGTCCGTGCGTGTCCATGCGTGTTGCACTGGGTGGCCCAGAGCTGGACACAGCACTCCAGATGTGGTCTCACCAGTGTCAGTCCCTTGATCTGCTGGCCACGCTCTTGCAGGGAAATGCAATTTAAAATTAAACTTTAAGTGTAAATTGGAAGATGAGTTGAAACAGTTGTTCTGATTTGCAAGTTCCAATTTAAAAAGCTGAGAATTTCTGACCACTTCTGTTCTACCCCTTCCTGTCAGACAAGATATCTATCTATGAAGCTTGAAGCCTTGAAGGTTCACTTCAAGTATTGTTTATATTTGTATGAACTCCTTATATAACAAAAAAAACCTCAAAAAAACCCACATGTCTCAATTTGAGCAACAACCTGAATATTTCTGGTTAGCAGCTGCATCTGAGCTCCATGTATGTAGGGGAACCTTTGAATATCCACTTATTAAATTGCTGTTCTCACAAAGTGTTGAAAGAGGATACAATAATAGGTCAGGACAGAGAGAGTATCAGAAAATCCCAAGTAGATTTTTCATGTAGCTTATTGGAATCAAATATACCCTGAAGCAATGAGAAAGAAAGAAGTTTTCAGTCTGAAATAGAACTTTTAATTTTTTTTTTATCCTTTTCATATAGCATCTGAAAGTCTGAGGAAAAGTAGGAGAAAGGAGGATGAAGTAAGAAAATACCTTGAGGGATTAATGTTCGTGTCTCAAATAACACTGTCGTATTTTTCAGCTTTCAAACTTTCTTGTTTGTTTTATTTTTTGTTCTGGGAATAACAGATTTGTTTCCCATAATGCAGAGTGCTTGGTACATTAGGTGGATGCTGTTCTAGCTGTGGTCTGATGAGTGCTGACTAAAGGACTAAAAATCATTCCCCCTCATCCACTGGTGACACTCTTGTCAATGCCAACTGAGGGTACTGTGGCCTTTCACTGCTGAAGGACATGCTGCCACACACTCAGCCTCCCGGATCCTTTCCAGCTGAGCTTTGTAGGAGGCTTCTCTGAAGGTGCAAGGCTTTGCATGTGTCCTTGCTGCATTTTGTGAGGTTCTTTTTAGTCCAGTTTTCCACACAATCTTGAGCCTGTTGGAATGGCAGCCATGCCCTCGAGCATCCTGACTCTACCTTATCTTAGTCAGTACTCCTCAAAGAACTTCTGGTAACTAAAGAGAATGTTTGCAAGAAATGACTGGTAGGGGCCTTTTTAGTATTAGTTGGTTTTCTGTCCAGCAGCAAAGGGTTCAGCTGCAGCTGTGCCATTTTAAACAGTCTTTAACTTTGTTTTAGTTGAAGAGGGGTTCCATTTTCTTTGTGATTCTGTACTTAAATGTCTCATGGATTGCTTGTTTCCCTATCCTGTCTCTTTTCCAATCTAGTAGCATGTTGTTTCATGGATGTTTTGGTATTCTGTGCTGTTTGTCATGTCTTATGTTCAACTGCAGTCATTTATGAATCTTAATAGTAGCTAAAAATCACAGCCTATACTCGGAAGTGTTTGCATGTGATTTTCTGTTTTCTATGTACAAACCTTAACTGACACGTGCAAATCCAGGCTCTAGACACAAATGCCTATTTTCACAAAGAAAATTGATGCATGTTTGGTTCTATGAGTGACTAAAAACAAGGCAAGGACTGAAGATGCATATTTTTGGACAACTAATTTCAAAAAATATCACGTGGTTTATTTTTAACAGCGTCTGATTATTTTTTTTACCTAATTGCTCTTGCTCTGATTCATAACTCTGCAGAGCTCTCTGTATGTTTGTAGCTCAGCTCAGCCTGCACAAACTGAGCAGTCAGCAGTCAGCAATTAGTCAAAGTCTGAGAAGCTTGCTCATATTAGTATTTCTGTTACAACCATCACTTTGGGCTGCACACAAGGCTATGAGTAAATGTCTTTCTCGGAAATGCTTCTTAGAAGTGTAAGGCTGAAAACATTCTGGTTTGTAATAATCTTGGTTGTCTATTGGTGAAAAGGCGAGAAAAAATTAGTAATAGCATAAATATGAAGCTGGTTAAGGCATAATAAGGATGCACTGACTGTGACTAACAAGTATAAGATGACTTACCTTATAAATGTTTATAATATCATCTTTGCTTTGATAATTATCACTCAATAAGACATTTTGGCTTCAGAAAAGGCTACAGGCAAAGATGTTAAAAGATTATTAAGGTTGCAAAACTAAGCATGCAGAAATTAAGAAGTGCCTTTTATCCAGTTAGTATGAATACATTATAAGATAATCTTTAATCACACAATCACATGTTGTATTTTCTGCATTTTCCTAGTGCTGCCAATTTATTCAGCTTTTCAGGTGAAGGCGGGGTAAAATATATCTACTAATTAAATAGTAGAGAATCTGGGAATGGAGGAAGGAAACTCTTAACCTGTTCAGTGCTGGATTGTCCCAGAGTTTGGCCCCTCTGACTACTGGGAGGAAAGCCAATTGTCTTTTTTTTTTTGTTGCCAATTTCATTAGGCAGGGTCCTTTACATCCCTCCTGTGTTATACATAATACTTGAGAAATGTAGCAGACAGTTAAATGTGTGAAATCATGGCAGAAAAGTCTAAGTGTGTCTTTAGGGAGGGCAAGTCCCATGGAGTGATAGTGCTTTACCTGCCAGGAAGAGAGAGGTCAGCCAGCACCCCTGGCAGGGTGGCACAGGAGGTTTGTAGCAGAGGGGTCTGCAGAGATGGTGCAGATTAATAGTGCTGATGTCTGGGAAAATTTTTTGAGTAATGCAAGGGGGACTGGTATGTTTGACATAAGTCAGAGTACCTCCTAAAACATAAAAAAAATCTTGTTTAATATACTGGACCTTCTTAAGAAGACAAGCAGGCTAGTTTTCCTATGCCTCTTTCTCAGAAATGGATAAATATATTTCTTCAGTGTAATTTTTATATTGAACAAGAATCAGTATGTCTCTAACATGAATTAGAGAACTGGCTCAATTTATATCAGATTTGTATATCAGTTTGAAGAGTAAAAGTTCCAAAAAGTAATAAGCAATTAAAAGTGAAGTCAAACAGGAAAGAATCCGAGGCATGTGACCAGTGCATAGTAAGTTTTTTAAGTTTCCATTTTTTTGCCTTAATGACTGTTTTCTCTGTCTTGTCTCAAGAAAATGGCATATTTTAGGTGCGACAATCGTGTAAAATACCCTCATGAACATTTTGGGCTTGTACATAAGTAACACTTACTACCCTCACCACATTTAGGCAGTTGCCTCTGGGATGAAACCTGACCTTAAGCATATATAGCACTATAGGAGGTGGCAAAGAGGTGCCCTGGAATACCAAGTCACAACATTACTTCCTTGTAAAGCATGTGGGATCTCAAATGCTCCTGTCTAAGATGTGGTAAAGATAAATGATGGATTAATGCTTACAGATGTATGCAGGATTTGGTTAGAGTTTAAACTTTTTTGTTATAACCAGTAAAATCTTTTGTGACAGTTTCTGATATAAAGGAATGTCACTGAGAATACATAATCATTGCTTGTATATGATAAATTTTAAAATCTTTGTTTATGATAAATGTGTTATTTTTCTTTTCTCACATCTGACAATATAATACAATAATTCCAAGCATGACTCATATGTTGCAATGATTCAGCAAGCTTAGAAAGTCAAAAAGCAGATATAGCTGACTTGAAAATTTGAGACTGAGCAGTCAGAGCTATATAATTTGGCTATATAAAAACTAAAGCAATTTTTGTGAAAATGTTATGTACTGTGTGCATTTACACAAAAGTACATATAGGTTGACCCAAAATAATATACCAGGGCCTGAGATTGCCTTTATTAAAGTAAATGACAATAACTGCTAGTAATTTATATGCAAGTAGGACTTGACTTGTAACTTTGTATAGTGTTCCAAATGTTGAATAATATGAACAGCTATACCTAATGTTTCTTAAGAATCAAGTAAACTGCAAGCAAGAACTTATAAAAATTAACAGGACTAAAAAGGGTGAATAGGTTAATTTTTCCACAGAAAACCTAGTCTGGTTAATCAAGTGACATCAGAAACTGCTACTTGTCAGGCAGTCAGCGGATCACCAGTCCAGCTTTGCACCTTCATAACAAATCTTGTCAAAATACTTCCATATTTCGGCTTCAGAAGATGCATCTGGATTTGGAGGATAGATGCTCCCAAACACAGGGTACCACTTAAGGAGTAATAAAATAACAAGGCATGGCCTTATTAAAGGGGACCAGCTAGGAGAGAAACACAAAGGTCCCTGAGGCTGAGGGTGGGAATGAGAGGAGGAGGAGGAAGCAATAAAAAAGAACTAAATGAAGAGAGACAGATTGAAATTAGATGGCAATTACTGAAAACATATCATCCATATCCTTCAAATGTTGTTCTCTGTGATCCAAGTGCCCAGAAAGTTCTAAATACCCGTTTATTGCCATTGGGAAAATTCAGATTCATTTCCACTTCCGACTCCTCCAAAAAGTTTGGAACAGTGTGGGTGGGATCGTCACCAAGTGTAAATCATCTTTGCTCCACAAGCGTGTAACATATGAAGTTACTGGAGATTAAACATTTTACACTAACTGAAATTCTCGCCCTGTAACTCTTAATTTATATAACTTATTAAGTCATAGCCAAATCTCTTGTTCATTTTGTAGGCTAGGTTACTACTTTCTACAAAAATATCTGTCACCCTATACTTTCCAAAGTTACGTATTTCTTCTTATATATGTAAATATGTTGAAACATTAAAAAATCCTTTGGTGTTATCAAAATCATTCTTTTTCCTTTCCAGTACCTTCCTTACTACCTTTAGTCAGCTTTTTAAGACTCAATGTCTAAGTGTGGGTCATGGCTTACGTGGTAGGCAATTGCCTAAGAGTACATCGTGTATTGTACAACCAAATAGCTTGATGCTTTAATGGGTTTTGGTTTTAATCTCTGACTAGCAGAGATGAAGATTTGCCTACGATGAGAAGACCTTTTGACATCTTAGTTTCCAGCTTCTGATTTATACAGCTTTGTATCTGAACTTTCCAAGATTTGGTTCTGTCATGAACTCAGATCCACATAGACTAATCTGAGCTATGAGCAGCTTTGGTTTGAAAATGTTGGTTTTTTTTTTTTTTTATTGTGTGAGCATTTACTGCTTTCTGCACTTGTCTGCACTAAAATACTATAAAAATACATAGTTTGTTGTATTGTTCCCTTTCAAGTCTGTGAATTCTATTGTTAGCAGAAGCCTAAAGTATGATGACAGTCAACAGACAAAACAAGTTTTATGTTGGTGTTGGCCACTCCTTAAACGATGTTTCTATATGGGCAAGAAATTAATCTGAAGGATCAGCATTCACTTCATCAGGGACATTTCACATATTTCAATGTAGAACAAGGGATTCTTCATGTCTGTGTTGTTGTTTTTCTCCTTTCAGAACTGATGTTTGTTATTTTTTCTTTATTTATCAAGGGATCCCATCTGGGAAAACCTTAAAATGTTCCAACACGTATCACATAATTTTTATGCCATATCCTTGTTTCACCTGTCAGCCCTGATGTTCTTAATACACCAGCTCCCAGTCTCTCCTGTACCAGTAATATCAACTTGATAACTCATCTGTTTCATTTTCAAACACAGATCTTCAAGCTTCCATAATCTTCCTATCAGCATTCAAGGAGCTCATTGTTGTCTGCCTTCATATCCCTTCCTAAAGCCTTTTTTCCCATATGATTACAGAAAATTTTGAGTGATTGTGCAGCTGGTATGTTTTGACTTCTCCTTTTCACTAAATATTACTGTTATATTGGACTTGCCATTTTTTTCCTGAATTTACCTGTTCCTTCTTTCTTATGCCTTGATGGTGTTCTGCACGACAGGTCCTGCTCATGATTATTTAGGTGCTAGAGCAATGCAATATACAGATCAACAATAACAGCATTCTTATCTCATTTTTTTTTTTTGATAGAAGCAGTTTCATTAGAAAATATGTCTCAGTTACCCTGTCTTAAGAAAGAAAGAAAGAATTAGAAGCTGTAAAGTCAGCAGACCGAAGCAGCCCAAACACATAACTTCAGTGCTTTGATCGAGCAGACAGAAGCACCAGTTTGGGAAGTTTCCAGTTCAGAATAATGATATTCATCAGCTACTCCTGTATTCATAGCTACCTATGAGTTATAGACAGAAACTGTCAATATAAATTCCATTCTGGTTTAAAGGTTTTTTAAAGGAAGATTGTTCTTTCTCCATTGTAGATTATTACGACTTAGTAAGCATGAAAAGAACGAACTTTTATGGAATCTGCCCTCTGCAAGGGATTTACTGTTTACTGCAAGTTTATTTATTAGGGCTTGACCTTGAAACTCTTCAACATTTAGCTTATCCTGTATCAGATGGGGTGATGTCCCACAGGAACTGAGAGCTTGCAGTAAGTTTGCTAACCATGGCATGCAAAAGATACATCTTTATGCACAGACTCCACCCCAGTAGCTGTCTCCATGTTTACTCTATGAGAAGTTCTCTCCTATTATATTTGTATCTGTGCCCAGGCAGTAGACTGTTTCCATCTTAGATGCTATCAGCACTCCTTCATGAAGCCCATTAGTTGAAACTTCAAGTATAAAGAGCCTTTAAGCCTACTGGTATTTATTTAAAAAAGAGAGAAAGGTGTGTTTAATGAAATGCAAAAAATAACATGCCTCCAAGTACATCTCCAGCCTAAAGAGGGAATTAACAAAAGTGAAATCAGTTCAGGCTTTCAGATTTATCAGAGCATGACCATAGATACAGTTCGTAGCTCAAAAATGTTTCTGTCAGATGCAGATGCTGCCCTGATCTAAACAAATGCAGGTAAGGGTGCTACACAGGACACTACAAAGCCACGGCTCTGTTCCATGCAAAGGAGCACATGCCACTACTGAGCTGGCTGGCAAGAAAATTTATCTATTGGCTTTGTGCATCTCCAAGTGGAAGTGTTGTGTCCAGTCTGTGTTTTCATAGTGGGGCTTTGTGTTAGTTTATAGCCCTTAGATAACTTCAGAGGCTTTGTCAGGAAATATCCAAAGTTTTTGTTAACATGATACTCTAATTTTCTTCTGCTGCTGTGCAAAAACTGCTGTATTTTCTAATTGACAAAACCACTTAATGAAGTTCAGTACTTCTTGCTAAACACTCTAATTTATTTTTTGCATATTCAGCCACTTCAAAGGTCTTTTCTAGACTTCAAAGACTACCTTTTGAAGTCTCTTAAATTGTGAGCCAGCTAAAAGGATTTACATCTTTCATTCAAGGAGCATTTAAGTAAATACTTCCACTGGCATACATTTTTAGTATTTCACAAGTGTTGCCCCACCAAGAATGAAAGGTGCCCCTGCCCAGAGCTGGGGGGAACTGGAACTCAATAATATTTAGAGGTCTCTTCCAACTCAAACCTATGATTCTGTGATTGTATGATAGGAAATTTACTGTACTGAAAATTCTAGGCTTGCTCTTTCACAGAGAGATATGTTTCAGTAAAATAGCTATTAACGTACGACTATTAAATATTTACTGAAATATTACATAAAATAAATATCTGAAAGGAAGAGAGATTCAGCCTCCTTCTGGTACTAAGAACATTATTTTCTTAATTCCATTACAATTTTTGATAGTGCAAGGATGCTTTGGATGAAGTGCTATTGAGAGCAAAGCCCATCACTGTTTTGCCAGCCTGATTGTAATTGTAGCTTGAAGTTTCTGTCAACATCCTTTCGGAGGTAGGCTGTAACCTGTAGACCACAGGGAAATTGTGCATATGCCTCCCCTCCTTCCACTATGCTCCGCCCCCAGCCAAAGAAAGAAAGAAACGTTAATTTCCCAGCAGATGCATTCTTCCTCCTTTTGGCCATAAGGTCTGGCAATTCTGGATTAGTGGAATAGGACGAACAGTGTTCAGGACTCCTATATCTGGGACTGTACCAAATTAACTAATCTCAGAACCACAATTATAGCTCAGGAAGAGTTCCAAGGCAGGTGTTCTCAAGCATTTCAAGATAGTTTGTTTTCACCAGTTTATTTCTAGTCTTTCTTATTGCATGAAATCATGAAAAGGTTGAATGTTAGTCTGGCATCTGCTAGTTTATGTTTTCTCAAAATGTACTGCTCTCGATATAAATCTCAGTATTCTCTGAATTACCTCTTTCTTGTGTCTTGATCAGATACTCAGTTGGAATTATTTTGTTTAAAAGATTTTCGGGTCAGAAAATGAATTTTTGAAGCAAAATCAAAAAGATCCCCGAAACTGAGTTAGCCTTGACAAGAAAGCAAAACAGGCAATGGAAAAAGTCCAGCAGATTATAAAAAATGCAATTTGAAAAGCAAGAGTGCATGATTTCATTTGATAATTTCAGTTGTTCAGTGTTCCATCTTCTCTTTTTAAAGACATGTCAATAGAAGCAGTGTATTAATGTGCCTGGCTATTGGCATGCAATATTATAATATGACAGTTAAAAATATCAAGTTATGGTTTTTAAACCATTAAACTGAGAAGATACTTAGTACTAACTGATAACATATATCAGGCTTTTTTCCTAACTTGTCTTCAGCTCTGTTTCACCATCTAAAGTGGTAAGAGGAAGACAACTATTGTCTCAGTCTTGTTAAGAATTCATTGGTTTTGCCTTGCTGTTTTGTCATGCTCTTCCCCTTGTACTTCAGCTGGACTCTGGGAGAGAGAATCCATTTACCCCTTCTGATTATTATTTAAGTTAATAAATATCTGAGACTTCATCTTTTTATGCTTCCTTTTCTGCTAGCAATACTTTTAGCAATAACAGTAGAAGACGTCTTTGACTTCCAAATCACAGCTTTGCAGTCACAGGAGGCTTGTGTTTCTGGGAGGCCAGAAATCACTTCTTTCTAAAGTACTGCCCCAGATCAATTGCTCTTCAATTGAACTAGCCCCACTGCCTCAAAACACAAGTTTGAAGCTGCCTTCATAGTTAAGAAATATCATTTTAAGTATCCTACATAAAAATGATACAACTTTTAAAGATGCTGAGTGCAGCTCCCATTTATTTCCCTGGGATTCATGAAATGTAATTAGGCCACTTACATAGTAGGATCCTTGAACGTGAATGCATTTTATTTATCTAGGTTAGACTATTCTGGCCTATTGTTTATTTCATACCCAAGGCTGATCTGCTTTTTATATTTCATAGGTATCTTCCAGTCCCCTTTGAACTTCCTGTCTCACAAATGTTATTGGTGTTCAATCTCAGCTGTAAATAATGGCTTTCCTTCTGAGGTAGACCATAGCTTAATTGGTAAAATTATAATTGTCTTACTTACACACTGTGTTCTCTGCTGAGTTATTTAGAGTGCTTTCTATACAAAATGCATTATTCAAAGCACAATCTGTGCTCTTGACTTGCAGACTTCACATACATTACAGAAGCCTGTCTGTTCATTGTTTTACTTTTCTCCCCTTCCATATTCCAGCACCTACAGCTCTTAAGATTTGCATTCTTCAAAAAAAAATGCGCTGTTCAGAATTTCTTCACCCTTAGAGAAAGCTAATCTAAAGCACTTATCAGGGAGAAGGACAGAGACATCACGAATATACTTTAGGATGATAAAACTCCCTCTACTGTCCTTTCCAAGTCATTGAACAATAATGGCAACAACAGTTTTGCTCATCTTTCTGCCTTTCTTGTGGTTTTAAGCAGTTGAAAATATGCTCTATAAGTAAAAGAGCAGAAGAAAAGGCTCATATGCTATGTGGAATCTTTCTTTACCTGACATGTTGTTAGGAAACTACTATATTACAATAAAACAAAGTTATAAAAATCCCATTGGAAGGACCGAAAAGGCAGGTGGCATCATTCTTTAGGAGTCTGCCAATATATTGCATCAAGCTGTTCTTGACATCTGTGATTGCTGTGTGCTCTTCAGGTGAATGGGCATTACTGTTGTAAGCTGCAAATGGGAAGAATGAAGATTCCTGGACTTTCTGTCATACTTGTTCTCACTTAAAAGCATAGATGAGATACTATTATAAGGTAATAATAATTATGAGAACTTCATTGAATATTTAAGACCTTAATTAATCAGGAAGCAACATGAAGTTCTATCAGCAGATGCTAAGGAACACGTGAAATCATTTTGACTGTCTTGCTTCCTAGATTAATGCCTTGTTCAGTCAGTGTCTGCATTGCACCACTCTTCTCCTGTTGCATAACAGTCCACAGACGTCCCGCTGTGATCTGCTCCGGCTGTTTGAGATTTCTCTTTGTCACTTCACCTCACTGACAACTCTATTCCTCGCTCCCTAGCGATACAATTACCACTCTTGGGAAGTGCTAGTGCTTGGGATGGATCTTAGCTACATGTTGCCTTTTACACAGTGCTCTGTGGCTGCATTATAGTTTTATGAGTTTCTCTTCTATTCAGTCTTGCATTACCAAGAAATGGTAACAGAACTGTCTTTAATCCTCAATGTGTATTGTAGGTAGCCCCAGGAATAATATTCACAGGTCTGAATTTTAGCGCTCTTGAAGTACTGGCTTGCTCCAGTGACCAGTGCTCTCGGATTCTTTTAAATATTTTATCTAAAAAATATCTTTCCTAAAGTTCTGGAAGACTTGGAAGAGAAGTTTTCCATGTTATGACAGAAGGAGATAAAGGAAGAATTCATTGCATTAGTTTGAAGCTAAGGAAAAGTTTAGCTTTAGTCTGAACTTCAGGAGAGATTTACATTACTGATATGTTCCCAGCTGATTGGTGTCTCCACTACGTTTCTTTCTATCAGAACGCAAAGCTGTCATCTATATTTTTACAGGTACTTAAGATGTTATGCAGTTAAACTGTGCACAATAATTCACCTTCAACTGCAGTCATTTTCTCTCCCATAACAAGTCTTTCATAAATCACTCTTAACAATGTAAATAAATCTCTCGGTTCCCACCATGCACCATTATTTCATTTCAATCCTTCCTTAAAAATAAAGATGAATGCAGTTAGTAACTGCAAATAACTAGTACTGCCATCCTTTAAAATATTTTCTCCTAGTATAGAATTTGAACTAGAGAAATGCTTTTACTTTTAAGAATTTGAACATTAATCATCTGGCAGAAGTGGCATACTATATACATGAATGTTGGCAGTGGAGCTGTATTTGACACCTCTAGGGAACATCAACAATAGCCTACAAAAGTGAGAGAGAAATATGATGAAGCTTCATATTGAAATATGAAAGTGCTCATAATATGTAGCACAGTGCTGACAGCCATTCTGTGCCCTCGAGGATCTTTAGCAACAGAAGTGTTCAGTCATTTGCATGAGTTTGGCATTTAATTCTTGCACTGTAAACACTCCCGTGTTTTCATTTTCATGTGCTTAATGCCAGCAGAATCGATTAGCCCTGTGTGGGATCAGGTCCTTTTAGTGTCTCGTTTGTATGACACATACAACTTTTTCATTCTTGTTGTGCAATCAAATAGTCTTCCTAAGCAGATGTTGAATTCTTTTTTTTTTTAATGCTTATGATACTTCAGCTGTGTTTTTTTTCTGGAGGTAAAGGGTTTGGCATTCTTAGGTTTTTCTCTCTTTTTGTTTGTTGTTATCCTTTTCATTAAAGTTTATTCAATTTTTAAGATTTACTTTTAAGAATATCTGCTTCTTCATCAAAATTTTGATCTAGGATAGAAAACCTGTAGCATTTAATTTTCATATAGAAGATTACAAGCTCAGAGTAGTAGTATTATTGCACATGCTTTCAGAGGTGAATGACTGTTGAAAGTGATGGCACCAGTGCATCAGCCACACTGCATTTAACAGGTTCTTTAATTGGCTTTATTTAAATCAAAACTGACGTTTCTTAATTTTCCTATTTACAGTTTAAGCATAAGGATTGTCTACTGTGTGTCTCAATTGTATCTGCAAAGAAAATTCTTCACAATTTGACTTACGCTTCTTTAAGGATTAATACAACTAAGCTGAACTGGGTGTCTCTGGGCTGAATGGCATAAATATTTGTTTTTCTATTAGTCAAAAAAAACCTTCAAAACTTTGATGACTCTATTTCAATTTTTTTTAACATTTACAATGTATCAAATAGAGTTAAAGGGCTTACTGCAACAAGAATCAATGCTGCCTGAGGTACGTTACGTATAGTGATTCACACTATAAATTAAGTTCCAGATCTCTGCATATATTGTAGTAATACCTCTGTGAAGCTGAAAAAGCAAGCAGCTTCTTTGTCACAGCCTAATGGGATAGAAAAAGCTTTCTACTGAAAATTTTCAGCATATAGTTACTATTGTATGTATTTTTGTTTGTATGATGCGACTGTATATGGCACATGCTGTTATCATCTCTTATACAGATAACACTATGGAAAGACCTGGAAACCTGACAAGAAAATATTTTCTTGTACCTGGTTAAGCTTGCCAAAAATTGTGGTGTTATGAGTTTTCTTTCTTTTTCTGATGAAAATTTATGCCACTGCAGTTGTGGTAAGTGACAGAACTAGCCCAAGGTAAATAAACACACAGACCAATTTTACTCTTTCTCCTGAGTTTTCACAAAATAGCAATAGCATGGCTTCCTTGCAGTTAACCTAAAACCACTCTGACAACTCCATTACTAAATAATTTAAAACCTTCTATAGCAGGTGATGTAGTCTTGTGCTTTTTCTTGATCCGAGAATTTACAGCTTTAATCATTTCCACTCAATAACCATAAGAGACCATATATATAAATACTGTCCACAGCTACCTGGCAACATTAATGAAGCAAATTTTTGCCTGTTGGCCATGTCAAAATGCTTGAGAACAGCATGTGCACTCCTTACATCCACTTAAGCACTTAACAGAATGTTCATGTATTGATTTTCAAGTGTCTTTTAAACCACTCAAATGAATTACATATGAGCATCGGAGCATTTGTGAGTTGTCCAAATGGGCATTGATCCTATGTAATGACCTTGCTTTCACAATGATCATTCTCTTTATTCCTTTCCTTCTGTCTTTATCTTTGTTTTGTCTAGCCAACATGTAGCATATTACATTAAGATTCAGTCTCCTAGCACCAGATGTCTTAAACATTTTTGTCATACTAAAAGAAAGAATGATATTCCATACACTCGTCCTCAGTTCCACATTAACCTCATTACAACATCATTTCTTATTCAGATCTATGTAAGTGAGAACAAAGAGATTGTCTTTATAAAAGATCTCTCACTATGAATATATAAACTGCCCAGTGAACCTCCCTATGCACGGGATCAAACTGCTGAAAAGAGAAAAGAGAAAAGCTTTCCTCTGAAAAAGTTACCGGATGCTTTATCTTTTGAGGTTTAGCAAAGCCTAACGCTTACTTCAACATTGCCTTGTAAAATATACTACACACACTCCACGTTGTGAAACAATTTCTTGAAAACTAATGAATAGCTTCAAGAAGTTTCCTTTTTTTGTGCCAGCTCCAATAAAGTATGCCTGGGTGAGACTGGTCTTAAATGCTCCATTAATATGGAGTAGTCATTGCCTCCTGTGGGAGCCACCAGGCAGGGGAGGCTGTGGGTGGCTTTTCTGCCCCTGTAAGTGCCTGCTTCAGCATTCTGTCTTCTCACCACTTCAGCTTTCTGTGTCAGTGCCTTACTTTATATCAAGATAAATAAATACTTATTGGGAAGAAAGCAGCACGAATTTGCCTTATAAAAGGGTTAGAAAGCTATTAAGTGACCGAGCCCATATAATTTCAGCAGTAGTCCGGAGTACAGTGTGAAATCTTCAGCACAGCCCTGTCTCATGAAGTCATGTTGATGGCTTGTGATTTCTATCCATTCACACAGAAGATCATGTTGTTTAGCAGAAGTGCTGCAGTTATTCTGATATATAGAGGAGTCTCACAGGCTGCATTTTTCAGTGACTCAGTTTTTACTGTTTGAGGGCTGAGTTTTTGCCTGGTTAGTTAAATCCATATTTAGTTGCAGAGGCAAAATGTTGATCTAGTTTAATACAGTTGGCAACACAGAGTTTCACATACAAAATTACAGACCTCTGTTAAAAATCAGTCCTCCCCAAACACAATTCATATCAATAGGCACTGAACATGACTGTACTTCCATTTTTCCTGCTGTTATGCAAAGGCTAAGAAATGCATAGAAAGATTTTAAAAGATCTTTTGTTCTACAAGTTTACTATAGGAGTATAAGTTAAAAACATGTCTAGACAGGGAAGTGTAAGCAAAATTAAACCAAATTAATTTACTGCAGTATTCATAAATTTATTTTAAGTATCCCCTTCTGTAATATTCTCACCAGAAACAAATTCTCCTTAAGTATATTTATTTTACTTAGTAATCTAAAGCTTTATTTCTGAATTACAGTATCCACACAAGTTCAAGGCTGTATTGAAGATACTTTATATTTACATCTCTATTTAAATAATTCTGCTTCGCTTTCTTGCTTATCTTTCCCTGTGTAGGCATGGCATCACAGCTGATAGAACAGAACCCAAAGGGACTGACCTTGGTAGTGTGATGTAAAGCCTCTTTGTGTAGTCTATTGCTTGGTACTCCATGTTCCTTTCACCTCTGCTGAATCACAATGATGTACTTTGTAACAGAAGCTGATATGGATCATTTATAACTGGGACTGGTTTTTATACACATAAGACCATAAGATAGGCACATTTATTAAAAGCCAGAAAACAGGTTGTTATTTTTTTTCCTGGGTTTTGTTGTTGTTCTTGTATTTATTATTCAGGCTTTTATGGAGCTGTATTTCTTTCGATGGATGGATAGATGGCTAGATAGACAGACATCCTGGCCTTAGTGGCCTAGGAATTGTATGTCTTCCTATGTTCCTGTGATATAGTTTGTTTCTTACAATTAAATAATTTTCAGGTTTTAAGAGAGTTTGGAAAATGTCTGAAGTTTGTTACATTTATGAGATAATAGGTCATAAAAATAGTTACTAATTCAAATTGTTAGAACAGCTCCAAAGAAACTGAGGGGCAGGGAAGCAAACCATACCTCAGTGTGAAAGGGAGCTTTTTCCTGTCCTTGCTAAAGGTTAGGGAAGGCACTTCCCCTCCAAGAGGATTCCAGTAGAGAGAGGACACATCTCCTCTCAGTGCAGTAGGAGTGCCAAGGCAGGTGTTGACCCAGGAAACTGGAACTTTTGTCTTGTATTCAGTAGGTATGAGTATGCAGGGGATATGCAGAGCAACAGAGCAAAACCCTCCATGTTCTACAATGCTGTGCCCATGGCTTTCCAAATACTTATTTCAACATGCAACACTTGCAGGCTTGGATGCACCTATGCTGTGCTTTCCTCTGATGATAATGTCACCTGAGTCTGAGTTAAGTAATGGGAGCACACAGTAAGGAAGGCAAGGGGATATGAAAACTAGCAAGTAAGTCATGCTTGTCAGGTTCGCATTATTGTTCTTTTCTTTATTTTGGTTTATAAAACATTATGCTTCACAAACACATTTTGCACTTTGTTTTTCTGTGCTGTCTTTCATCCAAGGGATCTCAGAGCATTTTACACACATTATTAATTAGGCCCCGAAACAATTAAAGTAATTAAGTATTTATTATTGTAGAGATGCAGGAGCTGAAACAGGCCCTGAGACACAGGGCCTCATTTACTTTAAAGGTCCCTTGGATTGCTCTATTAACATAAAATGTCCTTAAAATTGTTGTAATTTAGATTCTTAGGGGTGTTAGTGCTTTTTATCCTTCAGAACAATGTTAAGAGCTAGTTGTTTGTAGGCCAGTTTATGAACCTGATCTTACACTGTGATCTGGCAGTGCAAAACCAGTGTTCTGTTTTAACCCCATGCACAGGCATCTGCAGAGCCTGTTGTATAGGAAATCAAGTGTTTCTCCCAACAGCATTTACATCAACAGCTTCCTACTGCAAAATTTATAACTTACACATTTAATCATTGTCTTGATATCCCTCTGAATCTGTATTTCCTATTTACAGTGTACAGTTTCAAAAGGAGACAGATCTGATCTGTGTCCCGCCTGAATTGCTGAGGGTGTAGTTGATTAGCTTTGCATTGCCGTGAAGTTGAAACAAAATGTTTGTTAACTTGTCTCAGAATATGGATAATAATTTCCATTTGAAAAATGCTCTTTTATTCTGTTTTTATTATCTACTCTTGCCTTTAGTTTCAGTTGCTGAAATTCTGCCTAAGTTCCCTTCTAGGTACCTCTGTTCTTTTAGTTTGTCCCTAATTAATCTCTCAAGTGTGGATTTCTCTTGTTAAAACTTTTTAATGTGTTTTTTTCTTCTCTCTCTTTCTTGCTGTTTCCTCAGCAAGTTTGGAGCAAGAGAGAAATTATTTTTTTTTTTTTGTACACAACGTAACAAATAGTATGATAGGAAATTCCTTTACAGGAACCTCCTGACCTAGGACAGGAGGACTTTGCCTCTGCTTCTCACAAACACAGCTTCCCACATCTTCATTATCCCAAAGGAGGTACTTTTTCAGGATAGACGAGGTGAGCAAGTCTGACAATAACAACTTTCCTAAGAAATCTTTGTAGTGTACAAAAGGGAGTGGCTTGCATGGCTAGTCTGATCGGTGGCTCCACTTCCCCTCTTGTGGATACTGATCTAGCAATTTCTCAAAAAAACATTTTTTTCCTAACCAGACAAAGTAGATCCTGTGCATGAAAAAAATGTGGATAATAACCCGGGCTACACATTCCAAATGGAGAAGTGAAGGTGAATCCAAGTGCAGAGTTTCCTTTGTTTGCACTTCCTAGGCATAATTCCCTCACAGAGTGGAGCTCGGTGTCAAAATCCCTGCATATTTGGAGGTGCCTCTGAGTCTTAGCTCACACTTCAAAGCACTGTGACTATATATTAGTGTGGCACTGTGTAAAAGCACATAAATTCTGTTTCACAGGTGGCTAATTGGTTCATGATGTCAGTCTGCTACAGCACCTTCTAGTCCCAGGGTTTGTGTCATCGGTATGGATTCAGGATCTTTGCTCTGTGGAACAGACATCCCTAGAGGTTTCTTCCTGTACAGAGAATTGTCGGTGTCAGATGCTGTTTAGAAATGCATGTTATTTCTTTTTGCTATTCTGTTTATATTGATGATGTCAGGGTAAGTTTTTTTAGTTAACCGAGGCGCCTTCTGCAGTTACTGCAGTAGCAGATCAAAAAATACAAAGCAGTGTTTATTACCAGTTGATTTTCTCCCTCAGCAAGAAGGCTATGCATTTAAAACACATGTAGTTTAAATGTGGAGGTCATTCTGTACAAACTTCAAGGTTGATTTGAATTGTGCGCTTAAACCACCTGACAGCTTCCGTTTCATACTGTGCTATTTTAGCTTTTAGTAAGTATAGCATCAGTAAGAAACACATATACAGCTGATGCACAAGCTAGTAGATCTTTGCCTCTACTTAATCTGTCCTGACAAGTTGCTGCTGTTCAGTTTAGTTTAGGGGTGAAATAACATTGTATCGATCCAAGCCTACCCGAGGTGATTCACATTTTCTTCCATATGACCAAGATTTTATACAAGAACTTAGACATTTATATATCACAAACATTGTATGACATCAAAATGAAACTGTATCTCTCATCACTGCACTACCACACAGGAACATGAAAATACAAGTGGACAGGACATGCGCACATTTAGTTTGAGGCCAATTTCTTTCCTTACTCCATTAGAGATATTAGTTCAGGAACTTACTACTTTCATGATTAGAAATCTATTTCTCATAGCCTCTGTGTCAGTAAAGCCAGTCCACACCAGTTTGTACTTTGACCAACTTTGTTCACTTACCCAAACAGCTCTTCTACTTGGTGTTTCCCTCCAATATACTTATGCCAGAAGCAGTTTTGCCCCTTGTTCAGCTGTCATCTTGCTTGGCTTGCCCTACCAGCTCCTTTTAATCTTAAATCTGTAGAACAGACTTTTTTTCTCTCTTTGACTTCTCCCATAGTCCTGCTCTACACTTCCTGCACTTTGAATTAGTATATCTTTCTTGCCCAGGGCGAGATGACCAGCAGTAGCCAGGAAGCCTTTGTGGTGCCTTAGATCATAGCATGATCACAGCATGATTATCTGTCAACAGATAGCCCTTGGATTTTAGAAGAACTTTACATTAGACCCAGATACTGTCTGGTCTTTGTTATTTCAATTCTCAAGATCACTATTCTTGCATGAAACTGCTATCTCCATTATGGCATCTGCTTCTTACCTTTTGTCATCTGCAGATTCAGTTAGCACACATGCATAATTTTTGTTATATTTTAGTTATGAAAAGATCAAATAAGGTCAGTCCTTGCACTGATACTTAAGGAATTCTCCATGTAAAACCCCTGCAGCCCAATAGTTGCTTTCAGGATGGCCAGCAGTTCTCTATCCACTGTATTTTTCTAACAGGTCCCGTTTTCTCTATCATAAATAAGAGATATATGTAGCATCATATCACAAACCTTGCTTTGTATTGCTGAAGTCCAGTTTCTTTTCTCTAAAACATGAATTAACCTTTCCCAGAAAGATATTAGTTAAATTTAGCATGTTAATCTTGCAAGTATTTAATTAGTTCTAAGCAGCGCTTTTACAGTCTTATTCTTTCCCTTACCAAGAATAAGAGACAAACTTCTATAGTCTGCAAAAGAAACAACTGTGCTCCTCCATGACATAAAGGATTACTTTGGTTTAAAATGCATGATGCTACTAATTAGCTTTTAGTGTATGCTGTTCTTGGAAGAGTGGGTAACTACTTTCATGGACAAAATAGGAACTCATGGCTTATGTGCCCTGAATTAGTATGAGTAGTGGTTCTGGTGGACATGTCACATCTCTGATTCTTTACATGCTGTTTGAGAATTGTCCTTTTGGACCATTGCTGCTGAATGATGTCCCCATGCTCAGCACAAGTAATCACTGGGTTAAACTAACTCATTCTATCCTGGGTAGCACTTGAAAATAGAGCCAGGGCACTTACCTATGATTGCTCCATTTCCTAGCAATCAGCTTGCTCGCTAATTCAGAGACCATTCCAGCTAGTTTTCTCTGACTCCTCTGCCCTCGAGTCAACTAGCTCTACACAGCATAGCTGTGAGCTGTTTTGTGCTGGCGCTGGGGATCAGTCCTTAGACCTCCTGCCTTTAGCAGAAGCAGATCAAGTGTTTCCTATGCAATACCCTTGTGACCTGGGGACATAACTACTATTTAATATGTCTTTTGCATTTGAGTCAAGTGCCTGAAATGCTCTTAAAACTGTGGTTTTATCTTATGTTGCCAGGTGTGTATTAGATGTCCCTCACTGTGCTGTGAGGGCATATGAGGGCACAAGGACTATTACTGAGACACTGTCCTTGGAGGGGCAAAAAGAATGTAACAGGATCAGCATTCACATTGCCTCTTTGGTGGATTTTAGAGCAAACTCCCATAGCAGCTGTGCTAGGGTGTCCTCTCAGAGAACACCAACTGGTTACTTCAGAAAGGAACCTGGGAGTGATTTAGTGTGGTGAGAGTAGTCAGAGAATCCGAGTCCTGGCTCAAAGTGTGAGTAAGGCAAACTGGCAATGCAGAAGTGACTGTGCAGTCACATGCAGTCCAGGTCAGATGATGCCTGGAACACTCTAATCTGTGATTCAGTGAAACCTGACCAGCTTGATAATTTGGAATTTTATCTGATACAGCTTTCAGATCTTGAAAAAAGTATCTAAAATATAATTCTTTGGGCACTACTTACGCTTTTGCCCATTGGTAGCCAAGTTTTTGTATTCCTCTAATGAATAAAAGGAGATATCTCCTTCCAAAAAGCCAACAAAACCACAATAACATATTCTAAATGTTAGGCAAAAGCATTTTTTTTCTTTGTAAATGAATGTTTTAAATGTATGCACACCAAAATTCTGTTACTGTTGCTTTCAATTAGATGTAATGAGGTTAAAGAAGCAACCTCAATTAAACTATCCAGGTAAAGGAAGAAATTATTTTCAACTGAGCAAGAATAAAAAGTTGAAATGTTGCATTAGATATTTAAAGTGTACAGTAAGAATCCCCAATACACATTTTAATTTGCGTTTAATATCAGAGTTCCTCTGAATGAAATTCCCAGTTGCTTATGGAAAGCTGAGGTTTAAAAACTGTCTAGTGGCCATAGTCTTAAGGCAGAAGGTCAAAGAAGTCTGTTTCTCAGAGAATAATTAAGGGTCTGGTCCTCATCTTTGCTAATTTGTTGCAGTTTCTCTGAGGTTAATGGAGCTTGACTGATTTACATGAGCTGATAAGTTGCCTTTAGCTCTGTGTTTTTAGTGAGTAAAATAATTCCCTTACCCTTTAAAAGCAAAACAGTAATTATTTGCAAGAACTATCTCATAGATGTCTCATGGAAATATTCCTCAAGGAGGAAAATTACTGATCTGTCACCTACAGGGCAACGATGACAGAGATAAAGGTGAAGGTCTGCTCAAGTTTTAGGGAATCCGTAGGGTGCACTTTCTGTGCACTTTTTGTGTACTTGCTTATGATGAGTTCAGTGACATAGTGCAAAATATACAGGACTGCTGCTAATCCCATGTGTGTACCCTCTGTAGGTAGATTGTTGCTGTGCTATTGTAATAGACTGTGTTCATATAAACTAAATCCAGATAATGTCTGTGTACAGTTTTTCTAATATCAGTGGAAGAAATAGTGTTTCATGGAAAGATCAATAGTTCCTAAAAGATGGATTTGCAAACGTACTGCACTAGGTTATTCCAAATATCATGACACATAACATCTCATTTGCTGAAAAATATTCAGTCATTAATAATGTACGGGATTACCATAAATCCACCAACAGGTAGTATCTGTGCGAGCTGCTGAATGAAATGAAAAGTAGGATAATTCAGATATAAGCACGTATTAGGAAAGGATTTAAAGGAACAAACTATTTCAGTGTTTCCCACTGCTCTTTGATGGTGGGTTAGCTGTGAGTTCAGTAAAAAGCATTCAAAGTTCAGGACTGAGTTACTCTTTCTTAACAATGATACTCAAATCCAGATGAATGAATACTGGTTTTCTATGAGAACAGATGGAGAGTTTTGTGATCGAAACATCAAACATTTTCTCTGCTGTCTTTGCTATACACTTAATAAATGTTAACAGACTATTCACCTAACTTGCCTATATCCAAATTTCCCAACAGTAATTTGCAAATACTATTTCTTTAATACAGTTGTTTCTTTTGAAAGTGGAAACAATTACAGGTTTGTTTAATTTTAATATATTCAACCTGCTCAAACATGACAGAATTATCTGCTGTAGATGGGCATGATAAATATCAGTCTGGCTGTCAGGGTGCTTATCTGGTGTCCAGGTTAGAGAGCAACCTAAGCCATCTGAAGTGCAACCAGAACTGCTGCTTGAATTCTGAGGAGGGAGTACTAACCCTTAGCAGGAGTGTTGCATCTACCACAGAGGTCGTTTGCTTCTCGGGCATGCTGCAAACAGAGTGCTCCAAGAAAAGCACCGTCATGGTCATTGTTTTTCCTGATGGATGCTGACCAGGACAGGACTGAGACCTATTCCAGCATTCTATGGGGAAAGCATGAACTCCTCTGTCTCAACTTTCTCAAGTTCGAATCCAAACTTTCTGCAGATCAGTTTGTATATAAAATCTAACTACAGGAATTCAGAGTACAATCCAGGATAACTGAATAACCAAGCAAAGCTGGGAACTTTTTGAACAGATTTATATCCACGTTTTTTCAATTTTAGTCCTAGCTGAGTAACATGTCTACATAAGAAAGAACTGAATGCTATTTTAGCTAATGCATTTTCAGTAAAAAGATTACATTATATTTAAAGCATTTTTTGCTTTTAAAGTTTGGATCAAGGAAAAAAACTAACAGCCATATCATATTCTGAATTTAAAGTACAGAAGGATAGAAGAGCAGCTTGTAACTGAAATTGATAGAACAATCATGGAGACAATTCATGCAGGACTCGACAATACTGTTTTTCAGGAAACACTGAAAAATGAGATGAACTTGGATTTTACAAAGGGTGCAAATGACACTTTTCTCCAACTGCAAATGTGTAATTTATGAGAATCGCAATATTTTCATGTAGAGTCTTAAAGTGGAAAAAAGCACAAATGTGCAGTATTGTTTTGGGAAATTACAGACTGGGAATAGGATAAACTGATTGAACTGGAACGCAGGAGAGCTGCAATCATTATTCCAAGTGAGATGGCTCAAGGATTGAGAAGTTTCACAATTGTCAAAGAATGTATTTAATAGGTTTCTTCACACACACTGTTCTTAGACGTAGTATTTTTTATTTATTAGCTACATCTGTATTTATTTACCAGCTATAGCAAGATAAAGGCAGCATTATGGTCTGTGTGCTCCAGTCCTACTCACTTCAGTCAGTGAGGCACTAACTTGCCCACATGTAGATGAAATAGTACAGCTGTGCAAATCACGATTGCCAAGATCCCTGCACTCCCACACGTGCTGGCAAACTCTCTGGGTTGTACTCTCTGGGCTTCCAACTAACAAATACGGAAATCAGGCGGGTCTGAAAGATTTTATCTGAGGGAGAAAATACTGAATTCTCATCCACTATACATGGACAAAATAACCTCAGAGGCCACTTGCCCAATGCACAGATTGGGCAACCATTAAGAAATTCAGTCAGTATTACGTGTATTGCACATTCTGAAATTAGAGAAAATGTCTATTAATAACATCTAAAGCTTTTCAACTCTGTCTCCATATGAAGGTCAAACATGCTAATATAATTCATGAAGAGAAGAAAATATTATTGCAAAAAATCTTATAGCCTATCATTAAAATTAATCAAGACATTTTAGTTGTGCAGGTCCATTTTACAAGATATCAGTGATTAAATGTCAGGATCCTGTGTTTCTGGTGATGGCAAGGAGAAGGAAAATAACTCAGTAATAGTTAAAAAATGCTCCTTTAAAAGATAACGCTCTGATTTTCTACTATGACAGCTTAATAGCCTCTGACTGATGTGATAGAAAGCACTCACACAGACTTATACCAGAAACATACACAGACACCATACTGCCCACTGCAGAAAGCAATGTCTCCTTAGGAAAAAAAAAAAAAAAAAAAAAAAGATTAAAAAGATAATAAAATATCAGTACTTAAATATGAACACTCTTGTTACTGTTTCAGATTTCTCCTAGTTCCTCAACGTCACATTCTTTCCTTGGAGCAATGTTCTTCACAGCACCAAGTACCCTGTTAATGCATACCTGTGATTATAGGCCAATAGTGACTCTTCCTTTTCCCAGAAGCAAAGCAGACTTACAGTTTCTAAGGAGAAATTTCATTTTCAAAATAATGATCTCTCCTTAGCTTATGTGAGTGGCAAGAGTTTTGGTGGAATAAGCTGTTTGGTTCCAATAAATACATTTTAATACAAACCACATTCAAGTAATATTGTTTTTCAGACAACTTTGATCACCTAGGGTTGTGGTAGTGGTTCCTACCTCTAGAGTCTTCATGGAGTTTTATTCTCAGGCATAGTATTTTTTTTCAAGAGAATGACCTTTAACATTAAGTTTTGGACCTTTTGTAACACTATTTTTTTATTTCTGAAAGCTCCAATTTCCCTTCCCCTAAGTAGACATCTATCATTGTCAGATGTTTTAACTACCGAGATATTGTTTAGTTTGCAGAGCTGAATTTTTTGGCTTAGTAATGGCACCTGGGGCAGCCCTAACAGAGACTCCTGTCAGGTCAATACAGGTATTTTTGTATCATGGTAACTAAATCCAGCTCTCAGCCACTTCTACACCACATGATTTAGCCTGGCTAGATACAGTGGTTCCATCTGGGTCACTTAAAGTAAGTATTCTGTCAATGCTTAACTGGAAAGACTCTAGAATGCTTGAACTCTCTGTTTTGCTATGTATTCCTTTAAACTATCATTAGCTTTTAGACTTTTTATCAACGAATCTCTGTATCCACTGTCTTAATTATAGACCATCCCTCTTCTTTTTTTTTTGGTTCATTTGAATGCAAATCTTGTTCCTTGCTACTGAACAATCGAAATGTCCACAGCCCTCACTTCCTCAGATCAGGGTTTGGATTTCAGGAATCCAAAGAAAAGAGCAGTGCCAAGCCTGAAAAAATTAGACCGCTTAAAATGCTTTTGAACTATAGTACAGCACATGCAATGTGATGTTAATAGTACTGTGCAGTAATTAGAAAACATAGTGTGTGTGTGTACGCTACTACATACAATTATATGTCAGCTATTAATTGGATACTGTTTTCATTTATGAAAAAAACCACCTTCTGTATGCTGAAATAATTTCCAGATACGTTGAAAGAAACCTACTATATTTGTAACTATTCTTATTAAGCCCTCAAAAGGAGCACTTCTGATAAAGGCAGTGCTGGCAACACATATGCTTCAAGTGGAACTAGGTCAGTAAAAAATTGTAAATCAATAGTTGAAACAATTGAATAGTTTGAATCAGAAGACAATAACTGAAATATTCATTCTTCTGAATCTGTGTACTATACGAGGGTCCACATGACTGTGAAATGACAAAGGCTATCACAATGGAGATCCTCCTCTTGAAAGATGACACCAGAAATTATACTTTCCAAAAGAGGGGGAGAGAGATTTGGAAGGTATTTTATTAATGAACATCAGTATAAACAGATGACTAAGTATCCTGCTCTTAGGCATACATCACACATCATGAGAACTTATACTGGTATTTACTGGAGAGATCATACTTGTTAATTTTAGCTGGTAAATTGTTAATCCATGTGTAGGGAAGGAATTTGAAAAGAATGCTAATGGAATTTGGCTTTTCTTGGTTCGAGGCTCACATTTTACGAATCTATGTATTGCCAGTCATTTTTCTTATTGTCTCTGTGTTAATGTCATGCACAGCATGTTTCAGCCAACTGAGTTCCAGAAGGAAAAACAGTAATGAGCCTAAGTGTAAACTAGTCCTTGTATTTTAAAAGCAACATTTAACTTGGTTCTATATTCTTCTGAGGATTAAAGGGTGGTTTCTATTCCAGCAATGTCAAAGGGAATCGTTCTCTACATGGTAAGCTCTAGATCAGAGCCTAAAAGGGAAGAAAATCTCACCCAAAATTTCAGAAAGAGTTGCAGAGACGATGAAGAGGAAGCCTCCTCTCTCACACAATTATTTACTGAAAGTATGTTGACAGTTAAGAATATGGACAATATAAAAATGATGAATTAGGAAACTTGTTGATTTCTGAGTGTCATTAACAATTCACGATCATATGCTGTGTGTCTTCTACATTTCAGTGGCATCCTGCTTTTCTGCTAAATTGATTCTGGAGAGCCAGGATCAAAATGTTTAACTGGTGTGTATGGCCCAGGTGGCTGCCAATGTTTTGCAATCATACTGGGCCAAATCCTCCTGTATTTTGATCACTAACCATTAACAAATTGTTACAACAGATGAACCCATGCAGTAAATGTCTTGGACGTTGATACCATAAGACAGATAACAGTGTTTAAAACACAAATCTTTTAAGCTAGTATAAAATATGTTTATATTTTATATTATATATTATATAAGTTTATATTCAGCATTTGTTTTTTATAATAAGTGGAAGAAAAGCCCTTTCCCATAAGAGGAAATCCTTCCTCAAACTTAAAAATATCAAGTTAAATAGTGGGAAAATCAACATGTGCTGCTAGCATATTGTGATCGTAGTCAATTAAAACTTCTTTCTCCACTTTCCAGACCATAGTAAAAAGAAATTGGTTCTACTTTAGTCAGCACTGCAGACAGAACAGTCAAAGTGAATTAGTTTTCACTGTTTTTCACAGAAATCTGTAAATAAGATTTATTAAAATAATTAAATGAGGATTTTGTAATTTGTGCAGCATTTCACTTAGATTTTGGAAGTGTTAGAAGTACCAATGCACTTAGAATTGATTTGTCTTTAGGTTATGTAAGACTTGCAGATATTGCTGTTTCCTAATGGGATCATAATCAATTATGAACTATTGGGTTCGTGCTCATTTTTGTAAAGGATAGATTTGAAAGAAGACTTGTGACATTGACATTGCCATTAGGAGAAAAACAACCTTAAAAGGTCAGCATGTGTGGGAATGCCACACATAAAGCTTGTTGAAGGACTAGCCTACATCCTATGCTTTTTCGACTAAGACCAAATCTGAGGAATCTGACTGTTCATATTTATTACTTTACATTCTTTTTCCTTCCATTCCACCACACAAATTTTCCTTTCAGAACAAGCAGGCTATACTCTGCTAATTGCCCCAAAATTTTAGCTCCCAGTCTTCTCACCTTCACATCCACTAGTTTGCCTGGTGATGCCCACAGAGCAGCATCCCAAGGGCCAGCAGCTGCTGCTCTCCAGCTTCCACCGGACCCCTCTGCCAGCTGCTGCTGGGGCAGGGCTGACTCTTGCATCTGCTGCAGCTGGTGCTTAGATTGTCACTACATCACAGCCCACTGCTGATGTGGTCACATCTCAAGAGATGTGGCTCAGGAAGCCACCTTCTTTCCTTTTGTCAACCCTTTGTCTGTTCACCACTTACAGGAGCTTTTAACAAGTTCCTTCACAGCTCCTTTTAACAATCTCTTCTAACCTGGTGTGTCAGCATCAAATGCGTGGCTAATTCTAAGAGGCTTTTGATGCTTTCAGAGAAAACCGGCGTTTCTCTTGAAAAAACATACTTATTTTCTCCTTTTCCATGCCTAGGTGTGATATTTGTTTGTAAAATACGATGTAATTCTTTACAAGAGAGGTAAAATTTTGCTGATCCTAGTTACTTATCTGCTGTCTCTTCTGCAAGGAAGAATGAGATAGAAGCATTATGGGAGCCACACGCTCTGGTTGTTAATACATGAAAAACAAAAACACTTCATTTTTCTATCCTGACTGACGATTTCAGTTTTCAAGTGCAAAAGTTACAAAAGATGCTGCCCAGAAATGCTGGCTGACAGCACTGGGAAGTTTGGGGACCCACTCAGTTAAATGCCTGATAACATCAGAACTTCCACATACTTTCTGTTAATGAATCCCTCATTCTTATATATTTCTTACTATTGTTTCGAAACTTTCTGTATGAATGGGAAAAAGTAATCCTATTATTTCACCAGAGGAACAATGTTCACTTTACATCTTCTCATTTAAACACTGAGAAAAAACAAGCTGTATCTCTTGCTCAGCTGCTGCAGCAGAGTGGTTACTCTTCTCCAGTAGGCAAGGGAGAAACCACAACACTCATTCCCTCTTTCAGTCCAGGAGGCTGCTGAGATGAAAAAAGCAGTATGCTCCGTTGCAGCCTGATCCGGGTCTGTTGGAGATGACTGACAGCCACGCAGGTGATACAAATTAATGCTTAACCTTTCCCCCAGGCTAAGGCAGCCTCCTGCATCTGTGCTACAGGCTGCAAACCTCAGCTGCATTTCGAAGTCCTGCCTCTGACATACTCTTGCAGCAGGACTGCTTGGCTCTATCTGCTTCTGCCAGCCTTGTGCAAGAGACTTTCCATTGCCAGAACTATGTTTTGCACGGTGGGAGGTTTATTTAGTTCGGATTTCTTGGGGGTTGTGTTTTTATTTTTTCCTTTGATCTATTATGTCATTCACTGTAAGTAGATCAGCCTAACGTTGGCTGGAATAAATATTGACTGGAGACTGTGGGTAACAAATTATGGGGACTATTGTTAATTCTTCGCTGTGCATCCTTCAAATCTGGAAGCGTCTTGCTTAGTAGTTTTGTTTGATCTCTTTTTTCCCTTTCAGTAATATTTGCGTAAAATTATCTTTCTTCCTTCCTCTGACCATCTCACCCTTCTATATATTTCCTTGACTCCTCATCTCATGCTGTTTCAAATTCAAGACAGTAATTAAAATGTCTGTTTATTGAATTTAGGCAAACTGGAAACAAAATTTAAAAAAAGAGACAGAAGACAGTTCTTCACATTCATGTAATAGGCACAAAAGTAGAGAATAATATTGGCAAATATCTATTTATGAAGTAACAGCTGATACTGTTCCATCATCAATGATTTTTCTCATCATGCAGTCTCCATTGCTGAAAAACAGCAGAAGCAGCACAGGGTTTTTTAAAAAAAAATTAAATATATGGAGTAGAAGTGCTGAAAGGCACTCAGAGCCACATGGAACAATTGCTTCCCTGCTGACAAAATTATTGGCTACTTTAGTACTTATTATTTCACAGATTGCCTTATAACCATAGTTAATAAAATGGGACCTGTGAATAAGGTATATTTTTTTAATGCTGTAATTGTTTCATGTTGATTTTCATTTTACTGTCAATGCAGCCTTTTTAGAAGTGGAATATCTGCATCGGATCAGTAGCTTAGTCTAAATATCTGGGTGGGACAGTCTTGACTGATGTAGCTTAGCTGCTCTTCCCATAGCACCCGCACTTCTGAGCTGTTTACATAGTAGCTCTCTTGGTGTATGCATGTATCAGAATTGTTAAATATTTCTTAGATCTGTGTATTTTCTATTGTTGATCGCAGCAATGCAAAATTTAGCATAATATTTTACACTATATGTAAACACAAGGTATTTCCATTCCATTCTTATGATCTGTGAGTTTGGAGTTGTGCTACATATTATTTCATTTAATGGTGAAATGCATTTGTTTTATTTCCCTGATCAGAACATATTAAGCATGCAAACTTGTATAAAACAAAGTATGTTTGATGTATTTGAATGTCAATAGGAGTGACATTTAAATTTGTGCCATGAATATTTTCTGTTATCTCTTTCAGTTTCCTCTGTTCTGCCAGCTAGGAACATTCTGTCTAGGGAGGTCCAGGCACAAAACCTGCCCCGCAGGACTTCAGAACACTTCCTGAGCACTTAACTCATTCACTTTTGACTAGCAACAATTTTTTATCTTGTTTTTTCTTTGTCATTTGCTTTTTTTTTCCAACAATATTGGAACATATTTTGTCAAATTCTGGGTGGTTTATTGTATGTAATTGGAAAAAAAAAGAAAGTAACTTATGATAGTAAAAAAATTATGGTGAAAAAAAGAAGGTAAATTATGTCTGTTGTAATTATCTTCCTCCTCCTAGGACCTATGGAAAAGCCCACTAGCACCAGCACAAGTAACCCCATCAGCTTCCTCGGGTTTTGGTCTTATGCCCAATTTAGAAAAGACTGCTCTGTAAACTGCTGAACGGAGCCTATGGGCAGATAAGGCTAAGGGTAGCATTTCCTCAGGGGTGTGTAAAGAAGGCAGGACTTATTGCAGCCTAGCTAACTATCTAGTACACAAGTACTTTATCAGTGCAATAGCAATACATGCTGTGTGGCTTTCAGGCAAGAACTGCATACCTGATTATGAAGGAAAGCCAATTTCTTATCAAAATTCAGATCACTGTCAGGTAATACATTGTGATGCATATAGAAAAGCTTCTTTTTTCCTCTTGTATTCACTTCTTCCTGTTTCTTAGCCCTGACCTCAGATATTGGATTTTCTTTCCATAGACTTTACTTGTACATTTTATTAAATAAAAATTACCCTACTTATACTAAAAAAAAAAAAATATCAGAACATAGTAACTATGGTTTCTGAAGTCATTTTGTTGTTGCCGTTTCGTTGTAACAATACTGGCTGAACTTTATGAGGGGTGTTACAAAATAACAGGAGAAGCATGAAACACAGGTTAAAACTCAGGGCTGTTTCAAAGCAATAATTTTAGACATATGGCTCGTATGTTCCAAAAAAGGCTCCAGTTCCAAATCAAAGTTTTAAGGACTCCAGCACTCGCTCTTGTCTAAGGAAAGAGCCCATAGCTACAGCCAGGTGAGTATTGAAAGTTGCTTGGCGCTTGCAAATTAAGACACAAAGAAAAGGTGTGCCTTTCCTACAGGTTGATTAAACACTGAACCCATCGTGAAATGACCAAAGCACATGACATTTCTACTATAAAAGAAATATGAGATGCTGTGTCAACCTCCCCCGCTACAAGTATCCCTTCTTCAATAACGTTATAAAACATAAAATCTTTAATATGTTAAATCCTGTAATTAAAAAAAATCATTTTTTGAGTGAAGACAAGGTGTGTGAAGCCAGTTCATTTTCCTCTATAATGACACACACATAACTAGTTTTAGAGCACACTAAAATTATAAGAGCACAAGCCTCTGCCCATTTTCCATTCATGTTTCCATTATGTTCAAAATATGAACATATCTAAACTTAGGGGAATATGCTTTGTAAAGTACCAGTTATTTTTATTGCCCAATATTGTATTTGTTTTATTTTCCTATGTCTGCTATTCTCAAAGATAAAATAAGTTAGGGTTTTGAGAATATTCCAAATTTAAATTTGCCAAGAAATACTAATGTAAGTACCTAAAAAATGTCCAGAGAAGTACCCAGTTATACAGAATGTTATATAAAATTATGGTGGTATGGGTTGTAGGCCACTATTTCTCAGATTTCCTGTACTTCTTGGTTTTAGATCTACCAGAAATAGGTATTTTATAGTATTTTAGGTCCCCTCCGTAATCCTAAAATGGAAAAATGATTTGTGGGGGTGAGAAGAAAAATGGAAAATTTGGATCAACTACTAGAATTTGAAGACTGTGACCAAGTTTTGGGTTAAGCCCACTTCAATTGTGGGGCTGCCATGCTGGTCAATTATTTTATGTAGAGAGATTCATTCTTCCCTAATTACTACTCGCATGCTGGTGCCAGAAATTACATTGCTTCTTCTGAAACTGAGCATGTGTGGGTTCAGCTCCTGTCAAGGACAATTTTTAGCATTCAAATAGTGTGGTGCCCTAGAAATAACTACGATAGACAGACAGAAAGAATGAGTGAGGTTAGCATACTAGTCACAGTTACAATACTGAGTCATATGTATATATTTATTTCACTGTTGATTGCCAAAGGCAATGCAAGAGTGTGAGACTGGGTCATGTTGCACAAAGGACATCTGCAATATTGCTCTAAGAACAACACTGGCTTGAGATATAAAAAGAACAAAGCTCCAACTTTAGAAACATAGATGCAATGGTAGTGCTGAGCTTTCTAATGATGAGGAATTAATTTGACTCTTATTTCATTAGATTCCAACTGTGTATAAACTGTCCAGTGTTGATTCCTCTAAAATAGATCAAATGATCTATCTTTCAATTGCAAACTCCTCAAACAGAGACAGGTTTTTTTGTGTGCTTTGGAAACCATCTAGTGAACAGTTTGCTCTCAAAGTGGAAATGACAAAATTGGTGAGAAGATCCTAGAAATTCCACTGGGGAGGTGCTTGCAAGGATTAAAAAATAAGTAAATACTTTAATGCTTCTCCAACAGCATGCAGCTATGCCAGTACTCAGGATGGGTTTAGCGGAGGTTGCTGGAAGGCTGGCAAAATCCTGATTAGATAATGAGTTGCAATGATTTGATGGAATTTTTTTGTAGCACTTAGAGTTAAATTATCTACCCACTTTACTCTGGGGCATCTGTAAAGGAGGCTGGAGGCATAAATATTGGTTATTGTCAGGCAATGTAAATTCTTATTAGAATCAATCTATTTGGGTAAGAAGTAGAAATTGTATAACAGCAATTTTTTTCACAAGAATAGACAGATGACTCCCTCTATTAGTGCACCATTCATTTCCCGTTTCCTTTGCAGCAGTTATTTTTCCTTGCTCTGCTCAAAAGCATTTCCAATCTGTTGTTATTACTTATCCTAACATCAAAAGAAGTATTGTCACAGCAGTTAGGAGTCCCAAGCCATTTTGAAGGCTCATTGCATTTGATTTTGTAATGCCTTCCCAAAGAGTTTGCCATCCAGCTGCAGTTTACTATCCACTAAAACTTAGTGGAAGAAATGGAACGGCTCACAGAGAAAACAAACCTTAGGGCAAAGAAAGAATCGTGTGTTTCTCTAAGCAGCTGTTTGATAAGGTGAAGTTTCTTAAGATACAAATATTTGGGGCATTGTGCAAAGTCACGTACTAACTTGCCTGGTGTACTTCTTGGAGGTAATCTCAGAGAGAGCGTTGCTGCCTTTCAGATTAATTCCAAGACAAGTTACTGTATAAGAAGTGCCAGACAATGTGCCACAGCCTTTTTGTTTCAAAGGTTGCTGCAGTGCAACTTACACTCTAGTGCTGTTGATTTTTTATGTGCTTTTCAATACATTTTTGCTCACTTTCCCAATTCTGGTAGCAACATCCCATTGTAATCCTTATTCCAATCAATACTACAAAAACAGGCAAGGCTTTCAATGCAGAAATCTGCACCAAGACTGAATCATCGCAACAATTTTGTTCAATTCATCTCCTCATACCCCCTTGTCTCCCTGCAATCAGAACTCTTTCTCCTGCAAAATTAATCTACGAGCACATAACTAATTTCAAAAGAAGAACCCACTTAATTTTCAATTAAACTTCTCGTGTGTTACAAACAAAGCACTTCTGTGTTCAGGCATTAGATGACAGCGTGCATCACCTGCACATCGCTCTCACTCCTGACTCTGCCCTCAATCACAGCCATCGGGCGGAGCGGGAGCCAATGCCAGTGCTGGCTGCTGCCGTCCCCACGGCAACCACACATACCGTAGCCATGGAAACACACTGCAACACGCTGGATGAAACACGGGGGAAAAAAACGTGCAGTTTTTCCACTTGCAAAAAATACTTTAAAATTGCTAAAACACAGTGTTGGGGGGTGGGAAGGCAGTATTGAAAAACATTGCCATTTCTGCCAAATAACACACAAGATGGATGGCCGCAGAGATAATGTTTCTGTCTTTGCTGTTTCATTTGTCAGGGAAATGGCTTCCTGATTATCTTTTCCTTTGCTTGTACGACAGGATAAAAATAGGGCACATATCTAATGCATATGTGTAGAAATTACGAGTACAAAGAAGTGCGTGTACGTCACCATGAGAATAGATAGTGTATCTCTAAATACTCATAGTCTCATGGTTTCAATTTAGTCTACACACTTGAAAAAAGTGAATGCATGAGACAGTGGTTTATTTCTTTGTATATAACGTTTCTCTTTTCTGTCTATTTATTTAAATATGTGATTATTTCAATAGTTTATTTTAAAGGGGTTGTTGGTTTAAAACAACAATAATATGATTTGCATTTTGCAATGTGATGCATATTTATTATATTCCATTTTGCTATTATAATTTCCACGAGGCTATTTCTTGTCTTCATGTTCTTGTATAGATGCTGTTCTTCCAGAAGAGAGGGAAAAGAGACATTAGAGAGTCTGGCATACAGAGCAGAAGGGAAGACTTTCTCAGACAGCATGTTAGTAAGGATCTTGAAGAAACTAAGGACTGTCACACTCATCTCCACAGGGGCAGAGAACATGAGAGATGAATAGGGCCCATAACTGAGGGAGATGTTCTTTCCCCTTTTGCCAGTTGTGCCATGCTTTCTCTTGCTGAGGAGCTGGACCTGCAGCCAGTTTGACAAGGGTACATTGTCAAGTACATCTTAGAGAGATTATGTAGGAGGTTGGAAATGTAAAACTAAAATTACAGACTATGTAAATCCTAACCTGTAATTGAATTTCACTGTACCTCAGTGGTTTTGGCAGTCAGAATGCAGAGGCATAATTTGCAGGTAGTTTATAAATGAGAGTAAGAGGCTGTTTTACACTAACATACCATGCAACAGTCACTCCAGGCTGGCTGTGAGGCCTGGCAGGTGGTACCTGCAGCAGCCCCAGGTGTTGCTGTGATGGCTTCAACCACCACAGTGCAGCTTGGGCTGTAACAGCAATTCAACTGACCCTCTTTCAGCCTACTAAAACTGCTCAACTCTGTTGCTGTATGTAAAGTTCCCTTGTAATAGTGACTTATTTCAAAATTTAGGGGAAAAAAAAATCAATGCAGCCATTTCTGGTACTCATGGGCATAAATAAAATATATCAGCTCTTACTTTTGAAGATCTGTTCTAACTCCTTCTATTCTCTTATAACTCCAAAGTGTCCTTGGTTTAATACTTCAAATACAGCTGTGTGTAGCTAGGAATGGGCTGTTACAGCTTATACATATTTCATAAAGAAACACAAAGTTCTGAACTCGTGAAAACTTCCTACCCTGCTGAGCATAGTTTTCTTCTATGTAACCATTGTTGTCACTTTATCTTTCCTCATTCTTTTTTGTTATTTTTTTTCATTTGTGTTTTCTGCTTGTTGCTCATTAGTGTTTGTGTATTCAGATGGAGTTTAAAAAATATTTTTCTTGTTGCTTTCAAAATACAGGATCCGATTTCCTGTTGTTTATAGCACTATATAAATGGATTTATTCAAACCAGACATAGGTGAAAAGTAATCAGGAAAAACTAAAGGGTGTTTGAACCTGAAAATATTGCTCAGCAATGTGCAGCTATAAGTCATATTTTCCTTAACATTTTTTATTTTGGTGGGTTGAGATTTGAGTGGATTTGGGTGTATTACGTCAATTTAGGGAAGGGCTACAATTATTCTTATTGTGCTCTCTGCATGTTACCAGGTAGTATTCTTGACCTTGGTTTGATGTGATCCTCCTTTGTTTCTCAAAGTTCACAACACTACATTTTTATACTAAATGTTCAAGACAGTTTATCAGGACATATGCAAGTTTTTTAATGAATACTTATTATACACATCTGCTATAGATAATGTCTTTCCCATACCGTGCAAAAATGATTGCCACCCCATAATTGTCAGTAAAAAGACAGAAGATAAAAGTTGTATCTCAAACTGCGGATCTCCTGATAATATTTCAAAATATATTTGGGATTTCTTGATGGTATAGGCATATATTCTGAAAACTAAAGAATTTTTTACTCTCCTTTTTCTTGGCACATTTGAAGCTCTCATTAATATTAGATGAAGATTGTTATTAAAAGCAGCATTTTGTGTTTTTGTGGTAGTAGAATCTGAACTGATCTCTTAGGACTTCATCCTATGCCTTGACCTCTTAGAACTAGTCCACACGATTTTTCTCACTGATTCCAGCAGAAGAAAGGTCAAAGGCAGTAGTACAAGATTCTAGGAATTTTTTGTAATTATCCAGATCCCAAATGCTAAATATTAAGTAGAAATCAAAGCTTTACCAAAACAAAGAAGCACTCTTGTACAGGAGTACCAGTGAACTGTAGCAGCAAAGCCAGATCCCCCCGTGGTTGCAGCTATAGTAGTAGCTGTCTTTGTAGAGATGGTTACACTTACGTCACCATATACAAGGTTAAAAAAATCCCTACCCCTAAAATTATAGTTTGGTTCTTTTTTGCTATTAACTTTTGAGCATATTTTTGTTTCGTGTCACTGGACTGCAAAAACAGTATCCCTGTTGCTTTCAGACTGGAACCACATTTGATCACAGGCATTCAGGAATATTTACACCTGCTTTGGAGGATGTTTAACCTTACTATGCAACACCACTTATTAACGATAATTAATGTTTAGGTTTTACCTTCACAGGAGGTATATTCCATATAGTCATTAACTGAGTATCTGCTTTTGAACTAAATGATTCATAAGCATTGAAAGAGATTGTAACCAGTGATTTGATTTTTTTTTTAATTGAAGTATTTGAGAACTCTAAAATACAGCACACAGACCAGGCAACCTCTAGAAATGTTATCAGAAAAGAACTACAGTTTTAGGCTGGTACTGAAAGTCTGTTTAGCACCTTTTTCGTATTTTCAAAGCAGTAGTGCAGTCTTTACATTTGAAATGCTAGTTTCAAAAATCTGTGTAACCTTTTGCAATCTGAGTAAATTGCAGAAATATGTATGTAACATGATATATACTTTATGATATTTCATAAAGTAGATAACAATATATTATGTGTGTGTATATATACATTTCTCTGTGTGTGTATACAGAAGATTTTAGTTTGGTACAGGGGGCCACCATACATCATCCACATAAATTCTGCATAAATTACCATAATTCTTCTGGAACTTGTGAAGTCCCTGATTCTGGCAGTGAAAGGCTGTGGATTATGGCAGGGTTTTCCTTCAGTGCTTTGGCATTTTGAGCTGGCTGCCACGCTGTGAGGATGTGGAGCCAAGAGTTAGTGCTGGTGAAATGAAGGAAATCAGTGTGACTCTTTACTCTCTAGCCTATGCAAAATGTCACCCAAGGTGAAGGTAGCCTGTGCGATAAGTGCTGCCTTCTGCTGTTGCCCCAGCTTTTGTGGAGAGACCGCTGAGTCCACAACTTCAGAAGAGACACTTCTTTGGAAATTTAGGGAGTTAATTCTTTCCAGTAGCTCTGCTTGGCACACACGAGCACTCAGGTAACAAGAAAGCAATTGCACATCCCTCTTCAGGATATAACAGTATCCAACTCTGGAAATACTATTTTGAGCTTTGTTTCCCCTTTCCCAACTGGAATCAAAGTGGTGTGACATTTTATTTCAGCTACCTCGCCCTCAGGATGGGTTATATTTCCTTCTGGGGCTACTGAGAAAGCCTCACTGTGTCTGCTTAAATAATTCGTTTAAAAATGATGTTAATTAAAGTTTATCCACTCTAATGGGAGCTGTTCAGCTCTATCCCAGACAAACCAGCAGTCTGGACATGCTACAGGTGTACCAGAGATTTAAGTGCGCTAAAGTTCTTGGAGAAATTCCAGGGCATAAACCTGTGTTATCTGTTTAAGTTGTGCCGCAGGATTTTCTCAGACTTAAAAGTCATGCAGACAATGAGCCTTCAAGTTCAGACTCAAGGAAAATTAGAACATGCTGGGTATTCACATGCTTGAGCATGCCAAAGGGAAGAAGGAAGCCACCAGCAGTGCCTGGACACACTGACCACAGGGATGCTTCCAGATGTCAGTAAGAAAGTCAAATGGACAGGAGACAGAGCACAGCAACACCATAACTGCTCCAGAGCCTACTATTTTCAGAGCAGCACAGACTTAGCTAAAGTGCAGCACTGGCCCCCAGGCTATCTTTCCTGAGAGAAGGATCAATGATGCTATACCTCAGTAATTTGTGAAAACTCTGCCTTTTGCAGTGGCAAAATACTGCTGAAGCAAAACATGGGTCTACACAAAAATGTCCTCAAGCACCTAATGTAGCAATGGGTAATTTGGATTATAAGAGCTCTACAATTTCTCATTAGTAATCTCTAATTCAGTTTACTACAAAGCTGGATTTCAGATATTGATGACACTTTGGTGTATGGTGTACTGATTTTATTTGTCCGTTTTCCCCCTTTCTGGCTGTAAATGTGTAGGTCTCCAAATAATATAGTGGCTGTTAAAATATTTGTGACATCTGTACAGTATTACAAACATCTGAGACAGTAGACTATCTACTTATTTGCAGTGATTTTTCATGTATATTTACAATTCACACCTAAGTGAAGATGGCTTTGTGGTACATAACTGTAACAAGTGCTTTTAAGTACATTATAAAATCTCACCATGGCAACATCTTTCTGCTCTTTGTATTTATAGTGAGAAAAAGAAAACAAGTGAAAATAATATTAACCCTGAAACCTTTCTGAAATCTAGAGGTTGAAAGAGTATCCTAAGTCAGGGTTCTTTTTTTGTAGGTATCTGTAAAGAACCTTGAACACATTATTGGAGAAATAGTCAGTGAAGGTAGAAAGTTTTATTCTTTTGAGTTCAGCTTTATATGAAACTATCAAATAACCTGATTTTGTTTGGGTCACTGTGACTAAATACAACTTGATTTTAATAGAAGAGAGTTAGAAAAAAGATGGCACATTTCCTTAGCTCCGCTGAGACCTAACCAACCATACTGGACGTGGTGCAGAAGCCAGGTGTTGTCATAGTAAGAGAAAGTTTGGAAATTACCCCTCATATCTTCTTATCACCTTATACGCTGGCATCATAGCAACCTGGCTCAAAATTGATCGGTAGTCTTCTTGTAGGGGCTTTACATGCCTTTAAGGAGTGGCAATGCTTTCTATTTTCTCTTGCTACCTCATTTCTGCAGTCTTTTGAAGGCTTGGAAATGCCTGCATAAATTGGGAGGAATAATTGTAAAAGAGCGTGTTAGGGTGCCTACTCTAGAGAACGGGACTTAAGTGCTCCTCTTGGTATCATCTAGTGAGGAACAGCTGAACAGATCTTCCAGCTAACATGATTCCAAGTAACATCTCTTACCTCTGTTCTCGCATTTTCTCTGTCCCTCTCCCTATAGTCTCCACAGCCCTGTGTTGTAGGAACACAATTCAAGCAGCATGAAAGAGAAGGAGTGAAGCCTCAGCAAAAGGCTCAGCTAAATGCAACTACACCATCTCAGGCTACTGTTCCTCAAGTAAAAAATGAAACAGGACAGATTCTCATGGAGTTAGTCACCTACAAATTCCTTGCAACTGTGGCTAAATCTGTGGATGATCTGAATAGCTAAACAAACCATACACTTTGACACTTAGGTATGGATATAAGGTCTAGAGTTTAACCACTTACTTTAGAAATTATTGAATTTATTTCTTATTTCACTCTAGTTCATTCCCATTCATCTAACTCTTTTTAAAAAAAAAGTTCTTTGTTTATATTCAATATAAATAGGGAAGGAAACTAAGGGAAATATAAAGAGATTCTGAATTAAACCCAAAAAAATCCAACTATTTTTAATCCTTCATGAATTTTTCATTACTACTTCCCACAAAACACCTCCTGCCTTCTCCAAATGTTCTAAAAAGTGCTGCCATTCTTGGTAGATAAAAGCAGTATAAAATAATTGTATTAACCAAAATTTCTTCTGTTTTTCTCAAACAACTGCTATGTAGTGACTTTCCATCCAGTGTCTTCTGCAGTGGGAGTAGGTTCTTTAACTGTCAGAAGAGTAAAAGCAATTAGCTATGCTTACAAATCTGTATGGGAACTTGAGCACAGAGACAAACTCAAAGGGCCCTTTTGCTCATTTACACAGAGAATTGCAGCTTAGGAAGTTGACTCTTAAACACTTCTTTCTGTCAGGAAGAGAATAAAGAAGAGTGTGGAGGACAGGCTGTAAGACCTGGCTGGAATTATAGTGTTCTACATATCTCAAGCTGAAAGAAAAAGACAGTGTAAAATCCCGCAGAGAAGGAATTTTCTAAATATGTAGAACCTGTTGAAAACTTGTCAAAGTTTGTCTTCCTTTCTTTCAAAGATGTTTTCCTATGTAAAATCAGCTGCCCTCATAGAGCCTAAATTTCAGTCATTTTGGATTTACGGAGGCAAACGTTTCACCAGTTCCCCAAAAAGACTTTTCAGAACAGAACAAACAGTAAAATTTCCAGAACATCTTTCAATTCTGTGTTTTTATTTTGAGTTTAGCACAAGAGATTCCTATCTATGAACTATTTCAGTCTAATAAATTTTGATAATACAAACTGTGGCATACACCTTGCAGTGAAATTTTTTTCTGCTTGTATAGACATCCCAAATCTTACTTGATGAGGGTGCCTTAGGTAGGAACAGGATGGCACAGGCACATGCTTGTAGCTTGACTCACATGCCAGTGGTGCCCAATCTGAAAGCTGACGTGCCACAGAGGCAACACACCACATAGGTCACCTAGACTGCAAGGACTACTTTGTCAGATCAATATTCTCTGGCTGCTGTGCTGCTTTTAAACTTTTGTCCTCCTTCAGGATTAAATGCACAGGGTGCAGCCAGTGGTGAGCCAGTCATTTGTGACCATCATTTAGGTCCTGGAAATAATGAGTAATACTTTTCAAATCAGTTGGTGTGCAGGTAACACATAACAACCTTGATCAGTAATCAAAACTGACTGTGTTAGGCATTCAAAGAGATTGGCCTTACTCAAAGAACATCAAGTGTAAAACAACACCTGCCTTTTATACTTGCTTTGCTCTTATTTCAGGGCTCTGACACATTGGAAATGAAGTCCTTGCTAAGCATACGTTGCCCTTGACTACTAAAACCAGAAACCTGGAGCTGCCTAATACCACGGCGTGGGGAACAGTGAGTGAGAAAATGTTTTTCTTCTGGGTGTCTTCTAGGCTATAGAGAAAGTGCATATTTTGCCACTCTGGTGCTGAGAATGATCAGCAAAGCTTAATTGTTTGCTTAAGCAGCCTTTGGAGCTGTGAGAGCTAACAGAGCTATAAATTGGCAGGGCTGGCCAAGCAGTCCAACAGCAAAAAGACTTTCAAAGAGGCAGTTTTGCTCCCAAGTGCTTATTGTCAGCTCTTTGAGTTAAACAGATTTTAACAACCCAAACAAAAATTCCACAGGGGAGCCTTTTACAAACAGAAAACAAAGGAGCCCTGCTCCAGCTACATCAAAGCTTCCAGTCCTTTATAACCTCTGGTGGCAGTTTGTTTTATCCAAGGGCCCTAACTCAATGCTAATGTCAGTTTTCCGGCCTTGGAGTGAACCGTTTTTCAGGAGTTTCCTGATCTAGCTTTTGTCCAACTTAAGAGAAGACGCTGGATTTGCTTAGCAAAGCTACAACAACCCCCTTAACATACTGTGGCTGCCCCCATGAAAGGTTTCTGACAACAACATGCTGTCATAAAGTTTCAAACTGTTAGTTGCCTCTGGATTTGTTCACGTTGAAGCCATCCTACTGCAGAGACATGTCTTACTATACCTGCCACCCTTTCTTATTCAGGCTGGGAGAACTGAGAGGCAGATCTGGGCTGGTGAGTCTGAACATAAGGTAATAAAATTTATTTCATTCTATTTCCAATTCCACTTTTATCTTAGAGACTAAATTTATAAAAAGTTCATAGTAGTAATATTTGAGGCACATTTAAGAGAGAATAACATTACTTTGCATTTAGTCTGGGGTTTTTAATGTGGTTTTGTTCAGAATATGATGAAATTTAGCACTGCAGTTAAAAAGGGGATGCTCTTGTAGCTCTGGATGATTAATGACAGAGTAGGATGCAACCTCATCTGAATAAGAGGCAGAACCATCTCATGGCTGCTCCACTTTGACATGACACGAAGGACTACATGCTGCACTGGTAAATCCATCCCTAATGGAAAAAAATGCCCTTGTTGTTAAAAACCGAGACGATTTAGGCAGGGTGGAGAAATTAAATATATGGTATATGAAACATTGTAGGTACAGTTGAGGTTTCAGTTGTATGAGACCAACTGAAAGTTCTGAGTCATAAAACCCCATGACATTGCAGACCATCCAAAAATTATATTTTTTTCTTCCAAAATATGTGTCTATAGTGAAAAGACATTAATGAAATTTCTCAAATCTTTGTTATACTGTATAAATTTGAGGAGGAGCACTGAAAAGGGGAAAATGACAAGCCTTATCCCAGCACAATATAACTATCTCAAATTCACTGGAGTCATCCTGCTGCCTATATTATCACTTCAGTTTCTCCTGCTCGTTTTAATTACCCAAGTAGTCCCATCAGTATGACATCTACTTCCAAACACATTGTGTTGCCTCCTCCTACTCTGCAGATCCTCTCCTTGCTGCTGGAATGCTATGTTCACTTCAGCACAGCACAGGCTTACAGCGCTGGTTGGATGTAGCCTTGAGTAGAGAGTAAACATGAAATGACAAAAAGCTGTAATGCAGAGCACTCTATCTGTCTCAGTACTGCACAGTGGTGGGAATAGATAAGAATATGTGTGTAATATTTCACTGTTATTAACAAAATCTTCAGAGTTTGTAGCTATTCTGAATATATCAGGTTTTATGTTCCTAACTTGAAATCGTTTTGAGAGCCGTGAATTTTAGAAATTTGTGGAAAAGAAAAAAAGGGATTTCAAAGGACACCTAATTATTTTACTCTTAAGCCATTGCTTCCCTATACTATTCATATACAAGTATACAGTTACCCTCCTGCATCATCCTGTACTTCTATGCTCAGGAATAAACAGTGGGAGCTGATTGAGAATGGATACTAGGAAGAACTAGTGCTTCACCACTGTTTTTATGATAAGCACTTCCATTTGCTTCTGCCTGACAATAAGACTCCTCTCTTTGCTGAAGTCTTTCTGCAGTTAAGTAAATTTCTTTCAGACCAGCAACTATGTTCAGATTTTAACAGGCTGATAGGAGGAGGTGAAGAGAAAGAAGAATTCATCCTGTAGCATCCCTAATCCAGGGAAGAAGTGGATCAGCCAAGCAGGGGGAAAGATAAGTAAGGAAGAAGCTTATAGGTAAATGATGCAGTGGGATTTGAAAATTAAGGAAACTGAAGAGGATCCATCTGGATTGAATGAAGGATGGGAAAAAGAAATACAGAAACCCTTTTTTAGGGAATCAACAATAGAGCAAATAACTAGGCCACTGACTAATCCCTGGCCTGAATTAGGTAAGGGAAAAGGATGTGGAAAATTACTGGACATTACATGAGAAATTGCTGAACATGATTGATAAGAGTGTGAGAAAATGACTAAAGTTACAGATAGCACTGTGCACGATGGCTGCGTTTCGCAGGTGGTTAAGGAGGAGTTTTGTGAGAAATAGAACAGAAGGCCCCACTTCACAGCTAACCAGGGGAGGTGTTCTGGAGACCTCTGGAGGAGTAAGATCTTTAAGACACCAAGGTAACTGCATCACTAGGACCACAGAAGGCCAAGACTAACTAGGTAGTGGTATCAGAATTGGCAAAGATGGGACGGATGTAGCAAAACTGGGAGGAAAGGAGAAAAAAGTAATGAGATGTTGTGGAGGAGACTGAGGCACAGGAACTGGGTGATAGAAAGGTGGGAAATGAAAAAGGGATATTAAGGTACACAAATCACAGGATCGGAGCAGTCTGAGGTATCTGCTGGGCAGCCCTGCCCTCGGCTGCCATAGCTGGAGCAAGACAATAAACCAAACACACCCCTCTGACCATATCACACAAGCAAAGTGGGAGAAAGGTAAGCAGCATGTTTTTCTGGGGTGCCATGTGACCACCCCCAGATCAAATGGCCATCCCATTATCACCATGTCAATGCCCAGTGCAGGCCTGCCAGCACCCACTGCTACCCATCACTCCTGTACAACAACGTGACTTCTACATTTAACCTGCAAAATCATAACTGACTTTTCTGAAAAATAATCACTAAGACCTGTGACAGGGGCATAATGTTTTTGCAAAGGTGGATTTATTTGACTGTATAGAAGAAATATCTGAATATTTAGACTTCTTTCCCAAAGACAGAGTTGTGCTCTTTTATTGCCCACAGTATATATAGTTTTTATCAAGAGTAAGAATAATTGTAACCATTCATTAAAAAATATAAAAAGCCCCAAGAAAGGAAAATTATTTCACATGACTGTTAAGAGACCTAGGAGGCTTGAAAGAAACAGTCATATTTTTCATGGTTCACTAAATTCACCGTTGCCAGTTCTCTTACTTGTATAGCCTTTTCAGACAATATTTTCATACCTTTAATAAACTGGGCAGCTGTGAAGACCTCATCCCTTTCTTTGGTCTCATCTCTGAACCTCTTGTTTTCTTTAGTTAAATGAATGATTGCATAATCCTGAATAGTGGTACAGACTTAAAAATATCACCTAGGATCATCCTGCTTTTCATTGTGTCTGTGTAGGCTGAAGAATTCTGCCTTTAACATTGTATGTAAAAGATTTATTTCTGTCATCAAGAGGAGCATGCCATATATACAGATCCCTCTTGAAAACACTATGGCTGGTTACATTTTTAACAGTATCTCAGACTGTGAAGTACGTGACACTTCAACCAGATACTGATTGTCTTTAATGAAAAATTGTTTTTTATACTGTCGAGTTAAAACTTGAAGGTTCAGATTCCAGCTGCCTCTGAGTACCACTTTTTCCCTCATGAAGAATTTGTTCAAATTAAATAATTGTTTCTCACAAGGAGGCAGAAGGGAGTGAGCCCAAGTGCAAAGGTTCCTTTTTTCTGCTACATCAGGTCCTCCATAATTATGTGAAAACTGACAATTGTTACAATTCAGAGTAATAGTTTTCAGTGTGTAAATGACATAAAAGTATAAAATTCCTATGGTGGTGATTGCATGGTTACATGGAAAGGATGCAGTTAGTCATGTCCCCTCTTCCACACACAAGAAGTATTTCACACAGGTTCCTCCCCAGGGTTGCTGACAGAGGGGCAGGTGGCAACGTCTGGGGGGAACTGACTGATTTAGCAGGGAGCTGGAGTACTGTCAGGGTGTTTGAGGAGCTGTGCTCTGCGTGTTCCTGACATCCCACAATTAAATAGAAGCAATGGAACTTGACTTCTTCTCCCATCCCCATCATTCCCTACCCCTCTAATGCATTCAACAGAAATGTGACTGCCTTTCTGTGAGCTCATTTCTACATTTCTGCTCATAGCATTAGTAAGCAGTAATCATAAATTTTTAGAGGAATTTTAAATATTGCAGAATATTCCTGTAGGTTATGTGTTTATGTGCTCTTTTCTGCTCTTTTTGCAATAAAGAATTTATTTTGACTCTGGTGAGAAGAATTTAGGTCTGGTTCAGAGTTTCACTGCATATCATTTCTGTTCCCAGCAGTTTTGCTTCAAGGTCCTGTCCCAGTCTTCTCTTCTGTGTTGGAATAGCAGATGAGGAAAAAAATGTGAGCATGTTAGATATAGGATAACTGTAAACCATCATGTGCCACAGCTGTGGAAAACATGCCTTTTACTGGGTAGTACAGTGTTTATACATAGAGATGAAGTGTTTTGCAGCTGGAAAAGGGGAGATACCAGTGTTGCTATGCAAAGTATTTAAAAGACTGTCTCTACACCATTGTTCTGGACAGCCATATCGAAATGTTGAATTCAAAACACGGGAAATGCAGAGAGGGCATTCCCAAAAGAACAGGCACAAGAAGTCTGTTATGTGAGAGACAGTTTAACAGTTCAGCTCATTTAACTCAGCAAAAGAAGACTGAGAGGAGATACAGTTACTCTTGGAAAATACATCTGCAAAGTAATACCACAGAGGAAAAAAGAGACAGCCCCAAACCAGTTGTTTGTAAACTGACAACAGGTAAACTAGAAGCAGCTTTCTGGCTAGGAGAGAAGTTAGGCAGTGGAACAACCTCACAGTAGAGCCAGAGATGGACATGTATATGATGGACTTAAGAAGCACTGACGGTCCACCAGCATGTGGACACTGAGTCATCCCATTTGTTTCACTCTCGGCTCGCTGTAAAACCATGCTGACTCCATGGTTTCAACTGGGTTTTAACCATAGCAAATTTTTTATCAAATGGCTTCTGTTCTCAGTTTTGAAGTTCATTAATTCCAAATCTCTTTGAAGTAAGTAGGAGAAAACTTTCTCAGTTTGCTGTCTGAATGGCAAGTATTGGATCAGAAGTGTATGTCCCATCTTTTAGAAAGAAAAAAAACTTTGTGTGGTTGGAACTTAAAAATTTGGTGCTAGAGAATCTGATTTTTTTTTTTCCAAAAAGATAACCGGGGAGAGGGAGAGTGTTTTAATGCTTTAATTTTCTAGCTTAGACTTATAGCCAAGCTTTAAACTTGTGAAAGTAAAGGAATGTAACAAAATACATGACAAAGTTGCAGTGGCTAAAGTGCCCTAATTCTGTAGAAAATGTGTTCCATTATGTTAATGAAAATGAAAAATGTATTTTTTCTTGCAGTATAAATGTTTTCTGTTACCTTATTGTCTCAGTAATCAAGATATAAACACTGTATAAGCTCTGAGTGAAATGTGAGATTAGAGACCATTTAGGATACATATTTCACTTCAGAGAACACTGATAATTAACTATATGCCAGGTTCTATTGTGTCTAAGAAATGTGTTATTTCTAATGAGACTCTTGTACTACCAGATACACTCCTGTAACTTCATTAGTGAAAAAACTTCTGACTGTTAATACTGAAAGCACATTAATATAAATATGAGTCACAAAGTAAAGAAAAACTGAAGAGCTCTGACAAACAAGAAAGCCTTCTGATGGCACCACCTATTCCACTGAGGTATCAACTACACAGTCTTAACTGCATGTAGATACACTTCAAAGGTTGTAAAATCATCATTTAAAAAACTGGAAAATGCCAAAATTTAAGATTGTGTCTGTAGCTGTACTTGTATTCTTCATTCATACACATTTCATAATCTCTCAGCACTTTTTCCACAGGACTCTTGCCTTTTTAAGTGCCAAGGGTGAATGGTTCTCACAAAAAGCTTCAGCGCCTTCTGATACACTTTTTATGCTGCATGTGGCACCAGTTTTATTTGTTTCTCACTGTTTAATCCGTCTCAGAAGAGAAATAGTTCCTGCATAGACTTTTCTGTCTCATTTATCACCACTGTCTCTGAGGGTTTTACAATGACTAATTAATTTAACTTCGCAAACTCTTGTGAGATAAAGGCTGGCATTTAATTGAGGCACAAAGTGATGAAGGTCAAAAATATCCCCTAACTTAGAGGTGTACTGTCAAGATGTTCTGAATATGGTTTAAGAACAATAAATCTCTTTTATGTTCAAATTACAAATCATTATTAACCTTAGTTGCAATAAATAGTGCTCAGCATTTCTGTCATTCAAAACCTAAGCTCGAGACTAATACCTAGGAAATAAGAAATTAATATCTATGGAAAATTTGGTTTAAGTGCCTTGCTTAGTGACAGGAGGACAGGAAACCTTTGACTGATGCAGAGATGTGATCTTCTGAGGCAGCATTTAACATTCAGGATGTGTTTTCTTTTCCAGCAACTCCCCTGCCTCATTTTCAAAGATCATCACCTCCAAGTTCAAGAATGGTCCATTTTTGTGAGCTGGAAATGAAGCAAAGGTAGCAGGAGGCCTACATGGATGGATAAGGAGCTCCTGAATAAACTCAGCCATAAAGGAAACACATGCAAGGTATGGAAGCTGAGATAGGTGACCAAGAAGGAAAATAGAGACACTGTCCAGGCTTGCCAGGATGGAATTAGGAGAGCCAAAACCCACATGGAGTTGAATCTGGTGAGTAACATGAAGGGCAACTGAGCTAGGCTAAATGTTTTTAAAGGCTGAGTGCTCTATCTGAAAGTTTCTGTAGCTAAAAATAAGTAACCTGAAGCAGACAGCACAGAAAATTCAACTCATACAGTTGAAGTTTCTCAGTGCTTGCAAATGAAAACATGCTCTTACAAAGCAGTGTTAAACAACCTTAATAAAAGAGAGACATATTAACATGCCAATAGCATAACTCTTTAAAAACGTCCAGGATTCCCAAATGCTGTCCCAAAGAGCTGATGTCCATAATAGCACAAAATAGCACATCTAGTAACCATCCATTAAAGCAACTGAAAAAAAAGCAGGAATTTTTGCAGGAAATACAAGAAAATACTTAATGAACATGTTGTGTATTCAAAGTTTTAAACTATAATATGCATCATTAAGTTTCTGTAATTCTAATGACCAAGATATTGAAAACCAAAATGTACAAACAAAAACTGCCCAAAAATTAATAATACAGAGTGATATTTTGCCTGCAGAAACACACAGAAATCCCACTGTTGTCAGTACATAGTTGCTAGAGGCCGTTAGATGGAGTTCATGTCTGCAACCACCAAGTTGCATTAATAGTCTATTTGTGTGAAGAAAATTAACTACTGACCTGAAGAATATAAATTACTCTATTAAAATTTGTAGAGAATGTTTGAGAAAGCAATAAATTAATTCAAGAAAAATCATAAAGCCACAATTATTTTGTGAAAAGAAGATGATAAATCCATAGTTTAAATAATTTTCATGGTACTGTTCACATGTATGCACATATATAAGTAATAAATGCTGTGCTAAATGGCAAAAGAAGATTTTTAGGATGTTGTTCAACAGCTGACAAGGATGAAGTCCATTGAAACATATTTTTAACCAGAGGATAAATCATGTTTGAAGGCTTTGTAAAGGGAACCTTATAAATTTAGACCAAAAGCCTGGATTTATTTTACATACTCTAGACCTCACTTTGGCCTCTGATCACAGGAATACTGGTGTAAATCTGCACTACCTCCTTTGAAATCAGCTAAGTCTTTCAGAATTTATGCACTTTAATCCCAGAGAAGAATTTAACCCAAGGGCCCAAAGCCAGCTTTATTGAGCAAGAGACATTTGGTCTGGCTGCAGGGGGGAGAGGCTGTGGCAGCTCGCCAGCTTTTCTCCCCAAGAAGTGATGTCAGGCTAGTCAGCAGATCCCTTTGGGCACCAGACATCATGGGAAATAGCCAGACTCTCTTCTGAATGGGAATCATTAGAAAGAGCCAGCTGGAATCTCTTTCAGAAGGCTCAGGGTGATGGCCACAACCTAAAAGTGCGTTATGGGTTGTTGTCTTGCTGTTTCAGGGCTGCTGTGACTTGTTCTCAATCCTCATTCTTTTTGTAACATAATATAATTGAATTTATGGCACAAAAAGTGTAACAAGAAAGGGAAAAGATGAAAAATATTATGCTAAATACAACCAGCCATATACTTGAAAATGTAAACATCAAACTATTCCCTAGATATGCAATTACAGGCAGCTTCAAAGAGGGAAAGGCACATTTTTTAGCAAATACATCATATTTTGTATATGCTGCTTTTGCCTGAAGGACAATCTGGTTTTCTACAGGAGCTCAGCGAACTGCTTTTAAAGGGATCATCAACCAGGGTTTGTGGCTGATCACTTGGAATTCCCATGAGACATACTGAGGTGTGACATGGAAAAGAAAATAAAAATACAAAACTAAGTGTTGCGCACCTCCAACATGTTCCTCTTTCCTTCCCAAGACCCTGAAGGACAGCGTACTAAGCCACGCACTAGGGTGGTGGATTACAGGAGGAGCCATACTCTGACACATTCCCCCTTCCTAGCTCAATGAAATTAGTGCTGGAAAAAAAAATGAGGAGCAAATACTTCTGCTTCTGCTCCATGCCCTCAGTATCATACATGGAGCTAGAAAGGCTGTGCTGTAAGGCTGATTTAATAGCACCAGCAGTTAACAAATGCCTTTATCAAGGTCTCATCCCACTCACTGCTGAGTCCCCTCTTCTAGGAACTGCACTCGGCTGCCATAAAAGTCTCCTCTTTGGCCTCTGCTCTGAATGAGATCCCAAAGTGGTGTCTCTGGAGAGAGACACAAGTCTAAGTCCTGCCTCCTGTGAACCTCCCATGTCTCCCTCCATGCATTTGAACTCCATTGCCAGAACCAGCTCACAGTCTTTCACAGGCTGCAGAGTTAACTGAGGTGTCCACTGCTCCTCCGGAGCCCGGCAAGCGCCGCAGAGTGGCCTCTGTCCCTGGAAGCTCCAGGATACACAGCATGGAATTTCCTTCCAAATGCTGACTCATCGCCTCCTGATGGTCTTAATCCTCTCTTGCTGGAAGGGAAAGGGATTCTGTAACATAGGCTGTTATGACTTCCTTTACCAGTTCGTAAAATCTTTAGCATTTAATTACTAGAGACCTGATCTGGTTTTCAGAACTCTGGTAGAGGAAAAGTAAACAGGAGAGCAATGTCTGTTTTACTGTCCCAGTTTGCTGTCTTGGACAACTGCCTGCTTTGGCTGTACCATGTAAGGACCACGTAAAACCAAGCACTGATGAAAAGTTTCATGAATGCAGGCAATTTTTTTTTTATCATTTTTTTTCTAAAACGTTTTTCACCTTAAATAAAAAAGCCCAAGAAGATCAATGCTGACTAAAATCTGAAATGTGTGACATGTACTCTTTCTTAACAGCTTTCACTTTCTGAAACCTCTTAGCCTCTTTGTGGGGAAGAGCAGCTCCTCCTTCTGTTGGTATTCTTTGTTTAGCTAAAAAAAACACTGTGGCCAAAAGATGCTGAGGAGTAGATCTATTAGATTCTTTATGGGTGGAAAGAATATTTTATAGTTCAAATTTACAAATTAAAATATTTCTTATTTAACTTTTCTAAACTTTTTGCTTCAATAAATGGGAAAAAAAAAAAAAAAAAAGACAATGCCAGTAAGGATACAATAAAAAAAATAGCACAAGGATGAGCTGACACCAACTCTCATTTGCGCCTCAGTGTTCATCTTTGGACAACACAAAGGAGAGTCAGAAATAGAGCCCCAGGATGCCTCTGTGAGTAATTTAAACTCCTGTTTAAATCCCCCTTGTCTGTGGCAGACCATTCTACCTCTGGCAAGTTGTTACTGGTGTCCTAATTCCTAAATATTAATGGTTTGCATTTATTATCACCAGCCCTCTGTAATGATGTTTGTTTCAGAATGAGCACAGGGTTTTATGTGGCTGCATTTGATTTATCTGATGCTTGAAAGCAAAGAGACTGGCTTAAAAACAGTGAAACAATTTTCTTGGATTGTGAAAGAGAAACAATACAATTTCAATTCTTACATGTTAGGAAGACTTCCTGAATCATTTCACCTTAAACTGTTTTCGTTTGGCAAATGGAGTTTGACAAGAATCAAATCCTTGGTATAAAGTAGCACTTCTCTCTTTTGAATATTTGTTTCTCTTAAATGACCGAACGTCAATTTTTCAGCTTTTTTTGTGGGCAGCAGTAGAGCAATGTTAACATTTTACACTTCTGATAAGGGAATCAGATTATTTTTCATTATTACGCCAAGAGATTATTTGTACAAAGGACCTAAAGGTAAGTTTGAGTAGCAGGTAAAACTAGTAACTACAAATAAACTGCAGAGCTGAAAAGCAGAAAACTGTAGGGGTGATGAATAAAAAAAATCTAATGTTACATTAGAATATGCAGTGTTAGCCATGTTACAAATTCATCTTGATGAGATATAAGTTTAAAAAAAATATTCAGCATGAATTAATGTGAATCTATATGAAATGGTTGGCTAAAAATCTCTCCTGTTTTACAAGTGTATACGCACATAAACAGAAAAAACATACAGTAAAGGAATATAACAACAAAGGATAACAAGAGACTTAAAGAATCAAAAAAAACTTAGATTTCTTCCTTCGGCATGCCTAAACAGAAGATGATTTTTATGCAATATTTGCTATTTAGGAACAATTTTTATTGATTGGGGAACTGATTATTTCCAAGCAGTTGAAAGGCTAATATTCATCAAACAACTCATGAGTTGGAAAATACAGTCTTGTTCTTTCCTTATGGCAGATAGTGTTTGATAGCCAGAGTCCCTTCTAACAACATTTAATGAAGATATATTTCAAAGGAATTGTTTTGTTCATTGGGTTTCTCAGCCTTTCTTTATGCTGACGAGTGAAGCCTTAACTCCTCCCCAGGGCTGGATTTAAAGCTCACAGTAGTCACTGCAATGACTCCCATTGACTATAAGGGGCCACAGATGGGGCCCCCGTGCGTTGTGTTCAGCTGGAGAAGCAGAAATCCAGTTGCTTCAACTGCAGTTTAGGGGACACCACTCATACAGGGACTCTTTCTTACATTCAGTTAGAAAGGATACAGCATGTACTTAGTGACTAGACAGCTCTCATATCTGCTTTATCTTACAGAGTACTGCAGGAAGAATAAAGTTTGAAGCAGCAGAGCTGTGCCGGGGCTGTAAGTGGTCCTGGGTCTTTCTCAAACACCACATTACACAAGGGTCTAAATATGACTAAAGCATGAGTTGATCTTGTCCACTTCCCTCTCACTCCTCCTTTGCATTGTTTTACTGCATTTGCTTAATAGCACTCCCTAGTACTTAAAAAATCTACAGGGGATAAGATATACACACCTATTATTATGCTGAAGAGACAAAACAGCCTAGTAGCAAAAAAGTGTAAGAGATTCTGTTACCTGTCTTTTCAAAAACAATGTAACGTTATGCGTGAACTGCCTTTTAGAACAGCCAGAGCCTCCTGCTCTACTAATTCTTCTGAGAGAAACTGGATTTAAGGCACAGCTTTTAAGGAAAGAGCTGCTGTCAGAAAGAGTAGTTCTTCAGTTAGATTAACATGGAAACATGTCCAGTTATTCCTACCATAAAACAGTCTTCTCTGGCATGTACATCCTTTGAACCAGTTAAAGTTTAATCCAAACAACACAGGAACTAAAATTAAATACATTTTTTCATTTTTGTTTTTGATCTTAAAGAGAAATATACAGAAAATATTTTAAATACAACACATTCACAACCTACATATTCTTTAAAATTTTGAGAAAATTATATAAAATTACACCTATATACACTCTAATTTTGTCAGTTATGTATCTTTCAAGCATAAGTTCTCAGTTTCTGAATCTTCCTTTTGCTCAGAACAGGGGTGTCGAGTCCATGCTGGTGGCAAACTGTTCCTTGAAGAAAGACTTTAAAGGTCAGACAAAACAGCCCAAATACCTGGAATATTACCTTACTTCTACACTGCAAATTTGTTTTCATATAACTCTTATAAATCTATTTTAACTCATACTGAGGTTTCTCTCCTGTTGCACCTTTAGTTTGTCATTCTACTCACTTTAAGGATATCTCAGATCTCAAAAAAATGAGAGGAAGCCTAATGCTATTTGATTTAATAATTGTCTACAAATTTCATAGCCCTCCCATTCAAGAACAATTGGCTGGATCTAATTTAAAGCCATGGCCCTGCCTGCCTGTCAGGTGGGTCAGGATGGGAGGGTGGGGAAAGCATTTCCTGCAGGGTCTGCGTGGATGGCTACCATGGTTTCCTCAGTCCATAGTAGTTTTTGGAAACTCTTAAGTCAGAGAAGTGGCTGTGTTATTCTCTGCTAGGGTATTTTACTATTTTGGGGTTTTTTTCTTTTACTTTAGTAATTTAGTACTGCAACACCTGTGCCAAAGCACAATCCTTACATCTATGTGGATTCTGAATTTTACACCTACATTTAATTCTGCAAAGTCTAGAAAATTGTAGGGATTTTTGTATTGGTTGTTTGGGTTTAAGACATTGAAAATGTCTTATTAACACAAGTATATTAACTGTGCTATTAACATAAAGAAAATTACAGTTTGAGGAATGCCCATTATCAGGATTTCCTCGAGGCCAATGGTTAGGACTCCTAGGAAAGATGCATTCTTCAGCAAATTGAATATATATCCCAAATGGGATGGAGAGGTGACAAGAAAGGGAGAGTGGTTAAACCAAATAAGTACAGTAAATCAGACACAGTCTGGAGCCTGCTATTGCAAAAATTAAAACTGTTTGTGTTGTTTCTTTAAAGTCTAGTTTTAAGTTATTGTTATTATGATGTTACTCAACGCCTCTTAAAATTTAAAATGTATTTGTTCTAAGCAAGTGTTTCAAAGCTTCATATGTTGCTGCTTCAGGTACATGTCCTAAATTTGCAATATGGGCTTGTGTTTGCAACTATAATGGTACAGGAGTGCAGAGAACTATTATGAATTAACACTGCATTTAAAATTCAAAATCTCAAAGGTCAATATCTATTACTTGATAAAACATAAAACAGCAAAATGATGATTAAACTAATGAATCCAGAAGACAGAAAAAGCAATGAACACACAGTCAATGGCATTACATTCTCCGGCACCTGTGGTATTGATTTCTAGCCATCAGTCAAAGTAGTGAAAGGCAGGCCAAAGAAGCTGTTATCATTATTCTTCTTAAACTTTTATATCACAGTTCATCTGCCAACTCCAGGGTACGCTCCAAAGTTGTGTATTTTGATATACATTCTTCAATTGTGAAGCTGTATAAATAGCTCTATTTTCTAATACAAATTTTCATTTTTCCTTAATTGTGAGACATTTAATCAGCAGATGACTCCATCTCATCCCTTTTTCTTCCTTTCCACTCAAGTTATAAATTAATTCCTGGGTGAAATTTAAAGAGGTGTAACAGAAAATTTTTCTAAAATTTTTTTTTTCTGAGCAATGACATTACTTTAAGAAAAACAAAGGAATTCTTGGCCAAAGATCCTTTGCATTTTTATTTAGGCAAACACTGGGGATGCCAGTGTTTGGAATTAAATCCTTAAGGAAACTCTGCTAGATAAACATGCTTCTCCAAAGAAATGCAATGAGACATCTTGTGTATATTACAGTCAGCTGTGGACAGCTTTCCTTCCACTAGTTTTGATTAATATGCCATTGTAGCCTTGTAAGATTAATGAGCTGTGAAGGATATGTGGACACTGTCTCTCCATTACAAAGTCAGAGCGTGAAGAATTTAAATAAATATAACATTTAGACGGTCTGTTTTGTCAGGACCTGATTGACTCTTTCTGCCTTTATGAAGCTTGTGGGGGGGTTGGTTGGGTGTTCATTTTATAGGTTGGTTTGGAGCTTGCAGTTTTTAGGCAGTAGTTATGTTGGCCAAGAGCAACTACGAGCTAGTATTTCAACAAGCAATGAAAGCCTGTGCTAGATGAGTTGATTAGATTTGTATTAGCTACCGGGAAATGGTAGGAGGTTTTAGAGGTGCTTTGAAAAGACATATTTATTGTAACATAATTTCTGTGAGAGTTGCTACAAATCATGAGTAAAACAGAAGAGTAAAAGGGAAGAAAAAAATCTAAAAAATGAAAAGAAGACAAAAGATCTGGATGCATCCGTAGGTTTTCTATTACATTATAATCACAAAGAAGATTTTAATAGCCATCAAAGAATTGTAGTTCTGACACAATTTCTAGGTTTGTTTTCCACCTGTAAATTTTGGCTTAAGTGGTTTTTTGCCCTTGAAATCATTCACAATGGCATCTCTAGTAATTACAGTCAAAATTACTGCTGTCAGCTACAGAGAGTTAAACTCACTCGATGGCTAGGGGATGCTTCAAACAATTGTTTCTAATGCTTATGAGCAACAGAATGTTATATCCCTACTGATTTTAAAGTAGTGAAAATACTAATGTGCTATTGGTTAGAAACAATTGATAAGAATTCATTTTTAACTGATAAATATTTATTTTTTAAAAAAAAAATCTGTTGCTTTCTCATTTGCTACACTGCCTTAATGTCTCTGTGCACACCTACTTTACATTCTGAAGAGTGTAAGCTATATAAGAATGAAGTATGACTAGGAGCCTAGTTCTTTCATGGAATGATGCGTCTCTTTACAATCAATTATATTAAATTGACCAATGGGCAAAAAATTGCTCCTTTCTGAAATAATTTTTCATTGTTTTACATTAGCTGACCAGGCACTCTAAGTTTAGTTGTCACTAGAAGAGCTTTGGTATTTGAGAAAGCATCAGGCACAAGAACGATTGCCAACACCATAACTGAAGGCCTTCAGATTGAAAATTAAATATATTTCTAAATCCTGTTTTCCAACAATCAGCAACACATAACCAAGAAGTCAGTGGCATACAAATTCTGAAAGTGTAAGGAAACAGCTGTGACTTGTCCTGAATTCTCTTGTACATTTAACAGTGAACTCCAAAGTCAGCTCTCTATGTAGTAGTGTAAAGGTCCTCAGTGCACATACTTTCTCTGGTCAAAAAAATGAAAGGACGAGCCAATCTGTTTGAAAGCTAGGCTATGTCAAGCTTTAAATAGCAAGGGGCTTCCTTTCTTAGGATATTCTGACAGTTTTAAAATTTTTAGTTAAATTTCTGTGAAGTTTGAGAAAAAAATGATGTTAAAGAGATCATAGCTGTAATTAGAAATGTTTGCTTTGCACAATTTTAGGTGAGTTTGCTGGAATAAGTTTAATCCTGCGTTCTTTCCCTCAGGCTGGTGGAACCCCTGGGCAAGTTTTTTGCTGTCATTTACAATGTATTTAGCAAAATAGTGTGTATGTCACTTAGTCATATGTTACAGTGATTCCTGATGGTTCAGAGGTAGATACAACATGGGGAATTGTCACACTTGACACAAACCTGCCACAGTCAAAATTTTACTTGGTTGTTCTATGCTAATATAGTATTAACTATCACATAAAGTCATCAGTGAAAGTTTGGGTCTTAGAAAAAGAAGGGCGAAATTCTTGCTAGCTTCAGCAGAGCTGGGTTTTCAAGCAAAGTGAGTATAAGTACAATCCAGATGCTGATGTCCCTGGGGACTGCTCGGGAATGGTGTGAAGAACTCCAAATGGCTCTGTCTGAAAAAACATGCTGCTTTCTCTCCTATGTCTGTCCCACAGTATGTGCTTTGTTATCATCTGTGAATCACCAAACTTCCTTTGTGACGTTTATATGGTATAGTTATAAATAACTCTAACACTTGCATGTTAAACAGAAGGTGATTTACAAAGTGCTGCTCAATCTGAGAGCTGTTACTACAGCACAGCCAGAATACATTACTTGCAAGGGTATTTTCATTATAGATAGGCCTACACTGAAATACTATAGTTACTTGTTTTGTACTAGGACTGCAATAAATAATAGCATGAGCTGTTTGCCTTTGTAAAAGAAACAGTGCTGACCTTCACATAGGTACCTTGTTTTTGAGTATCAGGTTTTCACCTGGCTCTTATTAGCAGGTTTGTGATCAAGTGAATCCACTTACAGAATTGGTTAGATTCCTATTCAGAATGTATACAGTATTCAGAAATACCCATTTAAAATATGATGAACCAAAGTCTAACCTTTACAAAGAGAAATTTGCCCAGCACTCTAGGACGTGTGACTATACTCATGTACTAGTCCCAGGAAGTTTTTCTTTGAGGAAAAAACTGCCAACACTACCAAGAACACCTCTCCATTTGTCCTTCAAATGCTTCTTCTGTGATACAGTGAGTCACATCAATGGAAACAAACAATGAAATGCATCAGAACTACGTAATTCAATACTGTAGAAATTGCCTTGTGGAAATAAGGAAATGTCCACAGATCTTCTTTCACAGTTTAAGCAGGTGAATTGGAAGAATTTGGCTCTCTTGTGGGCTTCCCAACATCAGGAAGACAACTTCCAAATCTTATAAAGTCCCTTACATCACCTGAATGATTCAGAATAAGAATGTTACACAATATGGATCATAACCGACCATGAGTAGTGATAGTTATGAGGCTGAGTTTTGAACAGTCTTTGAATCTTGATCTCTAGAAAATTCTTACTTAGAGTAAACACTGGAACCTCTATAGCAGTCAGAAAACCTTATATTGTTCTTTCATGAATATGTAATTGTAATAACTTCAGAATAAGAGGTACTCCAAAAATAATACTAAAAGACAACTTCAGTATATGCACTGTAATACCTTGCACTCTGTATTTCCTAAAATAGGTCACTGACAGAGAATCTCTGGTTCGATTTTAAACAGTAAACCTTAATAGAAAGTGCTTCCATTATCTAAGGTGATGTGATCTTCTAACTGAAAATTCTACAGTACTACAAGTTTCAGATACTATTTTCAGTGTCTCTGTATTTGGACAAATTTTGTCATTAAGTAATTCTTACAGTGAATAGCATAGCAAGGTTACATATATGTTCTGTATTCAAACTTCAAGCTACAGTAAGCTCATTGCAATAGCTTGACTTGTATATTAATGTTCTTAGGGAAAACCTTGTCACTTCTCTCAGTCTTTCAACACCAGTGTAGCCCATCAGATCTGAATTGTTCATCTCATACCCTCTGCTGCTTTGTAGGAATGGTCATTATAAATCAGTCTCTGCCCAAATGTAGATACAGATGGAATCAATTAATTACTGCTTGCCTGCTCAGAGAGTGATTATCAGTGCCATATAGCTAAGCAATACTAATCCCTGATAACCATCTGGAGCCATTAAGACAAACTGAATTGTCTTGCCCAGGGGAGGCAAAAGTTTTGGAAGCCCTTGAGGCATGTGGCTTCTCTGAGTCGCCTGCAGTTAAAATCAGCTGACAAAAAAGCCAAGAATCAAGTCTTCAACAGAACTTTTATTCCTTATCCCTTTTATGAAGATCCAAATGGAATTTTGTGGTAGAATGTAACTGCCAAACTTAGTTTTGGTGAAAACAAACAATACCATTGAAGGTAATAGCAACTCCAGGATCAGGGGAAACAAAGAGCTCAGTAAGAGCCTAGGCATGATCCTGGATGGATATGAGGACCAAAGCAATGTTGAAGGCAACCAGATGTCTGCATAAGCTCCTTTTTGTAATTCCAGATTTGCTTATTAAAATATATAATTTAGTATTACATACTATGATAAACCTGTGGGATTCTTGGGATACAAAGACTCTATGAGAGCATTTAAATCTTGACAGATCCAAGCCTCTCCAAATGAGAAGCGTGCATGCCAATGCAAATCTGCTCAGAATCACAATTTTACTGCATGATTTTGCAGAGAATTTCTTTTTTTGCAGAGTAATTCTTTTTTTTTTAAAACTTTAGCTCTTTGCAGTAAGGTAACATTAAAGTGCTTTCAGTAAAAATATTGCCTCTGCTATCAAACTGGCATTCAAACCTGATCCAGAGTCTAATAGAAAGATGTATCTCCATTAAGTTTGATGGACTTGCTTTTGAATCTGTAAATGAAAGTATTCTTATGTCTTTTAAATCAAATTAAGCCTTTTCCTTAAATAAAGAAAAACTCTTATTATTTCTAACATTGATCAAATTTAGAAGTAGCAATTGCTCCTTAAAAGGATAGGGATTTTTAAACCTTATTTGCATCTTACAACTGCTTGCAAAGTCTAGCATCTTTATAGAATTGAATATTGACATGTGAAATCACCCCTATTTTCATATTTGTTTGCAGGACCATTGTCTGAATCTTATTTTTGGTTCTTGAAGATTTGTTTTTACCTGAAAAGCTTCATACAGGAGTCCTGTAAACTATTATTCTCTTCACCATGAACTTCATGTCACAATGAGTATGTTTTGTTACAGATCGTGATTTCCTTGGAAACTTCTCTGACACCAATCTCTTTACAAGCAGAACAGGAAAAGAAGAGGAAGTGCTGAGGTAAGGTCTGTTTTATTTTATAAATGGAAGATTGGATTAGTCTTTCTTAGCCAAAGAATCCTTGTTTAGGTCTGCATTTAACAAAAAGTACTTCAAACACATGGCTGACATGAAGTGTTTGATTCAGGCTGTTGGAATCAAAGGCACTATGAAAAGCTTAAAATGCTGCAAATGTGCACCTTCCTCACAAAATCTGTGTCAAAAGAATTCTTTTATTCTAACATTTCACTGGTTTTGGTAAAAAATTCACGTGCTTTATCAGAATAGTTCATGGACGTGTATTTCACTGTTTCAAATATGCAGCCCTGAAGAAGGCAAAAGGCCTTTCCATAGATGTCTTTTAAGAATTGCAAACTGAGAGAGATGTAGCAAAAGCAAGTGAAGAGTTATAAACCCATTTAGCTGATTTACCTCTTTTCCCTGAAGTAGATACATTCAGCTTTACAAGGTAAATTCTAGCTGCTTGCTACGCAGGTTAAGACTTTTGTTAAGCAGGGTTGTTGTTGATTTATATTATGTCAATAAATATATGAAAAAGAGCAAGATTCATTCATAAAGTGAGTGGAAACTATAGGAAGTCATATAAGAGGAGGCAGAACTCTCACCATGTGCTTTATTTTGATTTATTTAATTTTAAAGGTGTTGTCTTAATATTAAAAGGGCTCAACATTTTCTGTATAAACATTAAAAAGGGAAGAATCGTGTGTGTGCAGTGGGGGGAGCTTGCTGTAGTAGACAATGGCTCATGGAGTACATGGCTTCTTGACAGGAGTTGATTCCTGTCTGACCATTTCACATTGCCAGTAGGGAAGGGATCCAGATTCATCTAAACTTGCCTTAAGGAATTATTTATGCACGGACGATCAGCACAAGCCAGCGGTAAAAGCCATCTCAATGCCTACTTTTATTTTGCACACAGAATTTGAGATTAATAGGAGTTCTGTTCAAGTGAGATATGGCTACTCTAATGGACTGAAAACAGGCACTGACTGCTACCTCTGTTTATTTTGCCTTCAAATTGATCTGTTCTATGTTTAGAAGTTCAAAGAAAATTTTGCAGATATTAGGAGAGTGAAAGTATTTAATTTCAGGATGTGAATGTGTTTTAGGCTATTTTTGCACTCACTCTGTATGATGGAATTCTCTTCAGGCGTCACTCCATGCTAAAGCATGACATCTATTATATTAAGTGAAACGATGCAAGCATCTGAATGGAAGTGATTAATTTTGGCCCTGGTCAAACCTTGAGAAATCCTGAGCACTAAAACCAAGAGGAAGAAAGAATGGTTGGCACTTTCAGCCCTAGTCCCTATATCTTTTACTGAGCAATTCCTTCCTGCTTTACATGTTAACTCTGATGTGTTTCACTCTTAACTAAGGAAAATTATTTATTATGGAAAAATATACAAACTTGTATCTGTTTGTAGATAAATATTGGCAGATACATCTTTTTATTTTGTTTTTAGGTGCTACCATAAGACCTGTCTTGGCTCAAGGCAGGCAGATTGAAAATTTACTGGCATCCTTTCTTTCAGCAAATTGAACTCAGGACTTGGAACTAACCTTGGTGTTAGGTGTTTCCAAGTAATTGATAAATGAGTATCAAAATCCCTTTTCTGGGCAATCAAGAAATGTAGAGGCAATTATTGTCTTTTTAAAGACATAACAATAATGGACTCTTTGCTCATAATTACAGTGTCAAGGTCATCAGAATCTGAAAGGAAATCATGCACTGCCTCTGCTCTGCTGTCTCCACTATTATAACCATTACTTCAAGTTTATAATGTTCTATATATTTCCTTGAAAAACCTCTACATCTCTTTGAAAAAAGATCTGTGAGCCTGATAAGACCTTGAACTGCTTGCAAATCTAATGCAGTATTGGATTATCTCTTTTGTCTCCTTTTTGCTGATTGGAAAGAATTATTTGTCCCTGAATGCCAAGGACAGTTCTGCAAAATTGGCTGAACAGATGAACCAATAACACCAACCTGTATGCTTATCCTCAGTATAAGAAAAGAATACAGAGGAAAGATAGCTCTACGTGTGTGTATACAGAGACAAGGATAGAGGAAGATCTTTATTTTGCTTTGAAAGGTTTTGACATTTTTTAATAACTAATGCTCCAAAAGAGAAAGAAAAATTTTGCCTTAAAAATAAAATAGAAGTAATTTAAGTGCCAAATCCTAGTTACAAAATCCTAGTGCTCTGGAGGCTGGATGGCTGACCTTCAGAAAAGCCATGATGCAGTAAACAGTTGCATGGAGAGAAGAGACTGGAGCAGGTAGGAGAGGGCATGCTCAACACTGTGGTCGCATCTCTCTGATTTGTAGTGATTGCCAGCCCCAGAGGGCAGAGGAAGCCACACAATACTCTAGTGTTGGTAGAGTAATCTAGCAGCACCAGCTGCTCCAAAATGGGAGATGTGCTGTCCCCGAGTCTGATTAATTTGACCCAACGTGCATGCAAGTGAGTCTGTGTACCAGAAAGCCACAAAACTTGCACACAGAATTCTTAAGAAATTAAAATTAAATTGGGATCATTTTAGGCTACTGTAGTTACACTATGGTTGAAATCTGCTTGGATTCCTTTATGCTTAATTGTGAATCCTTCAGATAACCAGACCGTAATGGTAAATTAAACAGGGCCTCTGCCGCGGCATTAGCGCGCAGGTCTCATGGTCTCCCTGGTCTGCACGGTCTCTGCAGGTTGGGCGTGGGGCCAGCAGCACCGACCTGTGCATCTGGGCATGGACTGGGCAACAGCACAGCCCACAGACCATGCCCAAACATCACTTTGGACAATGCCATTCTGAGATGTGAAAATCTTAGCTGTGTGGACACGTGCTGCCACACCATTTGACCTCAGGCTTAGCTGAACTATCCTGCGTCGCTTTTTCTACTACTTCAAACCACAGTAAAATCCTTTCTCAAACCACAGTAAAATCCTTTCTCATACAGTATTTTTTAGAAACTCAAACCTGAACATTTTAGAGCTCTCTGTGCAAAATCCTGGCACATTTTGAGACTAATCAATCGTTCTGTACCACAGGTAGAGTGGTGCTTGCTCTTCCACTTGTGTGCCAGGGGAGGACAACATGAAAAGCACCACAATGTATTTGGGGCATAACTTCAAGTCTTAAAATCCTGGGAATCGAGAACTTGTATTCAGTGTCCAGAAGCACTACAAGTTAAAAGAGTTTCAGTCCTGAATTCAGAGAAAAAAAACAAGCTGCAAATCTGAGTGCTAAAGCATAGGGAATATTTCACCTGTGCATCAAAAAGTTCCATGTTTGAATTGGAATCTTCTGCAGGGCACAACACAGGACTGAGATTTACAGCTATGGTCTTAGGGTGTCAATAAGAAGAAGGAATCCCAGAACCAGAGAAGTAAAACAAAATACGTTATATTTACAGGAATCATTCATTACGATAATGTAGGAAATCTGTTTTTTTAAATAAGAAGCATAGCTGCTCAATATTGAGTAAGAGCCATTATTTGCTTTCATAAATCTGTCACAAATTGATTGTCCTTAATTTAATTTTTCAATGAAATTATTTATGCTCTTATTTAGCATTGCAAGAAACAAGTGAAAAACAAATTATATTTAAAAATTCAATTAAAATAAGCAGTCAAGTGCTTCATTCTGAAGATTCATGCTTTTATTTTGGAGGAATGGTATTTTTGTTAATTTAATTGTCAAACTCTAAAACTATCCTAAAACTGCATAGAGCTGTCTTCATTTCTTGACTTCAGCGCACAGAAAAAATTAACTTCCATTCTGTGTATTGATTCTTTGGTCTGAAAACAGCAGATTAATATTTCATGTTATTTATTTTATATATACTGTAATTAAGACCGATACACTGCAATCAGTCTGCTTCAAATCATCTTCTAAAGTGTCTCATAAATTAGATTGAATCCTGTTTACTTTTCTTTCCTAATACTGATACGAAAAAATAATTACAGTTACAAATAATATATCTGAATCCACCCAGTCATGACACACTTAATAAAAGACAGAAAATCTGCGGGCCAGAATATTATTTTCTTTATAATGTATTGCATTCTTGTTTCTTCCCAAAGATATGCACAATTAAATGCAATGCCCAAAGATTAGATAAAATTTAGATTTTACCAGTAGTTACTTGTAATCTAAACTATATTATCCTCAATTTAGCTTTGTTTGAAAGGCCACAGTTTTCCCTCTCTGTCAGTGCGTGTTGCGGTGCTGTACTATTAGATTGAGGATGCCATTCTAACAGTCCTTTAATGCTATGTAGTGATACATATATGGCAGTCATTTTAGTTCCTAGAAACAGGTGATATGAGATATTGTGAACACTAGAACAGACAAAGACAAACCCTGTCCCGATGATGCTAAACAATGTCAAATTTCAAGTGCTAGGCAAGAGCTGAGGCTCCCACAAGTTGTGTAGTCATCAGCCTTAGCAAATGAGCAAAAACTTATGTGGGGGTAACTACAGTGTGAGCAAAGCCCTAAGGGCTAAATATTCCAAGGGCATATAGTGCTTTAGCCAGAGCAGGTACTGATAATGAGATCGGTAGAGCTGCTTATAGATAATCATTTGGCAAAGCTGTCTGTGAATTTTGAAACATTTAGCTCAAAATAGTGTAACCAGACAGGACACTGGGTGAAAACTGCATGGAGCTTGGTGCATATCTTTTACAAATAACAATAATTATATACTTGTGAATTTGACAGTATGTCAAATATAGGCACTCTACACTGGAAACATGCTTCCTTCAATTTTTCCTTTGTAGGAAATTTCTAACACAAAACATTTTATTCAGCACTTAAATTATTGTACAAAGTTATTTCTCACCATAAGATGATTTGTTGAACTTTGTTGAACCTTTAATCTTTGTAGAATACTGTACAGACCATTTACATTTCCCATTTTGTTATCAAACCACAATTCAAAATAATAGGTTATTATTTGTTAAGAAGAATTCTGTTCATCTGACTAACAGACACCTATACACTCCAGAAAGCTGATTTTCCTGTGTGTTTTCAGAGGGGATGCAGGACTGTAGAATGGGATGGCTGACATGATATCGACCAGGACTTTAATTTCTGTACTATCACTTCTCCAGAATTTCTTTTACAGCACATTTTTCTGCCAATATACCTTTGTTCTTTTAGTCCCCTTGTAAATTTTAAGAATGCCTTGCCCTAATGTGGCCAGTTTGCAAATGACAGTAACTAGTTTTGTCTCTGTTATCAGGTGCTAAGTTTATATTGTTTTTTCCTTATTCCTGATGAAAACATGATAAATTATTGAATCTATGGTGTATGAGCTATGTTTACCAGTTTTTTTCCTACTGTGCTTTAATCACAGCTTAAATTCAATTAAGTCAACAGAGTTGTTCTGGGGCAAACTGAATACTGTAGGGAGGCAGGCGTGATGTTTTTCATCCGGCTGCAGTAAGACTACATTTTTATCCTGAATTAGCATGTGTAAGTATTTCTTCAAAAACAAGGATTAAGCAGTCTGCATATTTGATGGGCATATGGAGGATCACTTGGACATCCACACAGCACTGTAATGAACTAAGTAAACCACACTTTGTGTCTCTGATGTATGAGATAGAGATATCAGTTTGATAAAGAACTTTTTGACACTGCCCTAAACCCATAGCACTTCAGAAAAAAATTGCCACATTTTAAAAGTGGAAAAAGTAAAAATTACATTACACTTAAACTACAGTATTTAGTTATGTTGCTTTACATGTCTACATGTGTTTAAAATAACCGATAACATGCAATTGTGCAAAGCTTTGTAGTGGAATGATCAGTATAATTTTAGAAAAGACAGTCTTTTATGAAGACAGCCTGACTTTTCAGTAGGTATGAAATGCCACTGGACACATCTGAATCATCATTCTTAAAATGCTAGGAGTGTTGGTGGTTCCACCACTGTAAGTCCATCGGTATATTAATATCCATATAGAGAGTTACAACTTCTTTGCCAGTAAGTTTCCCTTGGGATGCAGACAAATATTATCTAAGAAGAACAAGAGTGATTTATCATATCATCCTAGATTTTCAGATCTCTGGAAGTCAAGTCGGAAGTCAAGTCTATAGTAAGTCTGACTCAGGCTAAAAGGAATACAGGTGCATGCACTCACAGAGCAGTTAATTGCACTGTGAGTTCAGCATATCTTAAAGGCATCAGACTTGCTAAGCAGTGTGTCCACCTCTACTTTTCTCCTGAGAATTCCAAGATCTACCTGCATGCCTAACGTTCAATGCATCATTGATTAAAGGAAGCCAGGGGTACAGGCGCCCCTCATTTGAACACCACTTTATGCAGTGGCTTGAGTGAGTTAGATTTCACCATAAAACTATCAAAAACTCAAGTCAAAAACATGAGAGGGCTAACAAACTGTGCCAGTAAGGTGTGTGTAGCAAATAAATCAAAGACATTATTTGTTTTGGGAGTAACTACTCACATCATGTAAAATATTTGCAGTAGGTGCCTAGGCAAAATGGCAACAGGCTCCAAAGTTCTGGAAGTCCAATTATTATTAGTAGTGTGGTATTGGTCAGTGAGTTAAACTAGGATTATCTTGAAAGGTAACAAAAATGTTTGACATATGGAGTTTCATTTTTCCAGCTGTTTAGAATTATTTAGACAAAAAGTGATTTTTATAGCCTTGCCTACAATTCCAGAATTATGGGATGCCACTGAATATTCAATATTCAATATTTGAATCAGAAAATTGGATTTGGTTTATGAAATGAAATTAATGGTCAGCTGGCATGTAATTAATCAATTATTTGATTTTAGTGTACTTGAATTTGGAAATGCAGAATAGGCTTTAGGCAATCATTTTTAATAGAAAAGCAGCAGATTTTAAACTCTGAATTTTTCCTTAATACTTTTATTACTGTGTGCTTTTTGAACTTGGTTTAATTTTCATAACTTGCACCATTTTCCTCATGAAAGAAAAGAATAGAAAATAATGCACACCTGTTCATATGAATATTCATGTGAATATTTAAACAAGTTTGTGTTAGTGTTCTTTTCTCTCAGATGCCTTCTGGAAATATTCCAGTAAATAAGGTCACCATCAGCAATGTGGATGAAAAGAACTGTTTTTAGGAGATTTAGTACTTTTTTTTTTGTATTGCATTGAACTGTCAATTTGCAGTAAATTGTAATAATTAGGCCAAAGAGCAGTGGCAAGTTACATGCCAGTGTTACAAGAACAGCAACACAGCCTTCAAGTTTCTGAGTCCAACTATACAAATAATTCTTATGACTATTTGTTGAGTATTGTCCATTGATGGCAACTGAAATGAAATGAGACAAAACCAACTATACAAAAGAAGTCTTTACATGTAATCTTGAAATTCCAGAGAAAATGCTTTGTTATTGGTAGCCATTCTAAACACACCACTATGCATGGCCTCAGGCACCCCTTCAGGTTAACACTGCTCAAAGCTGGTTTAGGGGGTTGAGGTCTTGTGGTTTTGGGTTTTTTTTTCCTAGACAAGGCCAATAAACCCTGACAATGGGATTGGCATCACTAAGGAATTAGAGATTGCTGACTTGCCAACAGGAGAGTTCTGTGTTAGCACTGACCTTATTGTACGCATTCTCAGTGTCACAAAAAGAAATGCATTACGTAGCTCAGTTATGATATATTCAGTACCACTTTACATCTCTTACCTCCTGTTTTGGATTGATTTTGGTTGGTGGGCGGTTCCATTAAAGTGGAAAATGGTTGTATGTTTTTTCTATCTTTCACCATATCTAAAAGTATTGGATCCCACTGTACTCTTTACTACTGGAATAAGAGGAATAGTTGAGCAAGCTGTTTAGCAAGGCTGCTTCAAAGACTCTGCAGGATTGGTGGCAGCTGGCCCAAAACAGAGGAACCCTACACCATATCCTGACTTACTCTGCAGAGACCAACACACGACTCCCCTTATCTAGAATGGGGGAAGTCCAAAAATCCACGTCATATTTCCCCAGTTCTTAATCATAACCAGTAAAGCTCTGGATGATATTCCTTTACAGAAACTTTTCCTTGACTGCCATGCCAGGTTTGTATTCAGAGGGCATTTCACTTCAGATTAAGTGGTATAGACATTAACTTTTTTTCTTCAAAAGAGTTTGCAGAGTAAAAACATTAATGCATTCATTAATAGAAATCATACTACAATGCAAATACAATTAGTTTAAAGCCACTTTATGTTTAATGACATAGCGGTTATCAAAGCTCAATTATTGTAATTAGAATTTTATTCAGTAAGGCTCAGTTTATTCAGTAAGTGTTTGCTCAGCACTTTACAGGATGAGTCCCAAAGACTACTGTGATTTCAGTTGTTTTCTTTTAAATTAGTTTCTTATTCACACATCTTCAGAACAGAAAGGCGATGTTATTGATTTGCTTTTTAATGAAGTACTTCAATAATTTTTGCACAATAGTAGCAAAATGCCTCCATTATAGCTGTCTGTGAAATTAACTGACTCATGGTTATCACGTACATTTGGTAATGTGCTGCTTTCATCCCTCCAGTCAGTGAGATGTTTCTTGCTACAAATGGATTTGTAGCTTTACCTGTATTTGAAGCCACTGACTTCTAATATTAAAGTACATAAAATGAAGTAATTTATCATGTTAGACCTTTTCTCACTGAATGCAAGTGAATCAGTAGCAACTCAATTTATGGTAATGAAATCCATGATCAAGCTCACCTTGGTCCTTGTGGTTTTTAAGGGGCTTATCTCCATTTCTAAGCATATGAATGATGAGAAGATGATTGAGAGCAGGCAGTGGGGTATTTAGAAAGGGCAAATCATGCCTGATCAACCCCGTTGCTCTCTCTCTCACATAAGAACACGAGCTATAACAAAGCAGAGATCCTCATGTGAAATAATAGGTAATGAAATCCTGAAATAACTGACTTCATGGCAAGGGTTGGTACTGAGACCCTCCATGTGTTATTATGTACCACAACATAGAAATAAAGATTGTCTTGAAACAAGAGACATGTAGTAAATTGTCCACTACTTTTCTCTCCTCTCTGGTAACATCAGATCCCCATTTGTGGTGGCTTTTAGAATTCATGAATATTCTAAATCGATACTGACCAAACCTAACGCAACCAGCGTGTACTTCCCTTCCATGTGATATGTAAAACTGATCTGTTCATATAGGTGTGTCTTCAGCACAGCCTGGGAAGCTTGAGAGTTTTTTCCTCACAAAAGAATAATGGATTTAACGTTAATTACTACTGGCAGCCAAAAGTCCTATTAGATAGTTCTGGCAGTCATGGGGATGTTCTGGCCACACACCTGCTTTCTCAGAAATGCCATCTCCAGCTGCAGGAGCACAGCAACACAAAACAATGGGAGAGGTCCTGAAACTGTGCCTGCAGAACCTACATATTCCAGGAAAAATAATAAAAGCATTCAAATTAGTGTACCATGAAAAAAAGGAGCTGACTAATGGGATTACAAGATCGGTATTACTAGAAAGTGTAAAGTCAGTTATAATAATTTTAGGAACTAAAGTCAAGGCTTCTAACTTTTTCCTATAAGCTATTAATCATTTATTTATTTTATGTAGCACCTGTACAAAGTTGTTAAATAACAATCAGTGGTCTCAATCTGCACAGCAACTGATGTGCCTGGATTGCAGATTTTACTGGTATTATAGGCCTTTTCTGTAACAAGTAGAATCTTTCGGAAAAGAGAGAATTGGAAAGCTGTCTTAAAATAGATTGGTTTTAGCAGTAAGAACCTTAGGAACACCACAAAAGATAGTCTTGTGTTCACAGGACAGGCACATGGTGTTAAGAAGGCTTCCAGCTTGTCAGAAGTGAATGCAGAGGGAAGTGGCACTGCCTAGCTGGCATCGTCTGGTTTTCTTCCAGTCTGTAGTACTTGGTGGGGCTGTCTCAGCACGCCCTGTAGAGCGTGCTGTCTGCAGTCCTGCACTGGGACAATTTTTCTCATGGATAAGTCTGAGTCTTTAAGAGCTTTTCTGTGTCAGACTGGTTCTTCTTGTTCTATCTATAAAGGCTGGAGCAAAAGAATCTTGTGCCAGCCAAAGCAAAAAAATTTTTACAATCAGGGTTGAAAAATGTGAGAGACAATTTTATATAGACCCACTAAAAGATAACAGAGAGCCTATTAGCAGCAATAAGTGTCTTATTTTAAAATATATATGTGGTTTCAAAATGCCCTTCCCTTGCTTTGCTCTACAGTTTGAAAAATCTTTTCTAAAATAGTATTCTTTGACTGTGGACTGGTAACTCCTCTGAAATCTAGTTATGTTCATCTTTTGAAGTCTAAGTAAGATTATTGTGATGTGAATTTTATATAGATGTATGTGTATGCACACACATCATTGTAGTACAATATTTAGTGATTTAATATATTTTATACAACTCATACAAGCAGTATCAAGTAACTATGTATATAACAGTATAATATTCAAGAACTCTTCTTTTTGAAACAAGTAGGTTTAATTCTTTCATACCAATAAAGACACCTGACTACATTTCAAGGTCAATGAATGTATTCCTACTTCCACTCTTATTGTCACTGTTGGTAGCAAAAAGATCTTAATTGCAGGCAGCTTTCCTGACAGCAAATGCAGCAGGATAGCAATTTTGTTTTTGTCAAGGGGCTGCATCTTGTAGTCTGACTATCTGCAGAAAAAGGAGGCTTTCATCTCTCCTGGTCTTAAATCCTGGCATAAGTTATGAATGGCTTATTGGGCTTCATCTAATCCATCAGACACTTGCATTTAATGTTCTGCTATTATTCTACTCAATTAATTAAAATCAATACCTTTATGAAATTTGCTAATAGAAAAGCCTTATGGAAAGAAGATCCTCTCTCAACAGTATATTCCATGGTGATAATGGCAATGCTATGACTGACGGTATAAACATAAGTTGAAAATATACCAGCATCTATAAAAATGCCATTAGAAAGGCTTGTCTGACAGGGAAAAAAAGAAGAGGGGAAAGGAACCTATTGTTTTTATTTAGAAAACATCACTGTGTAAAACAGTATAATGGAAAGGCTTAATATCTGCTTTCCACAGTGCAGTGATTGAGATGCTGAGTTCCTTCCAGGTTGCCTGATTGCCTGCATAGGCTGAAAGAAAAGGCAAAAATAATCAAAAAGACCATATTTGCATCATCCAAGATAAAAGGAACCAAGGTAAACAATTCTTTTTATCCACAAGCTCCACAACAAGGAGATAATTTATTTATTTTCAGTGTGTTCTGTGAAAGCTTCTGACAGGCAAAGCCTTGTCACACTGGAATGTACAGCCCTCATAGTCATTTCTCAGGATTGCATTACCACTACTGGTACTCTGTTGGTTGTAAATGAAAGGTCATTGGCCATGAAAGAAAAATTACTTTGTTTCCCATTAATTCTTTAATGCCTTTTGGATTGAAACCTCATTTCTATTGACCACAATTTTGATGATTGTTAATAGTTTTCAGTTAGAAACACAAGGTTATTTGGGGGTTCTATAGCACTACCCCTCCCACACCTGCCTCACAGAGCTCCTAGGAGACTCAATAAAACCATGGTGTAGTAGACAATTTATGCATAAACTGGGAATTATTTATAGTGAAAGATTTCTAAGCTGACATCAGAAAATAGAGAGGGGAAAAATCAACCCAAGCGTAACATTTCGCTTGTTTGTCCCTCCTGTTTTTGAGGAAAGAAACTATTTTATTCAAGACATAGAATTAAAACAGTTATTTAAAATCCCTGTGAAGGCAAACAAACATGTTGGCTGTGACCGTCAGTCAAGTACTTATTGTAAAATAGTGGTTCACATTACTAAAACAATAAAAAGATTAATTTTTTATTATATGTATTAGGCTGACAAAACAGAAGAGATGAACATAAATGAACTGATTAAATTAAAGCCTTTGATTAGCTCTTCTAGGAAGAATTACTTGCCTAGTCTATTATGTCTGTATACATACCTGAAGAACATGGGATTAATGTACAATTACTTTATCACTATGCAATTTCTGTTGGTATATTGAAATATGTGAATGGATTTGCTTTGTTTAATTCTGAGCTATTGGAAAATCAGCAAGAAAGGAAATAAGAGGTCCTTAAAGGAATTAAAAGTCCTTAAGAAAATCACCATTAATTTAGGGGTGCCCACTTCCTGGCTCAAACCTGATTAGCAGACTTATTTCTCTCATTTTTCAAACTCAGAAGGACACTAAATTGTTGAAAACAAACCTTGTATCAACAGAAGAAATATGAGCTGCCTGCAGCTAAAAGTGGAGGGATGCCAACAAAAGAGCTTGTTCATATCCCCGAGCTGTAGTCGGCTGCCTCGGTGTTCTTCCAGCCCCATTTTGGGGCCCATTTTTCACAGAAAACTAGGTGAGAGGAACTGATCTAGTTTTACTCACATATACAGAGGGAGGTTTTACTAACTAATTTTGAAGTCATAAAGCCCTTCAGTCTGACTCAGAAGACAGCCATGAAGCAGCGATGCTGTTGTAATTGGTGGGAAGGAGGAGGGTGATATTCCTCACCAAAGAGGCAGGAAAAGGAAAATGTCTAGGGGTTGAAATGAGAGCCCTCTCCAAGCAGTGTCATTGCTGAAAATGTTGTCTTGTAAGACCACAGTTGCAAAGAATAGGAGGATACGGCTTGCCTGAAGCACAGGCTTCCTGGGATATAACTGAGGCATGTGGGTCACCAAGGTCTTTAAGAAAAATGAGCCAGGCACAGAAACCATGCATGATTTTAATATTTTTGCCAGGTCTTTTTTGGGGGGAGAAGGGGAAAGGTGGAAGGAACTTTAATGGATTGTGTGTTGCTTCAAACAGCTGTTGTGGATTCATGTAATCAGAGGGTTGCAGAGGAGAGTATGGTGTATGGCAAATACAGCAGTCGTGGAGCTAGAAAAACCTTGAGTTTTGCCTCTTCAAAAAGCAATAGGACTGCAGGATGAACGAGAGGACAATTTTGAGGGTCTTACCAGAAGCTCACAGCACAGCTCACTGCATTCTCAAGTCAGGATGATGGGAACAGTTTGATTGAAAAACCGTGTGATCCAGAGTAAAGATGGAATGACCTGGCCCCAGAAACAGGGCCTGGCAGCTGGAGAGAGTATGCACAGGGCGGTACTGGGGCTGCTAGTCACCTCTGCACCATCACAACATGACACTCTATTCTTCTTATGTAAGACAATAATTTGCACAGCTAACGATTCTGTCTATCAAGCCTGTAATAAAAGAGCAATAACAAAACCTGCGGGTGTACTATAAATGGCAGGCATACTACCCCCTCATAGTCCTCAACAAAATCTACACAAAAAGAAAAGTTCTGCTTAACTTTGCAGGAGGACCTGGAGGAGAAGCACTAATTTTTCACAATGTAAGCAGCATGGCCACCTTAAACTCAACGTAAACAAGTTCTTTTTACTCAAATATCTTGTTTCCTACTTCCAGGTCAACTTCTCACCTGATGTGACCTACTTCATACTGAACAGGTTTTTTATATGGGCATCACTGGCACCTACTGTACCTTCATATCCCCATGTGAACTACCAGCAGTTCTCCTATGAACTGTTGGCCAAACTTAGTGCTTATTTTTATTGAAAAGGACAGAAATGTAAGAGATCAGTTACTGTGAAGCCCAGGATCTGTTAGCTAATCTTAGAGTTGTATGTCTGAGGTTCATTTGATTATTGATTTTGTAGATATGGACTAGTTACAAACTTTGCAAATAGCCTCTTAATCATTTGAGAAATATCTGTGCCTCTTCACTTTTATTTCTGTTTATTTCACTTCTTTTATTTCACATTCAAAACACTGTGCCATGGCCACTGCTGATGAAAACAATGAATTGATAGTAATGTCACTGATGTAGTAAACCATAGCCATAAATTTGTTCAGAAATACGTGGCATATGACCTTAAACTACTTATTTGATGTTCCCATTTATGTAATTATCCTGTTATACAGAATTGGTATAAAATTATTGGTTTGGAAATATTTTTAAATCCACAGATCATTCATGAAATGCAGTTATTCACTTATTTTAACTCAAACAATTCATTATGCAATATATTATATTTTAAGTTGGAAAAATAAGTTATTTGTTGTATTTATTTGTGTTTACAAACTAAGACTGGTATAGTGCAAGTGTTAAAATTTTGAGACTTGACACACGCACTTTCTAACTATGTCTGAAACAGCCAGCATAGCTGTATTGTGTATGTTGCTGGCTTGTTTAATTCCCTAATGATGTTGTGTTTAAAGATGTCAAAATTGTGGCCAGTAGGCTCTACTATCTCTCCAAAACTAGAACAGAAATTCCTAATACATTACAAAATAGAAGATAACAAATACTGTTTTCCTAAAGTTCACCTTCAAAACAAAGAACTAGAATGATCGTGTACCATATGGTACCTTGAAAAATGCTTATGCTTTACATTTCCAAACAGTGCATGATGTACAATCAAGCAACTGTTCAGGCACTTTACAGGCATAGGATTAAACACAATTCATGTTATGAAGCAAAGTAATAACAATTAGCCCATTTCCTAGATGGGAGCAACCCAGACAAGGAGGTTATTCCTTAGGAGAATGGGGAAAAGAAAAAAGTTGTGGCTACATGATACAAAGGTCAGGGAAATTACTTTGCACTGTGTAGCTGGTGTGTAATTTTGGTTAGTTGCCCAAAACTGGCATTGGCTGTAGATCATTTTTCTAAAGATTGAAGCAGTTATTTGATATTGAATTCAGACAGCAGGAAAATGAAGTGTCAGAGAAATTGCAAATAAAAAATAAATTACACCTATCAATATCATCTCAGAAAATCCACATACATGTTTTTCTGTGAATTCACTGCACATTCATCCTATGTCCTGAAAAAGTCAAAAAGCCATTTTACCAGATATTTAGAAAGTATGTGGTGGGTACCTAGTGTTTTTACATGATATATTACACTGACTAAAGCAATGCTTTAGAGAGATCAGAAAATGTACTTTTACTTTTGTCTAATATTGAGGACTTGGGTAGTTTTGTATTTTAGCTCATCATGGTAGCTGTGTGGAATGGGAAGGGAAAGATTATGATTGTCCTTTGAGGAAGATCTTTGATTATTTTTACTTAGAAAGGACTCTGTGCTATTTATTTTCCTAGAGTGTTGGCAAAAAATGGAAAACAGAAAATGGAAACAGTAATCTTCTGTGTTTATTTCTTACTTTGAGAGCAGGCTCTTAGGAAAACTGTAAAATAGACTTATAGCTGAATTTCAAAAACACCTGACCATGCAAGGGCCTGCAAACTGAGGCACTTCAAAACCAGTTTCAGCTTAAAAACAATATCTATTATTTAAACGTTCAGTGGACCTCCCAAGCAGTCCACCAAGTGTCTAAACCAAACATCAAAAATCTTGTTCTTTGGTAATGTAAAGGGATACTTTTCTGATACTTGTGTAAGATTTGGTATATGTGGTAACATTTAATCATGTTAGATAATAACCTTTTCCAGAAATGATATTCAGCACTATGATACCAAAGCCCTTATAAAATTTTATTTCATTAACAGAGAATAGGTTATTTGGAAGAGGTGGCAGATGCTAATTTTAACTTGTGTCTAGTTATTAGTCCTCTTTACTTTGTTCATCTTCCATTAATCTCTATTTATCTTGGTAAATAAATGGATTATATAGTTCCCCGTACTTAAATGTCAGAGGCAAGGTAGGTTTTAAATCATTTCCTATACCAAAAAAAGGTCATATGGATTTTAAAGTTTGACATAATTTAGCATATCTGACTGAACTATTGAATAAAAGTTTTTTTCACACATGTATACTAATAGCTTGAAGCAACAATGAACAACTTTATGGGTTTAGTGATTCTGTGATTTGCCTTCTGATAGAAGAGTAACATAAGGAGCTTTGATGTTTAAGGCAGATTTTTCAGTGACAAGAATAGCTGATATGTTAACACTAGGTATTGTCAATATTTAATCTTATTTCATGGAGATTCTCATCTGTAAAATGTTAATTTTATCATCTGTATTTTTACGTTAACTTGTTGTAGAAGACTGTTCAACAAAGCAAGTGTGAATAGTTTCTCTCTCGAGATGGTGCTAGGTCTGGTTACCAGCACTTGAAGTGCTTTGTCTTAATGCCATCACTTACCATAACAAAAACATTGCACATCGCTGAAATTAAAAGACGTTCTAAACAAAGGTCAACTTTCTACCTGTAAATATATTAAAATGCCCAGGAATGATGTCAGGCTACAGTTCCGTTTGTGGTGGTATCAGCAGAGACAAGAAAAACCAATGCAACCTCCTCTCCTGTTCACAGTCTGCACTATACCCCTGCAGGCATGAAAGGATACATTTAAGAGCTATAGCAATGGCTTTGTAAAGTGAACTGTGCCCAAGAAGGTTGGTGAAAACATCTCTAAAAGCTGGAGAGGGAGCTTAATGCAGAAGCAGAGGACTGACCAGGGACAGGCTGTGAGAAATCACTGCTGCTTGTATTCTGCTGCTCTCCTCTCTGAAAACCCTCTACAACACCACCTGAGTTAACACATTGATGTGGGCATAAAGTAGATTTTATATGAGTTCCCTTTATGTAGGGCACTGGAAATTATCTGACGTAAGACAGCTGCTTTGACTGCTTGGACTTTAATAGATTCTCTGATCAGGCACAAAGCTGCAAAGAAAATGAGATTCAGTAACTTGCAGTGGTGCAAGGAGATGTCACTTGCTTATAACGGATGTGCACAGATAATGTTTTTACAGCACTGATTGTCTTGGGCTTGATCAAAACCTCCTAATCTTAACACACCTCTCTTCCTTGACTTCAATGAGCTTTGTTTCGGGCCCTTTGAGAGCAGACACAAGATAAAAATATCACAGCGCCAAGACTGTAAAGTCAGTAGAGATATATGATCAAATTTATCATTTTAATACTCAGCAGTTTGTAAACTCATTAACATTTGCATAGAACATGTTGTTTTACCTGTGACCTATAAATTCTGGAAAGCTCATGAGAATTGCCACCCTGAGAAATGTTGATGGCAAAGATATTTTGGGGGGAAGTATGATGAAGCCAAGTGGCATAGTTTAATTGAAGTTGCTATTGTTATAAAAGCTTCATGGGATGCAAATGACAAGTCACTGTGCATCTAGACAATTACAGAGATTGCACAGAATGAGGTTAAGGTTGATGAAATTATACAGCAAAGTGGGAGTCGGTTAGGTTAGCAAGATATTGCCCACAAATTAAAACACATTTCATACAGTAGGAACAATTTATAGCGATAAGACAATGGATGAGACTAATGTCCCCCATCCCAACTATGCTAAATGTGCTTTCAAACCTACAAGCAGCGAGGGCACAAAGTATAAATTCTGAGTTAGATCAGTAATATCAGCTGCACACTGGGATCACATGTAGGCACTAGAAAGAAAATGAGAGGACAAAAAAAAGAGATACAACAGGCATGAAAAGTTTTACAGGCTGAACAGAGAATTGTGAATCTTTAGCTGTGGCAGAACAGACTGGAGAGTCAACAGCCATTGTCTCATGAGAGAGATAAAACATATAGTTCTTGAAATCTTTTTATATGAAAAGAGCTTTTCCGTTAAGAATTTTTTTTAAATTGTATGATTTTGCCAATACAACAAGATAAAAAAAAAAAAAGATCCTAGATCTGAAGTGCCATTCAGATCCAATGCAAAAAAGTTGAGGCTAACCCTAAAGCTCAGGAAGCAAGAGTGAGAGGGGAGAGACAAAGAGATGGCTCCAGAAGATGTCCTAACCTGTCAAAGCAAGACAAGGCTCAACTCAATCACTCCACTGAGTATGAATGGATGTGTGTTCAAACACAGACATTTTCTTTCCCTCGGGTGGAAAATGTCAGTGTGCAACAGTGAACAGTGAGTTCACACCAAGACAACATGCCAGCCCACAACACTTTGTGAAGCAGTTTTTAGCTAATAACAACATCACTGTGATTGAGCACTCATCCTGTTCACCAGACCTGGTTCCCTGCAATTTCTGTCTCTTTTGAAAAATTCAATTTGTGCCCAAAGAAACCCATTTTTTGTCAATAGAAAATGGGGAAGCAAAAATGATGGAGATCCTCAGCAGCATTTCAGATAATGATCTATCGAATTGCTTTGAACGTTGGAAACATCATATGCAGCTGGGTGTCACCATAGAAGGGAACTGTTTCAAAGGTGATCACAGCTGATTTTCTTAATTTGTTAAGTAAAAACAGCTACAGGCACAGTCTTTTTTGTGTGTTTGTGTGTCACGCCTTGTATGTAGTATTAAGAGCTCATTTTCATTAAAGCCTCTCCATAACTAAAGGCAGAGCTGAAAAGAGCCTTTTATTTCCATGATTTGCATCCTAATTCTGTATTTTCTTCAGAATACTTTAGAATAGCCTCAAAGCTATGCCAGCCATCCTGGCTCATAGGGAGTTAAAGAACTAACCGGGGTTACAAGGACAACTTCAGTGATGTCCTGTTCTTTCTCCTTTTAAAAAGGCTGCAATCCCCAGTGCTTGCTACAGTTCCTAAAAAGGATGGTGTGGCTCTGACTATTAAAGGGAATTTCTTGCCAACTGCACCAGGTTCCTGGTCCTTGTCACCCCAAGCCAGGCAGGAATAGGCCTGACAATCTTTTCCATAGTCTGTACATGGTACATTACAAAAAAAAAAAAAAGGGTCCACTTCCTGGCTGAGATCAAGCTATGAAAGTAAGACTGACAGTTTCCTGCTGGTTGTGTATAAAGTTATGGGAGCTACATGTACCTGTGGTTTGCTGCAGAGGTTATGTCAACATCGTTTTTGAAGTACATTCTTTGTGCAGGCAAATCCAAAAGTAATGCACCCCAAATGAATGCCTCCCTAATTGTACTTTGCCAAACTACCATATATTCACTGCTTGTTGTGTTATGCTATGTATGTGCCACATTTTCTACAGAACTACCACCATTAATGAATCATTTCAAGATCTTCAAAAAAATTTAGAGCGGCGATCCATCCCATGCATCATTTATTACAAGTCTATCATCCAGGAATCAGTAACTACTGAAAACTCTAAAACATTATTTTACCCCCTGAGACAAAGTATTAATCTGTTTATATCAGGTTAGCAAATGCTGTTAGGAGAAGATCAAAGTTTAGGAATATCAGAATAGATCTCATAGGATAATTTGGCAAAAGGCATGTGAGTTGATCAGTCACGCACAGATATTCAGGAAATTAACTGATGTCCTGAATTGCACTGTCATATATGCAATAGGAATTGGTGTGTGTGTGTATCTTTATCTATAGAATGAAAAATAAAATAGCTTTGAAAATGTAGCCCTGTCTTTCTTAATTTAGCCTTCGGCTTCACTCCTGAAACTTCTCAATGAGCAGCTGGGGGAGAGAAGAAATAAGGATTTCTGACATAGACATTTGTCTGTTAAAACTAGATGGGTCTGCCAGCTTATTACACATGGACCGTTGAACACCAAGCAAACACTACTCTCTCCCTCCTGCACATTTGCAGTGTCTGTGGATTTCCTCCTATAGTTACTTATCCTATTAGCTTAAGGGAAAAGCTCTAATTGCATTCACATGAAAGCAAAATCTTCAGTAATCAGTTTGGTTCTAAGAGAACTCTCAGCATTATAAGCATATTTTGCACTTCTGGTTTGTATTAATATATGATACCAAAGCAAGTAAAGAAAAACAAGGGTTTATCATTAAAAAAAAATTGTCACTAAAATAGAACTCTGAGTACAGAAGGAGAGCAGTAGTTTGGCTTTACAGCCCACACATTGATTATAGGAGCTTCTGGGTAAAATTATAGAACTTGTATTATACAGAGGCTGTCTGTATAGTTCATAGATCTAATGGAAGTCATGTGTTCCTTAAAAGCTATGAATCCCCACGGTCCATGCAGCTAAGAGCTGGTAAGAGGTGGAGTTTGGCCAATGCGAACATATTGCTATGGATCACAACTTTGCCCATTTGTTTTTTTTTCTTTCCTACAGCAAGGGAACTTAAATACCACTGAGATTGCTTTAGCCCAACGCGTGTTGTAGCAACAGTGAGAGAGAAGAGAAAGCAGAGGTGCTGCACCTCACCAGACAGCCCTGTTGCTCTGTCAGTCTGCCACAGAATTAGTTCCCCTAAGTAATGATTCCACCCAAAATTCAGTCAATCAATAAAGCTAACATTCTTCTGTTTAAAAGACCTTTATTTTTCTTCCAAAAGACCAAATGTGTTCATAAATTAAACATTTGCTAATAAACACTCTCACCTCTGTTTTTAGCAAGTCTGTCTGCTTAAGGGAACAGGTTACTGACACTATTAAGAAACTGGCAAACTCATTTCTTTCCAGATTATTTAATGCTCAAAGGATTAGAAATCTAGTGACAGTTCAGGCTGCAAACTTACAAACTGGCCACTGTTATACTCACTATGACTGTATTTAAATTGGGGATCCAGATGTGACAACCTCCGTGTTCTATTTTATCACCATCTGGTCCCCTTAGGCTTTTTTTTTTCCTGACAGTATGTTTTTATCAGTGCCTACGTCCCTGCAGTAGTAGGAAGGTTTTTGTACACTCAGATTTTATATCTGATTTTTGAATGACCATTGCTAAGTTAATTTCTTTAGTGAATTGCATAAAAATTAATAAATTAGCCTATGTAGTCATTTCACATTCTTTAATATTTTAATACTCTTACATGAAGCATTATAGATATTAGAAAACTTAGGGTTCTTTCATTCTCTCCCCCAAATGAGCTCCTGATTAGTACCAATGCTTATTTTTTTCAAAGTGTTTATTTTAATAACTGAATTAACCTGGAGCTGCAGGGAAACTGGGAAGTGTTCTGTAGTCAGCAACTATGATCCTGGCACACTGCCAGGGTGTTTGTGACCTCTAGAAATCCTTAAGGTTTTGATCAGCACTTCCTTATTCCCAATACTCTGTTGTTTCTGTTTCAAATTACATCTCAGTGTGCCCAGGGTAGGTAACAATGTTAATGCAAGTGATACAACAGATTGTTACAAGCATCCTCGGATTATGAGATGAGAATATCTTGATTATGTAAACAATGATAGTGTTTATTGTATTATATTTCTGACATTATTATTGTATTATGCTGACACAAATTGTGCTGTTGCATCTCAAGCGTATTTACTTAAAACGTAGTGGATGGAATTCAAAAACTGTCAAAGACAATGAAGGACAATACTTGACTTACCTTGGTTTTTTAACAGGATCAATATGCTATGGTAACTTTCACTTTATTTTTTTGCTTCAGAACATGCAATTAGTTAATTAATTAAGGGAATCTTGTAATAGTAACTATGGATAATATTAGAAAATGCACCTCTCAGAAGGCACTTTTTGTTTATGTAGTCATATAAAGGTGTTCTAATAACAAACAGGTTCTTCTCCCACTAATACTTAAAGGCAAGGTGATAGCAAAATGAGAATTGCTTTAATAGCAGAAGAAAAAATGTATTGTTACTCTCCAGTTACCCCCACATTTGTCAGCAAAACTTCAAGCTTTTAAAAATATGTAAAACTTTTGCAGGTAGAATGGTGTTGAAGTTGAAACAAAAGTATTCTGTCTTTTGCCCTACCACCTTTACAGATCCTTATGCTGCAGTGATAATTTAATAGTGAGTTTTCTTCCACGTTTTTATAATTGTCTTCACTGATTTTTAATGAATGATGACCTTTCCAACGAATATGATTTTTTCTTTAAGTTACAGAGCATGACATAAATTTACAGACTGGTGATCACTTCCAGAAACTAGTGTCAGATATTAGGTATTTCATTTCATCTCTTCTGCTAGTGTTTTTCTAGAATACTTGCCTTGTCACTAACTGTGGCATATCTTCATTACAACTGTCAGGCACAGAAAAGCAGAATCACAAACACAAAGGCAAGTAAAGCTTTGATGGACAAGAAGGATATCAAGTAAGGAGAAAGAAGGAGAGAGCTATTGAGCTAAAACAATGGTATATCATCCACTAGATACTCCTCAGGGTGTGGAGATGAGACTTTGCCTGGCTTGCGTTTGAGTCACAGCTGGGTAAATCACATTATTTTTACTACTATTGTAAAATATGTTTGGTTTTCAGGATTATTTTTGCTTACTCTTGGCTATTATCTGTGGCTTAGAAAGAAAAATATGATATGGTTATCATCCAAACATCTACCAAACAAGTTAAGTTGATACAGTGCCAAGTGGTTTGTCCAGGTAAATTCATCCATGGGGTAATGACTGTCCTGTTCTGAAAATTCAGTGAGCTATGTTGGCAGCTCCAGGTGTTAGACACTACCTAGTTCTGAAATTTTGAATCCTTTTTGAAAAAAGAATCTCTGGAGCATTCGAACCCACTCTCTTTGTGTGCTTTCTGACACCTTCCTTGTGAAGTGAGGCTCTTCATTGTCATCTTCTGTTGACAGCTTCTCTAATCCCATACATTCAATACACTCGCTTTGAGCAAGATACCTTTTCATCTGGCATTTTTTTATGTTAAGGCTGTGCTGATCCTCATTCGTGAATTGGATCTGCCAGGCTTGCTGATACTGTATACTGTAGTTTGCCAAACCTAGTTTGCTCTGACTGGAGGGATAGCAGTGGATACAACTTCAGACAGCTACCGCAGCAGCAATCTATCCAGTTGTAGATATCTGACTATAAATATGATAATGTCGTATTGCTGGACCACAGCCAGCTCTGCACTGGCTTCTGCACCTTTCTACAATGTGAAGCACAAAGATAATCTGATGCTCAGAGGCACTCAGCTCGCATGCAGTCGGACTGAAAAAAAAAGCTCAGGTTTGCTTTATGGACACAGCTCCAGCTGTAAGGCCTCATCATTTTTTTACGTGGAGGGGGTGTCAGGAACTGTGTCAGCGCAAGAGGAAGCGTGTGCCTGTTTTAGTCCTGTGTGCAATGTAAAAAAGCACTCCATGTCTTAATCAGAGGGAAGCTGGTGGGAACAAGAGTGAGGAGCTGTCACTGATATCAATCCACAAGACAGAGCAAGCAGTTTGCATACTGCTTGCAATTACCTCCCACAGGTCATAGCTGGTGAAATCTGTGGCTGCAAGTTACTATGAGAATATTTCCAAAGGATTCTTCAGATGACAAAGTATCGATCACTGACTGCCAGCCAGCATTCAGTCATGCCTGTGATGTTGGACTATGACATTCATATGTTCTAGTTTTATTTTACCAGGATGATAATTAAGATAAAATTATTCCTCTTCTGTTAATTCCTTCAAAGCTGAAATGACTTGTCACTGAAAAGACTTTCATGATATGAAAAAAGTATTCTTAAAATTACTAGCTTATGCTTACCATCCTCCAGGGTGCACTAATCTCAAACTCTAAATAGACTACAGGTATGTATGTGGGGAAAGTAAATCCACTTCTACATACATAGATTTCACAAGTGAAATATGCACTTTGGACTTCTCCCTTTGTAATCTGCTAGTTAGCCTCAGATTGCTTAACGCCAGTGGCTTTCCATCCTTGAAACTGTGCAATATCTTCTTTCCCAAGAGTGTTGCAAGTCACAAAAAGAGGATTATTGCTGCTTTTGCACTGCATTAATGATTGTGTGGATTTTTCACTTGGAAGCTTCTAGCATACGCTTAATATCTTGTAGTAAGACTTATTAGAAATTAATGTATCATCTGCCAAGTTTTGAGCTTGTATTTTCATCTATGATCTGATCTTCTGACATGTCCTGACTCCCTTCAGATTTTTCTATAAAATTATTTTAGACACTACAAACCAGGCATCATCTTGATAGAAAACTTCTTTGATCCACAGGGAGGGGGATGTGCCATAGATTATTCTATCCTACTTTTCTTGTTTTCCTGACATTCCCAACCTTTGACTAGATCTCCCTATTTGATCATTACAGACTCTCAGAGCAGCATCTCAATACCTATTTGATTTATGGATCCGAATTTTATGCTAACAATGCCCTGTAGTGTTTTATTGCACTCAGTAAATAACTCTACATTTATTGTTCCTAAAAGAGAACAAGGCTAAACGAAATTTTTTTGTCTACCTACTTGTAACTCCCTCTAGTAACTTTTAACCCATTTGCCCCTTCTGGTCTTATTGACATCTCAAGGATGAGATGTTTCTACTGCTGTTAGGAAAACAAATGGCTGAATGGAGACAAAAGGCTGAAGTACAAACTCTGTAGTTGTTTGCTTGGTTTGTTCTGTTTGCTAATCTGTCAGTATATGTGTACCAGAATGGATAAAAAAAGCCAGAGCATATTGTTCTTTGTCCAGCCAAAATCAGGAACCTGAGATACTGCATCTGGTTATTGAGATGCAGAGGGGTCAGAGTGGAGCGGCACAATCCTTCCTGTTCCTGATGAACAGACATGAGAGGTGGTAAAGAAGAAAAGGGAACACTAGTGTTATTCCAGTGGACAATTTCAGTGGAGCAGAGCACTAAATTACAGAGACCAGATTTTCATGGACCACTTGTCTTCCTTTCTATAAATGTTTGTGTGATTTTGACACTTACAAAATCTGAAAATCTTTTTCTATGCATAGAGCAGGTAGGTGATTCACACTTGGCAGCAAACTCTAGCTCTGTGTTTCTGGTTCCAGAGACATCTTCATCTATGTCTCTATATTTGTAGAAATGGTGTAAAAGGTGTCACCTGGGGAAATAAGGTGTAGCTTGCAAATAAATATTTCAAAGCAGATTTTCACAAGTAAATGCTAATGGCTCTAAATTATTAGACTATGGCAGTGCAAAACCATCATATTATGAAGTGTGTCATTTGTATGCACTTGAGAAGAATCCTGCAGCACTGGTGTTTTTTTTCTCTATTGTAATTTGCTTACTCTGAGAGGAAATAAGCTTAATCTATTTGCATACAGTTATTTAGGCCGCTCTATAAGAGGTGTAGGATCACAGTCAGAAAAAGAATTAGCTAGTTAGATAATTCTTAGATGGGCACATTAAATTATTAATATAATAAACAAGTCAGAGAAAGAGCTACAGAACAGAAATTGTATTTTATATGCTTACCTTTAAAGCGGCATTAATAATTTTACTTTTAATATTCTTCAAGATTGAGAAGTTTCTGGTCATTGGTACTGGTATTACTACAAACATTTTTATCCAGGCTTAGCCTCTGGTCTCTCTACCATCATCATCATACCTTGGCATAGTTAAGAAATAGTATACTGGACTCCCAAGGTCAAATTTTAGTTTACTGACCTTGATGCAAGAATTTGCAGATACAAGAGAAATCCCATACACATACCAGAGAATAAGGAGATGGCTGTTATGTGAATTTTGCTCATTATAACTCTTAAAGAGATCTTTATTCTAGTTAAGCATCTATGCAAAAACTTTCTGCAAATGTCTTATCCCAAAGAGTGCATGATTTTTTTTCTGATCTTCTATAGTTTCTTGAAGATCTTTGCTGGGGCAAATTATTTCTGAGAGAAATTATTCCTTCTCACAGACCTCTGTCCTTACGTGGAGGTCCCTCAGCAAGGAAGAAAAGAAAGAATCAAAGAAAAATGAAGTGTTAAAACAATGGGAAAGAACTAATCAGTCATAAATATGGATGATTTTGATTTAAAAAATCCTTATAGGAGCTATGTAACTAAGTAAAACACTTAGTGGCAACTGAACTACAGAGCTATGACTGGAAACTGGATGCTGTTCTAATCAAAATAGTGGTCTGGTTTGTTTTGACAAAGGATAAGGAAAGTTCCCTCACAGTAACATTGACTGTTCAGAAATGAAGTCGAGACTTTAATGAGAATCTGGATGACCATAAGAGAAATGTATTTCTCCAACCTTCCAGCTTCGGAAAAAATGAGAAATAGTTTAATCCATTATTATAAATGAAAAATATATTATTTAAACTAGAGTTAATCTTCTGATGAGGTAGAGCAAAGCTTTTAGGAAAACACTGCATTCCTGATTTTTAGCGCAGCCTCCAGCAGTTGCACAGTAACTCCTTCAGGCCCTCAGATGTATAAAAGAAAGACCAAAAATATATAAATTACCATCAGCTTTCTTAGTTTAGCTTCTGGATGAGAACGGTGCTGAAAGTACTACTTTTCCTTTTTGGAAGCGGTTTACTGTTGGTAGACTTCATTGTTTTTAACACAGGGATGTTCAAGAATCAATCTATTAATTTGCTTCCGAATTCTTTAAGCAGGTTGTTTTACACAGGCCAAACTCACCTGGCCAGGCTAGCAGACAAGTTAGTCTGTTCTTGGCCAAAAATCCCCTTGCAAACGTGCTGACTTGGATGCCTCTGTACTTGGAAGGGCTTCAGTGAAACAAATCTCCTCTGTGCTCAGTGCTTTACTCACTTAAGGTTCCAGAGACATTTTAGACCATTTATCTAAGTGAAAGCTGCCACCTGCAATTCCATTTTGTGCCAGGGTTCAGCAGTTGGGAATTCAGTATCCGCACGAGCCCTCCAAGAAGCCTGTTCCGCGTACAGTTGTTCAACTACAGCCACTGTGCTGCCAAAGCAGGAGAGTGAGGAAGAAGAACACAAAAGTTTCCTCTGTGCCAAGGAAACGGACATTTTCCTCATTTACATAGCCCCTAACTTTCCTGAAATCAGAACAAAAATGGAAAGTACATCTCGCTGGAAACACTTCTAGCCTCCTGGCTTCTCAAAACACTTTTCAGGAGTAGTTAATCTGGTGAATTATTTGGTAGTTTTCACTGCACTTCCCCTGACTAGCTTTTATTACTCTTGGCAATGAACATGACTTTTTCCTTCTCCAACACTGAATTCTCTAAGCTGTGTGATTTTTTTTTTTTGCAAAGCTGTAAGATAAACTTTCTGCATATCCCTTTATCTCTCTCCTTATTTAAGACTAATGACAAAAACATAATTCCCCTCAATAAGATATCTGTGTGAGTTGTAGTGCCCCTGGGTAAAATCCTTGAGCCATTAAAGACAGTGAATGCTTTACTATGACTTTTGACCAATCAGAATTTCATCTAATTGGTTTACACAAGCCATTACTGTAAGCACTTTCAAAATCCTGCTTTTGTTGCAAGGCTCACAGACCGTGCCTGCCCCCACTTCTGAATCACATCTGCTGCCATTTGGTAATTTACGGCTGAAAGGATTACAGTTCATCTTCAGTGCCCCATTGATAAGATGAAATGCTGGTAGACATTTCCCATACTTTTCTGTTTTGTGGTATTCTTTCAAATGTTGTCCAGAATAGCTGACCACAGACTTTCTAAATCAACAAAAAAACAGAGGTCCAGCTTTTTACAGGCAGCAGAAGAGACAGCAAGAGGAAGCACAATGTTTAATGTACTCGGAGAATATGTTAAGAGAAAACAATAAACCAGTCCAAAAGTGATAAGGAATGATCACATTAGCCTTGGAAGAGCAACTCTATCTACATGGAAAAGGCTGGGGTTTTCTCCTGGCTAGTGCAAACTAACACAGTAAAATGTAAGCTGCAAACTAACACAGTGGGAACAAACTTTTCAAGGTAAAAAACAGATCTGTGTTTGAGACACAAACAGCTTATTTTGGAAAATTCCAAAAAATCAAATTGCTAGCTGCAATAATGTCTGTTATCTTGTCACACACACTCTCTTATGTTTATATGTGTGTATGTGTAGAAATATCTATTTATCAAATATGCATTTCCTTTAATTGGTAAGGAGTGGATGGTCAAAGACGACAGGATTATTTTGGATTATGTTACAAATTAAATATGGATTCAGAACTATCGTTAAAACCTTAAGCTTGTATGTACAGACATGTTTCTTAAATGTAAGAGTTAAAAATGTTACTAAAGGTTTCTTAAAAGGTCCTTAAATGTGGTAGCTAAAAATTAAAGACTAAATTTATTAGTATAGCTCAGAGATTTTTTCCAACAACAAAGCGATTTCGTAATATCAGTTCCCTTCTTGACTTTCTCCTATGATAATAAAACTTGAGTCAGAGCCAATGTCTACATTTCAGGCAAAGTTAGGATATAAAGCAGAGAACATAGAACAAAAGTACTGAAAATCATTTATAATTGAAACTGTAGATTGCAATTTGTGAAAATATCTCTCATTGAACTAGGATGTGTATTCATAAGCTTTTTAATGTGTGCAGTCAGCCTCTTCTCTTTTATTTTGTAACCACTGTACTGATTCTGCTTGACAAAGTTGGTATGACTGATTAAAAAAATGAAGAGGGAAGTAATATTATAGAATTTTAGATTTCTGATAAGAGCATTTTAACATCTAAAATGTCATATCAAAGTTTCACACAGCCAGAGACATGAAAATGTATATGTTTAGCTACGGATTTATCAGTTTGCAACTGTTAATGCTTACACCTGAACACATGGACTGAAACTGATGTATTAATGAATTTATGTTTTTATAATTTGCTACAAATCTATGATTTTTGAGACAAAATATGAGGGTGGGAAATTAATGGATGATTAAACTGTAAGTCAACACTTAAAAACTATACTGGTTTAGCACAGAAAAGGCAAGTGTAGCTAGTGTGTGTGACAGTGTTGGCAAACCAACAGTGAAAGCAAAAGGTGCTTTTTGTTTGTCTCTCAATTAGGTGACTTAAGCCATATTACAAAAACAAAAAAAAACAAACAACACCTCAGTATCTTATCCTCTTCATTTTAAGGAGCTAAAAATCTGTCAAAATACAATCATAATAAGATTGTGTTGTTGGGGTTTTTTCAAAACATGGTTCCTACTGGTTTGGCCTTGCTTCCTGTACCACTTTTCACATCAGGAATCCCAGTGACATGAAAGATTGCAACAGACATGAAACACTTATGATTGATCCTGCTGACAGTTGTGGTTAGTGGTGGGAATATTTTGCACTAGAAGTTATTCGACATTGAGGATATCATTATTCAATGTGCCTGCCTAGAGACAAAATATAATTTTAGGTATTAACTTGAGTAGTATATTGTAGGAATAGCACCTCATTAATAAAATTCAACGAGTGAAACTTAGATCGCAAAGTGCCAAAACAGTAGAGGAAGTTTGTGCCTTTAAGCATCACCTTAGTTTAAGGTGAGTATCTGATGACAGGACATATCAATATCTAATAACAAACACCTGTAGAACTAAGCCCTTATTAAATAATTATGTTGATAGTACAGAAGTAAAAGTGGAATCACAAGGGAAACACATAATTGTTTTCCAAAGCCAAACAACATTTAGATATTGTTGTTTTCATCTTGTAGATGGTAAATACATCCCTGGACTGTTTGGCAACATTTCAAAGTATTTCAATCTGCACCCAATGACAGCAAAATGAGTCTCATCCTTTATGTGTGCTTTTCAAGTCTGCTGTTCTGCGACTCAATATATATATAAAACAGTCTAGTACAGCTCTCTTCTGTCATTACAATGATTTTTATTTTATTAAATAATAATTCAGCTTTTTGAACTGCATTATAAAGTGTAAAAATATATTCTAAATCATTTTTATTACGATAATGTTAATTATTGTCGCTAAAGGATAAAGTCAGTGATTAACTGTATTTGTCCCAAATACATTTTACATTGATGAATATTTTTATTAACATATGTCAAATTTATCTGAATTAAAAGCTGACTAGTAGTAAATCATAGGATGCAAGGCAGTAATCTAATCTAATTGTTCTTATTGTGCAGCAAAAGAAGAAGAAAGAGCAAAAACTTCATTGTTCAGTCCTAAGAGAAAGGGTTATATGGAACAGAGCTCATTAAGACCTACTCAGTATAGTGCAAATCATATCCCACTGACTAAAATTGCAGGTAGGATGCATAACATTCTCGTAGATTTTCCAATAAAATAAAGAATAGAGCCACTAAACACACATAATGATGTTAAGATCACGGGTTTATTTTTTTATAGACCCAGGATGCATTCCCTGTGTCCTTGTTCATGTAAAATTCTGTGTTTACAGTTAGTTTTAGCTTTTTTTTTTTTTATTTGCCAGATTAAGCCAAGAGGGTAATTGTATAGTAGGAACATTGCTAGAATTCTGACTTATTAAGCATTACTGTCTTACAGTGTCTGTGTTGCAAGAAAAATGCATCTTCAGACTCTAAGTTTATATGGGAAATTTTGTTTCCAACAATCTTTTTCTTAGCTGAAAACTTATTAGTGTTGTCCATCTTTTCATTCATAAATCATGGCTGGATCCCTGTCTATGCAGCTCAGCTCTTCTGACTGTACTTTGTCCCTCTAAGTGAGGAAGTGAACAGCCAGTCAAAGTTTACGGATAACACAGTGCATTCCTGTGGGCTAGACCGCTGCATATAGCCAGGCCAAAAAAAAAGGCATTTTACTGTAATCAATCAAGATACCAATGAGTCCAAACATACAGTTATTTGCTCAGTCCTTTGGATTTTGCAACTCTGCCTGAACAAGATTTTTGGTAGAGTTTATAGGCCTCTGTCACCAGGAGCACACAGTTACAGTAATACCTGCATGTTCTCAGTGACTACTTCAATGTTATGCAATTCATGGTCCTACAGTTACCGTGCAAGTGAATTACTTACCATGTGTTACATACTTCAAGAGCTTTGCACTTCAAATAGTACTTCTCTTTAGCAAAGTGTTTTACTGTGTGTATATGCTTATTTCCAATGAGCAACTGTAGGAAATATGTTTAAGCAATGTGATACAATTAATCATATAATAAAACATGTTTATGTATGTTAAACATAAAAATAATTAGTTTGCCAAAGACCACCATATTCAGTGACAACAACAAACCCCATATTCACTAGGGATGAAAAAGAGTGCAAAAAATTCTTGCAAATTCTAACTGTATTTTCACAGTGTCAGACTAGTGACAGTTTCTCTCACTGGAAAACAGAGGCTGAGCTTCTATTTACAGAAATGGGGGAAAGCACAGGAATATGCAATACAGAATGCTTATTCTAACATGCAAGAACTTCAAAAATTACCCTCCTATTTGAATGCTTACTGTCTCAACACAGAAACAAAGAAATAACAAAAGTTAACTTATCATAAGGCTCCAGTCACAGAAATGTCTTAGGTTTGTTTTCAGCATTAGCATTTGTAGTCAGTAAGTATCCAGGACAACTGACAATCAAATGCAGTAGCATACACATTATTCCCTTGCATATATTTAAAAAGAGAAAGAGCAATTTTAATCACATGTGCTGCAAATCCTTGGCCAGTATTAAAATTGGCCATTTGATCCAGTGCAATATTTCCTTCGAGTGGTGTGTTTACAATTTACTTTTTTTTTATGATAATTTCAAAATGAAGAAATAATCCATGTGTGTCAAACTAACTAAAAGCTACCATTTTTCATCTTAAAACCTCCATAATCTAGAACTACCTTCTCTTTAAAGTCACCTTTATCTCAGGAGTCTGCATAAATGCTTTAAATATACTAGTGCAAGGCTGGTTGTTACTGAGGAAAGAGTAATGGAGCTTTTACTGATCATTAGAAAAAGTGACTATGGGTAGCATTAACGTAAGTATCTGTTTCATTCTGCTATCATAGATTATGAATTAGAAATAATAGCAGTAATCATGTTTCCGAAATGAGGATGTAGTTACAAAGCCTCCTAACTCCCACAGCACTAGTGTTATAATCCCAAAAATTTGCTTACTTCTACCACAATAAGTAGAAAGAAAAAAAAAGAAAAATAAAACCTTGAATACTGCTGCTTTCTTAAGCTGAAAGTCAGAGAAGAATACAACAACTCAAATTCTGCAGGAAGGATTGCTTTTGCTTTTATGTTCTTAACATAACTTTTGAATGTCCTCCTTTCTTTAATTTTATTTTATTTAATATTCCATGTTAGAAAACTTGAATGCAATGATTCTCAGTAGATATCTGCTGCTTGTTTACAAAGCACCACTACATTCTAAGGTGTGTGAATGAAGGGAAATAACAGAAAAGTAATCCTAAGTAAAGCACAGTATTGAAGAAAATCATGACACCTAACAACCATTAAGGACAAAATAGCTTTTACTAAAAAGCATCTAGGTCGTTTGGATTCACATGGACATAATTAAAAAAAACAACTGTGTTTTCCAGAATCTCCAATTTGACTGCTCTTGTCTGAATATCAGAAAGGAAGGGACAAGAAACTAAATAAATGGCAAGACATTGAAAAGAGGTCTCTACTTTTGGCCTTCTATTGGACTGCTTGTTTTTGGCAAATAGCATTGCTAGCTGTAGGAAACTTAGAAAATCTTTGTCCTTTGGTAACATACAGTCCAGAAACAAAACCTCACTTATTTTCAGTGTCAGAAATCATGCCAAAAGTTTGTCATTGTGACAGAGTTTCCCTTCATAAAACACTTTCAGAATGGCTTGGCAGCATGAGCAAAATGTTTTCAAGGGGGCAGAAGGAGAAAACGAAGATTTGAATTAGAACATTTTGAATAATGTTTGGCCTTCAATAGCTCCTCTTCAGTATACTCAAAGAGGCAATATGGAAAGGGTACATAATGCCTAAGAAATATCTATGGATCAATGTGAAAAGTATGAGCCTGAAATTTTTAGGTCTCATATTGAGATGGCGAGTAGATAGAAAATAGTAACTTTGAAAAGTTAAAAAATACATATAAAACTGTCCACTGCTAAAATTTTGTACCATTTCATTTTCTCATATAAGTAAAGATCTGAAACAGAATTTCTACAAAAGCTGTAATTCACGCTGGCTTAGTTGTTTGTTTAAATGCTCAAAAACAGTCTGACACTTTTCCAGTACTAGTAGTAGGTAATGCTGCACTGCCAAAAGTTTCTGCAAGTAATATCCACTCTTGTAGTATTTTAGAACTCCACTCTAAAAGTTTAAATTGCTAAGTTACTGGACTTGGAAAATCCATCTTAATAATTTCTCTTTATAAATATTTTTTCTGCACCATTAAGGCATATGCTCTCAACAGACTTTAATAATTTGTGATGTTCTGGCTAATTCTAGTTGGTCATTTAGTCATGTTTAGGTGAGCTTATGAAGGAATATAATGGCAACAAATACAGAATAATGATCTACTTGCTATGAAGTATGTGTATGTAATATCGTTTAGAGAATGGCTTGAGTAATTTCACTACTTTAAGGTCTGCACTGAACAATCTAAAATGATTGACTTAATCCATAAAGTTCATTAAAGACTGAAAGAGTTACCATCGTAGCTGCTTGTTTCTAAGGTTTCCATCTGTAGCAGGAACACCTGAGCTGCAAGTGAAGCAGTCTTGGGACTGTCTCTGTTCATTGTCCAATAGATTAAGATAGCTCCAAATTCCAAATTGCAGTGGTGCACAAGCTCTTTCACTATAATTCTTCCACCGATAATTCTGATGCAGAGGTGGTGCGGGTGTCTGGGGTCATCATAAGCCAAGATCATAAGGTACTACTAAATGTGTCTCTTCTTTCTTACTTGATGTGACTAACTCTGTGACTCTGAGTTGCATTTATATGTGAGAGTTTATACAAGCAGGGCTTAAGTCTGAATTCAAATCCAAGAAACAATGAGCTTAAAGACCTGCTGAGTTATGTTGCATATTGTAGTATACAACGAGTTCTAAGCAAAATACCTCAATGTGATGATTATGAAAACCTAGATACAATCAATGCAGTGAGAATCTCTTTTCTTTCTGGTTCCTTCATTAACTGGCGTTCTGAATAGATGTTTTACATATGAGAGAAAACAAGGCTTGTACCCTAACTCCATTACCATTTGGCATCTTTCTTCTTGAAAACATGGTCAAAGGAAGGTTGAGAGATCAGCAAAGATACGCCAAGCAAAAGAGAGTGCATATTCTCATCCTCCTTAAACCTTCAGAAGTTCACCACCTCAGCTCCACGGGGCTAGAGCACATTCCATTGAGAGAGAAGTGCAAGTTTCCTTCCAGAAGTAGTGTGTTTTTACACAATTAAGGATGCAATACTGCAGTATGAACAAACTTCCCTCTCTGCAGTGCAGAACTGCACAGGCCCAGGTGGAAGTACTTTGCCTGGAGAGCAGTGCAGATAGATTAGATGTCACTCTACACTATATGTGGTATCTTTATTAGAGGTCATAGATGTAATTTTCTTCTATTACTCTGTAACCATGCGCATAAGAAATCACAGTCAGCCTCTACCACAAAACAAGTATTAAGAGTGCACGTATCACATGAATCTGTTCTTTCTCCCATTGTTTTTACACCCTTTCCCCTTAAGAAAGCAGTAAAATCTCACAAAAAATGCACAATGCAGTCCAAATAACTAATTCTTTAGGAAAATGTAAGCCAATTTTCTGCTTTCTATCGTTACAAAAAGATAAGGAAAACACTAGTGCATATACCTTAAATATTTCAAAATCCAGATACTAGTGCAGTAGATTTTCAGTAAAATGCATATTGATCTACAGCACAGAATAAAGCCATCCACTGCCTAACAATCTAAACCTTCCAGAATGATACCCTTTTCTTTTATAAATACATTGAACTTGAATTTGCAAATACATAATGTATTATTTATATGCATGTATACTTAGATGTTTAAGATCTAGATGAATATAAAATACATAAATATATATGAAAACTAAAATAGCAGTGGAACTGTTCATCACAAATGGAAAATGTAGCTGAACATGAGAAAGATCTGTACTGTAGTCTAATATAAGAAAAATAAATTGCCTAGGACTTCAGAACCACTTGGAATGTCATCATATTTTCTCTGAAGCTCCAAGGTGCATTTTTTTCCTTGCCTTCAATGACACAAATATGTAATAGCAGATACAGAATAAGAACACTATTTAAAAATTAAAATAATAATCTTCCTCTCTCCCTTTGAGGGAAAAAAAATGAGAAAGTGAAAACCACATACATTTTTATGCTCTCCAGGAAGGTATATGAATATTTTACTAGTGGAGATGATAGCCTAATGAGACCACTTTCTCATTGGATGTTACAGCCAATGGAACATCTTGTTAAGTCTTGCTGTAAGGTTAACTGTATATATTTCAATATAACAAAACATAGAATAATGCATAGCATGATGAGCTGAGCAAAAACACCAGGTAGGAGACAAAAATACAAACCCCATATAGGTCAACCAAGACAACTGATTCAAAATAAATATAACTAATTTTTCTATTCAAAATGGCTTTCTCTCAGTGTTTTACTGTTTGTACTAGGAAATCCTAAATATTACTAATTCTTAAGAATATTTCTAATTTACAAGAACCCATGTACTGTTGATCCTCATTTGACTCCAGCAATATTTGTTTCACAACACTTATTTCAGTGCCAACGTTCCAGATATTGATTAAATAATAATGCAACTTACGTAAATTATTTGGAGGAGGTCTTGTCTCCATGTTTTCATAATGTTGCACATGTACTACAATGTTTAGATCTCTTTCCATATGATCTGTTGTACAAGGACCTTGAGGTCGCATAACATCAGCAAGAGCCCTGAAAACCAAACAAAATGAAAATGAACCCGTTGCAAGATCTGTAAGATATTACCAATATATTCCAAAGTTGTTTTAGTTTGAGATGCAGTCCATCAGAAATGTTTGCTGGAGAAATCAGCTCCATTTACAGCAAAATCAGGGAATCAGATTCATTGTGAGACTTCACACCTGAGCCTCTTTTTAGGTTGTCTTAGTGTGCTAGCAGTTATACACAGAAACACACTCAGTTCTTTATTTGTCTTGGCTTTGTAAGAACACAATTTAAGTTTGTTGAGACTTGCAGAGTTCTGCTATTGCTTGTGCTCAGTAACGTTGCTGTCTTGGTTAAGATGAGCATCTCAGCACCTCACCCCTGTCTATAGCTTTCACAAACTAGTTATCGTCACACTTAGATTAACAGCAGGGCCTGTCAAAGTAAATTCTCATATGCATTTTCACAAAGCACGACACAACACAGTGGTCATGACCAGTGTCATTCAAAAATGTCACCAAAGTGGAAAGGTCATCTGATTTTCATGTACAAATCCAATAGGCATAGAGCTTTTCATGATGAGGGATTTAAGCTTTTCCCACCCAGAAGGGGAGGTAAAAATGCCTTTTCTAACTTTTGTGAGTGTCCTAGTCATTAAGATGGAGCAAAGCTTGCACAGGAACACTCCTTGCTGCTTTGAAACCAGTTTAGAAACAGGACAAAAGCTTTATGGTAGCAAAGAGGGAGCAAGCAAAAGGATTCCTAATGGTTAGGCCAGGCTCAACCAGATGCTGGTTGTGGGCCTTTTCTGCAGAGCTGCAGTCAGTAACTATATCTGAAGGAGAGACAGATTCATCCCGCTCTGGTGTATTTTAACTGCCTATTGTCCTGCTGAGTGTAAGTTCATTCTTAGGCAGACAGAAAAGCACACACGCCTGTATCAGCCTTGTGGATCTAGAGTTTGTGACTAAATTTTAAACTCTGAAACTCTCAGCAAGGCAACATCTAACTCTGATTATGATTCTGAGCTATGGAGATTTACCACAGACTGCTGTAGGAACAGGATTAGCCCTTAGGCACATGCAATATAGCTACCTGCTGAATGATTGTGCCACACAATAATTGACCCACCTGCTGAAGCTTTTGCCTTAGGCAAAGGAAAGCTGTGGTGTGTGTTACTACTGACTTCAGGGTTTAATGCAAGTCTTTTCTATTCAGGTCAATGCATCACTTGACCATTATTTGTGACCTTTCTGTTTTACGAGTTTCAATTTTTAGGACCCTTGAGCTATTTTTTTTTTAAGGGAAATGATGCATTTTCTGGGTACTATACACAGTTTGGTTTAATTTTCTGCAAAATTATATACAGTATCCCAGATACTGCATGAAGACTAGTTTATAAACTAATAAATAAATAAAAATAAGCATATTCACTGGTGAAAACCCTGGCAAGTGCTGTCTAGCTCCCCCACTGTACTTCTGTGACATGATGATTTCTTGATCAAGAAGCACGGTGCTTTTAAATATTAAAAAGTAACTTCATTTAAGTTACAGACAGAGAGGAATCCTGAGGTAGATCTTGCTTCAGATTGCAGGAACATTGCTCCGGTACACAGCTGAAGGATACTGACCTTTCATTGTGTTTATGGCTAGCATTATGTTATTAAAATATTAGTTACAGTTGCGATGAACATGTTACAGAATACTCTGTTGATACTGTAAAAGGTCAGAACACAGTAACCAAATGATTAATGGTATCAGAGCAATGCTCCCATTTGAAGCAATGCTTATACAGCAGAAATTGCAGAGCTGGCCTACATAGCAGAATAATAAAAATTCAGTAGAAGAAATCTCACAAAGGTAGAAAATTATGCAAAAGGAAAACATTATATTGCAAAACATAGTTTAAAATAAGAGGGAACCAAAACAACTAATATCTACTCAAGTTATGCAAATATATCTCTAAACAAAGGAAATTATTAGCATCGATATTAACTCTAATTGCAGAGGCAGGTGGACACATGTCTGGGAAGAAAAGCAAATGAAAATTCCTAACTTTAATATGGGAGTTGAAACTGTAAGATCTCATAATACAGGAATTAGTGCTTCCTAACTTTTTGAGACCAGGTTTTCAGAAATGCTTTCCTCATTGCCCTTAATCTGATAGTAAATACTGTTCCCTGTAGACTTTAAGTAACAACCCATAAGATAGCAGATTACCTACTGGGTGTCTTTGAAAATACCAACTAAGTTTTCTGACATTTTAGGGTGGCTTTTTTCAAAGGGTTTTTAAGGAATTAGCTGTCCAACTCTCACTATATTAAGAAAAGAGGAACTATTCACCATCAAGTTCTATTTTAAACCACACAGCACCTATGTTTTTACTGTTAGCAAAAGTTGTGCAATTTTCTCAGGGCAGAATAACTCATATAACAAAGAGCTTGTTCTTATCTGCCACTGACGTCAGGGATAGTTAAAAAGGTGTAGCAGCTTGTACCACTGAAGTACAAAGGAAATGCTGTACCTGCATTTTGTTCTTTTAGGGATTTGCCCATATAATGGAAAGGATAAAAGAAAGTTTGCACCCCAGTATGTAACAAAATCCTTAAATAGATGTTTTACTTTGAAAACTTCCACACAGGCCAACAGACTGTTATACCTTCATGCATTTAGCTCACCTGAATATTGCCACACAGATTCTGTTCATTGTCTGAAGAAATTGTTACATTGGGTCCCATTGAAAAATTATATATATATGTCATGGGTCTTTATCTACACCTTTGCTATATTGAATTATTTTTTAAGGAAGTGCAAATCACAAGATAACCTCCTAATCAGGTAGCGATATCATTAGGTCTTGTATATTGATATTGATTGCAGTATTACTAAAATGGAGAAATGTTACCTAGATAGGAGTTCATGGCCCAGAACTACCCAAGTATCACAAAACATCAGTGTTTCTCTTGCGTAAGACTTTTCTCTTTGCATATGTAATACTATTTTTGGGTGTTATAAAGCATGTGGAGCCAGGCATTTCCCGTACGGGTGCAAGTTTGAAGAAGCCGAAACACGGGTTATTTCACGAAAGCTCACTTGTCATATTTTGTCATTGAAACTCATAAGAGAAATAATTTCACAGACACGATTCATGATTTTGGCACATCAGTCTCTTTTTGGCCCGAGGAACATGCCTTTTGAATTATCAACAAAAGACTTAGCTCGTGAGCTCAGCACATTGTGAAGGAAGAAAGAGAGCTCAGATGGTTCACAACATTTGGAAGGCTGCTAACATACTATCAGAAGCAGTGCTTCAAAAAACCACGAGCTATAGCGTACAAGCATGAATGTAAATATTGTCCTTTGAGTTCTTGGTTTGTTCGTACACTCTCCACAAGGATTAGAGAAGAAAGGCAAAGGTTTTATTTACAGAAAAATCTCCTCCATAAAACAGAAGTAAAGCTTTTTTCAAGAGAGGATTCTCCACTTTAAGTGATGGAGTCTGGAAGTCCCATTGATGTGGTCTTGAGCAGCAAGAACATGCTGCCCTCATATGCCTAACAGAGCTTCCAGGTCTGCTTCAGGAGGCAAATCAATTCTGTTTCCTTTTAGGCACAATACTTTTAGGCATTCATTCCCTTCACCATATCTGATAATGTACACCATCTTAATTGTTTATTCTTTTAGAAAGCTGGAAGGTAAAGGAAGAGTTCCTCTGTTTGGATAACACTGCTACTGCTTAGTTCTTGGACACTTAAGCTGAAGGGAACATTCATCTCCTTTTAATGTCAAGTAACAAATTTTAAAACTAGGAGAATGATATAAACAACATTATCATATGATGTCTAAAGTGAAATATGCCATGTACAGTTAATACTGTACTCTCCTCTCCATTTTCATCTTCCAGATTTACAGTTCCTTGCCAACAGTAAGAATGTTTTACTGAAAAGCACTGATCTAACAAGAAAGAAAATGTCAACAGTGCCACACTTGGCCTTTTTTTTCCTCAAAACAAAAAGGAAATAACACACTCTCTAAAAAAGGACAAAATTTGACTCTTTTTTCCTAAAAGGATTTGCAGATAAAGATTTTTTTCCTATGGATTGTTTTCACTAAATAAACACATTTCCCCGATGCTTTTTCATTGTCAAATATTTCAGGAAAATGCAGTGAAACTAATGGGGTTTTCTTAGTTTGTTTTGGAATAGCGGTAAAGAAAATGTAATGAAAGGTGAGCATGTAGAAACTATGCTCACCAAACCTGTGAAATTTCTTTTATTAACATTCTACCACTTTTACACACACCAGTGTCTTACTTCAACAGCAGATCCACTGACTGCAAGATGAAATAATGCAAGGAATTAATAAGTGTGGCACAGTTTTGCTTCCTATTTATAAGTCAATGTTCTTATTCCCATGTGGCAGGTCTCTGTTCACATTTTTAAATATTTTTAGTAAATAAGAAATGGAAATATGTAATTTACACCAGTTGTATTCTGCTCACTTTTTTAAAAAATCAGCCCTCATAAAAAAGCTCAGTTTACATTATGCACCGTCTTTTCATACCACCCTTTCCATAGGTGAATTTGTTCATAGGAATGAAGAGGATTCAAGTGTTTCGTGTAGCCATTGGCTAGGAAAGGGAAAGGAGACAAGCTTAGCTAAGGAAGCAGATGACAAATCAGCCTCCGTGTGTTTCTTGCTGCCAGCCAAAATGGAGTAACACTTAGTACTTCTTGTCTGGCCTACCAAACACACTCAGTGCACTACACTTTTGCTTATTAATAAGGTTCAGTATAGAAGAAAATACAAGAAGTGTTCTTTTGGAGTTTGGGTTTTTTTGACATCATAGTGCTGAGTGTTATTAAAGAAGGTGAATAGGTTGCAAATTATTTTAATTGTTGGTACTATTAACTGTTTAAGCAGATAAATTACTTATTTTTTAAGCATTGCAGCCTGTTTTTTCAGGACATTAGAAGTGTAAAATGAGTTAGGACGGTTTATTTTAGTTAAACAGACATTTGAGGACAAAGAGGTTACTGCAAGTCTTCACTTAATTAACAGATTTTTAGATTGCTGAAGGGATTTGCAAATCTAATTCCTTTTCAAATTAATGGTAAACTCACCCCACAGTGTGAAAACTTTTTCTTTAAAAAAAAAAAAGCTATAGCACTGCTTTTTCAGAACATGACTAGCTATTATGTGTACTGAGTGGGTGACTGTTTTTCCATGTGATCATGACTTTCTAAGTTTCTGTATAATCCTGACTTGAACATTTTCATGGCAAGAGAAGTACAAGGTCTCAGACACTGTTAAGTAATCAGGGTAACAGATGACCTTTCCTAAGAGCCACTTCAGAAACCTAATCTTTATGCATACATGATTGAAGGATTTCAGAATGATTTTCCAATCCCCTATAATTCTATTTCCATAAACTAAGACATAATATCCTTTCAGAATACTTCACAGCTGTACTAATAGCAAATATTTCTACTAGTAGAAGTAGGACCTGTTTAAACCATATATAAGCAGGGATGACTACAACTTCACTCTGTCCTGGTTTCTGTAACTGTTATGAGCCCAGCTTTTTTGCCTGCATGGAGACACTACAGAAAGAGGCTGAAGCAAGAAAGAGCTTTTCCCAAACAAGCTCTGTAATTTAAGAGTAAGACTTAAAAAAGAAATTGGGACCCATGTATTCTTTTTCTCAATTTAGTAACTGAGAATATTCAAAATGTCTAAAGGATTATTATACGAAGCTCAACAAAGAAAAAAATCTTTGCAGAAGTATCACTGACACACAATGGTGAGTTGCCTAAAATTTCTGCAGTGTGCTTTGTTCCTCAGTGGTAAAATCGCATCTGTATCAGCCAGTTTATAAATAGCAAATAATTGCTAGTTAACCAATGATACACTTGCAGGAGTATTTTTGTGGTTTTATTCATTTCAGGATAAACAGTTAATCACAAAGTCATGCAGAAACTTCAGTAAAAACATAAGACTCCAGTTCCGAGTTGATCTCTTTGATTGTCTTTCAAAGAATGACACTTCATCTAAGCTTCAAAGATTGTGAACTACACCTTTACCAGTCAAGGCAAGGGAAGCTTTCTCCACTCTGCACATCCAGTAGAAGCTATCCTTTTATTAATTGTATTTAATTACTAAAGTTGACCAATATACTGGAATCCATTTAGACCCTTTAATGGAGCTGTTTGCATTTTTTAATGCCTTTCCCCCATCTGCTTTACTTTCATGTGCCTGGGATTAGCATAAAGAATCAGACAGACTGCAAACTTGACAAATGTGTTATGCCTTGATTTTGAACTGCTGTGACAATCTGGGTTTGGAATATGCTGTTAAAGCCATTGGGCTCTGTCCTGAGTTGCCCACCTGCCTATCCACCACTAAGCAACCAGTATCTGGAGTAGACATAGCATGCCTGACTCTAGGTGGGGGAGGTTCTCTTTGATATAACTCAGCCATTACACCATGGATACCAAGAATAACACACACTTATATTGATGAGACAAGACTCTCTCATATTGCATTTTTTACCTCTCAACAGTAACTGAAAAAATGTTAAGAAATTCTCCAGTAGCTTTTCCTTTTTTGTGTCTCACTCTTCCCTTCCACCCTGGCTCATTTTCACAGCTTAGAAATGTTACAAATAGCTCACACACTTGCAAGGGCTGGGGGAGTAGAGAAGGTCCTGCCAAAACCATTTTGCAGCTGGAGAGGGAGGGTGAGATGACATTTGTTTACATCCTTCTGTTGAGAAGTAAAAACATTTTCCAAGCTTTGAAACAGTTGGAAGAGGGAACTCATCAGGCTTTCTATAATTCAGTGTTGTTGGTTTCAGAAATTTTTTGTTCTCTTATTCATGCACAGTATATCCGGGAACACTTGCTGGATCTTGTTGGGGAGAAGGTCAGATACTGCAGATAAAAATGGACTAATGTCTGTGCAGGGTCCACAACTATTTCTAGTTTTCCTCAATATGCAAGTACTTTGATAACCTGGACTTGGGGAACCACAGGAGCTCTGCTTTCCAAAGTTAGGCTCTCTCGGTTGCCTTGCAGGGGAATGCAGCCTGCCTGGCAGTAGTTGTTTGTTTAGCAGGAACACATGGACTCCTCTCTCCTCCTTAGGGGTAAGGCCGGGGGAGGTGGAGGGCAGGTAGGGAGAAAGGGGACCCTGCTGCCTGGCACTCAGCCTTACCTGGACATGTGCTCCCGCTGGGGTCTGTGTGCCTTCTCCAGCCCTAATTTGGTGAAGATCCCCACCAGCACCATGACCGCCACAACCCCACAGATTATGTAGACGATGAGGTTGGTTTTATCCCTGGTAGGATCGTGCAGAGGGTCATCTATGCGAGAAGGAGGCTTCCCAGTGTTCATCCACAATGGTGTCTCATAGTTTGTGCAGGTGCTTTGATCCAGCCTTGTCTTCTTGAACTTGCAGCAAAACCTGAAGCCACAAGTGCCGCAGCAAAAGATGAACTCCCCCGAGCTGCAGTTAAAGGGGGGGTCCCACTGCCCCATCACGTCAAAGTAGCCCCTGCAGAAGTCCGGGGTGGGAGGTGGCTCAGAGGGGTCTATCTGTTCCCCAAGGCTGGAGTGGTTTCCTCCTGAGAGCACCACGAAGCTCCCCAGCTGCTGGCCAGCTTTCTCCTGAGCCCGACACACCAGCGTGAGAAGGTCCGCCACCAAGTAGCCGAAAAGCAGCCGAATAAAGCCTTCCATTCTGCCTCCCAGCCCCGGCTCAGCGATGCTGCCGCCGCCGCTCGAGCTGCTGGATGCTGCGCTGCGCCAGGAGCTGAACATAAAGGGGCTCCGTCAGGGGCCGGGCGCCCTCTCAGCCCGCGTTCGCCTTCAGCACCACGGACAGAGCCGCGAGGGGCCGCCGCCCGCCGGGCAGTGCCCGCAGCCCCGCTCCGCTCCGCACCGCTCCGGAGCAGCGCGCGCGGCACTTGTGGAGCGGAGTGCGCGGGAGAGGGAGCGCGCGGGAGGAGGAGGAGGAGGAGGAGGACCGGGGGGTGGAGGTGGCGGCGGGAGTGCGGGGCACCGCGCCGCGCGTCGGGTTGGGGAGAAGGGGCGTGGAGGGGCCACGCGGCGGGAGGGCTGTGGCGAGGGCGCTGCAGGGGCGGGAAGGAGAGGAGGGCGAGCCAGGAGCCTCCCCGCGCCGCCTGGTGCCAGCGTGCAGGCACCCACCGCCCGCTGCCCCGCGGAGCCTGGCACAACTCCCTCGGCCGGCCCCGGCGCCCGCCGAGCACCCCCTGGAGCCCGCGGGAGGCGACGGCTGCCCGGGGGAAGCGCGGGGGGCTGGACGGGCTCGCCGCGGCATCCAGGAGAAAATCCGCCTTGGCGGGCGGGGGGCGAGGCAGCCCGGCGAGCCCAGCCCGCGCTCCGGGGCGGCCGCGGGAGGCCGCGCGCCAGAGACGGGGGGGACGGGGGGGGCGGGGGGGGCACCCCAGCAGCCCCTCCGAGAGCCGGCGGCCTCCGCCTCCCGAGCAGCCCCCCCGCGGGGCTTTCAGCGCTCCCATCAGCCCCGCCGCGAGCTCGGCCCTCACCTCGCCCCCTTCAGGCTCGCTCCCCGCCATGCCTTACACCGGAGACTTCCCGCCCCGGCGGGCGCTCCCCACAGGTGCGGCTCCAAAAGCGCGGGAGCGCCCCCGCCCCGCGCGCGCCGCGCTGGGGGGCAACGGCCGGCGCCGAGGGGGACAACGGCGCGCGCGGGAAGCGAAGCGGAGGCTCAGCCCGCCCCGCGGGACCCAGGCCGGGCGGGCGCCTCGGGAGAGGAGAGCAGGGAGCCGGTGAGGGAAGCGCTCCTTGTCCCGGGGCTGCGCGTCTCGCCAGAGGGGACTCACCTGCGAGGCAAAGGCAGGTCCTGCGGGCGCAGCGGAGCCCATGGGGCCGCGCCTCGCCAGCCTCGCGCCGTGTCCCTGGCCCCGCGTGCTCCCGAGCGGGGCAGCGCGTGGCTCGGCTAAACATCGGCTGCCCTGCACAGCACCCGCGCAAACATCCTGTGATCGTGTCAGTCAGGCTGGCTCCAGGGGACGCGGGGAGGCTGCGGGTTGCTTCCGAGACACGGAATTAAAATAACTTCCCCCCACCCCCCCCCCCCCCGCCCCAAACAGAGAACTGACTCTGGGAAAGACTTTTTAGTGATTCACTGTTAACTCTGTCATCTCTGCCTCTTGCCTTGGTAGTAACCTGCGCAAGTAGTGATAATATTATCCTGAATACTATGCTGCCACCAAATGTAGGAAATAAGCCCATTATGGCGAGATTTAGCAGTGTGGGCTGGTTCCTAAAACATCTTCCCTTCGCCTCGGGTCATCGCGGTGGTGGCCTCGCTGCAGCCTTGTGGGGCTGCTGCACCTGGGGCTCTGCAGTGGTCCAATACTGTTTCTCTCCCAAGGGCTGCTGCACTTCAGGAACTTAAGCCAACTCCGTTTGGAGTTGTTAAGTGGTAAATAAACAGAAAGGTGAGGCAGAGGACAAAGAAGACGTTTGGAATCGGAGAGGGCTGTAGTTAGCTAACTGTGATCCTTTGCCTTCTCTCAAAAATAGATTCTAAGTACAGTGATGATTCCTCTGAACAGTTTGACAGGAAGCCTTGCATCTTTGTTCAGGAGGTAGGTTAGAAAACCCCCTTTATTTCTCAGCAGAGAAAAACAATCAGTCCCAGCCAAAACCAGTCTTTTGAGTTTTAATATTTAATTCTTAAAACCTCCACCTCATCAACATCTCCTTTCAAGACTCCTCTGAAATCGTATCATTCCTCCCTTGTGTATACTCCTCTCTGCTATTATTTATTATTTAACACTTTGTGATGCAGTTTGTGCTGAAAATACTGCACAAAGTGAATCTGTTCCATACTTATAATTGCATCTAGAGACATTTAAGGTCCAGTCCTGTCAGGCGCTTAAGATTATGAAAGTTTCCCTGTTGACCTGACTGCTAAAAAGCTGCTTAGATATTTTGTATGATTAGTGCTATACATATGCAGAAATAATACCATAAAAAAATATTTCTCTTATGGGCTATTAATTCTGCCTAACTATGGTACAAGTTTGTTGTTTCACTGAGTTCCTTAAGAATCCCCCTAAAGCAAAAAAGCCAAAAGGATTTCTGGTAGAATTTAACATTTTGCAGGACTCAGATCCATGTGGTTCAAATCTGATCCTAAGTGGCACATGCTTTGAAGAGGAGTCCAGAACTGGGGAATACAGGAACGTGAGCGAAGCTCCTTGGAAAATGTTTCCTGTGGTACCATAAGACTTTGGATCAAACCCACAGAACCTTACTCTAGTTCTAATGCTGTTTGTGCCTGTTAGTTGTATTAACAGTAAAGTTATCTTATTTTATTATTTTGACTGTACCATGTCTTACAATTGTAATAATGAACTGGAGTTGTCCTAAACTAGGACATGAACAATTTTTACTAGATTTGCAGCAGTTTCAATGGTTTCATGGCATGTAGTTATAAGAATACCTGCGTGGTCAAAATATAAGACCATTAAGCATAATAATGGAAATTAGAAAACTAGTTGAGAGAAATGGGTATTACACACAGTACTGAGGCATACCTTGGGTCATTATATGATTTTATACAATTTTTCTCAATGAAGTCAGTCAATAAACTTCTAATTTATTTCAGATGTCTTTATCAAGTGGAGAAACACAAAAGATTTCCCAGTTTACCACCATCATCTTCCACTTCCAAGACCTGTCTTTGTGACATTGCTTTAAGGTAAGTAATAATTACCTACTTTTCTACAGTTTTATCCCATAAGGAATACATTTTGCCTCTGAAGCAATCGGGAAGATGAGTGTTTCAACTGTAACCTAGAGAGTTATCTTTATTCAAGTGCATATCCATTAGTTACATGAAATACTTAATTTTAGGCACAGACCTTGTACAAAATTAAGTTTTCTTGTTTTATTTTCTTCTGATTTCTTTAATTTGTTTTCACTGAGACTTTCATATTTGCATCAATGGCAATTCTTGTTGTTCAACTTTAAGATAGAAAGTAGGGTTTTTTTCTTTTTTTCTGGTAAATTGTGTAGCGATGTATAGCCATGTCTCAGTGGAAGTTATATAAATATAAAAGAAAAAAAGACTAAAAGTAGGAAATTTAATGAGTTAACTTGAATGTTGAGGTGGCGATAAATCTGAAGAATATAGAACATATAGAGCAGGAGTGTCAACTCATGGCCTGCGGGCCGAATGCAGACATCCACCCTGGCCCGTTATTTCTCCCCATTGGCAGCACCGAGCTCCTTGTCCCTGTGCTCCTGCCAGTGCTGGTCACATGTGCAGCGTGTGACACGCGTTACACTGCAGGAGCAGGAGAACAGCAGGAGCTGTGAATCTGACACCTCTGATATAAAGCAATTGTAATTATCATATTCCAATTCTTCTTTTTTGTTAATAAAAACAATGTTGATTTCCCAGAGACTGATTACCTGCTAGAGAGAATAGTCCTTTGCTGAGCTCAGTCAATGGAGCTTTCTAGCCAAACATTAATCCCTGAGAAATGCCATATAGCTCAATCCTTATTATTAACAGACATTCCAGAGAATCTATCAAAAACAGCTGGACAGGCCTCATCTCAGGCAGTATTGATGCGAAAGTTATTTTGTGATAAGAAATGTCATGTGGAAACTCGAATGAAACAGTCAATGACTGATTCTTTGATAGCTATTTCATACTGTAATGGGAAGTTTGGATGTATATATACAAAATTTATTGCAGCTGGAAAACAAAAGAAGTGAGGATTCGACTATAGCAGGCCAACTGGCAACATGTCTGCAACCACTAGTCTTTAAAAGTATAGCTACATGTTAGAAGGTTTCTGCTGTGGAGCAATAAGGTACCTTGAGAGATGAAAGAAATAGCATAGCAGACATGAGTTGAAGCAGCAAAATTTAATAAGGAGGCTATAAGTGACATGAGTTTTATAGATACTGAAAACAGCCTTGAATGACACAACACAGAATTTTGTTTTGAACACCTCCATGTTCTTAAATCAGCTTCCATCACACAGCCCCATTTGCTTCTACTATATTTTGTCATTCCTCTATGAGGAATATGCTTTCCTGTTAGTATTAGGCTTGCTGCATGGTTTAAATGCACTTGTTCGAGACCTTTCTTTTAGTTACACAGGTAACACTTCATAAGCCTTTGTTCTTTTACCCAATAACTGCAATCATCAGCATCATATCAGTGCAGCAATGTGTGAAATCCTGGTCTGCAGTGTGTTGACACTAAATATACTCCTTTTACAATTACTGAGCACACATGCTTTAAACTAACTTCCTCTTTTCATTAAAAAAGATGCATATACAGACTGGGACAAAATGAGCTTGTTCTTATAATTTCATTAATGCATAGCAACTTTAACATTTTAAAATATTGAGCATTTTTTAGTTATTGTCATCAAGTCTGAAAAAAATACACTTTGCACATAGCAAAGGGATAAACATCAAGAGATTTAAGGAGCCAAGAGGGGCTTCATGAATGAAAAAAAATGAGAGACTTGTTTTCATGGCTTATTGAGGAGGAAGATAATTTATTGCTGTTCTACAATGTAAAAGCTGCCTCTAACAACTAATATTTTTCTTTTCAATCTTCTTGTAAAGCCAGAACTGTAGGTATTGCATGGGTTGTGATTGAGGCAAGCAGTAACAGTAGTCACATTTGGAGTGGACTTAATGAAATCCTGAGAGTTCTTGTAGCTTCAGTTTAATTCTAAGGAAATTCAGATAAATTTAGAAGGTAAACCGAATACTTGCAAATCTACAAGAGGAAACACATGTACTGCAAATGACTTCAGTATACAGCAGTGGGAAAAAAAGTGCCGAAATGTCTAAAGCAGCTTTCAGCAGCATAGCTGAAAAAATGAGTCGTGCCCTCAGGTTTGCCTGTTGCACAGCTGTTCCTCTGATTCAGAACAAGGAAAACTGCCAGTCAGTTTTTCTCTTTGGCAAAAAAAATGATGTTACTTTTGAATTGTAACAGTATTGCAAGTACCTGTGAAGGAAGTATGTTTCTGTGTGTTATAAATTAGACTGCCACAGAATTTAGATCTAGAACGATTGGCCAGGTGTCTGAGAATTACTGACAAGGAAGGCTCTGCAGATCATTCCAAACTTGTGCCAACAAAATCTTTTTATCTTGTTAACAAAAAAAAAAAAAGAGAAAGGCTAAGAGGATAAAAAAATAGAACTGCTTCTTTATCTTTCCAACTGAAAACCCAACCACTTTTGTTCCCATGAGTTCAATGTTTCAAGGTAGAGAGGAAGCCTTTCTGAACAGACCTAAAATAGCATTAAAATTTTCAAGGTTAAAGTCAGTATAATAGGCAGTATACTGTGCATGAGCACAGAGAAGCTGTGCTTAAACGTAGAAGAGGACACATAGCAGAGAAAATTTTCTAATCCTCTGCTGTCTGACTCTGGTGCATGTTAGAACAGCTGAGGAGCTGACCTAACCAATACCTCTTCTAAAAACTCCTCGGGAAGTGAGATTAAGAAGTAGACAAGTTTTAGTCTAGAATGTGCATTTTCCAGGCCTGTAACATCCATGGAGGGAAGCCAGAAAAGGAAGAAGTCAAATCATTGTCAGTTATAGCCTGTCAGTTTTAGTACTATTAACCCTCAAGGACTATAGAAGTTAGCTGTAAACCTCAGAAGTGAGAACTTGCTCTACATAGAAATGTAAAATTGCCATATTAATTAACTAATAACAGATTTTAGCCACCATGCATTTTGTATGCCTTCCAAAACATACTGTCAGGCAACCAAAATCAAAAGTTCTTACTGAAATTAGACCTTTTTAGTGTTCTTCCCTGATAATAAGCTTTAATGATGTCTCTCCATATTGTTGTCACAACATGCCCATCCGAGGCTTGATGTATTTTGTATTTTACACATACTAATACATAGAAGTAGGAACTTTTGGATATATGAAGAGGAAAATTTGTCTGACAGTTCAGTTTTTAAAAGGGGAAGTCACAAGACAGATTAAATAGTTGTCCGAGTTCTGTGATACTTTTTTGATGATACAACACTGCAGTTTTCATGTGGACATCAGATGCACTTATATGATTACCATGCCTGGCCAAGAGTTTCAGATGTCGTTGCCAAAGGCTAAATATCCACAGGCCAACTCAGTATCTACTAAACTCAACAGCTGTCTTTCCACTGATTTAAAATGGAACCTGCACTGGGTGGTTTTATTCAAGAAATGATGAATAATCACAACTTACACTGAAATCGCCAGATGTCTGAGTGGTCAGTACTTCTGAAAACCAAGTCACATATTTGAATAATAATTCAGAAATAATGAATTCAGAAACTAAATTTAGGCACATATGTTGGAAAACCATTGACGTGCACAAATACATATACAGGTTCCAGACCACGCTTTTAGGCAGAGGGTTACAACTGTCCCTGCTTGACTCCACTTGACAGCTAATGTAAAGAGCAGTGCTAAAGCTGGCTCCAAAGGGATTTGCTTCTCTGTCCTCTAGCATGATAGCCAGTGAGAAGAAATATCGATCAATCAGGTATACTGAGAGATGGGCAAAAAAACCCATTAAGATCTCAAGTGAAAAAGTAAATGCCATTTCTGTATTCTTTCTAGAGACCATTCTGACAATGTTAACAGAATGCATTGTTGATATTTCTCAGCACAGTGCAACTTTGTTATACCTACATAGAATAGTTCGGGTTACAAGGGACCTTAAAGATCATCCAGTTCCAACACTCTGCCATGGGCAGGGACACCTCTCACTAGACCAGGTTGCAAAAGATCCCATCCAACCTGGCCTTGAATCATGTCAATAGTAACTGAAAAGTAAATGCATAAAGTAAATGATACGTAGCAGAACATTTTTTATAATAATTCTTTTTTTTTCCTATAGTTTTGTAATATATTTATCTAGAAGTTTTTCTTATTATTGTGACAGTGTAGCGATCACACAGCTGGGAAAAATACTAGGAGAAATAGAAGGATTTTAACTGTAATGTGAAATGCACATTAGGGAGTCTTGAGAAGTGGTGCAAAAATATGCTGACAGCAGGTTCTTGCAGTATCTTATTGTTATAGTGTTTACTTAAAACAGCAGATTATCTCTAACCTGCTAAGTATAATCTAATGTTAATAACTGGAACTGTCTGGGGATGAGGGTGGCTGTAGGAGGGCAGGGGCATCAACGGTGTTTAAATACATGTAGATACATCCAGAGTGGCTCAGGTACTGCTGATGGGGCTGTATCTGCCACACGGAGAGGGGCCGGGGCTCCCAGCGCAAGGGGAGAGGTGATCCCGCAGCTCCTTGGCTCTTCCATGGGGCTGCAGCCCCTGCCCGGTGAGGCTGGCTCAGAGCTGTGTGTAACTGCGCAGCACGAAACTGCGCGCTCCCTAACACACCTATAGGGGATTATTGCAGAGCACAACGAGGTTAAACACATTTTTAATACCAACTGCCAGCACCTGAGAGTACAGTTTTCAGAATGGATTATTTGATCTGTATATGTATATAGGCAGCTAACATTGGAGTAAAATGTAAAGAAGCTGCAAAAGGAATACTTCTGTATAATATGAAAATAATATATATAGGCCAATTGTAACTGAATACTTGGTAAAAGGACAACTCACAGTTTTCTTGGGTGTGTGTGGGAATTAGTCTGTCATTCACTCCCACATACCTGACAGGCAGCTGGCCTCTTTTAAGTCAACTTTGTAATTTATATACACCTTGAAGTCTTAAATAGGAGTTTTCAGTTTAACGAATTTTCTCTGTGAATATAGTGAGTGATATTCTTTAAAAAGAAAAATAATAACAAAATTTAAAAGGAAATTGCATGTAATTTTTACGCAAACTAGAGCAGTTGAAGCAAGCCTTGATAATACGATGAAGAAACAGATAATTTAGACAGCTGAACAATATGACCACTCTCCTACATAAACAATGCAAACATTTCAACACATAAAATGACCATAAGTGAAAAAGAGCAGATATCTCATAATACTCAATTATCTCACTTGTTTCTGTCATAATGTTTAGCTTGCACAGCTTGCACAGCAAGATCAGAAATAGATCCTCCATGCAAAGCCTGAACCTGGGTCCAGTTTTCAGACTTTTCATCTCATTGCCAAGGATTTTTTTTGGATTAGGTCTGTTGGTTATCATTAATTACTTATTGACAGCTTTATGCAAAGGAAAAAGCTCTGACTCATTACTGTTAACAGGAATATTACCATTAAATTCAATGGAGTGAAGATTCCACTCCAAGGATCAAGGTTTCATAAATTTATTTTCATTGAGATATTATTTATAGGACATAAAATTCCATTTGGTTCTATGGGGTCATTTTATAATGCTAGTGTTATTCATAATGAAAGCAAACCCAAAATGTAACATTAAAGGATATAGAAAAAAATAGAGAAAAATATAAAGACAAAAATAACAAACATAAGGACCACATTCTGATGCCTATTATATGACAGAATGTAGAAATATTTAAGGAAATAATATTTTTGCATACAGTGCACTTTAAGCTCCAGCACAGACCGCTATATACTGCTCCAAATGTATTCAAAGAGAGCTCTGGTCTCTATGTCCATCAGTACATTGAAGCCCAAGGGAGGCATGGTCTGCTGGCTGAGCGATAAGGACAGCTCTCTAGCACATATGCTGAGGGAAGCTGCCCGCAGTACTTGTGAAGCCAATAAAGATCAGCAGTGTATTCAACAATCCTTGTTTCTACCTTCCTGCCTACATCCATCCTAAGCAACTTTTCTGTGCCCTGACAGTGTAAGAGGATGAAGACTGCTTCTTGCTGACTTCATGACCTTTCCATACAGCTGCATTCCTCTGGGACAAGAGAATAGTCATCTCTATACCATGAATAGATAAAATTTTCTTGGCAGCTGGCATACAGCTGTGGAGTTCATTCCCTGATGATACTAGAACAGTTAGAAACCTCAGCTCCTTAAGAGTAAAATATAAAATCCCTTACGTTCACCTACGCGTTATAATAATAATAATAATAACAATAATGATAATAAAAATAATAATAACAACAAAGGCATCCCTCCTAGGACATGGGGAGAAACTAGAGATCCTTAATGTGATTACTCCTAGAGTGTGTAAAGGTGTTCTGATACCATGGTGATAAACACGGTATAATTGCCAAGACAGATGATGGATCCAGCTGGCACTTCTCCCTCCTCCCCCACACATCATCATGCTCACCACAACAAGTTTATGATTTTGTCCTAAAAATCTGTTGAGTCTTGTTGGTCTTTACAAATTCACTTGCAGAAACTGCAAAATGCTCTCTTCACTTTGGTTTAATCTAGACTGTATGGGAGAGATGCACGTTTTTTTTCAGAAATTACCCCTATATGGTATATTATTCTCTTGATAAAAACTCCTCCAAACCCCTAGCTGATAAATAAATAAATAAATGTGAGGTTTCCTTCTTAGCAAAAACAAAAAGAAAATGTTTTGTAAGCCTGTCTGTCTGATCGGTCATCTTAGGCAAGTTTTACCCAGAATGGTATTATTATTATATTTGTTCAGATGAGAGTTATTATTCAGAAGCTCAAACAGAAAGTCCTAAAAGTTAACTACTACCCTGTACCTTTTATGTTTACATAGGATTTATACAAGGATTGCGGGGGGGGGGGGGGGGGGGGTTCAATCTAGAGGATGAGATAAATATATTTGCTAGACTAGGCTGTGTAAGAACCCAGAAATATTGCAATTCTCTTCAAGAAAGGAAAAGTGTGAAAAAATAATAGCAAGAAAAGCCTTTCTCTAGATATTTACTTGACTCTAAGTTTCAAATAGTAAACACTGCTATTTTAAATTTCCAAATTCTTAACAACTGCATTGTACAAGAATGCTGCTGCACTTTATACTACTTTGTGTCCTTGCTACAGCATCATTTTAAGTCAAAGTCTGAGTAGCTGTGGACAAGGTGCTAATCTTTCACCAGCAGAAATAGAACAAGGTGTTCTCGGGAGTAAGTAGAAGAGCTGCTGTTCCCAGGAAACCAGATGCCAGTCTCCCAAGGTTTATAAATCTGTTATTCAGTACGTTAGGAGTTAAGTGTAAAATATTTTTCACTGAAAAATGAATTTTGAATGGATTTTAGCTATTGAAATACTTTATCTGTGTACATACCTGGATGCTTCCAAAACAATTATACTTCAAGAGCTGGATAAACCAGTAAGTACTGGGAGAATATTAGTAGACAAAATTCTAATGGATTTGAATGGTACCAGGGCTCCTATCAGACAGGATGAATCTTGCTCTTTATTTGCTTGAGTTGCAGAAATTTGATTAACCAAAGTTTATCCAGAAGCAAATTAGTGCTAAAGTGGGAAAATCAGAGCTTTGAGATTCCTAGTATAGCCTTTTGCTAGCTTTTTTCATCCAAAGAGTCCAATTAAGCAATCTGGCAGAAGCCTTAAAAGCAAATATTCTCTGCTGGTTGTTAGTAGAAAATTGATCACTCTTTTTATTAAGACAAAGCGTGCCTGTTTGCCCAATGATGAGCTGAAAGGGTGAAAGGGAGTGCAACCATAGAACTGCACAGATTTCTTCTGGGTTTGGAAGCCAAGAGAAAAGACTGGAAATCCTAGTCTAGTTTATGATATCATTATTTCTGGCTGACAGCAAGGTAACAGATGCTTCTTCAGGTCAGGGCCTTTCAGTCCGTTCCTGGACAAGCTTCCCATCCTTATTTATGGTAAATGGACTTCAAGTATTGTAGCATATCAATTACCTGAACAGACCATGTACAGATCTTTCAATGTCTTAAGATGCATGGTGAGAGGATTGCTGCTACAGTTTAGAAATACTGGCTTACAAAACCTTATACAGTCAGTTCAGTCCTAGAGAAATTCTCAAAAGAAGGCTTAGAGCAGACAGAAGTTGTGCAAAGTTTTTAACGCCGATTCTCTGCACAGATTCTTCCTCCTTCTTGCTAGGTGAATCAAAATATGCTGACTTGCATCAGTAACTTGTTTATATGGCTGTACATTTTACATTTTAACAGTATTTAAACTTCAATTATAGCTTGCCTGAAAATAAATATTTAAATCAACCTGGTTTCCCCTTAAGTTTTACTTTCTTTTGAGCAAAATTAGCCTTGAAGATTTCTAGAGAGGCAAACAGAATAGTTGTTTTCCCATCAGCCTGTTCCAGCAATGAATGTGATGAGCTTCATCTAGGCAACCTTGGAAGCATAATAATGAATGCTGTTTTACCATAAGTTCAGGACTGGCAAATTCTCACCTATTCAGAATTCTTTAATACTTCTCACATAACTGATCAAACAATATGGTGGCAGATGAGACTTTAGAACTGATGAAGGTTAAAAAGGTACTGTCAGTTTCAAACCTGGAATAAAAGAAATTAGTCATATATAGAAGTAAATAGTGTACTGAACTGTAGCTTGTTGATACAGTATTGCTTCACATTTTGTATGTCAAACAGGCATCATAAATCAATATCTTCACCCACTGAATCAGTTTCATCAATCACACTTTATATATCATTACATAGTTTGTGTGTATATACATTGTATAGACATAGATATCCTTTTCCCCCAAGGCCAGTTACTTGGTTCCAAATGCCCAACTTTAAACTAGCTTTCCATAATGCTTGTGTTTTGGAGAAGAATCACAAATGCAGACTTGGGTATATAAGCTCTTTCTATAGGGCAAATAGAGAGTTTGGCGCCTCAAAAGGACAAACCTAGAAGTCTGCATACTGAGTGGAAAACACCAATAATGAAGTGCTGATCACAGAGGTGTGTCTCACCCCGTGCTCTTCTATGGAGCTTAAATAGCTAGCAGAAGACAGCAAGCAGATGCCTCTTCCTAATCCATTCAATAATCTGTAATCTGAATCCTACTTTCATCTTCTCAGCATAAGAAGAACTTGTCCATCATTTCTTTCTGTTGGTTTTGTTTTGTTTACTTAACAGAAACCATTAATAAGAGAAGAAGAAGCTACTTCAGATTCATATGAGGAAGGAAAGAAAGAAGAGGTTCTTTGGTAAGCAGAATATCCTCTTGCTTACAGTTGTCACAGAAAGCCTAAATTTGAATCTCGGGCTTCACTTTGTTCTTCAGAACTGAAGTGGTAGGACAAGTATGAGTACTACACCAGCACTAGATATACTCCACTGGCTCTCCAATCAGTGATTACTTGTTCACATTCAAGGCCTTTCTTTAAGGTTTTCACTAGAGTACAATATAATTCCTATGGCATCTGCAACTCAAAAGGTCACTGCATTCTCTGAAAACATTTTGAGTTATGGAACTCATCATGAAATGAGAGTAAGGAGACACCTCTTGAAAGTCTTAAGCCTAAACCCCCAATATCAAAGCCTTGTACTGCTTTTATAAGGAGTTGAAATGTACCCTTTCCCTGAAAAGACTCCCCCCATTCATGCCAAGATACTAACATAAAAAAGATTTATAAGGGAGAGAGACACATACATAAACATCCAACTTTGAATGTGTTCATGTGTGCTACAGATTTAATTAAAATAGAATAAAACTATATTTTTTATATTAAAGTTAATTGGAAAATGCCAACACCAATTGGCAATCTTGACGTCTCTGCAAGAGCCTGGGCTAGGTTTTAAATATGCAAACACCACCAGCCTACACTGTAGTAGGAATAATAGGCTCATATTTTTCTTATCTGATTTCTTTGCATTCAGGAGCCCAAATACATAGGAATGTTTTATGGGTTTGGTTTATGCATGTTACTCCAAATGATAGCATATACAGTGTGTATGCCATAGCTTCAGTTATTACAAAAGTTTTCAGTTTTCACTTAATTTTTATTTCCCTCCTAGGCACTTATTATATTCTTCCTAGCATGCTGAGCTCCTCTAATGTTTAGAAATATTGTGGAACTGCAAAAAAGGCACAGTCAATTAATTCCTTCATTTGAATAATTAAACATTTTAAATACTCCCTCCATACCTTATGTTCAGCTATAGATATATTATTAATAGTAGCTTGTACTGTGTGCTGCAAGAGAATGTTAGGCACATAATTCCTAGAACCTGAGGAGGAGAACATGTCCTGACACCATGAATTTGCCTACCTGATGACAAAGTTATCTTGTTCTAATTCAAATGTGTTTCACACTGTAATAATTACACCGTATGAATGTTGTGCTTTTTTAAATGAAAAATTCAGCACAGTTAATTATTCAAAAAAATTGTTATGGTTGATGAATCCATCCCACTGTGTTCAACAAAAATGTTAATCGTGCTTCACTATTTTTAGCATGTTCTTGTTTTATCATTCATTCCAGTAGCTTAGTCTATAAAGTAAGACCATTGCATAAGTTCAAGACCATAGTTTTGTAGCCAAACTATCTGTTGTCAAATGGGTGTCATCAATATGCCATAGTTAAACATGGTTGATTGTATCTTTGTTTGGTGCATCCCTGTAGACAAAAGGCCTTCAGTCTCTCTACTTGTTTCCACTGGCATTATGTAATTTTCTCACTTTCAAACCCACACTTGAACAACAGTATTTAATGACTCTACTGTGCCTGTTGAACAAGTCTGAATACGCTTCATAGTAGTAGGGTCTTAGTTTTATCTGATTTTAAAGCTAGAGCATCTAAAGCAGAAATGGATGCAACAGTTCATTTTGCAAGGTCACTGGTTCAATCTGCCACAGAGTAAATTTGTGAAGTATTGCATGTAGGAGTCTTGTCATTCTCTACTTCATATGCCTGCAACCAACTGGCAGACATCAAAATTATCTTCAGTGGTTCCAAGTCATCTGGAGAAGACATACTTTAGTTATTTTTTTTATTTTTCCTGCTGTACAGGAGACATATCATTATAGTTATCATCCTTCAGCAAATGTAGGAATGTGTCGAGAAGACCAAGGAATATTTCCTCAAATAAAATTTTAGTTCTCCATTGTTCTAAAGCCAGAAGAAATTCAAAGAGTAGGAAAGCCACTTTTCTATCCTTAGTTAAAAGTCTTCTTTTTTTATATATGGACATTGGACTCTGTTACAGTTGTAACGGAGACTTGAAAAATATTGGAGCATTAAAAAATGAAAAGAACACTGCTATGGGAGTACAGTGTTTGCTGTCATTGACTAAGTTGTGCGTAAGTACAACTGGAGGAAATTTGAAAAAAATCATTGCAAACACAGTGAAGGAGGAGAGTAGTTGAAGTGAAGTACAAAACAGGTGGATTACTTTTGCCTTGTAGGGCATGCAGTCTTGTCCTCATCTATCATTAATTTTGAAAGTAGAAGCTTTGTGGTGCATGCTGTGTCTTCACTTGTAAATCAGCCTCTGTGTGCCTGTACCTGTGTCTGGATTTGATCTTCACCTCTTTATACCCGTGGCCTGTGAAACACCTATAGATCTTTAGACCAGGAAGCTGAGAGAAGTGGAAAATGTAATTTATTGCTGAGATAAAACTGTTGAAAAATGGATCCTTCTGGTTATCATTAATGGAAAAGGAAAGGTCCTTGAAATTCTGAGAAACAGAAGTGCTAGACACAGCTGAAAGGTAATCCACACTGAAACCTTAAAAATCAAGTACTATTTAATTTTCAAATCACATATCCTACAAATTAAACTAAGAGGTTTGTAATAGCAATAATTACCTATTCAGCACCCTTCATCAGTCTCTGAACTAATTTTCTTCAGTCATTACTTGAATGAAAAAAAAGCTTAAATAGGTCATTTATGCTTAAATTAATCTCTGTTTTTCCCAGCGTACCTTCTTTGTTCATCTCCAGCTTTAATTACTGAAAAACATTTTGATTTTCAGAAATCTCTGGCAAAATAGATGCATCTTTCATAGTCATCCTGTTTCAGGAAGTTCAGCGACTGCTATATTAGTGACATCACAGATGGTAAAGTCAATTTTAGGATCTATTTCGCATGCAAAAGCTGGCACACAACATGAGTGAATACTAATGTGTAGAAGAGTTCTATGAAAGTTTTAGGGGACATAAATCATTCTCTAAGGCAGCAAAGATTCAACTGCTGATGCAATCTATCAGGAAGGCTGTATTTTGAGCAAAGAGTAGTGGTAGTCTGGGACCTGTGAAGGCAAATCAAGAGGGTTTATTTGCCTGATTGATGTAGAACTGCAGTTTCCACTTACACAGAGGACAGTTCTGTGGCGTCAAACCTCACTCTGTAGCAGAAGCTATGACTTTGCTAAGTGGTATGACAATGGTTCCTCTTTCACAGCTTCTTTATAATCATCCAGACCATTTTTTTTAAATGAGTAATCTGATGTCATTGTTTCTCTGTGTCAAGTTTGTTATATCCTGTCAGAAAGGTAATGTACTTGTGCCTCTCAAAAATATATTTTGTTAAACAAGTGAGCTGCAAAGAGCCTGCCTGTTAAAATTTAAGTAACCAAAAAAAAATCTCCTCTTTTATGAAAGAGGATGAATTCTCTTTATACAAGAAAGGAAGGAAATGGAAATATCATTTTTACAAAAAAAAAGGCCAAAAATGTTTGCATGTCACCTGTAATGTAAAACCTAGTTTTCCAGTCTGAAAAATAATTTTCTGCTTTGTGCAAGGAAACAATGGGATTTGCCCAGTACATTTGCAATGCATTTTGAGTTAACCAATGTAACAGTAAACAAGAATGTTATTGTTGTATGCCTACTTGAAAAAACATTTAAGTGCTCTGATTGTTTATTGAATTTTAATATTTGAAGGACTGCTGCTTCTTTGATTTTCTTTTGGCAGAAGTAGCAACTGTGGTAATCATCTGGGTTGGGTTTTTTTCCTACTAAAATGTCATTTATGGGCAAAGAAGGAGAAAGGAATCTGAGAGTCATGTGTGCAGATGCATAAACTAAATACTGCTTCTTCTGCCAGATAACTTTTGCTTGTACTTTAATGGAAAATCTGTTTGTTTAAAAATAAGAAAAGTCCAGCAAGTCCAAATTTTAGATCTAGATGTGGATTAGTATGTTAAATCTAGATTTTCTTCTTTGACTATGGCCAATACTATATACCAAAGCCTGTATATACATACACTGAATAGTTTCTTCAAATCTATTTATACATCTCATTCCCTTCCATTTGTGACTAAACAGGTATTGATGAGCAGCATGAATCATAAACTTTAGATAATAGGTAAATGCTGTCCAATTCTGACTGGAATAGTACTCGATGTGTACCTACCTGGAAGTAAATTTTTATAGACAACAGAATGTTCTTAGAAATTTCAGAATGAGATGGCAGTCAATCAAAGATTTTTGTGTCATTTTGGGTACTTCTATTAAAGCCTGGATTTTTTTCACTTAGCTCTAGCCCTGCTGGACTCCTATGCATATTTTCTGTGTCCTGCGGTTTTCAATACAAACTCATAACCAAACATCCATGGCTCTTCAGGAGTAGACACCTAATGTGTCAAAAATATACTACAGATGAAAGAATTGCTTGTAGTCTATGTCTCACATTCCCTGGAGTCACTACTGGTCATGAGTTTTGAATTTTTTGGCAATTACTCAATGAAAGGTGCCAGTATTGAGTGTACCTGAAAATAAAATCTCCGGATAGGAAAATCCAAATTCAGAGGCACCCCAAATAAAGTAAAACTCTTGAACTTTGGGCAGCACACAAATGAATGAGATGTCTTACAAAAATGACCAGTAGCTCTAGATAGAACCTATATCTGTGTCAGAAATGGGAATTCAGTGTGCAAAACAAATTGAGTTAAACAGTGTGTTTAACTCATTACATCAACTTTTATATCTCTCATAGTTACAGTGATTCAAGGAATATATTACAGGTTTCTTGAACAAATGGAGCCTGCCCACACTAAATGAGTCAGATAAAAATAAATTACATTGTGGATTCTTAACTGTAGAAATAATCAATGTCATCATTGTTCCCTTCCTAGCAACAAAATATTGGTCCTGGTCAACCAATCTTTTAAGTTGGCTTGTGCAAAGCATTTTTAATATTTCTTATGGTGTTTTGTGCACCCCTTGAAAATGAAAAGCCATTTGGCATCAAGGTGAAATATTAAAAGGACCTCTTAACATTGATAAGCTCTCTTTAGTGTAGTAATTCATTGTATTTTATAGAATGTGAAAGGAGCAACCTTAAGTTTATCACATTCTGTAACGTTTCAGGTTCAGATTGCTCTATTTATTTATACTGGCATAGTCATCCTGGAGTCTTTTACTGTCCGCGATGGAATGGGAGCTAGAGTGGGCTAGCAGGAGATACCATCGCAAGTTTCCAAAGCTTAAAAATTTTTATCCATTAGCTGTTCTGGGGAGAAGAACAGGAGGGGAATCATATGCCAAACCTTACAAAATGTTACAGCTGCTAAGAACGCTGTCCTGTTACAGGATTTATGGGAGCTGGAAGAAGAGATTAATAGAAAACAGACTTGATACATTGTATGCATTGTTTATTTTCAGCATTGTAAGTCCATATTGTCTCTAAACAAATATAATGATGTGATCCTTTTTATATCACCTGGTTTTATTAATTCCCATTACATTTTTCTAACTTATCCCTCAAGGACTCACATAATCAGCCTGCACTGAAAACAGATGCTGATAATCCTGTGTGTGTTGTTTATAACTCCAACCTTCATTGGATTCCCTGAATTCCAGATGGCAGATAGTAATTTTGTTCCATGTATAAGACTAAAATGCATATCTGTTTGTGCTTTGTAATTTTAATTCCAGTGTCTAGACCAACCCTGTTCTGTCCTTTTCACCTTTTGTATTCCTCCATTTTTGCAATTTTTGATCTTCTTTTCATTTGCTGAGAATAGAGAAAGGACTCCCTTCTTCAACCACTGCTTTGACTATTTTGCTTTTTATAGGAGTTGCTCATCACAGATTGTAAATTTTATAATTACTTGTTTTATCAGTATTTTATAAGTACTGATAAAGTAGTCTGGATTTTTCAGAACTATCAAGTTGTTAAGAACTGTAAGGATTGGCAGCATGTTCTAATACATAGTGTAAGTTTTAAAAGATCTGGACTCCTCAGATCTGCACTATTCTAATCACAGTCATTACTAGGCTAAACGTTATATAAGGATTTCCTTCATTTCTCACTTTTTATCTATCTTATTCTCAATATACTGCATGCTCTTCAGAATGGTATATTCTCCCCTGTATGCTCACACTAACTTTTTAAAATTAGTAAAATTATTCTCAATTCATACTCTATAAATAAGACCAGACACGTGGTACTGTAAATTATTTATTCAGTGTCATTATATTCGACACTTTGTATAACAAATCAAGTCCTATGACAAAATTCTACTGCTTTATCTAAGCCTCATCTGGAATAAGTCCATGAAAATCTATAATTAAACTAACATAGATCAGTAGTAACCTTAAACGATTTAGTCATAGTAAAATGAGTTTAGCTGTAGCATTTGGTCCATGATCTTGGCTTTAAAAATGCATACTTCAAATTTGGCAGAGTAAAGGAAGAAGGAGATAACAGAAATCCCCCTCCTGCACACACATTCCCCATCCTCAGTTCTCACGTTTATATGCAAATTTTCCTTTACTTCTGCAGATGAAAACACTTTTGCACTCAGGCTGCAAAATCACAAGAAAATGTGTTTCAATTACAAAATGGAAATTTCTTGTGGCTCCTCATTACAGTAGACAATATTCAAGCTGAGGTAATATAGAATTCCATTTGAAGAGGAGGCAACATAGGCACACAGCATACTCACCATACTCATCACCTGAAAGAACTGAGCATGGTTCTTCCATGATCCATCCTGCAAAGAGATCAAGAGTACCGACAAGTGAATTTTGTAGAAGAAAGCTCCCTACATATACCTAGAAAAAAAAGACCTATGAAATTACAGAGATTTAGATAAATCTAGATCTTAGAATCCACATCTCTGCCAGGTCTGATGCAGTCTTTCAGATGTGCATACCTTGACTTAAGAAAAATGGTTGCCTTTAGCAACACATCCAGGTTAAGACAAAGGCAATTCACTGTGCTGATCACAAGCTCACATCCTTGTGCTACAAAACTACAGTATGCTGTCTTGCCAAAATAGCCATGTTCTCTCAGCACTTTTTGGCCTCATCTTGATGATGTTTCCCTTTGCAAACTTCACCCTGAGTTTAGTTGAAGTCATACAGCAATCATATGTTCAGGTTTATGACTGCTCAACCCTATTAAGCAGATGAGAAGAAAATGGAAAGGAAACAGAACGTCAAAAATCCCTTTGGATCATTGAGCCAATTGCTCTTGTATTAGCATGTGCAGTTTCAGCATTAGACCATGATCACCTTTTCCTATGATGGTGTTATGATCTTTTGACAGGCTGCACATAACAGTCAAAAATGCACTTTATTATCTACTTGGTAATGTACCAAATCCTGCTGCACAAAGAGGGGAACTGACAAGAATTACTCAATAAAAAAGACTTTCTCTAGCACTTTCTGTCTGATGATCATCAAGCAGTTCACTAGCAGGAGTGAAACTGTTGTCATTTGTGGATAATAATATCCCCGTTTTACAGGCAGAAAAATAATTTAGCTGTAGGAATGTGTTTTAGTTGATAACAGGAACCTTATCTAGTGCTTTGCTACAGATTTCACAAGAGAATAAAGAGGCACTTGGAGTTCTCTGTGTCACACAGTGGAGAATAATGGGGTCCTGGCTGTTTGACCACGAAATGGCAACTGTATTATCCTTCCTCTATTGGTAGGTTCAAAATGGACTCGGGTCCAGGATTAAGAAAACCTTGTCTTGCAAGAGTTCCCCATATATCTCAGTTATTACCTGACTGCGCAGCTGGGTGCTGAGAAAAAGGGAAGCTGCCTGGGCCGTGGTCGCTGCCACCACGCTAGCCGCGGCCAGGTGCGAGACCCACAGGCTGGGGTCAGGGAGACAGGTGGGGCCACACACAGTCCCCTCGCTTCTGCCATTAACCTTCTTTTTTTTCCTTTCCAAAGAGCAGTTGGCAGCCACGTCCAACTTTGTGAGTGCATCTGGCGCCAAGAGGAGCTCTGACCTGGCAAACACCTTGTCAGGGTTGAGAGAGGGCTGCCAGGGCTTTTAGATGACCTTGGGCTACCGCAGTTCACAGTTAGGAAACAGCTGGAAAGTAAGGAAATCTGTTACTTTTTATTATAACTATTCACTTAGAAGGCAGGAGGAAGGCCACAAAGCTGGTGAAGGATTTAGAGGGAGCAGCTGAAGTCATTTGGCCTGTTCAGCTTGGAGGAGACCGAGAGGGAGTCTAATAGCTGTTCACTGCCTTCTCACAAGGGAAGGTGAAACAGGTGCTGATCTCTCTTGTGACCTGTGATAGGACTCGAGGGAGTGGCAGGAAGATGCGCCACGGGAGGTTTGGATTGGATATTAGGAAGAGGTTCTTCACCCAGCGGGTGGTGGAGCACTGGAACAGCTCCACAGGGAAGCAGTCACAGCACCCACTCTGCCAGCATTTGGACATTGCCCTCAGTCACACGGTGTGAAGGGGATGTAGGGAGCGTCCAAATGCAGGGACAGGCGTTTCACTCGAAGATCCTTTTGGGTCCCTTCCAACTCAGGTCATTCTATGACTCTTATCAGTCTATGATCTCTGCCAACCTCCGCTCCCAAAGGCCGCTCCCTGGCCCGCGGACACCGCGCCGCCCCCGGGGCCGCCCCGCATCACCCGCGCCCCCGCCTCTCCCAGGGGCGCCGCCTCGCCCGTCCCGACCTCCCGCCCGCGCCCAGGCGCCGCCCCCGGCGCAGGCGGTGCCGCCCCCTCGCCGGCCCGGGGCCAGGCGGCGGCTCTCGGCGGGCGGCAGCCATGGCGGCGGCGGAGGGGGATGCGTTCCGTAGAGCCCGGGGCCGCGCTCTGACCGCCTTCCGTCCAGGTACGCGCCGCGGGGCCCGCGCCCAGACGGCAGCGCCCGGCGGAACCTCGGCGTGCGGCTGCGGGTTCCGGCGGGCGCTGATCCCGCCGCGCAGCCGGGCGGGCGGGGGGGACGTGCGGGGGGGAGGCCGCGGGCTGTCCCCGGCGGCGGGAGGAGCGGGGAGGCGTAGAGCCTCGGAGGGACAGGGACTGGGGAGAGACAGGGCCCTGGGCCGCCTCCCGGTGCCGGGAAGCCCGTGATAGTCCCCGGAGGAGCAGGCGCGCCGCTGCCGGGCAGCGGGGCCGTGCGGAGCGCGGAGCTGTGGCGGCCGCTGCCCCTTGCTCTGCCGGGGCGCGCCTGCAGCCTCCGGCCTCTTCGTGCGGGAGCTGGAGAGCAGAGCTGCGTGGAGGCGTTCGCTCCGCTGTCCTGCCCGGTGGGGAAGATGCCGGCAGCGTTTGACACCAGATTGCTTTTGAAATGCTTTTGAGCGCTGCTAAACCTGATCTGAACAGCTTGTGAAAATGTTGGTACCAGCACGGTGCTGTTGTGTTTGTACCTGTAGGGGTGATCTAATAGGCTTGCAGGTAGCTCATCGTTCGTGTCCCTGAAGTGGAAGGCAGGTGTGCCCTAAGGGGTGCTTCTAGGTAAGAGCCCAGTTTCCTCAAGCTGCTTCAGCCTCTCTCAGGGTGGAGGCCTGCAGCTGGTTCCTCCCTGGCACTTCCCTGCTATGCAGAGACAGCGCTGTGAACCCCCTCGGCGGGTTCCTCGGCAGGTTGTGTGTGCATCAGCTCCGTGGGAGACACGCTTTTCGATTTCCCTCCTCCCGGGTGGCTAAGGTGAGGAGTTTGCTGCCAAGTTAAAGGTGGGAGCTGACTACTGGTTCTTGTCTTGTGGCTGGACCAACAGAGGAGTATGCTGGACACTGATGTGTGTCTTGCCTGTTTGTAAAGTTCGCCCAAGAGTGGAGGTTCTGCAGAATGCCCAGGTTTTTCACATGCATAACTAGCTCTGTGGTAAGAAACCTTTTCCTATTGCCACACATGGGAGGTATTTTATCTCCTTGTATTTTTTTACAAATCAGATGTTGTATTGGTTTGGTGAGGTGGGCAAGGCTATTCAATCCCAACAATTTTGTGGTATTTTCTTGGGTTTCATTGGAAATATTTGGCTTTGCTTGTTGCCAAATAAAGAAAAATCACCAACTCTGAGCATGTGAAGTATATGTATACAGTCATCCTGGCAACCTATTAATTGCAGATGGTGCGGTTGGTTTGGAACAGAATGCCTAGCATTTGTTGAAGGGACAGATGGCAGACAAGCCATCTAGTTACATCAACTGTGTGGTGAAATTGTAACAAAAGGAATGTTCAACAGCAGTGTAAAAATTTCTGAACAAAAGCTTTATCTAAGTACTTCTTGAAAGTTGCCCTAAACGTGGAAGAAAATGTGATATGAGTATCTGTTTTTCCAGGTGTATTTCGTTCTCTGGAACTGTCCTTGTTTGGTATTCTTTAGATATTAATTAAGACTTTTCTTACTGACTGGTTGTTTTGAATCTACCAGACTTTTTAGGGTGTCATAGTCCAGCTACCATCTTTGGGTACCATTTTTTTTGTCAATATTTACTTAGCTTTTTCTTAAGAGGCTAAAGTTCAACATAGCCTTTTAATAACTAAGCAATTGGGAAAAAAAACAGAACCAAGGGCTGATAAAACTAAGGCAAAGTTTCTTGCAGTTCAATTTGAAAATCAGTTATCTGTGTTTTGTTGTTTTCCTCAAACCTTAGGTTTCACTCCTGCTAAAAAGGTAGCTACACAAAAGATTTCTTATTGCTGCTATGGCTTTGCACAGTGTTTCCTTTTAGAATTTGAGAGTAGCCTTTGACAGCTTAATTTCCTTGGTTTTCTTACTGCCCTTTCTGCAAAATCACTCTTCTACACCCTATCCAGTAGTACTATTTTTTCACATAATTTGGAGGTTATACTTGTGACCTGCTCTAATTCACTCTTAATATGCAATATGCAAATCAGAAGCTCAAGGTCAGGGTCTAAGTTATCTATGTAATCAATGGAACATATTAGCAAACAGTGCATAAATACCTTGTTTTATTGGCAAGACACCTCTGTATGCTTTGGCTTTGCTTTTTGAATACATTCTGTGTCTTTTCTACCCATGTGAAATTTTGCTTCAGATGTCTACTACTTATTTTGGGATTTTAGTGAAGAAACAGGACTGTATGTTTGGGTAAATTCCACCTTTACCACTTCTCCCAAAAAGTTGTGGGATTTTTTATTTTGTTTTGTTTCTTTTTTTTTTTAATTATCTTTGTCCCAAGAATGCTAGTAGCATGTTGGGGGAAAAAATTGCTATAGAAGTACGTAGAGCACTTTTTTTCAATTAACTAAACAAGTGATAGTACCACCAGCTTAACTGGTTGAGAAGTGTCTCTGTTTGGAACATGTCTTTTGCTAGTTGTAGCTGATGGTTCCAAAACCTTCATCAGGAAGAGGCAGACAACCAGTGTTGCATACTGATGTTCTCAGTTCCACAGGTGATTTTGTGGTCATGACATTATGTCATGCTTCTCTCACCAATATTTGCAGATTGTTTAAGTTTATTCAGCTGTTTCTCATATTATTTTGCTCCGTTCTCTATTACTTTCCTATCTCTGCTTTTTAGCCATTACTGAATATTGAGGTGGCTTTTCTTTGTAGCACTTGCTATAACTACCGTCATTTATATGAAGTTGTTGGCGTTTTTCCCATGTGCACTACCCTGCACTTCTCTGCATTGAAGTTCATCTGCTTTCTTGAGCAGTCACTGTGTAATGAAGTCTCTACCCAGTTCTACACAAGCAGGCCTTGTTTTTATAATGCCAAATAGTGAAATTTGCTAAAACTAAACTCCCTCGCTATTCAGTTGCTGTTACAGATTGTTTTGAGTTTGTTGAACAGTATAGGTCCCAGTACAGATTCAGGTGGGATCTGTGTGTCTTGTTGAGTTCTTTTTTTCTTACTACTTTTTTCTCCATGTGAGTACATTCAGTATTTCAAGACAGCGTGCCTTCTTTGAGAGTCTTTGGTGAGTAACTGTCAGGTACCTCTTGGAGATTCAAGTATACGATATCAAGTGGGTTTTTCCCTTGTCCGTAGAAGACCTGTTTATTACTTTTTCTGAAGCGTGAGTAAGTGCAGCAGTTGTTGTCTTTGTTACAGTTTCCATGAAGTTCCTTGTACGGATGCCAGTTTTGCAGTCAGTAGTTACCAGGTTGCTCAGGAAACCCTTTTAAATGTAGGCGTGGTACTGGCCATTTTCCTGCTGCTCTGGTGCACAGGCAGTTTTAAGCAAGGGGCAACTCCCCAGGGGGTAGCTGTTTTTTACTTTTGAGCTCTTCTGTGGATGCCAACTAATCTGAGTGGTTTGTTATTATTCATATTTATTTGTTGAATCATCTACTGGTATTTTGATTTGAGAGAGATCTGATGCATTGCTTGTAAGGAACCATTCTGCCATTAGATCTACAAAAGTTCCTTCACAATAAACGTGGATACAAAAATTTACACTCTGCTTTTATTTTTGAGTGTATCTTGCATGTGGAACACGTTAGCCTTAGTGTCTGGCAGGCTGCCTACTCCTAATGCCTATGAAAAGGGCTTTATTAGTTTTCACATTTGTTGTATTTCCAATTGTTCTTTACTTTGTTTAGCTTGATTTCTTGAACTTTTGTATCTAACTTTCAAGTGTATAAAATCTTACCTGTTTTTTTTATTTGGATGCTTCAGCATTTTGAAGGATGCTGTCCTGTTCGTACTAGCATCCTTATGGCTGCTGTTTATGTTGTTTAGTCAGTTTGGATTCTTTTTGGTCTTTCTGAAGTTCTTAGTAAATGCAGTGCATATGGTCTGAGCCTCTGGGACAGTGTCTTTGAATAGCTTCCATGCTGCCTTCAAGGATTTTTTCACTTTTTAAAAGCATCATAATTACATGTTATTCGCTGTCCTTTGAAATTAAATACAACTGCAGTTGATTTCTTATTTTTTCTTGCTTTTATGAGTGCTGGATTTTGGCACATTATGATTACTGTTATAGAGCTCTTCAACAGTAATATTTTTGAGCACTGATCAGAACTGCTTCCCAGCTAGCATATTCCATTCCCAGTACTGTCTTCAACTCTCATTTGAATTAGGCAAATTTTTATGTGGGATTTGAGCAACTTTGTGACTTCACCTTGTCATTATGCAAGCCACCCCCCTTCACACCTACAGTCCTGGGCTGTAAAGTTTCTGTAATGAGTTTGCATGTTAAACTTGGGGGTGGGCACAAAGACATGACTGTAGTTTAGCGTTCTGTAGCCCTCAGTACAAATAAACTGTATCTGAAGGGGCATTTCCTACCTGGATAGTTATCTAAAGTTTAAAAATTTATCTTTTAAAAATAGTAGCACTGCCTAGTTGATTTGAGAAATTGTATTCTGTCAGCTACTGTTTCTACTGATGTTATCTCTCTAGTTTAGACTCACTGTACATGATTTCTACTATAATTTCTCTTTTTAAATGGTTTTATTTTCTCTCTGAAAAATGTAGTTTGATATCTGTTTGAAGGGTTGTTTTTTCCCTGATGCGTAGAACTTCACCTTTTATAGTAGGTGGCCATGGTCATTCAGCAGAGACTATCTTTGGTAGTCTCTCAGGTACACATGGAAAATACAGCTGAAAGAAATGCAAGTTTCAATAGACTGAAATCTTTGGACACAAACAATAGCAATGTTTTTTGAAGCCATAATTATTGATAATGTTCTAATATTGGACAGGAGTAACTTTTCATAACTAACTTTTTTCCATGAAATGGTGTAGAGCGTAGAGGAAGAAGAAAACCGATGTGCTGTTGAAGCCAACCAATGTTCCTTTGAAAACTCCCAGCAGGAAAATAATGGAAATACTACCAGTGTTGCGTGGCTGTCAGAGGCCAACCTCTGGTAGTTCATGTGAGCGATCTCTATATACGCATGCTTGTGATCCTTGAAGGGGGAGAAGGAAAGGGAAGAGAAATTAAGAAAAGCAAAAGGGGAAAAAATAAGGGCATGGCAAGATATTAGCTATTGTCCTCTAGAAATGGTAAGGTTTGGCTTAAATCCCACCTAGGTTCTTGAAGTGTCTTTTTTGTATGTGGTCACAGTGCACGGCTGAGGTTTTCTCTTGTGAATTGCTGCTGACTACTTTGGCCCTTAGCGGAATTAATCCTTAAATAAAATTAGAAGCTGGCACCATTTTTCAGCAAGTGCTACTAAAAATACGTTGCATTGATCCTCTTGCCATACTCTGGCATGCATGGGAGCAGAAAAAGAGTGGGAAGCTACTGAAACTGAGGCATAACAACATATTCTAAAGTTGGACTTCTTCCGTGGCAATCAGCTGTGCAGCTTTTAAGGAGGCCTGGAAACAAAGTGAATTTGAAATAGAAGTTCTGTGTTGCTCGATGTGTAAGAGCAACTCCCCAGACGTTATTTGTCCTTCAGAAATGGAAGCTTTATGTACATCAGTTATCTGAGAAATCTGCTGACTTTTGCCTGGCATTTGCGTTTTCTTATTGCAGTCATAAATTCAGAAGGTAACAAACAGCCTCTCTGCTCATAGGGATGAAGAGCCAATTTGCAGGTGTTCTCAGCTCTGCCTGATTTTTGTTATATGCAAAGGAGAAGGCAGGGAAAAAAAAGTTTTTATTAATTGAATCCTAATCTTCTGTTGCTTTACCTGGCGTGCACTTTATCTAGTACAGCTACATAGCTCATCAAAAGGTTTGAAAGAAGGACTGAATCTCCCGTGGACTGGAATATTGAAACTCTTAGCCAAAAGAGTACATTTATGATCCTCTAAAAGTCATGGCTTGCTTCGTTCGAAGGGAAGATGGCAACTGTATGTGCTATTTAGTGGAAACCCTCTGGAGTAACATCTAGGACCTGGATCATGCCTAGATGATCACTGCAAAACCAACTGTTTCCCTTCCTGCCACTTGTACTCAATCCTGTTTGTTACTCAGTTTTTATGGTGGTACACTTGCTGCTTAATCAGATGAGATTCCTTTGCACGGCCACATTACCTGTACTGCTTGAGGGTGCCAACAGGCAGCTGGTGAGGGACAGAAGTAGAGCACAGAAGTTTTGTTGATAATTATCAGAACACAGTCCATTGATAAATCCTTTAATTGTTAGGCAAAAGACTTCTGGATCCATCTGTGGAAGTGGAAGATGCTTTTACATCCTGTTTCTCATTGCTGCCCCTCTTGTCATGTTGGTCTGTTGAAAGAGTCTCTTGCAGGCTTGCTGGAGTTTTAATCAAAATAAGCCAAATTCCACTAGTTACAACACATTAAACCTTAGGTGGACAGGTGTTATGCCTTGCACAAGTAAGGACAAACTTGCATGAAGTCCTCTGCAGACAGACCAGTGATGGCAAGGAGGAGTGAATTACTGGATGAGTTCAATTCGAAACAGGCTTACGAGTTGACATGGTTGCTAGTTTGCACCAGTGGTAACTCTCCATGATATTCTACTTTTATTTATAGCACTTTATAGTAATTGAAACACATTCCTGATAAACAAAAACTTGAGTTTAAACTGAGTGTCCATATATTATTTTGTTCCTATATGTTCTTTGTTTCATGGGGAACAAAATCGGAAAGTACTAGACTAAAATCAGTAAGTGCCACTTGATAAGCAAATGGAATTTGGTTTAATACTAGGTATATTTGTTTTTAAATAGATTTTCTAGTTGGAGTGATCAAATAACAAGGCAAAGGTAGAAAATATTTATTCAACCTTACTGTTATTTTTTGTAACTATTCTGGTAAATGATCAAATACCACAAAAAGCAGCTGTTAAATTAATTATTTGAGTAAGACTGCTTAATTAAAATAATGTTTTGAGTAAATGTTATTAATATATCTGTGATTCATGGATCTTTTGTGTTGTCCCTTCTTTGCTTTCTTCATTTTATAATTCTCCTTTCCTACAGGAGAATCTAACATATACCTCTGCATCATTTTCAGTTCCTTTCTCTTTTCACCTCCTATCTCTTTCCTTTTCTCCCCACTCTTCTTCACTTCCACCCCTGCATCTTCTGTTTCTCCTTTCTTCTGCCACTTCTTGATTCTGTCTGTGTAGTGAACTTCTCTTTTCAAACTCATCTTAACAGTGTCTCTCTCTCTCTGCCTCACATGACCATCACTCACCCACTCAAACCAGAGCATCTGTGCACAGTCCTGGAAACATTCAGGTACTTGAAAACTTGAAAGCTACTGCATTGGCATGTATATAACACAGGGAAAAAAGTATCCACGAAGTATGTATTAGAATACCCCTGGCCTGGCCTTGCGACCTATTTTGCATCAGCTCTACGTGCTCTCTGACTACGCATTGTCTGCTTCCCAGGCTTCTCTTTCTTTGAGCGTTATATATGAAGTTACCTGGGATGTGGTCCAGCCCTGCTGCCTGGGCAGCAACCTGGGCTGCTGCAGGTGTTCCAGCTGCTGTTGGCCACCAGACTCTGTCCCTGGGTCTCTGGAAAGGGAAGCACAGTATGTCCGTAATTGAAACATGGTCTTTTAAAACAAAGATTAGCTGTCTTTTCTAAGTATTTCCTGTAAAAATAAATAGATAAATATCTATGTTTTACTTAGGCTATTATGGTAAAAATTACTGGTTTCAGATCAATCAGTACAAAAAAAGTAGACTTTGCTGAGCATTGCTTATCAATATTGTCAACTGAGTTGCTGGAAAAGAGACAGCTGTTTAAAATCCTGCCACATTGTTCAGAGATTTGAGCTTTTTTCCCATTTAAAGTAGTCAAGGATCTTGCAACTGCTCTGAAACAAGTTCTTCTTTCAGACTTCCTCTTTTCTGGGTTTTATTTTGTATGGTTCATAGAGGATTTATGGTGCAAGCTTCCTTAACTGTGCTTTTCTGTAGCTTTCCACTTACAAAAACTGTAAGTTGATCATTCTGCACAAACAATGCCTTTGATGCAGCATGTAAGCTATTTTTTATGGCAGTCATACTTTGCTGTGCAATAAATAAAATGAAACCAGAAATTACTCTGTGTTGTTCAGTTGGTTCCATAAGGCTTCTATTGCAAACTCATGGAGAGATGGATCATTTCACTCCTCTGAATAAGTTACGTAATTGGAAAGTTAATTTCATTTTGGAATTAAAAGCTAGTGAATAGCTAGAAGTTTCTATTTATAAAATACATGATTATTATTTAGCACATGACAATGATGATATGAATTAACAGACAATATTAACAAATTTCAAAAATATTGTTCAGAAATTAAATGTTACTTTAACTAAAATATAAAAGCTTGCATTTGGCAAAATGACCTGATGCCATAGCAACAGATGACAATTGCAAGCAGTTTCTGGGAGTTGCTCACATTCCTCCCCCCCTACCCGAGCCTATCCATATCCATGGTGCAAGAGATGAGTTCTAACCTCTGTTTTCTATGAGTTCTAACCTCTGTTTTCTAACCTTCCTTGAAAGAAACTTACCCCTTCTTGCAAAGTGAAAAGTTCCAGGTCTAGATCACTTGAAAGAAAGTGAAAAGTGAATCCATGCGACAGACATGCAACTTGCTTGTGTACTGTTATTGGAAGATTAGTTTTGTTTCCAACTGTATTTCAGATCTGACTGACATAATGGGAGTATATTTATGGATTATATTTTAATTTGAAATAATTTTATGTATTTTTTTTTTTAGATTGAACTATGGATTGATGTAGTCAATGAGTTCTTAACAGTTTAAATGCTGCTTAAACCACAATAACACTAAATACATTAAGCCGAATATAGCTGGCAAAACTGAAATATTCAGGTTGCAAATGAATGCATTTAGAAGATGGAGAAACCACAGTGTATTCATGGTACTTTTGTACTTTAATTCCAACTGGAGATGGAAATCTATGAAACCTGATACCCATTTTTTCATTTAATTTGTAGCCAACTGTTGTTTTATTTGCCCAGTGTTGAGATTAATTTTTTCTTAGTATGCTGCTTGATGTTACATATCACCCTTCTATTGTGGTATTTGTTGTTATTATAGTATCAGAGAAACAAGTAAACAAAAACATTGTAGCAGTGCAAATTTTGTTGTACCCTCTACCTGCACTGACTCCACGAATGGAAATTTGTTTCTGAGTTCTCACGTTTTTTATCATGTGTCTCGGGAACTATTGTGACAGTTCTAAATTAAGATTTTCATCATTGCTGCTAATTCTGATGTTGCCAGATTTTGTTTGCTGACCTTAGTCCTGTTGAGTGGCTTCAGTTCTAACTTTAAAGAATGTGCTACATCCAACTTATCTCTAAAAGTATAAGAACAAAAAGCATTTACCTCCTTAATAATTTACTGGAACCATAAAATGTGAAACGTGCTTTGTATCTTTTAACGTGTTAATTAAAGAAGCAATAATTGGAGTCTTGAAAGAATAAACTGAAACCTAATGTTATACACTTGTGCTGTGTTGCAGTCTAGTAATTTTGAGCACTGTTTGCTGAATTCTTCACATACTTTCCTCTAATCAGTCTGTAATTACCATGTGGTATAATTAGATTAATATACTTTCATTTAATGCAACTACCCATTATAGGAGAATTTTATATGTCTGCCTTTATATTTGTCCTGTATGAATGTCTACAGAATTCTGTACTTCCATTAATGGGTTCCGGCTTACATAGGTGAAGAGCAATCAATTTAGTGATACATGGAAGCTTTCATTCTAAGTTTCTCTACTGCTTAACTTTTTTTTTCCCCACTTTTTTTCTGCTTAGATGATGAGTACCAATGGAAGGGGCCCTTCTACTTCATCCAGGGAGCAGATCCTCAGTTTGGGTTGATGAAAGCTTGGGCAGTTGGAGACACTACCAATGGAGATGATGAATGGGGAGAAGAAATCAAATTAGCAGAGCAAGCAGTGCAGGCCATTAACAAACTAAACCCTAAACCCAAGTTTTTTGTGTTGTGTGGAGACCTTATCCACGGAATGCCAGGTAAGGCAATTAAATTTGTAGAATGGGGATCATAACTCCATTTTCTTTATATTTTGGATTGGCAAGAAGGATAAATTAATTTCCTTGATTTCATCATATTTTTTCATAGCGTTTGGTATGTTACTGTTCTGGTGTTTGGGGAGAAAGTGTGCTTTGGGGATGATTTTGAGACATTCTTCTGATTTCTTCATCTGCCTTCCTGTATCATTCATTTTAGGGATGTATTTTTGTTTGGTAGTTGGGTTTTTTTTCAGAGGACCTGAAGAAAGTTTCTTTGAAATAAAAGTCCTAAGAAGACACATTATTATTCTTCTAAACAAATTGCTTTGAGAAGACAAACAGGGACTCTAGCTATTGGGGAAAAGCAATACCAAGAAAAGGATAAAAAATAAGTATTGCTTTTTGAGTACCTAAAGTAGGTGAAGCTCAGAATTCTTTCTAATGCTTAATAAATTGGACTGTTTCAATACTTGAATTCTTAAAATGCTACAAGTCAGTAAATTCATATTTTAGTGTTGTGTCCTGTTGTGCGACTCAGCTCAGTGTGTTTCTGGGTACTGTCAGAGGTAGAACAACAGACCATCTGGAAAGGTGGGTTACAGAGTTTGACAGTTACAACTTTTGAAACAGACTGGTAATATTTTCTGTTTTAAGAAGCTAAATACTCTTCTTGGAAGTGAAAGAAAATGTGATGTTGCCAGTTGACAAGTGGTCTGAAAAGCAGATCTGAGCACAGTGTCTTACATTTCTTACCCTTGACAAGAACAAAGCTGCAAACAGCTTTAGCTGTGTAGCTGACAGCACAATGATCCACCAAGTGAGTTTGCAAGTAGTCTTCTGTGCTTTATGGTATGCTCTGCTTTGCACTCCACTTGCACCTGAGGGGGTGCTTCCCAGCTCTTTTTTTGCATGGCAAGCTTTTTACCTTTAACTAATTCCTTCAGTGTCCCACAAAGTGGATTTTAGAATCTTATCTGTCAAATAGAAAGACAAATTGATTGACATCTTTTATGGGCTACAGACTTTCTTTTGACCAGAACGCAATTTTAGTGATAGAGTGGGAAAGTGTAAAAACCAACAGATTTAAGCTTGATAGAATCTGCTGTGCAACACCTCAGTAGCTTGATCATAATGTAAAGTCTGCCATTACACAGTTGTTTTATTGGTTTGTATTCTTCCATTAATTTTGGAAGTACAGGTTTAACCCAGAATTGTAAAATAATCACTTTCTAAGAGTCATCTGGCCTTCCTATAGCAAAGTTTTAATACATATTTCGATTAGGACTTTTAATTTGTACAAGTGTATGAAATATCTTCATTATCACTTGTAAGAAAAAGAAAATTCAGGACAAATAATAGGTGTTCTACATCCTGTTGAAAAAGGTTTTTCAGTCACAAATAATCCAGAAAACTGTATTAATTTAATTTTACCTGATAACTCTCAAAGACTCACAAGTAATCAGAACTTCGCAGTTTTCTGTCTATATTGACTTCAAACAACATTATTCTAAGTCTTTTCTGTTGATAGAGAGTAGGTGCAAACTGCCAAGTAGATACTGAATGGCAAGATGCAATGTCTTGTGTGTGGCAGTTCTTATGGTTTTTATTCTAGTAATGGATCTCTGTAGTCATTATTGTCCCTTTTACGAGTGCACGTTTCAGACTTCAATAATATTTTAAATACAGACCTGTTAGGGTTTTGCAAAACATTTTTATGTATCCATTATGCTAACTAATGTATAAAAGAAACTGAACAGATTGCACTGAGATCAGTTACATTGTGATATCTGTGCTGTGCATTGTATAAATATTTGAAGCTGCCTAGTGCAACTTCCATGAAATTGCAAATTAGAGTAGCTCATTACTCAATGATCTTAAGGGTCCTTTCTAGCCTAAATGATTTTATGATTACCTCACTGGAGCCACCATATTTTAATTCATCTAATGATTTCTTGTTGATTGAATTTATGTTCATACTTTGTTAAGCAGTGTTATCCTGTAGTTATGTAAAATAGTTAAGGAAATGTGCTACTACTCAGGATTTTAGAATATTCAATTAGAATAACCATTTATTTCGTTACTGTTTTTGTATTTATATGAATGACTTGTTGTGCTGTGAGTTGGTAAATGTGTAAGTACAATTTAAAAAATAAGTTGTACATATAAGTACAATTTTACAGTCAGTCATTTGTCTTTTTTACTAAATTGATGAGAGATAAAAATGAATTGCTCTACAGTGCAGATACCTGTGGATTAACACTCTGACTGGTTGTCTAAAAGGGCAGGAGACGCATGATAAAGCAAGAGAGACAAATGCAGAGTCAGAAAAGTACTTCATAGAAGATAAATCTAAATCTGTGTGTTTAAAAAAATTTGAAACAACACTATGAATGCGATTTCAAAGATTTTTTTTTTTTGCCTTTTCCTCTCACTCACTTAGCTTCTGGAATAGGAAGAATAGAAACTCCTTCAAACACAAGAAGATTTAAAGAAAACATAAAAGATATTTTAAAGCAAAGCAACTCGCATTCTTTTTTAAAATTGTCTTAATATTGATGATTTCTTTGTTGCTTAGTAGCTCTTACTGTATGCAGGACGTTGGCATTAAGAAGCCAAGATGTTGGCCTTGTACAAACTTATTTGCTGCATATTCTTTTATCAAAATAGAAATTTTCTAATGTTAGAAATTCTTGAATTTTCTGCCACATTCCATGCTGAACTCTAGGGATTGAGGACTGATTCACAGAGGAATGAATCCTTAAATTTCTTCTCTTACACAGATACGTGTCTGTACTACTAGTGTATTTCTGCACCAGTTATAACTTGGATAAAAAGCAGGAGCCATTATATTCCACTGTCATACAGCACAAGGCTCTCTCCGCTAATTCCAGTACTAATACTGTGCTTGAGATTTCATACTTCTTTACATAATCCTTTTAAATAATTCTAACTTGAAGTAAAGGCACAATGAGATAAAAACCTGTCAGCAACTGCTTAAATTCTTTTAAAATTTAGTGTTCCATTTGAAAATTAGAAGAATACTAGTGAAATTTTCTAGGACTTTCATTATTTGCTACAACAAAAATTTGAAATTTTATTAAGTCTGTTCGTAATACTACATGAATGAAAAATAGCAAACACGGAACCTAAGAATTTTTGTACCTGATAGCTTTTCAGATAACTTGAACATATAAATGTTTGCAGAATTGATGACCAGCAGTGGAATAGTATTGTAGTCATTTTATTCTTCTCTACTGAGGACTGTCTCCAAGAAAAATTGTGGTGTCAATTCCTTTATCACATTAGTTCACTAAATGAAGGATTAAAATTGCATTTTTTAGTAGGCAAAATCAGGTGACATGAGACCAGACATTGATTTAACAACTGTGAATTTGGCTTGTATCTTCTTTACTGTCTCAAATTGCTTTTTAAATCACTTGTGTATATCAGCTATATGAGAACTGAAAGCATGAGCATAAATAAATGTATCACAGTTACCTATTACAGCATGATTATTGAAGAAAGCTGTGATGAATTGAAGTTGAGCTATATTTTACAATCCATTGGTCAGTGTCTGTCAAGTTCTTTGGATAATACTGCTTTATCATCAATGTCTGCCAATAGGAAGGAGCTGACCCAGATCTTTCTCTCTTCTCTTAATTTGATTTATTATGGAGTATTAAGCATAAAGTTTATGATGACTTTTTTAAAGCATGCACTGTAACTGCTTAGCTGAAGCGATGTTGAAATCTTTTGCAAAGGAACTCCAAGAAATCTCAGAATTCCAGCAGCTAGAAGTGATGAGCAGAATCCTGATCAGCTGGGAGGCAATTAGCCACAGCACTTGGAATCCATTACAGATATCATTAGAGCAATGAAGTAATCAGTGCCAGTATCTTGGTATTTAGCTGCTGATTAAAAGGAGTTTGTACTCCGAATATTATTTTCAGAAGCTTTTCTTGATTGCATAATCAAGAATAGGATGTCTATTCCTGGTAACACTAATATTGTGGTACATAATCAAGAATTTTAAGCAATACCTTATAGTACAACTGTATTACTGAAAATAGTTTCTATAAACGTGATACTTACACCTAGATACACCATGACAATGAAAGGCTTACTTCAGGAAGACATTTGCATGCGTTACATTAGTGTACCATAACCTAGAATGGCAAAATGCGGAATATTGTTGATTGGATTATATGTTTGTTTCCCTGCATTCTTCTATAACTCTGGAAATTTCTTTCTAAAAGTGATTCTTTTTCACATATCAAAATGGAAACTTCTGTGGTCCATTATCCTATACCGTTTGAGGCCAATAGCCCAGCCAGTTTTTCACCCATCTAATTCTCCGCTTATCGGAATATGCTAACTCCTCAATCTTTTGAGGTACAGAGGTGCCTCAAGGTGGCATTAGCCAGCTCTCTCATGACTCTTGGATGCTGAGAATCTAGTACCTGTTTTTTGTGGCTGAATTCCTTTGGATGAAATTGTTTAAACTCCATTTTAGTAATGATAACTGTTGTCAGTGACTTCATAGACATCAGTTCTAGCCAGCAAAATCGTCTGTGTGATGTATCTTTAGACCAGGTGTTTAATTATTTTTCATTAATTGCTCTTACATGGGTGAAAGAACAAGACAGTAAATCTCCTTCAAACTTTATGTAGCTTTGACTGTAATAAAATGTTTAGCCTATTTAGAGGCTAAATGAAATGAGACTTGTCTAATAATGTGTATAATCACAAAAAAAATGATAGAACTTGATTAAACTTGCTCCGTTAACAGTGTGATAATGGATCAGTGAGCAAATAGTGTTTATGCTTGCAGTTTTAGATTCATTTGTGTGTATATGTTATTTAGAAGGGATCAAGATTACTAGAATTGAGTGTTACAGCACTTGAAGTACACTGTGAATAGTTGTACTAATTCCTTTAGGTAATAATCTGATGTCAGTCTTTTCAGTCAGTGAAGTCCAAGTAGTGAAATTTTTCCTTTTTTTTTTCTTCCACCTTTGTTTTATGTTATTAAATTGTTTACTTGAAGGCTTTCATACTCATAACATTTCTGAAACAAATTTAATTCTGGTGGGAGGAACTTTGCTAAGGTGAGTAGAAACAGCACCTGGCAGAGCTGAGAGTTCTGTGCTTTACTGCAGAATTCCTTTGTTTTCCTGAGAGTGGGGAGAAAGAGGATGCCCACATCACCTGCCTCTGCTGTTTCAAAGGTCTTTTCTCTCAAGGATGCACCTTTTTTAGTATCCCATTTGCAAAGAACAAATCAATCTAGACAGCTGTGTAAGCGATAGCTGGAGACTAAGCCATTGTATTTGAAATAAAATGAATTCTAATACAGGAATCCTGTTGTCTGCTTTCTGACATGCCTAGTGAATTAATTATGATGGCACTTCTTCCTTTTTAATTAATCTGTCTATGCTTTGATTTCTCTCATTACCTTCTGAAGCAATTGTCCATCTTCCTTGCTAGTTTGAGGGCAAGATGAGCAGTTGTGCCTATTCATGCTTTTTTATTCATTCCCAAGATCTGGCATTGCGGGGCTTCTTTTACATAGATTTTTATTAATTTTATAGCTGAAAATATTTAAGTGGTCATTCATTTCAGACGCTTGGTCATTTTTTAAAAAACTTCACTTGGCTCTCTTGAATCACTTTTGTTGCATTTCACCTCCTCTAAGACAGAGACTGTAGAGAGGGAGGGAAGCGACAAGGAGCTGTTTGCTGGAATTAGAGCTACTTTGTGCCTTTTTGGATGTCACTAGTGGCTTTGAAAGTGGTGCACCTGGTTCCAGGGGGTTGTTGCAGCAAAAAGAAAGAGCATTTAATGCATTAGGTATAACTGATATACACTGCTCTTTCAGCAGCTTTTCATTTTGTCCCAGACTACTGGGAATACTTGCAGTCTTTCCAAGATACTTGGTAGTATTTCAAGAGATTGCAATGCTGTAATAAAGGGATCTGTGAGGAAGGACAGTAGCAGTCTGGGAATGTACATGATCACAATACAAATTTTGTACCCGGGCTAAAGACAAGAGCTCGCTAGGTTCTTCTTTTATTAAAAATATTCTATTATTAAAACATATCTTTAACATTAGACAGGTTTGCCATATGCATTTAATAGTTGTCTGCCTGGTAAAATAAACATTCTCTTTATTTTCATGTGCCAATAGATACATTTTTGCATGTGTTCTTCCATTCACTGTAAAAAGACAAGACTGAATTTGGGAGGGAATTGTCACTGTCACAGAATCGCTGTGAGATTGTTGGAGATGCAAGTCCACTGCCTGCTTCAGCGTCCCTCCCTGTTGCTCTCTCCCTTTGCCTGCTCTCCCTCTCTGCCTCAAGCATCCTGGGCACCTGCCCACGCTGCTGGGATCTGTGGCTGTTCTGCTCTCTGCCATCGGCTTCCAGGGTCCCCAGCTCTACCGCGACCTTCTTACCTGCCAGCCAACTCCCCATGACTGCATACAGTGCTCTGTGTGTGTGCACGTCTCTGGTGCATGTTTTTCCTCCACAAATTCTGCACATTTTGCTAACACTCTCAACTCCTCCATAAAGCCTTAGGAAAGCATATCAACTCAATTTGACTAATTGCGATTTTGGGCATCACTGCGCTTTATGTGAAGAGCAAAACTGCTGGCTATGTGTCTCCTCAAAATGATGTACCCTATCCTGTCTTCCACACAAACAGTATTTTTTCATATAATAATACAGGCAATGATATGGACCAAGATTTTTTAAATCAGGCTTCAAATATTGGGACTCTGAGTTCATATTTAGGCAGCAACGAAGGGACATGATTTTCAAATCAGCACTTCTGTTTAACTTCTGCTTGACAATTTGATGATCAGGATACAAGATGACCGGGGCATGCTGGCTGTTATACAATCAGTACCCCTTATAAGCTCTGACACATATGCTTTGGAGAGTGAAGTTATTTACATTCAGAATAGACAGCTTCATAGCTGAGAAACATCACAACCGATGGTTCTGTGTCCAGACAGCAGTATGGCTTCATTTCTGTTTATAATCACAGCAACATTTGAAGGCATCCTCTCTCCTAAGAGAATTACTAACTGGATTAGCTTGAGCCTCTTTCCCGTGCCCAGATTTAATGTGCAACTGCTGCAGTCCAGAATGTTTCTCTCTCTTTTTTCTATTAAATACTGAGTGCATTAGTATGACTTCCTCCAAAAGTGTAGTTTTTATTAATATTACATCTTAAAGCACAGGCTGCAGCATGTAATTACAAACATCTTATAGAGTTTTCTTAGAGTTACCCTGTAACTTGTTCAGTTTACTAAATTAAGGTAAAAGCACATACCGTAACAAGTGTTTCTAGATAAAGTGTTAATGTTTAAAAATGTATTATGAATATTCTAAATTCTCTTACTTAAAGACCAGTCTTGGACGTAACCAGGAAAGGTCAGTGAATACTTGGTTTCAGTAAGAACTGACATTGGTACCTCCCTGGAAGTCCTACATGTCTTTTGGCTTTAGATCCTCTAAAAAGGACTGTTGAGATAATACTGAGTTTCACAACTCTTATATTTCATAAAGTCCACAGTCATTTCTGTGTGTATGTTCTTCCTTCTCAGGAAATATTTCACACATGTTTATCGTACGAACTTGTAAATTTGCAAGTGTTTTCCAGTTGATTCAGCCCAGTGTCCTTTTGAAGAGACAGACTGCTGTACTTCTACGTTATTATATCAGATATGAACTAGCTTGTTCACACTTCAATAACTGAGTTGTTGGAAGATTTGGAAATTTGCTACTGGTGGGTTTTGCACACAAGATGTGATATGAATGCAATGCTGAAATCTGCATGCAAATGCACAAGCTGCCATTTATATATTTGTGAACTGAATAAATTATAGATAAATGTCAGGTCCCATGCAAGTTCTCTAATATTATATACAACATATCAGTAAGGCAGTCTACAAAGGAAAAAAAAGAAGCCTGATAATTCTTAATATCTTTCTCAAAAAGTGGTTTTACCACAGTAGATATGTCTGTGAACTGCTTTTCTGTTGCTTTTAAACTACCATTAAATGACCTATTTTGCAAAAACAAAAGAATATTATTTTTAAAAAAGTGCCAGACAAAATAAAGTGGTAGTCCTTAAGAGAAGCATTTATATGAGGAGATAGTTTGTAAAATTTTTAATTTTAACTAAAAATACAATGATTTTTAAAATTTCCTTTCTCATCTAGAAGGCAAGAGCAGGAGTGCTGATGTTTGATTTGTCTGTATAACAAGCATATGAACAGGTTAAAAAAAGTTGTCTTAAAATATGATTCCAGCCTTAAAAATGACTGCAATCATGTCACCTTTTCCATAGTTACTCTTTTTTGCCATTTGAACTGGCTGCTTCGTTCACTAACAAAAGCAAGTTTGTGTAGTTTTTTTAACTCCCATCAGACTGGCACAGCTGGGGAGGAGGCAGCTGTATTCTGCTGTCACATGCAGTTTCAGCAAAATTGTCAGCTAAATCCATGATCTTTCTGGTTCCTGAGTCTTTGTGGGTAGAGATTTATAATAGCGGATGAAATAGAAAAAGCATAGGTTGACTTCCGAAGTGCAAGGTAGAAGCTGTGGCTTTGAGATGTTTATACTGAATCTGGCTATAGGTAAAAATGTTAAGATAGCTTTTGTATAAATATGTCACTGACTGAGCAATGGGGATTTTTATTTCAGTAGGTAGCACATTATTTGTTAAACATCAAATAACACCTATTTTAAGAAATGCCACTATGGCTGCATAAATAAACATGTTATAGTAATTATCTGATTCTAGTAAAACCTAATGGAGCATTCAAAGCTTCCAAAATGCTTAGTATGAAATTTAATTTGCTCTGATAAGCCCAAGAGTAGAGAAGCATGAGATATTCTCTGTGCATGTTCAACAATACATTACACGGAAACAATTGGACTATGAGAAGCAAATACTGAAAATCTAGTGCAAGTACAAGATTATATATATAAAAATATATATGGGAGCATAGTTTGATTTTTCTCCATGTTCTAGTAAAAACTTAATCTCTCAAAGTCCAGTTATAATTTCTTTTCTTACTTCTTTCTCAGCCCTGAAAGTTTCAGTTTAGCTTATTATATTCTCAACTTTAGCAGTTCAACCCCTGTCTATCAATGTTTGAAAAATGTACGCACAGAGTGGACATCCACTGTGAGTTATTTATTTGGCACATTTTACAGTAAATATGTCTCTGTGATAGAACCTTTGTTGCCGCCTTTGTTTTCTTAGAATTGGGTGTTTGCACAAAGTCAATGTTTTGGATTATGCAGGTATGGTCAGACAAGGTGATTAGAACTGTCTTTCTAGTTTAAAAGTGCTTGCTTTTCAAAAGACACGTTTCCAGGCTTGGAAGTCAGTGGCAGAAGACCCAGCCCACGTAATTTTGACTCTGTCAGGGTGTACCAAGTGTTTTCCCAACTGCCAACTCTTCTGTAGTCAGTGGAGGGTAACATGGTTTTAATGGATAGAAATTGGTCTAGAGCATCCTGTTCTTGTCTGTGTCTCTTAGCAAGCTGCGTTCCCACTCTGACCATGGTGCATCACCTTTTTGTATTATAACCTCTTCTTTGAACACCCTGTAGCAATCATGAGTATGGAACAAAGAGACAAAAAAAGATTATTTTGGCTAAGAGAGCATATTCCAAGTAAGAAGCGGTTTTCCTGGATCATTGACTCTGGCTGATACTGACTGCCCTTTCGTTCTGCACTTGTTCTGATAGCAAATATGACTTTGTAAGGGCAGACAATGCCTTAGACACCAGGAAAAGTACATGTCTTTTCAAGTAATTGTGCCCACTTACTGCAAACGTTTCTTAGTTTAACAGTGAGGACAGTTTGGTCAGACTTAAGGGACTAGTGTTTCTAAGATTTATTAGTTGTGCTGTAAATACTTCATATGAAACTGTAAACATGATGAAGGCCTCCAAAACCTGTAAAATTTTAACAGGCCCTCATTTGAAGAAAGTGTGAAAGATTAAAATCTTGCTCTGTCTCTTAAAAATAAGCAGTTGTTGGAAACAAGACTTTCGTATGTGCCGCTTGTTTTTGTTAAGTTGTTGTACCTCCTGTAACATTGTGGTATTTTTTCCTGTTTGTGATGATTTAATCAGAAGCACACGGCCAAAGGCACTGATATGACAGCTCTGCGTAGCTAGGAGATGAGTAAGGATAAGAGCAGGGCTGGGCTTAAGTGAAGCTTAATACCTATTTTCACAGCAGAAGGTGGAAGAGTAAATGCCACAAATTAGGTTGTTAAGTGGGGACCTGTGTGGCTGGCGCTAAGAAAGATGTTGGCATTTGCAGTCATTGTATTTGATGTCGTGCTCCAAAACTGTAGGAGCAGTTGATCCCCTAATAGGCTTCCTTGTTCACTTTTGGGGTTTTGTCATTGCTTTAATATAATAATTGTTAATTATTAGCTAAAACTGGAGTCAAATTTTCTTCTTGTTTTAATGCCTAAAGTTATAAAATAAATTTAATTTCTGTTTTCATGCTGGGAAATTGTGTGATCACTTTTTGTGTTTTGGAACAGATTATTACTTGTTTCTAATGTACTGAAGAAATCAGTCGCTTACAGCTGTAGACAAATGGGTATTTCAGTTCCTGCTTTTCAGTGGCACTAATGAGATGAGGTTCTTTATAAGTTGAACTGAGTAGGTGGTTTGTCTATTAGTGAATATAGTCATATTTACATTATTTTTAACTAATTTTTTTGCACATCATAAAATTATTTTCAGGCTATTTAAATATTAGAAATAGGCCTGCAGAAGTTTAGCTATTACAGTACAGAATAAGCCAGAAAAAACCTGTTTCAGACCATGACCATACTGGGTTAATGAAAATTGATTAGGTTATTCTCACATGTAAAAGTTTAAAATGACTGCATAACTTCATTATGGCAGATGCTAGAGGGAAAACTTTAAAACACGAAACAATGAAAAGCACAAACAAGAAAAGTAGTAAGACTGAACGGAGTGGCCAGTGCCTTGTCTATCATCCCATTTTTGTAGCATCCTAGGAAAAATTGCTCTGGAGAGCAAGTTGTTTTTTTCTAATTGTTCATGGACAGTGAGAGAATCATTGCTTTTATGGACTGGAAACACATAAACAAATGAGGAGAGGGTAAGAGTTTGGCCGTGACAGTAAAGAGAGGTTGCCCATATTGGTGAAATGGGCAAGGTTGGGAAGGAAGGAACACAGTGAGGAACACTGTGAGGGCTTTGCGATCAGAGAATGCTATCTATCAGTATTGGATATGTGACAAGGTCAGAACTCAGTTAAACTTTCCATTTATGATACCATGTCAAAATTAGATGTGGCAAAGATGTAATTGCAGGACCCTGTAAGATACAGGCAGTTCTTGATGATACCATTGGGTCTGTTACTGGATAGGGGCTCAGCTGAGAGGGGTGATGCACAAGCTTAGTTGTAGCCCTGTTAAGCTGGAGCCAACAGCCAGGTATCCAAAATGACAGCAGATATGAAGGGCAGCCCTGTTTTGAACAGGAGGATACTGATTTCCCACAGAGGCGGCGAGGTAGCTGATAAATCTGTTTCAGTGGAGATACTGGCAAAAGGAGCATGCTGTGAATATAGAATCCCCTCTTCTCTAGAAAATTACGGAATGCTACTAGGGAAAGTCCTCTAAATAGCACATAGAAGGAGTAGAGCAACTGCAGATAGGAAAACACAACAAGAAAAAGACAAACATCTCAAGAACAGGAAAGTGCCCAAAATAATGAGACTCTGATTAAAGCAATTGTGATTCACTGTAAGGCCCAGGAAAATACACAAATCTGTCTTTTGTTTGATCACAATCGTCATTGCTTCCAACAAGTATTACTTGGATTTTGATATCAGAGCAATTCTCCTGGTATCATAACAAATTACAGAATGAACGGTTCCAATGTTTTTATAAATTCAATTTTCATTGCTGGTGTTTTGACATTTTTTATTTTGCTTTTATCAGATTTAGTTACTATTTCTATTTGATATTTTGTAGTATTTTATTCTACATTTCAGCTCTTAACTGTTCTTTGATGAACAATCCCTTGCATTAAATGTTGGACATATTGCAGTTGTCATATCAGATGTTGCTCCCATAAAAGCTCATAGTTTACCAATTTGCTTTTCAATTTTTCTTTTTCAAACTGAAAATTTGTATTCTCCTTTAAAAATTATGTGTTTGCAGCTCCTCTAAGTTTGGGACACTTCTAAGATACATAGAAATACTGGGACCAAGTAATTTAGAAATCAAGGAAATTATAGCACTGCATTTTTCACATGTTGTTAAAATGCCTGAAGACATGTGGGGTAGCTTTATCCTCCCTCAGCCTAGGCCAAGCAAAGATCTTGGGGAGGCAGAGATCACCATACCTTAGTGCAGACCATCAGTGGGGATGTAAATACGTATGTGTGCTGGCTCATTTGGGGCCCCCTTACCGAACTTTTAAAGTCAGGTGTTAGATCAATATTTTTTTATGTCTGTAGCCATTCCTGTAACAACCCATGGCACCGCACTGTCTGTGTCAAGATATGCAGGGCTGACCACGAGGTGCTTCCTGAGAAAACCTGCCCCAAAAGGAGGTTTGGAAAGAGGGGGGGAAAGCTACAATGTTAGTGGAGGTTACTGTAGGTAAAGAGTTGCCTCAGATGTAAAAATCGCCATCAGCATGCACTGCAGAGAGATGGATTGGGAGTGAACAGATCTTCAGGTTGGCTTTGTAGCTAGTACGTTAAAAAAACCTAACACGTTACAGAGGTGCTCTATTCTGTGCAATGCCAAAGTAAATTGTAACTGTGGATTAGTAGCTAAGGGATTATTTCTTTGACAGAATAATCTGTGAATTCTACTTGTGCTGACTGAAGTCAGCTTCAGCAAAAATGCTGTAAAAGTACTTTCTTCAACTCTGCTCTTTCAGCAAACGAAGGCAGGTTGTCTTGACTCCTCTAAACAGTGCAGGAAGGTACTGGAAGTGTTTAGGCAAATAATAATTAGCATTCTGCGGAAAGATGTACTGCAACGGAGATATTGACATTGCACTTTTATGCTCCTGTTTACATTGCTCAGCTTTCAAAAATGATCGACTGAGAGTGCGGAAAATGGTAGGCAACTACATTCGCAACAGTTCTCACTTTCATGTTTTTCATAAAAGCCAAACTGCCCTTTATGAGCAATTAATTTCTCAAGTCATTTCTCTCAGGGCAAGACCGTATTTACAGAACCTAGCATAAAGTCAGAATATTGTAACCTGGGATTTAAAAATGTCACTGCATATGATGCAAGGATAAAAAGAATAGGAGTTATTTTCAGTTACATCAATCCTGACACTTCCTTAATTATTTTTTACATTGCCTCTTGGTGTTATATTCTTTTCCTATTTACCTACAACAAACCTGTACCTAAGCTAAAGAAATACATGTCATTAAATAAAAATGTTCTTCATAATAATTGGAATAATTAAATATAATAGCTAGCTCTGTGCCCAGTAGAGATTAAAGGGGATACTTTTTATCCCATGGTAGTGACCACTGTAGTTTTTCAGTGACTTTCTTTATCACTTCTTTATCTCCCTTTCTTTACATATTGCTTACCCCAGTTGTAAATTCAGAGGGAGGTGCCTTCAGGAGGGCACTGCATAGTAGGGTGGTTCTTCATAGCACAAACAGCTCTTGGTACTGTAGTACGACTCTTGGTTAGTGTGTATGTCCTAGCCCCTCCTTTCCAGTGCTACACCCAAAGAGTGCAGAGACATTGCTCTACCTTTTCCCACCTTTATTGCCATGGGTTTCTCTTCTTTTGATGCTATTTTGACATTCTACCAAGAAAAGGTCAAGCCAAGATATAGTTGTCCAGAAATAATCTTTACTTAGTATGATTTCCTAGACTCTTTGGGCAGAGTCCTTGTTTTCCATTTTGAGCAATCTTTTCTGCAATAAAACGCTGCATATGTGTGTCTGTTGCTATAGAAATAATGTTTCATTAAACGAGGAACCAATGTCATGCTGTCAACAAATCTAATCTAAGTGTTAGTCTCTAGAGCTTGAATTTCACCACTGGGAAGAGGTATACATAATTCTACAAATTATTTATGTAACTTCTGCATAAATGTCTTTATACTCTGAAACTGTTAGCTAAATTTCCCAAAGTGATAGCATAGAGATTAACATGGTAATAACATGTTTACATATGGCTTAACAGAGCCTACCCCCTCATCTCCCCCCACCCCATGCTTTTTCCTGTTTGTAGCCTGAAATTTCCAGCTCTTGCATAGGAAGGTGGGGAGTGGCAGAAAAAGCAGCTTTCTCAGCTGGGTTCCCTACCCCATAGACAACAAAGTTCTCTAGGTTTATTTGCATTTTTTCTTTTATTTTTTTAAAATCCAGCTCCTCCAAGTAACCCGAGGTGTCACTTGTCCTATTTTTTCTAGGATTAATAAGGATATTTTCCATAACTGGAAGGATGACCTGATCTGACTGCAGACCTGGTACATTTATAAACCCCACAGACTGACCTGCTGTCCCCTGCTTTCTAGACTACACTGCACATCATCTAGACTACACTGCACATCTAGACTACACATGCCCAGTATTTCTCAAGTTACTCAAAGATTTTGCTACAATAACTTTCTACCTTCTCCAGCAGGGCAAACGCAAGAGTTGTGGATTTTGACTTTATGCACCACATATCAAATCTCACGTGTCTTTTACATTTAGACATAATATGAATATTTTTCCAGTGTTTTTCTAAAGCTGTAGAATTCTAGTAACAGCAAAAAGATGGTGCTTACACCTGTATCTATAGAGTTTGGAAAAGGAACTGAAATCTTCACTAAACACAGTTACCAAGGGTCAACGTTTGTCACAATATTGATCATAAGTACTTTGAAGGAACATGGAGGAAAATATCTTTTATCTCAGGGTTATGTTACAGGAGCACCTCTGATTTATGTGTATAATATATATGTGTAGTTACAAAAATAGAACAGAATTTAAAAATACGTGATGATTGATTTGCATAGACCTGTGTGCAAATATATGTTACAATTCTGATTTCAGAGTACTTGTTACAACTTCTTGATTAAAAAATGCATTTATTATTTGTGAAATGGGCCTACGTTAGATAGATACATGTTATCTGTTGCAGGATAAAATACAATTTATAAAAATTCAACTTAATTCATTAATAAAACACATATCAACAGCCTCTGATTAAAGATTACTTAAAAAAACCTCTGTCATCATTAAAATAAAATAACAGCTTTTTTAAAAAAAGGGACAAAGAAAAATTTCTGACAACCAGAAGAGTAACTTCTGGGTATGCAAAGTACACAATTACCTTTCTTTGAAATTAATGCCATGCTCATTATTAAAACAGACTCATCATATAAACCAGTTGCCACAAGACACTAATTATATTTTGCAGTTACAGTAGTTCTTGTAATAAAAAAAAAAACCCAAAACTTTAACTCCTTTGCACAGCCATAAAATATAAACCAGAAGCTGACCCGGTTTTTACCCTTTGTAAAACTGTTAAACCATCCAAGGTTGCTGCATTTTTTTGCTGCATCATCAGTCTGTAGATGAAAAGAATCAACCTGCTAAAGCAAAACACTGACCATTATATCACCTATTGCTCTGCTATCTGTTGCTTCCTATCCAGAGCTTTGCTTAAGGCAAGTTGTTGAAAATGGCTGAGTACTTGATAATGGGAGGAAAGAAGTGGAAGGGAAAGGATTAAGTGGACATAAAATATTGAAGTGAAGATGTATTCTAGATCCCTGCATGTTATCATGATCACATCTAATACAGAATATTTTCTTACTATGCACATCTCCATAAACTAAAGCTAATAATGAGAGTAGGAAAAGACAGCATAAACACTAAAATGTGTGTGTTCTTTTTTTCTGTAGGAACTCAATGGAGAAAGGACCAAGAGCAAGATTTGAGGAATGTTCTAAAGAACACTGACCAAGACATCCCAATGGTATTTGTCAGTGGAAATCATGATATTGGTAATACTCCAACAAGAGAAACGATAGAAAATTATTGCAAGAGCTGGGGAGATGACTATTTCAGCTTTTGGGTTGGAGGTGTTTTCTTTCTTGTGCTAAATTCTCAGTTATACTTTGATTCTTCCAAATGCCCTGAGTTAAAGCAAGCCCAGGATGTGTGGCTCAATGAGCAACTGGCTGTTGCTGAAAAATGTAAATGCAAGCATATAATAGTATTTCAGCATATACCTTTGTTTCTGAGAAAACCTGATGAAGACCACGATTATTTCAACTTGGAAAATTCGGTCCGTCAAGAGATAATGGAAAAGTTTCATAAAGCAGGTATTTTCTCAAATTTCACTATTTTTTTTTCAAATTGTTATTGTCTATGCTGCCAGACAGAACACGTTTAACTTAAATGGTACTGTTTAAAGGAAATTTAGATACTGTGTATAAGCCTCATAGTTCCCCATAGGTCAAAATTATCACCTCAATCAAATCACTGTTAAAAGTACCAAACAAAATATAAAACTTTGAGTGAAAAGTAAAAATCTTAAAGTGAAAAACTCTTTTAAATAAATAGCAGGGATTTCATTTTGCAAGAACTGATAGATGTAAGACTACTTGAGTTATTCCTGCTTAAGGAGTGGAAGATCAGGTATTACAATAAGAGAAGAATACAGAATTTGTTTTACATAAAATGTGGAAATAGAATTGAGAATTACCTTGGAGGTTGCTTTCTCCCACACTGAGCCAATTTTACAGCAAGAGTGTAACATACTCCAGATTTATTCAGTGTTTAAAAGAGTCTTGCTCTGCTAAGATCAATCCATTGCATATCCGTATAGGGGCCATTTCTGGGATGAAGGACAGGTGGAACATGCGCTAAACAAGTATATTGCACCAAATACCTTAGCCTTGTTTGATGAGACTTGAATACTGTGGAGACAGACACAGTACACAGCTACTCCTCCATGCTGTTCCCATTGTTTCCTGTTAATTGTCTTCATGTTCCTGGGGTGTGCTATCCCTCAAAATTTCCTGCCAGTCTGCCATTGCTGCATCAGTGTCATTTTCCCTGTATCTACAAGAGAGCATGCTATTTGAATTACTTGAACAATGCAGATTGTTTATGATATTGTCCCTAATTTACCATATAATTGTTAAGCCTGGACTCATCCAGAGGCAGCGTAATTTCCAGTCTCTGAATCTCCTACTGTTTCCAATCAGTGGGGCCAAAATTCACAGCTATCTCAGGGCTCTACAGGGAGCTGACATATTTGCAGATTCAAGATTTTAGATACATGTGGGGATTTTTCCCTGTAAAGAGACATGCTGCAAATACCTCGTATCTTTTTTAATTTTTGTGCTAGTGGGAAGTATTGCTATTGGAAAGTTGGGCAGCAAAATGACTGCTTACCTACTATTGACTAAAACCCCATACTGGTGCAATGGGGAGCTTGTTAGCAGAAGGACATCGCCATGCAGGTGTATCCCAGTAAATAAGAATTAATGTGGAATCCAAAGCAGTTCTGTTCTAGAGTTTTCTGTCATCCAGGGGATTTACCAACATCTGACAACACTCAGCACTGGGAATATAATTATTCAAGAGGTAAAAGAAATTATGTAAAATGTTATCATTGTAACATTTATCAATGTTAGGTATTCATGTTTTTGGAGGGATATTTCGGACTGATTCTCCTAATGTGTATCCAGAAGCTTAACCAAAAGTTGGGTAGGCTTTAAATGATGCAGAAAGGAAGAGAGAATGGGAAGCCATCAATGCAAGACAACTCTACAGAGGAAATTCCCAAACTCTTTTCTCTGACAGCATCCCATTGGAACCTTCCTGTTGTGTCCCTCGTTCTAATCCGTAAAAATCCTCCCAAAAAGAGGTATTGTTTGGTTCCTTCATTAATATATTGAAACGTTCATTTTTTATACATAAGTAAATAAGTCAACAGGTAGTATTCACAATCCAATAATCAAACATTTTGCTAATTAAATGAATATAGAGAGCAAGCAGTTCAGCTTAACTCAGACTGCTGACAAAAATTAGCTGAATCAAAAATTGTCTCAGAGTTTCCTTAGTAACGGGTGCATTCTGTTTCCATTTTATTATTCAATTGAAGAACGGCCTTTGTAAGACCACAAAATGTTATCAGTGGATTGCAAACAGGCAGTTAGCATAGTAGGATAAATGTGCAGATATACACAATGACACGAGTTGTTTTCTGACTCTCTGCTTTGCCAAAGAATAATCGATTTAAACATACCACTAGACGTGAAATTGGTTTTCCCTCAGTTCACTTCATACATTCTTGAAAGATTAAAACACAGAATATTGATAATGAAATCCAATATACTTTGCATTTGTTGGGGTTTTTTTTAATTATGACTTGCAGTTTAAGAAGGATAGCCCCTTAAAGCACTTAATTTAGAAATTTGGTATAACTATTTATTCTGGAAAAAGGAAGTGAGTTTGCCTTTTTAATGAGTCCTCCAAGTTGCTGCCATTCTTCCTCCATCCTGCCACCGATCCTTCCTTCCTTCTCCTCTCATTCGCCACCTCTCCACTTAAATTCTGGCATGATTTAGTGTTTCCAACCACTCCAAAGGATTGTTGTGTAATTATGAAAAAGTTCAGTATTTGGTAGTGTTATGTTATTAGATCTCATTTCAGTTGTTCATCACCCAGAATCAGACCCAACACTGTCTCAGTTTTCGTGTTTGTACTTTTTCAAACATGGAGCCATAGCTCATCTGGTTACAGAGAGACAGGAAAGGAAGGACAGTCTAGTAATTCATGTCTTTCCAAGAACAGAGAAATTAAATATGGATATGTGTAGGAAATCAGATACTTCAGGCATGGCAGTGTTGCACAGGTGCTTTAAAGTAAGCTTCAGAAAATTATTGTTTTAAATGCAGTCCAGATCTTCTGTAGTTATTCTCTTCAAGTCACGTACATATTACATAATGTTTTTGTTTAAGTATCCACTCATTACAAGCAGAGATAAAAGTCTAGCTGTAGAGGCTACATCTGGTATGAAATACTAAATTACATTTCTCACATTAGAAGTGTCCTTAACAGTTGGGCTAATTAAAGATAAAATCATGTCCTTATGATAAATATTTATAAATTGAAAATCTGGCACTTGTAAATATGTATTATTACTGCAATGTTAAGCCATACTTGTAAACTGCATGTCTAAGAATTCCTAGCCCATTTTTTCTTTAAATGCATTATAACAAGTATTGTCCTTGAAAAAGTAGTCTCAGTGACACCGAAACTCAACTCTGTTGAGAACATAGTTTATCAATTAAGTGAAAATATATTTTTGAAAGCATATTTGTGTAACATTTGAAAGTCTAGCCTCAGGTGCCACAGCTCTGTCTCCTCTACATGCAGAAGCAAAGTACAGAAAAACCTGTGTGCAAGAACTGTGAATGAGTTGACCTGACGTTCTCATCTGCAGGAGTCACTTGACTGCTGTGTGAAATGCATAGTCAGCGTCAAAGAGTTTTATAGTGCTGATATAAATAGGTTTGCTCATAGCTTTGTAGGGAAAATAAAGAAATAGTAGTGGTCTAGCCAAAAATCTGTTCTGCATTTCTTGTGTCTTTGATAAACGTAAGTAATACATTACTTTTTAAATTAATGTGTTTATGTGATACAAGCATGCTTTTTGTTACATGTCTCATTCCAGCATAATTTTCTTAGGATGTTAAAGATTTTTTTTTCCTATGACCTAAAAATATGGGTATTAAAGATTTTTTTTTCCTATGACCTAAAAATATGGGTATTTTTGTTGAGCTATAGACATTCTTTCAAAGACTTTTTGTCCTGAGAACCATCACTGACACACTGAAATTACTTACATTACTCTACCAAAATATAGTAAATGTTAATGGCCGTAACGAAATAAACAAGTTCAGACATTTGCTTAAATGTTTTAAGAGCTCTATTGAATAAAACCCAAATTAATAGCTGTTTTTCTCTAACAAAGTTGAGAAAAGACTTTTTGGTTCGGAGTGAGGTGAAGAATGTAGGTGGTCCATCTATGCGAGAGATTTTGAGAGAATCACTAGATAATATTTAAATATAGCAGGAAATTCCCTGCATTCTCCAGCCTTTTTTATTTAAAAAGTTTTAAGTTCATCTAAAGCAATCTTGAAAGCAATTTTTCAATGTGGTTAAAAATACTCATTTTTTACACATAGGGGAAAGTAACAGCATAACTTTGTTAAATAGTATATTTTTTTCGTTATATTTGTGATTATAGGTGCTGTAACTTCTAACACCTTTACTGATTAATTGAGTGTGATACCTCCATTCTCCTCTAAGACATAAATTAAAGGAAGAAGAAGCTTTTTGAACATTCACAGCTGAGATATGTTTGAGCACAGAATTAAAGCATGGAATGCTGAAAGCTGTTGTTTCTAAAATTTACCAGACAACATATGCTATGTTTCATTATTTTCTTTGTTGTATAATCAAAGTTGACAAGGGAGTAATATTTTCTTCTTCCTGCCATTGAGACCTTGGTTTTGGCAAAGCCCATACACCAAGTGAGTAATCAGTGCTTGCTTAATCGGTATTTAAGATAATTTACATTTAAATACTCTCAACTTCAGTGATCTAGATCAGCCTCTTTCAACCTTTAAATTATGCACTCATGGTGCAGGTAGAGTGACCAGATCTGATATCATCTGCATCACTGTGTAAGAATAATGTTTGTAAAGACCATTCCCCAGGTATGATAATGTAATCTAGCATGTAAATACACAGACATAGACTATTTTCAGAAATTCAGAAGCAAGTATGAAATGTATTTATTTAGTATAGTCTGTAATAACATTAAATTTACATTTGTTTTGAGATAAATTTTTGAAATCTATTTTACCCACTGGGCTGTAGTTTTGGTTGATAAAATCTTTTTGTGTGTTCGTTGGAGCACACAGCAAACCAGGATTGTTTGGGGTTTGTGTTGGGTCTCTGGGAAAACTTCGCTTTCACATGGGAAAAGTAGCAAAACCAGGAAATAAATTCCACTGAGAGGTCACAAGAGGCATTCACAAAAATTAACTTGAAGCACAGAGTGACCTACAGACAGCACCTCTAATTACTTATTTAGGCCAGCACTCTAATTAGGTGATCTGGAATCACCCTCTGGCTGTGCCCGTTTTTTCTTCTCTAATTATATATGAAAAACAAGTAAGGTTAAGATCCTTCTCTACATCGCTGTATTCAGTGTTGTGCTATAGAGAAGTACTTCTGACATAGATATTCTTTGCAATGTCTCCCACTTGCAGAGACCTACTGACCACCCCACCAGTTGCATCAAGCTCTGGATTCTTTAGTTTGCAAAGAGGCTTCCTGCAAGTTCGCAGGATCATGTTTTCAAACAACAGAACATGGGGTATTTGTATTAAGATGCTTATATCATTATGTGCTGTAGATTGTCATTATGCAGTTCTGTGTTGTTCACACAGCTCCTCTGATAAAGAAGGTAGGATAACAGGTAGAGCTTCCAAAGGGCTACACAAAATATTTTTTTTTTATGTTGTTAGTTAAATGACTTGGGTTTGGGTTTTTTTTTTTTTTTGGGACAACAGAGTCTGGGAACTGCCTGAGCACAGAACAGTTCTGTTAACAGTGCTGTGACTGATGCTTTCACATCTTTGCTTGCTGCTGTAACACCTGCCTGGCAGATGGGTGCTGTTGCAATCTCAAATTGCAATGAGATAAAAATCAATTCTATTCTCTATTCCACACTAGAGATTTTGTTTGCAAAGACTACGAAGTATTATCATTCGCTTTGTAGCACTGGAGGCTTGGGAAAAATGTCCTCACCTGTCCAGGGGAGAAAAGAGGTACGGAAAAAAATGTGTATGGTTAATGTGTGCTCTTGCAGGGAAACTGAAAGAGCATCATTTCAGAGTGCAAAATTGTTCTGAGAACAGGTATTACCGGCCATGCTGTTCTGCACTTCAGAAAGCAGCTGCAAGTGAAAGAAAAACGGAAAAGCAGTTTGTGCCTGATACTCAGGGGAAGTGCTCAAAACTGATTATTCTTGTGACTTAAATGGTTGTATCTGCTGGAAACATTGCCTTTTAAGATACATCTATCTATACATGTTTGTGGGTATACACACATCTCTTGTAGTAGCATCTCCCTGTGCCTGGATACTATTTATTTTGTTCACCTGCCTATGAAAACTCTGAAAGGGTACTAGAGTGTTGATAACATTCAGGTTTTTCGTAATTTAAATTCTTTACAGGACTGCTTTTCCACCTATTTGCTTCCATTTTGGCTATACTGCTGCTACTCTCTAGTTTCTGCAGTTTTGGGGAAAAATGTGTATAGGATCAGTTTTCACGAGTGTATCCTCTTTCGCCAGTCCTTGATTGAGCAAAAAGTTTGGCCAGTGAAGCAGTGATTTTTAGATAAGCTTTTCAATCTATTTTAAAGCTAATTTTCTCATTAAAATTGAACAGCTAACATAAAAGCAGAGGAACAAGACCAGAACGATGATCCCTATAGGCCAGTCTCCTTCTCCCACAGCCAAACCCTTGGGAAGAGCACAAGATAGCAAAGTGCGTAACGGTATTTCTTGCAATTACTCTTCTTATCTCAACAGTTTTTCTTTTGAGCACTTACTGTACCATATTAATGTTATCAATATAGTGCAATTTGGTGATTCTTTTATAGATTTTTTTTTTCAGCTGATTTTTCAAAACAGCTTTCACAGTGGTCTGCAAGAGTGAGGTTCATGTTCGACAGCCATGTGAAGAAATGCCTCCTTTTGTTTTCTTTGAACTTCAGCTGTAGTCTGTATTGGGAGCCATAAATTAAATGCAGCGAGCACTGATTCATGTCTGCAGTTACTGTAAAAAACAGTTCATTAATCAGCACTTTAAGGGTGATAATCTGGACTCTGTGATAAATTTCATTGCTCAGTCAGAGCCACCTTTTTCCCAAAATTCTCTACAGAGTGCATGGGAGGAGAAGCAAGGTCTGCGCTGTACCCATTACATATTTATTATGTCATTCATATTGCACTAATTTAGCCTTCTAGTCCTCTACAGTCTCATTTGCTTTTGCTGAGAAAAGCATTTATTTAATTGAAGGCTCCGTCTAAATAAAGCATGCTACTGATTGCCTGTGCTGATTATTCCAGGCATTCTCTTCCTAATTTGGAAAATCTGCTTGCTTTTCTTTGGTTTATTTTTATATTTGTAATTTTCTTCCTATATTTTTACACCATCCCATAGTGCTGGGTTGAGCAGTTTGATTTCTATCTGAGGCTAGGCTGGTCACATTTTGGACACAGCAAACCTGCCTCAAAATGAGTTTTGTGTGTTAGGAACCAGAGTTGGAAAACAACTTCTTCTGAATTCAGAGGTTTTCGGAAACAAACCATGGAAGTGAGTGTAATTACAGAAATTGTAGTCAGCCACCTCTGGAATTTAAACTAGTTCAAGTCTGAATTCCAGGCCAATATCATCTGATTGTATGAGGAAAAGTATTTTCTAGATGCATGTTTCTTTATGAAATTATTTTTGGTACTTCAAGATAAATATGGGTGCTTTATTTTCCATCCTGGTTTAATCTGTTTGGATTTCTGTAATTGTTGCAACTGGATTTCCTTTGAGATTGGGGCTCAGTCTCTTGAATTGAACTAGCAAATGAGATTTTTCAAGAAGTTTAGGAAAACAACTATTTCACAAAATCCTACTGTTGTTATGGAATATACTGGTTCTCTGTTTAATAAAGCAAAAAGATAACTTGGCTAGCATTTTGGGTTTAAAATAGAGACATTTTATAACTGCTCCTCAAGCAGAAAGGCTGGTCAAACACTGATTAAAACAAGATGGTTGTCTGTTGTTCCGCATAGAGAAAGTAGGCCATGGTTCCCTTTCTTTCCTGCCCCAAATGGAGTTCAAAACTTGCCCAGTCTTCAGCATCCTTGCATTTTTCTGTGCTACAGGCTCCAACAGCAGTGGAGTACCAAGCAAGGGAGAAGAGTCTGGGAATTATGGGACTGCAACTGCACAGCAAGCTAAGACTGAGATGTAATCACTCTCAGGGGAACTATCCGTGAGACACAGCTAAATGCCTTTATTCTCTTGCAGTGTAATTATGTCAAAATCATCCTGACCCTTTTCCCTGGTGCCACAGAACTGTTGTTTAGAAGGATTTCTCTGAGTGCTAAACTATAATTTGTGTGAAATATCCTTAACTTCTGCTAGCAAACTGCCCTCTGCATGGTATTCAGTATGCAGTTTCTTTTCATGTGATGAACTCTTTTCTCATCCAGTTCTTGTGAGAATTAAAATCAACAGCATGCTAACAACACTGGGGTAGCTAAAGTTTTCTTTCAAAATTTTTTTCAGTATCACCAGGCCTGAAAGAGGTGTGAATATTTCATGTGGGACTCAGTTTCTTTAAGATCATTATTCTGCTTTGGATTGTTTGGGAACTCAGAATTGCTCCAAAATGGTCATGATTACAAATAATCTCTTCTAAATCAGAGCTACTGCAGTCTGCGAGGATGTGATGGTTGTATACAACAGCTCCTGAGGCCGGTTGCTCCAGTCATCCCTTTCTGTACCAATGTTTCCTATGAAGCACCCAAAGCAAATCTCAGCTACTTGTTTAGATCTCTTTTCCTTTTAGGCCAGAGAGCCTGTTTAACAGTATCCATTACACCCTCTCTGTAAGAAAGGCCCTTTTTAATACACTTGTGCTGGTTTGATTTACAACGCTTGAAGAAAGAACCAAGAGAAAATTGAAGGTGCTGGTAAAAATTGTCCAGAGCTGTTAAATTGGGAAAGATGCAAATAGACAAGAGCTTGCTGGAGCTCTTGCAATGACTACTTATTTGGTGAGCTGACTTTAGAGAAATGTCTGCTGTAGAAATCATGAGCAAAGCGTTCAGATCATGTTTTTGACTCTGAAAAATAGATCCAAATTAAAGTATTGGTTTTGGTTTGAATTTTTGAAAAAATGACATTGTGCTGTAAAGATTCTGCTTTTGAATGAACATATAGGTACCATCAGAGTTAGCAATCTAAATTATGTGAGCTATTAATTATCCTCCTCAGCATTTGACCACTTGCCTTGCCAAAGCCACCGTGTAGCCTTGTAGTTTGAAGTGACATAATGCAGTGTGTGAATTAGCATAATTCCAAAGTATTTATTAACTTGTTTCATGGTCAAGCTAATGAGAGTCTAAGGCTTATTGACATATGTATTACATCTCTTCAGATGGGTTTTGAACAAGCGTGTTTTGGGTGGTTATGTCATGAATTATTTAAGCAAAATAGGTTGCTTTGGGCTTACGGAATTTGTACCACAATGGGTATTTCATTCTTCAATAGGAATGCATTATTCTGCAAGGAAAAAGAGGTAGGATCAGATCTTTGGAAACAGTAAATCTTTTTGTCTTTCAGATTGAGCTTTGTCAGATCAGAACTAAAAAGGACTTTATGCTTGATCAGTAAATGATGGTAAATTGCATGCTGGCAGGAGGACATCTTTGGTTAATAAAATGAGAATCAATTTCTGTATTTAAACCTTTTATTAGAGACACACTGATTTTTTTAATAGAGTGATTAATTCTGAAAAACTGTTTGATGTGCAGGCATGAAGTTCTTCAGTTTTAGGTGTTTTTTGTGATCCAAGTACAGACCTGGTGTTAGACGCTGGATAGTGCCCTTCCTGATCGCTGGTGTCCAGTCCTGTTCTGGTGAAAAATCAATTTGGCAGTTTAGGCCTGTTTTCCCTAGCAGATGCTCAGTAACTGTTGTATTGTTATGCAATCTGACATCAGACAGTTATGATCACAGAGGCAGTGTGTCTGGTTTATTGGCTTTTTTTTTGATAGTAACTATCTGCACAGTTTTTTACTTTATTCTGATTTTAATCCTTTTTTTTTTCTCTTAATGAATAATCTATTAGGTATGGATGCTGTCTTGCAGTAATGGATCCTGCTTTTTTTGGTTAATGGATACTGTGAAACCTCCAGTCACATTTAAATTCAAATCACTATGTATTTCATGAAAAATGAAATAATGAATGCTTGTGAAGGTGCCATCCTTTGGACATTTATTTAGACAGTAATTTTTTAGTATTTCGTACAGCTTTTATATCAAGGCTTTTCCCAACTACTATTTCAGAAACCAGGGATTAAAAACGAATCACTGCTGTAACCGTTTTTTCTTCTTTTTTTAAGTGGGAAGGGACGGTACCTTTTTGTATATAGCTGGATGCATTTAACTGACCTGAGGGTGCCTTAAAGCAGGCTATAAAAATGAGGCCTGTTGTTTTCTCACAGTTTAGAAAAATAAGAGGGAATTGGGCTTGCTAACAACTTGACAGTATTACTTCAGAAAAAGATCTGAAATGACTAAATTAAATTTGAGTGCATACATCTCTAAGATTCTTTTTATGTTTAAGATCAAAAGCAAGAGCAAAGTAAATTGTGTGCTTGTCATCTTAGTATTATTGCATTGACTGTCTCACGTTTCCTTCTTATGCTAACTAACAAAAGCAAGTGGAATACAGTTGAGCAAAAAAGTACTCTTGACAAAAAACATCAGTTAGACTTCTGTTAATACACAGCTGTGACCTCTTTGCTTCTTTGTTCAAAAAGTAACGTACTGTAACACAACAAGAATTAATACTATCATTGGAAATAAAGAGTACCTGAAAGTGTGGGCCTGAGAGTGAAATCTAGAATGATTCTGGAGAGCACCGGTTGGTTGTTAAGTGCTTGAAGAACAGGGAAGTGTCTTGAGTTCTGCTGCTTGAATTGCTTCTTAGGTATTTTACTTTGAGATGGTCACTTTAATAAGCTGCAACACAGCAGAACTTGGGAAGTGACTGCTCACTTTCAAACTGACTGTAGCATCAGTTGTAAAGCATCTGTATATTATGATTTTAAGGGCCCAAATAATATCTGTGCAAAGAGCCCATTACGCTGCAGGGCTTTTATCTTCCACCATCGCCTTTTGAGGTACTCTACTCTGATCAGGTTCCTCTCAAGAGTTAAAAGAAACCCACCGAACTGTTCTGCTTGCTTCCTGCAGCTGAGTCAGAGCAAGCTCTCAGAGTTGTTATGCTGACTTACAGGTGTAACTCACCTGACAGATAGATGAGCAAAAAGAATTAGTACAGATAACAGACGAGTTCTAGCTGGCAATGGCCATAAACCGCTATTCAATATAAAGTAATGCCATTCTTTTTCCACATTGAGTCATTTGCTGTTTAAAAAGGGGTTAGATTTTGAAATATGAAAGCCTGTGTAGATTTTACCAGGCACACAGCAGAATAATTTATATTTTGCTTTCCAAGCTGCTTAATTTTTAACTATACTTTGAGCCTTGCTTATATATTTTATGTCAGTCTTCAAATCAGTCACTCCCACAAAAGCAAAGAATTGTAGCCAACTGTCTTTAAGATTTTTATTTAATCACTGTGACTTTCTAAATCTACTGCAGAAGAAAGGGTGGAAGAGTTTTCTGCCTAGATAAATAAGGATTTCTTTGTGAAGTTAAGTATGTTTGCAGTCACAGCTCTCTGCCTTTAAAATGCCTCTGCTCTTTTGCAGAACTTCTGCTGTCTGAAGGCAAAATCAGTTGTTGCTAGCTTTTTTTTTTAAATGTCATTTAAGGTTATAGTATCTCAGAAATTGCCCATTCTGTGGTCTACCACTTGGAACAGGACTAAGCACATGTTACTTTTGGTGTTAAGTAGGGGATGGCAGATTTCTGGAATACATGAGAAATAACGAAGTTTGGTGTTGTCATCACAGTGTCCATCTCTATGTATCTTTATTAATTCTGTAATAATTAAAACAGTGATCAGAAAGGTGATAGTGCTGAATATTTAGGGATAGCTTTTAGCTTGGGGTGGTGAGCAAGATCCTGGCTGTGTGCAAAGGAAAGGAGTGCCATCAGAGAAGCACCTCACACTGCTCACAAAAGCTGGTATTGGCCCCAGAGAGCCAAGCTTCTCTCTTCTCTGCTGTCCTCCTCAGGAACAGACTCGTGTTAGGACCTTGTTAGTTTATTTCTCAATAGAAACACAAATTATTGAAATGTAGAGCCCCTGTAGAATAGTGCCAGCAAAATATGTTTCTATTACAGCACAGCAGGTTTTTAGCCAACATAACAAACTAATAGGAAAGATTCCATTTCATATAGTAACCAGTTATTTTGGTCACCTGCTGGCTGTCAGGTCAGTTGTCAGAGAATACTGGTTTTTTGAGTTACTCAGTACTAATATATTTTCAGGTGCATTATGTAGAACCATCAAAGTGTCATTATGAATAAGGAGCACACAACCTGTTGTATTTCGATAGAGAAATTACACCTAAATCCTCTAGGTGCATTTGAAAAATTTTTAACTGTCATCAATAGTATCATAAATCAGCACCAGATCTAAAAACTTTCTGTAACAAAATATGAAATTAATTTAGATGTTTTACTCTTGATGATAAACAACAAAATTCCCAATATTTTAAGCCATCTGGTCCAGTAATTTTTCTGTTTCACAACAATTTAAAATAGCATTAGATACAGCTGTAGTAGTCTGAACTCCAAGGATCTTAGACTGAGCATTCCCAAAACCTGTTTGTAAAATTAGCTATTTATACTAATTCCACATTCTCATTCAAAATAAAGTATGCATTATCTTAAATCAGCAATAAGGTAATGACTATTTTTTGGTTAAACTACAAATGCTGTTGACTATGATGCTCAGCAGTGTCTGTCAATATGCACAGTTTGGCTAAATGGTGAAGGATGCTGGTGTACCTTGGAAATGAAATGCTTCCCTATGATGGCATCGTCTCTCTTAGGAAGAAGCCAGGTTCTCAACTGTTAACAGTTTTACAAACAGGAGAGATAACTACATAGCATCAAAATGGCATTTTCTTTACTTTTTTGACTGAGGAGATTAATCCAGTTTTCATTATATTGTAGTAGTAAAAACATTTGATTAAAATTCATAAAAGGGGGAGCATCAAATGGGGCGCAGAAGTGAATCTATTTGGTAGCGTGAATTTGACCTGTAAAGACAATCAGTAAGGCCGTTCAGAGTAGTAAATATAGCTTCTGCCACTGTATTAGTTTCTGTTTACCAGGCAGATTAATGAAAGAGTAGAAATTACTTGCTTGGAGGTGAGGATGACACAATTTATTTTCATTTGAAATACTTTCAAAATTTTTGCAAAAATCCCGTAGCTACTGTTGAGCAGCAGGAAAGCAGACCTGGCATATGGATCATTTTTAGAAGTTGCTCTAAATTAGATAGCATTTGCAAACTTAAGTACCTTTTTTTTGTTAAATTATCATATTCTGAGAGAAGGGGAAGAATGGTTGTACTTCTTTAAACATTTGTTTGGTAATCAGTTAAAGATTTCAAAGGATGTTAGAGGGCATTAATTATGAAGCATGTTTGTCCTCTTTCCCTACTGCTGCTTGTCATTTAGCTTTCCTTCTATTCCTGATCAAGCTTGGATGATACTTGCATGCAGAAATTTTTGATACAGCACCTTGTTGTCTCCTGCAAAAGATCAAATGAATTTCTTTCTTTTCAAGTTTATAATGGAGATACTTATTTTACCCCAATGCAGTCCAAAATATAAATAGACATTTTAAAACAAGAAAGAAACAGCCTTAAATCATTAAAAAGGCAGAGGAAATTAGAATAAACCTGTCTTGTTTCTACCCCATACTAGGTAAATGTTAATTCATGTCATTACCAAACCTGACTCCTCTTGCAGGTTGTCAACCTTTCCTTTTTTGGCTGCTCTCATCTTTCTTCTCCGCTTATTATAACTCACAGCCTCTTCTGCTTATTAGGTTTCTTTGATGTACCTGGCTCTATTCCATCCATTTCTTTGAGAAAAGATTACAAATTATCTTCTCATTTATGTTTTTTATTGCTTTGTCTTGTCTCCCTTCCCCCCCTTTTTTAAGGTGACTGGTCTTGAGTAAATATGGTTAAGCTCTCCTTAGTAAATTTTTTGCATGTTAATTGACAAATGCAGCTCCACAATTCTTGGCTTTCAATTCGTGTTTTGGTAGCATCATTCTTCGGCAGTTTTCTGTTACTGAAATTTCTTCTAATCAGCTTCCTCTAGAGTGTTCCTTCTTTCCAGCCAAAGGAGTAGCAAGATGATGGACACCCCTTGCAGTGAGCATAATGAAGTCAGAGTCCAGCAGCCTTAAACAGAGCTATTGGAGCAGAACAAAATTTTTACTAATTCTTTATTATTTATTACTTAGAATTATTTATTCCTGTTTACTAATTATTTGTTTGAAATGCAAATTGAGGTAAATGGTTTAATTTTGATTCTGTGCTTTATGGATACTTAAGGGAAGAAGGTAAGCGTGACACCTGTAGCTGTACTTGCTGTGGAACTTTCTGTGCAACCCCAGCAGCTGTGTAAGCCTCAGCATGTGACCTCAGTAGTTTGTTTCATTGTAAGCACATCTTATATATAAACTGGAAGAGGTCACGTGATGATACCAAGCAGGGAGGAAGGGTTGATCTGCTAGAGGGTAGGGTGGCCCTACAGAGGGACCTGGACAGATTGGAGAGATGGGCTGATTCTGATGGGATGATGTTTAATAAGTCCAAATGTCGGGTATTTCATTTTGGACACAACAATCCCATGCAGAGCTACAGACTGGGGACAGAGTGGCTGGAGAGTAGTCAGGCAGAAAAGGACCTGGGAGTGCTGGTGGACAGGAAGCTCAACATGAGCCAGCAGTGTGCCCAGGTGGCCAAGAAGACCAGTGGCATTCTGGCCTGCATCAGGAATAGTGTAGTGAGCAGGACCAGAGAAGTTATCGTCCCCCTGTACTCGGCACTGGTCAGGCCTCATCTTGAATATTGTGTACAGTTCTGGGCCACCCAGTTTGGGAAAGATGTCAGGATGCTGGAGTGTGTTCAGAGGAGGGCAACAAAGATGGTGAAGGGACTGGAGCATAAGCCCTATGAGGAGCAACTGAGGGAGTTGGGGCTGTTTAGTCTTAAGAAGAGGAGGCTCAGGGGAGACCTCATTGCTCTCTACAACTACCTAAAAGGAGGTTGTAGTTGGGCAGGGGTTTGTCTCTTCTCTCGGGTGACCAGTGACAGAACTAGAGGGCATGGACTCAAGCTTCGTCAGGGAAAGTTTAGGCTTGATGTGAGGAAAAAGTTCTTCACTGAAAGGGTGATTGGCCATTGGAATGCGCTGCCCAGGGAAGTGTTTAAGGGGAGACTGGATGAGGCACTGAGTGCCATGGTTTAGATGATGGTTGGTGTAGTGTTGGTGTTAGTGTTGGGTTATAAGTTGGACTTGATGATCTCAGAGGTCCTTTCCAACTTTATGATACTGTGATACTGTGTTACAAAATGCATACTCTCTTTTTCTTTTTTTTTTTTTAAACAGGCGTTAAAGCTGTATTTTCTGGACATTACCATAGGAATGCTGGAGGGTCCTACAAAGGACTGGAAATGGTGGTGTCATCAGCAATAGGATGTCAGCTGGGAGAAGATACGCATGGGCTTCGAGTGGTTGTTGTCACAGATGAAAAGATTGTTCATAAGTACTACAGTTTAAATGAACTGAGCAGCCAAGGCTTAGAGAAAGAGCTGCTATGTATGCTTGCTAAACAAAATTAGGCTATGTTAAATGATGTGATTTTTTTTCCATATTAAACAAATACAAAACATTTCAGAAGGTTTCCCCAAGCTGAAGACAGACATTTCTTGTTGTGCATCACACCCCAGCACAATTTATTATCCTAAATAACAAGAAAGTTGTTGATGTGTTTCTCCTTTTAGAAAGGAGACCTTTGAGGAATATGGAAGAATAGCAGAACTAGTAAGGTAATGTGTCATTGAAAAGAACTGTTCCGAGAACTTTTACTGTGAAACAATTTCTCTGTGATAAGAAAATCTTATTTAGGAGCGAAAAGTGAGAGTTGCAGCTTCTAGATAACCCTTTACCCCAAGTCTGGTTTTGTTTTATATTTGAGAAGGTATTTTAAAATCAATAGATTTAGTAATTTCTGTTAAACTCTAGACAATATAAATGGGGTGGGTTTTTTACTCTGTAAAAACAAATCTCAAAAACTCTGAAATAAACAGTCTCCCACTGACTTTTAGCAACGTTTGGATCAGATCTTGTCTACCAGAGGTCGTATTTTCTCCTGTTTCCCCTATTTCATTTTCTTAGCTCTTCAGATCCAGCCAGAATTCTGGTTTGCTGTCACAGCTTGGGTTTCTGTTATATCCTAGTTTTATATAATGAAAAGTCTGTAAATTAAGCTAATATAGATGCCACTGACAGAAATTAAACAGGGAACAAGTATTTTCCTTTTGAAATTTAACTACCATTCAGTTAGCCTATATTCTTGCTATAGCTTCAGAATTTGGAATAATTGCATGGGGAGAATATTCTTTGCAGAATACTGTTATCAGAAGTGGCTCTGTTGATTCCTAGACAAGGAGAGAGGTTTGATTTCCAAATGCTGTTTGAGTGCCTTGCTGTAATGTTACACCATATTGAATGTTGAAAACCCTAGAAAGTATATTTTCTTCACCGGAATAAGTCTTTGCAAGTAAATGATACAAAAAGAAATTTATATACTGCAATGAACCTATTTTATTTTAGCAAGAGTATTTGATTTATTTACTGTTAAATAATAAAAAAAAGTGTTCATGTAATTTACACACACCTGGTTTTATTTCTTACGTATTTAGTTGAACTCATTATATTCCATGCCACATGTTGTCTAGAAATAGAGATAGTGCAGCTGTAGCACCTGAAGAGGGAAGAACATAATATTGGCTGAAAAAGTAATGCATTCTATCTGGTTTTATGTATACTCGCACACAACATCATTCCCTAGAGGATATTACAGATACTTAAATATGGTGAGAGGTATTAAATGCTGTACTGAGGAGTCAGTTTCATTACATTTTAATCACAACAGTTTACCTGGGAGGCTCCTTCAAGCTTGATTTGTGGGACTCGTGAGATTCTAAAATTACCTCCTTGCACCAGTGAAACACCCATACCTGCAGATGGACAGGATCAAATGTGGACTACTGTGCCATGACAATAACCTTAGCATAGGTAATGCTTGATTCAGAAAGAAAGAAAATTATTCTCCTTTTATTCTCTGCCTGGTTTCACTTAGGTGAACATTTTCACAGTCTCATTTTCAAGGGAGCATCTGGGAAACAAGAACTAAAATCTAAGGCTACATTTCTGTGCAATAGGTAGGTACCCAAGTACCCAAATGGCAGTGTCATTGGAAGTTAAGCACCCATTAGTTCAGATGCTGGTTTGAAAACTCTGTGTACTTAGACACCTTTTAAGCCACTAGTTTTAAAATCTAGTCTTATAGAGCTGAGAGCTATTTAGTAATCACAGCTAATTAACAATTTCAAGAATGCGATGATGCTAGTTTGCGTCTTGCAGAGGGAAGAATAGTCTCTCCAACTTCAATTTTTTAAGTCAGTTTACATCGTGAGGGTGAAGAAGTTCAGCGGAGGGACTTGAGATCATCTAAGCATGGAATAATCTCTCTGCTGTGGTGCAGTGTTGTAAAGCTGAATGGAGAAGTTTAAGCACATTTTAAATATGCCTGTTTTTTCAAGGATATAATTTTAAATAAATCTATGAAGTTTGGGAGATCAAAGTATAACTGGGAAAAATATGAAATGCTAATAGTAGCAGTATATAGTGTTCTAAAATTTTATTTTCAGGGTTACAGTGTAGTAATATACAAAAGAAATGTTTATATAAGCATATGTTTCAATGTTTTATTTTTTTTACTTTTCTCAAGTGTATTTCACCATAAGAAATTATATGGCATTGTTGTCATGAAACTATCCCTGAAGTACAAAGCTGAAGTTCTATTAAAAAAAAAAGGGTTTCTTTATATCCCAAATTCTTATTTTATTTAGTGATTTCCATGAATATTTTATTATGTTCATGTATAAAAATATTACCTAATTTGTTTTCATTTTGTAGCTTTATAAGATAAAATTAGGCTGCTGACTTTTTCTAGGTGCCTTCTTGTCCCATATAGGATTTTGCGAGTTGTACAGCTACAGATTTTACATAGGCTCTTGCCTAGATTTTTGTCCCACCTGTTGTGAGGACAGGTTATCACTAAGTGGTGCACGTTCTGTTATTGCCTACTGAACTAGATGGTAAAGTAGAAAAACCCAGGTTTGTTGTTCAAGTCTTGATGACAAATGTGATTAACTTCACAGGATGAAGAAAAATATTCTCCAAGTTTTATGTTTGAAACATGGGAAACATTTATTTTGGTTCTCACCTTGCAAGTTTTCGAAAGGAAGAAAATCAAAATGTCAGGGATGAGCAAGTTATTTGAATAAGTATTACTTTTTGGCCTGGATGACATTCTGATGAACACGACCTTAGCTGAAAAATGAGGGAATGGCCTCTGTAGTACTCTGACCTTTCTTAGCCTATGCCTCATTTCAGTGAATTAAGAATTTCCTGCGCTAGCCTGAAAAAGAAAGGGTTTCCAGCATTCTATGAGTTGTTCACTTTGCAGCTGCCTCAGTGTGGCAAGTGTAGTCTGAGTTAGCACACATAAAGCTTTTTGGCATCCTAAAATCTAAGATGGGGGAAAATAAATAAAACTTGAATCCCTTACAACGCACGTTGTTTCAACACATTTCTTGCTTTGAATAAGAACTCGGAACTTCCGCCCAGTTTCTCATTCATATGAAGTGGATGCCATCAGGTATAACCAAGATGAAAACACTAATTTATATAATACAATCATGGGAAGGATTTTTAACCATATGGTATTGCTGGAAATTACTGTATGAAGTAGAGTTAAAAAAATAGAATAGGAATGTGCTTTTTTACCAGCACGAATGAAGAATTTCTTTTGATCACTTTTCTTAGCGTAATTAGCTAATTTAGAATGAATAGTGATGCCTTAACTAACTCAAAATGGCAGAGGTCCTTGTGGTCATGGAGCCTCATCTTGTTTATGTAAAGAAAAATAATTCATATTCTTAAATTATGAAACAATCCACTCATGGAAACACTAATTACCATCTAAGAAAACATCTTTTGATGTTGAGGACATTATTTTTGTGTCTCCAGCAGGGCTCATAATTGTAACTATCTGTCAGCCTGTGACTGACTTTAAAGGAAGCTGTCACTAAGAGTTCAAACTTCTGATAAAATAGAGAAGAAATGAGTCCTCTTTTATATCTGTGGACTCAATGGGTTGGACAGAAAGGTAAAAAAAAAAAAAGACCACAATTCATTTTGGTTTCTTACAGGCAGCTAAAAGGCTGAGATGACCTCTGATAACTCTTATTAAAGGTGGAAAATCCATATTAGAACAACAGACCAACGTGTGACAGTAACCAAATTAAGTACAGTCTGAGGTGGAGACCTAAGAACAGGAGGCTAATTAGTAAAAAAAAAGTGTTTGAGATTAATCTTGGTTTGCCACTAAGAACACACTTCTTCCGAAACTTTCCCAGAAGTTCAGTAGGTTTTGAATACACTGTTTGTGTACTGCTTGCCTTTAGTCTGTTTGGTTCCAACATCTAATCTTGAAAGTTTAATAGAGTCAATATTCTGATAGGACTGCAGTACTCAACTTCTGGAAATTATAGACAAAAAAAAAATAAACGGTTAGTGTCTTGTTCAAACTCAATCACTTTTTATATTGGGAACGAGCAGTGGCAGCAGTGAGGTCCCTTCCACCATCCTTAGCCGCAGACTCAATGTCCTGTGTTCACTCTGCTTCACTTCTTACCTGAGCGCAGCAACTTATTTTCTAGTGTCTGGTTTTTCCAGACATTATCCTCAAGTAGCTGCTTTATTATCCTACTGTGGGAGCAAATAATTAGAGCCACATCTAACATAAGCAAATACACAAAGCATTAAAAATGAAGTATTTCGCTACTTCAAAATGCACAGTTCTGTGTCTATGTATGTCACTGTGTAAGCCATTGCAGGATAACAAGTCATTGGTTCAGCTAATGTTAATGCTGTGAATAAGCTGCTCAATGCTCTCATTAAGCCTTCTTACTATTTGAACACAGCAATATCCTTTAAATAAAGGGAAACCTTTACACATACAAGTTATCAAAATGCTTGCCTGCCAAGTAAACCCTAACATTACCTATTGCTTCATGATAAACAGTCACCATGTAGAAATACCAGTTTGCATTAGAAAATTGTAAAGGAATTTACATTTCATTAATATTTTAAGTTCCTAGGAACTTCTTTGTCTCTTCCTACTCTATGCTGATGTACAGGATGTCACATCACTGGCAGGTAATGGAAATGCAAAACCAGGTAGTTTAGGCAGCCAGAATGGCAGTCTTAGTTGCCAAGGATCAGAACCAAAACACCCAGCAGAAGGGCAAATTTCTTAGGAAAATGCAAGACATCTACTAAAAAGATTGCTTAATAGGAGAAACGATGACCAGGCTCATAAGGCCAAATATGTGAATCTATTGCTACAGCCTCATTCATCTTCACACAACCACCAGCAGACTTACAACAAGGAGCTCTTAAGCAATGAAAGATTTGTTGGGCTTTTTTTGAAAAGTTTTTCAGACTATCTATCTGTTATGGCAATCAATTTCCTCTTATTAGGGAGCAAGGTCTCATAAGTAGTTTTCACCCGTTCTAATCCCATTCTTCCCAACATAGAGGAGGTTTATTAATTGTTTGTTACTCTCAGTCATCTGAAGGTTAGGCAATTCAAAGCTGATAATTGCAGGCACTGTGCTCTTGGACACATTTTCATTGGAAGATGGTCAGTAGAAAAATAAAACATGCAAGAAGATAAGAAGCATTAGACCAGAATATTAATCAGCCTCCAGTCTAAATGAAATCCAGCTCTGGTGCAGTAGCTGCAAATAGTGGGGAGGGGGAGATGCAAACCCCCAAAGAATAGGCCAAACCACAGGACTAAGGCAACAGAGAGAAACCAAAACCTTTTTAAGCAATACAAAAAGAAACATAGCCAGCACTCCTCTTAAGAAGAAAACGAACAAACAAACCCCCAGAAACAGCCAACTCAGAAAGCCATTACTTTTTTTTTAATTGACATTTTCATGTGTTTCTCTAGAATTAATTTCTTCCATTAGCACTTTGTCAAATGCAGGTAGTTTAGTACATTTCTACTAATGAGCAGGTTTTTTTTTTCCTCTAGGAGACACATTAAAGCCTCATCCTATTTAAAATTATGGTGCTGTTATGTCACTTTTGGGTAGCCAGCAACTGAAACATCCATCTTCTAAATATGTCCCTTGAACATTGTTTAGAAAGGCATAGTGTTATTGAAAAATACAATGTGGCCTTTTAAGCGAACTGTTAATGGTGCACTGGTTATGGTGTTAGCTATGATTATTTGAACCTTTCTCACCCATTTCCATGAAAAATAAGCACAGAAATATAGGAATATATCTCCTACTGTGCTAATTAACTAAGACCAGCATATGGCAACCTGCTTGTCCAGAAATTTCCTGAATAATGTGTCAGCAGCACACCAGCTCGCAACCCAGTGACTTGTGTTTGGATGCACGTGAGACAAATATATCAGAAAAGATAAAATAAATCAAAATAAGACAAAATTTAGGCCTACCACAAGTTATAACTTCTCTAAACAATGTGGCTGTTCAAGTTGTTTAGACAAAAGTAAAAAACATGGGAATTTTAAACTGTTCAAAATGAGTCATGTTGTTTGCATCCAACATACCTGGTCTATCCTGAGTCTATCAAAGGCAAAAGAATGCCCCACTTGAGCTTCTAGACCAGCTGTGCTCACTCCCAAGAGGCCAAGGTATCTTCTGGCGACAGGGCTTCTACTGCTTACAGAAACTCACCTCAGAAATTGCCTGATGAAAAAAAAATGAGTTTTACTTTAAAAATATTGGTTAGCATTCTTACTTGTATTTTTTTCGCATTTAATATTTTCATTTCTCATTTTGAAACAAAACCTAAATACACAGCAGTACAAAGGTCATCAGAGCCATTCAGCCCTGCACTGTTATGTGCAAAGTGGGCAATTAAAGCTGAAAAGGAGTCACAGATCTGGGAATAAACTAATGAGCACCCAGGTGCTTATTATTGAGCCTGGTATCTTTTTTATCTTTGGGATCTAAACAGCATCTGCACTTCTATTTGATTTGAGATATCTTTGGGATGAAAGAGCTTCCTCCTCCCAAACACCAATGTACCTTTTCCTGGGTCATCAGCTGTGTAGACAATTTGCAGCAACAGCCCTGTTCGTAAGAAGCGTGCAATAGAAGTAGCACATGCACACACATTTGCACAGAAGGGTAGAGTACCACACATTAAACCAACTCCAGGTAGCATAACTTTAATCCAGACCCTAAATCAAGATTATAATACCTCAGGTTCCTTATCTATGAGCACTCCCTGATTTGTGTTTGCCAAGATTCCTGTTCACACAACTCTAATTCCACTGAAGCATAGTCCATCCAGGTTACCCAGCCTCTTCTGCCCTCTATTAGCCTACTATAACTGCTCCCTTTGCCTCTTCTGCCTTCATTTGTTTTCAACAGGTCTCTTTCCAACCCTCCACCACAGCAAGAGCAGGACAGGAGCTGATACAAACAGCTCCTTGCTCTGTTTTCTCTGCCACAATCTCCCTTCAAAGTGTCCCACACCCGTGCACTTATTGTAGTTATACACTAAATCTAAGATAGGATGGGTGAGACTCAGTGCAGTAAGGCATGGGCAGAAGTCAAGAGGTCAGAGCTTGAGGTTTAATCCCATGAAGTCACCCTCCATCCAGCAGGACGCGAACTGGAAGACACGTCAAAGAACAGAAAAGAAGAAAAAATGAAACAGAATAGGGAAGCAATCTGTTACGTGCTACTGGGCATCTTCCTCTGCTGGAAGCTGGCACCATCCTCTCCCTGACACTCTTTAGGTGCACAGGGTGCTCCTGCAGACTATTTGACTAGTTCTCCACGGGTAAGTGGCCCAATCTGATCTATGGCATTTGCGAAACGTGGATATTCACAGCAACTCAACATCAAGAAATTTTCACCGGTAACAACAACATAAATAAATACTGGTTAATATTGTACCTTATGCCCTACAGGTGGTTGCCCTACTTGCTGTGATCTTCACTGTGTTCAAAACAGGGCTGTTCGGTACCAAAAATAAATTCCAGCAATAACAGTCATTGCTGTACTCATTCGGTGCATTTCAGTATATTTTGTCCAGAATGCAGATTTCAGCACTCTTCTTCAAGGTGTTTTACAATACAACACCACCAAACACAGGGATAAGGAAGAGGATCTGTCCTTCATGAAAAATATCATTTCTATGAGTACACTGCCGCAACACAGCAATGATTAGAAGCAATGATTAGAGTTTCAATCACTTTTTCAAGAAAGTGAGGGGAAAAAAAGAGAAAGAATACAGAATGCTGTCTGTCACTGTGCCCCAATTTGAGAGCTGAAATAGACCAATTATTGTTTAGAGAATAGCATTCCTTTTCTCTGTGTAGCAATTTAACCCAGACAATAAAGGCATATTTATAATTCAATTGATTCAAAAACATAAATGCTGCCAGTCTTCCCAATCAAAGCACTTTTCATATTCCTTTCATTTTGTACACTGCCACAATAGGATAACTGAGAAGAAATATTTCATAAAGTGTATTTCTGAGAGCTATTTTTTAAAGAATTTTGTAGTATATATGTGGGTCAGTCAAAATTGATTGTAAATTTTACAGCCTGCATTTTTATATAAATTATTTTGCATAAAAATCAGACTTCAAGACAAAAAAAATTTGACAAAAATAGAGAAACATGGATACATATCAAAGGAAGGTCTAAACCGATCAAAAGAGTGTTGGGACTAGGTCAAAATTTACCTCACATTAAGCTTTTTAGTGAAATGACTTTCATAAATTTGTTTCACTCCTTTTCTTATCTGTGCATTAGGCCACATAGAAGTTTGCTACTTTTCTCTAGAAAAGTAGCTCATAGTCTTAGATTATTTCTAAGCCTTCTAATATCAATGCAGATATCTAATGCCTCTCCTTATCCTCCTAAGAAATAATGCAATCCTAATTTATTTCTCATTAAAGACGCATTGTACCACTAATCAGCTAAAGGTATTTTACTTGAAGCTTCTGAAGTTTATTTTTAAGTCTTCAACATTTTAATTGCTTTGCTTTGCCCTTGGGTTCCCAGAAATTAAATATAAACACAAAACTTCCTGTGGAAATAAAATATAACCCATGAAAATTCTGTGCTCTTAGAGAACATTATAGCAATGCAAATTTAAGCAGTACATTTACTACTGTTGCTACTTGATTCCCTCTTCCTCACTCCTCTCTTCTTTTTTTAAAGCAATAAAGTAAATAATTCTTCCCCTTTTTTTACTTCAGCTACTACTGGCAACTGTTATCCTTTAGGACATTTACCTACTTCCTCGCTTTTGACCGTGCTTCTGCTTCCCCCTCTCCTCCTGTAATGCACACTCTGGAAGAACATCCAGTTGCACAGGGCATAAGGGCAGCAGAGCCACCCTGTTTAGTGCAATCTGCCTAATTGAGGTCTCAGCATCTGCTAAGATGCATATATGTGATCTAATCCATTGCAAAGGGCATTAAATTATTCAAGGGCCTTTTTATCTTTTTTACACTTATTAAACAGTAAAATGTCTTGCTGTTATTTTATGTTTTGCAAATGTAGGAAAGGTATTTGTTACAGAATTCAGTTATGCAAACCTTATACCAAGGTGTTTTAAGATATGTTATTCCCTGCATGAACCTGCTGCTATTCAGTTGTCATTGGCTCTGCAGACTCCAGGATCTGTGATCCAGGATCAATAATTCGATGTTTCCCACAACAACAGAAGGCAAAAGCCACTTAACTTTGGGACACTGACTGCAGGAAAGGTCTTAGAAGACTCACAGTTACACGAAGACTTGATGATTAGCATTCCCAGTTTTAATTAAATCTGGTGTAGATACTGTCCCTGGGGACTCAAACATAGTGAAGATATTGTTCTGAAACTGGGACGTAGCCTGACAGAGCCTTAGCAGAAAAATTGTAGTTGGCAGCAAACCAGACAGTATAGTTAAGACAGACTTGGAGATTTCACAGAGGTTCAGACTCCAGTTGTACAATCAAATTTCAGTTAACCATGGATGCAATGTGGAGAATAGAGGTTGACCTCATTTTTGTCGGTAAAGTTACTAGTTGATACTGGGATTAGTCGGAGCCATTTCTTAGCTGGAGCCATTTCGTTCTAAAGCCATGTCTTTAGCTGGAGCCATTGGTTGTTCAAGTGTTTATTTGCAATAAAATTGTCTATTTACAATGGAAAGATTCCTATTTCTCCTGGGGAGATAATCTTTTGTATTATGACAGATGACTTCTCTCATTCTTTACTTTCTGCCTCAAATATCAGCCAAAACACAGCTTCAAGAATACATTCAGTGCAAAATTTCATTTACCAGGTAAATTCTAACTGATTTTTCCACGGAGCTACTGTTTCTTACCATTTCAACTACCACTACACAAAGGTTATTTAATTATTCTTCCCATTAACCTTGAATGAATGACATCAATCAAAACAGTGCTTGGTGGCAGCACTCAAAATTTTGCAGCGTAGTGTGAAAAGTTGTGTCATAGCTCACTCACATCAGTAGTGTTACTACTACATTCACACTGCACTTCTACTACAGTAACTGGTTAACATTACTACTTATTAAAAAATAATGAACATATTTAAAGGGAATTATTTGACATCTGTGATCAATTTTTAATTTTAATGAATCTTTAATTTAATGTCTTTTAAGAGAAATAAATCTCTTCTTACCCTGAAACGCACAAAAGATATCTAGGACTGTATCACAGTGAGGAAAAACACAGTTCTAGAAGGGTCACTACTCAGTAACTACTCAATATACAAATCCTTAATGTAACAATTAATCATATTTCTTACCTTCTGAACTTACAGGCTTATGGGCTGAGAGAAAACTTTGCATTTTTCCCTTCAAAGTTCTTTACATACATTTAAGAAATGGAAGATGAATTGCTGCGATTTACTTTGATCTCACATACCCTTTCTGGGGTATCTCAAGACAGCTTTCTCAGATGTTTGTCTCTTTCCTTCTTTATATCAATGCCAATGGCAAGCTGTAGAAATATTGCATTGCAAGAAGTTTCTCTATTAGTACAATGAGGTATGTTTGTAGAAATTACTCCAAATACTTAAACAAAATATTTGTAAATGCTACTAGTAAAAAAAAAGAAAAAATATCCAAAACTTGAGACTTTTTCAAATTATTTTAGCTGCATGGATGAATGCCCATTATATCTTTGTTTTCCTGCCCTGGCCAGTCAGCCCATGCGTGGCTTTAAACATCAGCTGTCTTTTCTGTAGAAAAATACTGGAGTAGCTTGATATATTACAAGGCCATAGGAAAGAGTTTGCCTAAACAAATCACAAACGCTTTTTAAAAAATGCACGTGAGTGTTTGCCAGGTGAGGGAAATAAAAAGCTTCATTGTGAAGTCTCTTAGTTAGCAAGAACAGGCACGGCAAAAGAAAAAAAAAGAAAGAAAAAATAATTTGAAATCTGCGTTCTTTAACACAATAAATACAGAGTGCATCCATCAGTACCATGTATTTCTCAGCTGGGGAACTCAGACAACCTCTTCTTCAACATTTATGTTCATCTTTGACTCATTACTTTATTTAATATTACCAGAAAACTAAATTATGCCCAGTGTTTTCACTGCAGAAACTTAACAGGGCCTCCAACTGTGCCTGGGATTTCTTACAGTATGAGCACTGCAGCATTCCAGAGGGCACAGGATAAGCTGATTTTCCAGGAGGCTCTTGTGAATTCAGACACAGATGGTGTTAACCTAGAATCAATAAAATTGTTTTAAATTAACACCTACACCCAGGAATCATCAGGGGAAATGTCCAGGCAGCTCTCCACGTTCAGAAGCTTAATAAAGAAGAAGGAAGAAAGGACAGACTGGTAAATTTTTTCACAGACTGAACTTCCGTTGATTGAACTCTCCCTGAAACCTTGTACCATGACAGCAAGAAATGTACTACTGAGTATTCAAGTGCATTGCACCTTTTTATCACCTCAGCCGTGAGCAGCTAATATTTCAGTGAGGAGTACTGAGCAAGACATGTGACTAATGCATTTTAATGCACTTAGAAGACTTGATAAAAATAACCATTTATCAAAGAAAGCTTTTTAGTAAAAAAGCCTTATGAGTTGGAATAGTCTTACAGCCTTTGCAAAGTAGAACCAAGTTTCACTCAAATTAAGACTCTAAAAGCCTTCAGAAACATTATTCAAAAACATTTTGATGTGCTGGAGTTGTTAGCCACTTTTTAAGAGACATCAAAGGAGGAGGAAATTAAAATCTTCATAATCCTCTGAAATATCCTAATTTGATTACTTGACCTGGTATCAAACTGTTTGGAAGGGCCATATTCAGATACGTCAGCCTGTCATCATTCCTGCTCCTGGACATTAAATTTCATTAAGCACAGTGTAAGTGTAGCAAAGGTATTGGGAAAATGTAACACCTAATACTTACCATCACTAAAATATGTAGAAGAGATTTCATTTCCTTACCCTACCTGTAAATTAGAACCTTACTACTCTGAACTAAGGCCAGTCAAATTCTCTGTGAATATTTTTTAGACAACTCATAATATGTTTTGGACAAATTGCTGAATAAGTTGCTTGTAGTGTCTCGCAAACAGAATAATACCATGCCACTTCAAAATGAGGGTAACACATTCTTCAAATAGTCATATTGTGAATTTTGCAGGGCCAGCTAATTCAATCAAGCATTTTCATCCAGAATTGGACAAAACACGGCTGCTTCTTTACCCTGTACCAATGCCACAAGTGCCACCATTAGCTAAAATCTTCCGAGATAATTTGTTTGGCTGACAAGCAGCTGAGGACCTTTTCTTAACAGCAGGAGCCAGTCAAGGAGCAAAAATGTTCTAGTTCTAAGCCAAAATTAGTGTGACTGGGATTGAGAAATTGGTTCCTCAGTCTTTATCTACTACTACTGAGCTTTTTACGTACAGTACTGCTCAGTGGCAGTTGGGAAAATAATGAATGACCACTGCAAAACCAACTGGAATAAGACAGTGAGGCTATCTCATGTGAGCTACGGAACAGTGAGAAAATGATAATAACATTGCCCTTTATAAAAGGGAGGACAGATAGGTTTTTATCTCTTTTCCTATATATCCTTTCTAGCTTTCCCATATACTTTACAAAGGATATCAATATTTTTTTATATATGTATGTATATACGTCTGGCTTGTGAATTAAACTGTTGAACTTCTAAAAGCTCTTGTGCTTACTCTAAAGGAATTAATGCGAGAGAAAAGTAGTCAACAGTTTGAAGCCTTTAAATTTATGGTGTGTTTTTTATTAAAGGTCACTGAAGACAGAATCTACAAAAGGTTGGATACAAATTCATATATTTGAAATTTATATTTGATTACAAAAGGTCTTTGAAAGCTGAACAAGTTTGGAAGTTTCTAATTAGCTGTCAATGATTTTATAAGATGTCATATTCAGTAAATGCATAATTAGAACTCCCCCTCATCTTTGCACATAAATTACACTGTGTGTTAACAGAGAGCCTCAGAGTGCAGTGTGCTTCAGATTGTAGTGTTGCACTTAAATGCTTTTGACTTCACTCTCAACAGCATGTTCTCTACTTTCTGCTGGATGATACTGATTAAGAGAAATAGAGAGCAAGAAAGCAAAATACTGCTTTGAGATACTGAATATACTACAGATCATCATCCCACCTTCTGCTTAAGCTACAGCAGATGATCAGTTTGGTTCAAAGGCTTACAACACTTCTTCTGAAAGATGAAGTCCCTGCCCTTCCAGAGTGCTCCAAAGCTGAAGTCAGTTGATAACGCTGTCGATCATCCATTTGGACTGTTAAGTGCGAGACTGATCACTGTTCCTCTTTATTACTACCACACAAGACAGCCCTCTCTGTCCTAAGAGCAATGGAGATTTCTTTAGAAGATATATACACATGGAAGAAGAAAGCATGAAAAAAAAGCCCTTTTCATACATATGTTCGACACATTTTTTTAGCATACCAGTGTTTGCTTTAAGACACAGACAGCCTCTTCACCATTGTCATCTAGCACAACGTTCAGCAGAGACAATTCTATCAGCTATCACAACTTGAATGATCTTTGCAGAAAGGCCCAGCTGAAAGCCTCCTCACTAGTATTGATTAAACTTGTCAATGAGCTACAAATTGTAAAAATCTTTACGAAGTTCTTTTCAACATTTGTCTCATGGAAAGTAGATCTGGTAATTCACTTCCAGCAGATAGCAATTTTCAGTAAACATTTCATTTTCTTTCCATTCCAGGTGGTATAATACAATAAAAGAAATCTGGATGATTGACTGAGTTTTGAACAAATGCTTTTGTTCCACAAGACTGAAACCCACAGTCAAAACGAGGCATGAATTTTAAAAGCAACAGGAAGTGTTAGCAGCTCTCTGTTGCAGAGTACATCCCAATTACATAAGCAAATTGTGCAAACTTTCTTCCTATTTGAGAACCTATATTTCACCACAACTGTGGAGGTAAGAATTTGTAACCTGATGCATTTAGTTTTGTGCCAGTAGCCAATTGTATTCTGTCTCTCTGCAATTCCATCAAGCTGAAGGGTGATCAGAGAAAATAAAGCAGCAGTTCTGGAGGACAGTGTGTACATATGGTTTCAGAAAGGGTAGGAGAAAATTTTGGCTCATTCAGAAGGCTTGCAAGGATTTTTTTTCAGGTTCTCTGTCTGTTGGAGTATTTACCAAACACATAAACATACCACTCCTACATTTAGTCCGCTAGATCAGTTACCTGGGGGAAGATTTTGGGAGGACCAATAGAAGAAGATGGTTTCATACCTACTATTTTTAAAATTCTCATGGAAAACACATGGTTTTTTTCATTCTATTCCGGTAAACAACTGACCAGGTTTTCAAAGTTAGCTGAGCACCAGCTATCCCTAGTAGTTTCTGTGATTCCATCACATTTAAGTGCTTCAGTTGAAGCAGGACTCTTTGGGAAAAAGTCTCAGCAAACAATGATGATGTGATGCAACAAGAAAACCTGAGCTACTGAACTACATATCCTAACACAGCTGCCAGCCTCAGCCACACTTAAAAAGGTACTGGAGGCTCAATGCCCTACCCTAAATATCAGGAGAGCTGTGGTGCAAGAGTAATGCCTTTTAAGATGGTCAATAGTGTAGCACATGGTGCTACAGAACAAATGTATAGGAATAAAAGTAATGAACTGCAGGTTATTTTGTCTTCTGATTACAGCTTATATAAGTCCTACAATACAGTACATGGAATTCTTTAAGATTCGTTATTTTCACATTGCAAGGAGAGCAAAGAAAACGGATCTGCGTATGAAAGGTGGCACTTCTGAAAGCAAATGTTGGTATAGGGACGTGTTTCAAAAACACACATTTCTGCTTTGAAATGCCCATCTTCAGACATTTTGGTTTTCATTTGAACAGAGACTGACATGCAGTATCGCTGAGTTCACTGACAATTACAGGGCAAGAACTCACAGAAAAGTAATTTTGGCAACCATTCATTAGGATGAACCTAATTGCTGACCTCCAAATAGCTTTCTCCTTTGTATATACAAGACCTGTCAGTATACAGTGCTATCAGAACTGAATATGGAAAAAAAGAGAGATTTAGATTATTTTGATTTAGTTTAAGTTTTCACAACAGTGTCTGCAAATACAGTAAGCAAGAGCATAATACTATATGTTAAACTTTCTATGCAACACAGCAAATCCTGGTATCCTGTGGAGACTTAATCACATCAGAGCTCTAAGCACATGTAATGCTTCTATTTATTGACGTGTCAGAGAAAAAGTAGTAAACTTAGTTCATTGACATAATTTCACATTTATATACCAACTAGAGAAGTATGTCACGTGGCAACTGGTTATGCTCTCCTTCACATTGCTATTCTGAACAATATTCATATGCATATAAGTCTCAATGAGGTAAAGACTTTGCCAGTCACTTCATTTTGCTGAATTTCATTAGAAACAAATAGCCATGGTAAGACCTTCAGACTCCAGGATGCACATTCCTGTCCAAGATAAATAATGATAAAACTTTGATTCCAGACTCACATACTCTGTGACAAGTCTTTCAGTAAGCAAGATGTTGTAAGGGACATCAACCACCACCGGAAGGTTTTATCAAAGCCCACCAGCAGGCTGAGCAGAAGTGCCCACGACTGTGTCTTTCCGTGGTCTAGGAGTAAGAGATAATGAAGCAGATCAATGTTAATAATATGCTTTATTAAACAGGTACTGGACTGGGAAGAGTCTGAAAGGCTATATTAACAAATGAATGAAAGCCAGCACAACCTACCACATTGTTGGGAACTATACCAATAAGTGTGGCCTATGTGTGCACTTTGTGTGGATCTCCATGAACTGTTCTGATATGTTAATGAGTTCTGATACGTTAATGTACAATTACAGAAGCATTCTGGAGGCAACAGGACATTCGGACATTCCCTAATATTCCTACAATATTCCTACTTATGCATATTGTTGTCTGAAAATATATTCGAAACACGATTTCACTTTGATACATACAGACACAATTTATTGATATATCAGAACAAAAAAGGAGAAAATTTTATTTTGAAAGGGACCTCCATATGTCTTTCATCCAAACGCTGCTCAAAATATGTGCTTAAACTGAAATATGCACATAAGTTCTTCTGCTCTTGACACCCAGCATAAAATATTTATGAAAAATAAAATCTTATTTTGGCCACCTCTGACTGCAGTTCCACTTACATTTCCATTTTGTTAAAGAAAACTTTATGATATTCAAAGGCTCACTGAACTCGTTTCACACTCTGGGTGGCCATGTTGCTTTGTAGCCATTTTCTTATCTGTCTTTAAGTTGGCAAACTGAAACAAAATGTCATAAAAACAACAGAAGCCCCAACATCTACAGCAAGCTGGGATTTTACTCTGAAAATTCCATTCCAGTTGAAAAGAGAGATGTAAGTCCTTTGGAGCAAATGGTGACAAGGTTATTTTGTAAGAATCTACTTGTTAGCAGGTTATTTTTGTTTGTATCATTAACACTTGTCTTTCTTATTGGTTCACAGAGAATGCCAGTCTGGCCTACTGAATAACTTTTGTATAACCATTGTTTTCAACATTTATAATTCATGAATCCACACATTAAGAAAAGAAATGTGGTTTTGTACTTCATCTAACACTGTAGACATACAAAATTTTGGCTGCCAAGTGTCTGGAAGAAGCCGTTTATATCTATTAAGTCACTACAGGCAGAACCAGAATCCACTGAGCATATACCTTAAGTAAACCTTAAGAAATTCTGGCTTGTTTTCTTCTCTAATGAATTTGTCAGAAACAAAACATACATGTGCAAAAATAGAAATGAAAGCGCTCTGGTTTTTTTCTTGTTTATATTTTTGCTTGTTTCATATGAACTACAAAGTCACAGAGAAGTAAGCCACAGAAAAATGGAATTATTCTACACTGGCCCACATGTAAGGTACTACTAAAACTCTCTAATATCCACCCATATTTATAGCTGAGATTCCAAGCTCCTTGACACACTCTTCCCAGAGTAATTTTAATTCCCAGAGGTGCAAAACAATACAAGCAAGAATTTTTTGAAAATATGTGAATACTATAACCTAGATGAATAAACAATAGTGGCCTAAGTACATTTCTAAGATGTAGTTTATAAAAAGAAAAACATAAACCAATTGGTTGAGTGCCAATCATTGCTAACCCATATAGACATGTCAAGATTTGGGGTGTGGGGGCGTCATGTTTCTTGGCAATAATTCAAGTAGAATCTCAGTTTATATTTTTAAAGTTTCTGATCCGTATATTCACTGAAAATCATAGTATCATAGAGTCATAGAATGTCCTGAGTTGGAAGGGACCCACAATGATCATCAAATCCAACTCCTGTCCATGAAAGGTCATCTGTCTGCAGCACATTAACTCATATCCCTGAAAAATAAAGAAAAAAACCCCACCGAGAACGTTCTTTAAAATGCTGAGTTGATCATGATTTGGGGAATCTGACTCATTTTTACATGTTTGAGTTTGGCAATGTCAAGTAATTTGCTTGCAAACACTCAGGCACATCATGTCAAATTTAATAGAAGCAGGAAGGAAATTCTCATGCTCAATAATTTTCTAGTTCAGTAAACATTTCTCACCTGCTGGATTTGCTGTCAAGGCATATCATACACTTACTCTCTTTAGATACTACTAACTGTATTTTTGGACTTCCTCCCACTTTCTATTTCTGAAATCCAGCATGATGGATAAACACTCCATAGCTGTTTTACTCCAGTCTTAACTCCAGAGATGTTTTCAAGATGCTCCTACAGCACCAACAGGTTTTCCTTGGAAGATAATATCAGCTGAATATTGGTTAAGATTTCTTCTGCCTAATCAAACTTAATACCTTGAGATGTTTACTGAGAGGAACACATTGCTGGTTAAAATTCAGGACTATCCATAGATTTGTTAAATTTCTTTTGCCATATCAAGCTCAGCCTATTTCTTCTAGTAGTAGAAGTACTTGTGCTAAATCTGTTCTTAGAAGCAGGGCTCTCTGAAGTCAAGGAGCTTGAGGTATTTGTTCAAATGAAGCATAATTACTATAGGAGTACTACCTCAACAAAAATTAGTTGCTGTACAAACATACAGAGTTAAAAAATACAAAAGCTATATCACTGACAGCAGTACCAACTTGATGTATAAGTACTAACATATAGAATTCCTAAATGTATATAAAAAACTGTTTTTACTGAGCTATAACACAAATAACATTGTTTCATAGTACTACATTTCAAAAGCCTTAATTTTTTATCCTATTAAAGATAAAATATGGTCTAATATAATATTTAAGATTGTTACTTTTAGATCTGAATTTCACTCTTTCCTATCTTTTCCATTTTACCTTGTTTCATTAGCAATGAACCTAAAGTCAGTGCCATCTTTTTATTAACACAAATTCAAACAAAGCAATCTAGAAAGCTTAAGAGTTTAATCTCAATCTATATCCTTCTTGTCTTCCTTTGGCTATCCTCATTAAACTCTTGTAACAATCAATAAGTTACTTATTATTATAAGGTAATATATTCCTTAATGCTCTCCCAGCTAAAATCTCATTTCAGGTTGTAAACAAAGAGATGTGGTCCATGTATTCATTAGTACAGTTCAACAGTGCTTCCTGGTGCCTATTTGCATGCTCTTGGAATATCAAACCAAACTGCACAGCACTCCATAGATTTCACTCTACACTGGCAAAGGCCCATCTCTATCAGTTATGCTGTTTGTTTTGTGGCCTTTATTAGCCATAGTGAATGCTGCATATTTCATGTAACAAAAGCAATTTATATTTTATGTACAATGAATACGTTCCTCATAGTTAAAAACTTAACAACAGGGAAGAGTTCTGAATTTTATTAGAACATCATGTGTTTCACAATCTCATTCAATGACTTGCCTTTATATTTGCCCACACCAATGGATAACATCACAACTTGGTGTGTGGCAGAGTGGACAGGGAGATGTCATGTTAGTGCTGGCCTCCAACAATCATTTCACTACAAATGTGTGACCAAACCATCCATGTCCTTTGGTAGACCTTTCCCAGCAACATAAATATCAATTCTAGGCATTCTTGAAATCTGTAGCAAATCTATGATTGCAGTCCTGTTCCGTTTGCCACATGTAAATTTCAACTCACAGCCGAAAAATCTCAGTTATGATTTATTTTTTACTTTTCTCTCTTTGCTCTGTCCTGGATTTCACTAGATTTTTTAAAATCAATGCCCTTGCCCTGGGCAATGCAAGTCCAGTGCCATTACAATATTATTACAAGCCAAGCACTTCTGTCTGTTTAAGGCTCTTTCTCTTTCTTAAGACCACAAGCTGTGGGGGACAACTGTCATGATTAGGTTTAATAATTTACAGCACACCAGATTCTGATGACCATACAATATTGATGTTAAATCTGATTTCAGCTGCACTAGTGTGCTATCAGTGTGTTTTATCTGTCTTCATGCTTTCTGGACATAGAAAGTATTTTTTTTTTTAATATTCGGTTGATTCTGACTTTATTTTGCAATCCTACAGAGTTCTCTTTCAACAATAGAAATAATTAACAACATCTGTAATACATATGCATCACAAGCATGCAAGGTTTTCTTAGCAAACAATAGATGGGGAGAAGGATAGTCTGTACACATTTTATGTACGTTGTATTTAATGTTTCTATATTTCATCCATGTATGATTTTGGACACTGTTTCCTAATAAAAAGAACACTGAGCATAAATGGAGGCAGAAACCATAACATGTTATGGCAGAATCTATCAACTCTGGAGGGAACTCTTTGGGGATGCTTCCCTAGAAGAAGCTATTTGAAAATGCAGCTTTTGGGAAGGCATCGAACCAGCAATTGTCACACCAATGAGATTCTACATAAGGCACTAGCCAGAAAACATCCCTTGTCAGTTATAACATTAGTTTATTCACAGTCCTGCTCTTCATTGGCATAATATAATAAATATGCAAATTCAGCAGTTGTTAATGGCAGCCGTTATTTCCCACTTCTGTTTTAAAAGCCAATGGGAAAAGAGTTACTGCTATATAAGTATCTGTTGTTTAGCAGGCACACAGGATCCAGGAGAAGAATACAAATATTCTGATTTTCCTGAAGTTCTTCATCTGGTTATGAATTTCTTTCTTATAAATGAGTACCAGATCAGTGTCATGGGATTCTTAACATAAGCACAGCAACAGCAGCAAAAATCAGGATCTACTTCTCTTCTGCAGGACTCCCTGAGGAACTATATCTGATGACTCAGACACTTTACTACTTGTTTATAGTGTTTGTATGCATGGAGCTGTGGGAAATGATAAAAACTAGTACCTGGGGGTAAAGCAAGAAGAAAATAGAAAGATGACTGATCAAAGCAAATGTTTCTGCCTGCCTGATTATAAAAGGAACAGGAAAAAAAGCAAAACTAAAGTTCTAGGTCACTTGCAGCAACATTTATCAGAGTGACTGGCTGAATATTCATCATATGGTAAAGCAGTTTGCCCAAAGAATAGGCACTAGGCTGGATCACATTTCACATGTATGCTCCCAGGTCAAATCCTGTTTACCCCATCTGCAGCAGTCAAAACTCATCAAATTAACAAATGCAGGTGGTCGTGTTCCACCTCAAAGGAGAAAAAGGCTGACGTGAAGTAATACAAAGATCAAAACTGGATGATTCTCTCCCTATGCTCACACTGAGGCAGAGCACACTTAGCTGTTACAGGTCTACCCTGATGCATGTCAAGGCTGCTTTCCAGAATAAGGCAACAGTCAGAGATTCAATGAACAGTGAAGCCATTTTCCTTATATGAATTCGTGTGGCAGAGGGGAGCTGCATGTGGCTGCTTAAGAAAAACACAAGAACAATACAGTGCAGCATGAGAGCCTCCCATTCCAATCTTAATACAACTGCCATGACGAACAGGACCCCAATGGCACAAATGGAAAACAAAGACTACAGGGATGCTACTGCACAGTCACCCAACAAGATCCTCTGCATTTTTACTACTATTGCTGTAATAATCAACAATAGAACTCCCAAGGAATGGACAGAGAAATGATGGGCAGAGTGTTATTGTCTCTCTTATGCACTGCAGGGTTTCATTATGCATAGGTGGTGGATCTACACTACCAAATTAATTTATCATGCTAACCAGTAAGTCTGTACTAAAGTTGCATAAAAGAAATGTATTTTGCAGGAATATTTTCACAGTACACTTCACCACAAAAATGTTGCAAGACACAACATCCGAAATGTCTATCATAGGCTGTAAGCAGACTGGAAAGTCTAAGACACGAAACACAATCCTCACAGGATAACCAAACCTACTCAGGTTTCTGCAGCAAACAAGCCCTGGGGAAAAGCCTATCAAAAAGTAGTTCTTGTAAGAATTATTTTCTTTTTTTTTTTTTTTTTTTTTTACACTGAAAGGAAATTCCTTGAGGGAGACACCTAATTTTTGTCACTTCATCTTAAAATAATTTTCTAAGAGAATATGAAGGTTCTTGAGAATTTTTTTTTAAAAAAACAGGAAAACCCAAGTAAGACATATAACTTGCAAAGCATTTAAAGAATATGAAAACACCGTTAAGAACACATCAAGAGTCTCCTTGACTCTACGCCATTCCGAGAACAACAGGAACTGTGAGACAGTCTGCCTTGTAGTATTAAACATATCAATATTTTGTTGTTTTTAATGGGTTTGTGAAACAGATGAAAACATTTTATAGTACAACTGCTACACAGATGGATAAGCAAATCCTATTTGATACCTTAGTGGACCACAGTATAAAACAAGACAGTCAGTTTTTGTCATAAGGGAAGCTTATGACAAAAGGAAGGCTTATTTCTCTTCATCCCTAGTATTATATCTCCAAAATCACCATTCAGCTGACAACAGCTTTGAATTACTATCTATAATGATAAACAGCTGATTCAATAAAATGTTTCATAGCAAACCATAAATCCATTTTCTCTTTTTCTTTAATGTCTTGATATTAATTATGACATAGATGAAATATTTACATTCCTTTGGAGGCTGTATACTTTCTGTTTATATGCAAATATGATATAAAATAGTAGAGGAATCACTAAGCTTACTAAATTTGAATTCAGCATGTGTCATAAAAAGCAAGGCAGATGGAAAGCAAAGGAATATGAGGTAATAGATTTACATTCTACAATATATACAAATAGACAAGAGGAGGATTAAATGTATATTTGGGAAACCTGGATGTTTTATCTTCTTATTTCTTTCCAACTCCCCAGAAGCCATAATTTGCATCTCGTATTCTCCTTTTACAATTTTTGTTTGCCATTTCCAGTTTAATATTTAGTTCACTATTTAGTGTTGAAAAAACCAAACAGAGCTACTACCAAACCTGACACCCTGTACAGCTCATAGTTTAGAAGCCTAATATTCAGAAGAGTGTACACACATTAACCAAAAAGGACCCTATAAAGACATGAATTACTTTTACAGGAGATAGAATGTGAATATTTCTGTTCTGCAGCTTTGTGATCAAATAATTTATCTAAACAAGGAATCCATTACCAACAGTGTCAGAATTAAATTAGTACTAGCTATTCCAGAACTGCTTGGAAAATATTCCTAGTGTAAGAAAAGACCAAAGTGACAAAGCACTCCAGAAACAGTATATCAAAGCTCTACAGAAGAGGCAGCAAAAAGGAAGGAGAATTAAATCTCCACTACAACTGATCACCTTAAGAAACAATAGTCTAACAAACGAGTTGTCCAAAGGCCAACAACAGACACACTTGTGAAATCCCACTCACACTGACTCCAAACACATGGGAGATAAACCCTATACGAGGATGACAATCTAGAGACTTCTTCAATAAGAATCACCTCCGTGACTGTAAAGGCTAAAGAGTATGGAAAAAAACACCAAATTTAATTACAATTCCTGGTCTCTATGCTCTATTCATACCTTTTTTTTCTGATAGAAGGGACAGCAGGTCTGCTTATGCCCTGTCTTTTTAAAATTCTTCCCAGGTAAAATCAGAACCAATTTAAAAAGTCACACTGAAGGTATGAAATCACACAAATCTGGGGTCTGGGCAATGATCCTGAAAAATGCTGTTGACACAACAACGTGGGAACATCCATCAAGAGGCTATGACGTCTGCCCTGAATGTTTTACAGCGCTGCTCTCCTACCTTCCCACTGCAGCCAAAGGATCAAGCTGGGTCCTCTCATAAGGAAAACGATGCTTCATTTTCAAACACTAAAGAAAACTTCTCAAGCTCACAGAGAAACAGAAAAGTGGATTTTTAACGTACCAAAAGTGTAGAAATAAAGGGTGGACTCGTTATTCCACAGAGGAGCCACTCATTGTCTCTAATTTACTGGTATAGAAGGAAAACCAGAGGGCAAAATTACCCTTTCCATGATCTTTATAGGAAAGCCACAAGCTTTATCTTCACACAGGAGAATGATGAAGAAAACAAATATACAGTTCTGGGTTATTTTGAAGGAGGAGAGAGGACACAGCACTTCAAAGGTAGCAGTGATGTACCCAGCAATTGCCCATGATAAATATGCAGAGAACCCAAGGATTAATGCTTGAATCCCTGAACTACCCTATAGCTGGCCTTCAAGAAACATGCACTGATCTACCTTCATTCTCCTATTTAACCTTTACATACTCTACTTGCACCAGGCTCATTCATTACCTGAGAGCCTAACAAAGAAAGGCACATTCAACACCAGCAAGCTCAGAGACTGTTTTTTTCCAAGTCCTCACAGCTCTGTGAAAGTCAGGAATGCAAACACCTACACTTCACAAGAGGCATAGCTATAATGATCAAAACACTTGCAACCAATGTGTACAAATACATCCCATCAATACTCAATGAGAAAATATGGCCTGTGAATGCCTCTGCTCCCTGAATCATAACAGATGAATTATCCTCCCACATCTAAAAGCAACAGAGACTGATACTGTACTCATGGTATCTGTTTTAAATACAATATTTTGTTTTCTGTGAGGGTTATCTCTTATCTGACTTTTCTGTATGCTCACCATACATTTTTCTTAACTAATCAGCAATAGTTATCTTGCTGGTTTGCAGTGTGCCACTCACTAATTAGCAGAGGGATTGGAGATTCTTGTTTGTGTGCTTGTTTGGTTTTTTGTCTTGGAGTAGTGTTTAAATCACCACTATAAATAGACACCGGCAACCTGAACCACATGGGATCTTCTTACTCCACTGCTATTATGCTGCAGATCATCAGAAAATAACAAGCTATGAAAGATGTTCTAGGCCATTTTACTGCAGACACTGGAGAGTTCTGTTCTCTGACATGTTTTGAGAACTAACTCCTCATAGTCCGAACAGGGATTATTTTTCCATTTACTTCACATTCAGAATAATTCCATATTCCTTTTTTCAAAGACAGAATTTGTCCAAACCCCTTCATGATGAAAGAAAGTCAGGGTATGACTTCTCCCAGTATGTACAGATTCCTATTTCTACATATATTTATATATATCTTTACCCTATAGAAATTTACAGACCAAGCATACACATTTATCTACCTCTGATGCATATTTCACTTGCCCCACTAAAGAAACAGGTACACAAAATAGACAGCAGGGGGTAAAATTGCTTCCAGGGCTGTGTAAAAAAATTATGTTCTTACGTATTTATCTGTCAACAGAGAGCATTTTCCCTGTGTATGACTGGGAAGCTAGAGACTCAGTTTATTTGTAGCCTTTTCCAGTTATAACTTCCTGCAAGTGACAATGCCACCAGTCCACTGAGTCACAGACACTGTAAATAAAGCACACTTTGCATGATAGGTTGTCATTTCTTTAAGAAATTCTGCTTTGTCATTATCTTCCATATTACATTACAATATATAATGTAAACCTTGAATAAAAATATCATATCAGTTTGGGAATAACAATATGCTCTATTTTTGGATCTTAATGTCAACAGGTTTTAGTGGTTAGACTGAAGGATTAGGGAATAGTATTTATAAATCCTTTTCCGTGCCCTGCCAGTGATTTCCTCTTTATCCACAGTGTTAATGGATATATTTGGTAATGCTGATGCATACTTTATTAGTCCAATTGAAACGGAAAGACCGTACTCCTACTGCCATTCCCACTGTCATGCTAGGAAAGTTCTTCAAATCTGTTTGTCTTTCCTATTCTGCCAAAAGTTGAGGACAATTGTATTTACCAGCCTGATGGGGTCCTATACAATTAAATGAAACCACATGTGACAGGTAGTCTGCAAGCAGATAGATCTATTTGGCTAAAGAATTTAGAAGGGTTGTTACCTAAACTTGTATTAAAAATGATAACTGAATTAAAACCTGACCCATACCACAAATCAAGTGCTTTCTGAGGCCTCAAAACTTCAGATATATGGTTGCAAACTTCATTTTAGATTAATCTGGCAGGTGAGAGCTGAAGTAAATTACCAAGGGACAAATGAATACACTCGAAGACAAAACAGCACCCAGCCTATAATAGGAGCAGGATAGAAAGGACAAAGGTTTCTTGCTTAATTTTGAAGAGCTAAGAGGTTTGGAAGTTTTCCAGGCTTTTTGAATGTTTCCATTCGTAATACAAATACTCATTTAGAAATGAGCAGTGACTATAAGTTTCAAAAACTAATTATGGTTAATTCAACCTTTTTGCAAATGAACTAATGACACTAACAGTGAAAGCAGAGGCCTAACCACGAGAAAAGGGTACAACGGGTAAATTTGTAGAAAGTTCCTCAGGTGGTGTAAACCACAGGTTTCCTCCAGAATCTTCTGCCTCACTAATTTTCACATTCTAAGTCACAGAATTTCTGTTTTATGAATAACTATACTACTTCCCTCAGTGACAAGTGCTGCAAATTGAGTAAACACTAGCAAAAAAATCATTTAAATTTTGACACCTCCTCCTCTATTAATTCATGAGTTACTTCCTCATTCAGTTTGCAAAGAAAGAACAAAAGAATCAGGCAACCATAAGGGGAATACTGTAAAGCACTGAGCAGTGAAGAGCCTCCTGGCATTTCCCACTGAAGAGACAGGCATTAAACATCTGGTGCCTTTTTGCAGAGCCAAACAGCTGCCCACCCTACCCAGTCGCAGCAATTGGGGACAGGACATGCTGTGCACAGATCAGTATCAACTCACTGCTTTCCAAAACATGTTTTCCCAAGTAGAGCTCCATATCCCATAGTGAGGTCATTCTAGGCAACACAATAGTTAGGACTAAAAGCTATTTTTTAAAAAAAAAACAAAACAAAACAAAACAGTAAGGTTGGAGAGATCAGGGGAAGGTAGGTAGCACTGCTGAGGCTCCCCGAGCAGGGTGAGCCCTCTGTGCTGCCCACAGATGGTTCTAGAAACCGTGTGGCTGACACCCACAGGGACCAGGCATAGCCAGGAGTGGAGGAGACTCATTTGTGAGAGAAAACTGGGCTCCACTGGGCTGACACCAGTGGGGAAGGAAATGCGGGCAGCCCCCACACCCCCACATCTGTGAGAAGGGAGCCTCAGAATCTGGTTTAGGCCATCTTTTCCAGAGGTACTTACCCAGCAGACTCCACATTCTCCAGCCTCTTCGCAGGCCGCCTGCTCCTCCCAGCTGGGTTTGCAGCGTGGCAGCTGGGTGCAAAAAACGCTGTTAACTGCTGCAAGGGGAACAATCACTCAAGTTCTAACATAGAGAAGGTTGTTAGAGAAGGGCACCCCACAGGAAGAATGTACGGGAAGATGTTAGATTGATGAATAAGGAAAAGCTTCCACAGAAACCCTGATTCGCAGCCAGCAGTGGCAGCTGGGAGCTGAGGTGACCTTTGGAGGAGAAAATCCCTCCACTGTGAAGAAGGTGGCAGGTGTTTTGTGTAGAGAGCAAAGCTCATCAACAAAGCCTGAAACTTTGACTCCAGCTGGAAAAGAGCAGGTGAAGGGCAGATGAGCCTCCTTCAGGCTGGGCTGCCGGCAGGGAGCAGGGCTGGAAGGAGCTCGCCCATCTGTGTGTGCTCCCAGCTTCACACAGGCCAGGTGCCACTTGTGGCCAGGCAGGAACACCACAGAGCTCGTCCCAATTGACTGAGAACAGGGACTCTGGGAACACCATCCCTGTGTTCTCTAAACAGCCATAGGACTGAGAGATCTGTATTGCTGTTGCTGTACTCATATTTCAACCCTGCTTAATACCTATGTGCATGGGGCTAGGGTGGTTGACAGCTATCCAAGAGGAGATGAAATTCAAGAGGATGACAGAAAATGTGTCAGGGAAACTGGCATTACTGATCAGCCCTTATCAAAATGGCCTTTCCTCCTGCACCAGGGAGATAACGCACATGCCTGCTGTTCAGAGAGAAGACCACTCACTGTGTCTGTAATATTACATAGGTAACTGTTTCATGACTACAGTCAAAAGACTCCTTTCAGGGACTGATATCCTTGATCCAAAACACCTGTCAAAGAATTTGACAGGAAAAATGCTCACTTTCAATATCTCAGCTTTCTAGAATACTGTCATTGTGCAAATTGGAGGGGGGGACACACACCAAACACTATACTTTTTTCTTGTTTGACTAGGCAATTTACAAAGTTTATCCTTTAATGCTGACTCCTGGACACTGCAGATATCCAGGATAGTAGGATAATTTGCAGATTCAATTTTTGTTCTTGAAATTTCACTTTGCCTTTCACAAGTAAAAACAATAATTGATTGGAAAATACCCCAAAGGCATCTGACACAAAAGGATATAGTGTGTTGCAGTTGTCTGACATTCCAGTTTGAGCTGCAGAAAGCTAAGATGTGCATGAAATTATAAAAAAAAGCAAATACATACATTCTAATCATATCTTGCCAGTACCTCATTGCATCAACCTGTTACAACTGGGAAAGCACAATGCTGGCTTTCAATATTGTCTTATAAATACCGTGCACAGATTTAATTCTTATAATAAATACCTCATTGTCAGACTCTCATCAGCTTTTATCTATGTGTGGATGTGAAGATGGTTTGAGAAAAACCAGCCACTCATAAAAACGCAAAATTTGTATGTAAGGTGTGGTGATTGGCTCAGGCTCTCTACAAAGCTGCAGGGGGGGGTGTTTCTTGTCAAATCACATAGGCAACATTTCAAAAACTTTATGTTATTTTGGAATTCTCAGAAAATTTTCTAATTCTCAGAATCTTCCCCTTGCAAAGCTGTATTGCCTGTTTGAACCTTGACTGCTTGTTAAAAGAAGTATTCATAGACTGTTTTTTGTTGTTGTTGTTTCCTAGACAACCACTCCAGGTTCCCCTCAGAGCTCTTGCTTTTGTGTTCCCTGGTTAAGATGTACGTGCTGATTTTGGTTGATCTTATTTGTGGGAATAGAATTCATTTTCATAGGTGTAATATTGATTAACTTTTTATCAAACAATATTAATTCCAGTATTTTATAAAGGATGAGAGGATTACATGAATTTTAACTTCGCTAAACTATAGCTTAAGATCTGTAATGTGGAAGTTATTCAAGGTCTTTTGCTCAAGGCAATTTTTGGTTTAAGACAACAGACTGATTAAACTCTACAGTTCCATTTTTCTCAATTTTTATGCAGATCAGCCATAATCATAACATGCTCCTCTTGTCCTGAGTACTCCATATGCTCTCTTTTGAATCACTCAAGTATGGCACTTTCTGAAGGGTTCAGATGAACTTAGCTCAGTTGCTCCTTTCTTACTGCCTGCAAATGGATCCATCACCTCACTAGCCACATAATCCCATACTGAAATGACTCAAACATTTGGAAAAGGAACCATGCTTGGGAAATATACAAAAGTGTGAACTTAAAGTTCAGGTTGAGTTTTAAGTGCATTCCTCCATAGGAAAAAAAATAAACTTAAGAATATGCTTAATGGGCTACAAAATCAGGAGCCAATGGGGAACTAAGATATGGCCAGCAACTGTAGAATCTTTGTATCTCTGCCTACCAAAATTACATTCTTTAACTCTACCAAGTACTTGTTATATTAAAATATTAATATACAATTTATGTTGCTTTACTAAAAATTAATTATAGATCGAGTCTTTATTGGCTTGAAGCTAGTATTCTTAATATGATTACAAAATCTTACACATTGGACAATATATATATGATTTGTATATCATAATACTTTTCAATATAAACACTCTGAGCCATATTTTTTTTCTAGACTATACCCATTTTTTATTTCTACAATATGGACTTTTGTTTTGTGGGATATTTGAATCTCACAGAATTTACACAACTGTTGAATGCATCTATTTTACTTGCTGAAAACTTGTCTCATAATTCAACAAGCCATTTTACTTAAAAAGAAAAGCAAAAAATACTGTTTCATGAAGATGAAAATGCAAGAATCTCAAGCAGAATCCATTCTATGCATTTTCCAACAACATCATAAGAAATAATAGAGCCCATTTTTATAAATTTTCATCAACAACACAAGTACTGTGTTAATTGTATTTATGAGGTGACCTGGGGAATACAAAAAAAAGGTGAAAGGTGAGTGGAATGTTTGGTTTTATTTTTATATAGTTCTTCTTGAGGAAAAGCATCCACTTCTTGTGCTGAAGGAAAGTCTACTTTGCCTCATGTAGTTTATGAATGCTTTCGAATATAACTCACTAGCTGAATAATATCTGAATCTACCACTTGACTAAAGTTTTTGAGGAGTTTAATGTATCTTAAATTAGAAATATTACCTCTTCAAGAATAGTGAGAGACAATGAAGCACCACAGTTTTGCTACTTGAATGTAATTCTGGAGCATAAGCCCTTTTGAAAATATGGGATTGAATACACAACAGTTTGTCTGTTACTATGCTGCTTTAATATTTTTTACAACACCATTTAATGATGCCTTGTTTTCTCATGTGGCTCTTTTTGGAGGAGCATTTTACACCATCAGTCAGCTTTATACGTTTCACAATTGCTTTTGATGCCTTCCTTTCACACTAAAAACCCTCTGTAGTACATAACACCACTTTACAAACCGGAACCTCATACTCCGTTATTTATGTACATATGTAAATTGCTTTCATTTATTTATGCCAGTAGCCTCAACGCTCAAATTGTATAATTGATCAATAAACAACTTTTTTCTTGCCATTCCTGTCTGCTGCCATGCAGTACAGTGTGAATGTAACCACCAAAGTTAGTGTGATGTATGCTTAACCTTGGAACATGGGTTGGTTCCTGAAAGTCCTTGGAAATAACTCGGAAATCCTTTTTGCCAACTGCCTACTGGAAGAGAAAAGTTTGCACAGATTTCACCAGTGAAAACCTCGGTTCCTTCAGGCACAGCTTTGTTAAAAAAAAAAAAAAAGAAAAAAGATGTTTGCTTTTATTTCCATCCTTCTACTAATTAGCTATTAAGACATCTCTGATCTGCAAGCACCACACGAACAACCACTGTGGCTGTTCATAGACTCCTTACTTGCATAGACTTCATAGACTCCTATTAAATGGTCCTGGAATTTCAAGCTTACTCTTAATTGTATTTCTAACTTCACTGGGTCAAAACTATACTCTTCTCTCCATCCATGAAAATTTGCCGTTTCCTTGAGAATGAGAGAAGGAAAAATGGCATTTAGGTTCATAATCAGCATGCTCTTGAAGAGGTGGGGTTTGAATTATTTTATTAAGTTTGGGCTCTGTGTCACCTGTTTCATGACTTTCCCTCTTTCCTCCAAAACAATGCATCCCCAACTACTTATGTCCAGATGGAGTCTATGACAGTATCTCTCCCACTCACAGTCTTGCTTTCTTGCACTCGCACAAAAAGATAGCGCCATGCAAACATCTGTTTGATACCAGCCCTCCTTTCAAAATATAATAACAACAACCTTTTCTGTTTCCTTCCAGAACAGGTACCCTTGAGATGACTTGCCAACTGCTAGACACAAGCATGCACTGCTTATCAGCCAGTGAGCAGGCCACATTGCCTTCAAGCTGTGTAATGCAGGCCTGAAATGGAGGAAAGTAAGGTAAACACAAACCAGGCACCAGAGAGAGAAAAGCATCAGACAACATCCAGTTCCAAAATCATCCATTAGCACATATGTTTGCCAGACACAGAGAAACAAGTCTAAAACACACATGGAAACATGAAAGTAAGTTTTGACTCTGGGAAACTTTTTGACACCAGAATAAAAGCAATCAATTGCATGCTTTTTGTTTCATTTTCTTTCTTCTTTCTTTCTTTAATTGAAAGTCCCTGTAAAGCTCTAAACTAGAGGCTAAAGGAAGATAATAAAGACGAGACAAAGAGAACTCAGAGAGCAAGAGTCACAGCAGCCAAGCAGTCACCTTGGGCTATGCTTTAGACAAAGATTCTCTGGCCTGTTTTTTTTTTTCCCTGTAAGGCAGCCTGTTGGGGAAGAAGTAGTCTAAGCCCATGGACAGCATTTCCCACGTACTGGAAATCCTTGTCAATGTCTCTCGATATACAGTACAGTTAATCTATGGTGGCATTGATCCTAAAATACTGTGTACTTCATTATGGCCTCAGCTAACCCACCTTTAATGGGAAAATAATCACAGTTTATCCCCTGTTTATAGCTAATAGAACATAATAACTTCAACTGTTCAAAGGATTACCATTTGTTACAATGTCAAATTCAACAACCATTTACTTTAATAAAATCTAACAAAAGATGTACAGCCACAAAGAAGCAGGGTTTTTTTACTGTTCTCTAGTGCATTGGCAAAACTTTGTAATTTATATTTACTAAAACTGCATCCTTCAGTGCAATGTAAAGAACTCCATAAATGCCATTATTATTATTATCAATGTAAATCAAAAGGTGCAATTCCGAATAAGTAACAGAAGCCAAAATTTCTCAGCAGATAATGTTATTACCAGCTCACATTAAACCATGTTGGATGAGATACAGAGGCAAAGGAGAGAAAGATACAGTTATTCCTACAACAACGGGAAGCTGAAAAGCCCTACGTTTTTAAAACAAATTGTACTGTACTCTAATATACACAGGAGAGAGACTTAAAAACACAAGCAGGTATGAAGAATTCCTTTAAAAAAGAAAGACTTGCCTCCCACCATCCATTTCCATCATGGATATTTCTAGAAAACTGTAAACAGTTCCATCACCCTTAAATGTTTTAGCAAAGTTAGCTAAGGCATGTGAGAGAGATTATACATACAAAAAGATAGCCTCGAGGAAATTCTAAGTCACTTCTTCGAGAGGAAGAGAAGAATGGAGTCAATAGCATTTATGCCTTCCATTTCTACATGAGGGAACTGATGGCAGATTTGATTCAGAGGGAAAATATTCTAGTTATCCTTAGATCTGGAAGCAAAAGAGCTGTGACAGGATGTCCCTGAGCTACATTGCTTTAGGTATCAAATTCAGACCTTCTGCCTGGTATTGTATTGCGCCATGTAGGGACACACTGACTCCCCTTGTAACCTGGGACAATACATACCCTAACTCCCTCAACAGAAAAAGAATCAATAATGTTCTTTTTTTTCATCTAGAACATGTAATTTATAAACTTATTCTTATGTATACAATTTTGCATTAGTGGTAAGGATGGATCCTTTGCATATACAGGTATGTATATGTAACATCCACACACATCCACACATGCATGTTCAGTTCTTTGATGTCAGTATGGAAGATGTGTCTATACGTGAGGGAACCACCTTCTTGTCAGTTGAATTTTACACTGACAATGGGTCAATACTGGATTTGGATCTCACTTGGTATGTGCATGTTACCTGGTTTGTATTTTTCCTTCCTTTTCTGGTTTACACTTTGCTTAAAATACACAACACCAATGTTCACCGAGGAATGTTTTTATGTATCTGCACTAAGGAGGCATCTCAATCTCATGGAAGAAAAAGGAAAGCTTTGCAGACTTCACAGCATCCTTGACCTTTCCCTCACATCTGTTCTCCTCTGCCTACGCATGCATGTACACAGAGTCAAAAGATTTACAAAGCAGGAGAACAAACGGAGTCATATGAGTTGCTCATATCAGGTCACATCCCTGCTTTGACAAAGTACAATTTAACCTGAGACTGAACCTGATTTTCATGGACCACAGGGAACAGTTACGTAACAATGAACAGTTAAAACACAGGCAAAGATTTTACAAATCAAAGTACAGGTAAATTATTAACTGTTATTTTAAAAAAATTACTTTTCACTCTAGCATATCTTGAACCAAACACTATAAAACTACAACTTTAGCATGGCCATTTATGCACTAGTTCTCATTTTGAGCAGATAACTTATTTGATATTTCATTGACGAACCTTATACTCTAAATAATTCTAAAAGAATGAGTCTCAAGGAAAAGCTTCAGCCTTATGAATGTATCTCTGTAGTATGGCTTTATATTGCCTTAGAAATGGGTCTGTATGTGGTCAGCCCTTGCACAGCCAGAGGATTCTCATGTTTGACACTTCTCTGTGGGACACAGTTGCTATTTCTTCTATTTCTTTTTCTGTCGCTATTAAGGATTTTTTCAAACTATCCCTGATGACACCCACAGTGAAATGTACTGCAGTTTTTGACTTCTGAGTGAAAAACTTCCATATAACGATTGTAGAATGCTATACCTTGAAGGCAGCCTAAAAAACTAAAAACATTAGTCGTGCTCCCTCCCTCTTTCCCCCTTCCCTTATTCAAATACTTAAAATTCACTCACATTCCAGCTCAGTTACATCCAAATGAACATTACGTTCCTGTTTAGTAAAATGTGTAATAAGATGATAATTTATAATGCAAAATCTAATCCCTACGTAATGTAGTGGTAATACAAAACTGCTTTTACCCCCTTCATTACATAGACATGTTGTCTGCCTTAGAGTGTTATGTGTGATGCAATTTTGCAGTTACAGATGAATACAAATTCAATAGAGAAGGGTAACCAGAAAGGAGAAAGACTGTTACAGTCTATGCGGTACTCAAGACTGACCTTGATTATTCATGAGGTTTTCATAAAACTCCTCCCTGGAGGAGAATGGCACGAGGGATCTGATGTGAAAATTAGAGCAAATAAAATCACAAAGAAGTTGAACAATCATTCTTCTCCATAACAGTGTTGGACCTTATGCATCTTGCAGACTTTTTTTTCCTGTAATTTGACTCTCTTACTCATCTCATGCTATTTCAGTACATCAAGAGATGACTCACAGAAAATCAGAATCCAGGCACAACAGAGATACTATATAACGAGTCATTTGTTTTATACCGGGAACGTTGGCAAACTTAGGTGTATACAAGCTGACTGCTCTCCTTAGTACTCAGTTACGCTTTTCACTGCTGGATAACCTCATTTTACCTTAATAAATTTCTCTATGACATTAGATTTTAAAATAGGTTATTTTTCTTATGGTAATAAGATGTACAGCTGGCTCAAGAACAATTGTAATTACAGATACATGCCTATTGCCCAATTTACTTGTGCTTCTTAAGAACTATTTATTACTTGTTTAGGGATTGTTTTCAGACAGATTAAATTAAAAACTCCATTTCTGTTTATGCCAGGCATGTTCAAAAAAAGTAACAATTGCGTTTCAGTTCTTAAACCAGTACATGAGTTTCAGTATCAGATATAAGTCTAATCTGGCACAGGCATTAAATAAAAAAAGTAAAAGGAAAATTGAGAGAGCTCAGTCTCACCTGCCTGACATCTCCTAAGGGAACACAAAGCTGAAATTGGTTTGGATTTCTTTTGCTGTTGTTTGTCTGGTCCTCATCTATTGTATTTGTAAACAGTAAGCATAAATGTATATTAAACAAGAATCTGGAGACACGGTGCAATAAAATATATGGTTTACTCTTGCTTCTGCTATCCAGTATGATATATATTAGTAAGATATGAAATTAGCATTTATATGAGCTTCATACCACTCAGTAAGTCAAAATTCCTCCACATTGCAGTGGCCTTAAACCTTGCTGATGAGTTCATATGTGTCATGACATACAAAAGAGATCTTTGTGAAAGAACAGAGGGGGTAATCTTTTGTTTTAATCTTTGTGTTCTCTCTCTCTCAATCCTCTCATATCTTACATCAAATAAATTTTTGAAGTACAATCCTGAACATTTTATAGCCCAAGAAATTCTGATTAAAGACTAAAGGACCCGACTCCTTGCTAGAAATGAATCAGAAGTTCAAAAACAATCTCTCTGGACCATGTAATGCACTAATTTGTTCTGTTTTGTTCTATACTATTCTATTCCACTAAGCAAGTTCTTATATTGGCCTTATCAAGGTACTATCTGAGTACATTTCTGAATCGTGTTCTGTTCTTGTCCTGTTCCCTCAAGTTCTCTGTGCTGTAGCATTTTGTTTGGGGTGGAATTTGCTTTATCTTAGAAAGAGGTGTTTGTACTTTGAGGTGGATCAGAAACCACAGAGATTTGTGATTCTCCAGCCTTGGACTGAGTCTATGTGCTCTACAGAATCACAAGTGTTTAGGATCACTAACTTTACTTTTGAGCTTGTGCCCCAAGCATTGACCTGCCCAAATTTTAGAACTGACTTCAACATTGCAGATAACTACTTCTTATCCCCCTTGTCTTATTTTTATAAGATCAGGAATAATCCCTTACATGTGTCATCAAGACACCCGGAGGTGTTTTTTTGTCCACCTCATGGTAGACACAAATATAGCCAACTTCATACTTTATCAGAGACTTTTATATGGGTAAAGACTCCTTTCTTTTGAAATTGTTATAAAACCAACTTGAGCCTGAATGCAAGCCAGAGGTTGCACAGAGTCCTTCTGTGAGCACCTCAGAGTAGCAGTAAGAGTTGCCCCCACACTACTGACCATATTATTACACATATATTAACACCTCCAACACCACTGCCCTCTCTGTCCATAATGCACAGACTGAAAATGGGTCAAGGACACACTGAAGAATCTTACAAGTCCAATTGATGTTTGAATCAAACAGTACTACTGCATAAAGGAGTCATTTGGCACAGTATGTTACAGTCAATATATAAACAAATAAAGTGCCTAAGTGTGTAGCAGAATTTCATGCTTTAGCACAAACAGGCCATGAACAGAGGGTGAGTTTCTAATTAAGACAAAATTGCTATGGTAACCAAAGGTGGTCACACGTAATTGGGTGTGAAACCACATGAGGCTTCATGCATATATTATCCAGCACATTTTCTGTTTCTTAAACAGAATTAAGTTGTTGGGTCAGAGAACATTTTCTGTATTTTATGTGCCTCCTTTTTAGCAAACAAACCCATCAACCTCTGTGGGCTTCAGTGACGTTTCAGTTCTTCAGCACCCTTCCCACCACCAAGGCAGAAGTCTAGATGTGACTTCCTCATGAGCTAACAAGCAACAAGAGAATGACATTTACGTATTAGAGAATACATGGATATGAATCAGGAAGGAGTCTCTGTTCTTTACATGATGTCAGAACACTATACATTCAAAGATAAGCTTGAAGTGACGAGTCTCAGCCCTAACTTATCCTCAGCCATGGGTCTAGAACAAAGAGAGGTATCTGACCATGTGTGTCTCAATCTAACTGAATGGGACAGAGAAGGAAGATAATTCCCTGTATTTGTGAAGCAGAGCAATCAGGAAGAAGGTAAGACTGCTCCTCAAAATGGGACTGTACACACTATCTAGCTCCTTGACACCACAGACTTGATACTACAGTGTCTTAGTTAAAACACTGTTGTTTAAAGTTGGTATTTTGTTAACCCAATTAGTGGGAGAGAGAAAAAGTTATAACCTCAGAGACTGAATTATTCTGAGCAACCAAGATCAGCCTGGTAAGAGCAGAGGGGATGTTCAAGACACTACATCAGCACAGTGACACCTGCAGCATTGAGCAACTGTGATTAAACACGTTTACTTAAATTTACAAAAATTATTTACCAACTTCAGCAACTCCTACTAGAGAGTTTTGAGTATTATCTTAACCAACTAGATCATGCATTAGCTATGTAATTAATTATATATTATCTATGTGAATCCTAATGAAGATTAAAGGAAAATCTCATTACTTGAAATTCTTGTTCTGGCACAAGATTTCTAAGATATCTATTAAAACTCTTTCTTGAACACGTAGATATGAATGAAAGGTCACATCTTTGACTTACAAATCCCCATTTCTCCCTACCAGCTACACTTAAAGGGCACAGAACTACCTCAATACATCCAATGTCTCTCTAGTCTGGAGGAAACTTTTTGTGTTCTCAGGACAGGATGGATTCAGGAATTGGGAGGATAAATAGATCAGCTCCTGTGAACTTCCACTGCTACTGCAACTGAGATAAACTTTGAAACTCAATTCCGTTAAGAGCTTCATCAGGAGTTGCCCTTTCTCAATTTACCTTATATTGGTGGTAGTTATCAAGGTGCATTGTATTTTACAATTCATCTGTATCCAAGGAGTCAATTAACAAGTTCTGACTTAACACATTTTTTGCATTCTTGTTGTCAACCAAAACAAGAATGTATCTGTTCTGCATCTTTAAATGAGGTAATGGGCTACCATTAGTCTCTTTCTGTATCTGAAAAGGCTGCTCATCCACACTGAAAAGTGCAACCTGTATACACAGTAGGGCGTTAAGGCAGCCAGCAAAAGCATATCTGACTGAAAAACCAGCAAAGCTAAGGCAAACCTCTCAGTCCACACTGTACTGCCAATCTCGCTGTGTTCTGCTGTTTCTGAACATCCAGATTTCCCATTAATTATATCTCAGCAGGAGTTCTGCATAAAGCAATGTGGTCAAAGACATTTTCAATCACTAAGCAAAAGCAGAATATCATAGTTTGCCTCTGTCATGCAGGGAGGAGAACCTTGCCCATGCTGATTAAGTACAGCAGTTGACAACAGATGTTATTTGTTAATTATTGACATATCCAAAGGGTCCTATGGTTTGACAGAATCCATAACAGATGCATTATCTACTTTGTTGTATCTCATCGTGGAACATATGGTGGCAGTTTGATGTAGCACAGTTTTTAATTTTTTTTAAGGTCTTCCTACAATGAACTCCTCACTCTTTTTTCTGTTGCTTTTTGATGCGTCAGAATGTGTGCTTTCTTTTGTTTTCCTTTTTTTTCTAATATCCAATTAGCCTCTATTTTCTGATACAGTAGAACTACTCAGAGGTAATGATGTATCTTGTTTGCCAGTTCACATATTTTCTTTTCACCCTTAAAAAATATTAACCAGATGGTTTCCAAAAATGCCAATTATATCTAATATGTTGCTTGAAATTAAAAGTTTCACAGCAAAATGCCTCACGTCTTATTAACTGCTTAAAACTATATGTATCACTTTGGATGCACAAAGAACTGTGTTCCATCACTGTATTAAACAAAAGCCTACTCAGAATTTGAGCTGCTTCAAGATAAATCTGAGTGAATAGATAAATTGTATGCTACAAAGTATTAATGTGTATCTAACGCTCAGATTTGAAAAGCAGATCCTTCAAACCATTCAACAGCTTAAATTGCACAGTACAAAGGATGTACTGATTTTTTATTTAGCCTTACAGTTAAGAACAGACTTGCTTGTGCATGTCAACGGAGACACGATACATATTTCTGATGACAAATGTTTGAGACCTTATTTGCTTTCACTTGCAGCTGGAAAGTCACTTAATTATATTAAACGATATTTCATTTCCTACTTGTCTATAAGCCTACATTCCAACATTGGAAGGCACCTAGGGATCTCCACTGCTGAAAATGAATTTTCTTATAACATATAAAATTAGGAATACTAATAATCGCAATTCAGTTTCCTACTAGAAATTGTGATGCAGAAAGTGTCACTGAACTTGACACAAGCACAAATGACTGAATTAATGGGTGAATAAGTATTGAAAAAAAGGGAAAAAAGTGAGGAAAAGGGGGAAAAAATACTAAAATTAGGTATTTAAAAATTAGTATTAACCTGATTAACTCTTTTTTTCACTATATTAGCTTAACCTATAAATATTTTTCACAGAGTGAAGCTATAGAATATGAATGTGCAATCTATTCTACAACAACAGTTCCAAAAGAAAGACTTTGTATTTGACAGCTCTGGCAGATGCTAGTTGGAATTGTTATAAAGTTAGAGACTTGTTCTCTGACATTGTTATGTCATGCAATGTTGACAACTTAGAACTCGGATACTGAGTAAAACAAACCCCTGATGTATTTCAGCTGCTTCTGAACAACAAGCAGCACCAGGAACAAAATTATGAAAACATTCTTAATAGGAAAATGAACTCATGAAAGTCAGAGCCGAAGCACTGCGTAAGGATGAATCTGCCAGACGTACAAATTCTAGAAAACTGGAGGAGGGCAGGTCTTCATGATCCGACAGATGCCAAAAATATCACAAGCTCAACATAAGAAGGTGTAAAGAGCAAAAGTCCAAGCACGTAAGAAGAGTATTTAAAGCTTCACATCCAGTGAACGAGCACAGGCTACTGCACGCCTGGCATTTGGGGGAAAAAAAAAAAACAAGAAAAGTGCAGAGGTTCACCCTATTCTGAAAGAGGCACTGTCTGTACACAGCCAGGGCAGAGCACAACAGTTTGCTCTGAAGAAAGCTCTATAAGAAAGACATCTAATGGTGCAATTAATGAATGTCTTCAATGAAAGAAGCAATTATAAGCTTCATATGAGTAGGGATAAAAGATCACTTTTAAAAATAAGAATGCACTTATTTAGCAATGACAAATACAGAGTACTGGATGAGGTATATGCACTTGCTTAGCAACTTTAAAATTTTGGGAAATTGTCGAAAACGGCATGGATATTGATGACCTGGAAATAAAAAGGAAGTTGTTATCATGATTCTTTGAAACTGCATGTAATAAAAGCCTGCTTGACACAATGCGGATCAAAAAAAAGCATGTTAACTTTTTAGTGTCTTTTGCTGGCTTGCAGCATGGGATGTGGCTCATGTACACAGGCAGAAACAACAGGGAAGGGGTACCCCATGCTCAGCTCCAGCAATAAATAGAAAGTAAGGGAAGAGTTATCCTCATAACTTTTTCCTAGTGAACACAGTGGTAACAGAAGTCACCACTCCCCACGGGGTTATCGGCTTGTACACCGACCGCAGACCTTCAGACAGGCTTTAAAACAGCTTTGGAATTCTCACTTTCTAAAAAAGGCAATAAAATCAAAGGGAAACTGAAATTTCCAGAGAAAATCAGCACCACAGTCATGAAAACAGCACAGATCTCAGTTTCCTGATCTGTATTGAAACACCAGCTAAACTGAACTATAATTATGGGGTTTAATTCCCAGCAGATCACATGTAACTTCAGTACTTTTCTGTAATAGCAACATGCAAGAAAAAAATGTGCATGGTATTATTTTCCTTCTTGGTTTTGTGAGTGATTTATCTAATAGTTGAGGATAAACTGAAATGTTCATGATTTCTTTCAATAAATACTACTTCTCATATAATGAAATAGTAAGTCTTTAACAAATTAAAACCTACATACTATATACATCATCCAAGAAACACATTGAAAAAATGAACATAAATCACAGTAGCTGAAAAGAACAAATAAGATATAAGCATGCTCTATTTCAAATAAGAAAAGATGTTAATTTTTATTTTCTTCTTGGTAAAGTAGCATATTTAAACCAGATTACAACAAAATTACCACAGGATATTTAAAAAAAATACAAGAAAGTATTAAAAAAATTATATTTATATACACATTTGCTTAAAAATTCTATAATGTAAACATTAGCATAACAAGTTAAAATAATATTACAGTTTATTAATACTTATGTGAATATTGTACATATATACGCTTCAGAATTAATACTACCTTTCTACAGTTTTACAGGAACAACAACAAAAAAACCTCTCGCAACAAACCTAAAGTGTTCTTCAGTTGCCAACAGGTTTGATCCCACACGTAAGATACTTAGCTATTTATCTCAGTGTTAAGTAAGAAAGCGGAGCCTTTTAGAATTAGATTTTCAACATTTACATTTCTGTAACTTTTAGTGTCTTGAATGATTAATACTCCACTCAGAAAAACAACTACCACAGTTTTAACATCTGTCATGGTTTGGACACAATTTCTGAAATCTTGATAAAGAAACTGATTTCCCTACACGGAAGTGCAATACACTTGTTCTGATGCAATAACAACAAAAAAAGTTTTAGATCCAGATATTTGCAGCAATTTGTAAATATGGAAAATTCATTCCTCTCTAAGCATTTCTGTGTTGTCTTCTAGTATAAATTCATGCCATTATTAACCAAAAATTAAGCCATCATCATTAATTAGAAGTATGCTCAGATTATTTTTTAGGAAGAAATTTTATAAATAATCTATTGATAACTGGGCCGAAAGAGCACAGCAGAGAATAAGAAATAAATGAAAAGTTCAGTGTCAGACCACTGTGTAGAAAAAGAGTTTTATCTTCCATTCAGTATGTGAAATACAAAGCAGGTTAACTGGTATTTTTAAACATATTCTATATTTTATATATATAATTTAATATATTAAAGTGATTCTTTCGATACATAATTCCAAGAAACTATTAGAATGACTAAATAATGCACGTGATATCCCACATGATGTAGGACACTTACTGAAATATCCTAATCTAAATAATTTAAAGAAGGGAAATTCTTTACTTTCTTGAGTTGCTTATCTGCTTTTTCAGAAGTGACTCAAGCTCCAATACAGAAATATTATTATTGTTTCCAAGGAAAAAACTGTGTTCTCATGTGAACCATGTTTATTTTCCTATATACTAGAGTTCCAGCTAGAAAAGCACAGTGCTGTTATCAAGATTTGCAAGGATTTGAATAGGAGCAGAATATGGTGAAAAAGTCCTTTTCTTTCTGTTAAACATCTGTTCCACAGGTTTCTCATAGTCATTTAAAGCAGGTAAATGTATTTCTATCCACAGGTATATATTATCTGTCCTCAGAATTACAAGAAATTAGATGAAAAATAGGTTGTTTAGGGTTTTTTTAATTGGGGGAAGGAAGGCTGAAGCTTTGAACTAGCATGAAACTTACAGCAGAACTGAGATCCCTGTGTGCTTTGAAGCAAAAAGAATGACATCCATATCTTAAAGATCTAGTAACTGATTCTGTTAACAAAATATCACATTAAATCATTAATATGTCCTGACAGACAGTATCATTAGTTCACTTGGGGTTCACTGAGCCTCACTTATTATTAGCTTGCTGCTCTAAGTCAGTTCATCTCATTTGTTAGTAGGTTCTTGTTAATTAATTAAACAGCTCCCGTGCAGATATTGTTCTATACAATAACATATTACTTTGTGACAATAAAAGCACCTGAGCAACAGGTCACAATTTTGAGCCAGTCATCTATGATACTGTTATGCCCTTTCTCTAAATACTTGTATTAATCCAATCACAATGGTTTATGACTTGCAGTAGACTTTGTAAGATACTATAATTTGATTACAACTATCACATCAACAATATATTCCACAAAAAAAGACTGGCTTTGAAATTATTAATCTTCCTAAGGATATGTGACTTAATGGACGTATCAATTTAAGCCTTTATAACGAAGTCAATATCCTGCCTCATATAAACCTTGGAAATTTATTATTATTGAGAAACTTGATTTAATGCAAAATCCAAACCAATAAAATGCATTCTCTATAATGAAAGACATAATCTCTAAACAAATGAGATTCTGAAAAACCACAGTCAATACGCAATGAATACTGATAGACACATCTGCAAAAGATGGAAGAGTCTTGCCTGCCCTACGTTTCTTAGGAAATTGTTCATTTTGCATGTGACTGGAGACCAGCATTAAAACAAAAGATGTGCTGCTTATTTTTACAATTTATTCTGAATAGTCACTAGAGGTTCCAGATGAGCAGCCCTAGCGACCTAAAATGCCTAAAGATAAAACAGGAATTAAATGGAAATGATATTACAAATTCCTCTCCACTGCCTTGTACTGTGTCATAGCCTGAGGCTTGCAGGAGCAACTCAAAGGACCACCCAGTCCCAAATCCTCTCTTCAGTGATTACAGTGCTGCTCAAAGGAGCCAGCCAGAACAGGTTGAACCCACCAACTCACTGTGCCCTGGCTGCTGACCATATATAAGGGTTTAAGAACTATCAGTCAGTACCAAAGGAAATTAGATTTGTAAAAAAATTGTAAGTACTTGCATGGAATTAGATGGTGCAGGATAGATTGATAAAATCATTCAATTGATAAAATAATTGTTATGCTTACAGCTATTTTATGATAATATAACTATTTGGGATTCTTAATACCCACTGGTCAACCTCATTCAACAGTCTTTGGTAAATAAAAATGAAGAGAGATTAGTGACAGATAAGTATAATTCTTTAAAAAGACAAGGCATTTTAGAATGTCTTGAGGTGCTAAAAATTTGGGCATTCATATCACTTAGGTATCTACTTGCAGGCATGCAAGTACCTCACTGATCTTCAAAATAACCCAGTGTATGAAGTGGGAAAGTCGCCTTGTGAAGAAAGGCTTTCCTTTAATTATTTTCTGAGATTTTAGAAAAGCACAGATGAGCTTTTAAATGGATTAGTAATGCACCCATTATGGTATCTTGTATCACAAAATGAACATTGTTTGCAGACTGTAATCTTAGGAGCTGATACACAGTACAGCTAAAGTTAACAAAGAACAATCTGTGCACAATAAACAAGTCTAGTATTTTTATGAGATCTACATACGTACATTAAAAATTACAAGGAGCAAGATAATCAGGAATTAAATCATTCCAAGAGACAAATGGAGATACAAAAAAATTTCTCCTAAACAATTACAAAGAAACTTTTAAATTTAGTCTGCGCTAAATGAGATTTCTTACCTTTTGCAACTTTTTGAGTAAGGAGTACTTTGATTTGTGAATTATTTCCTGACAATTAATACAGCTTCATGTGACAGATACATCACAAATGGTTCCACATGGTGTTTTCTTTCAGATTTACTTGCAATTCAATGTTGAAATGTGCGTCATATTTCTACTAACCAAGTCTCCACTTACCAAAAAATTAATTTAGAATTGTCTCAAAGTGGCACCATCTTTATAGCTCCTTTTCTTTCCAGCAAAGCAAAATGTGAGCAATGTATCATACTGAATAGTTTGGAGAAGCATTAAATGACAAGCTACTCACTTTCCTTTCTTCTTAAATGTATGTCCCACTATAGCTTACACAAAACACCATCAGTAATTCACCTTTTAATAAAAATGAATCAGCTGGCTCTCGGACTGGCCTTTGCATTTTCTATTCGTCTATGTATTTTGTAAATGAGATCTCCTACTGACTGAAAACATTGTTTCATTCCTGTGACATAATTTAACATTGTGGTATTTCACCTACTGAAATTTCTGACCTGAAGAGGGAATTCCACTCCTCTTTGCCACATAGTGCTACTTAGTGCAATCTATAAGCTACATATTTCAGTGGTAGGAATCCAGCTCTTTGGGCTCGTACCCAGGCACACAAGCCCACTGATGCTATGTGCTGTCTGTAACAAACCCCTTCCCATGCTGACCATGACTGGACCACTTACCTGACTAAACAGAACATGATGCTCACAGGTTTGCAGAGCAGAAGTTCCAGTTTGCTAGAACTTCAGTGAAGTACTGAGGTAAAAAAATCTGTTATTAATCATCAGCTTGTTTTTTCTGCAGGGTAATATTAGATTTCAATATCTACTGACGTGAGAATTTAATATAATGAATGGATAATAGAATTATAAGATACATCAATTTAAGTAACATTATCCAGAAAGACTTCTGAGAAGAAATGTTCTTACACTAAGGAAAACCAGAATACAATTGATAGAAAATTTGAATGTACACTGCTTAAACTTAATGAAGAGAAGAAGATAGCTAACATATAATTAACTGCCTACGGCAGTGCAGCTAATGGATACTGAACTGGATTCCAGTTAATCCATGTCAGGATTTCCATCACTTGTAATAATTCTTGTCAATTTTTCTTGTTAATATTACAGTAGTATCATTACAAATTACTTTTCAATAGAAGGTGATGGGTAAGAGGCACTTTCTTTACAGGCAATTTTTAAGTATCACCACGTGAAGGGTTTTACAAAGTCAGTGTAAGAATTCCACACTGCCTTGTCAATGATGAACTGTCTGTAACATCAACAAATTAATAACATAATATAACTCAAGACTTGAAAACACTATTTTGTATCATGCTAATTTTGTGTATCCTTGTGGTGGTTTGTAGAAATCAGTAATATTGCACCCAGCCTTACAGCAAGACTGAAATTTCACAAAAAAAATTGTACATTCTCCGATTTTAAAGAATTACTTCCCACAAATGAAAACTATTGAGAATATCTAACTAGAAATGTAAAAAAACTATTTTCCACCTGTAATGTTTTTCCTTTGTCATCTACGTTGTCAAGTTTTTTTAAAATCCTTTTTTGTGTGTCAGAGGTTTACAATAAAAAAAAACAGTCTTTCTATTTACAAAAGGTAATAATTTAGTGAGGTTCTTTTAAGCACATCCATTTGACATACAAAGTAGTGATAATCACAACTGTTCTTCTAAAGAAAAAGTTGTCTTGACGTGATACCCATGTCTCACTGTAACAGAAAAATGCACATGTAGAAAGGGAGACAATACAATACAAACAAGGAATTCATACTAACAGAAGAACTTCAGGAGAACAAAGGAGAATATGTGCAATGCAGCTTTACAATACAAAGAAAATGCCTAACAATTTGCTGAGCCCTGTGAAGGGCCCTTGTATTCCTTTGAGAAAGTGATTACTGCCTCCCAAAGTATTTAATCAGGATACGACCCTTAGTAATGAACGTCTCTTTTCGGTGTTTAAGTTGATGCAGCTGTAGTCTCTTCAGGAGCTTAAATTATAAATATAGACTAGGAAGGAATCACAGAACAACTTAAAGTACGTGGTGCCAGTATTCACAATTATGAAAAAGGGTCAAAGATCACCACTCTGAGGTTCCAGGCTTCGTGGCTCTCTTTGATGGCTGCGAGACAGTTTGGGGAAGCGCGTAGTCACTCTCGAGCGACTGCTTTTGTTTACTGATTCTCCAGAAGGTGGAATATCACTAGGAAGACAAGAAATAAACATGGAAGATAGCTCATTTATGTTATATGTAAATTATTCGCTAGTTATTCCAAACATGAAAAAAGCAGATGTTATGAGAGCCTGGCACATGACTGCAAAGTACAGCACACACCTTCAACTACACAGAACTGCATTCTTTATACTGGTATCTCAAGTGTGAATTACAAAATGGGCTCTTTCAAAAACGAGAACTAGTAGAACTTCCAATACGTTATGGAAGACTGCAAATTACAGGATAAAAGCATATCTCTATGAGTTGCAGTTCAGAAATGGTAGAAAAAACATTTTGCAGTGATAAAAGTACAAGCAAAATAGACAAGAGCTTGGATGATGCTCTACTTAACAATCCTCTAATTATGGATGGATGTATCATTACATGATGAAGTACACTAGTAATACATCCCTGTTGGGAATTCTTCAGTCTCTTCTGACCCACAACAGACTACAGTCTTACATGAATGAGCCTTTGGGAAAAGACTGAGAAGAAGTACATTAAGTTCAACAACAAGCAGTAACAGAAAATTCCAGCTTACCTAGGTGAACATTCAGAGGCTATAGACTCCTCGGAAAACTACAGTATAAAGGGATACGTTGTACTTTTGCCATTCTTTTAGAGGATTCCACATGGTTTTTAATTACACTGCTTACATACAGATCAATACATAAAACTAAAGTTCACATTTTGCTACTCAGCTAGGCAATACAATTACACAGTGCACAAAGTTAAGCTTATTTTTATAAGTTTAAAAAACCCATTATAACTCTCTTCAGAGTGCGGAATAGCTCATCTGCAGTTCTCACCAGACTAAACAAATACAGATATATTTTAAAACAAACACTGAATTTACTCCAGGTAGTTGCCTTTTTCCTGCAGTGACCTTCCTCACAGGTCAGCCCTGCAAAAGCCACATGCACACTCAGGTTCCACTTAAGCATTTTGATCATCCACACAGTGTACTCACAAATCTTAGCCTAGCAAAGCCCTTAACATGTCCTGGGAAAATTCACTTGTAGGAAGCAGAGCACTTCCACAACAAAAGGCAGCGGCATCAGTGGCAGCTGTCAGAATTGTAACTAAAACGCACACATTGGCTGTTATGAAAATAATAAGAAAAAATAGTATAGAAATAATGTGTCCAATTCAGGGGCTAAACATTAACAGAAAACAAAATTTTGTTTTTTAATGGCAGCATATTTTACTTGTCTAACTTTCTGAGCAAAACAGCCTAAAATAACCTGAGTTAAAATAACAAAGGATTTTTCTAAATTGACTCACTGCACTCCTATTACAGTGTTTAGCCTCCCTAGGTAACTAGGCAGTCCTTTACATGAAAAAAAAATACATAAAATACCTGTGGTATATATCCTCCTCTCCTTTAATAACAACATTAACAAGTTAGATCTTTAATTCCTTATTTTTGTCACTAAAATAAAAACTCTAACGATTAACTTAGCATAAGTTATTAATTCTTGGTATCTAAGGATAATTTGACTTCCAGCCTTGGTCCTATCTTCAATTTCTTATTTTGAAACTCAGCAATGCTCTCTAAGTTGCTGTAGAGAATTCTGATCACATGAATCCAATTTCAGCTGTGCTCATTAGCACGGATTTCTTTTAGTAACATGAATATTATTGCTCATTATTTTTATACTATTTGTAAAATTGCAGAGATGCAGTATTGATAATCATGCTTGTAAAAGACAGCATGGGACACTCGCTTCAGAGGGTTGTGATTTTGTGTTAAAATATGTATTTTTCAGAACATGTAAACTTAAAAGCATCTAAATACCCAATATGCAATGGAATAAAATTAAATTTTCACCTCATTGGGCTTTTCCTAAACTAAACCAGGTTCATTTACTAGCATGATGGCCACTGCTGATAGCACTTTAGCATTATCAGGCAGACAGACAGCTACTTTACAGATACACAAGAGTTTACATTGCAGGAGAAAGCACAACATTATGTGCAATTACTATAATTTGGGGATTGCTTTATTGAAAGTACATTTTAATACACAAGCTCCTCCTGCTGGCTTGTCCACAAAATGACATTAGAGTCAGCCCCACGGGAAGTCACTTTTCCCTTCTGAAGGAAAATTGCCATTCAAAATAAAAAAGTGCAAAAGGTGCAAAATTAATTCCCCTGAAATGAAGAGATATGAATTAATATCAGTCTGCTCTGCTCTGGCATGGCTGAGGTAATAAGATCATCTCAGGATAATTACATGAACATCAATGTCTGTGTACTAAGGACAAAAATTGCAAATAATTCTGGTAATTTAAATGATGCTACTCCAGAACAAGATACATTTAATATCCAAATTAGAGATAATTTGTCTTAAATGTCTTAGCTAATTTTTACAATGAAAATTCAGATTCTAAACCAAATGATTATGTTATGTAGGTTTACAGAAACCAATTTATATCTGAGGAATTAGATCTTCACGTATCCAGGATGAAAATGAAACGAGCTGAAACTGAATTGATCAACTTCCAAGGAAACAGATGTATCAGGAAAAAAAGTTTACAGACTATTAAAAAAGTCATTCATTTAAGAGTACATATCTTAAGACCCTTTCCTCCGTCTTCCAAAACCTGATGAGAAAACTTGCCATTTCACCTGCTTGTTTCAGCTTTAGCTTTTTACTGTACAATTAAAATGCCGACTTTCAAATAACACCCAGAAAGTTTAACTACTAAATTTGGAGAAAAAATTACCAACCACACCCAAAACGCATAGTATTCAAGTAGGACGAAAAGCGATTACTCCCATCTCTCCTGTTACAAGATTTAATAATTTGGTTCTGGCCTTGAGGTCAAATGATACTTGAAGTCTATGACATTAAATGACATCTTTTTAAACCTACCGACAGTTCAAGAGGTCAGATACTTCATGAACACTTGGGCAGAGGTATGAAGATGTCAAGTGATCCTGTCAGTATTTCTGGCAAACGCACATAAAGATGAAATTGAGACACTTGTTCTGAATCTACTTTTGCCAATCTGTGTTTGGGACTGAGGAGGAAGGAATGAAGCACACCCACATGCAATATTTGCAAATCCTCTCACATGTCTCATTCAGCAAAAACAAGTCACTAGACTTAGGTTTTGAGGGTTTGGGATAGGGTTTGCCTATAGTTGATAGTTTTGCTCAGATTAAAATACAAATTTAAAATATGTAAATTTAAACCAGAATGTAGCTTTTCTAGAATAATTCTTCCAGAACAGCTACCCAAGTCTCTGTGGTTGGCACTCCTTAAGCCTACATTTGTCTGAGTTACACCTCTTCAGTTTTAATATAACCTTCTTTTCATTCTACTACCTTCTTAGCTTCTAAAGCCTTAACAGCCTTTGATCTGCTAGAGGGTAGGATGGCCCTACAGAGGGACCTGGACAGATTGGAGAGATGGGCTGATTCTAATGGGATGATGTTTAATAAGTCCAAACGTCGGGTACTTCATTTTGGACACAACAATCCCATGCAGAGCTACAGACTGGGGACAGAGTGGCTGGAGAGTAGTCAGGCAGAAAAGGACCTGGGAGTGCTGGTGGACAGGAAGCTCAACATGAGCCAGCAGTGTGCCCAGGTGGCCAAGAAGGCCAATGGCATCCTGGCCTGCATCAGGAATAGTGTGGCGAGCCGGACCAGAGAAGTTATCATCCCCCTGTACTCGGCACTGGTCAGGCCTCATCTTGAATATTGTGTACAGTTCTGGGCCCCCCAGTTTGGGAAAGATGTCAGGATACTGGAATGTGTTCAGAGGAGGGCAACAAAGATGGTGAAGGGGCTGGAGCACAAGCCCTATGAGGAGCGACTGAGGGAGTTGGGGCCGTTTAGTCTAAAGAAGAGGAGGCTCAGGGGAGACCTCATTGCTCTCTACAACTTCCTAAAAGGAGGCTGTAGTCGGCCAGGGGTTGGTCTCTTCTCTCAGGTGACCAGGGACAGAACTAGAGTGCATGGACTTAAGCTTCGTCAGGGAAAGTTTAGGCTTGATGTGAGGAAAACGTTCTTCACTGAAAGGGTGATTGGCCATTGGAATGGGCTGCCCAGGGAGGTGTTTAAGGGGAGACTGGATGAGGCACTGAGTGCCATGGTTTAGATGATGGGTTGGTGTAGTGTTGGTGTTAGTGTTGGGTTATAGGTTGGACTTGATGATCTCAGAGGTCCTTTCCAACCTTATGATACTGTGGTACTGTAACAGGGTTCAGTTTTCTACGCTGAGTCTGGCAGGCAGGCAGATGCTTGCTAAGCATTACCCTGTTCAGCAGTGGAATGTCCCAATATTATAGGCTGAATTCTTGTCTACATTCTCACCTTGCCCCATTCTGAAGGAAAAAAAGCAACCTGCTGAGGGAATCAATTCCTTCTTCCTACCAGGTCACTGTTTAGCTTTTAAGCATTCCTGATTGATCTGCCCAGCATTTGTTTGGATACCAACTCAGTTTCATCGATTTTGTCTTGGTGTCAAGTTCTGCCTGAGGCACATCTATAGAAAACAGCTTAAAATAACCAATGTTTTTAATCAGTTTCTAGTTTATTCATATCTTTCATTTATTGCTCTCTGTGTATCAAAATGTAAATTGCATTTTGTGTGTTTTTCTTTACATACTTAGCATACAGAACAGCACTGTTGTCTTAGCTGATGCGAACATTTACATGGAGAAATTTGTTTCCCATCTCATTGTCTACTCTTCAGGATAAAATTAAGAGAGAGGTTTCTTATAAAAAACAGTATAACATGTCTGCAACTGGAAATACTTTCTTACCAGCCAGAGATCAGAGAACGGAAGTAATAAGCATATCTTGGGAGTGCAGCAAAGCTCGGGATCAAGTATTTCATCTCTCTCTCAACATATATCTATCTCACAAGTAAATGCTCCTCTGAAGAAATTCATGATTCTAATTTTGCTTCCATTGTATTAAACATACCTGATAAAGGTATTAGCTGGTAGATAAATTTGGTGAGTCTTTGCCAGTTTCTTATTAATATTTTTGTTTGTCATAATACTCTGATTTCTGGTTAGAGTGCCAATATTTAATGTGGTAAACTGGATTCAGACAGGTAGCCCTCTGAAAAAGGTAAACAATGCCTATGCTTTATCAAGAGATCCTTATTAGACAAATGAGGACTAATTCTGACTTGCCAGTACAACATTACCTCAGCACATTCTTCTGCCAATTAAAAACAACTAAAACACCTGTTTAGTGGCATAATTAACTAAGATTCTGACTTCATCAAATAATTTTATATACTCTAGTATCTCCTACTTTGTAGTGATGTGGGAAAAGCCTCTTTTTAGTTGCTGAAGTGTAAAAATAATTGGAGCCACATTCCTGCCATCACTCCCACTTCTGTAGAAATGAAATATAATTATTAATGAGAAACACTGATCTCCATCTATTAATACAAATGACTGAGTTGGGGTGTTCAAACAGTCAGTTATTAACAGAAGGGATAGAAAGATATGGGTAAGAATCTCTCTATAATACACCTTGACACTGAAAATCCTGAAGACCCTATTAGAGCAAAGCTGTCAGGTTAAAAATGGAATAATCATTTTCCAGCAAGATTAGATCTGAATTGATCAAGAAATGAAAAGCATTCGTTCTAATATTCTATCCAACTGTTTGACTAATATACAGCTCCTTCTACTTCAACATACATACTTCTACAGCAGAACACAGTATTCATAATGATGTATTCAATCTCTTCTTGCTGTGAAATTATTACAAGCACATAATCATGCTTCCATTTGTTGGAATTTGAATGATCCCTAACTTGAACATTCTCGTGCTACAAATTAGTTTCCATATCAGCATGAAGATTTTCTTCATAAACATCATCTGCATTTATATTTGAATTTTTCTGGAAACCATGACACTCTATGTAATTCTGACGATCAGATCTTTTTTTTCTTCCACTAACTTTACTTTCAAGTTGGCATAACAAGATGGTTACTGTACAGTAAATGTTTAGAATCCATTAGTACATCCTATAAAATAATATCTATGATTAATTTTTGATTACAACACTCTCATTCAGAAAATGCTCAGCAATACTTATACCTAGAGTCTCATTTCTTGGCTTTCTAATGCACAATGACATCTACAGATGAAAATGGTTACTTTCCATCTTTTGTTATGCCCTAGCTGGAAAAACATAATGCATAAATGTGGCATTGGCACAAATGAGCCCTTCACAACTAACTAGAAAGCCAGAAACCACTGAACACATATAGAAGAAATTCACCATAGCACACTACTTATTTACAATTAATAGAATTGTTTTGTGTATTTCACTGACTAGTTGAAAGACAGTAAGTTTGGTTATTCAATCCATTTCCATCTAGAAATCACCAACATGCTTTTCTATTTGGCGTTAGCTGAATTCATGTAAGCAGTATCATCTACCACTTCTCAGCAACAGGTAATTTAATGAATAAATGGTTCACACACAGAACATGTTCCAAGGTTGTTTATGTAATAAGAAAATGTAGGATTTCTTTCAGAAGAATAGTGTTCAGTGAATACCTGGATTTATTTTTCCCTGCTAGTACTGTAATTATCTTTAAGGAAAGCAGAGACAGATCTAGGATATATTTTTTATTGAAAATATTGAGGTAACTAAAACCAGAAGACGTGCATCAGGACTCACAATGCACCATATATGTGAAAATAAAAAGAGTAAAACTCTTTGTTTGACAAGTAGCAATTTCAATGTGCTGAGACAGCAGTGCATCACAGTGACTAGCCAGGCACTTCCTCCTCCATATTCACAAGTTGTTTGCATGCAAAAATGACACGGAATGGAGACACCTTTAATTACCAAATTAGCTTTTAAACAGCCCATAATCAATACGATTGACATTGACAACATAAAGACTTTACAGAAAGAGTGTTCTCAGACACAGGTGTATGAGAAGCCAGTGAAAGGAGGTATCTACAAACCACCTCCAGCTTACACAGAACAAGAAATGCAAAAAAGACAACTTTCAGGCCAAGTGGTGGGAAAAAAAAAAGAAAGGTTTACCATTTCCTCTAACTTGCCAAATTTTGGCAGTATCTTGGAGAAGAAAAATCTGAAAGCTTAAAACATTTCTTCCTACATGTTCATCCCTATCATTTCCTTGATACTGAGCTCACTAATGCACTTAGTCAGACTAATTTCAGTTAAAAACTTGGTGTGTATTCCTGCCTTGCTTCCCCACGTCTGTCTCTTAACCTTCAACACCACATAATTCAGCTTCCTGGGCAATGCAGCACAGTTACCAGTCTCCTGTTCTGGAAATCTGCCACCTGCATTTCCATTGCTCAAGGAGGAAACAGCTGCTGGTGCTTTAGTTCCGAGCTGGGTGTAACAGCCCCGCTGGATACAGTCGGCTGCTGTTCCCTCTTGAGAGGCTTCATGCACTCCACGCTCTTTGACTCTTCTTTGCTCCAAAATCAGCCAGGCAAGACTATTTGCCCACAAGCACTAGCCTTTACATTTTTCAGCATAATTTAAACAGTCTCAATGGGAATAACCCAACTTAGCTGTCTTTAAGTTTTCAAGTAAACCACCCATCATGAAAAACAACCGGCACAAACAATTACCATTATTATTTTATTTTTAAGAACAAAACCCTTCCTTTGAAACTACCATAAAAGCAAATGGAATTATAAAGAAAAGTTGTGATCAAAACATGTTGTTTTGATCTTCCAAGCAAGTGCTTGAATTTTAATTGCTCCATCAAGTTAAGAGGTATCAGCTGCTTCTCTCAAGTATCTTCATTTCTCATGAAGATTACAGCATGATATTAACATATGCAGTAAGGCAGAAAAGAGCTGACATGATCATTCTCAGGGACAGATCCAGATCTGAATGGGTGTCAGGTTAACAATAATAGCTATAAAAACTGCTCCTAGAATCCTACAGAATCACAACTCTTTTCAGAAAAGTATGTTAGCAATAACAGAAGTGAAGAACAGAGTTTTTTTTCTAGGCTTTGTTTTTATCTTTTAAATACTAAGGGCACCCTACTGCACTCCAACCATAACCTTGATTCTAAGAGTGAATCATGGCCCAAAACCTCAAAAATATAGGTCTTAATCTCAACTTTTGGGAGCTTCTGTTTTATTCTTAATTTTATCATACGGAGTTGGATAGCACATAGCAAATTGTGCACATGCACCTGGCAACATACTCAGAGAGCTGAGATTAAACCAGTAGTCTTTAAATAAACAAAAGTAATCAAGATGGGAAAATATGTAAACAAAGTACAGAATTGAGTACTGTCAACAGAATAGCAAGGGAAATGCCGACTTTGTTCTTGGTAATGAAGACAAGAACTAATGTTTGCATTTAATCCAACACAGAAAGGGAAGCTAATCAAGGAAGGTATGACATTGCCCAGTAAATGACTAAGGCAGCCGGCCTGGGATGCAGCATTCTTGATGGATTAGACAGAAACTAAACACATTTTCTGTTTAGTAAGATTTCAATTATTTTCTCTGTAAGAAAGAAAATGGCAATAATAAATGTAGGCTCATCCTTTTTTTAATTACAACTCCAAATGAGCATAACAGGAAGCAAAATTTGCTACTGACTCCAGCGGGAGTTACATGCACAGGACGTTGCTGATCATGAGCTCCTGAAATCTGGGGTCAGTTCTCCAGGTACCTCCTGGGCTGCATCAAAAGAATTGTGGCCAAGAGGTTAAGGGAGGTGATTCTCCTCCTCTACTCTGCTCTTGTGAGACCCCACCTGGAGTATTGTGTCCAGTTCTGGGATCCACAATGTAAGAAGGATATGGGACTGTTGGGGCAGGTCCAGAGGAGGGTTACAAAGATTCTCCAGAGGGCTGGATCACCTCTGCTATGAGGACAGGCTTAGAGAGTTGGGCCTGTTCAACCTGGAGAAGAGAAGACTCAGTGAGGACCTTATAGCAGCCTTTAAGTACTGAAAGGGGCTGCAGGAAAGCTGGGAAGGGGCTTTATATAAGGGCATTGAGTGATAGGATGAGGGGGCTTTAAAAACTGGAACGGGGAAGATTTCCATCAGACATTAGGAAGAAATTCTTCAGGTTGAGGGTGGGGAGGCCCTGGCACAGGTTGCCCAGGGAAGTGGTGGCTGCCCCATCCCTGGAGGTGTACAAGGTCAGGCTGGATGGGGTTTTGAGCCCCCTGATCCAATGGGAGGTGTCCCTGCCCATGGCAGGTGGGTTGGAACTGATGAGCTTTAACGTCCCTTCCAAACCAAATCATTCTATGATTCCTGCACAGACCTCAACAGTTCAGGTCATTTTGCACTTCTGAACTGATATTTGGCCTAATTTGTACCTACAGAGAACGCATTTGGAGACCTCTGAAGTAGTCTAAAGAACATCCCTAAAAGAACAGCAACAATCACTCTCTTTACTCATTTGTTAACGATGTGATATGGTGGAGAAGTATGCACACATACCACTAATTTCTGTTATTAATAGATGAGTGCCTATAATTACACCAAGTTATTCTAGAATCCTTCAGCTAACTGCTTATGGATTCTGCTGTCATCAAGAAGTGCCAAACAGATTAAAAATACACCACAAAAATAGCATCTGAAATACAACAGAATTGAATGGACTATGTTTATAGCTGGCAGATTAACAAAACCAAAGAACAAAGCTTCTGTAGGATGTTTTGAATTTTAGCGATGGCCTGTAGCTAATTCATGCTGCTTTCACATGAGAAACTGATGGCTGCTGAAATATTTTTCAATACAAGTTCACATGAAGAAAAGAAATAACCCACCTCCTTTTGAAAAACTGTGCAGTTAGGCATAAATAAACTTGTTATGGTCTGGATTAAAGCCAAGTACACACACAAGCACGAAGATACCTCCCTTATGAAGATTATTTGCAACATGTATTTGAATGGATGCATCCATTTATCCACTACTGTCAGTGCTGCACAGCAGACAGTATGAATAACCACTGGAAGATGTATAAACAGCAAAGCCTCTTTCACTCCTCAAAATCTTTTCCACTGTGGAAAAGTAATAATCCTTGGTTTTAATCCCAGTCAAATAAGCATTAAAGAATAGCTCTTCTTGCAATACTCAAACAATAACATAAAGACAAAAATTTTAAAACCATGTTGTTTCATTAGCAAATTTTTTTTTTTTAAAACTCTGCCAGTCTAGTAATTATGTAAAATTTACATATGGGAGTGTATTTACACATACGTGTTCTGATTTAAAGAATGGTGTATTTTTCTCCTCCCTAACAGACTCCTCAAGGGGAATAGAACTGCGACACTGACATTTCAGGAGATCTGTAGCAAACATCAAAAACTCATGTTTGAGAGCTTAGCTTGTAATATTCCTGATAACATTGCATAAATACACCACATAAATACACCACACCAAACCTGTTTGCAAATGCCATCCTGTGCCAAAAATATTTGTAAATGTCACAGAGAACCACCCAATATGAAGAGAGTCCTTTCCTTAATCTAGGGTGATTACTTCTCCACAAAGGCTACAGATCACAAAGAGTGCTTGACTGATGCTTGCTGTGCCCCACTGTGACTCTCATCAGTAGGAAATGAAAGCATGCACTGACCTGCAGGAATCATTCATTGTTTTCCTGAATCAGATATCTTGAAAAAATACCATCTTCAATTTCACAGACTATCAGAAAGACAATTTAGTGATAAGACAAGGGATGTTTGGGATCTGAGGAGAGAACACAGGTCTATTGCCCTGACTGAAAGGGGATACAGTTAACCTGTAAGGTCTTGTTACTCAGACCCTGGTTCCTAAACAATGAATTCAATAAATCATGCTCTCACGGAAGAGTGCTGCCTTTGTATAGCAAATACTCTGTGACTTCTTCCATTCTTCCACATTTTAGAAAGCCTTGGAATAAAACTGATTTTCATATGCTCTGAATTGTTGGCAAATATCTTAATGAAGCTTCCCTTTTAATAGAATTCAAGCTGAAAATGGCAAGTCAAAGACTATCTCTTGAAGATATGCTCTGAATTTAAGCCACTGTTGTTTATACCTGGAGTTATCTACTATAAACTGTGTCTATCAGTTTCATGACTCTATATATTTTTCTGAGTAGAGATTTGAACTTCTCATGGATCTCCAGACTGAGTTTTGTCCAGGTCACATCACCCAGCACAGCCTAGAGTAGTTCTAAGCAATATATTCTGCCATTCACATTGGTTAAAGTAAGTCAGAAGCCCTAAGTTCCTTTCAACACATCAAAGAAAGTCAGGAGTAGAAATAACCTCATCCTTTGTTAGAACAGTACGGCTTCAAAAACCTCTTACAGTGCCACAGTTGCATCGTATGAAACTTCCAAATATACTATAAATACAATACAAATATATTATAAATAAGATATCATTTGGTTTTTTTCAGTTCCATTAATCAGTTTCTATTCATTCTGTGAATATATATTTAAATATATACTTCCCTCTTCAGCTGTATATTTCAAATTCTAATTGAAAAAAAAATCACTAAAAGTGATATGGGCTATGAAAACTTGTCAATAACAGAAGTACACAATCTCATCTACTCAAAGCCCTCATGCTACACTACCTACCTGAAATCTGCTTTCAATTCTATGGAGAATGTAACTTTGAAAATTTCTTTTCCTGGGAATGTCGTGGGCCTTTCCAGTATTCTGCGATTCCAAAAGAGATCAGATTTTGGAACATTAGAGCTGTCACTGTACACAGTAGAATAATAAATCATCAAAAGAGGTCTTCCCTAATGCACTGTATTGAAGATCATGAATGATAACTAAGGGTTATGGATCCCAGAGCTCTCATATCCATCTGCACTCACACACAGACTGCTCTGACTGACCAGATGGCTTCTTACAAAACAACATGTTTATAGGAATAGTTTCTGAAACTCCTTCTGGTCATACACTTATTTTCTGTAAAAGACCTGCAGATGGTTCCTTTCCCCTACCTGTAAGTTCTCCAAAATATATCTCCTGAAGTAGCTGTTATGCAACCTTCAGCCACATATGCTGATATTTGACTGTGAATATCTAAAGCTGGCAATTTTCTTAAAATAATCTTCATAAAAACTTAACAAGCAATTATAGATCAGCTAGTTTAAGTGAAGCTGTAGAATAAATATTACAAACTGTTTTGCAGGATTTACTAGACCAAAAAGTAAGCTTTGAAAGCCATATACTCACTACAGGGAATTAATGTAGATTTGTGCAAGAGTATTCTTTTTTAACTTATGCACTTTGACAATATTATGGCCACAACAAACAAGAATAATTCATCAGAGGATAGGAATGCTTTAGGTTTGTTGACTGTCATGAAGTCTGATACCAGATCCTACTAACCAGGAGGTGATGTCACTTAGTCGGCAGGAAACTGTCTCAAGGGCAAATTTTGTGAAAAGATTATTATTCAGATATATCAGAGGTATCTGTGGGGTGTACAGGTGACTCATGAAGCAGCGAGGTACCTGAAACAGTCCTGAACAACCATACAATAAATTTCTCTTATCATCCACATTTACCAAAGATACAGCTTTGGTAGTTTAACGCATGAGAGCTCCCACATGTTGGAAGGTAGACACCAGCATATGACAGGCACAGTAAAAATATTTAGGCATCTGTACTTGCTTACATATCAACTATTGATTGTTTGAGATACAAACTTCTCTGTGCTCTCCTCATCTTGAAAAGTCAGCTCCAGCAGAATAATGAGGCAAATTGTTATGGACAGAGAGAATAATGAGGAAATAGTGTCTAGGCGTGTCTACCATTGTTTTACAACTGTTAGTAATCAGACACAGATTAGGAAGTTAATGGAAAGCAGTCTCATGTGCATTGTTTGTATTTTACTATTTTCATGATTCGACTTTGCAACTCTATCATTTTGTATGAGAACTAAAACTTGCATTTGTTTTATTTATCATTTAAATATAACACTACGGCATTCCATCTGTAGACAAACACAATAACAAATGGCACATTAACCCTCTGCAGAGCCTGCTGAACTGAGAATACACCTATCCCAAGCTCTCAAGGAGACTTAATTTAACAAGGAGGGCCTGTTAAATTGAGTTGACAGGCAGGCTTTGAGGCTCTGGGCAAGCATGGCTGAGCTAAGCAATGTGCATAGACTGAGCAGCACACACAACAAAAAAGACTAACAGAATGCCACAATGAATCAGAGACACAAATATGGTCAGAAGCAACCATAAATTCTGCACCTGGAAGAGCTGGGTAGCTTACCTAGGCAAATGTTTCACTTTCCTATATTTTTCCATAGAGTTCATACCTTATGCCTAGAGATTGAGCACAGCAGCCCGATACCGACGATACCACAAACATCTGTATTTTAAACAGTATTAAAATTGCCATCTAGATTCAATTTTATGAGGATGCACATATGCCCCACATATGCACATTCCATAATCTTATACATCCACTTACAGTATATTAATACCAATAAGTAGAGACAACAGAGTTTTAGAACATTACAAGGAAAATGTTTCTTGCTGAGGAAATACAGATACCGATTCTAAGGTTCCAGAATAAGCTGTGTATATACACTGCTGAATAGAAAAAAAAAATTAAAATTGCCTTTGAATCTATTGAATACTTATGAGCAAAAATTGATTTAAAAGTATGCATACAATCAAGTTACAGAAGATAGAAGACATTTGTTTGTGCATTATCCAAATTTCAATACTAAAAATAAAAAAGTGGAATTTTACACCATTTTACACTTAGACATCCTGAATTACACTGAAACATTCCTCCGAAACATGAACTATACATGGTAGCATTTTGGAAATCTCAATTTTTAGTTAAATACGATAATATCTTCTTCATTGGAGGCAGACAAATATTGAATAAAAAGAACATTAAATAGTCTGAATAAAATTCAGGTCAACAGCTTAGCTTTTAGTTGCCCATTATTGGTGATGCTATAACCTCATTAACTCTCAGCTCAGCTTGTATATTCAGTATATGTGTATGCATGTATTGGAAAACAGTTGGAACTAGAGGTATGAAAGTTAAATGTAAGTTAAGCTATGTCAGTGCAACTGTTGATTATTATTTAGCCTGGCTGTAACAAGGCCAATATTCCGAAAAAACAAGGATCATCCCTATAAAACTATCAATTAAAAACCTGCCATTCCTTAGTTAAAAGGAAGTTGAATTACTTGCTAGGTGAAGAGAAAAGGCACTTCACAAAAATATCTTCAGAATATGAGAAATGGAGAATAGGAGCTTACAGATCTGGATTAAAGGAAGAAAGACAAAGTTTTGTCCCCATACCCAGAGAACAGGTAGAGAACCAAGCTGGTCAGACTTACAAAGGAGAAGAATCTCTTCTTGCCAGTCACCTACTTTGCTCTGTACATGGGGTAACAACTGAATGCAGAATATTCATTGCACCACACCCTCTCATACCAAGACCCTATGTAGAGCTGAATCTTTATACCCAATAAGAATCTTTTAAAATACAAGAATAACCCATGTATATTCTTTTTTCAAGGGTTATTTTCAAGCGGAAGACAAAATACCTTCTATGCAGTGTTTAAGTAAAATGCTATGCCTGTGGTGAATCTCTTCTTTTGTTATGATTTCAGCTATAACTTCTAATGAAATGGCTTCTTTTGTGTGCACAAAATCCAGTAAAGGAAAATAAATCCCATATGAGGCAGTGTTTCCATGCTTCCTTATTTTCTCTCTTTCCCACCATCTTCCCTCTTCATTCCACTTTCACATACATTCTCTTCATTCAGTCCAAATTGTCTCATTCAGTGTCTTGCTTCTGTTACTTTTTATAGCACTCCTCTACTCTTACTCTACTAATCTATTCTCTTATTTCCCACCTTGTCTAGGTTTTTTTCTTTATTAATGCACATCAACAGCCACAGCATGGTTCATGACCTAGTACTTTGACCTAGTACTTTCCCAGCTATTGTTTGCTTCTCTTCTCTTTATGCCTAATTCTTCTCTCAACAAACTATGCTGAGTTGATTTTATGCAGCTGAGACAAACCTCTGTTGCCCAGAAATCTCACAGCTCCCCATAAAAATCAAATCTCTCCTGCATTAAAAACCTACACATCAAGTTCTCTCTTTCAAATCAATTCACCTACTTCACGTTTTGGTTTACCCTTATTTCTTGTTTTCTTTATAACAATATAGAACTCAACTCCCAGTTGATTCTCTTGGGTTTTCAGCCACTCAGACCTCAATCAGAGTATTACACTGGGCTGCCCAAGCTTTGTGAGGAAATCCTACTCAGCCTTTGACACAATTTCATTCTAATGTTCTACCTTCCAAAATACATTTTGTGACAATTACCAGTTTAAGGTGTTCTTAGTTTGCTTCTCCAGGCTGAAAAACACACTTGAAATTCTTACTGGACACTATGGTTAAAGAAACAACTCCAGTGAATAACTTCCTACTGCTGCTATCTGGAGTTTTCTGGTCGTATGCACTGTTGTTAAATTAATTTAAACTAGAACCTAGACACTGTGCTGTGCACCCTAACCTACTATGATAATGACACCATCTTGGGTTAAACTCTGTTTCTATGTCTCATTAATTAAACACATTAAGCAGTGCTGATAGCAAAAAGAGGTGAAGCGAGCACATTGGTACCAAATTGCAATGCTTACAAGAAACATACGATAATTCTGTATTTGAATGGCAGGTAAAAGTATCATATAGCAAGCCTGACAAGAAAAACTTTAATCTTTTATTCACTTAGGAAAATCATGCCACATTACAAAGAGGCTTCAAGATAGCTGTCAACATTGCTGAAAGCAAATAAAGGTTAACTGATTGTTTGATACCTTATTCCATAGTAAAATGCTTTCATTCTATCAAAAATGAGGACAGTACTTTGAAGTGCTGCACACTTAATTATATCAGCACTTCTAGTATTCCACTTTTCATAGCTAGGATGCAAAAATTTGTTCCAGATTCAAAACTGGCATAAAGAGCTTTAAAGAATATTGGTTTATGAATTAGACATGGACAAAACAGAAAGAGGATTTTTTTTTTTGGTATGTTTATAATTAAAAACAGTTTACGATCTAGTTGACCAAATCCACCATGGCAAATACTTGCCACTTAGGGAAATATGGCCTAAGTATATCAATAGCACTTATGGGGTTTTGTTGCTGGGCAACAGAAAATGAGTTGATTCACATTTAGACCCTAAACTATAGAATTCTGCAAACGATTTTATATACTCACTGCAAGGGCTTGACGTCTAAACTTACTGGTTAGCTCTTTCTACTAAAATAACAAGTGATGTCCACATTTATTTTAAACATCTGTCTTCCTCTAAAAATTGACTTTCTATCTGTGTAAGATATATTTGGGAATGGATGACAGTTATATCTTATATTTTACAATTTATAGTCTTAAGCAGCATTTTTCTCAGATACCAGGCTAATGTTTGCTACAAAAAATTCCAGCAGAGAAAATAGACATTGAGTTTTTTTCCAACTAGACTTCAAAGGAGAGGGGTTCTTTCACGACTGCTGCCAATACACCTGAGAAAAAAAAAAACAACCTGACCTTCAAGGAAGGACTAAACTTCCCAATCATACAAAGCAGAAAGAAACTTCTTTCTCAAAAAAAAGAATCAAGCCACAGAAGCAAGAACTTTCCAACACAAGGAAAGTGGTGGAGAGTCTTACAAGTCACAGTCACTTGCAAAAGTGAGACTCAAACAACTCCTTTCCTATTTCACAATGTTTTTCCTATCTGTGAGCACTCATTGCTGGATATGAAGAACCAGTGCTCAAATGCATCAGACTAACCTGTTTTTTATTCAATATAACTTCCAATCTCAGCTGTTTTAATTCTGAAACACATGAAAGATTTTGCTTTATCAGTGTAAGTTAACCTGAACTTTTGAAAACAGCATTACAAGTTGTTGTTATATTGCTACCTCTTTGACAGAAATGTGAATTTAAAACAAGAGCTGAGAACTACCAGACAGAAAAACAGGGATGGCGGAGATTAAAATTACATTTTTTCAAGTCTCTTTTCTGGTTTAATTTTATTTTGCTTGCAAACTAAAGATAATTACAGATGTATTCTCCCTGTATTCCCCCTAATCTCCCCAATCTAAAAGTTGAAAACTTTCTTTACTGGCTCTAGAGCTCATTCTTTGCTACCAATTTCAGAAACACCTGCTGCAGTACAGAAATGTCTGAATATATAAAGAGTTCACTTTTTAACAAGGGAGTGCATGTGACTTGCATGTTACCAAGGAAACAGGATCACTGCTGTAATGTCACAAAACTTTAACTGGCTCTGTGTTCTTTTATGAGAAAAATCTTAACCTCTTCTTGTGCAGCTACAAGTTAAGCATGAGGAGGACATAAACTGCAGTTTAGAAAACCTGTCTTTATGCTGAGGACTTGCTGAGTTTATTAGCAAGCAGTAAAAGAGCAAGATGAAAAAGAAGTAGTAAATGATACTGAGAATGACAACTCCTCTCTCAGAATGAGCTTTCATAACTAACCCTGCTATTAACTGGGAGGGAAAATGACAGAAAGTGATGACACAGTTCCTGGGGGCCAATCAAAAAAACACATTCAAAAGCATCTTGATCCATCAGTTCCTTAGTTAAACTGACCAGCAACCCATTCCTTTCCAAGCTGCCTACACTAAGAAAAATGGTTATGCAACATACAAACTGGGAACCAGGCATAATCAAGAGTGTATCAGGGACCTTAAGTGACATTAAACTATTTCTGCATGTTATAAAGGCGATAATTGAAAATATATTAGGTAAATTGATGATTTCATATTTTCATGGTGCACAACCTGGCATTTTCACTGTCTTACAACTGTTTTTGTTATTTCCAGACACATGGAAAAAGACCTATCAGAAAATGCACAGCATAGTCAAAAACTCATTTTGTACAGGACTGAAGTTTGCTGTAAGATAGAACAGCGATTTATTTAACATAATCTCTGTTTATTTCAGAGCTTTATAAGGTGTGTTTATAGAGGAAACCGATATTTACCAGTTAGCCATCAACAGCCACACATAAAGTGCTTTTTCACCGTTATTGTCAACTACTTGTTTTAAATTTTTGCCCCTTTCTTTTAAACCATGCAATGGAGAACATTTTTTGTACACTTCCACACATGTAAAAGAATATCATAAAATCCCCTCCCTAATTTGTTTCAACAGGGTGTATTAAATAGGAGCTTATTCTGAGGCAACTGTAAAAGATCACAATCTCTCAAATGCTTCCAATGGCAACTAGAGATATTCAATTCTAATACAGTATACACTAAATTATTCTTCTCATAAGCACTATAAAGGTCACTATGAATACAAAGAAGCATGACAAAAATCTACTTGATGGAAATATGTGCATAAATACCTACTTGCGAGGCCTGTTGAACAATTTGTAGCAATTAACTCTGCAGAGCAAGTCTCACTGTCTATCGAGATGGTAATCGGCGTAAGAGTCATGCTATTGGAAAATGAAGCTGACTTTTTTTTAATGGCAAGACTCAATAATGAGGCAATAAATACAATACATAAAACCCCTCAGTATTATGGAGTTGCCGTATGATATACTATTCTTATTGAGCATCACACCAAGGCAAACAAATGACAAACACCTTTTCTTTGCAGTGTCTTAAACCTGGAAGTGTTTCATTCGGGTCAGTTTATAAGGATGTGTTTCTGTAATATTTTCACTATTGCCCATAATTTGCAGGAGAAAATGTTTTCCATTGTACTTACAGTGAATACTGAAACAGTTCTGGCTCAGTACTGTCTTAAAAGACTGAGAAAACGCAAGTGAGAGCAAGAATACGTGAGTAAGGAAACAGGCAGGCAGGAGTCAGAGATAGGCACATGAACAGACTCTTTCACCTGAATAAAACCTATTTGCATTGGGCACTGCTGGCAAATTTCTCTTAATAAGACTGACTGTAAGAAAAAGAAATACAATCTATAGAAATGGAGCTGAGAGGAATAAAGAACTAAGAAAACCAAACAAAGTTTCTAGTTCTTTTGACAATTGAGAAAAATATTAAAAACTACAAAAATACTTTTTAAATATCACAACTTATATTACAACTCCAAATTTTCACTTTGCTTACATCTAAATCTGAAATGTAAAGTATTACAACATTAGTACATAAAGCAGATCTAACTGATGATTTTATGTGCCTCCTGAAAATCATTAGGAACTCTTCATAATATTCTTCCTGATCAAAAATCGTAATTTAAGCTCTAGCAAATTGTTACTGACTGCTAACTTCTGTAAGACTACTGACAGTAGAACCAAGTTGAAGTCACCAGATAACTTGAGTGCTGATGGGTATTTGGAATAGATGTCCCCCTACAGCAACTGTCTGAGGACTGTGAATGCTGCTAATAGTATTGACACAATGACTAACCTAAAATTAGGACACTAAGGACTGAAAAGTCTTTGGTTGGAATGTGTATCAGAATGGTTATCAAAAGAAAACTGCACATTGAAAAAATATTGATGGAGAAGATGTCAATTCTGTCAAACATGAAATAGTTAGAGAATGCCATGTTACAGGCAGGGCAAAGGAGAAGAACACAGGGAACATGACCACGAGTTTGGATGTATTCATTTGCTCTGATCACAAATCAGTCTAAGGAGATTTTTCTCTCTAGAATACTTTTAATGGCACCTCTGTACTGCAAACTGCCCCTTGGATCAAAAGAGAGAGAAGCAAATAAAATGTCTTGCTCATACAGATACATTCTTTTTTCCAGCATTGGTGGTATCTGCCGTTAAGTATTTCAAGGGAGTGTTTTTCCATAAACACACTCTTAACTGACATAAGTGTGCTGGAAAAATCTTCAAAGATAAAGTAAGATTTGGTCAATTAGGTACTTGATTTAAGAGAGAGCGTCCTTAAACCTCCTGCCATGTCTTTCAAACACAATAGAATAAAACTATGCTATAGTTTGCGTTATGGAGGTAATCATCCTCCACAGATAACTGTCTTTTCCTAGCTCAATTTACAAATTTCAGCATTTATTCAGACCATTTAAAAAGACTAACCACTGGAAATAAAGCAAGAAACAATTTTTAAAGCCTTTAGGTCTGGACAAAATAGCAGGATGCAGAACAGTTCTTTACCACAGGGAAAGGAGTAGCAGAGTTGCAACAAATGCAATCTGATAGACTTGACACACTTTTCCAATGACTACTCACGTTTTTGTGTCCTACACTTTAAATCCAGGATCAAAGTTTTAATTATTTCACAACCAATCAGTCAAATCCCAGATAGATTACTTGTAAAATCAAAGACTACAACCATAATATCATCTAAAGCTTCTAGTAAGCCTCAAGGACGAGTATTTCTCCATACTTCCTTACTATACAACTCATCTTCCTTTTAACATTAAGCATCCTGTGTCTCTCTTGCCCTCTTTATCACTTTTACTCCTCGTCATGTGTTTTTTCCCTCCCTCATTTTCCATTAACATTCATAAGCCTTCTCAACCACTCAGAGCAAGGAAAGGAAACTTTAATAGATTTGTAGAATGCCACGCACTACGTCTTCAATGTCAACAGCTGCCAAAACACAAAATGAAAGACAGTGCAATTCTTCCAGAAGGAAAACAGATGAAATAATGAATTCTCATATACTTGGACCAAACAATTTTTGTCCTACTTCTTCGCATTTCAGTTAGATCAAAACAGGCATGATGCTTTTTTTAAGTTTGATGTCAAACCTCATAGGTTATGAGAGACTAAAACCAAAACTGTCAGTTACAAAGTGAGGAAGGCAGAAACCAAGAATAAGGGTGAGACAAGTATATATTTGCTAAGAGTGATCTACTCCAATTCAAATATTTTAATTCTATCATTAGCAAAAATTCCACAGAATAGTACATTTTTGCAACAGAACTTCCTGCATTATCTGAACAGGCTAATCAAATTTTAGATATCTAAGATATTTTTATTTCAACAATCATCAGTGCTTGGCAACACAGTTCTACTGAAAGATAAATATTGAGTAATGTCTCTACATAGTTTTATAAGTAGATAAATCAATTAACATAGCAATAAATTAGTTTCATTAGCATGTTTCAGGCATTAGGAGGTGCTTTACTAATTAAAAGTCACATATTTAGGCAAATGCTATTCCAAGTTAATGTAAATTATGTTTCTCTTTATCAGAGTGCTTACTATTATAGAACATAACTGAAATCTGTTAAAGAGATACTGAAGTCACTCAGTATCAAGTTGATAATAAAAGCTGCCACCTCAAAGGATGCAATCAGGTAAAAAAAAAAATCTGACCACTAGTCAGAGTGCTTTATGACACATTAGCTGGATATAGTCATTTATTCCACTAGAAGGCACAGATATGTACATTAGTAGCTTGAAGAAGCATTATACCATCATCAATTCAGGTTTCATAGTTTCCCACTGTTTGTGTTTTTTTGTGTTCACACATAACATGTTTGACCAACTGCATATTCATCTAACATTTCTTCGCGTGGGGTTTATTTAAAAGACAACTCCAGTTAAAATTGCAGGCTGAGGTTTTGGGGAATCATGGATTTACAGACTCTTTGAGGTTGGAAGGCATCTCTAGAGATTGCCTGGCCAATGCTCCTGCACAAGGCTGCCCAGGACTGTGTCCTGTCAAGTCTTTAATGTCTCCAAGGATGCAGTGTCAGCAACCTTTGGGCAACCATCACCCTTACAGGAAAAACTTTTTTTTTTTTTTTTTTCTGATATTTCTCGTATTTCAGTTTGTGACCATTAAGAAGATGATGATAAGAAAATCTTTATCTTCTACAAATTGAGGACATTTAATACAGAAACCAGAGACAGAAAAATGGCACATCACAACATTTTAGTCTTTCTTTTCACCACTTTTTACAGTTTTTAGCTTTTTAGATACATGAACTCATATAACCTATCATGATGATTTACGTTGAAAGGCTTAATGTGATGGCTTTTGCCAAAGATCCCTCCTGTTCTTATACATGTATTTACAAAGAGCTAATGTCTGTGATATTTTTCAGATAGATTGATAAAAATGTGATTAAAACACAAGTGTACTTGTTACAACAAGGTTTATTTATCTGTGATGTACCAATCACGAGTGCAAATAAATTTCAGTTTAGTTAATTTAAGTCACTATTAACAGACAGGCCTTCACTAGCTAGAAGATGTAGCAATCTAATTCAACAGTGCCAACTGATTTGGGTTTTACTCTGCATGGACTAGAAGATTTAACTTGTGATGTCAATTTTATTATTACAAAAAATTTGTTATTCAGCATGAAAACAGACAAATTAGCAGAGCTAGAAACTCTTTTATATTAAGACATGAAAGTGGACTATGAAGAAAACTATTTGACCAAACCTGTGACTCAGCTAATGTGGCATTAAAACTGAAAAATACACAAACCAAGATTACAAATGACAGAGACTGGCAACAGAAGGAACACATTAACAACAGTTCAGAGCAGAAGGAATCAAAACAAATTACATTTCCATGATTAACCACTAGCATTTGATATAATAATGAAGAGAAATGCTAGCAAACTGATTCATATTATTTTACTGCAAACTGTTAACTGTATCGGAGTTTCAAAATAAAATTAATTTTTTTTTTGTTTTATAACAGGGGCAGGTTATTTCATACAGATCAATTAAAATGTTTTGCTTCATCAGATCCATGCCTGATTGTTAAATGCCAGAAGGAATATTCCAACACAAACCATTCTATGATTCTATTATTTTTGTTGCGAGGTTGTTCCTTTGGGGATTTCTCCCTTCCAAGTGCAGTGATTTCATACAATCAGTGGATTCTGTCCTAGAGACATTAATCTTATTTTCTGTTCACCATAATCATATTCTAGGACCTAAATCCGATCTTAAAAGTGAATAATTAAAACTGACCCTGTAATTTGTATCTATAGGATGTTCAATCAAACATAACTTTTACTGGATTTTCATTTTCACACTGAAGTGTTGCCATGTAATTTTGCAGTGAGAAGAAACTCTTTAAGACTAGAAATTTTTTTATTTTATTTTATATTTCATGTCTTCCTAATAGATCTAATGCTCAAGAGACATTTTATGCGTATTAAGACTGTAATTTTTCTTCTAGACCTAGGTATCACCACTCTCTATTAGTCCTATGACTAAGCTCTCCATGTATTGTAACAACAAACTCTTTCATTAATAAGGATGTAAACAGCAGCTATACACAAATTTGTGCTATAAAGCACAAGCTAAATATATCAGAACTATTACAAGTTTTACATTGCTTTATGTTCAAATAATATTAAAAGAAAATATTATGAGACCTAAAAGAACAGAAGATGCAGGTACAGTACAAAGATTTCAACTGGATAATGTAATAAACACTTCATGGAGTCCAGCAGCATGTTCAAGATCTCCTGTTGACAAAGCTCAAAATCCATTTAGGAAGTACAATACTGAAGAAGTTGGCAATATGAAGTGGAACTGAAATGCATTTTCTTTTAGATGCTTTTTCTTACTCACCAACAGTGCCAGGTTATGACTCTCAGAAAATAAAGGACATAGTGAATTTAAATGATAGCCTTGCAATGATGATACTTTCTAAAATGTGCTCCTATCATTGTCCGAAAGCTCTTCATATTAATTTAAAACTGCTGCTGTAGCTGCAGTGAAAGTCTCTGATATCTCAGTAGAAAAATGCATTAAAACCCCACTTTGCCTGCTGTAGATGAGGTATATTTCTTTCAACACCTAAGCTTTTCCAGAAACCTACTAATATTCCCATGGAGAACTATCTACTCTAGCTAAGAGAGAATGCTGATACATCTATTATTTTATAAAAAGCTCCAAGGAAATAATTCACAGATACACAGATGAACAGAATCTTTTTGCCATGATGTCCAGATACCAAAGAATATTCTCGAATCCACTATAGTCCATTGCTTCAGGCAATGTGTTGAGAATTATGAAATTGCCAAATGCATGGTCTTTTTGCAACTTATCATATAGCTGTACCAAAATAAAGGTCAGTGTCAATGCAGTGCATCATACTGGTGTTTACAAATTGTTGACAAATGGTGTTGGCAAATTTCCTTAAGGAAATCTTGAACAAATTTCTTCTCTTAGAGATAACTGCTTTGTTTTGCGTCTGAACGTTTCATGTATCAAATTGTACCCATATTGAGAAAACAGATCACTTAAATAGGCTGCCTTCTCAGTAAAACTTTGCTCTTTCTGTGAAATTAATTGTATCTAACTCATCCAGCTCATTACATTTAGTAGAAGGAAGAGGGTTAGCTTTTCTGTTTGGTTTTGGAGTTTTCTTACATCAGCAGAAGAGAGCAATGGTGTTTATTCTGACTTGTGCATTATTGGTAGAACCCATTATGTGGAGTTGTGATTTTGAATCTTTTCTTGTGCAGGCCCTCATATCTGGCACTTTTTTTAATAAACAAACCCAAGAAATTTGAATTCTTTTACACACTTATAAAAAAGATGAGATTATCAGGAAGCAAGTAAATTGTTTAGGGCAGACGAATAAGAGGAAATTTGCTCTCCCTTTCAGTTTTTAACAGAAGTGGCAAAGAGATGAAAAATAAACTATTCTTGAAACGTCATTTCTCAAAGTAGACTAGAAAGATACTGTAATAAAATATTTCTGTAAAAACAGAGAAGTGCTATCATTGCTTTTACATCAGTACTGTATTATCTCATATTGTCACAGTATGGTCACTGCTGAATATTGATTTGAATATTGAATATTTTTCTTTTTAAGAAGGTGAAATTCTAATAAATGAAAATAAAAATCCAAAACCCGACTTATTTTGGTTAAAGCATGAAAATAATGCATCACAGGTCAAGTAATCAACTGCTGCTATGAATATGTTTTCCATCAATTAAGGCCAAAGCTTCAAATTAATATTTCTAACTAAAGTATCCACAGTATTTCCAAATCTAATAGCTTTCGGTTTAAAATGTTGTCCACTTTTGTCATTTTTTAATATCAGTTGTGCTGCTATCTTAATGACTGCTTGTACTGTACTATTCATTTTAATCTTCACAGTTCTTAGTTAAATTCTACAAAACAGGTTCTCAAGGAGAAAAAGCAAAGTAAGTTTCTTGAATCGTCTGTCATTACAAATCATTTTGCCATTTACAACATCATCAAGATGTCCCATCAAACTGATTTTTGCTTTTTCAAATCCAGGAAAAATTGAAAAAACATGAATGTCACAAAATACATCTTGGCATTCTTTCATTTACCTATTACATTTTCTAATAAATATAGCTTTCTTGAAATAAAGTTTCTGAAACTAAGCACAAGACCATGCAAATAGTATAGCTAAGTATCTACTGAAACATATTAATTTTCAACGGATCTTGATTCTACAAATGAATCCATCCATGGATTAAACAGAGATGATGCACAATCCCTGCGCAGAGACTTGAGGATGGCAAATTTAATATGATAGCTTACTTTTTATGAATGTGTGTTTGACCTATACATAATTTGTACAGGTTTTAGTACTGGAAAACCATTATAGTGAAAAATCAACAGTGAAAGGAATGTTAACATCACTTTCAAAACCAAATTTTCATTAATATTATTTCTTAAAATAGTTCTAAGTATCATTTACAAATACTGTAAAGAATGATGTTTACAGCAAAATGCAAAGATTTTAACAGTCTGTATCCCTTGTATGATTGTATATAAAAGGGTTTGTTTTGAGATTTTTAACAGATGACTGTGTTAAACTATTTCTGGACATATTCAACATTAACATTAATGAAATCAGAACATGTGTCAACAGATTGCAAAATTCAGCTAGAAAGAGTTCAACAGCTTGACTTTTCAATTTGGTTACTAAGCACCTCAATAGTGCTCCACGCTCATCTCCCAAAATAAACTTAAAAACAAAACCACAAACCCCACACAAAGAAAAGCAGAAACTGAAAACATCTAATGTTTGAAGAGTATATATGCATGCAGATTTTGAGGTCATTTAGATGTTTTGAAAGCTTCATACTATGATTTTTGTTCAAAGTCACCATTTAAATAAAGAAAGATTACTATGTATGTCATATATTCCTTTAAATACAATAAAAGCACTTATAATTTGAAAAGGAGTCTTCTTTTTTAAAAATCCACTCTTTTAAAGACTTTGGAGATGCAAGCATTGTATTTTAAATTAAGTTGTAATGATAAAAGGTTAATATTTTCTTGACTATTTGACAGATACTTACACAAAAAAGGGCATCAGCTGAATAAGAGTCTCTTTTTTGGGATTGGCTGTGAATTCTGGCACAGTCTGAATAATTTTGTTCATTACATTCCTTAGGTAATTTTGTAGCTGCTTGCGTCGCTCTTCTACAAACTTTGCATCCTAAAAATAGAAAGTTAAAAATATAAATGGTGCAAAGAATATATTTTTCAGTTCTATAATGTAATTAAATAGTCCTAATAAGCATAAAATTTGATCTTTGACCATCTATGTTTATTATATCTATAGAAATTTGTTGGCAATATGTAAAAAAACCCTTGACTCTCTTCTGTGAACCAGAATTCTTTTCCTAATAGTAGATCTCCATAAAATATAACAATCTTAGGAAGGCACTGCATAACAGCAGCACAGAGGCAGTGGCATAACAATTTATGCAATTCTTCTTGAGATCCAGAATTACCAGTCTTCACAGGAGGAGATACCGACTTTTTCCCACAATTTCTTCACAATTTGTATTTTCCAGATGTTGGGTACACGAACTCCAGAATGCATTCATATTTCTCTAGCTTTTTTTATTATTACGTTACTAAATTATTATTTTGTGATTGAGTTTTCACATATCAGTTTGCTTTTTTAAAAATTGTATCACAACTCTCATAAAAACGTTTTACTGAAGTTCCTATAGTGTTATTGATCTCAGGTTTTTATATTTCATTGGCCCAAATAAATAAAATATAAGTCTATAAACTCCACATTTTGCTGAGGGACTTACAGATTAGAAGTCTAACAACCAGCACAACACCATGCATCCTGTAACTTACATCTAGCTTAAATTTTTTCCTATGAGGGATCACAATTACAGTGAATTATAATATAAAGTCTACACATTTCACACTCGCATAAGACTATAATAGGTTTACAATGAAATCAAGTGCTGTCTGTTTGGTGCTACAGGCAGTATGCTGTATCTCAGAAATGCAGGCATTCTGATCACCTGGTTTAAATGTCAAAGTATGTCCTCTAGGCATGAAGCCAAAACTATTATTAGACAAATACAGTTCTCAAAGGAAGACTATTTTCTAAGTTGTGCCCATCCAACCTGCATTATTTATCTGTGTTAAGAGAAGCTGTTGAAACAAATTCTTTTTTTCTTGCAAAAAAAAAATGACAGTGCAGCAACAAAACACCATAAAAAAAAATTTAGAACACTGAACAAATTCATTGTATTATAAAGATTCAAGCCATACTACCATGCATGGGATGCAAATCTGAAGATTCTTCCTTCCTTGGGTAAAACAGACTAACTCATTGTCAAAGCAGGGATGTTCCTTCTAATTCTGGAGGGCTGCTGCGGACTTCCAGAACCTTTATTCATATTTTGTTCTGTTTTATCTCTATTAGGAGAAGTTACCAGTGACAGCAATATTTTTTTTAGGAGACATAAGAAAATGAGAAAAGAGTCTGAATGACAGTTCTCATTTCACAGAATTAAAAAAAAAAAATCAACCAACGTTAATGTATATCTGAAAATACTGGCAACTAATCCTGTCTACTAAGAGTAGCCTCATTTCTTATAATTTAAGGAAGTCTTTTCTGCTCTTATCTTGTATTTCCATGTGATTAATATTGTGTAATTACTATAAGGTTTGTAATTGCTGAAGGCATTCATACTTACAGGCTTCAAAAACTTAATTAAGCAACACAAGCACTGCCTAAGTTCAAAAATTCCAAAATACATAATCACTTTTTCTGTTTTCTAGATATTAAGTTACACAGATGTCCAGTCTTGTTTCACATTCCAGTTTTCTATTAGAACATGTACTAACCAAGATCAGTGTAAAAATAAAAATACCTATGATTTATATGGTTTGCTATTTCTTTTTTTTAGCAGCCACATTGTTTTTCAGCAGCACACACTACACAAATTGATGTATCACTGATGTATCACATCAGTAGGGACACTAATTTGCTACCACTAGCTGTGTGAGGCAGAAGACAAGAAAGTGTGGCACATTGGGGACCTCAGAGAAGAGAAAAAGTATGGAACAGCTTTGGTTCTAAAAGCTGTAACCACATGAGTGGCTGTGATGTTTGGCATATGAGACCATTTCAATTATGGAGCAACCCTCTCCCTCAGCCTAACTTGGCTGTGAGCAATGGAGTAAGGAGGAGCCTCACCTTTCTCTTACAGACGCAGCCTCAGCCCCACTACACTTCCTTGATTCTACGTTCATCACTTCAATCAATTATGTTTTCAAACCTCCCAAAAAATGTTAATTTTTGAAGTACCACATTTATTAGCACTTTTTCAGTTCTTAAGTTTTTTTTAGTCACATATCTTTAACAACATTATTCTCAGTGAAATAATTTCAATTACAGTAAAATTAGCTCTTAAGCAGAAGCTGCATTCTTTTAGTACAGCTTCTGTACTGCACGTTTTTTAAATAAACGCATCTCTTTGACAGACAGGAACACACTATATAAACACAGGAGGAAAATACTGAATGTAGGTACCTTCTATCCCTTATATTATTGTAAAGAATCTCATTAACTACAGACAACAATGGCACAAAGGAGTGCTCTAATTAAGACTGCCAGAATATGCTTAGGGAATGCATTGTTGTTGTTTACAGCTGATCAAATTAGTGCTTATAATATACTTATCTTTCTGCCATTTATTCAAGCAAAATACAGAAAATCTCAGAAATCAAACTCAGCCTGAAAACAGTTTAAAATGCTCTTTTAGCTTGGTATAAATTTGATCTCTAAAACAAACACTGAGCATTCTACCATGGAATTCTGCACCGTGTCCTAAGGCCCATTGTCCTTACCAGAAGTAATGTAAACCAAGGTCAAAATGATTCAGCTGTAGATCTATACTTTTTCATGAAACATGCATTTTGCTCAGCAGGTCAGCTACTCAGAGGAATTATTTTATCATGCAGTTGTTACTGCCAAGTTGTTGCAGTAATAAAGAGATTTTTGTTACAAAACAGTAAGTAGAATAATGTGTAATAGAAAAACATAACTCGTTCAAAGCCTGGCCAATTTTTTCGGTCTCAAATTAATACAAAGGTTACTGTTGCCTTCTTTTCACTGGACCCAATTATCTACAACTGAAATCTCGTTAGTGTTTCATATTCCAACTACCAAACTATATTTTTATTCACAGGCAAAAAATAAGGGAAAGATTTAGATTTAGATTTGATCAGTAAAAAATCCCACACTTCTAGTATATCTTTGGTGACTGTATGAGATTGCATCTGTCAATATAAATGTACACTTGCATATCTATTTGCACAGGAAACAGTAGAGAACTTCCCCTAAGATTCAATAAACAGATTTATGTATGCTCAACATGAATGTACTTTGGGGACAAAGTAATTTTGTTGAAATTATAACTACATATACTTTTGAAAAACCTTACATTTTAACAGTATTAAGGTTAGGTTATACAATTTAATTTTTAGAAAACTAAATGCATATATGGGAAGACAAAATAACAGCACAAAATAAACACACATTTCTATGATCTCATTGAAAAGGGATCCTGCTAACATGGTTGAAAGAGACCATGGATGACTACTATTACAAAGATCAAAGGTATTTTCTGAAACACAGTTAAAAAAAGAGGCATAGACAAATTGAATGCGTAAGATGAAAAAACAGCAGGTCTTGTCTCAAACAAAGGAAAACATTTGTGACTTAAACCATCAAGCCAGTCATTCTACTACTTGGGATCCAAATAACAATTAAGCTCTTTTCTTTGCCCCATAAATGCCTCTCTTGATTTGCAGGAACAATTTATGAATTTTACCTCCCTTTATTGCATGTGCTTTTTTTTAAAACACAGCACTAGCAGGAGCTCTGAACAAGAAACAGTAAGTTCTTCCAAATTCGGCTATAAAAATAAATTTTTAATAATTGTGGCACTGATTTTTTTACCATAAGCATATACCAAAAACGGCACTAAACCCAGCTTTATATGTCTTTGGTTCCTATACTTTCAAGAGCTGTAACTGTTTATAGGACACAAATTATATATAAGCTGAAATTACTATAGAAGAAACAGACTCTTCCATATTAAATTTTTCTCTATTTTTACAGAGAACATACTGGATCCTCCCAGAACCAATCTGGGAGCACATATTTTTAAGCATTTTCCTGAGTTAGGCCCTAGACGTTGCTTCTACAAAACTTTCCATGAAGATATTTGAACAATTGGCTACAAATTTTCTTACTTTAAAACCAAAAGGCAAGGCTAACAGGCCTTTTCACTTCTCTTAACTGGGTCCAGTTGTAGTATGAATGATCCCACCAAACTTGAAGAAATTTAACTCAACCATCACTTGTAAAACATCTCCTACTGTATTCATGATAAGCCTAAATCCTGATGCCATGGCACTACAGGGGGCAAAAGAGTATTCAAAGAAGGCAGGAGCTCTGCTTTAAAGATTGAAGATTCCTTTCAATTCAAAAGATAATCTCTTTGCAGCGAGGAATCCTCAGTATGAGGAATTATTTATGGACAGCTACTGCTGCTCTTTGTAATGATGCTGATATTACATCACTGTACTTAAAAAGCATCTCTAATCTGACTGAAGAGAAAGCCTCCTATATTCAACACCATGCATTGTCTATAAACATAATCTACGGCCTTTCCTAACTGCTTAAGAATCTCTCTTTCCCTGATAAAAGAAAGGGTACTATATAGAGAGGACCTCGGTTATATTAAAAAATACACACAGGTTCTAATGCACATCTGTAGGCCATTTTGGCCACATATAGCACTAATATGCAGAGTAAGCTTATATTGTACACAAATTGTTAACTGACACTCAACATACCAGCATTCACCTTCAATTTGCAGGTATATTTTCTGAAAAATAAAGCTACTCCTGTTTCTGCACAAACAGTTATTTCCCAGCCCACAGCTGAGAGCATATACTTTTGATTAAGCGTCCACAAAATTTAACAAGTAAAACTGCATCAGATTGCAGAAGCATCAAAACACATCTGGGAAAATATGTTTAATCTGAAATTAATGTCTCCCAAAATATTTTTTTTAAATTCTTTTTGACTGAGAATTTGCCAATTTTCTGCCCACAGCAAAATGCTAATATCAACGTATAAATCTCGAAATATGAGAAAACATAATGGAAATCTTATAGACTCTCAGAAGATGTTAGAAGATGATGTTAAGTGATAAAACTGAAAAGCAGAGTCTGACATAGCATACTTCAAGATACGTTGTTTTGCAGTTTTTCATTACAAGCCAAGTTCATTCCAACTTGCAGTTTAAAGTGTTCCACACAACTGCTGGTCTTTCATACACACTGTTAGTATGTAACAGATGGCAAAACATTAATATTATTCACTATTAATGGGACAGCTCACTTAAGATGTTTCAAATATTTTCCACGAGCTTTTGGAAATGGTATGATTGCCATGGTTACCTGCCATGATTTAGGGAGAGATAAAATACTTCTATATTCTGGGTTTGGTACTGTTGAAATCAAAATAAAATGCACTGCTTCTGATGATCTAACAATTTTTTATCATTTAACTGACCTCCTGTCATTAGTGCAGGGGAAAAAAAAAAAACAACCCAAGCCAAACCACAAAAAAGTTCAGGGCTCAATCCCACTCAACTAAAATAAAAGAAAATATGGCTTCAGGACTTTAATGAGAGCTGTATCAGCCTCTGATACCACACAATGCATCCCATCCTAAATAAAGCTGACTTTCGTTCTATTCAAGGATGAATCTGCAAATGCAGAAATAAACACAGGTTATACCACTATAGCCTAGTATTTTTCACTATCTTGGTCAAACAGTCTTGGTAAAATTATCATAACAATTTTTGTCTATTCACAAGACACCAAATCGTTAACCTCAAAATGACTCTGTGAATCAGTAGCTGAAATGGTACCTAATTAGACATTCAGTTGTGGAGTCATTCTTAAGTTTTGTGATCAAGAAATAGTTAGATAGCAAGTACAATTTTTACAGGCTAATTGACAACTTTGCAAAGGTCACAATGAAACATGACTTGAATACCCCGTCCTTCAGTAACCACTGCATCATGAAACAGTTTTATGGAGCTACAGTTTCCAATATCAAATATACCAAATACCGCTATATTATACAAGAATCACCTCAAAATTATTTAAACCACAGGAGCTTAAAATTTCTGTCCTACTTGTATTGCCAGTTTCTGTATGGCAGAATCAGGTTAGCATTATACAACAAAAAAAGGGTATACAATACATGAAATCGCCATTTTTCCTATCTCACTGTGAGATTTTTTTGTGCATTTACTGTTTAGTGGAACAAACAGGAATGTAAGAGGATGAGATACAAAGAAGAAATTAAGGAACTGTCAGCCTTGAAAAGAAAACTATCTTATTTAAAGAAAGATTTAGGACATAATTGTAACTATTATTCAGTGTTTCTCTACCAAAATTGTTGATGGATTTCTATCTCCAACTACAGGTTCATTTCAATTATAGCAGAAAATAAGTGTTGCATTTAGATAAAGTCATTTGAAAAACACCTTGCTGCAAAATCATCCAGCAGCAGACACGCTAAGGTTGAGCTACGATCCTGTCAACGTTTTAAGTCCAACACAAATTTATGGGGACAATTACACCATTTTCATTACCATTTCTAACTGTTTGAGACTTGAGGCATCTCCTGTTCAGCACAGCCTACCTGTTCAGTACAGAAATGGTTGCTCGGCAGCTGTGCGAGTCTCCTCAGGTCACTGCAAGAGCCGCAAGCTCAGTCCATACCTCACAAATACGATTTTTATTCAAATGTTAATTTCTGAAAAAAATCTTATCCTTTAATTTAACTAAGAGGGTAGTTTATATCACAGCACTATAGCTACTAAGGCTTAGTCATACTAAGGTTATTTCTGTGCTTAGATTACAGTGCTGCTGCATAGCATCCCCTAAGCACAAATGTGTTAACAAATACATAAAAGCATGTAGTCCCCAGGCCCTACCAAACAACAATCAATCACATTTTGATAAATGCTTTCCCCATGTAATAAATCTCAGTCAAACTACATCTTGTACTTCTCTAAATTGGCTAAGAATCCTGGAACCAAGTATGTTTCTTAAGACACGTGGCACTTTCAAGATAGTAATAACATCCATTCAGAAGACTGAATTTGCTCAAAACCCTCTTTGAGAAAAAGTGGTAAAAAATAATAAATACATCAAGAGAAAATAAAAAGCTGGAGAATACAACTAAAACGTATCTCTTTTTAGTGTTACATTGAACTGCTAGAAAAAAAACTCAATTGATAATATTATGGTACCAAAATCCAGTGTCATCTACATATTTGTTATTTAAAGACATAAATGCCAACCATGTGTCAATTTGTCAACCGATCAATAATCAACTGTTCCTTAAAAAGCATCAACAGAGAACTGCAGCCTATAGCAAGACCCCTAGGGCTTCTCTCTTGCTCAGCTATTGAAAAGTGAAATTCTATTTCTGTTTTCTCCTCAGACCAAGAATTAGCAGTCTACTCTTTATTTTTATTCAGGACATTCTGGAAACTACTACAAGAGTTCTTTAAAATTAGGTCCATTTTTTCATGATCCTATACTACAGTAATAACTATTAAAAATATTAGTTCAAATGTGTCTCAGTTCAATGCTTCCCCCAACACAGCAGTTTTCTTTCTTAATTTTTTCTTTTATCACGTTTGAAAATGCCCTGAAGACCAATAAAGGCAGACTCTAAATTTAAAACAACAACAAACCACCCCAAAACTCTTTAGAAACACGGTACTTACAGTGTACAAGCTTATATAGACAAGCTTACAGATTCTTTGTCTTAAAAATAAAATTAATTCTAAAAAACTAAAAATAAAAACATAGCAAAGAGACAAACACACAAACAGGTTAACAAACACTACAATTTCTCTTCTAACTGCTCAGCAAGTGAAAGAAATTTTCTCAAAATTCCCCACAAAGTTCAGTAGCAATTGTTTCTCTACCACATTTCTGTACATATTTTCCCTTCTCTGTAAAAACCTTCAAGCAGAAATTTGCCACTTCTCTCTTGCTGGATGGTTCCAGCAAGTCAGGAGAGGGGATACTAAGAGAATAGGGATGGGTGCAGTCTGCCACAGAACTGCCCAGACACCCCTCTTCTGGCTAACCTCTCCCTGACAGATCAGGTTAAGACTACAAAAATAAAATAAATCAGAAAATCAGAAAAAATCATTAAAACAGCAGTTTACCATTCCAACTGCCAAACAGTAGCAGCATACAAGATGGTCTTTGAACTCCACTCCCAGTAAAAAGACTAGATACTTCTTTAATAGAAATCTTTATTTAGAAACACTGACGGGAGGAATCTGGTTTCTATAATAAAAATTGATTCAATGATGAATATCGATATTGTGTGCCCATTACTTATAGTGCTTTCATGCGAAGATATTTTACATGCTACGATGAGGAAAAACAGATTTTTCATGCAGGAAATGTCTCCAGCATTTCACATGACCCAAAGTATTCAATATTTAGCTTCCTCCATTTTTTAATAAATTAACACTGAACATGTTTAGTACCAGCAATCACCCAAAAATCTCTAGAGCAAATAAGATTAGAATTTGCCAATATTTGCAAGACAGTATATTTGTGTGGGACAGAGGCAGAATAAAATCAAGATTAAGCATATCGCTAGGTACAGAAAGACAGAAATGGGAATAAAACTTCAAATTCAGAGAAAGGTTTTAGCTTTGTTTCTATAATCAGGTGTCCCTGCTAAGATATGTAAGAAAGGAAATTGATTAATCCAAGTAACTTGGCAATTTAGCACCACCATCACAATGTGAAATAAATTTAGAAAATTATTTTTATATTTTCATTTTATACCAGGAGGCTCTAAATACCTAAATGACGCATGAGTTGTTATAAAACTGCAATATTTTTATCTAGCATTTGTCCAAGCAGCATGTAAATTACATTACTTTCTTTTTTTGCAATCATAACATCATGATATAAAGCAACTGAACTGTTTCTATGGCCTGTATTTTCAATAATTCCTTACAATAAATTGTTTTTCTTAACTATAAGACTACAAGACAGCAAAAATAAAAACACCACAACAGGCAAAATTTTTGGTTTTAGACCCTAAATAGTCTGTGTTCCTTCTTACTAAATTCCACAGCAATTAACAGCACATTTTTGCACCTTGAAAATAAAAAGACTCAACTCAGATTTTGCATGAAACATTATACTCTAGCACCAAATGAATGCATTAATTCGGTGAGACATTCTGAAAGAGAAGGAGATGTGCAAATTGGCAAACTGCTTACCTTTTAAACCAAACTACTGAAAATTAAATATAATACTCTTCATTGTGCTAGCTTTAACCTTCATGCTGAGTTTACAGGTAACCCATATTTCATACCACAAAACTTGAGGATGAAGTGTTTGCTATAAAGTATTTGTCATATAAAAGTCAAGCATTTCCCACTGACTTATTTTTCTTCTCTTAGATAGCAATATGACAAAAAAATGGAAATGAAGAAGAACTGAATGCTCTTTTCTAAGTGCTGTATACATAAAACATCAACTGCAGTCTTTTCCAGTAGAAAACCCAGAGGATGTGGATTCAAAATCTGAAATACTCTGTAGTCCCCCTTAGTGTGCAGGTGACCGTGTCAGAGAAGAGGTGTGCTGTGACTAGAAATCTTAATAATTATTTCAAGTGTGAAATATTTTTTATTTCTATCTGCACGGTACTTCAATTAAGTTACCTATTTGAAAACTAGATTGTATTAATTTAGTCTCAGTGGCCATTTAAAACTCACACTTCTTCAAGAACTTAATATCCCAGATGTGAAATAACATGGCGAACTTAAAAGACAAAGTTTCTATGGCTTTAGAATGCCACAAAAAACAGTGCTATAGAATTAGCACATATGGCTATACATAAGAGTAATTTGGGTTCCTTTCCTGATCTGAACATAATACAAATGGATATCTTTATTTTTTTCACTATGCTACAGCACAGGCATGTCTGTCAAATTTACATTAGCTACAGTTTTTCCTAAAACCCACAAGGCAAAACAGTATATGAAAATAACTCAATATATTAGTTAGGTTCACTATGAGGGCTGAAAATTAAAATCTACTCACTTTGAAAATCAAGAATAATGTAGAATTTAATAATCTATATTACATCATCCGAAAATCAAATTAAGTAAATATTAATGAAAACATCCCTTCTATTAAGGATTCATATTTTCAAAGCTTTTGTCCTTTAATAAATGTATTCCAATTCTGAAACATCAGAGAGTCATAATTTTCCACTCATTCTACTTGAAGACATCAGATATCAAAGCTTAACACTAAGAGTTATTACTTAGTCCACTGCCCCAGCGGCACTAGCAATTTTTGCTTTATTCTCTGCTTTCTAAGTCTCAGCTCCCTATAACAATATGACTTTGACAAACTAATCTGATGAAGAACAGTTTCTATGAGCTACTAAACCCCATAAAGTACTAAAACACATATATCTATACTTCTGATTTCAATGCAAGCCAAAATATTAGGATGACCTGAAATGCCTTGCTGAATCAGGATACAAAACCACCGAAGCTTAAGTGAAATTACTTCCTTCCCTAAGATTCTTTCTGAATCATCCTCTTTCAAGCTTTTCATCTTTCTACTGTTACTGTTTATGTAGTGGCTAAACAGGAATTGTTACACTCCCTGTTTTAAATTATGCATTTCAAGCACTGCCAGTACATTAACCACCACAATCACATTTACTCTCATGGTAGTAAAATGTACATTGGACATACACGTTCAACATGTGAATTAATTCCTTTCAACTGTAACGTGATTTTGCATGCCAGTCTAGAAATACTGGCACGGTTTTTATTAATGTGATGGCGTAGGATGTTTATCGGAATAGTAGTGAAGTTGGAAAAAGTACGAACACAGGCCATTCTTCAGACCTGGAAGATGCGGGAAGTTTCATTCCTTATTTCTGTCAGTCTTGAATGCTCATTTGAGAGTCAACAGTACCTCAGTTTCACTGGTTCACCATAACAAAATACGTACTGTGTTAATGCCTGTATGCAAAAGATGTAATGATTACTGATTATGGCACAGGATGAATATAACTTTAAAAGAAAATTATGTAGCAATATGCATCGTGATCTGCAGTGGAACCACAGCCAAACAGCCCCACTGGCACACACAGAAGGGAGGGGGGTCAATAATGCCAAAGAATGAAGGCTTGCAAGGGCAAAGACCGTTAGGAGGAAGAGGTTTCCCCCAAAGCCTGAGGTGCCCTTGCAGAATCACTTCACCACTCTGCAAGAGTAAAGACCCATCACACACAGAGAGACACAGGGCTGTGTAAAGCTACTTGTGAAACATCCAATGCAACCAAGAAAAGGTGACAGGTGATAGTGGTCGGCAGCTCTCTTCTGAGAGGTACTGAAGCACCCGTTTGTTGACCTCATGCACTCTCCAGAGAGAGGCGCTGCCTGCTGGGGACTTGTATCAGGGATGTCACCAAGAAGCTACCAAGCCTTGTACACTGACTACTATCTGAAAAATGCTAGCAAAATAATGGTTTTTTTTCCCCAAATAGCTATCTCATCAAATCATTCATCTCTCTCCTCAATTCCAGTTGCAGCTCTTTCCCACAGAAAATTTTTTCCACAAAAGTTAACAAGAAATCTTGAACACTAAAATAATGAATGATGTTGCCGTCAGCGTGTTCTCCTAGACAGAAAATTTATTTTAGATTTCTGTATTGTTCTTTAAACACAGCTGAGGAGTCATGGCAAAGTCACTCTCTCCAAATCTCAGAAAAGTGCTGTGTTCTTTCCATATGGGGTATCCAGTGTTCTAAAGGAAAGTAAATAGTATCGTGCAGTCAAGTCAGCACTCAGTGGAAAGCTAACTTATTCATTTTCCACACACTCGGACAATCACCGAATTCACATTTTCAGTGGAAGCAAAGAACAATTTCTATTTTGATAAGTCCTCTATAGGGACAAAATTCTTGCAAAAGATACTTAATTAGATGTTTACTCAGTTACTAAAATTTATTATTTGTTATAATCTGCCCAATGTAGAAGCAGTAACTGAGATTTTAAGGACATTGCAATGTTCAACAATTAGAATAGCAGGTTCAGCAAATATGTATTATTACTTAACCATTAGACTGATGCCAACACAGCACCAACAAAGGCTCAGAAGCAAAAAGGAAAAATTTAAGCAAGATTTCTATGTAAAAGCATATGGGGATTTTTTTGCAATCAAGTATTGTGACTGTACAAAACTTCTCTTCATGAGCTTAATGTAACTCAGCATACTCTAGACCTAGAGCGTGCTGGCTCACAGAACCAAACCAGTCCTTTGGGCATTAGGAACCTGGTAGGAAGGCAGTAGACACAAAAACTTAAACTGGGATAATGGAAGTTTGAATTTAAAAGATACAAATACCTGAAGGCTAGCTAAAAGGCAAGAATCTATTTCATGCAAGAAAAGCTTAGTTTGAAATTACAAGTCTTGGAATATACACCTACATATAAAATACTTAGCAAACTACAAGCCAGGGTGATATATGGGGAGCATGCTTTAAAATTACAAATCCAAATAGTTTAAGTATTAAAAAGAGCTCATATTCATAAGTTTTAAATAAAATTATCCGCATTTTTAAAAAGTACAAAAATATATGATGAGTATATGGCATTTCTCTTATACATGCAACAAAAGAGAACAAATACATTTCTTGCTCTCACTCAAAGCATGGATAAAACTGAAGGAAGAACACTTATTCTTGCAAGAACTACTCATAAAAAATTAACTATTTACTAAAAGCACTGAAAGATCAGCAGAAAATATACAGCACGGGGACTAATATATATGAAACACGGAGTCTTGCAAGTATTATTGCTGAATCTTCCTTCAGTAATTAAATTATCTGTTCTGACTTGACGCAAAGCAACATTTATAAATCAAGTTATTCTTTTCATTGCTTTCCATTAGTCCTAACTTACTATATTCAAATGTTTAAATTGACACACTGAGAATAAGGTTACCAACCTAGAAGACAAATATACACTCCTCTCTGTAACTGAAAAAAGTTTACTTGTCCAAAGTTTACTTGTCCTTCATATAGCGTTTGTTGAAAGATCATGAACATGAAATATTAAGATAAATTTTCCCTACTTAAGGCAAAAAAAAAAGAAAAGCAAAAATATGTTAAACATGATAACAAAAAATGAATGTGAGATTTTTAATCTATTGTTTTATAATAGTTAAATATTTTCATCTTGCACTGCTGCCTAGTGACAATATATACACAACAACAAATACTTGATTTTCTCACATCTTCAAATCCTCATTCAGCTGGAATTCTGCTTTCTTTTTGTGTTTTCCCTGTGTAAAACTCTGCAACTTCGCATTTGAACCCGATCTCCCCAATTTCTATTTCAAAAAGCAGGAAAATTATGCATGAAAATTAATAGTTCTCCATAACTTTTTTCTACATTACTCTCATCTAGTCCAGTTCCCTCCTCAGAGCTCCAATATTTTGCATAGCAAAGCAGTGGATAGTATTTTGTGACTGCAGTAGTGGGGTCTAGGTCATTCTCTAGAACATGGTGTCCTCTTGTGGTCTTGGAGGTTCCCTTAATCTGAGATATATAACTGAACACCAAATTTAGTGCTGGTGTCAGGGGAGTTCTCAATTACAGCAAAACCCTCTTTCGGTGGGGTAAACATTTAGAATAAGTGTATCACCTTCATTAGCCTCAGAGTACCAGAGTGTATTGAAGACACGCAATGAATAACATCATTGAAGTACAGGCCTGAAGGATATGTGCTCTTACTGATGCTATGAGTTATTTTTAGTACCTTGTTTCCAATGGCCTTTTTTGGTGGGAAGTTAAAAGTCCTCACTTGTTGGTATTTATTCTGTAATTTATGATGCAAGCTTCTGAACTCAGCATATCTTCGATAAACATTCCATTCATCATCCTTTATCCTAATATAAACCTGCAAAATACAGAAGGAAGAAAATAATTTAAAGACAAACCACTGAACTAGTACGTCTCCTTTATTCTTTAAAGCTTCACAGCTGAACACCTTCACATTCACAATGCATTGGTACCAGAAGATCCAGGATCATTTATCCACAGATATATCTCTGACTGTACATTTGCTGCTTCTGTTGTACAGGTCACTAGTCTCATTCGCTCCCTTCTTCCTTCTCCTTCTCTTTTTCTCTCTTTTTATTATATTAACCAAGACAAACATAGCTTGCTCATTTCAACATGACTCTGGGGCGACCATAATAGTACATTTTGTTACCATGGTTTCCAGCATATTCTACTAGCCAGTGACCAAAGGAAAAAATAATTTAATACCACTATAAAAGTGACTTCTATGTACTCAACACAGTTTTTCAGCTTTTTAAATTAGCTTTGTAGCATCAGAATTGCAAAACATGATTTTATCCAAAGTATGAAACTTAATTTACTTTCTAAAAAAATTACATTGAAAACTAAACTAGAAATTTTATTGTTTGGAAAATAAACACAGTTCATTCTTTCTGCTTGTATAGGACATTAAGTATAATTTAACACAGCTGTAGTTTTTCTGATTCTGTTTTTGTTTGCTGCTCAATTATTTCATGAGCATATTACCAATTACATGCTAAATACTCATTCTCTAGGAAAATTTCATGCAGAACTGAAATGTGCTTACAGCAAGCTGATATTTCATTCATTACTAGGGAATAACCTTTCCTCTACAGAAATGAGCCCACAGTTTAAAAGACTGCTGAAATAGCACAAGTCAGAAACTATAAACCAAGCATCAAAACTCAAGATCCAGAGTGACCTTTTCATTAGCCTCTGTACAATCTGTAACTCATTTGTTCTCATGTGTGTGTTAATAATCTCAGTATTTTGCATCACAAATTAAGCTGGAAGAGTACTGATGACACTGCACTGTCTCGATTCTCCAACAAAAAACAGTAATTTAGTAAGTTGTAAGGCAAGTATTAGGAGAATGCTGATGTAAAAAAGCAACAGCAACAACCATAACACAAAGACTGGGCAGTAACAACTGTATTTTTGTGACTACTAGGAACAAATGAAATTTGGATTTGATGCAGCCAATTCCAACACTGAACTGTAGCTTTTCCTGATGACTGAAACATTAACACAGTCCTTCTCCTCTGGATTTGCCAAGTCCTTAGAAAGGACTCCTAATGTTTCAGAAATCCAGTGATGTCAGGTAAATATCTCATCCCACAAAAACAGGTTTTGCAGCTTTCCTTTGGTTTGGTCTTTAAAAAGTCCTCTTACCTCTACAGACACCCAGTTTCTGTCTTGCAACAAGATACAAGATACTATGCAGATACCATGCAACTTATAATTATAAATTAATACTTCAGTTTCAAAATTAGCACACCTAAGAACACAAGAGATTCAGAGCATTGTTTGAATTACAAATGCATATGTAAACAAGAATTCAACTAGTTTTGGTAACGAGAATTCAGACAGTGTAATGATGGAACAACTATAACAAGTCTGCAAGAAGTATTCAGTGCTCTTTTACATTTTGAAAATAAAGCCAGGGTAAAGATAATCAAACACCTACAGGACCATCTGTTCTAACAATTCAGTACACCTCTGAGGGAAAATGAAGGGAAATATGAAATGCAAGTATTTTGCATAATCTCAATAAAATCCATTTTATGTAGTAAAACCTATATTAAGTAATCTTTATTCACCCAGCTCTAACTTCTCTTCCTGCCTATTCTCATTTCAACTAGTATATTGTTTGAAATTTTGTATACATTCCCATGATTCATATTTCAGCTTCCCTACAAGGGGTTGGGGAAAACAAAAAAAGCTTAAATTATTTTTAATTAAGTTATTTCATATGGAAATTCTAATTTAACTAAGGAGTTATCTTTGCACTTATGATTTGGTGAATCATGCAATTCAATAATACCTGTTAGGCTCTAACCCATAGTTAACTAATTGAGGAATCCAGTACACTGTAATTGAAATTTTTAGAGGACTGCAAAAACATAGGTTATTTTTTTTAGATAAAACTGTTAAAGAATTTCTTCTATGTACATATGTACATTTCTTTTAGACAGTAAAAAATGAAAACTTAACATTTTGAGCCTTGTGCCATACTGAATTTATTGACATATAGAGTATGAAAGGTGTATTTAAAGTTCATGATGTAGTACACATTTAAAGCTTTATTATCTCTACAGGGAATACTACTCACAAACCAAGGTATTTCAAGGCACTTAATACAAATTCAGTTGGGAAATCAAATTAAGTAAACCCTAGATACAAAACTGCTTATACAAACTTAGTCTAGTCTAGTTATATAAGGCATACAGTCATCTTCATTTAAATCAAATACAGATCATACAACTTAAGCACAGAAATAACAATTTTCTTCATAGACAAAAATTTGAAATAATACCAAATCAAGCAACTTGAGCTGCATGATTTGAAATTGCCTGAAAAGTCACTAGGACTATTCCCATCATATTCAATGTATCCACAATTTGATTGAGTCTTTTAATCAGAAATCAATGAAACCTGTAGCTGCCCAATACACTCTGTAAGTTTGTCCCCAAATATCATGCTCCACCCTAGAGTGACACGACTTTATACCTGTGAAAATACCTTAACATATGACAGAACAGTACATCTTAAGATAATTAATATTTATATTATTTAATAATTAATTATTCAGGAACAGAAAATTTGAAAGATTTTGATCCAAATTTACATTTTAAGAAATAATTATTTTCAGGGGATTGGAATTACCTTTTCTTCCTATTTCAGAGTGTATTTTTCTGAGTGGAGCAACATATTTCAACTTATTTAGAAAGCTTTTATCAAAATCATTTCTGCACTCCAAACACATACAAGAAGGAAAAGGTGAATCCAAATGGGAAGTACACAGGAAAAAAAAGGAAGAACCAGTTACATTTCTTGAGTTTACTTCAGGACAATGGGATTCTGTTTAGAATATAAATTCAAGCTAAATTCTTCAAAGTTACCTTCAAAGTGTAAGAAATGAATACAAATGCAAGTTATATTTTAACACAGCTGCAGGACTGCATTTATGGTTAAGTTCTCTCTTTGAAAACAAACCAATTTAAGAATTTCTGCATAATGAAAAACACACAGAACAATGAAATTTTTCAGCTGTGATATGAGCAGCTTTTTGTGTGTCTTTCTATGTACAGAGATGTAACAGGAATTAAAGTGAACAAGCTTATATCTCAATAAAACCCTTTTATCTACTTGCACAAAGACTACAATGATGTATTTTATTACGTTGTATCTTCAACTTTTCTATATTTAGTTCATAAAATGCACAATACGGTGTCAAACATATGAGAATGCACATCAAAACATGAACCTTAAAAACAGCAACGATCTATTAGAAAAAGGTCATGCCTTTTAGGCCTACCCACTTAATTACATACATGCAGAATTATGTTCACTGTGTTTCTGTAGTCACTCTTCTATTTCCATGCACCAAAAGAGCACCAAAATAGCTGGACACTAAAAAGCAAAAGCAGCATGTCTACACTTCTCCGGGACGAAATCAGTATCTTTTTTATTTTTAATACGAAACAAATCAGTAAAGATTTCACTCAGTAACCTAATTTACTCCTTTTGACAGTGAAATATTACTTATACTACCCAAAAATAATTAATACCATTCACCAAACATGCACTGTGAACTGACACAGTCATTGCTATGCAAGACAACTATTTACTGGATATAAATTATTTTCCTCTTTCTGTAGTATAAAATAAATTGAAAATTAAATTCAAATTCTACTTTTATTATCCTAGGTTTTCCTGCATCCAGATTATCATTTCTATAAGCACATCAATGCATCAAGTTGTATCATGGTTTCCTTTAGAAAAAGAAAAAATTATAAAATTCTCTAAGGACTGATCTCATCTTTGTACACTTTCCCCATCACAGTTTTTTAAAAAAATTTCTCCTTTACCTACTTACATGCCTTTCTGACACACCTTCAGTCCCATTATGGAGAAAGTGGGACATTCACCATTCTGGCATATGCACCCTCAAACCGCCATGAGCTATAACTTTCTCTCAAATTCTCCCAGTCATTCTAGGCCATTTTCTTCTCTACTTGCCCTGAGCTGCTATGAGATGGATTATGATTAGAAGACTATTTCTTTCTCCTTTTTGCCTGCTTAGTGCTGCAGCTGCTAAATAATCCAATTCCTCATACATCAGGGAAATGAATCAGAATCATATGGGTTAGAAGAGACCCTTAGATCATCACGTCCATCCACTGAATGAAATGGCTTCTACAAATACCCTCGCTCAGAGGAATGAAGAGTGATTTGGTATAGCTGAAGGCAGACTGCATTTCTGGTTTAATCCATTTGCAAGGTACACTATCTTGTCCAGTCCTTTCTCTTTTCTTTATCTCAGTTGCTCCCCTCTACCTTTTTCAGGTCAATTCAACTGCGGGTTTAGTTTTTGCAGTTTGTTGCCTCCTCTTCAATTATTTTAACTGCCAACCCATTGCCTTCCACTGTTAAGACTTCTACTTTTGATGAAATACTAAGGCTATGCTGGCTTACATATAAATTAAAGGTCAACAATCACATCTGGCACATCCCAGAGCGCGCCTTCACCATCTCATCTCTCACCCAAAGAATTTGCTTGGAATTCTCCCTCCTGAAAAACCCCTGAATATCAGAAACTGTTCTCTTTCATCTCTTCTATGTTGTGTTTCTGCGAAAATTCTTCCCTGTTTAAGCAGCAGCATTCAGGTAGAGTAAAAAGACCCTTCATATGAGGGGTACCCTGCTCTTCCTTCAGAAAGCAAGTGGAGAGGAAAAAGAGAATATCGAGTAATTTAAAAGAAATATTATGAGAAAATACATCAGCCAATTTTAAACATTATGAGTGAATAGTCAGAGGAATAAAAAAGTTGTAAGAAAAGAATGTTTATTGATGATAATATTAGGCAGGTCTTATTTGCATGCAAACAACAATGTTGTCTGATTAGCATGTTTATCTTTAATGTTATTTGGTATAATCTGAAATGTTTACTGCTCTGCAAACAAAGCAGATTTGAGAGTAGCCATTTAAATATTGATATCACTTTAAGAATCACAAAATCTCAGTTTCATTATCTTAAGTGTCAGCCATTGGTAATTACAGCAACAAAAGGCATGACTAATGGCATTTGCTGTACACTTCACAAGGAAGTGGAATCCATATGCATGCAGAAAATAACAAGATACTCTACAGTTATGAAATATGACAAAAATAATCATCTTGCTCCGCAGAAACTAAAGAAACTGCGACTAACTATCACCATCTAGAGGTGAAATATAAATGCTTCTTTTGTATTATTCTGATCTGGATTCTGTCTCTATTCCTGTGAATACACTAGACAAGTAATTATATTCTGATGGTTGACTGGCTGAGCAACATCTGCCTCACAAAAAAAAAAGATTCACAAAAAGAGATGGCCATCAAACTGCAGAGATCACAAACACCAGCCATCAAAAAGCAAACAGTTAACTAGAGAAGACAGGACATTTACAAGAGAAGAGTAGATTTCTGCCAGCATGACACTTACTTTACAAAGCTGCCTAATACTTAAATTGTCCATTTAAAGGACTAGGCTTTCTTAACCATTACTTTGGACAAAATGTGTTAGTTTCTTCATATATACGCAGGTCCCTAGCGCTTATAACTGATCAGTTTACTATTTTCTAATAGCCTTCACAATTGTAAGAGAACAAACCTCTGAAGCTTCATTTGGACTCAAAGTGGATAACTGTAATTGTTCTCACGTTGTTACTACAAGATATTGTTATGACAATCTAATCTGAGCTCCTGTCACAGCACAGATAACTTCATCCAGAAACATCTAAATAACCCTTATGATTTGTCAATTCATAAAAAGGACATCAACTGGTCGTCTAATTAGTCTTTCTACTCAGGTACAAAATTAATATTACTAGCAATCTGGCAGTAGTAATAAATGGCAGGACACTAGTTAAGCGATAAATCTGAAGCAAAACAAAGCTGTGCAAGTACAAAGAGTGAGGATGTGCTGCTGAAAACATTAAAATAAGCTCGCTCTGCACAGAGGATAAACAGTAGTGAAATGAAATCCTATCTATTATTCCCATTTTAGGACTAAATCAGTCATTCTTAGCACAGCTTTACAAGGGCAACTCATGTTTAGTTAATCATACATCATGACCTCCAAGTTTCTTCCACTGTGCTGTTACTGCAAGGCATACTGATTTCAACAGGTCAGAAAATTCTCTGGTGAACTATGAAAAGTACTGAATATGAGCAAAAGCTGTAGTGGTATTTATTCAGAAAAGCTGTCTATCTTCCAAAATAATGCTATCCAAGGATTTCCTGAGAAAGCACATTTTTGGGTTTGGATTGATATTTTTTCTTCAGTGTAATGAGCTCTATTTTCTAGACCCATGTATGCTACCAGTGCTCACAAATTCTATAGCAAGATGTCTTGCACCCCAATTATAGATTGTGGTGAAAACCACTGTCATGCACTTGTTTTGAAGCCGCAAGCTCAGTAGATGTTCCAATTTGCACTTTGAAACAGTTAAAAATCTCTCCATATGTTTCATGATTTGAAAAGATGCCATCACATTGCCCTCTCGGTTGAGAATTTCTAATATGCTCCTCAAATGAAAATGCTTTATTTTTCACTCATATTTTTTCCATTTCTGATACATTTCCTTGGAGAGGACTAGAACTGTACACAAATAACCCAGGGATTACACAAAGCATAACAGAGTTTTTTGTTTTTCCATCCCTTTCCTAATGATTTCTAGCAACTTGGATTTTTAGACTTCCCTAAACCCTTTTAAAAATTGTGCCAAACTAGCTACTTTAAAATCTTCTGGTACACAAGCCAGAAGCAATTTATCAGTCAGTTTTCAGCTATTTCGCCCTTGAATTCCTGGTGAACAGCACATGGAGATTTATTCTTCATTTGTTCAATAAAATCTTGTACTGGTATTTCATTTAAAACAGACAATCTGCTCATTCTCCACAAGGAACAATCCTGAATGGGAAAAACCCCATAACAACTCCATGGTGAACAGAGATTTTAAAATAAGCATTTTTCTGTTACTATTTTATGTTCTGAGTCTTTTTTTTCCGGCTTGATCATTCTTCCAACTGACTTTAGCAACTGTCCTCTTCCTGACATGTACAAAACAGACTATCAGATTTTATGCCTTTTGGAAGGTGTAAGAGGGCTCTAACATTGTATTTCTATTTTCTTCCTCCAGGATGCGTATGTTCCTCTATTTGTCTTTGAAGATAACCTAAATTCTTTCATTTTTCAAAATGTATTTATTTACTTCTAATAACCTTTCTTCTTATATATCCGTCTCTTGGTTTTCCTCTCTTTTTTAAACATGTTGTGCATTTCCCCTGAGTAATAACCAAGTTTTTAGACTCCATTATGCCTGCAAACCATCCTACCTGTCCCTTTTAAGTTTTTAAGCAGCTTCCTCTTTTTCGTCATTCTTTTTTATAGTTAAATATTTCAGTAGTGAATTTTTGCCTTTGTTGTTCTTTTTACCAGACTTTAAATTAATAAATTTTAATTTAAATTCATATTCCCATCCCAAATATCTGCTCTTCTTTACACATAAACCTTCCTCTACTTTTCAGTTTATAGGTTTTACGATCTTCAAGTGTCAGTAATTGAGTCCTGCATTTAAAATCATCCCTCCTGTGAAATATCCCTTTATTCCAGAAATATATCCAAATTCTTTGTTTTTCAAACATTTTTTCATTCATGCAGCAAAATGCCAGATCTCCACCTCTCTGAAGCCTCCATAGCCTGTATCACTGGAAACAAACTTAACATAATCTCCCACCCAATGGTTTAGATGTCCACCTAGAGACATGTAGTTTTCCCATCTTTATGCTTGGCAGGCAAAGCCCCATGTGACACCCTAGGGAATGACAAGGCCAACTCCCCAACGCTTACAGCCACCTCTCTCAGTAGAGATCTTTGTCCTTAGAGGACTATTTACAGTGCAGTAGTTTATTTTCTGCTAGAAAATACCCACTTATGAGCAAAAAGGGACAGAAAAGGCACAGCATTTCTCAAGTGCATCAGCAATAAACGTGACATGGCAAATCTTTACATTGTCTTCCTCTTTCTATCAAGTGAAATGCTCCAGAGATACACAATTTCAAATTAGCAGAAGTTAACAAAAGTGGCTCACAACATAAGGGGACAGCAAGACAATCTCTACCTTTCCAGTAACAGAAAATGCAAAAGAAATCAAGCCATGTTAGAAATAATTTGCATGAACTGCATTTGGAAAAGCAATGGTCATGGTCCGTGCCCTTTTGAAACATCTTCATTTGGCAACAACATCTTAACCTTAATAGCATTAGGCACGGCATCTAACTTCCAGGCAGGCTAAACATCTTATGGTGTATTTCCAATTAGCTTCAAGTACAGTCTGAAGTATTTAGAACACGTAAAAATGATGCTTACCCAAACCCAAAGTTTAAAATTTTGCCTGTTCCAATTGGCACTCTAGCTTTAGCAAAGTTAGTTTGACATCTTCTTCTCAGAATTAATGAGCACAAACAAGTGTCAGTTGTAACAATAACATGTTACGGTTACTCAAGTACTCACAGAGAAATCTGATCTCTAAAAGATGTTGGTAATGATCTCAATAACATCAACACTCTGCAATATTGCTACTTCCCTTTACAACATTATACTACAAGCAATTTCTCATGCAGCTGATACAAAGAGTTATATATGCATTGTAATTTTCTGACATTGGAGAAAAAATGATAAAGCAGGAAAAATAATGTTTATTATGAATAAGAGAACTTCCAGAAATTAGCTCAGTCATTTATCCTAATTTGTCTGCTCGTTACATACTGGTAGCCTGGTAAATACCCTTTTCCACAATTTCAACATTGAATCAAACTCCCTGTAATCAAAAGCACATGTTTTCGCAGAGATTTAACAAGATAAATGCATAGTGCTGTTATTGCGGCTATTCTAAAGTTTTATGAATTAATGCTTTCCTTGTAGCTATAAAATGCAAGAATTTATGTTCAGCAAGCACACAACTACATATTTGATCAGAGATGTGGCAGTGACTTCAGGTGTTTCATCACAGCACTATGCTACAGAACATATGTCTATTAAGGAAAATCACTTTTTCATGTGCTATTTGGATGAGCAACACAATCCTATGGACGAATATATATTAAGTTACTAGTTCATTAATTGATCTCTAATGAAACTATATTGAGATCTTATTATTAAAAAAAAATATTAGTGTGCCATTTCAGTCAGAAAATTTTACACAACCTATGCTAAGATTCTTCCCTTACCTGATAAACATGGAATGCGTTAGCAGCTTTCCCACGCAGAAAGACTGAGGGAATCCAAACATTAATAAGAGCACGATTTGATCTGAGGAGAAAAGAGAAAAACTTGAAATACGGAATCATATCTTTGTACAAGAACTGCAATACTACCCTCAGCGATTTAGATAATGATCAGCATGATCAACAAAGCAATTTAACAGTTAAAATGGAGCATTGGAAAAATTGTAGTTCTTCTTGAACCTTATACCTACTGTATCTAAAAGTGTTCCCTAAAATTAACATAACTGAAAAAGAGCACTGAAACTACTTCCTTTGTGGGTTTTCAGGTTTTGTTTTTTTTTTGCACCATGCATTTGACAACATTTGATTATACACATGACACAAAAACAATTCACTTCAAAAGACTCAACATCTTGGTCCATAAAACTCAACAAAAAAAAAAGAGTTCATTAGATAACAGTACAGCATTGCATGATTATGGAGAAACCATTTCCAACCACTCTTTGTAATTCAAATCTTTGTGATTCAAAGACATGGGTGACATTTTCTACTCCCTCATCCACAAAAAGCCAGATTCATTGTCTCACTAAAAAAGGCACAACTCCAACTCACAAAACTCTGGAATGACCTGGGATGACCAACACGGTTGTTTATTGTTTTTTTTGTTGTACTATTTGTAGGCATTGATTGGAAATTATTCTGTAAAAATGAGGAAGTCTCTCCCATTATGAATAGAATCTAGTATCTGTTAAACCCAAGGCAACAGCAAACAGTAACTTTTCAGTGCTTTGTTAGAATGTCAAGATCTAGTGCACTGAAACAGCACTCCAATAGAATCCTCATAAATCTAAACTCCTTGCATCAGCATTAAACACTACATTAGGGCAAGGCCTTAGCAGTTCTCCATACTTTTTAGCAATGGAACATCACAGCTGAGAATTCAGTTATTTGAAATACTATAGGAAAAGCAAATTCTTGAATGGGATTGCTTATTCTTCTTATCCATAAAGTCAGTACGAAGAGAAAAATATGTGCATTATGAGACTTACATTTCAAAATCTGACAGACTCTGATCTTCAGATGTTTGACTCAAATCTCCAGGGACCTGTATTTACAAAAGAGAAATAATTCTCACACCTTAGTTATTATGCTTTCTATTAAGAAAGCATAATATTATGAGGAAATTACAACACAACACTCAATTTTTAAATGCAAATAAAAACTATTACTGACAAACAATAAAACAAAAATAAGCAATCGTGCAACAGGATTAGGAACATATCACCCTTGCAAGGTCTTCATGTTAGAATTTGCTAGCTTTATACAGAAACAAACTGGGGTTTGTAAAAGCATGTAATTTCAAAAGTTACAGAAAATCCAGAAAAAGAGGCATCACTATTAAGCCTTTATAAGCAAAGTATGCTAAAAAAAAGTGCATTGTGTGCATAAACAATTTATGTGAAGAGACGAAGCATAAAAAACCTAGTGATCAATTTCTTTTATAGTTAATGTTCCATTAAGAGAAAGACACACGATCATTTCATCTTAGCTTTGTTCTTACAAAACATTGCATAGCTACAGAAGTTCATGAAGATGGCAACGGTGGACTAACACCTGCAGAATCAAAACTGGCAGCAGTTGTGTGAAAACAAGATTGAAAAAGCATTTAGAATTGAAACAGCAATAGCTTTTTACCTTACTTTAAAGCTAGTTAAATATAAAAGCATATCTTCTTTCCCTTAAATACTATAAAATATGAAGTATAACCCAAAATAGTTAAATGTGTTTTAATGAAGAAGAAACAACAGAAGTTGTGAACTCCCAGAGATAGTTTCTACATTACTTTAATATTGGTTCAAAGTATCTCTAAAATGCATGTTGCATATTACTGTTATTCACAATACTGGCTGCGTAAGAAACTTAAATAGATATTATTGCTTATTGTAAAGCAATATGCACTTATTTATTGCAAAGCAATATAAAATTTCAGAGGACTAAAAAAAATTTACTTCCCAGACGTTTTCACAGACCAGCTCAAGACCTTCGAACACACAAAATTAAATTTTGTCACCTTTTAACCCAATATGTTCCCATGTAAAAGGCTGAAAATTATACGTGAAATCCTGCTTCACTAATGTACACATTACTGTCATCAGCCAAATGACATAAACGTTATGATAAAATAGGAATGAATGCTTCCAGTGCAAACAAAAAAGTGATGATCAATATCATGTAATTATTTGGACAATAAAGAATTCCTCAGAAGATGGACAACTATTAGGAACATTCTTGATTCCTGTTTTCTCGCTACTCATTTTCAAATTTCAACTCAATCTTTTAATACAAAAAGCCAAAGTGAAGCCATAGTTGGTAGAATTATTGTCTGAATGTATCTATTTTACATTAGTTCTCCTAAAGAGAATAAAACACTATCAAAAATACCAAGTAAGGTATTCTTGACAGATGTGTTACTAGCCATCAATTCTTATAAGTTAATATAGACTTTATTTCATCACAAGTAATGGTTTTGAGCTTATTCCACAGTGGCATTCTACATTGTAATAAACGAACACTTACAGGCCCTCTCAAATCGATTAGTTCTTGTCTCATCTGGGACACAAGAGCTTCTTTAGCCATCAGAGCACGGTGCAGCCTCTCATTGAATTCAATCAGCTCCCCATGCATTTCAGCTACCTGAAAAACAAAGCCAAGAGATAATTGTGTTCTAAATTGAAAAAACCCACTCTATGTAATTTCTTACATGTATATCAATTTTTGTTTCTGTTTATTATTTTACCATACTTTCAAAGTAGTGCATTTCATTGCTAATGCAGTAGTTTGAATTGACCATTAAGAACAGACACTATTATAATAATTTTGTTGCACAAGTTGTGCACATGTAAATAGTGCGGCCTCAGCTTGGCCTCTTTGGACACGAAATAGAGCTATACTTGACTCAAAAATGCAGAGCACAGTGTCAAGAAAGCAACAACTGATGCAAGATGTTTATGAAAGTGAACAGGGCTGGGTGAATGACAAGGATGAAAAGTATACCAATTTACAAAGCAAACTCTGTTTAAATTGGTTCCCTGCCAAGAGAAGCAAGAAACAATAAAACTCAAATCAAGGTTAAGGATGATATTGAGCTCTTGATTTTTTTCTTACACAGAAATAAAGTGTAAGCCTACAACTTAAAGGGGAAGAATTCCACAATGTGAAGGGTTCCCAAATAGCAAAGATTTAATAGCAGCAATAATTTGTTACCATCAAGAGAATGTGATGCAGAAACTAGCAGAAATAGGGAGCAAGGCTAAAAGAAACTTAAAAATTTTGTCCATCAAGATTTTTTGCAACTCCTATCAGATCCATTGTACTATAAAGCTGAATCAAAGTTTCAAATGTGATGGATGAGACATTGGTACGTAATATACAGGCAAGGGAGTTGTCTTGAACTGATAATGCCACTTGTAGCCTTAAAGAAATTTGAACCAAAATGGGTTTGTAGAATAATTTTCAGGGAAAAAGAAAGACTCCTCAGAAAACCCAACTGTTAGAGGTTTGCAAGTAAATCCTCCCTATATGACTCCTGTATCAAGGAAAAGGAACCGATGAGGGCCACTATCAGAGTGGAGAACCAGGGCAGAGCAAGAAAACCTACAATTTTAACAGGAGTTGTTAGGCTCAGTGCCCGGTTGCCCCCCCGGTGGGTACACCAGGTTACCACAATGACACTGTTAAATATGTTTTTCAGGTTACACCAAGCCTTTAAATGGCTCCTCATAGAGCCATCCAAAGCTAGGAGAACAGCAGAGGCAATGGGTAACACTGTGAAAGCCCAGCTGAATAAGATGCATATCAAGCCACTACTTTCAGCAATAGCTCAGGGACTTGGACTACTGCCAAATCTCTTATGAGCCCATAGTTTCCCTTCTGGAGGTAGTTCATTACTATTTATGAACTTCATGCTTTCCTTTTCTTGAATTACCACTCTGCCTTCTCCCTCTTCGCCAGGGAAGTTCTCCAAGCTAAAGCAGTTTAATTTAATATCTTTAATTTAGTGTTTGCTTTTAATTCAATGCTTTGTTCCAGTCAACCTGTATCCTTCACATAACCAAAACAAACAGAAAAAACAGCTTTTATTTGACAAGCCAGGAGCTGATTAAAAATAATAAATAAAAGTAGTTATACCTATAGTTGAGTAGTTCCAACAATCAAAAGCTTTTTCTCTAATTATTATTATTATTATTTACAGTTTACTAAAGTAGCTTTAATTTACTGCTTCTGATTTTGTTACTGCAATCACCTCCTTGTATTTAATCCCAGCAGAAAAACTAACTTCCCAACCTTATAATTTTGGACTCTTTTCTGGCTCCTCCTGACAAAAATCAGAACATTAGGACTTTCATGTTATCAATTAATGACACAATGTATTCATATCTCAATTCTTCATTCAGCATCTGCCTTGATAAAAAAGATTCTTTGACTTCAAACACTTTTTAGCAATTAGTAAACTCATTCTGCAAAAACAAAAGATATCCAAATCCATAGGAACTTCTGCATTATGGATAACAAAGTAGGTGCCACTTCACAAGCAGTTTTGCTTCATAAATCACAAACATTTATGCACGAAACAAAATTGCTAACTTTACTAGATAAAGGAATCATACTATGTCATTAACTCTGGATAAATTATCTCCATACTAGCTTAATCACTCATTCCAATTCAAAGTGAGTGCTGTAATAGTTAAGAATCATATAAGCCCCTCTCTAATTCAGGTTAATATTAGTAGGTCACTCTTAATTACAGAGAGCCTGGGCTGGTTGGTAGAACTTCTCTGTATTTCACATAGAAAAAGACGTGCACTACTAGTCACAGACACACAGAGAAAACCCATAGTACTGATATTGGTTATCAAAAGTAATATATAAATTTATGGATGGATGCAAAACTCAGCAGTTTACATGTCTGAAATAATATGATTTTTCAGTGCCTGTGTCTATCAGAAGAACTGAATCCAAACTACTTGATGTAACATATGACTGTTTTCTCTCCCTCTAATTTGGATGTCCTTGAAAAAACTTTCTACTTGCAGACTCGATTAATATGTAAATTCAGCAGCTTCTCTCAAAACACTGGAAGTAATAAAAAAATTTATAAGCCTCTCTAGCAAAGTTAAATAATACAAAGAAAATTTAACAGCAAACAAAACAGGAAAACACTTGTTATATATTATCAAAAGGACAAACTGGCAGGTACGCCCCTCGTGAAAATCTCTTTTATTAGTAATTAAGTTACTTCAATACTTTTTCTTGTCAAAGAAAAATGTATTATCATCACAGCAAACCAAAAGCAGCAATGAGATATACTTCTGAATAACAATATTAATTTAGTTTCCTCTAGTTTTTCCTGCTTCAAGGTCTGCTAAAAACAATAAAGAAGTCTCCTTATAATTATATCCTTCAATTACATTTTATGCCATCACATTTTCCTTTATTTATTCCACACTGAAGCTTAAGTAATATTTTTCCCTCCTGGGACTGCAATCACCTTCAGACAGTCTTCCTCCGTGACAGTATATTTAAAGCAGAAAATTAAATTACAAATGAGTTAAATTTCTCTTGGTCAGATGATCATTCAGATTTGGTCCTGATCATAACAGAAAGCATGCTTAAAAAGTCCAAATTCTTATCACAAAGGGAAAGTATTGTGTGGCTACCACAAAGTACTTAGACTGGTCATTAGACCAGCATTCTAGTCCCAAAATATGTAACACTGGAAACCACATGGGAATTGCTAGAGGTATCCAAAGATCTATCAATATCTCAGCAAACTTTGAACTGGGAGTCCAGAAGAAATGGTGGTAACTACATAGATGTTTCATTACTATTTCTAAGGAAATACACCACTAAAAAATGCAGAATTTTTACAAAAAAAAAATTCTCTAACACTGTTCTAAGCATAACATTCAGTAAAAAGGCTTTTTATGTTTCTTTAATCCTTCAGAATTAGTTGCAACTTTTCTTAACCAATTAGTTAAATCAACTGATTTACAGATCATAGTTTAAGAACTTTGATAAATACATTCTTTTTTAAAAATATGGTAAGAAATGGAAAATTTATTCAATATGTTATTATTAATAAAATAATTTCCAATTCAAAAAAAATCTAATTATTCAGCAAAACCATTCTTATTATCTTGACAGTAAGTCATTTCTCTATGAGGAGAATTCTTTACCCTGGATCAGGTGGTACCAATAAATTAAAGGGAACCTTTGTCTTCAGCTGGATTAATCTACCAGGCACAAAACAGTTACTGAAACTGCTTAAGCCTGAACACTTTTCAGGCCCAATTCTAGCTGAACTGCCAGAACAGCATTCAAGAGTGGCTTCTGTCCTAGTCCTCAATTCAGAACACAATGCAGGCTAACATTTGAAAATAAGACTTCACATCTTTCACTTGTGGAAAGAAAAAGAAGTGATGACTTTTGGTAAATACATCTGGCTTATTACAGGGGTGACAACCTATTGTGAGTATGTGAAGACATTCTTCCACACTAGTGAGATTCAGATGCAGACTTCCTCTTCTGGGTGTGATTTGCAACAAGGTTTTTCAGTGGTGTCATCCACTACTGTGTCATCAGTGCTACTGCTAACAGAGTCTTCCACAAACTCAGAACTTTTAGCAGCAAATTCCTAATGCACTCAGTAGAACTAAGGAAGAGGCTTTTAAAGCTGAAAGAGATTTCACCAGTGTTCTTAATTAAGATAGCCTTTTGATAGGTACAGAACAGAGGAAAGGAGTCAGACGAACCCAACCAAAGGTTTGCATTAAGGAGAGAATTAGTTTCACACGGTCATATGAGAAAAGGATATCCCAGTACAAATATTTTGGAAGAACTGTATTAATCTTCTTGACACGTGACCTGCATTTTTAGTCACCTTCATGTTAATCTGTTAATATGAGTATCCAATTTCAGAGTATTTCAGGCAAGAGAAAGACATAGAGAATTCCTGTACTTTCTATAAAAATGTTCATTTAATATTTAATAGGAGATGGGTATTAGATATTAAATTTCATTACTTTTGCCTGGAAAATAATTTGTATTTAAATTTAGGATTAAATCCTAATCTTTCCTCTTTTTTTTCCTTTAATGAATTTTACATTACATTTGAAATTGAATATTGCATTAACAACTTTTTCTAACATGGTCATACCAATAAAACTAGTTGCTTCCATCATCCATTTCCGTACTGCAGTATTCAATAAGCTACATGGTAAAGCAATACAAAAATGAACCAGTCTGACAATCCGAAAACAGTATGAAAGAACAGAAAAAGCTACAGATTTTGTGTCCTAATTTTAAAGCTCAAATGACAAAACACTAATGTTGGTAATTACGTACGATAACGTATACAACACCTGAAGCCTATTTTCTGTGATGCTTCCAACTTCAACACCATCGGTTATAACTATAAAGAACTTGTTTAATAAAATTCTCACTTCAATATCAAAGTAGAATAATAACCTTGTTAGGAAAATTATTTTTAATTTTCTGAATTGCTTTAAACATGCTCTGAAGTTGAATGAACAGATTTTTATTTTGATCACATAAGCCTGAAAATTAAATCTTTCATTTTTTTCTTTTTAAAGCAAAAATCAGACTTTTCTCTTACAATAATGGGGAGAGAAATAATAACTAAGGAAAGAAACTATTTACAGCTTCAAATGTTGTGTTACAATTCCAATTCCATAAAAATTGTGCAGCACAAACTTTACCTCAATCAATTTTCTTTCATAAGAGCTGGCTAATTCCTCATTGTTTTCTACTTGCTTTTGCTCTGGAATAGTAAATTCACCATCAGTGCTCCAAATGTTTGGCAGAACTACAACAAAGAGATATCTCAAAATAAAGTTAAATTACATAAACATCTAAGACAATCTGTTTAGATGTAATAGCTCTAAAAGAAACAGTTATTAGAAGCATCAAAACAGGATGTAATATTAAACACTATCACGAGTACTAAAATTCAAATGCTTCAGGAAGCGTTCTTTTGAGCAATATTTACACACATACTCTCAACAGACAAAAATGCAAACTAAAAGCATTTGCCTATTCTGTGACTACACCTACCCAATATATGCAGGCAGTAACTCTAAGTCCTACCCAAAGCCTTTGAAAATTAGGCCTATGATTGTCTTAAGCCTTTTCTACTTCTGTTCCAAAATACAATTTAATATTACTTGCATAGACTACTTGCAGGACATTCCATACTTCATGCAGTACTTCATGGGTTTGCACAAAGCAGAATCAGCTCTGGTTATTTCATTCCTGACATTTAATTGTCTAATTTATTCCTAGAAACCTCCAATAATGGAGATTTCATGCTTCCCTGCACAATCTATTTAAATTTAACTGTTCTTCTCAGAAAGGTTTTCTTGATAGCTAATCAAACTTCCTTCACCTGCCATTTAAGCCCATTACTTCTTTTCTTATCCACAGTGAATGAAAACTGCAGTTTATTCTATTCTTGTTCCTAGCTATCGTTTATGTATCTGATCATCACTTCACGGCCTATTCTAAGACACACTCCAACTCACACAAAGTTCAATTCATCTTCTCCTCACAGATCATTAATTTCCAAAACAGCACATATAAAGTAAACAAGCCCTAAGAAAAGAGGTTGAACAAAGGCTTTCACCATTTTGCAAAATCTAAATGACTTATACAACCAATATAAGGTAGACAACATCACACTTCATCTGCCCAAATACTCTTCAGCTTGGGAAGTGATTTTTGGTTTGAGGAAGAATATATACATTCAGAAGCTTACTACTATTTTAAGTTAATTTTGAAAGCTACTTTAAGAGCTATTTCTTCTAAATCTTGCTTGAAGTTCTTCAGCCAGAAACTTCTAAGATCAGCATTTTCATATAAATATTATTGTATCTAAGCTGGTTTGAAAAATGGTACATATTCAACTCCTGCTGGTGCCTGAGAAATCAGGATGCTAATTTATTAAATATTTAAATATCAATATCAAACTGCTCAGTCTAGAGCAGCGATCACTCATTTTGAAAGCTGGTACACTATTCTGAACTTGACACAGTTCTAACTCTTGGGCAATTTATTTACAATCACATTTGCTTAGTGGGTTATTTTTGGTTTTCAAGACACTACAAGGCAAAGTATTATGCTGAGTTTTATTTATTATTTTATGAAACTATTTAGAGCCATAGTCAATAGCATCTGATCTGATTATTGTAGCAAACAGATAAATTCTTCTCTATTCAGAGTCACAAAAATAACAGCAGAAGCTCGATATATTTTGATTCTTTCAAAATACCTTCACAGAAAGTCAAAGTATAGTGTTCTAAAATCTACAATACATTTAAGACTTTTGTTTTGATACCATTTGGAAGAAGATCAATCATTGTCGAAATTACTCATTATGATAACACAGGGCAACAGTGAAATTAGTTGTATGCAAGAGTTAAGAGCAGAATTTCCTGATGTTACAGCAAAACCCAACAGCTGGGAGTTTTTAAAGTTTAAACAGATTAGAACTCTGTGGCCCTGTCTACATGTAAGGATAGTGAGAAGTCAAGAAACTTAAGCTATGAGTGTGTAAATCGATACATAAGAAACCAAGACGAATTTTAACTTAAAATTACAAAAACAGAGAAAACAGTTGTTTCTTTATCCTATCTTCTTCACAAAATTATCACAATCTCAGAACACAGCAATAAAACAGGTCTTGTAAATATACTCTGTAATCCTTTTAAGCATGTAAGCTAATTAAGAGCAAAATTAATTAAGTCAAGTCATTATGATCACTTTAAGTTATACCTCAATTGGAATTCAATAATTTGCCTTGTCACACAATGATTATATGCACTGAAAAGCACAAACAGCTCTTTCTAACTATGCAAATATTCTTAATTATGAAAGCTCACATCTGTAAAATATGAATGCCTATGATGAGATACTGCAAGTTACGTATATAAACCATGGGTGCAATGGTTTCTGTAAAGAACAGAATGGTAATAGAAAAAAACTGTTTTTTTCACTGTCATTTTCTGAATTACATCCAAACATATCAGTTCTCAGGGATTATTTACATGCTTAAGTACTCTTTTTTTGAGCCAGATACCCCAGTAATACTACATCTTGCACATAAATCCCCAATGACAGCTAAGAAAAAAAACGGATTTATAACAATACGTGTGAAGTTAAAAGAAAAAGAATCACAAACAGTACATGTAGCTGAAATTTACTCTGGTCGCTAATAATCCATATTACATAAAATTAACATTGATTGATTAAACATCCCATGAGCATAAAGCATGTATGTATTCATTTTCAGAAATGTTGGTACCATTCCATCCCCCTTTTTCATCTATCAAATCTGACCATCCTACTCAGTTTCTATTCTTATCACTCACTAATTTGCATAATTTTAACATGGCAGAATATAGCTGGCCTAGGAATAATTTTTTTCCTCTTTTCCTATAATTACACTCATCATGGAAACTGTCAGTATCTAATGAAGGATAATTTCTGCTATAATAAGAAGCTTAAGCAATGGTTTTCATGAATAATTCTTATTATGAATCACTACACTCCAGCAAAGTCGGAAGTAAAAACATGTGTTCTCACTAACAAAAATCCTTTTAAGGATGAACGAAGTTTTTAAACTACAGATAAGCTCAGTGAACAGCCTTTAAGAGCAGAATTAATGTAGCATTCATTCATACAGCCACTTATATGATGACAATATTGGCAATTCATCCTGTCGTAGACACTTTCTTCAGTGGTCAGAGGTGATAGAAAACAAGTAACACTGCTGATAATTTGTTATCTTTCAGCTATAAAATCTTCTCATTACTGCAAGTGCAACTTAGCAAAGGAAGTGAAATGTCTGGACTTTATATAGCGTCTATTTAAAACATTCTGCAAATACTGATCGCCAGAACAACTCTAACAATATAGTCTAGAGATACTAGATCTTCCCTCCTCAAAATCATTATTCTTATGGTACAATAGTGCATTAATTCACAGATTATTTTTTAATTTTTGTTTTAATTTTATAATTGAATATGTTTTATTATTTAATTGATTGATTTAATATAACTAACATATTAACATAAATTTGATCATTGATTTTCCTTTTTTTTTTCTGGAAAGTTTCTTATTGAAAAAGGTAAGGCCACCTTGTCTACCAGAAAAGACTCTGTAATAAGTACAAAAATCTACATTTGGTGTTTTTCTCAATAGAAAAAGATATTGAATGTGTTATTTTCACTATCTGGAGATACTACCATACCATGGTTGGATGAACAGGGCTTATAATCATTTCTTGCTAACCCCAGTTTCATGTAAACAATTTCATTAGTTTTGGTGAATACTCAGCAAGGAAAGCAAAGACTTCTTGATTGTTTCTCCTCGGCACTAATTTGAGAGTATTCCATCACGTAACATTCTTCTGGTTCCACACCAATTTGCATTACAAAACAGCAAACATAGATGTCAGAGATGCACCAGGGACAGCGCTCACAGAAACAGAACCGTCACCTTTCCAGATTCTGGTATTTTCCAACAGGGGGAGGGTTGATGCCATACTGGGTTGCATCCAGAAGCGCGAACCACATCCCCAGCCACACCAGATTGTTTTGTGTGGATGAGGTGTTGGTTACAAACCCAGGCTTGTATAGGATTGGGTGGCTGATCATCTATTCTGGGATCAATCAGAACAAAAAGTTCCAGATTCTTATAATCCAGAAACATTGCTGTTCACTGGTTATTCTTTCATTGTCATGTCCAGGAGTCTTCCATCATTTAGGTACTATAGTTATGCCTCCAAAAACCCTGTCTCAATGGTGACATACAGGAAAAAAACTCTGCCCACGAATTTCCGCCCCCCTTTATTTTATCCTTACCTTCCACTGTCTGACCCTCTCTTCTAAGCATCTGGACAGCTCCTACATACTTCTTAAGTTGCACTTTTAGCACCTCATTTTCTCTGTTGATAAAAGGAGCAGATTAAATAAATATTGCTGTTTTCTCCAAATATATGGAAACAAACATAACATCTGTAATAATAAGCTTTATCTAAATTGTGTCTAGATGAAAAAAAATAATGACTTGCACATTAAATAACACACCAATGGCAGGGTATAAGGAAAACTAGTTTTACAGGGCCTCATAAACACATCAGTGAAACAGATTATCCCATAATAAAAAAAAATTGATTTTTAAATTAAATTTTCTGTATTACACTACATTGATAGGAGAAAAATTGCACAGTCTCCCTAAATCAAAAGTCAATTAAAAAAATAAGGATGGGATACTAGATAAGGAAATTCAGAACGGTCAGTATAAGATTACATAATCGTTTTACCAGTTGTCCAAGAACATTTTACTAGTTGTCCAAGTCTTAAGAAAGACTTCAAGAGGTCTTGTACCAGATATTCACAGCAAGTATTTTACAGGAAGAGAAACTCCTGTCTAGGAAGTAAGGGTCAGATTTGAAGAAATTCTTGCCCAGCTGACCCAACAGTACTATCCACTAATGGTGTCAAACATTTCTATGTGGAGACCTCAGCCTCACTTCTGCAACGTTTCCAAACTCTACTGTCTAACTCGAAGCAAAACTGTCAGCCTGCTACGAGACAAGTGACAAACATAATGACTTCAGCATCTTTTGAAGTGCTCCAAACAATTCCACATTCCATGCTGAAACACAAGTTGAAGGGGATAGAGAATAGTGATAGAGGATGGCAACCCAGGATTCCTACAAACTACTCTTTTTGCTCAAATGGCACAGGCCTAGTGTGTATTGTTGATTAAACTTTATACCGCTGGTGATTACTCACAGAACAATGACACAAGACATACTTCTCTGGTGGTTTGATTATAAAACTCCACATTAAAAGCCACATTGATAAATACTAAGGTTTGAAATCCAATCCCCCAAAAAATAGATTTAAAGCACCCAATTAAACCAGAATTTAATTCCACCCCAGGAGGAGCTTTGTGATTTACTATCACATGGGTACAAATTAAGAAGCAGATTAACAGAACATCTTCGAAGCTTTATGTCTTCAAGAAAAACTGTGTGCATTTCCCCACTTTTTTCTCCTTAAAACAAAGTTAGTTTCTGACAGAGCAGATTTATCTCCAAAATTTCTCCAAAAGTATGACTAGAGAAATACAAACACATTTAAATACAACAACTTATAAATGACACATATCTGTAACAGCAGGATAAATTTTATTCCATCTGAAGCTTTTTTAAGCAACTGTAGGGGTTTCTTTACAATTTTGTCACTGTCCTCCAACAAAAAAAACAGATAAAGATATTTCCAGGTTCAATAAACACTTTATTTATAAGCTAAAGCAGTAAGAATCAACCTTTTTGAGCAGAGTATATTTTATTCTATAGCACTTTTATCCAGTGAGATTGAGATGCAATTAAACTCTGCAGGTAGTTTTGCTTTAGTACTTTTCTTGAAGATAAACCAGAATATTATGAAATTACATGTATCCACTCTCAGCCATTAAAAGTGTCTTCACTTAAAACCAGAAGAAAAAATACCAAAGTAATTATGGCAATGAATCAGTACATGGTAACTCCGATCAGACAGAAGAGGAATGTAAATAACAACACCTCAAATGACGATACATGAGTAACTTTCATCAATTTTCTAAAATGGAAGAATACACATCATAAATTCCCTAAAAAAATCTTAAGGATCCTATTGAACTCCTGTACTGAAACCAAAGTCAGAAAAAGGAAAAATATTCAGTAGACTTCTTTCAAGGATATGGATATGGTGAGGGTTCATTTATACAGCAGTAATTGACTGGCATTACTAGTGTAATGGTCTCCTTCTTGCTAAAGCTATGAAATAAAATATTAACGGTAAAGAGTTTACTTTTCAAAGGCAATATTTTCTGACATTGATCACACTAATAGAGAAACAAAACTGAAAAGAATTTTTCTTTAAATATTCATGAATGGTACACAGCCACAGATTACTCCTTGATATTCCAGATGCTTATTCATTAACTATTTTGGAAAATTAAGTTTGTTGTTGCTAAAGTAATCAATTATATAATAAATCTAAGTTGTCAAACACCTACAATTCCTCCCTAATTTCCTAACAAAAATGATTACACTTCCTTTCACTTTTATTATTTAAAAATCATCATTTAAGGAAATCCTGCCCAAAAGAAAAGCACAACTTCTGTAGGAATGGTATTTTTTTTTTAGCAGCATAAACAAGTTTGCATTTTGGGAAATACACCTAACTTTTATGCATATAATGAATGAAAGATAGCATGTAATATTACTGATAAATGAATATCCTGACCAACAAGCTAATTCATGCCAAGAAAAGTAGCAACTGTTCCCTAAGGACTCACATCGGGAGTGTGAATGTAACCGCAGCATGTTCTCACATCAAAGCGAGGACAACGTGGAAGAGAACACAGCAGTGCATCAGCCCCTGCTGGGACTTTGGCTGTATTCCTGGAGAAGGACCCGCAAGCAAAATCTCCCCCACCTTGTGCTGTAGCATCTCTTTTAAAAACTACCATTAAGGGGGGGACACACAGGGAGTTGAAGGAGGTCAGTTATTTTCCAGTCATGTCCACAAAGTTTCTGTGACAGACAGTTATGCTCACTGAAGCATAGTTATGGTCTATTATGCAAGTCAAATCAGATGCAACTTATGGTCACCAAAATAAGATTTATGGCTCCTAATAAAAATTAATACCAGTAGGAAAGTGTTTTACAAAAGCTGACTTCCAAAACTTTTATTAAATGGTTGAAGAACAATATACCTTTAAGTTATGATTTTTGTTGCAGAGGAAGAGGCCTTACAGGACTCATTTTCCTAAATCTTCCTGAACAGGGAGACAGGGAGAGGAGAAAGCACCACCCACACATCTGCTTCTTGAAAAAGATACAAAAATCCCTATAAGGTTTCTGTAAAATGAGCATGGTAAGAAAAGAATTTGGAAAAGAGTAGTTTCTCATGTATCTCATCTACAGTGGCCTGAAGAATACTGTAATTAAGTTTCTGGCAAAACCATCAGATACTAACAAGTGCCTTCTGTGGCACTTACTCCTAAAATGTGTCTTATTTCTAGATTCAACTTAAAAAAAAAAAAACCTCAAAAAAATACAACAGACGTCTATGTCTTGATAAAAACTTGGTGTTTTAGAAAACACTAAAAAGGTACCAAATGCCAAATATCCAAATAATTGCATGAATTCCAAGAATGAATTGAAATAAAGCATGCACTGCAAGAATATGCAGAACCTTTTACAGAGATTGGGCTAGATGACTTCTAGAGTTGCCTTCCAACCTGAATTATCCTCTGATGCTACTATTAGGAGATGCAAGATCATAATTAACTGTAATCATATATAACCTAAATGAAATAAGAAAAATGAGAACTATTACTCATAGAAGTGGAAGTTGAACTATCTACAATATAATGAGATTATAGTATAAAACCAACCTCTGAAAAAACTGTAACAAAGAATAACGTGATAAACAACTGCTTGTCATGGAATATAAACACCACATGCATGATAAACTGAAAACTATTCTCATGATAGCTTCCCAACAGAGATTCAAATCTAAATTATGAAATGGCTGTATCTTAGCACTCATATCACATCTGAGAAAGCAAAAAATGGTTTAATGGACAAGAAATATGAGGAAGTTGTTTATCTTATGAAATAACATATAGTCCTCTTTCTATGAACTATTTTTGTGACTTGTGACACGTCACCAACTAATTAAGGAGAAAAAAATCACTGAATATAGGAATATTCAAATTAGTTTTCAGATGCAGGGACAAGACGTATTTCTTTTCTTTTCTCTCTCTAAGAAAAGGTGCTTAAGGTAACTGATGCAATCACTTCCAGACACAACACTTTTCACCCATCACTGAAGTGCTATGACTCTGAATGAAGTGTTGTAAAACATATTAATATAAAATGCCAAATACAAAAGCAGTGTGGCTTAAATAATACAGACACTAGGTAAGAGGAAGCTGATTAGGTTACAGAATGTACAGTAAACAGAAGGTACATAAAAGTTTAAGATAAAATATACTTGAATTCTCAACCCTCATTTCCCTACACAGTGCATTAATCATCTTCTCTATTCGCTATTCTTGCTACAAAGCCTGTCCTTCATAAAATGCCTTTCTCCAACATTTCTGAACATAGACTAAGAATATGCAATCTGAGATTATCCAATTTCACAGGCAACTTCAATAAATTTCATTGCCTTGCAAAGGGAGGTAACAGTATTCCATATAGAAAGAAAGAATCTCAATTAAAAAATTTCAGCACTGCCAAGAAGCCACTGCCACAGTACATCCGTGCAATCTGAGAAAGGCTCATGGATGAGGGAAAAAAGAAAAACAACAAAAAAAGTTTACAAAATTATACTAGAGTCTACTTAGTCTTTTCTATTGGAAGGCTAGGAAACAGGATGAATGCTGAGACTGCTCTTTTTGAAACAATAACTGCTATGAAAGAGCTATTTGAGTACTTCACATGGAAGAAAGACGTTAGCACTATTTTAATCTAAAATGACCTAAGAATTTTTCCATTTTTCAAAGAGAAAGTAGGGAAATATTCCTGAGTTTCCTACGTAAACGAGCATTTTGTCTAGGAGACCAGAGACTCTTTCAGAGAGTTTAGGGGACCAGCTGAAAAAAATCAATTTTGCAGATATCCAGAAGTAATCATTTCAACATTGACTGATGCAGCACTGAATTTTGTGTTCTCAAAAGCCTTCAGAAAGACATTCATGGCAAATTCTTCGTGAGAGCTTTGGGGACACAAATAAATACAGGCACTCATAATCTGAAGCATATTTGTTCATCAAATTACAATAGTCAGATTGCTATTGAATTATTTTCCTTTCCTTAAGATGTTTGGAATATTAAAATCAAGGAAATTTTTCTGTTCTAGTCATGTGATCAATTGTTTCACGGTAGAGTGAGATTTCACTACTACAAAATATCTGAAACTTTGTTTCCTCTCACCTACTTAGTGGATTATGCAGCACTTAGAAAGCATTTCTAAAATGCTTTGTAAGTGCTGCATAAAATTGTTATTTCAAGTTCTTCAAATTATTCAACTTGCCCATATTCCTGGTTTAAAATATTACCTATTAAAAAGTATCACCTACAGTGTACAAAGTGAATCAACAAAAGAATTTATAAGAAAAACCTATATTCTAAAATAAGTATAATGCAAAGTTTCTTACGTGCTAAAAAATGAGCTGCAGCGAATCATTAAATAAATGTATCCAACTCCAAAATAACTGGTGACACAAGAATTTGTTGTACCTATGGAGTTCCCAACAATGTTTTTATCATGTGACAAAGTAAACTGACTTTCAGAAGAACAATCAACACAACACACCCCATCTCCACAGCAGTAAGAAAAAATAAACAAAATTGTTTAAATAGAACAAGTTAGTCTAAGTGAGCATCTCTTTAGATCTTGTTATAAAAGCTTCTTATCTATTCTTTAAAAAGGTATGTGCATGACAAATATCTGATTCACCCATACGTCACTGCAAATTCTAAATCTGTGGGGGGAAGCGAGTCAAAGAAATATGAATATACAATTCCTATAACCTGAAATGTGAATATTAAGTGCTGAAGTATTTGCATTGTCTCAATTGCCCTACATCACATGAATGTCAAACCCACTTATGTATACCTCTCCCTCCTTCAAAGCGACTAGCTCAGTTTGATGTGTCATCAAATGCAGAATTAGTAATATTCTAAATACTTTTTTTTTTTAAAGAAAGCTTTATATTTATCATTTTCAGATACTTGTTCTGCTAGAACAAAATGCTATATGTTCCTATAAAGAATCTCAGCTGTGATGCTTCACGATTGACACTGAGCACTCTGCCAGCACATGCAGAAAACACCAAGTTCTCTCTGTGATAAGGCACAGATTAATAATCTTATTTAACATTTGGGATAGGTTTGTTGTTTACTATACATGTGGATCATCCCCAAGATCTTAGGTATCATAGATTACTCTAGGGCTTACTTAGACTTGTAAGAAGAAAGTCATCCTATAACAGTGCTTCTTACCGTGCTAAAGCTTGGACTTTGGTGGCATGTCGCTCTTCCTGTTCCGCTATCTTCCTTCTCCAGTTGTCCATTTCCTGCCTTAGTGCTGCAGAATGCTCCATCTCTCCATCAAGCAGATGCCTCAGAGACCTGGAAGAAGGCAGCAGCCTGTGTCAGAACACTGCAAACACTACCCAGTAATTAAAGGATACTCTACACAGAGTAGGTGACTTGAACAATACCATTAATGTCATCCTATAATTTCATTATTCAATGTAATAAATTCACGTGATTTGATTACATAAAGGCAGGAAAAGCTACATGGAAAAAGGACCCAATCAAAACAGTTGTAAGTGCTTACTATCAAGTAGAATTACAATCTCCTTAACATGTCCAAAGCACAACCTATTATGGTGTCTACTGTACTACCATGTAGAAAGAATTTACTATAGAAAACAGCTTATAATATGTTCTCAGTGTTTCAGTGCAAGTCCACACATTTCAAGTATAATCTATAAGCAATGTATTTACTAGCAAGAGCAGGAGACAGGTAGGGGTCTTGCTTCTACTGAAAGCGCTGCCATAGATCTCTGCATAAAACCTTTGATGAGATAGCAATGGTTGGTATGATGCGCAAACCCAGAGCACTATGGTCCTTCTGCCAAAAAGTCAAAGTTGAATGGGGCAACAGCTTGCAATTATGGGAATGGGGAGGACAAGAGGCAGGAAAATGGGATCAGTTGGTAGTCTTGATATTTATTAAAAAAAAACCCCACCAATAATTAAAACACCTATAGAAAAATATATATTACCCAACTAGCCCTACTACAGCATTACAACAGTATGTTTTGAATACATTAGCATTTTCATTCATCTAATGATGTGTTCCAATAGACTAAATAAATACAAAGTAGCTTTGATAGCATTTTAAATAAGCAACTTAACATTTTTACATTTACATGATCATTTTGCCCTAAGTGAACACAAACACAGTCACAATGATAGCCACTTTCAGCATAACATGGTTAGCCATCCTACATCACCTCTGCAGTGGAGAGCAAAAAAAGGAAAATTTCTGAAGAGAAGGGCAAATTTTTACTCATTTGGAAAACCATCTTAAAGAGATCCTAAGAATCTTTTGGCTGTAAGTTTTGGTTTTGAAAAAACTACAACTGGCAAAAGCTCCCAAGATACAGAGTTATCTGCAGTTCAAATTCAAAGGAAAAAATTGACCTGCAGCCAATTCTTCAGTTTCAGCAGTTGAATACTGAAATATTAAGCTTCCCAGAAAAATAACACATACATCAAAAATATCACACAAATATTATGTATAGCTTTACATAAAATACAGCTTGTAATAAGATAACCATTTTTTAAATTACAGCACCTCTTGACTAGAAAAAGAAAACTACCTATTTTGTTCTTCCAGTTCATCCTTCCTATTCATCATGGCCACGATAGCTTGACGAAGTTCATCTAAAGAGAAGGGGAAAAAAAAGATGAATTTCTGTGTATTGTTTTTGCTCATTTCAGATTTAAATGTCATGTACATAGCGGCACACTTAAGCGGTACACATAGCAACACACTTAAAATGATTTAAACATCATTTGCTGTTCAACAAAGCACATAAAAATGCCCTTAGTCTCATCGCTAACTTGAGCAATCTTTCAAAAATGATATTATTTAACACAGTATCAGAAGTATGGATCAAACCAAATTAGCCTACATCTAACTTTAACACAAAAGTTTACAAGTTCAAAAAAATCCATTGTCCTGTGGACCAGATTAAGTCTGCAAAACTTCAGTAGTGGACAAAACACAGAAGTCTTTACTATGTCAATCAAATGTATCAGTCAGTACAGACATCACAAGTCCCATCTGGCATTGGTAACCTGCTGGTAAAACCCCCCAGCGCAGGATTCGGCAAGGTTCTCACATCACTCCAAATCAGACAATCCAATTCCTTCATGCTAGATTTTTTACAAAGTGTTTCGGCTTCTTTGGCCATGGAGAAAGCAGACTATTATCTCCTACCCATTCCATATTACAGCTTGAGAACTATTTGACATTAGCAAGAAACATTTCAGTAGGTCATTAGAGGGATTTTGCATTCCATTAATTCAGCACAGAAAGAATAATTTTTTTTATACAGTAACTTAGCATCTTATTATACGAGTTCTCCATGCAGCTATTAAAAAAATAAAAATCAAAATCTTCTAGAAAAGCCAAAAGTGAAATTTGTGGGTATTAAGCATTAACAACCTTCTGCTTTCTCCCTTAATAATATCACTGATATTCAAAACCAGAGCTGTGACTACATGGCTACTTCAAGTAGTCTTCCCAAGGCCATGTTTTCAGCTAAAAGGACATTCCAGCTTGCCGTACCCATCATTCTTACCACCTCCCTTGTTCTGGCACTGGTATTAATACACACACAGTGTCGTGGCAGGAACTGATTCAGCTCAAAATTTCTTTTTCTGATGGGCTACTTTTCAGACAAGCAGTTGCCATGGGATCTTATCAACAAATGTAACACAGTTGCTGGCACAAGGCACACAGCAGAAAGCAGTCTGGGCAGAACAGAATACCTTTTTGGTCAATAAAGATGAGTAATAAAATGTGGAATATCCTTTTTGGCAGAAGCGAAGTTCACATTGCATTGAAGTGAAGAGGTAACCACTGTAATCTATGTAGCAATTGTAGAAAAACTTAGAATGGGTAGATTATACATGACAAAATATGTTGTGCTCAATTATTTTCATGACTATTTTTCTAAAGAAGATCCATAATGGCTTCTATTGACTAGCATGTGTTTTGAGGAGAAAAACCACATCTAAACAACCAAAAAAACCCACAAACCCTACAATTTGAAATGTAATTATTATATTTAGCTATAAAATATCAAACTGGATGATCATAACACTCAAGACACTATTAGTATTGTTTTGGTCATGACGAGACATTGCCCCTTTGAGGGCAGATGGGAACAGTTAGGGTTTTTGAGGGTTTGTTGTCTGGGTTATATTGTGATTTGTTGGTGGGTTTTTTGGCAGTCGAAAACTGATGGGTTTTAACAGTCCTGAAAAAAGAAATATGCAGTGTTACGAAAATGGACCACAATCCATCAAGCTGTCTGCGAAATAAAAAGTTGTTCTAATGATGAGAGAAACAGAATAACACGGTAAGTGTTCAAGCCTTGAACAAACGAGCAACACAAGCAAAACACATCCGTAGTAAGCTTTCAGGACAGTAACACGCCGCAACAAAATAAAAGATGTTAAAATCATATTTATTTCCATTTGCCTCATTTTTTTCTGAGAGTTATGGAATTGACAATACTGTAGAGACACAGCAAAGAAACTCCAAATTTCATTATCATGTATAGGACAAAAAGCAACGTTTAATTTAGGAATACAAAAGCAAACACACTTCATACTCAGTATTTCTTGCTAATTTAGTTCAACTATGGATAGCAATGGAGACGTGGAAGAAAGCACCAACACAAACAACTAGTCTGGGGCTAAGAGATGTGCTTACCCTACCAGCAATATTGCTTCATTGCTATAACTGTGTTATTTCTTCTTGAAGCTATATGTATTAAGGAGTCATATTTTCTATCAATTATTCAAAACAAAGCAAACTATATAGTTGATGATAAACTATCATCAACACTTCTTTAACCTCTCCATCCACAGTAAATTATAAAGAGTCAAACACTTACTAGTGTAATTAAACACATAAAAAGTTACCAAGAAAAAAAACAACTTAGGATTTTTAATTTTCTGATCTTTTGATGCAAGTAACTGAATGGAACTAAAAGGACACCATCCTATTTAATTCAAACAAAACATTCAAAACTTTCAAAAATTGTCATTTCTTACTCTCAGTTATGCATCTTGAGAAATTTTAGCAGCCTAACAGAACAGTCAGCTGAATGCAAAGTTAATTCAGTATCATACACTGCAGCAGGCTCACTTCAAATCTGCCAAATATCCACAGTTCATAAGCTTTCGTCTGTGTGTTATGCTTGCCTCTGAGATCAGTGTATGATCACAATCTATTTTTTTCAGCAGACTTATGTCTCATTCATTGTGTGGGTTAGCAATAAGGAATATATTTAAAAAAAAAAATCAGGGTTGTAGCACAACCATAAATTTGGCATTTCCTGACTTCTGGTCTTCACAACCTCTATCTTTCTCCTCCTCTCCTTCAATGGCAGGATGGCCAAATACACCCACTTCAGAAAACTGTATGATACTAGAGTTTATGTCCTATTTCTGAAACGCTTTGTGCTGCTTGATATATCGTTTACATTCTGTAAAGTAACATAAAAGAGATGCACTACTGTTATTAGGGATCAGCATTCAACATCAACATATCTAAAATTCAAGTGATAATCAGTTTCATAAAGACAGATCTACTAAGATAACTAGTGAAGTCTTTCAAATTAGGTAATCTTAAGAGAGATTTTTGCAACAACTTATTAAAAACAGAGTTCCAATTGGGCACACCAATAATTCCAAACCAGGTCTTTCTTTCTCAATTAAAAAAAAACCCATAAAAGTCAAGGAACATGCTAATTAAATTTTTCACATTAAATCTTACTTTTTAAAGCACCAAAAATTATCTTTTATTTCAGAAGTTAATCTGTACTGCCTAATTATTAATAAAGGAAATATTCGCTCTAAACCAGTTTTTAACTCACTTGCACATGTTATGCAAAATCTAGGTTCTATAAAGCTTTAATAAGGTCACGTTCAGAGCATAAAATGTAAGAGAGTGCCACGCTCTTAAGAAACACCTGTCAATTTCCCACCAACCTTCAGAAAAGTCATAAGTTTCACAACTCTGGTTGTTTAGCCAAAGATTGGATAAGTATGATCTGAAATCACCTGTTATGAAGAGTGACTTGTGAGTGAAATCATCTCTCAGTGTACACAAGGTCATGCAGCACTCCTCTGCAATCCTGCAGATAGAATATCAGGGTGGGCTGGGAACAGTCTACAGGAATGAATTTTTTTAATTTATTTTCTTAAGTGTAAATTTACACAGAGATTTTCAGAGCCAAAACTTAGAGCAGACTAGTTACATCTTAATTCAAGAACTGACCATTAAAGACATGCTCCCTAAGCTACCTCTGTGAATGTTGGCTATTAAGGCTTTATTTAGTGCTGCAAAATCTTGTAAATATCATCCATCGTGTCACTACTAACAGGGTAAACTTTAATAGGAAACAAATGAGACGATAGTGTTGGCCTTCTACGGTATAGAAGGTCCTGACCAAAACAAAGCCCACAAGATGAACTGCAGCTTTTTTCTCAGTGATGGAATTAATACACCCTCTTTCCACAGATGCGCTCGCAGAGAAGTCGCATGAATTTAGCATCTGTCACTGACCACTAATAACCAAGTTACCAAACAGGTCAGAAGCTATTTAGAAAACACAGAAAGTACAAAAACATCACCTTAGTTACTTACACAGCCAGGATAAAAATATAATATGTAGGCTTGATTATGCAGTAAATTTCTTCAGTGATACGAAAAAACTGCTGGCTTTCTCAAGAATATATGAAAAAATATGAAATAATGCACAATGTTACAACCTTTGCTAACCTTTGTGGTTAAGCCCAACTTTAAAAAATGAGGAAAATTATAGCAGAAAAAAACAAGTTCCCAATTATTTACTAAAAATAACACTATAATTGTAAAGAAGGACACAAGTAGCATCCTTCTAAAATGAAGGTTTTGGAATTTCCTTTTTTTTTCCACTGCAAAAACAAAGTGGGGAGACTTGTTCTGGTAGGACGGATCATTCTGGTGTAAAACAATGCTGAAAAGGTAATCTTCTAATGACAATAACTGAATAATAACTGGAGCAAAGTTGTTTGTGATGCAATTATGACAAGATAAATACAGTTTTCTAAAAAAGTGGAAAATTACATAGCGGAAGAAGTACATAAACACAAAACTTCTGACAAACTTAATTATGAATCATAACGGTCTGTGAAGTAGCGCACCTCTTCAAATGATGTCTAACACACACAGCAGAACTCCAACTCTATGGATTAGGATATTTCTTGAGTGGTATTAGCATTTTTCTGAGATTTATCTGCTGCTAAATTAACCTGCACCTTACCAATGCATGGGACATATTCAGGAAGATCATTCAAAATGGCAGAAATTTTAAATTACAGCTTCTCCCACATATAATTTTCTAGGCTGCATATCAAAAGAACCAAAAAGGTTAGTACTACACTACTGAATTGGAAAGGAAGCAAGAAAAGAATAGATGAAAAAAATTTCATTTTGGGCTTTGTCTACAGAAATAAAAAGCACAAAAATCCAGTCACTGGAGACCTCACAGCTTTTCTCACTGCACTATTGCATTCCATTTTTCTTGTCTGATGTGTTAGAATTAGTTGCTATGCAACCAAGCTACAAGCCTCACCATTTAATAATTCTTCTGCTAATTGCAATGGAGAAAAAGAGCTTCAGTGTTCGGCTTTGTCACAGCACTGAAATTCTTCCTGTATGGAGAATTTATGACTAATAACAAATTCAAAAAAGCATTTTTATCCAGAATCAGCTATTATAAAGGTATTAACTTACATGTATTATCAGCTGAATTTTTATTGTAAAGTTTTCTACTGGTTTTATAGATTGTTTTGACCTGCTTCCCCCTACCACCAAAACTTTCTCCGAAATGAGACACTAATGATAACGTCTATACTTCTGGTAATCCTGTAGTTCATTTCACTTACAAATTTCTAAGTATCAAGAATTGAAAATCTCAAGATTTACTTTGTATTTTATAGCTGTCTTTACACATAGGAACTAACTGAGCAACTGAAAGAGACCAATCACGGCTCCTGCTGGTATCTAATACAGCTACAAAACAATAAAATCAATACAGTGTCATAAAAACACAAAGTATCCCATTAAAATCCTATTACTGAAAAGTAAAATAAAAATTTAAGTAAGAAAGGATATTGGAGTAGGAACACGAGCAGGGAAGATCCAGTGACCAAAGTATCACAGTAACTATCAACAGTAACCCTACGTACATCTTGCAGTTATGTCACTTAAAAGTTTCAAACTAGTTTCCCACTCCATAAAGTAGTTTGTAAGAAAGAATTTTTCAGCTTTGTAAAGTTCAGTCAGCAGATCCATGCCAGAGCCTGAAATATCACCCAGCAAAAATGCACAGTCGACCTCCTTTAACACACCTTGACACAGATATCATTTGAACGTGAGATTAGAATATTTTACAGGTCCATTCATTTTGATGATTTCATAGATTATTTTCAGGGAAGATTCCTGGCTGCATCACTTCTAACTTTGCAAATGTCATAATTTGAAATTTGTAAATATTTAAATTTATAAAAACAAACACACACACCTCCCCTACAGTTTTAGGAACAAAGCCATACCCATTGTTCAGTTACAAAACTTTCCGTACGGTGAGGAAAATAAAATCATAGTGGCTTATATATCAAGACAGCTGGTCAGTGTGAAAACTAAGTCCTTGTTCTACAAGTTTTTGTGAAGATTAAGGATGAGGCAAACAAACTGTCTATACTTCTACTACTCTAATCCTGTTCTACAGCAAAGGCTATTTTATGTCCAGCTCTACTCAACACCACTGAAAATATAACTGTCTTCGACCTTAATATTGAAGTTTTTGCTTATGAAAGCCTGTATTTATGTTTGGAGCAGATTTCCACATCAAAACCATAGACTGAGTGTACATAAAAAGATTTCCAAGTTTGTTTGGGTTTTTTTCTGAGTAGGCATTAATGAAAGCAGTCAAAATAAGTAAGAACACATCAGAACGAACCATCAGTGTTCTCAGAGCTTGCAGAGATTTAAAGATGTTAATCAAATTAAATCACTACTGTTCATTTAACTACTCAAGCCACATCTAGTGTAAGAATGAAACTAGCTCACTCTGTGGAAGGAGACGCTAACGTCACACCAGTTGTGATGAACATGGGATCTGCCAACTCAAAACTCATTTTAGAGCAGTCATTTCTAATGTGGCCAGCATATCAGAAATGAAGTACTGCCTGCCTCTCTAAACAGATCTTCCTGAAATCAAATAGAAACGAAGAGTTACAGGACTTCCAAATTCCATAAATCTAGATACATCAAGAAAGTACTTACTAATTGTCATGGATTCTGGCACACTGGTTGAAGGCAACATATTCACTTGAGCTGGAGGACTGATTTCCGCTCTAGTCATAAAAGCACCATATTATGAATAAATAAAAACAAAATTCTGAATTCAAAACTTAAGAAAAAAGCATTCAAGAAACTAGAATTGTCATCACATTCACCCATATTAAATCAACTTTTGTTTAAATATCCTTTAATGTATCTGTTGCAAATCTGATTTAAGAATATAAACAAAAAGATCCAAATCAACAGGTCACAGAGAATACAGCAAAAAAATAACATTAAGAAAAACATAAAACCTATTTTCACAACCAGGAGGCAAACTCTGCCTGTTATTTGACGTGACTGCATGACTTCAAGATAATTAGGAAAAGTTCAATATGTGAAACTATGCAAAAAAGGAAAGTGTAGGCTTTGAATTTGCCTTCCCAGACATTTGCAAAAGCACCCTGATGAATAGCTTGTCTTCCAGTTCTGAGTAGCTATGCATTAGGTAACAATAACGAGTAAGGAGCTACAGGGTAAAGATTTTTTTCTTCTAAGAAAACATATTTGACGTGTACCTGTAAGGAAGATCAGATCTTCTTGGAATCAGTTCTACCACATGAACGTGTTCATGCTCCTCTCCATTCTCCAAGTTATCTACAGTAGAATGCACAAACATAAGCCTTCTCAGTTACAAGTCCTTAAAAAATCTGGTTCACTCTGGTTTGCATGCTGGACCATAGGGTTTACCACAAAGACATAGGGGAAGGAGAAGAACTGAAAATATCCATACATTGTGCCAGAAGGGATCTGAATGGGCTTGTTGTTGATCATCTCTAGCAGTCTGGGCACTGTATTCAAAACAGTTCTGAGATGAAGCAAGATGAAACAAGGGTCTTTGGTATCTCCTTATTAAAAGGAATCCACTGTTATACTCTCTGTTGTCCTCTCTGATGTCTCCAGTACTATATCTTGGTCTGGTCTCCTGACTTTTAATTTCAGCTATGAAACCCTAGCTCAAGCTCCTGATGCCTTGTGACATCTGGCTGGCCATTAATTCCCACAGCTCAGCTGCAAGCTCTCATTCCATATCCCCTCCTCTTAAACAAGAATGTTTTCTTGTGTTCCAGGTTTCAATCTGTTGCTGTCAGCAAACCCTTACAGACCTATGAACTTTTTCTAACAGGTTCCGTATAAAATTCAAGAGCATACTATGCCACAAACTACACATTTTCCAAATCCATTCCTTCATAAACTGAAAAATATGGGACTGCAAACGAAAAAATGAAAATTACTTTCTAGTTTTTTTGAACCACTGGCATTTCTTAAGAGATGCATGCCTTAAAATACAGCAGAGGGCAGTACAGCATTATCTTACGATTCACGTTATTTTTATCACCTAACTTACACAACTGAATTGCACTTTTTCACCAGCCTTCAATTAACAGTCCATTTAAACTTTTGGTACACGTAACATACACACAAAAAAAACCAGGAAATATTTTACACTTAAAACATTATTTGAATGCCACCGAGAAGTTTTTAAGTGTTCACTGAAATGAGAATACATACTCAAAGTTTTACAAAAACAATGTTACATAAATATCTGAAAAAAAATGTTAACTCAGAAAAGGTGAGGGGGGTGGAAGTTCTTTGTTTGGTCTTGGTACCATGTCCTGGTTTCAGCTGGGACAGAGTTAACATTCTTTCTGGTGGCTGACACAGTGCTGTGTTTTGGATTTGAGATGAAAACCATGTAGATAACACACTGATGTTTTCAGTTGTTGCTAAGCAGACAAGGACTTCTCAGCTTCTCATACTGGCCTGCCAGCGGGAAGGAGGGGACAGAGTCTGGACAACTGACCCAAACTGGCCAAAAGGATATTCCATACCATTACAGCATTAGCTCAGCATATAAGCTGGGGGCCAGCAATCGCTGCTCAGGGACAGGCTGGGCACGTGTCATTGGGTGGTGATCAACCATACTGTGCATTACTTGTTTTGTATATTCTATTATCATTATTCTCTTTTGCTGTCCTATGAAAACATCTTTATCTCAACTCACGAGTTCTACTTGTTTTATTTTCATTCTCCTCCCCATCCCACTGAGGAGGGGGAGGTGACCGAGAGGCTGCATAGTGCTTAGGTGCCAGCTGGGGTTAAACCACAACATACCAGTACAGATACTGAAAAAGCACCAGGTCTTCTTTTCCATACTTTGACCATTTTCATTGCTTGCTTCAAGATCTTCCCCAAATGCTTCACATCATTCCTGAAGCGCAGTACCCCAAACTGCCTACAATACTGCAGCTGAGGCCACATCAGAGCCAAATGAGCATAAATTTACAATTGACACTTTCATTTATGCATGTTCAGATGAAGTGTGCTTTTACTACAGAAGCACTTTCTACTCAACCATCCTAAACATTAATAAAATGCCACACAAAGACCACAGCTTAATACCAACCTAACTGTGGTTTATTTTGACATTGATAAATCCTCCTCTACTAAATATCTACTCAAACGGAGAGCTCCAATTCCCATCTAGAATAAATTTTAATTGAATCTCCCCTTCCAGTTGTGCAATATCTCCTATGGCCTTATAATCCCATTATTTCTTACCACTGCCCGATGTCAGAAATTCTGTTATAAAGTTTAGTGGAATTTGGTAAATTGAAGTACCTACCTGTTTGGGAATAAGAGCCAACGGCACTGATGGGAAACAGAACATCGGAGTCATCATTCAGGACCTGCAGAGGAGTCCAACTGCATATCTGGGAATTGCATGTGCCTATTTCATGAGGCCTAGATTTAAAACAAACAAAACCACCTATTTATACAGTTAACATTCATGTTCACAACAGTTGTATTTCTTTCAGAGACATCCCTGCAAAAAAGAAAATCTTTATTTCAATCTGACGGCCAATTTCTTGGTTCAGATATATATAAATTCATTAAAGATTAGACCATTCCAAAGCAGACGAGACAAGCAGTGCTTGCCTCTTTTTCTCCAAAGGGATTTCTATGTCAGAATAAAGAATCTAAAATTATTCTTTTTCTCTCATTTTGTCTTCTCTTGTCTAACTATCTACTCTGATGATAACTCCGTTTAAAATGTGTGTTTATTGTGAAGCCAAAATAGAGTTGATATCCTACTAAAAATAAGGAAATTTCAAATGGGTCTGAAATATATCCTGGCTATATCATGTAACAATTCCAAAAACTGAGAACTGCAAGGAGAGCAAGTCTAAAATCTCAGTGTTTCGGAAATTAAAAGCAAAATACCATCCCTACAATGGCCCAAATGGTTTAAAAAATTGGGTTTCTTTTTTAAAAAATTAAAAAGACAAGGAAAAGAGAGAAAACCTATAGTTCAGTTAGTTACAGAAATTTCCCAGTACACGTGAAGGGAGGCAGGGGAGGAGGGAAACAGGGAAAATTTACCATTGGCTCCTGCCACATTACTTACTTTTCAGCAGCTTCAATTTCACCTTCTGTGCCTTTATTTCCTAATATTTTTCCATATAGCTCATCCTCATCTGCCTCTTCATCATCAATGCTCTTCACATCTAGTTTCTGGTACTCATATTCTCCATTCATCAATACTGAACTGCTCTTCCACGAATGGTTACTTCCATTCCCGTTCAAATTTTTTCCGAGAGTGCTTTCAGACGACGGCGAAACAAAAACTGAAGATTTGCCCACACTCCCCTCTGAACTTTCTCCTGTAATCAGAGTCTTTGTGGCATCCCTCAAATTTTGTTCATCTTCCTCTTCATCAAATGAGATAATATTTGTCACTCTCTTCTTCTTTTTTCGATCCTTTTTACATTTCAAATCTAGTTGAAACATAAAAGGTTTACATAGTTTAGAAAAGAGAAATATTGAACTAGTTTGTACATGTAGTGCACTTATTTTTAAGGTTTCTGTTCCATAACTGTGCATTAAATTTAATAGAAAAAGTTATTTAAACACACTTGGATATTTTATAACTTTCTGAATGACACTAACATTGCAAAAACGCTTACCAGCATTTACATTCTTTGAAAGAACAGGAAGTGGGTCAGTGTCTTGATCAGGTTTTATTAGAATTGAGACAGCAGATGATGCAGTTATCTCTCTAAGAAGACTGCTGACACCCTGAGTGGATTCCTTCAACAATGAGGTTACATTTTGCGTCGATTCCTTTAACAAATCAGACACGGTGGGTGTGCATTTGCTCTGCCCATTTAAATCCTTATTATCAATGTTGATTGCAAAAAGAATGGAGTTCAGACCTTCAGATAAAAGAAAGGGAAAAAAAAGACCAAAAACCCACTATATACTTCACACGAAAAACTTACAAACATAGAACCAAAGGATTAACAAATCTATGACACGTAAAACATTTTTTCCCAAAAAAATTCCCACAGTTCTCCATGCATGAATCCTTACTCTTTCATGTACCATTCGCTCTTTTTTTGACAATATTCAAGTTGATACAATCAGTTCTGGATTTATCCTGATGGCTGTTCAGCTGTGCATTAAATAAGCAGTAAGTACTATGAACTCCTTTATTTATAACCTTTTATTTAAATCCATTTCACTGCAACTTTAGTATTTGCTGGTTCCTATATCCTATTAACAAAAACTCCTGTGAGAGAAAACCGCCTGTTGCAGAACAAAGTGTGTGACCACTTACTCTTGAAAAGTAAAGTACCTGTTATCATTCCTTACTCTTACTGTCCCTCCATGTATTTACCTATAATTGGAGACTGACTATAAAAATCTATCATTGCTCTTTTCTAGTCAGGAATAATCCATTTTGTTTTCTCTAAACTGCACTATTTTTTAAGAAAAGTTAAGCCTTGACTTGATGAAGAGTTAGAAAACCAGTGTCAAAGACTTGAACTGCAGGAAGGCTACAGTTTAACAGTTTAACAGTTTATCAATTCATAGCATAAATTGGCATAATATCTTAACTATTCAACCTGAGTGTGCTTCTGACACACATTCTCCACATAAGCAGAGTGTGTTAAAGAAGCTCCTCACAACCAGAAACAGATGTAATATCCCAAAAAGGCATAGTTTTCCAAGAACAGTAGCATTTAAGAGAAAGCCTTACCAGCTGCCATTGTAGGGATCATACTAGAACGCTCCTCATCCATCATAAAAGACCAGTCTTCATAGAAGACACTATAATTTGAAAGGGAAAAAAAACATAAGGAATACGCAGTCCCATACTAACATACATTCCTCTTCTAAAAGACTGACACTATTTCATCTTCAGTTTCAGCTCTGCACTCCGTTGAAAGAAAGGGAAGGGAGTGAGGAAAGAGGATGGACATGAAAATGAGGACAGAAGCATATATTGTCACACGCTAGAATGAAGCCAGTTTCAGGTCACATGTTGATACAGGCACAAGCCACTAACCTAATGGCTGTCAAAATTTCAAAAATGAACAAAACAGAAGTATAAGGTTATGTGGCTTCACTAGCATAGCAATTGATATGGGGTATTATTACAGCCATGTTTTTCAGTCGGTTTGTTGGGTTTTTTCAATGCTAGTACTTGATTTGTCAACACAATTCCTGCTCTACAAATACAGTACCTGAGTCGATTCTTATCTGCAAGCAGCATGTGAACATATCTTTCCAAGGAATGTTCATTTAATGCACAGCGCAACCAAGCCCGGCCTCTACCTATGTCTGTAGTAATCGTCTTCAGAGAGTAAAAGCGCTGCAGTTCATGTTTATTCAGAACTTCTTTCACATAGTACCAAAACACTGGCTCTAGAATGAAAAAAAAAAAAAAATCCACCAAAAAATCCCACTAAGCTCATATCTGAACGCATTTACATGCAATTTCATAAATCAAATAGGAAATGTTATATGACTTTGAACAAAGGTGAATCATTTACCATCTTTGTATAAACTCACCAGTTAAACAGGTTATTTATTTCTACTTTATTTAAGAACTATTTAAACTGTAACTTTAAACTTTTCTTCACTGCAACTTCAGTATTTGCTGGTTCCTATGTTCTATTAACAAAAACACCTGTGAACCCACTCTTGCAGAACGAAAGCTATTTAAGAACTTGGAACTTTTCACTTTATTGAAAAAGCCAAACATGCACATTAAAGTGTTTTATCTCAAATTTCTAAATGGAATTCATATTTAAAAGCACAGTTAAGCTAGTATTTCATCCATTCATATGCAAAGGAAAAAAATTCTTTACAATTCTCTCTTAGTGCTGGTTGTGAAACAGTAGAAGCTAGGTCCAAAAGAACAGGTAGCTCCAGAATTTGCAGACATGCAAACGACACATTCATGTTATTTAAAAAAAAAGTGTTATATTTAAAAGGCAACAATACCCCTTTCCACTAAAACACTTTCCTTGACTTCCCCAAATATTCATAAAAGGTGTTTTTTGCAGTTTCCTCAAATTTCTCTACTGGAGGTAACAAAAACCTACATCAGTAATTGTAAATGTACAACCAAACACCTAATATTTTACATGTTCCTGATTCTCAAGTGAATAAGAACATATTTGCAGGGTGAATTGATTACAATTCACCTCTTGCCATTTTCTCAGGATGAAAGGAATAACCAAACATCAGATAATTCATTTGTAAGGCTTGAACCACTACTACACATTATAGTTTGCCAATCATTAGTCATCAAATGCATACTGCTTAAAAGTATCTTAAAATACAATAATAACAATAAAGTTCATGTGGCTTTGATTTGTTATAAATAGAATTCCTCTAATAACTAGAATGGTTTGAAAGCTGTTAATCTCTAGTTAGTGACTATTTAGAGACTGAATTTAAGGTCAAATAAGATATTTTTAAAAGCAAAAACTCTAAGAAACCCAAGCATTACCGAAAAAACTAAAACTCATCAATCTCTCAAGGAAGACATGCAGGAACACCTTTTGACAGTTTAATGAACTTCTTCGCTCAACAATTTTTTAAGTTAACATAAACAGCGAAAATAATTCCTTGTACAAGTGAATGGTGCACTATCACCTCAAATATTCTGCTGGCTTCTGATCATAATCTCAATGTAGGCAGCATAAAGCAGATGTTTAAAGACAGGTAAAAAACTGCCTCAAAGACATAGAAAAAAAGATTCACACGAGAGAGGAAACAGATTACTTCTGCCACTCCTTGCTTAAAATTTTTTAATATCTTTTTTAAAGCAGTAAGAATTTTAAGAAAAAGCACTTGTTTTTCTCTCTGCTAAATAAAGAGCATGAGGTCAGATTTTTAATACATTTTCACTTCTTTTCATGAAAAATGCTCATTTGAGGTTTTGGGGTTTTTTATTAATCTCTGCTGAAAGCCAAATACAGTATTAGATTAGCAAAGTTTATAATTTTAGAAACAACACATAACAAGCAGGTTAGACTCATTAACATTTTCTGCCAAATAGGTCTGACAGGTATGCAAGAATAACCCACAGCTCGTCTAAATCAAACAAATGTGCAAAAGACAGGAACCATTGAATTGACAATACAAAACCAAAGGTATACTTTGCTGAACTAGACCTAATAGGCACATTAACATGTAAACAACAAGGAGATCCACTGAACACATATTCAATGTCAAATGTTCTACTCCTTTGGCATCAATGTATTTGATATGCATTTCAAAAATAAAATGCATCTATATGCAAAAAAAAATTCCTTAAAATGTTAGACTTGTATCAAGATGACAGTGATTTAATAATTCCATTGTTTCATTGTTTTTCCGTCTTGCTAAAGCTCAAAACAATACTAAAGTAGGAAGTGAAAATGTTACAGAATAGAGAAAATAAGCAGATTTCCCCTTGTGCAGAGAGCAAAACTGAAGTGTTTCTCGGCATTTTGATTATTTGCAGATAACAAGGATTTTGAAAAGCTTCAAAATTTGGATTATCATCAGTTTTTAAACAAAATCTATCCAACAGAAATAAAGTAAAAGCATTCCACACTCTAAGTCCTTCCATGGCATACTTTACAAAAACAGTAATGCCAGTGACATTCTCAAATGACTATGTTCTCTTTTATGAAAGCAGCATTAGACGAAAATCCAAGTCCTAAGTGCTGATATTATTTTTCATAGCAAATAACGCAACACTTCTTATTCAGAGGTAATATCGTCTTACATTCAGTAAAATACAACTTGTACAATTCTGCTGTAGACAGAGTCATTTATATCACTTATCAACTGTTTAAAACAGAATAGTTACAATTAAAAAAGTACCTGTTTCAGTTTTACTGGAGAAACCTGCTGCCTGTTTGATAGCTGCTGCTGTTAATGCTAATCCTCGGCTCCTCCTCAGACCATGCTGTAACACAGCTTCAAACTGAGCACACAAACAAGTTACTCTGCAACAGAATTTTTAAAGAAATCACGTGAAAAGATCAAGCAACTACGTTCCTATAGAGCAGGTTTATTCCAAATCCCGGACTAGTCAATGTAAAGGTGAATCATTATATGCAGTGAAAGAACCCTTGAATGCACTAATCCCATTATTTGCAAACAGTATAATCTACTTACACTCAGTCTCATCCTGACCATCCAAAGCTGGGGCACAAATAACATTCACAAGAACTGGCAATCAATTTGAGAAATCATCCGCACCTCCTATACTGGTGTTCAGACTCCTTACTTCAGCTTCAGACTACCTACTTTTCACATAGTGCAAACACATTTTCATAAATATACTTTATACAAATGTAATGAATGGTTTTCTGAAAACATGCTATAACTTCCTACACAATTAATAGACAATTTTGTTAATTCGCATTAGTAGACTGTAACTGAAGCCTAAGAAAGCAATTAAACATACATTTTAATGTCCTTCAGAAATCCTACACATAGAAAACTAAGAAAATATTTTTCCAGAGATGTGTTGAATCTTTAGGGTTTTATATTGTTCTCTGTAATACTATTTATAAATACTCCCTGATTTTTTGTAAAGTACCCATTTAAGCCAATTTTCACATAGGTACAAACTTTGTAAAACCAGTAAAGTTTTAAAGTTCAGTCTGTGAAACCTATAGGGAATAGTAAGGCTTAAGGTGTAACATATAAATGAAATAGGTTTGTTTGAAATCTTATTTTCTCTAAGTTTTACTTTTGTGATTAAATAAACAATATTTAAAACTTAAGCTTTAAGAAAGACGTCACCTGGCTGTCAAAGCTGATTACTAAAAGGAAAGACAGATACTTTAACCAAGTCCAAGCAAATAAATAAAAACAGTTCACAAAGTGGGTCAGGACTCTGCCCCCGCGTCCCAGATGTAGAGAGTTCTATTCAGGGTCACAAAAAAGCACAAGACCTTAGGAAGAGCACTGACAGTAAGAGGTATATTTACCATAATAACTGCCCTGGACAGAAGAGCTTTTAACATGCAATGCTTTCCAGTACTTCCATGTTAGGAGAACTTTACTAATACAGCAGAATATAATTGAAACAATACTCAAGATGATTGTGAAGCAGTTGTGATTAATTTGTGCCAAAGAGACAACAGCTGTTAAAATACACAACACTCAAGGAAAAAAAAAAGGCACATACTTCACTTTTTCAATTCAGAAAAAGCAGAACAGAAACCACGTTCTGTGAAAGAGTTTATCTTATTAAAAACTTGTGTGCACTGAGAATCAAAGCAAGAAAACTGTACAGCATTTTACAGGAAAATTTAGCCACTAGTAAAACAAAATAAAATAAAATTTAAAAAATCAGGTATCCTACAATGCCCAATATACACAGTGTATTTACTAGACAGCATCACAACAGCACGTTAAATAAACAAAACCAGGAAATTGGTAATAAATATTTCATTTATTTTAGAAAAGGTTTCAGGGAACACAAGTTCTCTCAATCTCATGTTCAGACCTCAGAATCCAATGCTATGTCATGAATTCTGCAGCCACTTAAACACTTATAACTTCATACAGAAGAACACTCTTTGTTAAGCTGTCAAATTTGTAAAAAAAGATGAAAAATTCCAAGTCCCATGTCAGTGCAGGGTAAACAAAAGGAACTGGTTTTTTTCTCAGTATGTCAAGTACTTTGTGCCATATGTTTTTATGTCATTATGATACATGATCTAAATAAGTTTAAAGTTTCTCAGGCTATTTTACCTGCTATCAGAGTCTGACGCAATTTCCTTTCTTCCTCCAAACCGTATTTGACACTGCAATAAACAGACTTTAAGAAATTTTTGTTTCATAAAATACTCCGAAATGTTTCCACTTAAGAAACAAAGTCATAACAAAGAAAGAAGCAATACAAAACAAAGCATTGGCAAATACAGCCTGCAACCAAAAAGTGTTTAACAGCATCATGTTCCACTAACAGACTGCTCCTACAGTTCAAATACATTCTTGCTAGACAGAACAACACATCTGCAGGTCCTTCAATAAATTTAAAATTGAGTAGAAATTACTACTTTGAGTTTTAAATATACACCCACAAAAACAAACATTGGTCCTATTCAGCTCAGAACTACAATTAAAGAATCTTTCTTTATAAAAGATACAATGGGTTTACTTTTGAGGTATTCTGCCTCCCAAGCTCTCCTAAATCGAATCCAGTCTACGAAATTCTACTTGCTGAACGTCATGTTAATGCAACACACATAGACAAACCCCACCTCTACCTGTATTTTAACCATTCACGAAAATCCTAGTGTAGAGAAAAGTAAGATGCTACCGTAAAATGTTAACCAATTTAGACACTACAATTTCATTCAGTCATACACATTAAAATATATATTTGTAGTATGTACTCTGTTATATAAATATTCATTTTATATATATATTACAAACATAATCTGCTAAGAAAAAGAATTTGAAACAAATACTGCATAGCATGTTTGCTAGCAGATACAAAAACTCAACAGGACCGTGTGAAAGACAAGATTTCTTCTTGTCTGGTAAAGAGGAGAAGAAAGGACAAAGCCAGTTCCTGCTAGCACTGACAACTCAAGAGTCAGTGCACTGTAGAAATATGTCTCAGATTTCTCACCTGTTTAACTGCGTCCAGTAGCCGCTCTAAAAGAAACTGTCTTTTAGTGTCATTGTTCTGTGAACCTGAAATTAAAAAAAAAAATGTTTTAAAACAAACAGATTTTTTAAGAAAAACACACTGCAGCCAGCATCAGGGCTCTGAAAACCCATGCCAATTATTCCATTCAAGTTATTAATGTTATTTTCTTTAAGTAAAATAAGGCAGTGTAAGCCTGTGGTTTCAGATTTCATGTATACCTCTAATATGCAGGGATGCTGTTTGAAATACCATCGAGAGCCTTATTTTAGGAAGATTGTAATTTCATGTTGTAAGGTACACTGCAGCAATACCCAATATATTAATGGCATCATTGCGCACAATCAGCACAGCTTGCCCCTAGCTCCTTAGCACAACCACCTCCAGGGCCACATTGCAAGCTGGAACTGACCCAGTTTAAGAGTTTTTAATTTTTTTTAATTTTCGTTTCGGTTGGCTGGATTAGGTGTATGGTGGAGCTCACACTGCAACCCCATAAATGTTAACACGGGCACAACTACCAGGGTAGTGTATCATCATACCACAAGAAAAGAAAATTGGGAAGACACAGCAGGAATATCTTCTTACTGTAACCTTGCTGCAGAAAGTAGGTAAACAGAAAGAAACTGTTACACTGATTTCCTTAAAAATTAACTACCAGCCTAGTTCCTCCTGATTAACATCTACAAAATCTAGTTTGTTTCCACACAAGCATCGACACAGGTCAATCTTTAACTTCTCAATCATTTCCATAACAAATAGCACAATACTTTGCATGTCAGTATATGCTTTTTCAAATTTATTGTTTAATTAACCTACATGACCTCAATCATGTCTTTATTATGATCTTAAGTTCAAAGCATCCTTCAGAAACCTCTGTGACCTCTCTTGGAATTAAAGTCATTGCATTCTTCTTCTCCTCTCAAAGAACATACAACTAATAGAGGCATAAACTAAAAGTCAATTATCAAAACCCTGCATGAACCAGTTCCTCCAGATGCTGAAAAGAAAAAAATCAAACACCACATGATAAGCCCTCTAGTAAATAAAGATGACATCAAAGACAGGTGTCTCTTGCTGTCCAACACTGGGAGCTCCCAATCCCTGAATTTCCTACCTTCACGATCTCAAAGTAGCTTGCTCCTAAACCAGCAGGAAGAGACAGAATTTGTCCTACTGAAATTATTCTGCCTTTCATTTTAAATATGGGATTCAGAGAAGAAAAACCCCTCAGTAAGTCTATAAGACACAATGTCAGAAATCAGAAAACAGCAGGAAAAAAGTGCAAATACAGCTGGTAACTAAGCTTCACAATGCTCACTTAGCTGATTACAGTGGATTTTCAAGACATTCTACTTCCCATTTTGAACTCTGACTCAAATTGTGCAGACATGTGATGTGTGAGGTTGGGTTCTGTTAATCAAGTACTCCAACGTGCAAACTCAGGTGGAGATGCAAACAATGTTTAATGCTATTAAAGGACTCTAGAAACAAATCGTGTACCAATAAGGTTTTATTATAACTTCCAAACAGCTATGACAGTTATGCCACTGTGAAGATAAGGTTAAATCATATAATCCCTACTACTCCACTTTGTGCTCCTTCACATATTACAATATTATTCAATTATATTCAGTGCTTGTAACCTTGCATGCATTGCCAAGAAACACATGCCTACGCACCTAAATGACTTAGAATTAATCACATAACTGGAAAATAAGGAAAACAATTAAATCTCAACTTTTAGTACAATCCCTCATGCACAGTAACACTGAATAAACACAAACCTGTAGATTTTCTCTACTGTTTCAAAACCCATTACTTCTATAGTATTATGCTATCCACACACCTATGACAACAGGCATAATGCAACATTTATTTTTATATTAGCAGTTTGAGACTATTTCAGAATAAATGCATGTAATTAGTAACTTCATAACCTGAAAAACATCTATCAAATGAAGATACTAAATATGTGGTTAAAGTTTGTCTTCCAAATGCAATACATGTTACTTTTTAAAGTCGTATTTCCCAACCAGTCATATCTGGTTGGTAACACAGAAATGGTTTGCAGCTAGAAAACAGACCGTGATGCATATAAAAATGTATAAAACCAGAAAACCTAAAAATGATCACTAATGCTAATTGATATTCTAAAGGACTGAAGTATGTGATATCAAACAGACTTAAATTTACACAGACTGAGCACAGTGTAATGTGAACTGCGTCATTATTTCACCAGTAAGAACTATACGAACTATGACTACACGTGATTACAACCAATAATTTCCATAAGCAGTTCAGGTCAGCACACCATTAACAGGGTTATGAGGCCGCATAAGCTCTATAGTGAGGGCTGGCCGAGGTTTCTGCTCAATGCAAATCTTTGAAATTCTTCTATTGCTGTGCTTAACATAAAAAAATTGCAGGTAGAGGAAGAAGAATATTCACAAAGTCTAACATTTTTAAAAAGCTGAAAGATTAAGCTGTGTGTTTCTTCAAGCAGAAGACGTATTTTTCTTTGTAATAAGTTTAGAAAACATCATACAATTTAGTAATGTTCTTGTTTCAAGTAGATGGAAGGTAAAAATAAATCTCTACCAACTCTATTTAAGATTTTGCTCTTTAATAGTCTTTATGTTCTAAACTGTCTTAAAAAAAAAAACAGCACATTTTCAGATAAAAGCATCAATTAAGTGTGATCAACACTAGCTGATTTACAGACTAACAGTGTATTACAAACTGAACAAAATACCCTTCTAGAGATTCAGAAGAGTGGTAAAAACTGCAGTGACACACATACAACCACAAAACACAGAGTGCATTAAAACAGCATTGTTCAGAAAAAAGGCTGTATTTAGACTACTTCAATAAAAGAGGAAGTTCATACTTGAGTCTTAAAATAACTGGCAAAACACAAGTATAACATTGCAAAAACTAAGAAACTTAGAGACTCCTCCCATCAACATCTACTCAGTCAAAAACGGTTAAACATTGGCACCCTACTGCACCTGCCTCTGTGACCCTGGCAATTTTTTTGTTGTTCAGGATCATGCTTTCCTATTTTTAAAACAAACTCCTCTCTGTACCCTGTCAGAAACATCCACACCTACAGCAGAAGGAAAATGACCATGCAAACAAAAGAATATGGGATTTTCATCTAATTCTTTCTAGGCACAGCTCTCTTCAGCACCACTTGTAGCATACAGGTTAAAAAACCCACATCTCAGATTGGGCTTCCACAGTCCTTGAAGTCTTGTATCCAAAATTTCAGACTGCAGTTCCTTTGCTTACTCTAGTTCTGGTTCTGAGAGTACCGTTTTAAGATAAAACAAACACAGACCTGATTTAAATACTGCCTTGTACTACAGTATTATGATTCTACTGCCTTATCACGTTTCTATATGTGTTTTTTAATCTGTCATTAAATGTGGCAACATCTCTAACTCTTGACAAGCACATAAAATTCTGCTATCCTCGCGTTACCTTCCCTTTAGAGTTAAACCTATTCAATACTGTCCAATAAAATATGAGCCTTTTACTTTTAAGGAAATAAATGTAGATAGTGCTGTTACAGCTACTAAAAAGAGGACACGGTTAAGTTTTATGGGGTTAACAGTAGCTACCTTCTTTATCTGAAACAAACATGACAAAGATACACATTTCTCTGTCCTATCTGTTCTGCTTATTTTTCCACAAAACTACTGTACAGTATTGAACAGGAGTAATGTTCCACAAAATGCAAAATTAGTGTTCATTATCTTGCTGTCTAATGGAAGTGTTTGGAAACATCACTTTGTCAAGGGCCACACGTGGGTAGGTGAGCCACACACCTCAACTACCAGCCTTACCGTCCCCTTAGGCGTTACTCTAGCTAATTGTTTTCTCTGCTCATAAACTTGTATGTCTTCACTGTTTAAAAAAATATATATATTAAAGTTATTAAAATAATTACACCATGCGACCTTATGCCACTAGAGGTGCCACCTTGCCTTTTTGAGTCACAGAATTCAAACAGAGCTCCCAAAGATGAGTCTCCTAGGAGGATTTAGGCTCTGATCTGCACAAGGCTAGTCCCAGCCTGAATGCATCATTGAAAGGCTGGGGTTTTGCATATCAAAGTGCTGACTCTTGAAAACCTCAGAATTAGGAACATTTGAGAAACTTTCTTTTCCCATGGTTTGAAAGATTTGACTGCTACTTGCATTTTTCACAATGTTAATTTATAGTTTTCCCCACCATAATCTTTTTTTCCCCCTCATCTCTTCTTGCATAAAAATCTTTTGTTTTCTTCTCACCACAAAGGTGAGAACAATGAAAGAAAAATACAACTGAAGTGTTTTCATTTTCATTTTCGTTTACTTTTCAGAAATGACTGCTATCCACAAAGCACGTAACATTTAGTTTCAGCAGTTAACTCTTGGGTTTTTTACTAGCTTTGGTAACAAATCCCACCATGTATTAAAAGAAGGTGGGAGAAAAACAATCTAATTTTTGAGCACAGAGTATTGTACTCAACTTTGATCACTGAAAGTGTATAAGCAGACCCATGAAAGAATTTACTAAAGTGCGTCCCTTCTTAAATAAAACCCAAAATAACCGTTGCCAATATGGTTTAAGACATCCTAAGCCCCACTTATTCTTTATATTTGAGGAAAAATCTATTCAAATGCCTTCCTCTATCCCACCAGATAACTCTATGCTAGCCCATTCAAGCAGCTCTGCTTTCTCCAGGCCTGAAGTTTATGGGTCCCAACTCATTCTCATGCAAGACTTTTAAATATTTCCCTTCCCAAACACCTCAGAACCCTCAAGATTTTGCATTCCCACACACTCTGCTTCACTGTAACACGCAGGCCAGAGATGAACACATCCACATCTGACACATCCCTGCCAGGATCAAGGCACAGAATCACAGAACAGAATCACGGGATCATCGGGTTGGAAAAGACCTCTGAGATCACCAAGTCCAATCGAACCTGTCCACTACCAAACCAGATCCCCGAGAAACTCATACACCCGTCTTTTAAAGACCTCCAGGGATGGATACTCAACCACCTCCCTGGGCAGCCTCTGCCAGTGCCTGAGAACTCTGTCAGTGAAGAAATTTTTCCTAATTTTCCAGCACCGACAGACCCCAAATACTGGAAAAGGGAACACCCACCAGGAACGCTTCTCTCCTCCCCCACCAGCTGTCTGTCTGTAACTTTGTACTATTTTGGTTTTTTTACTAGTTTCTCTTGTTCCTTTATTTTCTCGGGAGCGTTTCCTGTGGTTCTGCACAGTCGAGGCGGCAGAGCTGCCCCCGACCCCATCGCCTGTGCTACGGGCGGTGTAAAAGGGGGCGAACCCCGCTCCCGGGGGCTCCAGGCGCCAAGGTGAGGGGCGGGGCGCGGACACAGAGGGCTCCTCACGGACACAGCCCCAGCTGCGCCGGGCAGAGCGGGGCCGCGGCCCGCGGGGCACGGACCCCGGGCGGGCACGGACCCCGGGCAGGCGCCGCCCGGCAGCGCCCCCGAACTGGGCGCACTGGGCGGACTGGGCGGCCCCGCCGGGCCCCGCGCAGCCCCACTCACCACTCATGGCGGCCGCGGGCCCCGCGCCCTCCGTCCGCCGCACCCGGTGCCTCCTCCCGCACAGCCACGGCCGGGCCGGCGGCCGCGCACGCTCCGCCCCGGAACCCCGCCCCGCGACCCCGGAACGTAAACACCCCACGGCGAGCGAGCGGGCCGGGGCAGCACCGCCACCTCCGAGCCACCGGCCCGCGCCGCTCCCGCCCTTCTGTGCGGAGGGGAGAGCACCAACAGCCCCTCGGGCGCCGCCGCCGCCTCTCCGCCCCTCCTCGGGCACCGCCGCCCCCCGTCAGGCACCGGGCGCGACCCCCCCCGCGTGCCCGCCCGGGGCAAGGCGAACCCCGTGCCGGGGTCCCACGGGGAAGCGGAGAGTATGCGGAAACCGGGGCAGAAGTGCCCTGGAGTGTCGCAGGCGCTCTGGAGCTGAAACCCCGGAGTTTCCAGTTTAAAAAAAAAAATGTTACAGAAATCGTGAAATCTGCAATACCAAGAAATGGCCAAGTAATAGAATCATAGAAGCGTTTTGTTGGAAAAATCTTTGAGGTCATTAAATCCTACCAGACCGGTCCACTACTAAACCACATCCCTGAGCACCTCATATACCTGTTTTTTAAACACCTCCAGGGACAGAGACTCAGCCACCTGTCTGGGCAGTGGTTCCAGTGCCTGACCACCCTTTCAGTGAAGGAATTTTTTCTGATGTCTAATCTGAACCTCCCCTTGCACAATTTGAGGCCATTACCTCTTGTCCAACACCTGTTAGTTGGGAGAAGAGACCAACACTCACCTCGCTACAACCCCAGTTCCTTCAGCCACTCCTCCTAACACTTGTTCTCCAGCCCCTTCATCAGCTCCGTTGCCCTTCTCTGGACAGGCTCCAGCACCTCAATGTCTTTCTTGTAGTGAGGGTTCCAAATGCATGTTTGCCATGTGCTGCTCTGCACCATGTGGAGCAACACGGCAGAACCTTTTTCTCCAAGATTTCCTAAATAAACCAGTAATAATAAATCTACAACTCTCTAGGCCTGTTTCAAAGTTGTTGGCTCTGTGTGGCCAGACCTACCCAGCTAACTCGTAACTGGCCCAGGCTTTATGTTCAGCCTCCCAGAGGTGCTGTTATAAGCAATCGTCCATAGATTCCATGCAATCATTTAGTAGTCTTAAAACATTTCATCATTCATGCAAGAACCTGGACCAGAAAGTTATCTACAAGTGAAAAATAATGTTGTTCCTTCTGTTATTGTTGCAGTTTCCCAGGAATAAAACTGGCCTAAATGCAAGGAAAAGATCATTAATACCTGGGAGACAAGGTGACAGAAGTAAATTCCTAATTTTAGGGCACACAGTAGCCTGACTGTATCTGATCAGCAGTACTTGTACATGTAATGAGGGTAAGTAAAAGAATTAGTAAAATAGAAAGAAACCTTTATAGAATAGAGTCTGAAAACTGTTTGGCACTTAAAGGAAAGTCTGCACCATCAGTGCCACACCATTCGTATTGCAGGTGTGGTACTCCACAGCACCACAGCCTCCCTTAGTGTAACCCAGAGGTGCTCCATGAACACGGGGAGACTTCACGCTCCACAAAGGCACTCATCATTGGAACATTCCTATTTCAAACATCCCAGGAGCTATTTAAAATAGTTCTTTACCCTGGGTATGTAATGTGGGTCTTCATTTCTGCCTCTGGGTAGAATTGCCTTGTGTACCATCAATAAATTTTTGGCACGAAATCTGAGTTTAACATAAAATACATATTTGCAAACTTCTTTATTGATGTGTTTTAATGTATCTGGCGTAAATAGACATAATCTTTAAAAGCCATCCTACGTAGTGACTTTCAGAAAATAAAACAATCCAGTAACTATTCTAGTAGCTGAGAATAATGTAGAAATACTTGACCAAAAATATACAAGAGTTAGAAATAATATCACAATGCTACTGAAAGCTCAACGGAAGAACTACAAGGATGATTTACTAGCTTTCTCCACTGACTGCAAGTATTAAGATTAATAGCTATACTGGGATTACTCGTTTACTATTACACAGTAAAAATACATTTCTCTCACCCAGCACCCAGAATATAGTTGCAATAATCAAAAGATTTTGTGGTAACTAGAACAGTAGCTCCTTCTTCTGTAGCTGGTAATGGAAATGAAGTTTCACAGCTTGTTTGAGGTTTTACCAAACCACAGTCACTGCAAGTGCATTCTTCCACTGAATACATTAATGTTTCACTTTGAAGTGAATATCTAATTCCTTCTCTATTCACATTGCTTTCAGTATTAGCCTTCAGAATATTATTCAGCTCCACAGAAGAGTCTGTAAATATACAGAAGTCAATTTAGTACATACATCATGCTATACCAGATACAGTTGTTAAAAACCTTAATTTCATTATGTTCCAACTATGTTCCTAACCTTAGTGAAAGCTTAAAGATATAGTGAAAGTTTTAACATGTAGTTATATATGATAATCTTTTTTTCTATGAAAATATATACCCTATACTTCAGGATAAGCATTTCAGTAATCTAACATGTATCTTCCAATCAGTTATAATTTATTGGCTGAACACTTCACAAACATCAGTATTTGTAAAATGTAAAAATAACATTTTTTTTTAATCTTCCCAAATATACCACATAGGCTTCTCACAGGCTAGAATATTAAGTAAAATTATTTACTGTCTTATAGGATGGAAAGCTAATATTGAATGTGTGTCCTCTACCTGGGTAGAATTCCTTTTGCATTCAATGAGAAGAAGATGAAACCTTTATAAAGATCTTTTGCAAACACCAGCAAGTAAGCTGTAAATGAATATGCAACAAAACAATCTGACATGATCCAGAACCAACAAAGAGAGACTGCTGCTTTTACAAGTTATCATCTGGATACTTTATTCCCTAATAATTTTCATAACTTCATTGTGACTATTTGAGCAATACAAAATGAACCAACAGACAGTTATCAGAACCTGGAATATACATTATATGCAAAGTTTATACATGGCAAGAGTAGCTAAAATGTACAATGATCTAAAATTATTTGATAAAGAATCTTATTTATTCACCTGTGTTTTTCAGTTTTTCTTTTAGTTGCTTTAGGTGCTTCCATTTAAACAAGACCATGAAGGTGAACAGAGTGAGCATTAAAATTACTCCTGAGCCCAAACAAATCCAAAGAACTCCACTTGAATCAGTACCTTATGAAATAAGAGAGATGCAGTAAATTAATTGTAAACAATAACCAATGAACAGTAAACATGTCCAATATATAAAACTTCTTCTATATCAAAGGAGCGATTTCTGTTTCCATTGAGTGACAGCTCAAGTAAAGCTTGAGAGCTTTAAAATTTTATTTTTATTTTTGACACTCATACAGAACACACTGCTCAAATATTTTTGAGCCCATATATTATTCTAATAAACTCTCCCAGATTTTAGGTTTCTTTAAGCTTTTACATTTACAATTATATGTAAAATGCAACATCAAAATGCCCAGCATAGCCACAAAGTATTGCAGAAATATCACTTACTGTTATTGCAGTAGTTTTCACACGTAGGCGGTGGTGTATTAGAACATCGAAGATGACAAGGCTTGCAAGAGAGAAGTAAATTATCAAAGTATTCATATTTAGGGCAGTGGGCCATCAGGGTCAGTAATTATCAAACTGGAAAGCCAAAGAAAAGAGTGAGGATCATCTACAACGGGCTTTTCAGTTCTCAGTTTTAGGAACAGCTGAATAACAGATTTCAGTCACAGCTCCACTACGCAGTATCATGTTTAATAAAAAGGATTTAACTCTTGAGGGCCCCAAGGAATTACTGTTCCTTTTTTGGCAATTCACAATTGTAGAAAAACTTTACAGCTGCACTAAGTTTCTATGTAAATTTCACCTGAAACAGAAAATGGTTATTTATAGAAGACATTTCTTGAACAGGTGCTAAACATTAAAAACTGTAAAAAAGCAAGATGATCTCCAAACAGGAGTTCATAACAATTGTTCTTGTCTTTATAATTTTTTCATGCTGTTGGGCTGCAGTAATATGTTCCTGTAATATGCAAACTATGCAATGCTTACTTTTTGTCCTTTTTGTCCCAGTCCAAGGAGCATAACATGATAAAACAGAGGCAGGACGCACAGCAGTAATAAGATATGACCGATTCAGTTTCTGGGTTTGCCACTGAATTGTTCTGCAGCTTCAGACAACTTCCTTCATACCTGTTTCCCTGGACGGACAATAATATTTAGAACACATAGATGATGAAAAAATTATCTTTTGTAAATGAATGTTTTTCTGATTTTTAAATGAGATACTGTGAAAGCAAAAGTTCAACAATTACTTTATGATTGTGTAGTACAAAATACATTTAAGACCTCCAGTTATAATGAAAAGATAAAATCTGGAGATTTAGGCACTGGGATATTGCTCAGTTCCAAATTAGCCTCATTTTTCTAGTCTATTAAGTTTTGGTCGGCACTTCTCTTGCTTAATTTTTGGGGTTTTAGCTGATCTTTTGCTTATAACCATAGTTATACAAGAAATTTAATAATTATGTTCTTATTATGTTAACATTCTTATTATATTAACAATATTATTATTACACAATTCTAATTGTGAAAGAAGAGCTAGGTGAATATTGTACAACTTTGATTCAAAACATTATCTGTATTTTTTACCCTTATTTTTCCATTATGCAGAATTGTCATTGTATTAAAACTGTGGTACCTAGCATGGAAAAATAGGTAAGCCCTAGACTTCATGCTTGTAGTAGAATGTATGTGACACCTCCTTCCCAGCAAGGTGATGGGGCACATTGAGCATGCACAGATTTGTTTGTGTATATGCAATGAGTGTAACATTTCTGAAAATGCATTTGATTTTCTCCCAAGAAAAAAAAAGCCTCAATAGCAGACTGACACAATGAAAAGAATTTGCACAGCTTACTTGTATCTTGACTTTTTAATCTACTAGAATTTCAGTGTCTGTCTATATATCTATAAACAGGTAATAGATATATCTATCTATAATGTCCAGTAATATCTAGCAAGCTGCAATAACTGCCTCTATCCAGTATCATTGCCACAAATAGATTAGAATTAAAGGCTTATTTATAGTTAAATTTCTCCTTGACATACTTAATTACCTTTTAGACTACATAAAGAAAAAAGCAAAATACTTTATAAGGAATTGTAATTTCACATGACATTACTGAGACATATTTTCCCACAAAATCCACCATGTGGGAATACACAAACTGTTTTTTAGTGGAACAGTCTACCAAAGCAATCTGTATTCTAGTCTCTAGCAGATGGAATTGCTTATTGTGGGTTTTGTGCTTTTTACAGTAGGCCAGGCGCACAGCTGAAGGCTTTCTGTTATGGGCTTTTATCCCTGTTCAAGATTAGTGGATAAACAGGAATTGACAAAATCTGGTTTAGATGTGATGAAAGAAAATATTAACCATGGGTGATGCCAAAAATTCCACCAGAAAGTCAGTGTTCATTCTGAGGTCATAAAACTGGCTCTGACTTGCTTCATACATTCACACTCTAGGGGAAGAAACCTAAATTATCACTAGAATATCATTACTTTTTCTTTTAATACTCTACTTACAGATAAGAAATTTTTATATCATCATTGTTTTCCTTCAATTCCACAATGCACTGGCACTGCCCGGGAACAGCACTCCCAGCAGATTCCTGACTAAACCAAGGAAGAGGCTTCTCTTTCTTTTTCCGTATTTAGAGCAATGTATCAGCATCACCACTCCTATCATTCATGCAGAACAACAGCCTCCAATCTGCACTCTTTTGCAGATTCCTCCAGACCTGGCTCCGCACCAGCTTATTCCACGCAGCCCCAGGAGAGCGGGGACAGCGGCTCCGCGTTCCTGTCACCTCGCGGCCCCAGAGCGCCGGGGTGTCGCTCTCCAGTGCGCATGCGCACAGTCGGGGCTGCAGTACCGCATTCTGACCACCCGGTGGCCGCAGAGAGCCGGCCCGGCGCGGCGCGGGCTGCAGCTCCGCGCTTTGGTCACTGAGTGGCAGCAGGGACCGGGGGCCGCGCATTGCCCTGGCGCTGCAATGCTGAAGCCCCGTCCCCAGGGGGCAGCACTGAGCTGCTGGGGCGGGGTGGGGGCGAGCACTGCTTTGCTGTTTTGATTTGATCCCGGGGGAACAGCAAAAAAGTCGCTGAATTGTCCATAGCAGCAGCAAACACAGCATTGCTCGCCGTGACCTCGCTGCCAGGCTTTGCAGATCGTGCCTTCAGTGGGACAGACCCTGACCAACACACCAGCAGTTTGGTCCGATTCTATGTAAGGCGGGTCAAACAGTGCTGCTTTAATTCAGCTGCAGCTGGAGGGTCTGCTCTTAAGAAATAAGGTTACGTTTTCAGATCTGTTTAGATCCAGTAAATCTCACGTACCTTAACCAGGCAACTGCTCTCCAAACAAAAGCTAAAATGCAGAGGTTGCATTTCCAGAGAAAAATCAGTTTTCTCCTGCTCCTACACACCTCCCAGAACACATCCTTCATACCATGGAAGTTGATCTGATGGGAAGTACTCGACCTTTTAGAATACCTGAAGATTAAAAAGGAGAAACTGACTGGGTCCAGGAAAAATGCATGGAATTCAAATCCAACAGAAGTGATTTTTGAAGTGGCACGCGTACCGGCAGCGAGAATGCTTTCCTGCTGAATATCCCCACACAGCCGTGATCCAGGGAACTCCTCCAGCATGCACCGAGCCTGCTGCAGTCAATTACTGCCAAGACACTAAAGCCGGCTGCTAGAGCAGAGCCTGCATCTCACAGCATGGCAATCGCAATGCCAGGTTCTGGTTACAAGCGTGTTCACAACTCACCCTCAGTGGTCTGCCTTGTTCTTTCTTTGTTTCTTCTTTTTAAAAATAAAAAAAGTAAAACAAATACAGCACACAGTGTCCGATCTAAAGCTTTAATGCAGACAATGCTGGTTTACATAGGGTTCCTCCAGCTTACCTGTGACTGGGCAGAAGAGGCCAAATGGTCACCAGACACCAACACACCATGCACAGTCACTCAGGAAAGGGGGCAACAATGCAGCCTTGAGAGGGTCTGGACCAGACCATGCATCAGGCACTTGAAGGCAGGATTTGGCTTGGGAAGCAGTAACACAGCTTCCCTTGCCTCCAGTGGTCTCCAGGTGTCCAGTGGTGGGTGCAACCAAACAACCCTGCGGACCCCACACTCCAGGGATTTGCATCCAGCACTCAGGAAGCCTGGCAGAACTGGCACTGCTATAAATACAAATGATATGCATCCTCTCCCCAAGAAATTAAAGGGAAGATGGGAACAGAAACCTGTGCTGAAATAAGCACCCAGTCCCTGGCTGTAGGGCTCTCTCCGAGACACTGGCAAAGGAGTGCCCTGGGGCAAAGAGAAAGGAAAACAGCTGATGGTGGAGAACACCAAGGAGTACCTAGAAAACCAAGGGAGAGGGGAGAAAGCTAAATGGAGAGTTTTGTTGCCCACTGCAGGACAAAAAGGGTCCTGATGCTCACCAGAAAGCACATGGAGGGCTTAGGTGCCATCCAAAATGTGAACTGAGGGTTCTGGGGCACAGCAAAATGCAAGCAGGGGCCACACGGTGCCTCAAAATGTCCTCAGAATATGGGAACATCAGAAAGTAAAGTGGGGAACCCAATGATGCACCTGGATGAGCAGAGCAAGTACAAGGCCTTGGGTTGGTATGGGAAGGTAAGCAAAGACCATGAAGTACGCATCTCCACAGCTTCATCACCAATCTACTTGGGAATAAGTTACCACATAAGACTGTGTGTGCGTCCACCGTTCCCTTCCACCTCATGTTCATTATCGAATTTCTCCTGCAAGGACAGCATCTAAGCTGAGACATTTTAATAACTGACTTTGATTTACTTGCCCTGTCAGATGTACCGTGGCTGCTGAGGGTGGGAGGAAAGTCTGAAAATTCCTGGGCATTAGCAGGAGGGATATGGATGACAGGAAAAGAACATTCATAAAAACCTTGGTGAATCTACATCCTCTGTGCTGCAAGCTGTGACATTCTCTGCATCTTGTGAAGGACAAAGTTTTTAGTTGATAAGGTACAAAGCTACTGTCTTTTACAAGGTGAGGCGAAATCGGCTACAGTTTTTGATATCCCTGACACCGGGGGATGGGAGAGGCACGGACTGCAGGAAGAGGTGCCTCACCTGCTCCTCCTAAACAGCACTGCCTGTTGCCCCTGTTACGGAGGGCATACTGACATTCTTATGACAATAGCTCCAGCCCAGGAAGACAGTTTCTATGTTCTTAGGACATGCAGAACAGAGAAAAATGGAATGGAAAAGTGATTCTGTTTTAGTTACTTCATCAGCCTCTATCTAGTAGGTTATTCTACTAAATCTCAGTATCTCCGTTACACCTCTTTCTCCATTGAAACAATAAATGTCAATCCCGGTGGCTGAAATCCTGAAATGATTAGGAATGCCTCGATCAGATAACAGAGGAACACATATCTGTAAATTTTTAAGTCTCCAAACACAGCATAGCTCAGAAATAAAGATCAAAATTTTATTTCCATGTTGGTAATAAAAATAATTCCATGACTTCTGTAAACTATTGCATAAACGCTATAGTGTAGAAAAGTTTTAACAAGTGTTAACAATTTTAAACAGTTCACTACAAGTAAATGAGTATGCATTATAAATAAAGTTCTGTATTAAGAACAATTTAATTCACAAAATCATTTCTATCTGTACACTCAAAACATTAACAGCTTCCATAAATTAATATGAGTAAAAACTCCATATTTATTTAGGGTCTGATGATGACCACAGCTACACAAGCATAGTGTGACAGTAATAATATTACTACCTATATTTAATACTAGGAGATACTCTGAATGGTGATACAGAACAAACCAAGTATGTCTTTAATAGTCTGCTATTCAAAGAAGACTAATATTAAGCCTGTAACATGCAGCTTGGGATCTATCTGTAATTAGCATAATTCTGGTTAAATTACAGCTCCTAACTGTAAAAACCCTGAGAAATCACAATTTTAATCTATTATTCCCCAGGCTAAAATCATTGTGACAAAATAATGGCATTCACATTAAAAATTATATTAAATAAATTAACATAGAACTTTTCTCAAATACCAAAATGAATCTTGAAAATCTATTTAGTTTGCTTTTATGTATTTTGTGAATTCAGCAAATCACTGTACTATAGTCTCACTAAAATATAATTTAAATGTATCCAGTTTCTAGGTGGTGTATATAGTACACGGACAAGTACTTACAAAGGTCAGGTTTCACTTCTGACTTCTTCCAAATCGTTGTCTCTAGTCACCTGCATATATTTTATTATCCTGCACTTTAAAGTACTGGTGTAAAGGTACATATTTACTTGTATTTTCCGTTGATTTTCTTTCATAAGATACAGAAACCATTGCATGTAATGCCTCACAAAAAGACTTTTGTGAGGAACAACTGTATGATTTTCATGTGACTGCTATGTGTGACTTGTGGTTCAAGTGATTACCCAAGGATTCGTCTATAATTATGGCAAGCTGCCCAGTCTGAGGATTTCACACATAGCTATGTTTCTTTGGTATTTGTTTTCTTCTTCTCCACAAAATGGCTGGTTAATAGCTTTTAAATGTGTCAGTAATTCAGCACCAAAGAAACTTACAGGGAACACCTGCAAAATTTTCAGTACTGATACTACTATAGGACACACATCCTTATTTTCAAGATTCGTTACTGTAAAAGACAAAACATACAACTTTAAACATTAGTTTATTTCCTCTAAAAACGCAGCACATTTAAACTATAAATGTCAATGTGATGATTCACACTGCAAGTGCCATTTACATTCCTTTTTTGTTCCTGTGGCAAGATTAGGAAAATTACCTGTTGCTACCAAAAAGAAAAAAAAAGGCACCAAAAATAGCCCTAGGACATAGGCAAATGCACTAAAATACACATAAAGAACTACAAACTTTGACAGGACAGTGCAAAACCACACTTCTGTATCTAACGGATTTCACATAGCTGTGTGCGGGCAGCACAACGTGGCCCTAAGCTGCTTTCTTCTAAAATAACAAAGCAAAAAGTTTCACTAAGATATTTCTACATGTTTTTGTAAGCACAATGGTTGCAGAATGCTGTTCCACACTAGACAAATATCGTGAACCGCTGTCCAAAATAACTGCTTGTTTGAAAAATATGTAACAATTTCAAACTATAATCACAATTTTTCTATGATTTGCGCAGTGTTGTGTTTTGGTTTTTTTTTCTTCAAAAAAACCCCAAACCTTTCATAACCAAGTTTGCTTTAGTCCAAAATGCTGTTAAGGTTCAAAAATCAGTCTTAGTCACAGACTGCACAGATGCAAAAAAAATACATTTATACCTACAGCCAAACTTGGTGATCCAAGTTCCCTTTTTTAAAAGTCCAAAGCTGGTTACACCTTTAAAATGGCAGTATCTTATTTTAGAACAGAAAAGTGTGCTTGGAAAATGCAAATACAGTCCCAATTTTATACTTTGCTCAGTACTGTTTTAGAGAAACTGTGTTAAAGTCAACAAAATCACATTATTAAAACCAACTTTTGTCTTTAAAGTGAACATCAGACAAAAGTTTGAAGCATTTATTTAATATTTATATATTTAATATTTTATCCTACTTCTCCCTTCCGAAAAGGTCTCCAGTATTCCTGCAGACTGACCTGTCTTAGAAAAGCAGCAACAAGTCTGTACATTTAGTTCTCACAGAAAATGTGTCATGGTCTTTTGCTAATGCAAGGCTTCCTACTAAGAATGTTAAAACCCAAGAGAGATAGTAATTCCAGTACTATTGGCTTGGGCCCTTTGTTTAATGCTGACACAGTTCTAAAAGCTCTGTTTTGACAATAATCATTGCAGTATACATCTAGGTTTTTGTTTTAGCATGAGTCAACTTTAATTAGATTAACTCTTTGCTGCCTGTGTGAATTCACTTTTTGTGCTGAACACAGGACTATGGAGACACGAATCATGTAACACAGTAGTAGGTCATTTCCATCTAAGTTGCAAGAGTGTTATGTCTGAATGTAACAAAAAGTAGTAATACAGGCAATTATTCCATGTAAGAATAGTAAAAATATACAGTGTTAACATGCAGTAAATAATTAACTCCTCATAAATTCCATATTTGCAACTACCACGATGAAGTAAGGGTATTACCACCTTTTAGAAGAATCACTGTGTCAAAGTGCCACCACCTAATTACATACTTTTTTTTACATACAATTTTGTAGCTCCTTTCAAACATGCATTACGCCATTGCTGAAAAAAAAGGTGTATTTTTAAATAATTATAAAAGCAAGAGAAGTATTTGAGTTATCGTCAAATTGTTCAATACAAAATTAAGCAATAGAAATTATTTGCAAAATTCTTTTTTTATATATCTTCTGCCATTTTCTAGGGTATTGGGCATAGGCACTTGGTAATATTATATGTATCATACCTGCTCCCGACGTGTACAACACAGGTTAGGAGATGTACAAAAACTTTAAGACTACAAACACCCAAACTGAGGAAAATATGCAAATACACAGTTGTTTACTAAAACTGATCTGTTTCACAAGATTGAAAACATGTCTTCGAATATGAAAGCATTTGTGCCTCACTGTTTTTGTCTCTGCTGGTACATTTATAAATACTACAGTATGGAGTTAAATTCTAAATTGTAAAAAAACTAGATAAATTGTAATTTCTATTTAATCATATTGTGATTTAACAGTAAAACCATGTGAAATATTTTAAATTCACAGTACACATATAACACATCATATTATTGCATATTAAATAAACGTAGACCTAAAAAGCAGCTTGAAGCAATTTACAACATCTCTTCTAACAAAACACAATAATTAAAAAGTGCTTTTATATTAATCAGAGATTTTTGAAACATCCAAGTAAACATAGTGTTAGACCAATTCCAAAATACTGGCTCTGGCATTCCACACCCAACAGACATGGCAAAGGGACCATCTGTACTGCTGAGTGTGCAGTTACATATCTACGTATCCATCTTCTGTTAATGAAAATCACAGGTATAAACATTTCATTCAGGCATTATGGTAAGATTTATACAAAGTGATTACAGTGCAAATGAACCTAAGCAGCTTGTGCACCAGGAATGTCAGTGGAAGTTAGAAAAGGCTGTAATGGGACTGGGGGCGAATGAGAGAAACTCACTCAAGACTACAGAACCTCATCAAATGACTGAAATTGATATGTAAAGGTGAACAAGCCTTATTCTGTATTTTTAAGCAACTAAGATTCTCACATCAAGATGGCAATCAGTCTAGCACTATTAAAGGGATGAACTATGAGTGTTCTCATACAAAGTACATACCCATAGAATTATTTAATTCACAATGATATGAGTATTCTGCCTGTATGTTACCACAGATTGATTTTTTTCTTGCAGCAGGGACATTCTTCTTGTGCAGCTGCACAGTGATCACAAAGTACATAATGCTGACATGGATTCAGGATAATGCTACGATCACCCTCCTGGCATATGATGCACTTCTTCGACTGAAGCTGAAAAATCACCTGCAAAAAGATTATTGCAGTCAGTAAAAACAATTCCAAAGTACACAGTTGTGTTCTAGCAGCTTTAAGTTTAGCTGTCCTGAATACAACTCCCATTTAAAAAGGGAAAGGACAGTGTTTTTGTCTGACAAATACCTGAATTGAGGGTCCTAAGACCAGAGCACGCACAACCTTTAAAGTTAAAAGAGGTAAAAGCGGGCTTTAAATCTTTTTTTACATCACCCCAAGAATCACTTGTAATTTGTTCTGATAGCTGATCAAAATGAGAAGAATCATTAGGTTGAGAAATTGGAACCATCCTCTACTCCAGAAGAGAGCGATTAATACTGACAGCAATATTGCTCTTTGAGATGAAGCCTGGCTTAAATATCTCATTGAAGGTTAGTGAGCTGCCAGTATCAGTTAATCAAAAAAAAAGTTATGCAGATGAAGAAACTCACCTCATCTATTGTTTCTAAATCTAAGTGCAGCCGATTTTGTAAGGAACGAAGCTTTGGCAAGGATATCTTTTCTATATCTCCACAGTTTTTCATATAAGGTAATGCAGTAGATAGTCCAGCAGCTAACTGCGCCTTCAGCTTTTTTAATTTATTTTCCACTTCCTCCTTCTTCTGAAGAGCAAGTTTTTTATCTGCATCTGCGATGTTTGCACGTTCTTTTGCTTCTTGAGCCTCTTTCTGCCATGCATCACATGCCTGGAAGAAAGATTTCCAAAATATAAAAAATAGTTTTTTTAAATTAACAACATCAGAGGAAATTCAAAAGCCTTCAAAGATGGAGGTAATCTCTAATCTTAGGCATAACAATGTACTTACTGTCAATTTAACTAACAACTCATTGTTTTGTCTTAATGTAATTTTCAGATATGTCACTGATACTTGTCTGCAAATAGCCAGAAGCCTTTTTGAAGCTCTATAAGTGCAACAAATTTAAAAGGTTAAATTCATAATGTCAAGGGGCATTAAAAGCTATCAAAATTTAGTACAGCTACTTAGTTGCTCCTCAACATAGAGATCATGAGGGGAAGGAAAGCACTACAGAAAATGCACTGAACTGGCTGTTGCCAGCGAGCTCAGTTTGACTGCTGAGGTGGCTGTCCAGGTACACTATAAAAACACAGCTGCTGGCAAGCCTTTTCTTTTCTGTGTGCTTACTATCTGAAAGATGTACGGGAGGGAATGTGCGGCTTTAGTTGCTTAAACAGCAAGATAAATTGCTGTTCAGCCATATCCTGCATATGTGTAAGGCAGATCAATTTTCAGAAAATGAACTGCTCTTTAGAAAGCTCAGTTTCCTTTACACTGCTAGCTCATTTTGAGGATAGAAAAACATTCCTTTGACAGACTGTAATAAAGAGCCCAAGGATAAGAAGATATGTAAAAAGGAAAAGCAGTAGGAGCTGCTTGTTAGTTAAAATAAATGTATACATAATTTAATATTATCATTTAGCATACCTGTTTTACTTGTTGCCAAGATTCTTCCCACTGTTTTAGCTTTCTCTTGGCATCATCAAGTTCCTGTCTTACTCGAGTCAGTTCGTTCCCACTGGTGTTTGAACTTATTGAGGGGGCAGTGCCACTGCTTAGTACTGGGGATGGACTAGGGGAGAAGCTGCCGGTTACAAAGTCCCAGATGCTCCCTGTAACACCATTCAAACCTGTAAAACAAAGGCAGAAAAAAAAATGAGTCTGCACACACTGCTGCAACATTTTTTAATGCAGAACAAAATAGGTGTGCCACATAGACAAAACTTATACTTTTATCTGCAATTCTCATAACATTATTTCACTACCTGCAGTCTGGAAAATGCTGACAGTATTTAGAGCAATTCAGGAAACTTACTACATTTTTTTTTTCTTGCCCCTTTTAATACAAGACAGTACAGCCCACAAAAGGAGGAGTGGGAATTCATTTATATACAAAAAGCTTTGTTCCTAGCAGCTCATACACCATTTTAATTCTTCTCCTTTCTCTGTTTTGTATTTTCCTGCAGCAAAATGCTGCAGCTAAAATGCATTCCTGCTGCCTGTATGCCAACTGCTCTATTTTACCTATTTCAAATGTCTAAGTATCTCCAAGGGTTTTTTTTTCTTTCACTAGGAACAGACGTTCACCCCTTGAACTTTCTCCCACGTACCACGTATAACTCCATTATCAGTGTTATCAATTACAACAGCTGGGTTTTGTTGTCCAAATTAAGCCATAAGAAACAGGCAAAGCCTTGAACTAAACATTTCTTACCTGCCATGGAGTTCCCTCTTACAATACACAAAGTGCAGCCTTCAGCTCACTTACCTAAAGAGTTGTGAGAAGAGGCTGAGGTGCCTAACATGCTATGTTCTGTCTTCACAGGCTGAGGCTGCTGGTGGTGAGGAGCCGCAGTGGAGGAAACAAACGACTGAGACAGTGATTGCGAAAGAGAACTGAGCGGAGAGGTCGAAAGTGATGATGATGAATGTAAAGATGAGGAACGAATAAGAGAACCTGGAATATTGACAGGTGCGGAACTTCCCAGTAATCTTTGACCTATGTATGCATTGGAGGGGAAAAAAAATTAGTTCCAAAGTACACAGCTGTCTGTACTTTCCTGAAAAAAATATGAAATGCAAACTAATTTATATATTCAAATACCTTCCATTACAACAGAAAACTTTATTTATCCCCTGTTGAAAGAATATTTTTTAATTGAACACTTGAAAGTAGTTTTCCAAGTGCCTAAAACCTGATTTTGTAGCTTGACATAGCAGTGGCCGCATCTACAGCTACAAAGAAAAAGAAAATACTTTTCAGATCGAGTTATTTGACTTAACTCATTTTTACAGCCAACAACTAATACAAGGGGAGAAACTAAGTGAAACTTACAGGATTAAGAAAATCTTTGTTTTTATTTTAACAGACTTAAGCATGTGGGACTACATACCTTGAAAATTATACAGAGCTCAATAATCATAGCTCTACATATTTTTGTTCAGTAGATTTCAAATATCAAATGTACTTAAATCACTATGAAAACTGAGTTTGAAACAAAGTAAAAATTAATAATGCTTTAGTCAAACAAGTGCATTGTTCATAATTTTCCGAAAATAATGATGGTGACAAAAAATATGTATTAAAAGAAGGATGTTCAATCACGCAATTACTTAAATAAATATGCACAGATGCAGTGCATTATCCTGGTCAGGAAACAGTTCAATATTTACTGTGAAGATTTTATTCATCCATATGTTTGAATAGAAAGTAAAAACTACATCTTTTCTTTAAAAAAAGTATAACAGTCAATTATACTTAAAGCAAAGGTTGTAATTCTAGTTTTCTGGTTTTACTTAAGAAGAGGTGAATCTGTGTTGTCATCATTCTTTTTAGAAATATTTCAAAACAAAAAGACAGAGATGCTCATTATAAACTGCACTGCTGCAATCTCTTAAAAAAAAAAATCTACTCAGGAAACATTTCCTCATGATGAGCTGTATGAGGAAGACACAGGACAGATGTACAGCCATGGTCGTATATAATATACCAGGCAACACAGACCACTCTTCGCAAGAGAGCAAGGAGGCAACAAAGTAAAAGGAGTTTAGTTAAAAAATAAGGCCCAGTAAGAATTCTCTTTAAAGTTAAGAGCCAAAATAGAGCCCCCAAACAAATGCTATGAAATGGCAGCAGCATAACATCTCTTTTCCGGTTCTTAAAAGAGTCTTCAAAGCCAGATGAATTTTGGCAAATGCAATCTGCCTGCACATCTTGAGCTGATGGGACAAGGTTTTGGCAGTGGGGCACAGGGCTGCAGTGTGGGCCAGGCGAGGCCAGGGCTGCGCGGTACCAGGCACAGCCCATCCCAACCTGATCCCACAGACCTGCCGCAGGACATGGCTGTGCCCTCCAGCCACACTGGTGGCACCTCTGGGAGAACATATTTAAGAAAGGGAAAAAAAAAATGCCACACAGGCAGAGGAGGGAACAAAAGGTGAGAGAAACAGCCCCGTGAACATCAAAGTCAGGAAAGCTGCCTTTGAGGGGAGATGGTGCTATACCTTCCTCTCCCTTCCCAGAAGCAGCCAAATGGCTGAATACTTCCCAACAGGCTTTTGACTAAATTGTTCCTTCCAGGTTCATAGAGAGATCAAGTCCCTAACTTGAGCACTGAAGTCCTAAAGGTTGCTGGTTCCTTCTCAAGAATTAACCACCTAACCATGGAAGTACTTGTCGGTCTCCACAGTGCATTCTGCCTGCTATCAGACATCTGTGGGACTCAACATGCAGGCAAGTCAACCTCTAACATAATGCCTTCCTGTAGATGCATGTTAACTCCTTCCATCAACTGTTATGCCCGTGGGTAAAAGTCATTAAGAAAGTTAAAAACCAAAAACAAACCCCAGAATGTTTAATAGACTTGCAAAACACAGACAGGATGACAGCAGTTCAATCCCTTTACAGCTCACAGCTAAACAGCTGGGACAAAACTGAGGACTTTTCTTCGGTCTTTGCTGTCTGTACCTATTTTGATGAGTAAAAGTTTAGAAAGATAAAAAAAGAAAGATATTTTAAATTAGTACAATTTTACAGATTGGACATCTCACCTGCTACTCCAAGGTCACTGCCTTCTTGATCTTCTAATTCTCTATCTATGGATGTGACGTTCACATCATGAAAACGCAAATCTAAAGCAGAACCTGTTAAACAAAACATCATATGAATGAATTATTCATGAATTATCCATAAAACTATCTTTGACTACTTTTCTTAGTGCTCCCATCACAGAACTCTTTTGCATCTAGGTTATGATCTTAAACATACTACAGACACACAGAGAAAGATATGTTCTGCATTTTCTAAAAGGGGAAAACTTTCATATATACACTACTACTGCTCTTTAAGCTGGTGAGATGAACAGAGGATAATGGAGAGGCGACTGTCTATCTGGATTCTCAGTAAGTCTGTGTCACCCAGATGTTATTAACATTTGAAGTTACTTGCAGTGTCTGGCTCAGTATGTTGCTGCACAAGTAAAACAAGCAGGAACAAAACACAATGAGGCTGACATAAATCATACTGCTCAAACTGCACCCTTCATAAATCACTAACCTGTCATATTCGCTTCATGTGAGGCCTTAACTCATTCTCCCTCACCAGAAAAAGAACTGACGTGTCTCTTTATTATTATCTAGATTTTCAAAGCTTAATTTCTGATATCTTTCAGCTCTCCCAGATTCCACCTCTCATGGTGGAAAGTCAGTGGAGTGTAGTGAGGGAACACAGGCAGTATCTTAAGATCACAAAATATATAGGAAGCAAACAGAGTCACCAATTTTCCTTGAAGGGCAAGTCTACCAAACAGGCAAAACACCCATGCTTGAATATCCCAGAGAAAGCAACAGAAGCAATCAAAACATTCACAGGGGCAGGTCCACCCAGAATCTAACACAGACAGCAGGGTGGAGGATCAGGTTGGCAGATGTCCCCTAAAGTTAAGGTACCACCTGCTCCCTACTATCACTTCACTGTTGCTCAGTCCCTATTTATTCCTCTCCAAATCTGTCTCCTTTGACACTTCTCTAATTTCTCTACTCTCTTTAAAAATAGGGTTTTTTTTTTCCTTTTATAATTTTTCTGGAGGACTTCCAACGCCCTCCAACACCCTCCATCTTTTATGATCTCAGATTATGCTGATTTTTTGTTTTTACCAGAATAAAACCAGACAAATCAACCAATCTCCCTGACTATGACAGGACTAGACAGCAATATACCTTCTTCCACTTCATCATTCCTCAGTTTTCAACACATTGTCCAAGTCTCAGTGTTACATGCCTGTTCTACTTGATTGGTATCGTTATTCCCAGCTCCTCTGCACCCTCCTCTTTCCCAACTCTTGGGGACTCTTACTCAGGGAGCAGGCAGAGAGGGCTTGCAGCTCCCTGTGAGATGAAAGTAATGAGTCACAGAAAGGGCTACAGACCCCACTGTCTGATGCTAACGTAAATCTCCTGCATTTCCCTTAATCCTTTATCCAAGCTCACTCATCCCCTTTTCCCATAAACACCTAGCCCTTTCCTTGCTGCAGCTCCTTCTCCATCTCTTTTTTTAAATGATTCATCAATCCACCACTTCCTACAAGAACACTATGTAGTTATTTTCTTTTCTACAATAGCATCTTAATTTTATGCCCTGTTCAGATTACGTGCAGCACTTTATTTTCAATGCCACCCTGTATATCCATGAAGTAGAACTCCAGAAAAAGAATTTATATATATATATCTGAAATTCTTTTAAGGAAAAATATAACATCTACACAGCTACCATAAAGCACACTAGACTATATATGTATGATGTGTATTTTATGATTCATATTCTGTTAACAAACATTGCCTACCGAAAACTGATTTAGAAAAACATCTGTAGACAGCAGAGATATTCTAACTCAGAGAAATGAGAAGTCTCATGCTGAATAATACAATGACACTGGCACATGGGAAACAGCATATCACTGTTTAAATGACTTTGCAACACTTGTTCATTATATCATGATTAAAAAAGACTGAATTATCACATCTAGTATACAGAAATGATATCATAGGTTTTATTCACACAGTCATAGAATCATAGAATGGTTTGGGATGGAAGGGAACTAAAAGATCATCTAGTTCCAACCCCCCTCCCATGGCAGGGGGGAGTGGTATATAAGTAACTCTTACAGCCAGCCTCTGCTTATTCCAGGAGCAATGTTTATTTTGACAAAAAGGTGACTTCATTCCATAGTATATCTTCAAATATTAACTGTAAGTTGATGAAATTATATTACTTGCATAGAACCAAAACTAAAACTCTGCTCATTCTAATTCTGAAATTTAGAAATAATTTAAAATTTATTTGCTGTTAAGAAAAGCAAGCTATGCACTTGTGAGACTGCAGGAAAAGATCCTTCATTTCATCTCCTGCATAGATTTCTTCCCTAAAAAATTAAAAGAGAGAATGCCTAACTTACCATGCCGAAGTGCTGACTCACTGCCTGCAGTCTCCTGGTTGCTGCTACACATCTATTTAAACCCAGAAAGCTTCAAGTACTCTGGCTAATCACAGCAGCTCCCTGATCATGTGACTTACAGCACAGAATGGGAAGTACAGCATCTTTCAAATCACAATACTCCCTGCCAGAGTCTCCTGAATAAACCACATTTAATGTGAAAGTGCCACAAATTTCAACGAGTTTGTGGATAACACTCCTCTTTGTGTCCTTTCAGATCTGGTCCACATAACGTGAACAAAAGATTTTGTCCCTGAACATACAAGTAACCAGACTGGAGAATATGCAGTCAGCCAAATAAAAACCTCCCATTTCCATGTGAGCATCTCTAATTGCACCTTCAAGGTAACATTAAAAAAACAAAGTAAAATCTCATCACTCCACCAACCAAAACCAAAGAGGCATTACTTCTGCTTCTCCAGGAACTGCACTGCAAAGGTTTTACAGTTTTTTAAATCAAGACTCACCTATGACCGACTCAACTGTGTTGCTGCCAGAATAGAATGGGAGAGCTTTGGTACTGGCAGCAGAGACAGTTGTAGGAGACGAACTGTCTGATCCAACACTGGAGGCCAGACTGGAAGTGATACTTGAAGCAAGTGGGTTAACTGCTGAAAAAACACTGAGATGGTTCTGTTAAAAAGAAACAAATGGCATATGTATGCACACACAAACACACTTCCACAGAGGTACGTACAACAAACCTATAAAATAAAAAGAATCTATTTTTAAAAGTAATTATTTTATTCCAAAAAGAAAGAAATAAAGAACTACTCTGTAGGGCAAATCACAAACAATTAAGAGTTTCCAAGGCTGCCATTTCCCGCTAATTCATAGATGTGTAGGGGAAAAAAACAAAGTGTATTTTTAAGCTGGTTCATGTGCTATCACCCTTCTATACAGAACTCATAGGATCCACCTTTAACTATCTTGTGTTTTCTCTCTTCATTTATTCTGTATCCTATTTATTCTCTCCTTGTTTATTTTTCTTCACCTTTTTAATTGTAAGATACATTTTCATCCTCCACTTTAGATTATACACTCTTGTATGGCCTCATGAATGGTAAATGGTAACAACTTCCGTTCTCATTTCTCTTGATCATTGTCATTAACAAAGCATCAGAGTTCTTGTTCTACCAATGCAAAGCTTACAGAGTTTTAAGCTCTTTTGCATATACAGAATGACCTCTAACACCTCACAGATTTAGCTTCATGACACATCAAAGCTATGCCCTCTTCCCTTTCACTTTAACTATTTTTCTAGTTTTGAGCATCTTACTCTTGAACAACTGTATCCTTATCCTCCTTCTGGTCTTCCTTAAAATTTATCAATCCATCCCCAAATCAAGTTAATCCAAAATTTCACTGTGAAAACTCTGCCATGGATCTGCTATTATCAACAGTATCCTCAAACTACATTTTCACAGAACTCAGTGCTGGCTGTCCAGGACCATGTCCAGATGGTTTCTGTACAACTCCAAGGAGGGAGACTCCACAACATCTCTGGGCAACCTGTTCCAAAACTCAGTCTCACGCACAGAGTAACAAAGCGTTTCCAAATATTTAGATGGAACCTCCTGTTTCAGTTTGTGTCCCTTACCTGTTGTCCTGCCACTGGGCACAAATTTTCCTTAGACTATGCTGTGAAGAGCCACATAACTTTGATACTGCATTAATAAATTATCAAAAAGGGCAAAATTTTTACAGCATTTAACTCTTGGTGATACCTGTTTGTTGTCTTGTTCATTTATTGTCTGCTCTTTCTCAGTTGAGAAGCTTCGATGTTTTGCCTGAAAGTAGAAAAATCTCTGTAATATATGAACTTAATGAGTCATTGCTGTAATTATTAGTTTCTGAAGGGTCAGTGGTACCTCTGTAATGATATCTCCACACTCTTGACTTCATTTCCCTCACTGCAGTCCCATATAGAGAATTAAATTTTAATGATCACAGAACATATCTACATGGAAAAGCAACAGCAATTGCAATTGTTCCACTTATATGCATAACTGAGCACATGCAAGTTATTTCTGGTCAAAAAACTAAGTAGCCATGTTAGCATTATGCTGTGACAGAAAAAACACGTCCTAAATGCTTGCCAGCTGGGAAATACTTTTCCAAGAGGTTGGTGGGACAGAAGCCTGAGGTAGCCAAAAGTTTGAGTGGAACTGCCTATATCTTCCCTTAAAGTGATGATGCTACAAGTTAACAACAAAAAAAACCCAAATACAAGGGCAGATTTTCTTTGAACATCATTTTATAATAAGGTAACTTTTGAAACAACTCAGACGTTTAAATAAAAAGGATTTCTAAGCAATTCCTCTTTGCCACTGTGTTCTTGCAAAGCAGAATCAAAGGACCTCTGTTCTTTTCAGGCCAATAATCATCTTCGACTTCCTGAATTGTAGCAAACTCTGAAGGTGCTCCCTGTCTTCTTAGGAAAAAATGGTTCTTTCTGCTGCCTTTGAGCAATCTTGTGTCTGTTGCTTGTTTCCTTTGGCAGATTCCTAATTTGTCTTGTAGTGAAAAGTCCCTAGCAGTTCCTTTCCAACAATTTAGACGTATAACCAGTACTATAATAGAGCAAGAAAAAATTAACTTTATTAGGTAATTCCTGAGCTTTCAGTTTTTTCCTTGCAGGCCAGCAGAGCTGCTTCATATCCCTCAAAAATATCACTCTTTCCTTCTCCCAGCTGTCTCTGGCATTGCCTGTTTTCTTCCCACTGCAAGAGGCTTGTTATATTTTATCATCTAGGCCTGACTCAGCAATGACCTCTTCCAAGGAGAGAGGCAGCTACAGGTGGTAGAAGAAACAGACTGAAATTAATCAAAAATTGGAACTCATGAGTAGCACCAACAGCCAGAAAGTAACGTGTATTCTCACTATCTTTTTTAAACAATAATCACAACTGAATCCTACTAAGTCTAGCTATGATTCTTCTTTCTTATCTTTCTCTGTTCTTGGCCACATGGGCTCAAAATGGCAATCACAACATTTCTGTGGAGTCAGAATGCACTGCCTGTCAGCTGAGCTGCACTGTTTGCATGGGTGCTCTTGGCCTGTGACAAGTGTAAAGTGATTTGATGCTGTTTTGCTCACTAAAGAACAGGGTTCCGAACTCTGTGTTCTTTATTGTCAAAGACCAGTGCAGAGACACGAGGCAGCTAACGTTTTCTGCTGAATCTAATTTAAGATTGCATTTGTACTTATAGACCCAAATTATTCACATACCTGATCTTCTCGTTCAAACCCTGGTGCTTTTGGATAGCTGGATGTTGGTGAAGAAACACCTGATGTGCTAGACTCAGAACACAAAACACCATTTGCTAACGATCTTCGTCTACAAAGAGGTCCAAGGGGTGATAAAGAACTACTGCTACCAGAACTTGATGTTACAGTTGGACTTGAAGAACAGGAAATCTGCAGAAGACAGAAAACAGTGTCTAGTATACTCCATGATTTTTTTTTTAATGTTTACAGCTATAGTCTCCCTTGTAACACAATCAATTGAAATTATAAATTGATTTCAAACCTATGTAACTGCAACACTAACTTTGCTTTATTTGTATATATTTTTGGTATTAAAAAAATTTACCTTAAAAAAGCAGCAGATGACAAGAGTAACATGAAACCATAGAAAATATACTGCATATTGGCACAGTGATTATTACTAATGACTTTTCCAGAATTATTCACACTTACATTTCCAGCCTGCCCACTGCTATCTGTAATGCTGTTGGTGGAGTTAAGAGTGCTGCTCCAATCATTTGCAATTCCTACGCTGTCTGGAGAAAGCAGGTGAGCGCCTGGCTTTGACTGACAACCCGCTTGCAGTATCACTACATTCATGGTGTCTTCTGTTGAAGGAATCCCCAACAAATTACACAGAAATAGGAAACTTAGTTGTGTGAATTTAACAGTTATATATCTAGTATCAAACACAGCACCTGTCACATGGAAACATCAATAACACACACAAAATCCCTCTCTTTTTCATAAAGGCAAGGTTAAGAATAATATAATTCACCATTATGTATTTGTGGCTACTAACAAATGTGAATCCCTGACTTCTTCAATAAGAAATTAATGGGAGGTACATCAAAATTCATATATTTAAAGTACTCTAGGTTTTGCTTTGTTTCCAAGAATCTCTACCAGAAACGAGGGTTTAAAGACAACATTTTTTCAGAATTTCTGTACTGAAGAGACTTCTATTATTTAACTTAAAAAGGAATGGTAACCTTTGAGAAAGTTTAACTTATACATAAACTGCGACCAATGACTTGTTAATTTTCATACCAGAAAAATTCCAGCTCTAGATGACCGAATAATTACTCTGCAATTCCCCAAAGGCTACCTCATTAAACTACTAAACCTCTTAGATATTTAATTCTTTTAATGTGCAATATATTAAGGAGATCTAGACTTCTAGATTTACAAGCAAATAACGACTTAACAAAACATTTTTATTTTAGAAAGCAATTACAGTTAATAACATTCCTAACCCCATAAACCATGCACACAAGAGATGTAAGGAAGTCAGGACGGAAAGTAAAATCTCTTAATAAATTCTAGAGGTACTGCAAGACTTTTTTTCACCTCCACTACTGCACTACTGCATTTCTGAACGGGTAATGATAAACTACATTTAAAAATCAAATTTAAACATTTCTCTCTACCAGAAACAATAAGCTCTGTTAGAATGTACAAAAGCACAAGCCATAGTAGGAAGCAATGATTATGAGATATGCAGACACATCTCTCTTTGGTGGAGATAGCATAGCTGAAGACTGTTTCTAATGATGTGGGCTTTTTCTATCATTTGATTTATCACAGATCCACAACCTTCTTACTATAAAGCCCAGTGCTTTACCAAGTATTTCTGCTAAATTATAAAAATAGGAACGTGGCTCACAAAAGAGAAAGGAAAACGCTACTACTAAGTACCACTATGTGCACCAGTCCAGTCTGGCCACACCCCCCTCAAAAAGAAGAGGAAAAAGAAACATTAGGGACTGCACATGATGATGTCACTACATCCCTGCCATTCTTCCAACAGAATGAGAGTGCAAAGAAATGCTCCTCTTTATCTGTAGCCTGGACAATACTTCACTTTCCCTAGAGATGAGAATCCTGTTTATTGTCAATGAGAGCTTCCTGTGAGAATGACTGCTCTCACAGGAATCAAGCATCAACTGGACTGTTAAAGACAGCAATAATGAAGACACACAGAATTAGATCATGATGGGGTCTCAAAAGAACTCAAATATGCAAGAGCTCTGCTGAATTTATCCTGTACACTCACTATGCTGGAGGGGCAAGAGCAGAGGCAGCATTCAGTATGCTCCAAGAAAGAAAACAGCGAAAATGTAGCCCTCTCCTACAGGAGATTTGTAGCACGTTACCATTACACCACACTGCATTTATGCAGTCAGTATGTCTAAATCATATTCTTTCAGCTGTTTCAGTGAAGAAAAAACTTTTATCAGAGAAATAGAATAGTAAACCCAGTGCCATAAATTACTTCTGCAACAAAATGTGTATTTTCAGACCTCCCCGAGTCAAAGAAGTGCTTGCCAGCACTGGCAAACAATGAATGACTTGATTTAGGAGACAGCCCCAACAGCACAAAAGCAGTGAGCTACTTTTAGTGTGAAGAAAACAGTCAATACTGACTTCATTGTCATAACATTTTGAAGAATTGCTAGGTCTTAAAATAATAGGCTTCTTGAAGTGAATACAGGAGGTTATTTATCCCTCCTTTTCTCTGATTAAGAAAACCACAGAAAAGTAAACTTGATCACTCCACAGAAGTTAAAAATTAAGTTGACCATACTACAGTCTCTCAGAAAAAAAACAACTGTGTGCAGCAAGAACAACTCTATTCACTGGAAGTCTTTTAGGTAAGGAAGTGACTCAACAAATGATTGTATAGAATATCACGTTTGCCTAGACAGGTTAAACAGAGAAGAGAGACTGCCATTACTTAGCATTACTAAGACAAACACTACTGAATTGCAGAAATCTGGAGCTTTCCAAAACTGCTAGGGTCTCTCATGCTTCTCTCCAGCTCTAGAAGCAAATGGCAAAAAGTAAGATAGGGGTGAGGTTTTTTTTGGGGGGGGAATACATATGAGGTTTTACTGATTACATAATCAAGAAAAAACTACAAAATAAAAAAATATATTTTTAAAAGAAACTATATACGTAGAAGGGCTTCAGGTTTTGCCTTGCATCATAACTGAAAAGAAGGCATTAACAGTTGTTGTAGCAACTCTACACTTACCATTCTGGAGTGCAAGAAGAGTGTAGGAGTAAGCTAAGTTGATGCTGCTATTAAAAAGAATCTGATGATGCATACCTAGATTTAGTCTGTGTAGACACCTAGTGAAAAATCGAGTGCTCTCTTGGAAAAAAAGGACCCTCTGCTTTCTCTGTATATACAGTTTGAGTGCAGTGAAGATGTAAACTGGGCTATGAAGGAAAGAGGACAGCTGACAATTTGTGTTCTTTTTCAGTTTAGCTAAGGCCCTACATCAGCAAACACTTGTAGGCATGTAGAACTTTTACCTGAGAAGTTTACTATAGGTTTCAATAGGACAGATAATAGATTTTAAAGAGTCAAGCGTGTGTGCAGAAAATTGTCAAATCAAGCTCGAGAAGTTACAGGGACAAGCTGCATTTGTAAAGAAAAAGTATCTGCTGAGACAACTGATGCAAATGCAGCAAGCTCCCACAGCAATATACAGTATTAGAAAACACAGAACACATTTCTAAAAACAAGTGACATCTCATTGTAATGCATAAATGGCAGTTATGATAAGTCACTTTTTTACCGATGCTTAGAAATGATGGTTCACTTTTATCAACACTGATAGAAAATACCAGTTCTCTTACTTACTTTCAACATGTGCAAACGCACAAAATGGACCACGTGGGCAGTAGCCTGTTTGGCGCATGTCATTGCACTTGGTAGATTTATATATCTAAACAAAACAGAAGGGTGGTTAACCTAAACATAGTTGTTATGTAATGCCAAAATAGCTCGAAATTTTAAAAACCTTTAAATGAAAAATTCGGAATAACAATATGCATTACACAGTTTTCCCAGAAAATTCAGTTCTTTTGGTCATTTCTAAAAACCAAACAGAAGAGCAGACCTTTAAGAAAAGCAAACCTGAGACAAGAAAATCTTAACCCTCTGCTGTGTAATAATAAATAGTAAGTAACAACAATATTTTAGAACAGCAGTGTTTAAAATTGCTTTGGTTTTCCATGTTGTATAGAAACCAGTCAAAAATCAGGAATAACATTTTCAAAGAAGAAATCTTCCAGGGGAAATAATGTATGCAGCAGAGCAGCTTGCACAAATAAAAAAAAAAAGACCCTAAATATGCTTTTTTTTCAACACAATTCCTTCGTTAAAACACCTCTACCATTCAAATGTCTTTCTCTAACCTGACTGGGTGTGAGAGAACTGAAATAATACTGACTGTTCATTACAGTGATGACTGTGTAATTGCTAGGAAGATTCAGATTCAGTTTACTGCTCTACTGGGATCTTGATGATCTTTGAATGTCACAAAGCTGGGAGGAAGGGCTGACATACTATTGTAATAGAAAAATATTAAGAACATCTTTAAAAGCACCTAGATTCTTTAAAAAAATCAGTTCTGGTGATTTGCATGTCTGTGGCAAATAGCAGAGGGATCTTTTTGGCTCCCCAGACCTTGGTACTGTGGTCTTTGGCTTTCAGTGTTAGTTGAGTCAAGGCTCAGTAAATAATAATTCTTAGTTCAGAATGCCACTTCTTAGACACTTTTGCATATGCTGTGTAAAAAAAGAAGTTTCCCTTGGACTCCTGCCATACAGAAACATGAAAAATTAAACTATGTATCAAAAAATCAACTAGTTCTGAACGCTTGATAAATTTCCCTCTCATAAGTGATTTTGAATTGAGGCTGAAAATTTAGTTGCCATTTACACTACTAGTTCATGCGTAACTCAAAAATCATCCAAGCAACTACAGCAAAATGCTAAATCAGAAAATTATTACCGATGCTTATTACTCTACAAATAATTTCTTTTCCTGGAACACTGAAAAAGTGACAAAACATTCATGCTGTAGACAAGTATTGACCCAAAAGACACATCTAATGAACAAAACAGTGGGACTGATCTTTCCACTAATTTCACTGGGAGCTATCACAGACACTACAGAAAACTACAAATCATTTATGGATTCCACACCCGATCTAGGAAATTAAGATGAGCCCATTTCCTTTCTTTCCTGTTCTCTGTTTATTGGTTAAATATAAAACCCCAATGCTGTATATATGATGCTAACGATGCAGAAGAAAAAAATGAGAAGAGCCAACTTCCAAATGGTTTCAACAAAAGACGTTAATTAGAAAGTCAGTCTTATTGTGAGATTCTAGCCAAAAAACAGCCTTCTTGATCCTATGAGCTGCCCAGATGGTGCAGAGTGCACTCTGGTAAATGCTACAGATACAAGAAGCCGTAATATAGAGAATATTAAATAATATTGGAGCAGAGCCTGCACCTCAAAGACTGATTCTAGAGATAGCTACATTATCTGCACATATTGATGCTACAAGACAGACAAATGCAAAGAACTAAATCATTACAGAAAACTAACTTTTCAGCTATAGACAAGAACATGGCTGCTATCAACAGCATAATCAAGGTATTCCTGAATGGGATAACCAAGAGATTTTTTAAAAAAATCACCGAGCCAAGAAGTAATGACAATATTCTTTATTCAAATTTGGTAAAGACTGAGTACACGAAAACATCCAAGAAGAGAAGGTAATATTGGATAAATTGGACATAAAGTAAGGCTGAACTGACATCAAATAAGTAGACAGAGGAACGAAGGCAACTGATTACCACCTTAAACAGATTGAATTTCACTATGAACTGAATAAAATGAGTGCTTTGAATCTTCAAGTCAGTGGTACAAAGGCTGTATGGAATTTCTTCTCATCACCCCACTGGATTAAAGTCAGAGCTGGAGCAAAGGAGGGAAAGGATCACAGGGTACAGTGTTGAATGAAATCTCCTCTTCCAGTGCATGCATATTGCTAGTTTCTGTGAAATCAAATACTAGATATAAAATTTGATGAAATAACACTATCCCCACCAAACTGACTTGATCATCAGAAGGAATTATGTTCACTATTACAACAAGGCAGCCCAGATAATGGAAACAAGGCAAAGACTGAGGCGGCTACAGCTGATGTGGAAACAAATCACTGTCAGCTCAGGAACAGGAAGTGAATTAGGTAATTGTTTGGTCTGTTTTTTTAAAAAACTGGCAAATAAGATGCAGTCAGCAGGGACTTTTAATAAAGCTGTCACGTCAGAAATAGCACACCTAACTGAGGTAATATTAAGTATAGCTCACATATGTTTGAAAAGAGTAAAAATAGCTGGTTCAGGCCAGTGCACATCCACTCATCTTTCTATCTATCACCACTTAGATTAAAGAGAGAAAGAAATGGATAAAATTAAAAGTACATTTGGCAAAGGCCCATCATAGCAGACTTTTGATAAATCAAAAGTCCTTCTCTCAAACGGAAATGCTATCATTCAAGTAAGGAATTCAAAGAAAGATGTGGAAAGGTTCATTCAGATAATGAAAAGTATGACTTACCAGTGTTACATATCTGCTGTTAAACTGACTAATGAAGAGATGACAATGGATGATGTGAAAGAGGAAGGCAGTAGACAAAATTAGTAGTAGGACTCAAGTCTCAGCCTTGTGAACTTATTTTAGTACTTTCATTCACAGGTTTCTCATAAATAGATGTATGGTAGTAATACTAAAGAGAAAGACATATTTGCTACAGAAAAGGGCTGGAATACAATACAAAAGAAATTAGATGATCTGAAATAAAACCAGACTGTAAAATCTCCAGTAATCAGGATAGCAAACTTCTGGAGCATCTTGAAAGTAGAGACAGCTGACACCTATTTCGTATAAAGATGTAGCTTGTCAATTTATGATAGGGAATACATGATATGAAGCTTGCAACAATCCTGAAGTCAGTATTCTAAGAATTCTTTTCCCTGTATGATCTTGAGATGCCTTCAATAATCTTCATAATTGGAAGAGAAATTAGCAATTGCTTGAATGCTCTTTGCTTACACCTTGCTAAGTACTGAACTTTCCAGTGCAAGAAACTGCATCCTGCTGTCAATTCTTCATGCCTGTTTAAAGGTTCCAAAATGAAAATAGGTATCTGATATTGTACAAGCAGTTTCTACCACAACATGTCTTTTCAGTATTATGTTTGCTTCCATTAACTGGCGCATTTAATATTTTCATAGTGTTGCATAAGAATTAAATCTCAGAAGATTGCACAGCATTGCTTTCCTTCCAAGCATTTCACTGTTACGGTCAAGCATTCGACAAAGTTACAATGCCTTTGTGCACAGAGGAGTCTCAAATCACCTTATTTTTCTGGAGTGACTTAGTTCAGCCACTATAAGAGTTTTCTGATCTTTCCACCTCCTCCTGTTTCAGCTTCTCTTAATTATTTGCAATAAAGCTTTTTCAACTATACTTAAAATAGAATTTTTCCCAAGTTAATGAGTACAAATTACTACTGTGATTTCATTCTCAACCCAAGAAGCTAAAGAAGAGAACACATTCGTTTATGCCCAAATTCAGCGAATATCAATTACTTTTTCATAAACAGTAAAATAAAAATGCCTATCAGTGAAAACCACAGCAGTACAAATAACTATTTACTAGCAAATTTCATTTTGCTTAACCAAATACCTCAATGACCTGAAGTGTTCAATGAAATGTCACATTTTTTCAAAATAATACCTTTAATCAAGATGGATTAATCTAATCCATAATAAACGAAACTGCCAAAAATAAGTAGAAACATATTTCTTACCTCAGGGTGAAACTGCTGCTCTGTACGAGAATGACAATATTGACAGCTGTCTCCACTTTCACACCTTGAAGGTTCACCCCATTCATCTGCATGTTTTACATTGGGGCAAGGAGTGGACCTAGAAAAGTGACGTCCAGACCACATTTGTATCTATTTCCTAGCAGAAGTTTCAAACAATTTCCCAATAAATATCAAAATCTTAGATTCCGGGACCTATAAAGTTGCAAATTCTGAGAGACACTTTTTGGAAGGTCTTTGACAGAAAAATGAGCTAATAGGCTTCTACCTATCCTCTGCCTAATTACCCTTACTCACAGTCCTGAGATTGTCAGGCAAAGCCCATCAAGTCCAAACTTTATATCACTGCACGAACAAACAGCAAAACCAATGAAGAAACCACAGTGTATGAAATGGTGTAAAACGATGTAACTATGTAATGAGAGGAAACACATTAAATTCTAGTCCTAAAAATATTGCTGAGAAATGGAAAATTATAGAACAAAAGCAGAAAAAAAAGCCAGACTTTAACTGTTCTTTTCATAACAAAGAACGTTTGACTTAGTGATTCCAATTTTTGCTAAGAATTACAGAAATTGTTGTCATTCTTCACAAAAAAAAAAAAAATATCCATTACAGCATCATAGTTTTTGTCTTCAGGACTGTCTGATAATTTTTAACAGACAGGCTTCCCCCCCTCCCAAAAAATTTAGCAAGACTATTGGGAAAGATGTGGTTTTATTCCATTAGGAATATCCAATTGCACTACAGAAGAACCCAAACAGATCAGTCCATTAAAAACTGTCTGACTAACCAAAATGTCTGCTCTTAATATGTATTTATGTACCTGTATTTGAATTTTCTGGGATTTCGTCTTCTATCTCGACTATTGTGATAGTGTGGACATGCATAACCCTGGCGGCAGAGTCTGGGTGGCTTGGTACATTGTTCTGTCTTGTAGCCAGCCAATACAAAATTTGTGTCTGTAAACAGGTCAACAATTAAGAGAAATAAACAACTAATTTTTGCATTCAGACTGTCTTTAGTGAGCTTAGGTATTTTTTTTGGTAAAAAAATTATGACCCAGAGACCCCTCCATTCTTACAAACTTAAGACTGGCTCCTGTGTTTTTCAAAATGAAAGTCTCACATGTTTACGTACAAAGAAATTTTCATTCCTTTTATGTTCAATAGCAATATTACAATGAAGTACACAAATAAAGCATCAGTAATCTATTCGTAGATAAACTATCCAGAAAGTCTCATTATAGACAGATAACATTTTGCAAATGAATACCTGAAAATACCTTCTTCATTCTAGTAAGACAAACACTAAAAACATAGGATTTCTCTTAAGTTTACTGTTGACAGTCCTTACTTCACTAGAACTGCTTTCATGTTAAGGCATGTTAAGACTGTACAGTAAAATCTTCCTGGACAAATTCTAGAGCCTCTTCTCTACTTTTGCCTCTGTCTACATCTTTGGTTCCAGGAAGGAGGAACTAGGTGATGACAAACAAGGTTCTGTCTAGAAACAGAAAAGCAATGAAGCATGTAAATAAATTAGAAGGTACAATTTAGCTAATGGCAAGCATTGGTTTGTGAGGAGTAAATATGTCAAACCAATCTAACTTCTTCCTAAGGAGGGAAAATTGATGTACATTGAACTGAAACAGTCAATGTCATGTATCTTGACTTCAGCAAATCTTTTAGGCCTGAGATGTTCTCTAAAACAAACTGCACAACAGTACAAGGCTCTCACAGGATTTGTGAAGAAACATTCTCAAAGAATCATTAAAGATGTACTTTCAAATAGCAAAGACTATTAATCTGAGTGTCACAGAGTCTATTCTTTGTTCAGTCCTTTTCAATAGTTTCATTAAAGACTCAGGAAAATAAGGTTGAAGTCACTAGTTGGTCGATTTTAAATCTCAAAACCTATGTGCAATCTCGCCATATTTACAGGGACTGACAGGAGCCACGCAATATTATATGACAGACCCGTCACAACGAAAGGAACACAATAATAGGCCTTGCAGTTGGTCAATTTTGCTGACTTCTTCTGTCACACACCAAGTATTTTTGATCTAGAACTGACAATTAAGCTCCACACATTATTAGTATTTAAAGGGTTGGAACTCATGCTGTAGCAGAATTTTAAAAACAGAAGGGACAAATATTGTACAATTAAGTCCCTTAAGTCCCCTTGAATTCCTTAGAGACAGCATCTTCCTGTGACCTCTTCCTGCGTTATCATCCCCACATGAATTTTGTGAAAGTAATTGTACCTTCCAGTCTTTCTAAAGTAAAATTTAGGCAAAAACTCTAACAATGTATAATTAACATCTTTGATGTTAACATAATAAGCAAGTGTAAATCAAGAACATGAGGACCAGATTTGAAAGCCTTAAGAAAATTAGGGCAACAGGATTTACTTTAAGAGATCTAATATAACGCTTTGAGGACATTCTTGTATTTTAATATTCTGCTCCAATTTTCTGTTTAATATTCTACTTCATTCCTGTTACTCAAGCTTATCAAAGAATAGTGGTCCATTAATGAGTCTATTAATGATTCAAAAAATGAAGATGCTAATCATGACTGCTACTTAGCATAAGTAAGAGCTCCTACTGCCTTTTAAGAACATTTATTCAGTTGACACAGCTTAGCAACGCTTGTATCAAGTGAACTGAAATAGACCTATTAAACGTTTTCAAAACAAGACATTTTCAAAATGCAATCTGGATATAAATGTAACAGACAGTAGAATTTGTTCACAAATACTGGTATTACTTATATAAGCCAATTCTTTACTCTGTTAAAAAAGGCTTTTGAACTTCTCCCAGATGAAGACCCAGGATCAATAAATGGGACCGAACACTCATCAAGAAACAAACATAGAAAGGAGACAGGGTAACATTACCCTGCCATCTTGGATCTTCACTAAGTATCTTCTCAATCATTGCCTGACTTGCTAAAATTCCTGGCTGCAGATCTGGAATGACTTCACCGCATCCTAGCTGCCCATTCTGTAAGGTTTCCTGTGCCTGAAGTTCTCTGGAAAGGGGAAAAAAAATAACACTGCTAAACTGTACAGCTATAGTAACGCTATCTCTCGCAGGTATAATCCTGTCCAAATCTATCAAAATTCTGTCATTTAATCCAGTTTTTAAAAAGCCTAAATTGTAACAAAAAAGTAAATTGACTGTATTTCAAACCATTACTTGTGCTGAAGCAGGCAAACAATCATAAGGAATAACCATGTCATAAAATCAAAGAGAACACATGAAGGAATGCTAGCATTACGTGCACAATGTTTGTACCAGCAGTTCCCACTGTACCTCTGTGTGCTGGTGGGCTGATATTTTGAATATAGCTATTATTTTCTGATATTCCACTGCCACATAGGACCTGGTAGAACTAAAAAATACATAGAAGGTGCAATGGGAGTGATCAAAAACACAGAACTTCTCTAGGAGGGAGAATTAAATACAACAAGATTCTACATTGGAAAAGTTACGACTTAAGGAAGGTACAAAATATAACTATTGAATACTACATCATCTAGAAGTAATCAAAGTACTTCTGGCTCACTGTAAGATTTTGCAAGAAAAATTTGTCAAGGCATTCGGGAGATCTAGTAATAAACAACAATCATGAGGAAATGGAATCTCTTCTGCAAGAATTTACAACTGCTTTTCAAGAAAGCAACCTCAAGCTTGCTGAAAGATCAGAATGACCGCTAACAAACTAAAAGGTGGTATGAAACAGCTACCAAATATCAGAGGCAATTTTATTACATCATTTTGGTAAAATTAAGCTGTACAGAGAGTCAACAATGGCAAATCAGCACAAAAGATCAAAACCAAAAAAAAGACACTATAGCTCAATTATATTAGGCAGACTTTGAAGCAATGGAGAAACAAGGTGAAGAATCAAATACCAGAGATGGATTCACAGTATGCTATGAGAATCATAGGCCACTACCTTCAATAAGCACTGCTTTCTCTAGACACAAATATTCAAGGAGCTTACCTCCTATACCAAAATATTCCTACTCAGGATCTCTGAAGAGGAGTTTGAAAGATGTGGTGGTTTATAACATGACTAGTTATATCATTTACATAATCAGATTAAGAACCTTCCAGACCCTAAGTACCTCCAAGAAAGAAAATATCAAAGTGAAAGGAAGACAGACCCTAAGCCAAGTCTAAAACCCTTCGAAAAGTCAAAATATTTTTTTTTAGATTCAGAAAAGGAGCCGGCAACAAGAAGGAAAATAGATAGCTCCTAGAGAATGTTTTTTCTTTAAGGTGGATAGGTAGAAGAATAAAGCTATTAAGGGGAATAAAGTTAACTTCCATCAGTGACTCTACTGTTATTTCTCTGCTCTCTACTTTTTTTATGAAGAAAAAACCCTATTATCTGTGTCTATCACGGAGCAAAAATACCACTAAATTAAAAATAAGACCCAATTGTCTGGACTTTCCTATGAATGCTGGATGCCTGAAACGAGGAGAAGCAATGCTACACGACTGCTTTTACAAACACCAAAAAAGTTGGTGGCAGTCTGCTTGCAGGTTCAAGCCATCAAACATAGACTCCTACCACAAGCATCTGCAACTCCTCCTGATGCCCTATATGTAGCCACTGACCATAAACAACGAAGTAATACATTAAAAGACATTTAGAGAACAGAGCTTGGTTTCAGTCCTGCTATACATTAGTACCTCATTCTAATACAATACTAAAGATTACAAAAAAATTAAGCATTCTATATTCAGACTGAAGTGGCCTCATGCTGTGCATGCTAAGTGAATAAAGTTAAAAAGAAGAAAAATTAAATGGACAGATATCTTGCAGAAGAAGCATTAGCTAGGTAATTAAAGAAAGTCTTCTGAAAATAAAAACTATACATAACTAAACAGTAAGTGACGAGGAAATGCAGCAGTAATTCTACGGTAAAATATGTATTTAAGTAATTGTGAAATTACTGAAAAGGCACTAACTGTACTATAATTATTATGAAAGGAGAGTCACCATCTCCCAACAGATGGATGGGAATAAAGGATAACAAATGTAAGAACATAAGCTAGCAGCCACTGCAGTTCAGATCAAAGACTCATCTAGCCTGGAACTGTACCTCCAACAGTGGCCAGCAGCAGCTGCCCAGGGAAGAAGAGAAGAACAGGGCAAGCGTATAGTGATATCTTTCCCAGAATGCTCTTCCAGTGTCCACTAAGAGATATTTGTGACCCTCCAAGGCTTTAAAGCTCTCTAGGTCTTGGTATCGTTTCCTATTGAGTATATACAGACCACTTTCCATAGCAAGAGCTCCCCTTCCACCTATTTATAATACTTCCCAACAGCGTGTTTATGTCACAGCTTTGGCCACAGCTAAAATTCACAGCTACCACCACTCTGATTCACGAACCATCTTCTTTTGACAATAACTTGATTATACATTAGGGAGGTAGAAAATAATTCCGATACCTAATACATGAAAAAACACAACATAATTTAAAAACCTGCAACATCAGGAAGCAAAATGTAAAACATACAAGCTAAGAACCTGAAAGATGGCTTAACAAAATCATAAATTTATGAATGTAAAAAACAGATGCAAATTTCAAAGGCATAAATCACAAAAGGCAGAGTATCTGGTCTTTTATCAGCCATAAGAATTACATATACAGCTCTTGAAACTGCAAGTTACAAAATCTTAGCATTTGTGTTTCCCAGTGTGCTTCTATCTGCTATTGTGATGGACAGTGAATTGTATTCTCATGTTTAAGAATGCGAACATGCTTTAGCAGGGGGACTGGACTAGATGATCTCCAGAGGTCCCTTCCAACCCCCAGGATTCTGTCATTCTGCTTACAGTTGCAGGAGTGAGTATATTTTTCATGCAAAGCATACTATATTTTCTGGTATGTGGTGATAACAGGCAAGTGGCATTTCCTACTAATTAGGCTGAAGAATTTGAAACAAAACTACCTTATATCATATACTGGTGGTCTAAGGTCATGTGGACCATGAGCAAAGGCACAGTGAATTCCATTCTTCATACAGTGGCCCCGGGCATCTGTTTCATGAATGCATGTTCCAGTCTTGTAATATCTGAGATGATACTTCCTTTCTGTATCCCCTGTTGTTCGATGCAGGTAAGGACAACTACATAACAGAAAGACAAAAGTTAGGGCATTGCTTTGAGGGGGTTTTGTTTAATAATTTAATTCTGAATCATGCTGTATCTCTTTTTAACTTCTAGCAAGTAACTTTGCAGGACTCCTCAAACAAAAATTGTCCCAAACAAACCATCATCACAGATCAGCTTAAAAATGAAAAACATTAATATATTTTCTAGCGTCTGCTAAAGATACAAGAAATTCTAGCAGGCTGGCTCACTGAAATTCTACTGAAACTGTTTATGACTTTTGAGAACTAAGTTGTTTCCCTGTAAGAATTTAAAACCAGCATTCTGTTAAACAAGATAAATGGGCTGCAGCAAGTGATTTGTATGTCTCTCTTTGAAACCCAACAAAATTAATTAGTGGAAGAGTAGCTACACCAAATTCCATGTTAGGTCTCATTTTGTCAAGGTAAGACAGAGCACAGTCTGCGCTCAGGATCTGAAGGTAGTTCTTTCACACTTGGCTTCCCATGGAAAGAGAGACAGGATGCAATCTTTGTTGGACCCATTATGGTGCCTCAGCTGAACTCCGTGCGCAACCCTGTGTGATGTTTGAACAGTGCTGCTAAGCCCTCCTGTGCTGCTGGAGTTACTACTGACACAGATCAACATCAAACTCCACCATAGTCGACCGGATACTTTTGCCAGACCAGTCCTGTACAGAACTCCAAACAGGAGGAAATGCAGTCTGAAGCTGTATTTTTATTCCTGCTAACTGCCCCACCACTAGCAGAATCTTTGAAGGCATCCAGTGTTTCCAGTAGAGCGTTCATTACAAACTCCAATCTTTCATTCGTACATGAACACCTCACAAAGGTAATAACACTGTTGTATTCTTACGCATAATGTTCACACCTTCATTTTCATGTCCTTAAGTCTACTCATTCCTGGAAACAGGAATTAATGTCTTATCTTCCAAGCAAGAAGTGTACAGATGTTCACATCTCACTGCTTGTCCCTAAGCCCTTAGCTCCTTACCAGAGGGTAAACATTTTTGCTTAAACACCTGCAGTTTCTCCCTAGTGAAATTGCCTTATCCCAAACCAAAATATTAAAGCCTTCAATTATTTTTAAATTACTGTTTAAGAAAAAAGAAGATAATTCAATGGAACATAGACACAGCTAGTCTGACCAGCTAGGCACAACCTCTTGCACAAATTGCGAGAGAGGGAGAAATACTCAGATCACAATTTTCCTCAGAAAAAGACAACATGGATTCCAAAAACAAGTCAGGAAAGACATACAAACTGTGTCACAAGACTCTTACTTATACTAATTTAAACCTAGGTTTGTTTGCCCTAGGACTCAATACCTGTGCCATCAACAGCTAATGAAATCTGACTTTTATTGAAAACACAGCCTTCGTACTGCACATTTTGCCAGCTGCCTGAAGAGTCCCATAACAGGTTTCTCCAGAAACTAACGTAATGCTTTAAGGCGGCTATCCAGTGTGACCTGAATTCTGTCTAAGACTTATGAAAAACTGGATAAGGGCTAGTCCTAAAGGCAACTCACGCAGACTAAGCCACAAGCAAAGCACGAAGAGCAAAACCGATGGCATCTTGTACAGGTATGCTTTATATAAAAATGAGTTATTCATACAATGCCACAACAGCACGTTATTAACCACAGACATCTTTATCAGCTGTCACTTGTCGTAGGATCATTAGTCAGAGAGGCAAAAACCCCGAATGAAAACAGCCTTGAGATGGTAGGTAGTATTTTTTCACACATTGTATCAAAATAAGTCAATGCACTGAAACACACACCAGAACTCTAGATGTTCAACTCAACCTTTAATGAACTGGATGGATGTTAGATCTTATCTTCACTTTATTAATTAAACATTTTAATGGAGCACAAATCAATAAAATACATAGCTTTAAACAAGACAAGTATTTTGATTTAAAATGGCCGGTTTTAGATTGTGGGATTACCTGGCTGCAAACTGACGAACTTGCTCTTACGGTTGGTACTAAAGTTGTTCAGACACCACCTATTCCTTAGGAACAAAGTTTTTACTGAAAAAACAAACATAATTGTTCCCAGGAAGAATAACAAATCTATACCTTGGCCCATATTTCTACAGCCATCTCCCAGCTTAAAATAACTGTGCTAAATCCTAACCTAGTAATTATGAATCAGTAAAAAACATTACTCTGTATTTTTATGTTCTACTGGAGTTTACACACAACATCAAACTACTGAAATCAGCTTTGTTTTCTACAACCAGATCTCAAAAAGTAAAATTGTCATTACATTACTCTAAGTAAGCAGATGTATATATGCCATGAACAGAACCAACATTCACAAAAACTTAAAAGGTTAATTAATTACTGAAATGTGTATTTCCTTTTCACACTCATCTTAATTCATACCATAAACATTCCAAACACATCCTTTAAGAATAAAACCGTTCCAGTTTACAAGGTAATGCCAGATGTTCTAAAGCGTATGAAAACAACTATGTAGTTCTACTTCTGGCACTGACATTTTTTTCCTGTGATTACTTAAAGTGTGCTCTTATGTAGCAGGCTTACGTAATTTATTCCCTCTTAGAGCTTACAGATACTAACATATCCAAAATAATCTTCTCTTTAGAATATGACATCAGTTGACTACAACGGCTGAAAAACAGATGGAGGAAAAGTATCAAGTATCATCTCTATCCTTGCCCGTGAAACCCGGAGGAACACTGTTCACTGCTCAAAATGCACACCTCAAACTCTGCAAGAAATCGTCTTTTTCACACACCATTCCTAAGAACAGATTGTTCTGATTTTCTACCCTCAGAAAAGCCCTTTTCTAAACAGCTTTAAAATATGTGGCTTCCTTTCATTCCAAGTTGAACTTTGGAAGGTAATATTGCCCAGGCAAAGCCAACAATTTCCACTTAAATTCTCTTGAACACAATTCTGAGTGTCATCACTCTACCTTTCCTGCCAGCTTAGCTCACAATCTGCATTAACCTAACCATGAGCAGAACAAACAGTGACATAGATAAAAGTCAAACATATACCAATACACTGTCACATCACAGATAACTTAAAACAAAGGTGTCCTGGCACTATTTCTGTAAGAATCTGAAGCTGCTCCAAATAAAAGGCTAAATTTTAGGTAGAAGGCAAAATACAGTGAAAAAATCCACTCTTCTGCTGAGTTCTGAAATGCTGTCACACCGTAAGGATGTCCTCACAAAATGTTGGTGCTTTCCTCCATTTTTTTCTCATGCCACTACAGACATGCTCTGGCATCATCTATGCCTTTTCTCTTCTACCTTAATTTCAATCAGCTATTCACTTAGAATAGCTGACTTCCATTTCTAATCATCAGTTCTCAGGATCAGATCTAAAATAAGGCCTCCACGGTTCAGCTGAAACTTCGACCACAAATGTCTCCAATACTGTCACCTTATAACTCAGTGAAAGAAAACAACCTCTATTTTCTGAACACATCTCTCTTGATTTTCATAATCTACTGTCTGCCTTACTCATTTTTTCTCCCCCTGAAACACTGTTCACCTTTGTTTATGGGGAATCAGTTACTTTCACATTGTCCTCTCAGCATATCTTCTGATTTCAACATTCTCTTAAGCCTCTCGTGAGGCTTCTTCACAGGGCTCCAACCTTGGTCTCTGCCCTTATACTACTACATCAAGGCAATTTCACTGCAAAACACAAACTTGAAAACCACCATCTCTTTGCTGGTAATTCCTAAACCTATCCATTTAGTTTAAACTGTAAGCTCAATGCGCTCAAGCAGAGATACAAATCTCACTACTGGTCTTACTTTGGCAAGTCCATTACACCAAACCACCGTTACACCACCCTGTCCGTTACACCACCCTGTTTAGCACTTAGTCTCCTAACCAGGGAGTAACCTTTAGCAACCACAGAGGACAACCCTTTCAATACAACTGCAGCAAAGTTTTGATCTCACGTCTCAGTTACTTAAGTATCTCCTCTTATTTGCTTCTAACAAATCAATCTTGCCCTGCTAACATTCTTTTTAAACATTGCTTTCCTCTTCCTCCTTTCAAATCAGTGTCTGTCACTCATTAATGAAAGGTGAATTTTTGTCCCCAACCAATCCATGACATGAGCATCCATTTATCCTCATTTGTTGTTTTTCAAAAAACTGCCCATGCTGCCCCAGGATTGGCAGGAGTGCTTTACAAAACCTGAAAAGGTAATCAATTGTTCTCTTTTAAATCATACCTCTGAGACATTTTTTTCTGTTTATATTGCTTAGGCATGGTACTCAATATTGTCACACGGCTAGTGCATTTCTGTGGCTTACTTTCTCTTTTTTCTGTTGTTTAGTTTGTAAAGCCATTGGGAAAAATCCACCTTTTTCCTCTGTGACTACAGCCAGTAAACGCAAAAAATATCTGATCTGTGACAGGTGCCTCTATACACTACAGTAACCAAAATAATTAATCTGCAATTTAAAACAGGTTACCAGCACAACTACATATTTCCTGGCTGATTTCTTGCATTTTTTCTTGCCAGAAGTCCTTCCCTGCTTCCATCACAGCAGATGAAGGTAAGTCCTCTGTCCTATGGTCTCATTATCCCCAGCCCCTCTTTATATGCCTGCCATACTGTACCATTTGCTCATTCTCACCTCCACAAAGCTTCTACCCTCCCCAAGTTCACTGTTGACCCTCTAAGAGTGAACCTTCACTTTTTCTCACTGGAAGCACCACGAAACAGTCATTCTCCTCTCCTACACATCCATCTTTACAAAACTTACATAATTTTAAAATCTTGAAGCCACCTCTATACAAGGTTTGAACCTACTGGTCAATGTCAATGCTGTTAGGAGAAAAAGAAAACACAACTAAAGAAAAAAAAAGTGCAGCAACAATACTAGCACAAACGTGCAGGAACAATACTAGCAGAAAACCATTTTGTGCAATGTCTTAAAGATCGTCACAATGCAAAATCATAGTTCTAAGTCTATGATAGCCTGAAGAATATATGCTTATATAAAAGTATATGTGCCAAAAAATTGACAAATCACTTACAGAAATCTGTTTTCAAATAAACTGCAGCAGGATTCTACTGACAATTTTAGCTAAGGAAAAATTAGCATCCTTCCTTAATGTCATCGATAATATTACAAACACCTAGGACTGAAAGAAATCACTTACTCATCTCCATCTGGGCAGATTCCTGTAGTCTCATCATATTTTGTACAATAAACATCTGGACTGTAGTTAAAAGTCCCATCACGCCTTCGTATAGGTCTACGACGACGCTGATTTAGGAAATGCCAATGAAAACAGGTAAATGGTCTGTGCTGGGTACACTTGTGCTGCAAAAATAGGGGGCACTGCTCTGTCCTAAATTCCTTTAGATACCTAAAAAAATTAAACTGTGTTACAAGTTTATCTTATTGGAGGCACGTTTTTACAGTATTAACAGGGCACTTGACAATTCAGTGCACACAGCCCATGAAAATGTGTACAAATGTATCACCTGCATACAGTTTTAGTTCCTATGCACAATTGACCATTTAGCTGCTGTACACAAGTGACTTCATTTTTTTATGACAGATGCATTACTGATAAAATACAGTGGAATACTTGGCAAATCATACTATGTTTTGTAACTAAACTCAAATAAATACATTAATCTAAAAAGCACAGTACTTAAAATATTGTCCTATGCTACCACCAAACAGAGATTATAAATCTAACAAGTTACTTGAAAAAGCATTTATACTGCTTCCTACCATACAGAACAGTCCTACAAAAGGTCTTTTAGCTAAACAACACATCTAATTTAAACATCAGTCCTTAATCACAACATTCCCAGAATGTGTGACACTCTATGTAGAAAGCTAGAGGGGTAAAAGAGCTTTATGAAGGTTATTAGGGGCTAAGAGAGGCCTTCAGCAAACTTATTTTAGTGACTGTTATGTTTGTGTCGAGACAGCCCAGCGCCTTCAAAGGTATTAGCAAGACAGTCCTTCAGTAGCATGCAGGACAGAGCAACTGGTTATGAAGTCTGATGTCCCTTTCCACAGGATATCAAGATCACACCACACTGGGCACTACTGTAGCATTTGTCAAATATAAGATAGCCCTTCCTCCCCTCGCAGTGAATACAGCTATCAGTCAATTTAGCAAGTTCATTGTGTCAATAAAGTTATGAAGTATCTGCAGAGGAAGAGGGGCTTCCCTGAGTTCCCAGAAGTTTCTAATAGGTTGCAGATGTGTTAAGAGGCTACAGGGGAACTGAAGACACTGGGAGAGGAAAGGATTAGAAAGAGAAATAAAGTGCATTATTTTTGTTCTCGGTTCCTCAAACTTGGACACGGTGGATGTACTAACATAGAGTTACGAAGCACATCTTTAAGTCTAGAGAAGAACCTCTAAACTATCCAGAACTGGCAGAGGGGGAACAGAATTTTTGAACGCTAAGGGCTGTGGCAGTATCCAGGTAAAACGCTACACTCTTATGGTCTTTCTGACAGTGCTGGAACCGTGACATTATAGAAGCGATGATAAGGGGCTGGGGTGAAGGAATGCCACAATTAACTGATGCACTACTCCGCATTTGTGGGGAGCAGACGATTCTACACGAGAGGGGAAAGGGCAGCGCCGCGGGGCAGGGGTGGGAAACGGGTAGCGCCGGGGGAAGAGACGGGGGGGGGGGAACGGGCAGCGCCGGGGAAGAGACGGGGGGGGAACGGGCAGCGCCGGGGGGGGAAGAGAGAGCGGGGGGAACGGGCAGCGCCGGGGGGAAGGGGCCGGGCTGCTCCCCCGTTCAGCTGGCGCTCCGGGGCCTGGGCCGCTCGCAGTGCGGGTCAGAGGCGCAGAGAGTCCCGCAGGCGTTCCGGGGTCCGGTCGGCGCGGGACGCGGCTCCTCCCGTGGCCGGAGCCGGAGCGCGGCGGCCGGGCCCGCGGTGCCTCAGCCTCGGCGCCAGCGCAGGAGGCCGCGCGGAGCGGGCCTGGAGCGGGCCTGGAGCAGGCCGGGCGCTCGGCCAGGCCCTCGCCTCGGCTGCGCGGCCCCCCCCGCGCGGCGCCGGGACCGGAGCGCTGCGGGGCGCGGTACCTACGTATAATGCGTCGGCTGCTCGGTCTGCGGGGACCCGCCGCCCCGCGACAGCGCCTTCGACACCGACGGCATCTTCCGCGGCGGCGCGCGCGCGGCGCAGGCGTGGCCCCGCCCCCTCCCGCGAGCGCGCCCTGGCCCCACCGCTCGGTGTCCGGGGGCGGCTCCGCGGCAGGGGGGGCTCCGGCCCCGCCCCCCGCCGGGGGAGCAGCTCTTCAGAGCCGCGCATCCCGCTTGGAGCGACCGAAGGCTGCAAACGCTTCGAGCCTTCTGGCGGCTCCAAGGCGAGAGACTGCGAGGAGACTTCGCAAGCAGAGAGTGTTTATTGGGCGCCTGCCACAGCGCCCGACAGCGCGACACACGGAGAGGCAGCTCTTCACATCCTTGCCCAAAGCCGCGCCTTCCCGGGCTCCTGCTGTTAACCGAACAGGGAGAAAGGACGGCAGTGGGAAACGGGCCTTACTCCTGAGGTCAGCGTAAGCACAACCCAGGGTCGTTCACTCACCACGACTGTCCCGTGCCTGAACCTCATGCGCACCATTGAATTCCCCAGACAAATGAAATCTCGTGGCAGCACCAGACCAGTCCCCTCTGGTACAGCCAGTTCAGGTGCAGGGACTCCACAGCAAACCCAGAAGACACAGCAGTGTGGGGAGAGCAAGCAGCTGCGTGAGACAACCGTGGTGTCACTCTCATTCCAGCCTCTTACCACCTCCTGCCGTGTTTGGGATTCTGTTTTGGTTTAGGTTGCAATTAGGAATTTTAATGGCATAAACCCAGCTTTGCATTTTAAAGTATAAAATAAATGCCACTAGCTTTGAAGGGAAGTTGTGTGCAGCCTAGATTCTTCCCCACTACAGGAAGTCTCCAGTGTGCAAATTTGACTATATGAATCTGCAGGAAAAAGCATTCTACGTTGCTCAATGAAACCAGGCGTTTCCTCCCAATACAAGACAATCACTTCAACCCCTTGCAAGAACCTCTCCTACCAGCAAAGATCACCTCAGTCAGGCATGTCTAAAAAGCTCTAGTCCAGAAAGCAAGCACCGACTACTATTAAGGGCTAAAGAACGTAACTTCTGCGGTGGTTAGTATTTTTAAAAAAAAAATCAGAGCAGTAAGAATCACATATTAATGAACCACACTTATAGTCGTCTTCGATGCGAGCTGAGAACACTCAGCAAAATGTCAAATCAAGGTCACCTCCGGCAGCAGTTTTACAGATGTACAGCTTTCATATTTTAATACACTGTGAATCCAAAATAAAGTGATCCATGGGAAAGAGATGGGTTGTACAGAAAGTCTCCAAGCGCAGGTTGATTTGCCCCGTTCGTCCCAGCTGCGCAGTGCGGGGAGGAGCTGCTACCCGCGCCGCCGAGCCACGACCGGCCCAGGGAGCAGCGCGGCACGCGAGAGGAACGAGCCCGGACGGAAGGGCTGACGACGGGCTGGAAGAACGCGCTGTCCCGTGACAGCGTCGCTGCGGCTCTCGGCGGCTCCGTCCTCACTGCTCCCCGCTCGGCGGGTCGGGGCCGCCCGGGGCGGGCAGCGGCTGCCCGGACAGCGCCGCCTCCAGCCGCCGGTCGATGTCTGAGCTGTCCCTGAAGGCGGCCCAGAGCAGCAGCCCGCCGCACAGCAGGCTCAGCGGCAGCACCTTGCCCCACGGCCGCTCGTAGTCGCTGCCCATGGACCGGCGGACGCTCCAGGCGCGCGGGCCGGCCTTGCTGCCCAAGAAGGGGATGGCACCGCCGCCCTCGGGGTCCGCGCCCTCGGGGCTCCGCCGCGACAGCCACCGCCGGGCCGCGCAGCCGCGCCGCACCCGCCAAAGACACTCCCGCAGCGCCCACCGCATCGCGGCCGTCCCGGAACGGGAAGCGCCGTGGGCAGGGCCTAAGGGGTGGGGCTGGGCCCGGAGCGCCGGGGAGGGGCTTGGGGGGCGGGGCTTGGGGGCTGCGGGCGCGGAGGCGGGGGAAGGCGGGCGGGGTGTTCCGCGCACCGAGCCGGTGCTGTCGCGGTGCCTGGCGCTCGCCTGGGGCTGACGGCGCTCCCTACGCTGCTGAGGCCGCACAGAAAACATTCACAAAGGAAACAGCGCGTTCGTAACGCTTCACTCAGGGCCTCTCACACAGCCCCTCGCAGGCCGAGCTGTGCTGCATTTACACCGCCCGTCACCGCACCGCAGAGCCGGGGCTGGGGACACGGGACTGGCGCCCAGTGTCCGCAGGACAAAGCCCACCGTCCCCGGTCACCGCGAGCCGCGCCCCCGTTCACTCCTTCGCTCTAGGGCAGAAATCAGAAAAGTCACAAACATTCGTGGAAGATACATCATCTCGGTGCCACGATCCGCGCTCCACTCGCTGGACATCCCACGGGAACCTGCTGCTCACCGCCCACGCCTCCTCACGCGGGGCCGTTCCAAAGCCCTGTGTCGCCACGCAGGTGCTCACTGTCCTTTGAGCCGTGAGGAACTGCTGTCACCGCAGTCGCCAGCTGGTGACTTATGTGTTCAACACTGGTATTTTCAGCTGTAATATTTAAAGACATCGGTTATTTCTGCTTTTACAGACCAATACATTTTTTTAACACAGAATTCACTAGTTTCAAAATAACTTACAGAATCATAGAATCACTTGAGTTGGAAGTGACCAACAAGGATCATTGAGTCCAACTCCTGACCCTGTACAGGACAACCCCAACATTCACACCGTGTCACTGAAGGCATTGTCCAAACGCTTCTGGAATATTATCAGGTTTAGCACCATGACTGCTTCCCTGGGGAACCGTTCCAGTGCTCCACCATCCCCTGGATGAAGATTTTTCCTAATATCTAACCTAACCCTCCCCTGGCACATCTTCCTGCGATTCCTTCGGGTCCTGTCATTGGTCACCAGAGAGAAGAGATCAGCACCAGTTCCTCCTTCCTGTGTGAGGTAACAGTAAATACCTACGAGGTTCCCCCATCAGTGTCCTCCAGGCTGAACAGACCAAGTGACTTCAACTCATCTAGAGTAAGCAGTGAATTCTGCTTTGAATTATACAGTTCTGATCTACAATAATTAAATGAACTACCAAACAGGCAGAAATATCATGCAAGCTACATAGTTAATAGTTTAAATATGCAGAAACTTTTTTAAAAAAATTCTAATATGATGAGTTTTCCCTACAAAAGAAAGCCACCAATTTAACAAAAGAGAGAAAAAAGTTTCTTGAAACAAAAAGAAAATATTAAGTACGTTACTAATTTTAAGCTTCTTTAATTTGCTCAAGGTTCATTGCTTTCTTGAGGTGCCAATTCTGGACATTAAAGGTGTAAATACCTATCCAGGGAAATTAAATCCTGCTTAGACAAATAAAGCTTGTAATAATGGACACGACGGACTGGTAGGAAGGGGGACAACCCCCCCCAAACCCCAACAACAACAAAACAAAAAAAAATACTTGTCTGGAATTCATCCAGATAAGCTTTGCTCCTCCACAGCCAGCACCAAACCATCTTTCCTTCTAAACACTGCACGTGATACTGTACTTACCTAGGAGAAATCAAAGAGAGGAGAAAAAAAGGTGACTAAGAAACGACAAAACCAATTCAAACAGATACAAAGAATATTTCAAGTGTTCTTGCAGAAGTCAGGCCTTGTGGTTGACTACACAGAAAGCAGAGTTAAACGTGTTTATGTGTTACAAGTGCTTTTAACACTGATTTCCTTTTTTTTTGGCACCTTAAGTATTGGAGACAAACTCCAATTACAACAGCAGTCAAAATTTGTTCTATAAAGCTAAAATTTCAAGTCATCAACAGATTTTTTGGGGGGCAAAATAAGTCCTCTTGTGAAGGAATCAAGATTTAACTATTTATTAAGAACTGTCTACTAAATTTTACACCCATATATGACAGATTATTTAATCTTTACTGTAACCAAAAACATTTAGGTATTTGCATTCTGAATAGACAATAATGAAAAAGAGCGATACCAAAAAACTCACCAGAATTTCCTTTGTATGCAATACCGTGCTGACTTAATAAATCTTTAAGTTTTTTTATTTCTTCAGAAAGTTCCTTGTATTTCTAAGAAAGAAAAGACAATTAAAATGGCTCTCCCACTCTCCAAATGCATACATAAAATGGGAGTTTATAAAAAAATAACGCGTCTGTGCACAGCTCCTACAGCTTTTGACTTAACAGATCATAAATTGCTTATTCCAGGAACAAGATGGAAAATTTAAAAAAGATATATTTATATGTTGCCAAAACAAGAGTCAGCTTTTTCCAAGTCTGGGAGCAAGAATTAGGAGTGCTTTCTGCAACTATTTTGGATCTATACTCTACCTAGCATTTTATTATAGCACAAAATTGCATTAATAAGTTTGTTACAGGACCAGCCTTATTTTATTTTATATCGTAATGCAACAGTCTGGAAGTTTATCACCTTCTCCACTTTTGACCTTCATGTTCTCACTTTCAGCAGCTTCTGTTAACTTAAAGAGCTACAGATTGCTTACTTATTGCTTATTTTGAGACTTAAACCACATATCTGAAATCTCAAAGAAACTGCAATTTTTTATTGTGTTTTGGGTTTTACATGAATTGAGAAAGAGCAAAAGATTAACCAAAGCAATCAACTATCAATTAAGCTACAATGAAGCCACAAAAAGACATACAACTTACTAAATACTGTATTGTTAACTGTTGAAAAAAACCATAGGTGACTCTTCCAGCTCCTAACAGTACGGCACCTAAATGGTAATCTGTATGTAAGTAGATTCATCTTAACTACAGTTCATTTAGTTGTATTCATAAATTATTACATGGTGCTTTGTCTTGGCTACATTTTCAAGTAAAGTGGCAACAGCAGCTTCTGCTCTGCGTTATAATGAATTACATTCCATGCTCTTGTTTGATGTTCAGCTTCCACTCTTTTAGACTGGGCACACCTTCTACTCTATTTTCCCCATTTCAATTCTGTTGCTGAAGGATTGTTCACACACATGAAAGTCATTCCAAAATGGACACAGCATAGATCATTCTGCCTTTTGTTGGTGTAATAGCCAAAGTTGACAATCCCAACACAAGTCTGGGTATCAACAGAGAGAAGTGTCAACATTCCCAAGGCTGGCTACACATTTATTTTCAGTAGTAATTCCTTCCTATTTCCAGACTGATGTTTCCCAGAAAGCATACTTACCAGATGTTCATAACCCAAGCACCTACACTGATGCCCACCCCCTCCCCATCTACTTTTTAGGCATTCAGTTGTGCTGGTTTGTTTCTGACTTAAGGGCTAGAATAACGACATCAAATCACTCAGTATGCAGACTGTTACATACTGAAAGCAGAAAACATAATCCCAGGAACAGATTTCAGCAGAATTCAAAGTGTTTTACACTATTTACATAATGCTGTCACACTGATGCTTTCACACAGTAAAAAGGTGGCAATTCCACATTGCAAATATTAGACTTCATACCTCACTGCACTTCTCCACTGTTTCAAATTCAAGATTTATTTTCTTATTCTGTTTCTCCACTTCCTTTTCTTCTGTTGCTTTTAGAAGTCCTGCTTCCTCAAAAATCTCTTTCAGTAATTTGTTGTATCCCTAAAACAGAAAGTTTCCAGAAGGCAATAGATCAATCCACTAGACTCTCATCTCTGCTTGTAATTTGCACTCGCCATTCAAGTTCTTCAAGCTTCACTGTAGAAAATATTACAAATACCAGTTGATACAGCAGTTACAGAGCACAAAATGTACTATTTTCCAATTGCAGAATAAATGGATCCTTTCCGAAAGGAGAAACTGCAGAAGCCAGGTTTGGCTATTTGACAGTAATTGTTCTTTACCAAATAAGAGTTGGAAGAAATTAGCAAACCTGTTCAGTTATTAGTCCATCATACAGAAGCTGCTCTGCTTCATCCCACTTCCTTTGTAGTGCTTCAGTCAGAGTTGGATAAACTAAAAAATGGAAGTCAAACCATGTAAAAACCAGCATAAATTAAATGCTCCTCTAGTAGCATGCAAGAACTCAATGTTTCTATACAGTACACGGTCTCTACTGCTTTCAAGAGCTGCAGTTAAACTTAAATTACACTTCACAGTTAAAGTTTCTGGAGAACATCACTGACTAAAATTTCTTCTCTTATTTCCAGCTGGAAAGCCTCATGTTTCCTTGCTGAATGTAATTCTGACTGAGCTCTCCCTTTGTGCAGTGCAAGGAAATGAGCAGATACTACAGGGCTGATTCCTACAACCAGTCAAAGAAAAAAGCAGAAAAATCATTCACTAGGTCTATAGTGGCAATGACAATTTGAGAAATGCCTGTATATTATAATGACTGGGATTTAAAATACACTTTGTATTATACGTTACATTTAATACTCATTTATATCAAGTTACACTCTGGGGTTAGTGTAATATGCCAGCTGCTCCACACACAAATGGTATTTTCTAATTCTTACCTAGAAGAGAGTGGGGATGGCACACAAGAGGAGTCTCAAATGTCAGAGAGTAAACACAAGTACTCGGCTCAGACACGTAAGCCAATTTATTGCTCTTTCCACAAACAAGATGAACCTAAATATCAGTAAAAACAAAGATAAGCAAAACACATCCACATGAAACAGGACCAATATGTGTAGAGTTATGCTGTCTGAATTAGCATAGTTTAGGTTATCACACCTTTGTCTGTCTGCTCTTAGTTTCACATGAGTCTCCTTCCCTCATCCACATTCCAACAAATGTATTGTTTTCAATCTCCCATTCATGCCAGATTCTGAAAAAAAAAATAGGACATAATTTTATTTTAAATTACTGGAAAGAAAAAAGTTGAACACTCAGGAAGAAAAACAGTAATATCCATACACCATGTTCAATTGTATACGCTTCATTTTCATTGTCTTAGTATTTCCACTTCTCATAGTCAAGACCTCATGAACAGTGCAATTTGTTATCCAAGCTGCTATACAGGGCACATCAACATTACTTCGAGAGCACAGTTTTGGATCAGTTTTCAGTTTGCAAACCATTTGCACTTACAAATCTGAGTTTAAATCCAATAAAATACAGCTTATACATCAATCCCACAACAAATTCCATGATGCTAAGTACCCTGTGCAACTTAGGCTGTTTGAGGGATTTTCAGTGCTGGCGAGAGCACCTACACAAACCAGTCTCTATTTCTGCTAGTACTAAAGGCAGCGATTCTCTCAGCATCTCTTCCTCTCACATTGGCTCACCAAGTATTGTGTACAATTTCAAAGTATTTTTAAAGCAGTGCTCTGGTTTATAATTAAATTTATTTCATGTCATATGATTTGGATACTCCGGGGTCTCTGAATACTTTGGGATACCTTTTTGGGTCTACAATGAGCCTTTTATTACCTTTTATTAAATATGTTTAACACAACCACTAGGCATAAAACACTCATTTCATTTTGTACGGTTATATTCAACTCAAAGTGCAAATAGTTAAGACATGAAGTATTTGTTAATATAAGCTGTAGTGATATACTATTGAATTTCTCACATGAACATATCACACCTGCAGCTGGAACTGGTTATTTATCAGCCTCCAAAAAAATCTGAATTTTTCAAGATGGGCTATTTTTATGCATAATACCTGGGGAACTCAATGACCTAAGCTGACCAATAAAAGAATCTTAATTTCACAATGACCTCCTTTTTGACAATCTATAAAATGGTCTGATAACAACATAGGTAAAACTTAAAGGTATAAAACCTCACCCTAAAATCCCACTATAGGCATTCCATCGAAAAGTCTGCTCATGCTGAGTGACATTATGGAAAGGACAAAACTCATACTTGTACCTTAAAAGAAGAAAAAAGAAAATAAGAAATGTTTCAGACTGAAACAAAAACCTAGTTCATTCCTAATAAATATATAGTATCAAATATCCAAATCCATTACTCACGTGGATTCCACAAAACTGAAACACTTGCCAGCAAGTCTAAAGAGATGTGCAGGGCCTAAAAACACCACAAAATTACATCAAGGAAGAATAATGTTTTGGTTAAATTTAAGCAAGTTACCGTGGTGACAAAACTGCAAGGAATATGTAACAAATTCTGTTTTCTGCTGTACATAAGGAAATTTGTAATTTCCACATGGATTTCTGTAAGTTCCCACTAGTGCTGTAGTGGTTTGCATCATGATCTTTAACATTTTTCATCTTCAATATTCAGTGAAATAGTAAGCCTCTTTGTAATATAGAAATAAGAAACATATATACAAACAAATATTTGGAAGTCAAACAAAAGGAATCACCAGTGCAGATCTTGCCAAAAACTAACACTGATATCACCAGAACTCTTGCTTTGCAGCTGTTCCCAAAGCCACTCAAACTCCTCAAGTTTACACCGGTAAAGCCTGTTTGCTCAGAATGCCAATACTGCTGCAGATTTAAGTTTCACTGAGGTTCTCTAACCAGATATTCCTTTCCACAGTTTGCCTTTGTGGTCTGACTCAGTATTCAACAAGATAAACCTTTGACAGGTCACAAGTGACAATTCTGCTCTCACAGAACCGACCCTTGCAGCCTCGCTGTCAAAGGAATCCAAGATAGGCAACTTGTAATTCGAAAAAAGGGATAAAGTTCTGATCTACCTGCTACTGGGGTATTTCAGTGTCCCTTTTCAAGGCAGTTTTGCAAAGAACTACCAAATATTTGTGAGCAAAGGAGAAGAAAAGAGTTTACAAAGCAAATAAACTAATTTTAATGCTTTCTAATTCCCCACTGCCAGATTGCCCATGACTTTTCCTAAATAAACAAGCAATCCTAGAAACAAAGATCAGACTGCCAGAATCACGTACTCTGGAATGACCTGCTTGCTGGGATACAGGCAGGTTCTCTTTCCCACGTGTCTTTTCTGACTGTCATCTTGCATTTCATCCTACAGATTATCACAGTCTTGGCCAAAGGTTTTGCCCCTCTACTATGTGCAATCCATGCCTTGGCGATTAGGATGCTGTCCCCACAGAGGAGGAAAAGCAAATCCTTGAAGAATGCATTAAACTCCTTTCACCATTTCCTGGGCAGATGCCAAACTGTCTTGTAAAACAAAAGAATGAGTAAGGTTCCCATGCTACAGAAATAGTTGTGCAAGACAGGGTTCCATGTCCTGGATTCCAGTTCCACAGACCCTCCCACTTTTTGGCTACACCCAAGTTTCCACATCCGGGAAAGAAGGATTTCCAGCATACTGTCCTTTAAACTTTTTCCCCCATTATTTTTGGCAGCTTTAAATTCAGCATTCTAAGTGCTACAGATCCCATTTCTATTTTACTTTTCACATGCAGAATTCATACATTTGGGTTTACAAAACAGGACACAAAACATTAAGTATAATCACACCATCACCACATCAAACTGCCTTTATTGAACCTGAACAAGGCTTAAGCCTGTGCCTAAGGTAGCAGAGAGACAAGAGTTACTTCCATCTGCTTACCCTTTGAACCCAGGGTAATGACTCCTCCATACTCGGTCTAGAATTGTTTAGATTCCCATTTATTTTGCTACAGTGGTGGATTTCTATTGCAGCACCCAGGCTCTGTCAGTGAAACTGAGCCTCTGACTTGTTCCAGGATGATTCCGAGGGCTTTTATTTAAAACAGTTCTTGAGTCTCAGGTACAATCAGACGATGGGATGACTTTTATACGGCAACCTCAAGGATGCCAGGAATTGTTTCAAGAAGAAAAAGGCTTTTAGTAAGGATCGTGAGGATCGGTGACTGGCTCAAGAAACACAGACAGAACAGGGACAGCTCTGGGACGGACCCTCCCGCAGGGGCTCCTGGGCACAAAGCGGGGCCGCGCGTACCTGACACCGCGGACGGGGGCACCTTGGGCTGCAGCCGGCTCGTCTGCGGCAGGAACGGGTTATTCAGCCTGAGAGAGAGGGACCCCCGCACCGCGAGGGGCGAGGGGTGAGTGCTGCGGGCCGGACCGCCCCACGCGGCCCCCCTCGGCCCCCACCCCCGCCCCGGCTGTACCCGAACGTGTTCGGCTCCTCCACGATCTTCATCTTCCCGGCCGCGGCGAGGGGACCTGCGGGCACAGAGGCGTTTGGCTGCGGCCCGGATCCCCCCCGCCGACCCCCGCGCCGCGCCGCGCCCCGCCCCGCGCTCACCCAGCGCCGCGCCCAGCGCCGCCAGCAGCACCCGCAGCGCCATCGCCGCCTCCGCGGGAACCGGAAGGGCCGGGCGGGGGGCGGAGCGAAGCGGCTCCGCGCGGCGCGATGGAGCGGGGCGCGCGCGGGCGGCGGGCGGCTCCGCGGAGGGGCGGGCGGCGCGGCCCCCGCGGCCTCGAGGGCTTCGCGGCGGAGACGGCGGCGGCGCTGAGAGGTGCGGGGAGCGGGGACGGGCGAGCGGAGCTGGCGGGGACGGGCGGTGACGGTCTCGCTCCCGCAGGCTGCCTGGAGGGCGAGGAGGAGGCGGCGGCGAAGCTGCCGTGCGCGCTGGCCATGTGGGAGCTCGGGCACTGCGACCCCAAGAAGTGCACGGGGCGGCGGCTGGCGAGGAAGGGGCTGCTCCGCACGCTGCGCCTGCGGCAGCGCTTCCCGGGGCTCGTGCTCAGCCCCGCGGCCGCGCAGTGCGTGTCGCCCGCCGACAGGTGAGAGGGGGGCGGCTGTGCCGCGGGGGCCCTGCGATCCCGTGCTGGACTCCCGGGCAGCGCAAGGCATTGACGGCAACGCTTGGAATTGCCTTCCCAAGTGCCTGCAGAATCCTCTATAAAGGTGCATTTATTGGGAGGAAAGCTGAGCCTCCAGAAGCCAGCGCGGAACCCAACCCTGAGCTTGGTGTTCTTGGTCACTGTTAACCACACCCTCACATCACTTTTTAAACATAGAATTTTGCTCTTTTGGATTGAAACGTATGGGTAAACCTTTTTTTGTCACAGGCAAAACGTGTGTTATTGTTCCAACTTGCACCTGTATTTTGTATCCCTGTAAAATGATGCTTTTCAATTGGCAGAAGGGAGGGGTGCATGAAAATTTGTTGCCAGTATAAAGCACAAGTGTAGTTCTCACACTTATTTTATCAGTAGCATAACAATTTTTTGCAATACAGTGATGTTTCTTTTTTTCAGGCATATTGTTGCTCAGAGTGGCATCGCGGTTATAGATTGCTCATGGGCCAAATTAGAAGAAACTCCCTTTAACAAAATGAGAGGAGGCCACCTACGGCTGCTGCCTTACCTGGTGGCTGCAAACCCCGTGAACTACGGTCGGCCGTGCAAGCTGTCCTGCGTGGAAGCTTTCGCTGCTGCTTTTTGCATTGTTGGTAGGCTGCAACGTGTCTGATGTGAAATACAACACCAGCAATTGTTCCATCCTTAATAGGAAGAAGTGATCTGTGATAGAAAAAGCTGTAACTCTTGTACTATTGCCCAGGACTCGGTTGAGTTCAGAACCAGACTGGCTTTTTTCTGTGAACTTGTATCTAGTAGCTCTGAGGTATCTGTGGGATGTTCATGCCAGCTGTTAAACAGGACACAATCTGATGATCCTGGTTTTGTCAAGATGACACTTGTTATTAGAGAAACTGTTAAAGGCCAGAGAAGACAGAGCACGAAGCCTTAGGCCCCTTGGTTCTCATGAGAGGTAACAGCTGTCTGTTAATAGGATGGGTTCTGTCTTAAGAACAAACTGCCCCTCTTGTGAAGTTTTGCACATTCATCACAGAACATTCTTAACAATTGCAGAGACATGCTCTGCTATACTGCAGACAAGTCTTATCTTCTGAAAATACCATGTGTACACCTGCTGGCTGAAGGATGGTGAGAGCTTCTGGTCAAGTCTTTCGTGACCCGTACAAAATATTTTTTTTATAACACTCACAAAAAGACTATGAACTTGTCTTGGATCCAGTTGGATATTTCAAGTTAAACTGAAATTTGAAAAGAAATCTTTTAAAAAGTCTGAAAAAAAAGTTGGCAAATGTCTCCCTATTGTAGTGGTACATAGGTTCTTACCAACCTTAGAAACCTGACGGAAATAACACATTGGAAAAGGAAACTGATCATTTATTTTCCATTTTAGGATTCCCAGACCTAGCCACCGTTCTTCTAACAAAATTTAAATGGGGTAAGTCATTTATGGACTTGAACAAAAGTCTTCTGGAAAAATACGCAGCCTGTCATTGCCAGGAAGAAGTGCTGGAAGTTGAAAAGGAATATTTAGCCAGTGTCCAAGAAACAAAAGATGAAGAAATAGGTAAGAAAAAACACAGAACACCCTATTTTCTTAACTAGTTTTCTTACAATCTTTACCTTTAATTTCATGAAAATATTGGCAAGATAGAACTTTGTTGAGACGTGTTGTTCTGTCTTTATACAGTCTATTCTTCCTATAAACAAGTTTGCCTTTTTTTTTCCAACTCAAAAAAGATGAAGATGGCTAAAGCAATTTAGTGCATATAGTAGGGTATTCACAGCTGGACCATACAGCAACTATCCCAATTAAATTAAGGATATTAGAAAACAAAGGAATAAAAAGAAAATATGATTTTAGCAAGAGCTAAACCTGGACAGCTGTGCTTCCCTTCTCTGTAGAATGACTGACTAGATAGCCCTTTTAGAACCAAAGCATTCTGAGAACATCCATGCTTTCTTACCAAAAGCCTTAGTAACATACCTGTACAGTCTGGCTACCCCTAAAGAGCTTCTGAACCCCATGTTGGGGACATGAAGGGCATGGAAGAGAGTGAAAATACTGAATGCAGTAGCAGGACTCAGCAAGTATTTCTCTCCTCCCCTGGTTTCTGACCAAACTACTATAGTAAACTTACCAGAAAGCTGAACCAGACTTCCTGTACCTTCCCCTCTCTGCCAATAATCTTCTCTTAAAGTGAAAATGAAGACAGACCATTAAAATACATTGCCTTCATCAATGTGTCCATTTTTTCCTTCTTTTTCCAGATCCATTTGATGTTGACTCAGGAAAAGAATTTTCTAATCCAAACAGACCAATCAATTCCCCCAGGTAATGAAAACAAATTTAAATATTATTTTTCTTGTAAGTTGTACTGCTTTTATAATCCTGAAAAATGTTTCCAGACTAGCAGAAAGTAATGAAGAATGTGAGGACAGTGTGAGCACCCCAGATGATGCCACTGAAAGCAGTGATGACAGCAGTCCAGAAGATGATGGTGCTGTACGGTTGCTGCAACAACAGCCAGCAAATCAGCTATCTGAAAAGTAAAAAAATAAACAAAACCCTCAACAACCTCATCCCCCATACCACGAGAACATAAACCCCCCAAAATACCCTAAAAGTTGTAAAATCTTGTATAAAGAATTTTGTGAAGTTAACAGTGCCTTGTTCACCTATAACTTGGTGCTGAGCAAATGCTTTCCTTTAGGTCAACCTCAGCCTATAGGTAGTCTGTAGGTCTATTTATGCACATAATGTTTTTGGGTTATTTAATTTTTTAGATAATAGCTTATAGAATGGTAATTATGTAAAGAGCCTGAAGCTTAGTTATGAGTTATAAAAAACTTACTCTTATCAATATGACTAGAAAGTTCGTAGGTATTATTTTTTATCTAATGGTACATTCAGGGAACCTTCTAATTTCTGGGCTTTAATTCAACTAGAAAACACAAGCAAGTTGTTGCCCTGGTCAGAGCATCTACTGCATAAGGAGCCTCTGACTTTTTGCAGGCTTGTACATACCACATGTATTTCAACTACTTCATGGAGTTCAGGATAAACTGACTGCCCAAGCTTAAAAGGAAAAAATGCTTCCTGGCATTGTTCTAACATATCTCAGTATGTCTGTTCAGTAACTTTACATGCTATATTTTTTTATTTATGCTGATAAGACAGTCCTAAGCAACAGTGTTTTGGCACTTAATATTCAGAGAGATTGAGAGTAGCCCTGAAGTGAAGGGCCTGTGGTGCTGGTGGGTGAGAAATTCATTACCAGCCAGCAATGTGCACTTGCAGCCCTGAAAGCCACTTGTGTCCTGGGCTGCATCCACAGTGGTGGGACCAGCAGGGCAAGGGAGGAGATTCTGCCCTTCTGCTCTGCTCTGGGGAGACCTCACCTGCCGTACTGCATCCAGCTCTAGAGCTCTCGGCACAGGAACAACATTGATCTGTTGGAATGGGTCCACAGGATGGGTGCAAAAATAATCTGAGGGCTGCAACTCCTCTGCTATGGAGACAGGCTGAGACAGTTGGGGTTGTTCAACCTGGAGAAGGCTCCAGGGAGACCAGATTGGGGCTTTTCAATACCTAAAGGGGGCTTACAGAAAAGACAGGGGCAAGGGGTGATGGCTTTAAACTGTAAGAGGGGAGATTCAGACTGGACAGAGGGAATATTTTTTTTTTTAAATGAGAATCATGAAGCACCCCAATTTGGCTGAAGCTGGCTATTGCAGGGCAGGGGTGGACAGGATGAGCTTTAAAGGTCCTTTCCAGCCTGAACCATTCTATAATTATCCACTTATTTAAACCTAAACTTCAGCCACACTTGGAGACACTGAAGTCAACTTGCAGCATTACATTCATGTACACAAGTTCAAGTCACAGCAGAATTTTCACCTCTTAACCCTCTTCTACCAGAGAGATTAAATGCAAACCCTACTGAAACCAGAATTGGGAGTCACAGTAGCAGTTTCAGTGGTACAAATATTCCATTTCCCTTTAAATAGAAAAAAGAAGCCCAAGTAAATGAATTTGACAGGGAATCCTTTCCTTCAACTCAGTTTTTCAGTCACTCACTTTGCCACCCCAAGCATATGAAGTCCTTTCCAAATCAGGCTGTTGTCACAAGAATTTCTAGATAGTAGAAAGCAGCAATCCTACCCAAACAATTTTTAAAGGGCTGAGAATCACCTGTTCGAATCTGGGGAAATGCTTTTATATTATAAAGGTATGGTAATAAAATGCAGACAAGCAGAACAGATCTGAGAACAGAGCTGTATCACACTTAGAATAGCTTAAGTCTCTAGCAGTAGCCGTTTGTAATAACAGAAGCAGTTGAGCTACAGCTCAGATAGAACAAAGTTTCACACTTCATTTGTTTTGCAGAATGATTTTGACTAAGAACTATAATTTAAAAAGTAGTGTAAATTTAATAAGAGGGCATATCAGCTCAACATACATGAAAATAATTTACATAAATTAAGTTCCCTTACAGAGGGAAACAGTACTTGCATAGAGCATGTCCTTTTCCTAAAGTTTACTTCCATGGATATACAGAAGAAGGCACAGAAGTGCTTCTGATCAGCAAGTACCACTTAAGATCCCCAGGTCCCTTCCATTCCTAGGACAGCTTCTATCATTGTACATAGAAGCCTAACACCTATATTACATTAATGTGGTCACACCAGTGTGTTGATCCCATTATGCAGAGTAAGCCACTGGTCTCTAGCTGGTCAGAATTCCATATTTCTACTCAGGGCCCAGAGAAAGGTCACATTCCCACTGGGGTGGGGGCAGGGTAAAGAAATGCAGGCAACAACTAAAAAAGTTAAGTGCAGCATCACAGGCCTCAAAAACAGAACTTGCACTGAATTGTGTTCAGAGCCATTTAAATGGCAGTCTTTTAATCCTTTTAATGAAGATAAATGAAGCAAAGCCCTTTATATAAACAGTTTATTTACTCTAAACAGCAACACAGACAGAACGCCATATAAACACAAAGGAAGTGATGCAGAGTAAGGATGCTGGCTGACTTTGGATCTCAGAGGCTCTTAAGCAATAACAACCTAGTTTCTGAAAGATAGAAAAACAAACTCAGGGAGGGAAGGGGGTGGAGGGCATGATTTTTTTCATACAGCCAGCTAGAGGCTAAATATAGTTCTAACATTTTAAAGCATGCCTGCATCAGATAGCAAAGTAACTAGAGATACTAGTGAATTTATAGAAGTATAAAAGTTTATAATTTTACAGCAGTTGAAATACTGACATCAATATTAAAATAAAAGCAAGTTTTACATAACAATCAAAAATACAAAAGACTGAAGGAAGAGACCCTGTATGAAAAAACTGGGGGCAATTCAGCAAATTTAGAACTGTATACAAGTGGCGAATATGGAAAATGGCACACATACAACCCCCTCCCCTAAGTGGATGTTAATTGTACATAGCAACATTAGATTTTGCAAAAGTTTTGTAAACAAGTTCTTGCCAAACCAATCCCTTCCTTTTTAAGATGCTGCATGACAGATGCTTATGATGGTGCAAACTTCTTGGCTTGTGCTCGAACCCTCTTTTCATATTCCACTCTGTTTTGGCTGAATAGGAGAGAGAGAGAGAGAGAGAGAGAAAGGATCATTACAGCTTGAGAAATCAGTGGCCATATTAGAGTTACTACTGTTCAACGTCTCTTCAATATGAAACTAAGTCATTGCAAAACCATTATACAGAAATTGACTGAATGGTAGGATATAGTAAAGGCTTTTCTGGACCATTACCCTGACAGTTTCCTTGGGAAGGAAGTCAGGTACTGTTTAACTAGTTATTTCCCAAACTTCATCTGTTGTTAATGATTGTACTGTGACTTCAGCCCATACAGTCACTACAAACAAGTTTGTGCCCGCTCTTTCTCAAGGCCAGCTGTACCTGACACACAAGCATCCTTATTTACCTGAACATGAATTTTGCCCTTTCAGTATTAAGACCTGAGGCCATTAGCAACAAATTCCAGTATCCTAACAGCACAAAGTGGTTGACAAGAGCAGTTCCCTAGCAGCCAGTGGACTTAATATGATTTTAAAGTATCTTTACTGCTTTGGGGAAAGAGGGGAACTGCTCTGAAAGGAAAACAGTAACGGTATGGTAGTTTCTCCGCTGTCCCTGACTCAGGGGTTAAAAAAGCTAGCTCAACATTTTGAAGAAACACTGCAGCTCGCTAAGTCCAGTATACAACAACACATAAAAGGGCAAGGTCTTTGTTTTCTATTCTTGTGCCAACAAGAGATGGTAGTAGCTTAGTAGAGCATCCATATACAAACACCCTACTTTGAATTAGCTGTCAGAAGTGTCGGTCAAAACCTAAACAAAAGTTTGTTACCATCCCTCTTGTGCCAAAGGTAGATTTTCCAATAGCTTTCCCATAAACTTAACTTTCAGCTAGGAAGGCTTGCTGCAGTAAAAGGAAAAAGGCAGCAAATCATATCCTCAGAAGTTGACAGGTTTTTGAGGGAGCAGAAAAAGAATTAAGCCACTTTTGGTCACATTCGATAAGCAATTACCAGCAATACTCTAGTTTCTTATCATAGAGTTTTACAAGCTTTATTCTAAGATTTAAGTTAAATTGCATTGTCATGTGAGAATGCAGCCTTGCTGGTTCAGTCTCACAACTGCAGAGTCCACATGCAAGAACACCAGCCATGCCAGACTCTGCATGACTCAGTGAAGACAAGGAAGGAGGCTGGCACACCAGGAGCTCCAAAGCAATCCTGAGAACAAGTGTTCTTATTGGGAATACAAAGTTTGTTCTTTTAGTTTAACAACTAAAAGACATCTACTTAAACACTACACCTTCCCCAGTATTTACCAACTATGCCAAATCACAAGGCAAGCTTCATTCTGCTGCAGTTACTTTTTAGCTTATTCTTTGGGCAGATCTAGTTTTCACAAGATGCTGCCTGCTTCCTATAGCAATCACAGCAGCTCCCCTTTATCCTTCAGGCATAAGTGCTGACAGGAACACACACTGGGTGGAAATCAGTCACTCCTACACTGACAAGCTTATGACTTGTCACCCAATTCAGCCTCCTCTGTCACTGTCTCATGAAAGCATGTTGCCTCATCGCCACTACTCACTCAGGGGAAAGGATCCTCTACTGGGCAGAACAAGGACGACAATCATGGTCTGACTGAAGGAGCCTTCACACATTATTGCTGTTGCAATGCTTTAAAAGCCCCACAAGTCTAATAACCATGAAGTGACTGCTGTGTTCAAGTTTAGCACAAGCTAGGCATTGCCACAGGATACAGCCATGAAGGTAAGACAATTCCCTCACAACTACAAAAATCATTTGCATGTTGCAGTACAAGTAACAGACAGCTGTGGGCAATACAACAGCTTTCAAGCTAATACACAAAGATAGTTACCAGTAAATTGTGTAAGCCTCTGCTTGAGCTGGGTCTTGAATATTTGGTTCATTTAGAAGTTCTTGTATTCCTAACAAGATCTGTGGAAGAAGGAACAACACAGGTATGGGTATAAAAGAGACATTCAATTAAAAAACCCTTAGAAGACAATTGCAGAAACCGAGCAAATCTTACATTCACATCCAATAAGCAAGCAAAGTAAATAAAAGGGCTAAGATTACATCTAAGTGCAATTAATGACCTGTTTAATTGTGATTGCTGGCCTCCAGTCCTTATCTTCCTCTAAGATGGAGAGACACACTGTGCCTGAAGGATACACGTTTGGGTGGAATAACGGTGGTTCAAATTTACCTGGTGAAAAAGGGAAAATTACTTGCAGGCAGTACTAAGGCTGTGATCAAGAGAGCGGGGTTTAGATCAGTGTAAAAAATAAACTGTCCAAAGGTCCCCCCCTCCTGCCAAAAGCCCCACACAGATTTTTCACATACACCTTTCTCAGGCACAACAGTTCATTTAACACTTGCAGGATGTGCCAGTTGATATTTTCCAAGATATTCATGCCAAGTACTTTCTAGTTAAAAGATGTTTCCCCTTGTGTCACATGTACTTAGGTAGTAATAAAAGGAGTAGCCAAGACAACCGATACAGCTGAAACTCTAAAAAGAAGTGAGAAATGAAGTGCTGTCAAGAGCCATTGTAATCAGTCATTGGTTAGAGATGATAGCCAATCCAAGAACCAAGAAACTAGGCAAGGCAATAAGTGTTTTCTGATTTCTGAAGTAGGCAAGTTTGAGATGGGGTAAGGAAAATTCAAAACTTCACAAGGAAATCAGGTATCTGAAGATCTGTTGTACATTGTGTCAGAAAGAGTAGGTCCATGTTTTACAGCAAGCTGAGGAAAAAGGCTAGAGTTTATAGAACCTTTTTCTTAATTTTTTTTTCTAAGTTCTTCTTGCTTTCTGAGCTCTTGGCTTAGAAGACCAACTTAACAGTAAGAACACAAAGGGATTTGGTCTGACCATGCCCATCTATCAGTTTCCAAAAAGTGCTGATCAAGTACTGAACGCTTCCAGGGGTGCTTTCATCAGACTTTGAGGAAACCCACACAGCAATCCCACTCCCAATTTTGTTATATTACACACTTATTTCATCAGAACTCTCTAAATACAAAGTGGTGAGTAAAGAAAAAAAGAAAAAAGTAAGTTTCCTTTAAAAAAAACTGTAAGCAAGTAATAACTATTTATAAAACCTCATGAACTAGTTTAACATTGTTCTAATAAGTTTGTGGGTTTTTTTTAGTCATTTTACATACATTTTGGGGGTGAAGAAGGGTAGTCATCCTTAAAAAGCATCCGTAGTTTAAATAAGCCTCCTTCCCACGGTGTCTAAAAAAGTTAAGGTAGAGTTTAGATTACAGCAAGGAAAAGTCAAACTTGTGGGAAAAAAAGCTTATCAAGAATAGAGTTTCTCAGGCAAAGCACAAAGCACCTTCTGCTACGCGGCTGACAACAGTTGTCCTGCACTGTAGCATGCTGTCTAGACTGAGGGAAGCTATCCTACCTATATAAGGAGGTGAAGAAAGAAAACCCTGCTTTTCCACTTCATTACAGCTAGTCAGCACTGCCGAGTCATAAGTGTTGGGAGCATCGCCAGTTATTCCATTTACCTGTAAAGTTTTCATATTACACAGCAGAACAGAATAATTCCAAAGTTTTACATGACACACATGTGAGGAAGTGGCCCCCACTTAAATAAGCCTGAGAAGATAGGATATGGATAGACCCCTTAAGCATGTGGATGTAAATGGCTTCTATTTTTACTCACAAAAATGTGTCTAAGAAAATCACAAATTAATAAAAAACGTAGAGAACACTCTACAACTGCTACAGTTAACATGAGGCTCACTAGCCTAAACTAACTCTGTCTGCATTTGGCAGCAAGTAGCCTCACAGATTCTACCTTTGTGCATAGCAGAAAGTGTAAGCAGCTTTCTACTCCATCAGAAAACGGGAAGAGCTCTGATAAGAGCAGTTCCCCTGCTACAGGGCAGACCAAACAATACAGCACCACTCAAAAGGGTTATATAAACAGGGAAAAACATCTGTCTCAAATACATACTGCTTTGTCATCTTGGAAATAAGGAAAAAAGTTCATATTCTGACAAACTGATTTCTGGCAAGAAGTACACAAACACAGAAAATTATATATACGAAATCCAGACCGCTTTTCTGTAACTTGCCTTTGCTATGGAAACACTACAACGAACAGAAGCGCTGGGTTCATTCTTCAAAACAAACTGAAGACAGTCTCACACCTTACCAGCATAAATGATCAAATCTAACTCCCAGGGACAGAGAGGTATATTTGAAGAACACATTAGGAGGAAATTCCTATTTTTTCCTACCTGAATTGTGTGATTTTTAGCAGAAAATGTGAAAAAATCCACCAAAAACTCCATTCCAAAAAAGAAAAAGCACTCCACTGGCATTAGTATTTACTATGCCAAGTCTCAAGCTAGAACAGGAAAAACATACCAAATACCAAGATAACTGTGTTTTAAAAAGTGAATTTGTTTCATTACATCTGCTATAGCATATTTAAAGAACTTGCTCTGAACAGCTGTAGTCAGCTGTCAACAACAAGAAATATGTATTCGCCACACCTTCTCAGAGGAAACAAAGCTGTCTTTTCACAATGGAGCAGACTTTTGAGAGAATAAGCAGTTCCTATTTTGTTTGCTTTCATTCTTATTTTCATTCTTTAGGGTTTAAAACAGCACTTAGTAAGAAAAGAAGTGACAATAAGCCTTGGCACAAGGCAGAAGACAATCTCAAGTTTGCTCAACACAGGATCCTTTCACTCCTTTGAACACTTCTACCCTTAAGGAGGTTGGTGCCAATAGCTGAACAGGCTCATGGTGTATTTTGTCCAATGTCATTCTTAGCCCACTCCACCTGGATTCCAGAGGAGCAGCAGGATCTAAGCATTTCTATTAAACCACATGCAAGTTATGCTCCCAGTGTAATGCAAAAGCAGGCTTGTGTTACTTTTCACCACAAGCAAGATGTTAGGACAATAGTAAGTCTTACCCCTTTCTTTCCTGGAATAGCGCACTCCCAGTTCATTAGATTCATTGTGCCATCTGGATTTTTCGTAGGTACTGCTACAAATCCCTAGTTCAAGGCAAAAAGCCAAAAGGTGAGGACTTTCAGAAAATGTACTTAAAATACTTTGACATGTTTTATCTTTACAGAGCTATTGCTTTTTGCACTACATGCTTTTAAGCAGCTTTAAAAAAATAATTTAAAAAAAATCACATCACAATAAAGAAAAAATAATCAGAACCAAAATAACTGCAGAGTCAGAAGTTTGACAGTTATTATACTTACAAATGGATGATCTTTTCTCCAGGCTTTTCTCTCCTGTGCAAGTCTGCTAAGAGCTATGCCAGACATATTCAGAGTCCCTCTAAAATGAAAATAATTGATTTTACTATAAAACTACTTATAGTGTAAACAATACATATTATCTGTTTATAAGTCCTGCTCACTCAGGAAATATTTCGCCCTTTGAGTTTCACCACTGTAGCCAGGGCACAAGTTTTTGCACACCCTGTACAAGTTAACCTCAGGAATAACATCCAGTTTCCTCATGTCAACAACCTCTTAGGTACTGGACTTGACCTATGAAACACTATCCCCACACCTTGTGTTTTGTATTTGAACCACATCTTAGAAACGACTTCAACAGTAGCCTGACAGCAGAAATACTATCAGTGATGGAAAAAGTGCTCAGACTTCCCACTGGTGCGACTGATGAACATGTACCTATCTCCTTACTACACCACAAAAGGAATGGCTTTCGTCTGTAGCCAAACAACTGTACTGCTTTCTGGCAACCAAGGGAATAAGAAATGTTATTTTTAGACTCTAAGTTCCCATTGAAAGCCAGCATTCTACAGAAAAGCAACACAGGCACAGAACTTAACAGAATCCACTTAGTTTTGCAGTGGTGCCACTACACAACTCAGACTGCAGCAAGAACAGAGAGATTACCAAACTGAGCTAAAGAAGAGCCAGCAGCCCACTCAATCCTCCAAGCAGGTTTTCAATTCCAGTACAAGCGGAATGATCCCCTGTCTCAGTAACAGCCAAGCATGGTGACAGACTGCAGGAGAAACATACAGAGCACAAGTCACTGCTGCATACAACACCAGAGCAGTTCTGGACATGATGGCTACAACAGAGCGACACTTTCAAATCCCAGAAAGGATTCCCTATTCACCCAGAACAGCAGTCAAAGCAAGAGTTTAGGTTTATATACAGTTTGACCATGAGAAATAGAGTTTCATTAGCCACACAGTCAAAACAAACTCCAGTGAAGGTTTTTAATCCTCCTTCCTACCACACTTCTACCCACTTTAAATACAAGCTGATACTTGGCAGCTGGAAGAATTCAGGCCAGATTGTCCTCAACTCCATAAGTAACGAACAAGCCTTAACGGTAACCGGGAAAGCAGAGCTCTTCCACAAAACAGTCTTACAGAACTCAAAGGAGTGTAACCACTTCATGAAAACAAACATTTAAATACAAAAAATTTAAACGTAAGAATTATGCAAAATTTGTGTTCTAGTAAAATGTAGATTACTTATAAGATCACTGCAGTTTGCTACTACGACCACATCAGTGGTAGCTCACAGAGATCCTTGTTTGAAAAGGGTCAGATGTTCATGCTAGGCACTTCAGCATGGTGCTCGTGCCGAAATTCACCAGTCACTGAACTATTCCACAACAGACAGATATCATCTCATGTTCATCTGACATACCCTTTCAAAATTTGATCACAGTATGCTTCCAATTTCAGTACTTACGCACCATGAAAAGTGGCTGAGCAGCACAGGCATCTTAAATAGAAATCTTTAAAGCATCAGATTGAGTTCTATGCAGTTCCTAGAACAGCTGGTATTCCAATCCCTCCTTTCCACCTTTTTTCAAAGTCAGTTTTGCATCAATGGCCCTAACGTGTTATTTCAACTTCAAACTAGTAATTAACTTCATGTCAGACAAAACTTTTTAAAAGGGACTATTAGCACTCAAACATACACTCAAAAATCCTGTACTCAGCTGTACGTAACACTTCTGATTTTAGATTGTTTGCACATGGGAGACAGAGCCACTGGAACTATACCATTAGAACAGAAAACCTCTCCCTTAACCAGATTACACAGGGAGCAATTTTAAATATTTTGTGAGCTCATACCCTTGCAACATGGAAATGAGATACTGAAAACAGAGCAACTTCAGCTGTGCTGCGTTACTGCCTGGGTCTCCTGTAACAACACTCACTTTCCGAACATGATTTGATAAAGTTATTTGTGCTTATAAACCATTTGAATATTCTTTGATAATTCAGTAACTGAGCTACCTGTTCTGCCAAGATGCTTTCAAATACATGAATTATAGTTCCTGTGGCTAACAGCCAATTAATTACATGCATCTCAAGCGAAATGTCATCTTCTCAAAGGGCACAAATGCCAGTCCTACAGAACATCGCCAATCAAGTCACTTTTCAACAGAAAAAAAACAAGTTGTCAGGCTCTGCATCCTGCTTGCTTTTGTAACTGGTTGTGCACTATACTGTGCCTTAGAAAATTAAAAGATTTTACGTTCTGTAAAAATCATTCCAGGTCTTAAGGCATTTGACTTGGTTAAGCCCCAACAGACTTCATCCAAAATTTCAGTGTGTATAAGGTACCACATGCTTCAGGTCCCCTGGCAAGGGCAGAAAGGCACATAAAGCCTCATCACAAACCGCTACCAAATAGAGATCAGAGACCAAGACTGAAGGCCCACTTTAAAATTAAGCTCCTGTTAGGTAAGCACCCCCTCAAAAGCAAATTAATTCATTAACAAATGGCCAATACGTTCTCTAGCAGCTCTTCAGTAAAAAAATTTAACTTCAGTTCTGCTGGAGCTTGAGATAGGGCAGAGATGGATCACCTTGGTGTACGTTTTGGTCTCAGAAATTATGGAGTAGCAGGAAGTAATGAGCTACTAAGTGGGGATTAAACCTGAAGATATGATATTCTCACTGCTACTTTAAGCTTCTTCAATAATTTATGTGCATGGTTTGTTTGGTTGTTTTTTCCTCTCTTTCCACATTGCTATATCAGTTTGCCCAAATATCTGTTTTAGTGTTGACTCTAAGTTTTCAAAATGCCTCGCAAACACAAGACATATTTAACCAAAATCGTTAAAAACACCAAAACAAAACCAACCCCCCCCCGCAAACACAACAGCCCCCCCAACCAACCAAAAAACCCCCAAACACTCCAGTTCTTAAGGCTTTTTTTTTTTTTCAGACCACACGTTATTTGTTTTCTTCACCTGAGGAATCCACCACTACGGAACAGAACTTAAGTTCTAACATACTTATGTGCTAATTCACTGGAAAGAACACAAACTTTTCCACAAGATGAAGCATCTCAAGCCTGCCCTGTAGGGGCCTCGGAGACCAATCTTTACATTTTGCTTGGTTTTAATGTCCCCAAACAAATCCTAGCACTAAGAGGAAGCAACGTCCCTTTTAGTGTTACCAACTCATTAGAAATTAACAGAAAATTCCCAATTTACTCAGCACCTCTCCTCTGCTGCTGTTACTACTACTTATTTTGAAAAAAAAAAAAAGGAAAAACGAAGCCCAAGGAATCCACCGCAAGTGCCAACTCTGGGATCACCTCACCCTTGTGCCCACTTCCCAACACAAAACGCAAGGCAGCGCTCATAGCCGCGACTCTGGCCCCAGGGAAGCCTCTGAACGGCCCAGCACCGCTCTCCGAGCCTCGGGAGCTTCCAACGGCGTCTGTTAATTTCAAACAGCAAGGGAAGCCCGTCCAGGCCGCTGCCCCCACGCTGTTACCGCGCAGGCAGCGGCCGGCGCGGCTCCCCCAGCGCGGCGCGAGCTCCCCGGGCCGGAGGAGGCCAAGGGCCGCGGCGGCACCGACGGCGCGAGCGCGGCGGCGGCGGGAACAACAAAGGCCGCGGGCCCGGAGCCGCAGCGGGCCCTGCTGAGACCCGCGGCGCCGGGCAAATCGCCCGCTGGGGCGGGGGCCGCTCCGCGCAGCCCCCGGCCGCCCCGCCGAGTCGGGCCCGCGGCCCCCGAGGCCTCTGGGGCGCTCGCCTAAGGCAACGACCGCGTGCCCCGAGCCCCCCCCTGCTCCGGCGCCGGGCCCGGCCTTACCGTGATCGGCCGAGCAGCCGCGCGTGTCCCGGATCGAGGCGGCAGCGAGTGACCCGGATGTTCCCGGCGCGGCTCCCCCCCTTTGTCTCTGCCCGGAGTTTCCCTCCCTCTTCCCTGGGCGCGGAGCGCGGCGGCACCGTTTGTCCCTCAGCGCGACCCGTCCGTGCGCTGCGCCGGCGCGCTGCAACGCCCCCCACCCGCCCGCCACACATTACGCGCGCGCCGTGCAGGACCAAGGGGTGACCCGGATGATGCCTGAGCAGAAAGAAGCCGCCGCGGGACTCGCCCACGCACGGAGCTCTCCCACACGCCAGCCTCTTCTCGCGCCCTCGGCCCCCACAGGTTCTGCCACAGCCCGAGCGACCATTACCTCAGGCGCTGCGCTGGCCACGCGCCTCGAAAGACCCCTATCCTGCGCGCGCGCCCCGGGCTGAGCCCCACCTACTGCACCCTCCGGGGCTCTGATTGGAAGAGGGGCGTGAGGGGGCGGGGCGAGGGGGCAGGGCGGGGGGCGGGCGGGGCTCTGATTGGAAGAGGGGGAAGAGGTGCGAGGAGGAGGTGCAAAAGTTCGAGAGGGCGAGGAGAAGGGACGAGGAGAGGCGGGGCTGGGGGCGTGGCGAGAGAGCAGGCGGGGCTGGGGGCGTGGCGAGAGAGCAGGCGGGGCTGGGGGCGTGGCGAGAGAGCAGGCGGGGCTGGGGGCGTGGCGAGGGGCGGTGCTTTCTCATCTCCCAAAGCACGGCTATAGCAACACGTGCCTTGATTTTTTTATTCCTTTCCGCTCTGAGCTGGAGGCCGGAGCAGCTGTGTGCGCGGAAAACATCCCGAGGGTCCCACAGGAGCTGGGGAGTGAGGGCACTGTCCGGGTTCTCCATGGTGGAGCCACGAAGCCGTTACCTGCTGCCATCTCTGCGGCTCTTTAATTGGTGAAAACATACTTGGAGTGACTGGTGGTGCCTTTGCACTAATTTGGAACACGGGCCTCCAGCAGGGCTGCGAAATGCAGCAGTGGCTGTGCCAAAGCAGAATAAATCTGCCAAGGTATCTCTCATCCGTAGCGAGTGCTCACAGTGGAACCAGGACAAACACATACTGCCCTCCGTACTTTCCCCAGTGCTTCCAGTGACATTACCAAAAGCAGCAGGTTTTAGGGGAAGCTGTGAACTCGCTGCTCACAGGATTAGTGGGATGATAGAATCACCTGGTTGGAAAACATCTTTGAGATCATCGAGTCCAACTGTAGCTGTCTACTACTAAACCACATCCCTGAGAAACCCATCTATCCATCTTTTAAACACCTCCAGGGATGGAGACTTAACCACCTGCCTGGGCAGTGGTTCCAGTGCCTGACCACCCTTTCAGTTAAGAAATTTCTCCCAGTATGTAGTCTAAACCTCACCTGTCACAACTTGAGGCCGTTTCCTCTTCTCCCATCACCTGTCACTTGGGAGAAGAGACCAACGCTCACCTCACTACAACCTCCTTTCAGGCAGTTGTAGACAGCGATGAAGTCTCCCCTCCACCTCCTCTTCTCCAGGCTAAACAACCCCAGTTCCTTCAGCCACTCCTCATAACACTTGTTCTCCAGCCCCTTCATCAGCTCTGTTGCCATTCTCTGGACAGGCTCCAGCAACTCAATGTCTTTTTTGTACTGAGAGGCCCAAAACTGAACACAGTATTTGAGGTGTGGCCTCACCAATGCCGTGTAGAGAGGCACAATCACCGCCCTGGTCCTGCTGCCCACACTGTTCCTGTTATCTCACGAAGTTGTGCAGATTGCAGTCTTGGAGAACATCATGTAAATATGGACTGTGTGTTTATGACCACCAGGCAACATTTTAGCACAATGAAAGATGAATTTGCAAGGTAATTTTCATCTTTCCAACATGAAACTTCCCACTGGAAGGAAAGGCAGCTTCAAACAAACTCCAAGTGTTATGAAAGATCCGAACAGGATGTTAATGACTCACTTGTCAGTGTCCCTTTTAGTAACTGGTTTCTTGATCAGGGTACTCTGCTGTCCCTTTTACACTCCTGCTGTTGCTGACTGGTGAAGACACTTAAAGCTACAAATCTGTACAGCAGGAATTAGGATTGAAAGTAGTGCCGTCTAACTGTAAAGTGCAAATACTTTCAGTGACAGTCTGAAAAAAACACAGATGCACATGTTGATCAGTTAATGTCTACTAGGGCAATGTATGTACTTAGGACTTGATTTCACTAAAATTCAAGTGCAATTAAAAATCACAACACCGGTTTAGTGTTATAAAATGATAAAATTTTACTGATATTGCTGGATATATAAGCAAAGATTAGAATGTGCTTCGCACTGAAACTGACCTAAGATGAAATTCCGGTAATACATAGCTGTACAGCCTCTAAGATTTTAGATTTCAGGTCTTCATACTTAATCCTTACTAGCAGTTTGGAAAATAAGAGCAGTCTCTCACACTAATACTGAATCATGCACTTTCCTGTACTTGTGGAGGGCACAGCTGTCAAACTGCCTAAATTATTTCAGCAACCAGAACTTAGTTCTTAATAACTTACTTCCTTCAGCCCTTTCCATCTTTAAAACTTTTGCAGCAAACATACTAAGTGGCTTCTTATTTACATTTCTGATGCTGCATGTTGGCCTTATTATAAAGTGACAATTTTCGTTAACTTTTCAGACAAAGGAAGCATTTATGTTAAAAAGCTAAGGACTGCAAGATGATTTGTGAGTTGCATGGAAGAAAATGTATGCAAAGTGCTTAGTCCAAACTCAGTACATGTTTGTTTAATTATATATCCATACCAGAGAGGACTACCTCCTTCTATAATCATCAGCAACAGTCATATGGAAAAAGCCTTGATTTCCCAGCAGATGCATATCTGAATAAACATAATTTCTTTGTGACAAAATCTTTGGGGGAGCAGAGAGGGAAAAAAAAAATTACTGCTTTGAATCACATCCCAAAAATGCAACTACATATTATATCTCAAGGGCTAAATCAGGAATATCAGTGATATCACACTGTTAATGTCAACCTTAACAGATTTAGAAAAGAAAGATTTAAGACATCAGACTTTAAAAGGGAAAAAACAGGTTTATTTCATGCAGTTTACAATACGCTAGTGTTATGAAAAGGAGGTTAAAAAAATACCCACACACATTTTAATTGTATGTTTGTTTTAAAAATGATGGTTAACTTTAACCATCTTCAAATGATTTGGGAAGCCCTAGCAGATTTTTATCCAGGGAAAGAAATTCCATGGACTCAGTTTCTTGTCTAAGTCTGTGCTAAGAGTTCTGGGTAATGCAAAAGCATTAAAACCAGATCAAAACTCAAACTTTGCTGCAGTAAGAACACTTCATAGATAATGAATTGGCACAAAATAAAATGTTATTGCTAATCCACTATCCAGGAAATAACATCTTGCAAGTATGGCCACTTGGAAATTAACACAAACAGCTGATGCACGACTAATTCTGAGACCAGTGATTTTGGGAAAAAGGAAACAAAACAGAACATCTGTTGAGTTGGGCAGGTGTGCCTGGAGAGTCCACAGGAAACGGATTTTTCATAGCTCGGCTCAGGCAAGGGTCAGGCCAAAAGCAGGTGGAAATAGTTGCCACTTGATACTCCCTTGGGTTGGTGATCTTGTTTCAGTTCCAGGTAGACAGACTGGCCACGTTTCACTTACAGTGCCTTGGAACTTGCTTCATCCCAGCAAGTACGCATGAGCCAAGGTAAGTTTGAGTGAAGTTGTGCATAAGCTCTTGGAAAACCTTCAAAAATGAGCATGAATCCCACACAGGAACACAGTAATTTTCACACTTTCGATGACCAGGCCTGGAACCTCAGCAGGAGTTAAGCCAGGTTAAAATGCAGGCAAAGAGAGCACTCCAAGACCCTTCCCCCCCCGTTCCACCCACCCCAGCAGCAACATCACTTTCCAGCTCTGTTTGTAGCAGCATCCATTCATGGAACTGGTGAGGAGTTCAGGCCTCAGTAGTCCCTGCTGAAGTGAAGCGCAGTTGTGTTGCAATGATACACTCAGCGACAATTTCCTGGGCAGAACCTTTCTCAAAGTCTCTCTGTTGCCAGTGCTGCTCATAGAAGTTGTTAGATTTCAGCACAGGTAACAACAACATGGTGGGTGTGTGTGATATCTTCTCTAGTGAATCCCTCACCAAGCTGGACACTGAAATTCCACACCACGTATGTACACTCACATCTGCAAGTGGTTCAGCCATTTGTAAAAACTGTTTTAGAGTCCATGAGTTGGAATAAAAGACAGACTAGCTGCTTTTTAAATGTTACACATCTCCAGAACTTCAAATGACCCCTGGAAAGAATTTTAGCCCTTGGCTTTCCTGCACTGAAGGAAAGAACCCCTGTCTGAAACTCACTTATGCAAACTGAACAAAAGGATCTATTTAGCCCTTTAAAGCCTCAGTTCAGTAAAGAAGCCTTTAAAGACAGCCCCTGATTGTTGTGAGCCAAAAGAAAGAAAAGTTCTATGACACTGAGTTCAGAGCGCCTTCCACATATTTTGAAAATGTCATAGTTATACTATTTTAAGAATCAATAATTCTACAAAACCAGGTAACATCCCGAGACTGTCCTTAAAGCTGGAGACAACTGCAGTCAAAACTACAACAAAGTAACCGGCAGCATCCTCAGACCATACGTATTTCAAAGTTGGTGTGTTAGGAAAGACACTTCTCCCGTGACCACTGGCAGTTTGAATCCTTCTGTCCTGAGCTGACAGGTAATGTCAAAGGCAGAGCAAAATCTCATCTCTTCTCAAGGGCTCCACCTTTCAGGGCTGACCAAAGAAGTTAATTTGAAAACCTTGAAAGACACTTTTGATGTGGCGAGGAAGAGAATAAAATAGGAAAATGACATTTTATGTTTTTATAACATCTCAAGTGAAAAAAATTGCAGGCTTCATCTCTTAGACTCTTTCACTTGACTTTGATCTCTATGGAAAGCCAAGTATTTCACTTTTCTCTCAGTACCTCTCAAGGAATGCATTCCAGGGTACCTGAGTGACTGGATAACACACATTACAAATCAGCTTCGAGGTCATTTCATTAAATCAGACACTATTTAATTTTTGCATTCCAAGTTCATTTTTTAAATACTAATAAAAATAGTAAACTGTGATTATTATATGTTGATTTGCTGGTGGTAGCTCTCCACTGCTCAAAAAGAGATTGACAACTCTCAACAACCTCAACAGGCATTTACAGAATTCGGTGTTCTGTTCCAAGAAGCATTTTTTTGAAAATACCATCATCCTACTCAACAGACCTGTTCCCTAAGTATCAAGTTTTCATTTTTCTCCTGAAAAGAAAACTATCTCAGAAAAAGAGGAGGTTGATTCAATTTTGGTATCTTCAAGAAATTATCCTGTTTCTAATTAACAGTAACTATGGATTTGTGTTGCTGGAAATGGAGCTACACAGCTGTTGTCTAAAGAGAATCCGAATTCAAAAAGGTTGGATGGATACATTGAGCTAAATTTCTTAAGAAATATATTTTACTAATGCTACAATGAAAGACTAAAGGAACTTTTACTATTATAAGAAAATTAGCTGACTTTGAAAAAAAACACAGTACATTTCCAAATTTTCTGAGTATAAGATTCTGAGGATTGGAAGTTTAATAGAGAATCGATATAAGCTCCTAAATAAAATCTGGCCTTTGACACACAATTAAATTACTGTGGAAAAACAAACTGCAATTAGCCATAATCCATGGAAACCCCACAGTAAGGCAGAGAAAACTTCAGGTAACCTTTTGTAATTTGTTTAAAAAAGAAAAATAATAACAGTAATAATAAAAATCTAGTTCACATTTAGTGTGGGAGCCACTGAGTTGGACTGTACTTTGGACAGTCATTATGGACCAGGTGACACTCATATCTTAGAGGCCTCAGAATGACTTGTTTATTGTAAATAAACTCTGATTTAATTGCTGCTTGAAGAAGTCAAAAGCGTTTAATACAAAAGCATCATCTCCAAGACAGAAAACCAGGCTCTGATGAACCTGAAGGCCAGCAGTATGCGAGCTGCTCCCTAACTCAAAGCAAGAAATTGCTATGGCAAATTTGAACTTCTCAGTTTTTAAACAATTTTTGCAAGAAGTTTGCTGTGTAAAAGCTTTTCAAGAACATCACTGGAAGTCCACTAGTGGTCTGCTGAAGTAGCATCCTACTCCATGGACAGCACAGCAAACAACTTCACTGAATACTCCTACAGCAAAAGGGCAGAAAGTTACTTCTTTCATAGAATTCATATTCTCATGAGAAGTCACCTTGATGAACCACTATGTTCTGGTATTTCTCCCTTCATGCTTGATTTCCTTCTGCTGTGCTCTCTCAGCATCTCGAATTCTAATCTGGATTACTGTTTTGATTGGAACGAGAGGCTGCATAAATCCAGAGTCCATGCCAAAGGCTTCAGCTTCTCAGCTGCATCCCTGGGAGCCCCTCAGTTCTCCAAGTGAACACTCTCCAAGGGACAGAAAAGACAGGGACAAAGGACTCCAGTTTAACCCTATTGGTACCTCACCTCATCCTGCCAGATCTTTGCAGAACCTGGTGATGCAGATCGGACTCCGATACAACTACCTCATGACTGCAGCTAACTTTATTTAAAATTACAAAAGCCAAATAAAAAGTAATCAAACTTATTTAGGGATCAATTCTTAATGCCTTGTGAAAGGCATACAGTAGCACTTCCATCTATCTGAAAGCCTCAAATCTTCACAAAAATTAAAGCAATAATGACATTAGCAAGAACAGGACTGTAGTTATTTTTGGGGTGGGGGTGTGTGTCTCAAACAACAGCCTATTTAAGATAATTTACAGGATACCTGCCTATAAGTTTTCTCTTTTTGTTTTTTTCTTTCTTTCTTAAAATCTTCTGAGGTATTGGAAACAAAGTGCAAAATGATTAATCACTCATTTCCCCAAAATTTGCTACAACAGGGATACAATGTAAACTAGGCCGCAGGTAATCTCACCATAAAAGCACGTTTTTAAACTGAAAATGCTCCAGTGAAAACAACATACTCAGAAAAAAACATTCTTTCCATATTCTAAATTTGTTCAGTTTGCTCTGTTTGTTACTCATGCTTTGCTGTTGTCATTCTTGAAAATTTCACCTTATGAAATAAAATAGTCTCTCTTTTCTGGATAAATAAGAACAACAACAGACATGCTGATTCAGAAGGATCACTGTAAAACAGATATTTTAGGCATTAAAATTCACTTAGGACAAAGCTGAATTACTCTGTAGAGCACATCAAAAACCCAAGAAACATGGTTGGCTGCAATTCCATGAGCTAGGGAGGCTCAGAGAATTTGGTGGAGTCATACTGCTTAAAAACACAGTGACTACTGCAGCAGAGGAAATGTTTTAATATGCAGTTAACACAGACAATTGTTATGCTTAATTTCAGATAAACAACATAATCCGTTATTATTTAGGGGAAATTTGGGTCCTAAATTTAAGCTGATAAAATATGGGTGCCTAAAAAAGTATAAAAGTATAAACACTTTCCCCTACACAATTACATTTTTAGTAAATTCAATTCAGTTTTAACATCTTAAAAAAAGACAAACATTTGATGTGTTTCCGTGGAGGGGCCAGCAGCTTCCCGTGCAGACCACATCCAAGTCACAAAATGCATTACAAACCCTTTCAAGCATTAGACACACGGACAAAAACACTTTGCCCGCTGCTTAACCTGCTTAGTAAAAATGGTTTTTACAAATTGTTTCTGCCAAACTTTTATCAATAAATCTTTTTTTTTTTTAAATAAAAAGAAATAGACCCAGGGTGTTTGAAAATCACGTTTTTCCGTAAAGGATTACCTAGAGGATATGCATAAATTCTGAATTACTGAGAATGAAAACTGGAACATCTTTAGAATTGAAAGCAATCTTGTAGCTTTCTGAAACTCCCTTCCACTGCTTTCACAAGTCAATGAAGCCGAGTTTTATATTGTCAATTTCATTAAGTGTTCTAAAGATGTGCTAAAGATTTTGCTGAAAACATAGTGTATTGAAAAGCTCCAGTCTTGTGTATTAGCCTTCATCAGAGACAAATTAACAGAGCTGCTCAGATTTTTTCAGTGTTCTTAACTGCATAGTTTAAACTGTATAGAAAGAGAAAGATTGACTACAGGTATCCTGAATGTCTGAAGTAAGTTTCTCAGTTGGATGAGCCTGTGTTCACGCTCAAGGATGATTTTAACCCCAGTCACTGAGACAGGGATCTAGGACCAGCCAGCCGTATTTCTGTACAGCCTCCAGCTCTGGAAAAATCTCTACCGTAATCCACAGAGTTCAATGCTTACAGGCATTTTATAGAAGCACAAACACACATACGAGTACAAACACCTCAGAAGAAACAGAATGTTCAGTTGTTCATTTCAAGCGAGTTTTGATTCCCCTTCCAAACATCTGGCTAAGACTGGAGCATGACTTTTGCAGGAGGAGACTGTTTTAAAAGGAGGAACATCAAGAATACCTCAGATGAAGGCCATTTTCTCTGAGTTTAGTCTTCCCATTGGGTATTAAAGTACACCATAAATCCAGTCAATATATACACCCTTCCTTTAGAGAAACCTTTTTGTTTGTTGTGTAACTTCCTATGTGCCAGTTTCAGTTGATCTCCTAGGCTGTTATTACATGACAGAGGATGTCACAGAGCCATCAGGAATGTGCAGTATAACACAGTCAACTGGGGCTGCCATCAGTTCCGAAAACTCATAGGCCCAAATATTTGCATCTGTGGATCTGTGGGCTGTAACTGTGTGTGTGTGTGTGTGTGTGTGTGTGTGTGTGTGTGTAGCACCAATTACATTGTCCTTTACATGTTTACAATGATTAGTAGGAACGTGTCTCCGAACCGATCAACATTGGGTCATCCAGCACCAGACATTAAGTGCTACATGTCTCAGAGGAAAACAGGAGTGCATGGCCATTTCTTTTCAAATGACCAGTGTCTGTCAGCCCACAAAAGTACAACCATGCACTACAACCACAACCGAACACACACTCCCACACCATCTATTCCCACTTTGTAATCTTGCAATGCTCTCAGCCAGTTGACACCAGCTTATAGGCAAAAATGGTTGAACCCAGATCAACAGGAAATTGTCTAAATCAGATTTTTTTTTCTTTCGCAGCCGAGCCTCTTCAGTGTGACAATTCACTGCGTCTTGGAATAAAAGAGAAAAAATTGTCACCATTCAATACTGTCTTCACATCCTGGAACCTCGTTCTTGCAAAATCTGAAACAGAGCAATAAAAATTTTATAAATGAAAATTCGCTCAATGTCATTCTTACAGCATGGGAGGTCAAAGTGCAACACAGTGACTATCTCCAACAACAGAAAAAGTATCAGAGAGCTGGTTCAAGGACTTTCCTGAAGTCTGTCCTTTAAGGTTGAAAAAAGACAGATGTAGACACACAATGTCTACTATCAAACACAATGAAACCATATGGAAATCACTGCTAGGAATTCAGTACGATCAATATAACCAAAGCTAAAGGGCTGGCAGATGTCAACAGTAAGCCTTTTCATTACACCCTCATTCTGAAGTTACTCAGTCTTGTGTGGCAGATTAACATAGGCACTTCATTAAAAATGGAATTTAACTTCCATTTTTCCTCTTCCAGTGAAATGTCCTTAACTCTCTGAAGTGTCAACTGTCGTGTCCCATCAATCAGTACTGAAAACATGAACTAGCAACTCAAAATGTGCACAAATGGCACACTAGGTGAGATGACGCAGGAAGTTTTCAAAGGCCAAGAGCATGAGCTGGCAAAGTTTAAAACAACAGATTGATTTAAAATCTGGAACAGATGCCCAGGATTGGTCTTTTGCATGAACTAAAGTCAAGCAACTACACGTCTTCACAGATTTTTACTATGCTGTTCAGAGACACAAAGCTTACCAGCTGGACTGACCAGCTGTATGAAAATAAGCACTACTATGGCAGCAGTTTAGAAATATTTTTACATTAATGTTATTTGCTCATACGAGATCTCACAAGATTTTTAGGCTTCCTGTCCTCGTGAAAATTGTTTCTGTGAACATAGGACAACCCACATCAAAATTTTCATGCATTACCTTGTCCATCATTATCCTTTGAAATGCCTGAGCTGGGCAGCTGAGAGGCAATGCAGACTCTGATTTCATGAGGAGGAATGTATTTCTCAAAAATTCTAAGGAATTATCCCATTGTAACAAGGAACTGAGATTCCAATTCCAGTGAGTGAAAAGATTTTTTTTTTCCTAAAAGCAGCTGGTTTCTTTAATATTCACTTCAAAAGGCATACATTAAACATAGGAACTGAAGCCTGGCGGAAACAAAACATCCACCTCTGAAAAACCTAGGAATTCTTGTCTCAGAACAGGACGACCACCTATGCTACTTAAAAATGTGACTATTTTTTTCCTTTTCTGTTCGATTTCTCTTTGGCTCCTCCAGTGAGAAAAGAATCCAGATATTAGGATTGACTGTCCAAGCAACAGGATTTCATGTTGCCACTGTAAAGGGAACAACAATCAGCAACAAAGAGGTCAGCTCTTGGGCTGCATGGTATTGCACGGAAGCCTTCAAGCAAACTGTAGAATAAACCGAGACAGGAGACAAATGAAGCACTAACCAAAGGTCCAAATGTACTGAGCACAAGTACTTAACCATGTTCACCTGTACGTAAATGTACCTCTAATGACAATTCCTTTCTTTTGCTTCTTGACAGTTTTCCTAGTACTGGGAAGGGCTCTTGATTTCAAAAGTGGAAAGAAAGCAAACACACAATTTGTGTGCCTCAGGGACAGTTCAGAGACAGTTCAGTCCCAGCTTAAAAGCCCTAAATCCACTTTCTCACTTGCTCAGTGCACTTCCTGCTGTACCTGGATCTCAATTTGTGTGTACAAAGTTCTTTTCATTTCCAATTCCATGCTGTGATTTTTAAGTTATGAAGCCAGATGTCACTACAGCTACTTCAATAAATTTCCAGAATACAGAAAGATGTTTTCAGTGGGCTGTGATATGCTTTAGGGTATATTTTAGATGCAAACATTGCTTATTTCATTAAGATAATTTACTACATGTACCAAGCAAAAAGCATTTCCTTCAAAATCAAGATCAAGCAGTATTTTAAGACACTTTGCTTGGTACTTCCTTCTGTAGCCCCTGCCTTTACTACATGGTAAATTATTTCCGATCAGTGAGCTCCCATGAGAGGTATCCCATCCCCCTCCGTTCAGAAACTCTGTCAAACAGGAGCTTTTATAGTCATGGTCAGTGACTCTGTCCAAAGAAGAAACTGAATTTCATTTATCAGGACTTCTATCAATATTGTACTTATTATATGCCAAAAAGGTGACTGACTGTTCCGCAATTTAAAATTTCTCCTTTTTTTTTCTCCTGAAAAAATCTTTAAAAAGACTATTTCTAAGCATTTTAGTAGATTACTAGGCAAAAATGCCAAAAGATGTCTCAACACTAACAGAGGTCAAAAAACTTTGAAAACAATTACAGCAAGTGTTCTCTGAAACTGCTAAATTGAGAAGGATGTCTGGGGCAGAACCAGACATAGGAATTTTCATTTGAGGACATGCTCTGCTGGCTAAACAGGTGACTGCACTGATAATGCTCCTCTGTCCACACACTTTAGATCACAGAACCACAGACTGGTTTGCTTTGGAAGGGACCTTTAAAGATCGCCTAGTGCTGCCCCCATGCTGTGGGAAGGGACATCTTTCACTAGATGTAGTGCTTGAAATTATGCCCAAAGTCCCACCCAACCCGACTTTGATCGCAACCTCTCTGGGCAACCTGTTCCAGTGTGACACCGCCCTCATAGTTAAGAATTTTGTCATATCCAATTTGAATCTACCCTCTTTCAATTTAAAAACATTGCCCCTTGTCCTGTCACTACGGACCCTGATCAAAAGCCCCTCCCCAGCTTTCCTGTAGCCCCTTTCAGTACTGGAAGGCTGCTCTAAGGTCTTCCTGGAGCCTTCTCTTCTTCACGCTGAACAACCCCAACTCTCTTAGCCTTTCTTCATAGCGGAGGTTTCCCTGTGCCCCCCTCCTCAGCCCCAATCATTGGCATCTCCCTCCTCTGGACCCACTCTATACAGACAGGTTCATGTCTTTCTTGCATTGCAACCCCAGAGCTGGACCCAGGGCTCCAGGTGGGAATAAATGTGAGCAGTGCTTGCAAACAACATTAGGAAAAGGTTGCAAATTTTTTTTTTTCTGATGCAACTTTTGTGTTCTTCCACTTGTTACTTTAAAGTACCTTGACCATCAATAAGATGTCAACCTACAGTGGGAAGGACCTGAACCCTCCCCACGGGACCATCTTTTGACTACGTTTTCACTTCAGTGAAGTTTGCTAATTCATTGCCAAATGAGACACTTACTGAAAACGTATGCCGTAACTTTGAACCAGATGCCTCTACATGTAAAACAAGATGTGATAAACAAAATGGTGCCTGGAAAATAAAAGCAATTCTGATCCTAGAACCTACCTGAAGAACTTTTCTTTTCAGCAAAGCTTTAAAGGAACCAATCACACTACAGCTTATAATGGCAACGCTAATGACTCTGTCAGAGAGGCAATATCTACAACAGGAATTCTATCTTTGCTAACCATGGCACAGCTATAATCACAAACACACACACAACCAGGACTAGCCAAAGGACAGCACTAGTGGGGGTAGGAATTGGATGGGGCAGAGAGGCATCTGGGTAAGGTCCTAGGGCAGCTAGTGCTCACCATGACATTTACACTTAATCTGAGTCATTCATATCGTAATCCGTTTCTTCATCCTCACTCTGAGTGCCATGCAGCATGCAGCAAGTATAGAGAAAGGAAGGGAAAAGAAGAGATGGCAAGTGAGTCAGAGCTGTGACAATGTACAGTCCACTTACACTTGAAGCATCTGGGAATTACACTTATTCAGTTTTATCTGGACCCCCCCCACTCTTTGTAAGAAGGTGCGACAGCAGAAGATTCCACAGAGGAACATTACAAATTTCATGAAAATGTCCTTTTCCATATGTCCTAAGGGCAGCAGCTAGAAGTCAGTAGTGCCATGCAACATAACAACAGGGACCATAAGTATTTAGAAAATGTTAATTAGAACTGCAAAGCTGGTACCTTAACTCCGTGTACTCTTTGCTACAGACAGGAAAGGATAGCACTTGAGAATCTATCTCTGCATGCAGACATTATGAACAAGCTTTGGTCATTTGATCTAAGAGCAACAGTTCAATAAATTGGTATGAAAGAGAAAAATGCTCATGGGAATACAGGGTATCTTTCAGTAGTGCGTGGCTACCAGTAAAAGCCACCGGAAGCATTTAAGTCAATGTCCCAAATCCCATTAATTTCTTTCACTCAAGTTCATTAAAAGGTTACACAGAACTCAAGTACTCACTTACTGTGCAACCTGTTTTCCAAACAAAAAGGAAAACACAAAGAAAGCCTCTAAGAAGGAATGAAGGTGAAGCTTGATTACATGGTCTATCATAAAATGCTTCTTCCTATTCTGAAAGTCCAGTACCATTAATTAACATTGAAGTGCCTGTCACTAAAAATCACCTATTGGCAGATTTTTGTTTTCTCAAACCCAACCTGCTATGAAAGTGATAGGATAGGCTGCCAGAAGTAGGCCCCAGTACATGAACCCATTATCCTGTATATATGACTGGATACCAGAATACCAATCATACGAATTGTGAAGACCAACTCAGACACTAACAAACAGATTGCAGACTAGAGCATTAACGCTGACTAAGAGGGAACTATTGAGACAACAGCTCCCAAGGTCCAGCCAAGATTCCTGAACATGGCTGTCAGAAACCTCTCAACAAAAAGGAATTATTTTTTTTTCAGGCACAACACATCCCTATTAAAAAAGAAAAAAAAAGTAACTGATCTATTAGAAACACAATATATACAAAATATTCTTCAAGTATTGCCATTAAGTGCTAGCAACAGCTCAACTTTTCCAGGCCAAAAGGAGTGAATGTTTGTATCTCCAACCAAAATTACTAGCAATTCTTATCCATCACCCTGGTCAAACCATACTCTGCTCTCTTCTCTGAAACAATGGAGAGGTGTGAGATTTAGCTTCTCTCAGAGCTACTGAATTCACAGAGTTGTATTGCACTTTCAACTAGTTTTTGCATTTAGGATTTAATAGTTTCATTTGATCTGTATTTTTTTTACTTTAATGATGCAACATAAGTCTGGCAACTTCTTAAGTTCTCTGAAGATGTACTACCACTTTCTATGATGTTTATCAGGTTTTAGAATTCCACATTTTATTTCAGGCACAGTGAAGCTTTATCTGCCTGAAGCCTTGGTGCCACTACCCAGAGATATTCTTAGCATTATTTCAAAATTAATTTCTTTGAAGGTGATTCCTGAAAAAGCAACCATTGATGTTTTACCAATCTACATATACTAAATGAAAAGCTTTCATTTATCCAGTTAGTCTGCAGTCATCTCCTCATCCAAATCAACAATACAATGCCAAAACCTGTCCAATATGGATGGAAGAGTTAATATTCTCACATACCTAACCGGTCAGCCTTATTGGTATTCAGTTGTGTTTGTAAATTCTCCCTTGTACAAACTCTGACAGACAACTCAGCAAAATGCTAAGATATCACACCCATTACAATCTTCATGTAAAGCTGGTCAGAGAAAGTAAAGAGAACTAGGTAGGACTCTGAAAATAATAAGCTAACAAATACCTTCATTTTGTAACACTGCACACGGTGGTTTTTCAGAGAAAGCATATTCCAACCTCCACTCTTGACTGTAAGATTTCTTCATTTGAACACAAGCAAGTAAAATACTTTTCAACTGAACCAGTGGCAGAATAAGGAAGCATTCAAATGTGTAAGAAACTAAACCTAGATTCTCAACTGTGAACAGCAAATATCTGACATTGGTCGAAAATACAGGGCAGGTACCAGGCACAGTACAGAGTACTGCAGTTAAAGAGTCCATTTGGTGCAACAAATGCATGCTGACTGCACTCATACAATGGACAGGGAATCACTTAGTCAGGAGTGAGAAGAAAAGAGGCAAATAAACAGCAGTCCAGAACAGAGGCAGGCCTAGCACTGCCTTAGTGCTTAGTGAAGCCCATTCAGTGCGACACCACTTCTTCAGCCCAACACACAGTAACTTACCTTTGCTTTTTCACTGGGTTCACTGGTTGTGCCATAGGGAGTGTTATGCAATTCCTTTGAGACAACACACAGAAATTCAGCCTGATCTTCATTGCCATAGTTATAGGAAGAACCAATACTGACCAGCTGAAACATGAAAACAAAAAAGTCAATGGCACTTTCACATAAAACAAACCCATAAACTCTCACCATTAGTACCAACTCTCCTGACTCTTCAGACTGCTGGTTGTGCCTGAAGCACAGTTCTCCACTTCCACGTTTTGATGCTGACAGATACACTGACACTCTGATGAGAAGATAAACATAGCTTTTCTTCTCAGACGTTTTCAGAATTAGTGATTTACAGTTACAATTATACAGTGAAAGAAAAGGCTACAGAGGCAGGCCATTGGAGAAGCAGCCTGTTCCCTGTTTCTGTTATTTACTGGAAATCTTCCCATCCTCCAAAGTTAATTTTTACGAAGTTTGCACGTGGTATATTAATATGGCATGGTTTAACATGTAAACGGCTGCATGCAGGAAGCACTTTAGCCTGAAGGGATATCCATCATTTTACTTACAGAGTAATGGTACTTCTATCAAAACATATTTCGAGTAGACAAAGACAAAAAATTGCATTTGGTCAGAAAACAGCAAGACACAGCATGGCTGGACACCAAGATTAACACCTGATATTCATATGTACTGCTACAAGGAAGTGCTACAAGCAGAAGCCATGTTTAATGAAATGTGACGCATTTACGAGCTTCTACAAGTCTTGATATTGAATGACAAATGACAATTCACGGAGAAAGGATATACTGAACACCAGTATGACCTGCCATTTATCAAAAGGCAGAAACTTCCTGTCACTTGTCTTACCTTACACACACCTAATGGTAGAGCTCCACACAACCTGCCTTTCCAAGCCAGAATCAATTCAGATGTAGCTGGTTAATTTCTTGTAAAGATTTATTACAAAAGCATGACAAAATAACGCGTGGTGCTTTTACAATTGACACAGATCAAAGTCCTAAAATCCACCCTATTGCACGGATGCACTGCATGTAAATGTGATTCCCAAAACAATACTAAATTTACCTACCAAATTACCACACACATGTGATAAGGCTGTCCTGCTCCTCAGTCTCTGTTATATCATTAAAGTGCCCTGATTATGGCCCCACAGAAAAGGCTTGACTGTTTTTCAGGGCAACAGCACTGTCATCTGTCTAAAAACAAACTATGAACTGCCTAGCAGAGCATCAAGTGAGGGCCTTATTGAAGCAGGGAAGACAAAGCCAAGATGAAATCGTCGTTCAGAATCTGTAACAAGAAATAAGATTATTCCCCCAACAAAAGTGGAGGGCAGACCAAGATTTGAAGCAGCTTCCATACAACATTGTCAAGGGAAAACAAACCCTCACTGCACTTCTAAGGAAGGGAGAGGAGAGAGATGCTGAGATGTCCCAGCACTGTGGTAAGAGAGCCAAGCAAGCACCTCCACAGCAAGCCAGTGCCAGTGCCTACACAGAGCAGCAGGCAGCACGTTGCACAACAAACCGACCTGATGCCAGGCCTAGGTGATGCCAAGGATTTTGGACCCTGATGTTACTACAGCAGAGACAGCTCGGCCTCCAGAGAACAGTGCTCTGACATGGCCCACTCTAACTGCACTGTCTGCGTGTGACCACCAGGAACCTTCCCCTCCCTCCTCCAACCCTCACACTACTTCAGTTCTGCAAAACATAGACACAGCCAGTAACCAACAGGCTGATCCAAAATGAATATGATAGACATTTTTTCCACCAAAATCATATAATGAAGTTATGAAAGGTTTTTCAGAAGCATCGATATATCCTTCCAGGAATACAAAGGCACCATAGATCTCCAGAAGTTAAGTCAGCTAATCTTTCACAACGGATACTCTGCAGTCTGCATGATAACATATTTGTGTAATACAGAATCACAAAACTCATAAAGTAACTAGTTGCCTGGTTGCACAAAATGGTTTAAGGAAGTCTACTGAAAAGCTGGAAAATCAACCCAGATTCACCTCATATACAGAGATGATTTGTTGATTCTCTTCCCTATCAGTAAAAAAAATCATGCACAAATTTCCAGAAAAAAAAGCAGGTAAGTTGACTTTAAGCCTGTTCAAGTGGAATGAAGCTAATCCAATATTTTACATAGCAATTACAAACCATGTAATACAAATACAGTAAATGCTTCAATTATTGAGGTAAAATGTAGGACTATTTTAAACAGTATTTTAACCCACTTAAAGGCTAGAAATCATTCAAAAAGCTGGATACACGTTTAAATAAAGCCACACAACATTCACCTTCTTTGAAGAGAAATTTAAAGAATAAAACTCAAGTGTATGATTTGACTTAGTACCCAGTCAACTTTTCTTCTTGCAAAATGGCAAGAACTTGAAGCTATGACAGCAATTACCAGAAGGAAAAGCACTTCTTTTCTCACTGGCACTGAAATAAACAACCACTTTGAAAGCAGATATGACACAAGATCCAAATATGAGTCAAATCACCAGCACCTCAGCTGGTAGCTACTTACACACCCCATTAATGTTTCATAATCCACATAAGCCTTTTCCAGCGTCGTGGTAGACTGACTATGAATTAGCTGGTTGGACAGCACTACTTTTTGCCATTATTAAGCAGTCGGTGTATTTCAAGATAAAGTAATTTTTGTAAAATTGAACACTAGTTCTTCAAAACTCCAACACACAATAATCTTGTAAGCTGTTCTGTAAATGTGCCACTAAGAATGTACTCTTTGCAGAGTATCGATAGCATGGGAGAAACTTCACCGTAGCTTTCTGAGATGCATCAGCAGCAACTGAGGGTGATGGCAGAAAAAGAAACAATGGAAAATGATGGTAGATTAGAACCGAACTGTTGTGTCAGAAAGTATGGTCATAAATATAAAGCGATACTTTAGCAATTCCATTCCAAAAGTCACCCCAAAGTTGCCAGTGTTGGTGGTAATACTTTTAAGAAGGATGCTGATAAACTGGAACTATCAAACTCCCCCCGCTCCAAAAAAGAAAGAACTCACAACAAATCAGAGTAATCTGAAGTCTGTAAAACATGCAATGCATAGGAAAATGATTTCAGATTATCCAGCCTACAGTTTCTCAGACCTTCTGAAAGAACAAACTCTTTTTGCCTTATGTGGCTTATGGGTAGAGAGTGTTTTAATGATGAAGGACTTAAGGAAAGAAAAAAAAACATTTTGAAACTCTGAATTTCACATATTTGTATGATCATATATATATGTGTATACACACATGCATGTCTTTTCCCCTCATTTTTCTTCCTTCCATGTTTTTTTTATTTTACTCCTCACTAAAGCACTGTGAAACCTGCTTGAGCATCCTTGTGAGCCCCAACAGTGTCATAACTGAGCACAGGAAAATGTCAATGTTACTTGTCACAGAAAAGTCACTAGATCATGATCCATTTGCTGTTGGCATGTAACAAAAGCGCTGATTCCAGTAGGTGGTAATTAAAAGAGGAAGGAATTGAAAGCATCATTACTATTACTATTATGCAAATAACTATATTTCAGTTGATATATTGCTTGATGTACCAAAACAGGCCAGGATTTTCCTGACAAGACAAAAAAACAGCAACAGGAAAGTTACTGTCTCTTACAGCCTGAACTTTTAAGCAAGATAAAAGACAATAATCAGAAAGAGCACAGTTAAAAACAAACAGTTTGGCCTAAGTAAAAGTGGACAGAGACTATCTGATGTCCAGCTGTGGTCAGGCTTGATTTCAAAGAGAAAAGATTTAAGAATAGTGTCAGGGACAATAATGAAATAACATTCTGGAGAACTTGTCCTAAGTCTGCAGCTTTGTGAGAGAATAACTGTGTCTTTCAGAAAAGATTATTTAATAAAAACAGATTACAAAAGTGTTAGAGCTGAGAGAATAAGACAGATGACTCCTGCATCAAGTTACTTAAAAGCAGCAAAACATACCAATCTCTTCCTTAAATCAATGACTCTACACCTGAAAATATCCCTCTGAACAGGCAAAATCGCTGGTGCATCACTTTTAGGAAATTTATTTTTGAAGTGAACAAATCTCATGCCTCACTGAACTGAGACCGATCTCAGAGCCAGCCCATAACTCGCCTACACAGATTTGCTACGCTGACTTCTCAAAGGGTTTACAAAAGGCTATAAAGGCTATAAAGCAGTTATGAAACTCTGCACTGAAGACTGACACCAGGACTGCAAGCACATTTATTTCAGATGTCTTCATGCAACTGTCAAGACTTCAAACCCAGGAGGAAGGAAAATTCATTCCCTTCCAAAGATTTTGGGGTTTTTTTGTAGTTTTGTACCTGTCTTCATTTCTTCCCTGCCTTCCCCCATCTCCCATTTTATTATGTTGGATTTTGCTTTGAGCTATCTAGGACATGAACACATGAATAACATCATGCTGCCTGTACCCTATACATCCCTAACAACGGGCCACACTTCCTACTCAAGTTCCAGAAAGCCTGCAAACCCAGTGCATTAATTCCACATTCCAAATGTTACCTATACAACCGCAAGAAACTGACAGTGCTTGGTACATTGAAAGCAGGTTCTGGAACACAGTTGGGCAACAGTCCAGGTCTAAAATCTAAAATTGCATGGGAAAGTGTCCGTGTAAACTCATAGACAAGGCTTTGTTCCCATCAAGTCACTTTACTGTCATGTTATCTTTGTGATGACACATCTGACTTTTCAGACCAAATAACCATATACAGGAAGCAAAAGAACAAGTACTCTGAGTATTTTCTTGATGAAAAATACTACAAACAGCAGGTTCCCAAATCAATTCACACAAGACACTTCAAAACGGAGCAGAGCTATGCAAAGAACTGGAAACTGCCTCCAGTGTTACTGGTTAGCAAGAAATCCTTCCCAAACTCTTGAACACTGGAAAGAAACACAGCAATTAAAAGAAGCACTGACTGGAGGGTAAGGGGAGCAGAGCCAAAGAAGTCAATAAATGAAGCCATGATTCTTCATTTGGGTTTCAAGATAATTTCACAAGGGGAAAAAAAAGCCTCCAAACTACAAAAAATAAAAGAAAAATACAACCCCCAGGATGTTCTTTCCACTTGAGACAAGATTTAAAACTGCTGGTTTTGTTCTCCTCTCAATCTTCCAAACTGTATTTCTGAAAAATTCTGTTATTCATTGTTCCAGTTTGAATGTATTTTATCCACCTGAAAAAGCAGTTAAGTTCTAAGTTACTAGAAATAAAGGGTTCAAACTCATAACTTAACTTGCTATTAGGCCGATGAAATATGCTAAAACTGGAACAACAATAAACACAGAAATGTCCCTTTCTGAACCCAGTGAACTCAAAGCTTTATTTACAGGGCTACAATGTTTAAATTGTACCACTTAACAAGTAAGGATCAAAGGCTCTTAACTTTGGAGGAAGTTTTAAAGAAGTTACTTACTGAGAAGGTAACAACTCTTCTTAAGAAAAACACTTAACTAAATAACTGGGGGGTGGATTTGTTTTCTTATTTTTACAATATGAACATTCATAATGTATCATGAAATATTGTGAATATAAATAAAAGCCAGTCACAAATACACACAAATTACTATGTGCTGTACATCCAGGAATAAAGTGGAATGATTTGAAAGCAGCAGAAACGCAAGGAGGCCAAGCATATCAGTGTGAGGGCAAAAAGAACAGCGTGACACACCTCACTGCAGCATTTCTGGCAGCATCTCTCTTCCCCCTTCACCTCCCGCGACACTATCAGCAGATACTCTGACTGCTGGGCCCGGCCACAGCTGTACTGGGAACCTATACTGACAAGCTGAAATAACCAATCAAAGCAAAACACAAAAAGAAACCTTCGTAAGGCTGAAGCACATACCGTTATCCAAATCATACAACGTTCAAGTAACATTGACTTGCCACTAGAACAGGTTGCTATCGAGCTACAACTTTCATTTCAGAGACTTTAAAGTTATAGAGGCAGTTGCAAAGCCCTTTAATTTCAAGGGAAGTTAAGAGTTACTGATAGTAAAGTCAGAAAACGCCCCGTATCTCTGTGGTGTAGTCATCTACTCTGAAAAACATAAAGTCTGGTGCATTATTAAAATGAGTGTTATCTTCCTGTCATATTTGCCGAGTGGAGAAGGTAACGTGGATACAAGACTGGAAGGTGATACGTAAAGCAATATATCAAGACTTGGTACAACAGAGCTTCACCTTATTCCAGATATCGATAAATAAAATACATGTAGGAAACACGAGCTCAACTAGAGGAAAAAAAGTTCAGGCGTCATAATTGGTTTTAGACCGGCTAATCTGCAGAAGATCCAAGAAAAGAACTGGAGTGGAAAAAATTGTCTGTCTTGTTCCCATAAAAAAACAGTACCAACTCTGTTGACACTTGCCAAATATCTAGTAATTGAGAAGCTCAGGACAACCTCAGCTAAATTTCTTAACTCAATATTACAAAAAGTATTTTATCTTAATAATACATGGCAATTCCTAAGTCATTTAAATTAGTAGCCTGTCAATGCACTTGAAAAAGATTACAGCTTTAAGCTGTGCGAAGAACTAGACAAAAACTACCTATTCTGAGTAAACTGTAGATTACTACTGATGAGAAGGCTCATGAACAGTAAATTTATTTTTATCCTGCTATTGTTATGTGAGTCATTTTGAAGACAGCAGCTAAAGACCGTCCTCCTCAAAAAGTGAACATATTTGAGACAGCATTATGGTGACAGACTCAGGTGAATCATTCAAATTTACATGACTGACACACCACTGCTGTCTGAAACCTTCGTATTCAGCAGTTTCGTACAGCCTAAAGTTTCTCATTATGCAGTATTGCCAAAATATTGGGTTTCCCCATTGCCTAAAGAAGTAACAATTCAAACTAAAAATCACCTACAAAATAACCCACTGAAATCACAAAAATGGGGCAGCACAATTATTTGCAGTAGTTTTGGACTGGGACTGACACATAACTGCCATATTCTAGCAGTGCTTTCACCGGCATTCTTTGGAAAAGTGCATCCATACATCCACATAAGTGCACCAGAAGTTTAATGCCTCCCACTCCCATTTAATCATCACATCCAATTGTACTTTTCAAGAAAATTTAGAATTTCAAGGGGAAATATTTTTGACCAAAACCAACCACTAAAACATGTTACAAGGGGCACCGAGCACAAGGATTCTCAACCCATAGGAATATCACTCCTGAAAAGGCTTACGATTTCTGTCCCACCAATGATTATATGTATGGAGCGTGGTAGGTGCCACCTCAAAACTTCTGCAGGAAGCGTGCGGCTGAGCAACGCAGGTTTAAGGAAGATAAAAAATGACAGAAATGCTACAGTGTTCTTAAATCTTAACAATGAGGCTGTTCAGATTATACAGAATATTTCAACCATGTTTCTTGTGATCATGTCTGTGAAAAGCAGGTCTGCAACACAACCAAAGGAGGAAAGTGCTCAGTCTGCAGCAACGAGAAGCTGAGCATTACAAGACCATATGGCTGCTGTGTTCATCTCCTTCAAACTATGTGTGCAAGAGAGCGCAACATGGGGGTGGGAGGAATAAGGAGAAAGCTGGATGAAACAGGGACATAACATTCAAGAAAATCACTGGAATTTTCCAGTTCTAAAAAGAGATTCTAAATTCTAGAAGAGATTATAATAGTTCTTTCAGCAGTTGCATTGTCAAAGCAGTATTACTCCCAAATATAACATCCCTAAATAATACAAAGCTTCAGGATAGGTAAAAGCCACAGCATCATTTAATATGTGAGAAAGTGAAGAATCTGTTTGTAATGAAAGCCAGTTTCTCATGACCAAGAATCTCAAAAAACTTTTTCCATGCACTGGTCAAAAAACAGCCATGGGCATTAAGTGAGAGCTTTTTTCAGGGACTTAAAGAAGATTCAGCTTCTGGGATGCCAAACAGACCTGGTAATACCTGAGCTAGAGAGCTGAAGCATAACTAACTTTCTCTGTGCTGGTTTAGCTTATTTGATCATGGCTGTCTCCACAACACCAGCACCTTAACATGTCATCAAGTATAAACAACACATTCGCTTTTAACTTTGTGTGCTATACTTTTATAAAAAACTTTGTTGCTGAGCACTTGTGTCTCACTCCAGAATTAACAGATTCAGTGCTCCAATGCAGTTTAAATGTTCTGGTAGGTTGGGAACATGAAGGATGAAGAGGTCACGTAGTTATTTTCTTATTAACAGAGATTAGCAAAGGTAACAGATCTTCTTGCAATTTTACAGTGTATTTTTGAATGTACACACAAAGCTGTTTTCATGCAGTGCAAAGACCGAACATTTCAACATTCAGGTAGCTCACACCTATCCAGTTTCACATCCAGGCTAGTTAAGTTCACCCTCTTATGCGTATTGGTCCTTTATCTGAAGAACCATTGTTAGAGTCTGACAAACATTAACCTCACAAGCTCATCTCCTTTACCCAGAGCTCTTTATATCTGATCTACCATTCGTATAAACTTGTATTAGTTAATTTTGATTTATTCACCCTTCAAATGCTCGTGTGTAACACCGAAGAATTCAATTTCAAACATGATGTAGATGTTTTTGTATGAAATCACCAAAATTTACCTCCTGGAAAGCTACAGTTTTTTGTTCTCTGACAAATAAGAATACAAACATCAAATTTTAACTTAACTGTGTTATCTTTATCTATCCCATGTCTAAAAATGACCACACTTAAAAAGATGCATAGAACTGACTTTATACTCCTCTTTCAGGTAACTGAATTTTTAGAAAACTTTGTAATTCTATCCCGTATGGGTTTTTTTACCTGTTCAAATTTCCAACCATCGGACATTGTGGAAACCATTTGAGTGAGTTCCTCTTCCTGACACTGCAGCACCCTGTACACATGTTTGACTGGCACCTTCAAGAAAAAAAGAGAAGATGCTCAATACAGCACTGAATTCTCTGTTTGTGTCTTGTCTAAAGCTGCCCTTATTCTCTAGAAATGGTAAGCAACACCACCTTGAACATCTTGTCTGGTTTTTAAAAAAGACAAGACATTTCAGCTACCCAGAATCATCTTGCAGAAGATTCAACATTTCATGAATGTTGCAGGAACTAAAAGTGCTACTTAACAGTTATAAGAAAATAAGACTCTGTACTGTTCCACGCAGTAGCAAACCACATCATTTGAAATCGAGGCTTAGGTTCTGCAGACACCCACATAACTTTAAGGAATGCCTGACCATCATAAAAAATGTCTTTATTTCCTTGTCAAAGTTTCGCACACAGAGCAATGAATGACTAGGACCACTTTGGTTGGAACCCTTTAGAAAATACTATCAGAGCAACTCTGCTATCCCACAACCCAGCTTCAAGAGAGATTTGACAACATGAGTTTGTCCATGAAGACTCAGTTATCAGGGAAGGCCAGAGTAGCAGAGTTACTTAATACTTGGAGTATTTAAATATATATGAGAAAAATACAATCTACAAAAGCTGTTTTCTAACATAACTACTCCAGAAATTATATTAAGACAAATTCTAATGTGGCCAGACGTATTTGAACAATTCTTTAGAATGCTTTCAGGTTTTGAACAAGAACCAGAACCATATGCCTGTGCTCTCTGGAAGCAGAGCAGCAGGTACTGCCAGTCTAGAGCACTAATATTTGTGTACTAATGGTTCCATCTAATTGGTGATGGACGCAGCCACTCTCTATCTCGCTGGGGAAATGAGCAGTTAAGGAAAAAAATGGAACCCACTCACAACTTGAGATAGAACAAATAATCAAAACTGCAGTAGAAAACAGCCTCACCTGTGAGATTTTGCTGTCTCTTTCTCTTATTTTGTCCTTTACCAGTTTTATTAGTGATGTGATATTGTAGAATTCAGCCTCTTCCAGTACACCTAATATGAGAACAGATTTTGGAAAGAGAGGGTAATCAAAGATTCCAGGCCAAACCCACCAAACAGTTCCTAGGATTATCTCCTCTATGGGGGACAAAAAAAAAAGAGAGCACAAATGCTATTCCATAGAAAAGTAATTGACCACCAGAGCTCAGCTCCACCTCAGGCGCCACCTCAGGCTGGAATAGGAAAAAGGAATTCAAGTAGTCCTCCTGGAAAGCTCTGCAGCTGCTAGTGTGCAGAACTTTTCTTCCTACCATTTGAGATCTTACACCCTAAAATAAAGGGTTAAAGGTGTATACTACAGACTACTCCCCCTCACGTGTTCAAGCCTTGCAGGTCTCCACAGTACTGTGTCTTTGATGGGGCACATGGAAATTATATTTCACATTATTTCCTGCTAGCATTGTTAGACTGTATTCCTCTCCGTTCGATTCCTTCAATACCTGATCAATGCAGTTTTAGTACTACATGGCTGAAAAGAGGCATCCTTCATTAGGGTAACACTGATATGAACTGGGGACAGGAAGAGAGAAGCTAGGGTAGAATTTACTCTTCAAGAGCATATTCCACACATTTAAATACCCCAGAACTTCACTCTTACTTTGCTTTACATCTCCTAAAGCTTGTTTCACAGCCAGTATTCTTTTGCTTGAGGAGGACTAAAGCCAAATATTTCACAGAATCATAAAAGAAAGATACAAGATTACAAGCTAAAAGGCATCTCCACTCATGTTTGAATATTTATGTTCGTTTTCTAACTGTGGAAGGCACTTGTGAAGTCAGGAATAATACTCGGAACACTCAGACAACTGCATATACTATACCTGCATTATACTGATCAGCTTTGCTTGAAGCAGATAGAAATTTTACACTGATTAAGATTTACCATAGACTTGTAAACTATTCTTGATTATTCAAAAGTAGTAAAAATAACAAGCTAGAGATAAGAAAGGAATAAAGTTAGTAACATCTTACCTTCCTCAGCTAGGTCCTTGTTAATAACCAGTTTCCCGTGTCTGAGATAGTTCAGCACTGGCCCAAAGTAGGTTGGGTCTCTGTCTATTAAATAGGCACCTGTTTCATCCTAGATTAGAAAACAAAACAAAAAAAAAAAAAGAAAAAAGAAAAAGGAAGAAAAAAGCCAAAAAATCCACAATGATTTGAACATCCTGTATCAGGTTGATCACTCAACTCAGTCACGCATCACAGCACTTCTCTTACCCAAACAGTTCTCCCCAACCCTTTATCAACACTGTTCACATGAAAGATCTCACCAGTAAGTGAGAACACTGAAAATTCAGGTTAAAAATAACAGTTAAAACCAAGAAACAATTGTTTTATTTGGAAATCTAATGAATCAGAACAATGGCTACATCCCAGCGAGGTCCAAATAGTAGCCGGGGTTTGGTTTACCTTAATTAAAGGCAAATTTACCTTTTCTTTAACCTCAGCACTTTGCTCTAAACACTTCTGGGTCTGCTTTAGCTCTGCTGCACCAGCCCTCACAGGGCACTGAGCAGGCACCAAGCAAGGGCTGTACACGCATCTGCCAAACACCAGCACGCAGAAGGCACAGCTCCCACCGACCTCACGCAGGCGCAGGCGGGAGAGAGCACGCTCACTGATGTGAGGCTCACTGAGCAGAGCACAGCGCTCTGGGGACTGCAAAACAGCTCAAGGAATTCACCTGCAGAGCAGATACTCTTGGCAAAGAGATAAAGGAGTAAATCTGATATTTCCTACACAATTTAGAGTCTATGTGTGAACACCTGAGACCAATACAGCACTGACAGACTTGGTGCTGGCCAGAGGTCCAAGACGGATGGATAAGACTGATGTCTGATAGAGCCACTGCTCCTTTTCTGCTATTGAGTGGATCACTGACAGGGTTAATCAAGTACCTTTGGCTTTCGTGCAATCAATAGCCTACAGACACAGACTGGAGAGATGTGGCAGCACCCCAAGCACCATTTTAAATTTATTTTTATCTTTAATGTTCTAGTACTTTATGGCAGATACTGAAAAAGCATCACTACCAACAATCCTAGCTAACTTTGAATCAATCTCCCCAAAACTACAGGCAATAGTGGTACTTGTTGTTTCACATGAAAAAAATTCTGCTGACCCAATCCTCTGCATTTGAACATTAATGCTGGCACGTAAAGGTTTCATTACTGAACTGTGATACCTGAAAACTCCCTCTACTTAACAGTGTCTAAAGTTCCTAAAATGTTTCAATGGCAAAATGATGGTGGATGTATTTCCAGCTACATGGATCCAGTTTCTGAATAACTGCAGTTGTCTAACTGAGGCTGGTGGAATGCAGAAGGACCACAGCCTGAACTGAAAAACATAAACATCTTTCTAAAATCACAAGCTAAACGCTTCACACTGTCATTTTAGAAGTGAAGGCGTGTTATGTTTTATATAAAATTAACTGTTCAAGAAAATGCTAATCTATTAAATTTGCTGTCAGTAAACTCACATTCAGAGCAGACAGTGCTTGATGCAGTCTAATCTCAACTTCCTCTGGCCTGAACTCATGGTCTCACAGAGGCGAAACCCAGGAGACAGATAAAGTCCATAAAATGGGACATTTTTAATGTCAAATATGAATGAACAATATACAGATACAATCTACAGACACAACCCAAAGAAATTAAATTAGCTGACAACTGTATGAATTATAAGATGAAAAGTATTATTTAACAGAGGAACAGAAACCAGTGAAGTTGGAAAGGAAGATCTAAAACTGATAAAAAGAAACACTGTTTTAAAGAAAAAAAGCAGTCTTTGATCATCAGTTGAACTGAATTTAAAAACATAAGGGCTTACAAAACTGGGAGTCCTCCCCATTAAGAGAAAAAAGCCTCTAAAACAAGCTTCTTTCAATAAGATTATTGTATCCTTTCACACTGTGGTGTTTTCTCACATCATCCTCTGAAGCAACACTGGCTGCCAGCCCCACACCATGCAGACAGGAGGGACACAGAGACAAAATAACTACAAGCTGTAAATGAAATCTCATGTAACAATGTTTTTTTTTACTCCTTACACAAAACACAAAAATTTTCTTTTTTCTTTTTTTAATGGACTAACGTACGTGGAATTCCTCTTGCCTGAGTAGGTTTCTGTATACTAAATAAGCTTCCAACAAAACCACAAATTGAACAAGCTATGTCAGGCCTTCTCTTTCAGCCTCCACCTAAGAAGTGGTCAGTGGCAACCAGCATTACAGGGATTCATTAGCCCGCATGCACCCCACAGCTCATTATTAGCACTTGCACCAGACACGCTCTGCACACACTGACAGTGTTTACTCTGTGAAACATCAGACAGAACTGTTTTTCTCTTCTACCTATTTGTGACCATCTTCCTCATCATCCACAAAGCTTTTTTCCCCATTCCACCGTTCCTTACCTCACTTTTTTTCCTGCTACACTCATTCCTCTCCTAGCCACTACCAAGTTTTCTTCCTCACCAAGCTACCATCTAGAATCTACAAAAATGCTCAGTCTTCACATCGGTAAATACAAATCCCACACCAAACACACATATAACAGACTGCATACAATGTGCCATCTCGCCAGTGTCAGTTCACTCTACGAAGCCCTTCAGGCAACAACCTGTCTTCAAAAAATAAGAAAAAGGAAGAAAAAGGAACCCAGAAGCCTTAGGATTTATGGTGAAATAGTAACCTTTTTTTTTACACTAGTAAATGTCAATAGTTAAAGATCTCTGGCTAAATTCTCACACTCTGTCCGAAGAAGTCACTTTAGTGGGTGAATTCCACGCTCTGACCACCTGCTTAGCCAGAGCACAGGCGTGTGTCTCGGACTCTACCCTCAGAATGCAGCTGTGCTACAGGCTGGTGTCAGACCCAAACCCCAAAGCCTTCCGTACAGAACAGTGCATCAACATGCAAGGAACGCGCAGGCAAGAGAGGCACAGAAGTGACATCTTCCTACAGCAAATACCTCCTCACTCCACCTTCAGAGCGAGCGATCTGATTATCCCTCCCTGCACACAAAGCACTTCATGTTGGAATCACCAAGAAAAGCTGATTACACAATATCTTTAAGGATATTTATGTAAACATAAATCCAATAAAAGCTGACACACTAATGCAGTCACCTGCCACACCCAGAACTCTCAAAATACAGGTCACAAGTCTTTCCTCGCCTTCAGAATAGCGTCAGGACTGGCTTCATCCACACAAACATGAAAACACGTTGCATTCCCACGTGTAAGCAGCAATTTGGGCACTCTAAAAGAGATGGTTTGGTTTTGTTGTAAGATAAGAATAATAAATTGCACTTCAAACGTGATCTAGTCAGTTTAAAGGGGAAGCTACAGTTTCTGCAGGCGTAACCAAACCAGCTTTGAGCTTGGTAGCTTGAACATCAATAGCCTGTGCTGTCCCAGCTACGCTGCTTCCTCTGCTCACCAGATAATTAGGTTCGTACAAGCTTGGAGCAAGTTTGAATCTTCTCCAACACAACTAATGTGGGCACTGGGAAGACATTTCCCAAATCTCAGGTCTTTGCACATCCAACACAGAAGTGCTCACTAACCATACAGGTCTTTGTATCTTTACCCAATTCTACTCTTGCATTACTTCATTCTCTCTACCAAGAGTTTTCTCGTCCTTGTCCCTAAGTCCTAGATCTTTTCCATATCCCCTCCTTTTCACAAGGACACCATTTTAAGAAAACACTGCTGAGCTACAGTGAAAGCTACATTTGTTTATTACCACTCTCCCACACCAATGTTTAGTCCAAGATACAAATACTATGGAATTTTAGAGGAAGTCTCACAACTTGCCTTCAAATTTTCAATCACCTGGTTCAGCATACCAATGAAAAGTCAGTGCAGCTCATAATCATACTCCTTCTTTAAAAATTAACCCTGAAGCACATCTACAGTCTGGCATTCATGGACACAGGAGACTCAAAGAGCACATGTATTCTCAAAGAATTTGAAATACATTGCCCAAAACATTTAAATGGATCATATATTCACTGCCATCTCAAACATTTCTTCTTCAATCTTTATAGAGACTGAGGCTCAAAGGAATCATACTGAATATTTGGCATGATCTTCATTTAAAACCTACTTAGGACTCTATTTATTTACAGTGAAAATTAGCCTTTAGAAAGCAGCCGTGAAACCAAACCATTCAGTGATTGGAATGGCCTGCACAAATTACTGTTGCTGTTAAAAACACGTACTTTCCAGCCTGGACAGTCCCACACTTTGCCAGCAGGATCTCACAACGCCTCTGCCAAACCGAACAGTCTTTGCTGTTAGATTTCTGCTCTCCATGTGTACTTCTGGGCTGAGAAGTGACTCCTTAAACTCCTTGCCAAAAAAAGCCACCTTGCTCTTTATAACCTTTGTCCAGATCATATTTCATCTTGAGACTACCCTCCAAGTCCTCCAACTTTTGAAGGGACCTTGAGTTGTTGGTGCAAAATTAGGTACCAGATTCCAGTGGGGCTCAGAAGTAGGACCAGACACATGCATCTCCCTAATCCCAGTTAACGTTCTCCCCAAGAACTGCATTAATACACTGGTTGAAATGTCAGAAATTTATTTCCAGTTGATTATCTTCCTTGAAGTCAAAACTAGCCCGAAGACTTCTCCTCAAATACTTTGCCAGAATGGACAAACTCATAATACACACTGCCAAGCTCTTGGCTCGAAGCTGTGCACTCTGACATGGGTACCTAAAAACCTGACATAGTTCACACAGAGTGAGCCAGCAGAAGTTCTGCTCGATGCAGCAATATGCACAGAAATACAACATTGGGCACTAAATCTTGACTTAGAAATAATTGTCTGCCCTACCCCCGTACTTTTTAAATCTTGAGCTAGATGCCCAGAACATGTTTTTCTCAAACTACACGACCTAACGAATTTGAGCATCAGCAAACTGCCAGTACCAATCAAAACTACACTACTAACACAACCCACCCAACTAGTCAGAAGTCTCATGGACAAATAAAATTATCTCAGCTATATCTAAGAATAATGACTACAACTAAGATACTTTTTAGTGCTGACAGTTATGGATGTGCTGCCAGGAGGATTTTGATTTTTCTGAAACATTCAGAGCTTCCTTGCTTCCTTCCTGCCTTAACAGACCCTGCCTCAGTACAATTGCCCTTAACTTTAGAAAGGCATTAAAAAATCAAGCACGAATTCTACTGCCAAAAACTTACTAAGAATGGCTGACAATCTTCTTGCTTAGGAGCAACTTTAAAGAGTGACAGAACAGCTTGTAAAAGAAAAATTGGCAGACAGACAAAATAAGAAATACCTGGCAGTAAGACTTACAAAACATGCATTAAATAGATTAATCAAGGCTAAAAAAGTGAGCAAGACTCCGCTTGCCTATTTTTACAAATTCACCTCTAAAGCAAGATTTAAACACTCCAGAAATCAGGTCCTGTTGTAAACAGCAGATATGAGTGATACCACTCATTCTTCAACTGAAATGATTCTCAAATAGTCTTAAATACTAAGCAGAGCTTTCCACTCAAAGATGAGTATCACATCGTGAAAGATACTACATTTGGAGAACCAACATCACCATCTCGCTCCATTCACCATTCATTCCACCACAGGGTGTGCCAAGGTTGATCCTTCTTCTCTTGCAACTGGGAACACACCTCATACCAGGAGACTGCTCAGCCCTGCTCAGCATGAGCTCCTGACAATCATTTGAAGGCAAACGTACTACCTTTCTTAAAGCCTTTCAATTTGTTTCAATAGCAAGCATTAAGGAGATTTTACGATTTATGTAGTTAAATAACAAGAAAGCGCAACTTATGAGCTATTTCAGTTTCTTATTCTCACTTCTAATAAACTCATCCAGTTAACCTCTTTCAGAATTTCTTAATGTATCAACATGGTTAATATTAATATGCCCCATTTGTTGAGTCTAGGCAGAAACAGCTCTACTGTCAATTTCTAGGCTTGCTAACAGGTCCGTTCTCATCAGAGCCAAGCATTTCTTACGGCCTCAGTTGCTAAAGATTCTGATTTGGCAGTCTCGCAAAGCAAGAAAGAATGTGAACTGAACTTTTTTCTTCAAAGACATTTATTTACTGGTGTACGAACTAAGTAAATTACCAAATCTTCTGCCTGGTCTTGCTTCTAGATGTGCAATCTGCCCCTCTCCCTCTTGTCAGCTGAGCTGACAAGAGCTCTGCAAAAGCTGGTTTAACTCACTGAAGCCATAACGAAATACACCTCCTCCTTCATTTTTACCGAGTTACATACTCACCAGATGGAGCTTGATCAGAGGAATATGAAATGTGCCCATGAACTAGAAAATACGTTTTGTACTATGAGCAGAATTCAGTATTAATCTGTGGAAAACACACCTAAAACTTCCCAAAGCAAGCTACTGAAGTGCATTCCAGACAAACTCCCCATACAGAAAACAAGACACACCTCGTTAAAGATAGCTTTTTATAGTTCTTTCAAACAGAGGGCTGCGACTATCAGTTTTGATAATCTCATCTGCTGGTTCATCCCTCAGGATTCTCCCCACCCTGCTTCCCCCACATCCTCATCTGGAGGTTGAGATGGGTGTAACAGCCCTCAGCCCACGCACCAGTGCAGACACATTCTCTCATGTTACAATTTAAACTGAGCTGTTTAAAACCCATGGGATTTTTAGGAAGAACACACAATTTACTCAAACGTAGGGGTTTACAGGTCAAAGGCTCAGGCTCCACTCTGAGCTCTAATAAGGCAGTATCTTTCTCTATTAGCTGCTCCTCCTAGAATGATGACACAGTGCTGCGCAGCAGTCACTGCAAATAATCATTAGTACATGATTAAGAAAAACATATCAAAAACTTCCTATCAGGTCACAGCTCACAATGGGACTCCAAAAAGTAAAACTGAGGGAAAACCTGAATTTATTACTAACAGATTTTGATGTGCATACAAAGGAGAACTAGAGTCCAGGATGGTAACAATGATATCCTTGAAACATCAGTTACAGGCATCTGATATTTAGGAACCAAACTACACGTTATCAATGCACTGTTGTACCAAGATGGTATGGTCACAAACTGGCGAGATGTCAGAATTTTTTCTCTCTTGAAAGGACATCTGTGATATCTGTAACTGCTCAGAGGAAAAAACGAACTGCTTGGATTATGTTTTGCTGTTTACAGGAGATTAAGAATCTAAAGATTCTGAATCAAATCCTTGGAAGAAAGGCTCTCTGTGTTTAAGTTATCTTAGAATACTGTAATTAATAGACCGTGATGGGCGATCTAAGAGGTGGCTGCTTCTACAAGACCCAAGATGATGAGTGGATGCAGAATCAGGCTCTGAGTGAATGAAGTGAAAATCAGTGACTACAGACAATAAAGACATTGGGACATGGAACTCTAACAAATACTGTACTGGAAAGAAGACCATACTACATATTTAACCAGGAGAGATCTTGCTTTTTGTAAATCAAACTGAAAAAATCCAGGTTCATAAGCCTGAAGAACACGTCCCTGAAAAACAGGATTTTCTCCAACACAGATTTCCCACAATGATCTGTAGTTCTCTCTATACCTATTGCTTGCCTCATGACACTGATTTGCGCAGTACTCTACTGAATACAACTACACTGGCTACAATTTCATAAAAAATGCCACTCACAATGACAGGAAAATGCAATTTGTTTGCATCTTGCTAAAGTGGTTTCCATTAGACTTCTATATTGGCAAAAAAGGATGACACAGTAATACCTAATCAGCTCGAATAGCGTACAGGCATGTTCCCTGCAAGCAGAGGAATCTTCCTACCACTGGACTGCAGCTGGTTGTGAGCTGTCACCAACACTGCTAACAACTATAAACAGATAAGTCTAGAAACGTGAGAAAATTCACAGGTCTCTTGCCTCCTACCAAACAGCTAAATCACCTCAGTGGAAATTCATGGCTTGCTGCTGCAGCCCAAAAATGTGAGCGCAGTGAAACAAAAAATGTTTAGATGGGGAGCCTCATGAAATGTTTGCAAGACAGCAACACCTCACCAACTGCACTCACGAAAGATGAGCAGTTTCCTCAACCAGTGAATAAAGGCAGACAGACGCCTGCGTGAGAGCTGAAGCATTTCTTCCAGTAATGTGCCTTCTCCCTCCCTCTCTCCGATGGCAACGAGAGTGCAGATATGCACCCTTTTGCAGTGGAACAACTGAAACAGACGCTTTAATAATTAAGCATGCCTTATCTTTTATTTAAGAAACTGTAGAAGAAAGCTTTCCTACTCCTTCCCAAGCCATCTACATTTTTAAACTTATTTTTATAGGTCAGTTTAAGTCAATCCTCTCAACAAAAAAAAAACCCAAAGCAAACCAAAGATGACATAACCCAACCCCCATGCTTTAAGGTATTTTTTTCTCTACTACCGGAACTCAACTCAGGCTCTGTTGGTTCCCTGTCTTCTTGCACATTTAAACATCCATTCTGGAAGCTGCGTGTGAGAAAATGAAAACATTTACTACTAGTTTAATAATAAAAAAAATAAATAATGAGTTTACATCTAAACCTAACTCTTTACGTTCACCCTGCTGGTTCATATCCCAGGGTTACCAGCTGTTCTCTGCTTTCCCCTAAGCGCACTGCGCTGGAAATCCATTTTTGTCCATCACGCACTCAGATCTCCCCCAGCGCCAGCACCGCACATGAATATTTTACACCCGCTGCTACATCAGCGAGAGCTTTGCCGGGAACCGTGCCGTCCCCGCTAAGAACGAGTCGGAGCGAGCCCCGACGGCCCCGCAGAGCGAGGTGGCACCGGCGGGGCGGGAGCGCCCACGGGAGCCGCTGCCGGGGCGGGCGGTGACGGTGCAGAAACGGCGCGGGCCGCGCTCCCCCCGCACCGGGACCGCCCGGGCGGCACCCGCGGGGCGGGCAAGGGGGCACCGCGCGGAGGCACCGGCGGCTCCGGCCCGGCCTCAGGTCCTGCCGCCGGCTCCCCCGGCCTCGACCCCGGCTCCCGCCCTGTTCGTGCCCCCGCGGCAGCTGCCCCGCCGCCCCGGCCCCGCGCTCACCTTGTCGGAGTCGAGGTCGGGGTCGGCCTGGCAGAGGCGGAAGAGGAAGGACTTGGGGTCCCTGCAGAGCGTCTGCCGGGTGGTGAGGAAGCAGGTGCCCCCCACGTTCAGCCGCACCCACTTGCCGGGCGCGGCGCCGGGCGCGGGGCTGCAGCGGCGGCAGGGCCCGCCCGGGGGCACCGCGGCCTCGCTCGGGCTCTCGGCCGCCATCGCCCGCCGGAAGCGTCGCCCGTCCCGCCCCGCGCCTGCGCCGCGGCCGAGCGCCCCGCCCCGGCCCCGCGTCCCGGCCGGCTCCTGGCGCGGGCCTCGCACTCCGCATACCGGGCTCGGTGTTCGCGTCCCGGCTCCCACATCCCAGCCCACGATCCCCGATCCTGTCCTGGGCCTCGCAATCCCGTCCCGGGCCCCGCATCCTGAGCCCCCGCATCCTGCCCCCAGTCCCAGATGCCGTATCCTGGTCCCCATATTTTGTCCTGGATCCCGCATCTCGCCCCAGGTCCCCATCGTGCTGTGAGCCTCGCGTGCCAACCCCGATCGCACCCTCGACCTCTCATCCTGGTCCCCGCCTTCTGTCCTGGATCTCACATCCCAGCCTCACATTCCAGCTCAGTCCCCGACTCCACATCCCACACCCTGGATCCCGCATCCCGGCTCCCACCCCCCCATCGCAGAAGGAGGAGGCGGAGGCCAGGACCCGACATGCCTTTATTACAGACCACCAGCATCCAGGAGCGCCGCGCTGCCCGAGCCGCCCGGGATCAGATCACCGACCGATAGAAAATTTATATAATAAAGCCAGAAAAAAGGTGTAAAATATAGTTTACAATAATTATTCACATTCAAGGCTGTACATCAATACATACAACACCATGGCCCCGAACATGAATTCAATCCAAATAATTCATATATTAGAATTTAAATAACACAGACTGAACTAGAGGCCAACGAGAGCCAGCAAATAACCTTAGAAGAATAAAAATACAAAAGTGTGTATCTTATACCATTGCATTATTTGCTTCTGTTCTCACGAGTTCTTGAGGAGGGGAGATTGTTGTGTGGTGTGTGAGAAGGGGTGAATGGGTTGCTTGGGCGCTGTGGGGTTGTGTGGATTTTTTTTGGTAGTTTTTTTTTTAATTTTTATTTTTTGGGGTTTTTTTTTCTGCTTTTATCTGTACATCACAGTTACTGCTACAAACCAGGTAGAGAATATTACACACGTAACTGACAGCATACAGCTAGCATACAACTATCGAAGTATGGTTCCTTGTTCCTATTTTCTCTCTGTTGTCAGATACAGTAATTTTATGTTCTGCTACAATTTAGAACATTTGCCCTATCCCATCAGAGTTGGTACGGTCATAGGAAACTTTGTCAAACAGCAACCATCTACATTCACTGCCATGCTGACAGACAGACCAGGTTACTGGGTGCCGAAGAACCTCTCCCATTGTTTGCTGTGTAAGAGTAATTTCTGCTAAGAAAGAGGAAATATTCTTAAATTACCAGTCTTAACTGCAAGCATGCCATTTTGGGTCAGAGAATTACATATCTGTAAGCTCACTTGATCAACTGATGGACAATCTGTGTCACAAAGCTTTGCAGGAGCACTTCCATCTGATTATTAAACTATTAGCATAAAAGATTACAGGCATTCAGCAAAATTTCAGATATAAATACCACACCTATTCGTGTAATTCCCTAGTAGAAAGAATGATCAGAATCCACAGACCACATCTTTAGGCAATATTAACACACAGTTCTTTCCTCAGCAAGGTATTGAAATCAAATGCGTCATGTGCAGGCCAAAGGAAGTAGTTATGCGGACTTTACTAAATCATTCAAAAGAAACTAAAACGTACATGTGTACCTCAGGATCCTTCCAAGTTCCCAGTACAAAATGTAATGATAAAGCACATTAAGCATCTTGAACTCTGAAAACTGATTACCACTATCACATCTTTTTGTTTCAACCTACAGAGTTTTGCCCAGACTTATCTATAGCAGCTACTTCAGAACTGAATCTCATCAGGAGGAGAAAAGTAAGCAGCGCCCAGTACTGCCTGAGAGTTAAATGTCTTCAGCATCCAAGTGCTTTAAAAGTGAGCTCCTCCATAGGTAATAACAGTCTGCTCACAATGCCTCATTACATCTGAAGCAAGACTTCCTTAGTATAAACACTTCTCAAAACTGGACTTCAAGGCCAATGGTAAGAAACTCATCTCACCAGTTTATCCAAGTAGTTTTAAACTTCCTGTGACTGGGCTGGACACTGTTTAGACGAGTGTGATTGAAAAACCCTTCCTAGCAGTAGTACTTCATCCTTTCTTAAGCTCCACCCCATAGAAAACAGATGCAATAAACAACTACCTGCAGTTCAAATCCCAAGCTAAAAAGAAAAATTGCACTACTGACCAAATTCTTCATGATTTGTAATGGTTCAACGTGCAACAGAAGGAATGAATCAATCAACAGATTGGGTTTTCAGTAGGTTTGCAGCAAGGAGTCTTTGAAGAAGAGTCTTCAAGTGCCTAACCACCCCTTTTGCGCTTTCAAAGACCCAGGAGAAAGAGCAGAGAAATTAACTGGCTTATCTGCAGCTCTGAACCTCCCTTGCACCTTTCGTTCCATGAATTTCCGTGATCACAGGAGTGATCATCACAGCAGGTTCTGAGGCTACATCACATCAGGTACAAGCAGTTAAACCAGAAGCCAGCCCTTCACAGTATGCAGCACCTGCCAACATACATTTCAGTGGACAGAGGTGAAACACTTAAATGCACGATGGCTTTGTCTTGCCTCACTCTATGCTGCTGCTACCTTTCAAAACCACAGATTTCACTTGCAGTCCAAGACAGACAAACACGTCTCCCAGAAAAGTTTTAATCCTTTCCCAATAAAGCAGCAGCTAAGAAAATTTGATTTGGAACGCTGAAGTTCTAAGGGAAGGGATGGCTATAAGAGATGCTCACAGTTTTCTAATGACAGCACTGCCAAGAGGAAAAAGGAATACTAGAATGCAGACATCAGTCTTCCAGATGCCTACTTGCTAGCTTACTGTTTGCTTCAGCTGAAAGCTTGTGGTGTGCAGCGGCCTACAAAGAGAGCATTTTGAGAGTGTGAAAAAGCAGAGTAATTACCTTGTTATGACAACCTGACTACAAGCCTAAGTATTACAGATATTCCTAGATTTCAACATCGGGTACAAGTCAACAGAGATCGCTCCAATGGAGATAGCTCCATCTCCTAAGGAAGCTAAGGTGTTCACCATTAGCAGAACAGCTTTGTCAGACTTTTTATGTGAGGCCAAGTCTTGTCACACCAAACTGCAGTAGCACCACAATCCTCCATTACTGCTAAACTCTCCTGCATGAAGTTGGGAATACGCCTACATCTCTATACCAAAGACTAAATCCAAAACTGATAGGGTGGCCCACAGTGGACCCAAGATACATCTGGAATTTGACAGCCAGACAAGGAATGGATAGCACTGCAAACTTACCTTAGGTGTTCTCTTGGTTAGAAAGGTAAGTATGGGATTGACACAGGCAGAAGGCACACTGCTATCCTAATGTTAGCAGTGAAGAGCGTACCTTACACATGATGAAATTTCTCCTGATGTAAAAGGAATGGTGTTGTCTCATCTCAGCCACTTACACAGCACCTCAGCTCCATCACACCAGGCACCGTAAGCCAGTGATTTACTGTTGTTAAATCCATGTACACGGTGGCATAACAGAAGACTATAATAATGCAGTTCCTCCAGAAAAGGCAACTGCTCTCTTTCCTGTAAAGACTGAAAGATACTGGAAAAGCTGAACTGTCCTCAAGTTCCACCAGATAACAGTTTTTAAGAGACCAATAATAAATCTCCTTCACCCTATACAACAAAATACCCAACACTCATGTTTTCTGAGAAATCCTGCTAAGTCACTGCTTTTTAAATACTGCTTCTAGAAGAGCAGCCTGCATCTTCTGCAACATTGCAGCGTAACATTTCTTTTTTTGGTGAAAGAAAAAGCACATCATAGTATGAGACCTCAAACCGCAAAGAGGTCATACGTATAGAAGGTGAATAGGTGTGATGTTTATACTGCTTTTAAAACAAGAAAGGAATGCCTTTGTCCAGACCTAGGCCATTCCTCTCTGCAAGGTTCAGGAACATGGGCATGTTGAAAATATCATTAGTTAGTTTTAGCACATAGAAAGGTACATCTTTGCAGTGTTACAAGAAATGTTTGACCACAAAAAAGCCTTAATTTTAAGAGGATAAAAGAGATCGATATGAAAAATATTTTCATTTGATAGATATGCCTTAAGTACCATATATTTTACCCTTTGTAACAATAATTTTCTTCGAATTTTTAAGGATATTATTTTATGGATCTAATATTTCAATCTCATTTTTTTTTTCAGAGTTGCTAAATATTTGGCTGAGGACCAAAACCAGGGCTATTTGTACAACTTATTATACAAAGGTCAAGTAATCAACTGTACAAAGCTCTCCTTCCCTTCTCTACCCAGGTAAACAGGTTGGCCCCACTAAAATGCACAATACATGCACACTCTGGAAAGAACGCTTCTAGCCCTCATCTCCTGAAAAGGTGAAAAACTATTCACTACTTCAATAGTCATCTTTCCCTGCCCCCCCGATACTAACTAGTTAGTTTTTTAGTTAGCATTAGTTAAAAGCATGCTGGTAAGTTTCTTGTCCCTTGATTAAACACACGATTTATTAAAATTTAAATTGAATGTTTAAATCTTATATGCTTCAGAAGCCAACATTTCAATTTTAGGAAACTTTCAGTGCCACATTCAGCATTTTACACTCTCAACCTGTGTCACTGGAGCCTGTCTGCCAGACACATACATCTGATTCATTCACATAATTACTAAAGTACCACATAAATCCTGCAACCAGAACTATATTAGGAATAACACAAGGGTGCAACTGACCTGGCTACAAATGCCATATATCAATAAGCTGAGGGACTGTGAGGAAAGGAAAACAAAGAGATGGTGCTTAGGAGAGGCGTATAAAAGCTCCCTGATGAAATACAGTTTAATGATAATCTGAAAGTCACAGAAAACTCCAGCCTCAAAATGCAAGGCTGGTACATGATTCGGCATGTGTGCGTGTGGATTGGTTTTAACTCATCTTAAGTGAAGCTGGTAATGCAAGGTCTATCCACTAGTCTGCAGCAGAAATTGAGCTGAAGTGCACAAAAGCAAGATCTTCACTGCAATGATATGCATGTGGAAGCCTCAACAGAAGCACAAAGAGCGAGCAAAGCGACCCTGAATTCCATTAGGTTTTTGCTTTTCTTTTTTTCTTTCTTTTTTTTTAAAAAAAAACCCAGAACATTTCAGACATACGCTTCCCCTTGAGATGGTAACAGGTAGGTTGGAAAGATTCCTCTGATCGGCTGCACACGGAGTTCTAGCAGCAAGTAGGGAAACTGGGAAGTTTTGGATGAGCTTTACTATTTAGCAGCATTCTGGTGGTATCTGTGCCGCCAAACTTCATGGATCTTTTTGCACCATTTATGAGCGTTCCCACTCGGGTCCATCAGGTAATACGTCCTGTTTGGCTATAAGTGAACAACATTTTAATGAGTACTCCAAACACAGTTTAACAAAAAGCAGTAATTATTCTGCACCTACCAATAAAATAATTATTTAGTATCAGTTGACAGTCTTCCTTAAGAATTTCCTTCAAATCCCCAAACCCATTTACAGTTTCTTTATAAGTGAATAAAAAAAAAAAATACACCTGTATTTTTGTGGGACATGCGTATATTAGTAGACTTCAGGGTTTTTTTGTTTTGTTTTCATTTTGAGGGCTTTGGGTTTGGTTTTTTTTTTAAAATTACAGCCATCAACACTTGTATTTAAGGAATTATAATTTCTCTAGAAAAAAATACTTGTAAACAACTTACAATAATTGTCCAAGGATCTTAGTACAACTTACAAAGAAATTAAAGAAAATTACTTACTGTGTGAACAAAAAATGTCTTAAAATTCTTGGCTTCTGGCCGCAACTCTGAAGACCATGGAATTTCTCCCTTTAGAACTTTGTTGACAGGATCCACATAATACAGGTGGGGCCCTTCTGTGAGCAGCAACTGGCGCCGACGCGCAAACAATCCCTAACAAGAAAAGGAGAAGCAGTAATGGGAAAAAAAACCATGAGGAAAAAATTGTAAACGCATAGATCTGAGTTTAACAACAGAGGTAGAAATAGAACAGCTCAGGGACAAAACAGTGCGTTTGAGTTTGGGGGACCTTATTTCGTATTTTCCTTTTGCTTTACCTATTTGACCTCCCTACTTTTTTTTAGGCGGTTGCAGTACATTCCCCCATCATGGCAAAACACAAGTACTATTTTAAGAAAGCATAACAAAACATAAACCACCTAGCTGGACACAGTGAAGAAAAATCTTTGTCAAAGATCCCAGCACAGAAATCAATACTCATGATTTTGCAGAGAAAGTTAGGAACAAGTAGGTAACTTAAGGAAAAGAGAACCCACATTCCAGTAAAGCTGACAGAGTAACATGGTACAGTTGAGCAACTAAGTTAATACTCAAAGCTGTTCTAATGTCACCTCTGCCTCGCTCAGGGTCCAGGCACTAGTGAAATCCAGGAAAAACACCACAGTTAAGGAACAGTATGTGCTTGTATTTTATTTTCCAGTATTTGTGGCTCAATCCACATACAGATATGCATCAAGACAAAGTGTTTAGTGGGCTGTATTGGATTGGGAGGAGGAAGAGGAACAAAAACTCATTCATTCCAGTCTCAAAACGAAAGCATCAATAGCATATTTACTTTTAGCCTTTTCCAAAAATCAAGAGCATATCTCTAGGCTAAGAAAAAACAATCTATTCACAAGAAAACACATTTTAAAAACCAAACAAAACCATCTGACATTTAGAAGTAAGGTAAACAAGGAAGCTCTGAAAAAGGTTCCTTATCTATGCTGCAACTGTGCGTAAATGTGACAGCTCAATCTTCTTACAGGGAATTAAAAAAAGCCCTTACCTTTCTTTTGTCCACTGGACCCATTTTTAGGATTAAGTTATTTTCTACAAATTGATGCCTAAAAAAAATGAAAAAAAATAACTATTACTACAGAAGTTTTTCTTCTACAGAGACAGCTCTTATTATTACTACTACTACTAAAACCAACTTCTAGTTCCAGGACTCTGTAGAGGGAAGACTTCTCAGCTCCGGTACAGCATCCTTTCTAATAAGCATATTCCACAACACCTCCTAGACCAGGGGTGTCTAACTCACAGCCCATGCTAGGCTGCAGGAGCAGGAGAAGGGCGGGAGCCATGAGTTTGACACTCCTGGTCGAGATCTTGTCAATTCTAGAAACATAAAAATAGGTTCTTGTTGCTATTGCTTTAAAGATAGAAGTTTGGAAAAATTTAATTGCTAATTGTTTACTTGAAGATATTGACAAACACTAATTTGACTCAAAATAACTTATTTTTCTGGATTTTTTATTGCTGTGTAAGTACCAGATAAGCTATATTCAAAGATCTTACCAAGGATTTCCACCAGCTTGTTTTGCCAGAAGTAACTTCTTTTCATCTTCAGAAAACTGTAAGTCCAGCTCAAAGGAATTGTTGTCAAGATCATGAATATACTGTTCAATATTTCCTCCTGATGTCTGTGGTGTACTTGTCTCTGGGGCAGACAGTGAATGGGAAGAGGCAGAACCAGAAACTTGCATGCAACCAAACTGACTCAGGAGATTGTCATACTAACGGAGGAAACAAAATGAAGTCAAGAAACATCTTTGATTTAAAAGCTTATTTTGCACTAAACTATAGCTTTTAATTAAAGCATGCTTTTGTTCATTATGCTTGTGGGCAAAACGACAGCCCACTCTCTAAGAGATTAATAGGCACTTGTCAAAAAAAAGAGCATTTGGTCAAAAGAAAGCCAACCAGTACTTTTTTTCCCAACACTCACTTTATCAGAAAAAAAGTCAACTAGTTCAAATTTTAACCATTATTAGATTCTTAATAATTAATTCTTCAGTAAAATATAACTAATCAGTAGTTTCAATAAAAATATATGCAATAACTATGCTTTAATGAACGTCTCAGGCAGCGTCATAACTCAATACAGCAATAGACAGACATACATTTCCATAACAGTCTTCATCATCCTCTGACATAGCAGGCAAATATGCTGTAAGTTTTGGGGGTGTCTGAAGATGGAGGTTCTCCCACACAATGGATTCGAAGAAGGGGTGAGCCTTTAGAGGTCCATATCCTCCCATTTCTTCACAACCTAATCTGTTGGTAGCATCTAGAACCTGAACAAATTACAATTAAGTTAACATGCACAAAATAATGACAAGGAAGGGGCAAGCACCATTCACATTTGCACAGCAGCACACAAAGACATAAAACCAGCTGGTGTCACTGCCCTAAGCATGTAATATCCAGAACATAAGGAGACTGCTTAAGACATTGTCAGTATGTATTGGCAGCAATGTTTTATATTGGACTAGCTCACAGATCTAGAGAAAGGAGGACTTCTTTGGGTCCATGTGATTTTCTGGCATTGTTTCCTCACAAAGACAGAAACAAACCCAGGCAAACATACAAAGAAGGCTTGATGGAGCACAGCTCATTTAAGTACATAGCCCAGTATCCCATTCTAGTGATGCAAGCAGCAGTGGCAGCTACATTTGGTGTCAAACCAACCGCTCAAGCACCCCAACATTGCGCAGCTCTCAATGTTGATGCAACCTGGACCTCACCAATCAGTAGGCATTGGCTTGGCCACAGAGCTGGCCTGGACAGCCAAACATGCTGCTAGGCCCTCTACTATGGCTGCACTGAATCATCCACAATCACAAGACACGGTTTCCTTCACACCCCCCACCCCCCCATGTTAATATGCCAGGCTATTGAACTTCAGAAAGCTTACACTACCCAAAATGCCCTCTGCATACTCTTTGGACTGTCATGGCTATATCTCACCAATGAGACAAAACTGTTTTTTCTTCATATCTGTCAAACATTCACATGCAGAGTAATTCCTCACGGTAATCTTTTGAGATATCGCTGGCTGATATTATGGAGACGTGCATTAAATGCAAGCTAAGTGCATGGTCAATTTATTTACATTGTAATGCACATATCTGTTTTCAACTAAACAATTCATTATACAACTCAACAAGAATTAATCTGAGTACTATGTAAAGCTAAGCTTTCAATCTCAATTTCTGTGTGTAATGCACAGTATCTAGAATGACTTGCTTCCATTTCACTGAGAAACATTCCTTTTCCACACTATAGAATTCAGATTTAAAAAAAATCATCACTTAAGTGTCATTTAAGAATGGATGTTGTTTTTCAAGACACTTCCCCTACACAATAATGCTGCCAGTCATTCTTACTATAAGATTTGCAATAGAGTGCATAGAAGCTTAAGGAAAAGAACTATATAATCTGAATGTTTCCAATGTCTTCAAATCATCTAACAGCAGCAAATATTTACCAATAGCTTTTCAACAAGGTCTTTTGCCTTGGGAAAAAATTTTTCTGGAAAGTCATATTCCAACTTTATTATCTTCTGGAATATAAGATATTCATTTCTGCAAAAGAGAAAAATAATAGCTCTTGTTATCAGTTCTCCATGGTTCTTTTACCTTAACAGTGCACAATCTGGATAAATATCTAACAGGAGACCTACAAGTTAAGTTACATTCCCACGAATCTTTCTAGGGTAAAGGGGTACATTCTTCTGAGTACCCATGATCCTGTAAGCATCACATACCTGAACAAGAAAAGTTCAAATGTCTCAAAGCAGAGGTGTCTCATGCCCTCTTCATGTAGGCATAGTTACCTTTATGGTATAAATTACATGTGAAACCCTAGGATAAACTAAGGAATCTCTCTCAGGAACTCTAGTTACAGCTGTCTAAGGATCTTCATGACATCAGAAAGGACAAAAAAAGCAGGCATGACATTAACACCAACAACACGCCTTAAAGTTGTACTTCAGAACTGGTAGTAAGGTAAGATCACGAACCAAATAAATATATTTATGATTCACATATAAAAGAGTTAGCTTAAATCTCTTACCCAGCTCTAAACGGAGGCAATCCAGCTACAAGCTGATATATTATACACCCCAGAGCCCAGAGGTCAGAGCTTCAAAAGAAAGAGGAGAAAAAACGTATTGCATGTTTTCTTTTAAGAAGTCTTTAAACTGTAATTTAAAAAAAATTCTTAAGCTTCTGCTAGTCAGAACACAGCACAAACACATCGGACAAGTCTGCCTAGCGTAATTTCCACACTGCCTGCATTTCATTCCTTGACAGAAGAGCAGGTAAGCAGCACAGCTTTTAAAACAAAAAAAGTGTACAGTAACCATCCCACAACAACTCACTGCAAGCACATGTATAAGATAGCTGAATTCTCAGCCAAAATAATTAATGGTTCTTTAACAAGACTAAAAAGAGTACTTACTGTTCACTACCACAACTCAAAGATGCATCCAACTTAATGCAACAGATGCTCTGAAGAATTAAAATCCTCTCCTCTAAATATCTTATGCAAGAAAAAGTCACAATACCGCTTTTTTTTTCCACTTAAAGCATTTCTTAAGATGTAAACAAAAAGACAGGCTATACGGTACATGGGTGAGGAAAAGTCTCCAATGTTTAGTGTGTTGGCCTGAAAAAGGGCATTTTTCCCCTTATTCTACCTTGAGGTAATCTACCTGTAGATTTGATTAAAGCTTAGAAACCCTCATGGAAAACTAACAGACTCAAAACTACTCAAATTAAGAGTTTTTATGTAAAGATGAAGCATTATGTAACTTCTAAAAGGAGATGACTGCCTGATGAAGTCTTTCCATTAGCCAAACCAGTCAAAACCTCTATACTAGAAGCAGTGGAAAGTCTGATGCTATTTCTATCTTTCAAGAAGCACTAGCACATATTGCCACAGTTATTTATATAAAAGATCTCTTTTCTCTATGATTTCTTAGTGATTACTTTGTTTACTCTTCCACCATTGTAATAACACAGATACACAACAGTCTGTAGGTTACCACAAAGAGCCAATTTAAATGAGAAGGATTTTCTGTAGGCTATCGCTCATATCAGGCACAGAGATGAATCTTAAATCAACTGGAAGTTGATTGAAATATAAGTCAAAGAACACTGTATCCTTTCCCCTAACTGACAGAACGCGACATTTTACAGCAGGAATTACCATATTAGAAAAAGCTTTTATAAAGCAGAATTAAAATAATACTATTTGGATAACTGAAAAAGTTTTTCTGATCTATTTACAGGGAAGAGAAATCCAACTTCATATTACACACCCCCTCCTCCTGACAACACCTAAACCTGTCTGTACAGCTCCTGAAGTTTGATGAACTGAGGAAACGAGCACCCAGACAAGAGGCAATACTTGTTAAGAAAAAAAAATTTCAAACTCTCTTAAAACCTTTTTACTCAAGCACCTTGTTTCTCCCAAATTCTTGCTTGATTTAGCCCCTGCCATTTGACTGCATCTTGACAGAGTCAGTAACATTCTGAAATAGAGTCCTCACCTTTTACAGGCAGATTTCTCTGTTAGCAGCTCTGGAGAAACATACTGTGCCGTCCCTACAAATGAGTTTGCCCGTGCTGGTAAAAAAATGGAAAGAAATAAGCAAATACATACTTATGCAGAAGCCAGCCTCCCCTTCTCCCCCTAATAAAAAAAAACCCAAAGGCAACCTATTGCAAGTTATGTAATGCTACAGAACACATGGGAATCATTTCTCTACCCACCCACAAAACCTGCTTGGAAGAGACAAAGCAATTAATCTCAGTGATATCTATTAGTTTCTAGAAGGCAGACATTTAGGCACTTTGTTAGATACAAAATCTACCAACATAAGCTTACTACATTCAAGTGAAAAACTAAGTTTATCAAATTTAGTTCAGCCTTGTGCTTTTTTCAGGCATTGTGCGCAGCACCATTGATTCACAGTTCAATACTAAGCAACCAGTGATACAAGAATTCTATAACCTTCACATTTGAGCAACTCTGATAGCCAGATAGCAACTCTGAGGTTAAATACATAAGCAGAGTAAAAACATACTCTTTCAGCTGAGCCACAATAACTATTTGTTCTCTTGTTTTGCCAAAGAAATGTAATTTGAAGTAGTTTAACTTTCTGCTTTATGTAGTGATCTAGCTGGCTACACCACTACAAAATATAACCTCTTCTGACCTAACCTAAGTAGTGACAGTCAAAACTGTTTCAAGATCTCTCAATGGTTTTGTTAGATAAGAATAATGATATTTCAAGGTAACAGTTTGGTAAATACAACATATGTGCATTTTCAAAGGACCACTTGCTGTAGTTATCTGCGTCACATGAAGTAAATGATGACATACCTTGCCTGCTATCTGCAGATAATACCTTTGCTGTTCCAAAGTCTGTTATTTGAATGTGCATGTCTTCATTTAGCAAGATGTTCTCTGGCTTAAGGTCCCTGGAAAAAGCAGATTTTTATAATTAAACAGCACACAAATTAAAGTTCCAAAACTGCCTAGTGACTTATATACATAATGCTATCGTAAAAGATGCACTCTATAAATGTGTCAGCTTCCAAAATGCAGATTGCTAACAGATTTTTGAAAAGCCCACAGTTTTTTTTCTAAAAAAGATCTAAAGTAATAAATAACTTCAAAACGAAGCTATTGTGCCTCTCACTTGATAAACAAAAATGAAACAAAAACAAAACCCATAAAACCCTTCACTACCAAGTCTTAGTTTAAATAACATCTGACAGATTGATGCGGCATTGAGATCTTCTAGGCCTGCCCAACTCGGTACAAAACTCTACTTCCTCTAACAATGGCAATTCCCCCCCTCCAGGTAAGTGTCCAGAGCAGGTAAGAACTGTAAACCACCTCTACTCTTTGAAGATGGCATGCTTATAGTTGTCACATACAGACCCATGGGTAATCTGCATTCCAAATGTGTGATACTATTCATCTGGGATGCTGCCTCTAACTGTGAATAAAGCCAGACCTGGCAGGGTACTCACACAATACACAGCAATACAGAGTTATATGTCAAGAGGTTCATTAGCAACAACAGAAAACAGCATTGGGTTATACTTATGATATTATTTAATTTGCACCAGGTTTCCTCAGTTGGCAAGAAAAGACAACATACCTCCTCCCAAAAGTATCTTGGGATGCTCAAAGAAACCTAGAAGCACAGGAGTTGTTCTGGTTGACTGGTAAGAAAAACCAGTGCAAATTCAGAGCTGCTTCCATCAACTACTGTGCAGCATTATTTCCCTCAGATTACAGCCCCTAGTATTGAAAATCATGGGTTGTGATTGTGCCAGCCTAACTACAGAACTGAAGTGAAACTAGGGAGCCTTTTTCTCCCCCTTGCAGAAAATTTTATGCTTTTAATACTCTCCACATCCAGCCCCCTTAGATTCTATTCCAAATTACTTTACAGAATAGTAGGAAAATACTTTGTCCTTTTAAATACAACTGAAAGAAGTATTAATACTATCAGAATTATCATCAGTCAGCTTTTTGACAGCTATCACCTCCTGCTCCATGAACAACTGTTTGGGAATCTACAGGTACAATACATTTCTTACTGAAAAAGATTTCTCACATTTACAGCTTTAATTTGTTTACTAAATATGAATGACAAAACAGGCCTATCCAGATAATATATCAAGATCAACTGCAAAGGTCCTATTAAAAACTTGTCCAAACTTCACCACTTACCTAATTAGTGTTCAACTTCACGGAAACTGTTTACTAAGTGAAAACTAACATGTTAATTTTACTTTTCTTGATGATAAGCTGCACACTAATTCCCACATCAGCACAACTTTAGTTACTTTTCATATCTAACACCACAGAAAAAAAAAAAGAGTAGTTAAACAGAAAACCAGTTTCTGTTTTAGAGCAACTGACCAACCCTGGAAAAGACAGTCTCTAGGCCAAAATATTTTCTTACTTTTTTCCTGCTAGAACAGTTGGTCTAATAACAGACATCACCTCTCTGTCTGAAGTTTTCCTTGTTCAGCTCCCTATGCTAACAGCACTAATGCCAACAAGATGCTGTTATGCTCTCATCAGCTTTCCACAACATCCACGGTTGCTTTACACTTCACAAAGAACGTTTCAAGAAAAAACGCCTTGCACAGAATCAAACACATTCTGATCTCAAACTGGCATTACCTGTGAATTATTCCTTTCCCATGCAAGTACTCCAGGGCTGATACAATTTCAGCAGTGTAAAACCTAGTACAGGTCTCATCAAACGAGCCGATTTTGCGTATATACTTCAGCAGCTCTCCGTTTTTGGCATAGCTAAGCCCAAAATCTGAATTTGTGTGTAGTTAAGGTTTACCAAAAAAACACTCCAAACCAAAAATCCCTACACTTCATTCCAAAGACAAGAATAATACTAAAATATACATGAACAGCCTAGGACACAAGTCCCGATTTCTTAGCATAGCAAAGACTAAAAAGGGTTAAATGTGTAGTTCTTCCAGACAAGCACCGAAATAACTCAGAAGCATTTACAGACATAACGAGCATTCAGTCTAAGCTTAAAACTGCCCCACCACCTGAAGAGGTGGGAAGCCAGCCCAGCATCCAATAAGCCAGCACTTACATTACAGAAGGGAGTCCCTGTATGCTGTCAGCGCACACTGCAGGGCCTGTTCACACTGTTAGCAGCCCCTGTAACAAACGCTACTTACGGACCCCAGGAACAGCCTGGTCCATCCTTGTACCCTTGGCACAGCCCATTCAAAGCCGGAAGTTTAGGAGGAACTCACAGGATTAACATTTAAAAAAAGCCAACCGCAAACCAAAGAGCTTTCAAGACCAAGCTGCACTTTGCAGTCATTGCTAGAGAGAACTTGGGAAACAGCAGCCCAGAAAGCACGCTTTCTGCTTCCTATCAGATTAGTCTGTAAGGACTCTGAATTTTTATAATTTAAATTCAGAATGTTGCAAGTTGCCTGCCAGCATGTACCACAGAATAATGTGTTATTGTTTCATTTATCTCTCCTGACACGCCAAGTGTCTCACCCTTCCCTTTGAGGGCACACACTCATTCTATTTGCTTAATTTCTACTAAAAGCATGACTGCAAAAATGCATTGCAAATATTAAAGATATTTTAAATACTTCAAGTTATTTTCACCATTCCTCTTAGACAATGTTTCAAAGGAACCAAAACTGGGGATTGTTACTTGTAAGAATGTGTTATAGCAAATTCTAAAATTCAAAGGATACACAGCTTTTCATCATCCTGAAAGGTGAAGTAGAGTTTCACAAAAAAAGGGTGATCCAGACGGGACATTACATCTCTCTCTCTTGTCACATATGGCACCTTGTTTTCTTTTATGATATGACGTTTTTCTAGAATTTTAACTTAAGGAAAAAAAAGACAGTGAAAATGCAGAAGGGACAACCAAATGAAGTCCATCTAAGTAATTTGATTTGGGTTTTTTTTTTTTTGTTAGATAGAATATTCATAAAATCACTTGCTGTCTCTTGAACATGTTTTGTAACAGGTCTACATTGACAGTGTATTTTTAAGAAGTTCCTGTTGAAGGAATCAATACTTACTGGCATATTCCCTAGAGCTTGCCAGTTCTCGAGCCAAGACAACCTGTTACCAGAGGAGAGAAAAATACATTGTAACCGTTCATTAAAGACATACACTAACATTAATTTTGATTTTCCAGTAGGTATTTAGAATACAAATTGTCCAAAATGAGCGACCATTTTCCCTGTGGTCAGATCATGCGCACCTCTGCTGGATTTGAAATACAGCACCGGCACCAGGCAGTCTGTAACTGCTTCGCCGAAGTCCAGGAAAACAATATATTCATTACAACCCAGAGCAAATTATTTATTTTAATCTGAAGCTGTCACTGGAGGCATGCTGTAGGCACTGAAGGCACTTGGCTTTGAGATGAACAGTTTTCAGACAGAATACTGGTGAACACCTTGGGAACTACAATCTGATCTCTGAATTTAAAATCATGTTTAATAAGGACAGAGCATATGCTATTAGCAAGATGTTTTAATAACAATGTGAAGACAGATGCCCCACAGATCAAGAGCTCTGGTGTTTATACACCAGAGGGTTGTGCTTCATCCAGAGGGACCTCAGCACACTGGAAACGTGCAGGCAGGAATCTCATGCAGTTCCCTTTTTTGAACTGCCTGTTCCTGGGGAAGAAAAAAAATCTATGAACTATTATAGACTGGGGGCTGGAAAACAGCTCTGCAGAAGAGGACTGCTCTTACTTTCTTCCCTAAGCATATGGTAGTAACTCCTATCACAGACAGGACATTGCAAAGAAGTTCCACCCATGACAAACTCAGAGCCCAGTTCCAATCCTTTATATCATACAAGTTTAATATGCCCTATTATGCCATCAGTTAAATTAGAAAGTAATGTCTCCCAAAAAATCCAAGCATCGGGTCATCAGGATACAATTGGACTTCTGGTGAGTCTAAAAGGTACTTGAAAAATCAGCATCCATATTTAGTGCATCACTTAATTTTAATAGTTAAACTTAAAAACCTCCACTATGTCCTGCTCATTTACTCTTCAAGCTGTTCTCTCCAGATTTAAATCTCAGCAACATTACTCACACAACAAATTCTTAAGTTTTTATAAGAAGTGCCAAATATCTTAGATAAAGAACAATCACCGTTGAAAAAGATCCTTCACCCAGAATTTTCCCAAATTTGAAGTCATCAGGTCGTTTCTTCCGAGGCTGTGGAGGCTGTTGCCCTGTATGCTGCTGCAAGGAGTTCGAAGTAGATCTTGGTTCAGCTGCAGTGCCCTCCATGTTAGATCCCTGTCTGCTGCCACAGGTGGAAATGACAGATGGAGTGCTGGAATCTGCTTGGTTCCTCACCATTGATGGGGATGAACAGGAGCATAACACCACACTAGACTGGATTGGAACAGCGTCATACTAAAAAAGAGAAATGAAACTGTTATTCCCATACCTTCACACAATTGTCCTTTATTTCCATAGGAGCATCATATAAAGTCCTACTTGAAAAGGTTATAATTAAAATGTCTTTAGGAAGGAATGTTAGTATTTATTTTGGAAATGACTGCTCTAAATCTGTTAGACAACTCTGTTTGGGTCATGCTGCACACATAAATATAGCCATAAGCCAAAAGTCTGAGCACTTTAATTCTAGAATGTTTTTTTCTAAGCTCAAAAAAAGCCCCCTAATACCAAGGTATCAAATTTCACAGTATATTCTCCTACAAACATGACCTTTAAATTCAATTTCATGCTTAGAGACAAAACTGTCCAATCTTAACAAGTAGTAGTTTTCCTAAAACTAAAAGAATTATTTAGTTATGCAATGAACACCTGTATTCACATGTACCATTTTAATCCAAGTTACAATGAACTGTAAATGAACAAGCAGAGCATGAAAATTTTTGTCTCCATTAAAGATAGATTCTTACATTTTTCTTGGAATCTCACTTTCTCCAGCAGTATTTCTCTTCAACACACATTGGGGAAGGATGAGAAGAAAAGTGAACAAAATATAAGAAGCAGATCAGCTGGAAGGTTTAAATCATCAGCAATACCTAATATTTAGTTCAAGAATGCTCTGGTCCATAACCTTTCAAAACAAGGGAGATCATGCTATTTAAGTTGTACATACGGCCACATAAAGACATCCCAATTCCAAAGCAAAGAACCAGATATAGACCAGAAAACAGTAAGTACAAGATACACACCAAATACCAATTCTTGTAACACACAGCAACTCGTTATATGGTACCCTTTTATCAATTTTTCCCAAGTAAGACCAAGGAAGCTTGTTAAGCTGCTTTCCCTCTCTGATGCCAATGAACCTCCGTTAGCCTGTCAGGTGTCTGCTTCAAACATTTTACTTGGAACTGCCCAGAAAGCACAGACAATATGAGAGCTCTGCTGAACTACTTCTGACAGTAACAACTGAGCCAGTGTGCAAACGGGAATATTTAAGAAAATTAACACCATGTCTGAACACTATTTTTAATCTCTGCATTCTAACCTACAGCCAGCAGAATGAACCTACGACTTAATGAAAATCTCCTAACCTCATAATAGAGGAATTGTGCATCCCTGGCCAAGTCTATAACACCTCACGGTGCTATTCAAGTAAACATTACTTCTGACAGAATTTTTTCTCATGAATTTCAAATTGATTCAGAACAATTTTCTGCATTTGTATCAGAAACCACTTTAGAAGGGAATTGGACTTGGTTGAATCATGCATAAAGGCTTAAAGCACCCAGCTTCCGAATCAGCAATTACTCACTGGGCTGTGCTCTACGCAGAAAGGAAAAGCAGCCATTAATTACTGCTACATTTCTTTCAAATAGAAGATACAATTCAGAAATGCACTTTACTTACATCTTTAGTGGCATTACATAACAGTGATACAAACATATTTTTAAGCATGCAAATGTTTACTTTCTAAACTGATGAAGGTAATGAGGTCAAAACCAGGACAGCTACTGCTCTCCTTTTCCTCCACTCTCCACAACTGATACATAACTATCAATTCCCACAAGATTGAAAATAAACTATTACTAAGCAACTACTCTAAACAACTTCTTCCAAGAAGCAGAAGGGAAGATCCCCTTCCCAATCCAAGTGCAGCCAACTTGCTCCAGGATCTCTGTTGCTCCTTAGTGCTTTTTTCAAGAACTGTGACCACATTTGTAGGGCAGCAGACCCAGAACCGGTCACAGCTTCTTTTGTTAGTCCCTTCGCTGAGCTTTGTGATAGAGTGCAGACTGGTAAGGAACCTGCCTAGAACAACAGCTGTTTGCTATATTTTTTGCAGCTTTTGGGAGGACAAAAGCCCGGTGAGGCTGAGGGATGGCTTGGAGACAGGCAGAAAAATATTGCTTTTTGAAAAGTTCACTACTCCCCCAGAGAGCAGCACATGCGCTTGCTTGGAATCAGATATGCAGCATTCTTCCCTTTGAAGAGAAGAAAGTATATTGATGATGATATTATGAAAACAGCACAGAGATTGTGTCTATGTGTGCTGTAGGGTACAGTTCTTTTTATGCCTTCTATGCAGATAATTTTACCTTCCCCAGTGTAGCTACTGTCCCCAATGTTCTCATAGCCCAGCTGAATCGCCTTCCTTTCAGACTGCTACTCAAACAGCAGCCTGTGCAAAGACACACAGCAGCTAATATTAAAAACAGATTGTACTCTTTCCTCTCAAGAGGCAGCAAGGCTGACACAAGCATGACTGCTCAACAACTGAGTGCTGCCAATATAAGAAACATCCCAGTAACTGAAATACAGTAAATAAACCCCACATGCACACAGAGTAAATATTAGGATTTAAATGATGGAAAGGGCTCCAGTCAGGATATTCTGGAGCTGCCCAGGTTTCACAGGTGGGCAAAGCAGCAACATTGTGGAGGAGCTGACTAGATTCTGCAGTTAGGAAAATCACCTTGAAAGAACAAACAAGGAAAAAAACTCACCACAAAAGCATCAGAGAGCACTGAGAGAAAGGGAAGAAAAAGCATTGGATGCAGCATATATTTTTGCACAGCACCTGAAACTAAGTCAAAGAATATCAAGTACAAAAAAGTCCTGAGGGAAGAGGAGACCGGAGTAAAGGACTTTGTAGGAAGACAAGGTTATTTCTAGCCCAAGTGTAACGTCAATTAGTCTCCTACTTTCTCAAAGGAAAATCAAAATCAAGAACAAGGACAAAGATGCAATAGACAAAGTATCAGTTACCTAACAAATGCCAGAACTATGCAACTAGGTATGAAAAGGTCACTCCTATACTTGTCTTTCCACACTCCACATACTCTTGTTTAGCATTGGGTGCCCTATATTATTCACTTTTTCTGTTTTATGTTGAAAGATTCCAAAACGCATCTGCAGAGACTACCCATGTTTCCACATACCAGTCTTCACATGTGCTCAAGACAAAATACAGGCTGGCTCGGCCACTAGATATCACGACATTTTTACTTTTATACTTTCCTTGCTCCCTTTTATATGAAAAGCTAGTCGCAGGCAAAGTTCCCAGCTACCTAAAAGGAGCTAGAGATTTCAGAATCCTTTTTCCAATTCGGCGTTTTGACAGCAGCACTACCACTACAACTCTTCATATGTCCAAGCATACAGTACACAAAAATACCACACTGCTATAAACCAGGACAGTCACAACAACTACAACTCTATCAGCTTTCTGCCACTGCAAAATCCGCATTACTGCTTGGCTGAGGTTGTTCTACCAACACTAACAGCAGCAAAAAAACACTTGTAGAGACTGAGCACCCTGAAGCTTCCAGCATCTTTGACTCCTATCCTCGCTGACGTGATACTGAATCCTGAAGGTGACCGAATATCTTTGCTACCACTAAAACTCTACTAGTGAAACCTCATTTCTGTTACAAAGCAAGTCAGTGTGAACACAATCCTAATCTATCACTCATCTGACAACAGTCTGACTGCTGACTGCATTACTGATCTCTAGTGGCATTAAGACATAGGGCAGGCACGATCGGAAAAGCTCAAGTATCGTATGGATGTTTTATACAGTAAGCTGTATTATAGTTCTACTAAATGAAACAATACAGATAGACATATAAGGCAGAGTGTCTGAAACAGAATGCTGTTGAGGAAAATTAATACAGGACATAGTCCAAGTAAAACTAGTTAAATTCTTAAACAGTCATCCCCAAACAAGAATCTCTTCCAGTTCACACCTGGATTGAGTCTGAAACCAATAAGGTTGAAAGAAAGAATAATTGTGTAAATTTAAATTTAAAAGAATATTGTGTAAATAATTGTGTAAATCCCACATACCACTTGGCAAAAAAAAAAAATCTGTCCTGAAATCTGTATTTATTAGTCTGATTTCTTTAGTCTTGTGGTATCAGAGAATACAGAACTTTCAAAATTAGGATCACCTGCACCTCAACACAAGTCTTACCAGCTATATGGAATTACAAGCAGTATATATCACGAGTGTTAAGACTGAACCATGTTAAGAAGTTCACAGACTGTAATGAAGACAAACCAATACAAACATGTACACCCTACCTCTAAGTCTGCTTAAAAGATGACGCAATTTAAAAAACAACATATCAGCACCCTACGCTATCTGTGAATTAATCTTTTCACGAGAAAATGGAATTTGAGAGGTTTTCCAAACAGATACTACATGATACAGTGTAAGATATCCTTCTGCTGTCATGTAGTATCCAATCACAGCTTTCACATCTCTGCTACACGCAGCCCTTTGATACAGAAACAGAAAGATCTTTGAAAATCCATGAATCTAAGATCTGATGTCCAAATTAATACACTGATCTTCAAGTAAAAGTATAGAGTCCATCTATTTATCTGTGCACTTAAAGAGGCCTTTATTTCCGGACAGATCCTTTATAATTTTAGAGACGAAGCTGACTTGCTACTATTTATCCTTATTGAGGTTCTGCTAAAGACAGTGCAAGTTAGAGAGGCTTGGTGTGAGAGGTGTTATAAGCCAAAAATATGAAATTGAAATGCATTTTATAACGTATAATTTAAACATTGACAACCTGGGGTCTCCTAAGGATTTATCAGCAAAACACAAAGGGGAAAAAAATGAACAGCTAGACAGCTATATTTAATATATTAATTTCATGGCATATTGGTGTTTCAAGTGACTGACAGAGATGCAGCAACTGTATTTGACACATCTTGTATCTGAAAAAAAGAGCATAACGGGCAATTAACAGATAAGGTGCACAGCTTTTACACTGCCCTCCCGCCCCTGATGTCCCACAATGAAAATGTTTGCCTTCCCCAGGTTCTCCAGTACCTATTTGTGACAGCCTCCACTTCAAAGGGTAAAGCACAACACACCCTGGAGTTGAGAGGGGCCTGATTAAATCTCCTCAAACTATTCCCCACAGTAGCTAAGCAGAGAACGAAGGCCAAAGCGGAGCAGTTCAGCCACCAGAAACCTAAATTAATATACAAAGAAACACTGACTCAGAATAACAAAACCCAACTAAAATCTACCATTCCAGTGCAGGGAGCACAGTCCAGGCGGCACTTACCATTACATACCAATCCCATCCAGGAGCGGCTTGCAGGGAGCACAAGGATCACCATCTGATCTCTATCAATATTCAACACCAGTTTTCCTTTCATTAACTCTGTACGCTGCTACACCAGCATGACTGCCATGAACGAAGGCAAGGCAGAATAATACTAATAGATGGTGTGCTTTCAGGAACTGCAGTCAACATCAATTCTCACCCCTCAAATCCTCATGTCTATTTCTGCTCTGGACTTCTGTCTAAAAATGGACTGTCAGGCTCTCTGCTATGTGGCCAACATAGCATCCTCTTTCTGTCAACTGATCGTACGTGTGTGTGTATAAAGAGAAACAATATACTGAATGATTTATGAAACTCCATTGAATGCCAGTTTCCAATTATATATACTTAGAAGCTTGTCAGATAATTCAAATAATTTAATAAGACACCTATATACCAACATTATTACCTATATACCAACATTATTACCTTTAAGGGATTAAAACATTTGCCTGAAGAAAAAGGAGAAAGTCCATTTGTATGCCTTTAAAAGGATCACTAGATATTGTCAGACTAAAAACAAATGAGATACTTATTAAAAACTGTATAGCTTACAAAGACGTCAAAGATCTTCTTGGGACAACAGGATATTTTCTCTACAGAGTTCTTCGAGGGTCATACTAAGCCATTGTCTTCAAACTGCAGTAAATTAATCCTACTCCAAGTAGGAGTTATTTGTAGATATTAAAAAAGCATTAACATCAAACACTTATCTTCTTTAGCAGAGTAATACACATTTCTGTTGTGTAGAACTGCATCAGCACTTTCAAAACTCATCATTGAATGGTACACAAAGATTACTGCAGAGAACTTCAGTTCTAGCTCGTAACCCAAACTGCCCATCAATGCCACCTCCCCTGAAGGAACCGTTAGCAAACCATTGCACAGTTAGCAAAACAGCTTGAAGCCAAACAATTTGTCAGAATCTATTCTTTGATCAGGGTTCATAAATGGTTACCAATCACTGCATTTAAAAATCACAAATTGAAATCTCATGTTTCAATTATAAAAACTATTTTAATACAGCTTTGTTTTGCAAGAGAATCTGAAGTCATGCATTGATCTGGAGTGAAATAGTTTGATCTCAGAAGTTGCCACATTAAAAATCTGTTGCGTAATAGACCATTTTTATGAGTAGACCATGCAAATTTCAAAAGCATTCAGCCGTATAAAAGGAGGATTTTTTTTTTTTTGTTTTTTAAACAGACTGCAGTGGTAACTGATTTAAGAAGTCTGGGTCCTGACCCACCAGAACTATGCTCACCTTCCCATGCAGCATCATGTGAAACCTCTCTGGTGTTGGAAGGTAAGTGTTCACTGACGCACTGCATAAATCTGTTCCTCCCAAAAAAAATCTCCTAACAAAACATCTTGATAGAAATTACTATCCTTTAAAAGAAAAGATGACTTATTTAACAATAATGCCCTGGTAAGATATTTCAAGATTAAAGACTGTAAGGGTTAACGGAAGGGGAAAGCCCAGAGGAGATAGTTCTTCAAAGACACTATTCTACCTAAACTGGCTGGAATCTCTGCAATAGCGGGAAACAGAAGTATGAAAAGAATTCAAGTTGATATAGTCTGCTTGATACATTAAGAGTCCTTATACAATTTAAAGAAAAGTTATGGTAATACGAATATAATCTTAAAAATAATTATAATAAATCATAATATAATACAGCCATTATTTCAGATGAAATATATATAAAGCCCAGGCTAAGTCTGACACAATGCCATGCTCTAAATATACATAATAACCTATGAGAATTGATGAGTAAAATTGGATTTTTTCGAGGTCTTTTCTTCATATTACTGTAAGGTACAAGTAGGTTGTGAAAAAAAAGACTGTAGTATCTAGTTGGCAGTTGTTTGCCTGATGTTCGAAATTGATTTTGGAAGATACAAATCCTATCTTCAAAACATAATCAAGAAGATTATCTTTGAAGAATCAAAATTGATTGATTTATTTTCTTAAGCTTTCTGGATGTACATCCTCACCAAATTCTCCATATACAAGCAAGCGTTTCAAAGTTTGGGGAGATACACTGTGTTGTTCATATAAAATAACCTCAAACCACCAGAAACAGAGCTCTGCGCTGACACTATGCCTCCATCATGACTGATCACCTACCACCAGTTCCTTGCTTTCTGCAGTAAATCTAAAACTGTTAATCTGTGAGTGAGTAATCAGGAAATCAGATTCATGTTTTATCAGCAAAAATATAACCAGCAGGCTCAAGGATTCAGAAGCACAGAGAACACCTTTGCATTGTTAGATGGTTGTGACTCTTTACTTAGGGAATAAAAGGCATTTTACCTATAAGACTGGTTTTGTTTCTACAGAAAGGAATTTCTCATATACAGAGCAATGTTGACCAAATACTGTAGTTAATGAAAATGACTTTTTCTAATTTGACAGCCTTAGACATAGAATGGTATTTCATGCCAGTAATTTCCAGGATTCTAATTCCAAATTCAGGTAGGGATTAAAGCTAATGAAAGGATTTGTAACAACCTGCATATCAGCCAGCTACCCTCTAACCTCCTTGACTGCTAAGCAAAGCACTCAAGTTCCAAGCACCTTTAGGGGCAGAGACTATTTAAAGCCTTCTGCCACTACCTCCCCCTAGCCTCAAAACAGATCAGAAACAGGAAACCACAGAAATCTCCAAGAACCTAAAGTCAGCCTGTGGCCCAAATAGCTGTGTATGTAAACAAGCCATTGAGAATGTGTGTCACACAAACAGATCCAGGCCAGCTCTCAAGAAAACAAAAGCCATCTGTAATCATGATAGTCTGGATTGCATTCTGCACCACCAGTTACGTCATGAAGCACGCCAATACCAAGAGGTGCTCATGCTAATAAACACAAAACAAATCACTATCCTAAGCTCCATGGTAGCAACTCTGAGAGGCAAATCTAGCAGTTTTGAGTGAAGAGCAGAGAAGCAGCTACACAGAGGTGGGAGTACATAGACTGAGTGTGTACAGGCTGGACAGCACAGTCAAAAACTGAAAATTCCTGCATCAAACTTATTACTTTCTTGTCAAAAGAATGTGCTAAGCAAGCTAATCCTTGCATTTTTTCACTATAAAGAATTATAGGATATTAGCCAGGTGAAATATTTACAGCTTGTCTCTTAAAGTAGAAAGCAAGTCTCAACTTCAACATTCAGTCACACAACGAATCAGTTGTTTCCTACAGCGTCGTTGATTAGAACTCAGAAGGTGTGAAAAAACACAAGTTCTAGAGCAAACTGTTAACTTAATGCATGTTGTGTTCAGTCCTTTCACACACTTCAAGACTTCCCACAAGCTTACCTGCAAATAAGATGTCAGAAACGGAAGGGAGGGAACAAAAAAAAAATCAACTCCTTCCCCTTTATAGCTTCTTTACTACATACACATAATCTAACTTGGTCACCTGCAAAAAAGGTTTTCCCATTTGACATACCATAAACTATAATTCCTTGGTTTCATACAAGTTCTTCAGAAGCTCTAATATGAGGAACTTGGAGAAAGACTTTATGTTTCAAATACAGTGTTTTCTGAATTAAGTTGTTATCTTCCCATATTAAAAAGTAATTTCTCACTTGCATATTTTCTGATGCCATAAATGTGCTAGTTCTACAGCAATACACATGTATTTTTTGTCTTGAAAAGCTAAGTTTACTATCAAAAAACAGGGATTACTAGAATACTGTTCATCTTTGCAGATCAAACCTATTTTTATTACTCTGCCAGTTTATTACTTTGTTCAGCCTAGCAAAGTGACTTTGTTTTCACGCCTTCTGTACCAAAATTCCTGCAAATACCTCCACAGTCAGCAAGTCAGCACCTCTTTCCAGGTTTTTCCTGCAACGCCGCCTTCCAACTGATCAGGGAAGTGAAACGAGCCCAAGTCTGCAGGGTGCGTCACAATTAGATGGCTGTAGCTGGACACCAGTTTCAGAAGCTCTATGGACACAACATTACTTCTACCACTGTAAGTAACAGATCAATTATCCCAAGAACTGCTTTTAAAAAAAGAGTCTACACACAGTGTATTAATTGTTTAGTTGAACATCGCTATTATATCTTGATTATTCTCTGGGTCATCATCTTTCCACTTGCTATCAGCACTTCCTATGTTAGAAATATGAATGCATATAAAACTGCTTCTCTTAAGCTTCTTCATTTTTTCACCTTTGAACACCATCTCAATATCTGTAGCTTTTCCTATTTCCTACTTCTGCAGCCTGCTTCAGTGAGAGATCCTCAGAAAATGTATCGCAGTTAAGAGCCTCTGTGTGAGCAACCCAGACTTGTCACAGCCTTCTGTGAAAACCCAGGGGAAGAGAAGACTAGGCAGGCAGACATGTAGGGAAACTCCTTGAGCCTGACTGGAAGTTTTATACCTACAAATAACTACAGACAGAATTCTTACTTAGCCTACTCTAACTCTTAGCACAGATGCAGAACCTACTCTATTAAGAGCCCAGTCCTTCGAAAAGTGTAGTTAGTATTTGGGGGGGAGAGGGGCAGGGGAAGTTTTATTCTGACACATCTCTGACTATACGGGTCAGAAATACTGGTAGAATCTGATCACTGCTACAGCAGCTACACCTGATGTCACTGAAAATGCTGATACAAATAACAGCTCTTCCAGACTCTTCATTTAGAGAGGGAGAGCACTTCTTGATAGGAGATCCAATATGCTTACAGTGAAGGTATTAACAGCAAGGAATGAAAACCATGCTGACACCCACAACTAAACCAGTACTAAAGTCATTCCCTTCTTAAAAGCTCAATCCTCTCCCTGGCACTACAACTTCAGAAAATAGTGGAATGGTTTAGAAATTGTCCACACACACAAGTATACAAAAATTAACTCTTCTGACAGAAGAATGCTGGAATACTTCTTTCAAAGCTGGGCTCAGCTTCCTCCCCGTCTTTTGCATTAATAGTAAAATAATCACAGAATTCAGTGCCGTTAATTCACATCACAAAGACATTAACAGTAACTTGCTCAGAGTCTCAGCAATATATGAATTCCAATATTTGATATAATCTAATTACAAAAAGGTTAGCTGAATTGAGCCACGTCTCTCTGCTACTGCCAGTCAGCACACTCACCTGGCCAGAGAAATATTACACAAGATGGAAGAGAAGGAAATAAATATAAGTAACCCCGAAAAAAAATTTTAGCTTTATCAAAAACGGTCATCAACTTTGTTCTTCATTCATTGCCTCTCTGAAAGTTTCTCATACAAGCAGGGACCTAAACTGTATGTAAAAAAGAACAGAAATGGAACTATTTTGCAGAGGAAAAACTAGAAAGTGAGGCAATAAGCAAGGTCAGAAGCACAAAGGAAGGCAAATTCCCCATCCAAAAGAGTCCAAGTAAACAGAAGTCATCCCTGATGCTGAGAAGCAGCCATATGAAGCTCTACTAAGAGTCACAAAAGCAAAACTCATTCCTTTAATAATCAAACATTACTTTATTTCATAATCCTCGATGCAGTATTTCATGTTCTACCTGCAGGGCTATTCCACGTAATAATTCTCATCTTCAGTCAACAAATATGGTTACGTGTAACACCCTGATGAAGAAAGCACTGAGCGTGAAGAGGAGAGCACACCAAAACAGGATTTCCAGGACCAATGCCGCTAGGCCAGCCTCCACGCGAAAGACCTTCCTCAGCCAATTCCAACCGATGGAAAAGTTTCCACGGCTGCGAAGTGGAGCTCGGCAGCTGCAGCCAGCACGGAGAACGCGAGCCCCAGCGCCCAGAAGCACGCACACAGGGGTTGAGGCCGCACCGCTGCCGGGCGGTGACACCGGCACACCGGAACCCGGCAGTTCGTGCTGTAACCACCTCTCCTTCCGTCCTGTAATTCCCACACCGAGCTGCACCCTCTGCAGTGCGCACCGACTCACCCTTGCTGCCCCTGCGGCTCCACCGGCGTGAGTCAGAGCCGGCCGAACGCTCGGGGCCGGCGCTGTCACACAACGCGTCCGGCGCCGGGCAGGGCCCCGCCGCACTGGGACCCGGCCTCGTCGGCGCCCGCACCCGGAACCGGTAGCGCAGCTCGGCAAGAGGCCCAGGCCCAGGTTCAGGTCTGGCTCCGCCTCGGCTTCACCTTTTGCCGCCAAGCCGTGCCAGGGGTTGCGCGGGGCGCTCCCGCTGGGCCGGGCCAGGCCGGGCCGGGCTGAGAACCAGGAGCAGCGGCGCGGCGGCGGCCGCCCCTCCTTGTCCGAGCGCTCGGGGCCCGCCCCAGCTCTCCGCCCAGCCTCACTCGCGCCCGGCCCAGCTCCCCCGGCCCACACTCACCAGGCGGCCGCTGGCGCTGGCCATGGGCCCGCCCGGCCGGCCCGGCCCGCGCTGCCCGCTCCGCTCCGGTCCCCGGCCCGCGCCTATGGGCGCCCGCGTCCTCCCGTGACGTCACCCACAACAATCCCCCCGCTGTGGGCGGGACTTCCGCGCCGCTCGCGCGCTCATTGGTGACTCCATCTGCCACTCACAGAGAGCCGAGCCGCAGCGCCCCCTGCCGGCCAACGCCGAGCACTCGCGGCCAGGGGGGCGGGGCCGCCGGCCCCGGCAGGAGGAGGAGCACGGGGAGGGCGGCGGCTCCGCCTCCGCCGCGCGCTCACATCTGGGCTGGCGGCACGAGGCGAGACCGCGGTGCGGTAGCGTCACAAGGGGCGGGGGAGAAGGGCCTTCGTGTCCTGTCAGCTGGTTTCTCTCCAGATAAACCTCCCCGGGTCTCTCAGTGCCCTCAGATCCCCTGGGCTCCAGCCGTCTCCGCAGCTCTGTTCCCCTTCTCCGGACGCGCTCCAGCCCCTCAGTGTCTTTCTTGGACTGAGGGGCCCAGAACTGACGCTGTGGGGAAGGCTGATAACTCATTTTCTTCTCAAGCTGTCACAGAATCGCCGTGTCATTTAAGTTGGAAAAGACCTTTCAGATCATCGAGTCCAACCATAAACCTCACACTACCAATTCCACCACTAAACCATGTCCCTAAGTGCCACATCCATACGGCTCTTAAATCCCTCCAGGGATGGTGACCCCACCAGTTCCCTGGGCAGCCTCTGTCAGTGCTTGACAACTCTTTCCATGAAGGAATATTTCCTAACATACAATCTAAATCTCCCCTGGTGCCACTTGAGGCCACTTTGTCTCATCCTTTCACTTGTAACTTGGGAGAAGAGACCAGCACCCACCTCGCCACAACCTCTTTCCAGGAGCTGCAGAGAGTGATGAGGTCTCCCCTCAGCCTTCTCCAAGCTAAACAGCCCCAGATCCTCAGCCACTCCCAGAACCCCTGGGCTCCAGACCCTTCCCCAGCTCTGTTCCTTTTCTCTGGACGTGCTGCAGCACTCCATTGTCTGTCTTGTACTGAGGGGCCCAGAATTGAACCCAGGATCTGAGATGCAGCCTCACCAGCACCCAGCCTTGTTGAATCTCCTGGAACACCACTTGAAATGCCATTTCAGGTTAAGAGGATCCATTTCAAAAGCATAAGGAGATAAGGGGATCCATTTCAAACGCATAAGTTAAGGGGATTGCGTTTTCAAAAGCTTAGTCATTCATTCCCAAGTCTCGGTGGTATAATATAGGTGAAGTAGCTTTGTTTACATTCTTTTGAAACTGAGTTGTGCCAAAAATCTTACCAAAGCCAAAGTATACAAGATCTGCTTCTTCCCCATCATCAGCAATTAAACTCTCTTGTCAAGTAAGAAGTCAATTAATCCATTTATATAGTTTCTCGCTTTGTAAGACTCCAAATATTAAAAAAATATACATTTTAGTTATTTACTCCAGAATCCTTTGAAAGAATGAAGTTGGGTTTGTAGGTTTAGCATCATTTTAGGCCCTATTTTTCCTTCATTTAAAGATGGTACTGGTTATCTTTCAAAAGTCCTCTAGGTGTCTTGTTCTGCATGGCTTCTTTGAAGTAATATTGCAGAGACTGCTTTGGGAAGTTATTTATGGTTCACTTTTTTTTTTTGGTTTATGCAAAAAATACTTCAGGGTGAATTCCATCTGGTATTGCAGAATTTAATACACCTGCTACTGGTTTAAGCAAAATTTTGTGTGTGCTATATATCATCTTGTAAAAATGAATCATATTAATTATCTATTACAGCATTAATGCCCTAAGCTATGCAAAAGCTTTTTCCTACTTGGCAGAGTTTCTTCTACTTTCATTAACAAAATTTAGCACTGATATTTTCCCAGAAGTTTGTATTTTCCATTATTCCCCTTTGCTTACAAAATTTAAAAAATAATACCACCAATCTTCTCCCTACCCTTTCTGGATGAGAGGATCTTACGCTTTTGCCTACTAAAGTTACAGGTATCTTCCTGTCCTGCAAGAGTGCATGACCTCAACAGCATCACTCAGGAAATGTATTTGTGAATTTCCAAGAACCAAATCTGAGTGCGTGTACCTTCCTCTTCAGCCCTGGTTGATAATCTTCTGTCACACAACGTCTGCATTGAGGCAGCTTGGGAAACCCCTGCTCCACTTTTAGGTGTGCCCAAACCATTACTCCTGACAAAAAAAAGCAATCCAATGTTTTTCAACTGCAGTTAATTTCTGCTGTAACATCTTTGCTGTATGGTGCCTGTGTGTGCACCTCAGAGTGCAAGAAGCAGAGACTCTGTGTGTGTTAATAGATAATCTCATACTACTTTTTAATGTAGTTTTGTTTTGAGAAAAAACATTGTCTTTGGAAAATAAAAAGAAGCATGCAGCAATCCCTATAAAAAGAATTAAAACAGGAGGGCATTTTTCAAAATGCAGGGGAAAAATGAAAGTGGCAGCAGGAAGGTAGCTCACAAAGCAGGTGTAAGTGATGTACCCTTTCACCAGGAACAGGAGAGAGACCTCTGATACTTATAAAATCCAGACAATTAAATTAGTTGTCTGAAAGATCTTTCCCTCTCTGTCTCTGAATGTAGAGATCTCTTTTAAGCATAATTTAAATACCATTTCCATGGTCCCCAAATGTGCGTGTGGAGATAGAATTCCCTTCATTTGCTGATGCACATTTTGAAGCTACTTTGATGTTCTGCTCCAGCTACTTTAAGTACCAAATACTTTGAGGCCTGTGTTTGATCAGGAACATTCATCTCCGTTAAACGTAATCTTCATCAATTTGTGGAAGACATGCTGTGAATTTTTCTGAACTACTTATCTGGTATATGGTCACCTGTGATTAACTTGGAGTTTGCACAGTTACAGCATTTAAACTCCTAAACCCGAAGCTCTGCCCCTCCAGTTTTCTTACCAGTATGTGAGAGCAGACGTGTACCTTCTCCAAGACCTGATCCAGCTGTCGCTGATCTCCTGAATGCGGCTGACCAGGGTTTTTGAATAGACGGTATTGCAGAAAATTACAGACATAAGGAGGAAATCGCAGAATCATAGACTTGTTCAGGCTGGAAAAGACCTCTCAGCTCACTCAGTCCAACCACCAACAGAACCCCACCGTGCCTACTAAACCATGTCCCGAGGTGCCACACCTACACATTTTTTGAACTCTTCCAGAGATGGAGACTCCACCACTGCCCTGGGCAGCCTCTGCCAGTGCTTCACCACTCTTTTGGTAAAGAACTTTTCCTAATAACCAATCTAAGGGAATAACGGGTGCCTGGAGTAAGGACAGTGCAGTACTCGGAGCGGGGAAGCGCACCTGCCCTGCTCTCTGGGCTGCATCACCACGGCTCAGTGTTCGGGGCTGCCTGCACCCCTGCCACCCTCCGGCAGGGGGCAGCGCCGCGCACCCCAGCCTGGCGGGCGGGGGCCGGTGGGTCTGCAGGGACAGTGTCTCTGCAGGGCTCGGGGCTGGGACCGGAGCCGGGGGGGACCGGAAGCAGGCTGGCATCGCCCGGAGCGCAGCCCACCCAGCTGATGCACAGCGGCTCCCGGGGCGCGGCCCGAGGGCGGGTCCTGCCGCAGAGCTGCGCGGGGTCACGCGGGGCTCCCGGGACCAGGCAGAGCTAAGGGTGGCCAAGCTCGGTCACTCGGGTCCGTCCTGGCCGCAACTCCCCTGGCAGACGCGCTCCAGCTGTGCTCCCTTAAATCCGGTGGTAACTGCGTGCAGGTGTGCAATCACAGGCAGCTGTCGGGGTGCTGTACCCGGAGACATGCATTAATTTTTAACACACGCTTTGCAGATGCAAGTAACTGTATTGCAGCAATGGGAAAACTTTGACTGCAACAAATGTTTGAGTATCTGACACGCATATTATAAACAAACCCTGCACTTCATGCAGTTCATGTACACAAGGCTGGCAAGGTGACTCCTGTGCCACTCTACTATCCAGCCCCAGAAATATTGCTGAGATCGCTGCATTTATGTGCTCAGAGATGATCCAAGATTTCCCAGCCAGGGAAGAATGAATCCTGATCAAATATCTTCATGCTTATCTCCAGCAGACAAAACCCCTCAGTTTGGTGGTAGCAGCTGTGCAGATTTTAGGACATGAAATAAGAGTAGGTGATGGGAGGGACCAGGAATCTTAAATGACACATATGATCTTTACTGTATAAAGAAGAAACTGGTACTGGGAGTCAAAAGGTTGTGTTACCTGTGTGTTTGGCACTGGTGCAACTCCTACTGCGATATATTGAGCTGTGGGAACTGCTGTGCAAGATATTCAAGCTACTGAAAACCATAATCTCATTATAAAGATGGAGTAACTAGTTCTGCACACTAGGTGAGGCATGCTATTGATTTATGTGAAAGCATTCTTATTTTTTTAATCTAGTGATGTGAATCTCGTTCTGAATACACCTATTGTCTGGTTTTGAATGTAGAAGTATGTTACGAAAAAAAATTTCACTGAACTGTTCATACTGATGTCCTGGTTCCTTTCTTAAAATAATGCTTTACTTAGGCTTGCAACTTTTTCAGCATATGGCAGACCGTGTTAGAAAAAGATAACAAAAGACAATTAATTAATTGCTTTTAGACTGTAGTGGCTGTTACTTCTGTGCTCTGGCATTGCCTAGATTAGGATTCATGTGAATCAGCTTGCTTCAAAAAGTCATATTGTGTTGGGCCTGCAGGATCATAGGAATGTAAATACACTACCTCTTGACAGAGGTGATACTGCATAATACTGGGCCACATGCACATGTTATCTAGAGCTGACGCTGTCACAGAGGTTTGGCCACTGCTCTCCTGTGTGCGTTGAAAACAGGAAGTGTGTTGATCAAATCAATCTGTTCACCAGTCCTAAAATGATAAGATTTGACACTGGGACTTTGGATTTTGTCAATCCACTTAGCTCCATGAGCATCAAGGAAGAAGCAATCCAAGTGCTATAGTTTTGTTATGCAACTTAATCCATGGCTTGCATATTGTTAAAAAAACCAAAACTGCTCCCCCCGTGTGTTCCCTCCCTTTTCTAGGATAAAAAAAAAATCATCTCCTCTTTTCCAATGATGATCACCAGGACATAAATATGTATGTAATCAAACATCATGGTTCTTGCTTTAGAACTGATAGTTTATATCTCTGTACTTGATTAGCGGCTCTGCCTTCAGAACTGCTGTGCCTCTAGCAGGAACAGATCTGCAAATTAAATTACTGAGGAGTAAACACATTTAAATTTTTTGTGTTTTTACTAGCTAGATGAGTGAACATATGGATGGCTCTGTGAAAGAACACACGCTCTACTGGGGGATGCTGAGAGACTCAAGGGGATGTGTTTGGAGAGGCCGGTGGTGATACAGAAAGACTTCTGCAGCGCTGGATTCATGGTTCAAAGGGCCTCTGCAGGAAAGATGGAGTGACAGGGTTGTGGAGCTGGAACTCACAAACTGCCCAGCTGAACTCTGTAAGATGGTGCTGCTCTGAGTCTAACAAACATTCTCTGTCCTTTGTTTACATAATATTCAAATTTAACAGAAATAAACTAAAAACAGCAAGCTTGTTTCTCTTGTTTCTGGAATTACTCTCCTCCCATCTGCTTTCTTAAACAGGAAAAGATTTCTGGCTTTATTTGGCCATTGACTAATGGCAGTCTCAGTAAAAAAAGATTGCTTTCACAGGCAAGGCTTCTGTACCTTTGAGCAGGAGTTTGCAGATCGATGATCTTAAGCCCTGAAGCTCAGGGCTGTGGGGAAGTTTCAGCATGCAAAACACCAGTATTTGACACTTGCCTTTTGCTTTGACACATTAGAAGCCACACTGTGAAGACAAGCCACCCTAACAGAGGGGGCAGAACAGGTTGGGTGCCATCTTAAATGTTTGTGACTTGTTTGTTGCTCTTTCAAAATAAGTTGGTGTCCGTGCTGTGATACCTCTACTGTTGAGAAACATGCAGACTGATCTTCTTACCGCTCTTGAAGTGAGCATGCAGATGACTAAACAGCAGGGTGTTTGTTGGAGATACAGCTTCTATCGCTCATTACTGGGAACACCTGTACTTCACAAGAGGTGTAGTTATTGGGTGTGCACTAGCAGAACTGTACAGGTGCTTTCATGCTAGACACCATGGAATTGCTCACCATGCTTGTCCCCCTTGGCTTTATGAGCTATAAAAATACATCATCACACAGGCACCTTCTTGTCTGCTTTTCTGTTGATGGTGGTAGCAGCAGCACTGGCTTACTGCTTTAGTCTGCAAACTAAGGAGAGCATTTAGTTCTTCCCTCTCCCACTTCTTCTATGTCAATTTTTGCTAAACTAAAGTTCTTTCCAAACCTCTCAGACACTAAGTTCTGAAAAAGCAAAGCCTGCATTAATTCCTCTGCTTTATTTACTTCTGAATAATCATACAGTGCTAGTTCTTCTACTTTATTTACTTCAAGGAAAAAAAAACAAAACAAAAAAATCAAACCCACAGCTAAAACAAATTCTTTGTCACAGAACATTTTCAACTATTTGGTGGCTTAAAAGTATTACTTAGGTATCTTCTCTGGTACTTAAATATTGCTTTCTCTTGTAAAACTCAACAGGAAGAAAAGAAAGGGAAAAATACTGTCCGCTGTGTTCTGGTTGCAGATGATACTCATAGCATGCATTCAACCGTCCAGGAAATGAAAGGCTTCAAAGGCTTGACCAGAGACCACATTATTTCTTCTTACTCAATAGCAGTTCTCTATCTTCTGCTGGAAGGATACGTACCATGCTTAGAGACAAAACTCAGCTATAAGCCAGTTCAGAGATTCTGGGAGAAGCTGTGAAAAAACATAGCTTGAACCTAATACCAGTCTCAAACATGATGTCAAAAACCCAAACAACTAAACCCAAAAGGAAAACACAAAGCAAAAGGGCAGGGAAAAAAAAGCTTTTATGCTCTGCTTTTCTAGAAAAAATGTAGTTTTTAATTGGCTGAATAAAAATGAGGCTCTGATTGTTCCAAAGACTTAATTGTAAAGTCGAGGCATTTTATTCTATTCTCTTTTTTTTTCTAGCTACAACAGCTAACATTTTCTGTGGTACTGTTTGTGTTTGCACTTTCCCCATTTTTTGAGTAGCGGCATAAAAGCAGAAGCAGCTGAAGGTTTAGTTAGAGCTTAACCTGCTTTCGAAGTACAGAAATTGAGGATTTACCTAAAAGTGATGTGTGTAATTGTCTGTACAGTCACCATTTAAGCCACTTGGGAAGACAGTGTTAGGAGATGAGAGGACAGCACAAGTATCTTTGTAGGCAGTATTCTTCAGGGAAGGTCACTCTAATCGTTCTGCTGTTTGACAAGATTACTGCCATTGGAGAGCTTCAGTAGTTCAGCAGGAATCAGACCTCCTGTTGTGTCATCGTCACACAAGGTGCAATAGTCACTACTGCTAAAGGATACATTTGCTGTCTCCAAGGATTCTTGAAGCATAAGGAAGTCATCCTTTCCATCCTGTGAGTGAGAGGGGTAATTCCTTCCCATGATGGGGCTCTCAAGGTTAGCTTTAAATATTTCATAGCTCTTCAGGCCAACTGTCTCATCAGCAGTGTTTCGTGCAAACAGTAGTCCCAGCCTCACTTCTGTCTCTTCTGCTCTTATATACCTACTGAGGACATACTGCCGCCTTGTACCTGGAGCAAATACAAAGTTTTCTTCTGCAGCAACCAGATTTGTTCCTTCAATAGGTTTCAAGGAGATCTCGGAAATCAGTTCTTGGGTGTTTAGATCAGAAACTTCATCTGTAATCACTTTGTTTAGGTTGCTGGCCTCTTCTCTTCTGAGTTGGGTACAAGCCTCATTAGGTCCAACCCAGTCCTAGTGAAAGGATTAATAAGTTCAGGACATTTTGGTTAGAGTTGGAAACTGAAAAATAACTATTCTTTCTATATGGCTTCGGCACAATAATCCAGAGGTTTTGTGTACATCTACTTGGCAAATTCAAAGTAATAGGGTAGAGAATCTAGCTGCTAGTTTCAAGATTTCACCTCTAGAAGTTACTGCAAGCTGCTTGTGTTGCTTTGACTTTGCAAAGACGGGGTGCACCTTTCACATTCAGCATGGATAGGGAATGAGTGACTGGAGGGGTTTTATTTCTAGGGAGAGAGAATCTAGACAGAAGCTCTGGTGGTGTAGCTAGCACATGGAGGCAGGAAACAGAGAAATTATAAACTCCCAGAAGGACCAGATCTGTATTTCAGTCATTCTGCTCAGGAGCTGGGATGATTAATCCCAGAAAAATAAATCCTCCCCTTATGCATAGAGGGTCATAAGAAAGAACTGAAACTTATTCCTTACCTTAAAGTTCCCATTGTGCAAATTATAGAGTGGCTGAAAGAAAGCAGCTGGTGTGGGAATTTTAAAGCAGGAGAAACTTTTTGCCCTGAAGTGAGAAAACAACAGTTAAAATAAAAACAATGGACAACTTTTCTATATTCTGTCTCTATGCAGTAACACACTGCCTAGATGAAAGCCCCACACTTATTTTAAAAGATTGTGTGAGAAGCCCTTTCTATTCACAGTTTCTTACATCTCGTGCAATTGTTTATCTGCTCCTATGCATGCATTTAGTATTTGTAGCCTGAAGCGGTTCTAAAAGTTTTTGCTACTCATATGCATTGAGCTACTTATGCATTTGGTTGGCAACTTATTTGGTCTAAACCAGTGTTCCTGAAAGTATTTTGAGGAGTTCTAGTTTCATTACGTTTAGATAGAGAAGTTCTTCCAGACATCCTAGTCCCTTTATTAGAGTGTATCCTGTAAAAATATTTTATCATATGGACATCATGTGTTCTCTTTCTTTAAGAGTGATATATATATGAAGCATGATGATATTTGTCAGGGTGGAAAAGGAAGAGGTAGGAGATTTACTTTTGCTCTGGCAACATAAAAAATTGTAGAGGATGGTTGAACCAAGGTTCTAGAGACACTTTTTTTCTCTGTACAACTTGGTCCCAGAACCTAAGAAACATTGAATTCAAGTCAGTGTAGTTTGCTTATATTGGTAATTTACATACTGACTACTACCAGGTATGTCACAAGTAGCTTAATGTTAGCATCAGTTTAACCACCTTAATGCATTGCTCTGTACTTGCACTTTTAATTTATCTACATGAAACTTAACAAAAAGTTCCATGGGTTTAAATTTCTTTAACTCCAAGAGACCCTCAGCCTTGCACTTTAGCTGAGTTTGGGTGCCACAAAGGCACTTTGGTCTCCTTAGGGATTGCGTTGTCGGTCATTAATTATCATCAGCCAAGGGATATGTCAAGTCCCAAGATTGTCAGAAGAGCTTTTGGAAACAATTGAGTCTGCGAAGCAGAAAGAGGAAGAAAGAGGATATGAGGACACTTGATTTACCCTCTCCAGGCTATAAGGATCAAGGGGAACTTAATGAAAAACCATAAACACACCTTGAAGAAAGATTGAAGTTCCAAAATAAATAGAGTAGAGTGCCAAAACTCAGAGGAATGATCAAGAACTGCATAGTTCTAGTATTTAGGATTTTTTCAGGCAGTTTTGGTACACCTAGAAAAAGAATCAGCACAAAACTATTTGATAAGAAGTCTGGAAGTCAAGACAGAACCTCAAATAACCAAGCAATGCAAATGAAACAGGCTGCTAAAGACCTCAAGGAAAGTGATTTGGCTGTGAAAACCTGAGCGAAGCTAGTTGTGATTTGAAAAGCTTCATTTTACCAGGTATATTCCTTTCCATGGACATGAAAATATATGAATTACAGTTAAAAAAAACATTCTTTGTACCTGCTCTTTGAAACACTGTTGTCTGGCTCCACTCACTCCACTGGCTATGGTATGAATCCTCATTTTCAGAAACTTTGCAGCGAACTCGTGCAATGTAAGTGATACCACTGTGAAGCTCTGTGGCTTCAATTTCGATCTGTGGCAGTGAACTGGGTGGTGTCTTGTTCAAGGCGACCTGCAAAGAATTTCTGTTAATTTCTGTTAAATGGATGGTCTTTCAAATACTCCTTCCCCTCTTCTTTTTCAAATTCTCTTTTCTTGGATGCATCATGATGATGATGATGAATGACTTCTGAATGCAGGGTTCAGGAGAAGAAGATTTATTGATCTTCACTATTCATGTTTTATATAAAATGTTTTCAGCCTGAAAACAGTCAGCTGCCAGAAGGCAGTGAGCTGAGTGGCAAGGCCATTGTGCCTAGAGAGCACAGCACTATCAGTGTGTGTCTCATCCGGTTACCTCCCAGGATGTGCCGTACTCCTTATACTGCAACTCATATTGAAGAATGTCCTCAAGGTGCCAAGGCACACTCCACCATATCTGGCACTGGCTGGCAGTGACGTTGCTCTCGATGTTCGAAGGTGGATCAAGCTTTACTGCAAATAGAGGGATAGGTTTTTTCACAGTATTTGGGTCATGAGCACCACAGAGATGCATGATACCAGGCTGACTACAGTCTTGGAAGATAAAACTGGGTCTAAGGGATGATACTAAGACCAGCAGTAGACTAAATTATCTTTCAGGGTAGGTCAGAACAGCTATAGAACTGACATAAATTAACGATAACTCACATGGTCCCTGGGGATAGTCCTGCAAACAAAGAACCACTCTGAATGTCACATTTGGCCCTTTCAGCATACCAGCAATACAGAGACAGTCTGAGATTTCAAATACTAGAGCATTTCTCTGAAGTATCAGGCCATGGGACATTGAATTAGATCCATTACTTTGATTCCTTGTCACTTCATTTCTTAGCAAAAAAACCCCACCTATAGAGGCAATCCAATTGTGAGATCTTATGAAGAAATGCCTTGTTGTGAGGGTGGTGAGGCATTGGCACAGATTACCCAGAAAAGTCATGGCTATTGCATCCCTGGAGGTGTTGAAAGCCAAGTTTGATGGGGGCTTGAGCCCTCTGATCCAGTGGGAGGTGTCCCTGCCCATCGCAGGGGGTTGAACTGGATGGGCTTTAAGGTCCCTTCCAACCCAAATCATCCTATGAGTCTGTAATGCAGGTGAGGTGTACTTGAAAGGGGCTCCAGAGTCAGCCTTCTCTGAACTCCTGGAAAAGTCAGAATGGAGAGGCATTGGGACTGCATCCTTACTGACGTCCACATAGTGCACTCTTCAGGGATGGTCAGTCTGGCTCATTTCCATTATTTTCTCACGCTGTCTTTGAGGGACCCCTCGTTAGCGCATCAGGCTTATCACAAAGCTGCTAGGCAGAGCCTCAGCCCACAACTGCCCTGGTTCATACTTACTGTGCTTGCAGGGATTGTACTCTGGAAAGGTAATGTACGTGTGATTACGTCCAAAGAAGTTGCCTTGGAGAGAGACTCTATAACCATCTGTTTCCAAGATCTGGCTGGCCAAATGGATTTTGCAGTAGTACTGATTCTGCACGCTGTCTCTAGCAGTCAGTTTGCAGCTGGCGTTGTGGCCCTTTGACCAGAGGCTAGAAGAGTAAAAGGGCGGAAAATTTCTTTTAAGTCATATGATTAAGTGCTTTTCAGTTTATGAAAGATGGGTGGCAGGCGTGAAGACAAGGAACAATTAGGCAGCTCCATGCAGGATGGGCTCTGAAGTTCCTAGATCCTGGGGAGCAGAGACTGGGATGGGAAGGCTCTGGGTGCCCAGAGGCCCCTGCCAGAAGGGGACACTGGGCAGACAGTCTGCCCTGAGGTGGTGTGAGATCATGCAACCATGTGTTCTGGACCTCTGCTGCACCTCCTGAGGCTGTGGGACCTCAACAGGGCGCGAAGGGAGCAGCTTCCAAGGCACACCTAGCTCTGCCACAGGTCTCCTGCTGTGAAGGGAGCAAAGCCCATGGCTGGGCCCATCTTTGCTCTGTCCTGCCCATGCCAGGGCCAAGGCTTTCATAGGCAGCACTTGGAGTGCAGCTCTTACTTGGTGAAATGCAGGTGAAAGGGTCCATCGCCCATGGGTTCTTCCGTCACCCACATGCAGCTCACGGTAGTCACGTAGTTATTCAGGCAGCTCAGGCTGCCAGGGAGCTCTGCGGAGGAAGGAGACCGGAGCTGCGTTCAAGTATTGCCTGGTGAGGCCTTGCTCAATACCACAAACTCATTACTTGTTAGTGCTCCCTCTACTGACACCTCATCTACTCTTCCTCATGATGTTCTTCCTCTGTTGTACCGCACTTCACTGTGTGAGACGAGTGAAAGACCTTAGGGCAGGGACCTTGGGCAGTGGCTATGTTTTCCTGCTGCCCAGCGTGCCCAGTATGTGCCCAGTTCCCTAGGCCTGGCCTTGCCAGCCAGCTGCACTGGTTCCTGGGAAAGTGCAGTGGTGAGGTCTTGTGTTGCATACTTCAGGGTCTGTGAATGAAAGACAAACACATGCGTGTGCCTCTCTTCCCACGGTGGGCCTATTCCAGATCTCCTCTTACCTCTCCCTCTTCCTCCACCAAAGAGCAGCACCGCAGTAAGGCACAGCTGGAGGCCCCGCCACCACACATCTCCTCCCATTCCAGACTGTCTAAAAGAGAACAATTGGTAGAAGCAGCTTTGTCAGTATTTGCACCAGCAGGTTGAAGCTTTAGCTGTGTGCTTCTGCCAGCCCAGGCACCAGCTGGCCTTGACTCTGTCAGACAGGGCACCAACTCATCTATATAATTTCTTCCATAAGAACTGCTGTTCTCGTGACACTAAATAGAACTTTGCACAGGAAGCTAAAGCACCAGCTACCTGAAAGGAAATCTGTAATTCCTACTATTTGATCGGGGATGGGAGAGTGTTTCTTCTTCCTCTGTGTTTTGGCATCTGGTTTGTGTCAATTTAGGAGCAGCAGAGAGTCACAGAGGGTTGGAACAAATGTTCATGTTTCCCTGTGTCCTGTTTCTGACCGTAACAAAAACCATATGCTTAGAGAAAACCATAGTGATAGAGGAAGCATAGATCTCAGCCTGCAGACATTTACAGCTCAGGGGCCTCCTGAAGAAGGCCTAATTTCTGTGTATTCAAGGCTTCAATAGATTTTTCTCTCACGAGCTTGTCCATCAGCAGTAGTCAACTGCTGAAAGCACTGCTGTCTGCCGTGAGTGATGGTTCATTTCCTTGAGGAACGCTGAACTGAGCTCTAGTGCTGGGGTAACAAGAGGCTGTGAGAATGTTCTATCTTGAAAGAGCTAGGCTTGGTTCTTGCAAAAAAGTGAGAACAACCAAAACTTGCCAGGGGTTATGATCTCTCTTCCGGAAGAGATTGGGGAAAAGGGAGAGAGAAGTGTCAGGACAGGAGAAACACTAAGTGCAGCATTAGGACAAGACCAATGTGCATAGCCTGTCTATAGAATAAGATTGTGGTTTCCAGCCAACAAAGGGCCTGAAATATTCTGGAGCAGGAGTGGGTGAGAAAGAGCAAGGGACATGATAATTCAATCATCAAGATTCCATTCAATCATTTTACTGAAGAGATGAAATGACTTGGTGGCTACAGTAGCAAGAGCTGGACTCCATGACCAAGCATGTCCTTCCAGTCCCAGATTTTTGCAAAGCTAGACCACAGTATCCATGCATCAACCGCTTTGCTGTAATTATGTCTGCTTATAGTGTCCCTTTTCTAAATTAAATAGTAAATTAATTATAGTGTTTCAGAAACTGATTGAGAGAAAAGAAATCTTTCTGGTTTACACTCCACCACCACCTCATTTATGGGTTTTTTTTTGTAAATATCCTGTTTTGCTGCAGACCTTCCTTAGCGGAGGTGTTGGTGAGAGGAAGTGTCACCATTGGCTGATTTTAGCTGAGGGAGGCTGAGGCATGAAGTCTTTGCTGCTTATCGTTCTAATCAGGGTTACTTATGATCCTTGTGGTAAATACAGTAAGACTGACTAAATATGAAATAGAGAACACTACTGCATTAGGTAGAATTATACATATGCTTACAAGAACTTGTTCAGGCACACAAACAAACAAACAGCAGTCAAGATAACTAAAACAGGACAAGCTGTTTCCAAGTAATTGCTACTCATTTGATACACACTCCCCTGTAAGAAGTTCTTTGTTCAGTTCTGCAGTGTTTGAAGCATGTCAGGCATTTCCTGGCTCTTTAGCCCACCTGGAAACAAATATAGCATGTTCAAATGCGAATTTGTGTTTGAGTAACCATGGATGTTGGTCCATCCATAACTAGGTTGTGGAATACTGAATTCTGAAAGGCGTATCAGAAAAAAATTGGGGAAATAACACAGAGCCAGCTGGACAAGAGTCTTCAGTAGAGTAATGCAGTTTGAGGAGATAACACACAGCTGGGGATGCATATCACATAAAATATATGTTATTGCAGCTACATGTAGCATTTGTAACACCATTATTAGAGTCTTGGGATGCACAATTTAAACAAAAAATTGCTGAAAAGGTGAAAATAGTTCTGACAAGGGCTATAAGAATGATTTAGTCCTGGTTAACTTTCCCCAGAAAAGAACAATTGAAGACTGACTAAATCCTAAATTTCTTTAACTTCATGAAAGAAAAGGCTAAGCAGTAATTTTACATCAGCCATCAGTATCTTACATGGGGATGAGATTTCATGTAGGAGACAACGTGAGGGTTATTTTTTTTTTTCAAATGTACTGCAGAAAGATGGAAAGAATCCAGTAGTTGGACACTGAGGTAGGGACCATTAGACAGAAAAAAGTGCTGAATTTTCAAAGCAGAACTATGTTTATTGCTGAAACCTCTTGCCTAAACACACAATCCAAGATTCCTAGTCTATAAATATTGGTAAGTATTTAAAAAAAAAGATAAAATCCTTAGCTCAGATAAAAGTCCTGAAATTCATAGACGACTTCGTTAGAGTTCCCTGCCCTAAAGGGATCATAGCACATCCTAAAATGCTGGTTCACAAACAGGTCCTATCGCTTCTCAGCAACTGCCAGACCCTTCCCACTTATGAAGAACAGAAATAATCTCGCTCTTTGGGTGTAAGGGAAATACTAATTACAAGCACAGAGATGTATTAATGAGGTCATTGAATAATGTCTGCTGATGCTTGCAATGACTTTGGCCTTGCAAGAAAACTGCAAATCTTGCTAGAATCCTAGAGATGTTCTAATGCCTTTTCTCATCTTTCGTACTCACTGTGCTTCCCAACTGGCTCAAGTCACTCAGCTATGGGAAAAGATTTGCCATATTACCCTAGGACAGGTTGAGCTGATGATAGCCCAGCTTGACCACAGATGAACTGTCTTGGCAAGTTCCAGAAGAAAACAACTGCTTTGGTGAAATTTTCTTTCGCTTTTGTAGGTCCATATGAAGATTTTTAAGGCTGTATAGCCAAATGGACGTGGTCAATTCAAACCTCGGCTCCTTTAGTGCTGGACAGCCACAGAACGGGACAAAAAACAGGCAAATGCAAATGTGCTTTTCAATTTCAGTGAGAATGGATGGGTGAAGGGACCCTTGGTGACATAGCAGACATCCATCCTTCTTCCCAGTGACATCATCTCTGAACACCGCCCATTCTTTCTGCAGCAGGAGGAAAGCAAGAAGCTCATTTTCAAGCCAGGAACCGAGCAGAAACCAATAAGGTGCCAGCATCACTCCAAGGCAACATCTCGCTGGTATGCCCTGTGTCCAGCGCTGGCAACAGCTGGGGGACTGGAAGAAAAATCAACTCCCCAGCCAGGCTGCTTGATGCTTTTGTTCTAATGCCCAGTTTCTGCAACACTGCTGAGTTGTGGGTGAAAGAAAAGCCCTGTGAAAACTGTAGGTGTGGGAGGAGTCAGAGGACCGGAGAAGAACCCCCTTCACTCTGCAGGAAAGAACAAGACCGAATGCCTGAGAGAAAGCCCTGAAATGATACACCAGGTATGCTGCCACCAATCCAGGCTCAGCACCAGAAGCTGACTGATGACCTTGGGCATCTCAATCTGATTGCAATGGTGTTTCCATCCTTTCTGTATGTTTCCAGGGTTCCTCTGCGTATTATCTGCTCAGGGAAAGGAGGCTTTGCAGCCATGGCTTCCCCCTCCCCTCCTGTGGTCCCATCAGCTGCCTCCATTTGCCAAAAGTCATTTCAACTAATTTTAGCCAGAATTTGTCCAACACATTTTCCAAATGCTCTCAGATACTTGTGAATAGAAAGAGGTGTTCAACTCTTATTGCTCTACAGTTTGTATTACCAGAAAACCATACTCAAAGTTCTGGCTAACCCCCACATTTGGGGTCCAGTAGAACACACAAAAAGATGGCCTGGGCTTATAAGCACTTATATGGTAAAGTAAGTTATGTGATAGATACCATTGATAGGGGAAGTAATATGAGATGTTGACAGCACAGTCTCAGCACAGAGTTAGCCTAGATATCATGTGGGATTTAGCAACTCAACAAAGCAGAACTTTAAGGAAGGACTTGGGGAATGAGGTAGCTCAAGAGAATTGTAGGCTGCATATTTAGCGTGTAAGCAGTAGCATGGACGAAGGTTAGGAGAAGTTGATTTGATGATTTAGTGGGAGGTGGAAGCTTTGACTTGATATGGAACTGAGAGATGACTAGAGGACAAGGAGAGGCTCTCAGAAACTCTAAAAATGGGGACAAGAAACTTATGTTTGATGTGATAGAGATAGTAGAGATAGAAGAATTGTATAGAGAAATGTAGTGGGTTCAAAGTGATGGACACAAAAAAGGACCTGTTCATCTGCGACCTGTGGTTGACTACAAGTGAGACAAGATCAGCTTTATGAAAGCCTGCTAACACATGAAATTGAAGTGACATGCAAGAGCACGAGCAAAGATTTCACGTGAAGATGTGTGCGTAAGATTCTTCAAAATGCTTGCATGCCCTTTGGTACATGTTTGTGATATTATATGCCAGCCCACAGCAGACAGTCAGGACTCCTGGGTTCTTCCCCACATCTGCCATCAACCTTTATATAGAGTAGATTATTTTGTCAGTGCATCTTTTCTTGTCGCAGCTCGCTCATATGGTCTGCTATGCTCACCTAAATCTTAGAGGAAGTCAGAAGCTTCAGGCTCCGATGTGGCAGTGACTGTGAGCTGTTCCAAAAAGTGCTTTGCTTGCTCTCCCTCCCACAGCAAGGTACAAAGAGTGGTGCACAGTGGGAGCAGGCAGAGCAGACCTGGACCCTTGGACACTGTTTCCATCTCTTACATCTTAGCAATCAGTCAAAATGACCTGCTCTCCCTTGGCCATGATCCCTTCCTTTGCTTCACTCTTTTCCAGAGGCAGCGCCAACAGACACTAAAGAAAGGCAGGACACAAACTCGAAGTGACAGGCAACGGTGTGTCTGTACCAGCATGCACAACCCTCCAGCCATTAAAGTTAGCCCCAAGTGCACATTCTCAAGAGCGATTCACTGTGCTACTAAGCGTGACTGCTTATCATGGGCACTGCTTCAGTCATCCCTGCCTGCAAGAAAATATTTTGTAGGTCTTTTAAGAAAAAAATAATGATAGATTACTTGCCTCCAGAATACTTAGGCCTCTTAAGCACGTGTGTGACAGAAACCCGCCAAGTGCGCACAGGAGACTCGCAATCAGCATGCAAACTGCTGGAGAATAAGGAAGAAGTAGTAGGATTTCCTCATCTGCAGAGCTTATCAGAGAGAAACCTGTATAATCAGTCTTTTTCTCCCTTCGTCTTTGGAGAGCCTTTTTTGCAGAATTTGATGCACATGAACAGCTATGTACTTCTAGGTTTGACAGACTTAGATCCCAGAGGCTGAAAAACAGCTGCTACAAAGGATGGCTGCAGCAATAAAGTGATATTCATACACACACACTAAGTATATATATGCATGTACACACATATACATACATAAAAAAGAATAATTTTTCTGCAAAGTCCCCAAAAGAGGGCTATTTTTTCTATTTTAATTTACACTCATCTGTTTCAGTCAGAGAGCAGTATCTAAAAATCCTATGTTCAAGATGGTGCTTCTTTCTAGCACAATCCATACCAAGATTAACACGATAGTGAGGTTTTGTGCTCAGCAAGCTAGCAGAACAAAAGTGCAAAGACCCTTCTGGTGATATTGTTGTTTTAGATTCCTGATACAAGAAACTATATAGAATCCCACATATAGGTAAAGAAGTTATTTTTCAAGATCTTAGCTGAGTAGATGTATCCTATCGTTATTAACTGTCACACATAGGGCAGAAATATGTTAAGCTGTCTTACCAGCTCAAAGGAGACTTCACTTGTCGCACTGCTTCTGTCCCTTGATAGTTCAGGCTGTGTGGTTTGATAATCAGGCAGTAGCAGCAGTAGCATAATAAAGCAGAGTTTGGTGAGCCCGATTTTAAAGATAATCTCAAGAACCAATAAAAAACTGTTCAGATTATCAGATTGAGTTAAAGCAGCTGCAGCTGCAATTACTCATTAGTGATCGAGAAACTGAGGCATTTCTGTTAAAGGGTTAACGCTTAAAGGCCAAGTAAGCTGCTGAATATAAAAGGACCTTCTTGAAACATTCATATGAAAAAGGCCAACGAGAGAGCTCTAAGCAACCTAAAACCATTTCCTAGCCCTGTCTGGATAGAGGTGAGACTGCTTCCATCCAAGGCCTCTGCCCAGCTGCACTCAGACAGCCGAGGTGTCCCTGAGCTGCCCTGCCTTGTCCTGTGCTTCCTCCACAGCCTATTTCAAAATACAGAGCAATATTTCTGATAAGAACACCACAGCTCTCTGCAAGTTGCCTTTCCTATACCTCCCCATAACTCAAGTGCCATTCAGGCCAAAGACCATTCACTGAACTCCTGATCTCCAACGGCCACCCTTCTTTCATGTTTTCTAGGACCCATTTACACTTGTCCTACTGCCCCACAATTAGCTTCCATCAGATGAACAATGTTTCTCCTCAGGTAACTGGTTTTAAATTGCATCCACCTTGAAGTTCTTTTTATTTTTTTTGTTCAGTGCTCCTTGTGGACAGACATCTGCTGTTTTTCCACTGTCAACCTGATACCAAAGGCATATGTTTTGCTGTCTCCTTTAGTTTTGGATCACTACAGTCAGGCAAATGCAGTTAACAGAAGCATCACATTACAGTAGAAGCTACTGGGACATGCAGCACTAGCTCTTTCTATGCTACATACCTTGGCTTGTACAATAATGCACATTTTTAAGCCTCAGACTCATACAGACTGAGATTTCTGTGTCTACCTGCTTCTATGCTTGGCTAATGAACACATTAGTCTATCAGAGTAGATGGTCAGTCCAGAACCACTTCTGTATCCCAATGCTCTCCCTTAAAAATCTGTGAGATTTGACCTCCCTCCTTTCCTTTGCTCATCAAGTCCCCTGGTAAAAGGACACTGTCCTGATCAGTGAGCATCTTAACTCTGTTATCCTGTCTTTGACTGTTGCGAATACTGTCCCATGTGCAGCAGACCTGAGCAAGCCGAGGGCTTTGTGTACATGGGTGATGCTACTGGCATCTTCTTACTACCTCATCCCACTGTTCCGTGCATGACTGACCTCACCTTTGCAAGGCAGGTTAAAATGAGGTCACCCAAGCATAGGAGGAGTGGCTGAGCAGATTCCCCTGCAGGCAAAGGGTTGTAGCCTGTTGCAAACTCTGTTCTGTTAAGCAGGCCTGCTTGGCCAAGCGCTTAAACATCAAATGCCTTTTACCACACTCTTATCATAACTCTTTCCTGTGCTTCATGTTGCTGTTTAGGAATAGGCCACTGTGGGTTGCTGAGGTCACGGAAGGGTGGAGAGAGACCTATTAGAGACAGCTTGTTTGAGAGCAGGGGAGGCCTCCCAAAACCCAATCAAACATGGGCTCGCAATGCTACCAATGGCCCTGGCACTCTGAGGGAAACACAGTTTTTCCCACTTAGATATTGCTGGGTCAGGGACATTTGCAGTTTGCTACAAGGAGTCACGGAACAAAACCCTCCTCAAACTCCTCCTCATCCACAGTGTCAAGTCATTGACCAAAAGCTCCATTGTTACAATTTCAAAGGTTTCCCTTATTTTAACATCCTTATGCTACATATCAAAACTCTTATCTGCCCATGAAGTCTGATCAGAGGCAACCTGTAGTCCAACACAGCAGCAAACAACCACCTTGTAGCAGATGTGCAGCCAGATAGCGCAGCAGTTGCAGAAACAGCTCCCTCAGCATTTCTGGGGCCAGCAACACCAACAGAAACAAGAAGTGTGCAGAGCTGAGATGTAAGAGGGCCCTAGAGAGATAGGCAAGATTCCCCTCCTCCCTTAAGCAGCCAGGGGCTGGTTACCACAACATAATTTCTGAAGTGCAGATAGCTGCAAGAGGAAGCTGCAGAAGATCATGTAACAGACTACCAGTGATGTTTCTGCCCAGTACACACATGCACAGCCATAAGCATGATGCAAGCCGATGTTGTAGGACAGCAAGGGCAGGTTGAGCTCCCCAAGGAATTGGAGCTGGCTGGGGTCTTCAACTGCTTTAGGGAGGGCACACAGCTCTTGCAGCATGGTAAGTAGGGCATATCAGCATGCTAAGACAATACCTCCCAGATGATGACAAGAAAAACTGAAAATAAGGAGGAAAGGAACCAAAAAAACCCTGGCATCTTGGCGCAGTGCCCAGAAATCCCCTGAGCTAGGGGTATACTGAGGGAGTAATAACACCATGGGCAAAGCTAAGCCCTGTGGGTTCCAAATCAACATAGCAGAGTCTATGGCTGTTCTAAACAATCAAACCAGGGATGTGGATGCATGGAAAACCTCTCCCAGCATTCACCTGTGAAAGAAACAGATTTTCTTCACTTCAGTCCTCCCTCTTGTCTAGGGAGCTATGGGGTTGGCTAAAGTCTTGGGTAAGAGATGGGAGAGAGGGCAGAGAGTTTATTGGTATCACAGCAATAACATTAATTAATAACAGCATTATTATTGCACTGGAAACATGCATCATTCACCACAAAGGTTGTCTTAGTATAAGAACATCTGGAGCCAAGCAGCCCATGGGTCAGTAGCACTATGCCTACATAAGATGTAGGTCTACACATTTGGTACCAATATTACAGTAACTTTTAAAGACAATTATCCTAACCAAACTGGAGATACTGAGATGTCAGAGGAAAACATATTCACAGTTACAGTGCAAATAGCAGTTTCAAGGTTGGCTTTATTAGCTTGCAGAGATTGCTGAAACTTTGTGCTACTGACCTGTTAGCTGCAGCAGATCATGTCCATGGCAGAAGATGGAGTTGCAGGCACATCCCGGTAGGACAACATTTCTAAAATTTCTACATAATTCTAAAAACTGCTCAATTTTTCAGTTAACATGCTTGGAAAATGCTAGCTGATTAAGGAGAAAACCCTGGCAGCAAGGACTAGTCTGGAATTATATGCATTTGGAATGATATCATTTGCTGATTACACCAGGGAAGGCAAAGTCTTTCTAAAACCTGAGTTGTGTTTGGTCTCTTGGATATACAAGGCTCTGTGATGATTATATAAGAATTGGTTTTGATCATTGCCCATGAGCAGGGTGAGACCCTCCATAATTAACAAGCAATTACAGCTGAGTTTAAGGAGCAGAAGAAAGTAGGAAAAGTACCACCACCTGTGTTTTTTCAAAAGGGTAGGGGAATTTTAATGTAACAAATGTGATTTCCATGGGTTGTGCTTCTAAGATTCCATGTACATCCAAACTCAATGCACATGAGAATACCAGGGAAAATAACTTAAAGTTCTGTATTCTTTATAAGGTTACTGTAAAAAACATTTGCACATCTACATAAGCTCAAGAGTAATTTTCAAGGTACAGTTGCTTTTTCTGCCATTATAAGGAGGTTTGACCTAGGATTTTAAAAAAAAATAAAATAATGGAAGTAGTCAATCACATCAAGTTTGACACATTAACAAAAGAAGTGGCAATAGAAATAGGCATATATTTCTATGGATCTAACAGTTCCCAGTTGTATGCAATAGAGCTTACACAAGGTAGTCTTTGTTTCTCTTCTGAATTTTGCTAGCATTTTGCTCGTGGCACCATATGGAAAAGGCCCTACACTCTGCAAGGCAACATCAAGTCCTCAGTTTGTCTGTGTCCCATTGGCAGGGCTGTCAGGGCGACAGGAGACCCACTGCTTGACGTAGCTCCGTGGACAGTCCTCTGCCTCCCGCTCCAGAGGAATGGACCCATAGTTGGTCTGACTGTTTTGCTCAAATTCACAGTCAACTGGACTCCCACAGTCCGAGTCCACAAAGCCACTGTCAATAGTGTCTGAATCTACACAGATCATAGGGTAACTGTCACCAGGCCTGGCAACGTGAGGGAAGAAGTCACAGGAGCCTTCGCTGTAGGAAACACTTTCACCATCAGGAGAAGGTAGAGAACCTGGATTTTCCAAATCCCACTGCTGCAAGCAAAGTGCTTCTAGGATGCTCCCCATCCCTCCTTGCAAAGCTCTTTCTAATTGCTGGTGGCCTGAGACACTTGAACTCCCCAGGATGTCTGTGGACACAGATCCTGAAGCAAGTATTTTGTCCTGGGTGCTCAAGTCAGCCAGATGCAAGTCACTGGATATCTTTCTGTCTTCATCATCAAGGTTAACCTTGGGGTAACCAATTTCTTCAGCACCACTCTCTTCCTCACCAGTATGCTCATGTCCCCTGTATACACGATTACAGGTGCACTGGCAGTTGCAAGGTGTGAATTCATCAGCCACAGTCACAGTATCAATGGACAAATGCCCATATGACTGGTCCTGAGTCCCACTGCTACTGTTCACGCTGGACAGCAGGGACTGGCTATCCTGACCTGGGGCAGTCAGGCAAGACGTACATGGCTTGCAAGGCAGATCTTGTCTCAGCTCACGCAGCTCCTCCCGTGAGATGCTTTTAGAAGGATGCATGGCGTAAACTTCTAGGACTTCCGGAAGGACGACTCCCCATTCAAAGAAATCAAGGGTCACTTTTGTATGGGATGCACCAACCCACTTCTGCATTAAAGGGCATACAGGTAGAGAGAGAGGTTAGTATCATCAGGTTTGAGGTTCCACAGAAATGACAAATGTTCTTATGCTTTTAGAGGCCATGTCAGACTCTAAAATCACTGAGTGCTCCAAAATAGCAGAGTGTGAGATGCTGTTATTACCAGATACAGGCAGCTACAGGAGAATTGACTTAAGTGATTGAAAACAATTAGCTCTGAGAGGTTTCCGTGGCTTTGCAACTTTCTCTGAAATATTCCTTCCTGCATCAACCAGAGGCCCCCTCCAAAGCCACGCAGTCTCCCCTGCTGACTTGTCCTGGACACTGCTGCTCTCAGGAATGATGGTCAGTTTCTCCCTGTATGCGTGGTGTCTACACCCAACAGAGGCCTGCTCTGTCACTTTCCTCACCTCAGATCCCTGAGAAGGGGGGTGAGGGCAAGACTTTTCCCAATCTTCTGTATGCAACCATGCCCAGACCAGCCTTCTTCCTCTCACAGAGACAAGAAGGAAGCAGGTACAGGACCTCTAAGAGCTGTACCCACTGCCTGCTGCACCTCACTCAGATGATTATGGAGTGTCACACACTGAATCTTGCCCTGCTGTATCATTAGTGTTACATTCTGCCCTGTGTCATGCATTATCTCTAGATCACAAGCCTCTTGTGTTCAGTCACATCTGGGAATAAAGGCGCCTCTGGGTTTTTCTGTTCTTTTTAAAGAAGTCACCAAATGAGACACTCAGATCACAGCAAACTCTGGGGATGCACCACTAAATGAATATCAGAAAGTCCTACCGGAGGACCCTGCAGTCCTGAGGATGGGCAGAGCACAGACTCAAGACCTCATCCTGCTCTCTGACACTTGCCTGACAGCCAAGCTGTGTGAAGGCTCTTCAAAGTGCACCACTTTCTACTGTCTATAAACCAGGTAACGGCACTGAGTTTTATAAACACTGTGAAAGCTTCTGACAGGGCGCTGCATGAGAGTCAGGTGCTGCCAGAGCTGTCAGACTGCCCAATTGTACCAGCCTCCCGTCCCAAATGCACTCAGCACCATCAGACACAAACAAAGTATCTGGGTGAAGAACAGCTTGACACATCTTATTACACTCTGACACAGAGCGTAATCCTTAATTACAGCAGGAAGCACCAAGTCTATTTGAATTTATATTTTAACCTAAGCTACAAAGAGCTTATTATTAAAGCTGTAATAAACAAAAAGGCATGTAAGGTGCAAAAGGCTATTTGAAGAAACATCAGGAAGCCCCCTTCTTAGAACTGAGCAGGCAGAATATTTCCTATTCCCTCTTTGCAAACTCCTGCCCAACTTGAATCTAAGGACCCATGTATGCACAAGTGTAAACAGTGTTCCTCTGCTTTCTCTTCTCTTTTTATGTCTTATCTTTTCCTCTAATATTTTGTCTGCTTCCTACCTAACCCAGGACTTGTCTACAGAGCGTTACTATTATAATTTGCTGATCATTATTCACAGGCCTTGATGCAGGCAGGATGCACTTGAACAAACCCCACTTCAGATCGTTTCTTGCCAAAAATGAGGAGTCTGTTCATATAGTGATATCACACACCCTCTGCCTGTGCAGATTGTGCTGTGGCTGTGTAGACAACTGCTGCTTTAATCTGCAATTTTATTAGAAGTAACTCAGCTTTAGCAACTGAGGCTCATTCCCTTCCCAGCAGCACTAAAGAGCCTAGTTAGAAACTAACAAGGGTGTAATTCTCATAGAACACAAAACCCCGTGGCTTCCTCTGGAGAGGAGCCCTCTTGGCATGCAATGTGCTTCCATTTCCACTGTCGGCGCCAGCCAGTGGCTCTCAGGAATTCCCACACTGATTCCACCCAGTCCTGGTTCCTTTCCTTGAGAAGAATCAGTGCCACCTGCATCACAAGAGGATGCAAGTACCTCTCTGGTGCAGACATGGGAGGCTGTAATAGGGCTGAAAGAGGAAGGCAGGAAGGAGGGGAGACAGTCACTGCAGGCTTCAGCTTGACTGGCACCCCTCCAAGAATGCTTAACCTAATTGCAAACATCAGCCCTGCTGCAGAGAGAAAGCACATGAGGATCATTAGGGCCCAGCTGGTGTCCCTCTCCTAGAGGGTCAAAGAAAAAGCAGAAATAAAAAGCAGACACTGAAGTGTCTCTGATCAGTGCTGCTGTAACAACAGAAACTTGTTCAGAAAAAGGGAGTGATGTCTGCACTCATATACCAGCACTTTTACAGTTTCATAATGGCATTGTGAGCTGCTCTTCAGCTTAATAAAACCATTATTTCTGGATGTTCAATGTTCTTGTACTTTTGCATTCTGAGAACTCCAGCAAGCTCTGCAGGCTTGCAAACCATCTTGTCACATGAGCAAGTTTGGCTGCTGTTAAATGAGACCAGAATTTGGGAACTATAGGCAAAGTTACTGAAAGATACTTCCTTCACAGGGAAGTAGCTGTGCTGTACGATCACACAGCAGTGAGTTGCCCCTAGAGCTCCAGCCATCTCTCCAGGATGGTGTACACAGCTATTGTCTGTACTGGTGACTCTTCAGAGAGAACTACAAAGTTTAGTGTTGAGCTTATGTCACTGCAAAGGCTGGAATGGGAGATCTGGCTCTACATTGATGTCTAGTGCTCCATGGCCCTGATGGCAGCATGGGACTGGAGTACTTGAAAAATCCCAGTTACTGTCCTGGTATCCCTTTGTCCATTCCCTTCAGGTTCCCAGGCTTCACAGATCACATATGAGCTCAGCTCACAAACTGAGACAGCACCTACAGAGAATAAGTAGCACACACGTGACAGAAAGTCCTTCATAGCACAGAATGGACACTGGTCCTTATGTCTGGAGCCTTGTGGCATTCCCTTGAGACAGATTCCCTCTCCCACTGCACCAGTGAAAATCGCTTGCTCAGGATAGCACAATGGGCCTTTAGTTTAACTTTGTCATGTGCCCCACTTGCTTGTGTAGCTCATTTATACCTTGAAATCTCCATTATGTACCAGGTAAAGAGGTTTGAAAAAGGAAGCAGGGTCGGGGATACAAACTTCCACCTTCTTCCACAAGCTGGAAGAGAAAAGAGAAAGGCTTTGGGGTTAAGCGCATATTACAGATGCAAAGCAAGGCATCTCCATACCCAATGCAAGCAGCTGAAATCACCTGCCCAGCCTTAATGGCCTCAGAAGTTAGCAAATGGCTGATGACCCAAGGCTATCTTGTCCTGTCAGAGCCATCTAATGGCCTTTCTTGTGATCCTCACATGTTGAGGGGCCTCAGCCCTCAGGACTTGTGCATACAATGTTCACACTAAGGAAAGAGGTTCCAATTTTATTTCCTTCCTGGAAAAGCACCAAGTGCTGGAAATGCAATTCCTCTCAGGCTGGGCTGGCTCATGGTTTTCTCCTACAGGCCATAACACTGCGCTCTGCACTTTTTCTGTGCCAGCCCTGTTGATGCACCAGCCCAGTGCCCTCCTCAGTGGCAACTCCCACCTAATCCCTCTCTGCAAGGGCACAGGACTCTCTGAAAAGGAGAGAGGGCCCCAGGCACCGCTGAGAGATCTCGTATCAGCTTTGGAAAGGGGCAGGCCAGCCCTGCCTACTGCTCCTCTCTGGCAACTGCAGAGCACAGACATGGCCAGGAGAACAGTCCTGGGCACTGGGCGCCCAGTCTCCATGTGCCATTGTCTTGTCCCAGCCAGCTGAATGGCAGCAGAGCCCCAAAGAAAAGCAAGGTGCTCTTGGCAGTGCACCAGCTGGAGGACAACACTTTGCTGATCCTCACAGGCCCATAGCTCTGCCTGTGCACACATATAAAAGATGCAAAGAAGGCTGCATGTGAACACCCCATCTTTAGCAAGAGAATAGGAGCATCTACTTCAGCTTCCTGAAGCATTCTTACCTCCGCTGTTTGACCAGAAAGGTTGTGACTGAGGCAACAATTGTCATGACAACACCAAACAGCAGCCATCCCATGCCTGTTGTCTGTGTCACTGCTGCAGAAAGAGACAGGGTCATTTAGACTCACTTTGCATTTCTACCCTGCTCAATAAGCAGAAGATAGTGAGGAAACTCCCTCAATTTCTATCCCAGAATTTCTCTTAGGGACACTGAGGCTGTCACCTGGGGCCCAGCACTCCAGACACGAGACCTGAATCTGGATACTCAGAGAAGACTGCATCAACAAAAGGAGCAGTGCATCAGGTGTGCTATGGCCAACATACTTGGGGCAGAAAGACTCCCTGCTATAAAGACTGCTGGTGTCTCTGATTCCTCCTGGCTTAGGGACACCTCCACAGATGATCTGTGAAGTGAGAGTGCAGCTGGCCAGAGATATGTGAAGAAAAGGTGCTGACTAAATGAGTGCTTGTTGCTGTTCTCCACCTGCAACAGAAAGAAGCACCTTTGAGACCCAGAACTCAGCTAACAGCACAGCAGCCAGAAGGTCAATACAGGCAGCCCGTGTCAGCCCGGGCCTGGGGTTCATGTGTGCAGTAAGCAAGCCAAACTTGCCTGTCTTTACTAGACTATTTAGAATTTGTTGTAATTAATCAGATTTGATTAGAGTTCTGGAAGCATTCTCTAACCCTGGGCCAACTGGAAGGTCAAGGAAAGCTGGTGGTACATACCAGCAGGGCTGGTTTTCAAGGTCAGCAGAGGACTCCAGTCACTCCAAAATCCTTGGTAGACAGTGTTTTCTCGGGGTCTGGCTCTCACTTGGAACTCATACTCTGTGTCAGCCTGGAGTTCCCATGGCAGGATCACCAGTGTTCGTTTATCTTCATGGATAGCTTTAGTCTTCTGAGTCTGTGAACAATTAAACACCAAACATTCAGTGCTGGAGTGGCTGCTCCCACTTTTACCCTCACTGCTGCATGGTGATGAGCCCTGCAAAGTAATCTCCTCTACTTTCACTGCAAATTCATGCTCTGGCTGGTCAGTAGCTGCTTGTGGCCCTGGGGGATCCTCCTGTGCTCAACTGTAAGGAGTTCAACAAGGCTGGATGTCACAAGTTGTAGGACAAGAGGAGACAGCCTCAAGTTGCACCATGGGAGGTTTAGATTGTATGTTAGGAAATATTCCTTCATGGAAAGAGTTGTCAAGCACTGGCAGAGGCTGCCCAGGGTGCTGGTGGAGTCACCATCCCTGGAGGGATTTAAGAGCCGTATGGATGTGGCACTTAGGGACATGGTTTAGTGTGAGGTTTATGGTTGAACTCAGTGATCTTGAAGGTCTTTTCCAACCTAAATCATTCTATGATTCTATGACAGCTTGAGAAGAAAATAAGTTATCAGCCTTCCCCACACAATCTAGTACTTCTCAAACAGCTTCTGCTTCTCAATTCTTTTTTTCAGTTTTGCCTGTTTTCAGCCCAGGCAAGCAAAGAGAAACCTTTTCTAAACTATGAAATACCTTCTTCCACACCACTGTTCCTTTCCTGATTGTGCTGGCCTCCTCTTTGCTGGTACATCCTACTTGATGGCCAACTGACATCTCACTTACCTCCCAGGTGCTGGTCCTTCTCTTATAACGTAGCTGATATTCCAGCTCCTCATTCAAAAAGTAGAAAGGAGTGTTCTGGTAGATGGTTTCCCAAGAAATATTATAGCCCTCTGAGAACACAGCAGTCAGATTGAACGGAGGTTGTGGTTTGACTGGAAGACAGGATGGTGTTATACTTCATAACATTACTGCAGACAAGAGATGGCCCAGCATGGTATCAGCAACAGAGAGCAAATAGGGAACAAAACTGCCCTAGCAGGGTGAGCCCTCCTACCACAGGCAACATCCTCAACATTCCTGCCTCTCAGGCTGAGCAGTGCAGCGCCATGCACAGAGCCTCACACCTCAGCAGCACAGTGAAGTCAGGCCCACCTGTCTCTCAATATGACTTCTACCTGTCTCTGAACCTCCTCATTGGCTAAGGAGCAGGAAAAGATAGCACAAGGGGCTAATACCTCCTGGGAGATGTCAAGACTAGAGCACCTTGTTCTTCTCATGACACAGAAGGACTCCATGTAGCCATGGTCACTTGCACAGTTACAGGAATAGCCCTCAATGGAACAGAGGCATCAGGGGAAGCTGAGGCTGGGGGACACTGCACAAACCCAGCGCAGATCCCGGTGTCGTAAGTGCCTGAAAGGTAAGCTCTTGTACCCCCTGCAGGGTGCTTTCATGCACGGGAACGCAGTAACGCACAGACTCCAGGCACTGCCGGCAGGGTCCCGCACCTCTCTGTAGAGTGACAAGCAGGAGACACGCAAAGCACCACTGCCCCACCTACAGTCTGTTAGTGGCGGGGGGGGGGGGGGGGGGGGGGGGGGGCTTTCCTCAAATGGTACGGATTTGTCAAAAAGATGACACTTCTGTAAATTTAATTTCAGAAGAATCCAAGCAGAAACCCCCCTTTTTTCCTATGCCCACACAGTACCTGTCTGCCTGGCTAAGCACCCCTTTGCTTCACAGTCTGTTGCACAACTGACCACACACCAGCATTCCACCAAATCAGCTATGTGACTGCACTCAGTCTTCCTGTCATGCAGAAGAGGTGGTAAGGAATTGCCCCAGAAGTGGGAAGTGCCACCTCCACTGCATCTGGGACACCTTGTGCCACCACAATAATATCATGTTGGTTCAGGTGTCCACTACAAGAGCCTCCTGGGACAAGAGCCTCCTGTGAGGATGCTTGTGGCCTTTGCAATTAAAGCAGTTCCTCTTGTCCTTTAGATTCTAGCCAAGAACAAACACTTGCATAATCTGAGACTGGTCTGAGGTGGAAATTTATCACCCAATGCAGCTCTGAGCTCAGTCCCAAGCATAAACGTTTCTGTAGTTTACAACAGCAACAACAAGAGGCCAGTGCTCTGTGTAGGGGAGTGCATACCACACATCGTCCCAGCACTGGCTGCCACGCTCACTCCTTGCTCTGGCTGTCCTAGTAGACAGACACACAGTCAGACAGCATTTATTGAATCCACTTGTTTTTTACTTACTGTTCTCTGCCATATAAAAGCTTTGGGAAACCATGTGCTGCCTATCAGCTGTCTCTGTAACATCCACTTGGACTTTGACATCTGCCAGGATTTCAGTCATGTCCACAGTGCACGTGTACTGTGTGTGACTGGCATTCCTGGACAATTGCAGGAGAATGCAGGTAGCCACAGGATTTTCTGGATCATCCTCTTGAACCCTAAAGCCACCAAAACAAACAAACAAGTCCATATCTACCACATGCTCTATTTGCAGTAACTTGTTCAGAACCACCAGACATAGAAATTGATAAGGAAAAAAGAGGCAACATGTTCAAATAAAAAATAATATTTGAATGTTGACAGACTTTTTTTTCCTTCTATTTGCTCAGAATCTCTGAGAGAAGCAGGAAAGTAATGTGGAAGTGTTTGTGAAAAGGAAAGGTGCTCAGCAGGGCTGCAGAGCCCAGGGCTGCTCCCACTCCAGCCTTGCTGGGGCAGAGCAGCAGCCACACAGGGCTTGGACAGGGAGCCCTGTCAGCACACACAAGTGAGAGGCTGCTGCCAAGGGCAGCAAAGGGCAAGGTATTCCCCAAGCAGGAGAGAGAACAATGCCAAGGAAGGCAGAGCCAGTGCAGCAGCTAGAGACAAGCAGTGCAGTCAGTGGACATGGGAATCAGGGATCCTTTGCTAGGGGAGAAGCCAGCTGACAGCTGTAGTGTGAAGTACTAAGTGAAAACCAGCGTGGCAGCAAGAATTCTGCCTAAGAGAGAGGACAGGAAGACCCCACTGTGCTATGGCCATGCTAGAGGCTCCCGCTGACTGCGTTTTCCTCATCCTGCCGAGACGCACCACGTCGCAGTGAGGTTGTATGAACTGGTGCCCAAGTCATTTCTCAGGATGCAGGACAGGGTCTCTATGTAGTCCACAAAACAAGTGAGGTGTTCACAACTCGTAGCTGTAGGTTTGGAAAGAGAAAAAACAGCTGTCATGATGAAACAAGCAGAGCTTTCTATCAATACACACATTCTGCAGGGCTCTCAATAAATCTGAGGGAACAGATCACTCTGAGCCAGAATCCCAGAGTCTCCCATGTTGGAGCATAAGGTGTGTTCCATCCTTACAGAGGGGCAAGTCACTGATGGCAAGAAAAATGTCAAACAAAAATCTATTAGAAGTGCTGTGGCAGCAGATAATATGCCAAAATACCAGGAAATGTCCAAATTGTGACTGAATTTTCAAACTGACCTCTGTCCCCATTTATAAAGGCCCCATAGCAATCACATATCATTTCTGCAAGAGTCCTAGCTTACACAGCAGCACATTAAAAAGGCATGGCTACCCAACCAGAAATGGCAGCATATTCAAACATTTTGATGATACTACTTCCTAAATTGAGTACTGTTCTTTGCTCATCTAGTTTTTGTTTTGTGACATCTACGTGGCACTTTGCACATTTTAAAAAAGTGATATTTCCATAATTCTTTACTTTACCATACTCTCTGCTTACTATTTTCTACAGTTTGACATCTGCTTGATATCTGCAGCATCAATAATTTTCTTGTCCAGTTCCAGAGGTTTGGAAAATTCTTTTCATTGAATTTGGGAAAAAAAAATTGCAAATTTGTAGTTACAAATTTCCACAAGTCATTTCGATACTAAATTTATAGGCAAAATTTATTAATCACTTAAACTGAAACAAACTTCTAAAGTGAACTTGGGAGGCAATTGTAGAATTTATGCTGGTCCTGAAGAAAATGAGCTAATTTGAAAGTTGTCACAAAGCAGCATTTATGCTCTTCTAATTATTCTGCAGGAGCTCTGCTATTTATCGGTATCTGATATGTGCTGTACAAAAGCATCGTTTTTCAATGCATAACACACTTATGTCCCTGGATTACAAGGCAGGGAAGACAGCAGTACAGTGAGAAATATCTGCATTGGTGAGTCCTCTCTGGACAACACCTTGGTCTGACAAGAGCCACAACGACTATGCTAGGAATAACCGAGCGAGGAAAGGCCGGTCTGAGATGCGACACGCCAGGCTGGTGCAAACCATGCCTCCTACAGACACTGCTCATCTCTCACATGTACAGTAGCATCCTTTTTTTATGGGAATGGAATTGCCATCAACAGGGGGAAGACCTCCAGGTTGGTACACGCATGCTTAAACCAAGCATGGGTCCTCCTTGCAGTCAGGACTGCCCCCAGCCCAATGGGAATATCTGACTTAGAGCCATCAGGCACCTCTGATGCTCCCCACGCTGTGAGCTCAGCTCCCTTGCCCATTCTGCTTCTTGCCTGCTTACAGAGGCTGCACTCCCTCCTTCCTCTCTTCCCTTTGTTGAACACACTGTGCTCAAAAGAGTTGTTTGCACAAGATGAGAGCAGGCCTTTGCGCTGTGCTCAACGACCACAATGCCCGATTTTGCAGTCAAAGAGAATGTGGTATGCAGAGAACAAACATGGAATGAAGGCAATATGTGCATTGATGGGCCAAAAATACCTGTTCCACCCTCCAGCTGAAATGACAGCCCTCACAGAAGAGCTGGCTCTGGATCTCCAGTCACAGCACACAGCAGGCGTGTCTGGTGCGGGCTGCAGCCTCATTCTATGCCAGAGCAAGGTCAAAGGAAAAACAAAGTCCAGCTTTCCCCACTGACTTCACTTATCACAAAAACTTTTTCCTCATCCTATTGCATCAGAGCACACCCTGCTCCCCCTGTATGAGCGCTGGGCAGCACTCAGGTCTGTGTACCAGACACCCCAGGTTCAGGATAGTGACAGAAGATATTTGGGGGTACGCGCAGTAGACTGGCCCCAAGGGTGTCCACACGCTTTATAAAACTGCAACTGATTCAAATTGTGTGGTTGTTACTTTGTTTCATTTTGACTTTTCATTTCCCACTGACTTTAGGATTTTATTAAGTTTTTACTTTTTGAGTTGAGCCCTCAGTAGGCTCTTCTGGGGGTCCCGGTCCTGAACAACCTACTTTTTCTCACTTAGCCTAAATTTACTCACCTACAAAAATGGGGTTATAAACCACTTGCTTTCTTTTAGGAAAGACAGCAAGAATTCACAAGCTAATAAGGATTGCTAATTGACATTCTTCTACGCTATTAACAATCAGTCAAGTGGATTACAATTCCTAGGTAACTGGTAAACTGCAAGTGTGTTTGGGATAATTTCTGTTAAGAAATTAAGGAGAGGACAGATTTTTACTGGGAAGGGAATAATGAAGTGTCCTAAACCCAGATAGATTTAGGATGAATTGTCCATCATTGGCAGCTTCAGAAACAAAAATCAAATACTTTTAACAATAAGGTCTAGTTTGATCCAGATTGCAATTAGTACAGGGTTATTTCCTGATTTGTGTTACACAAAATTCAGACCAGACATCACAGTAGCCCTACATGGCAGGAAGACATAGCTCTGAATTCATCTTTTCTGCTAATTTAGGTTTGGAGGAGGTCCAGTGCTCTACCTAGAAGCAACATGTAAAATGCTAAACTTGTACATTCCGTGCAGCCACTGTTGCTGCTGCCTTTTTCTGTCCAGCTGACCTGTTCAGAAAGTCAGCTCTGAGTCAGCTGAAGGTTGCACGGTGGGTAGGAACCTGCAGGAGAGGGGGAGTGACTGCACAGAGTGGTCCTGAGCAAAGGGGGTCAGACGAAGAGAGGTTCACTCCACTGTCCCTGGTTGGCTTGCCAACAGCAGCCATAAGCCCTGGGGATATCCCGGTCTTGGCCTGCAGAACCTTTCCTATGGCAATGGGGTTTTTCTGGGAGGTGGAAATTCTATTCTAATGTCAACAGGGAGACATCTCAATGCAAGGCAGGCTCTGTCTCTGCACTTTACCCCCTGCTGCTGCTCCTTGGACAGATATGCAGACTGGCTGAGCTCTGCCTGGCTATGCACCTTCTTGCATCTGTCCTCCACTGCCCATGGAGCCTCTTCCATTAGTTCTTATCCCTTGGAACCATCTCCCCTGGCACCCTATCTTGTGCTTGCTGTCCCATGGCAACCTTATGCCATGCACATCTCAGCAGAGCCTGTGTCAACAGCCACTGAGTTAAATCCTGTGGGTGTACAGCCTGGAAGAGATATCCGGAAACTTACTGTACTGGAGTAAAAGGAAGAAAATACTCCAGAGCCACGGTTTGATCCTCATGTTGGTTCTGACTGTATGCCCTGGAAAACAAACAAACAAACAAAAAAAGCAACTTAAAAAAAACAACCAAGCAAGCAACCAATTAAAAGCTCATCTCAGCCATCTGCTCCTGTGTGCCAGGTTAAGGTGGAACTAATCTTGCTTTCACTTACATGTCCAAAAATAAAATGTCTAATTTAGGCAAGTCATCTTGGCTCTCCTGTATGCATCTACTCCCTGGGCTAAGGGCTTTGACCAATAGCCCTGCCAACTGGCCAGAAACCAGGCCAGTGACATCCCTGCACCTTGCCAGCAGCATGTGCATAGAGAAAAGAGCACAGGGACTGCAGCCTCAGTCTATCCATGCAACAGGAAGGCACTTGGGTTAAGTGCTAACCTGTTTTTTCTTCATTGGTTTCCTGCAAGAAGAAATGGCTTGCAGCTAGGAGAAGTGACATTGCTGTGGTTTAAACATCTGTACAGTGAATTAGGCAAAGGCAAATGAATCTGAACATCACTGTGGATCTGTATGAGCGAGGTTTGTGAGAGCTCATTGATTTGGCCTACTCAGGGTTAAATAATCAAGGAATACTTAATTAAGGCAGACCAAACAAAAAATAACAGCATCCTGTGTGGCACAGAAGAGAGTGGTGTATAGCACTCACTTCAGGGGAAGGCTGTCCTGATACAGTTTGGTGAAGAGAACCTACAGGGAAGTCTCCAAAGAGGACAGCAAGATGTTTACAACAAAATGAGGAAACAGCATTGCTTGCAGATGACTGCTCAGCCCACAGCCTCTGCTCCAAGAACAGGCCCTTAAGCCACATAACATTAACACAGTATCACAGTATCATAAGGTTGGAAAGGACCTCTGAGATCATTAAGTCCAACCTATAACCCAACACTAACACCAACACCAACCATCATCTAAACCATGGCACTCAGTGCCTCATCCAGTCTCCCCTTAAACATTCTGTTTTCACAGTATCTAACACTGACAGAAACACACAGATATGCGCAGAAAGACTTAAAATGAGTTCCTTACAGAGTATTGGCTGTTGATACCCTGGTACAGATGTCAGCACTGTTTTCTCAAGCTATTCTGAAATGGGCAGGGCCAGGTTGAACAACTCCAACTCTCTCCACCTGTCTTCATACCAGAGGGGTTACACCTCTCAGACTATTTTTGTGCCTCTCCTCTGCACCTGCTCCAACAGATCCATGTCTTTTCAGGCTGGGAACTTCAGAACTGATCCCAGACTCCAGGTCAGGTCTCATGAGAGTGAAATAGAGGAGCAGAATCACCTCCCTCTCCCTGCTTGCCATGCTGCTTTGGATGCAGCCCAGATATGGTTGGCTTTTTAGGCTGCAAGCACACATTGCCACTCATGTCCAGCTTTCCACCCACTAGATCCCCCAAGTCCTTCTTGGCAGGGCTGCTCTCCATCCCTTCATGCCCCAGCCTGTGGTGATACCTGTGGCTGCCCTGGCCCCAGTGCAGTACCCAGGTCTTGGTGTGCCTGTGCCTCCCTCCCCACCAGCAGCAACACCCAGACGATCACTCAGCAGAGAGAATGCCAGCGAGGCCTCTCCCACTTGGGAAACATTTGTGGTGTTCAAAAATTTCCCAGGTTTACTCAAACAATGAAAGCAAAATAAATTTAGCAGCCACCAAAAAGCCCCTGAAGCCCCACGTGAGCTCAGAAACTTGTTCTCAAGGCACCAAGGTGTCCAGATGAGCTCAGCAAGGCTCAGCAAGTGCCTCTCAGGAGGCACCTCTCAGCTGCAGCATCTCCACACCTCCACCCTGCACTGCAGCAGCTGTGCTGCCACTGCCCCTCCTTTCCTGCCAAGCACAGCCTGCAGATGAAGCACAAGCTCCAAGCTCAGCAAGGAGCCCCAGGCACCCTGCTGGCCTCCCTTGCCTGCTGTGAGGAGCAGGGCAGAAATGTTCTTCCCCCACACTCCAGCCCTTCTTTCTGCATCATACGGTTCCTTGAGGAAACGCCTTCTCTTGACCCCTCTGATCCCACTTTTCCAAGTTTTCCCAGTATAATACCTACTGTCTTTACCATCATTTTGCTGGTGCAGTCACTGATTGCTAACACACTGCCCACTGTCCAACCCCACCTTGTGCTCCCACTCATTCTTCTGATGCTCCTCTCCAAAATCTCATTTCTTGCAGGAAGATACCCTGCTACACCACCATCTGGACCCTGCTCATCTGACTTCATGTTAGACTGGCTGTGCCATGGGAACAGACACCCTCGAGCTGGGCAGTCTCCTGATGCTGCATCTGCTCCCAGTGTCCTAGCAGAAGACCCTCCTCCTTGCAGCACAGTTAATGGAAAAGCTGTGCCAAACCAACTGGCCACTGGGCCTAGAGGCCACTAGCCCTAAGGACATAATACACAGGATTGTCCACTGCCTTTTGAGATCATCCTTCTCCCTGCAAAATACCTAGAACTTATCGTTGCTGGGCTCAGAATACTCAGGGGTCCCCCAGCTCGGGAGGCCAACAACGTTCCCAAGCGGGCCTTTTCCCACCCCAGAAGCGTGCACGGTGCTGCTCTTCCTCAGGCCTTCCTGCCCTTGCACCGACGGTGACCCAGCACACGCGCCCCGCGGTCCCGTACCGGCCCCTGCTGCGGCCCATCTCCCCCTCACTCTGCTCTGTGCCAGTCACACTCCACAGTCTCAGCCACCCTGTAAGGCCAAGAAAGGCAACTCACTGCCTCCTCTTCAGGAGAGAAAGGAGAGACTGGACCCTTGGAATGCTCTGCAAACCCACTGCTCCTTTCAGAATCCAACTGGCAGTGCCCACAATGTTTCATGTTCATGACATTTTTGTAGCTCCCTCATTTCACCCTCATTTCTGCCTAAATGGACAGAGCAATGCAAGGGAAGTCTTTGCTGCTTTTAGCTACTGGACTGTGGTTTCTTTAAAATGCCTCCTCTCTTTTCTTTCCTCTGCTCAGAGCAATAGTACCATCAAAGCAACAGGACAGGAACAACTGAACAGGAAAAAGTCAAAGCCACAAGGCCAAGTAGCTCATTGGGAAAATGTCTTGTGGAGATATCAGAGGCTGCTATTACACACTGGAGGGAAGCTAACATACAAGGTTACAATCTAGAAGGAAGCTTCCAGAATAAGAGCACAGCAGCAAAAATAAGACACAAAAGCAGTAGGATCTGCTATTAGAGGTGAAGCAAGGAGATGATACTTCCTCACTTAAGACTCCACCATCCCATCTCTTATCCTTGCCAGTGCCCACAGATTAGTCCAATGGTTATCTCCTTCACTTTATACAGTTCTACTCCAGTGTGGTGAGGAGGAACCATTGTCTCTGAGAGCACGTTAGAAAAGGTCAGTGCTTTGTGTGTCTGACCTCCTGGCTGTGCTCCAGCCTATTATGAAAAGACATGGATGTGTGTGCAGAAAAACTGGGAAAGATGCAGCTCTGCTGCACTGTCTCTGTAGTCTCTGATGGCTGGAAGACCTCATGGCTTCACCGGGTTATATAGCAGCCCTTGTCTTCCTCCAGTCAGGCCCTCTGCAAGTCTCAACCCTGGTCTATGATTAAGCCCTTCACCTTTCCTGCATTCCCTCCATCTCTTACACCCTTCCTGCTGGCTTCTATCTGCCACCCAGCTCATGGCATTGTTCACCTGGCGGGAATAATGGCCATAGGCAATGATCAGAGGCAAGAACTTATTCCCTGTCTGGCATTAGAAAAGTCCTTTCCACCACCTCATTTCAGTTTCTCTGTCTGTGAAACAGGGACTCTGAGACAGCTTCATGTATCTGTAAAACACAACTACTTAACCCTTACAAAATGTTGAGCACTCTACATCTGCCAAGAACCATTGCTGCAAGGTCTGCAGTAGCCTAGGGAACACACATAGCAATAAATCTGTTCATACAGATGTGCCCAGGTAAATGATGCTACAAGGTTTTGATAAACCAGAGAATAGGAAATAAGACCAATAAAGACACAGACATTAACAAAGATTGCTTTTGTTATGCATCTGGAAATATGGAGCTAGAAGCTGCCAAAGCTGGATGCAGTCTAAGTTCACAATTTGAAGTGCCTCCAGGAAATATACGCACTTACAGAACTTTCACAGAAAAAAAAAAGTCTAATTAAGAACTCAGTTTAAGACAAATAATAATGATAATAAAAATAAAATCCAGTATTTGCAAGCATGTGAAAATAAACTTCATATCTACACCCAAGTAAAAAAGAGTAAAAGTCTCTCAGTCCACCAGTTACAGGCAAAACTAAGGCTCCTTCTTGAAAGAAATCCATTATCAACATACACTGCCATCTAATCCCAAAGCCAAAGCAGAAGGGAGACAGAAGGGTTTTCCGTTGTCCAGCAGAGGCCAACAGCACTGACAGCAGGGGCACAAGGGCCACGTCAGCTATAAGAAAGATTTACAGTGAAGTCACAGACAGCAAGCAGGAACAAACTGACAGCAGGGAAATTTGGTGGAAACGTGAACATTACCTTGCCCTGTTCTTTCAGCCGTCCATTTCAGCCCTCCAACGCCTCCATGGCTGCCCTGGCTAAATCATCCCTGTGCCTGCTGCTCATGCATGAGCTGGAAAGCAAGTAGAACTCTTACTGAGTGAGAGTAAAGCCTACTTGTGCACGGCCAAGGGCTGTAGTGTATTGGAATACAGAGTGATAAATGGTGGCTGACGTCACGACTGTATCAGTATTACTGTGCTGATAGAAGGATGTGGTGAGCAGAGAAGGCAATGAATTCGGGTCCAAACACCCACACAACTTTTATTACTGTATTGCTCTGCTCTCTTACTCTTAAGTGAGAAAAAGGTGGGAGAGCAGATAAAAACTCACAAGTCTCAGATCTAAAAGGTCAGAGTGAGGCTGGTGAAGTTGGAGCCTCACAGAGAGGAGGCATCAGTGTCAAGGCATTAAAACGCTTAAGCTTAAAGTGCAGTGCGTACTGCGATGGACACAGCCAGATATCACTGCACTCTGCTTCCAGCTGCCTCCAGAAGGGTCCCTGAGAGAGGGGCACTGGTCCTCCGACCACAGGCAGGGAGGGTCTGGCCCGTCCACAGCTGGAGGGACTCACCCCTACGCCAATCTCACACCTGCAGCTTGCAGCTGGGTTGGGGCTCTGCAGATTGCGCGGCTGACACCGAGGGAAGTCAACTCGCCTCTGCCAACCTTACAGTGGGAAGAAAGGAGCCCTTAGCGTGCTCCTTGTGTCCTTGGGCAAGAGGGGAAGGAGCAGCTCTACAGAGGGGACTGGATGTGGCAGGAAGAACAATGCAGTGCTAAGAAGGTAAACAACAAGGAGTGGGAATCGTCCAAAGGGACTGGAGCTGCAAAGCGGGCACAAAGCTGCTGGGGGCAGGGTGAGCAGGCTCAGTGTTCAGCCCCGAGACCTGCTGAGCTGAAGGGCCCACTGCCCCTCCTGCACCCCCACACACGAGGGGAGACGCAGGGACTGGGAATGCTGAGCCCAGCCCGGGCACCAGAGGCACAGGGCCGCAGCACCCAGCTCCCACCCAGACCTCAGGGCACCTCAGATTGCCATGAGGGAAGTCACTGCTGGGCAGTCCAATTACAACAGGTCCTCGTAGTAATTAAAGAACAAAATAAATCCCTTGCCTTCAGCAGACGAAGATCAGCAATTGCAGGCCACAGAGGGCATAAAGTTATCAGAAGATGCTCAAGACAGGAGATCCCAGCTCTGCGTTCAGCAATAGAAGGAGCTACAGTCAGGAGCTTACTGCTCCCAGCAAACATAGCATCTGTTTGAAAAGGAGAAATGCAGACTTAAAAGGCTGCTGATCCCAGTCTGAAGCAATGAATACACAGCCATGGGGAAAATGCTAATAACCCTGCAGAAGAGAGCAGCTCTGATTTCTGTGTTGATATACACAGGCAGGGACAAGGCAGGGTGCAGCTATGTCAGGGCATGTTCCCAGGAGATTGTAGAAGTTCCTAACAAGATGCCAGAGCCTTTATAAGATAAAGTAGGGTATTCTGGGCCATAAAGCAGTCCAGCAGATCTAAATGAAAATGATCTAAATGATCTATTAGAAAAGCTAACATGGGTTTCTTTCAATATACAGCAAACAATACAGAATAACAATACAGAATAACTGCAGCCTAAGAAAATAGTGCAACAAGTTTTCATTTGTAGTGAGTAAAGTTTGAGAAAAAGAGGCATTTAGGTGCAATATGTTTAAATTTCTAAAGCAGTTAGTGTTAGAGTACTGCCACTATTCTTGTTTTAAAAATTAGCTCTGTAATACCAAATGCATATTATTACCAGAGCATCACTCCTTGGACTGACCACACCCCCTGCCCCTTCTCTCCTTCCTGCACAAATCATGATGCTGGCACACCTTGGAGAGTCCTGCGTAACCATGGAGCAAAAGCTGCACTATTTTCCTGCTCTGCTGTCCTTACAAGAGACAGATGTGACTAACTGCTTGGAAATGTCTTGGCTTAGCCCAAACCCTGTGCTACCCCACATGACACCCAACAGTGACCATCTCCACAGGCAGCAGCAGCTGAGAAAAGTCTTTTCTAGAAACTTGGGCCTGACACCACACCTGTAAGGAATGTACAAAGCATGTAGAGGGAAGAGCTGGTCTCTCAAAGGGATTCTTCTCCAAACACCAGGAGGAATAGCTGGTGGGCTAAGTAATGGGATCTTCTCCATGAATGCTGCAACACTGCACGACCAGTGCACGAGCCAGCCCAGCTACCAGCAGGTACCTGGCAAGCACAGTCAGGAGTCTCTTGCCCTGGCCTGAATGGTCCAAGGCATCAGCTTTCCCAGGGCATCGGGAGTGTGGAGGTGTTTACTGTGTTTACTGTGTAGAGAGGAGGAAAGAGAGGGAGGACTGAAGGTAGGCAATGAGCTCCAGGAGAGGGCAGCAGTGGCAGTTGGAACTTTTTTTTTTAAGGTAGTTGCTTTCTATTTAAGAAAGTTTATCTGATGTGTACAGCTTCCCTCCCATGACGCTCACTGCTGGGGAAGCACAAAGCCAAGAGAAGCATTAAGGGCCTGCCAGAAGGCTGGAATAGCTCACCATGCACACATGTGTTGAAGCTGAATGACTGATCCTCTTCTGTCATCCAGCACTGTGCAAGTACCCGTGTGCATGTGAGTACGTGCAGGTACCTGCACGTGCATGTGGAGCTGTACAACTGCTGCACTGTGAAGGGCACCAGTAGCCTTGTCTCTGTAGAGCAAATGTTTAACGTCTCGTCTTCAGTCCTGGGAAGCCCAGCACAGTGTGACCCATCAGATCTGTCTCAGTGCCTGAGACAGACTGCATCCACCACATCCAGCCTGGAAAGAGCCATGATGTAGGACACACACGCAGGATCTCTAGGAGCCCTGATGCTCATTGCCATCCAGAGCACAGTACAAGGATACACCTCCAGCACAGAGCAAGGTAAGCCAGCAGGCTCAGAGTGGGGGGACTCTCCAAGAGCACACAGCTCCAGAGCTACTCTCTGCTGTGTCAGCACCCGCTCCTCCACACCTGAGGCCCTATGGAACTTCAGAGCAGCTGAATCCAGCTCCCAAGGTAAAGCACTTGGAGGTATGAAGCAATTCAATTGCCATGGATTTACATTAATTGGAGACAAGAGGCAAACACTTTCATCCAACTGTAATCTCAGCCCAGCCTGCGGTGGCAATATCCACCAAGAAGCAAGTGGGAATGGCACACCAGGGAAGGCTTGGTAGATTCTGCTGAAGTTATTGATGATCCAAAAATCATTTTGCCATGACTGGAAGAAGAGCAACATCTGAATGCATTTATAAGCGAAAATAAATACACACAGAGGAAAGAGAAATCTGGTTTGACAGTTCCTTTCTCTAGAAGAGAGAATTAGCAACACTTGCAGTTATCAAGTTCATGATGTAGGGAAAAAAACCCACACAAGCAGAACTACCTGTGTATTTTCTTCCTGTCAGAATGGAATTAAACCAAAATCCTCAGCATCATAAAAGATACAGACCTGGTATAACTCAAGGGTCACAGGCACCTTTACTGGCTAGTGACACTTAGGAAGAAGGTAATCATACATTACGATAAGTAATGAGTAACAGAATGGCAAAAGGACAGCTGAGACATGAATAACAGTTCTCTACTGGAAGGGAAAGCAATAGAAGAAACCACCTCAAAGCTCAGGAAATGGGGTAAAACATGAATGAGCCACGCAGAAAGCGGAGGTGTTAGTCAGCAAAGCAGCAGGCTGAAAAAAACAAAGACCCCAGCTGGCAGCCTGCAAGCTGACACAGGATGCTGCACAGAGGAGGAAGGAGTGTGCTGCTTTTGGTCTGGGGGAAGGCTGAGTGCCACCTACAGAGTCCCAGCACCCTGCCCTCATACCTCCCTTTCGCCTTTGCCAGTTGTCTCTCTGTACCCACCAACGCTGGACTCAGCCTCTTCCCAATACACATCAAGTCTGAACCTATTCTGCACGCAGGCTGTAGGAGCAGGACACGGCCTCTGCTCCTGCCAGAGGGAAAGGGCTTACCTTTGGGGAGCTGTGACTGCGTACGTCTTGCTCACACGGAGGGGATCACACAAAAGCTCATCTCTTCTCTTCGGAAATCACCAGACACATGCTGGTAAACAGAAACAGGAATGACTGTGCCTGAACTCACCCTGACCATCTAGAACAGAAACCAACAGCTCTGCTCTGGCTTCAACCCACCACCTTTGTCAGCACCATGCAAAATGTGCCCAGAGCATCTCTGCGGATGCCTCACTACACTGTACACGTTCAGCCCACAGGAAAGTATGCTCTTCCCAAGGCAGCCTTCACACCACTCTCCTCTGAGAGACCCCTTTGGATAGCCCATAGGCACTACTTTCCCCCCCATATATATTTGTCAGAGCCTGGCCCCAGCTGGGTTCCCGCAGCTTCACAAACTAAGCATCAGCTTTTTTTTCGTCAGCTGATGTTTCCCATCCTCTCCACCATCCTCATTACAGCCATTCTCAGACTGGTCCCAGGTCACAGATTCTGTGTTTGTGCTTCCAAAGAGGCAGCAAGTCCACCGCTCATTCCCAACAGCGCTCACCTGAGTCAGCAGTGCTGGCAGAACTCCCTGCTCCTTCTCGGACCAGGAACCGACCTATTTATAGCCAACAATCACTAGCTTGTGTTCAGATATCTGCTCGCTTGGGTGGACCAAGACCAGAGCTCTGCTGCTGGCATACAGCTATTTATGGCAAGAGCCTCATCTGTGCCTCTCAGATCTGTGTTTCACCACAGCTGTCAAAACTCAGCGTGCCCCGCACCCACTGCCTGGCCACAAGCTTTTACAGCAGGCCTTCTGCACCCAGGGCTGGGGACAGCAACGCAGGCTGCCTTGGACAGCTTCTGGCATCTCTAGCAGGGTACAAACCACACGATCTGCTTTCAACCCCCGACTGTGGAAGTACGTTCAAAGCAGAAGCTCACGGCTCACACCGCATGCTGCCTCCGTGCGGCAAGCAGTGAGCTGCAGGAGCGCACCGCCTGGCAACCCACCGGCTCCAGCAGCGCTGCTGGCTCCATCCCAAACCACAGAAAACACAGTCCTAGCACAATTAGTGGCTTCTCAGGCCACTGGCAGGGATGTACCATGTCTTTAGGAGAAAAGGAGGGATGGGGGTGTAGGATGGACAAACAGGCAGAGCTAGGAGAAGCCCCTTGCAATACATTGGGGCATCCTAACAACGTTGGAACTAAATAGGATTTTCATGGAAACAGTAACAAATATTTCCAAAAATTCAAAACATGTTTCTGCATGGAGAATCCAAAAGGCTTTGTGAGACTTTCTTGGGGCAGTCCAAGCCTTGTAAAGCTGTGACTTTGCTATGATGCTGGTAGGAGTTCATTGTAAGGTGGCAGAAGGCAGGAGCTTGTTTTGTTTGAGGCTGAAAAGACAAAAACGTGGGGTTATTTGTTCCACTAGAGCACAGGGACTAAAGCAATGAAATTCTGTCACATTATTTGCATCTGAATCAGCACTGGTAAACATTTACAGTGCTCTGCAAGAGGAGTCTGAAGCTTGTTCCATCAAAATGTAGGGGCTGGGGGATTCCATGCTCCATGGCAGCTTTGGTTGTGGTGTGAAGCTCTTGCTTGAACAAGGAAGATGCCTGGAGTCCCTGGTTGCTGTTCTGTGCCCAGCCCTGCATATCCTGATTCCACATTCCTCACCCTGCCACTGTGCATGTGCAGAAGTGGGAAAGTGATGTGCTAGGAGCAGCAGGAAGCTCAAACAAAGGCAGATAACATACAAAACAGAATACGGACAGCAGCTGAATGTGTTGGTCTTTCACAGTGAGGACCTCGGCTGAACAGAAAATGTGGCCTGACCAGTAGCAGGAAGAATCTTTGATGGTTCCAGACAACAGTGTCTGTTGCAGGGATCCAGCTCAGGGTGAGCATGTGCTAAATTGTGAGTCCTAATTCCTGCCCTTGTGGAGGATACCAGGCACTTCATGGCTCTTTTGCCTCCCTCATGTTGTAGGGGAGCAAACTGTGCTTCTGGAGCACCTTGGCTAGGCAGTGGTAGTGCAGCCCCCCCAGCAATTAACTGCCCTGCACAACCTTCAAGCCCAGAGCCCATCAGAAACATGCACTGATCAGGGAACGCAGCACAGTGTGAGCCTGCCAGAGCCAGCTCCTCCAGACCTCTGCTGGCTGCTCACCAAGGGCCATGAGTGCTGACTCCAGGGCCAACCATGGCCTGAGCAGGCGTGGTTCTCACAGCAGCTCAAGACAAGAACTGGAGACTGGTTACAGCTCCGAGCAAGATGTGGAAATTCTACCCCAGAAGGCAGTCGAGGGCTTTCTCACCCTCTTATCAGCTTTGTTGCTATGTGGGTGGCTCACTGCAAGTGAAACCAGCAGTGGCCGAGTTGGGGAGAAGCAGCCAACCTCAAAGGCTTCTCTCATGGCAAATTCCCCTTTGTCTAAGATCTGGGGAAACAGCAGCAAGTAGGAAAGTCCCAGCGATGTCTTAGTCACCAGCTTAGTAAACTTCAACCAGAGCACAAATATCACACTGCTGAGAACACCCTGCTCTTATGCAATGGAGCACAGACAGGACCATGGAAAAAGCTGATCCATCGCTGAACTGAGACAGGAGCTCCTTAGGATGCCTGCCACCCTCCCTGGCTGTGGGTTACAGGCTGGTGTTACACCAACTCTTGCCATTACAATTGCTTCTCTACATTCAGAATACAGAATTTTAGGTCTCCTGCACAGATGGTTGGAGTTTTACAGAAAATATTCTGGCTAGAAGCAAAAAAAGAAGAAAAAATCTGCTCCTCCCTGCTATGCAGCTGATGTGCCCCAACAGTCAGCTCCTCACCCTGTTCATCTAGGGCCAGGTTTTCTTCTCTTTCCTCTTGCAGTCTTGCCAGATGGGTAGAAGGTGCCTGTGTGGAAATTGCCATGTTGCAGAAAGCCATAGAAAGGACAGTATGGAAGCAGGACAACACAAACAGAGCAAAGCACCTTTGGCCAGAGTACAGCAGAGATAAGTTGCTCTCTACGTTGCTTCCTTTGTCAAAAGAATGAGAACAGTCAGGACTTAGCAAACCAGTAGTGCTGCTGATGGCTGTTATTCAGTACTCAGGGAAAATACACCAGGGTATGGCAATTTAGTAAGCTTTAACTCTGGTTAAGTGTGTTAGCGAGGTGCCTCTTCCAGTGAGGTGCCCTCTTCCTCACTCAGCTGTGTTTTCCTTTCCTTCACAGCAATCTGCTTTGAGACATGACGGTCTTGCAGTGGAAAACCCAACCGGCTCATTAGTGTCATCGCTCTGACTGTCAGCAAGTTCATGCTGAGCTGTTGCTTGGCTTCTGACCCCATCACCACAGTTTAGGGAGGAGCTTGGAGAGCTGCGTGCTGCGGCTGCAGTAGCTGATGAAAAGCTGACAGCACCGCTGCCTCAGTCACAGCAGCGCGGTGAAAAAGTAACATTCCGGGTAACGTGTGACCATGGTACATCACCACGTGGGAGCCGGGGGCTGACCTTATCCTTGGCAATCTGCAGAGACAGGGAAGTGATCTCTGTGTTTGCCACACATGCCTGGGCACCGCAGGGGCACAGCTCCCCACAGAATTAGTCAAAACTCACCTACTCTTTGTGAAAGCAACTGTATGCCCAATGACACACTCTGCAAGTGTCCCTGTCAGAGCTAGAATATAAACCACACCAGACATGCTCCCTAAGGAGCTTTCTGCAGACTCTTCTGGCCAGAAGAATGCAAACTATCCTCTCCCTCTCCATTCATGTAGGAGTTCTGTCACATAATTCCACAGCCAGATGTAAACACTAGGATGCAGGGTTTTAGAAGTCACAGCCGCCTCATTCGGTTCTCTCACTCTTCGTTCCTTTGGCCACATCATTGCTAGACTTCCAACACTTAGAAGAGCTTGTTTTCTTAGATAATGCTTGCAGCTCATGATGGATAAGCATGGGTGCCCTGCCTGAACAGCACAGAGTCCCAGAACAAGACTCAGAGACAACTTATTTAAAAAGCTGATCCCTCCTCCACTCTAAATTAACTTCTCCCACCCCCTAGAACTTGACCCCACATCTTCAAGATCCTGTCCATCCCGATCTTACCCTCAACCTGTGATTACTGCCTGTTTTTCCACAGACAATGACAAACCTTGTGCTTGGAATGAATTTGCCAACAGCTGTTCGCTACAGGAGCAGACTTCCAGGGAGCTAATGCTGTTCAGAAAGCAGAAAAACAAAAAAAAAGGCAATGCTGTGGCACTGCCTGCAAAGGAAAAGCAGTATATCCGAACTACCTTCTCCTGAACTGGGAATACACCTGCTTTTCTCAGGAACCCATTTCACCCACGGTGAGTCAGGGTGCTATCACTTGGTAGGCAGCCAGGAGATAAAGATGTGGAGGTGGAGTGATGGTGAGAGAAATAAATGGCATTATAACTAAGCTGAAACTTGGCACAGGCCTCCAGGAACGAAGCTCCCATCTGGGGAGGCCAGCACTGCATGGGCACAGGTTCATCCCCACAGGGGCAGCTCAGGCCAGTAACACCTTTCTGGGAGCCAGGCCAAGTCAGGACTCCCACATGTTCCAGGCACATCATCATCTTAGGCCAGAAACTTCTCATTTGAAGCTTTCTGGGTTTTATAGCCCCACAATGGCTCTGCACGGCAAAAGCGGAGGCAGTGGACGACAGATCTTGGCTCCCACTGCAGCCATGCAGCACGTCTGTGGCGGGACAGGGGATGAGCTGGCACCCACCCAGCCAGCCCTGGAGCTCATCGCCAGGTCTGAGTTATGCAAAGGCACAGGCATAAGGCTCCCCTTTCTCAAAGAGTTACCTTGATGTTACTAGAGAAGTACCGAAGGGAGAGAAGGGGAAGAACACCCATGCACAGAAAGCAGTTCAATGGAAATGAGCAGACAGGAGGGCAGAGCTGTGCAGAAGGGAAAAAGCCAGCGAAAGGCAGAAGCCCGGGCTCAGCATAGCAGTGCTGCAGCGAACAGTTTTCCAACCTTGGCCTGAGCAGACTGCTCCTGGCTGTGCCAGCCAAGTCCAAACTTTCCAGGAGCACAAGAACACAGACGAGAGCATGGGAGCAGAAGGAGAAGAAGGTGCCACTGGTGTCCCTGCAGCCTTGTGCCACTGCATTAACCAGGGAGGAACTCGCTCTGGGCAGCTGCAATAACTATCTGTGGGATTTTGCTTAAACTTGACTTTGCTTGGATTTGGGGACTGGGTTCATGAGGTAGACCATGGCCTCTGTGCATCTTCCTGCTCCCTTGGCTGTGGGCCCTGGAAAGCCTCTTCTGCCTCACAGCCCGCTCCCTCCACACAACTTGTGCTGACGTTAACTACAGCAGAGGCAGCCCTTGTGCACAGAAAGAGCATTCCTAATAGAACTAAATCTCACCCGAGTGAAAACAAAATTCAACCTGGTATTTTCAGCAAAACCAAATAGACAACATGTTAATCAGCACCTCAGCTACAAGCACTTAAGACGTTTTACTAACCACCCTTTAGCGAAAGTGCGCTACAAATCAGTGTCTACACAAATATTAACTATCACAGCCAAATAATATTGCTTCACTGTGAGTCTCTCCTTCCAGGCTTTACACACCCTTTTTACTGCTGCAAAACTGATGCATAGATACCTCTACTACTTGGCCAACCTGAACTTTGAAGACAGATCTGTAGTACAAAAATCTTGCTTACAAAACACATTAAATCCATTTCTGTGCTTAACATTATGGTTTCCTTCCTTATGAATGGCAATGCAAATAGAGTTTTCCAAATAATGCAAGTACACATGTATATTTTAATACATATAAAATTACTTAATGGCTCTTAACTATTTTGTGTCACTGCCAGTATACTACCATGGAATTTACCATATCAAATTATATGATAATGCCCTAGAAAAGTTTAGAGATGTGAGTAAACTTGTGGAACAATTATTCAACAAGAAGTGTATGTTGCCTTAAAGCTGCAGGCATTCTGACAAGAACAAGAAGCTAAAAAAATAATCCATCTTTTTAGGGAGTTTGACCATAAACCGGATAAACTTTCTGGGAAAACACTGCTTACAAACGTCTGATTCCATTTACAGCTGTAGAAGTATGAAATAACTGCTTGCTTCTACAGAATGAGAAACTAATCATCAATAACAGCATTACTTAAGCCCACGTAACAGCAATCTTTATTTCAGGTCTTGATTGAGCAAGTATAGAAACAGAGCCCACGCTGGGGCTGGGCACACAGGCCTGTCCTCCTCCCCAGTACGTGAATTATGGAGGCTGTCAGTGCAAACCAGATGCTTCCCCTTTCCCCTGTGCTCCATCCCACTTCCACATCACCTTTGTGTGCTTCCCAAGCAACATGTAGAGCCACGGCAGTAACCACAGGAGCTGTACCGAGAACACCTCCCTTAGGCAACTGCTGCTCGGTTTTAGAGAACAGTCATGGCCAGAAGAACCTCAGCTCTGGCTTGGCCCCCGACAGAGCTGCACCTGAATCCTCAGGTGCCAACCCCCACTGTCCCTGGGCTGCAGCAGACATGGGTCACTGACCCTGCAGCAGGCCCAAGTATTACAACTCACTGAATCCATGCCTGAACTGCAGCAGGCCTCACCTCAGGCATAACTGGGAGAATATGCAACATTTCAATTTGCCATGTCCAAAGACTGGTTTGGTTCAATCTTGGCCAGCACAGCTAGGCCACCTTCATGTAGCAGTTGTCCTCCTGGGCAAGGGCTTGTACCAGTTTCACTCTTTCCTCATTCTTCCTGCTATTTTCCCTCAGTAGTTCTACTGGTCTTGTTTTAACTGCAGATGCCAGCCTGGAACCCTCACCGTGAATGGTGAGAGAATCACCAGGACAGGAGTTATCCTCAAAAAGAGGAGGTGACAGTTTGTCTGAGACCAGGAGCTCCAGGAGCTCTGCTGTTTCACTTTCTACATTCAGCCCAATGTTGTCCAGTGACTCCTCTGGTGAGCTACCTGCTGAGCCACACCTCCTACCTACAGGATGCTGCATCACCTCTTTATTTTCCCCAGCACTTCCAAGTTTCCTCATGTGGTTGTGCGTGTGGCAGGGAAACTCAGGATTTAGGCTGTTACTGCTGCTCTCTTGCATTCCTTTGCCAGTGTAGTTACAGCTGTTAGGTTTTGTCCCTTTCATAGTTCTTTCTCTGCTGTCAAAATCTTGACAGTTCAGCTCTAACAAATGCAACAGCTGTTTGGTGCTGCTGGTGTTTTCATCTCTGTGATCCCTAGAAAGCACATCAGAGTGGATGATCCAAAGGCTGCCATCACTGGTCTGTGCGACATTCTCAGCAGGGGCTAAAACTGGGACAATGCTGCGTTCAAAGCCCAGCAGAACCAAACATACATGGTCACCTCTCTTCTGGTCAGGTTCACAGATGATGGCATCTGGAGATGCTTCTCTCAGGTTCTTGTACAAAAGACGAATGAAGGGACCATACAGTGACCTAGAGATAACCTCACTGTCATTGTCACAGTGTGTACCATCACATTTAACTGCATTACCAAAAGGCTGATAACCAGATGGCTGAGGTCCAGTGGGGGAAGGAGTTATATTGTCTTTCTTTTGAATATTTTGATATGTTACTTGCTTATGTATTTCTTCCTCTGGTAGAAAAGCTGAAGCACTGTCATTTGCACGTGTGGACAAAGATGGAAAATCAAGCTTAGCGCAGGAAGATCTGCAGTTGGTATAACAAATCTGATTGCTGGGGGGGCGACAGATTCGATCTCTGCAGCTAAGTGATGGTGTCTCCCCAAACTGCACCAAAAGTGGTGAGGAGCACACATTTTCAAAACACAGAGTTGGGCTACTGTTAGCCATAGACTGAGACATAAGGGCATCAAAGCTCTTGTAGGCAGAGCCACAGGGCTCCATGGGTGGAGAGGTAAGGGCATCAAAGCTCTTGTAGGCAGAGCCACAGGGCTCCATGGGTGGAGAGGTAAGGGCATCAAAGCTCTTGTAGGCAGAGCCACAGGGCTCCATGGGTGGAGAGGTAAGGGCATCAAAGCTCTTGTAGGCAGAGCCACAGGGCTCCATGGGTGGAGAGGTAAGGGCGTCAAAGCTCTTGTAGGCAGAGCCACAGGGCTCCATGGGTGGAGAGGTAAGGGCGTCAAAGCTCTTGTAGGCAGAGCCACAGGGCTCCATGGGTGGAGAGGTAAGGGCGTCAAAGCTCTTGTAGGCAGAGCCACAGGGCTCCATGGGTGGAGAGGTAAGGGCGTCAAAGCTCTTGTAGGCAGAGCCACAGGGCTCCATGGGTGGAGAGGTAAGGGCGTCAAAGCTCTTGTAGGCAGAGCCACAGGGCTCCATGGATGGAGAGATAAGGGCGTCAAAGCTCTTGTAGGCAGAGCCACAAGGCTCCATGGATGGAGAGGTAAGGGCGTCAAAGCTCTTGTAGGCAGAGCCACAAGGCTCCATGGATGGAGAGGTAAGGGCATCAAAGCTCTTGTAGGCAGAATCAGAGGGCTCCACGGATGTTGAGGTAAGACTGTCAAAGCTCTTGTATGTTGAGGTAAACAACCCCATGGATGGAGACACAATGGTATCAAAACTCTTGTATGCAGGGTTGCTTATTCTGTCTTTTTTGGTCCCAAAGGGTGATTTATTTGGAGATTCCTGGATCAGGACACACGAATCATGCTGGTTTTCAGAACTGCATGGAAAAAGGCTTTGTTGAACCATATGTTGAAGATCTCTTGCATCCAGAGAACTACAATTTATTCTGGAGCTCTGACAGCCAAATCTAAAGGATTCTTCTAATTGTTCTGACTTCTTGTTGGCTGTACTACAATTGTAGTCATCTTGAGAGGCTTCGGTGGAAAGTGAGACTGTATGAGAAACATCACTTGGCTGATGCTGATTCTGGACAGCTCTTTCTTTTGGATTTTGCAGTGATGGATTTTCAGACTCAAGCTTATCAAAGATTTTATTCTCACCTGTGGTGATGTCTGGGCTTTTATTGTCGTGCATGCTGTTTTCATCTGCCAGGAGCTCAATAAACATGCTAGCGAGTGCATCGTTGTGTTCAGTGTGCTCCCTGAAGGCACTGACAGTGCTCTCACAAGGCTCAAACATGGTGCTCTGGTCACTAGTCTCTTCCTGGCTCTCAGCATCATTGTCTGCTGAACGTTCACAGATTTCTATGGACTCTTCAACCAGAACTCTCTCAGGAGTTAAAACTGCACTGCTGCCTTTTGGAAACCATTCTCCAGACCTGTTGTGGCAACTGCAAGATTTCTCAACATTTCTGATGTTATCTTTTCCCTTGAAGTTTTGGCTTGACAAACTGTGAGCCAGACAGTTCTTGCAGCTTCTGTTTTTTGGGAGACAAAAGGAAAGGAGAGTTAATGTTTACATAATAGGAAACTATTTTATGCTGTAAAGCAGGTGTTTTTTTCTTTTATCTTACTTACATTTGGTTTTCCATGTGACTGTGCTTTAAGTCATGGAACGGGAACTTAATTTCATCAATGTAGCTCAAAACTGAAGACTAATAAAGATACAAAAGAGATTTAGGACACACGTGGATTGTACTTAGCATCCCCTGCACTAGCTAGACAATATCACTTATTACATATTCCATTTCTGATGATCAGGAAAAGGTATTTTTGCAAAGTCTTCAAATTACCTTGACATTTTTTACGACCAAATGGCTCTTTGCTGGATTTGGGATTTGATCCCACCATTCTTTCTTCACTCTGCAAGGGAAGAATTAAAATTGGTTGCTTTGGCTGCATTTTGGCTTCATCAGAGTACAGTTCCCTCTTCTGTTCTTCCTCCCTCTTAGCCACCTACACTGCAGCTGCAGGAAGTGCTCGTTCTGTGCATCTCCAAGTGCTGCTTTTCATTAAGCTAGTGCAAAGATGTTTATCTGTTTGGTGTGTGACTGCTCTGCACAACCACAGCCACATGCTTCTGTAATCATGTTTGAAATGATGCGTGAAACAGATAGGATCCCACTCCCACATTACCACAAAAAAAATAAAATATAGATATTTAAACATCATTACTGGAACTCCAGCAAAGACTGGGGTCCAAAACTGACAAACCCGTAAGAGCAGCCTGTTTTGGATGGTATAACAAGCCAATTCTACTAAGATTAATAGAAATTATTCAGTTATCTATTCAGAAAATGACAGTGCAACTGATTCATGTTATAAAACGTTTGCTTATAGAAAGTAAGATAAAGGTGCTGAGCAAAACCAAAACATTAGATTTCTGTAGTAGCAGACATTCAGCTAATCAAAAGCAATACTGATAGCTGTGCAAACCGCTTCTCTATAAAACCTGTGAACAGTATGATACACACTTGCTAAAACAGAAGTAACAAATTACAGAGACTGCCAGGATCAGTATGCAGGCCACAGGAACAGCCATCTGCAGAATGTCCTCAGCTGTTACTTGGTAATCTGTTGAAAAACACATAAGTTTACACAACTATGTGCATATAAATACAAGTACTGGAAATACCAAATCCATTGCTGCTCTTCTGCACCTTTGGAGGACATAAAACAAAGCCTCCAGCAGCTAAACAGCTGAGCATACACAGCCACCAGTGGGGATGGTGCACAGCAGGGCTAAAAGGTCAGTGCTGGCACTGAAGGCAGTTACTGCGAGCACTAGGAGAGCCAGCATACGGGGAGGCCATTCATCAGCTCCTGGGGACCTGCTCCACACCACTAAAATGGCATCATTCTTCACTGTAGCACAGCTATGTTTCTTGTCCTCTCTACTGCTCTTCAGAGATTTTATAAACCCTCAACCCTCTGGCGGTTTAAGTACTGCCTTATTTGTGGACTATATCTCTCTTGTTCCTCTATAGCTACTTGCTTACGTCAATGTTGTCCTTTAGTTTACCTCTTCTTCCTTGTGTCTACTTCATGAAATATTTTTAGAGAATAAACACATCCCCTTTCAGCTTTTTTTTCTTAAGGCTAAACAACCCAGCTTCCCTTGGTCTCCTCTTCCTTAGTTTCCTCAGGACTTGCCTTCTGATGTTTAGTCTCTGGAAGCCTTTATAGGTATCCACAGTACAATGAAGACAATGATTCCTCAACTCTCCTCCGAGGAGTGCAGTGGAGTATATATGATATAGTTTATAAAACTACACCACCCTGTTCTCAAGCTGCTATTTGTTACAATACGCACCACAGTGAAATTCAACTTCTTCACTCCATTCACTCCAGTAGGCCGGGTAGTCTGTATAGTTACACCTTACACTTGCAATGTAATCATAGCCTCTCCTCAAGGAGCTTGCAGCAATTTCAAAGCTTTTTGCCTGGTAGTTAATCGCTTTTACAGAAACCTGAAAAGAAGGTGAGAAAGTTCACTTTGTTTTCTTTATGAGAAGGGTCGTCAGTGACAGAAAAAAATAACAGTGTTATGTGTTTCAGCGACCTTTCACAAATGAACTGTGTACCCAGCCTGCTGTGTGCAGCAACACTGCATTTTCTTGTCATGAGTGGGTGGTATTTGTGACATGCTGCCATGCATGTTCTTCCCCTACCAGAAGCCCAGCCTGAAAGTGCTGGATTTTTCAGGAAGGTTTACAAAATGCCTCGAGTGTGCCACGGAGTCATGAACAGCCTCCAGCTTTCTGAAGTCTAGGGAGCAAATGACGTTCAGCAAACAGAAGCACTGTATTTTTCAGTCTTTGTCCTATCTACTGTGAGCATTTTGCAGGGCCAGCCGGAACAGTTTCAATCCTCTAGAGCTTAGCGGAACCACTGTGAGGCTGTGGCAAGGGTGTGATCAGATATGGAACTGGTACTTGCTGGACCTTACATCATTAGTCATGAAATGGTTTCAAGACTTTTCAGAGTAGTTTTTAGACCTGAAAACTTCAGAGAGATAGAAAATAAAGAGACTGGCTGTCTCTTACCTCTGTTGGGTGCTGCTTCCTCCAGTATTTCACTTCATAGATGACAGGATGTCCAGAGAGCGTGGATAGAGGAGAATAGCCCTCCTCCCAGCTCAGATTGAAATTGCCATTTTCCACTTTCCGAACGGCGAGATTTTTGGGTGCCCTTGGCTTAACTGTATGTCAAAAAATACAATTAAGGATAACATGGAACTGATGAAGACAAACGTTCATCAGAGACCAGAATCTTGTTGCAGTCAGTGCATTCAGCCTTTTTCACTATGATGTAGCACAAGGATACGGAGGCCAAAGCAGAGCAACTGGATTCATTAACAAGCACTGAATCTTCAAGTGGGCTGAACAAACTGCAAGTTCAATGCTTTGGTGCACCGGATGCAGCTTTCAGTCTGGAAAAATGGGAATAATCTGCATCCCCTCAACAGCATGCTGTGCCATGGGGTAGGCAGAGAGATTCTGATAACTTTGCAGCCAGGCTCTCCTGGCTGCCTGGCTTCCAGAACCTGATGCACACACCTGCTTATTCTGCTGATTATCAGCAGTGCCAATCAAGTATTCTGAAAAAAACCAGCTCATCGATGCTGATGAATGCCTGCATAAGGTATCTGAATGACTTCTGAGTGCTTGTGGTGATGAGTGTTATGAACAAGCACACTGTTCTAAACAGACTGGGTGCCTACTGAGACAGCAACTGCATCTATGCTCTGGCCTGTGAAAGAGCACAGTCATTAACTGTTATCACTGATTGTTATAATCCAACAGCAACTATTGTGAAAACTTCTGTGGAGGGGGATGATTCAACTGGCATGACAAATCAGAGTATGACAGAGACAGGAATGGAAGAAATTTCAGTAGGGATAGCCTAGTGTCTTTCTAGAACCTGGAAGCAGCACATTCCTCTTCATCCCTGAATTCTACAGCCACCAGTAAAATGCACTAAAGATGTGTCTAAGGCCCCAGACTGCTGCCTGGCTGGCAGCTGAGAGACTACAGCTAGAGGAACAAACTCTTTGTTTGCCCCATTACTTAAACTCTTTCCTTGAGAATCTACTCCAGAATCAGGTTCCTATGCCAAATGGATTTTGCATTTCAGCTAGCATGGCACTTTTCACATCTGATAAGGAAAAGCTGCTGCAGTGACATGAATGAGGAGTTATCTAGGATTGCAAAGCCTGGAACCAGGTGTCTTGGTGACAAAGTAAACAGTTCTTACCAACCAGGGCTGGTGTAACACTGTAATTCCACATATCAGTCCCATTGTGCTGTAGAGCTAGAACATAGGTGAGTCCTGATACAAAAAAATCCGAATGTATCGTGCAAGTGCACCTTAAACCATCTTTTTCATTCTCAGGAATGCAAACATAATTTCTGAAAAATAGACAGAAAATTACATGATGTTTAGAGACTGTGGAACTCCATTTCTTGAAAAGGTGAAATCACCCTTCCCAATCTGCACAGATAATCCAATCTGAGACAAACAAGCTCAGTTCCTAGAAACATTTAGCTCTAACAAACCCAAACCAAACCTGAGCTCCCCCAAACACCCCATCATCTCCAAATACCCCTTGGTTCTGTATTGTACAAATGAAAAACTTGACAGATAGGTTTAGGATTGATCCCAAGGGGAAAATTAACACCCTTTGTCACACTTCAGCTTCTGAAAGACCGCACTGACAGCTTGCTAGTACAGAAACAGGTTTAATATAGTGTACAGAGTGAGGTTATTTGGATGTTTGTATAGAAAAATCATATGAAGAGGAACAGGAAAGGTCAGATGCATCTTCCTCTGAAGATGTGACTGGCCCTGCCCCAAATCAGTGACAACAGTCTGTGCCTAAGCACACAGTTGGACTGTACACAAAGATAACTACCTGGGCTCCAGGGAAGAATACCTTTCACATGAGCTACAGAATGGTAAATCACAGAATTTCTCCTGAAGGAGGTGAGATTTCACATGAAACGAAGGCTAGGTAAACTTATGAGAGCCCTGGTCCTCTTACAGGTGGGACTTGACCACTCCTCCATACTGAGCACAGAGAGGTCTGCAGAAGAGTAGAGCATTGACCAGAGCTGGCTGTTAACAGCAGCAACCCCCTTTCCTCCTGGTAAGAATAATAATCTGGGTTACCTTTTGTCCCAGATGCCCATGGTAGAGAGAGAAAATCAAAGCTGATAATGGTTATAGGCTATATGAAGTTCCAACAATGATGGTGTAACACCTTACTAAACACTTACGTCATTGAAATCAATTCTATCCTGTAGTAGAGCAGGAATTCTCTGGAGCAATTTGTTTGTCCCGGCACCTTCCAGTGACAAACCAGTTCTTCGTCATAGTCAGTGAAGCACGCAAATTCCTGTACGTGTCCTGCAGCCATCACTAGGGAGAAGTAGCACACAATGAGAATCAAGAGAATCAATTGCATAGAAAATGTGATTCTGATAGCTCTATCAACATTTAATTACAAAATTGCATCATCCTATGTGTTAAATACAAAAGGTTCAAAGCCAAAATGCAGATGAGATGGACCTACAGGCAGGTACCTGTGCTATATGTACAATGGTTCTAAGCTTCCCAGCTCCATGCCCTCTATCTCCCCAGAGAAGTTCCTCATCGCCTAGAAGATCTTTCTGCCACAGGCTTTCTTCTTCTCTTAATTTCACTCAGTATTTGGTGTTCTCGTTTCTACTTCTCATTGTTTGGATAACATTTGGAGACCTGAAGAGATTTGGAGTCAGACTGTTCCAGGCACGAGAACGTACAGAAAAGCCCCAAGTCTGCACTCCCAACACTTGTGTTTGCAATCTCTTTCGCTGGCAGTATTCAGGAAAACCAGAGAAAACATTGGTCGAAATATCTTTGTTAGAACTGGAAAGGGAAATGTAATACAATCCTTAATATCCCTTTCAGCCTCATTTTCCATTATTTCAGTGCACTCCATATGAGTGAGACAAGGAACAGAGGATGAGAAGCTATGTGACAGTAAGACTATGCTGCTATTAGGACTATTAGTGTGCCTATCGTGATTGTTTCAAAATGAAGTAGTCAGGAAACAGTCAGACGATTCTTTGCCACCTTTGATGTCTGACTTCTCAGTCATTGGTAAATACTGTCTCCCTTTTCTTGCACAAGTTGCATAGCTCTACATGCTTCTCTCCTGCTCTACACCTCAATAGTCAGAATTTGGAATAGCTTTGGTTGGTTTTTGGAATCATATTAATTGATATTTCTTTGATAGTTTCCTGAGGGATTCTGCTAGAAGCTTTCCTGTAGCAATTTTACAAGGGGCACATAAAGACATGATTCCATTTCTCTATTGTAGGTAAATAATTTTGTTTACATGGCCCAGCACATTACTAACCATGCTTGTAATTTACATTGCAAATACCAGACTAAGTTGCCAACAATTCGCACCCTGTAAGGCCCTTGTCCTTCAGCCACTGTGCTCCACAGGCTCGTTCTTTCCAGGGGGTACCTATGCTTCAAATTATTCCTCCCCAGCAAAAACATTTGTTGTCAAAAATACCTAATGTAATTTTATGCTTCCTAGATTTCTATCTTTGTGTAGTCCACTTGTGTCATTTATTCTGCTATCACTTCTGCCTACTCTGATACAGCACAGTACCTGCAAATGCAATAAACACGATGGGCACATGCTGTTTAGTGGATGCGATATATGACATACAACAGCATCTACCACCAGATTCTCTGCTTCAATAGAAACCCAACTCAAAGAAACACTTCATTGTTCAGTACTGTCAGTGCATGTTTTTTTCACTCTCAGCAACATCCACATATCGCTTTCACTTGCCTTTCTAAAAGGCCTCCCACAAAACCTGACTACCAGGCAGTCCTGGATCGTGTCAGTAAGACCTTAGTGAGGCTCCTTTACGTAAGTGAGGACGCAGGGCAATGTCAAGGAACTATTTTAAAGTTGTATAGAAATTATAATCTGAGTTGTCTGGTTTATTGCCTGGTTATAAACATAGAGTTGACTGCAGCTCATGGCTTCACTGGTGTTTAAATATCTAGAAAATGTTTTGGTTTCATTATTAAGACCAAACATCTCCCTTCTAAGAACTACCACTCACATCCTTTCTGGATAGCAGCACCACATTTAGTTCCCTTTTGTTTTGCACGGTCCCCAATCCTTCGAAATCCCCAAGAATCATGAAAAGAGCAGCAAGTTAAAGACTGAACTGTTGCAATACTGTAACAGTCACACTGCTCACTTACTTTAAAAGAGCCGTTATCTATTTATCCTCTTGCTGCTGTTTATATTTTGTTGCCATTTGGCTTTTTGTCATTAGTTTCTCCCCGCCTCTCTGCTTTTAAGATGCACTTTCAAAAGAAGCACTAACATTTTGAGCCTTTTAAAAAATTAATTATATTATTTTTCAATAGGTTAATGATCTTACAGTTTCAAGAACACTTCAGTCAAATTAAGCTCTTCCTGCTATGTTAAGCTATGATAATTAGCAGCTTTACTTCATCTTGCCTTTCAGTGTCCTCATGTCTTCCTGGAACTCTAAGTTGTTTTCTCTATTCTCTTCCTGTAAACTTCTCCCATTTCCACCTCTAGTACACTACGTTTTTTTTAAACCTCAGATATCTGTGAATTTCCTTTTGCAGCCACATACATTACAGAGTTTGTTTTCAGTTTGTGTAGCTGAAAAAAGGAACTGAAACACTGGATTTCTTTTTCTCAGCTAGAACTCCATGCTGAAGAATCTTAAAACATGTAATAAGCTAGGGGAAACAAAAAAAAAAAAAAATCTGTGAAATTAAATCTGGATAAAGATAATTTATGGAAAACGTGGGATTACCAACATGAGATGACTCAGACAATGTGCTCTTGCAAACCTTGACCCTTCTCATCAATTCAAATTATTATTATTTCATAGTACATAAGAAAGTAGCTAACAAGCTTTCTGTTTTAGAGACAGGCCATTTTAAATTTTACCTATTTTTGGTTTGCTTTTCAAAAAAAAAAAAAAGACCCTGTCAACTACTGTGGAACTACTTAAAAACTACAGAGAGCATAATGTAAGATTTATTCTCCAGAGAATAAAAATGCATTATCTGAAAACATGATTTTATCTAACTTATCTTTATATTCAAATAACATGAAGGATACAAGGAAAAAAACATTCTCATATTCAGTCCCTACCGGCTGAACGTTAGGAAATAACCCTTAGCTAAGAAGCATCATGAGGCCTTATGGCAGCTCCGCATCCAGCCAGACCATGGAACAGTGCACCAAGGAACATCAGGACATCATGGCCAGTCTCCTGCCCTGTACAGATGCAAGGCAGAGCAAGCAGTGGCTGACAGCAAGCATCTGTAAAATCCATCTTGATGTAGTCAACTGCATCTTCCAACTTAGTGACTGTACACTTGGGAGAACAAGCACTGAGAGACGGCCTTTAAGGACAATTGCCAGACTCAATTTCACAAGCACAGCTGCTCAAGGCCCCCGCACGGCAAACAGTGGCAGTTACGGACACAGGCAAAGGAGAGAGCAGAGCTCCCTCCAATCAGGGGACTTCTACAGAGATGTCCCCCTTCGTTACTGCAGAGCACTTTGTGTGCAGCAAGTGTCCAACAGAGACCAGATGATGGGAAAGCAGGGAGATGCCTTTCCAAACCTCAGTTTCTCCTTCCTGCAAATTCCTATTTTTAATAGCCCATATGGAAAAGGTCAATAATAACAGAAAGAAAAAAATAAGAATTCATTCTAGCATATGGCTGTTTCTGGCATCTGAAGTACACATTTTATATCAGTTCATTAGTGGTGATAACGTTGCCTACCAGTCAGGGGAAAATGCTGTCCATAAAAACTTCAGTATAATAATTTAAAACGTTGACAAAAGTACCTTCAATTGTTGCATACGACAAGAAAAGGATCCACAGGGCATACTGTGCAGCATGTGGGAGTCTTGCCATCATTGACACTGGCCAGGCTCAGCAGGACAATGTGTGCTGAAATCCTGCCAACAGAGAACATTGTTAGGAGCTTAACATTAGTCAAGGCAGGGGTGCAGCCCTTCCTACTGCTCCACTAGACTAGGATGTGGATCCCTTACACTGCCTGATCCCCCTCAGATTAGCTCAAGGAACAATTATAGAAATATAAGGATAGCACAATTGAGCTAGAAGCCTCTTCTGTAAAGTTTTAATTACAGAGGATACTAGGCTGACATTAGCAGTGGACCTACTCCTCTCAGCCAGACTGCTAGGTGAGAGATACTAAAAAGGGTAAGCAGTAACCAAAGTCACTGACAACCAGCATGTCACCAGAGCCTCAGGGTTCCACTTGGATAACAAGGAATTTAAGAATGAAGTGTCTGATCCATTGACCAAAAAGTTTTCCCCAAGTCATCTCAGCAGCACCCTAGATAATACCACACTCTTAAAAAAGCCTTCTGCAAAGATCTCTGACCCTTGCTCCAACAGAATGCAGAGTCATTAAAACAGTAAATAATTAGAAATATCTAATCAGGATATAATCAGCACAACTTCGAAGAAGGAAAATTATTCAGCTTTTACATATTAGAGTACTTCAAGCACAGTGAAGCTGCTTAAGTAAACTGAAAACAGATTAAATAATTAATTTAAGACTTTCAAAAGTATTTCCCCACGATTCTTTTGCTGATGCAATGTGGAATCCACTTAGTGGAACCCCATATTCTGGATGAGATATGGCTGCCAGCTTTCCTATCACTAGAAACATACGCAGTGCATTAGAACTGTCAGTAAATTTGCAGGGAAAGTCATGCTACCCAATGTGGAATAACCTTGACTTTGTGTTCAGTATAAAGAGGGATAAAACTTGTTCAGCACACATTGTCTGCTAACACACAACCCTTTTGCCCCTTCCTCTGCTGCTCATGGCATTTCCTCATCTCAAGAGTCAGGCTGCAGTGCTTTCGCTACCTGCGTGCTAGAGCAGCTCTGCTGACATTGGCAGAGCTCCCAGCTGGCTTGCTCCAAGTTCAGAACTTCATGACTCTCTGTGGGACTGAGCAAAGTTCTCAGAACTCCTTCATCAGAAAAGCGGTGCTGGGCTCGCTGCAGAAGTTTGTTGGATTTGGAAGCAGGAGAGACCATGGAAGTGCATTTGCGGGTAGTGATCCAACACACTCTGCTCCAACTGCAGCAGCACTACAAGCGCTGACACTTCCAACAGATTTGAGTTTCACCAGCACAGAGGTGAAACTCCCAACTGCTGAGGGCTCAGCAACTCTACTGCCGTATAAACTTGTTGAGTGATTAGCTTAGGAAAACTGTAACAACCTTCTGGAAGCATGGCTACGGGCACTACACACGTGTGAGGACGTGATGCCGCCAAGATCACAGCCATGTCCCTCTAGATAACTCTTCTACACAACTGGGAAGCTGCTTGAGCACAGCTGCTGAGTATTCACTGGGAAATATTTGAAGAGAATAAAACCAGAGTAGACAACAGCCAGACTCTCTCTCAGCTAAGGGACAGAAAAAAAAAATCACTTTTTTTTAATATAAAGATAGCTCTTTAAAACAATCTGCTAAAGATTAAAGATAGAAAATTTCAATCAGACATTAAGGGATGAGAACATTGTTAGTGAAAACAGAGGACTAGAATGGAAACTCTTCAGTGACCTTCTCTGAGGCAGTTACTGTGCATCCAGTAACAAAGGATCCACTTGAAGGACTGATTTCTCACAAACACTCAAGAAAACTATTACTCAAGAGCTGAGCTTTTCATGTTTTGGGAACAGACAAAATGTGACTGAACACACCAATAAAAAAAAAAAAAAGAAATTCTTCTTTTCTTCCTTTTTTCCCGGAATTCCCAAGAGGGGAAGTCCTTGCTTTCCCAACCATTGCTAAGTAATACCATCTCATGACTGCAGTTCCAAGAAACTTTTAAAGCTTTGGCAGAGGATCCTGTATCACGTAAGCACGTAAGTCAGCAGATAACCAAGCAAAAACATCTCCTGCGTAGGAGAAAAGAGCTGTGATGTTGATGTAAACTGAGTTAACCCAGGGCACTAATGCAACTGCAAGCTTTTTTTTTTTTCCATAAGAGGACTATAAATCCAATGCAAAGGGAGAGAATTCTACAATGGCAATAGCTTTCCTGTCTGTTAGCTTTTAAGTTTTTCTTTATATCAGATAACGAAACACCAATCTTAAAGAAGTCTGTGACACATATAGAAAACACTAAAATCACAGCAAACCTAGTGATCCTGATATACTTGAGGAAATTAAGATGTAAAAGACTTAAGAGACCTGAAAACATGAAAGAAATCTCGGTAGGGGCTAGAAGCAGTCCCATGCAGTGAGTGGCACAAGTTATATGCTATGATGGGATTGAAAAGATTTCATTTATTGTCAAACATTTAATGAAAAATAATAACAACTTCTGGGTCAAAAAAAACCCCAAATAAATTAGGGTGACATTTCATTGACAGGCATAATTTGTAAAATTGTAACACTCAGAGTAACTCATGCTGAAATGACAGGCAACAGTGACTTCTACACAAGCCAGATTATTTTACCTTCGTGCCCTAATTCACAACTGGCTCTTTTAAAACCATCTTGTCTTATTTTTTCTGGTTTAAAGCACTGGCCATAACTGCAAGCTAAAATGAGACAAGTAGAGTATAGGAAAGCAAAGCAAAAGCTTGTAAACTGATTTTGTATCAAAACTGGAAAAGAAAACAAGTCAGGGAGTGATTTCCATCTTTTGTTGTTGCTAGTTTCCATTGCTGAGTTTCCTAAGTGCCTATCTAAGATGGCAGAGGCACAGAGTATCTGTGGTTACGCCCACCCTCCAGCACGCACAGAGGCATGGATGGCGAAATGCCTGGGCGGCTCAGCACGAGGGGAGTTTCACAAAAATCTGGAGGCCAAGGATGGAGCCCTGTGCACCGTAGTAAGGAAGAGATTGGAAGATACGTAGAAGTTCCAATAATTAAGGAGGGCAACTCTGCTCAATGAAGGGCCAGAAGATAAAATTCAGCCATTCCCAACTCCGTATTATCTACACTGAGCAGCAAACCATCCCTGTCGGCTGCTCCATGAACACATGAGCCGCCACCTCGTACAGCGGGAAGTGCTGGAAGAGCAGAAACTTGAATCCATGGCCAGGCCCTTTGGTTATGGATTCTTTACTAAGCAGGCTCTGGTCCATTTTTTATCATAAAGAGCATAAACACGTATTGCCGCTTATCTAATGTGGCATTTCCTCATCACTGCGGGCGGACTTTAACTGCAAAAGGGGGGATTTTAAAGGAGCAAGACATTCTTAACACGAGTAATTTTACTTATGTTTTTATGTCATCCTTGTGCCACAAATCCCTTTGAGCCGTTTGGGATACCCACCAGGAATGTCATTTTATGAAACAACACGCAAATGACCCCACAAACCGCACAGCCAGGCCTGTGTGCACCACGGGAACTACAGAGGGTTTCCAGAAGTGATGGCACGCGTTGGGAAACAACACCAGAAACATGGAACGGCTGGACTGGAGGGTTGACCCCGCACCCCCAGCCCTGTTCCCCAGCCCCTCGCACACCGGGGTCTCCAGCTCCCCCGGGACCCAAGCGCCTGGGGGAACCTCGAGATTCAGGATCAGCGGGGAGCGAGCCAGCCCGGGCGGGGAACCCCGGAACAGGAACCCCGAGAATCGCACCCGTTCTGCCTGAAATCAGCCCAAACGGGGCGCAGAGGGAGGGGTAAATAACCCCGGGAGGAGAAAACAGCCGCGAGCACCGCACTGCTGCGGCTCCTGGGACCGGCACCCTCACGCCTCGGGTCACCCTCACGCCTCGGGTCACCCTCACGCCTCGGGTCACCCTCGGCACGCCCTGAGGCAGCGCCCCCGCCCCGAAGACTCCAGGGATCCCCCTCTCCATCCTCAGGAACCTTTGGGACCTCCCCCGATCCCAGGACCGCACCCCCTGGGTCACCCCCGAGGCAACGCCACCGCCCCCCAGGGCTTCTCCGAAGCTCCTCGGGAAACCCCTCGCCCCCTCCCAGGGCACCCCCCTGGGACCCCCGCCCGGGCCAAGGGACATTTACCGGCAGCCGCCGCCAACACCACCCGTCCGGGCGGTGGGCGGCCGGCACGGACCCTGCTCGTACCGAGGGGACGCGCGGAGACCTCACCTGGCCCGGCTCCGGGGCGGTGGTGGCCCCGGTCCCGCGGATTCGCCCTGCGGCCAGCACCGCGCGGCTGCTGCCGCACACTCCGACACCTCCGCGGGACGGCGGAGACCGGGGCCGCCCCGCCCCATCAGCGAGGCCTCGCCTCCTGCCCGGCCCCGCCTTGCTCTCTGCCCGCCCGGCCCCGCCCCCTCGTCCGGCCCCGCCCCTCGCCCCGCCCCCTCGCCCTCGCCCCGCCCCCTCGCCCCGCCCCCGCCCCGCCACGTGACAGCGCTGACACTCCGCGAGGCTCCGCCCCCGCGCTTGCGTCACGGGGCGGGTCCTCGCCGGGCCGCCCGCGGGGTCCATCGGTGTCAGGCGGCCGCAGCGATCCCCGAGCGGTCGAGCGCAGCGGCGGTGGGTGAGGCGTCCCGGGGTGCGGTGGCTCCGGTGGGGGTCGGGGCGGGGGTCGGGAGAGCCCCGGGATCCGGTAGCGGCCTCGAGACCCGGTCACGCGTGGGGAGAAGCGAGGCCCGGAGCGGCGGGGCCCGCGCGATCGTGGCCGGGACCGCGTTCCCTGATCCCTCGCTTACCACCGATCCAGCGTTAGAACGTTCAGTTCAGAGAATCGCAACGTTGCTGAGCCCAAAACCAACCCCGTCCTGGGCTGCAGACAAAGCGGTGGGGCGGGCGGGGCTAGGGAGAGGGTTCTGCCCCTCTGCTCCGCTCTGGTGAGACCCCACTGGAGCTCTCCGTCCAGTTCTGGACTCCCCGACATACGAAAGAGAGGCATCTGTTGGAGCGGGTCCAGAGGAGGTCACAAAGATAATCTCAGGGCTGGAGCACCTCTGCTACGAGGAGAAGTTGAGAGACTTGGGGTTGTTCAGCCTGGAGAAGAGGAGGCTCCGGGGAGACCTTAAAGCAGCCTCCAGTACCGAAAGAGGCTCCAGGAAAGCTGGTGAGGGGCTTTTTACAAGGGCCTGTAGTGATAGGACAAGGAGGAATGGTTTTAAATTGGAAAGGGGAAGATTTAAATTAGACATTAGGAAGAAATTCTTTACGGTGAAGGTGGTGAGGCCCTGGCACAGGTTGTCCAGGGAAGTGGTGGCTGCCCCATCCCTGGAGGTGTTCAAGGCCAGGTTGGATGGGGCTTTGAGCACCCTGATCCAATGGGAGGTGTCCTGCCCACGTTAGGGGGGAATGGAATGGGATGGACTTTAAGGTCCTTTCCAACCCAAACCATTCTATGTCTGAGGTTGGAACAGCTCTCTCAGCTCATCCAGTCCAACCACCAGCCCAGCACCACTGTGCCTACTAAACCCTGCCCCTAAGTGCCACATCCACATGGTTTTGAGCCCCTCCAGGGATGGAGACTCCAGTGCTGCCCTGGGCAAAAGTTGGACTCTTGCGTACGCGGAGACCGTGCATTTGCGATCCATGTGTCTGTGCATTGATTCCCGCTTGCTCCTCCTGCAGCACTGGGAGCCCAGCGGGACATCACGATGGCTGCTCAGATGACCGACGCTCACCGGCGGTTCCTGCAGGTCCTGATGTCCCATGGGATAATGGAAGGGTCAGAGGCCAGGACCTTACACAGACGCTGCTGTGAGATCCATAAAGGTGTGTCTCTCTTCAGGGAATACATAGGGAGATGGAAGAACTATTTTTTTTACTGCTGCAGCTTACAGATAATTAATTTTCTGAAAAGCATGCACATCTTAAAAAAGTTTAAAAACTTTAATGATGTGGGTGTTCTCTTTCTTTTCTGAAAGACAAAATAACACAGCAATGAGGAAACCGAGTTTTAATCAGGTCAGACTCATACAGAGAACTTCGCGTTTTAGCAAGGGTGTGTTTTAGAGGTCATACATTTAAAAAAGATAATTTTTTACACTGATAGTGCTGAAATTTCCAAATGTTTCCCTTCATACTTATTTGAAAAGTTTTTCTTTGGAATATAATATAAACTGTGTGCTGTTATCCATCTTGTGTGTATCTGTCATGTCTGACTCCGTTGTCGGCTACTTAGCTTCGATGTATGGCTTCCCAAACTGTGTTTTATGGCACACGTAACACAATTTGGGTGTGTGCTGTCAGCTTGGTTTGAGGTTCATGTTCAAACTCCAGCAGGAAAGAAACGTGTGATCAGCTTGATAAGGATTTTTTGCAGAGATCTGTGATTCATCTTCACTAATTTTGAAAATTTGAGAGGGACAAACTGATATAAAGCTGTAATGAGTAATTTGTTTAGCACTAATTAGTCGGTAGGTGTTAGATGTGTCATTTGCTGGTTCCTGGAAAATAGTGAAAGAATAAATTCCTTTAGTTTCATTTTTTTCCCTATTTATGAACGGAATTGAAAAGGACAAGGACCGTGTGAGAACAAAGAGCATTGTTTAAAAGGAAACACCATGATGCTGTTCAGATTAGGGATGGCAGACTGTTCCTATTGGAAGGCAGATAACTCCAGCAAATGTTGTTTAATCTGGGTGTTCTGAGATCATAACACTCGCTAAACATACGGCTTAGGTTATTTTCTAGTTCTCCACTATTTGTGAGTTTTATTTTTGAAGTCTTGTGGTTACACGAGGGTTGGATCAGTTCAGGTACTTGTGTGAGCCTGCTGGAGCAGCGCCAGTGGATGCAGCGCCAGTGGATGCAGCGCCAGTGGATGCAGCGCTCAGCGCAGCTCCATTGCTGGTGGCTGATGGGGGTGATGGCTTCAGCATCACCACCGCTGATGGCTCTTTCCCTCTGTTCAGAGAGAAGAGGCTGCAGTCACTGATGTGAGGCACTGGTGAGGTCCCACCTCGAAAAGTGTGTTCAGTTTTGTGTGCCACAGTATAAAAAGGACATCAAGCTACTGGAGAGCATCCAGAGGAGGCCACAAAGCTGGTGAAGGGTCTGAAGGTGAAATCATATGAGGAGAGGCTGAAGTCACTTGGTCCATTCAGCCTGGAGAAGAGGAGACTGAGGGGGAACCTCATAGCCATTTACTGTTTCCTCACAAGGGAAGGAGGAGGAGCAGGTGCTGATCTCTTCTCACTGGTGACCAGTGATAGGACTTGAGGGAATGTCAGGAAGTTGTGCCAAGGGAGGTCTGGGTTAGATGTTAGGAAGAGGTTCTTCACCCACAGGGTGGCAGTCATGGTACCAAGCCTGACAGTATTCTTGGACAATGCTCTCAGATATACGGTGTGAATGTTGGGGTTGTCCTGTGCAGGCACAGGAGATGGACTCAATGATTCTTGTGGCTTCCTTCCAGTTCAGGTGATCTGTGATTCTGTGTGCATGGCCTGGTGTTAGCTTTGCCAGCGGTGTCCCTGCTGGGCGAGGGCACTGTGGATGTATTTTCCTTCTTTAGGAGGAGTCAGACTCCACAAGGTGGCAAACTCTTCTGAGCCAAAAGAGTTTATTTTAGTGCCTGCCCCAGTTTCTGACTTAAGAACTGGAAGTGTGGAAAAATAATGTTTCTTTTTACAGGTGTACTCCTGTATTTTGTGAGAACCAAGGCATTTGTCATAAATTTATCATAAATGGAGGTGATGGCCTAAGCTGTGGGCATGGCTATAGTGAGTTTAGTGTGTATTAAGAACAAATAACCTTAAGAAAAAATCCTTTAGGGCTACATCATGTTTCCAGCATATGGGAACAGCAAGTGTACTGCAGGAAGAGCTGGCAGAGTTGTTATTCAGTAGGAAGATTTGCTTACTAGGATTCAGAAAAAAAAAGCTCCACTGCAACTGCTGCCTACCAAGTGTTGGGTATTTTCCTGCATAGGGACAGCTGATGTGTGACAGAAAAGTTTGTGAAATGACAAAGATGAGGTGTGGGAGTTTCACTGTTAGAATTTTTGAAATTCTTTACCTAGGAAAGCTTTTGTCGCATTGGGAGGCAAAGGGTGTGGGATGTGACTCACTGCACACACACTTCCCCCCATGTTTGTTTTATGAACAAAAGAAGCAGTGGTGTGACAAAGCCTTCCTCATTAGGGCTGAGTTACGGTAACACAGTTACAAGGTTGTGGTAATGGCATTTTTATGAGGAAGTTCAGCCTGATAGGACTGCTTGTAGTTGAAGTTGTGATTTTGATATAGTTTCTTCAAGTCCATCTTAATGTTGCTTAGTGCAATCTGAACAATGATTTTCAAATCTGATCAAAGCTGATGTTAGTAAAACTAGCTTATTTGAGTGAATTCTTCCTCCTGCAGGTTGCAAGTGTTGCATAACAAGGGTGTCTCCTAGCCATGACCTCGGCTTCCTAAAATACAAGAGCATAAAAAATCTGCGTCAAATCAAGTCAGGTCAGACAATGACCAGCCTGTGCAGCCTCTAAGATGAGCGATCCAAGACCTTTCCCTCCTCCTGTTTGGCATTTCTCTTGTTCTGGGTTGTTTCAAAATCCTAAGGCTTGGTCAGGAGACACCTTCTTAATTTTTTGTGTATCACCTGCATTACTACCTGTTAGCAGACAAGGCTCTGTGCAAAACCTGCACACGGCTCTGAAGGGAAAGCTCCCAATGTCTCAAAGTGCCAACAGGGCTGCTGGAAAACACATTGTTCTGTTAGGATACAAACCACAGGCTCCTTGGGGGCTGTTATTATAACTGCTAATGCTATTACTTTTATTGTTACTGGAGTTCCTTAATGCACGCTGTCTCTGTCTACATCCTGTAACAGCTTCTCCCATTGTGAAACGTGTTATAGGGAAGATGGAAGTGCAAAGTTAAAGACATCTCACAGGTCTCTGGTGTTGTGAAATACTGTGAGATATCACAGTTCCTCGGCAGTGCTTTGCTACCGCGTTATGAACGCTTCTAGGTAAATGCCCTTCAGTTGTTTCCCTTGGATGCTGTGGGAGAGGTGGATGCTGAGGCGACATTCTGATGAGGATGAGGTGAGGTTTTCCAGTGGGTGGCTCTGCTTTCTCCCATCTCTTCTGTGTTGTGTGCCCATTACCAGTTTTGGAAGCCATGTTTCTGCCAGGCATAGCAGTGTTCCTGTGTCTTGGCACAGTGCTCCCCACTCTACAGGGACTCTTCTGCTTTTACTGTGGATTTGTGTCTACTTATGCATAGAATTTAAGGTCCAAATGAAGTAATGTATTGTTGTGTCCCGTGTAACACAGGCCTTCTTTTCCACTGCGTATCTGATACCTGGTAGTTGGATTGCAACATAACATTTAGAGAAGCTTATCAGTTACTCATTTGGATGTCCTGGTCTTGAGGACTGCTCCCTGTGTTCAGAGGGCTGGAGAAAGGTGGGATGTGTTGGTCTCCAGAGGCCATGCATCAGGACTATAGCAGAGCCAGTTCTCTTTCATCTTGCCCTTGTTCAGGTCTGTCAGTAACGTTCCCCGGTCGTGATGTGCGCGGTGTTCCCTGCTGGCAAGTGCCAGGCAGGGCAGGACCATTTGACAAAATTGCACTCACTTTAGTGTTCCCGTTACGCTGTTATTGCTCTTGCTGTTTGTTGGCTTTACTCGCTTCAGGAGTCTTTGATATCAGAGTCACCAACATCCCAGGCAGGGGCACCCTATAAAAAATGATTTTGTGTTGTGCTAAGCTGTGAAGTGTATGGGAGTGGGACCTCTGTCTGATGCTGCCACCCTGGCAGTGGACTTTTACAATGGAGAGCAGTGCTGAGTCTGCAATAGCTGGCAGGGGCCTGGGGACATCAGAAGCTTTGTCGCTCACAGTTTGGTGAGGGTAGGAGCTGGCAAGGGCAGGTGCTGTTGCTGTGCAAGCAAAAGCCACAGCACATGCTCCTACACAATGGCTCCAAAGTCCATCTTGGACATAGCTGTGTTAGAGTTTCTCTTAGTATTTTAGTTGTTTGTAGAACATGATGTGAGATATACCTGTGTTTTCTACAAAGCTAGAATTTTAAGTTTTCTGGTAAGTAACTTGACCATTGACAGGCTGTTCCTCTGTGAGACAGAACACAGAAAGAAGGGATCCCTCATGTGTAAATGAAAGAAAGCAAGTGCATTTTTGCATTGTGCATAAGAATTATTCCCGGTTGTATTTTATTTTCAATTTAGTGCAGTTGAGATCACTGTAATTAACAGATTTTACATGGTGGGTTCCACGCATGGAGGCAGAATGCCTGGACTCTTTCTCTAAGCTGACTCTCAAAGAGCTGAGCTGCTCTGAGGGCTGGTAGCCAGCAGCACACAAACATGATGGGTCTGCTGAAAGTAACAGACCTGTTTGAATTCCACCTCACTGACCTTTAGCTTTTTTACCTGGGAAAAAATATTTCAGCAGATAAAACAGAAAAACATCTTCCTGATCTGCAGTTGTTTGAGGTTTTTCTGCATGTGCCTTTTCTTTTCAGTCTACTACGCCCATGATAAGCTGGAGGATTTCATCAGTACCATTAACAGCCACTTGCAGCCTTTGTTTATGCAGATCCGGAAAGGCATGTCGGAAACTGATGGGAGAGCACATTATGCTTTAGTAAGTATGTGGTGTGCTGCCATCGTGTGGCTTGGCACCTCCTGGGTCGTGGCTGGTGCTGGGATGGCAAGAGCCCACCCTGTCTCCCACTGGAAATTACCTTTCAAATAACGTGCCAAGAAATGCCTGCATACCTGAAGGGGCAAAACCCCCGTGTTGTGCCTGAGGAACATAAGGCTGCCTGAAGTGCTGTCCTCGGGTGTTAGATTGAGCTACCCAGGGTCCTTTTACTATGGAATATCTCATAGAATCATAGAATGATCTGACTTGGAAGGGACCCACAAGGATCATCGAGTCCAACTCCTGTCCCTGCATAGGAAAATCCCACCATTCACACTGTGTGTCTGAGGGCATTGTCCAAATGCTTCTGGAATATTGTCAGGCTTGGTGCCATGACTGTTTCCCTGGGGAACTGTTCCAGTGCTCCACTACCCTGTGGGTGAAGAACCTCTTCATGACAGCTAATCTAAACCTCCCCTGGCACAACTTCCTGCCATTCCCTCAAGTCCTGTCATTGGTCACCAGTGAGAAGAGATCAGTGCCTGCTCTGTAACTGTTTTTCACAAAAGTGTGCATGATAACATAGTTTGTGGGCAGTGTCCTGGTAGGATATCAGTTCTGCTACATAGAATATTCAGTATTAGTTCTGGGAGGTTGGTTGTTTAAGATCTCAGACCGGGCAGAGGCAGCTGTGGAGAACATGTGGCTGGGAGACTGGGGGCTGGAGACAAAGAACTCAAGTGCCATTGAGTGCCATCCTTGAGGAACAGCCTTTCATGCCATTTTAAGAAATGTAATTTCTGTTAATTGCAAGATGATGTATTCTTTACTCCAGGGGATCTTTTACAATTTATGGTGTAGAAATACAAAAGCACTTTCATTTCAGTTTAAGTATTATTTTTTTTGTAGGTGAATTTGGCAGAAACTGAAATAACTAAAATGGCATCTGACTATGCAGAAAATGAACTGGAATTGTTCAGGAAAACAGTAAGTATCTCAGTTATTGTTTAGTAAATCACATTATTTGTGAAGGTACCATTTTAAAATGAATGGGAGTGGAACTGAATGGAGAAGTGGCTCAGGAACCAGTTGTCATCTCACCTAGATTTATCCTAGGCGGGGATGGGTCATGATTGCCTGTTGAAAAGCCAGTTATTGGTGAACTGAAATCAGCCAACTCCTTGGAGTTGGTGACTTGACTTACCTGCTTTCAGTTAAAAAAATGCCTTTCTTTGGGATTTCTGGTTGGCACTGTGGAATTTTTCCCTGGCTCCAGCAGCCCAGTAATGCAAGGTAGTTATCAATCCTTGTAACATCAGGTAGATTTGCTGATCTGAATAGAAACGTGTCTGGTTTTATTGTTAGCCTGGTTAATAAATAATCAGAACGCTGCTTTTTAAACAAGAAAACATACACCTGAGAGTTTTTTAAAGTTCCAAATAGGACTATCGGGCTGAGATTCCAGGGCATTTGATGTCTAATTTTTTATCATCAACCACTGATGTGAGCTGTGACCATAGCTATGTATCTCACATGTGTTAGCGAGTTGTTCTCAGTGACTTGAACTTTGAGGACCTCAATTTCTCCAGCCACTAGACTTTTTTTCCAGACTCATTCAAATAAATTTTTCTGTATAAACTGGAACGAAAAGTGTGCTGACTTTTCCATGACAGCTGCCAAAGGCTGGTCTATGTGGGTAGTGCCCAGAGATTTCCCTGCACTTCCCTGACACAGGTGAGACCCTGTGCAGCTGTGTCAGCGCTACAGAGGTGGCATTGCCAGGACGTTTATTGCTGCTGACGTGAAAACTCCGTGTGCCACTCTGTGAGAACGAGCAGCGGGAATGTTTCCAATGAGAGATTCCCTGAAGACTGACAATAAGGCTTCAACCTCCAAATGTCAGGTGGGTTCAGCAGTCCGAGTGCCTCCAGAGTGGACAAATTTACAGTGGCGAGAGGTTTTTCCTCCAAAGAACCCTGACACAGAGCAGATTAAAGGAAGCTGATCTGTCACCCCCATGTGTGCTCAGGGTCCCTGAACTCCATTTAGGCAGCAACACACCGTTCTGCTTGGGAAAATGTTTTCTTGCCAAAGATGAAAGCTGCCAAGGTAAAAATTATTGTTTCAGTGTTTGCCTGTTCTGCAGTTCTGGTTCACGCCATACACTGCAGTGTCTCGTGTGTGGGTGCTAGCAAAGCCGCGAAGCGCTACACGGTGTGTCTGTCTCATTGCATTAGTGTCTAATAGTTGAAAATGTTTTTTTCTGTAGATGGACCTAATCATTTTATCAGAGAATGGCTTTGCCTCCTCTACAGATATTTTAAACTTGGCTGACCAACTTAAGACAAAGAAAATGAAGAAAAAGGAAGCAGAACAAATGCTGAAAGTTTTTGTGGAAGACAAGTGGCTCTCTGAGGTAGCTGCTGTATCTTCTCTAGTGTCTGTGTTTTAATAGGTCCAGCTGTTTTTTTCTTATGGATGTGATGGCTGAAACTGGAGCTGTCCTTCAACAAATGGTGTCCGAAATGGGTTTGTGGGGCTGCGTGTACTGCTGCTCCAGTGGGTTTTAAATTCACAAAGGCTTGGGTGGGTCTGCACAGGACAGTGCAGTTCCTGGTATGTGAGCAAGGTGGATATGTGTACAGCTCTGCCTTGTGACAGACAAACGTCCTTTGTACACAACTGCAAGGCATACTCAAACTTGGAGCAAGAGCTGGGGAAAGCTCCTGAGAGTGATTGGTGCTGTTATGGACATTAAGAATAGCCTGGAAAGCAGTGGGGCCACACGTGTTGAAAACCTCTGTACCAGAAATGCATGGTCCACTGTGCTTGTCTTCAATTCCTTTACTTACGAGGGAGAAACTGATATTAGCTTACCCCATGGACCTCAGTCTCTTTTCTCCTGGATTCTGTGCATCATAGATCTCTAACTGCTGCTACACATTTCCTTATGTTAGAGTGATTTACCAGAGGTTCTTGAAGACACCTCAAGCAGTGAATGGTGAGATTTTGCTGAAAGCCAGTAGAATTTCTGCTGATGTGCAAATGGAGGGTCCCAAAACTGCATGTCTGTTAAGGAGAGCATGTTTGCCTATCTGTACCTTCTATAAATCTCTGTTAAAGGTGTGAGGTCTTTATTCTGATCCTTCAGTTCTAATTCTGCTACTTCAAAAGTATTTCTGCTTTGCATTACATCACTGCCAGCATGTTAAGTTTCCTGTTGGCAGAAAAGATGTCAAATGCTTGCTAGCAGGTGGTTAGAAAAAGTCAAAAAAGGCAAAAGAAATCAATAGAAATTCGTCCTCTCTCCAATTGTTTTCTCAGAGAAATGGAGAATATACTCTGCATACTCGCTGCATCATCGAGATGGAACAATACATTCTCAGCAACTACCACGATGTGGCAAGGAAGTGTAACATCTGTCACAGCCTCGCCATCCAGGTAACCTTTTATGCCCGCAGCAGGCATCTCCCGATGTCCAGCTGCACTCAGAGCTGAAGTTTGTGAGACTCCTTTGAGTATTAGGCAGGCACTGGAAAATTCTGGTCTTGTAATCTGGTAATGGTGACCATGTACATAAAGGAAAACCTTTTTTTTCACCCACGTAGGTATTTTATGTTTTCTTTAGGAAAAAAAACAGTTGTCTAGGAGCAGAATCTCAATGTATAAACTTGGAGAAAGTGAACTCGCCCTCTGAGAAGCATTACTGTACTATCTTGCTTTCCAAAGCCAGCAGGCTGGAGATGCACCCTTATCCTGAAATAGGCATCATAGCTCAGTGTTAGCTCTCTTATCTCTGGACCCTACAAACAACAGTCTTTGTGTGCTACACTTTCATCTTTGGTCCTGGGAGTTTGATTCAGGAATTGCCTGTCTTGGACTTCAGAGGGAGCGTGTTTGTTTATCTATAGCACATTAATGGCTAACACAGTACTTTGGTACAGCTGGTGAGTTCCCTGTTTACTCTTGTGTAAGTGGTTACAGCCTGAACTTCTGTTCCAAAACTGCCGCATTCCTTAGCTCCTTGACCCTGCTTCTTCTCATCTTCCCAGCTTACATGAGTCCATGTTACTTTTTCCATGGCAATTAAGTTTCCTTTATTGCACCCAAATAGTTCAGAGATGTCTTTCAAGATAAATTTTGTCCATACAGGGGAATGGCATTTCCTGGTTTCCAGGAAAATACCTCCTTTTATCATTAACCAGCTGTGACCAACTGTACTGTGAGTGCCACCCCTTGGAGGGAAGTGCTGTACCATCTCCCGCCCTTTGTAACAACTCTGTGTTAAACTGAAGGACAGTTTGGAAAGCTTTTATCAACACTTCTGCTTTCAGAGCCAAGTATGTGAATCCTGTGGAATTGTAATGCATTTACCGTGTGTCAGAAAGTACTTCAGAGCGCAGACAGAACCACGCTGTCCGCAGTGTAACGACATCTGGACTTGGGACATTGCAGGTACCAACCAACCCATTCTAAATGAGTGCACTGCTGCTAGAGAACGGGCTGTGAAGTTCAGTGGCACCACCTGCACTATTCATAACTGTAGCTGAGTATCAGTTACCTCTGACTTCAGCTGTGTTTCAGGCAGTAAATGATCCCTGAGTCCTGAGAGAACAAGGATTTTGCCCTGTGGTCTCTAGCAGACCCTATTCACTTTGATCCCAACAGCAGTGCAGTGTACTTAGGAGGGGGCAGGCAGGGGACAGACACAACACATGACACCAAAGCTTCTGGAAATACTGAGCTTCTAAGAGCACAGTCTCTTTGGAATTCCTCTGTCTAGCCAGGGATACTGGACATTCCAAACAGGAACATAGATATTTATAAAGCATTTTAGAACTCTGGAGGTTACACGATATCATCCTTTTTTTGTGTCATTCTTTAACCTTCCTTTTGTTGTCTTTACAGGAATGAGTCAGACAGACTCTCAGTCACCATCAAAAACAGGAAGAGCAGAGAAGAGCATTATCCTTAATGCTAGGCGCTAGTAAATGGAGTAAAACTGGCATTCAGTGAAATCTCTTCCCCACTCTGGCAGAACAGCCAGACTGTGTTGTATTCAATACTAACAGTGCATTGTTCAGTGTACTTATTTTTATCTGATGTTTTAAGACTCTTACAATAAAGTGATCATTGACCTTCCTTTTTCACCGTTATGCTTGCACAGCTTTCTTTGAGGCTGTTTTATGCATTTAGTTCTCCATATTCTTGGGTTGGGACTCTTCTATGCATGTTTGGGAATGAGAGATGCAAATGTTTTTAGTCACTCCTGCCAACTGGTCTATGCAGGTGAACTACTCAAAGAAGCCTTTATTGGCAATAGTGTTACCTGTCTGTACGTCTTCAGTGGCACAGGGCCTCAAGTAGGTGAGAAATCCTTCCAGCACTTGACATCTCCTCACAAGAAGGGGCTGAATATCTGATCTAGGGCTGGAGTTTGAAAACTTGCCTTTGGCACAGATGCCTGGGTTTGTCCCTTCTTTAGGCACAGAAGAGTTCATTTGACACCAGGCCAGGTCACGAGCAGCTATGCTCAACAACAGAGGGAATATTCCCTCAGCCAAAAATCATTGGGAAGAGGCAGGACAAGGCTTCTGGAGCAATGCCAGCTTATGTCTGCAAAGCATTGAAAAAAATTATCCTCTGAAGGTTCTTTTAGTTGTCAGGATCAGCATTACATAAAGAGCATCCGGAAGAGTGACTTAGAAAAAGACAAGATGTTGTCAGGTACCAGATGGAATGGCAGCGCATCTTCCTGTGGCAGAAATGTGTGACTGCAGCAGGCAGCGTCAGCAGTTCAGCTGTGGTTCAAAGTATGATTAACTTTCAGTTTTTTAATTGCAATTAAAATATGGATTAACTGCAATTAGTTATGTTCCTAGGCCTTAACACCTTTTCCATATAGGAGATTGGTATCTTGATTTGTGTTAGTTTTTCCCCCAATGTATTGAACCTTTGTGTAGCACCATCCCTCAGTTTACGTAGAAGATAACAGTACCCTGATGTTCCAAATATACCTGGAAGTGGAGTCCTGGCTGCGCCCTAATACAGAGCTGTCTCCGATGCAGACATGCTTACAAGATGATGACTAAACAGATGCTCTGTATGCAGAGCTCATATTAGAAACATCCACAAAAACAAAGTGGCTCTGGCATCTTCTTTCCATTTACCCATCTGGATTCTTTCCTCATGCTGAAGCAAGAGCGTTTGGTTTGGGGTGGCCTTAATCCACCTGTGATGTCTGGGCAGGGAAGCACATCGTCACACTTAAAAAGAATTCTCTTCTGGGCAGGTGCTGGCTGCTGCTTTTTTGTTTTACTTCCTGTGACAATGCTAACCAACTGGACGTGCTCCAGCGCTATGACCACCAGAAACTGACAGAGAAGCTGATATCAAGTGATCGTACGTAGTGCCAATATTTAACTGGAATAAACAGAATCTGTCCAGGCATCAGAACACAGGACTGAGACGTAGCCTTTGTGAAATTGGGAAACTTAGTTAAGTCAGGATCTTCCACATCAACCTACAAAAAACCCAAAACTATCATCAGTGCAATGTCTTCACTCAAACACGTTTTGAAGAAGTAACGTTACTAATATTAAAACTTCAGGCGACTCTTTACCTGACTGGTGTTGTGAAGCATTTGGCTTTCATGTGGGTACAGGTTTTCCGAGTCCTGTGGTGAATACAGACGGATGTACTTTCTTCCAAATACCTGTGTGTATTACAATAAATGTTGCCTATCCGTCATTAACCTGCTTTACAGACAGAACATAAACATGTCCTGAAGGCCCAAGTATCCATGCATTCCTGCCCTGTCCCACTCTTCAGGAGAGCACTGATCTGAGTAACCATGACTGTCCATGTGTTTCAAAACACAAGAAAACAAAACAACACCTGCATGCTCCTCATCCTTCAGTTCTTCACAGGTCTTTGCTGCTCCTGTCTCTGATGCATCGCATAAGCATTTCTCCTAGCTACAGCATTAAAGGTATGTGCAGAGTAAGTAGAATACAGACCTGGGCTAAGAAATTCTGCTGGGGATCCTGATGAAGAGGGGAGATGGTGCCTTCTGGACCAAACCAAGCATTAATGGTGATGTTGTCTTCTTCGTCTTCCCCCAGACAGCAGTAGTCAGGGATATTGATATCCTCTTTCAATTCTGGGATCTACTTCCATAAGGAAACAAATATTAAAAAGGGTATGTGCTGACTCGACAAAGGTATGCAATTCATAGAACAGAGACAAAAGGCTTGGTGCAAAGAAAAAAACCTCACTGCTTGCCCAGTAAAGGCAGAAGAGAAGCATCTAAACCCTAGGAATCTGCAGGAAATATCCTTACATTTCCTGGCCTAGCAAGCATATTCTGTTGGAACAGGAGGTGGAAGAAAGAAAGGGTTTTCCTGTTCTTCAGAAACCCTTTGCTTTGGCAGAAATCAGAGAAGTTTACAAGAATAAGCAGGTTTGCTATTCACAGAAAGGAACACTAAGCCTGCTTCTCCGTGAGATTCCTTTCTACATCTCCCACCAACCTCACCTCTGGTTAACTGGAAGGACATTTCAGAATATGGTGGACTGATCACCACTGAAGACTGTTTCCTGTCCAAATGTCTTCCCTGACTTACATATTCTTTGGGGAAATGCTGCTTTCCACATGATATCCCTCTAAGTATTTGCTGTGTTGTACCGAAATGGCACCAAGATTGAACATCTCCATCCCTGAAAGGTTTTGTTTCCATGCCTTTCAGCCAAATGGAACCCCTTCCTACAAATTGTGGGAACAGAACCTTAAGACACCCTGAGTTCTCCATGTGCCCTTCCATCCAGAAGTACTGACATCCTCAGAGATGACTTGTGCTACAAAGTGAACGCTTGACTGCAGAAAGATAAAAATATTCAGTGGGTTTTACCTGATCAAAAAGCTGGTGCTGGGCAAGGTATCCTATGCCGTTCTGAAATTACAGCAAAGAGAGAAATGCACAGTGACATACAGGACAAGACTTCTCCGTCAGCTGATTTACTTACAGTGAGTAGAATTTAGTAAGAGGTGACATCCATCTCCTATGTCCTATTGCAGAGTACCAGCATGGTTTCAGCCATTGACTAGTGCTCTTCTGAATCTTAGCTATTGCTGCAATAACCATTTGTAGCTTCAGATCTTGAGAATACATCAAACTCTAACTCAGAGCACACCTGCTCAGAGGCAATGTCAAGGAGAGGGGGTGCTAAAAGCACAGCACTAAGCAGAAATTTGGTACCAGTAACACGTTGCTCTCTCTGGAATGGAAGGGGAGTAACAGACCTCATTTTCGATGTACTGGTTGATGAAGTCACCGACAGTCATGAGCTGCTGAGACCAGTCCTCATCAGTGTATCGGGAACCCAGTTCCACAGGGACTGTGCGGCACCCTGCCACTTCACAAATATAGTCCACGCTGAAACAAAGAAAGCCCCATTACCCTTCCATACTGCGCTGCACTTCCTGATGCTGAACGTAAGGCAATCCATGAATATCAATCCATGAGTTTGCTTCCTCTGAAACCAACCAACCAGAGACGAAGGGCAGCAGAAGAGGATGCAAGCAGCAAGGACATGAGCACACAAGGCTGTGCGTGCATTAAGCCACAATTGTCTGTCTGGTTTTAAAACTTCTCACCCCCCACTTGTTACCTCAGCCAACACTTGTTTCCTCACAAGCAAAGGAGATTTAAGCTGTTGGTCTCTCTTGACTAGGGATGGCTAATCTTTCCACTGCCTGCTGCCACTTTTGCTAAATAAAACGTTTCTTTTTATCATTTTTATCTAAATCAACTCTGCCAGCTCCACATTCTGCACACAGGTGCCAATAGTATCCATCCCAGCTAAAGTCAGAGGAATTACTCTGATGGGTGGTGGACACCTCTCCATTGACAATTATATTAAGTAAATGATGTTCGTCTTTTCAAGTGTCTGAAGTTAAGCACTGGAGCACCTTCTCTCAAAGAAGAATAAACCCCTAAGAAATAGCAAGTGTGTTCTGTTAATGTCAATTTTATTCTTGGCTGGGGAATGAAAGCAATTGCTCAAACTAAGCTTGAGTATTTTTTCCCCCTTTTTCTAAGGAATCATGAGCTGCATCTCACAAATAATCAATTCTCAATACTGGAAATGTTGGCTTCATTGCTCACATTACACAAATAGCACAATATTGTTAATTGCTCCTGAATGGTGGTATCCGAAATTCAATACTCCAACAGGACACAGAACAAACATCAGCACATGGACTTGTGAACGAAAAAGCTAATCACACTTACTACACATCCCTGAAATTCACTTTCCATCACACTAATTATTAGCAAGTTCTGGGATGTAAGTCCCTGGCCTGTGTCCAACAGGAGCTGCTCCCTGGCACAGTCAGCAGTGCAGGCTGCTTGGTTCCAAGCAGAGCTTGGCGCAGCGCCAGCAGCTCACCCAAGGGCTCCTGGCATGGCAGGGCTGATGCCTGCCTTCTCACATCCACCCTGGGAGCACTCACGGCGCCTTTGCGCTTCCCTCACCCAAGAAGCAACTTTTGCAGAGCCAAGACCACACCGCAGCAGGAAGATGCTACCAAGAGAAGTCCCTCCCAATGGAACCAGATTCTTGTGAAGGGCTCTGCTGCCCTGCCGAGCACCACGACATCGGATGAAGACCGTCCTCGCTCCTACTAGGACAGGGAGGACACTCTCACTTCTCACCTCCACTTGTTCATGCATGGCCAGTGGTCCATAATGCCCTCCAGGACCACGGGCCTCTGCGGGATCAGGTAGTGGTCTCTGAAATGCTCCAGTGAAGGGCAGCGGAGGTGAGGGAGCGCATCTGCAGGCAGCACCACAGGGGCCAGAGCAGGGGCACGATGCACCCTCTGGAATAGAGATGCCCACCTTCAGCTGGCGACGGCCTCTGAAGGGGAACTGAGCAAGGGAGTCCAGGGGAGGACCCCGGGGGGTGACACGAGGGAATGGGAGCCCCAGGACAGGGGAAACACGAGGGGCAGCGGGATGTGGGAAAGATGACACATGGGGAGAGGACCCCGGGGGAGAGAACGACAGGAACAGGGGGGACCCAAAGGGAGGGGGAGCCCAGGGGAGTGGCCCAGATGAGGGAAGGGACCTGAAGGGGACAGGACGCGAGGAGAAGGGGAGCCCCAGACACACGAGGGGCGGGGGACCCCGGGGGGATGTGGGACACGAGGGACAGGAAGACCACGGGGGAGCGGGGCTCGACCCCGGGGGCCACACGACATGAGAGGGGTCCCGTTGCGCCCGCACCTGCGCCCCGCCCCGGCGCGGCCGCTGCCCCGGCGCCAGGCGCGCCCCGAGGACGCGCACGAGGCGGCCCAGGACGTTGTCGATGACGGCGGCGCCCATGAGCAGCCCCAGGTCGCAAAGGCGCAGCGCAGGGCGCAGCGCGCCGCCCGCCGCCACCCGGCCCAGCGCGGCGAACAGGCACCCGTAGGCGAAGGCCTGGCGCCAGCCGCGGCCCACAGCCTGCCACGGCCCCGCGTGCAGCCGCTCCCAGGCCGCGTCCCGCAGCACTTCGCCCAGGCGCCGCAGCGCCCGCGCCGCGCCCGGCTCCGGCACCGCGTACAGCAGCGCCCGCCCGCGCGACAGCAGCGGATCTACCCACGGCTCCACCGCGCCGCTCAGAGGCAGCTGCAGCTCCGCCGCGGAGCCGGGCAGCAGCGCCTGCACCTCCGACCACAGAACGGGGTCCACGGTACCCGCCGCCATCGCCCCCGCGCTGGGCACCCCGCTGAGGCCCCGCCCCGCCCGGAGGCCCCACACTTGGCACCGCCCCCTCCCGCCCATCGCCATTGGCTGGGTCCGCCCGCTCCTCGCCCTCACCTCCCTCCGCCCCTCAGCCGTGTCGTGTCCCGCCCCGAGGCCCCCTCTGCGGCCCCACCCCTCTCCCCGCCCCGCCCATCGCCATTGGGCAGGACACGGCTGAGGCTCCGCCCATCGCTCCCGCCCATTTCCGCCCCTCGCCCCGCCTCCACTCCCGCCTTCCCGCCGCTCGCCGCCATTCGACGGGAGTGGGATGTGCGCTTCGGCCGTTGTGCTCCCTCCGCTCTCCACCACGCGGACAGGCTGAGAGGGTTGGTGTCTCCGAACAGACCTTAGAGCAGCCTTCCAGTACTGAAAGGGACTACAGGAAAGCTGGGGAAGGGCTTTTTACAAGGGCAAGTAGTGATAGGACGAGGGGAAATGGCTTTAAACTGGGAGGGGTAAGATTTAGATTAGTTAGGAAGCTCTTTACGATGAGGCTGGGGAGGCCCTGGCACAGGGTGCTCAGAGCAATCGTGGCTGACCCATCTCTGGAGGTGTCCAAGGCGAGGTTGGATGGGGCTTTGGGCACCCTGATCCAGTGGGAAGTGTCCCTACCCACGTTAGGGGAATGGAACTGGGTGGGTTTTGAGGTCCTTTCCCACCCAAATCGTTACATGATTCTGTAGTTCGAGTGACCCGAGAGGAGCCTGGAGCCATCATGGATGCAGCTGCTGTGAGGCAATGTCCCTGTGGTAGCTGTTTGTCCCTAAGATGGGTTTCCTGTGTGGAATGTGGACCTCAATCCCCTGATTCCCTCTGCATGGCATTGTTCAGTCCCAGCTTTGGTAACGTGTTTGAACGTGATCTTGGTACTCAATACCCAACTGCAGTCCAGCACTCTGAGAAGTCTTAGCGTCATGAGCAATATCTAAAGCAGTGTAACAAGAAATGAGGTATCCGTAACTTACATAAAATTAAAAAGTGTCGTTTGTCTGGGGTTGAAGTCTTCGTCCCTGATGTAAACTCTTAGATTTACAAAAAAAAAAGTTAAACCCATTACCTTTTGTGCTGAGAGTGTTCCTATGTGTTCCAAGCTCATTCACTAGTGCTTTGAAAAAAAAAAAAGTCGGTTTGAGCCTTCCCGTAGCTGCTGCTCTTGCGGCTCCTCCACCCGTTGCCCAGCTGCCGCCTCTGAGCGGCTCCCGCTGCTCCTGTCACACAAAGCCGTGCTGCCTTGGCTGGTGCTGCTGGCCCGTCTTCTCTGCCTTCCCACTGCCTTTCCGTTGGCACCTTCAGTTCTCTCTGTGACTTTAGTACCTTCATTTACAGCTTTATCCTCTTTGGTTTCCAAATGTTAATGTATGCTGCTGTAGTAGGAAGTATTTAATAGGCAAGGAAAACTTTTTAGATCTTGTTTTCACTATTAGTAATTTATGATGCTGGCTGGTCTTGCTGCTCTGGACTAACCAGTTTTTATTGCCATTTTATTACAATTCTTGCTAAATCATAGTTCTCCTAGTTCAAATATTAGGAATATTTTCACAAATTACATTTTGAAGATTTGGATTTTGTTTCTATTATTTTAAGGAACACCAGGTTCTGAACACATATTCTCTAGCGTTAAATGAGATCAAAGGTCATTGTTCTCTGTGTGACCTGCAGAGATGGATGTGAGAGGAGTTCTGTTCCCTGTGGGCTGTGCCACTGTCACTGAAACCTATGCTGTTTTCATCAGCAGTTCATTTTTTAAAGACTGTGGAAGCCAAGGGGTCCCTTTTAAAACGTGGAGGAGAAACCAGTACCAGGATTTTTCCCCTGCTGCTTCCTGAGTGCAGTCTGCAAAGAGCTTTGTGTCCTCTTTTATATTCCTTGTATATTTTAAATATGCTCCAGGCGGCTCACTTCCGCCTAGCACTGACATTCAAAAAGAAATTACCTATTTAAAACCCCCCAAATAAACAGGCAGACAATTAAGGGGGATAATAAAGTCTGATAACCCATCTGTATTTCTCTCTCCTGTTTACAGTCATAGATTACGGGGCCCATGGTTACTGAATGTTACCTTGTCTGCCGCTGGTGGAGAAGTGATTAGGTACACAAAATACCTTACCTTGCCCTTGTCTTCATTGGAAAGAGCAGGCGCTTGGCCTGTTCAGAATGTAATTATTTATTTGTAGTAATGTTTTCTTTTATAACACTATTTCCTCAATTACAAATGTGAATTAATGAACAAAGTACTGTGATTGGGTTTGGACTTTATTAAAACTGCATCAAGACACGTGCTCAGCGACTCGCCACTCGAGTCCTCAGTAGGACAATTTTACTCGGCAGATCAATTTTTAAAATGACAGCATCTGCTTGCTTGTACACATTTATTTATGATCCTTCCCCAGGCGAGTGTAGCAGAGTCTGGTGAGTAGTAACCAGCTGTTGGAATTAGCAAATAGGGAAGGCAGTTATCTGATCTGTGAAGGAGTGTGGGAGCCAGGGCCAAAAGTAATAAAAACTAAGCATATGCCCCAAATATATATAAACCCAGGTAGGGACGTGCCAATTACTTACACTGCTGATAGGCAAAATAGCGTCAGAGGGACTGACTTTGTCTGGAGTTGTTATGTAGTATGAAACCTTCCGCCCCATCGTGTCACACACAGAGATCTGGAGAGCATCCTGGGCTGATGCTGGCACCCCTGCAGTGCTCGGCCAGTGTGAGCAATGGCACACAGGTGCGACAGCTCTGGTGGCTTCTGTCAGTTGCCTCTCCCACATAGTGGCAGAATGGGCAAAAAGGGCTCCAAGTATGAGGAAACGCTGTTGAGGGGCTGCCTTGCCTCACACCCTGGGTGCACTTTGACTCAGGTCCTTCCTGATGCTCTTACGAGATGTGTTCTGATACTGAGATCCAGAATTTCAGGATGCCTTTGCAAGTGAAAAGCATAAAATTTCAAAACCAACCTGCAAGATGAAGCCTATTTCCAGGTCATGGCACGTAGAGGGAGGTGGACTCTGCAGAGTTCCAAGGTTTACTGCCATGTTTTTAACCACCAGGGATTGTTACGACAAATAATAATTGCAGTTGTGCCATGGAGTTAGGGGCTGTCAGGCTTCTGGTATAAATTGAGTTCTCTGCTTCTCAGACTATCCAAGGATTAATTCCCTTCCTGGTTTTGTTCAGGTAGTTGCATTTTGGATCAGTGTTGCTCCCTTCCCTGGGAAGTGCCTGGCTGTGAATGCTGCAGGAGTGAGATGGGGTAGGTGAGTAACATCCAATGATTTACACTTCACAATTGGCTTTTGGGCTTCCATCTCGTCATCTCTTCTCTCTTTATTAGATTGTGTATTGTTATAAAGCAAACTAATAAGATGCCAGGTTTTTGTTTCTTTCCTAAACTAAAGAAAATAAAGCTTTTTGAATTGTATCAGGATATGATGTATGCTTACACAGGAAACCACTCCAGATTTCAGTGGCCAATCTTATGTAAGCAGGTTCAAGTGGAATATCCTAACAAGTCATTAGCAGGCTTGCTGTCTTTTGTTCTAGTAGAAGTAAAATGAGTGACGGATATGAGCACTGTCTGCCTTTCTCTGAGTACACAAAGGTTTGAAACCTGCTAATCTTTATTCCTAGCTGTTGCAATTATATATGCATTTAGCTATTGGTTGTGTATCCGCCATGCTGTATTTTATCATGTTAATTAACAGTGCATTAGTCTTACATTGCACATCATTAATTGTGTTGTTAGAGATTAACTCTTGTTTATCTTGGAAAATACAACTGGTCTCCACTAATGTCTTGTAAGAACATCTATATGATAAAACACTCTTAATTAGTTTGCAGATATTTCAGAACTAGTACAGAGGTACTGCAAAGTTAATTGCTCTGATAACTTAATAAGTGAGGATGATAGCAACATTGAAGAAGTATCATGATTTGAGCTCCTACATTAAAGTAAAATTACATGTGCATTGTATGTTTGCGCCCCAGCTGGCGCTCCAATGTCTTCCTGCAGGACTGATGTCCAACCACCGAGCTGCTGAGGGCATCTGAAGCTCTGCTGCCTCCGGGCTGCTGGCTCCCTGCTGGTAGTGACTCTATCTCATGGCTCGGTGCCTCCCTGAGGTGGTGGCAATTGATTCCCCTCCAGCCTCCGTGAGGTGGTGGCAATTGATTCCCCTACAGCCATCGGTGTCGTGATGGCTCCCTGGCTGGACTGGGCAGTGGAGAAGGGGCTGTGGCTGTGAGCAGTGGCCCTCTGCCTGGGCAGGGTGAAGGGGAATAGAGGCTGGTGCTGCTGCTGCCCTGCTAGGAGTGGCTGGCTGGTACCTTCCGTAAGTGATACACTCATCTAACCCTCTCACTCCCCAAAAAGTAAACAAAAAGTGACGATGGGAGGTAAGGTGCCCTCTGGGCTGCAGCGGGGAGCACAGGCTGGTGATTGCCATGCAAGTTTTCGGTACCACGGCTGGCTTGGACCTTCTGTTACAATGGATGAGCGCTTGTCTCCCTCTTTGCAAGAACAGGAGTATGAGTGCAAGACTTTAAAGACTTTGGATGTCTTTCCTGTCTGCTTTTTATGCTTCCATGGACAGGGGATGAATGAATCTGAATAATCATATATGCAGAATTAATTGTTATACAAACCTTGTTTTCCTCAGATAAGCAAGGTCTTCCTGCTTGAGAGTGACACAGCCATGCATTTCGATTGTATCTTGGAGTTGAGTGTAATTGTACAGCGAAAGCGTAATGACGGATATGTCTTTATCAACCTGTTCCCTGCACTGTGGTTTTATCACTGCCATCTGCTCTGCCGAGAGTGGCAGCTGCCAGGTCTCACAAATAGTGCTGTCATGTACTTTCATGTAGAACAACATATTGTCATAATTTCTCTGATATTACTAGATGGAATCACTTTAAGCAAGATAAGGTGACATTTTGCATGGCACTTTGGAATACGTTTCAGTGCAGTGTGTGTAGGACACACAATGTTCTTTCTGGAGCAGGCTCTAACAGCACACCCAGTTCTACTTTCAGAAATCACTGGAAAATGCTTATTTTTCAAAAAATATTATGTAACATCCATCTGGGACGTATGTGTCAGTACTGAGATGCAATGGAGACATAGTCAGTGTTAGTATTGCTTCCATGTGTACCCTCAGTTATCTTTGCTGGATGGAAATTATGTAAGTTAGACTATTTTAAAAATTTAGGTATTTCTTTTTTTGCTTGCATCAACTTGAATCTCCTTCATATTTGCAAACATGTCCAGACAGCTCCTTCAACATTCAAGAAAAGAAAAATGTTTACAGCAAATGTTTAAAAAGATCTTTATGGCAGTGAGTACACTTTGTGTTGTCTCAACTGGATCTCAGGCAGGAGGTTTAATTTTAGACCAGGCCAGATTCCATCAGGTGTCCAGCCTAAGTCGATCCTCTGGCCAGTCTTGAGTTGTGTGAGAGAGGGATGTCTTTTGAAAGGGACTAATCCCAGCCTGAGATAGGGTACCTCGGGTGGGCCAGCAAGTGGAATGAATTTTTCTTGATGAGTGTCCTCTCCTCAGGCTGCAGCAGGACACTGGAAGACTGGCTTAGCAGACTTTTTTGCCTTTTCAGTGAGGTGAATCACACACAGAACATACATAACACATCCTCTTCTTCCGAGTGCCTACCAGAGTCTTGCTTGTGCACCACGTGTAGGGAAATATTTGGTGTGCCTCTCCTTAAAAGTAATGAGGTACACATGCCTGCTGGAAAGATGTACAAGGAAAACTTGTGTCATTTTCAAGTGTGATTGGTAGGATGTGAAATGCTGATCAGCAGTGTGCAGGATGGAGACAAAGAGGCAGCTTACTTGCTCATTGGCCTGCTAGGAACGATGCGATAGGCGGAAAGCGTTTCTGACGCAAGCATGGAAGAAAAGCTGGACATGGCTCCTTTACATTTCCACCCATCGTGTGAAGGGATTTGTAGGTTCAGCCCTCCACTGCTGGCCAAGCAGAGGCCATTTGAGTGATGAACAGGGTTTTCCTGATGACAAACAGAAGATCAGGGCAGGGAGAAGTCTCTTGACATTTAAATGAGGTCATGCACTCTAGAAATGTTAAGTCTTGCCTGTTGTTCCTGTAGTGCATTTCAAGAGCTGATAAAGGCTCTCAACATTGTACTGATCTTGAGCACACACCAGATCACCTTTTTCTGCTGAGGGTAGGGAAGTATCATTTCCATTAACCACTCTTCATACCTATGTCTGTCCCTTGAGAGGAAGACTGTCTGTATAAACATTATTTTCTTCCTCCCAAGATTTAACAATCTCATTTGAATCCTCTGTTTGATTTATCTCCCAAACTGGGGCTATAAATGCTGCATGAATTTGGGTTTGTGCTCTGTTTTAAATATATTTAGAAGTGTACATAGTTATTTGTGTTCATACATCACTTTCTTATTAATGAGCACAGTATAATTGTTGGTTGTATTGACTTTTGTTTCTGTGGATGTTTTTAAAAGATATTTTAAAGGCTTTGCTGGAGTTTACATGTGCTTCAGAAATTAAATTTAGTCTGTGATTTTATTACCCTTTTTATTTAATTTATCTTAACTGTTGCTTTCAAGCTGTGAACCAGCTGTTGACTTTGAAAAAACATTGTTCAATTTGAAAGGAGCATTTTAAAGCTTAATGTAATGGCTGTAAGTAATCACTACAGCAATTATATTCTCTGGTGTTGTGCGTCACTGTAATAATATTGGAGGTTGTGAGAAAATGCAGGAGAGAAACACATCAAGCCCAGGCTTCCCACTTTTGCCTGTGATGCCCCACATCTCCCTGTTCTGTGAGCAGCTTGGTGTCACTGATGGAGTGGTGGCTGAAGAACTGAAGCTCCACTCTGTGGTAGCTCTGTGTGTCCAGCAGGAATGGGGCTGATTCTGAGCGTTGCTCCCTGCCGTTCCTTCCCAGACTGGATGGGTTTTTGGGCAGATTCTGAATGGGCGCTTGCTGCAGTGGCAGAAGCCCCTGCTGCTCCGTGGCCTCCTTCTGATGAGGCCTGAAGTGTTGTCCTTGACATGGGTGAACTTTATTTGTGGCTCTCCCTGTGCAGCTGCGTTTCCAACTTGTGTGGAGTCGATGGTAGCAGAGCTCCCACAGAGTGTATGAAGGATGTGGCCAGGGTGGGCCTAACTGTGAAGTCTGGTTGTGCTCCCATTGTGCTCTGGAAATGAGCAGCTACTTGCTATGGTGAGGAGTAATAGTGCGGGCAGAATAGGCACCTACTGACAGCAGTATCCGAGCTAGTGCAATGTACGGACAGTAATGGGAAGGGCAAGTGTGTGGGAAGCTGGAGCAATGAGGGCTTGGGATGAATGCAGGACCAGGCTTACTACTGAGGCAAAGCAGTTGTGCTGAGTGGTAGGAATGGTGACACGATTGGGATGACCCTCTGCTGAGAGGCTGTCCTGTCTTGTCATGGCACTGCTCTGCTTGAACGGCCTGTGCTTTGCCTTAAACAAAGAGATTGGCATGAGAGTGAGAGCGTACCCACATGTATGGTGTGTGTGGAGCGCGTCTGTATGGCTTCTGCAGCAAAGGGAACTTGGACATCGGTTCCTGTGTTTCCACCTGTGTGCAGTGTACAGGCAAGCAAAGGCACTGGTGCACATCAAGTGTGCTTCTGAGCTCAGTGTGTCCCTCCTGGCACGGGTGGCAGGGGCTGGGCTGGTGACCATTGATTGTCACAAAGTGACAGAGGCAGAGTCCTCATGGTGACGAAGGCAATGTGACATGTGGATTATAAGACATACAGATATGTGTGTATGTTTAAATTAGGCATTCAAAGAGGTGACTGCTGGAAAGGAGACAGAGATGGAGCAGCATGTTCTGGAAAGTTAAAAGCTTAGCCAGCGTCCCACGGTATTTTTTAATGTAGCAGAATGGAATTCCTTTGGGTGCAGCAAATGAGACACGTAAAGTCTAATACCCTGTGAAATCACAAAGAGCCACTTTCAACAGATGGAGAAAACAGCTTTAATACAAACCAAAAAATTGATAGACTCTGCCTTTGATAATCCAATACCAGGTTACACTTTAAGAGTATCCATTACTGTCTGTAAAGTATATTTTGGTTGTTAAATGTGCTTTCTGGTTTGTCACTATGTAGAATGTGAAGTGGTGAATCCTGTATTCTTCTGTCTTCTTCACTCTAAGAAATTAAACAAACTCTGTGACAAGTGGCTCCCAGGATACAAGTGCTGTTGCGGTCTGCTGCCTGCTGCACCTCCGCCGCTCTTCCGAGTGTGGAACCCAACCCTGGCTTTGAGGCTGGTTTTAGAAGTCACAGTGGCAGGGGATGTCAGATTCCACTAGAGATCGGTCAGCAAGGCCCTGATCTGATGATGTTTTGCTGATTGACTGGGGAAGGGGAAGAAAGGGGAGGAAGAATTTCAGCCATGCCAAGTTCTCTGTGAGACAGCGAGGGCCTGGGAATGTGTGTGTGGGCTTCTGTGCAGCGGGTGGTGATCTAAGCCCATGCACTACTGCAAGCATTCTTGCTGCCTGTGCATGGGATAGCAGCCTGCAAGCATGGAGGAACCCACTTGGTCAGGAGGTTGTGTCCATTCTACATGGAAATTTTGAGTGGGATAAGCAGTCTCTGCCATTCCTGTTCCTCTGTGTGATTTGTTGCTCCCTGTGTGGCACAGGAGTCATGGGGTGGGGTCAGGGCTTCTTCGCACTGCATGGCTCTGTTGCTGTCAGGATGGAGCCAGTTCCTAAGCTTTTTCTCTGCAGGAATCTTCCCATTTACATGCCTTGGAAATATTTCCTGTGAATTTAATTAATCACAGTTTACATGGTAATAACCCTTGGAATATTTTTTATGGGTAAATAATGTGTATCCCCTGCTGGAGGGGTGGAGGTCTGCTGGTTCCAACAGTCAATTGTTGATCTACTTCCCTTTAAACGATCAGAGTGTGAGACCAAAGGAAACTAACAGCAGCGGGAATAATCAGCAGCTGCTTTGTCTCTGGGGCATGGATGTACCTTCTCAGTGATTGTTCCTGCAGTTAAGGAGACTGCAGTTTTTTGGTTGGTGCCAAAAAAGAGATTATCTGGTTGGCAGTGTGGTGCTGTGCACAGGGACCTGGTTAGTTCTCCATACAAGGACCCTTATTCACAGAGGAGTTCTATGAGAGTGGGGCTGCTCAGCCCTTGGTACCTGACAGTTTGTCTGCAGCAGGGCAGAACTGGGCAGAGTTGGGATTTCATGTATCTGCTGCTGGGATCCCCATGTTCCACTGCCCTTCTGCTGAACGGGGGTTCAGAAGCCATCCTGTCAGTGCAGGCCTGGAAAAAGGAGAAGTCCCAGCCCGGCTTGCAGCCACATGCACAATCTCAACACATGCAGCGAGAACTGCTCTGAAATGAGGTGATGTCTGGCTTGGCCAGATGGCACCTGTCCCTGCACTGTGATTGTCCTAAGCACTGGTGTATTTTTCCCAGTTTATGTTACCTTTTTCTCCATTGTCTTTGCTATTTTTGTTTTTATTTAATGTTGTACTCTCTGTTGTAATTGTTCTGCAACGTTGCTGCCTGCCCAACTCCCCCAGCTCCTGGCCACCTTCTGTAAACAAGTTCTGGTGTCTCCCAGCAGCAAGGTTCCTGCTGAAATAGTTCCCTAAATAAATAAAAGACAAATTGGATATTGGAAAAGAACCTTAAATAACATCTGAATTCCTAGGGAGCTGCATCTTACATCTCTATTAGGGCCAAATGGGTTCAACATATGTAATAATCCTCAGGAATGAAAAAGAAAGAAATGCTTTTCACCAGCCTATGTGAGCTGGAATGAAAGTGGATTTTGGTGATAAATAAAAGCAAAATTCAGAGTTGTCCCTGGGTGGAAGACAGGAGTAAAAGATTTAAGCATCATTGGACTATGAACACATGATCCCTGAAACGTGGTGTAGCTTGCCTTCAGATAGCCGCTTTGGATGCGATGGGTTTGGCTTTTCCCTCTCTATGCAATGGGAGGAAGCTAACATCCCTTCACCGTGGCAGCACTTCTGGCAGGCCTTTGCAGCACATGCTAGCTCGTGACCTTCCCAGATGGAGTTGCACCTTTCAAACACAGCCTCACTGTGCTGAATACTAGCTCTTATTAAAGATGCATAACTAGTTGAAATTCTCTCAGTGACTTCCTTTCTGGTCTTCCCCCATACTGATGTAATGCTAAACTCCTCCCTTGTTCCCATTTCTTGTGATCTGTTCCTGTTTGCATTTTGGTTGCTATGTTCATGCTGTTTGAATCTCCCCCTTCTCCACGCCTTCAGGAGTTTAGAACTGGACAAGCCCCAGAGAGTAGTGCACGTTGGCTCCTGGCATTCTTCCTCTCCTGGGCTTGACATGCCCGTCCTTTTGGTTCTGGGTCAATGTCTTCCTGTCGCTGGGAGGACCAGCTGCTTTGTCACTGGATGCTTTGCTTCCTGAGTTATGAAGTCCTCTGTCAAAGGAGGACAGCAGCAGTGTTGAAGCCTGTGACTATTATGAAGCAGCTCAGCTGAACATTGTGTCGTTGTGATGGTGCGTGCCCTCAGGGAATCCCCACACGTGTCCTATCTGCTGTGCCAGGACATGAAGTAGGGAGCATGGGTTTTGCTGCCCTCCATCTCTGTCCATCTGGCAGTGGGTACATCTCCTGCCACTCTGCCCCACTCTTCATCCTCTGCTGCCTCTTCTGGGTGCATGGTCCTCCTGAAGGAAAGCTCATTCTTGCTCCTATCAGCCTGACCCAAAAATGAGCACTTTTAGTGCCATAGAAAAAGCTCTTCCTTTTGAGAAGCGCTTTAACTTTGCTAAAATGAAAATCTCGATGTGCCCCCCTGTGCAAACCCATCCCAAGGGCTCTTGTCCCATGGGTTGTGCTGTACCCGGGCACAGATTTGGTGGTGGCTCCTGAGGAGGGCAGCATGGCTCAGCAGATGCTACTCCCCGGGAGCTGCGCTTTAGATTCCAGCCACGTCCACGGCAGAGCTGCTGAAATGTAAGAACATCGAAGGCAGCAGTAGTAAAACTCCTGGCTCAGTGATAAGGTGCCTGGGCTGAGCAGGCAGAGCTGTCCTTGTTCCTGCAGGAGAATCTACTCTCCCCAGTGGCCGTGCTGCAGGCCCCAGGCTGAGCTGGGCTGCCTGCAGCCTGCAGGAGCTGCCTGCTGCTTGCAGGACCTGCTGCAGGCCAGGGGGAGCACCGGCACAGTACAGCGTATGCGGGAAACCTGTCTGCTCTGCTCTCTTTGAAAGTCCCACCCTGCACGTTGATGGCTTTTGCGGCTCTGGCGCTGTGATTGAGTCATTGCTGATGGTTGAGAAGCGATGTTGTGCTCAGCTCTGTGGATCATGCACAAAATAGTAAAATGAAAACACCTCCTCCTGCCCTGAGGGGCCTGCACCATGGCAGGGTGTGAAGTCCTTGTCAGACTCTGGGAGATCTACAGGAAGGGATCTACTTGGTTGCCGAATCCAGGGACTTTGGTGCCTGACTGTCATGCAGGTGATGAATGAACAGCTTTTCTCCTCAAAGCAGAAACCAGGAGAGTCTTAAGCATGCAATAGGCCTGGAAAATCACGTGGAAGTACTTGTGACATCCACATTAATACCAGATGAACTAATCAGGATTAATGTTAGTGGGGATAATGCCAGTGGATATCACAATGATTAGACTATTATAATAATGAGTTTTCCAGGGGGGGGTGTTGACAGGTGATTTACGTACTGTAAAGGTATTTCTTCTGCATAACCAGATGATAAGCAACTCTGGCACTTTGCTGCAACAAACTGGGAGTTTTCCTTATTCCTGAAGTTGTCCAGAATGTGGCTCTCTTCTAATTAATAGGCCAAAAAGATCCTGGACAGAAAGGGAGGAGGAGCTGAGTATATGAAAATTATGCAGGTGTTTCATTCCTTAACTGCTTGGAAAGAGCTGTTTTGAACCTGCCCCTGAGACGCTTTCTGGCCTGGGAAAAATGAGGAGAACTCTGCCTGGAGCTGTGATGCAGGGACAGTTTTACAAGCACGAAAGGACTCACAGGCAGTAACGTGACAATGGTCTGACTGCTGTTTGATCACTGAGCTCTGCCTTTCTGCTGTGCAAGCAATGGCTGCTTTCTGTTCCAGTGTTCAGAAGGGATGTATCCAGTGGAATATAAACCTCAGTGGTGTTGGCTGTGTGGTGTTTGGCCACAGAAGGCTGTGATCTAACTGTGTGAGGAGTCACTGCCACATGTAGTAGTGATGGGGCAGAAAAACGAAGGAACCTAAGGTGATAAGAAAAGGTAGCTGCAGTTTTCCATGCTGGGCATTTCATCCTTCACCGTTGTTTCTGTGTCTCTGCTAAACACTGGCTGTAGCTGTTGCCGTCCAGGATGTGCAGTCACTGCCATGGATGTGTCATCATCTCTGTAGGCTGGCAAGAGATAAGGAGTTATGGTATTCTTGTGCAAAGCCAGTTCTGCCAGTGTATTTCCAATCTGTTTGGAAGAAATGTCTTCTTCTCTGGAACTGAAATCAGAGGATGGGGAAGCTGCCAAGGAGCTTGTTGAGGGTGCAGAAATGATGCAGCATTTGGAAGTCTCATGGGAGATATTGAAGCTTTTTTTTATTGCTTTATTGACAGAGTGACCAGGGCAGCAAGAGCTGAAATTCTTTTTACTCCTCTCGAGTTGAGGTACACCTGGATCCTTTCCAGCGTCCCTTTTTGGACTTTAGAAGCTATGTGGGTACCTGTGTCCCACCTGTGGATATACACAACTTTCTACCTTAGTTGCCTGCCATGGAGAGGGTAATACAACATCACCGTTAATGTCAGGTTTATAATCACTTTTAAAAATTAAATCTAATGTTTGGTAATAATAATAACAATAATGATTTTCAATGTAAGCCTGAAAAAAATGAAAATAAGTTGAGCACATTTTCAACATTGAATTTTCATTATGAGTATTTCAGCTGCTTCCCTCTCAGCAGGGATTGTTCGTTTGTTCTGGCTGCAGCGCGCTGCGCACACTGAGACTGGGGTAGCTCATAAGTGCAGAGTGCCACAGAGTTGAGCAAGCCTTGTTCATTACGATTCCTGCAGCAGGTTAAGGTCAAAAAGTGAGTGAAGCAGCCAGGGATGACTCTGCTGCCTCAAAATTAAGTATCATGCTCCACCTGTACTTGTTTCGGGGTGGAATGAGATCTGAGGCAGCATCTTTCAGGTGATAAAGTCCTGTATGTCCTTTTGTTTTCACATTGACAAAAGACTTTGGGACAAGTTTCCAGATGAAAATAGCTAAAAATTCCTGGGATTTTTCCATTGTTTTTGTGATTCCTGAGTAGGAACAGCACCATCTGCCACAGGGAAGAGCTTTTGCTCTGCAGCAGATTAATAGGGACTTTTTTTCCTTTGGAAATGCTGTAATTCCTTTCCTATCACCATATTCCTCAACCCTCAAGTGACAATGTGGGCTCCTTAGAGCCTGTCCAAAAGAGGTGCTGTGTTCAGGCTGTGATCTGGCAGAGGGGCAGTGTCCTAAGCTAGGGCTGCTTGACCTGCTCTGTCTGGGAACTGATGATACATGCATGAGGACTATGTGTGAGGTATGACCTTGTGCTGGTTGGGCTTCTTATTTCAGAGAATTCGAAGCAATCTACATGAAGTGTTACTTTGGGAATGTGTGTAGTCCTGGGCGCATACAACCAAGGGTTAATGTGTTATCAGTGTTAGACCAGAGAACTTCATTCCATGCTGTTTAGATACACAAACATATTTTTATGAAAAGTGCCCCCCACTGGTACTTCTGTTTTATTTTAAACGACCTGAATCATGAAGGGCAGCTGGTAATCTACATTAAAGCAAGACTGTGCTGTGCTATGCTGTCACTTGAATGCTTAAATACTCCAGAGGTTCTGTTGCAGATTTGCTCAGACGACCGTGTCATCTTTACGTGCCGCTCTGAGGGTCTCTTGGCCAGGTTCAGAGTGGGAGGGAATGCGGGCGAGACCTGATTACTAATTATCTGCATTCTGAATTTACCTTATTTGATGCTTGAATTCATCTATTTTTAAAACTGTGATTAGACTTTGCAGATATCTCACTGACATGCAAATATCAGGCTGGGGAGCAGCCTGTTGCCCAAGGAGAGCTTCTGTGAGGTGGATATTCCCCGTGGAAGCAGGCCTGCTGTGGCTGCAGGGTGTTCTGAATAGGTAGCACTTGGTCTGGATGGGCTTGGGGTTTGATATCACCCTTTCAGAGAGATCCTGGCTTTGCTTAACCCCATTCCTGGTGCTTTCTGATCTGTGTTGCTGTGTTGCAGGATGAAATGCTGGTTCAGTTCTGGATTAACTTGGTCTCTCCTTCACAATGCGGATTTACTAAGGATCTCTGCTGGGGAAATCAAACGGAGAGCCCAGCAGGCAGTAAATACATCTGGGAACTATTTGTGTCATTCTTCTGAAACATGTGAGGTCTCTTGTCACCAGCTAAAGATTATGATGCTACATTCAGCTCATTTGCTGTGGAAGTAACACTGCCAAGGTCTCTTCATGGTGCTGGGCTCGCTCCACAATGGGCAGCCCTGCAGACAGGAGTGGAGTTCGTGTGATTTACATCAGCTGTCAATCTAGTTCCCTGCACTCACTTGTTCTGTGCTCTGTGCACTGGTAAGATGAGCAGTTGTGTTTTTACCAGGGAGTTTGTCAAACTTGCTAACTTTGCTCTATCTTGGATGAAGAGAGCAGCAGTGCCTCCTAGAAGGTGGCACAGGAGAGTTCAACAATTTTGCTGCCAGAACCCCATTAATTACAACGGGGATGGAGTGATCGGTAAAGTGGGCTCTTGTCACGTCTGTCTTCAGTGCCATTAGTTTGTCAGGCATGGGCGTTAGACAGTGTTTGTGCAGGAATAAGTTACACTTCTCTCTCCCTGGTCAGTGCTCCTGGGATGAGGCGATGGTACCCCACAGCCAGACAGGCTGTGGTGCTGACAGTCTGTCCAGTTTGGTAGGTTAAAGAGGAAAGGAAGGGCGTGTGACTGGCTGCCTTAAAAGCAGTTGAGAAGGGCATGGTGGATCCTGGGAGCACCAGGTGGTCAACTGGAGACTCTATCCAGGAGATATGCAGGGCTCTGACTTTGGAGGAATTTCTGCCTGCCAGAGAAGAGGTTTCCTTGTTCGGGACCTGCATAGAGTTCTGGTTCCACTTCTCTGCATTGTTTCACATTTTGTTGCAGATGGTTGACTACTTCCAGTGCCTTTGGGAGCAGATTTTGTAGCCTGTTTTGAGCAGCAGTGCTCTGCTTCTGAATTACCAGCAGCTGCCTAAGTCACCAGCAGCCCGGGGAGAGGTTCTGCAGCTGGCAGAGCGGAGCAGGACTGCATGAGCAGGGCAGCCGTGTGCATGTCCTAAGAGGAAGAGGTAGGAAAGGCTGTGGCTCTGACTGTTATGGCTAAGTATGGCTGGGAAGCAGGATGAGGCCATCCAACCGGTGAACGTGAATCACTTTGCTATGTGTAATTGGTTTGTGGCTCCAAAGAGCCTCTTCTGTAACTGCTGATGCTCTCATCTGCCCTCGACTCCTGATCCTTGCATCTGCCCTCCTTGGCCTTTTGCTTTTGTTCTCTTTTCAGCCAATCGCTCTCTGTCTTCTGTCTCTTGATCCTGCCATGTAAAACACTGGCTGTACGTGATAAAATCAGTGAGATTTCTACTCAGACATGACATGTCAGACCAAGCAGAGGAGTCTGGGCAAGGCAGAGACAGCCTATAATTAACACTTCTGATGGGAGCATAGGAAGGTTGTGTCACTGCGCAGACACACAGGGCATGCCCTGTCCAGACAGGCTGGCTCCCTGGCACTTGGCTTGGCTTGCAGGAGCCAGAGGTTTGTTGCTTACACGTCTTTCTTTGTAAGGAGATGCAGGGTAATAACTCTAGCATACTGTTGGTTGGCTGGTTTAAACCAGACTATACTGCAGGCTGCTTGCAGGTGTCCTGGGAAGAGGCTGAATTTAGCAGCTCAAACCATCCACTTTTCGGAATCAAAGTCCATTGTCCCGGTGCATTCAGACCCTTGTGACTTTTTACGCCAAAGACCTTGGTCTGCTTTCTGTTCATTGTTTTGTAATAAGTTTTTATGAAGTACAGCATCATGCCAAGATAATTAGAGCAAATATTGGCTCTTGATTCAAAAATGAGTCTTTGTACACCAAAATTATTCCAATACAGAAGCTGTGAGAATTTATTAACCATTAACTGCGTACCATCAAAACATAACCTTTTCCTACTAGTTAGATGCTCAGAGTTGTTATATTTGACTTTCCAGAAATGATTGCCGTTAGCATCATTGAAGAGTTAACTAAACATGTTGATGTAATTTGCTTTAGTGTAGTCAGAGAACTGTAAAGTACATTTTAGCAAGTTGGAAGTGTTACTATAGACCCACACCTGCACATTTTCAGCTTTGTAATATTACCTGGGCTGCTGGAGTGTGGAAGGCAGGACTAAATCTCCCAGCGGTCTTAAAAGAAACCCGTGAACCCCGCTGGTTTTGTAAGGGCTGGCAGGGCAAGTTGTGCTTAATCATAACATGTAAAGCACCAGATAATTTAAACTGGGCAGGTTCCAACCACTTTGTAATCCATGTCAGAGAATTGTTGATTGATTTAGGAATTAATCCACCTATGGGCCGAATTCGTGGTTGGTGCAAGCACTAGGTGCTCCCAGGGACCAGAGCTGGCTGAAGTTGTGCCTGAACATAGCAGGGATGTGGAACCTGTTTTGCATCGGGTGTAGTTGCATGGTGGCCTCTTGTGTTCCCTCCGTGGGTACTCACCTTCCCCAGACAGGGGGAGGGCTGTCTGAGCTGGCTGTCTTCCTGCAGCAGTCAAATGTGTTTGCTTTACATTGCCTTCCTTCTGCAAGAACAGCAGGGCTCTAGATAGGTTCTACTGATAAATGTACATTCAGGCTATTGCAAAAAGTAAGACCATGGGAACTGTGAGCACAGAGAGCAGAGCACTCATTGCATCACCTTCCTGCTCTCTGAGCCCTTGCATTCATCACAGTGGGTGCCTCCCTGAGGGATACAGGATATCAGCTTACATGATTTCAGAGATTTACCAACAGGAGATTTCCAGGATCATTGTGGACTGGTTGCCTCCCTCTTCCCTTACAAAGAGTTGTTCATATTTTAAATATGGTGCAATGACATCAATAGTAATAATTATTGCATGCATCAAAGCTTTGGAGATTAGCTACAGATCATGCATCTAAATGGCAAATGGTTATAATAGCTCCATACGTGAAACATCAAAGTCTGAGGAAACGTTGCTCTGTTATAAAAAATACATCAGAATGATCATTCCCGTCCAAGCAAAGTACAGAACTGTAGACGTGCGTGGAACAAACGCAACACATTTCATACTCATTTGGGTGTTTCAAGTATGGGAAAAATTGATTCCACAGCTCCAATTACCAATCCACATCAAGTGAAGACTGTATTGAAATGATGAGATTTCACACAATATTAGGCTTAAGTTGACTCCTCCTTGTGAAAATGTATTTATAATTAGGACCTAGAAAAGCAAGAAGCAGTATTTGGGGCTTTAATTTTTTATATCCTCCCTGGCAGAGAAGTGGCTGAGATTGCATAAAATTCTTAAAACCATGATGTTTCAAGTACCCTTTTGCTGAATTGAAATGGCTTTCTCATAGATTAAAGGAATGGCACTGTTGTTTTCTTTGTTAGGAGAAAAGTATTCCAACCTGAGAAAAGCACAGGCGCTTTCTCTGGAGCCTGGGGACAGCTACTGGAATACGAAAATGCAAAATAGTCACTAGAACAACAGAACCTCTGAACTCAGCAACTGAAATGCCCAATTACAGACGCGCTGCTGTTTTGCCTCCCTCATCCCAGCTGTTTAGCTTGATCAGTCCCCCAGCCGCAGTGGGACGAACAGTGGGAAGGATGCAGTGCCGGGCATGCTCTGACAGCCAAATCAAAGGGCCCAGCGAAGTCTGTGCCTCAGCTACGAGGCTGGAGGAAATCAGAGACCCTCATTAAAGTTTCAGAGAAACCTAACTGCTATGAGGACAGCATTCAAAAATGTATTTGGGGAAAACAAATATTGTTTTAACTCTATTAATAATTAATGTGTTGCCAGCAGAGATCCTCATAGCATTAAGGGAATTGAAAATTAAAGGCACAAAGACACTACTTTAAGAAAACATCTCAATAAATTATTAATATGGCATAGTCCTAGTGGAATCTGAAGAGTGTAGCTTGTGTTGTCAAACCTATGCTTTCTAACACTATAGTTTATTCCGGAATGAGAGCCTGGTCATTTTCATTTTATATCACAGAAGCACTGGTTGTTTATGCTGCTCACTGGAATCCGTTACTGCCTTCTCTGGCAGTTTTTGTGCTGAGCCCCTGGGATCCTGAGTAGCAAAGAACCAAAGATCATGTCTTATATCAAGAGGGAAAAATGTTGATGATTATTTAGAAAATAGAAGAGAACATGGCTGTTTCAGGGAAACTACTGTCTGACAGGGTCAAACTGGCTCAGAAGCAGAAACCCTGGCAATACCTCTTTAGCCATATGATGTATAAATAAAGAGATGTCTTGGAATGTGTAACACCCAGGAGCAGCTACTGCTTTAGTTTGTGTATCTCTAGAGAGATGCATTTTCAATGGTGAGGCCGATCTTGGGGACCACACTGAATAATTCAGCAGCTGGCACTTCCCTGGTTCATTCTCTCTGATGGGGATCGTAAAGACAAGAAGTAGTACAACCCAGCACTCCCCAGAATACTGGCCCATCAGTATGACTGGATAAAGGCTGGACATAGGATGTGCTAAAGGAAGTAAACATGAAATTTCTGCATCTACCTCCAGAGCAGCTCTCCACCACTGCTGAGAACTGAGCCTGTGAGAGGCAGCGAGGCAGTGCTGGAGACACAGCTGAGGAATTTGGCTAATGTTCCTGATGTGGAGAGACCATAGTTTCAAAGCAGAATATTGAGCACTGTGTTCACTAACAGAGCTTCTGCCATCTCTGAAACCGGTGTGTTCCTGAAGGGCATAGGAGCTCTTTAAAGTCTCGATTTGTCCCAGTCCACTCCTATCTTTAAGGCTGTTATAATGAAGCAGCTAGTAAGCCAGGCATAATTGCTGGCAGGCATTCTAATTTAAGAAACTGCATAAGAGCATCCACAGAACTATATTTATCATTTCATTCCTTTAAATAAAGCAAAAGTGAATGCTGCTTCTTCATTACACGTGTCTTGGTGCTTTACGTGCAAAAGGCTTGTCAAGATTCATAGAATTCATAAACACTCTTTATTTACTACAATAAGTTTAATAATTAAGCAGAAGAGAGAATATCCACAAACGCTGTTATAAAATAATTCCTACCATAGTTCCTAGCAAAAAGCCCCTGTAAATCAGTGATTGAGAGCATGAGGCTGATCCACTGGTGCTGCAAAAGGGGCATAATTTTTTCCATTCTGAATAATGTAAATGCAGAGGTCAGACACTGTTGAGCATGAACTTCTCCACATTGCAGTGGGGTGGGTTCTGTCTCAGGTGGATGTCCCTTTCACCATCCCCTGTACACAGACTGCATCTGTCGCATGCGCCCGGTGTGGAGCGGGAGCTCACTGTTCCTGCTCGCTGCAGGGAGTTGCGCTTGCTGTGACTGCAAACAACAAAGTCAAACCCTGTTGACACTGGGATGTGAAGCTTGTGGGCTGGTACCCACTGGGAAGGTCAGGCCTGACATGCCAGAAAAAAAGTTGTGGGAAGTCAACTCTTACCCTGTGTGTCCGACTGCAGCGGTCAGGATGGGTGGGAGTGCTGTGCAGGAGAGATTGGCTTGCAAGGCTGTTCCTTCCCATAGCAGTTCTTCCCCATCCAACTCCTGCAGCTGTTCCTCAGCTCGTTGCTGGAGCCTGTGGCTCTCTGTGCTGCTGCCACTCCTGTCCCTCTGTACCCTCTGCCCCGCATTCCGCCACCTCTCCTTGCTCCTGCTGGGCGCTGCCTACCCACCTCCCAGCACAGCTTCTGCTGCGTCCCTCCCCTTGCTGCTTTGCTTTCCTGATGTAGATGCCTTCTCTCCATCCTGCTGCTGGCTGGCAGGGTGAGCTTCAAATGCCTGCCACACAGCACTAGTGTTATTAAAGATGCTGATTTGGGAGTCTCATCCCCGTCAGACAGAGCCAAGAGTCTGATTTAGCAAAGCAGAGAAACAAGCCAGTCAGAATTATCTCCATCTGAAGCATATTCCAGAGATGCAGAGAAGGCTGAGGTACTTAATGCCTTCTTTGCTTCAGTTTTTAACAACAAGGATGTCAGCTCGCTTGACAGTTGGCCCTCTGAAGTGGTTGATGGGGGCAGGGTGAAATATGGCCCTCCTGCAATCCATGAGGAGGAGGTTAGAGACCTGCTGAGCCGCTTGGACCCTCATAAGTCTATGGGGCCGGATGGGATCCATCCTAGGGTGCTGAGAGAGCTGGCGGATGAGCTTGCTAAGCCGCTCTCCATCATCTTTCAGCAGTCCTGGCTCACTGGAGAGGTCCCGGAAGACTGGAAGTTGGCCAATGTGACGCCCATCCACAAGAAGGGCCGTAAGGATGATCCAGGTAATTACAGACCTGTCAGCCTGACCTCGGTCCCAGGTAAAATCATGGAGAAGATAATCCTGGGTGAAATCATGCACCACCTGCAGAACGGTCAAGAAATCAGGCCCAGCCAGCATGGGTTTAGGAGGGGTAGGTCCTGCCTGACCAACCTGATCTCCTTTTACGATCATGTGACTCGCCTGGTGGATGAGAGGAAGGCTGTGGATGTGGTATACTTGGATTTCAGTAAGGCCTTTGACACGGTCCCCCACAGTAGACTCCTAGGGAAGCTGGCAGCTCGTGGCCTAGATGGGAGCACTTTGTGCTGGGTTAGGAATTGGCTGGATGGCCGAGCCCAAAGAGTGATGGTAAATGGTGTTTCATCCAGTTGGCGGCCGGTCACCAGTGGTGTCCCCCAGGGATCGGTATTGGGTCCCGTCCTGTTTAATATCTTTATTGACGATTTGGATGAGGGGATTGAGTCCGTCATCAGCAAATTTGCAGATGATACCAAGCTGGGAGGAAGAGTTGATCTGCTAGAGAGTAGGATGGCCCTGCAGAGGGACCTGGACAGATTGGAGAGCTGGGCCGATTCTAATGGGATGATGTTTAATAAGTCCAAATGTCGGGTACTTCATTTTGGACACAACAATCCCATGCAGAGATACAGACTGGGGACAGAGTGGCTAGAGAGTAGTCAGGTAGAAAAGGACCTGGGAGTGCTGGTGGACAGGAAGCTCAACATGAGCCAGCAGTGTGCCCAGGTGGCCAAGAAGGCTAATGGAATCCTGGCCTGCATCAGGAATAGTGTAGTAAGCAGGACCAGAGAAGTTATTGTCCCCCTGTACTCGGCACTGGTCAGGCCTCACCTTGAATATTGTGTCCAGTTCTGGGCCCCTCAGTATGGGAAAGATGTTAGGATACTGGAATGTGTTCAGAGGAGGGCAACGAAGATGGTGAGGGGGCTGGAGCACAAGCCCTATGAGGAGCGACTGAGGGAATTGGGGCTGTTTAGCCTGGAGAAGAGGAGGCTCAGGGGAGACCTCATTGCTCTCTACAACTACCTAAAAGGAGGTTGTAGTCGGGCAGGGGTTGGTCTCTTCTCTCAGGTGACCAGTGGCAGAACCAGAGGGCATGGACTTAAGCTTCGTCAGGGAAAGTTTAGACTTGATGTGAGGAAAAAATTCTTCACTGAAAGGGTGATTGGCCATTGGAATGGGCTGCCCAGGAAGGTGGTGGAGTCACCTACCCTGGAGGTGTTTAAAGGGAGACTGGATGAGGCACTGAGTGCCATGGTCTAGATGATGGTTGGTGTTAGTGTTAGGTTATAGGTTGGACTTGATGATCTCAGAGGTCCTTTCCAACCTTATGATACTGTGATACTGTGTGATACTGTGATATTCTAGCAGTGATTAGCTGCCTAAACTTACACTGTAATTGTCTTTGCTGAGTGGCTTCTGCACATCATTGCCCATTTTTCTGAGTGTTTTTATTTAAGTTGATAATGGAAAACGAGTAAAGTTTTAGTTCCACTCTGATTTTGACACTTGTGTTAGAAAATATCTGAAGATGAACGTTTTTATGTTCACAATAGTTAGATTAATATTTAATTTGCTGGCATCCAGCAAGCTGATTAGTTTTCCTCTGATATTGTTCAACTTTGTAATTACAAACCGTCTCCTCCTGGTTTGTGGCTGAGGTAAGAGGCTCAGAGATGTCCTGACATTGCTGTGACCAGGACTTCACCAGCTAATGTACTGCGCTATTATCATCATCATCTGAAATCTCTGCTCCTGGAAAGAGGTATAGACTGGGACCTTCTCCATATCTTCTGAGGACAGAGATCTGTCCTTGATTGCATTTAAACTGAAGGGAATGAGTGGAAAGGATGCAGCCATGCCAAGGAATGCATGATATCTGCCTGCTGCTGCAAACCTTTCTTGGTGACACAGCCCATTTGGTGCAGCAGGTGCAGGGCAGGTTCAGCAGCGCTGCAGTTTGTCTGACACTGGGGATGGGCAGAGCTAACCCACAGGAGATCCCCCGTGGATGGGGGAATCCTCTGCTGAGCTTGGGGAATGCTGCAGGTGGGTGCCATTGGGCAACCTTAAGCACTCCCGTGGAGTTGTGGCACCGAGAGCTGGCCAGCTCAGGGCCTCTCTCTGGCCTCAGCCACTAGCAGATGCTCATGCAAAGCCTATGGCAGGCAGGCTGTGAGTTGCATGGTATTTGCCCAGGGTGCTCAGAGATCCTGCTCATGATCTGTCTGAAGTACTGGTCGTATCTGACCATCGCGCTGAACTAGCAGGGGTGCTGTGCTCCAGGGTGGTCTCTGGAGCCTCTTAAAACCCATCTGGACTCCAGAGTGTTCTGGGCAAAGAGATTCTTGTCATATTGCCCTTCCTCTTTCAGCCTGGTCTCAGATAATTTCGCTGGCACCTCATGATTCCTAAGTTGTGCAAACAGGACTTAGTACACATTTGGTGATCCCTTCTGCTGACTACATTGGTAGGTGGGTTGTCTGCCTTAGTTTTGCTGGACCTTCCCAAGGTGGGCAGAGGGCTCTGCCTGCTCTTGGGGAGACAGAGGCACAGGCAAATCCACATCCTTTGTTCCCAGGATCACGTTTCCAAAGCTTCCTTCACAAATAGGACTACCTGCTGCGACTCAGTCGACCAAGTGCTTAAGCTTTGCTTGTTTGCTCAGAGAGCAGTCACGGCTCAGAATCAAATTCAACCTTTAGAATTAACCCATCTGTAATGTCCATTGTCTGGATTCCCCTGACCAGCCATGCAAAGTAATATCTTGTCCTAGTGCCATATTCATCTTACACTGTCAGTTTTACCCACACCCTAAGCACTCAGTAATAGCAAAACTGTCAGGGTGTACGTTATTCATTAGTTTTCACTCACTTGAAGAATATATTGTTGTCATAATATGGCACATTGCACTGGGAACAAACTCCCTGTGCAGACAGGGATTAGGGCCATTTTTCAAACACTGCTGGCTCTTAATTTGTACATTGTTTAAAGGGAAAAGATCTTGTTGAAACTCCATTTTGAACATTACCTTGACAAAGCATAGTGGGTGGTTTTCTCTCATCCTCTGCAATAGGAGGGGGAGAAAAGGATGCTGGTGAGAGGCACTCAGAGTGCCAGTCCCTATAGTGGTGCGTGTCCAGCGCTGTGTGCACAGTCCGTGTCCGTGCACCCAAAGTCAATCAGGTGAACCTCATCAAAATCCACTTGTTCAGCAGCTGACTGTAGTACAGCTACTGGCTGCTCAGCCTCCATCCCTCATCAGTGTCCTCTAGAACTGTCTGCCAAAACTTGATCAATGAGGAATTCAGGTATTTTGTTTAGCTGCAGTAAAGCCCTGGCTGGTGAGAAAAACATCAGGCTAATGCCAGAACGATCCGAGCACTGGGATTAGCTAGGCCATGGATAGTTGGTCTGCACTGGAGAGGGCTGGGAGGTAAGAGGGTTGAGTCTGGTAAAACTGGGAAGGAAAGGTTGATTTTATGTGGAAAAGGTGAAGATAGCCACAAGTCCGCAGGCTGGTGTGGAGCGAACATGGTTGTGGTGAGAAGGAAGGACCCGCTCTAAGGTTCTTGCTGTGTCCTCCCCACTGAGGAATACTGGGACAAGGACCTTCTGCAGTTATATTCTCTGTGAGATGCAGTGCGCTTCAGTTCCGCACGTGCAAAGGGTGAAGTGGGAGCTGTGCCATAACTTCTTGTGGAGCTCAGGGAAAGCAGGTCAGGCACCCTCTTGTCTCCTCAGGCCAGAGGATGGCTGGGTGCAAGAGCAGCTTCATGAAGGAAAGGATAATTGATTCAGAGCTGCTCCATTATTGAACTACAGAAGGCCTTCTTTGTTTTGAAGCTGGATCATCTGGGGACAGGGGAAGGAGTAGGGATGAATGTCTGAGCCAGGGCAGTTTCTTAGCTCTTCTGAGTTACTTTTCATCACCTGAACAGTAGTCCCTGGCGAGCCCTGGGCAGGAGAGGTGGCAAATGCTGCACAGCTCACAGTTCAGCCATCAGCTCCCACAGGCTTAGTGTCCTGTTTGCTTCTAGACCAAAACAGCAAGTGGAACTGCCACTGCTGATGGGGCGTTCTGAGCTCTGATGTGTTCTGGGCTCCCTTCTCAAAAGGCAGAAAAAGGGAAATTAATTTCTCAGGCAAACAAATCAAACCAGCAACCTCTGCTACCGCTCGTAGCCTGCTTAAGCACAAGTCTGGCCCAGAACATTTGTTGCAGCCATTTAGTTACCCATACCCTTCTCAGATTCATCTTATGAGCTGGAAAAAGCAATTCGTCTGCCTGTGCGCCCTGAAGTACTGATATTTGTTAAATCCACATGCGCTTAAAGTCCTAGAATTGAACTACTGGATATGTATAGAGAAAAGCAAATAAAGCCAGCCATGATATGTCCGTTTCATCTCAATAATATTCTGATAAGACCTGGTTTATTACTTTTACATCTTAAGGCTGGGCAAGCCTCACAGGATCTCGCCTTCATCCGAGTCGTAAAGTACAATGAGGCAGAAGGCAGAAGGAGACTTTGAGAAAGGAGAGATGGAAATCCTATGTGCTGTGGATGGCTCTGAGAGCTTGCTTTCCAAGCTTTCCAGTTCACGCAGTGCTGTCTAGTTCTCCAGCTGGCTGGAACGTCAGCTGTCCCTCTCTGCTTGGTGCCAGGCTGATGCGCATGGCCCTTGGCACAGCTGCGGCGAGCCTGGCTGCCGTGCCTGTGGCTGCCATGGGGGCTGCAGCACTCGCCCTCATGTGCCGTTCTCCATTGCCAAATGTGACCTTCCTTCTCGGAAAACTTATTATGGTAAGAAAGCTCAGGCTGAAACCAACTTAGCCATGACAAGAATGACATGAATATCACCTGTGAACTGGGGATGATAATAAAGCAAGACAAACAGCAGGCACACAGAGGGTAATTAAACCCACAATACCTAGGGATATTTCTAAATGAAAAAAGTAATCTTCATACTGAAATTGCAAAATGATGCTTCTCAGTGTATTAATTCTGCCCAAATTAGCAGTGCATGAAGGACTGCTGGCATTATCTGCTCACTGAGGGGAGTCTGATAGGTGAGCAGAGCCACAGGACTTTGGTCTCCCCTTTCTTTGTGACTTGGTCTTTGGGACCAGGGGTGAGGAGAAGGCACCACATTTCTGCGCCTGGCTTCCCTGCTGCCCTGCTTCCCTGCGCTGGGTCCTGAGCAACAGCACATGGTCTGAGCTCTCTGTGCAGGGAGGAAGGGAGCAGGCAGACACAGGATTTCCCCATCAAAGTGCCTGCCCTTTCAGCCAGGGGCTACTGCTGTGGCGACCAGGCGACCATTTTGTCATGTTATTCCTTCATCTTTTGAAGTAGTGGAAAAAACTGGAGCAGATCACAGAACCATAGGACAGTTTGGTTTGGAAGGGACCTCAAAGGTCATCCGGTTCCATGCCCTTCCATGGGCAGGAACACCCTCCACTGGATCAGGTTTCTCAAAGCCTCATCCAACTTGGCCTTGAACACCTCCAGGGAGGGGGCAGGCACAGCTTCCCTGGGCAACCTGTGCCACTGCCTCATAGGATTTGGATCAAAACCTTTGTGGAGTGCAGCACCTTTGATGGGGAATTTGGAGTGAAATGGCAGAAATCTTCCAGGAGATTGGTTATTTTTAATGATATAAGATTATAGTTTGTTTGTTTAATTTAAGCAGAATGACATAATATCTTTCATTTGGACTTATTACCAGCTGAGCAGTTAGTTGGAAGCAGACCCAGGGCAGGGCATTTTGTCATCATTTTAAATTTTCTCTATCTGACAAAACTGAAGGCCTTGAAAAGACTAGAGCCATTGTAAAGGATAGAGCATCAGAGAATAGGTCACACAGTGTATTAAAGAATGAAAATTGATTCATTCTTTCCTCTGTTGAATAAGCAGCTGTACTTTGGTCCCTGTGATCCATGAAATAAGCTGTCAGGGAAATAGGATATGTGCCACGTTTGAACTTCACTCATTGATTCTGTTCTGATCCTAGGTGCAGTATTAAAATGCATTACAGCGGGTGCAGAATCTGCAGCAGTGACAGCAGTGAGGCCTTACGTGCTAGTCAGTTGTCTGGCTATTTGTTATTAAATTAATCAGAGCTTTGCAATGCTAGGACTCATTTACTTAGGTCACCTGGTCAGAGCTGGCTAATAGGTGGAATTTCACAGAAGCGACATTCGTTAGTTTTCAATAAAATCAAAGGCTACAAAGGAGGCTCGGGAGGAGTGGTTCTAACAAGATCCATTGGCCCTTTCATCTGGAGAAGCAATTTTCAGGCAATTCAGAGATTCTGACAGTAATCAATGTAAGAAGGAGTAGTAGAGTCTTAGAGAATATGGGATTTCTGGCTGGAGCACGTTAGGTCAATTAATGCCTGCGTCTCTAATAGGCTGCTTAGCTGCAAAATTACCTGGACGACATTCTCATTTTTGCATAAAACCCATGCCCAGACTCATTTTGTATAACAGAGCACATCTTCTTCCTTTACACACGTTTTCCCAAGTGATAAATTAGCCTTGTTGTGCTGTCCGTAAGTAGTGCACGGAGGACTGCCTGCAGCTCTTCTTTGCTAGGGTGAGTCCATTTTATCCACACTGAGGTGTCCTTTGCTTCTTTTGTGAGTTTTTACAAGTTTTGTTAAATAAAACATCATTTTTGCTGCCTTTGCTTTATTTGTCTCAGAATTGTGATTCATAAAGATAGATTTTTATAATTTAAGCAGAAATGAGAAATAACCCCCTATATATAATTTAAAATGTTGAAATTATAGACGCTATCTAACTTCTGCTTTAAATCACAGGAACAAACTGTTCCCCATTAGCAGTCCTAATTAAATCCATTTTTCCATGAGTCTTTGGCAAATTCCATTTTAGTAAAGCTGCATTAAGCTCTCTTTTATTTCCTCTTGCTTTGCAGAATTCTCTGTTTGAGATGAATAATAGGTCGAATATGGTATGTGACAGCTCTCTAGGCTCTGAACATATACCACGAACAAATGCATTCTTCTGGAAAGCTGGCATAGGAATGCTGCTGAGGATTTGGAAGGATCTCGACTACCAGACAGGTAGGAGCAATGAATGGTGGTTGTGGCCTGGGGACTTCATGTGTAGTGCAAGAATCAGCAAACATTGTGTTGCAAAGAGGCTGTGGAAAAGTGGAGGAGCCTTGGAGAAGGGGAGGAGAGGGCGAGTACTGAAGCAAGCAGCGTGCTGTTCCTCCTCTGCACAGCACATTCAAGTGTTGCAGTCCCGAGTGCTCGTCCTCCCACCGACTGTGTCCTGCTGGCCTTTTATGAGAAATGAGCAGTTGCAGAGGAGGGGAGAAGAGAAACCTTTCTGAGGAGGGTCAGCTCGGCTTTTCTTCAGCATGTACAGTCATATAGAGATGGGTTTGCTGCTAGGCAATGCTGCACTGCCTGTAGCATCTGTCCGAGCCTGTGTCGAACCTGTCCAGTGGGGCTGTGCTCCTGCTGAACACAGACCTTTTTCATAGAATCATAGAATGGTTTGGGTTGGAAGGGACCGTAAAGATCATCTAGTTCCAACCCCTCTGCCATGGGCAGGGACACCTCCCACTAGACCAGGTTGCTCAAGACTCCATCTAACTTGGCCTTGAACACCTCTAGGGATGGGGCATCCACATTTCTACATGCAGATCACAACCTGGCCTATGTCACTGGTCCTGTGCATAGGCAGCTTTGTCAGGGCAATGCTCACTGGTGAGTTGACCGAGGAAGAAATGCACAGACCAGACAACCCACCTGAAACAGCCTCTCCTTTTGCAGTCCTTGTGGGTGAAGATTAACTTACTCCCAATAACCTGCGACAGTCCCAGAGCAGCAGGCTTACTCCTATCCTCAAACGGCTCCATCATTCATTTACTGTAACGATTGGCTTCAGCCTTCGATTTCCTCTGTGGAGCGTACTGGAAAGAGAGAGGCTGAGCTGTGAACATTAATAACAATGAATAATAACAGTACGAGTTCCACAAGCTTTAACAATCAAATGAATCAACAGTCAGGAGAGTTTCATTAATAAATACTTGCTGGGTTAGATGGCAAGGGAGCTGGTGCCAGAGGTGTGTGTATCCATTAAAGGCGCTTATCCTGCGTGAGCCACCTCTCAGCCCCTTTGCTTTCCTGGTGAGCCCATGTTCTCGTGTGTGATCTGCTGTGGAGGGGGCAGGGGCCAGAAGGAGCATAGGAGCAGGTGGCTTGGACTGTGTTGCTCTGTTGGTATCTGTATTGGGTTTACGTGGCGAGGTTTTGGTAGCAGGTTGGGGTGTGAGGGTGACTTCTGTGAGAATGTGCCAGAGGCTGCCCCTGTGTTGGATGGAGACAGCTCCATAGGGCTCCCAGATGGACCTGCCACTGGCCAAAGCTGAGCCTGTCAGTGATGGTGGTAGAACGTGGGAAGTGAAGTTGAGTCTGGGAAGAAGGGACGGGGGGGGGAAGGTGTTTTAAGTTTGTTCTTATTTATCATTATCCTACCACGTTTTGATTGGCGAGAAATTAATTTTCCCAAGCCAAATCTGTTTTGCCTGTGACAGGAATTGCTGAATGATCTCCCTGCCCTTACCTTGATCCATGAGCCTTTCACTGTGTTTTCTCCCCTGTTCCTGTGGAGGAGGGGATGATGGAGTGGCTGGGTGGGTGCCCGATGGCCAGCCATGGTCAGCCCCCCAGCGTCTGGCCACAGGAAGGCCCTGCATTGCCAGGGGCATGGGTGCTGCTTCCTCCTGGCCTCTGTCTTGCACACAGAAATCCCTGCTGAGTGCAACAGCTCTGTGTGCCACCCCTGCTTCACTGCTTCATCTTCGGAGGGAGTGGTGGAGATGCAAAGGCAGTGGTGCAGAATCTGGGGTGACTTGTGCTCCCATGAAGGCACTGGCAGGAGTGAGCAAACAGAAGTCAGTGTAATGTTCTGCCATTTTACTCATACAAATGGAGTATCTTCTTTGTGACTCAGGGTAAAATACTCCCTTTCCAAAGCCACAGAAGTAAAAGCTGGGAAAGACCTGTTGTGTCACAGTACATTCCCCTAAGGACAGTGAGAGGCACAGGGTAGGGCTGTCTCGCATTTCTTTTGCTACTTTCTCTTTGGGTGAGCTGAACCTGGGCTGGCTGACAGAGCACGTTCCTGCGCCAAAGGAGCAGCCCTGGTCATTAGGCTTTTGCTACAGCAACAACAAAAGGAAACGCAGGCTTTGTTCCGCCTGGTTTGAAATCTGGTGTAGAGCAATTGTAATTCTGCTTAGGGCCAACTACCGATGTGTTCATTCATTTCAGGAGAAGAGAATGACATCTCCTGTAATCATGATTAATGTCTCTTTTAGGTTTTCCTGTTACCGTAAAAGCAAGAGATGTGATTTTCTCTTGTTGGAATTTGGAGTGAATATGCCCTTTGCCTTTTTTGTCAGAGCTATTTGAAGACAATTTTGTGGACTTCCATGTTTTAAATAACACAAACTATTTCCTACTGGGAGCCTGGCCCTGAAGCACGTGATGGTAACAGAAGGGACAATTGGTTTCAAGAGAAGTCACAGAGTTCAGGGGTAAAACAGAGCTCTCTACAAGGGGTAAAGCTGAGAGCTGTTGTGCTGAGGATCAGTGCAAGAGTTAGGCTGCTTGCCAGGAAAAGTTGCCTCCCTTATAAAGGCATAGGGTTTCACCTCAAAGACAGAGACTGTGAACCTCATTCAGACGTGTCATCTCAGTGCTTCCTGCTGCTTTTATGCATTCAGAGTGCCCCAGTCTCTGAACCTCCTCCACCCTGCCATGCCTGGCATGTAGGAGCTTTCATCAGGCTCCACATCATGGGCTAATTATACAGCACACTGCAGATGCTTGCAGTGAGCAGACTTTAGAGTGCCTTTTTTGGCTAGGGCAGGCGTGTTGTGCTGCTGGGCTAGCAGACCTGGACTACCTCTGGGTGGAGAACATGTCACGACCCTAAGAGACTGAAGCCCTTTGTGTGACTGTGCCCATGACGAGTTGTGTGCACGGCTGACCTTTGCGTGGCAGTAATGGAAGCCATGCTGGCTTGGATGAATATTGACAGTGGAGTAAGGCACTTGATTTCTGAGAGCTTGGTGCCTTGTTTTCCTGCTCCAAAAGGAGTGTCTGTGTGCTTGTCTCCCATCATGCCCTCTATGGCCACAATTCTGGAGTGCAGAGGTGCTGTAAGGTCACAATGTGTGCCTGCCCAGAGGAAACAGTGATGGGGCTTCAGGCTCTCAGTGGATTTTAAGTCCGTTGATGTCATCTGTTGGTGCAGCTGCCCATTGCCCCGGCAAGTCAGCACTGCTGAGCACAGCTACTGACACCTCATCCAGCCCATGTCTGAGGAGGGGTCATTCCCTCAGGCTTCATTCCCAGACTGCTGTCATCATCCCAGTGCTCTCAGTTTTGTCCTTGATCATGCATGGTGTTCTTTTTTCTTGAGGAACACTGTGATCCCTTTGAATTGCTTTCTTAAGTCCACCTGACAGCTGATATCCAGACTTCTCTGACAAGATGAAGGTGCTTCTCCTTCCATGACAAAGTGCTGGCCATCGCTATCCAAGTGCCGTGCTGGCACATGCTCTCAGCATGTGCAGGGGCACCGTGTCTGCAGCAGTGGCAGCTTGGGGCTTTACTGCCTACACTCTGCAATCACTTTGGCCTCACAAACTGGAGATCTGGGTGCACTCATCCAGGGGTGATCTATGATCCAAAATACTGCGAGTATTCCTTCTGTGTGTGTGCTGCTGCATCAGCAGAAGCTCCAGGTGCTGGATGGAGCCGATCTGCAAAATGCTGACCAGTCACAGCTGTTACAGCTTCTCGGTCCACTTCCCAGACCAGACAGGGTCTGATGTGTGGTGTTCAGGCTGGATGCCAAGACAGTCCTTTATGTTCTGTCTGAAGCTCTCCTGCAGTTTTGATGGATATGATATACCTTCTCAGTGCCATTGCATATGGCAGCTTCTTGCCGTTTCAGATGAGAGTCAAGTAAACCCGCACCAACAGTACTGTTGGAAAGGCCCTCAGACTTGTGGTGTTATATGAATTAAATAATAGTAATGATTTAATAAGATGCTGTTTAATGATTATGAACTCAGCCAGAAATACAGCCTGTTTAGTCTTTTCTGAAGGTGGGACTAACACTGGCCTCAGCTGCTGTGGCTGGGTGCTCTTGGGACTGCAGGTTTCTTCAGCAGGAGGCCCTGCAGCATGCACACTGGATGTTTCTGAGGACTGAGTAGATACATCATAGCTGTGCTGCTCTGGCACTGCTTGTGTTCCCGACACAACTCTGCACTTCAGGGCTTGAAGGTGTATTAGGTCTGTTACGTCTTGCTACAGCCATCTGTTGGGTTTCACTCTTTACCCACAGTCCATGTTCTAATGCTCTCAAAATCAGTGTAAGATCTTTGCGCTTTTTCCAGGCCGTGCTTGGAGTTCTTGGTCCTGTCAGATGTGGTCCCTGGGTGTTGGTAACGCAGTGGGAGATCACTGGGAAGGCCAAAGCTGTTACTGTCTTCCAAGAACATAGAGTCATGAAGCAGCCCTGGAATGTGTAATAGCAGATAAAAGTGACCAATGCTGATATGAATTATTAAACCTGTTAGCATGGAGCTGCCATAATGAAGTGTCACATTCTTCAGCAAACCAGTTCCTGTTAAAAAGACCTAAGATTAAAAACTCTGTAGGTTCTAAAATGATGGTAACTGAGAGGAATGAGAGAGCACACTATTGATCATCCGTGTCAGTCATGTCTGCTTCTATTTCGAAATAGGAAAAACAGATTAATGAATGAATGGTTCAATACCAAAAAGGGTCCCAGAGGGAGCAAGTTTATTGAAGTCATATGACTGTGACTGTAAAAACCTCAGCACCATTGGGAGCTGGTAAGAACACAGCAATGGAAGAGGGGCTGAGTGGCAGTGGATACAAAACCCCAGCACAGACAGGACAGGGAAGGAATGTGTCAGATTTTAACTCCATGGCAGTGAATGGACACTGAAGATCAGGGTTCCCAGGACATGCAGCAGGCAGCACAGAGGGAAGAGAGAACCAGCTGTGTCATCTACTGGGTCGAGGTTCACGTTTTCCTGCTCAGCCATTAGCAGTTGTGGTGGGTTAATCCAGCAAGACAGATGAAGAAAATAAAATGAAAAGGCTCCTGGGTCAAGATAAAGATGGGAAGATCACTCACCAGTGATCATCACAGGAAAAACAGACTTGACGTGGGGAAGAGTAATTTAGTTTATTGTGAATTAAAAATAGAATGGGATAGGGAGAAAGAAAAACAACACTAGATTAAACACCTACCCCTGCCGTCTCCTCTCTCCCTGTGTGGATTTGCATGTCTGACCTTGTTGACCAGCTCTTGTATTTATACGTGTGAATATCCGTGGGCTGGTGCTCCTGAGCAGAGGGGTAGAAGCATGGGGAGACCCACACTGCGGATCAAGCCTTTTCTACAGTTACCAGCTGATTTCAGAGAATATCCCATGATCATACAGCTCTCGAGAGATGCGTTTCATTTCTAAAGCTTCAGAAATATCTTTTCCTTTAACTTGTTTGGTGCTCAAAAATGTAGCATGTGATCTGAGAAGAAGGGGATGCTTTCTGTCCCTACAAATGCAGACACAAATATGTTTGAGACCATCTGAGCTTTTTATTATTCCACTAGGCAGATGCATGTTCAATTCCAGCAATGCTCGAATCATTCCCTGGTGGTGTTGCCTGGGAGGATACCCTGTGAGGCAGGGAGCTTAGGTTTGGTTCCGTTCCCTGGTGCTGATTGAATGCATGGCCTTGGGAAAGTTATTTGACCTCTTTGTGGAATATTTTTTCAAAAATTAAAATCGGTGGAAGGAAAATTGTCGCCTTACATATCCACTAGCGACTTAAATCCATGTAGAAAGCTCGTCAGGGGATTCTTGAGAGGAAATGTAGAGAACATTTGAATATTTAGTGTCAGTCACGGGGAGGCATTTGGAAAAATTGCTGTTGAAAATCCCTTATGTGGCACTTGTTTGCCATGACATTAATGTGTCAAGTGTATAAAAGTCCTTCTCCATCACCACCTGTATTGCTGCCACATGGGGCACTGGCACGTCTTCCACATCACCTGTGCCATGGGCTGGTATAACTGTCTCACAGACTCTCCTTGCTTTGGAGTGAGAATGCGTTGTTTTAGGTGTGTAGACACACATTCCTCTAACTGCTGTGCAGTGTTCTTTGTAAAGCTCCTTTAGATGTTTCGGTGAGATCAAGTAATTTGTGAAAGCATGATTGGCTCAAGCAGGATTCTTGTCAGCATGCAGCTGGCAGTTGGCTGCTCCTCCTCTTTTCAGCTGGTGTTGGGTTGCTGTCACCTTTTACTGACACGGATCTGGCACACGTGGCCTCGTGCTGGCGGTGCACAGGCCGATGGCACCATCCTGCATGGACTGCAACACCTTCCACACACACAGTTAAAAGGCAAAACTTAATTTTGCAGGAATTAATTGCGTTAGCAATATGGTTTTTAAAACACTGTGGCAAACATTTTGTCAGCTTGACAGATGAAGGGAATGCTACAAAATGAATTTTGTTGACAAAATAATTTCAGGGTGTTGATAAAATGTGTTTTGTCTTCAGAGTGAAAAATACCAGACTGACAAACACTATTGTCCTCTGAAGTGTTTTTCAGCTGTCAGTCAATTATCCCTGTTTTACACAGGCCAATGATAGTTCTTCATATCTGAGAAAGCTTTCCTAAAAGATAGCATAAAGCTCTGAAGGATGAAATAATTAAACTTTGATTTGTTGCTTTCAAATGGAAAGCAGCTTTGTGTCTTTGATGAACAAGGGCTGGTCCCTGCGAAGTGGAAACAGGTGGCAAACGATGGATGGGGATTTGACACGTGCTGTGGAGAGGGGAGGGCAGGTTCAGAGCTGGGGCTCTTGAAACAGCCGTTTGTTTGAAAACTTGTTGCTAGACTATTTGAATACGTCGCAGGCTTTTAAAATGGGTTTTCTGGAGATTTCACAAGCTATTTGCATACACTCTGAAGTCTCATTGCTTCTTCCCATTGTGTTGTGCTTCTTGAGCATGAGAGAAGCGATGTGCAGCCAGTTTTCCACCTGTGAGTGCACAGCATGGGCCAGGAGTGGTGGGTGGCATCATGCTTGAGCTGGGGCTGGCATCACTGCCTGCCCATTGAGGGCCCTGCTGGGGCTCTTCTGACTGGCTGTGGGCCAGCAGCAGCACCTGGGTGATGGCTGGAGGGCTCAGGGTGCAGGGGGCTGCTCCTCTGCATCTGTCCTTCTTCCCAGTGTCCATGTTCCACTCCAGGAGCAGCTTCCCAACATTCCTGCCTATGAGACTGGGCTGCCATACCCTAGTGAGGTCCTGCCTACCCCTTCCCACCCCAGGTTACAAGACTGACTCTTCCCACTGAGGCCAGAGGGCTCTGGACTTCCGTCTCGCCTGTTTTTAGGATGGGAAGCCTCTCCATGGTGACAGCCCCGAGGCCATTGGCCTGGTGCAGGCCAGAGCAGGCCAGGCAGAGCCTGCCTTGGTCTGTGCTGCTCAAGGTACCACTGCAAGGCTGAGCAGTGGAGTGTGCTGCAGGGCACCACAGAGGAGGCAGAGCTGCCTGCTTGCACAGTCTGCAGGTGTCAAGACTTTGCATGGGTATTTCCTATGGCAATCCAGTGACATCAACAAAAGCACAAGTGGCTGTCATGGCTACAAACACTGGTGCCATCACTAGGCTTCAAGTGCAACCTTAATAACAATAGGTACATAGAATAAAATCTCTGCCCTCTCATCAGCTCCCAGGATCACAGGGACCTTGTAATGGCAACTGGAGCAGGTCAAGCCCAGAAAACCAATGCCAAATCTGATGAGATTTTATCTTTTAGTTACTGGATCAAAGTCCTGCCTGGTGCTGCCCAAGAAAAAGTTAACCAAGTTACAGCAGGGGTAACTGAAGTTAATACAGTTTCAGTCTCTAAGTGCCTGGAGGTGTTTCTCCTAGGTGTTTTGGGTAAGGATCTCTGGGGCTCTCCGGTTGTTCTGCTTCCCAGGAGGGTGGCACTCCAGCATATTTTCTGAAACCCTTTGGGTTCTTACTGGGATTCTAGGTTCAACAGGCATATCTTTTTTTTGTCCTGCAGCATGGAAAAGGAAGGAACACAATGTGTTATGTATGAACTGGACTTTACTGGGATTTTTGAGGAAGCTTGCACTCAAGGAAAGAGTCTTGTCGTGAGGTGGCGATGCTTCATTGCCAGGTTGCATTTTTTTTCTTCTTTATCAATACTGGCATAACTAATTACATTAAAGCATAAATGACCTTGTTGGAACAGCTAATCTTAGTCAAATAAGTGTGCCACTCCCACAAGTCACTGGAATGACATTGAGCATAATAGCTCTTTAATATGTGGAACATCTGTTCTTCATTTTTTAAATAATCAGTGACTCTTCCTCATTCCATTTCCTTCCCAGTGCCAGACCGAGCCAGCCACTCCTCACATACCATTTAAACTTTTTCACGTCAGGCTGCATGCGGTTTTGAAACCACTGACAGGCAAATAAGCAATGAAAACTATAAATAATCTGAAACCCCAGTTACAATTAATGTCTGATAATTAAGTAATGGTAGTTAATAGTGCTGACTAATAAACTAACAACAGCACAGTTACTCTTTTGGAGGCCTTCAGTCTTGGTTTAAGGGGAATAGTCTTTTGCTTTAGGACCAGTACAATTGAAACCCCTCCATGAAGCTGGGCTCAGGGGACGGTCTTTTAAAATATACTCATAAATCCAAGAGCCCTTGGGGACCATCCAGTCAAGCCACACCATAAGCAGTAGTAGCTGTCTGCATGAATAGCTGCTCTCATTGCAGCTGTGCACAGGCTACTCAAACATTGTTGGGAAAGCCACAGGCAGAGATGAGCTTCCTGAGGTGCATGAGCTCTGTTTGTTTCCTGCTGAAGAGCAGCCTTAGCACTGCCTGCCCTGGTGCTTCTGCTGCTTGTGCCAGGGACACTGCCCTGGGAAGAATGTGCCTCAGAAGAGCCATGTTAGGCTAAAACCAAACCCTCCAGCTTGTTTCAGGACAGCAGGGAAATATGATAGTATTCCCCAGGAAAGCTGGGATGTCTGAATATCATTTGCTGATTGAACTTCTGCAGGGCCATGCTTTCCCGTTGCATGCTGTCTGTCTTTAGCAGGCAGATAGTGGCCTGGCTTCTTCCTGCTTGGGCATGGACAACAGGGCAAATCAATGTACGCCTACTAATCTGCCTTCAGTTCACTTGTGCCTTTTTGGCTGCTTGGTCCCGTGGTGCAATCGCAATAGTGCTGGAATAACACCTTAGAACCAATCATTTTTATGAGAACACACGCAGTATAAAAGGTCTGACTGCCTGTGCACACATATACCATCAGTGGCTATTACCCAATAAAGCTGTCAGATAGAGAAACACACCAGCAAGTCCTTGAACAGTATCTCCTCAAGTTTAAACAGAGAAAAAGCTCCTCACAATTCATTTCTCGTAAAAATAAAGAAAAGAGGATCAATACAGGCTGTACGAATACATCAGACTTGCTTCCTAGAGACATGGAGAGAAATAGGGTTTGTGACCACAGGTGCTGGCTCAGGGAGGGGAGCCCTCTGGCCACGCAAATCACTTTGACAGACCTGACCAGAGCCCTTGGCTGCTAAATGCCAGGGGAGACTGCATGCATTGTCTTCTCCCAGGATTTGACTTTTATTCTGGAGAAGAGCAGGAGCCAAGGGTTCTTCCCGAGAGCTGACAGGCCAGGGACTGCCAGATAACTCTGTTGTCTCTGCTTCCACCACAGTGAGAACAGATTTTGCGTAGTGACAAACCTGGGATAATAAGCAGAGTGTAAATGAGCTGCTCTGCTGCATTGATGCTCCTGTGTCGGTAAATGCTGTCAGCACCCTCCTCTACTCAGCCTAGATCACCCAGAAATTCTAGGCTGTATCATCCTATTTTGGCAGCAGCTCTTGTCCCCAAGAAAAGTAGAAAGTGTTTTAATTTCCTATAGCGATTAGGAACACAGTGCTTCCTTCATGACATACTGTCTGTGCTTCTGAGGCTTCTGCGCACTGAGCCCTTTGTGTTTCTCTCTTCACAGTGCGAGTTCCACAATGCTCCACTTAATGGATGTTATTTAGGTTGAAAGGTAAGCAGCTTAAATGCTTTGCTTTCTAGTATGTATCCTGTTAGAGCCATCTCTTGCTCACTCTCAATTGCACATTTTGTTACATGAACATGTTTAGATAGAGCAAGTGTTTTTCTCTCCTTCAAACATTTATAGTGATGACTTGTGATGTAATCAATAGGGTTTGCAGAATCCCATCCTGCACCATCGCATCTTTTTTCTTCAGAATGGTACTTGCTGCAGTATTATAGCCAGGACTGACAAGATAAAGCTGAGTTAAAACAAATTGCACATTACCTGATTCCATTCTGGTGTTGAGATTGCAAAAGAGAGCAAATAAGATTTTGTCAGAGAAGCTCTTCTCTCTCCTCCCAAGCAGAGGAGTGGCAGCTGCTGAGGAAGACTGGGAGTAGCTCTGGCTGTGCTGAGCTAGGGCTCCTGTTCCCTTACCCCAGCAGGTGACCACAGTGCTCCATGACAGGCTCCCTGATTGCATCCATCTCACCTCCAAGCCAGAATCCAGCCCATCTTTCCCAGCCCCTCTTCTGTATTTGCTCAGCCAGCTCCTGGAGGATCTCCAGAATCCAGCACACCATTGCAGGCCATACAGGAGTATGGTCTGAGCTCTCCTTCTCCTGCAGTGCACCCCAGGAGGTGGAGCAAGAGCTACAGGTGCTGGGAAAGACACCGCAAAATACCACCTGATTTCTGTCTACTTCAAAGCCAGTTCTTTACTGGGAAAAGCCACAGACTCTGCTGCTGCCCAGCTCCCTGCCTTGGTCTGTTAGCGCTGTTCTGGGGATGCCTGCAGTCTGAGACCAAGAGCTGCTTAACGATGTGAGTGCTACCCCAAAGCATAATGACTGATCGGAGCTACCTGCAACACCCCTGGGAAGCTGCTTATCATCAGCGGCATTATTTAGGTTGCCAATAGTAAAGAGTAGGAAATAAACTGCAGATTTTGAAGATAGTAAAAGGGATGAGTCATTACTACCTCATATTAGGAGTTATTTTTCCTAATTCTTTGTAGAAAAGTCAGGCACTTGCTGGTAGATGGAAAGAGCAGCAATCCTGTGTCACCTTAATACCTTGGTTCAAAATATCCTGAGCACACTGGAGTCAGGAGAGACTCTCCTTCCTTCTTTTTAAGGACACAGAGGAATGGTCTCCAAGCCCATCATTCCTGAAATGCCTTTTAGTTGCTACAGGGTCAGTTTTGTCTGGGACAAGTTCCTTGAGCAGTGTCTTCCTGGGTACTGGACTGTGATGAGCTCTGCCAGCACCCAGGCCCCAGCCAACACCAGGCTCTGCTCTGAGGTCAGGCCCTCCATGGCGACAGCCTGTGGTGCCACAGCTGGAGGAGGCTCTAATGGCCACACCAGCCAGATACCTGCTTTTGCCTCTAGCCAGAAGGACATGAAGTGAGCATCTGCCTTGGCACTGTCTTGAGGTGGGTGTCTGGCAAAGCACTGGGGATGCTGTTGGCACTACAGTCCAACACCGGTTAATGCGGCTCCGTGGGGAGTGCCCCACATGCACGTACAGTGGGTGCAGAAATTGGCATAGGACAGAATCATGGAATTGTTTAGATTGGAGAAGACCTTTAAGCTTATTGAGTCCAACAGTTTGCATGTGTGCAAAGAGGTGTCAATGTCATGTAAGTGTGCTTGCCTGCGGCCACGGTCATCTTTGCTTTGTTGTCAATAGAGATTAATTACTATTTTATAGCAGATATGGTGGGCCACCCCCATTTCTGTGCTAAGAGAACACCTCTAACTGTCCTGGGTCAGCTGCTGGTGTGCAAACTGCAACCTGTTCTACCACGGCTCCCGGGTGAACAGATGTCTGCAGCAGCGGGGCAGGCGCGTGTGTGCCTCTCCCGGCCTCCTTCCCATACACACACAACCATGTGATGAGCAGAGGCAGGCAGCCTGCTTGCTGACACGGGGACTGTCCTGCTCCTGCAGTGCTATCCTACTCTAGTAAGGATGCTGTTAATAAATGTAGGGCTTGAAAGTGCCGGTCAGGACCAAAACAGTAATGCAATTACATCACAAATGCAGCAGCAAAGCTGCTGTGGTTCCCTGTTAAACAACTCAGCTGTATATCCCATTTCACAGAGCTCCAGGGGGAATCACATCCTTCCCCCATCCACTCAAGGGAGCCCTGGCTGCTTTGAAAGCCTGTTTTTTTTATAGAATATCAAAGGTTTGGGTCCTCTGGACCCGACTGCAGTTCCAGGAGAGCTTTGTGTGTGTCTCATAGGGCTCTGTCCCTGCAAACAGACTCCTTTCGTGTTCAGGGTAGTCAGCTCCAGGACCTGCTTTGTGTTCTATGCCTTTCTATTTTTCTCCCTGTTCTGTTACAGCAAGGGGCTGCAGAGGACATGAAAAGAAACTTGGAAGTCTGTTTCTATGCAAGTATGGATTTATTTTTAAATCTCTTGAATTATTTACTTTGTCTGCCTTTTTTTAATGACAGGTGAATACGTTTATGACTTGTTCTCTTTCCCAAGGTAGCACTTGGCACAAAGGGAATTAATTACATGTACAGTAAATGCAGCTGATGTTAATTCTCAAGTCAAGTTTCAGCTTCACTGAAATTTCAGAAAGAAAGTACTGTTTTATAAATTAAATGCTGCTTTTTGTGCTTCCTTTTTGAAGAAGGCTTGGCATTTGGAAAGGCAGCGGGAACAGAAAACAAACATGCTAGATGAGGGAAACTTGTCTGTACGGATGTATCCGTCAGCCATCCATAGACAGCAGTGGGAGAGCGGTGTGGCAGCGCATTGACTCAATGTGGAGAGCGTAACAGCCTGCAGCAGTGTGCCAACACCTTTGGCAGGATTCGGCTGCCGTGGCAAACTGCTACTCTGTGGCACGCGCTGCTGCTTCGAGCTGACAGCGTGATTAAATAAGTTGCTCCTTTCCGTGGGAGAACACATGCCCTGTGCACTACCAGGAAAGCTTCGTTCCGCTTCAAAGCGGTTTCGATACTGATACTGTCAGAACTTAACTGGAGAGGATTGGCACTGCCCCGTCTGCACTGCCCGTGTGGGTGCACTGCCAGCAGGGCAGGCAAGGCTGGGATTCCTGGGAAAATCAAACCACCCTCAGCATACATTGGAAAACTGGTCCTCTTTATTGTCCCATCTGAGGTTGTAGTTAGCATTTCAGTTCCTCACTCAGAAGGCCAGGATGGTCTTACATTGACTCCAGTGGTACGAGAAGCCTTGAGTGCAGTGGGCTGGAGCTCTGGGTCTGGCAGGGCTGCCAGTGGGAAAAGCCGTGCTGCCCTCCAGCAGGCAGGCTGGGCATGGAGCCATCATCCTGGCAGCTGCTTGCCAGCCCTCAGGAGCTTGGCCCTGCAGACAGCTAACATGGAAAGGGTCATAATAAATTTAACTCTCCATCCATCACGCCCAGTTTCCATCCCTGGAATGACAACTCATTGATGATGCTTTGGAAGAGAGCAGTTCCTTCCAGCCGCCAGCACTGTTTGTGGGCAGTGGTACCCTTTGCAGCTTAGCAGAGAGCAGGTCTGCTTTAGAGGTGGTCTTCTGATTTTTATGTGCTATAGAATTTACTGTCCAAGTTCATATGCTCCGGATTTCAAGTTGTTATATTTAAATTTGACAGAGATGACTGTGGGAGCAGAGGGAGAATCTTTGCTGGGGTGAAATTGCTTGGGCTGTCCACTGCCAGTGAAGCCCCTTGAGCTCAGCTGGGTGAGATGCAGTATAATCTGTGTCTCATCTGCATCATTTCATCATTTTTTAACAAGCAGACTGTAGTTCAGTGTGTCTGAGTGGATTTATTGCTCTGGGTCTTGTTCTGAGCAAAAATGACCACTGGGTGCCCCATTATCTTTTAGCTCATGTATGTATGAAACAAACAGTTATCTCATGTTTCCCGTAACTTATGGCCCATAACTGATTGTGGAATGTAAAATGAGTTTATGATTTAGAAGCAGAAAAGGTTAACTCTAAATAATAATAAAAAGTTAAAATGCAGACTAGAAATATTGCTTTAGTTTTGATGGGTTCTGGATAATTTTGGCTCTTTCCCCAAAGGATTTAGTACAACTCAATGAGAAAATTGCATTAAAATCCTGTGGGCTGCTCTGCCGTGACTGAACTGAAATTAGAGGAGATTCACAAGGTAGTTTTATAGAAACTGTTTGCAGGGCTGCCTGCCAGGGGAAGTGCTTGGTGCCTGGTAGCACTGTCTCTTGAACAGGGCAGAGATGGGACAACAGAAGGAGGACACAGCTGTGTGCTCCTGAGGCTGCAGTGCTGGCTGGATGGTATGGGGGGCGGGGGGGTGGGGTGTTGCTGAGAGCTGCCAGGAGGTCGCTGCTCATCAGAAGCCTTCTCGCTTCAGGTGTGGTGTTGTTGGCTTGTTGATGGCAGCTTTAACTTCCTCAGGCTGCTCAGCATCCAGTGCCATGGTCTGAAGCCTCCCAGGAGGAAGGAGTCCCAGTGACAGATTTTGCCTTCTAGCCCAGACCCATGGGCATTGCTTCTGTTCCCCTCCTTAGCCTTGCTTGAGGTGTTTGCTGAGCTCCACAACTTCCTGGAGCAGTCCCATGAGCACATGCATAACCAAGTTGTGGTTTTGCCTGTCCCACACACGGTTCAGGCACCACAGGAAGATCCTCCTGTACACAGGTGAAGTGATCGACTTCGTGCTCTGTGAATGCTGCACAGCTCGCCATGGGCCTCCTGGAACGTGAGACAGTCCTAGCTCCTGGTTTTGGGGAACAAAGAGATTAAAACACAGAGTAACTGTTGGCCTCTGCCCACAAAACGCCCTTGGGAAGGACTCCTGAGTGAGAAGGACCACCAGGACGCAGCTGTGCTTCGCAGGGTGTGCTGCAGAGCTCTGCAGGACTTGCCCAGTGCCTGTGCAGGAGCTCTTGGGGATGCAAGCACTCTGAGGACTGGGGTTGTTACTCAGTCCTGACATTCCAGACATGACTAAGCCATTTTGATGAAGGAGATGGAATCTGACAGTTTTACTATTCAATTGTTTCTTATAGATTTCAAATAAAAATAAATTGGCTTCTTTTTGAAAGAACAGACTGTGGAAAAGCTGTTGTAAGCAGAAGCGAGCAGTCTCTGAAGCATGGCAGGCAGCTCTGTGTTCACACCAGCTAACAAGATCTTCAAGTCCGGGGCAGGAGGGCTGGACTGCACAGCAAATACCTCTCCTCAGCTCTATCTTTGCCTTGAGGTACCTGGGGAAATAAATGCACAGAGGAAATGGGAGAGGGTTTTAGAGCCTGAACATCCCCCAGGGAGGCAAGCTTATGTCCCACAGCATTGCAGCAGTGTTGCAGCCAGCAATGCTGGCACTGGTGGCTCCTGGCACTGCCACCCAGCCCCACCAGTGCAGTGCTTCTTCCTGAAACAATAAAATCTATTTGAGGCTGCACTGTCCCTGTTTGCTGTTTCTGTTGCAGTGGGTGCAGGAGGCCAAGCGAGATCCAATTTAGCTGCTGCCCAGGCATTCTGGGAGATGTGGTTCCCACCCTGTGGCACTGAGAGGCTCCTGGGAGACTTCAGGGAGATAGCATCCTTTCCTGTGTGAGAGGGATAAGCTCTTTGGCCCTTCCAAAGTTGGGTTCTTTGTTGCAGGGTGCTTCCCTCTCGAGGGCATGCGGCTCTGTGAGCGGTCTCTGGAGGGGCTCTCCGTGAGTGCTGGCATTCCTAGGGCTGCCTGTGGCAGACTTGCTTTTCCCGGGGTGCTGGAGTTGGTGGCTGAGTGGGTCTGTTCCGATGTTTCCATGTCCTTTGTGAGTCTGCTTTCCGCAGAGGCTGCTGCAGGGCATCTGGGGAGCAGCACGTCCACCAGAGCTGTGATGCGTTCGGTTTGCATCTAGAAGGAGCTGATGGCTTAGGAGGTTTTTCTGCATCTTTTATAAATCATGAACCTGTCATTGCCCTGCAGGCAGTGTCCTGCTGGCATCTCTGCAGGACTGGTGGCCTCTGCCAAGCCCAGGGTGTTGACATAGATTGCTGTGCGCAAGCTGGGGCTTGCAGTGGGTCTGCCTGCAAGGGAAAGGTTTTATGATATCCCCAGGAGCTGATTACTGGCAGAGCATTCCTGAGGAGTTACCCATGGTGCAGGCGGAAGCACCAGGAGAGCATTTACTCTGGCATTAGACAGGCTGGGTCTGCGTCTGAAGCAGTGGAAATGAGGACCACATCTGTCTGGATGGGGCTCGGAGGGCTGTGTGCCTTTCTGTAACCCCAGGGTGGGAGGAGGGAGTTTGATTGACCAGGGCTGGGACTGCAGATCCCACTGCAGCTGAGGTCCTGGATCCTGCTTTCCTGAGCGCCTCGGTTCAAGTGGCAGGCTGGAGAGTCTGGCTGTTCTTCTTGGGCTGATTGTACCTTTCAGCTTTGCTCCTCAGGACTGGTGTGTGTTGGGCTCTCTGTCTGCTAGATTTCACTGATGAAGGTATAAGCATTCTGGATTCTTCAGAGGACTTTGTTTGCAAGGACCCTGGGAGACAAGAGCAAATGACTGTAAGGAAAATGCCTTTCATTGTTCAAGATAAAGAAGAACACAAAGCCTTGGAGACATTGCTTCGTTCAGGAATTAAATTGCAGGAGGCATCTGGTGTCAAATAAGTTTCATTTAATAGGTCACTCACTTAAATAAAGTTTCTGCAGAAATCAATATCACTTTCTCCGGCAACTGACAGCTCGAGACATTGAAAATGGCATTTTTCACATAAGGTTTATTTAATTTTAGGAGGAAGAATCATTCCCACACCTCCTGCTTGGTCTAGGTGGCGCTGGTGCCGGATAAACAGTCTGCTGAGGTGGAAACTTGCACTGTCTTTTTCCCACAGGGATAATGTGAAGGCATTTCAGCACAGGCTTGTGAGTCTCACATGCAGTCAGGGTGCCATTGTCACAGGGCTGTATCAGAGCTGTGTCCACAACTCACTGAAGGAAACAGGGACAAGTCATTGTGTTCTCTCTTACAGATGAGTTTGGCAGGGCAGAGGGCCTCATTATGTGTCTTAGCAGAACCACGCTTTCTGTAGAGGCAGATGTCTGTGGGATGTGAAGACTAGAGCTTGCTACAGGGATGCTTCTGTGTCTGGGGTAGGAGAATTTTGCCTTTTCAGCCTCCCTTAAGAGAATGGGACAGCTTTGCTCAGTGTTATTTCAGTCCAGCAGTATCCCATGGGGGAGGGAGACCACTTGGTAGCTTTCTGCACCATCTCCTGGGAGAACTATGTGTGAGAATGGAGAACTGGTATTATTCCTGCTATGGTGAAGTAATTGTTTCTGAAAACTTGCTGTTTCCTCCACTTGCCTTTCAGTCTTAAGCAATTTCTGAGGTTGACACGCCATCGCCAGTCACATTTGCCTTGTTGTGTGCTGTGACTGATGCAATTACAGCTGACATTGCCACAGTATTTTGCACAAGTGCCTTCAATTGCAGGCTAGCAGGTGACCCCTGAAATGAGCATCAGGAGACATTGGTGCCCTGAACTTCCTCCCAGGGAAAAGATGCTGGATGTTGGGGTAACATGTGGCCAGTGTCAAGTTTAAAAGTAAATGCTTTTATGCTGGTTGCATGCAAGAAGCAGTGTTATTACTCCACTCCGGCACAGCCTGCACGTGGATGTTCCCTGTCAGCATTTTGGCCTTGTGACACCACCTGCAACCAGTGAGAGTAACTGCACTGGCAGCAGACAGCAGAGTTTGGGAGGACTGAGGAGCAAATGAAGTGCTTTGCCTCCTCCCTGGCCCTCGATACAAAGTGAAAGCAGCTCCAGTGAGGGGTAGAGGGTGAGGGATCAGGAATAGCCCAGTGCTCAAAGCCAGGCTCTGCAGAGGTTCCTGTCCTCACAGAGAAGGAAAACTCTGTGACTCCCCAGGTATTTACTATGGGAGAGTGGCAGGGAGTCAGGGTGCTTGCAAGCACCTCTCTGTGAGCAGGGATGGCAGCCCCTCAGGTAGGTGCTGTGCAGGGGGGGGAAACACCTCCAGTGCGAGCTAAGCAGTGGGAAGAGCCATGGAGGTGTTGGGGACAGCTGTGCTCGCTCGCAGTACAGGTGCACGGGATGCTCACCAAAGGGGCCAAAAGTGAAACTGCAGTGGAAATTTCTTCTCCGAGTAGCATGCAGCTCCAGGAGGCACGATGACCACGGGATAGTAAATGTGCTCTTGTGCTGAGAGCCAGAGTTAGCAGGCAGGACCACTGGGCAGGGCACCTGCCGGCTCTGGAGCTGCCGGGGGCACTTTGGCGGGGCTGGCTCACTGTGCTTGCACCGGGTGAGGACGGCTGTGAGGACGGCTGCAGGGATGCAGGGGCGGATCTTGCTTTCCCGACAGCTCCTTGCTGTGGATGGGAGAGGCCAGTTGGTTGGCAAGAGGGCCAGGAGTGGCCATGCATTGTGGCAGTGTGCTCGTTGTGCTCAGCCTTGTTGCTCTGAGAGTGCAGGAACACTTTCAGGACGTAGCTGGAGCAGCTTGTGGCAGTTAACCTGGAGCTGATGGCAGTTGCCCCTCCCCACCCGACAGACAGAATTAGGTGCTATGTAAAACCACCCAAGCTTTTAATGACCTCTTTCAGACACAAACTGACCATCTAACTTTGCACGATTCACTGAGATTCCATTTTACTCAAGGAAATAAAAATAATAGTTTAAGCTGTTTCAAATATAGCTGTAAATCCCTAACAACATTAACCTTTTCCAAAGCATTAAGCTGATCCCTTGTGGATTCTCAACATTGCTGTTAGGAGGAGGCATGAGATACTCTCTCTTGAACTTCATGTTCCCAAAGCAAATAACAAGCCAGGCTGAGTGTGGGGTTTATCAGCTTTCTGACTGGTGACTGCCTGGTGCCTCACCCTGTTCTGGGTTGTCAAAGATCAGCACTGGCTGCATCAGAAAGGCAGAAGTTCATGCACAGAAGCACAGACGTGAGGAGGGGGACAAAGGTAATGTCTGGGATCAATGGGAGAAGAGCTGCTGCGGCAGAGAGCGTGGGAACAGCGGAGAGCTGCCTGGCTCGTGTAGCTGCGCAGCAGCCCTTGGAGACATCTGAGGCTCTGCTGTTGGGTTGTCAGAAGGACTTGACCGGAGACAGCAATAGCGGGAGAGGTTTAATTAGGAGATGTTTAATTAGGTTTCTAAGTCCAACTCATTCATTATACAAGACAAGATCTGATATTTCGTTTTGATGCAGTGGCTGAGGGATGGGGACTGCTGGCCTCTTTGGACGTGGAGGATTGCCCTGAGAGGGTAAAGTGACTCAAAGGGAATTCCTCTGTGATAATAATGCCCCAGTCCTGCCCAGGCAGGGAAAACCAGAGCAGGACCTTTTTACTGAGAATCCACTCCTAGTGTGAAACACAGTGGGGCAGTTTGTGGGGTGAATACCATGGTAAGAAAACTGTGGGAAAGAGGGTGTGTAAACATAACCAGGAGTGAGCACTGGGATTGTTTAAGAGGCTTTAGCAGATACCCCAAATGTTTGTAGCCTCACAGTCATGAAGGCGACATCTCCAGTTAAACAGCCTTTTGATCAAGTGAGAGCTGAATGAAAGCAGCAATTAAACCCTAAAAAAGATACAAATCTGCATCTCATTGGGAAAATTAGAAACTTGGTATATGAAACATGTTTGGCCGTGCATCTGAGAGAAGTCACCGGTATCAGTGAAGCTGATGAGAAGAAGCTTTGGGTTAGGGGCAGAGTTAAACTTGCCAGGAGCAGGTGCAATATTCGCCACAATTACACTGAGAACTGGGTCCTGGCTGGCAGTTGCAGTGTAGGAAAGGCTGGATTATTCCTTATCTGTATTTAGAAGGAAGTGGTTGAGCCACTCACCCTGCAAGGAACACAAAATACTTTATTCTCCTAGGAGCCACGGGGAATGATAAACTGGGGCTGCTGAATGTTTAAATTTGGAAGATGGTATGGAAGAGTTCTTTGAACTATTAATGTTTTTGAACAAAATATGGTGCGCTGGAGGAGTCTGAGGCCAGTAGCGGTGACTGTTACCAGTGCATCAGGAACGGGAGGAAGGAGGCTGGGAGCTGTGGGAGTGCTCCCAGGAAAGAGACCTGAAAAATCATTTGCTTCCCCACAGATTGCGTGTTTAAGAATTCCTTCCTCCCTGCGTGTTTGGGCTGCATCTCGAGGGAGCACTGCAGTTGGTCTCCTCTGGAGCTGAAGAAATCCTCTCCAGGCAGCTGGCCAAGACCAGGGATGGGCACAGAGGAGCCAGAGCCGGGTCTGAAGGGGGCAAGGTGCCAGTGGGAGGGTGCATGGCAGAAGCAGTGCAGGCGTTGTGGGGCAATCCCCAAATATTGTCTGCCGTGGGCAAGGGAGCAGGAGCGGAATGGCTAAGGAGCGATACAGGAATACATAGCATCAGGGACTATCTGAGACCGGATGAGCCAAGGAGCCGGAGCAGCGGGGCAGAGGATTGATTGCAGAGCACCTTGGCGCAGCCCTCTGGAGCCTGCAGGAGGGAGTTTGGAGGGGAGATAAAGGCCCTGGGGCTAGGGAGCACTAAGCCTTTCAGATGCCTGCCTCTTTCTTGTTGAAAGAATCTCTGCTGGGTACGCAGTGCACTGGGATGGGAGCATTTTCTGGGTAACCCAGCTGCAGCTCAGCCGTGCTGGTTGGGATAAGAACTGCCATAGCTCATCCTTACTTGTGCCTGCCACACCAAGGCTGGTGTCCCTCCTGGCAGTCTTCCTCAAGGAAGATGTGGGTACAAGCTGCTAATGGTGACATAGCAAACCACGTCTTCTCTGATACAACTCGACACCACCTCTGCTTTGCTGTGTACCTGAGAGGCCTGGCTCTGTGTTAGACTCTAGGAGATGGAGCTCCTTTTCTCAGGCTTCCTTTGGTCAGATCTGCTCCTCCCCTGCTGGCAAGCCACTTTCCGAAGCACTGGATCTGTTATCCATTCATAGTGTCTGGGAGAGCAGCTGCAATTGTATATCCGATAAGCAGAGATTACTTCTAGGCTGCTTCAAGTGCCATTAAAAGACATTTAGTTCTAAGAAAGGACAAGTGCACATTCTGACTAACGTCCTTAATGCTTGTAATTTCCATGAGCAGAACTATTGATTCCTGGGGCTGTGCTGACTGCAACAAAAATGGACAGCAATTGGTAGGAGGAATTTCCTAGCCCTTGTCTACTGGGTCCCCTGAAGACATGGAGTGATTTGTGTGTTCCCAGCAGCTGTAATCCGGTGATGACAAAGGTTTATGATCTGCGTGATTGTGAGATCCATCCTTGCTGCTGTGGCCCTGGCAAAGCTGGGAAGGGAAGCAGCTTTGTATACTCAGTGCTCTCTGGTTTTCCTCAGTTGCAGCCCCATGGCAGGGGCCCTCGGATTTTTATGGCATTCCTGCTTCTCTAATGCAGGGATAGCCCCTGCATTCATTCAGGGCAGAGGTGGGAGGTGGAAAGCTGGTGTCTGTGCCAATACCTGGCCCAGCTGTGGCCGAGCTGGCGAGAGTCATCAGGGCCCTGCTCCAGCACGTGCTGCCTCCCGCCTCCAGTGCCGTGCCTCCTGCTTTGGTGCTGTTCCTCCTGAGCTGTGTGCTCTCACTTGTGTACTTGTGGCAAGCTGAGAAAAGATATTCTATAGCATAAATTCAAATAGCCTATAGATCCTTTCTGCACTGTCCATGACTCATTCCAAGGGCCGGTGGAAGAATGGCACAAGCCTGTATTGGAGGAAAACGCTGCTTGTATCTCATGCTGGCAGGGCTGGAACTCTGACCTTCTGCATTAGTGACCTCAGTTCCTCTGCATTAGTCATGTTTCCCTGGACAAATCCAGCAAGATGTAGATACACTTGCGATAAATAAGGTTTCTCTGCTCCTTGGCACTTCCTAAGCAGAAGGATGTTAACCGATGTCATTTATTAAATGTGTTGCAGCTCTGATTTGGTCGTGTTTATCCGGAGGTGACCATCTATTTTCAGTAGGATTACACTGGAGAGAACCAGCAGGGTTTACTGCACTGAATGCCTTCAGAGCTGCCCAAAGCTGGGTCTGGGGCTTGGTGCTTAACATGCTGCTGCAGTACAGACATATCCTTTAAGCATCAAAAAAGAGATGTGGATCAGGTTTTTTTTCCTCAAAAAATGACATTTTGAAGTAGGTTAAATCTAGCACTTTTCTACATTTTCTCAGAGAGGGTTTTCGTCTGGCTGCTGTACGTGCTTTCCATGAGGAATTATTTATGAGCTTCAGAGTCCCCGGTCTGCTGTGCTTGATGCAACAATGGTAGATCTGGAGGAGTGACCAAGCACAGGTTTATAGTCTCACTACAGATGTAGCACCAAGTTATTCAGTGCTCCTTTTTGTTAGTGCCTGAACCAAAGGGCAGTTTATCTTGGCAGTGTCCTTCAGATTATCCCTCTCGCTTGTTTTACCAATAAGACGGCACCTGCTGCTCCAGTCCCAGCAGAAATCAATGCTTCATTTCAAAGATGCCAAGTCCTTGCTCTCTCTCCTTTTGCCATTCTTAGGAAGACAAACTTTTTTAGGGAAAAAATACAGACAGATTGTAGAAAACCCTTCTCTACTCCAGCTACCACATCCTGTTCCGTTATGGATGACAGACCAGCTCACTGCAGGACATGCATGTCAGGTTTTGATCAGGCACATTCTTTGTTGGAGCCTCCTGGAAATAACTGGCCCAGTCTGCTGCAGTCCCAGTGGGAGGTGTATGGTGTTACCATGTCATTATGACCTTTGCTAGGCAAACGCACAACCATAGCATAGCTCCTCGCTCACAGCCATGTGTGTGTCTTGGCACTTGTGTAATTATAACACAAGCTTTATTGCTTGTCAACATTTTAACCTTGCTGACACATTATCCCCCAGGGTAACTGAGCAACCTTAATAGTACAGCTGATAATTATCCTCCCCATGAATAAAGTTATCACTAGGGTCCTCTATAAATCACATGGAAAACATGACAGATTTCACTGGCTGGTCAGCATGGAAATGGGGAGAGGCACAGATTGTGACAGCTTAGTGGAGAAGGTAATAAAACCAACAATAAAGTCATTTATAATATAAGCAATGATTCTCAGGCCTTTCTGTTTGTTTTCATACTAATAGGAGATAAATGTCAGATTAGGAACAAGACCTGAAATTTCTATTCAAAATATTTGGAAAATGTCATTAAATATCAGCAATTCAGAGCTCAAGAAGTGGCAGCCTGGATGTTAATTACCTGTATGAGGTCCTTGGAAGCAGAGTGGGGATAATAGTATTTGCTTTGCTGTTTCCTGGGAGCTGTGAGCAGAAATGATTCTGCACCGCTGAGAGAATCAGTACCCTGTGTTGTCCCTGCAGGCACTTCTGGAAAGAGCAAGATGTTGTGTGGTGTCTCAACAAGTAGAACTGCCCTGGAGGAGAGAGGGACAGAGGCCCTGTCGGGACCCTGAATTGGGTACATCACCACTGTTTTGGCAGGCTGCAGTTTTCATGAGGAACTCAAGCTGTTGTTACAAACAGAAAAAAGAGACTTCAATGCAGGTGTGAAAAAGCCCTGTGACAGTAATGGAGTGGTGGGAACAGGGAGGGTGCGTTATAGTGTGGGTAACGGAGTAAGAAAGTCACTCACTAGGAATATGTGAAGGACTGATGTTCACATCCTTTAAGTTAAATGTCAGTATTGCTGGTTGTTCGTCTGGAACGCACACTGTGAAGATTCATGCATGCAGCATTTAACGTCTGTCTTCCGCACTAACCAAGGGTTTGGGAGTGCGAGTGAGAGTGGTGGGAGTACAGAGTGAGCAGAAATGTCCTGGGAACAGCTGAGAGACCAGGGGAACAGCTGAAAATGCAGTGGAGCAGGAGGATGCTGCCCCAGCTCTCCTAGGGGAAAGCCTGTCTGGGGCCAGGTTGGTGCTGGGGCAGGATGTGCCATGGGCACTGCCCTGTGCAGAGGCTGTGGAGCTGGCGCAGATGGGGCTGGGGTGGTGCTCAGAGCAGAACAGCACGGGTACTACTGGAGCATCACCTTCTGTGCCCCAGCTGCCAGTACAGCTGGTGCTGTTGAGGCTGGACAATCAGGAGTGACTCTTCCCAGCTATCCTGACTCTGGATGGTCCCTTCAGCGTTCGTCTCAGCCCAGGGATTAATCTGAGGATGTCTCTGGGTCACAGGACTGGGGAAGGGAGAGTGATGGAAAAAGTGTTTGTGCCTGACCTTAATATTTGTGGTGTGTTCTCCCAGTCACGCTTCTAAAAAAGCATTTGGAGGCCTGAGCCCTGGTGCCTCTAATCTAGTGAGCAGATCAGGTCTTGCCATTTGATCCTGAGATGCCTAGCGTTGCACAAAAGGGATGCATTGCTCCCTGTACTTTAAAACAATCAGAATGTCTTTAGTGCATGAAGACCCCTATGATAAATACAGAGGCACAGATGGGATGAGAATAGCAAAAAGCAGAGGGATGATTAACAGCTGGAACAGCACAAAGCAGTTCCCCAGCCCTGGCCCTGGAGGAGCGTGGTACATTCATCATGTTGCTCTCCGGGCTGATGCTACAGCTCTGGGGTGTGAGGTATTGAATTACACTCTCTGCAAAATATTGTTTGGGGAACATTGAGGAGAGCTGGTAAACAATGTGCTGGGAGGTGACAGATATGTTTGCAGCTTCATATAGTGCTTTTGCAATAAAAAGAGCCATCCGGGGTTTTCCCGTCACAGCCCTTCCTGCCTGTCAGAAGTGGCAGGCTGGGGGAACTCGAACCCAGCAGCCAGTGGGCTTGCTTATTCTGGTGACTATTTGCTTTAAATGATTATTTTATTACAGAGTGCAACACTAACAATGGCTGATGAATCTCGAGCTTAATGAAGCACCATCTGTGGTTCAGCTGTTGTAGAAAACAACATATAGCTCTTATGCTGGCTTTGGACATAGTCTAGCCTGGACACCCCTCTTGCCTCTCCTGTCCTTGGTGTAGTGTCACAGAGGGTGCCACAGAGGCTCCTAGCTCAGTGCCACTGTCGGCACCATCTGGACAGATCCACATACTCCCGTGTGCTTTCAACTGGAGCTGTACTGCAGCTGCATGAAGGTGGGGATAGTGGAGGCAGCCAGGATCTGCTCTGTAAAATGCTTTCCCTTCTATCCATCATCTTCACAGCGACCCATTCAGAAGACTTTGATCTGGGATGTCGCTTCACTCCTACAAACCTGCCAGCAAGTCACAGCGTTCTCCCCCTGAGTCAAGCTCATGGCTTGCTCTGGTGCTGCAGATGTCTCAAGCATCCCGCGTGACCTCAGCAGTGGCCCCGCAGCACAGGGCAAACCTGTGAGTCACACACCAAGGTAAAGAGAGGTGAATGCCAGGTTCTCTTTCAAAGGCTACATTGCTCTGTCAGCAGCAAATTAAGTACTTGCTTACTTTATTAATTAACTGGGTGACTTCCACAGCCACTGCAATCAGCGGTGACTGTGCATGGGTGGGGTCATGAGCAAGGGATTAATGGTCAGATTTTCTCTCAGTGTTGATGAAAGAAGGAGTTTTAAGGTATAAAAAACACACGAGAATCTCAAAGAGAGACGTATCAGATTTGTTTGTGTGGGAAAATCTGCCATCAGCATTGTGTTTCCTCAGAGGGATTTTCCTGCACATGTAATGAACACTCCCAGCAGTGCTGGAGCGTATGACGCCCACCTGGATGTCTGGTGAGGATGCAGCAGATGCTTTCTGCAGAAGATGTGGGATTTAAGGTTAATCCATCCTTGCTCATGTGCCACCTCCAAGAGGAGTGGGTTGTAACTAGTTTGGCCTTACAAATACTGTTCCAGAAATGGATTGCTCTGAGCCATCTGCTTCTTGCAGGAATCCTGAAAATCTCAGTGTGTCTCTTTGCAGTGCGATGATTATGAAAATCCCTGAGGTCCAGGTTTCAGACTTTGAGGTCAGGTGATGACACAGCAACTGCCTAGGCTGGTGTCTTGCATAGCCTTAGTGATATCTGCCTGCAAAAATCGGGGAGCTTTATAGCCAAAGGGAAAAATTTGTCCAGTGTTGGCCCCTGACTCCGTGGAGAAACTATTCCCATAATGAACTGCCCCTGCTATTGAACTGTTCCTTTTCAGATCCTTGCCCTCCTGCACTCCAGCATTGTCCAGGTACTGCATGGAACAACAGGATATTCTCTGGCAGGCAGATGCTGTTGCGCTGCAGGGCAGAGATCAGGATGCTCGTTACAGAGTGTGTCTTGCCGCAGTAGCCCCGAGAAGGATCAGTGGGTCCCAGGGAAGCACAGTGCAGGGTTCCATGGGCCCTCAGGGCTTTGCCTTGCAGTGCTCTCCTGAGGAGCAGAAAATGCAGTTACAGGTAGTGGAGAAAGAGGAAGGAAGAGAAAATGCATTTAGCAAGTCTGTTCCTGCTGCACCTCCAATGTGAGAGAAGGGGATGAGATGTCACAGATGAAGTGGGAAGTGAGATGTTAGACAGGAGGGAGCATTGTGGAAAAGCAGGCAAGAGCTGTTTGGTTTTAAGACCTGCCGCTATCGAGCTGTATTTCTTCGTCTTTCTAGGGAAGCACTTAGAGACCTCAGGGGTGGGAGGTTTTCTAAAAAACATAGTCAAAATTCCTACTAAACATCAACCTGCGCTTCCTCAGTGCTTTGGTGATGGCATCCAGGTGGTTGTTTCCCAGGGCACACTGCATAAGCTTAGTCCTGCTTGTGCTGGGATCAGGTGCCAGATCTCCAGACTCCTTGTGCCTGCACATGCTGTGCCTGTGTGCTTTTCCACATTTATACCTCTTGCTTTGCCTTGCTGTTGGCCTGGCCTGTCACGAAACAACTTCCCTGAGGACTCTGTCTTTCGAGTACGTGCTGGCTTGAGATGCTTCTACAGGAATTTTGCAAGTACTTCTCTTTACAGGTCTTTCCACTGCTATGCAGAAGGAAGAAGTGGTGGATGGGGGCAGTGATGGGAGAGCCTAGGGAGACAGGCTTGAATGTTCCATACCTCCAGTAGAAGTGCTGCAAACCCTCCCTGGGTTGTGTGCAGAGTGGCCTGGGGCTACAGTCAGGGGATTGTGTGGTGGACCTGGGTGGGGCTGTGTAACACTCCAAGGCACTAGAGAATTGCCCCTAGCAGAGATGCTGCACCAAAGTGCAGCTGCAGCTGCAGAGCTGCACGAGCTCTCAGGGAGAGCGGTGCCCATGGGCATTACCCTGGTGTTTGCACAGGGCTGGCTCAGGCAACTGCTTCAGCCAAGGGGCTCCTGCCTGGCTGGCTGCTGCAGCTCCTCTGAACCTGTGCAGAAGTGATGGTGATGCTAGAACTCTCACTCATGTTTTGCACAGCATGTTTTAAAAATGACCTGTTGTGCAGTGCTGTTTCTGCGGGGAGTGAGGAGTTGGCCCTTGGGGAGTTCAGAGAGGTTTTATTCTGCTGTCAGGGATGGGGAGTTAAAATAACCTTCAGTGAAGCAAGTAAATAAACAAAGATGATAAATCTCTGCTCCCTCCCCTGAAAGGTTTTCAGCTTGTGAGTCAGGTTTCCAGGCATGGATTCATTCGCTGGCAGGGTCTCCAATAACAAGTGTCAGGGAGGTCAGCGGGAAAGCTGTGCTTCTTCCCCTTGGTGGTTGCCTCGGGCTCGCTGCTCAGTGTCTCTGTCCATCTCTGTCTGTGCTCCGTCCACACTTTGTTTTATCTAGAACCACAGGCTCTCTTAGCAGGTAATTCTGTATCAGTTAATTGGGTTTGTGGGCTCAGCTCTGTAATGATACTCAGCCCATCTCAGCTCCCACCAGCTTGGCAGCAGCCAGAAAGCACTGGTCTACATGCTCAGTTTTAGATGCTTAAAAGAGAGGTGGACTCTTCTGCTAGCCCTGGTGAAGGTGCTGATCTGTCGAATCAAACAGGCTGTGAAGCAAGGAACATGAAGGTAAAAGAGAAGGTGTGAGGAGAGGAATTCTGCTGAGTTTCATTCCAAAGAGAAATAGCTTTCCTTATCCTAATTTTTCAAGCGATAAAAGCCACACAACTGAATAACAAACTTAGATCTGCTCTGGGCATTTGCACGTGGAGATCTACAAAAAGCATTTATTTGATTCTGTTTTTATTGGAGGTTTCTGGGTTGGGGGAAAACCTTGAAGTGCTGCCTGTACTGGAGCTGTAGGGGACCCAGGCAAGTGAAGGCTTGGGCTGCTCTTACCTGCTCATGGTGTGGTCTTTGTGGTCCCCTTTCTTTCTTCATCCGTAGTGATTGCTCAGGCTGTTTGGACCCTGGGACCCACTCTACCTTGACTGAGCTCAGCACAGCTGCAGCTCCATAGGGCTTGCACGGAAATCATCTTTGCAGGGGCCTGGGCTGGTTGGAGCCTTCCTGGCTGGTGGGGGAGCTGAATGCGTGCCCTGTGCGCCAGCTCCTGAAGAGCAGAGGAGTTGCCTCTGCCTGGTGAGGAAGACTGAGCTTGTCCAGCAGAGTCTGTTGAAAGCAGAGCAGCTGCATGGTGCTTGCCTTCAAAGCTGTGGTTCCAAGAGGCTGCAGCAGGTGCATCTGTAGTGAACACAGCTGAGCTAGGAGTGAGCAAGCAGCAGGCCCAGAGCTGGGAATATGGATGTGTCGCAGTTCCTGACAGCCGAGTACTTTCCCAGCCTGGACTGCTGCTCAGCTTAGAGTTCCCCAGATCCCTGTGGCATCAGGAGCAGCATTGTGTAGGTCCACCTGCCCAGGCTGGACTTCTGCCAGGGGAGAGCAGTCAGTATTCCTGAGCCAGGCACCCTGGCATATGTGGTGCCTGAGAAGAGGGCAGCTGGATCAGCTTTGGAGAGGCTGTGACAGGACATCTGCTTCCCTTCCAGCATGGGGCTGGCTAAGCCAGCAGCTTTTATAGGCTCTGTTCCTACTCCAGAGTGGTGCTGTGATTACAGGATGAACATTAAGTCACAGAATCACTGTCAAAACCTAAAGTAAAGAATTTGGCTCATAAAAAATGTTTCACACTAATAAACAGAAGAAGAGTTATGACTTTCCATTCTCCCTTCCTGGTGCCAAGGGGAGAGCGTGCCACTATAGCACGCGCCCGAGGAGCCGATTGTGGCCAAAGCGGAGCATTTCACTTCCCCTGGAGGGGCCCTTACAGAGTTATTAGTCATAAGTTCCTATTTAATGTACTGATTAGGGCCAAGACTTGTAGACAGCCACTGACTGTGCATGTGAATTGACTTTAAGCATTATTATGTACGACTGTCGGCAGCTCTGCTACCCAGCAAGACTGATACACAGAATGAATCTTCTCAAGCTGCTTCTGAAAAGATTCACGACACTGCAGTGGCAGTGGCTTCCAATGGGAACCTCTGTGTGCTGATGTCAGCATATATTTTATTCCGTGTGACTACGAGGGCTGGGTAGGTTATGAGCCTCCCACTGAAACGGACTGCATACAACTGCCAGGTAACTGGTTCTTTTCCTTTTCTGCTGATGAAGTTATGATTCACCTCTGATTCCCGCAGGAGCAGCAGTCACAGCACCATGGGCTGCTTATCTCTCAGCCAGCTGTGCTCACTTGCTTTGCTTGCCACCTGGCAAGGGCAGAAGAGAAACCCCAGGAACAGAGGGCAGGGAGCAGCTGCTGAGTGTGAGTTTAACCCTGGACCTGCTGTGTGAGCAGGCCATGGGACCACAGGGCTGCATAGGTTCACAGAGTGCAGGTCCAGGCAAGCAGTTGAGGGGATGGAGCAGATTCAACTGCAGAGTGGTGCTGAAAACAGCTGCTGTGGCATGTCATGGCTGCTGCTGCTGCTGCTCAGGGCAGAGGACATGTGAACACCTTCAAATCTTGTGCTGATTGTCTCCAGGCTCAGGAGGCCCTGGGAAAGTGTGTGTCTCTGCCCCTCACTCACGTCCTTGTTTGATTTGATCTTACCGAGGGGCTGATCTTTTGCTCAAGGTAGACTAGCATGGCTGGTAAGGGTTCCTTGTCCCAGCCCCACCTCACCCCACTTGTTCCCTTATGCAGAGTTCCCCTGCTGAGCTCTCCAGGGATGGATGTGGATGCAGCTGTTGGAAGAGTTGGGGCACCTGGCACTTGGTCACCTGGTTTGAGTGCTTGTCTCCAAGCACTTTGCGGGGCAGAGTCAAGATGCAGATGAATACTCATTCAGAATAAGTCTGTGGCTTGCAAGTATAAGCAGGGGTATATGTTTCATGAATAATTTTGGGTGGTTTTTTTTTCCCCTCTCAGACACATAAAAATCTTCTAGTGAATGCAAATTTAAAAACTGGTTATTAATTGGTCTTAAAATGCCAATGCAAAAAATGCATTATGTTTTGTGCCGTTTTAAAATGAATATCACCAAGAAATGGCAAAAGTAAATAAGAAAACACAAGTAAGTGTGAGGACAAGGCTGCTGCCCCTGTGCCCGAGAGCCCCTGGTGCAGTCCAGGCCTTGGGCCATGCTCTGCCCTGCCCATGAGCAGCGCAGCAGGCCTGGGCAGCGGGGCAGTGTTTTGCTGCAGGGCAACATGGGAGAAGCTGATGTTCTTAAAGGTTTCCATTTTTCTAACCAATTAATTTGCAAGAGTTGTAGACATGAAGCTGAATTAATCAAGACCACACAAAGGTGAAGAGGGAGAGACAGACATGGAGAACAATGGAAGTTAAATGCCTTTTTAAGTGACTTGTGCAGGGACAGGTATAAAAGGAGACGTGCAAGAAGAGACAAGCGTCTCTGTTCAGAGGCTGTAATGTCCTAGCATCACAATACCACACGATACAGATACTGTACTTAGGAGGTTTTTCATAGATACACTGAAGAGAAATTGGCCCCTGAAAGGCACTGGTTATTTCTAAGCAATGAAATCTGCCCTAGGAACATAAAGCTTTTGCAAACTGCTGTCCAAACATTGTCTCATCCATCATGACTTGTAGCCAGTTTATCTGATGCTTTTCATTATTCTCCTCTGCATTCAAACTGAAAATGTCTCATAGCCAGGGGAAGATGCACCAGCACCTTCTCTACGTGGAGTCTGTGATTCTTCCAAGAAAACAAACTGTAATATTCTATTCAAGACCAGGCACGTAGAAAGCTGTTGCCTTTTACTTTGTCACAGCAAGATGCCTCATTTTCAGTATTATCAGTCATTTTTGTGATATCACCAGCAAAATATTGCACTTGTTTTCAGCATCTTGTATGATGAACATAAGAAATCCCTTTCAGGAAGGCTGGCAGAGTCCTACTCTCAGTCTGCTTCCCAGTGAGTATAACAAGCACATCTTGATTAAAGAGGGGAACTCACTGTTTTCCTTTCCACCCAAGGATGCTGTTTGATAGAGCGCTGCAATGCTCTGCTGGCTTGCATATTCAGAGAGTGTGTGTGTGCTTTCAACAGCTGATGAAAGACATAAAGTTACCTCTGTAAGTGCAAGATGTGTCTCACTAGAAGCAAATGTGTATGTGGAGCCTCTTCAGGATAATTCTGCGTATGATTTGGAGTTCATTTGTACCACATGCCTTTTTTTTATAGAGAAACAATGATTTTCCAGCCAAATTACATTTTGTAATAACTGTGCACCTGTGCCTGTGTGACAGTGCCATAAAGAAGCAGGGTTAGGAAACAACTGGTTCTTGAGGGACTGTAACGTGGCTGCTCCCAGCACGCAAAGTTGTGCTGTCAGTGTGGATGAGGGTTAAACAGAGTTTCTGCTGTGTTTTATTGCACCCCAGGGCTGTGCTGTGCTACCTGGGGGAGGAGCACTGAGCAGATGGAAGAACTGGAAGGATGAATTTCCAGAAGTGCGCACCTTGCGGTGTCCAAACGAATGTTCTGAGACAAGACTTGGGCTGATCTGCTCTGCAGGTCCTTGGGAAGACTGGAAGCAGACATTGTCTATTTACAATGGGTGTAGGTGAGGAGGTAATGAGAGGCTGTTCAGTACCCAGTCAACCAGAGAGTGAAGGCGCAGAGAGGAGAATGCTCCTGTCTCCTTCAAGCATGGCAGGTTTCCACACCTGTAAAGGTCTCTGACAAGGAGCGGGAGAAGGGAGAAGGGAGAGAGACTCCTCTGGACCTGTGGAGAGCTTTCAGTGCTCTGTCATTGGCATTTAATTAATGGATGGTCTGTAATTCTTCAACAGAGAGGTGTCTTCTCCTGTGATCTTGTCAAAATAGTCTGTTTTAGATAAATCAAGAATTAATAATGTTCCTTAATATTAAAGGTCACCAAGAGAGTACAAACGAATGCTCTGAACAACAGATCTCCCCAGGAGACTCAGAACAAGGGACTGTAAAAGAATTGGAAGAAGAGAAGAACAGCACTAACTGGTGCAAGGCAGATCCTTAGTTCACTGCGGGGCTGCTGGAAGTGGGGAAATGGGGGCTCAGGCTCGTTTCCCAGTGGGTCTCTGCTCCCTTGAAGTTCTCTGGAGTGGCAGAGGCTGTGTTTCCCCAGAGTTTGCCTGTGTGTAGTTGCTCAGGCTGGGCTTCCCTCTCTCAGCTCTGCTCACAGTCCTGTGGCAGGACAGTGCTGGCAGGACTCTGCATCGCTCTTTTTGTTCCATGCCTGCCTTTTTTAATTTTGGTGACCCAATGACATCCTGTGCTGGGAGAGAAGTCCCATAGCTTGAATTGGCTCCGGTTTGCGGAGAAGCTGGCATTTCTGGGCAGGACAGTGCGTGCTGGAGGTTTGGGCAGGTGTGAGGCTGCCCTGCAGTCCCATGATGCTGACCAAGCAGAAAATGGAGGAGGCAGACAGGTGTGGATGCTCTATGTGATCCTGCCATTGCCTGTGTAGAGCTCCGCACTTTTTGGGGAAGAGAGAGAAAACCAGTGGAAAGGTTTCTCTTAGGATTGCTGTAACAGGTTAAGTTCTTTTATTAAATTACATCTATCTGAGGATTTCCTGAGAGGATAGGCAAGTAGGAGGTTGGGTTTTGGAAAAGCTTGTTCATCTTGTTCACTTGCTCATAGTCCCATTAATGCTTAGTGCATATTTCCTGCACTACCTTTGACAGAAAGTATCAAATATGATCACAACTTGCTTTGCTGGAGAGTTTATCATTTATCCATCTAGAGACACTGGTAAGCCCTACATCATCCCCGCAGCCTCCCTTGTGGTCACGCGGAATGCCGCTTGACCTCTGCCGTCCTGTAACTTGACAATGATCGCAATCCGTCACCTGTGTTTTGCCAGTTGGAGGTATCTGTTGTCATGAACTCGGGGTTACGCAAGGACTCCCGGTGGGGATGGCTGGAGAATAGGGATTTATTTGTGTGGCAATAATTGAGAAGCTCATTTTATTCCAGTAAGGATCTTTCAACCACAATCAATTTCACATGCCATCATAGATAATGGAGGTCAGCAGAGCACTACGAGTGCTTCAGTGAGCTCTGTTGACAATGTTAAAATGCAATAAACAGCAGAGAGATGCAGCTCTGCATGAGTGGGCGTGCATTAATACTTGTTTAGAGAGTGTTTGATTGGCAGCCTTAGTACTTTTAGGATCTTTCTGGTGGTAAATGCTTCTCATTTCTGCCATCTGGCTGCTGGGGTGCCCTGTTTGTGTTCCTGGGCACCCTGTGGCAGTCCAGCTTCCTGGCAGCACTGTGCAGTGATCAGTTCTTACTCTCCAGGAGGCTCATGCCTTGTACCTGCGTGGGGCCTTTTTCAGACCTGGGTGCTTTGCGTCAGTCAGCGTGCGTTCTGTAAATGGTCAACAATAAAGCCCACAGAAATGAGACAAGAACACTGAATCACAATTCCCACTTCTCACCCAGCTGCCCCTCAGCATAGTCCTTCCCTGGGCAGGCATTTCTCACAGTTGCTTTTAGAAAAGTGAGTCTCATTCCAGTTTTCCTGCTTTCCTCTTCCAGGTGTCAAATCTAATCAGACATGAATACCTCATGTGTTGTCCCTGTTCAGGGCTTTGGGGCTGTGATCAGGTCACCTCCTAAATTTCCCTTTGATGTGCTGGGTCTGCGCTGTAACTCCAGTCTCCCACTGCCCTGCACAGCAGGCTTTGCAGAGGTAAAATCATTCTTCTGTTCACTGAGCCCCTTTCGGTTTTAAATACCTGGTGCAGGCTCAGCCTCTGCTCGCAGGGGACGTCATAGCCATAGCCCAGTGGGCAGTATCCACGCCCGCTGAAGGTGTCTCCTGGAACATGGCAGGCTCTGTGAATGCTGCAAGCACAGAAGAGCCACTCAGGAGTATCCCTGCTAAGAACTTCTTGTGCTGCCGGGATGCGGTGCTCCAGAATATAAAGCATGGAAATAATTAAGGAGATTAATTAGCTTGTGTTTGTACAGGACCTGAAAAATACAAAGCACTATATAATTGCTAAATACAGTAGATTAATTAGTTAATGTTTACACAGTGCTTTGTAAATATAAAGGCAGCGCTAAGTGTTATTATTAATTAAGTTTTCAGTGTTTGTAAGATTCATTACATGCAACAACAACGCCAAGCGTTTACTTTTCCAGTTTTGCTGAATGTATCCTGGCTCACACATTCCACAGGAGCAAATGATGTACAGGTCCCACCATAGGCATCAGGGGACAGCAGTGAGGTGTGATGCGACTGTGCCATCTTCTGAGGGCACAGCTGGAGATGGAGTGGGCTGTGAAGCATGTGAGCGACATGGTCACAACCACAGAGCAGGTCAGCATCGGGGCTGAGGTTTGGAAGTGCACATTGCCATCAGCAGCTGCAGCTGGGAGCAAATCCCTGTGTTGGACAGTGTGGGATGGAGCCCAGGCTATGCAGGGCTCTGCCACGTGAGGCCCTGGGGGACCCGCTGTGGTCTGCAGGTCAGACCTGGCTGCTCTACAGACTCAGATCGGGTCTCCAGGGCTCCAGCCACTGCGTTGGGAAGAGCAGATCTCCCGTGCCCTGCAGAACAGCCCTCGTCTGCGGCTTCTTCCTTGGTGATTGTCCAGGTGACAGACCTGGAAACAAGGGAAGTGGCAGGGCTGCATGAGGTACTGGCATTTATCCTGACATTCAGTGTGAACAGCCTGGTTAGAGAACACCGCAAACTGCTGATCTGAGGGGAGATCCCAAACAATTGTAGCTGGAATTCCAGGGAACAGAAGTCTTTGCATCGTGTTGGTGCCTGTTACTGCTTCTTGTTTCCTCCAGACATATCCAATGCTGCAAAGGCTGGTTTTCAGCATGTTGCGTGCTGGGGTGCACACCTTGGTTTGGACACCCTGGGAGACCGTGGAGTGGCAGGAGAGGCAGGGAAGGTGAAGCTTGGAGCATTGAGCCAGCAGCTGCCTAAGGAGACAGCCATACGGGAGGAGCACCAGGGCTATGTCAGTTCGCCACTGACTGCCACGTGAGTGCAGGGACACAAAACCAAAGAAGAAGAATTTGATCCTAAGCAAACAGGAAATTTGGAGCCTTCCAAGGTTTACTGCCTGCCCGGTTTACTCTGATCATCTTCTCCCTTTCTGACTGTGCATTGTGATGGTCCTGATGTGTAGAGGCCCTGGAGTGCTCTGCTCCAACTCTGGAGGTAGGACCTTGATCTTCTGTTCATCGGGAAGCTATGCACTGCCATTGCTCTGGAGAGCTCCCTCCCAGCACTGCATGCCCAGGCATCAGACTGTGGGTGGAGCCAAAATCTGCTCTTTTTAGTCGCTGGTGTTCTGGGTGGTAAACGACAGAGAGAACAGCGTTACTTTGCTAAGCATGTGAGGAACATTTAACACCTCGGCGATGCTGAACAAATCTGTGCTGCAGGGACATTGTCTGACCCACACTGGTGCATCCTTCCCCAGGAGCTGCCCTCCCAGGCTGTGTCAGTGCCAGGGCATGCAGCTTCGTCGGAGAAGGACGTTCTGTGTCCCTGGGAGATCCAAGTCTAATGGGGACTGGCAGCTCTGGGAGCCAAGGCAGCCAGACAGGCTGCTGAGAATGACATTGCCTTTGACACATGTGTTACTGATTTCTTCGTTTGTCATAGAGCAGTGCCTCTGCCATCTGCTGTCTCTTAGCACTTGGAGATGGGCTTCCCAGTGCCTTTCCCCAACTTCTGCTCACCTCTCTTTTAGTATTTTGGTCTTTGCAGAGAGTAGAAATGTGTGAAGAGCTGGAGGCTTATGGGAAGGGAATGCATTGAATGCTGCCCTGAATGGCAGCCAGCACCTCACAGCTGGCATCAAGGGTGCCTCTGTCTGCCCTGCCCCAAGGAGCTGTGCTGGTGTGCCCATGGGCTCACAGCGGACAGGGCTCAGGGGCAGGGATCCAAGAGGAACTCACTCGGTGTGCTGAGAAAACAGGTCCTACTTTAGCTGCAGGTGTCCTTGCCACATGTTGCTTTGTGCTTGTTTATTGACACTGTGCTTGCAGGACTATGATGTTGTCTGTCCATCAACATCTTTGTAAAAACAGGCTTTGTGAAATAACCAGGAGTTGAAAGCACAGAATTTGTCTATTAACTATATCCTTGGTTTATTCCAATAATCTATTCCTCAGATTCAGTGGCAAAGATGTGCAAGAGGTCTGCAGAAGCCACACTTTGGCAGGGAGGGAAGAATAGTGGCAGGCACGGGGAGGCACGGTGCAGGTAGGCAGTCCGGTTGCAGTGGGGATGCTCTGTAACGCCTGTTGCCAGGCAAAAGGGAATGGCTTCAAAGAACATCTTTATTAGGGTACACTACTTAGCATCAAAGAAATGTCAGGGCTGCTCTACTCTGAATCTCTGCCTAAGGCACTGTACTAGCCTGTCATTCAGCAGTCTGAGTGCAAACCAGGAGAACCACTGGCAGAGTCCTGGAAAGATTTATTTTTCCACATTTAATTGCCCTTTTTGCTTTGTAAACATAAAGGTTGAAGCTTAAACTCTGACAGCTCCAGTAGCCTTTTTCTTATCTCCTTAAAAAAAATGACATTCAGCTTGTTAGATTTTTCTTTTACTGCAGTCCAAAATCTCACAAAATCTGCACAGCTTTTTTTTAAAGATCATTGAAGCGTTTCAGTACTCACTTTGGGAAAAACCCCTCCGCTCACAAAAAGACAAAAGGTGGAGCCTTGGAGTCAAGACCTTTCCCCATAGCAATGCAGGATAAAAATGCTTGGCTGAGAGGGGCAGAGCAGGCAATCAGCATTCTGCCTTTTCACTGGGAGCAGATTAACAACATGCTTATCTGCTCCTGTTATTGTTCCAGAGAGAAATGAAAGAGCCAAGACAAGAGAAAAAGAAAAGCGAATGTTAAAAAGCAAACTCCTGTGTATCATAGCAGCCTGAAAACTTCCTGAGTTTGGTTCCTTCGCTGAAATGGGCTCCCTGTGCCTGGAAGAAAGTCTTTCCTGGGGTGGTGGAGCTGTGGGCTGTGTTGCCTAGTGGGCTGTGGGTTTCCTCATCTGTCAGCACTATGACTGTGGTAGCCCTTGTCCAGGTCAGGGCCTTGCGCTGCTCCCTGCCAGCGGGTATTCATGGTTGAAAAGATCTGCCTGGATTATTTCATCTATGGAGAAGTAGTTTTGGAGCTACAGCTCTTGAAGAAAATGCTTCAGTTTTGGGGAGGGGCTGCCCATTCCCTCCATCCAACAGGAAAACGGGGCTGTCACCTTGCCACTACCTTCTCTGTGAGCTCTCTCCTGCCTGGGCTGCGCTTCCATCCTGCAGGAGATGGGGAGCGGGACTGGCCCTGCTTCTGGCCCCCAGACCAGAGCCCTGCTCCTTGCACTGTGCTGCACAGATGCTGTGCACATCCTCTCCATGTACCCAGCCTCGACTGCGCTCGGCTGCCTTTGCTTACTGAGTTGTTCCAATGAAGCAACAAGTGACAGGGCGATCGATATTGTCTAGTGTTTCAGACCCTGAGCACACACGCTGTCTGCAGAAGCAGCAGCTCCAATAGCCTGTGGTCTGGGCCGGAGGAAGGGGGTTTTCCTGCCTGTGCTCCCTGGTGCTCATCCCCAGGATGTTCTGTGATCTTAAAATAGTCAAGGCAATGCAGGAGATTCATACATCTGCTGGTAGGTTGCTGTGGTCCAGCACTGACTGTTTTACGGTGCCTGCACTGCTGCACTTTGCTGAAGGTGGCTGGAATGAGGCCCTTTTAGAAACTATTCAAGGGTTTCCACACATGGAACAGAAACACAGAAAAATACTTGAAAGGCATTTTGAGCAAAGCCTTTGATTCAAATGGCAAGCTTGAAATGACAAGTGGGAGAAAGAAGCTTCAGGAGAATCTGTGTCTGTCACAGATCCTTCATCTCCCCATTGTCCTCAATGAGGAAGTAGCAATGATTGGCAAACTCTAATTACCGTTTACTCTGCAGCACTGTGCTTTGTGAGGCTTGAGGAACAGCTGTCACAGCTGTTACAGGGACTATGTCTCTGTTATGTTTTTCACCTTCTTTATCTTCCAGTTTGCCCAAATTTAAATATTGGTGTTATTCAAGTGGGGCTTCTAACAAGGTGCTGACAGAGGACAGCTCTGCAGCAGGTCAATGTATCCTTCTCCTCTCCACAACATCCCTGTCCATGGGTAATACAGTCATGAGGCAACAATGTTTTTGTAATAATCACCTATTACTTCCTCTTCCTCATTGTGCTAAATAGCGAATACCAAGCACCAGCGTGTTGCTGCTGTCACTGTGACTCCCTCTCGGGGCGGAGCAGACAGCAAACCACCTGCACTGATCATGAGCTGGAGGTGTCCTTTTTCACAGAGCACCTTACAGACTTTCCTGCAGATTGAGCTTTTATCCAGTGCATGGTTTAGACCCTGTGCTTGGTGGTTCACATGCAGTGCTCGTTCCTGTCTCTGTTGTGGGCTTTCAGTTCATTGATGCAGATATATTTGACTGCTTCCTGGCCTACACGTTTTCCCTGCTGTTTAATTGTGGATATGAATTGAACCGGAGCTGTACAGGTGCAACAAGAGGAACCTTGTGCAGAAGCTCCCCGGTTTTCACTGGTCCCCATGACGCCCCTCTTTAATTAGCTGTGGTTTAGCTGCCTGCTCTTGTATTCCTCCCTCAGCCCATCGGATACTTCATTTCTCTCTTGCAAGATGCTCAGCTGATAAGCATCTTAGCTCTTTGCCAGACAGCGTGTGTGCTTGTTAGCTGCCAGCCAGCTGATTATGATTAGACTGTAGTTTTGATAGTTGTTTCCTGTCTGTCAAGCCTGAACAGATGGAATGCTACTCCCAGTGCAAGCTTTGACTTTCATAGTGCTTCATGGCTTGGCCAAATGGCAGTTGTGTTGTCTGTGCATGTGAAACTTCTCAAGGGGATCCTTGCAAAGAGAGGAGAGCAACTGTGTCCTCTAAGGACCTGGCAAAGTTAGTATCCACTATAGAGGAGTGCTGGAATTGTTTTGTTCATTGGATGCAGTCCTCCAAACTACAGTTCTGTCCCCCAGATCACGAGCCCTGTTGCTGATATGCAGTCAGCATCATGTTTAGGCTCTGTATTTTGAGGACAAATATCTTTATGTCTGATAAGGGAAGCTACTTTCAGATTTTACGTTACAGGATCAACACACTGTGTGTTTACAGACTGGACAACCACAAGAGCTTTGTAAGAACAAGACAAGGAGATCTTTTCTTCTGTCATGAAGAGAAGGATCGTTCTGTGTTTTCCAGCAAATGCTGGACTACGCTGGTGTCTGTCTGCATGGATTTAGCAAGGGACTAGAGTTGATTAAAGGCTGTGAGCAAAAGGGCAAAGTAATAGGGAGCCAACAGAGGCCTGATAATGGTATTGCTCCCTGAATTTCCAGATTTCATGTTTCCTGGGACAGTTTTCAGTTCTACCATATCAGATTGTCATGTTTGTCTGTGTTGGACCCACCACTCTAAGTGGATCTCTAGCTCCTGTAAGGGGTGACATGATGGCTCCTTCTGACTCAGCCATATGTGAGGATTGCATAAGCCACAGGAGCCCTTGTGCCCTCGTGGCTGAGGATGCTGAGGAGGCGGGGAGTGTCTAGGGGCAACACAGCTGTCAGGGAGGTGCTTCCGCTCAGCACTTCTTCAGTGGCTTGGGAAGCATCCTGACAGCCTTGCAGAGATCCTTGAAATGAATGATCATCAAACAGAGCCACTGTCTGCCAAAAAATAACATCTCTCCAGCCTTGAGTCCTGTAAGAAAACAGCTCCTTCTTATGAAATAATAAGCTTTCATCTCTTCCTTTATTGTGTTGCATGAGAACAACTGGCAGCCTGCTCATGTGAGCCAATTTATTAACTAAATCTCATTTACTAACTGGGAACAAATTCTTTTTACTTGGAGGTGCCGAATACAAATGAGGTTGGGGTTCAGAGCTGCCCTGCTGCCAAGCAGCTTCCTTGGCTCCTTTGTCCTTGTGTCAGTGGTGGTGTCACTGTGGCACAGCACCTGCCACAGTAGTGGGGACAGATCCCATCCTCGGGACAGACCTCAGGGTGGCCAGGACAGGCAGAGCCCAGGGGGAGGCTGAGAGGAAGGAGTTTCTATCCGCAGGTCTCCATCCTTGGCAGACCCTCTCTTGTCAAGAACAGTCACTGTGCCAGCACTCACTGTCTGCCAAGAGCAGACGCTGTGCAGTGTGTGGTCATGGCTCTCATCAGAGGCTTTGTCAGGAGGCAAACAGGCGTGTTTGGGTTTGAAATCTCCAGAACAAGCCAGTTTGCTGCCAGCGTTTGCTTCCTCTTCATACCTGCCTCCTGGTTTAATGGTTTCTCCCAAGCAGGAAAAATAACAATAAAGATAATTCTTCTAAAACTGGTTATCTGAGAGTACAGATTGTCAAGCTTTATGCTGTTGGATAAATCAAACTAACTGCTGAGAGTTAATTTGTCTGACCATAAAGTGGATTCAATAAGTGTAAAACAAAACTAATTGGTTCTCTTCCATACAAATTTAATCATACTATAAAATGTGATCAATGCAAATAAAAAGCATTGAGTAGGTTAAGTGTCAAGAATCTATAAGGAAAAAAATGGCTTATGCGCTTTCTTGCAGGAATTGGAAACTGGATGGGTTTCCATCTCTGTACTAATCATCCTACGATGCCATCCTTGTCCGAACATACGAGTGCTGCCATCTGTGCTGAGAGCTGGGTGTGTCAGAGGGAACTTCTTCAGTCTTTGAAGCTCCTGCTTTTTCATGGGTTGAAGCTCTTGGTGAACGATGCAGTGTTCAGGCACGCAAAGGTGGGCCAACCCACTGAGCGAAGGTGGGCCAACCTCCCCTGCCTGTGCAGGCTCTCCTGCTGCACAGGGGCAGCTGCCATCTCCAGGAGGCCCAAACACAGACACTGTCCCACAGCTGATGCCAGGCTTGGGGGTCCATGCAAAGCACCAGGACTTCTGCTCCCTGGGCTCTGCTGCATCCTGCACCTTCTCTTCCCACCAGAGAGTGGTGGCACTGCTGGGACCTGCTATCCTCGCCCCCTCTCTGGGCTCCCCATCGCTCTCTGATCCCAGAAGAGCCACCTGTTGATGATTCCTTCAGAAGAACTGACTCCATGGCCATGCCAGGCCTCCTCAGGGCGCTGAGGCATTGCCCAGAGCTCCTTCCATACAGCCCAAATCTTCAGCTGAGGATGGGAAGTAGCACTGTGCCATCTCCTGGGGCTTGCCTGGTGTGCATCTTGTGTGTGAAGCCTCTTCAGATGATGAGCAACTGCCAAGGCAGCCATCTAGTGAAGTGAGAGGAGGCTGCCAGGACAAGAGCTACAGCTCTGCCACAGCTCCTGACAGGGGCTCAAGGCAAATTAGACACAATCAGCCAAACTGATACCTTTTAAATTAAGCTGTTGAAAGACCTCCTGTGAGAGGCTGACATGGGCCGTAGTTATGGTGATGGCTGGAGAGTGGCTGGAGTTGATGCAGTTGCCGCTCATGTGGGGAGCTGCTGAATCCCTCAGATATTCAGGTTGTGAAGAGCTGATGAATTTTCTGATCAGCATCTCCTCAGTTTCCCCATGTGGATGTCCAGCTTGGACAAGACATGGAGAAAGACTCCTACAACTCAGAAGAGAGGAGAGATGGGGAGGGAGGGAAAAGAAAGGAGCAGCCTGAGACATCTGGGAAATTAAGGGATGTGATCTCCCCCTCACAGGAGCTTGTCAGAGCTGAGGAGGGAGAGAGGAGTGCTGAAGCTGGAGGTGAGGAAGTGGAATTGTTGCAGCATTCCTCCTAGCCTAGGCCTCATCACTGGCCTTCCTGAGGCTTTAGGAGCACACTCAGGTGGCCACTGCACGCAGCCTTCCTCCCCACTTTGGCTCCCACTTCAGGAGTGCTGGAGCGCCCTATGGGAACGCTGGGGCGATCAGGGGGAGGTGAACTTCAGTGGTGCCTCTGCTGTCCCTGTGTGGGGATGGAGGTAGCTGAGGGGTTTGGTAACTCTGGACTCCACTCCTGCCCCGTGGGTGGGAGCTGTGGACAGGACCCTCAGAGGAGGCGCTTGACTTGCGATGAACTTTGAGCTGCCTCTGCGGCCCCCTCATTAAGGCCTCTAAGATCCCAGGAAAGCTGGGGGACGGGAGGGCTGGGGTCAGTGTGGGGGTGACTCCTCCATCCCTGAGCCAGGGATGGGGAGGGAATAGCAGAGGAGCCTGGCGGAGTCGCGTTCAGTGCACTTAGCCCTGGGTGGTCATCAGGCTGGTTTGTCTGGTGGGCCACTGGCTTGTCTGCCACTGTCTCACCATCAGCTGCTGCCCCAGAGCTCCCAGGAGAAGCTCAGCTGGGAATCTCGTGCTACACCAGGCAGCTGGTGAGCCCACTTCCCCTCACCTCTTTTCTCCTTCCTCCCAAAATTTTGAGTTTAAGTTCTAGTATCTCATAAGCCATCATGTTTGTATCATAATTTCAGTCTGCAGAAAGCCCTTTCCATGCAAGGACCAGGATGCATACAAATCGAACTCTAAATCTCCAGCTACAATAAGGAAACTTCAGATGCTGACAGTTCACTTGATAAATACCTAATATAGCTTAAATAATTATTTAATGCAGACAAATGGAAAAAGAGAGCATCTGTGTGCTGTGCTGTAATAAATTGTAGCTTGCAGCTTGCAGGGCAGTTAGCAGCAGTGGCTCTGACAAGGGGCTCCACCGTGGCCTGGGAAGGAGGTCTTGGGCTGAGGGCTTGCTATGGGAAGGCCCTGCCAGAAGGTAATGGGTGTTGAGTGGTGGCTAATGAGAGAACTACTGCAAGCTAAATTAATACAGTGCTGATGACCTTGGTGGAGTAAATGAGTGCTTTGTGTGCTGCCTGCCCCATGTCAGCCATGGGGCTGAGTGCTGGGGCAGTGGGGCAAGCGCAGCCCCTGGATGGACTGGTGCTGCATCATCACTCAGGCAGGAGCAGTGGGGAGTGAAACTATGCAGCATCTTTCCATCTCCAGCATCAGCCACATCCTGGAGCTGCTCGCTGCCTCCCGAGCAAAGCCACGTGAGTTGGGGTCAGCTGGAGCCAGCAATGGGTGTCTCTTGCCACAGGCAGGAGCAGCGTTGTTGCTGTAGCCTGGTGGGAAGCATAAAAGAGCATTAGGAGGCAAATGGCTCCTTGTAGGCTGAAGGAGCTCCTGATGCCAAGGGCGTTGCTCTGCCAGCAGCAGAGCCTCTGGAGATACTTGGTCACCACATTTCCAGGCTAATTTTGTGGTTTTCATGAGCGTAGCTCTCAGTCTTTACCTCCTTTGAGCTCCATGGTCAATGATCACTTACGGGTTTTTGCTGTGCTTTATATGCTCAGTGATATTTCAGGAAACACACGGATCTGCTCCGGGAGCTCTCTGACAGATTACAAGGGCTGCACTTGACTGAACTCCCGGTGTTCTGCCACGTCAGCCTTACAGCAATGGAGCACTGCAGATACGCTCCTTGGCAGAGCGGAGGATAAACACACGGCAGAGATGGAAGATAAGGGGCAATAAAAAGTAAAATGTGGAGTGCCTGCCCTTTAAAATATAATAGGTGATTTATAAATAAAGCTCTATAATTTCAGGTTGTGTGAGGAATTGTTCAGCCTGTAGTCTTTAAGGAATCTGACCTTGAAGAGAAGAAATACAGCTGTGAGCTGCTTTCAAACTGTTCTGGGAACGAACAGACAGGACAAGCGCTCTTGGTTATTATTTCGGCAGGTGAGCCTGGGTAGGTTGATGTGGTCTGGGGAGCTCAAGCTCCAGCACTGCTCTTGCTGGCAGGTAACATCAGTGTGCAGTCAGATGCAGAGAACCTGGGGGCAAAAATACCAAGTGTCTGGTGAGCTTTTCAAGGAGCTTTGCCTCCCAGTAGGCAGGAGAGTCTCTGCTAGGTGGCGTTGTGTGCTGGTCCTGGACAGACAGATGGTGTGAAGCGGAGCCAGAGCACCGAGCTTGGTTTCCACCACCTCACTTGGCCTTCAGGTGATGCAGAGCTCTTGCTTGGCAAACGCCACTGTTGGGCGTGCGGTGCCAGCAAGGCCCCTTCCTTTGTCCGTTGGCCTGGCAGGGGATCTCCTGGGATGCGGGGTACCTCCCTCCAAAGGCGGTGGGATGCCCGTGTCCCACTTCTGGTGCCGTGCCCTGCCTACAGCAGCAGCCTGTCTAGGAAGGGGTGGGCTTTCTTGTGTTACTGGAGCACTTCTGCTTTGTGAAGGTCATTGAGCTTTGTGGTGGGGAGAGGGAAGGAGCCTGTGAGCAGGGGTCAAGGTTGGGAGTGAGGAGAGGTGGATTTTGGGCTTTGTTTGTGTCACTGTTGAGGAGTCAGATGCCTCCTCTGGGCAGGCAGAAGTCATGGTCCAGACTGGCAAAAGCAGCTGCTGGTTTGGGGTGCTTCCATTTTCAGGCAGCCTGGGATGAGAGCCAGATCTTGTCTTCTACTGAAATAGTTCAGGCTTTCTAAAAGATGAATGGCATCCTCCCAGCCTCTGTTTTCTGGGCAATATGAAAGAGAGTGTCCCTGCAGATTCCTTTAAGGGTACCAGGCAAGCGGAAGAAGCTGTGAGGGGAGCTTAGGGATCCCAGCTGGAGGTGCCTTATTTTAAACTTGTTCTTAGAGAAAACACAGATGATTCCCTATGTGGAGGAGTAACTGGTAGATTGATCCCTGCACGTGCTGATACAGGGAGCCAAAATATCCCATGTGCTCTTGGCTCTGGCAAAAAAAATGTAAACAAACTCCGGTTTTATGTCTGACCAAGGAGATGTAAATCAAACAGATGTGTTGAAGCCTTTTAAATGTTTTGACATTTTCCAATCCATCAAGGTCTTTAATTGTATTTTGAGTGAGTTGTTCTATATGTAAATACCAGTTAATGTTGAAATTGTTTATAGCCAAATTGCCTGTTTATGCAAATTGTGTTCCAAGATCACAGAGCTTCTATTGCAGAATAAAAATGTCTCTTTTATTTAATGCTAAAAATGTTTCCTTTGGCTGCTGTGGCTTCCACAGACAGCATGGCTCTTCTGCGCTGTTGGTGCACAGTGGAGAGTGCCAGCGTCCACAGAGGACAGCTACGGCAGCAGGCAGGGAGCAGCCAGCTGTGGGGTATGAGAGCTGCTCTGACTGCCTGTGCTGCAGAGATGACTCCCTGGCACTGCTACCCTGGGATTGTGTGAATGCTGTGTTTCTGCCCACCTTGCCCATGGGCTCTGGTACCCTCCATGGACCTTGGGAAGCCTGATGGCTCACTCCACTCAGTGTAAGCAGGCGTGTAAGCGGTGCCCAGCATGCTGCAAACGCAAGCAAGGCTTCTCTCTGCCTCCCTGCACAAGGTGGGCTCTGGCAGAGCCTTGACTTGGAACAGCGTGGTGCTGAAGGGAAGACCCAGAGGCTGGTGGATGGTCTTCTGTGTTCTCCAGGATTCCTCTGTCTGGCTCATGGATTAATTTGAGATTCTGGTGCAGAAGGCGGCAGGCATTAAAAACCGCTCCTGCTGGGTGAAAAATGAGGAGAAATCATTGTGTTGCTCCTGCTTGTGCTGTACCTAAGCAGTAATCACGATCATCACCTGGAGATAAATCTCCTCCTGACATGGCACAGAAGAGGAGCAGTTACCATGGGCTTTGCCTCCAGGTTTTTAATCTTGGGGGAACCCATGCAAATTAACGGCTCACTATTGATAAGAATCAACAGTGCTGGAGTGTTTGCAGGCTGCAGCTCCGATGCCCGGTGTGTCTGATACATAGGCAAAGGAGCAGAGTTCACACCGGCTGCATGCAGAGGTGCTCCTTGAATCCACCACTTTCTGTGCCCGGGACCATGCTCCCTTTCTGCAGGAGTTCACAGTCAAACAGCGCTGTTGATCTGGCCTTTGTGTTTGCTTAATGTCAGCATTCCTTGGGGAATACTGCAGAGTAATAGCCAGCTGCACAGCCTGAAGTTGGGCTCCCATATTATTTCTTCATTAATATTTGTTGTTCATAAATATATATTCACTCCTATTTATCACAAGAACACCAATTACAAACCATAAATCCTAACTGTGGGGTGTATTTCAGTCCAGTTTTATTAAGAAGTGATTTTTAAAAATGTTGCTGAGGCTTTTAGCCAGTTATGTGCTACTAAATATTTAAATCTGTATCTCTTGCTGCATGCTGAATTACAGCAAGGGGATATTTAATGCTCCCAGTTCCCCTGCATAAATCTGGGAAAGATTTACTGGAAGGAAAGTGCATTCATGAGCAGCCCCCATCCATGCTGAGTGCTTGCTTGCGCCGTACACCTACTCTCATGTGCCCGCTGCAGGCAGCGATCCCTGGAGCCCCACAGTCACTCTGGGAGTCTCCCTGTGCTGGTGGGAGTGGAGCTGGGATGCCTCTGGGCTGGGGTTGTGGCAGAGCTGTCACAGGCAGCACGAAGGAGCTGGCTACCCTAGTCTGGCCCACAGCATTGCTGCTGTCAGCCATCATAATTACGAGTGCCTGGGGGACTGTTACCCACCAATTAAACTGTGAGTTTTATTGTTCGACCGTGAGCCTGGTTTACGATATGAAAAGCTTTCGACAGTTAAATAGCACTAATATTAACCACTCCCGCATGGGCTCTAACAGTCTCCCCCATTAAAAGTGTGATTAAGAAATTAATTCATCTGGAAGGGATTGGCATGTGGTGCTAAACAATGGAATAATGATTTTTTTTTTATGACTGCTGAACCCCTGGCTGCGTGGAGAGAGGAAGCCCCGTGGCTCTTACATGATGGTTATAGCAGCAGCTAAATGTGGTGGGAGGACTGAGCCCTGGTATGATGCCAGGCACTGGTTACCAGGGCAGGGAGGAGGCAGGTGAGGACAGTGGAGGCTTTACTGAGGCTGGTGAGGAGGATGGTCTGCCCTGGCCCGCTGCTGTGCTGCGGGGCTCCCCACGACAAGTCCCTCCTGAGCTGAGGGCTCTCCTGCAGGGCTCAGCCCCACGGGGCGTGGGTACCCAACACATTTCCTCTCTGCTTTGGGTCTCCTTATAATGCTTGTAAAAACCAAGAAAAAGCAGCACTGCAGGAGGCTGCAAAGTGGTGTTGCAGCATCTACTGTTGGGAGGGGAGGATCACCTCGCACCTCTGGGCACAGGATCTGGGCTGCTGGGGTGTCCCTGCTACGCACTGGCAAACGGCACCGCAGTGCCTCGCTGGCCCTGCAGGGTGTGAGGGCAGCGTGTGAGTCCTGAGCGAGGTGCTCCTGGCACTGCTTTAACCCACTGTGGGGCTTAGCATGCTAGAAATGGCAATGAAGTTCTGACAGACATGGTAAAACCTTTAAAGTCCAGCAACGTCTGCAGGCAGGTGACTCTGAGGAGCTGCCACTTGCTTCGGTTAAGCAGTCGGCAACTACCCTGAAACAGCACAAGTGGGGACGAGCAGGGCACTGGGCCTGGCAGCTTCCTTCTCAACATCCCCTCCTTCAGCACTCCTCTCCCCTTTTGCTCCCATTTTCTGAGGGTTTGTGGTCTGGGTTTCACCAGAGCTGACCCGCCTTGGGGAGCAGCCTGGCTCCTGTCCCTGCCATTTGTGTCCCAGGCTCATCCCTGGAGAGGCCCTGGCAGACGGGTTGCAAGTGAGTGAAGGACGATGCTGTGTGTTGCTGCAGGAAGCATGGACTTGCAAACCAAGTTTTCTGATTAAGAAAAAGAGTGAGACGACTCCTCTTCACCCCCAGGAAATGCCAAAACCAGAACAAAAGTGAAGATGGCTTGTGAGCCTGCCCGGTGTGGAACTGAGTCTGTCAGGCAGGGACTGCGCTGTTTGCCCAGGACAGCACACACCTGCAGACCCTGAGGAAGCTTCTTCCTGGCTGCTTCCAACCATCTCCCATCCTGGCAAAGAGTGAGCAAGGGAGGGAGGAAGCAGCTTCCAAAGTGGAGCTGCACTGCTCCGAAGAGCTGGTTTGAATGCCAGCAGGAGCTGCACTTGCATGCAGACACTGAGAATATTCATATTGTGATTTATCCCATTCTTTTCTCCATTGATTTTAATTAAGTTCACTCTCTCCTGCCAAGCCTGGGGAACACAAGCACAAATTAAAAATACTGTAAGTCAGCTTGCTTTGCACCGGAGTCTTCCCAGCCTCACAGAGAACATAGGGAGAGGGGCCCTACAGCACTGTGCAAGCAATTGCCGTGCTTTGCTAGTCCCCAAATAATAAACATAAAATTAAAATCCTGTTAGGAGAATCACAGAAGCTATTATAGCTCAGCAGCTGATATTGACTCTGATCAAATCTTTATGTGATTTCACAGCATTCTGGGCTGCTCACATGTTGGCTGTGCTTTGGGTTTTGTTTTCTCTCCCCACTGAAACAAAGCAAAAATAATGGCAAGTAAAACCGACCTGATCTTGTGATAAAAGTTTGTGTCACACTTTTAAAATGAGCAGCAGAGCAGCTGGTGCTGCTGCATCGCCAGGGTCCTCCTGGGAGCGGATGCTTTCTCCTGTACGGATGCTTTCATCCTGCACTCCTCATGAGCAGCTGGTCTGGGAAACCCCTGTGGGGACATGGGCCGACCAGGACTTTATTTCCTGCGTGGTGCCCATGGCTCAGAGCATGTCTGTCATGCTGCTGTCCAAAGGGGTAGCAGGGATGCTCTGTAGCAGCCCGTGTATGACCTTGTACTATGCAACATACAGCTTCTGGGCCTATAAGAAAGCTGGGCAGGGACTTTTAACAAAGGCGGGTAGTGATAGGATGAGGGGGAATGGCTTTAAATTGGAAGGGGGAAGATTTAGATTAGACATTAGGAAGAAATTCTTCATGATGAGGGTGAAGAGACCCTGGCACAGGTTGTCCAGAGAAGTTGTGGCTGCCCCATCCCTGGAGGTGTTCAAGTCTAGGTTGGATGGGGCTTTGAGCACCCTGATCCAGTGGGAGGTGTCCCTGCCCTTAGCAGGAGTGTGGAACTGGGTAAGCTTTGAGGTCCCTTCCAACCCAAAGCATTCTATTATTCTGTAATTCTATGACTTTGTTCGCCAGGAGCCAGTGCTGGCGCTGAGCGGGGGTGAATAGCAGACAGTGGCTTGGACCAGGGCAGGAGGAGACCAGCCCCGCGGGGCAGAACGGCGTTGGGCAGGCATTGGGCAGGAAGCTTCACCCATTGCTGACAGGCCAGCTTGGGGCAGCTGGCAGTGGGATGCTGGCTCTCTGGGCTTCAGGGAGTTTGCTCAGTACCTTTGCTTAAAAGGATCTCGTTGTTTGCATTGCTTCTATTCTTACAATAAATATTGCGATAGACACTGAGAGGACTAGAAATGAGATGAAAGTATCCCAGACCTGCATCTCTGTGTGTTTATACAGCCATAGCTTGGGCAGCTGGGAGCACAGAAAGCAAAAACAGGGAAATTTTTAGCATTCTCTTTCAAATACAACAGGCAGCAGAAGTGTCCCCCACAGTCTGCCTTAATCAGAGATGGGGTTAATAAACTCGCATTATACAGGTATCTGCCTGCATGCCATTTTTCAACAGTTAAGATTCATTCTTCACATCAGATAGGGTGATAAGAGGATAAAGGCAGCTCTTATTCAACTGTAATTTTAATTAATGTGGTCATCAAATTGGATATGAAAAATTAGAAAGCTCAGCAAAAAATTCCAAAGGGATATAAACGAGGACAATTTACTGTTTGCCGATCTATGCTCTCCTCTTGGCATAGGCAGTCGTGGTGACTCAGGTTTTGATAGATGTCTAGAGACACCTGCAGCAATCTCTTTGCAAAGTTTAATGACCTTGGGTCTTTTAGTTTTTGAAATATTTCAACTACTAGGAATAAAAATGGCAGGATTGTTACAATTATGCTCCAGAAGGTCATATCCATCTCCCTTTGGCTAAAGGTCTGAATTCCCTCAAAGCTGCCACCATCCAGCAGAAGATGAGCCTGGCTTGTCTGGCTCACGGCATGCCTTGCCCAGATGGAGAGCTGGTGATAGACCAGGGAGGATGGGATGTCTCACGATGCTCGCTGTGGGCTGGTGGGGATCAGCTTGCCCCAAGGGGGCAGAAACCAACCATGTTCCATTTTCTCACACCTGAATCCTCTGGTTATTTCAACAAGAATATAGTGGCTCCCAAGGACAGATTTAAATCCACAAGGAGAGTGGGAACAAGGGGCGCTCCCTTTTAGTGGGAACTTCCAGAAGTTTCTGGAGACTGTCTGCCACTGTCCCTGCAGCTCCTGGGGCAGAGTGCCAGTTCTGCACCTTGTGCTGCTGTGCCCTGCCCTGGAGCAGCTGCTCAGGCTGTGATTTCAGAGCCCAGATGGGCTTCCTGGGAGCTTCTGGTGGAGTCGGAAGGTGATTTTTCTCTCCCTCTCCTTCTACTTTAGCAATATCCTTGTCTTGCTAACGCTCACAGGATGCAGCTGGGTGGTGGCATCAGGGAAAACGGTCTGTGAACAGTTCCTGGCACTGGTTTCACAAGAGGTCTGGTGGTTTCTCTCATGGCTTGAGCAAAGCAGAAAGCAGGTGCACTCATCTCTTCCCCCGGGAACGCTGTTTTGACTGGTTGTATTTTTGGCAATATATTCCCAGTGAGAAATCTGTGGTTAGTCATGGTTCAGAAGCCTTGGGAAGTGCTCACTCCTTGTGACTACGGAACGCACCATGAGTGCCAGACTGGCAAATGAGTGCCGGTCCTGACACTGGGGCCGCTCTCGCATTTTCCGGAGGTGATCTCAGCTGGTGCTGCGGTCAGAAAGCGCCGCACCACTGCAGTGCTGGCAGCAGGCCCTGCTCCCACTGACCCTTCCTGCAGCACCCAGCGGGTGCACACGGGCGTTCCAGACATGAGTAGGGGGGATGACAAGAATTTCAGAGAGTTGGAGGGACTGGGAAGCAAGCATCACTGGGTCCAACTGTGACCAGCGTGCCCCGACTCACTCACTGCAAACACAACTGCCAGGGACTGGCTCTGCTGCTCACAACTCACCCCCTGTTGATGCAGGGCTGAGCACACTGGGAGCTGCTGCTGTGGTCCTGAAGCCACAGAGTGGGGACACTCCTGTCCTCTGGCAGGAAAGCTAGGAAGAGAGAGCAGCCTGCAGAGGTAGACTGTGAGTGGAGACATGAGCAGGGTGATGGGGGCACGGCAAGGGGCTGTTCTTCCTTTCCTAAGGGGCTATTCTTCCCTGCTTATGTGTCACCCTTGGTCAGAGCCAGCCCCTTGGGCTGTGGCAGCCTGGATCACCACTGCAAGAATGAGACAAAGGTGCTAGAGAAACGGTGCCAGTGGCAGAGCCTGGGGACCTTGCCAGCACCCACAGGAAAGTACAAGAGCCTCCAGACTCCCTGGGACAGAGCAGATGCAAGTAAAGAGCAGGGGGATGGATGTTAGCCAGAGCCTTTCTGTGTATGAGCTTGGCACTGGTGGGAGTGAAGTGTGAGTTTTAGACTGCCTGCATTTCTTCCTGTATGTGACTTCCCAAAGTGCCTGCCTTGTGGCTTGGCACAGAGAGCTGGAATGGAACAGGAGAAGTGAGGGGCAGTGACAGCCCTGGGCTGGCAGTGCTGACAGGCGCAGGCTGGGCTGGCTGGGGCTGAGCCTGTGCAAGGCAGAGGAAAGAGGCCCAGTGAGGTGGTGGTGGTGGTCAGGGCGGGAGGATTTGGTGGGGACAGCAGGGTTTGTGGGGACAGCAGGGTTGGTGGGAACGCACTGGGGACACCAGGGCAGGCTATGCGTCCCTCATTTTGATGAACACACCCTGTGTGGCTCTGCCTTATTACGTGAAAAATAGACATTAGCATAGAAGTCAGCTGATTCTGAGCTGGTGCTATGCACACACGCCTCTGAGTGACTGAGAGAGGCTTTATTAAGCAGTTTTCTGGAGTCCTCTGGCTGGTTCTCACACAATGTCCACAACGAACATTGTGGAAAGGCAATTTGGGGCCCAGCCAGTGGATTAACCCATGAAAATCAATTAATTAATCCTCACTTAATCTCAGCCTTCTTATCAATTATGTCATTCAAAAAGGGCATGATGGCACTGTCTCAAATCAGTCCCTGGAGGGCGGGAGGTAATCTCGCTCCTCCTGGCTGAAGGAGATGCCCTCAGGGAGAGCCCCAGCCCCTGTCCCAGCCCATGAACCACGGCTGCTCTCCTGCTGGTCCCCTCTCTGGTTGCAGGGCTGGTAGGTGCTTGCTCCATCTGAAGGGGCTTGGTCTGCCTCCTTCAGACCGCAGGATTCTGTGTCGGGAAGCATTAGTCAGGGCCACTGCCATCCCCAAGGACCAGGCAGAAGGAAACCTCTCACAGGGATGCCTGGGCTCCAGGGGAGCCAGGGAGGCAGCAGTGCAAGCATCTGAGCCCTTGAGATGAACCAGAAGGGCCAGGCTTGGGGATTTGTGTGGGAGCTGTGTACAATGAGACAATGGGGATTCAGAGTCTTTCAGATGAGTGTTTGCTAAATGCAAATGCACGTGTGAAATGCAGATAAGTGTGTATGAAACCTATCAGCCCTCTGAGCAGCGTGGAGTGCCTGGAGCCTGTTTTCTTTGCTGCTGCTCCTTTAGTGGCTCAGTGCTGAGCTCTGCTAATCTCAGAGGTGGCTGTTGTGGGGACAGTCAGCCCCTCTCGCCAAGGGTGACTGGGTTGGTGGGAACCTCTTAGAGCTGCCAGGAAGAGGAACGTGTACTGCGCTGTGCTGTGTTAGATCCTCTCCTCTCTGTGGTGATGGTCTGCTGGAGGAATATCCCTGTGGGCTTTGCTACGTTTCGTGTTTGTGTTGGATGCGAGACAGCACTTCAAAACCAAAGCTAAGCCCAGCCATCCTTGCTCACACCAGCCTGCTGCTGTCTCTCGTATGGTTGTCGCTGATGAACATGGCCTGAGAAGAAGGGTGACCCTGCACTGGGACAGTTCCCCCAGACCTAAGTGCTTTTGGGGAGAACTGGCTGTTCTGTGGGCTGCCTGACACCTTCCCTGCTGCAGGGCTTGGCAGTGGCACCCACAGCTCAGGAGCTGGGCTGCGCTGTGGCCACATCAGCCTGGCCTGGCGTGCTGGCACCACCGAGCTCTCCTGCCATCATGGCAAACTACTATTTATGCTTTCAAGTACTACTAACTCAGATAATTGGTGTCAGAAAACTGCTGTGGTGCCGTTGCTAAAGGAGACTCAGCAAAAGGAGGAGAGACTTTTGCTCAGCAAAAGGAGATACATGGGTCAGTCAGCAACTCTTGCCCTGACAGTACCAGCACAGGGTAGATCCAGTGCCAGTCCTTGGGGCTGGTGCCCTTAGGAGTGGGGATTTGTCAAGGCTGGAGTGGGGACGTGAGGAAGATGGGAGGTGAGGAGGACCATCGGATAGGGCCTTTGTCCCGTGCTCACTGCAGTTTCTTGTGGGGCTGGACCACTACCCCTCTGTCCTGACATGGGAACGGAGCGGGATTGTGGGAATTCAGCTGCAATGCCTTTTCCTAGGAGCTGTGTTCCTCTGGAGAAGCCCATGTTATGATTTTCGCAATATTGGGGAAGAGTTAAATTAGAAAGAGACCTCTGAGCAAAGGAGAAGTAATATCTGCATATGTGAAGGCACACAAGCATAGGCACAGCAGTATTAGAGGATTTGTGAATTTTAACGCTGTTCTTTCACCCCGGGACTGATGCTATGGAGTGAGACATCATGATCATGTGGAGATAAAAACACCTAAGCTGCTGTTTGCTGCTGCAGTTCTGGCGCTTGGACTTTTCCCCCGTGCAGCCCCTGCAGTGCAGGGTGCAGGAAGGCTGGGAGGTGCCCGGTTGGCTTTTGGCAGCCTGTTCTGCTCTCCTTGTCGGTTTTCAGGTGGTCAGGGACCCCCGTAGAGGGGGGAGTGGCAGGGAGCAGTGCCTCGAGATCCAGCAGAGAGGAGGAGCAACTGTGTGAGCTGCTGCTGGCCAGGTCGTGGGAACCTCTCAGGGTGCCTAGATAGGTGCAGAGAGTGGATGGATTGGAGCGAGGATGCTCTTTACTTTATGGCTACAGATGGGCAGCAGCTTGTGGCCACTGCCCAGCAGCAGCATTTCTGCAGGCTGGGGCTGCCATGTCTGCCCAGAGGGACCGATCCTGCTTCCTTCAACACTGGCAGTAAGAGAGATCCCATGCCCACAGGGAGCCTCAGAACTTCCCGAAAATATGCAATCACCTGGACCGGGAGCCGGGAGCCCAGTGTGATGCACCAGGGAATGCTCAGTACTGCCAGGAGGAGGAATGCTTTCAGAGCCTGCAGGACTTGAGCTCCCTACTGCTGCTGCCCTCCAGGAGCCGGGGTCTCCATGGGGCAGCTCTGTCCTTTGCAACTCTGTGCATTTCTGTGACCATGGTACTTTATTCCCTGACTATCTGAGGGACGTTGCTGTCAGTAGCTGGGATTATTTTTGCTTTTCCATAGCAGGAGACTCTGATTACAACCAGTCTCCTTCAGGAAATTGATGCTTTAATATTCAGTCTCATCCGATGAGGGCTAAATTTTATTCCTAGAATAACATTTAATTAAGTGCTCTGGCTCTCTGTGATGCACCACTGATCTGCACAGATGCACTTACCTTCATCAGCTCTTTTAAAACCAGCTGGAATTCAGGTTCAAATAAACTGTAAAATTTATGGGCTGTTCCCTCCCTTTTTAATTAGCACCATAAGTGTGTGACGAGAGGCCTCGGGCCAGGGGAAGGAGCCCTTTCCTTGTTTACTGGTACCTATCTTGCTCTGCAGCCTTGTCCAGCAACATCCCCCCTAGATGGAGCTCTGCAAAAACATTTGCAACAAGAAAGCAGGAGTCTCCTGTTGCCCTGCAGCCCCCAAACTGGTCATCAGAAGCATCTGGGATTTGACTTTTGTTCTGGACTGAGAAGGAGCTGATCCCATGGTGACCAGGCACCCAGGAGCCAGTGCTGGAAGTGGCTGGAACTGGGCTGTGCTCCACCAGCAGACCAGCCCTGCGGCCAGCGCTGCGCACTCTGCTCTGACCATGCCTCTCAGCTCTGGTCCTGGCCCCGGCAGCTTTGGGGCAGTTCCTCGGTGCCAGGACTCTTTCCATGACCTGTGTACTGCCTTGTTTTCTACCACTCCTTTCTCTTCCCTCGGCTCTAAGAATGAGGTGAGGGATTGGCTTTTGCTCTGCGCAGGATCAGCTCCTGGACATCAGAACCTCCCCTCGTCCTTTCTGTGAAATGCCCTCCAGGTCACCAGTCTCTTTCTGGCATCAGGGGGTCATGCTCCAGGGACAAGGGGGTGATGGCATCAGAAGGAAAAATGGATGTTTGCTGTGGACTGGTGCTGCCTTTTGCCTGAGCAGTTTCTGCCTTGCTATGCCATGGCTATCTCTCCTGCCCTCATAGCTCTGCTGGCCCCTTGCCTCCCTATGGTCTCCGGGCAGTCCCACTCAGTCTGTACTGGTAGCTGATGGATGGTTGAACACTAGATGGAAACTGAGCTCAGATATTCCAGACCAGAAGGAATGCTCTGCTTATCCAGTCTGACCTCCTGCCAGAGACCTACCAGAGCAGGAGGGGTGAGAGGAAGCGGCTGCCCAGGAGGGTCTGCAGGTGAAAGAGCTGGAAGGAAGAGTGCAGCTGGGTCTTTGAGTGCACCCTGGGTATTCCAAAGTCCAACAGATGTAAGAAGCATTCAATTGAATTGTGATGGGGATGTCCCTCATGATGATTCTTTCGTTATCAGCCAGAAAATCTTAGACTGTAACAGCAAAAATGTGTAAATGACTGGAAGAAAATCTGCCTGTGTCATTGCATGAAAAGGAAATGAAGAGGGCTGAAGACCAAGTGTCAGCACAGCTGATAAGACAGTAGGAGAAGGCAGGAGAGCAGCGGAGTGAAGCAAGAGGGGAGGGGACCAGGCTGAGGCAGTGCATTTCCATACTGCAGGAGAAAGTACATGTTGCATCAGCATGGTTATTACTGGTTGTGCAGGTAGGGAGATGGTACAAAAGGCCTGGGCAGTTTTGCAGGTAGTTTGGCATTAATGTATATATAGACAGTGCAGCTGGAAGCAGGGAGTGATGCTGTGGGAAGGGATGGTGTGTCTGAGGTGCTTCCCAGGGTTCCCGGAACTGGACTTCCCCTGGAAATCTGGAGCAGTGGGAGGACTGAGCAGGCAAGATGCTCTGTGGTGCAGGAGAAGCAGCTTGAGTCTTCTTACGTCTGGCTTGGAGAGAAATTAAACAAGTTACTCCTTCCTCTTTTGTTGCTTCTTGGGACATCGTAGGTAACCACTCTGGAGACGACCAGTATGAATCCTGGGCACGCAGAACTGCATGAAGGTCTGCTCTTATCACTTGTACCACACAAGGACTGGCATAAGCATCTTCTGCTTTAATGAGTATCAGGCTGAGACTGGTGGATGTTTTCCTCTGGAGGGACTGAGCACTTTAGCCCAGGAAATGGCTGGCATCTGCTCTGGAGAGTGGGAAGAGCAGGGCAGCTGCTTTCCTGAGTGCAGTACAAGCAGTATCACACACTGTGCTGTGCTGCCTCATGACCACAAGACGCTGGCCTGTCTTTACACCTTATGCCTGGCTCTTGCCGGTGCTATTACTCCTTTGGTTTCACAAGCACTAAATTCACTCACAAATTTTATATATATATAAAAAAGACATACTGTCATAAAATGGGCTAGCTGAGCATTCCCAAATGAAAATGAAATGCTGCTGCTCCTCAGAAGAAGTGCTGGCTCTGGATCATTTGTCTATTAAATATTTGGCAAAGTCTGACTGCAGCCTCAGTATCCTCCTCGCACTGCTCAGCCCTCTCCAGGCCCCAGATGCAGCCTCACCCCTGCATCTCTGAAGGCAAAACATCCCACACTACAGCTCTGTGCTGCTGGTTAGTGACTGATCTTTCTTGCCTCTCGAGCTGGGCTGTTTGCATTCATGCTGGTGGTTGGTTTGGCTTTGCAGGAGGAGAGTGGTGTGGTGTATCTTCAAGGCAGGAAGTCTGCAGAGCCAGCCTGGCGTGGGACAGGGTCTGCGGTGTCCCGCTGAGATGTGGGCTGCAAGTCTGCATGGCAGAGATCCCATAAGCACCTTGTCCTCTTGGCTGTGGTCCTTCCTGTAATAATGCTACTCATAGAGAGCATGGATCTGTATGCCCAGGCTTGGGGCCTCTGGGGTGTTTATAAGCCTAAGGAGAATGCTGTGACTTCTCCTGCCCTGACAGACAGAGAGAGAGAAACGTTGGATTGGCTCCTGACCCTTGGGGTCAGCCATGGTGGGTACAGGGTGCAGAGACTCCCTGGAGGGTTGGAGTTAATGTGTTTGACTCATTTCTCAGGAGCAAATATTCTGCTGTCTCAACGCAGCGCTGTGGGAGCGAGGGCAAGAGGGCAGTGTCTGGCCTGTTTAAAAGGCAGGAGCAGGGACGTGGATGTCATTTCAGATCACAGCCTCTGCTGCTACTGCTCTCTCGCAGAATGGGGCTTTTCCTTCCCCTCCTGCCTAGCTGGGAGCTCCCAGCACGTGGGGTGAGTCTGGTCTCCCTGCCCTCCCTGCCCCTGCTTTTTGCGGGGCACGTGGCTTTGCTTATCCCCATGCTGCTTCCATTGCGACTCAGCAGAGGCTCTTCTCGATGAAGCTCAAAGCTGTGATTGCTGCTGGAGGTCCTCTGAGAGGTGACAGGGTGCAGCTCTTGATCCTGGATCCCATTGCCATGGAGACAACAGAGCAGTGTAGTGGCATGGGTGCCTGATATCATTGCCCTTCTTACAGTCTAACTTCCATGTGGATGCGTCTTTAAAGATAAAATGCTTTGATTCTACCTAAACTTATGAAGGGTTCTCATGCACAGCTGGAATGGGGCAGCTCAGAGAAGGAGCTTTGGCCAGGTCTCTGTTGTCCCCTCATTTCTGATGCAGGGCTGGTGGTAGGGAAGTGGGATACTGCCAGCAGTCCCAGCTCACGCAGCCATCTGAAGATGCACGAAGTGAAACCAGGAGCCAAACGGCAGCTTGAGGGCGAGGCAGAAGTGCCTGACAAAAGCAGCTGCTGCCTGAGTGAGTGGTGAACCAGCACAGCGAGGAGCCTGGACTGGCTGTGAACAGGAGCTGGTGCCCAGCCCAGATCCCGGTGACAGCATTCCCAGCACTCCCCTGTGGGCTGTGCTGATCTTGATGGGCACATAACACAGTTTGAGGCTCATTATATTCCTAGAAAGAATGAAGCTTTGAAAGATTCCCCAAACCCAAATCCAAACCATGAAACGATCATTTCTTTTCCACGTTAATGCCACTGAGCGGCCGCTGGCCAGGACATGGGGGACAGGGTTTGCAAGTTCAGCTCTTGGTCTTTATGGGGCACCTTGGCTGCTGTGCCAGCAGGTAGAGGAATGTTATAGCTGAGCCTGGAACATTTTGCAGAGGCATTTCTCTTGGCAGGTTTATGATCTTTTCTGCCTCAGCTGAGAGGCCAGCAGGACTGAATAAATCTCCAGGCCAACAAAAGCCCGGGATGTTTTCACAATTGCCAGGATTTTATTAATTTGCAAGTACATTATTGAATTTTTGCTTCGTAATAACAGCTCTCACTGAGGTGGGGATTCCTTCAGTGTGCTTGGGTGTGCGCAGTGGGGAAAGCTGGTAAGACTCTGCAAGGAAGTCACCCATCAAAGAGTTGTGCCATTAATGCCAGGGAACAGCAGATGTGATGAGGTGGACTTGGTGCTTTCATCTCTCGGATCTTGGAGCACTTTGTGGAAGGCAGCTGGCTGCCTTCCTTGTCATGTGGGAGGACCTGGCCCTGGGCGGTACCTGGTCTTGGCCCCTGGGTGGGACCTGTCCCCCTCCTCAAGGGCAGCCAGGCCACAAGCATTGACTGGAGCTGAGCTGGGACTCAGGAGGACTCCTGCACTGCTGTTACTGTTGCTGTTCTGATTAGGAACAGGGTTACTACGATAGTGTGGTTTTCCTTTTTGCTTCTGAAATGTTACAGGGTTTTTAGTGATATTTTCCTCTTGTGTTTTCTACTCCTGCTGCGTTGTGCTCCCCACTGGAGCAGGCACCGGGGGTTGTCGCAAACTGCAGGCTGCATGTCCCAGATCACGGCCATGGCAGGAATAATGTTCCCAGTGCTTCTCACTTGTGCTCCTGAGCAGACAGGCTGGCTCGGCTCAGTGTCTCCAGCTGGATGTGAGAGAGGTGACCCAGTGCCTCTACTGGGTACTGACCAACATCCACATGCTGAGCAGAGTGATGCATAGCTGAGCCAGCAGTGATGGGGCTGGAGTTTTGCTTCAGCATGGAACAGGCCCATTTCCACTCTGCTTTGGTCACAGAGGGCTTCTCTGCCCTTCAGCCCCATCCTGCCCGTGCTCTGGGGCTCTGGTGGGGTGGCCAGGTTGGCCTCTCCTGGCTGCTGTTGTGCTGGCAGCATGGCCACTGACCCGCCCGGCTCCCACTGAGCCACTCCAGCCATGGGGCTGTGCTCTGGCCCCAGAAAGTGCGGCATTCGGGGAGAAAACGGTGTGCGAGCGAACGCAGAACAGCCTCAGTGATGAGAACCTGTGGAAGGAGAGAGGTGAAGAGCGTGTCACGAGCTGGCCATGCAAATAAAGGGACCAGTCTTATTTCCTTAGAGCCTCTTCTCCTTGGGGACAGGCTGGTATGGCACATCGCAGCTGGGGATTGTTGCGGGAAGCTGGGATGTGAGAGTGGGATCCAGTGATGGAGCGTGGCCACAAGTGTTTCTACAGGTGATTCCTCCTTTTGGAGTCTCCGAAGCTGGTGCCTCCTGTGGCTGGCAGGGCCCTCCCCTCCCAGTAACAATTAACGGGAGATATCGTCAAGTGGCTAAAAAATTTAAAGAGGTTAATTGTTTCCAAAAAGAGAAAAGAAGAAATAAGGTGGTTTTCTGTGGGTACATTTAAAATACAGTCAATAATTTATCAGACAATTTTCATTCAGCAATGAGGAATTAGGAGGCTTCAAACTCTCCAAAATTTTATCTGCAAGGGAAGATGTTCAAATGATTGATTTTCCTTCCTGTGGCTGGTGCTGGGGTAGCAGCTCCACCGCAGCCCTGCGTGTCAGAGGCTGTTGCTGGGCTGTGTTCATGGGGACTGCCTGCCAGCTCCCCAACACCTCCTGCAAGGACTGCAGAGATGGTGTCCTCAGCCTGTCCGTGGGCACTGGGCACCTCCTGGCCCAGATAGGGGCCTGTCCTTCGCCCTGGCCCAGTGCTGGGTTAGTGGCAGGGACTCAGATTGGGGCTCTCAGGGAGGAAGTTGCCTATCCAGGGCACTGCAGAGCATTGGGCAGGCTGGGCGCCCAGCAGCAAAGTGGCCAGAGCCCAACTCCAGGATGTAATTAACTCCTAGAAATAGCAGAGTTGGAAAGGAAAGAGAAAACCAGCTGGAGTTGATCGTCCACCCCATGCAAAAATCTGCATACCATAAATAACTGCAGGGGCATCCGAGCCACTGGGCAGGATCCTCCATCATCTGTGGAAGTATGCCTGGTTTTAGAGAAAAAAACCCCAGATATAGTGAATTGGAAATAAATGGCACTATTAGCAGAAAGGGAGTCCCTAATTAACCAGATATAGTCCATTACTGTAGCTTTCAATTCATTAAATTGCATAATTACATAAAAACACTGCTGATGTGCTATTCAGTATATCTGGTATTGTCTTCCCAATAATTAGCTCCATAATTGTCAGTTTGACAGGGTAATTAAAAATGTTTAAAGATGTTGTGTCAGCCTTTTCTCCTTTGCTGAGCTCAGTCGGATGCCTCTGCAAGATGATTTTCTACCTGACTAGACCACGGTTTTGGGTTTGATTTATACCCATGTGTTACGGGAATGACCGGACTCATGGATTACTTTGATGTTCCTGCTAGGCTGATTTTTAAAAGTAGGAGAAAAATAACTCCCAATGTCATTTTCATTTACTTTTAGGGAATCTGTGGTCCCGTCCCCTGGTTCATGGTGATGTGATTTTCTTCCCAGCGGTTTTACAGATGGAGCATTATGAAATCTGGCATTTGTAGTCCTAAATCTTGGCTCTATTTGCTGTGTAAAACCTCTCATTCCACACACATGCTTTAAGAATGGATAGAAAAACGCAACAAGCACAACCTGTAGCTCCCTGTTGTGTGGCTGTGTGTTAGTGGGGTGACTCAGCCAGCACTGTGGCCCCGGGAGCTGCAGGGCCTCTGTGGTTTCCGCTGGGCTGGGCTGGGTGTGGGCGTGGAGCTGGGGAGATGCTGTGGAAAAGTGCTAGACTAGTGGTCTGTATGGCACTGGTGGGGTGCAGGTGGTACTGTGCTCAGGGCACGGTGGTGGCAAGCAGGATGGGAGCCTGGATGTGCTGGGGAGTCCAGGACGGATTAGCTAACAGCTAGAGATAGCCTGGAACATGTGCACTCGCATCCTGTATTGGGAGCACAGTGGAAGGAGGAGATTTCTGGAGTATTTTGTGGCAGTCGCTCTCAGTTTGGTGGTGGTTTTAGGGCAGTGATTGCCACTTTGTATGGTCAAAATCCTGACTTTTCTCCCTTTTCAAGAAAAGAAACCCAAATATTCACTGCTGAGAAGCGATAAATAAATCTGTCCTCACGCCCAGGAGCTTTGCCAGCTGGGTTTTGGCTGGATGTGAGCCTGTTTGTGAAAGCTTTCAAGGATTTTTGAAAACACTCGCTTTTGAATCGTTAAACAAACAAAGTGATCTGGTCTCTGGAATAAACAGTGATCACGTGGAAGTGAGGTCTGAACTTCTTTCTTGGCAAAACAGTTTACAACACTTGTCTTTTTTTTTTTTTACATTTGTGTTTGTGTTTATGTTTATGTTTGTTCTTGGACTCTGTTTTCTGCATAGTCTTTTCTGCTACAGCAGGCTCTGTGAAGAGCTCACTTATCCAAGCACTTATGGCATTCAGCTGAAGGAGTCCCCTCCCCGCAGTCTTTCCCCTTGTAGCCAGAAGCGTCTCCACGTCCAGATGGCCCCGTTCCACCACTCTCCAGCCATTAGTTTGCATTCAGTATTCATAATTGCTTCGCTAACTGAGAAACTTTACAATCTGTTGTAGGCCATTATATGCAAAACCATGCCCAAATAATTGATCCCCTGCCATCCAAATTGCAGAAGTGCTCGAGCGTTTTGTAATCTTACAGAAAAGGTTTGAATTCTGAGTATTTCAAACGTATCTTAAAATAAAATTGACAATGAGATAACAAGGCATAATTTTGCAGTGGCTGTGTCGTTAAGCCGTCAGGCCCCTGTACCTGTGCACTGAGGCAGTGTCCTGCTGCGAGCGCTGTCTCTCTAATGCACGAGCTGGAGCTGAACCGATGCAATTTACTCCTCTGATGTTCCACGTTTGCCAGCCCTATCTCACCACTGCCGCGGCACCCGTTCACCACAGAGCCTGCAGAATATCTAACGCTGAGGTGGGACAAGGGGTTTGCAGCTCCCAGGGGCGGTACACGAGCCCCGGTGCCACCTGTGGGAAGCCAGCTCCATCCATGCTGCCTCAGTGGACACAGGGAAGTAGCTTGAGCCCTGTCCCACCTGCACAGTCCAGTCCAAAGAGGCCGCAGGGACCCAGTTTTGCAGCGCACGAACAGGGTGCCTTGCAGCACAGAGGGTTCCGGTTCCAGTCTCCGACATCCAGATTGTGCTTCTCGGGCTGGGGAAACTGCATAGTGGATCTGGACAGCCTGTAATGTCGTGCAATGCTGGAAGAACTGAGTGCATCGAGCTTTAGTGTGGTGAGCAGGTCAGGGAGAAGGTATATGGGATGCAGGAGAGCATGGAGAGATGCAGGGTGCAGGCCAGGAAGCCTTTAGGAGAAGGGGGCAGAGATGATGCTATTTGCATAATTCCAGGGTCTTCCTCTTTGCAGCTGGTAAGGCCCTGAAGAACAGCTGTGGCTGCAGCTGCAGCTGAACTCCTTCCTCAGGCTGTTCCAGGGTGATGGGTGGTGAAGTGTGGTGCGTCTACCTGTCCTCAGCTCACAGCGAAACAGGACAGGGGTTCTGTGACCTTTCTCTCAGCTATCGGCAATGATTCCTTGCAGCAAGAAGTGAGATTTTCTCTGCTTTTGGGCTTTCTCCATGTGAATTTCTGGGAGCATCACATGTGAGTGCTGCGTGGCAGGGCCTCAACATGTGGGGCAATGCTTACCTAGGAAATCCATTCTGTGCTGCCTGGATTGCTCCCTCTAGAGTGGTGGGGCTGCATGGGCTCTGCTCTGCTGAGGGCTCTTTCCACCTCTCAGATGTTCCAACTGCAGTGGCTTTGAGCGCCAGGAAGAGCCTTGGTGGACACGAAGCCACCTTGCCATTGCCACGGCGGGCGGTCCATACGAGTGGTGCCTCGCAGCTGGCCCCAGCGGTGCTGGCGCCCAGGTTCAGAACACTTTGTTTATCATGCGTGATTCGTGTGGAATGAATCTTTAGGATGTGAACGCAGGGAATGTGACATGAAGCCTATAAAGATTTCCAAACAGAACCAGCAAGGTGTCCTGCAGGATGATAGATCTCTCCTTAAGTCATAGGAGGAAAGGCTCCTACAAAGAGTAATAAATTCATAAATTCCTCTAGTCACCAGGGTTATTTCCCACAAAAGAATTTATTGCATGGCATACATTTCTCTGTTCACAATGAGATCTGGGCTCCAACATGTTACATTTATGACTGGCGTTATTAAAAAAAGAAAGGCAAGACATAGGGTCTTTGAGGCAAATATGGGGGACAGATCTCCAGTTCGCGTTACAGGATATCCATGCTCCAGAACAGGCTGGGTTGGGTTTCAGCGTGGGAACCGGAGTATTTTTGTCACTGCTTTCCTGGGGAGACAACTGCAGTGGGAGCACTGATCCCAGACGCTCTCCAGACTACTGCTGTCCCTGTCACCACCTGAGGCTTCAAGGGCTCAGCCATGTGCCAGGTTGTATACATAGACACTCAGTCCCCTGTGCTGTGCACATGTCTTCTGGGCCACCCTCAGACGTGGGACCAGCATCCTTCCTTCAGAGTGATGCAGATGCCGCTGAGCTCTCTTTGGGACCAGAGGCAGAGATGGCGGTTACCTCCTTGCTTCAGCACTCCCGTCTTGATTGCTGCATCGCAGCAGCCCCCCAAACCACTGACTCTCAGAGTCCCTGCAGAAGGATGGGGCAGGCTGGCAGCTTAGTGTGGGAAGCCACAAGGCATCCCTGGCTTCTTCCAGGCCAACAGAATGGTGGACCTGGTAAGGAGGGCTTTAAATCTGTGGTGTGCTCAGGCTGTGGCCCAGTGCTTCTCTGGTGCTTCAGGAGACGCCTCTTGTGCTCTGCACTCCAGAGTTCCCCATGCATCTCCCTGACATCCCATGGAAGGACACTTTGAGCTGATCTTTGCCTAATGGGGTAGTTTGGATGTTACAGCCTAAAATTAAAGAGCTCATTAATTACTATGCTGAAAGCCAGGCTCTCCTTTAGCCTGTTCTTTATCATGATTAATGAGGCAGCACCAGCACCAACTCCTTCCTGCTTTATGCAATCTTCTGTCGTGCCAGAGTGGATCTACAGTGCTACCTCCCGCTGCTCCTTTACTTCTTGCTTAGCACTAAGAGCATGAGCAGAGTACAGGGCTGGGCTGAGCATTGTCCCAAAATCCACACTGCTCACGCTTCCTGAGCTTGAGTTCCTTCTTGCTCATGCCAGTGCACTTTGATCCCCCCCAGCTGGCATTTGCTTCCTGCTGGAAGATACCCTTGCAGTCTGCCCTGGCCGGGCCAGAGGGACACCCAGACCCACAGTGCTGATGGGGCCACCAGGCAGCCCTCACGTTCCTGCTAGCTCCCATGCCTGGCTGGGCTGCAGCAGGTCTCTCTGCTGCTGCTGACAGATTTTCTTGGTTCTATCCTATCTGAGACCCGTGCAGCTCATTTCCCTGAGGGGACTGATGCTTGCCACCAGGGCATGTATATCCGCTCCCGCGTGCAGGGAGGTTGTACCTGCCTCACTGCTGGTGACGCTTCTGTGCTCTGCAGATACAGTGCTGGCATGCTTGGGAGCATGGGCTGTACCTGCAGCCTGCCATGGAGCTGGAATTCCACCCTCCTGTCGCATTGCCTCTTCCTAAGGTTTCCCAATTGTGCAGAAGAGATGGTGGCAGAAGATGGGCCTGCCTGTCTGCAGGATGGTGACTTACTGCCTGGGAGTTTCCAGTTGGTTTCGTCTGCAGAAAGAAAGCAAAGACATTACTGCGCAGCAGGGCTCGTTATGCAGCTCAGACCTTGGGTAGTGTTTTTTCAATAAAATAGATGAAAACAATATCAGTGGCAGCAGCGTGCACAGCGCAGCGCAGCGGCAGGAGCCCAGGCTGGATTATGCAGATGTGTCTGTTGGAGAAAGAAACCAGCCTACCTTTGTGTCTTGTAATAAAACTTTACACTTGCTGAGTGCATAGTAATTAACTCTCTCTGCCCCTCCTGCCTGTGGGAGGCATCCAAACCCTCTATGTGGTGCTGACAGCTCCTGGCTCTCCACAGCCCACAGGAGCTGCATCCAGTGCTTTCCAGGCTGTGAGGGACACTCATTTGCCTGAGCCCTTCTCTGCTGAGGAAGGGGCTGCCCAGCTGTGTCCTCAGCAAACCATCCTGGCAGCAGCAGAGCACTGGAAGAGTATCCCCACCGGGAGAAAAAGCTGCCAGATGAACTGCCCTTTGTGAGCAGGATGCCCAGCACTGTGTGGGAAAGGTCATGCAGGGAAAACCCAGTTTGCAGGAGACGCTTAAAGTCTGACCCCCGCTCTGTGCAGGTGGAGGATGCAGCTGTCCGGTTTTGGCTGGGGGACGGGGCTACCCTAATGCAGGAGAGAGGCTGCCCCCTTGCAACGCCCACTGTGTGTGCAGGATGATGAGACCCCTCTTGATACTGTGTATGCATGCAGAGGCTAATCCCATGGGACACTCCAGAAATTGTCTGCACACGTCATCGTCGATGTGTTAACCTCTTAAGTTTGTGTACCTTGGTTATATGGGCCTTGGTAATGTCAGGAAAAAAAACCTAGGAATTATCCTGCAAAGTTGTTTGCAGGATAAATGCACCTGATAGTACAGGATTTATAAAATACAGTGATAGAATTCAGTGTGATAAAGCCTCTCCGGAGTGGAGGTAATGCCTCCCTGGGGAGCACTGCATGCTCCGCTTGCCTTCAGAAGTGCTGTGTTCTTGTGTGTTAATCCTCTAACGGCAAGGCTGTCAATAATTGATACTGCATGTATAGCTTTCATACAAAGCTAGAGGTCTTCTGGAAGCCTTGAGATTAGCAGAATGATTGAATAATTGATATTACATGATTTATATGATTCTGAAAAATTCACAGTGTATGTTGTCTGAGGAGGAGTCCAATTAAGGTTGCAATTCAGCCAACCCACCTCCCTCCTTGTTCTCCACCTCCTAAATCTGGGAGGCAGGCAGGTACAGAGGGAACACACATCATTTGCATTGTAGAAAAAGCAAACTTAATGACAACACTTCATTTGCATTTTTACTGAGCAAGTGGAGGTAGCGCGAGACACAAGATAAACATCCCCTCAGGAACCTGAGGATGTCTTCTCACCTGTGTGTGACAGGTAACCTGGCCACAACAGGACCAAGGAAGAGGGAGTCCTGAAGTGGGAGCCTTTGCACACTACCAGGGAGGTGCAATCCTGCTGTGCAGGTGGTAGAAGGCTGCACTTCAGACAAGGCTGTATGCAGGTAGCACTTTTAGGGTGGGATCACCGTCTGAACTGGGCTTTTAATGGACAAGACTGCACCCTGAGAGCTGTGTCTCTGCCTCCACTGTGGAAAGAGGTCTGTGGCTCCTGCACCAGCTGCTGCAGCACTGTGCATGCTGGAGGGGGGCCCAGAGGTCAGCTGGCAGTGACCGGAGTGTCTGATACTGGCAATGCTCATTGCTGTTCCTTCTTTTTGTGCTTCTGATCCTGATATCAATTGCACGATCCTTTAATTCAGCTCAGCAAACAAGATACGTGTGGTTTACTCTTCACTCTTACCTTGTGACATGCACAGTCTCTGTGAGTACCTGTGCTGGAGCCAGCACTGCTCAGGGTGGACGGGGCACTCACACAGGACCCTCCGGCCAGTACTCCTCCAAGGTTCTGGGAATGAGATACATGAACTCTACCAAGGTTCCTGGGTGGTTTGAGTTATTGCCAAAAGCCCAATGTGCCTGCTTTGCAGGACCATGCTGGATCCCCTTTTCTGGGATGGGGCCCTACAAAAGCTCCATGGGTGGGCAGTATGGCCCATCTCGGGGGATTCCCTGTTCCAAGGTGCTGGGGCAGATCACCAGCAGCATGGGAACGCTCTCTGCAGTCAAAGAAGTTGGAACTGCCTGGTGTCTGCACAGTCCCCGTGCCAGGGCCCAGAGGTGGCAGCCTAGAATGGTGCCAGCAGAGCAGGAAAGGTGGGCTGCACCAAGTGACCCAACAGTGTGACCTGCAGCATCAGCTCCCTGGCCCCTGGAACCCACAGGCCTGGGCACAGCTGTGGCACCTTTGAAGAGAGGAGCCCAGAGCACTGTTTCTATAGTTACTGCAGGGCTGAGGGTAACCGGCAGAGAGCGATTTGAAAATTGATTGTTCTAGCAACAGCTCATCCGTGTTTGGCAACATCAGGCACATGATGTCAGCTTGCTGAGCCGCGGCCCCGCAGCTTCTGACAATGCCTTGTCCAAGCAGTGTTGGCACACAGGGGGTGCCTGGCTCCTTGGGAGTATGTGTGACTCTCAGCCGGAGGGGTGCTGGAGGGTTCTGTTGAGGCTGGGATGGTGGGAGCACTGTGCTGCAGCTCTGAGCCTGGTGCAGAGACTGTAACCGCTGTCAGCTGATGCGTGAAGAAAGCTTTTATGATCCTCTCTTAATGGGTCACCAGTACTGAGTCTGAATGGATACTCCAGTGGCTCTCACAGCGTTGCAAGGCAGCTGCCTCCTGCAGATGTGGCCTCATCCTCTCCTTGTCCCTGTGGGGCCCTGGCTGGAAGAGGAGAACAGGGGACAGAGAGTCTGGCTGGGGTGGGAAAGTGGGATCTGCTTCCCCAGCTGGGAGGGACGTGCAGTTGACAGGAGCCTCTGGCTGGCCTCTCTTCCTGGTGGGTAGGTGATGTGCTGCCTCGCTGTGCCCCACGGAGCCAGCAGTGCCCGTGTCTGCCTGGTCGTGGCTGTGCCCAGGATTCTGAAGTGGTGTCCAGGGCAGCCTGCTGGCTGGATGTGCAGCTGCCAGACACGGCTGCCAGGCACAGGAGGTGGATGCTCCTGCGTGGTCCCATCAGGATGGCACCTCGTGTGCAGCCTCACCAGCCCCTGCCCACCTGGCCAGGGCCCAGCAGAGACCTTCACTTAAATGTTCCCGCAGAGTGGATGCTTCAGCAGTCAGAAGTAATTTAGCAGCACAGGGGATGTTTAAAAGCCCTCCAGATCTGTTTCTAGGGAGGAAAAGCCTGTCTGAAAGAATTACAAATACTGGATTAGTTTTGTGTAGAGAAAATGGCTGCCATGGAGTCAGGACATTGTGTAGAAAGTGTTTTCATTCCTTGGAAATGAGCCCCAGGGCTTGTCCTCTTCTTGCACGTCCTGCAGAGCTCAGGGCTGGCTCCCTCCACAGCACTGAGTGTCGTTGCTAGGTGCTACAGAGAAGCACGGGTACTTTGTGTGTTTTCCAGACACCAAAACAGAGCAGGCCATGTCGGCTGACCTCTGGGTAAATGTCACCTGGAAACAAATAGCTTTCGCTAGGCAGATGCGGAGTTAATTTCTCTATGTTGTGTGGCTGTTTTGGTACCTTGGACTAGGATGAATAAAAGAAATCATGTTTCTCTCTTGGTGGTTCTTGCTGGGGCTCTGCCATCCCACACAAAGGACAGCAGTGCTGGGCAAAGCAAAGCAGCACCAGCTGGCAAAAGTCTTTGGGATATCTGGATAAGCAAGGCTCACAGTAACCTCAGGAGGAATCATGGCAAAAAGGGAACTTTATCAAAAGCCCAGAGGCAAAGAGCAGATGTTCTTTGTTGCCCTTCAAACCCTGCCAGCAGTGAGGTGTGAGTAGCACCCGTCAGCAGGGTGCACACCCAACCCCTGCACTGGGGTCTGCCCTGGTGCAGCTCTTGGGCTTCACCTGCCTCGTGACCATTCTAGAGGCTTCCCTGGAGGCAGGTGGTGCTGCTCTGGGCCTCATCATTGGCCTTACAGCTGTGCTCTTCCCACCTCTCTTGTGACCAGAGACCAATTGTTTGTGAGGGTTTGTGGGGTTTTCTTTTCTTCACCACCCCCTATCTTCCCTAAGAAGAGATAAAAGGGAGGGAGGAGAGGTCAGGCTCAGGTGGTGTTGGTGGTGCTGGTCCTGCTCATTGTCATCAGCCAGTGCATGAGGAGAGGAATTGAATGCACGAAGACTGTCTTAGTAGAACCAGAAGATATGGAAACATCCAGGAGAAGGCATGGACCAGCCACTGTTCCTCTCAGATGTGTGAGTCACAGGGAGCCCTAGAGAAGAGAAACATTTTGGTCGTTTGCATTTGATGCGTGAGGATGTTAATTATAGTGATGGTAAAGACAGTTTATTGGCATGACAATTTGATTAGGAAGGAACTTTGGTTCTCCAAGTGGTCTAGCTAGAGGCAGTATCTCTCTCTGCAGCAGCAGTTTCTTATCCCAAAGGCTGTGGGAGTCTGTTGTGGGGGGACTGGGGAGAGCTATGGCATGATTTCATGCACCAGTTGGAATATCTTTATCTGAATCACTGCTTATTTCTTATAAATCACTGACTGTGAGCAAGGGTGATAAGATCTTGAGGCATTCCTGCCTGTGCAGTAAGGAATTAGGAAAGATACATTAATGAAGTTATTTAATTGCTATGCATCAGTGCCAGGAGCTTCGATAATAAACAAGAAGATTCACAATTGCTCATTTATGAGAGCCAATTTGAACTATTTGTTGTTGCTGAGACCTGCTGGGAAAGCTAACTGGAAAGTTAATATTGGGAAATCTGTAACTGGAAAACGGTTGGGCTGTACCTCTCTGTGAGACATCAGGGGGCAGAGATGATGGGAGGTCAGGCTCTGTCCTAAGTGGCACTTCTGCCACAAGCTCAGCAGCGAGCGAGGGGTGTGCTGGTGGGGAGAGCAGGATGTGGGATGGTAGTGGGTGCTTGCTGTGAAAAATGGAAGTCATCATAGAGCAGGAGGATCGGCTCTGTGTGAATCCATGGAAAGAGGGAGAAAAGACTAGGTGTGCATGGGGTGTTTTGCTTGGAATGCTGTGTGCTGGAAGTCCCGTGCTACTAGAACTAAAATGGCCTTGACATTTCCTAAAGCCATACACAATACTTGGGAGCTGCATCCAAGAGTTCTGCACAGAGAGGGACTGGTCACTGGACTAAACCTTTGAGGTAGCTTTGATGCAGGGGCTTGTGACTCAACTATGTTTCGTATGTATGAACACAATAAAATCCAAATCTATATTCAGATGTACACTTTAAAAGGGCTAATTTCACAAAGTTGAAAATAATTACGAAGCATATCATTTGGGAGCAAGGACTTTAAAAGAAAGACGTAAATGAGTGAAAGAAAATGAAAGTAAATGTGAAGAGAATGTAAATGAGAAGCAAAGTCCTACAGAATGCTGATAAAGGGAGTGGAAAGCTTTGCTGGGAATTGGTGAACTTGTGAGGGAGGAAGGGGTGCTTCCAGCTGGGTTGGTAGGGCTGATTCCTTCTGTAGATGCAGTAGAGAGTAGGTAGAAGCTGGAGGTTTTCTCCTAGCAATGTGGCTGGAGCAACATGCCTGGTTCTTGTAGCTGGGCTAAGGTGGCAGCTGGCATCTGAGAGAAGAGTTAGGAAGAGCTATGAGGTGATTTCAGAGAATGAAATTGTGCTGTAAGGTGCCTGCAGGAGAGAGATCTCTTCTATCAGAAGCAGGCAGCGGAAGCAACTTACTCCTGCCCATAAGTACTTATGCTGGGAATGGAGCTCTGATAGCAGACAGCTCTGTCTGGCAGACAAAGGTCTGCCTAACTAGGTGCAGCTGAAGACAGACAAGTTTAGATTAGAAAGAAGCTACACAATAGGAACTGTGAGTGTAATTAAGCACTGGAGCAATGCACCTAGGTTATCTTCCTCAGTAGAAATGCTGCAGTGATGATCAAATGCTTTCTTTCTAAAAAGACTTGTGGCTGTTCAAAATGGAATTAATCCAGAACAGTCTGATGGCCTGTGCTTGGCAGAAGGTCAGGCTGGGTGATCATCAGGTCCCTCCTGGCCTTATTACCTGCAAATGTATATGCAGATAGGATACAGATGGTTTTCTGAAAACTTGGCCAGGCCTGAGCACAGGGAAAGCTCTGGAGTGGCAGCTGGCGTTGGGCTATGTCAGAACGAAATGGCTCGGGTGCCACAGCAGAGAGCAGCTCCAATCCTATGGATGTGCTTGGCAGGGATGGAGGGGTCTCCAGGGAGGCTGGGAGGGCAGAGGAGAGCACAAGGTCAGAGCTGTGTGTGAGAGCCTTTAAGCAGTGCAGAGAGGGGCAGAGCGCATGCGCTGGGGTGATGCATGGGGGCTGCTAGTCAGGCTGCATGTGCCTGCTGGGAAGGCAGCTCTTCCCTGGGAAAATCCTGCCCTTGAAGGGCTCCTCTCTGTGGAGACTCTAACTTTGCTTCTGATGGCATCCTTTCTGATTTTGTTTTGTCTCTCTCTGGCAAGTTGTTTTTAAAGGGAGAAACCAAAATGCCGCCACTCTGGCCTGTCCTTGAGCCCTAGACCTCTGCAGGTGAAACACCATTTCTTTTACCTTTGAGAGTCCAGGAGGGCTTTCCCTGTCTGTCTCCAGGGCTGGCTGTTGCTGCATTTCACTTTGCATTTAAGTATTGTTATCTGTGTTTGTCATGCCCGTGGCAGTCTCCCCCAGCTTTTAGTAGCTGTCAGTTTAAGTTATAGCTGCCTAGAATGGATTATATAGAGTCTTATTTGCATGGAAGAATTATTTGAATACATCAACATGGCTTGAATGCGTAAGATTTAAACCACATGAGTATGGAGGTTCACTGTATGAGAATATGGAGGAATGGAAGCAGTGTTATTACAGCTTTCAGTCACGTTGAGCAGAGCAGAGCCTGAGGGACTTCTGAACAGAAGGTTCCCATGTGTGCTGTGCTGACCAGGACTACTGAAGCTCTGAGTGTTCTGTTGGCTGCTCTGGTCCTGGCAGGTCCCAATAGAGGAAACAGGGGTTTTCTGCAATCCATTTGGAAGCAGAGTCTAGGTTTGCAAGGGGGGGATGCTGGAACTGGGGCTTTGGAGGCTTGTCACTGGCCTGCCTTGTTTTGCTCCCTGGAAGCCCTGCAGGCTCCTCCTTTCTCTGTCCTGGCAGTCCCTTGATGTGTTAGGAAGAAGAAAAAACGCTCTTTAAGCATTGTTGTTAACCTTGGGAAAGCAGTCCTTTCCTGCTCCTGTGACCCTTCTGCTCACTGTGATCATGCATACTACATAGACTGCACCCTTACCAAGGAGGTGTCTTGACCCAGAATTCCTGTCTCAGCAAAATATGATGCCTTGTGTAAATAGCTTTTCTGCAGAAAAGCTGCTAATCTGGGGTTGGGGCAAACACGCAGCTCTCCGATGGCTGGTGCAGTGCCTGCTCTTGGGCTATTGGATAGCTCTGCAAAGGTCTGTCCCCCAAACCTGGCCTGGTGAGGCTGGTCCGCCTCTTACTGCCCTGGAGAGGAGCTGTTATAGCCTGCACTGAGCAGGACACCCCCCTCAAACATTGAAGATGTCCTAAACATGAATAAGCCTTTTGAAAACCTTGTGTGAGGTCTATAAACTGAGGAGCTGAATGGAGAGCTGCAACACAGAAGGTAATGCACGTAGCAGCCTGTGTAGCAAGTTATGCTGAGCATCTGGTGGTTGCCAAGACCTTGGTGTACTCAAAGACAAGCAGATAAAGGCATCTCTCCCAGACAGTGCAGCTGGTCAGTTCCTTCTTCCCTGCACTAAGCAAAGACACTCAGTGCTGGGTCCCACAACCTGTGGGAGAAGGACCCTCCAGCTATGGGAAGTGGTGCTAAGGATCCCTCTCTGCTGGCCTGGGGAGTATAGCTGCTGTATGTGGAGTTTTGTGTGTTTGAGGGTAGGTGGGCATCAGAGAGAAGTAGCCTGGCACATTATTGGAGACAGGGTGTCTGAACTGCTATGGGGGAAGGCTGTGTTTCCTCTGTCCAGGGAGAGCTCTGTGCATCACCAGATCCCCTGACAGGGGAGTGGGCAGAACCCAGGCTCTGTGACAAGGAGACATCCCTGGAGTGACTTGGGGAGCAGACAGCAGACACCAGCTGCTTGGCTGGCCAGGATGGTGTGCAGGGACTTCTGCTCAGGGGCTCCTTGCAAGGTCTTGAGTCTTACCTTTCAGAAGGGCTTCTCTTCCTCAGGGCTGGTCCTACACATCACTTTGCGGCTCAGCTGGGAGCTGAGAAGAGGAGCTTGTGGAGTGGTGGAGTTCTGCAGTCTGCATGAAGTGATGTCTGCAGGGTTTTCAGTTTGTGTTGTCATTAGGACTTACATTAAAAGACTTGCGACTGTAACTGGGAGGTGAAAGCTAACAGCTTGTCTCAGCTATTATTATACATGCCAGAAGCAGTAATGATTAAAGGGACTGCACTGTGAGGTAAAGAGATGCCATCCTGGAACCAGATGACTGGGTGATACAATTAAGATAAAGAAACCGCGTATTGTTGGCAATAGGGAAGCAGAAGTGATGAAATGTGTGATTGGGAAGTGTGGGAACAAGTTGAAATTAAAGAAAAATCACAATAAGAAGCAGAAAATGAGCAGAACTTGGAACAAGAGATGCAGTTGTTGAGGAGATAAGAAGAGCAGAAATAAATTGAGAGCAAACATCCTTGGAGTAGAAGTGAAGACATACAAAAAAAAATCTTTCCAAACTCTATTAAAAATAAGTTGCTGTGCTAAAAAGAGAGTGTTACAATCTAACAGAAATGACAATATTAAACCATTGGCCTCTGCAATCAGTGCTCAGGGAGGGATGGGGTGAAAACCCTCGTAGGTTGAGCTGTACCAGTTTGAGCCTTTCTGAAGGGACCTGGACTTGCGTAGTTCTTGCACCTTTCGAAGCAGAGCACTTGGTCTGTTGACAGGGGCATTGTAGTGACTCACCCTCCAGTAAGGGCTCGGTGACCATAAATAAAGCCAAAAGCATTCCCTAGAAATAAGTGAGGAGCTCCAGTGCGAGAGAGGAGACCAGGACCAAGAGCATAGACTGGCAGTTGGGTGGTGAGATGTGTCCATGAGTGGATGCACACCACGGGCTGATGCAGCCAGCCCGGCTCTGCTGCACACAGGGGTCTGAGCTGTCACCAGACTTAAGTCAGGGCAGCACTCAAGTAGATGCAAAACATCCTGGGCACAATTTTCCTGCAGCAGAACGTACTTGTATATGTGTACACAGTCTCAGGAAGCTCTGTACAAGAGGAAGCAAAAGTACAAGGGCTTGTGACTGCTATTTCTAACTCCTGGGAGACTCTGGGACGTGCTGGTGACAGGGCTGCATAAGCAGGGCGGTAATGCAGAAATGTGTGAAAGGAATTCTGTCCTTGTGCTGAGTACAAGATGTCTGTGCGGAGCTGCAGCTCTGAAACCTGTCACAGCCGATGGGAAAATTGGCTGTCTCCAGCAGGCAGAAGGGAGCTGCTGCTGGTAACTGCTTCCAGCAAGTGACTGAGCACAGAAAGACACTTTCTTTCCAGGAGTCTGCCTGGCCCTGAGCCACTCCAGAACAGGGAGGATGGGGCCAGCAGACACTCAGAGCAGCGAGGAGCTGAAGCTCTGTAGGAAGGCAGCACCTGATGCGTGCAAGCACCACTAGCATGGTCCTTCCCAGCATCTCTCCTTTGGACAACCCTAAATGGTGGCATATCCCTTCTTGGGGTTGGGATGCCTCTATTTGGGCTAACCCCATGGCCACAGTTATTTGTCTCCAGCAGATATGACACAGGGGCTTGAGAGCCTCCTGCCACAGGGAAGAGCCTGAGTCATGTCCTGGTGAAAAGCGACTGTGTATCAGCTCCAGGGTGCTGGGGCAGACCTGAGGGCAGTGGGAACTGACCCAGATGGTCTTCAGGCCTGGCAAGCCAGCTCCTTTGTTTTTTTGCCGTGTCAGAGGAGTCTGCTGCCAGCTCAGGGGATGCTGAGTGCTACTGGGCTTCTGTGAGGCACAGTCCCTCGGGATTCCCTCTTGTGAACCTGCATTGGGCGGTCAATGTGTTGTTCTCTGACATTATCAGAGGGCTGGCAGCATGCTCTGGAAATGGCAGTGCAGGCTGGCTCCCCATGCTTCCTCCCCTTGCAGATCACTGATTTAGAGAGATTGTGATTACAGAGCAACAATATGTTTGCACAGTTAAATCCTAAATCTTTTTGGTATGGGGTGATGATTGTGGTTGCTGTCCTCCTTTCACGATGCTTTCAGTGGCTCCTCATTTGTTTTGAGGAGTTCTGTTCATATGCACAGCCCACAGTCCTGTGCAGGGGGAAAGCTTTATTTTATTACTGAAATTAAAACTTTTGAGCTTGGTAAATCTCAGATGGATAACAAGTGAATTTGAGTTTATTTACAGCTCTCAGAATTTTGAATGGCAACCTGCTGCTCCATTCACACAGAAAGCAGATGTCCCTGGATGCCAGGCAGTGCAGGGAGTGCTTCTGGAGCAGCCCTGCAGCCCAGCTCAGCTCCCTGGCTGCCTCTGGATGTCCCCCAGCCCAGGCACTCGGGAGAGGGCAGATCCCAGCGTGGCTCTGCAGGGCCAGTGGGTGAATCCTGAGCTGCTGCATGACTGAGTTTACCTTGGACACCTTTCACTGGGATGGTCTGTTTGGACAATGAAATGGAACTTTCTTCATAGTGTTGAACAGGTTTCAACAGGTTGTCAGCCTGGCAGTGGGAGTGCTGTGCCCACTCCCGTCCTGGCAGGCTCTGCTTGCTGTTCGCATCCTGCGCTATCGATCCAGCCGGGGAGCTCTGCTCTCCTCTCGCTGTCTGCAGTAACGTGCTTTGGAAATGAATCTTCTCAAACCTCCGGTTGGTGATTCCAAGATACATTTTTCCACCTGTCATTTTCTCCTTGACCTCAGCAGAGAGTTATGGGATAAAGTGAAATTCAAATCAGGCAACTGCTTTATCAGCTCACTCCGCGTTTTCTTCCTCTCCAAACTAAAAATGAGAAAGTACTGTGACACCTGCACAGATGGATTTAGTTGGGGTGAAGATTTTAAGATTCATTCAATAAAGACTTGGAGCTAACCAGGAAAATATTATTTTATCTCTCTAACACATGTGCTCTGGGTAGCTCAGGGCCTCCCAGTGATAGATCTAACCCAAGCCTTGCATGCATTTGCTGTTACACCTCATGGAAGGAGCAGCACTAACATGTCCTGTCCCATCTGGGGCTGCATAGGCATAGCCATAGCAATTCTGCTGGTGCTGGATGTGTGGGCCAGCTTGTCTCCACGACCTTTTGTCTCTAAACCTTTTGTTTCTAATCACCAGAAATGTGTAAGTATGGAAGTGTGCCAGGTGGGACAGATGCAAATCTTTTTCTCATTTAATGATCTCCAGCAGTTCCTCCAGTAAAGGATATTTTGAGTACTGCACAGATATGAAAACTGTAGCTCCAGGTAACTGAGTTAACTTCAGATGTATCAATAAGAATAGCCTTTTGCATATTAGGATCTAAACCTAAACCTTGGCTGTGGTCAAAAAGCAGTCTCCTTTTCTGAGATGGGCCCAGGGAGAGGACAGAGCTGCCCCTGTATCCATGGGAGTGCTGTGTTGTTATCCTATGCATTTTGCCCCTACGAAAGGCAAATGAGTGTACTGTTAATAGCACAACTGCAAACACATAGGGCTTGTCTCACTCTCCTTTTCCTTAATTAGTTGTAGATTAGTGTATTTCCTGGCAGGGATTTTTGTGACCCCTCTTATTTTGGAGGTGACCATGTATTGTTAGTACTCATTACTCTAAAGCTGTTCTTGGGGACAAGCACTGGGGAGTGAACCCTCATTCAAGGATGATGTATTTAAACTGGGAAATTCATAGCGATGCTGAATGAGGAAGTGGAAGCACCAGAGCCAGGACTTCCACTTCTTTGGGGTTTTGTATAGCATGCGTCGAGCCAAGTAAAATGTGCCCAAGAAATGCTGTGGTTAAGTCTGCTTCTTGTGATGTTGTCCTGCCCGTGCCACAGGTTCAGATCATTGCCATCAGTGAGCTGCTGCCAGAGTGAATTTTCAGGTTTTTTGGTAGTGTCCGAGTTACTGAGCAACATTCTGTGGATCACAGAGCTGCAGCCTTGGCCCACACTGAGGGAAAGAAAGGCTTTTGTCAGTGTCCCTAAGCTGTTGGCTTTTGCAGGCAGCTCTGAAGCCCTGCAGGAGCTGCAGCCCTTTGAAAAGCTGAGCAAGGAGAGCCTTTCCTCCCCATGTGATTCCTCGCACAGATGGTCTCGGATCTGTGTGTCTTGGTACATTAGTCTCACTGCTGCTGATACAGGGGCAAACTGGCATGGGGGAGCAGCACGGTGACTACAGGAGGTGGAGGTGCAGATCCTCAAGTTCCTCCATGTCCAGATGTTCAGGTTATGGCAGTGTGTAAGCCCGGTGCTGTCCACTTCCTTCTGTGCAGGTTGAGAGTCTGAGATCACTCTGCCCTTTGTGCTGCTTTCCTGGTGGGAGGGATGAAGCAAGAAGAGCTCCCAAATGTCCACTCCTTTGGTGATGGAGCTGCCAGGCTGTGCTGCTGGAGCTTCCTGCTCTCCTTGGTCTGGTGCCGGTACCCAGGATGAGGATACTGTCAGATGCCGTGGAAAGATTTGTGTCCAAGGTGTAGAGGTTGTCCAAGGTTGATGCTGGGGTCTGTGTGGGAGGGACAGGGAGAGGGCTGTCCAGAGCCAAATGACTGCTGGAGAGGCTCAGGATACCCCGGACACAGATGCTGCTCCCCAAGCTGTCAGCCCTCGTGGGCACTGGCCTCTGCAATGCTGTTACAGACTCATAACTGCGGGCAGCTCAGACCCACAGGTTGCCTCCAGACTGGCTGGAGATGGGCAGAGCAGGTGCCTGGCATCTGTCCCCCCTTCCCCACTGGCTGTTTCCTTTTCTGTCATTTCTGAGCCTTTCTGCAGATTTTGTTGCTGCTCTTTGAAACCAGCACTGAGTTTTCCTTCTGGAAATAATGGAATTTAATGGAATTGAATTCCTGCTGGGCTGATTTCTGTGCAGTAAAAATAGCTGCAGTGATGATGCATGTAATGCACATCCACTGCCATCTCTGCAAGGGGAAGTATGGCTTAGTGGTGGCAGAAGCAAGGGGCACAGTGACAATTTGTGGCTCATCTTCGTCCTTTAGCTCTGCAGAAGTGCTCATGAGTACCATTCCTGCTGGGACAAAAGCCCCTGGGCTGTGCAGGCTGGAGCCTGTCCTGGCCCTGCTTCATTGCCTGGGCAGGGCCCTTTCCAGCATGGTTTGGTCCAGCTGCTGCAGCCTGGGAGCACGGCTGTTTCAGAGGTGCTAAACCACAGCAGTAGGTGGGTGGGGCGTTGTAAGGAGGATGCTGATGGATGCTGTTGTCAGTGTTGCTGTGTGGAGCCATTCTCCTCAACTTCCTTCAGGCATGGAACTTTCCACAGCAGTCTGACCACACAGCAGCAAAATGAAGCTGTGCCCCACAAAGGAAATGGCACTTTTGCCCTGCCTGCTGAGCTGCTTCCCACGAGTGCAGATGAGACAAGGAAAAGCAAATTATTGGGAGAATGGGTTGTGTAATGTAGGAAATCGTGGGGTCTACCAAACACTGATGTGGATGAGGGCAGAGCAAGTGTGCTCATAAATCTTAACTGTGGCCCCTGTCAGGCAGGTGAGAGTCTAAGCAGCCGCCAGGGCACAATTGGAATCAGAAGACAGGAAGGGAGGGGGTGTGTGTGGGTGGAGACTGTACCAGCAGAAAGAAAGTTAATAGAGCAAAGTCCAAATTCTGTGCAAAAAGAAGAAATCAAAAGCAGAAATATGTATGTGTGTGTATACACATAAATATATACGAAATACCTGGCAAGGCAATGCTTTTGTCAGGAAAGGATGTGGGTGTCATAATGCCCTGCTGATGCCAAAAAGCAAAGCATTATCGTTTTAGGATGCATTAGCATGATTGTTGCCTGTGTGTTTCCTGGGTATAATTGTTCCTCTGTATGTCATGTCAGAGGATAAAAATATTTTATTTTAAAAAATAATGAATATACATTTCTTCTAAGAAAATTACAGAGAAGTTGGTGAAGCACTGGAGAATTGAGAGAAACTGGAGAAACAAATATGTGGCTCACAAGGAAAGGTTGAAAGAATAGAATCTTGGTCTGAAAGGGGAAACGGAGCGGGGAATGTGACAGTCTTCAAACCCAGGACAGGTGATTATGGGAAGGAAAATACTTGGTTGTCTTCTGTACTTTAGAGTCTTATATTTCTGGGATTTTGAAAAAACAGGCTACTGTAGTCTTGCAAATGAGATTATAGATGAGGGCAAGCAATAATCAATTTTTCTGGGTTTGCCGTGGGAAAAGCCTGTTTGTTCTTCAGGCATTTGTTACAACGTGAGAAACAAGAAGGAAACAGCTAAGGAGACCCTCAGCTGAGGTCAGCTGCCCACAGCCAGGCATGGGGTATGGCACCACGAGCTGCATGGTGACGCTGAGGGCAGTGTGACATTGCACGTGGGTTTGGGGAGGGCTGAGGTGACTCCCAGCAGACTCTTTATTCCAAGTGTCTGGGGATGGCAGCTGGATATGTGGGTTTGGCATCAGCATGTCCATGTTGGTAAGCAGCTGTGCATGCCAGGAGGGGATCAGCAGGTTCAGCGATTGCCGAGGCCTCTGCACCTCCTGCATGGGCAGTCTGGAGCCTTTACCTGGGATGAGTCTTGCCTCCTGCCCCTGGTGTGCACTGGCTTGGTGTGTGTTTTGAACCTCACCAGTGATTTCTTCAGTCCTTTGTGCCCTGGTTGTGGGTTGAGAATGTCTGATATGGACCTGTGGATAGAGGGAGAGGAGCAGTGAGATGGTTAGTGGGAATTAACAGTTACCAGAGAGCTGTTGGCTGGAGCTGTGCTGCCCTGGCTTCCCAGCTCTTGATGAGCAGGTGAGTGTTTCTTTCCCTGTCTCCTGCCCTGGCACAGCTCCCAGCGCTGGCTGTGGTGCTGATGAAGCCGGTTGCTGCTCACTGTCCCGAGAAGCAGACGTTACTGTCCCTGATCAGACAGGGTGCACATCCTGCAGGATGCTGTGCTCCCCAGTCCCTGTAGCTCTGATTTCAGTGAGTGGACCTCCTCTAGCTCTGTTCTTTGTTGCCAGAATGGACCTCGACAGTTTATAATCCACACAGGCACCCTCTTTACCCTCCTAGCTAACTGCTGCTCTATTGTTGGCTGCTCTCCCATCCTGAGCAAGAAGGAGCTGCTTTAGTAATGAATTATGCTTGCTTGTTAGCAGCCAGGTTATTTTCACTCTTCTTTTCTCCAGAGCCCCTGAGTGATGCCGTCTGCTCCCTGGAGCTTCATGCAATTGCAGTTTGCTCCATCACTGTGTGCTGTTACTGTTACCTCTGTGTTCTGGAAAGCATGCCCCGAGTGTTGCTTCTAGGAGAAGCCTTAGCACTGTGTGGACAATAGGGAAATATTTCCTTGTATGTGGATATTCATGACTTCATTTCCCCACTTTTTAAGTGTTTTTCCTAGGGGAACATACAAGTTAAAGCCTGGCACTGGAGTGAAACACAGAGGTTTGGGAATTGATCTTTGTGGCTGGTTGCCTTGCCTAGAATTGGACAGACCTCTCTGGCTAAGACAGAGTCTTTAGCTCCTTTTTTTAAATGGCGTGTTTGATGTTTCAGATAGACTGTAATCCTGGCAGTCTGCTCTCTGACTGAATGAGGTTTTGCTTTGTGCATTCTTCCTGAGGAACTTTGCCTCTGGACCCAAGACAGCCAGAATGCCTGGTTTGTCTTGGAAGTGTTACTTTGCCTGTCTGTAGCCAGTTGGGGCTGTAGGGCTGTGCCCCATTTCAGGGCAAATTTGAACTCCCTCCACATGGCCAAGGAGCAAGACCTGTGCTTTGCAGGCCAGTTTTTGCTGGTGGAAACACTGACTCATGCTACATTGTCCAGGGCTTGCTCTAAAACAGAAGATGTGGGAAGTGGTGGTGGAGGAGATCAAAAAGGTTCTACTATCAACAAGTTCCAAAATGTGACTAAGAAGAGGTGACAGGAGGCAGAGGGGTGTGGGCATTCCGTAGCCTCAGAGCAGAGGGTGCAGCCTGGAGCATGGAGCCTCCTGTAAAGGGGTGTCCACAATGGAGAGATGCAGCATCTCGCTGTTGATGGCCCGGTGGGGAGGAGCAGAGAGGTCCTCGTGGCTGGTGAGGGGGGTCCCCATTCTGCTGGGGAAGATGCAGCAGTGCAGATGCCCAGAAACAGAGAACAAGCAGGGGGTGGCAGATGCCTCCACTGTAGCCTCAGTAGCCAAAGCTAGAATAAAAGTCTCCTAGAGAAGTTTTTGCTTCAGATGACTTTAAAGCTCTTTATGCAATATCCTCATGCTTTTTGTAGGTACAGGTATAATTATTTCATTATGCTTTCCTGTGAAGTGTGAAAACTATCTTTACCAATCCTCTTAAATTAGTTAAATATAATATTCAGTGAGACAGGAGATAGAGGAATGTTAATTGAAACTGGAGAGGTGTTTATAGGGTGATACGGTGTGGCCAACTGTGACTAAAATTAATGTTCAGGGCTCTTGATAGTGATTCATATTCCAGAGTTTATTAAATATTTTCAACAGCAGTCAAAGCCACATGGAGCAGTCCACTACACTTGTGAAAATCGCCTGTGCAGAGGAGCAGACCAGCCAAAATCACCTTTAATTGGATCAGGTTCTCCTCGGGCTGCTGCAAGGATGCTTCTGAGTGCTTTCTGTATTAGCAGGCTTGCAGTGCTGTCACATCCCAAATACTCTCTGGGGCCAGAACAAGTCCTTACCAACTGTCCTCACCATGAGTGGGGTTTCCTTGGGCTCTTTACATACAAAAGGAAACCCAGTGCTTCCCCAGAATAGTGAGCCCTATTTAGACACTGCAGGGCAGTGAGTACCTCATTCCCCTTTGGCTCCAATGCAAGGGCTCATCCATCCTGCCCTCAGCAGACACCACATCTGTAATGTGCTGTGGGGCAGATCCTCTTCTCAGAGAGCCCATCCCTGCTCTGCCACTCACCCTGCTCTGGGGAGAGGCCGGCATCCCCTCTGCAACATCTTGGTCCCTGGTGTTGAGTCCCACTGGGGATGCTGTGCTGGGCAGGAGGTAGTGTCCCCTGGACAGAAGATGCTTTCCAGCCTGATGCACCTGGAAGCTGCTGCTGCCTCTGCCTGTAGCACAGCCACACTGTCCTGGTGTGGGGCACCCTCCTGGCACCAGCTGATGGATTGCTCAGGAGCTGCTGAGCTTGGCAAGTCAAGTCACAGTAATGCAGTCTGTGACTTGTTAGCAGCTGCTCATTAGTAATGAAGACCCAAGCCTTCCCCTCTGCTTTCCTGTGCAGCTGCATAGTGGAGGGGCTCTGGCTGTGGCTGTGAGGCACGTCATTGCTTGGGGACCTGCAATCTTCATGGGGAGCAGGGACCTTCTTGTCCTCTGGCAGGCTGGGGAGGTCTGCATGAGGGCATGTGGTGGCCTCACTCGTGGGCACATCTGATTCTTTTAAGGTAATTGGGGACACTTTAACTGAGGATGTCCCTTTCTTTGCTCCCAGGTTTCCGTTGATGTCACCCATCTGTCTCTCAGTGGCAGAAATTGAACTGTCCTGACATTTAGTCACCAGGCAGCCCGTGCTAGCCTAGAGATATCATCTCTCTAATTCAGTGCTGCGGCCGCTCGCAGTTACACGCTGCGTGGAGAGGAAGAGGAAATGCAACTTAGCAGCTGATGAGTGACAACAATACATCACGGGCGACAGGCTCAGCATTTCTGCAAATCTTCTGCTAGCCTAAGGCACCAGAAAACATTTTAAACTATTGAATACTGCAGCCAATAAGAGGCTGTAGTAATTTATTGATGTTCCCAGCTTGCCTTATTCCTTTCATCTATCTTTATGCCTGCCCTGGAAGGCTGAAATAACTAATGTTGCTGCTTTTTTAATGAAGTTAGGTTAGCTGTTCACCTTTCACTAGGAGGGCCTGAGCTCTCTTTTTAGGGTCCTGACAGCAGTGAAGGTCAAAAGTGACCTTTCTTTACTTTTCTTGGGTGTGTGGAGTGGTGCAGAGGTGTCTTTGCAGGAGGGAGCATGGTGTCTGGTGCTGGTGGACTGACCAGTTTGCAGAGCTACGGCTGCAGCAGTTGCTCACTGGTGTGTTGCTATTAGCTTCTGTTATGCATGCTGCTAAAAATCCCTCCCTGTCCTAGAAAGGCCAGCTGCTCTGGGGATGCCCAACCTCTGTGGGAGCTGGACTTCTCCATTCTGAAATATCGCAGATGTTCAGTGTGTATTTTCCGCTTTGGCGTATGGCTTCAGGGCTCAATCTCATTGCCTTTTCAGTTAGGTCCACGCAGACTTCTGTTTCCAGCAAATGCCATTTTGCACAGCTACTGGAAACCGATAAAATGATTCTGCATAATCCCATTGGCAGCTTGTTAAACTGATCAGCACATCCCATCGCCATGGAGAGAGCCGACTTCCATTGGAGGAGAGTGTACTAAAGAAGAAATCAATTTCCCATACAGCACCATCACAGCTGACACTGAACAAACTCATGTTAGATCGATGCCCTTCTGTGAACATGTAACTGGCAGCAGCTGCCGGGGCATGAAAGATCGTTACTGTTTGTGCTAGTTTTCCATCTTTGAAATAGAATGCCATTGTGCCACTTGCACTGCTTGAGCCGTCTGGGCTTTGTTGCTGTTCTGGTGTTTGCTTCTCAGATTTTGGACTGTCCTCTTTGCAATGGCTGGTTCATTTGCTTAAAAACAATGGAATGAATTATCCTTTCTGTCACTCCAGTAAATCAGGAGATCCATGGTAGAAAGAGGTAGCATGAGCTTGGTGTGCCAGGGATTCTTGTCCTTCCAAAGTCACAGGCACAGAGTTAAGTGTTTACCTCCCTGGGAAGGGTCAGCACCCCTGGACCTTTGACAATGCAGATGCAGTGGGACTGTTTTTTCTTTCATTAAGTGTTTAAATTATCTACATTTGAATTATTTTGCTACTCGTATTACAACAATGAGCACTGACAAAGAACCATCAGTGATGCTCAAATTCTAAAACATTGGTCACTCCCTGGATTATTTGCATATTACTAATGATAATCTGCAGAAATCGGTAACTATTTTCAGTAGTTTTTTTGAACCTGGAAATCTTAACGTGAGTTGATGCCCGGTCCTAGGAGTGTCAGGAGGAACTGAACATCTCCATTGCTGCCTTGCAGACGGAGTGTATGGGGATCTCTGCTGAGTTTATTGAAAGACAAGTGGTGGCAAGAAGCCTTGAGGCATTAAATGCTGTGACATATGGCTTCCACCCATCATTGTCTTCTGAGTTCTTTGCCTTAATGCACTGGTGGTAGAAGAGAAGCGTCCCTTCGTTACAGCACGGTGTTCTGGCAAATGAAACACATTGTGCCTCTCGTCTTTGCAAGTGAAGATCACAGGCTTGATGCAGAAGGAAGTGGTCACGACTTTTTCTATAAGAGGTTACAAAAAAATCAAGTCTTTCAGCGCACAAAGTTCTCACCAGATAAATTAATTTTCAGGCTTTCATGGCAGAACAAACAGCAACTTTGGATTTTCAACCTTGCTGCTTTTCTCTTAGAAAAAAACTTGTCATTCAATGGGTTGAGAGCTGTACGAATCTGTTTTGTCTGGAAAAGTGTTTCAGAGCAGGAATGAAATGTCATTTCCCCTCTGGAGGATAAATCAGTAGAGCAGCTGGGTTATTACTGTGACCATTGTGTTTCTGCCCTCAAATTTCTGGACCCCTATCTTCATTCTTGACCTGTGCCTCTTCCTGAAGATATGTAGGGCAGTCCCTATTCCTCTCCAGTCCCACAGCCCATCCTGTGCCGTAAAAGTGTTGGATGACTGGTGTGACTGCCACTGGCAACTCAGCTGAGCTTCTATCTTTGCTAGGACCTTCCCTGGGCAGTGTTGGACAGAGGCTGGAAAACCAGGTCTGTATGTCTGCAGGAGGAAGGGTGACTTGAGCTGGGAAGGAGAAGGGGGATCCTCCTTGGATCTGGGTATTCCAGCCAGGTACTGCGTTAAAGATGCAGAGGGACAGGCACGTTTGGGCTGCTTACAGCTGTCCAGTTAGCCTGTACACAACAGAAATTCCTGTAGGTCTTTACAATTCTTAACTCATTGCGTTTTCACTTTCTTTGTGTGTTTCAGTGTTTTATAGACATATAATCTTAAAGGTAAGTAGTGTAACTCTTAGCAGACGGACTACTGAAAGTGTAACTCTACAGATTGGTGCAAATGGGTCTGACTATTTCATGGTAGAAATGGCAGACATTTAAAGTACTTTCTAGAGAAGTCTTAGTCTGAATCTGGGCATTGCCTTATGAAACAAGGTCAGCTGGTGTAAGCCGTGCAAATGTTCCAAGCCTCTGGAGCTTAGGAAGGAATTTAGGAGGCTTTGAAGTGCTCTTGATCTTCAGAAGGACATCTGCAGCTAATGGTCTGTACTAGCACGCCAAGAGCTGTAAGGTTACATTGCTACTGTCTTGAGACTTTTCAGTCCCAATAGGTTTCCAGGTCCCTTTAATGCAAGTTCAGAGAAAAGCAAGTTGTAAAAAATGCACTCTGTGGCCAACAGATGATAATCTAGTGCTGGTTAAGTCAGGTGTAAAATGTCATACTGGGGTTTTAACTGTGGTGTTTAAACGCATGATAAAGTATGGCGTGCGGTATTATAAGGATTTCAGTGCAAAGTTAAGTAAGCAGAGAGTCTGGGCTCCTCATGACCAAAGGTTCATTTTGTAATTGCATTTGGATAGACAAATATCTGTTTATTAGATATGCAAAGCAGCACAATATTTGACCAGATTGTTTCAGGTCCAACCCTAATAAGCAGCAGAAAAAAAACTTTGCTGTGAGTTCAGGATTGATCCAGGTTTTCAGGAGTAGCTTTTTTTATCTGGCTCCCTTCTCTCATTAGCTGATGGTGGCAGGAAGTTCTTTGCTAATGAATGGCTGCAAAGTTCTGTGAGGCCTTCAGATGAAAACATCTACAGAAGCACAGTACAGGGCAAAGTCACCTCTCAAAGCACACTGTGTAATGCCACCTCAGGTATAAAGGTTTTGCTCTGCTGAATTTGGCTCAGATCTGGAGCTGTGATCCTCTCCTGGAGGTGGGGGAGGTTTTGCCTTCTAGACCTGGAAGTTGCAGGTCTAGCACCTGATGAAGTTACACTGAGGTCCTGGACGTGGTGTCTGGAACATAGACTGGTCTACGTGACACAAACACCACCATCACGCTCCAATGTAGCACTGGGACAGGAGGAAATATCTCTTATCAGATGTAAAGCTCTCTCCAAGTCCCCATTTGCTGTGTGTCTCTCCTGCTGAAGCTGTCATTGGACCTGGTCCATGACCCCATTGCCTCTCCCCTATCTATGCAGCTTGGCAGTGCTTGGCTGTGCTTGTGTTTCTCAGGCAGGACTTACCTGCAGACCCTCCTGTTTGTAGCTCAGTGTGAAGCAAAAGGTGTTGAACCCAAGCTGGAGACTGTCTGGCTTCAGACCTTCTGTGCTGCCCAGGAGGTGGTGGAGACCATGACCAGCTCTAGCTGAGGCAGAGGAGGTGCCTTTTAGGCAATCTGCAATATGTTTTTTGCATACAAGGTGGTTTATGCATGGAGAGTCCAGTCACAGCTCTGACTGCTGCATTCTTGTCCCACGTGGTGGCTCCAGCGAGGTGCTGGGTGCTGAGGGAGGGAGATGTGCTGTGACAAAGACAACTTTTCAAGCCACTCAGATTCCGAAGTGGTGCTTTATTAACTAACAAGAGCATTAAAAATGCACAGAGTCACTGGGCTGAGCATCAAGGCCCATGACAGAAAGACAAATTAGACAACTAATAGGTTATGTGAGTGGCAAGTTTTGGTGGCAGGCTGACAGTGTGACACAGCAGGTTGGAGCAAACAGATTACTCAGTGGTTCCTGAAAGGTCGTACTGTCAGTGTCTCCGTCAGCAGGCGAGTGGCCGTTCATCGCTGCCAAATGGGAAATGACAAAGGGCTTTGCTGCCTCGGATGGCGATGACGGCCTCTCTTACACACTCTGAGTGTTTCTGAGAATTGCAGAGTTTCTTGGTGGCATTTCCAAACAGCCCACGGCTGGTCTGAACCATGGTGTGTGTCCCTGTCCTTGTGTGAGGAGGGGGCTTCTGCCAGGACCCAGGCACATGCTCACCACCTGCCCAAGACCAGCCAGCTCTTCAGAAACAAAGGAAGGGTTTCTGCAAGCAGTGGTGAGTGCCACATCCTTGCACCTGATCTTCAGTTGCTGCTTTCTGCCTGCCGTGCCAGCAAGCTGCTGCTTTTTATTCAGGCCCCAGCGATGGCCACGAGCAGCGGGATGGGAGTCTGAGTGCCAGGCTGGCTGCAGGTCTCCACACAAGGGCTGCATCATCTCCAGCAGGGACCCAGCCCAGCATGCAGATTCTTGCCTCTGTCCAAAAGAGCTCTCATGCACCGTTCACCCCAAATCCTAACCTGCGAGCCCCTTGACTGGCTGTCACTCACCATGTCCAGGCTGCTGGTCTTTGGCTGTAACTCTGTGTCCTGGAGGGACATGAGAGCAGGAGGCAGAGAGGGTTTTGTGCTGGTGTTGGCAGAGCAGAGGGATCCAGGAGAGGGCATTTGTTGGAAACAAGAACGATTTATGAAGAATAAGGTGCTGAAGGCACCAGTATTTGGATTGTGGACTTGGTCCTGCAGAAAGACAGATGCAATGCATTGAACATCTGGCACTTCATGGCTGGTTTTGGCTGGGAATCATAAGCGAGGACAGCAACAACCCAGGCACACTTTGGAAGCAATGCAACTAAGACTAGGGAAGGGAATTATTTCCTGTAGGCAGGAAGCAGTTACAATAATAGTGGCCTTTTGAGATGCCAGTTAGGAGCTTCCACAGCATCCATGGGCTGTGTTTGGGTCTCTGTGGGATGTGCTGCATCTAGGGGAGCCTGGCTCCATGGCCCCATATCACAGCCAGCAACAACCATAATTAGACTGTTTGCTTTGAGTCATCCATGTTTTAAAAGGGTTGTCTAATATTTCTTGGTAAATGCTCATTTCTGTCCCATCTCTCCAGTTCATCTTGCTGGCAAACTGCTTTTCTTGAGAGAGAGAGACCAGTGCTATGCTAGCCCAGGGCTGTCACCAGCTATGACTTGGGTCAGTGCTGTTTGCCCTGGGGTCTTGGGGAAACACCAGCTTTACTGTTTCCCTGGGCCTAGGGGAGGAGTAGTCAGCTCGGTGGCCTCACAGCAGAGGTCCATCTCAAGCCTCTTGTCTGTGGCATGGCAGAGCTATCCCTTGGCTGATGGGCTGCATCCTCTGCACCTGGGCCGGTCTCTGGCTCATCACTGCTCAACTGCCTTGGGAATGCTTTTGCAGGAGACAGAAACTAAGGCACAGAGAGCCAGGTCCTCCCAGAATAATGAACTTTCAAGCCATCTTTTCTTTCCCAGGCAGAGCAGGGTCCTGGATTTCTTGGTGTTTCAGTGCTGTGAGTGAGCACAATCTTTCCTCGAGCCTTTGTCCAAATGAGTGCAGGGTGTGCAGGCGTGTGTGAAAGCCAGATGGAGTGCACTGAGGATGATCTGGCTGGGCATGAGAGCCAGGAGAACCCTCTAGACTCTTAATTTTTTTGTCAAATGGTCACTGGAGGGTTAATGTAATTTTGGTTTTAATTACATTGCTGGAGGGCATACTTACCCATGGGAAAAGACATAATTACCAAGACATTTTATTAAGATATTATTTAATTTTATTGATGTGTCACAAGCAAAGGCACAGGAATGTTCAAATCAATATATACTTACATCAATGTTTAATCTACTTTCAGCATTTTTGCCTCTTCTATTTATGCAGTTACTAGTTGATAAATTAACTTACTGGGAATATGCAGAAAATTAATGAATTTCCAGCAGAATCACACCCTGTGTATTTGTTTCAGTAGGAAACCAGAAGATGAACAAGCTTTCATCTTCCTTCAACAGAATTTCCCGGTCCCTCTTCTGTGCAGTTCCCCATTACCAGAGCACGTGTGCTCCATTTTTTCCTACATTTTTTTCAGAGTAGTTTTTTAGACCTTGCAGATCAGCAGTGTGGAGGCAGAGTAGAGCCAGGCAGTGCCTGGGGTCAAGCCCATCAGCAAGAGCCCTGCCCCAAGGTCACCTGCGGTGCAGGGTTTACACTCAGATGATGCAAGTGGAGCCACCTTGCTGGGTTGGGAAGCCCCTTCTGGCTGGGCTGCCTGGCCGGTGGTGCTCTCCCAGCAGTGCTGTATAATAAACAGTTCTGGATGTTTTGTAGAGCACTTGGGTCTGCACTTTGCTAATAAGAGAGAGATGTTGGTGTGGTCAGAGAATCATAGAATGGTTTAGGTTGGAATGGACCTCAAAGCCCACCCAGTTCCACCCCTCTGCCATGGATGGGCAGGGACACTTCCCACTGGTGTCAGGCTGCCATGGCGATGGATGTGAGGATGCAGTTCCATTTGGCACATTCAAGCAGGCAAAGTCTGCTTAGAAAGTCTGCTTCCCTAAAATGCAGGGAACTGTTGCACATGACCTGGCTCCTGAGCATCCTTTGTTGTTGTCTCCATAGCAAGAATGACAGGAACACGAAGCCAAGCAGCCTGGCAGTGTTAGAGAAGGAGGACAAGGTTAAAAAGGAAAAGGGAGCTCCTGGACAGTTTATGGACCAGAGTCTGATACTGAATCATATTTACTGTGCTCTTGATGCTGAGGCTGATGGCAGCGCAAGGTTACTTTCAGATACAGACAAGTTCATGATGGATTACAGAGCAGTGGAATAAGACCTTATTTTCATCCCATGTTTGCAGCTGGGTGAAGAGTAAAAATAACCGGAGTGGTCAGAGACAGGTAGTCAGAAAGAAATGTATGTCTTCCTCGCCATGTGGTTTCTCATCTTTTCCTCCGGCTTTTAATTTTTTGTGCTGCTTCAGGCTGCCTTCTCCAGTGCTAAAGGCACTGCCAGTCCGAAGATGAGACTCACTGTGTGCTGGATCTGTCTGACTTTCCTCTCCTTGCAAAGGCACTTTGCATATCCCTCCAGTCATCTGGGTCCTTACTCTTGGTTCCCTGGGGCTGTGCTGCTCCTGTGCACGGCACCTTTTACACCTGAACCCTTTGGCATGTCTCCACCTGCTGCTGCTTGCATCCAGTTGCCTTGTTGTGAGAAATATCTGATGTAATCTCTGATCCAGCCAGCTGCTGAATTGCCCTGACTCCGAACAATTTGTCACCAGTGGAAGGATTGATGTTGGGAAGCGCTTTTTGAGATGCCTTTTATCTTCCCACGTGCGTGGTGCTGCAGCACAATTCCTCTGTTGTCTTCATCTATCAGCTGCCCCCTGTATATATATTATCTACCAGTTCTGCTGCTCCTGCTCCCTGCATGAGTCCCTTGCTCCCTGCTGCTCCCTGAGATGCACTGATGACACTTGTAGTGACAGGCTTGGTTTCAGCTTTGCATGGGTGGGTGGGTGCTGCTGGGGCTGATTTTCATTAATGCTTCCCAAATGCTGCCAAGTATGGTCAGTTTTGCAGGAATCCTGGCTGTGGCCCTTCCCTGCTGAATTGAGCCATCCTTTTTCCCAGGCAGTAGCTGCCATCTGCACCAGAAGGTTAATTTGTTCCTCTTTCCCATAAGTACATTTATCACATGGAAGTGGCTGTTGTGGAAAATATTGATCAAACACCGGCTGGTCCCTGGCTGGACTGAAACGAAGCATTACAGTTACTCAAGTGCTTGGAGTTTTGCTTTGTGTGCAGGCAGCTGTGAAGAGCATGTGTGTCTGTACACGTGTGTGTGTGTGGAGCAGGCAGCAGCCCTTGCAGTCTTAATTTCACCATCCAGTGTTCCCAACAGCAATTTCCTGGAGTTGGTGGTATGGCTGATCCCTTCATGTGGGGTTTCCTCATGCATCCAGCTCCTCAGCTGGTGGTGGTTTTGACTGCTGAGCCTCCAAAGTGCAACTGGGAGGGTGGCACACGTGTCTTTAGAGGAAAAGGTGTTTGGGAGAGTAGGGTTGGGGGTCTGTAACTCAAGCAGTGCACCCCACTGTGTTCAGAGCTACACATTTTCCATGTAGACCTGTGTCTTGGCCAGCAGGAATGCTCTGGCTTGTTCTACTTTAGTCCTGAAACTCAGTCCTTTGTTTCTCTCTAGTGCCTGTGGCAACCCTGGGCCATCGTTCTCCCGAGCTGCTCTTGCTTCCTGCCACAGCCAATTGCTACCACTCTGTGCACCAGAGCACACTTGTCTCTCTATTAAAGAAAAATACAATAATAACAACTCCTTGTGGCAGCTGCACAAATATATGCTGTTTTGACAGCACCTTATTTCAGCACAGTGCTCTGGAAGGCTTGTGTGAACATTTCTTGCAGGCAGCTTCACGGTGGGAGAGCTGTGGCACAATGAAAACCTGAGTCACCCATTTAAAAACCATAGCATTTTTAGCACCAGGACCTGTTATCTGCTTTTGGCCATCTTTCAGTGACTGCTCTCCCCAGGATGCTTTTCAGGCATTTATTTACTAAGGATATAGTTCCTGTGGACCCAGGCCCTTGAGGACCCTCAGTAAGATGCAAGAGGTCCCAGCTGCTTGCTTGCTGTGACGTGGGCTGCACTCAGGCAAAGAGTGCGCGTGGCTCTTGGTCCCCATCACATCACGAGACGACAAGGGCTGCTGGTGTGGTGGAAATAAAAATGGGCATCAGGAAGAGTGAGCTTGTCCACTGGGCTCCTTGTTTGTGTTCCAGTGTATGGAGCAGCAGAGCTGGAACCTGCAGGAGCAGATTTTAAGGGAGTCTCAGCCCTGTGCTGAGCTCTGGCCTAGCAAAGCAGGAGCGGCAAGGGATGAACTTGGTGTTGTGGGATACAGGTGGAGGGAGCCACAAGTTGCACAGCTTGAGGAGAACAGTTTCCTAGCATGTGCCCAGGACCCTGCTAACTGGTGTAAGTTGTTAACCTCTGCCTGGAGCAGGCTCAAATCTTTTGACAGCTGTCTGTCTATTAAAAACAGGCAGAGAAGCCCGCAGAGGAGCCCTTAGTGAGCAAACAAAAAAGAGCAGAGCTGCTAGGAAGAGAAAGACACTTGGTTTCAGATGTTGGTGTGTTAACAGGCAACAGAGAATAAGCAACAAACACAGATGCAAAACTACCACGTGTGTGTGCATGAAGCAGACCAGTGCCCTGCTAAATGTCAACCAGGTCCATGCTCCATTTCCTCTGTCCTTCAGATCCACTCAGGAATGCATCATCCCTCCTCTAGTGTAACAGTGCTTGTGCCTTTTTTCCTGATTGCGCTTTTGCTGTGGAGAGACTTGGGCATCCCCGCGATGCTGCGCTGCGGGACCCCGCCACGCCAGCCGGGAGCAGGCGCTGGTGGCTGCAGGCAGAGTCTACTCTTTCTGTCACAGCCTGGCATACTGTCCAATACGGATTCACAAGAAGAGCTATACTCTGCCAGTATATTAAAAATTAATTAGGCAGTAAATGCTTCTTGCTTCCAGACCCTGAGGCTGTAGAAAGCCAGAATGTCTCTTGGTTTCTTAATGGGATGACTGTCCCCTCCAATAGGCTTTAAATAGTTTTAGTGACATTGGGCAAAGCCTGTCTTCTGTTTTACAGTTGTGTAGTTGCTGACACACCCAGTTGATCCCTGCATCACCTTGTAGCACACCTGGGTGTGCTGGGTGGGACTGGCTGGGTGGATGTGAAGAAGAGGCTGTTGAGCCTCGCCCTTCTCCAGGGGTCATTGGGAGACTCTGGGGCTACTGCAGGTGATGAGGAGATGCTCACGGCAGTAACTGCTCCAGGGACTTTGCATCCCTGCTCCCCTTTCTGAGGATCCATGAAGGGGATGCTTGGGCTTCGAGCTAGGACTGGGGCAGCAACCTCATTGAGAGCTGAACTATGCTACTGAGTCTCCTTACCTGGAGAACTGTTAGTAAATTCTGACTATTGATTCTGCAAACGCAGTTCCTCCTTGTAATTTGCAGAAATGAAGAGATTCTTAAGCACTGAGAAAGCTCCCAGTTATTTAAGACCCTTTCAGCTTAAAGTATTAAAAATGAAGCATTTTTTACACATCTTGATGTCCCTTTGGATGAGGGAGGATTGTGCAAGACCTTTCCAGGGGAATCCAAGGGAGTCTTTATATATACATATATATTGTGGGAGGATCATTAAAACACAGTTGAAGTATCAAAGGGCTGTTCTTAATCATTCTGTGGCAACCTGCTGCTTCAAACAGTGTTTCCAGCCTCCCAGCCAGCATGTCCACTTCTGGGATGTTCTCTGACTAGTTCAGTACTTGGTTCTCCTCCCTCTTTCTGGGGCAATGCATCGTTTGCCTCTGGAGCTGAAATGCAGAAGTGGATGTTGAGCAAAAGGCTGGCTGTGAGCAGTGGGGAGTTGCTGCTGTGGCTGCACAAGAGCAGAAGCACCTCTGTGCGGGGATGCACCTGCTGCTCTGCAGGCTGTCCATCTGTCTGCCCGCACCACCAGGCCACCTGGCAGGAGCAGCCAGCAGCCCTATGCTTGGCTGGGCTGCCATGGCTGTGGTGGGTAGTTGGGCTCCACCAGCGCCAGCTTATGCCTCAGGGCCCTGCTTACCCTTAGAGTAACTGTGATCTAGCCCTAACAGTGGTGCTTTGCTCTTGTCTGGGTCCCCATCCTGTGCCAGAGGCCTGGAAGGGACAGCAGCATCTGGTGCCATGCAGATCTCTTCCCCCCAGCGGGATCAAGGTTACAGCAATGTCCTCATAAGCTTTAGGAGACTGGAAGGAAAAAGCAGAGCCACCCCAAGCCCAGCCTTGAGTCCCACACTCACGTGGTAAATAAAAATTTCTGTTTCTTTTCAACTTCATTCAATTTGAGATGAAAGGAAATGATTCAGAGGTGTTCAGTGCAGCCAGCAGCAGCTGGTGATTCCTTCCCTTGACCTTGTGTTATCCATCACCTTGCAGCCGTCTTGATGACCACCCTGGACAGAGAAATCCTCTGGGCTTGGAGATGGCCACTGAAATCCCACTGGTCTTGGTGGGACTGTGCAGTGTTGCACCCTCGGAATTAGAGATGGGAGCTGGTATGTGCCAAACTGGCAACTAGAATATTGGCACTGTTTTCTTCCTTCATTGCAATGCAGAAAATGTTTTGACCTTGGGGTAGCTGGTGAGGGAAGGTTGGCTAGGGAGGGGACCTGGGAGGCAAGGGCTGCTCATTGTTCTGAGTATTGGCAGGACCGATCTGAAGTGGCTGTGCTCCCTGGACAATGGCATCTGTTCATGAACCTTTATTCATCTTTGAATTTTGGTCCCATGAGGAGCATCTGGAAAACCTTGTGATCACTGCTTGGCTCTGACTAATCCTGGGCTCCTGAGGCTGTGCAGGTTGCTGCCGAGATCTCACTCCTTGCATCTGTTCCTGAGGCTTCAAAAGAGCCTCCCCTAGCTTTTACCATCACCGTTTCAGACACTTGTCACTTTAAGAAATGTCTTTGTTATTTTAAAATGAGGTTTTTGAGAGAAGCTGTTGTTATTTATAGATTTCTATCTGCTATCAAAGCACTTATCACTGTCATATCCTGGAGCCTCCTAGCAAATGCTATGTTGATGGCCACTTTGGAGATGCGGTGAGACAGGAGGGTAATCACTGTGTCCCCCTCCGCTGGGCTGCAGCTCCCACTGGTGCCAGTTGGTAATGCCCTGGGCTTCAGAGCTGCAGGCTGGGAGACAGGGATGCAGCCCTGGTGCTTCGGTCTGGGCGAATTCCCTGGGAGGCATCGCTGCCGTATGGTGGCTGTGTTTGGGAGCGTTGCTGTGATGCGGTGCAGGACACCCGTCCGGCGCGGGGTGCAGGAAGCTGTGCTCATGGCCAGGTGCTGCACCTGCAGTGCTGGGCGTGCTGGTGGGGACCTGTGTGACTGTCCTCGCCTGGTGCCCAGAGCTGGGTCCTGTTGCTGGCCGGACAGCAGGGGCACCTTTGGCGTACGCTGGGCCTTAGCCAGAGCCTGGGAGCATGCAGGGTGCTGTGCTTGAGCAGCTGTTTTTTATCCAGGAACAATCAATTCTCCTCATGAAACAGCCTGTTAGTCACTTGGCTCCGACTGGCTCTCTGAAATTAACTGCCATGAGAGCGGCTCGGAGGGGTTTTGCTGCTGTGGTGCCTCCTTAGAGTAGGAACCTTTGCCTGCATTTCATGACCAAATCCTCTCAGGAATCATTGTCTGACTATTTCAGCCCCCTGCGAAGTGTTAACCTATAATAAGGAGCAATAAGCAGCCTCTGGCTATTATTCTCCATTTGCATGGTCAGCTGGAACAGACAGCAGCTTGGAGTAGGGTGTGATATGCCTGTATTGATTTTCTTTATAGATTAGAGCGATTCAAGCAGTTATGAGGTTAATTTCAGATGATTAACTTCACCATATTGTAATATTTGATTTAGATTGGCTTTCAAACACTTTCTACTTATTGATTTTCAATATCGTACTTTTAGCACTGCAGCCAAATGTCATTTAAATAAAAGGTTGACAGAGTAGAAAATATTCACAACATACCAGAAAATTCCACTACTCACCAGCCTGGACCTGCCTCACCACAGCCTGAGAGAGGAGTGCAGAGCATCTCGTGCCCAATCCCAGCCTCGGCTCGGTTCCCGCTGGGTTGTGGCAGCCCCTGAGTGAGGGGGACTCTGGGCTGCAGGGGCCCCGCCGGGTGGACGGGTCCCTGCGCTGCTCCACGCCAGCTCCAGGGTTGGCCATTGCTCCCCAGCACAGTTGCTGCCTCTGTCCCTTCTTGCATGGAGACAATGGAGTCACCGTTATTGGCAGGATTGTTGTTTTGTTTGTGACATTAGGACTCCTTCTTGATAAAAATCAAACCATGAAATTGTTGGATATAAGGAAATGTTTGACCTGCCACTTTCTCCTCTGCCTCAGATAATCCTCCTGGCCTGTGGGAGGTGCCAGGGTCTGCTGGTGGAAGCCGAATAACAAGATTTTATTTGCATCAGCTGAAAGTGGCTGGGGATTTGGAGAGTGTAGAAAATGCCAGGTATGTGATTTCATAGGGAGCTTCCTCCTAAAATGTGCAAATGAAGCATTGACATCTTTTCTTGGCGAGGCATCTTCACTTCCTCGCAAGCGTCCTGGCCCAAGAGGGGTTCACAGAGTTAATGTTTTTGATAAAGGTGCCAGAGATGTGAAATATGAACAAGCAGAAGCCTGTTCCCAGACCCCCTGTTTGGCAGAGATTTCTGCTGGGTTTAGGGGCTGCTGGGCTGCTATGGGCTGGTCCTGCAGAGAGCAGGTGCCAGCCGTCACCCAGTGGGACTGTGCTTCTCCTGGCAGCAGCCACTTCTGAGAACGCTCATTTTTGTCTGATAATCTCATGAACTAACGATCCTAGAGTTTCATCGTCCCATCCTTGCTAAGTCATGTTCTTGCTCCCATCCATTGTTGTGGGGATGGGGTGGGAAAGGTGTCCCTTCCAGCTGTCTGGGGTGATGACATCCATTCTGCCATCATGTAAAGGAAAAGCTCTGCGATTCTTCACTTGTTGAGTGTGATGTGGTGCCCTTTATATCCTTTGAGACCAGACCGTAAAAATAAGAGAAAACTGACATTTAAGCTATTGGAGGCAAGTACTGGGGCTTTTATATCAAATTGGTTTGAGCCAAAATACACAAAGAAAAAAAAAAATCACCTAAAATACGCTGGGTTTTGCCTGATCTACATTTCAGTATGGATACTATGAGCACATCTCAGAGCAGATTATATAAATGTTTCTGAACACTGATGAGTCCAAACCCACTACAAGCTGAACACAGCTTCTCAGAGGGTGTGGGAGTGACGGAGGCGCTGGGAAGTCGGAATACAGGCAGAGAGCTGTTTGCTTTTTTCATGGTTCGTGTCTCCTCCTATCTCTCATACTTTTATTTTCAGGGGCTATTTTCTTCTTCACAGTTTGGTGATGTGTTGAATACAGATGAGATACGATGCACACTGAGCTTTCAGACTGGCATGCACTCGTGTCATGGGTTTGGCAAAACACCAACCCTGGTTGGGTTTGTCTGGTACTCTGTAAGTGATGTGAGATACCTGGCAAGTGGTAGCCTTACGCTGGCTGAAATCCTGGGGGAAATGCCAGGGCAGGGGTCAGGGGTAACTGCCAGGTCTGCAGGTGCCTTGGATAGAGCTCTGCCCCACGGCCGCACGCGTTCTGCCGTGCTAGACCCTCACCACTCTCGCTACTGCCCCTCAGGCTGGGGCTGCCTTCCCCCTGGCAGCCTTCTGGAATCCTTCTGACGATTTACGATCTGATCACTTCTCTCTGTGTTTGCATGTCCTGAGGTGAAGTCATATTTCTTTCCATACATTTCAGGGATTTCCATATATTGTGGGCACTCTCATTGCTGAGTGCCCGGCTGACCACTGTGGTTTAGGCAGAGCTGATCAAATACTTATTTGTCAGATGAATTTTCTAATTAATTTTATAATTTCAAATGATTTATTTATAAGTCATCTACAATAAAAAATATTTATATTGCCTCCTGACCAGCAATTATTTGCCATTCCTGATTATACACTACTATACGCCTGCGGCAGCTGATGCTAATGGCCTGAACCTTGGAACAATAATCCAGGCAAGGGAAGGAGTGCTCTGTGATTCCCTCAGCAGCCTGCAGAACAATTGTATTGTTTTCAACTCTTTTCCAGAATTCTTCCACACACACTTTTTGACAAAAGGAGACTGCACACGCCCCAAGAAGGTCAAAGCTATTAAAACTCTTTTCAGCGAACAGTGTTGCAGATCTCCAAACACTTGTGGCTCTTCAGGGAAAGTCTGAACTTGTATTTTTTTACCTTGAGCTGTTCCAGTCCTGTCCAGCACCCACCATAAACCAGTGTGGAAATTACCATTCTGAAGCACCTAAGTCCATCAAACCAGGCTTGATGAAGCCACCATTGTAGTGTTCCTGTTGAATCTGGAGAGGTGAATCTGTTCAAGTGATTAACATGACTGGAAAAATACAGGATGTGCTCGATGCGAGGTGTTTTGAGTACAACAGAACATTTGTTCAGAATTTTTGCAGGTATCTGTCGAATCTGTATTGATAAAGAAAACCATGTGGTTTAAACGGACCATGCAGTGGCTGCTCTAAGACTGCACATATGTGGCAAGACTTTGCTGCTTGTTGTGTTTACCTGCCTTCACCTCACATTGTGAGATGTCTTGGAAGCTCCCTTTAGGAATTCTAGATCTGAATGATGTAAATAGTGGTGTCATTTGTGTGCTGTGCTGAATTCTCATTCTACCTGCTGTCTTGCTTGTTGGCAAGTACGTTAAATAAAAGCAGTTCCCATACCAGCCAGGATGGCACCCTGCTAATAGCCTTTGTCCTGCAAACATCAATGCTTTCTATCTGCTCTCTGCTCCTGCTGCCTCGGTCCCAGCTGGGGTAGGTCTGTGGGGATGCTGCAGAGCTTTGCTGTGTGTGACCAATAATGTCACCCTCATGCCTGCGATGTTTCTGAGAGATGATGTGAGAATGACATTGCCTGCAGCCTCTCTGTCTGAGCCAATTAAACAGAGAAATTAAACAATGTCTGACTCAATTAAAAAGAGAAATTAAACAATGTGACAAACAGAAGACAATGGAGACAAAGCTCACAGCTGAAGTACATCTGGTGAAGGACACCAAACACGTGGGCAGCAGCCAGTGCCCAGCCACAGCACAGCAGTGCCTTCCCCAGGTCTCTGCGATTGTCTCCCTGGAGAGTGGGAATCATCCTGCACTGGGGATGGCGACTGCCACTGCTCCACACCCGTTTCTCAGGGTTTGTTGCCCTTGGTCTGGCCTCCTTTCCTGGTACCTGCTCTCCTGTGTGGGCAGCATTTTCAGAAGAGCCCCTTCCTTCTGGGGCACCTGAACAGGCAGGGTTTGGCCTCACAGGCCAGGTGCTCAGTGAGGAGTGCAGGGTCTGTGAGGGACTCACGGAGCTGGCTCCATTGAGGCATTGTCTCTCAGACTCTCAGTAGTATGTAGTCTCACCCTGGAGCTCAGTGATGATACAGACCATTTCTGCAAGCCAGAGCCACTGCTCATGGGCACAAATATGGCATCAGCTTGATGCCTGACAGGAATCAGTGAGTAATTCCTCCAGTGAGCTTGTACGTTTGGTTAAACTTCACCATTTCTCTCTGAAAGATAGCAGTCTGAGACTGAAAACTTAAAAAAATGGACCACTTTCCTCACTGCTCCCCTCACGCTGCTGCTGGAAGGAGAGGTTGTATGGAGAGCCAGACAGGTCCCTTTGGAGGCTTGCAAGGTGTAGCTGGAATCTATTTCTCCAATAACTTTAGGGACTATCATAAATCAGCACTATATATTCAGCCGTGCTTGGTGAAGTCAGCCCTGAGCAGCTCGTACAGGTGCTCGGTGAAGCACTAGCAGGAGTCAAAGCAGCTGTATTTCAAAAACTGCAACACTCCCTCCACCTTGGGAAGTAGTGACTGGAGCATCCAGGGCCCTGTCAGCAGTGTCACCAGTGCTGGGTGCGGGGTGGATGCGGGCCTCGGGAAGTGTCTCTGCCCATTGGTGCGGCTGGCAGCACGCTGCCTCTGTGTGCAGGAGCCAAGCACGCTGCGGGTGCGGCTGCGGGCGGGCAGGTGATGGGCAGGGCCATCTGCCCCTGGTTCCCTGGCAGTGTCTGTGCTGGTGGCAGGGCTGCTGGGCTCCTGCTCCAGGCTCTCCGGAGCTCTCAGGACCTGCTGGAGGGCACCTTTGGGTATGCAAAACCACACAGGCGGTGGGACTGACCCGGCTCATTTCAGCACAGCCCAAGGTGTCAAGAGTGCAACAGGCACAGGGAGGTGTTTAACACTCTTGGGAAGTGACAGTCAGTGCACAGACCACCATGACTTCTCTCTGTCCACACTGAAGCCATCAGGCTTTCCTGATTTTTTTTCTACAGTCTGTTGAGTAACTTTTCTCTACCGAAGTCCTTAATAGAGCAACTGAGCCAGACTGTGTCTTTGCTGTGTCTAATTGGCACTCTCAGCTGTAAGTGATCTGCTAATCATTTTGATCTCTGGCCAGTTCTTTGATCTAGCCGTTGTTCTCAGGTGCATATAGTGACAGCACAATTAATTAATTGCAAGTTTATAATCCTGCAGCTGCAGCATGCTCTAGTTCACACTTGGAGTTTTCCTAGTTGAGTTGCCAGGGTTTGTCACTCACTCTGGCAAACAAGAGTGATCCGAAATACCATGCCTTGACCTTTTAAATTTCCCTAAGACTGCAAGCAGGGAGTTTGCACCAGGGACAAGCTCCAGCTTCCTACAACGACTCTCTGTGGCAATGGTGCTGCATTATTTGGCGCTTGAGCTTGGCTGGGGGACAAGGGGCCCAGGGATCAACATCTCCTCCAGCTGTTTGATTATTTATTAGTAAGTGCTGTGTGAAACACACTATCCAGCTTCCAGAAAGAGAGGAAAAAGCAGGAGAGCACTTAGGGGAATAACCCAAAGACCTTTGCTAGTATTAACTATTTTATATCTTTCAGTTTAAAAGGGAATTAATTAAGCCTACTGCTGCAGGACAAGATGAGGCACAGCAGAGGAGCAGGGTTTCCTCTGTTATACTCTCTTCCCTGAAAAGGCTGGCAGGAGAGTAAAGCAGATTCATCACAAATGTTAATTGTTTGTGCTGCTCCTTTTGCTCTTCTGTTTTCCACACTAAAGAGGTGACTTTGCTCTTCTAACTCAGTACCAGAGTGGCTGGCATGACCTTGCATTGTGGGCAGAGATCAACACGGTACCTGTGGATGAGGTAGGTTGCGTTGTGGGAAAGGGCAGGCGATCCTGTTTGCTAACACTGGTGGCTGAAGGACCTGCAAGGAGCAAGTTGCAGCCCTCTGGGGCCAGGCATGCTTCTGCCAGAGCTCAGACAGGGCTTGTTCAGCTTCGATAGGCTCATGCTCCGTGAGCTGTCAAATCTCTTTGCCAGGAGAGCCAGTGGACAAAAGAGCCTCATCTATATGTTTTGCCTCCCTTAGAACAAGGCAAATATTTCAGTATCTGTTGAAGAGTATTTGCATTTTTATGGATAAATTCAAGAAAAAAGGCACCACGCAATCCCAATTTGCATCCCTTATTTCCATAGAAACTACAGGAGCCTTGATTGCTTTCATGTGCTTTTGATGAAAATTGAGTGGGGTATCTTTATCCTGCCATAAGGTGGGAAGAAAAATTGGCATTCATAATAATATCTAATGGTTCAAAGGATACTTTTGCAAAGCAACTTGCTGTGATTTATTAAATAACTTCGTGTTTTTCAAATAAATGAAAAAAAACTTTCTAGAAAACTTGTTGCAATGTTTTGCTGAACTGAGTAGATGAACGTCTGCTCATGGGGAACGAGTGATGTTCACTGGAACAGGGCTGCTGCCTGTGGAATTGAGGTCATTCCACTCCTGATCAAGGTTCAGACACTAGCAGGGAGCAATAAAGAATTTGGATATCGTTATATGTACAAGTGCTATTAAACTGGGGGGAGGCAGGGAGCAGCGGAGCAGTGTGAGCAGCTGCTTTGCTGTAGGAGCAGAGGTACTGGGAGGGCTGGGATGGCCCGGGTTGTGTCCCCACTGGCTGCCTCCTCTGTGGTTCACTGCCTGCTGTTTGTAAATGTTGATTGGGCTTTGGAAACCATCGTGTTCCTCTTTTTTTAACCCTTTCCCATCAGCCCAGGCTGATCCTTCTGCACCTTAGGGTGTTGTCAGGCTGGGGCTGGGGCCGGGAGCAAGGGCTGCTCGTACACTGCTCCATCACATTATCCTGTCCTGCTTGGGAACATCTTGGAAGTACTTTGGTGCCTGATCTCATTAGTGTGGTGAGAGGCAGCTTTGCAGCTTCTGTTTCCTGGAGCAGGTTGGATTTGCCGTGCCTGTACTGTTCATCCTGACACAAGGCCATTTATATTTGATGGTGTTTGGATGAATTATGCACATAGCCGCTAAGAGAAATTTAATGATGGGTTTCGTCTTCTTTTTTTTATAGATTTCAGCCTTTGAATTAAGCACCAGTTCACTCTCCGTGCTACAGGGGATAAAGGGAATATTCCAGTCCCTGCATCCATCACAGCTGCTCTGCCAAGCAAAGTTAACAAGTAAACAGTAATCACCTGCAATTATTGCCCATTACGTGCTCTCTTCACCTGAGATCACACAACAAAGTGTGCGAGTAGAGTCACAGGAGGAGCTGGGTGGCAAGGAGCTGTCAAGATGAAATAAAAGCAAAAAGACCTGTCAGGCTGTGTCTCTGTGAAAGACCTAAATCCTCTCCCGATGGCCCCTTGGTGCAGTGGACAAGAGCTACTCCTGTGTAATTATAAATTGTCTGCAGGGCTTATCTGAGAGGTTCAGAATTGACATTACAATAATAGGGTGGGTGAGCTTTATTTAAGGGATAATGTTCCTGGCAGTGTATACATGGCAATAAATGAGCGTGGCGGGTGATTAACACCGGCACGGAGTCTACCTGGCAGGCCTTCAGGGTCTAGTGGGACTCCGTGTGCGATGGCCTGAGGGTGCCACGATGCTCCACATGGGACTGTGGGCTGCACATTCAGCCGTGGGGCTCCGTGTGCAATGAGGGGCTCTGTGCTGGGAGGGCTGCAGTGGATGCACATGGGGTAGACAGGGTCCCACTGAGAGAGGTGCAAGGGAGGGTCCGTGTTGCCTTACTCTGGTCACGCACTGGTGCTGCGTCTCCGTGAAAGCTGCGTGTCTGGACTCTCTTTATGGCTTGCAGAGAGGGAAGGGCAATTTTTTGAGTGGTTTATCTGGCCTACTTTGGATATTTACTTTAGGATTAATTGAATTATTCTCAGAATTGCCTTTTCTCTCCATTTGCTATAAAAAAGCAGAAGGTGAGGAGCTCAGATGTGGACCTGCAAGTCAGAAGGGATTGATCCTGTTGGAAATACCTTACCTTGGCCAATGTTTGCTCTGGTTCTGCTTTGTTTTAAGGATTAATTTTGTAAGGATGAATTTTCTACAGTGTTTCCTTAAAAGTGTAAGTTAGGAAGGGAAGGTGCAGGGAACAAGCCTTGCCTCTGTGCATTTAAGGTAATATTTTGTTTTCTTCAGCCAGGTTTGTCCTAAAGGTAAGACCTGAGCAGCCTTGGGCAAGGCACTTTCTTCTGGCTCCCACCCTGCAGAAAAAGGATAGTAACGCTGAGGATGGAGCAGCTGCTGGGAATTCAGTTGCTTGCAGGGGGGATCCATGCAGTGGCTAGGCTGCCTGCAAAGTGTGACAGCAGCAAGATGGGGCTGACTGCCAGCCCTTCATCAGAGACAGCCCCACAGCTGGCATACAGATCATTTGGGCTTTGGAGTCAGTACTTGAATCTGGCACTTTGTGTTAGGGCAAGAAGGGGGAAAAAAGTAAAAATTGTGGATCCACAGTCTCTGGCTCAAACGTGTCCAAAGCCTCCCTGGGGCTTGGTGACTGGAGGCAGCTGCAATGTTGCTGCAGCTGCACATGGTGGGAGGGCAGCTCATCGCTGAGCCCTGTCGGCTTGGTGGGAGCTGTTGGGCTGCAGTAAATTCCTGGGATCCTTTTCTATTTTAAAGGGTAAGTAAATGTCCCTGCTTCTGGATACATCAGCCGTGAGGGGGCAGGCGGATGCTTGAAGGATGGGTTTCCTGCAGAGGAGGCAGACTTCCCAACTGCCCTGGTAATTGGGAAGCAGTAAAAAGGCAATGTGCCTGTTCTGTGAGCTCTGATCCCATCACCAGTCAAAGAGACTGATTTAGATCGGTGGAGCTGCCAGGCTGGTCCCACTCAGGAGAGTTAGTGGTGACATTAACTGGGGGAAGTTCTACAGAGTAAGTATTAGCCTTGTATTATGTGGAATTTTTAAGTGCTTCATTAATTTACAATTCCACTTTTTATTAAATTAATTTGCATTTTAATGAAAAAAATAAGTGGATCCAGCTCTCTTTGTGGAGTAGAAATAAAAGCAGCCTGTATGTGCGTGAGTGTGGCTGAGCAGAGGGTGAGGCAGCTCTGCATTGCCAGGTCCCAGGAGCTTCCACCCATGTATGGGGGGCTGCGGCGCTCCCTCCCCTCCAGCCCCTCTCCTCCCGATGTCCTTGAGGAAGCCTCTGCAGTCTGTCTGGCTTCTCATGCAGGGTGTGTGCAGGGCCTCCATAAAGTGTGGGGTTAAAGGCTCCAGGAAGATGCGGTGCAGGATGCAGTGATCCTGTCTCACCATGGGAAATGCCTCTTGCTGTGGCCAACAGCAGCCTTGCCCTCTGGACAGAACTGGCTTGCATCCCTACTGCAAGGCCTCTCTCATCCTCTAGAAACAAGGGCTGTGACAGTAAAATGCATCAGGACTGAAGAGCATCCTGCATCCTCCCCTCTGTGTGTGCTGGACAAACCAAGGAGTTTAGCTGCAGATAAAGGAAAGGATTCTCACCAACTGGCACCTTTGGAATGTGGTCCCAGTGCTCCCCTTTGATACTGTCAGCCAGTGCCCTCCTAAATTTGGTGCCTGCTCCAAACTGGGAGTGGGTGCACCTTGGGGAGACAAATGTCATGGTGCCCCTTAATGGGCAGGTGTCAGTTCTTGAGAGAGGCAGAGTGTATTTTAGAAAGGAAAGAGCAAAGATCATGCTGAAATCACCAGTATTGAGCAGCTTGGCGAGTATTTGATGCGTGACAAAGGAGCCATTTGTCTCTGCAAGTGTTTTTTTTTTCTTTTCTCTTATTTTTCTTCTTGAGAGAATTTCAGGCAACATCATAGCCAGGCAAGGTGAAAAGAGATCCACCAGCCTCTGGCCCTTGCATCAGTAGCTGACATCTCTGGTACCTCCTTGTGCTCCTGAGCTCTTTAGTGACATGAAGGCATCTCCTTCAAGGCCCTTTTGCTTCACTTTGGAGAGCAATAATTGAATGATTCCATTCTTCAGGACTTTACTAATGTAAGTTGACTGAAAATGAGGTGTTCTCCACCAAACCACCTTTGCTTCCAGTCTCTTTTATCATCAGATTTGCTGTTCATCTCACAGGCAGCAGTTCCACATGTTCCTTTTCCTTTTCAGAGAGGTTAATTTAATAAGCCTTTTATTTCCCCCCCAATAGCACACACATGCCTGCCAAGAGACCTTTGACTCTGTTACCTCATGGCTGACGTGCAGCAATGACTTCAGTAACTGTAAGCCATGAGTGTGGATCCTCCCCTGACCTGTGCAGCTGGCAAACACCAGGAGCTGCCAGGCTCCAGGAGACACAAACTCGAGTTCTGTGCAACTTAGCAGAAGAACAGCAGGGGCATTGTGTGTGTGGAGGGTTTTTTTTTTTTCAGAAAGGAAAATTGTGCAATAAACATCCAGAGAAATGAGACATTTAAACATTCAAAGTAATTGATACTAGGAAAAAAAAATATGATAGGATGAAATCTATTCCTGTATAAACTGTCCATTAGTTGGGCCATCAGCATAACCCTAATCTGAAGTTACGAGGATCCATTACAGATATAATCAAATACAATTTTCTATATTCCATGAATCAAAAGCATCATATGTATTAAGAGCCTAGTTTGTCTTTTTGTTCCTGCCTTCTCCTGGAACAGTATATATCTGATTTCTTGTGTTATATTGCTCTGATGTCTGCTAAGGGCACCATGCCCTAGAAATTCACATTAAATAACTGAGAGCGAGCACTAGAAATGAAAAAAGTGAAATACTATCTAGACAGCTGGAAGTAAAAATATGAAAAGTGTTACACTTACAGAAGGAAAAAAAGCCTATTTTTATGACTTGAATAGACAGTTTGGTATAAAGAGAAATTCCTCACCCAAGATCAGAAGTACAGCTGAGCTGCAGCAGGCAGCCTGGAATGTTGTAATCCACAATATGCCAAGGTGCAGCGTGCACACGGGCTTCAAAGAGCAGCCTGGGATATGGATACAGGTGTAGAACAGGCAAAAGCACAGAGGTTCCCAAATTTGCTGGGCTAATGACCACTGCCAGCCCAGGACAAATTGTGGCTTCATAAACACGTGTGCATGAGGCTTTTAATGGAGATGCTATGGACAATGTGAGAGTTTGCAGCCAGGTGTGGACTGCAGGCTGCAGATGTGTACTCTCCACCAAAGGATGCTTCTTCTATTCTTGGAGGCCTGATTTCCAGCTTGTCCTTTCTTTCCCTTTGTGTTTCTCACCTTTGGCCAGATTGTTCTTCCTCAGATTTATCTGTCTCAGTTCTTCTCCAAAGGTGCCTGTGCATAAGAAGGGGTGCTTTAGTTTATTCATCACACAGGAGTTTATGCCTTTTCCTCCAGTATTACACAGGTACTCTCACAGCTACGTTATTTGCTATTCAAACCCTTTTGGGCAACACCCAGCAGTGAAGACACTCTCCAGAAGAGCACCCTGACACTGTGTGTTGCTGGTACTCGGTGGATTGCCTCTGTACCTTGGCTCCATAAGCCTGACAGGTTCCAGGGGTACCAGTCGGTGTCCTCTCTCCCAGGAACCAACACACATCCAGGCTCTTGGTTCTTGCCCTCTGCAATGCTTCTCCTTGCAATGCAGAGTGGGCTCCCCAAGGGCTCCTTAAGGGTGAGCTGCCCCTGTGTGGGGAACCACATTGAGAAGTGGGAGGGGGTTTCTTGTGTGAAACAGCAGTAGTGGTGGGTTATCTCACACCCACGTGGGGATCAGCTTTCAGGGCACGTTGCTGCTAGTTCCTAGGGCAAGGAGCAAAAGGTTCTAAAAGGGTAATGTTCTGTTGGTAATTAGGATGCAAGTCAGTGGCCTGTAATCAGCCTGAGTCAATTAATGGACATAAGATGCTGAGAGAGACCCACTGCAGGGGATGGGAAGTGAAAGCCTGCTGAGGGCATTAAGTGGGAGAGGGATCACATCCCTTGACTGAGCTGGATGCTGCCAGCAGCCGAGATGAGAGGAGAGGCAAGAAGGAAGGAAATCCGGTTTTGGATTTCTTTGCCTGAGAGCTGGGGATCAGCCAGATAATGAGGCAGCAAGTTCTGAGGGCAGACGAAGAGCCCAGGACATGGTTAGCTGCTCGTTAGCAGCCAGGGACGTGTGGGCTCTCAGCACAGTTGCTAGCTCTTTGCTCTGGCCAAGCCTTTGAATGTCCCTGGAAGGAGGGCTCGCGTGCTGCTCCCTGCGGCAGCGGCTCCCAGCAGCCAACGACTGCTCCTGAGCAGCAGAGGTAAAACTAAAGGCTTGAGAAATTAATTTTGCCTGTCAGAGATTCAAATGTAAGTGTGTGAACTGAGGTTCAGCGAGGTAAGCTAACCCACCTGGCTGCACTCCAGCTCCAGGAATGCCGCTCACCGCAGGGAAGGGAAGGCCAACAAGTACCTGCCTGTGTAAGCTGGTATTGTCTTCCACATAAAACATGCCCTTAATTAATAGCTAGCACGAACCTAAGCCACTATCTCTGTTATCAATTTGTGGATGTGGTTGGATTGTCTGTCTCCCAGGACAGTAATATCCCTTCATCTTATTGCAAATTGCTCGCAGCATCCTTCTATTACACAAGCTTAATGCTTGAAAAATAGAGATTTAATACTCCACCATATCAGACTAAGTGAGGTCAAAGCAATTCATATTCATGATCCCACAAAGCTTCTGATAGCATTTCCTGTGAGAGATGTGGATATGGAGGCAGCAAAGCAGGGAGGTTTTGCCTGTGCTCCCAGCTGTCCCGCACCACCAGGGCCTACAGCACCCCCCACAGTGGGAGCGTTGGCTCCATTCCCTGGCTGGTGATCGGTGGCAAAGGGTGCAGGGGACGGGGGGCTGGTGGGACCTGCTGCCAGGCTATGCCAGCCCCCCTGCTCTGCATCCCTGCCTGTCTCCACGCTGCCACAGCCCCTTCCTGCATTTGGCTGATTTGCCATGTTTTTCTAGACTGGCCTGGCAGCAGCACGTGTGTTTTCTGTGTGTGATGTGATGTGATCCGAGCACTCTGTGTGTGTTTCCAGGGCGCTGACTGTTCCCCAGGTGCTGGGTGGTTGATGTGTTTGTAATAAGCTGTTTGTAAGTAAGATGTGTTCAGGTTTCCTGCAAACTGAAAGTTGTCACCTTGCCTCTTGAACAGAAAGCCTAGGAGTAACACAGCCTATATTTACATGTTTATTTTTGTCCTGAAATGTGTATATTTTGAGAGAAATCAATAGCTGATGCGTGTGCCAGCCTTGAGGATCTCCTCCCCAGCAAGGAAAGATTTATCTGCAGGGATGATGCATCTATTGCCAGGACACATTCCTTCTGCATTTGTTTTTATGTGCGTGCCAGGACATGGATTTCACCTGCAACTCATGGGGAAATATCTAAGCACATAAAATAAATGGGAACTTTAGGTTCAGAGGGATTTATGTTCAGAAATTAAACATGGGTTAGGAGACATATCCCTTTGCCTTGCACAAACTCAGCGTAACACACATAATTTTCCTGGTGTGAGCTGAATAGACTTCGAGCTGCCTCCTTCCCCAAACTTCAGGGTAGCCCTGAGCTGGAACACAGCTTTGCTGGCTGTACTGTGCGGTTGTGGGGATCTTGCCCAGAGACTGGGATACAGAAACAGCCTTTAATGGCACAAAGCAGGGCAGTCTCTGAAACGCGTGAAGGCTGTCTGTGACCATTGAGGGGACCCAAGTGCAGGGGTTTCTCCCTGGCTTTTAGGCCAAGGGGGCCAGCCAAGGTACGAATCATCAGAGAGGGAACCAGAGGCAGAACCCCAAGGTATCCAGGAGCAGCTGTGGCAGAGGAGATGAAGCACTGATGTGCGCAAGAAGTTTGTTTGCATTTCTCCATTACTGTTGCAGTCAGGGGCTTCGCCCATCTCAAGGCTGCGACCATCCACAGGACCCTGGATGCTCTGCAGCCAAGGCATTTGCAGAGGTGCTGGCAGCTGCCTCTGGTGGTTACACCGTGGCTCATCCTGATCTACTGGCTGCGGAGCTGTGGTGTGATGCTAGAGGTGGTACTGCAAAGGCTCCCTGCATCTTTCCTGGCCTTAAGAACTCCCTTTAAGGGAATTTACATTTGACCTTGGGAAAGAGTATGTATTATGCATCTCTTCGCTAGTGGACAACAGAGGGAAGGTTTATATCCATGTCTTCAGAACCTGCAGGAGTTCCAAGAAACCTTTTAGAGAAAGAGACTAAAGATGATCTGTATCATAGAATATATTTTACTTGGACAAAAACTATAGTCCGTGTAGAAAGTCTTTGCTTTGCTTCAACACTGGAAAAATTGGATTTTGGAATCTTGGACATAAGGAGGTTGTGATAGGGTTGCACTGGAGGGCTGTCATGAGAAGAGGAGACCTGAATGCTTGTCAGCAAGTTGCCAAATGGGGAGCGTGGTTGTTTCTACTCCAGCCTCAGAAGAACGTGTCCCATTGGGAAGCATCAGTGCTGCCATGGCCTTCCTACTGGCTTTTACACAGATGGAGCTTGGCAGCAACACTGTCACTAAAATCACTACTGGTTCTCAAAAAAGAATTATTTTCAACTTTGAGGGACTCTTAGAATGAAACTAAAATTAACTGGTTCAGCTCACAGTGAGGTCTACAAAAATATCGTGAGCACAGAAGGGGAGGTGGCTGCTGAGCACCACTGAGGTTTTCCGTGCTGGCCCCAATCTCCTGGTGACTGTGGGTTACATTGAGATGATGCTGAATGGCACCTCTGCAGTGAATGCTTCCAGTAAGGGAGTTGTGAGGAGCGTGTGGTGGCACCATGACACGCTGCCGCGCTCTGACGGATGGTGAATTGCTCAGGGTTGTCTAACATAATGGAGCAGTTCTGAGAGCACCTCAGCTGTGCAGGTCAGCAGTGACGCAGAAGGCATAATTTTTCATAGAGTGCTCCTTGTATCCTACAACTCCTTCTGTAATGGACTAGCAAATTACCACGTTATTTAAAAGGTAGCAATTTATAACATTTTGATAACTGCATGCTCCCGAGGCTATATCATCTCTGCCTGCAGAGAGAATGAATGAGACCACTCCCCTCCCTACAACGTGGGCATGGGCATGTGGAAACACAAACGTATGTGTGCCTCTGCCATCCCAGCACCTTCCCTTCAGTGCAGATCAGAGGTTCATCAGGCAGGACAAGCGATAGGATGAGAGGAAATAGCCTCAAGTTGTGCCAGGAGAGGGTTAGATACTGAATATTAGTAAAAATTTATTCATTGACAGAGTAGTGAAGAAATGGCAGAGGCTGCCCAGGGAAGTGGTAGAGTCTCCATGCCTGGAGGGGTTAAAAAAATATGTGTGGTCGAGGCATTTCAGGACATGATTTGGCAGGGTGGTGTTGGGCTGATGGTTGAACTGGATAAGCTTAGAGGTCTTTTCCAACCTTAATGGTCTGTGATTCTATGATAGGATCCTGGAAAAGACCTTGAACTGCCTCTCTCCCCTCCAGCTCATTTTATTTTTTTGTGTTTCTGGTTTGGGGACCCAGGTGAGGTTCCAGTGCACACCCAGCCTTACTGTTTCCAAATTCAGCTCCCTGGAGTCCACATGGATATTTCTTCTCTGGGAGCTCTTGGCAGCTCTTGTGTCCACACTGTCTCCTGTCATAAGGAATTATGTTAATCCCCAAGAGCTACCCAGGTGCCTCTCCCTCAGAGGAACTGCAGTCATGGCAAACACTGACCCTATTTACAAAGCCCCAGCGCCAGCAGGCAACTTTTTTTAAGATCTCTCCTTGCCTGTTGTTGGGATTTCACCCTGGGGCTCCATCTCCTGTGCAGCTGCCATTGTGTTTGTGCCTGCAAATGCCCTCTGACCACCATGCACACACCTGAATGTCCCATTCACCGTATCTTAGATACCTGCTGCCCCTCTACTGCTGCTGTGCTGCACTAATGTCTTCTTTGCTGCGTGGGAGGAATCTCCATTTCCTGCCAAGAGGAATCTGAAGAATAGAGTGTCTGAAGAATTTGCATGGGGAACTTCATCCCTCTCAAGTAAATAAACTCTCACCCATAGGACAGGGCAGCAGGTCAGCTCTTCCTGCACAAATTGGGCCCTGTGCAATTTCCTTCACAGAAGCCTTTGCCGCCAGCACAACTTCCTGGTACTGCATCCTGGGAGGAATGGAACGGCAGGAATAGAGCCTGCTGGTGTGGAATCTGGGCAACTGGCAAGTTCCCTATCTCAGCAGTAATTAGCAGAGCCGAGGAGAGTGTGTGTCCAGCCACACAAGGCTGCTGCGGTGTGCGGGTGGGTGAAAGTGTGCTGGTTCCCTGACTCCAGCCTGGGCAACGGGCATTGCTATCCCCAGAGAGCAGGCTGGGGGTCAAGTGCAGGTGGGAGCCAAGTCCTAGGAAGCCAGGAATATTGGATGATAGTGCTGGACTTGGAGGACATGTCCTCTGGAAACATTGATAATGTAAAATGTGCAAGCCTACAGCCATTCATAGAATCATAGAATCTTCTGGTTGGAAAAGACCTTTGAGATCGAGTCCAAACACACCCATCATCCATTAAACCATGTCACTCAAAAACTCACCATTTTTTAAACACCTCCAGGGATGGTGACTCAACCACCTCCCTGGGCAGCCTGTTCCAGTGCCTAAACCACCCTTTCAGTAAAGAAATTCTTCCTAATTCATTCTTTCCAAGAGCAGATGAGCGTTTTCCTGCTAAGTGAGCTTGACTATATGTGTGGGTAAAGCCACGCATCTGTGTTTGAGTGGATGATTTTCGGCAAGTGTGCAGGTGAGGGTCCATGTTTGCTAGCAAAGTGTTCCTGCATTAATACCACACCAACATGTTTTACTAACTGTCTGCTCTCCCTCTGGAGTGATGTAGCTCTGCTCCATGCAGCAGAGATGGGTCCAATTAATCGGATGGATAAAAGTAGTTAATGCACCTTGGAGAAGTGTAATTTAATTGGAAATGATTATTACGTGCTGCTTCTATGTAAAAAGTGTGAGAATCAGCACTAATGATTCTGTTATGAACATGACTTTTGATTGCTGTACAGTTCTGTGATTTAAATCTTTCTGAGTGTGCTTTTGTTTCTCAGAGATTTCAAGTGGGATGCTGATTGCGATGACACACTGGGGAATAGCAAGGCACATCACAGTGAGTTGGGGTTCTCAATCCTGTTTGTGCCGCATCTCGGGTGGAATTAGAATTGCTGGTTTGCCTTTAAAACCTGCAGAGATAGCTCTGTTTCCACTGTGCCAAGGGCTCCCGGGCAGCAACATTCCTAGCCCATGGCATCAGCCCACACTCTGCCGCCTCGCTCACTGCCGGTTCCCTGTTTGAGGTTTGCTTTCCAGCAGTTATGCCCACTGAGGCAAAAGCTGTTCCCTACTGCACTGTTTGCCTTGTGGCTTAGCATTGCCTTTCTTGCCACGTCTCTGCCAATCCAAATGTAATCTGTAGGATGTTACTGCTTCCCTCGCCGTGTGCAAGCTGTGTTTGAGCCGTGCAGGCAGGCAGGGTGTGCTGCGTGGCACGTGCGCTGCAGGCAGCTCTTTGTTACACCTGTGCAGGCTGTGGATGCCGTGGGATTAAAGCTGATGACGCTGGAGGTCGTAAATAAACCCCCGTGCATCCCCCTGTCATAGTACAGATTGTGTGCAGGGGTGTTCGCCCGTGGCGCTAATGAGTAGCAACTGGATGAGAGATGGAAAATTAAGTCTGGATAACCTGCAAAGAAGACAGCAAACTAAGGAAGGGAAACTTTCTCCCCGCCCCCACCAAGAGCTGTGAAACACGCCCAGCTCACAGGCCACTTGTGGAGTCTCTTACAGTCCCCTGGGTTTTGCTGCAGCATTAGGAACAGTGCTTACTTACATAGCTGGTGAAGATATGATTTTGTAAAGGCAAGGAAAATGTCTTTGAGTAGACAAGATACCAGGCTGTCGTTTGCACAAACTTATCTGTGCATTGATTTCCAGGCTCCCAGACAAGTGCCACTACAACCAACACATTTTCCTTTGTTTTACAGGCATCTTAACCCAAAACCCTCTTTCCCAGAGGGAACAGAGTGCACTGCTGGGTATAGAATAAAAAAAAGAAAAAAATTCATGACTCTGTCAAGGAGAAAAAGGGGGAGAAGGTCTATTGAATGTGAACACAAGCAGTGTCCGCTGGGCTCCCTGCATCCCACTCCTGCCTGTGCTGGTGAGTTGGGGGGTGGCTGTTCCCTGTTCCCTGGAGAAGTAGCTCAGCATCCCTGGACCTATAACACTGTGCCCCCAGCTGGTCCCAGCTCCCCTGTGCCAAGCTTTGAGCAAAGGTGAAGTGGGGAAAGCAAGGTGTGATACAACCCTCCCTTCCCACTCTCTGCTGAGTGGAGTGGGGGCCCACATAGGGATGAAATTTTCCCTGACTGCCACAGGCTGAGTGTGGTTGTGGCCAGCACTGATAACTGCATCTGATAGCTTTGTCCTCTCCCACTTTCTGTCTTCTCCTCTGTGTGGAGCAGATAGAGGTGCCCCTGTTTGCTGAGACAGAGTAGCGAGAGCGGACTACCTGTCCCTGGTGGGAGCACGCAGGGTGACTGCAGTGTGATGGGTTTACCTGGTTCTCCACTGGCCCGTTTATTTCGAACAAAATACATTCAGAAATGTGTCTGTGTTGGCAGTGCTGCAATAAGCAAGTATCCCTGACAAAAAAGGACTGCGGGAGATATGGGTCAGATGTTTATCAAAGAGCTGGCCAGTGCATGGGTGGTTTGGATCCCAGAGCGTGGTGCTGAGCTGTGCCAGCAGCTGGTCTCCTCTCCTCACCCTAGCAGTGAGGGCTTTCCCAGCGCCCTCACCCCCACCTGCATTCTGGAGCCACTGGCAGCAGCTGGCGTCCCCATCAACAATGTCCCTGAGAACTCCTGCACATCACCTTGGCCATGCCAAAGCCACTCCTTGGGCAGAGGGAGCTGCCCTGAGTGCTCCTGGTGTAGGGAAGGCAGCACCAGAGGTGGCAGGAGTCCTCATCTTGGTGCACCTCAGGGGCTGTGCCATGCTGAAGGGAGGATAAGAGCGTGCTGGCGCTCTTGCAGGTTTTCCCTGTAGGGAAGTTATAGTATTTCACTGGAATAAAACACATGTTTTGGAGAGAGAGAAGAAATTCAATTTTTAAGTAGTTTTACAGGGGAAGTAGGAGGAAGCAGAAGAATGTGGGTTTATTCCAGAATCTCGCAGTGTCCATGCTCCCTGACAGCACCACGAGTGAGTTTCTGGCAGTGCTGCCTGGGCACCACGCGGCTGGGCAGGGACCCTCTGTGCCTCTCCAGGGAGAACTCTGCAAGTGGCACCGGGGTGCCCCATCCCCAGGGGAGCTGTACCTCTCCTGTGGGGCAGCCTGCCACTGCAGAGCCTGTGAATCCCACTCTCTAATGATGCTGAATGCTGAACAGTGCATGCAGCAACCCAGTGGGCAGCTGTCTGCCGCCTCACACTGGCCACTCTGAGTGCACTCTTTACCTCCAGAGCCGATGGAGCACGAGGGACTGCTGCCCACCAGGGCTCAGCGTGGCTCCCCTGGCAGGGAGTGGTGCCGGCAGGGATAAGAGATGGCAGGAGAAGACAAGGGGGACAAGGGACCAGGTTGTCTGTTGAGGAGCACCGAATTTGTTCACAAACCTGAAGGGAAAGGAAAGGTGCTCTTTTAAAGTAAAAATTCTAGTCATGAGTTCTGTAAAACATATTCTATTTGATCTTACTTAAAAAAGTGACCTTTAAGCATTTAGTTCACTCACTCTGATGTTAGATACAATTTTCTCCAATAAATCTCATTTTAGCTGTTGCTTTACATTAAGTAAATTCTCCACCTGCAGGGCTGTAACCAGTGGCCACATCTTCCAGAGACTGTCATTGGAAGTGCATTGTGGAGATCTGTGAATCTCATTCACCAGCTCTGAGCTTGTCTGTGCCCTGAACTCTGACGTCCTGCTGGGTTTGCTGTGTTTTTTCAACTCAAATCCGTCTTCCCAGGGAATGTGGTTTGCTCTGGCTCTGTGGGAACTGTTTAACATTATCTCCTAACTATATGCAGATGTTCCTCTTCAATTGATTTTAAATTGTTCAAAACCTATAATCAATAGTGGAGCCATGGTCCTTATAAACATGATCTCAGCAAGCAGACAGTGCCTTTGCTGTGAGTGCAGAAGCACTAAGGCTTTGCCTGACTTGTTTCTGAAAGATGGAGCTGTGGTTGCTGAAAAACTCCAGAACACAGCTCATCGATTCCCTGTAGTTAAAAAGTGAGAAATATGGAGTAGGGAGAGAAAGTACTATGAGATTGGTCAGAGACATCAAACTTGGAAAGGGGCTCAAGAGAGGATCCTGCCACAGCTGAGATCATATCAGAGACGGGCCTGCATCAGGAATAGTGTAGTGAGCAGGACCAGAGAAGTTATTGTCCACCTGTACTCGGCACTGGTCAGGCCTCATCTTGAGGGTTGGAGCATAAGCCCTATGAGGAGCGACTGAGGGAGTTGGGGCTGTTTAGTCTAGAGAAGAGGAGGCTCAGGGGAGACCTCATTGTTCTCTACAACTACCTAAAAGGAGGCTGTAGTCGGGCAGGGATTGGTCTCTTCTCTCAGGTGACCAGTGACAGAACTAGAGGGCATGGACTCAAGCTTCCTCAGGGAAGGTTTAGTCTTGATGTGAGGAAGGAGTTTTTCAATGAAAGGGTGATTGGTCATTGGAATGGGCTGCCCAGGGAGGGGGTGGAGTCACCGACCCTGGAGGTGTTTAAGGGGAGACTGGATGAGGCACTGAGTGCCATGGTTTAGATGATGGTTGGTGTTAGTGTTGGTGTTAGTGTTGGGTTATAGGTTGGACTTGATGATCTCAGAGGTCCTTTCCAACCTTGTGATACTGTGATACTTGTGATACTGTGATACATGGAGTTTGTCCAGGCAGAAACTGGAGAGGCTGAAGTGGGTGCAGATCACAGGCCTGAGCTTGCCGGATTCCTCGTGGCTCTCCAGATTTTATGCCAAAGACTTGTTTCTAATCTTCTAGCACCACAGCAGAGATCTGAAGTTCTTGTATCAGCTCCATCTCAGAAGTCCTTTCTGATTCTCAGGTGCTTGGGGCAGCCCCGCTTTGGCTGGGCCCCCAGCACGGTCATTGCCCTGTGTTGGTGAAAGCACATGGATGATCAGTGAAGAAAGAGCTGGAGATGAAGTGGAGCTGAGATGCCTGAATGCCTGTTATCTCCCTGCCCAGAGCAGCCACACTGGGGAAAGGGAGGAGGCAGCTCATGTTCCTGGGAAAGGGCTGTCCTATCTAGCAGCACCACGGCACCATACGGGCACTCCTGTTGCTACCTGCAAGCAGCCTCTGACACTCTGAGGCAGGGAAGTAGCACCTTCTCTGTCTTCCAGGTAGATAAGGATGCACAAGAGGAGCTGGGTGGCCCATCTGAACATCCCAAAAATGATGTGAACTGGGGCAGCAGTGCACAGGGCACAGCCTGGGGTGAACAAGAGGTCTGAAGAGGACAAAGGCAGAACCTCAGCGCCATTCAACAGGTAAGAACAGGCTGGCATGTCCCTACCACTATTCAAGGACCTGTCACAGGAATTAGGAACGACACAACTTGTAAATAACAAAGCTCAAAAGACACTCTACGTAAACTAAAGCACAAAAGGAAAAAGCCCATGTGGGCTTAGCATTTTCCTTGTCAGTCTACACTTTGTGCCTTGAATCTCACAACCATTATTTTCCTCTCTAGTAGTGATGTGCAACAAAGGCAGAGCCAGCAGGCTCCGAGGGATCACAGGCAGCCCTCAAAGCAGCATCTTTGCCGTGCAGAATCAAACCCCAGCTCTTGTTATTTATTCACGGCAGAGGAAAAGGAACTCCTGAACCACTGCAAGGAGGAAGAAGGGAGGATGTGTGTGCGTACACAGAGTGGGGAGGCACCCCATGGCTGTACTGCTTGTGCTGCTGAGTGGGACCCTCACGTGTCAGTCCAAGAGCCTGCCAAACCTGCCAGCGCCAACGGGGAGCCCAGGCAGCCTCGGGAGCTCTGCCTTTCTCTCCCCTGCACAGCCTGTGCTGCAGCCTGAGGAGCTGATTTTTTATTTAAGCACCTTTGAAATGTGCACAGAAGATCCTCCCAGACCTGAGGCATCCTGGTGGGCCAGTGCCTGGAGGGGTCCAGCTGAGGATGGCGAGGGGCTCTGCTGGGGTAGATGAGTGTGTGCAGGGTGATTATACCCTCACACACTCCTATTCCCACTGGGCTGGCACAGGCGGTGCTGTGACAGGCACATCTTCCCTTCCAGCAGGCTCCAGAGAGCTCCAGGCTGTGGTGCTGCCAACACATCCATTGCCCCTGTGTTTCCATATTTTTGCTTTTGGTTGAGACTGAACGTAGGGATTGATGATAGGCGTGAAAACCTTTGTCAGCCTGCAAAGACACTGCAGCCCCTACTGGAGCTTTCACTCGAGCACAGCAGATTTCATCTTTCGACTCTTGACTGCCCTCTCCACTGATCACCCCAGACCGAGCAGTTTCTGGAGCCACCCTTGGTGCAAGGGAGATTTTGAGCTCCTTTGTTGTGTGGGTGGTGGGAGTCTTGGGCACTGCCAGCCTCTGGCTGTGGTCCCACAGGCTGAGTCTTGCCGATGGCTGCTCTCCTCGCGCCTCTGAAAGTGGAAAGCCAGGCGAGAGGACTCGGTCTGTGCGATTCGATTTGTTTCTCACAGCAGGTCAAAGTGAGTGTTGGTCTCCCGGCTGCAGGCGCATCGATCTGGCTCCCTGGGGACCAGTGCGAATACAGACGGGAGGGAAGGAGGCAGCTGCGGAGCGTGTTTTCATTCTGTCCCCGTGGCTGCCGTGGGAGAGAGGCAGGCCAGACAGGCACGGTGGAGGGGAGTTTACCAAAGGACACGGCTAATTGTGTCTCCAGGTCTGCCTCTTCCCCAGCAGGCGCCCAGAGCTCTCCAACAGTCTCTCCATTCGCAGAGATTCCTTTAAAAACCTGTTCCAGGCACCTGCACAGGGAAGCTGTAACCCTGAGCACTGCAAGCCCAAGGGAGAGAGAAGAGTCTGTGCTTTGCAGCTGGGGAGGCTGGGGCATGGGCAGGAGTGGGGGCAGGGGTCTGCAGGGGTCCCACCTTGGTCCTGCCAGCAGACGGGCAGGGCACGCGTGGTGCCGGTCCTCTGAGTGCACTTGCAAACTGAGCTGATTTAATAAACAACAGGAGTGTTTTCTCAGACCACATGCTGAGCTGTATTCAAAATACATTTGTACGAACATCAATTTTTAATGCAATTTATGCCAAATGTTGTTGCAAAAAGCAGCCGTTAACATGACATTAATTCAATCACTGGAAATACAGTACGTGTTGCTAAATGAAAACATGTTATTAGTCAATTAGATTAAATGGATGTAACTCCTCCAAACGCAATGTATTATGGTTTCTACATGGTTAATTACGTTGTACAAATTACATGGCAATAAGGCTTAGCACTGGACACACACATGCAATTAATATATAAGCAGAAAAAACAGCTTGCAATTCAAAGCTAGGCTCTGTAAAAAATATTTGAAATATAAATATCTTGCAAGCTTGAAATAAAGCGACAGAATTGTGCTGATATTGTAATGGGAACAGGGCAATTTCTAAAAGAGCCAGGAAAGTCTTTGTTGTGAGACCACAGATGTTCCTGGTTGCTTTCATAATGAGTTTTAATCTGCTTTAAAAAGACCGTTTTAATTTTAAGCTGAAAAGCTTCTGGCCCTGGTGAAGTCCCTGCCTGTGCAGGAATCTCTCCGCACCCACGCAAGCAATGAGTTTACTGCCTCCTCTGTTTGTGTTTTAGGATGAATTTGTGCCCACTTGCGGGGAATTGTGCCAGACTTTGGCACCAGGAGCAGGCATCGTGCCTGGCAGCCGCGCGACACGCCGTAGGCACACAAACCCACTGCACAGCGTATGTGCCACCGCAAACACTGCCGGGGCGGCCACGGGTGTCTGGCAGCGCTGCACATGCAGGGAGCCTCTGGCCATCCCCAGTGTGGGCATCCACAGGTGCCCAACACAGGAGGCCCCTGTGAAGAGGAGTCTTCTTCAATGGGCAGGAGGTGGTCCCGGTGGCTGGGAGAGCAGCTGCAGCCCAGCAAGTTGGATGTGCCAGGAGACAGCCCCGTGCTGTTGCCGGTGTGTGGGAAGGAGCTGCCTGGGGATCCACACCTGGATGGTGCCTCTGCACCACTCAGGTCCCAGTACAAGGTCGCTGACATCCTTGGATGAGCAGAGTGCCATGGATGTGAAGCACGCGATGTTTCAGCAGTGGAGCTGTGTTTGCATCGTGGTGTGTGGCTGGGGGATGCAGGAGGTGTGCGAAGAGACTGTGTCACCTTTGCAAGAGCCAGTCCACGCCTGGGCATGCAGCTCCCCGGGAGACAGTGCCTGTGCTCCTCACATCCCAGCGCTGGTGGGAGTGGCTGGCTGAGAGGCGAGATGAGCCGGCAGCCAGCACCCCAGTGGCCTGTGGCTCCACGCGGCTCCTCCGGGGAAGGGGTGGATGCTGCAGCCCCAGCTCCCGGGGTGCCCACCCTCACGTGCCCCCACCCCAGGGGCGCCCAGGGATGTGCGCTGACATTGGCAGTCTGCTGGTGATGGGCTGAGGTTTAATTTGACATAACCAGGGGCATGGTTCAGGAGCTGAGGCGATGCGGTGGAGTGTAGCTTATTGGTTTCTGTGGGAGCAGAGAACGATCTGAGCAACCTCTGTTGCTGGTCCAGACACACACCACCGCACTGTTGACTTAGCAGCTGTGCTGACAGAGAGAAGTGATAAAGCTCTTGGAGATATTCCTGTCTCATCTGTCTCGGGTAAATCAGAGGAAGGCTGGAGACATCAGAGAAGGCAAAATGCAAAAGCAATAAAAAAACCTCCTGCCTCTGATTGAAGGCAGAAGCTGGTCCGACATGACCACTGGCAACAGAAAGATTTCCCATGATCAGGGGGTTGCTTACTTGAGGAATTGTTGATTATTTAGTGGCTGCTTGAGGGGCTGGAGGGGGGAAAAAAATCAAAGCTCCTGCTGTTTGCAGGTTGATGAAAGGACTGCATGCTGCCCCTCTACAGCCCTTGTTTACCACCAGCCTTACCTGCTCAGAGTAGCTGGAGAGATTTCTGACTGCTTGCTCAGAAATAAAAGGCGCCCGAGAATCAATCATCTGTTTACATTGTATAACTTGTTGAAAATCAATTGGCTCCACATGTTGCAGATCTGATTGCATTTTGTTAGCGGTCACAGAGAATGGTTTTCCCCTGACATGCCTGTGTTCGTGGTTTCTCCAATGCATCAATTGTACCAAGCTTTTTAGGATAATTGCGACTGAGCAACAATCCCCTTTATAAATATTAACTCTGGTATGCTTGGGAAACTCTGCCTCTCTTGGATGAATTTTTAACTAGCTTTTTAATCTATTGCTTCTTGTTAGAACAGCAGGAGTATTTCTGTCTCCCCAGCTTCAAGAGAGCAGCATTCCTGCGCAAGTCCCTGCTCCTGCCTGTCTGGCATGGTCCCACAGAGCCAGTGGCTGCTGCTGCTGCAGGCAGGGGAGGGCTCTGCTGGCCGGGGGTCCATGCAAATGGGAGAAGCTCAGGCTCAGCAGGGCCTCTCAAACACCCACTGCCCAATCCTCCACACGGCATTGTACAGCCTCCTGCTAAGGTTGTCTGTGCCAGCCACAAGGATGTGGGACCCACAAGGTGGGGACGGGGCAAGGAGAGGAGGTCCCAGGCTAGCAGGGAGCAGGTGCCGTGCCATGTCACTGACTTCTGGCAGGGTCCAGACAATGGTAAGACTTCGACCAGCAGATTGGCACCAGCTGTGGTTTCCCAGCAGCACCAGGGAGCAGATGGATGGGTCCAGCCCTCACCTCAGCAGTTATCCACCCTCTGCCAGTGTCCTGGAGAGGCGTGCTCTGCCTGGCAAGGAGACTGACTGAATCCCAGTGCCTGCCTGTTGCGTTATTTTTCTGCTAGAAATTCACTGCTGAGAAACAGGTATGTTTGAAAGTTGCCAGGACCAGTGGAGACCAAAACAAGGAACTCATTTTCCAAAAGAGGGGAAGGGTATTGTTAAGGGAGATACTGATAGATCCTCTTCCCTTCCTTTCCCCTCCTTTAATCCCAGCTATGCTGGATTCCTCTGCTCACTCCTGGCTCCAGCACACTCCCCAACTCCAGCCTCTGCCTGAGCTCCAGCACCAGTGTCCGCAGTACAGCTTGTAGGAGGCTTGGCACCAGTCACTGGCCTGGCAGCACTGTCCTCCCTGCTCCATCAGTGGTAAACCTGGGGCTGCTATGGTTGTGCCATTGCTGCGTATTTTCTGTGTTCTTGAATCTGCTGCTCTGCTCCTGCGGAACTGAAGATCTGGGAGCAAATCATGCTCTGGTTACTTCCCCTCCTGGCAGCACTGCCAAGCCCAAGTCTGGATGTGGCAAGGCACGATCTCCAAACTCACAGCGGCCACAGGGCTGGCCGGCAGGTCCCTTCTCTCTGCTTGCTGCTCCCTTGCTGCCCATGCACGTGTTGTCTGGAGAGCAGCATGGCCCTGGGGCCGCCTTGTGTGTGCGTCTCCTATCTGGCACTGGCAGACGGCTTCGTGCTGCCGAGGGTTTGGCAGCCGTCCTGGATGCTGAACTTCAACTAAAGCCTGAGAGAAATGCTGCTGGGCCCTGCTACCTTGTCTGCATCCTCTCCCTGGATGTGTTCTCACTCCCTCTCTCTGCTCAGGGCTCCTGCTGAGCAGTGACAAGGGGACAAGGATTCATCTGGCTGCAGGCTTCAAGGGGGAAGCTGCAAAGGAACCCCTCCCCTCAGAAAATCATGGGGAGATGGTGCTGCCTCAGCCATCGGACACTGCAGAGGTGAGAGACCCCCAGTCAGACCCAGATATGCCACGCCTGCAGGGACCAGGACGGAGGGATGTATGCTGGGAGGGGAGGGAAAGGCAGTGGGGAGAGACCAGGGCTGGTGCTCACCACTCTCACTGCAGCCCTGTCCCACTGCCCAGGCCAGGGGTCCCCCAGGGCGGACGCAGCCCTTGGCATGGGCTAACACCTGTGCCTATGCTGTGCTTACTGCCCTCCCTCCATATACCCCTCTCCTTTCCTGTCCTCCCCATCTCCCACGAGGTGATCCGGCTGCTGTTTTGCACATCTGCTGGGCTGTGGGCAAGCAGTGAGAAGGACCCAGGGCCAGTTCTGCCCAAAGGCTCTGTGCGTGGTGGGCTCCTCGCTGTCGCAGAGGCTGCAGCAGCAGTGTGGTACCAGGACCCTCATAGCCTTTCCTTTCCAATCAGCATTTGTGTGGCTGGTTCTGCAAAGGAGCAGGTCGGAGTCCAACAGCTCTACACTTCTCAGTTAAACTGTGTTTTTTCCCCCACAATCAGATGTTGCTTCTTTAATATCATCTGAAAGTCTGTCAAATTGTGTATGTTCTTGTTAAACCTCTATACAGAAGGAGACAAAAGGCATCAGGGAGGCTGTTAAAATGAAAGCCCTACTTTACACTTCAAATACTTCAACAGATATTTCTCGTCTTTTTTTTCTTGGATCTTTAATAAAAGCTTTTAAGATACTTTTTTTTTTAGATGGTGATTGCTTGCCAAGGGACACAGCTGTGAGGATTGGAGGAAGATTGTGCAGTCAGAGGTTGCACAAGTCACTGTCCCAAACTAGGCTCTGCTTACCTGTTCCAGTTGAGTGGCTGCCTGTGTTCCCCCATGGAAGGCAGAATGGAACCCAGGATTGTGGCTGCGAGCATTTGCCTAACAGGCGCTTCACAAATGCATCCCAGGAGCTGTGCCTCTTTCAGAGCAGCAGCTGTTTCTCTCCAGTAAGTATGTAAATCCCAGCACATCCCAAGTGCAAGAGGTTTCTGTCAGGCTCCAGAAGCTGCACGCTGCCACAGAGGCTGGGAGACCCCAGAGCAAACTCCAGTTCATTGTGGTATGAGCAGCATCGGGTTGAATAACTACTCTTGGGCACTTGTTTCTCTTACAGGGTAATACTTTAAAACAATCTGTATCGCGCCATGAATATCATTAATATGTTCTACCAGTCAGAAAAAGTGCAGCTTATCTGAAGAGTATGTAGATATTTAAGTACAAGAAATATGGTTAATGTTCTTGTAGATCGTGCTGAGGAGCATGGCTGTTATTCCATGCAGCAAGGCAGACCCTGGCACAGCTTTGCCCTGGTCCGTGCTGTCTGCCACTGCTCTAGGGACCGGAGTGGTGGCTGGGAGTGGGCAGATGCTGTGTGGAGGGTGCTCACCCTGCATCCCACCCTGTTTACATGGTAACTCGCTGCTATGGGTGTGCTGCAATGCTGTGCCCTGCACACTGCAGGCTGGAAACCTCGGGCATGCTCCCAGCCCCTCCACCTGTTACCCTGCCTTGCTGCAAGGGGGGTGCACCTCCTTTGCAAGGAGGGAAATGAAATTCCTGATGGAATGATGACTACAGAGCTGTCTGCGAACTATTCCTCAGCTCAACAATAGCTAGGCAGGCCCGGGGAGCTGCTCGCTGGCTGTCGTGCCGGACAACTTGATCAGTTTGTCAGTGCTTGGGGAGGGCAGGTTATTTCCTGGCTACTTGGTGTGGTTGTGAAATTTAGTGGAAAAGCTAAAACAAACAGACTGTGGAGTGTCACATTTTGTTAGTGCTACGCAGAGAAGGGTTGTCAAACCCGCAAACAAGACATGGGAGAAGTCTGGAATTGACACAAATCCTGACGTCTGTCTCCACGGAAGGAGTTCTGCTGCAAGCGGACGTCAAGGCACGGGCTGGGACACCTTCGCTTGCTGCCAAACTCAGTGCTAAAGTCTGGAGCCCTAACCAGAGCTGATGGGAGTGTATTTATTTAAATTGCTGGGATAAATTAACTTTTAAAGCCACAGTGAAAAAGTCTTAAAAATCTGTGCTGCGAATCAGGGGCATGAATATTCAGGCACATGCACTCATTGAATTAGAGCATTCCAAACATATTTGGAGGCAGCTGTTCATTTAATAATCAGGGATAATCACAGAAATAGGCAACTGGTTACTCCATCTAAATTGCATGGTGAAAATTATAATTTTATAACTCTATCTCAGCAATTAGATTTAATAGCTATGAAAATCCAGCAAAACCCGGTTGAGGGGAAGCTGTTATTCTTTAGATGCAGAAAAGCCAAGGTCAGACTGGGAGTGCCCCAACGTGGAACTGGCAGCGCCTCTGGTGTCTCGGTTGCTTGTGACACTGCCTGAAGTGCAGAGGTGAGACTCAGGGGCCAAACAGTCCGATACTAAAATGGGCCCAGGCAGGGGTTAATTTTCATGGCATTTCTTGTCTTCATTACAATATTTGTCCCAATAACAGATTAATTCCACTCATTCTTTCTACCTTTCTAGCCTTTTGTCACGGGAATGCATTTCACGGGACTGTAATGTTTGATACTTGCTCTGAGTTATAGCTGTGCCATGCGCTGTAGAAGTTTGACTCTCTCAGTATTGTACATTTTGATTCTACCCCTGCAGGCTATAAACAACCCAAATTACCTCTTTCTTTAGCTTCCAAGAGGACTAATCCCCTGTCTAGTGCTTTATCAGTCAGCTGAGAAAGAGTGAGACCAACCTGCCAATCCAAACAGAATATATTGAAAAAATCATATTACCACGATGCAGAACCCTGCCGTAATTCACCGAGCAGCTCAGCTGGTAAAAGCCTGGCAGGGCGGCTGCTCCGTTACTGTAATGAGAGCAGCAGCAGACACACCATCCGTCCACCCCTCCATCCGTCATGCCCAGCTGCCTCTCCCAAGGCACTGCATGGAGCAGAGAGGGGCTCTGGATGGCACAGGCAGGGGCAGGGTGCTGCTGGGACCCGTTCTAACACACTGAACCCCATTTCAATGATGGACGCTGTGCTGCTGGCTGGGTCTCATGGTCCCTCTGCCTTCAGATGTGTGGAGCTGAGCCTGCTGGGTGCAGCAGAGTGTGGGCTAGAATTGAGTGGTGGAGATGCACCATCTGTGGGGTAAGGATGTGCCATCTGTGGGGTGGGAATGTACTGTCTGTGGGGATGGGGAGCTCCCCAAGCTGCTTCCTGATTCTCACTCCATCCTGGTCAGGTCTTGCTGAGAGAGCCTGGGGGCTTCTGCTGCATTTCCTTCCTAATGCCTTCAAGCACTCCTGCAGCTTGAGGGTGGTCTGTGTCTGAACAGCATCACATGATGCCTCCTGCTCAGCACCACCCTCAGTTTTGTTCGGACTGTTTTTTACTGCCCCTGCCCAGGTGAGTGGCTCCCCCCAGCCCATTGCCAGGGCAGCCTGACTGTAATAGCTGCTCCTGCATCGCCAGCCCAGCAGCCCTCGACAGTCCAGCTGGGTTGCAGTGCTGCTTGGGATGAGCAGGATGCAGCCTCTGGAGGAGGGCCATGAAGACCATCCAAGGGCTGGAGCACCTCCCATATGAGGGCAGGCCAGGAGACTTTGCGTTGTTCAGCCTGGAAAAGAGAAGGCTCTGGGGAGACCTTAGAGCAGCCTCATAGTACTGAAAGGGGCTCCAGGAAAGCTGGGGAGGGGCTCTTGATCAGGGAGTGCAGGGATAGGACAAGGGAGAACAGTTTTAAGCTGAAAGAGGGGAGATTGAGATATCTTATGGAGAAATGTTTTTCTGCAAGGGTGGTGAGACACTGGCATAGGTTGTCCAGAGCAGTCACGGCTACCCCATTCCTGGAGATGTTCTAGGCCAGGTTGGATGGGGCTTGGAGCGCCCTGATCCAGTGGGAGCTGTCCCTGCCCATGGCAGAGGATGGAACTTGATGGGGTTTGAGGTCCCTTTCAACCCAAACCAGTCTATGATTCTCTGCCTGGGGAGGGGGCTTTCCTGGAAAGAGAAGCAAGAATTCATCAGAGCTGCTGCAGGAAGAGACACGTTGGCCCATCACGATGCCCTCCAGCCCGCGGCAAACAGCTCATCGGCTCAGCTGAAAACTCCCCTCCTCTCAAGCACCAAGGCCAGTGCAGGTTGCTCCAAGGTTTAACGCTTTATTAGAAAATGAGAGGTTAGAGCATGTTCCAGAGGAGAAAGAAATTTATTGTTGCCCTGGCCCTGCAGCAAAGCAAAACTCAAATAACCCAGGTGCAGCGAGGACTATAAATCCCCCACTGGCAATCACACTGCTAAAAGGATGGTGACAGCCACAGCAAAGTTTGGCCAGTTAATATTTCTCATATCTGAGTAAGAAAAATAGCAATATTTAAAATGATATCTCTGCTGAATTATGGTGGCAAAAAAAAAAGCAAGCTCTAAGCCCTTCTTGCTGCTCAGCTGCAGGAGGTACAGGTTTGCAGAGGGCTCTGTGGGAGCAGTAGGGGGACCTGGGGGTCTCCTCCCCATTGCCCTCCTCTGCTGCAAGGACCCCTTTGTTGCCTTTGGGCAGTCCCTGGCAGGGAACAGCTTTCCCCCCCCAGGCAACCCTGGTGTGATTTCCTGCCTTGTGCTGGGTGAAGATGACTCAGCCTGGTCAGATTGTTTTGTGAATGGAAGAGTGAGATGAGGAAAGAGAAATGGAGAGGGAGTGCATGCTCTGGCAGATTGGCACTGGGCCGATGCGCAAAGCACTCGAGGGGTACGAGAAGGTGGTCTTACACCAGTGTGACTGGGCAGCAAGAGCGCAGATCGGTGACCACCTGCAGCCCTTCTGGCCATCCAGACCACTGTCCAGTTGAGCCTGCACCACTGCAGCTGGCTCACTGCCGGCACAGGCATGAGGAGAGGCAGGTTTCTCCCCAGCTCTGACTGGCATCTTGGCAGCAGGATGGAGAGGGTCATCATCGTCCTAAACGCCATAGTTTTTTTTCCATTTGAAGACATAATAATGAGAAATTTCTATTTATTTCATTTTTTATTCCCAGGCTGTTGGATTTTTTTAAGTCAAGTTTGTCCAGATTGAACATCCTTGGCTGATGGTCCTGGGAATGGCAGGGAACATGTAGCAAAGGAAGCATTTCAGCTCAATAGGCCCTATAAATTTCCAGTGTATGTTTTTGTTTTATGCTGCAGGTGAAGGGAGCAGAAGTCATCAATCCTCCCGCCTGGCTGACCCTGCATGGCTCATGCCACAGGCAGGCCAGCAGCATCTGGCTGGGACACCCCTGGCGGGGCTGTTTCGGTCAGGGAAGATCCTGGGCTGTTTCGATCTGACAGGTTTGCCTTTAAAAAATGGTTTTCCATGGGCAGAAAATGCAAGGCACTGAGGGCGTGCCAGGAGGGGGTGTTCTGGGCTGACATCTGACATAACTAGCCGTTAGCCTTAGAAACGCTCTGGCACAGGTGTTGGCGTGGGCTCCCCCCGGCACGGCCGCACGCTCTCCCTGCAGCCGTGCGATTCATGAGCTTTCACATCTCTGTCATTAGCCCGTTAATCCAACACCTTCCTCCAGCCTCACACCACGGTGAGGATTTATGGTTCTTACAGACCAATTTCATTATCCCGGGGGGGGAAATCAGCATCTTGTTATGGATAAAATGACAATAAATGAAACAGCCATTAATTTACGATCTTGCCACACAGTGGCACTCAAACAGATTCCCATTAATGGCTTGTTATTATCACCTCCCATACAGGGCTAATAACAGATCGTGGGGATCCGCAGCTGAGCCCAGGCAAGGTGCTGGCTGCCGGATGTGTGGGACCCCAGCCCTGTCCCGTGGCAGCAGGGTGACTCCAGCCCCTCTCTGCAGCTGGGTGAGGATGGAAAGATGAGATGGATGCCCATGCCACCAGCCTCGAGGGGGAAAGCAGCAGCCAGCCCCTGCTTGGGGGCCTGGGGACCCACTGGCTTTCTGGAAGGAGAGCTCTCAGCAGAAGATCTAGCAGTGTCCTTCCCCATGGAGCTTTTAATTCAAAGTCTTCTTTTGCAAAAGACAAATTGGAAAGTGGGGCTAGTCCAGCTGCATCCTTCTAGGAACAAGGGAGGAGGGACACATTTTTATTGGGGTGTGCTGGGGGGTGGGGACCCTGGTCCCACTCTCCGCTCCTTCTCTTTGCTCTGCAGACAGGCCCAGGGGACACCACCTGCTGATGAGGAGCTCCGTTAGGCAGAGATGTAGTTTTAAATACATGATAATCCCATTCATGGTAAATCAATTTGTGGACTATTTGCAGACTCAGGGGTGCTCCCTGTGGGCATCCACGGGGTCCCCTGTGAGTCTGGACCCACCTTTGGGCATCAGGGAGCCAGAGCTGCACCGCAATGGCTGCAGCGCTGGGGAGCTTCCCCAGCAGAGGTTGACTGGCCGGGGATGGACGCTGCCATACAGAAAAGGGATGAAGAGCTGCCAGCTGGGAGATCGTCCAGGGGAGTGGTGTAAAAAAAACTGTTTTTTCTGTTTGCTTGCAGTTCAAAAAGCCCAGAAACATTGGCTGGACACTAAACAGCTTTTCAAAAACTTCAGCAAAGTAAAAGGCACTATAAAACACGAAATGAAGGCTGACCTTTCTTATGTGATCCAAGTATCCAAAGTTGTCCAAAAGGATGAACCTGATTTCCTTATTGAATTTATACTTTTTAACAATATTAAGTGGCATCAGATGGAAAAACTATAAACCTTCTGTTTAAAATACTGTTCTTTTTAAAGCCAAATAAACTGGCAAAACCAAACTCAATCTGTGAGAAATTTCAGTGGCATCAAATTTGTTTATTTGCCACAAAATGTTTCATTTGAAGAACTTCTCTTGGCTGCTTTCTCATGCCTGTATGGCTTCATGTACTCGGAGCTTGCTGAGGACCTCACTGTCCCAGACTCAGGGCTGATGCTGCCAGGCCTGGAGGTGATGCTCCCAAGCCCAGAGGTGATGCTGCAGAGCCGCGCACCTCCCACCGAGCAGTGTGAGCACCTCCTTGTCTGCTGCTCTTGCACCTCCAAACTCTGTTGCAACTCCAGCCCCTGCTGTGTGGAGAGGCAGAACAGCCAGGAGGGTGCATTGCTGGGAACAGGCAGATCCCTGTGCCCATGCAGATTCCTGCGCCCGGGGTGAGTGCAGCCAGCAGTGGGGCTCTGAACCACCACTGTCCCAATGCCTGAATCCACTGCTTCTGCTCTGGGTAAATTGTGTTTAATGTGTGTTTTGCCAAACATATTTTTTGCATGACAAGTAAACATACTAGGAACTGGCCTTCATAAACACATTTTTACAGTAATATAACAGTATAAATAAACACTCTGGTGTGTCTCCCTGTGCCACGTCTATTTACATTCGCAGTGACCTGTTATTACTGACCTCTCTGCCATAAACGCCTAATTGAGAGGAGGCCACTGAGCGAGTAGGGCCGATGTGAGAGTGCATTATGCTAAATAATTCATAACGAGCACTGTGGTTGTTGCAGTGATATATGTAAATAGGGGATCCTTATTTTTTAACTTACAGCCTGTGTTAGTTTATGAATTTTAAAAGGAGAGAATCTTCATTCAGTAGTGTGAAACTGAAGAGGGTTTCTTTTTCCCTGATTCCCAGATTCACAGGACTGACTGTGAAATGGGAAAAAAATCTTCTCACGGAACTCTTTAGGCTTTAACACATTTTAAATCTGTTTATTCCTGTGTTTTATCTCTGGCTTGGTGGCAGTCCCCAAGCGTGCCACCTGGAGACCCAGGAATGGAAACTGGGGCGTCAGTGGAGCATCCTTCCCTGGCGTCCAGCAGCACAGAACTCATCCCTAAAGTCCAATTTTCTCTCCAGCCCAGTGAAGATGCCTCTTCTGCAGGGAGGGAGTCGTAAGGGAGCTGGTTTACAGCTTGGACCAAAGCTGTGTGAGGTTCCCGGGCTCTGAGGAGCACACCTGTGTAGTGCAGCACCAAGACTCACACATTTGTTACAGCTCTCCGGAGAGGAGTATTTCCCCTTTATTCCACCTTTTAATTCAATGTCATGTTTTCTTTTCCTTTGTTAGAAGAGTGAGATGAGAGGAGCTCCCAGGCTGTCTCTTCAAGACCATTTATTATTTATTCTTTCTGTTTCTATCTTGTTTTTCTGTGTCTCCTATTTGAGAATATTTCCAGTCCTTGATATTATTCTTGTCCCTCTCTAGTTCTCCTCTATTTTTACAATACCCTCTAGAGATAGGGTAATCATTCCAAGAAAATTAACTTACATTCAATGGCAAAAATCTTCATTAAAACCCGTTAAGGTTCCCAAAGGCACCTTCTGCTCCTTAGAAATGTTCAGCAAAACTCTTACTTCCAACAACACGAGCGGAGGAGTTTTGGTCCCACCCAGGCAGGGCTGCAGCAGTGGGTGGGCTGCTCTGCCCTAGTGCGCAGCGCTGTGCAGGTGAGGGGAAGCTCTGCACCTGAGCGGTGCTTGAGGGACCACCCCCTGTAATATAAATGGGGGCAATTTTGCTTCCTCAGAGCCTGCAAGCCTGGCAGCTTTACACCAGGGCACCCTCTGGGAGCCTTCAGGACCCTCCTCTGGCCTTCCTGAGCCTGGACAGGTGTGAGTGGTAGTCAGGCCTCCCTCCCCTCTTCGTGGCGTTGCGTTTGCAGTGCCTGTGTGCGCCGCATCCTCATGGCTGGTACAGTTGCCCTTGAGGTTCTGCTTTGCTCCTCCTTGCCTAAATTGGTGTCATGGGCACATTTTGTACATCACTGCTCTCTCTCTGTGCCCTTTCCAGCTCATTAACATGTTTGTTAATAAAGAGGACCAATTGCAGAGCTTTGACACAACCTCTGCTAACACAGTGACATAGAAGAGGATGCTGCTGCCTTCTGCCGCAGCTGGTCCATGGCCTTTCTTGGGAGGCCTTAAGGTGAGACAGGACAGGAAAAGGCTGGCTGCCTCTCCAAGAGAATTTAGCCAGTCTGGCAGCATCAATGGGGCGAACACTGCCAGCAATTTCACAATGGGGAAGCAGTGGCATGAAGCATCTTGTCCACAGTGGTGCAAAATGTCAGCTGTACCAGCGGGCACATCTCTGGTGCCAGGCCCTGTGCTTTAACCATTCAGGCCTGCAGCCTCCAACAAATGCTTCATGGGGCAGAGAGGATATTTGGTGTGAAGGAAGGGAGCCAGGCAGGACAGTGGTGCACGAGGGTGGTGGGGAGGGAGCCAGGTCAGCTCCGGGCTGGCATTGAGGAGCTCAGAACTGCTGTGTGGGGGAAAGGAAGGAAGAAGTGGGAAAGGGCATTTTCCCTCTGCTTTAGCTGTTCTTAAAGGCACCTGAAAGTTTTTCTGGGGTTCAAGTAACACTCAACCAGGTCTCTACACAGCAATCTCTGCAATCATGGCAAAGAAGTTGTGATGGTAATCAGGGTGTGCATCATTTAGATACAGCAGAAGTCTTAAAAATGTCACTAATAACACCACCCGAGCATCCAGCCTGGCCTTTTGAAGGCTGGTGCAGGCTGGAGAGCAGCTGGAGCACAGCTGTATCACTGAGGGCATCAGGGCCTGCAGCTGCTGCCCATCATCTCTCAGGGCAGTGGCTGCTGGGCACAGGTTACAAAAGCAGCCTGTGATCTCTCCAAATGCTGCTGATGCATGGGCTGCTCTCTGTGTTCGGTGGTGCTGAAGCCTTGCTTGCTAGGTTAGTGCTGTCTGTATGAGCTCCCACTGGGTTGTTGGAGGGAGCAGTGCCCTGTAGGGGCCTCTGGCTGCTCTGGCATTCCAGGGACGTGCAGGTCCCTTGCCGTGTTCCAAAACAAAGCCAAAGCTGAGAAAGCTTTAAATGGTGCAAGCTCTGCAGCAATGCTTCCTAAAACCCTGGGTGGCAGGATACTTCAGGAAGAATGAATTGTGCTTGTGTAGTATTGCCCGAAAAGGGCAAGGCTGGAAAACTTGCCTTAAAATAACATGGAAAGTCAGGCTCTTTCCTCTTGCAGCAGAGGAGTAATTACTACTTTTTCAAGCTTTTAATTCTTTTAACGTTGCATATAAATAGTGCTGCTCAAGAGTTCAGAGGCAGGGATTTTAAATCTAATCCACGTTTAACAAGGCTATTAAAGAAAATGTTTAAGCTGCCAGAATTTAACTGATTACAATATTTAATAAATCTTACCCAAGAAAAAGATATCTTTAAGAAAAAAGGAAAAAAAAGCAGCAAGGAGCTAAGATCACATGGCTTTTATATATGCACTACTGAGAATTCTTTAATGGGAAATGGAAACCCAAAAGATGCAATAATCCTGCCAAAAAGGCCCAAATGTATTATAAAAATGTTTAAAGCTCCATTTGAGTTTTTCTAATTAACTTGATAATGACACCAGCCTCCTCTTTCTATCAGTCTCCTGGAAGATCAGATGCTTCTTGATTGCTGGAGAGATCCTAAGAGTAGCAGGAAAAGCAAGGGTTTTTTCCCTTTCCCCTTGATGCTAGGGTACCACTCTCTAAGTGTTTCTAGGGCTCTGGGTCTGTGCGTGTCTGTACCAGTGACACTGCTGAGCAGTGTCTGACCTGTGCTCAGCCCCAAGAGGCAGCTCCCTAATGGGGATTCCTCATTGAGAAATGCTTCAGCTGCTGTTTAATCCATTTAGCATGGGCTCTGATATGGAGTGTGATATTTCACTCCAATGGCACGAGATGTAGTGCCAAACACCTTGCAGAAGCCTATTGCATCAGTGTAATTGCTTTAATCAGCCACACTTGTAATCTCAAAGGAGGAGGTGGAAATTGTTTGACAAAGGTATTTTCCATTGCTCCATGCCAGCTGGACTTATCCTTGCCTGTTAAAAGGGTCCCCCTGTGAGCTGTCCTGTTGTTTTTCCCCTGAGGCTGCAGTCACTCCCCGGCAGCTCTTCTCTTCGGCTTTGCTGGTTATCAAGCTCCTCGTTTGTCCCCATAGTTTTCCAGAGCACTGCAACTCCCTCAGTTCCAAGCCTGCATAGCTATGAGCTGGATGCTTTTTCCTTCTGCCTCTTCCTGGGTTTTATTGACATGAATTTTTCAGGCATGGGACACTGAAAACTGTCAGAATCGCTGTTGTCCTCTGCTAGTCACTGATTGAGAGCATTTACCTGTGTGTGACAAATGGGCACCAGGGTTCTGAGTGCAGAACAAAAGTACCTGCTGAATGTATGTGGAGAAAAATTTACATCTTGAGCATCTACCTAGAACAGGATCTACCATTGTTGGAATTTATTTGTCACCAAAAGTCTGTGATCTATGCATTCTTAATCCTGTTGGAGTTTGTTCTGCTCTTCTGTAGCTTCTATCTTCTTCCAAGAGCTCCTGACTCTGCACAGACAGCTATTGCTTTCTGCTCGTCTGCATGGGTGCTGGCATTGCCAGGCACTCCCTTTGCTTCCCCTGGGGAGACAGCAGAAGCCCTTTAGCCAAACTTGTCATTTTCTGCTTCTCCAGTCACCTGCCAGCTGCTTTAGTGTGGCCTGGACCCGTGCTGTGGAGGGTGAAGGGATGCACGTGGGCATTGGGACCAGGCGTCCTCAGTGTGCTGGCAGCAGCGCTTGAGTACTTCATCCATTTACATAACGTGCCTGTGGACTGTGATGGATGTGCCTGTAATAGATGTGGGGCACGTCTGGTGTATGGTCACAGCACTCTTTTACAAGTCTGTAGTGACAAGTGCTCCGACATTCTTGTGCTGTACAAATTGTCCAATGCTTGAAGCTGTCAGACACAAATTCATTAGCCAGGTGCATTTTGAAGATATAATCTCCCAGACCCAGCAGAGCTGCTTGCAGTCTCTCTGACAGCAGTGACACTGGCTCCCTGAGTCTCTGCTGGCTGCTGTGCCATCACCCCGTACTGCCTGTCCTCCTTGGGGCTCCTGCAGCAGCAGCAGCCGCTGCCCATCCCAGTGCTACTGCCTCGTGACGGGGTTTTTTGCTTTGTCCTCCAGCTTAGCAAAATTTGATTTGCTCTGCCACATCTCTCAGCAGTGTTAATCTGCATTGTTAAAACTGAGATTTACTGCTACTTAAACTTTTAATTCAGAAGATTTTTCTAGGGCTACAGGGCTGTTCCCTTGCTGTTTCAGTGCTTGAATCCTGCTGCACAATGTGCCTTGCTTAGGGCTGCTGTAGGATGACTTTACAGTGCTGTGCCACCTGGGACTTGGGGCAGGCAAGGTCCTAATCAGACTCTCTTGCTGCACATTGACTTCCTTAAAGAGCAGCTCTGTGTGTGATGTGCAAGCTGGCTTGGCTCCTTGTTGGGAAGGGTCTGCTGGACAGGCATTGTCCAGGCACCAAGTGTTTCTAACGTGTCTTGTGAAGCAGCTTTGCAGCATCTCTGCAGCTGTTTGACAAGTGCCCCGGAGAGAGCCTGGGAAAATGGATCTGGGTCTGCAACGTGTTGCTGCAGGCTTTGGGCGAGATGCACAGGCAGTGCAGGGTTAATGCTGAAAGCAGGAGAAAATGACTGCTATTTATGAGCATCTGCCGGCTCTGGTCTGGGCGGTGTAAAGCAGCTCTGGCAGCACATGGCTGACTTGACAGCCATTGAGGTGTTCGCCTAGTGCAGCAATTCCACAGCTTCAATGGAATTCATAAAGTGTGCCTCGACAGATTCCCTGAACCATTGCAGCAGGGTGTCTAACCCCCGTGGAGACCGCGAGCGTGGGCGTTCCCCCCACAAATAATTGTACTTCCGAAGCGTCTCTCCTGCCACGCTGCACGGGCCCGGCGGGAGAGGAGGATCTGTTGAAGAGGATGCTGAGCCCCTTATACCCGCCAGCTTAGGGGAGTGGGGCACGGGGGATTGGAGCTGCAGGAGGACACCATCGTGTGACTGCCGGGTAGCAGGGGCTGAGGGGAGCGTGGTTCCTGTGTACAGGGACGTCCCTGCCCGGTACTCCCTCCTCTGCCCGAGCTGAAGGGTTCAGCGCCCCCAGGGAAGAACCGGGGCTGTGGCGCATGGGTGAGGACAACAACCTCTGCAACAGGATCTCCTGTGCTGGCTGCATCCCGTCAAGCAAAGAAAAACCCTGATAAACATTTGTCCTGGAAGAGAAATAAGCCTTTTTAGAGATCTGTAAATAGCTGGCATGTTGTAGGGAGTGGATGGTGGAGCTGCTGCATGCTGTCTCTCCCTGCACTGGAACTGATGCCCTGGAAGCAGCAAGTGATGATGTGAATGGACTGAGCTCCTTTCCTGGGGATGCATGTGACCCAGAGCAGTGCCGATGGCTCCCCTGTCACTGCTGCGGGTTAATCATTCAGCAAATGCACCTTGATGTTCTGGGACCAAAGTTTGACTTGTGCTGAAAAGCAATAAAAAAACAAGGGAGGGGAGCATCTTTGAGAACAGTAGGCAAGGAAAAATGCTAGCAATTTTACATTTAAAAACCCAAAGTGTTTTTAACTGAGTTGTGATTACAGTTTGTGGAACACATCAGTGGAAGCTGTGTTTCCTTGTTCTAAACGTTGTCTTGAATAAAGTCAAGCAACTGTAGCAGTAAGTTTAAAAACAACCAACCTTTTTGAGCAAGCAGAGTGTTTTAAGCCACAATGTCTGCTCTGGTGCTACTGCCTGAACAGGGAGGGCTGGGGTGTGTGGCTTTTGGGAGCTCTGCTACCTACACAGGGAACTGATGGCTGGATATGGGTCCTGCTTCCTCTGCTACTTTGCACCTGCACCCTGGCAATGGGTGTGTATCAGGCTCTGTGCCCAAATGAGCTCTGTGAGGCCAGACTTTCTGCTGGGCTGAGCTCCCCTTGGGTTGCCCTGGGCTGAGGGAGTAGGATTTTCCCCTTGCTGGGATGTGGTCTGCAGGCTCTCCAGCCCCACACATGTGGCTGTTCTAGACCTGGTCTGTGTATTTCCGTGCCTCAGCATTACCTCCTGGGGTTTCAAACTGCACTTGTGTGTGTTGAAGAGGCTTCCTGTATCATTCAGGGATAGATATTCTGAAAAACAAGATATTGATGCAACGTTGAGCCACTTTATTGTCTCGTTTGCTTATTAGCAGATGTGGTTACCTTCTTGCTGTTTGTGCTCAGAATGGATTTTTATTGCTTAATTCTCTGTAAGTGAAGTGCTAGCAAATTGTAAAATCCTATTGCTTAACATGTAGCATTAAGTATTGAACTAGCAAAAGAATCAATTACAGGTTTGGTCACTGATTAGCTTGACTTTTTATGGAATTTAATGTCAAATCTCATTATAATTCTACTCTTTAATTCAGGAAATAAAGGATGTGGGGGGGGATAATGACTGTGAGTGGCTCTGTTCCAGCTCTCCTGCTGGTGGGATGCTCAGCACTGTGCTGCCGGGAGGACCTGCAGAGCCAGTGGTGGGGTGGTGATATCCAAGCCGTGCTGCATCTGGAGCCTCTCCCTGCATTCCCATTGGGACAGGGCCAGCCCTGGGGCTCTTTTGGGGTCCCTCAGTCCTGCAGGAGACATGTCTAAGCCTGAGAGTCTGCTCTTGGTTTCTCTGCCCTCATTTTATTACTTGTGAAGGGAACAGAGGCTGCTCTTGGCGTGATGCACCATCATTTGTGTCCCTCCTGCTGGCTCGCCTTGTGCTTCTCTGCAGAATGGAGACAGACAGAGCTGCTGAACTGGCACCTTCCTTGGTGAGGGGCCTTGTATCCTGCTCCCCAGCACAGCGTGCATTGCACTTGCAACCTGGGAAAAAGCCCACATTGTGGGTTTTGCGATCAGACTGATTTTTTTCATTACTACCAAAGTTTGGGTGCAAAATATCTCACATTTGGCATCTGAGCCTCCTGCCTTGGGGGAAATTGGGTAGGAAGTGGCTGCAAGTAGTTTGCAGAGCCTGGCAGTGAAGGGCTGAGCCAGAGCCATGCGGCAGAAGACTTGAGCCTTGGTCAGATCACTGGAGTCCAACAGGGACCTTAAAAATCTCTGTCTGGCTTCTGGTGAAATATCAATGTAATGACTCAGAGCAAGTGAAATATGAGGAGGTACTGGGCCCAAGTTAAAAATCCTGGCAGGAACATTTAAATCAATTGTAATTGGTGTCTGGTCTCTCCTGGAAAACCTCCAAGGAAGGAGGTGCAGAGAAAGCTGTGCTTTTCTCTGGGGAATGGGGTATCAGTGTAGTGCCGCATGAGCCATGCAGATGTGGGGGCAGCCCCAGTTTCCCTCACCACATTCCTGGTGTTACCTGTCAAGGTAAGGAGGGAGAGCTTGCCCTGGACTGCTTTCCATCTCCTGCCTGTGTGTCTCCTCTCTGACTCATGGCAGAACTTGTCCTGCATGTGGCTCCAATACCAGTCTGTGTAAAACCCCTCTGGAAAAAGGCTATGGACCATAGCAGGGCAAAGAGTCTTTGCACCATCCTGGGACTCCTCCTGCCCTACATGGGTGGAAGTCCCATGGGGCTGAGCCCTGCCCTGCCCTGGGACTGTGGGTTCAGATCACCTGCAGCCTCCTGGCCTCTATTGCAAGTTGCTGCCTTTGTTGATAGACAAATGCAATTGGATTTCCAATTCACACCAGCTTGGATTAGATTCGATATCCCTTTTCTCTAGGCAGACAACCCTTTAATTCCTTGTCTTTCAATTGCGTGGGGACCCTCCTGTGCATCTCAGACCCTTCGGCAGAAATCTTTGTTGTGTGGAGGCTGCTGTGTGCTGCTGCAGCAATAAACCGGAGACACAGAGCTCCAGCACAGATAACAGGAGACTGGCAAGTTTTCCCTTCGAGCACTGAGATTTCTGGAGGCTCCTTCTTGTCTGGCTGAGCTCATCCCCTTTCCAGGAGCAGCTCTGCTAGCATACTAATGTAGAGCTGCTTGAGCAGTCTCTTACATCCTGAGTGGAGATGGCTTGGGAAATAGAAGTTTGTAGGAAATGCATCAAAAATCTGATGTCCTCAAGCAAGACATCTGTTTTTCCATCCACCAAAAGGGAGGCTATAGCTATCTGCAGTGACTTGAGGGTCCCCACAAAGAGGAGGGAGGGACAAGTGTGCTGTCTGGGCTCCGGGTGGAGGGGATGCGGCGCTTGTGTCTCAGCAGGGGATGGTTTGGTCAGTGCCCATGGTCTGTTGGCACTGGGAGCTTGGTGCCTGCCTGGGAGCTGCGTTATACTGTGCCTGCTCTGTGCTGGGCACATTCCTGGTGCTGGCAAATAATAAATAATAATAATGATTATGAAAGCACTGTGCATGTGCCCCTCGGGCTCTGCAAAGAAACTTTTACATAAATCCAACCAGAACACTTTCCCCCTTGTCTAATTCACAAAATATGCCCATAAAAACAATAATTTATTTGTACAAGGGCAATTCCCTAGGTATTTAGACAAAGACTGATAGTTGCTGACTGTATTGCATCCTAGCAGGGAGTGAGACCCAGTGGAATTTCCTGGGACTTTGCACAAATTTGGAAGCATTTGGGGTTTGCACACTCAAAAATCATTAAATGACATGTTATTTCCTAGTTGGGATTAATCTCTGTAGTAGGTCTGGACCCACCCCTAATTCGCTTGCGATATCCCCAGACTCTGGGCCTAGCTCAGCTCACAATTTTGAGGAGCAGAGCTGAGAACAAGTGCTTCTTTCTGTCTCTAGGTTTGACTTTCATATCATTGCTTTCCAATGTACTTAAATCTGTGTGGTGTTTAAAATTCAGCTATGTTTGTTGGAATTCAATTACCCTTGAAGATTACACAAAGATTATCAAAGTTGTAAACAGCAGAATATGCTCAGAGATCAATGAAGCGCAACAAAGACCACATTTAACAGGAGAAATAAAAGTAAGAGCATGCTGGCAAAGTCTGACAGTGGCGCGTAATGTCGCATCATCGCGCTGAAGGTTGGAAAGTAATTGAAATCTATGTTATAGCACAATATATCCCTGCACAGATTTGCAGGCATGGAACACAATTTCAGCTCTAGTATCCAAGGAATTCATTTGGTTTAAGCAGACCCAGGCTCTGAGGTGCTCTTATTAAATGTTTGTGTAGAGCACCGGCACAGGCGGCAGCAGGGCTGAACCCACATGTGTGGGCATGCGCTCTCTCCCATCAGCCTGCCAGGGGCAGGATCCCTTCACCAGAGGAAATCCTCAATGCAAATGAAGCATCTTGCTGGTTTTGGGGCGGGGTGGTCCATAAGGAGGTATTTGCAACTCTGCAGCCATGCCCACAGAGCATCGCTGGCACTGGGGCACAGTGAGGTATGCCAGCTGCAGTGTGTGGGAGCAGCTGATCCCTGTATCAGCAGTGCTGCCCTGCTCCAGGGCAGTGCCTATCATGGGGAAATAAGGTGCCCTGGAGAGGTGCCCTGCCCTGGCAGAGGAGCTTCTGCCTGAAGAGCTTGAGATGGCTGAGGAGCAGCTGGAGGGACTAAGAATGCTGTGTCCTGATCCCCAGCCCTTGTCCTGACGTGTGGCTCTCCCCTTTGCACAGAGGGCATCTATTTGCCATGGGGCTGTGCCCCATGGGATGCTGTTTCCCCATGGTACTCCTTCCCCATGAGCACCCTGACTGCCTTGCTGTGCCCTGGCAGAGATCTCCAGCCAGCCACACCTCCATCATGTTTTGTGGCTCTCCGTTGTCATTCTGGAGGCAATGTAGTCAGCTGATTTTTCTTCTCTGTAATATATTGCCACTATAATACCAAGTCTAGCAGAACAATGAACTCTGGAGGATGGAGATACCTTCCTCCTGTTTTGCAAACTAAACATAATTTTTATTTGTGCTCAGATTTGTGGCTGCTGCAGGGGATCGTGTGGCAGGGAGGAGGGATGAGTGCAGGGCAGGGGCTGGTGTTCATCTCTGGGTCTTGCCCTGGGGCTGAGCACTTCTGCTTCTTGTCCCTGGGGTTCCCAGCAGCATTGAGATTCAGAGGAGGCTGCCTCCTTTTGTCAAACACCTCGGGGTTCGAGAAGAAACCCTTCAACCCAGATTAATTACTGTTATCTGCACCCACTGGGGCCTGGTCCACCTGCCTGTCTGCTGCAGCCAGAATGTGCTCATTCCCTTTCTTTCTCTCTCATTTTTTTTCCCTTTTCCTATTTACTTCTGCTTTAATCTGCATATTATCATCAGTGCAAAGACCTCTGAAATAACATCTGACAAATGATGCCTATTAAAAAAAAACTCTGCACTGTCCTCTTTCACCGCCTTCCAATTTGGACCAGCACTATAACTATGCATCAATAGACAAGCAATATTATGTTAAGAACATGATAAAATACCAGCAGCTTCATAATGGCAGCAGCCAAATGGTAATTTCTGCTTCAGAAATTGGTCATTTATTTTGCTGGTCTGTTCTTACGTTCAAATTAGATGAAGTTTAATATACTGTAAAATTGAATGTATTCTATCCTTTTCAACAAATATGGCATGTATGAAATGATTTATGGTTCTTACAAACCTTAAAATGTTAAATAATCTCCTTTTTCCTGTACCTTAACTCAGTGATGCCAAATAGTTTAAGTACAGAGAAGCAAAACTTTATTAGCTCCCATCCTGATCATCACTTTATTTTGCTGCATTTACAGAGGCAGGAACAGTATTTAACATATTAGACTGAGTTTTGGAAGCAGCCATATTAATTGGTACATTAATTTTACCCTATTAGCTGTAATTGGTAGGAAAGTGATTCTTCCTGGGTGAAGGTTGTGATTTGTGGTTTAAATTTTTAATAAAGTCCTGATGGCACTGCAGATGCTGAAATGAGGGTGCTCCTCTTGGCTTGAATCTCAACCACTGCAGGGCTTCCCCCAGCCAGTGCATTGCTGCCCTGTGGCATCGGGAGAATTGGTCTCTGGTTTTGTCTGCCCTGCATCCTCCCTGGCCTCTGGCTCTGCCCCCTGCTTATGGTACCCCTCGCCCCTCTGATGATGGGCTCTGGTGATCTCATCTCAGCTCAATCTTATCCGAATCCAAACGTGCCTGCCTCTGCGCCTCCCCTGCAAGGAGTCGGGTGCGGTGGGCTGGGTGGGTGTGGGGATGCTCGAGTGTCTTTCCGAGGTGTGTGCCATCCCAGCATCATCACTGGGCATGCTCTGGGCTGCTCCAAGGGCTCACAGACCTTCTTGCAACACTTTCCAGCTTTGCAAACACGAGCGTGCCATGTGGCAGAGTGGGCAATGAGATCCTCCTGTGGTTATAAGGGTGGAGCAGCCTTAGAGAAATCCTGGCATTCCACTGGTGTGGGAAGCTCGGCTGGGTCTGAGCTGAATCTGATTTAGAAGTTCTTTCTAATGCAGACAATGTTATGAGCTCCTTAAAGGCTTAAGGAGAAGGGCAACAACCTCGCCCTGGCCGACGTCGTCCTTCACAAGAACCGTCCCAGAGCTCCATGTCAGCCCGTGGGTGAAGCCACCTCCGCAGCCTGGTGTCTCTGATCTATCTTGGAGTGGCAGCAGGATGTCCCTCCATCCTTGCAGAGCAGAAACAAGCAGGGCTCTGACCCTCCCAGCTGCTGAGAGAGCTTGGGTGTTGCAGAGCAAGGATTAGCATTCTGGACGGTTCGCTAAAAATTACTGACAATGTGCAAATCCCACCTTGATTTGAATATAGGCATTTATGCCTGCTAAATGCAAAGGTTTTGAGTGTCTCGTGGCATCCAAATATTCTAGCAGTAACTTGTGCATATTCAGCTACTGAAAAAGGCTGGTGACAACAGCTCTTCCAAAGCATGGGGAGGTTGGTTTGGGGGAGGCTGCCCACCCCGGCGGGGAATCTGCTCAGCTACAGGTCAAGAAACAATTCCCCTTCCCCAGCCTGATAGTGCGTCAAACCCTCACTGAGGATCTGTCCCCAGATCCCAGGGAAATCACTGGGGTGACTGCCCTGGCTGTGGGGTGGGTTGGTAGATGATGTGGTATCAGCTAGGGTGAAGAACAAGGGTGACTCCCTCCTGGCTTGTAGTTATTTAAAAACAACTTGTCTCCTTGCCCTTTGCCCTTTCCCTGTTTCCTGATCAGCAGCTTGTCCCTGAGGATAAGCCTCAGAGCAGCACAATCTCCTGCAGTCCCTGGAGCTGCAGCCCTGTGCACCAGGATAACAGAGAAGCCTTTTATTCTGTTTATTTGCTCTATATAATTTTTCCTGCTCTTGCTGACCCTTCTGGGAAGCGTTCCACCCTTCAGTCTCTCTGCTGGGTGCCAGAATTGTTGAGCTTAGGCTATATTTGCATTTCATATCCTAGTTAAACCAACATCATCAAGGTCAGAACACACTGTTGAATTGGAATAGGCTACAAGACAGCATTTTCCTTCGCGGCACAGAGGCAGAGCAGGAGCCAGACCTCCACCCCCAGGGAGCCCCGTCCTTGCCCCAGGCCACTCTCAGCAAAGCTCTTCTGCCCTGAGCACCCTCTGCCTGGACCCTGCAGCCAGAGGGGTCCAAGCAGGGGCTGCTCCACTTTCCACCCAGGCAGACACTTGGCAGAGGCAGGGGCTCAGCGTTGGGGTTTGCTGCCTAGGCTCACAGGTTGAAGCACAGAGCCCTTCATTCAGCCCTCTACTCTGGGCAAGGTGTCAGGGGGATGGAGGGGGGTTTAAGGATGCTACAGACCGGCTGGCTCTCCCCTGGGCAGGGCCGGCTCCTCCAGCAGTGTCCCCTCTCTTTGGGGGCACATTTGGATGTCCACTTTAGGCCAGCTCCAAGGTCTGCTCAGGGCACCACGCTTGCTGTGCTCCCTCCTCCCCTCCCTGCAGCAGTGCTGTCACCTTCCCTGCTCCCATTAGCTGGTAAAGCCAGGGAGTTTTCTCCCGTTGGGCTGCCCTTGCTCTGACCAATACGTTCTGCAAACCCTCAGCGCAGTGGAGCCCCAGCCACGGGTGACAATCCCTGTGGGTCAGACTCAGGGGCCACCTTTAAATGATTCTGTGAAGGAGGAGAAATGGGCAGGATGAGAGAGAAAATTCAGGAAGCATAAGTAACCCTCCTGCTCCTGAAAGTAGCTGGGATTTATGCCCCATTTCAGAGTGTAGCCTCAGTGCAGAGATGCTAATGTGCATCTCCGTGTGTGCAAGTGTGTTCGTACAAACTGGCTTTAAGACAGCAGCTGTGTAGAGCACAGACCTACACTATAATAATTTTTACATTCGTGCACACAGTCTGTCTTTTCTTTCATTAATGAACATTTTTTATGGAAAAATAGCTGGATTTCTGATGTGAAAAAACAATTCTGCTCAAGGCTGAGAGCTGTTTAGAATAAACACCAGACACTGTGTGATGGAGACATTGTATGGGGACTTAATGCTGGTCACATCTCTCTTCTCTGCCAGTAAGTCAAGGATGTGTCTTTGCTATTGTGTTTGGTGACTCATCTTTCAAATAATCAGCTCTGGAGGAATTTTGTGCCAAGATGAAAAAATGCCTGGATCCCAGAAGTGTGTGTGTGTCTGTCTGTCTGTCCATGAACACAGCCTAGGAGGGAGCTGTGGGCAGCTCTGCTCATCCTACCCTGCACGGGGCCAGGGTGATGGGGGCATGGACTGGCATGGTCCTGGTGGCAGGGGCACGGGCTGACATGGTCCACTTGTGGGGGCACAGGGTGGGGAGGGAATGCACACAAATTTTGGCAGGAGGTGCTGCTGCCTCGTGCAAGTCTCACCATGATTTGGCTGGAGGGAAGGGTCAGATAGGCACCCCCAGGCACCGGTGCACCCACACTGTGAGGCAACCAGTGGCTCTCTGCCAAGGCTCTGCATGCCCACCTGCCTTGAGGCTGGGGACACAACTGGGCGAGCATCCTACCAGCACCTGCAGGTTTTCCTCATCCTCAGCAAAATATGCAGATTAGCTGAGTAAGTGAAGTGCTGTATGCTAATTAATTCAACAGACTCACTGTTCCATAACACCAAACCTACACAAGGAGGATGTGCTGGATTTAGCTTCCACTGGAAAACATTTCCTAGCTGGTTAACAAAAAGTTACACAAACCTGTTAAACACTTAACAAGAAGGTGAATACCAGAGAAGCTTTAGGTGCTGTGGAGGCTAAGTCTGAGCAGTGATGCCCACAGAGAATGTGGGATTCCTCAGTGGCACAGGGAAGGCTCCTGCAGCAGATGTGTGCCTGGTGATGCTGAAAAGTGCCAACAGCAATTTCTTTGTAACCTGCAAGAAACCCATCATGTAAATGGCCCAGAAACCAGTATAGCCAGGCACCAGGGGCTGGTGGCATCACCTCCATCTGCTCCATATCTCATAGAGGGGGGGCAGCTGCATGCACAGTGCCATCAGCACACTCAAGGGAGTACAGAGCTGCCCTTTTCCAGGAAGCTTTAAAAGCAGCTCCGCAAACTGCTTCTCTCAAAGTATGTGTCAGGGGTAAAGTACACTCACATGTGAAATGCTACTCAGCTCCAAATCACGTCTGTTTGGACTGTTGTGATTTAGTGGAGACAAAACAGCCCTTAACGTGAGAGGAGATAACATTGTGTATCTTGTTTGATACTGGGAGTACATTCAAAAGCAGTAGTGTGCAAGCACCATCCCGGGACACCACTTCTCTGCCACCTGCTCCTGCTCCTGCTCCTTCTCCTTCTCTGCTGGGATATGGGCTGACCCAGACCACCTGGTGCTTGCCAAGGGAATCCAAAAGGAACTGCAAATATCACCTGAGAGTACTACTAAAATGACTGGCAGGGCTGGGGGTGCTGTCCAGAACACAAACCTGCAAAGCCCTGCAGCAGGAGCATTTGCTGTCACCTGGGAAGAGTAGATGGAAGAGACTTTTTCAAAAGCAAGGAGAAAAAGGCTTTAGCAGAAACAATTTGACAGCTGCAATCAGGCCAGGAACTGAAGGTGCTGAGGAAAGAAAGCCACAGTTGGGTATAGGAGAAACAGAGATCACCAGGCCAGCACGAGAACACAACTGTGAGTCTATGATCTGACCTGGACCTTTGCTTATATATTCAAAATGAGAAAAACCCTTCCCCACCTGAAAATGGGAATTCACCTGGGTGAGGCTGATGATGCCACTCTGCACAGAGGGGCAATGGAAAGCAGTGGTGTCCCAGACACGAGGTGCATGGGCACACAGGAATGTCCTAAAAAGCATGTGTTCTAACAAGATGTGGGGTTTAAGGGGAAGGCTGCATCTCTATGTATAATGTCCTCCAAGAAAGGACAGTTTAGGTTGTTCACAGCACAGGAGGAAGAGTCTCCTCTGCTGCAAGGTTTGAGTCACTACCAAGCCTGTCTCTCCTCTGGTACTGTGCATTGATTTATACCCAGCACCCTTGGGAATGCTCACCCTGTGTGTGTTACAGTCATGTCTCTGGCTCACATTGCTGTGTAGCTCTTGTTTTCTGTGTTTAAAATAATAATCAAGTGGATGCTGCAGTTTTCGACAGGACCAAAACTGGCTTTCTGGTTGAGAGCTCTTTTGCTGCAAACAGAGCAAGACAGATGGACAAGCCAGTGGCATATGCCATTCCCTCTCCTAGTTGCAGGAAAAGACATTTTCCCTAATAGAATGGGGATAAAACTCACAGTTCTCAGGGCATTAGATTATTTCTAATGTATGTCTCTGGGAAAATGGGCTTGTTTTTTTTTTTTCCTTTCTGAGAGTAATTCTCATATTGTAAATCTAACAAATCTACTTTGCCACGTAACTTGTCGTACCTGGAAGGAAAAACACCAGACTTATGATTTTATTATTAAATCTTGCTAGAAGAAAGTGTTGCTCAAACTATTTTTCTCTCTTACACTGTGGAGATGGCCCTTGACCAAATGGATGAGCTGAGTATTTAGCTGTTGTGTGTGCACTCAGGCTCAGAAGCTGCAGCTCTCCAGAAACTGCGAAGTCCCTCTCAGCAGGATCTCCTCTTCTGTGAACTCCGACAGATTGTGTGAACTGGAAAGGGGCCAAATTGCAGCTGGGATAAAGAGAGCCTTTCTGCATAGTCACTAATGAACTGTCTTTGCAGACTGGTTTCACGCAAGGTGGAGGCTGCTGTGGTGCCAGGGTTTAGGATTAAGAAACTGTCACAGCTGGCTCAGAAGGTGCAGTGGCCTCTTAAGGAAAAGAAAACTTGAATAGTAAACCTCTGCTGGACTGTAAACCTTTGCTCAGCAAACAGTGCAGCCCACAAAGTGCAGCCAAAATCACTGGTGCTTGGGCAAAACACCTTGATTTCTTGCCCTGTTTTAGGGAGCTCATCTGCTGAGGGTGGCTCCTCTTCCTCTGCCAGGTCTTGTAGTTGCATTACTCCAACAGAGCCCATTGCTTACATGCACTTTCGAATCCACGGGACAGGGTGAAGCAGGCAGTCGTGGTGTTGAGGAGTCAGATTAAATTAGCAGGAATCAATGGTGATGAGACGTTTCTTCCCAGATAGACTGGGAACACTGAGGAAATGCAGCTCTTCTCCATCCTCTACCACAGCACTGGACTAGGGGAGAGTTTTCCAACGCAGGTACATCATCCGGCACTCCAGCTTGGACCCAGACTCAAGTCCAGTCCCTGTCCTGTGTTTTCCCCCCTCAGCTCCCAGCCTGCTGAGTGAGGGGAGTGGGAGGCAGCACAGCCTTTGTGGGACTTTCTCAGCTTCCGCACTTGCCCTCCCACAGACCCTGTCCATGCAGGATCTGTCCAGAAAGGTCACTGCAGAGCTGCTTTAGCCAGCACATAGGCTGGGCTGCCCTGGGCTGGGCCGAGCTCTGAGTCAGCCCTGGGACTGGGGGATGAACACAGGGGAGATGCTGACCCCCTCTTTCTCTCCCTGCTTTGTGCTGGAGGCTGGTGCCCATCTCCTCCACACAGAAGGATGTATCGGGGTGTCGTCTAATGCCAGACCTGCCTGGCTGTGTGGGACACAGGTGCTGCTGCCCCAGGACATGGTAAGAGCGGGTCACCCACCTGTGTGGGACAGAGGAGCCCTGCAGCTGCAGTAGAGAGCTCTCATAGAGGAGGTGGGTGTCCTTTTGCCATCTCACATGATCAGGATGTGCTGCTTAGTCAGGGACTGCACTCCTTTCCCTTTGTCAGTGAGGAGGGAAATGCTGGCAGAGGAAAATGTACAGAAGGCAATGACTGTGTTTTCTCATGGTCATACACAGGCTTTTGGGGCTGTGCAGAAGCGAGGTGCCTCAGGGAGACTGGAGTGACTGAGCCCTCAGCATCCTGGGCACACGCTGAGGTGGGGGCATAGCAGGAGCGGAGTGGGCAAGAGTGCCCATGCAGCAGAGCCCCTGCTCATTATGTATGGATACTGCTGTGAGTGGCCTGTCTCCACCAAAGCCAAAGCCACAAGCATCACTTCCACCAGCAGAGATTACTATAAGGGAGGAAACATAGCTGGGCTCTGGCCAGTGAAGCTAAAAGCCACAGGTTACAGACACAGTGAAAATGTTAAAAATATTGCTCAGTGAGAGCAGTGTCCAGGGAATTGTCATGTGAATGTAAAGATTCCCTGAAAAAAAAGCTGAATTTGTTAGAGGACTTGCTCTCAGCTTCTTATTCTGCTCAGACAAAAATCCTTCAAGAAGGGAGTATGGTAACCCTTGGTGACCTGTGTATTCCTCACTCTTTTCATTAACCACAACCTATTTTGCAGGTAGCTTTCGAAGATAAAGGCAAAAAAATCATCCATTAGTTTTCCCTTTTTAAACTAGGGCTGAATCCCAGTTGAGTCCATCTGCTTTGCAAGGCTGGGAGCTGCGCTGGGTCCCTGGGGAGGGGGAAGGATGCCAGTCCCAGAGACAGACACCAGAGTGACCTACCAGGGGCTGGGGTGGCAGTGGCCGTGGCAGCCAGGGAAGCACGGCTGGGGTGGCACTTGGTGGGGTGGTGCAAGAACTGCCCGGAGGGCTTATGGCTTTGGAGCCCCTTGTCTCCTCCTGGGAGACTGCCATGCTTTGTTTTGCCTCTGCTAACGAGGGGCTGCAGGCCTGGCGGCTCTGTTGTACCTGCTGCTCAGGCACCCAGCGGAGCACCATCCCCTTGCTGTGCACTGGCCCCACAGACAAGCTCTGAAGGATGCTTACGCTATTAATGGGGTGTATTTATAACTGTTTATCTCTGTCAGTTGGGTGGAAAATTGCCAGATGTGTCATTTGCCTTCATTACACAGACATCTCTCATGTTATCTGGATCAGTGCTTTCATGCAATGTGTCACTGCCAGAGAAAAACTCATTCCTTCTGCATGGTGTTGATGTCTGTGGGATCTGCCTTACCGAGCACGGAGAGCAAAATCCTGGAGGAATTCTCTGTACAGGATGGATCTCTGTCCTCCCTGCTCTGGGTAGAAGGAAACGAATGTAGCAGAGCTGAGAGCTTTCTATCTGGGGCTCCAGAGCAGCCAAGGCTGCCTGGGCTGGGCACTCAGGCCAGCTCACCAGGGATGGCTGTGGACTAGATCTGTGCCATGGGGCCCACCTGGCTCTGGGCAAATGCAGCTGGGCACGGGGAGGATAGGTGGAACAGGTGGCACAGAGTGGGGTTGTGTTGTGCTCCACTGCCATGGTGCCAGTTCTTCCGGGCAGGGACCATCCTGGGGCTCCAGCCCATGCTCAAACACAGGTTATAATGCCTGCTGCTGCTTAGGTTACAGGATTAATTATCCTTCTTAAAAACTCTAAGGTCCAAATGGATGCACTACCTAAATTCACAAGCTTCTCTAACTGTTCCCTGGAGCTGGATACATTGGACAACTCACTGCTGCTTTGGAGGCATCAGGATCCCTCCAGACAAGGTTGTTAACCAGCTGTGAGGGATGCCCAGGAGCGGGCAAGGTGTTCTCAGCTGGGCAGGAGTCCCAAGCATCACAGACACCCCATGGGCAGGAAAAGTAACTCAGAGTCACACAGATATCTCTTCCAACACAGAACAAGAAAAAAAATAAGAATGACTTAAATAGAAAGAAATTGTCTCCAAATAAAATGTTTTTCCTCGTTTCCCATGATACAGTGAAATTTCTTCACGGATAGATAGTCAGAGTCAAGTCCATTACACTCCACGCTTTTTGCCTTCAAACATAAATAGCTGCATATAATATAAGTGTTTGTTATGAGGAAATGTGGATGCTAGAAAAAGTTAGACATTAAATCATTATTTCATGCAGAAAGATATTGCTAAAGGGAGAGGATTACTTACTATATTAATTCTGTCCTTCAGCGACCCGTACATCTCTCTGCACATAATGACTTTAGTCACAAAATGTATTGTTGAAACGATTCTGGTTCCTCTCGATTCTGACTTATCGTAGACTGTGCCTGTCATGTGCCCTTCCTCTTGGCCTGCATCCAGGTGGGGGACAGTGGGCCACTGGGACAGAGGGGCAGCAGGGCAGTCACCTCCCAGGCATCTTACCTAGGGCAAAGCAAGGAGGGTTTTTCAGGAGGAACTCTCTGCATTATTCTGCAAGGTCCTGATATCTTCCTCCTCTACCATCCTAGAGCATCTCTAGGTTAGAGCATGAATTCCTGTTAGTACACAGGTAAATCCTTCCATGGAGAAACCCCCTGATCTGGTGGCCTCTGTCCTTGCATATGGGCAAGAGATTTAGATATTTGGCTTTAGATCTTGTGTTACACCTAAAAATTTCTAAAATGTTCCTTTTGATGGTATAAAATAACAGTGAAGTGACTCTCAGATTATTTCTTCTGATTTCTATTCCCTGAAGTCGAAAAGCTTCTTAAAAGGAAACAAGAATTTTTTTATTCAGATGGGTTTTTTTTCCCCAGAAAGTGACTAATAGAGGGGCAGTTTCTGAGGTCAGCACAACCAAAACACCCAGAGCAAAAAGCACCATGAGAAGTGAGAGCATTGGTTTGTTTTGATGAGCCACTGCCTTGCACCGTCACAGGCACCCGGCGCTGTGCCAAGGAGGCAGTGGCAGAGGGCAGAGGGCTGGAAAAAAGAGTTTATTCATGCTGACAAAGCTAGAACAGGTCATTGCCAGTTTGCAACCTGGCCAGCTAAATAATTCCTATGCTGCTCTCTTCCCAGGGCTGGGTGTCAGACAGAAAGTATTCCAGTATGTGAAAGCTCATACCTGGAGCTCCTGCCTGGTGCTCTGGTTTCCTGCATTTACTGATGTAGCTGCAGAAAGCTCAATGCTACACATAGGGTAGAGAAAAACAGTAAGCAAGAGAGTCTTGTATCACCATCTACTATGTTAAACTTTTTCAAAGGCCTCTATTTGAAACTTGGCATCAACATATACAGAACATGTTGCATCTTTACTGGTACCTCTTCAGTCTGGTTTGCAAAACATCCTGGAGGATGTGACCTTGGAAGGCAGGTGGAATATCGAACCTACATAATAAGAGCATCTCCACATCAGTGGCAGCCTGTTGGGTACAGGGCAGTTCATAAATAATGAGGATGTCAAAGATAACAGCAGGAAAGTGGGAGCAGGTAACAGCTTTGCAGCCAGCGTTGTGACAGCCGCCTGGCAACGTCCAATTAAGAGGTTCGCATGGCCATTCAGCCCAGCGCGGAGTGTGTCCGGCGCCGGGACTAGGAGTGTCGTGATGTCGTGAGCAACACATTGGCAGCACATGCTCCCAACGGCAGAGGGAGCAGGCAAATGCTTTGCAGATCTGTGTGGGTCTTCTGGGGAGGAAATCCCTGGAGGAAGCAAAAGATGCCCAAATATGGCATTCGAGAGACCAAAACGGCAGCAGATTGCTGGGAGGAGAGATGCTTGCTGGCCCAGCACAAAGGGGTGTGCAAAAGGTGGTGGAAACCTATAAGGAGCATGGGAAGGAGACATTGCAAGAGACAGTTTGATCATCTGAATGCAGGACTCAATTCCTGGGGCTTGCATGAGAGGAGCACATCAGCCCTGGACCCACTGTTAGGCGCAGGTTCTACCAGGGCGGCTCATTGGGATTCCAGCAGCTCGCACAGGCATTTGTTTCAAGGGTTGAGTCGTAGCATGCCACAACTCAAATATTAGGAATCTGACTACATTTGAGGTGTAATTGCTCTTCTGATGATTTTCTAAACATCTGGTAAAAGAGGACATCTTTCCAAACTGCAAAATCTACACCAAAATGATCTTGATTTGAATAAGTATTCCATCCTTGTTTGGTAAATAGACCCAGTGTTAATGATGCTTAATGGTGCCTGTAATTGGTGTCTAAAGTTATTTAAAAGTAAATTTACTAGAAAATAATTAGCAATTTTATAGTTCACTACTTCCTCATTTTGGTGATAAAAGTTTTTTCAGTGGTTTTATCAGATGACACAATAGGGCTGTGCTGTGAAATAGCTTTTGTCAAACTAGCAGGAAATTGTGCACACAAAATAAGATAAAAAAATTTTCCCCCTAATTTCTTTGCCTGGCTGCCAGCCCTCTCTCTCCTTTCACTATCCACTGATTTATCCTTAATCAGCAGCAAGTGAAACGTCTCAGGCATTTTTGGGGGATTTTTTTTCTTTGTGACCCTGGGCCATGCACCTCAAATTGCAAGGCCAGGGAGGAAAGCTGTCCCCAGCCGCAGGGATGATCCTGCTGTCCCCCACCGCAGGGACAATCCCACTGTCCCCACTGCAGGGATGGTTGGTCCTGGTGTCCCCAGCACTCAGTCTGGGGGATGGTGGCTGGTTCCTGCCTGCAGAGGAAAGCAGGAGTTCCTGACCTGATCCCATGTAGGGCATCTCTGGCGATGCTACCCATTGGGCTGGAAACCCCCACACACCCAGGACTCTGCACATCGGGGCTGTCCCAGGCAGTCCTGGTCCTGGTCTTGGTCTCAGTCCCGGTCCCAGGAGCAGCACGCGCCTTCCCCTTTGGCTGACAGCAGGACATGGCCAGTGCCCACCGCGCCTCTGCCACATGTTGGGAATTGGTGCTGCTGGTGGACCCAGAGAAACGGAGCAGAGAAATGCAGCTGCTACAACGTTTATTGTTTGGTGTTGTGGGTTAAGTTTGGGATTTTGGTACTGCTCAAGTACAGAGTGACACCGACAACAGCGACGCGTTTGGGAGGAGGTGACAGCACGGCGGTTTGGTTTTAGAAAAGACTAACTCTCCATTTCCAGCCTCTGAACCATGAAGTACCAGCTTTTCCAGAACAATGAATCACTCAGTCTGTGTATAAAATTAAATATAATTTATGCTTTGCTAATTGAAATCAAATACAAAATTCAATTTCCTGTATATTCTAATGCTGACATTTGAATCACTTAAAAAAAATGTGTTATTAACCTGACTCCCTCCTGTTTGGCAGGGCCCAATAGAGAACAACTCCCCTGCATTAGCACTGCAGACACAGTGTGCAGTTCAGAAAAGCAGAAAACAGAAGAATTTCATTCCCTGAGCCCTCTTGAGCTGTGCCGCCAGCACACCCCAGGAAGAAGGTGGCCCCCATGACCAGAGCAGGAGGCAGGGGTCCTGTCCTGCCATGCCAGCAGTTGCCATCCATGGAGCAAGCCCCTCATGGCCTCCTCTCCTGCCAGGTGCTTGGCAGCTCCATCCATGCTGGAGGTGGCAACTGATATAAAAAATAAACCTCTGGACATATGGCAGAAGGGATGGGAGCAAGAGTGTGGGTAGGGTTGAGACATGGGTAGGCCCAGCAGCTCGCCTGGCCAGCCTGGCTTCAGTAAACCATGCAGTGGCCACTCCTGGGGACGCTGCTCTGGGACCCTTCTCTGGGAGCCCTCCTCTGGGACCCCAGCTCTGGAGCCCTGCTCTGGGACCCCAGCTCTGGAGCCCTGCTCCAGGGCTTTGTTCCAGCTGTGGGACTGAGTCACAGGCATTGCATGTGCATCATCCAAGTGCAGGATGGATACTTCTGCCCAGCCCAGCCGCACGCCATGACTTCCCTGACAGGTTGCTTTGTTGGGTTGCAATTCTCAGAGAAAGCAGCATTTTTGGATCTCCTGTCCCTCCAGCACTGGACATGAGAGGAGTAATGGTGGCTTGATGGCAGCTGGGAACCAGAGGCTCTTCCTGGGAGAAGCTGTCCTGAGTTGCCCAGTGAGACATGGGGCAGTGCTCGGACCAGACCAAGGCTGGGATGGGCAAGGAGACTTGTTAGGTGGGAAAGACATTCTCAGAGGCTCTTTTAAGCTCAAGGAGAACTTGCTTGAAGAAAAATTGCCCTGTTAAGCTACAGATGGGGTCTGAGAGAGTCCAAGCTTTGACCATGGAGGTGATGCATGGTGCCACACTGATCGCTATAAAACCCACAGTCACATGCAGCCATCAACCTGCCAGGTCTTGGTGATACCATGAGCTGGCACTGCATCCCTATGCAGCCAATCCCCTCTGGCAGGCATCCAGGGTCACTGGTTCCACCATCTCCACTGCCAGGCTCCGCTCAGCATTGTCAGAGCCAGCCCACCACCACATTGAGGCTGCAGCACGCTGGGAACAGGCAGAAATAACTGGACATATTTCCAGCGAGGACCCTGGGCACTGGGTCCTGATGAGCCCCTTGTCCTCCAACTGAATCCATAGAGCAGCTTGCACCAAATTGGGTAACAACACTTTTCACTTGGGAGCTGATCTGACATTTTAATAACGTGGGAAACACTGTCAAATTATGCCTATTACACCCTTCCAATTTTCATGTAATAATTTGGGAATTTGTGGGGCTGTGAATAACTGTGTTATGTCAGGAGCTGTTTTTAAATCTAATCAGGCTAATAGGAACTGACATGACATTAACAGAGACCTTGCGGTGCCCCTCCAGCATGGCCCACACTGTAAATTTTCTAAATGGCTTTAGCTCTTTGTCATCCAATCCAAGGCACCAGCACCACTTCACGGTGTAATGAACCACAGGACAGGCCATGAAACCCAAAGCAGGTTCAGCTTGTTACCCAGCATAACAGCGATTTCATTCAGTTAGTTGGATCCAGAGGGATTTCTTGCTACCTTAATCAAAACTGAGTCTTGGTCCTCCCACAGCCATCCCACACTGCATCTCTGATGCTTCCCAACAGGCAGAGACCCAACACCCAAAAGCAGATGAGGTGCTGGCACACAGCTATGCTCCGCATGGGAGGCATCCTTACCACTCACTAAAACAAGGAAAGCAGCCAGCAATATTTGAGAGCCCTTGGAAATCAACCACACAAAGGGAACGTTTCAGCAATGGCAGCTCTGCATTTTCCCTTTTGTTCCCTCTCTGACTGCTTTGCTCTCAGTAACAGAGGTGGAAGCCATGCAGCTGTGTGTCTGAGTGCTGCTGCCCTGCTCTCCGCTGGTTCCAGCGCGTGGCTCTCCTCACGTCCCTGGAGGATCCATTTGGGATACGGGTTTATTCCAGAGTTTCTATCAGGATTTGCAGATTTGGTTTAGTGTGTGGCTTGGTCATTTTCCACTAGAAAGTACATTTCTTTCGTGCAGAGCAGTGCTCACCCTGGGAATTAATTGCTTTTTTGTAATTCTGAAGTAAAGATGAAGGCTCCTTCTCCACTTCGCAAACCCATCTGCCAACAGCAAGCAGCAGAGATCTCGTTTTCAAGGTGCAAATGAAGGACAGTGCCAGGGCCCTGATGGTCAGCCCTGCCCAGACCCTCTGGAGGATCCGTCCCCACATCTCTGCCCTGCAGTCACCCCTTGGTTCCCACCAGGATCACCTGGCTCCACACCGTGGAGCTGGGCACAGCACAGCCCTGCTGGGAGGTGCAGCACTGCCACGCACGGCTCCACACCGCACCTGGGCAGCCCGGCCAGGCAGCAAGAGCCCAGCTCGCTCCAAGCAGGTGCCTCAGAATGGTCTTCAGTACAGCTTCCAGGAGGAGCAGGGTGTCTGTGGGAGGCCCCAGTTCTGATCTCACTGAGCATCCCAGCAAAAGCAGGAGTGGCTCTCTTCCAACAGTGGAATTACACCTATTTATCAGAGGAGAATCGGGCCCAGGTGTTTTGTGGCACTTGGAAAATACTAGTTTTAGTGCAACAAGTAATTGAAACATCTGGTGCAAATGAAGTTTCTGTACATAGTTCCTTTGCAGCATAACTGGCTTTATTCCTTCCCCACACAAATACCAGTGTGCATGTGAATGCACATGTCCTGAATTTCCCACATTTGATGCTGCTGTTTGGGCAAAACCAAAAGCCAGGGCAGGAGAAATCAAATCTATTGGTTTGTCAGTGCTGCTGGATTTTGTGAGCTGCCCTTCTGCTCAGTGACCTGTGGCAGGAGGTGCTGGTCCTGCCTGCCTGGCTGGACATTAGCAGCGAAATGTCAACATGAAGCATCCCATCACCCTGAAGAGCCCTGCTCCCTCTGCCTCTTCTTCCTCCCACCCACCTCTGACCCCTCAGTGTCACAGGTTGAGAGCCCAGGTGCAACCCAAGGTGATGTGCCACTAAGGTTTCAGAGCTGGAAACAGAGGGTGGCTTTGGCTACAACCCTGAGAGCGCAAGAGCCTTGCACGGACAAGGCTGAGCCTCTAGCCATGAGTGAGTTTTGGGTCTCTAACAATGATTTGCATCTCAAAAGAAAAAAAGCTTTTTTCCTGATTTCATGGTTCTACTTATCACTTTCTTCCTGCTCCCACTGGAAATCTTGGCCCGTCATTTGGTAAAACATGACATTGAAGGGTTTGTAAAACTTCCGCAGTCTGTGAATGACATCTGGGTCTATTTTGGGGTGAGTTCGACCCTTGGACTTGCCCAGACATCGGGGAGCACTGCTGTCCTCTGGCTTCTTTAGACAGGGGAATCCCTTGGTTTTATTAAAATAAAAATGTTTCTCTGTCACAATCCTCTTGAGGCCTAAGAAGTCCTGGACCTTGGCCATTTCCCCAGCCGGGTCAGTGATGAGCCTCTCACCACTGACAAAAAGGATTTGGGAGAGAGGGAAGTACTGGAGCCAGTTCTCCAAGTGCAGCGCGTAGATCCCAATGCGGATTGCGCTCCAGGAGGCGTCAATCAGCCCAAGGGTCCGGTTCTTGAAGGCCAGCACCTCGAAGGTGGGGATCTCTGGCTTCTTGGAGAGCGTCTGTGTGTAGTCCGAGATGGCCCGTGTGACTGGGTTCCTCACCACCACGATCAGCTTTGTGTCCTTGGCCATGGAGTGAATGCGTCTGGGGGCCTCATTGGTCACAAAGTAGCTGGGGGTCTTCTCCATGGTGATCTGGCCATCCAGCGTCTTGGGCATCACGTTCCTGCGCAGAAGCAGAGGAGGGGTGGTTAGGAAGGGGTCAGGCAGAGGCAGAACCCTCAGTGTCCCTCCTGCCCCACGCAGGTGTTGGTGGGACGTTCAGGAGGAGGAATGCTGCCACACCTCCAGCCCCAGGGTCCAAAGCACTTCTGGCTTTGTTTCTTCTCAGATCCTGGACATGGTGGGCACCTGAAGTGTTAAATCAGCTCTGGTAACATGTTATACAGTCAATTCGCCATAGGCATGTGTAGACAAAAGTTAATTGACAATAAACCCGTACAATACCTGTCTGTTTGGCAAGCCATCTGCTTCCATTTGCTCAATTAAGCCCATTCACTTCAGAGCCTTGTTCCAGAGTGGTGCAGTTAGGATTACACAAGACCTTTTTGTTATGATGACATACTTTTAAATGTCTCAGCTAATAAAACTTAATACAGAATAAGATCCCTTGCTTCTAGTACAATAATTAAATTTATTTACTATCTTGTGTGTGAGAAAGAATGACTTTTCTTTTATCTCTAATTCACATGCTCTGTCAATAATTAATTGCTGTTGGGTTTTGAGCTTCCTGTGCAAGCACTTTTATTAGCCAAAAGGAATTTGCCTACTGGATAAATTAGCACGTAGCAAGACTTTCCTGGATAGCATATTACGATCTTGTAAAATGAAACTGCAGTGAGATAGCATTCATATCTAAGAAAATGAAGAGGTAAATGCTTGTCCCAGCTGCCCCCAGTTAAAGATGATTACAGGAAACTGGAAGGTATTTAAAGACGTCCCTTAGAAGAACATTCCAGCCTCTTTCACACCTCCTTGGCTGCTGGGTGCTGGAGAGGCCGGAGGGCAGCACCACAAGCCAGGCACTGCTCCTGCAGTGGTCATGGTCAGTCCTGGCCCTGCTGCCGTACCCTCTACCCTGTAGGGCTCTGCTCCGGCACCCACTGTGTCATCCACAATAGGATGCCCAGGTGGGAAACAGGCTGGATCCTGAAACTTGTGAAACTGCCTCACCCACTGTCAGTGACTGTGTGCAGCGTGGTGGGCGCCCTGCCAGCCCCTGCTGCCCTTGGACTGGGTGAGGTGAAACAATGCAGGAGATCATGTGTATACAGAGCCACGGCCGCTGGAGCGCTCCCACACAAGGCTTTCAGTGCCCGCAGCGTTACCTCTTCAAAGGTTCTGCAGACACTGTATCCATATCTACTGCTTCGTAGGTGTGTTTCAACAATATTTTTATCTTAAGTCTTTCAACTGCTTGCCCCTAGACACACTCACACAAAGCATAATTTGTTTAACCTGTTGATGGCTAATTTGCCCCAAAGGTATGGTGCCTGATACCTGGGAGGCAGGAGGAGGAGTGGTGCCACTGCTCCCTGGAAGCACTTGCAGCCCTGGCCATGTCTCCTGCAGCAGACAAGGAGGACAGGGATGCTCAGGGTCTTGCAGGATTATCCCTTCACATTGCAACTATTTTTAGTACAAACATATGGTGAGGAAACAATGTGAATAGGCTGGAAATGGTTCTGTAAGAGCACCTTGGGCACCAGCGACCGCAGTGATGCTGACATCAAACCACCAAGCCCCGGGAAGGAGCCATTTCAGGAATTACGCAGCTGAAGTCTCAGGCATCAGTGGCTGTCAGGCAAGGCCCAGCTACATTTGCCTGTCAGTGTTGCCTCGTATTTATGATTGCTACACGCATCAGCTTGCTTCAAACTTCCCCATAATTTGTGTATTTACTGCTTGTTTAATCCATCCGACAGGTTTTGTTATGCCAAGGTGCTGCTGGAGGAGGTGCTGGGTCTCCCATCGAGGCAAAAGTGAAGGTGGGTTTGGTGCTGCTTTCAGCATTTTAGGGGATGAGGCCAGTGGGTCCCATAGCTCCTCCTCTCCTGCAGGTAGCATCTTTCCTGTTGAAAAATCTCTAATGAGTCCTGGCCAGGGGGGTCTGTAGGGGAGCAGGGCTGCATGACTCCAGCTCACCCATCTCATGGCCAGCATGCCAGTGGCCAAGCCGTTCCAGGTACCTTGTCCCTCCTGGTATCGGGTCCCCACTAGAGCTGCCTTCTTGATGCGATGGAGTGTCTGCAGCCCCTCTGCTGCTCAGGGCATTTCAGTGCTCTCACCCTGCCTTGCATCAGCCATTCAAGTTGCAGTGATGGCCAGGGCAAAGGATTAGGCTGAACAAGGCATCTTGAGGTATTTTACCTTGAGAAAAACCTGAACAAATTAAGAGAGATGCCAGCACCTGCGTTCTGCAGATGCTGTAGAATTATGAACTGGCTTTCCTGGGGTGGATCCAGCACCCCAATTTAACAACCTTGTAGGAAGGAAACATCTTTTATCCCAGCAAGGCCCACAGCAGGATCAGAGATCAAGTCCTCAGGTGCCCAGGGCTGTACAGATGCAGTGCCCCTTCGGCTGAGCAGGGGAATGGTGAGAGGAGAGTGCACAGAAACTGGGAGGCTGGGCATATGGGCAGGCAGCACTTCCCCAAGGAGGACTGGAGCAGAAGTGCTCCCCACTGCTTTCTGATAGTATCTGATGGACAGAAGAGCATTGCTGATGGTGGGAGCAAGGCTTCCCCTCCCTGGCTGTGTGCAGCACCCGTGTTCTAGCCTGGCACCCTGAAAGGGGCAGCAGACAGCTGGGCAGAGGCACCAGCAGCTGCAGCGGGCAGTGGCTGTTGACCCACCCTGCAAGGGCATCCCACCAACTCCTGGTGTGGACTGGGGCTCACCCAAATTCTCAGTCTCTGCCTGATTATGATGGGTGTTTGTATTCCCACAGAAATGGCATTTGCTCAGCAGCACATCTCTGAAAGCAACTGGCCAAAGTTAACCATGGGTTCCAGGATGTCATCCACAGCCGAAACCTCCCCACTGCAGAGTTCCACTCATCGAACTTGGCAGGTGGTGCCTTCACCTGTACAGCAAGCTTGTAATGCTCCAGTGCTGTCTGTGCTGCCCCTCAAACACAAGCGTGGCTGTGCAAAATTTCCTGTTTGATTTTTTTATTTTTAAATATTACTTAACAAGCTTGGAACTGAAATACTGAAATTTCTGCACGGAAATTCAGTCTCGGTCTTGATGTGACAGAGTGGTGAAAGGAAGGAGGAGAGCTGGAGGGCTGGATGGGAGGAGGGCTGGCGGTGGCTGGGGGCTGCCACAGGCAGCACTACTCCTTGCAGCCTGCTAGGATAAGCAGCAGCCAAACTGCAGGAGCCTGTGCCTGTGGCTGCCCTTGGGGCTGTGCGATCGGCCTTGGAGAACACACGGAAGAGTAAGGCAAAGAACTAAGACCAAGGAATAAAGGTACTTCCAATCCAGTGACTTTGCCCAGGGCGCTCCCAGAACAGGCTTCTATTGAACCATTAATTACCAAAATCAATGTGTTACTCTGCTGTTCCTTGCTCCACAAAATAGTTATTTTATCACCATTTATAGCTAGTAATCTGTAAGCATTTCCTTTTTAAGGGATTCTAGCTAGCTAGCTGCAGACCACGTTTTTCCCTGCTGCTTGCTATCCTGTGCTAACACCTGCAGCACCAAAGCTGCCGGCCACCAGGGACAGAGGTACTGCAGCCAGGGTGGTGGTGGGAGTTTTCCTGCCAGGTCTTTAACACTGGTCAGTAATGGGAGCCCCTAAGGAAGGACCAAGAATCTCTCAGTCAGCTATGGGTTACTCTGCCCATGCTCCTTTCCTCTTGATGCCTCCTGATGAAGATTTAATGAAGTCTTGAAGCAGAATGTTTTAATGTTGCTTCCCAGTCTCTGTTATTAGTGGCAACTCTAGATATGGTTAACACAATCAGAGGTGTTCAGTCCCTCCTGTGTCTTGCTAAATTTTCTGCCGCAAGCTTCACGGACTCACCCCTTAGTGCTTGGGCAGTGTCTGCCCTTTGTGCTGGCTCTGTATTCACTGCTGTCCTGCTCCGTGAGGACAGGAGAATGGAGCTCTCGCCTTCTTCCTTTATCCCAATCCTCATTTTACACCATGGTAAAGCTTGAAAGGGTGGACCAGCTCAGATGCTCCTTAGCCAGTTCTCCACAGGAATACAGGTCTCCATTCATGGCAGTTTCTTCAGAAGCATCCCGTCAAGGTCTGTGGCATGTTTGATCCTGAGCTAATAACCAGTGTGATTCTCTGGGAGGCTGACCTGGGGCTGTCAGTGCTTCTCCTGCTGCTGCTGGGAGCTTGGATCGGTGCTTTGAGACAAGAGGGTCAAATGGGACTAATGGGATTGCAGTCAGTCCATGGCATGTGGCACTATGGGGCGTGGGAAGAGGCAGCTTCGAGTTTTGAGTGAAGAAGACATCAGCTGAGAGAGTGGTGGCCTGGATCGCAGGGGAAGTAGCAGTGTGTAAAATCTTTCTACCTTGCAAATCTTGATGGACTGCCAGGCAAGCACAAAACACCATTACCCCATGGTGCTCAGTTACCCTGACACCCACACGGCAGCACCGCACGCTTATTTGTGCTGTTTCAGACAGAAAAATCTGTTTCCTATGCAACTGTCTGAGCAGAAGAAGGGACCAGCATTAGCAGAGTTGGCTGGTGTGTGCTCCCTCTGAGTCAGCCACCCTGGCAGCAGGCAGCAGGCTGTCAAATGTCAAAATGTGGTGATTATGAGATGCTAAAATCTCTGCTGGCCTAGGAGTCACGGGCTCTATGACAATAGGGCTCAGGGGACCATTGCCATCGTCTGCTCTGACCCTCTGCATGGCACAGGTGCTCCTGCCCTGGCCTGTTCTGGACCACCCAGAGCGCTGCCTCCGCCACCACATCTGCTCTGAGCAAAGTGCTGTGGGGAGTGGGCAGCCCTGAGGGAGACCCCAGGGTCTGGTAGCACCGCTTGCTACTGCTTAGCACTGCGGTGCAGCGTGCATTGGTGTAGCCACAGCCACTGGCTTATCAGGATTTTGTAACACATCTTGGTCTCTCTTCCACCTGACAAGATCTGTTCTGAAAATAAGTGCCTGTGGACTTACAAACTAAAAGCTCAGAGCAAACAGGGGCTGGCTGGGCCCCTGTCCCCTGTGCCAATGCTCTGGCTGTGCCACAAGACCAGAGGCTGTAACTTATGGTATTTGTGCTACATTTCCTCCTGCTCCCCCGAGCCTGCATCTCCCCAGCATCAGGAATCACCTGCAGACCCCAGGACAGTCAGGCAGGTTCCTAAGGACCCAGTGCTTGCAGGAGCCTTCATTTGCCTTGTATTATAGGTTGTGCCTGTGATTTATGGGTTTTTAGATGACAATGCTTTAAGAGCTGAAAATTAACTAGAATTCAGAGGAAGCACTGCTGCTCTTCCCCATCCACACTGCCACTCCTGCCCGTCCTGCCGCTGGCAGGGCTGGGTGAGCACAGGAGTGAGGTTCCTTCTCCTTCCTGGTACTGCCATGCCCCAGTAATAGCCCCTTCACAGACAGTTTCATGAACAAGGATTTTGGTCCCCTTTGCTCTAGGGTCAGATATTATCCTTACTTAGTTTTTACTTCAAATTATGGTTTTAATAAGCTGTTGCATAAAACCGACAAACCTCTCAGCCTTTTCCCTGGCTGAGGATGCCTCAGACAATGCACTGGAACTGAGTTGTAGTGGCTGGCGTTCAGGTATAAAACAAACACCCCAGGGGTTTATAAAAGAAGCATGAACAAACTATTAATTACAACAGCTCCTTCAGATGATGTTATCGCAATAAACAGGAGCCAAGAAACTGCAGAGCTAATAATCTGAAAGCGTTGCCACATTTAAGGGCTGTGTTTAATACTGTACACAATAAAGACAAATGGAGAGATAGGCTGGCCCTGAGGAGAGGCAGCAGGGAAGCAGTGATCAAGAAAAAGAAGAAAAGCAGATTCAGCTTTTGCCGTACAGTTTTAAGGACAAGACTGGGACCTGCACTATGTCCTCGAGACACCTCTGGCCCTGCAGAGAGCCAGAACAGCTGCAGCCCTGGGGTAAACACACAGAAATGCCTTTTTAGCCAAACTCTGCCTTATTTCAGAATTCCTTTCTAGGTGCTGCCTTTCCCAGGCAGGCACATGGACCACCTTGCTGAGCTCCTGCTGTGCAAAGGCAGCTGTGAAGGAGGCTTGAGCCTTCCAGCCCCAAGAGCCAGCGTGTCCTGCACGCATCCTGCTGCACACGACAGTAGCTGCCAAGTGCACAGCAGAGAACTGCTGGCTCCTGTGGCTGAGGGGGTACAACCTGGAGCAGCTGAGCCTCTGGCACGGCAGGAATACTCCTCAGAACAGTTAACCTTCACAGAGCTGCTGCCACGTGCTCTGCCCTAATTGCGCTCCTGCCGATGGAATGCTAACCAGCTCCGTGTGCTCGAGCAGGATGCGATGCTCCAGAGCGCTCTCCTCTGGTGGCTGCTGCAGAGCTCTTTGCCGTCTGGGCCAGGGCTTTGCTCTTGGGGAGAACTGCATAGCCTCTTGGACTCGCTTTGGTTTCCCTTGCAGTGCTTCTTTCCCTTTTGATGTCAGGATGGCTGACAAAGAGGCAACACCATGCTGCTGATTGCACCTGATCGGCCTCTGCAGAGCAGCCCGGGAGGTGAAGCACTGAAATGAACACGTCTACTCTTGGCTTGGCCACTGGGCTCTACTCGCCTTCTGCCTCTCCTCTGCCTCCACCGCTACTTGCCTGAAAAGGGGGACAATGACAACAGGCCACTTCCCCCTGGAAGGATCTCCACCACATCTGGCATTAATGATGCCTTCACTCCTTTACAGGATCGGCGTCATTTCTTCATGCTTGTTAGTAGAAGCATCTCTGTGCTGTGCAATGTCAAAATGAAACTTCTATTGCTGCTCCTGGGCTTGGATCCAGGTCGTCCCAGCAAATGACCAAAGACGTATTACTTGGTGCTTGCTTGGCTTTTCTCTACTTTCCCACCCATTCTCCAGTGCTGCGACCTGGAGGCAACGGAGGGCCAGGCTGCCTCGTATACCCCCCTGCACCCCTCCACTCCTGTAGCTCCCCAGTTGCAAAATGGCCTCGCTGCCTTTCCTTCTTTTTTTATTCTGTGCATAAAAACTGTGGCTGCACAGCGATGGGCAGGACATCTGGCTCCCAGTCCCCTCCGGTTTGTGGTAAAGGCCAGCTCTAAGCCCTCATTGGGAAAATGTGCTGCAGTAATTGTTCTTAACTGCTGGCTTCAGACAAGCTCTTTATTTTCAAAGGATACATTTTATAAATTTGTGAATTTGCATGTTGCCAAAATCCCCTTGTGGTTTATTTAAATCCAGATTATCTTGTTTATTCCTTCAGTCACAGCTGTCATTTATCTCTGTGTAGGCAGCTTGTTCACGATGTTGCAGGTTTCCTGCAATCCCACTCAAAAGGAGTCTTTGTTAACTGTATTTTCATGTTCTCAACAAGAGAAAAAAGTTCACAGCAACTCCCAGGGCTGGGAAAACCACAGGGAAGGACATGGATTTGCACCATTGTTGTCCAAAAGACACACTGGCCAGGTGCTGCAGCAGTGTCCCCTGCCCGGGGAAGTTAATCTCTGTGGCTCCCTGGTGTGGAGCAAACATCTGCTTTTGTCTTCTGAAAAGACAAACATGAAGTCATTTTCCTTTTTATTATTAACACATTCTGGTATAATTGCTTGAGCTGTCAACTGTGACCTGCCAGTAATTCAGCAGGCGTGGGACTTTCAAGGGGAGAACGGCATTGCAACTGAAGACTGCAATATGCATTAAAAGCAGAACCTATTTGCTGTAAGCCCCCAAGTCAAATCTCTTGTTGAATTTGTTCAAACATAAATTTACAGCTGAATTTACATAGGTTTAATGTTTTATAATCTTTTTGGTCTGCGAATCTATATTCAAGACTGAGTGCATTAGCTTAGAAATATTGTGCTTAACGCTGAAAATAATTTTAATCTCTCCAAAGTCCAATCCTTTGCACATCACTAAACCTCAGAATCCAATCCCTTCTAATAAGAGACACAAAACTTGCATCTGTCGCTGCCTAATAGATTCATACTGCTCTAATTCAAATGGCTTGCACATGTCTGTTAAAAACATTAAACAGAAATTGTAAAGCACTTTCAGAAAAGCGGGTGCCAGTTCAGACTGGGGCTAAAGCAAAGCAAATCTCTCCCAGGAGACTCACTGAAAGGTTTGGAAGCTGGTAGCTGCGGGAGAACGGGGTGAACCACCCTCCCCTGTGACTCAAGTTCTGCTCTTGAAGGACTTCATATCCAAAATTAAAGGCTGCCTTGACTGTTGATTTCCTTCTCCAGTACAAACAGCCTTGCTTTATCCCAGAGCTTGCAAAACATTTGGTATCCATGCATAACATCCTCATGAGTAGCAGTTTGAGATTGCGAGGACATTTCCTCACTCCAGTCCAGCCACATCCTGCTGAGCTTCTCCCAGTATCTCCTAGGCTGTGCAGGGCTTGGGAGCTCAAGAAAATACGGTGGCAGCCCCAGCTCCTGCTACAGCCAGGGCAGTGAGGAGTAGCTGGGGTTGGGATTGTCTTGCTGCCCCATAGCAGGGCCAGCCATACCCCGTCTGCCACCAGGCTTCCCTCCAGGGCCCTGGGGCTGCACGGAGCCATCACTCCTGCTGCAGTGGCAGCCTGCAATGGAGAATGGTCCTGTGTTGCCATACCAACGCAGGTGCTACTGCGGTGTTGACTAACTGTGAGCTGATCTGATCAGAGAATGGAGGCATCAAGTTGCTACGGTAACCAAAATGCCAAATTGGAAATTGTGTCAATAGCAAAGTTATCCAAGAGGAGGCAAGTGTGCGCAGCGAGGCACCAGGCCTAAGCCCATTTGGAGGCTGCTCTGCCCAGGCCACCCAGAGCTCCTGTTCATGGGCTGATGAAGCAGTTCAAGATGCCATGGAGGCTCGGCTGTGTCCCGGGTGCTGGCTCCAGGACCTCCGTTTCACAGGGCACATCTCCTGTGCTTCCTTCTTCCTTCTCCTCCTCCACCTCTGCTTTCCTCACAGACATAGCCAGAAGGGTCTGTGGCTGTCATTGCAACACACCCTTAAAGGACACGGCTTCTCTCTGGCCACAGTGCAGCTAGTACAGGCTCACAGGGCACTGCTGGCACTGGCTGGGCATGCCTGGAGGAAGGATGCTGCCTGCGAGCATCATCTAAGCTGTTCTTCCACATGCTGAGGAAAATATCTTTGGAGTACTGTCTATTTCTAAGGTGATTTTTCATCATCTCAGTCTAGAGTCCAACAGTCACAAAGAGAGGGATTCTGTGTCTCCACAAAATGCAAAATCTTTAACGGCTCATTGGCATGTGCTTAACTTGGCCTGGATAAGGAGTTACTCCTGAGAGCCCACTATTGATTCTGTCAGGGATTCAGAGGCTTTATAGGCATCGCTCAGGATCTCTTTAGTACTTGTACCTTCTTAATGGCTCTCATCACCAATAGAACCGAAAACATCCTCCTGCACACTGGGAAGCAGCTGAATCCATGCCAGGAGACAGCGCTGCACTTCTGCTGCAGGAGCACAGCTGCCCTCCACCGCCCTTCTGCAGTTCCTCTGATGCATTTGAGGCAGTGGGGGTTGTGCCAATCGTGCCAAAGCTAGGGGAAGAGGTGCATGAACTTCACCCAGGAAGGCTCCTTTCCTCCTACCACCATGCAACAAAATCAGTGGGCAGCTGGCTGAGTAGCAGACGAAAATATAAATATGCTCCGATTTCACTGGGACCATCTGGCTCATACATGATAGGCGGGTAAGAATGCTGTAATCACGGAGCAGAGAACTAAGCTGATCCATTAAAGTCTTTTAGCAGAAGCAACTATGGAACCTGTATTAATCCAGCAATGCTTTGTGAACAGACATCACAAGGTTAGATCCATTCAGTTGCAATTAAAAATAACCCTCACTGTTCAGCTGGCTTGGATAGCTATTACAGCATCACGTTCCCCAAAGACTCTCATGTGTATAGATTGTTGATGCTCACACAATGCAATCTGAAATTATGATCTTAATGCTAAATCTTGCTTTCTTCTGTTCTTTTCTCAAGTGGATCTCCTCTGGGATACGGCTATTGCCTTGTGACGAAATCCCTCACCCATCTGACTGTGCAGCTCACACACAGATCACGTTGTCATGATTTCATTGCCTTCCTAATGGGGGGTGTCCTTAACGCTCACCTTCCTCACCAGCAGACACGGTCAATGCACAGGGACGTGCTGACTCCTGAGCTGCCTGGTCTGGCCCAGCAGCTCACCTAGAAACAGCCATCAGGACTCTGCAAACTCCAGGCATCGCTGGAGGTGCTGGGCACATCTGCACTGGCACACGTCGTCTCAGTTGGCTCACAGACAGGACCCTCAGCACCACTTAGCTTCAACTGTGCAAAGCAATCTCGGTCTTGTGGCTGGAGATGCATGTTCACTGTGACATCATTTTGCCAGGGATAAACCTGGCCTGATCTCTCCAGTTTTAGTGTAAGATTTATTGTTGGTCAGCTCAGCCATGAAACAGGTTGTGAAAAAGGCTGGAAATGCATATTTCTAACCCTACTGCAGTCAAAATTGTTTTGACTAAGCCTCACTACTGTTCTCTACAGAAGCACTGCGATGCTGTTCACTGGAAATATCTCAGTGTTGTCTACCAGATTTAACAACTGTTTTAATCACAGCTACAGCAAACCAGCACTAGTCTGAGCGCCCTGCCTCTTGCACACATGCTGGAGCAGGGACTCACTGACAGAGGTAGGGCAAAGACTGAGGATGTTCAGGTCAAGGGAGTTTGCTCGAGTCCCCTTCAACACAGGGGAATGAGTCCCCTGAGTGCTAGCTCATTCATTTTCCACTGTCACAGGAGGAAGGGAAAAGACCTGGATGTCCATGACTTGGTGTAGATCCTGCAGCTCAGAAAGCAAGCGGCCAGCGCAGAAAGAGCAAGACCACCCTGAGGGTTGTGTGGAAACATGATGATCTCCATACTTGAGAGAGCTTTGTCTTGCAGATGGGGTTCAGACAGTTTAGGGGGTAAACCCCAGGGGGAAAGGGCAGCTATTTAATTAGTAAATAAAAGCAATAAAACCTCACTGTTGGTCTCTGAGATCAGCCAAACCTACTGTGCACTGCAGAATCGTAGCCACTTGGACTGGCTCAGAGATGTGTTTGCATCCAGGTTTGGTTTGCTGATTGTTAAGTAGGATCTATGGAAGCTTCAAGACTGTTATAACACATAGTATTGATATTGCAGGCTATGGTTCCTGGAAAAGCCAGTTTGATACAGAAAAGATACAGCTGAGGAAGAGAGGAACACAGTCTACTTCACTTTAAATACTGACAGCTCAACTGGGCAGTTCAAACCATCACTGTTTCCCAAAGATAGGCCTTTCCTGAGAATGAAGAGCACGAAAATGGAATATTAAAATGAAGTAGTATGTAGCTATACATCGCAAGGAGTCCTTTTTCATCTCCTGAAAAATTTACTTCTACCAGGAAAACCCCCCTGACAATACCAGCTGCCTAAGTGAAAGCACTGTTGCTGGATCATGCTAAAAGCTTTTCAGGGAAAAACAGTAAATAAACCCCACTCTGGAGATGTATCTGGATATTATCCTATCACAGTTCCAGAGTAATAGGTGAGCCATCAGCAGTAAAAGACTAGGAATTGTTAAGGAGGGACACAGAGGAGTGGTATCTGCAGAACAGGCTGAATAAAAGAAGTAACGTTACCCATTGAGCTGGGAGCTCTTGCACCCAGAGGAAAGGAGAAAGACTCGTCCCATCGGCACAGAAAGGTTTGACGTGAACCTGCCAAAGGTAAAGGTTGTGGTGGGAGATCCTGGCTGGGCAGAGGCAGGCAGCCAGGAGCACCACCCTTTTGTGCCTTCAGATCTGTGCAGTTACTTGTCTGATTTCTAGACAAGATTGGTCAGCACAGGCAAGAATGCTGAATGGCAGGTGGGAAGGAGGACAGGGTACTGCTGGAAGGTGATGGGCTCTCCAGGGACAGTGGATACTGGAGGTGGGAAAGCCAGTCCCATGTCTCTCCACATCGATATTGGTGGGCAGATCTTTCTTTTTTTTACCTCAACCTCTCTGCTGTCCAAAACACAGCATCCCATTTTCTAATCTACAGTGGGGCAGTGTTTGAATCAGCCCTGCAGCCCCGCACACGCAGAGGGCAGAGCCCTGCTGCCCTCCCTTACCATTACAGGGCAGTGAGGAACATCAACACCCCATCCTTCGTCACAGCCTCTTCCCTGGAGCTCCTGGTCTACCTTGTTTGGCCCCAGAGGCAAACTGGTGGCAGCAGTTCCCAAGTTCCCAGGGCACCCTCAAGGCACTGAGCAGTGACACAACATCATTTCAATCCCAACATCAGATGAGCCCATGGCCAAGGTATCGCCCAAAGTGACTGCCAAGGACTGCACAGATCTGAGCCACTTCTGCTCCTGTCCAGGAGCTGCTCTTCTGCCTTAGGAGGGAACAATATGAACCAGGCTCTTGCTGAGGGTACAGCTTTTTGTTATTTGCTTCTGTCAATTATTTTGGGGTTTAAGTTCATTTATTATGTATGCAAAAATGGTAATACACTGGCATCTGAGTGTCTTTTAGGCATACAATATCCTTATTATTCAAAATGTTTTTTCCTCCATAATTGAATGGTTTACCTTATTATTACTTTATGTTAATGACACAGCATTTCCATTTTTTCTATAGGATGCTTAATTGTAAGCAAAGTGCAATCAGAATCAGAGGTGCCATCTGTAATTGACAGCATCATAATAACAGCCAGCATCACAGGAACAAAGTACCAATAAATGGCAGTTGGGAGAAAGCCGCCCCTGAAAATACCCAGGAAGCTGTTCCAGGCTGGGACAGAGCCCCATCCACACAGGATCCTCTCCCTGAGCACTGACAGTTTGGGCATTAACACAGATAGAGTGCTATTTATATCAGTTTGTACATTTAATCAGTTTTTTTGCAGTTTTCAGCGAGATGTGAACTATATCCCTGTCCAAGGCATTTGGTTCAAATCAGCTGAGACAGAGAATAATCAAGATTTATGATTCTCATTCTGACTCAGATCACACAGTCAGTGCAATTGGTACAGCAGAGCTTCCTCTCTCAGCCCGAGTGACATCCCTTCACTCTCCCTCGCAGAAGTGATTTAACGTCCATCTCGGGAACTGTCAAAACGCTGCTGCAGCTCCAGATAACGGTGACTGCAGGCTTCCCCCCACCACCACCACTGCACACAGCTGTGTGCTGCCCTCCTGGGCAGTGACACAGGAGCAGCACCCCAGGCAAGTTAGAGGGTTTTTGGCAGAAATCAATAAAATAGCACTTTGCAAAACAAAAAGGATTTCATCTTATTCTGCCTTTCAGTACAGCTTGGAGCAGCGAGGACGAAGAGTAGCTTGTGGTGCATCTGACCTTCCTTATACAAAGCATCTCTGCTGGAGGAACAACCTTGCAAGATCTGCAGAGCCCCCAGTGTCTCTAAGTCATCCCTGCCGTAAGGGGAAGGAGTGTGGGAACAGAGCAAGCACTGGGTCTGCAGCAAGGAGAGCACCTGGAATGGCTCAGGAAGCAGCTTCCAGCAGCAGAAAGGGCTGTCAGTGCTTTCAGCAGACAGCTCTATTTCCAGGGGCACAGCACTGGTCCAGGCAGCCAGAGTTGTGCTCTCCAAGACCTCAGCTGGGAAGCAAGTGCTTAGATAAAAATTAATTGATCCAAAAGCAACTCTATTAAAAAAAGAGCAGGGTGATGGGAATATAGCATTGATGAGGCCATTTCCAAGCTGTTTTGAAGGCAGCCATGCCATGCATACAGGCTGACCAGGGTGTGCTGCCACTGGTCTTGGTTCTTGGGATGCTCCAATGAGCTCTTCCCAGACATCTGATGCCATCAGAACAAGACAGGCATAACCCCGGGCCAGGCAGTTCAGCAACAACTGCAGAGGAGGCTTCTGGCACATCACATGCTTTTGTGCCTGGGAGAGACCCTGCAGGCTATGTTCACACCACCTGGCAGATGAGGGCAGGTTCCCTCCTTGGGCAGGGTGGCAGAGCTGGGCTCTTGAATCTCAGCTGATAAATCTCATCTCTTTGTCTGGTTCATGAAAACAGAGCACTGCGACCCTGGCAATGAGGGCTCAGCAGGGTCCATGGATTCATCCAATAAACAGGGTGACGGGAGCTCTGTCTTGATTCTAGCAGGCAGTGAGCTGGGAAGGGGAACATGGGCTCATCTTCCCTTATGTACTCTCTCTCGAAATGAAGGCAGATAAATACACCAGCCAGGAAGGGACAATAAATGCTGTTTGCTTGCAATACTGAAGTCTCCATGTAGAGACTTTGTCAGTTCAGGTGCCTGTTAATGTTTTGTTTTCTTCACGGTTCATTTCACCACCTTTTCCCCATACACACACACACACCATGTGCACTGCTGCTTAGGTTTAGGCAGGACTCTGTTAAATTCACACATGCAGTATAACATTCAAGTAAGTGAAAAAGCAGCCTGATTCCACTCCAGTCAATAGAGTAAACAATCCCTGGTTTGGATAAACAGAATTACTAGTGCTGAAGAGCCCTGGGCAGCACTGCACACTCTGATTAGTGTAAATGCTAAACACAAACCAATTAACACTCTCTAAGTCTGCTTATCTCATGTCACTTAGTGCTAAAATAAAGCCTAACACTAAATACACATATTGATTTAGCCATTAAATCTAGCATCACTCAAAATAGCTCATTATATTAGTGAGTAACAAATAAAGTCACCTTAATTTTCAGAAACCTGCGTTATGAACAATGACTTAATTGCTCCATCCAGCACCAGGGAGTTAGCACTGACACTGAGAACAGACTGATACTGCTTAACCTGAAAATTAAACCTAGAAGGACCTCAGCAAGAGGTGGTAAGAGGGCATTCCAGTGTCGCCTCAGGTAGCTTCATTCTAGAAACCCTCAGCATCCTGTTCTGGTGCTGTGCCATCAGCTTACAGAGTCAGAATAGAACCCTGGCCATTGCTAGGAACACTATTGCTCTGCTGGTACAACTCGCAGGCACCAATCAGCTCCTCTAAAGACAAAACTTACTCCACAGTCCAGGCAAACCCCACTGGCTGCTGGAGCCTCTTCTGGAGTACAGTCAGTGAAACCAGCACCAACAAAGTACAACACCCATCCCTGAAGAGCCCAAACCACTTGTGGGTTGATTTGGGGTTTATAGGGCTATGAATTTAGAAACTATTTGAAGGTAGTGTGCAAGAAGTTGATGATGGGAAAAGTCAGGTTGGAGGTATCCTGCCCTAACGAGCCCTGGGATAAGATAGGGATGGGACGTGTGGCTTTTAGCAGGCAATGTGTGATGTTTACATTCTTAATTACAAGAGCTAATTCTTCAGTTTGGCCAGGTGTCCCTTCTGCAGACAAGGTTAATGGGATGTGAGAGGCCACAGCTGCCACAGCACCAAGTAAGGAGGACAGGCAAGGGACAGCAGCATTAATCAGCCAGGAGCCATGCAAAAATGGTTATCTCAAGCTGTTTGGAGGCATGGATTAAAAATAAATCTCCCTGAGTTTAATATTCTGCCAGTCAGCTCCTTTTAGTAGGTGGAATCTATTAAAAATTATCTTTCCGCTAAAATGCTAAAGTATTTTTGACATTTAACAGCTTGCTTCAAGCAAAAAAGTGCAATAACTACATGGGAGAGCTAATTGGCTCCAGTACACCCAACATCCACTCCTTCATGAATAAGCAATGCAGTGCCAGCTCACTGATGGCTCCAGCAGACCCCAAACGCCTCCACCTGAGCAGTGGTGCATCCTCCTGTTTGCCCTAAGAAACAGGGATGTTCCCACCATGATCCAGCAGCAGAACAAAAACAGCCACAAACTCAAAGTTTAGACCTGATGATGCTGGGGGCAGGAAGGGCACGCACTGTAATCTGGTCTTTTCAAATTCTGTACCTTGTTGTACTTAGTTTGCTGCAAGATGCAGAAAGAGCTGCTTGGCAATGTAGTCTTCTCAATAAAAATTAATGCTTTAACAAGAAGCCTAATAGTTACAGCTAATGTACTTCTGAATGAGATCTAAATTTTATTCATAAGCATCAGTGTCAGGACTAAAATAGCAGTTTTATGGACACTATGAGCATAAACAGCTCTGCTGATTCGAAAACAGAGACTGTACTTCTGAATGAATCAACTCATTCATTTGGAACAAAAGCATCATTTTAAATACATGCCTCAAATACAAGAGAAAGCTGGAGACAAGATTCATCTTGTGAGCCTGCTTCCAAGAAATGCACTGTGGAGAAGAACAGAGGCAAGCTCCTGGTGAGAGGATGGTGATGGGGAATATGCTAGGGAAAAGGAGCAGTGATGACTTGGAAGCTGCTTGGGACATGGCTGGAAGTGAGGTGGGATGGTGTTCCTACCTCCTGAATCATCTATATGTGGAAAAGAATCCCAGATGGGAAAGAGCGTTACGGTGCTGCAGAAACCCCTGCTGGGCTCCAGCACTCAGTACCTGCTGCGTCTGGTTCTCTGTTGAAATGGCCTTCATTTATTTGGGATGGATTGCACTGTGTTTTGATATTTTTCCAGGCTCCTGAGTACCAGCTATTGGGAAATCAGAAGGAATTTAAAGAAAAAAAAACAAAAACACAGGGCTGTGGACATCATTCACTGATGTGTGGGAGGATGCACAGAGCCTCTGAATGTCCTTCCATGTGGATTTGCATGAATGCAAAAGCATCTGCATGGATGGCTTTATTCACACAGCTGTCGTATGGGACGCAGCATGATACAGCAGTAACTACACTAAATTTGTGTCTCTGGAGAGAAATAACAAAATGAAGATGACTCTGCTTCTTGCAGATGTTTCCAACCGTCTCTGCCTTTTTTATCTGCCTCTGCTTGTGCTGTTTTCATCACCCTCCCCCAGTGTAACAGGTTGAGGTGGTTCCCAGGAGCATGCCCTGGAGGCAGAGCAGCTGGAGCACGTTCCTCAGTTCTAGCACTGCCTTACTTGTCATTTCCAGACAAGCTTTAAGTGAAATTGGTCTGGGAAAGGTCCTTTCCAAAAAGGACTCTCCAGAAGCTTAGTCTGAATCCTGATGTCAATATTAGTAACGCAGACACCCATCACTAGCCCAGGAAAACTGTTACAAATGCAAGTTAAAAACAGTGATGAAATTGGGAAATGTGGAGAGCTGTAGAGTTAACAGCTAATGACTAAACCAGCTTTGGAACAATACATCTTGGAGAGCATGCTCATTACAGCCAGAAAAGTCAGATAGATGTCAGGAAACACCGACATAAGGAAAACTTTATAAACACGCATGACAGGATGAGACAATGCTGGGCTGGTGGCAGTTCCTGTGCCTCAAGGCCTGAAACAAAGAGCTGTGCAACATGGGCAGTGCTGCTGCATCAGGGCTCCTGCAGGGCATGGCTGAAGCCTGGGGTACCAGAGGAGCTGCGACTTGGAGACAGGTGCCCAGGTGGTTTGGCTGGGCAAGGGAGACCAAGGAAGGACAGTGACACAGAGATGGATTCACTGGGAAGGTAATACCCTGAATCCACACTGCTCATCCTCTCGCAGTGCCTCCAACGTGCACTTTGTGTGGACAGGACTTCTCCCTCCTCCCTCACCAAACCCCACTAGAGACCCCGACAGGGCAGATCTCCCAGCAGTGCCTTTGCAGGAGATGCTGAGGTACCTGCCCCTCTCTGGCACACGCTGTGGCACGTATGTGCATGGCCAAGCCAGCCAGAAAGAATCCAGAGCACGTCTGAAACTGAGTTGAAAACGACACTGTGTATTCAGTGACAAGTCTGTGAAGTTCTCCGGCTGCTAATGAAACCCTAACAGGCTCTGAGCAGTTTGTTTATTTTACAAGGCCAATTGCAGCCGTGCAAGAGGCAAACTCCCAGCTCCCCTGCTCTCACACCCTTTCTGCAACTGGAAACAAGCCGAAGAAATTGCAGTCGATATTGATACCCCCAGGCAAAGCAATCCTCATTCAGCCCTGAGCAGCCGGAGCTCCTGGCTGGGATGAGGCTGAGCATAAACCTGCCCTGGGCAGCCCCTGGTTTCCTGACAAACCCCATCAGCTTGAGACACGCGGGGCAGCTCTCCCTGTGCCCAGGCAGGGAGCGCAGGCAGCCCAGCTCTTGCCACTGTCACGTTTCCCATAACTGGGGTAATATATCTGTGGCCACAAATGAAAGATCAATATTTATTTAACAGACACAGTACCCTTTAGAGGCCCTTAATTGTAAATTAATCATCATTAACTGACAGTAATTGAACATGCTGAAAGCTATGTTCCCCCGCAGCAGGAGGCCCTGGGGTGGCTGGTGCAGTGGAGGGGAGCAGGATGGAGTGGGAGGCAGGAGAACCTGGCAGGAGGCACTGCCAGCCCTGCACATCTACCAGCCAGGCAGCAGGGATGCTCAGGGGATTGCTGCTGCCATTCAGGCAGCCTAAGCTTTGCCCAGCTCATAGCAATTCTATGGTCTGGGAGACTCTCACCAGACCATGACAAAATGAGGGGGTGACCCCAGGAGCAGGCAGTTGTCCGTCACCCTGCTGCAGCCTCAGATCTCCTGGGAGGATGGGATTGTGCTTTAGAATCATAGAATGGGTTGGAAGAGACCTTAAACCCATTCAATTCCAACCCCTGCTGTGGGCAGGGACACCTCCCACTGGGTCAGGTTGCTCCAAGCCTCATCCAACCTGGCCTTGAACACCACCAGGGATAGGAGATCCATGACTTCTCTGGGCAACCTGTGCCAGTGCCTCACCACCCTCGTAGTTAAGAATTTCTTTCTAATATCTAATGTAAATCTCCCCTCTTTCAGCTTAAAACTGTTCCCCCTCATCTTATCCCCGCACTCCCTGGTCAAAAGCCCCTCTCCCCAGCTTTCCTGCAGCCCCTTTCCATACGGAAGGCTGCTTTAAGGTCTCCCCAGAACCTTCTCTTCTCCAGGCTGAAAAACCTGACTCTCTCAGCCTGTTCTCACATGGGAGGTGCTCCAGCCCTTGGATCATCTCCAGTGCCTCCACTGGACTTGCTCCAACAGTTCCTGTGCTGAGGACTCCAGAACTGAACGCAGGGCTCCAGGTAGGGTCTCACCAGAGTGGAGCAGAGGGGCAGAATCCCCTCAGTTGTCCTGTTGGTCCCACTGCTTTGGGTGAAGCCTGGGACACAGTTGGCTTTCTGGGCTGCAAGTGGCACCCTCATGTTGAGCCTCTTCTCCAGCTGCACCCCAAGTCCTTTTCTACAGTGCTGCTCTCAATTCATTCTCTGAAGAGAAGGACTTAGTGCTGGTGGATAAGAAACCCCAGTCTCACCTCCCATGGGGAAAGGCAATGTCTTCCAGACTGGATGAACCCTCTGTTGCTCCAGTGTCCAGCACAGGGGCTGAGAAGAGCAATGCAAGGCATGAAGGGAATGAGTGCACCTGCCATGCTCTGCCCACCTACCCAGGGGCTGTCTCTGGGTCCAGGCAGGGGAGCACTGGTTCCCTGTGTACTGTCTTCAGGAGGCACAGCTGGTGACGGTCTCCATAACCAGGGGATGCCTTTCCCTTGGGAGGAAGAAGCTACCGTTTGTTTCTTTCCAGATTTTACAGAAACCCAAACCAGAAGTGCAAGCACCACCTTTTCCTCGGCCTCAGGTAAATCAGGTGTGAGTCTGCCCGCAGGGTAGCATGGGAAGAGCAACTGGAGAGAGGCTGGGGACATGCACGGTCACCAGCAGAAGTATTTTGGAGAGTGCTGCTTTTTAGGCAAACTTGCACATTGGAGAGCTTTTGAGATATTGGTGCACTCTCTAGTTGGGGTTAGAGCAGCTCTACCTTGTGTTTCTGGTGTTACAGTGATTAAGCAACCAAATGTAACTCGGTCCTTGGTGGAGAGCGCGGCTGCTCTCCAGTGCCAGCAGTCTGCGGAGAGTGAGCTGGCAGAAAGGAATGCAAATTCCCTTTCTGTAAGGAGACAGTGGCACTAACGTTGACTTTATTAAAATGCAGAATTATTTCAGGGTCCTTTGTTTAGCTCAAAGCCTGGAGGTAATTTATGCGCAAGGATGGAGAAGCAAGGGCTGTGCTCAGCTGCCTGGCACTGCCAGCATTTCTTGGCTCCCAGTCCTGGTGTGAAGGCTTTCCAGCTCAGGAAGGAAGGTCTGGGAAGCTCAGTCTCCCTGCTTGTTCTTGATGAAGAAGTTTTCCTGGCTCCAAAGCTCCTACATACAGCTCCTGGGGAGAGGGCCTTTAACACAGATGCTAATTAAGTGCTCACTTACTAAGCAGGTTGGTCTACTCTTCCCCAGGCTTGAGCCTTTCCCTCTCAGCCTGCCCTTCTCCTCCTTCCTTGGAGAACAGCCACCTGATTGCACTCAGAGCCTGGAATACTGAATACTTACGGGTGGAATCCCCATGTACCTTCCTGCAGTTCCCTTGGGACAGACAGGAGTGTTGCCCCCTGGCAGCCCAGCAAAGGAGCCGTTTAAAGTGTGGACAGTGAGGAGGAGACCCATTCCCTGTCCCGCTGCCAGCTGTGGCTCTCACACAGGAAGTGCAGGAGTGTTGATCGCTGCAGCCACCAGGCTCAGCACCACCGCTAGGTCTGCCTCAAAGGCCCTCTGGATGGGCAGGTCATGGACTTCACAGCTCATCAGCTCTGTTTGTATTTGGAGACTTGTAGCTGGCAATCTGAGCCACTGCAAGCTCTGATCAAAACCTGGGGCTGGTTGGCTCTTCCGCAGCTTTGGCCTCTGTATTGAAGGGAAGCGGGCAGGATTTGGCAGAAAGAATCACAGAACCTGGCAGAGAAATGACAATTAGTTTCTTATGATAAAATACTAAAACTCAGAGGGATGCAGTTCATTTGCCCAAGTCAGGACTTCAGCGCAGCTCAAAGTAAATCTCCTGGTCCACAGCAGGCAGTGGGTTCCTGGAAAAGGACCTGCAGAGCATGAATGGGGGTCTCCCATGAGCCACATGGTGTGGGCAAAAGAGAGAGAATGATGCGGCACAAGGTCTGTGAAGGGCACAGGAAGCACGCTTACTCATGGCCACAGTCCTGGGAGAGGGTCTGGCCATGTCACAGGTGAGAGAAGGCTCAGGCCGATGCATTTCAGAGGAGCAGGTTGGGCTGTGGGGAGCAAGGCTGCAGCGGCACAGCCCGGGCACAGGGAGCGATGCCAGGGCAGAGGCAGGGGCTGGGTACTGCTGCGGCAGCACAGCAGCGATGCTCTTGGGCACAGGGAGTGGTGCCAAGAACTTCACCTCTACCTGAGCATCATCACTAAGGCAAACAAAGGTTTCTGCAGCTTATTGACAGGGGGGTTTATTGAGATAAAATCTTTGCATCAGGTTATGTGTTCCTGTTTTAAGAAGCTTAAACTATGTCCAAGATCAGTCTAGATTAAATCCTTGACTTCCACCACCATCCAGGAAGTCTCATCTAGGCCGACTTGCATTTTCATCTGCATGCTAATGGTGGGCTTATTATCAGCAAGAAAACCTTCCCAGCTCATTGCTCCAAAGGTAAATGCCTGCAATGGAAAGCAAACAGGGCGGAAGGCTCCTGCTCGAACTGGAGCTCCCCCCAGCACTGCATGTACAGGATTTGCTGTATCCTGACTGACAGGACATCAGGGGTTCTGCTGCCTAATCCTGAGAGCTGCACGTCTGGCGTTCAGCTGCGCACTGCTGGGACTGTGTTTTGAGAATATTACAGCTTGTTCGACACAAAGTCTGGCTTCACTGAGCCAGGTTTATCACCTGATAAAAGCTGCTACACCCAGACATTACAGCAGAGCAGGGGGGCTGCTATTAACAGGGAAGGAGCTGCTGAATAAATCCAGGACTTCTGCTTCCATGCAAGTAGGGTGCAGATTTAGTTGAGGGAAAGAGCATTGCTCTCTGTGAGACTCCAAAATTACACCAAGGCCCTGAATACATCGAACAGCTGGTAACAGGTTTGCAGGAGGAAAGGGGGTGCTGTGAGCGTGTGGAGCTGGGGCTGGAACTGGCTGCCCTTCTGGAGGGAGAGCCTATTCTTAGGTGGGTATTTGGCTGTAGTTCAGAGGAACCTGCCTCGTCACATTTAAATTCCACTCCCCGTGGTGGCACGGTGACAGAAGCCTTCCCGTATGGCGCCGTGGGAGGGAAAGCTTCCGCCCGCCATTGTCTGTGGCGGATCCCAACCAGCACACTGGGTGCCTGCCATTGGCAGCGGCTGGCAACTGCGCGGGTTGGGCCCCTGGGATAGCGCCGGCTGCTCGGCACTCAGTGAGAAGCCCTGTCTCTGCCTCCCCTCCCAGCCAGGAGAGCACAGGGAGCAAGTGCCACACACATTGCGGGTATCCTGGCTGCAGACTGTCATTCCCAGGCATTGAAACACATCATTTAACTTCCCCAACCTCTCTGCTTCCCTAAACCTCTTCGGTTCTCTCTCATATCTCTGCATTTTGATCTCCTCATCACACATGCTGCCAATTACTATGCAAAATAATCATGTTAACATCCAACTTCGTTAGTAAACAGCCAATAAAAATCTCTGGCGCTTGCCAAGATCGGGGGCCTCGGCACTGGGAGTGTGAGCACATTGCCGGGCTGGAGAGCATCCGGGAAAGAGGAGGAGAAACCTCAGGTTGCACGGAAGGGAAATTGCCAGAGCAGCCTCAATCCAGCCGGCAGTGCTGCAATGGGCTGTGCCTGTGCCTACCTGTGCCATGCTCTGTCCTGCCTGAGGCAGCCACTCCAGCACACCGCATCCCACCTTGGATCTCGTGCTGCTGTCACAGAGAAGCACTATGTCACCCCTGCCCCAGCCTGAGCTCATACCTGCCCTGATTCCCTGCTGTCAGGGACAAACATCAACAGGTCTGGTCCCGAAAGCGGGCACTGCATTCCCACAGACTTTCCAAGAAGAAATGCTTCTCCTTCCATACTTGAAAGTTTCCTGAATGTTCCCAGCAAATTTGGGTTAGAGTATAGCAGAGTTGGGGTCAGTGCGTCCTGTGCCAGAGGCAGACGTGCAGCCCTGCTGTGGCACACAGTGGTACAGGGGAATTAATCATCGTGGCTAAGCTCCTTTCCTGCCACTGTGTCACAGCCGTGCCACTCTAATTGTGCTTGTTAAGTGGAGTGTCTTCCGTTTATGTGCCTGTTTCAGATAAGACAGAGCTTGAATCAATGCTGTTTGACAGGTGATGCTCAGCCTGCTCACAGGGCTGCCAGGTGTTTGCAGTGCCCTGACCTCTGAGCAGGGAATGTGGCACAGTGTGTGCTCCAGAGAGTCCTCCTGCCCAGCGAGCAGCGCATTTCCCAGAGCCAAATGACCCCAATGTCCCAGCATGCAGTGGGCAGGGATGTCTGCAGTGTTGTAGGGCTAACACTGCTTATCTTCAGCACTCTCCCCACATAGTTTCAGCTGGGAAGACACCAGCTTCCCAGGGGAACTTGTTCACATTGCCAGGATTGATAACCCTGACACTGCCCTAGCCCTTCTGGAAAGGCTGTTATTTCTGTCTGACTCCCTGCCCTTCAAGAGGCTTTGCCACAGAGGATTCTCACAGCTCTGCTCTTTTGTCACTGTGCTTAGCACGGGACAAAGCCATCCACACATTTAACACATAGGGCATCGCAGGTAATCCCATTAGATGTTTCTGTGTTATCTGACCAGCCACAAATACCTTGCTCTAAGGAAGAACTAGCTCTGCTGACTCCAACTAGTGATGTGCAGTTTGAATCTGGTCACTGCTGCCTGCGGGCAGGTGCTCATCCAGAAACCCAGCTGACCGTGGGCTCAGGAGCAGGGAGAGAGCTGGGGAGCTGTGCCCACTCTGAGCAAGCATTGCTGGCCAGCTGGGCCACCAGAGACCAAGCAGGGCAGGAGTGTTCTTCCCAAAAGCCACACAAAATGCAGGCACCTATGGTGACCCTGCTGCTGCCTGGTTGTGGGGTGACTTAGTCCTGCTCAGCCTGCAGGATTAGTCCTGCTGACCAAAGCCAGAGGCAGACACTCTCAGGTGAGGCCTCAGCCACCCCAGGGAGGCTATGCAGCATTGGCCCTATGCACCCCTGGGGTGGTGGGATGCTCACGTGTGTTCTGAGAATGGGAGAGCAGATTTGGGGAGCTACCACGGCAACTCTCATCCTGGGGACAACCTGGAAGGTTGTGCCGTTGCAAAGTGTGGGCTGCTTCTTCTCTGTATTTGCCAGGAGCAGTGCAGGACATGGGCAGGGATCAGCACGGGGGACAGGTGAGGCCAGGGAAGGCAAAGGGAGGGTCTGCACTGCTGCACAGCCCCACTGCACCCCAGGGCACATTAAAAAACTCCACCATGATTCTTCCCTTCTTTGGTAATCAAACCTGTGGACAACACGTCTCTGAATTCACTGCCTTCCCCTGGGTTAGCTCAGATGGATCTGTGCTGCCTTTGGGAATGTATGTCTTACTGCAAACCTACAAATTCTTGTTTGATAGCAAGCAGTGTGATCAGAAATGCTGTGCTCTGTGTGCTCACCTGCTGACAGTGCCTCTGCTTCTATCTCCGCTCCTCTCCTGAGGGGTTAAATGGTAATCTTGAGCCTGGGAAATGGTGCATGTTAGGCAAGGTCTGAGGATCTGAGCCTGGATCCTGGGATGGCTGTGGGGATTGGGGATGCCAAACAGGCTGTCAGACTCCAAGAGACACGCGTGGGGAGATGTGTCACCACCAAGCAGCAGTAAACTGTTTTGATATCAGGCTGAAGGTTTAGAATCCTCATTTTACTGTAGGAGAAAGTGTTCCTCTGAGTGTTTGCATATGTCTGTACGTCTCTGCTTCTGATGAGAGAGCAAACAGCCCATCAGCAACAGTTACTGGAAGACGCACGAAACAAGTGTCCCCACAGCAGCCTCTCTCTGTGTCCCTCTTCCTCTTCTATGCTGTACCCTCCCTCTGCTTGTCCTGCTGACAGTGTGAGGAGTCAGCAGGACCTTTTGGGCACTGGATAGCTTTTAAGCACCCAATCATCCAGTTGGCTTTGATGGTTTTCCAGGGAGCAGCTGGAAGTTTTCCAGTGGGGGGCTGAGGTGTGATTGGCAGCCAATGGCTCTGCCTCAACCTCCTCCTTCAGTGCAGCCCCCTGGGAAGCTCCACAGCCTCGGCTTCACACAACAAATCCTCAGCTGGGGACCAACGACCTGTGGTAGGTGCACAGCCACTGTGAGCAGCAAACCTTCAGCCTGCAAAGCATCCGCTGTTTGCAGCCCAGTTACCAGTTACGCCTCCTACACCTCTCCTCTCTATTTGCAGACATAAATCCTCACCATATCACAAGAAAAGGTTGAGCTTTGCCAGCCAGACTTGTAAACCACTTTACCGCAACCCACGACTCCAATACAGACATTTCAACGTGGCACCATTTGTGTGCTGTAACTATGCCTGAGTCAGGGGTTGCCAGGAGAAGGAGGGTACAGTCGTGATCCCTTTGGTGCAGGTTTAGCTCCCTGGACACCCCAATGCAGTGGGAGCTGCAGCCACCTGGCTTAGGACACGCAGCCAAGCTTCAGCTCTCCCCTGTGCTCCCAGGGGAGTTCGAGCCACATCAGCAGGAGTAGCTGAGAGAAACTCAAGGGGCTTTCACCCTGCCCAGGGAAGGGAAATAGCAACTTCTAAAAAGTCAATTAGCTCTCTGTCAATTAGCGCACGCTGAAGAAGGTAATTACCTTATCACTTACAGCATTCCCATGCTCCCGGAGAAGGCAAACATTCCTCCTCCCTGCCTGGTACAAATGATCCCCACACTTCACCACCACCAGCCTCACTGCCCCACTGCCTTCAAGGCCAGCATTGTGGATTTCGGTGGCCCTGGCCACAGGCTGCCCTGGGCACAGCAGCCCAACCCACGCTGCTCCCTGGCAGGTCAGGCTCTCAGCACTTCAGCAATCAGGAAGGGAGTGAAAACCAGAGCTGCAGCATGATGCCCTGCTCTGCTCCATGGCAGCAGCGTGAATCCCATTGGCTTCTGGCGAGGGGTTCACAACAGCTCAGGATCTGCCCTGGACCCAGACTGTGCTGAGCCTTTTGCTCCCACATCTGATACTGCTCTGTGCCCGTGCTTGGTTCTCCTCTGCTTTTCCATAAATGCTTCTCCCCAAGGGCTGCTCTCCAGTAGCCTGCTTAACGGGCTCTGGGTGAGGAGAGGGAGGGATACATTGGGTTTTCCCAGATCCCAGTGGGATGCAGTACCTTATCCTGGTCAGCAGTGCCTGCTGAGCTCTTCATTGGTGCCTGGCAAATGGGCTGTTTCCTGCAGTGATGGCTGGGCAGACTCACCACAGAAACTGTCCCAGGTTCACAAGCTCCATCTCCAGAGGAAGGTGTTCTCCTCGCAGTGGGTTGCCTTGTGACAAGTGTGGCCACACAGCCTATCGCAGGTGTGTCTGGACAGGAAATCTCCATCAAAAATCTCCATTAAAAATAAAGCAAAATAAAAAGATTCCATTGTAATCCTATTAATGCATCTCCGCACAGGTTGGTATCTCCTGAAGAACACTTCCCATTAAAGAAATCAATTTAGTATTCGGCTTTCTTCCTGTGGTGCATATTGAAGTGGGATTTGACAATGATGGAAAACAGATTTGTGTTAAATACTGCCAATAATGTCTCATAGCTCAAGGTTACAGCTTCTTGTGAACGACAGACGCTCGTAATCCAATGCGTTGAAAATACTGCACTCCACTATCAATTATCTGGAGTTATTAGGTTTTAAAATAAACTGCACATCCAGACTTCAGGCCACACATTTATTTTACATTTTCCTTGCAGTTGCTTCAGCCTGTTCGGGGCTTGATGAGGCTTTCTGAGGCTGCCTGCCACCAGCCCTCGCAGAGCGTAGGGCTGCTCCACGGTACAGCTGGGTCCGGCTCCATCTCCAGACCCACCCCAGCCCGTGGCCCCAAAAACCTCTTGGGTGCAGAGTCTGTGCCCCTGGTGTCCCTGAATTTCAGACCTGGATGGAGAGCTAGAATTCCGAGAGGTGTAGAGCAGACAGGTAATTTCTTGAGCCTTTTCTGTTTGGTTAAACATGAACTGCAGGTTTTGGATTCACCAGTTTTGTTGGTAATTTCAAACAACTGCTTTTCCTCTGGTTTCTCAGAAACGCACAGCAAAGCAGTTTGCTTTGTATCCTAAATCCTGGCTTTGAAGCTTGACAAAAGCGCTCTTTTCTTTGATAAACAGAAATGAAGATAAACATTAATGGATCCTTTTCTTCTCACTTGAGAAGGCAGAGAAGCCTTGTAGAGGAGTCAGAAGACCTTTTGGAGCCTCTTTCTATTTTGAGGCTGCGGAAGTATCAGCCGAGCCGGTGTCTGCCCCTGTGGGCTCCCTCTGCCATGGAGATGCTCAGGTAGAGATATGAAACATCACCCATTCATGGCAGCCAGGTGCCAGCATTGCTCACCTGCTGCCCAGGGATGCCACAAGAGAAAATGGGACCATCTGGGAAAAGCAAAACTGGCTGGATTTCACTATGTGTCTGCAGACGAGGTACTGGTGAGTGCCAGGGAGCAAAAGCAACAGCCAGAGCTGGGGAAATGGAGACATAACCAACAGGTTCTTCTGAGAGGCAGGAAGTGCAAAATGCATGCACTCTTGGGGAGTGGGGCAAAGGAATTGCACCGCTCTGCACTCACTGCTAGACAGATTCCCAGTAGTTTTTTTACCTTAATTTGAAAGACAATGAAGCCATACAGCAGCCCTGTCCCATTTCTGGATGGCATTTTTGAAGCAGTGTTCCCCAAGACTTAGAGTCCTTACGGACATCAGTTTGCCCAAGCAATGGCAGTGAAGTCACCGAGTGCGGAAGAGACTACATGGGTGAGCGGAAGGCTTGACCCAGCCCAGTCTGGCAATAACATGACCATAAACTGGGGCACAGCCAAATCTTTTGCAGACCACGAAGATATTAGTTTGCCCTACAAACCCCAGGGAAACAGTGAATATTCTTGATTCCTGTCTACCAGCACTTCATTAAGCAATTACAGATCTACAGACATTTCTCTTCTATAAAGCATTCCTGCATCAATGGCAACAGCCTGCAAATATTCTAGAGGCATAAACAGAGTAATTAATCAGGGTGCTGTAATGGCAAGAAATTAACATAAGGAAAACACAGACTGAATATCAGAGAAAGTTTTCTGGCAACAAACCAGGGTAATCAGAGAATTGCCATCCCAGGGAAAGGGGGAAACTCCACAGTGTGATACAGGTCAGAGATCCTGGCACACATCCCACATGGAATGCACAAATGCAGGCTCGTGATGAACAGGATGACCCAATGTATGACTTGCTTTTCCTAATATCCATCACTAAGTGATTTCTAGTGATGATTCACTACTCTGGGTAAAGGCGTGTTCATTCACTGCTTGCCTGACAAGGCAGAAGCGTACGCACCAAGGTCTCCCTTGCTTTGTGAGAGCATTTGCTACCTAGGTCTCTCCATGCTCATTCTACTGCCCTGTTACAGGCTGGGCTTTGAAGTAGGTTCTTTCTTTGATGCAGGTTATTCCTTTGCAGGAGATTATTCCTTTGCAGCAGTTTATTTCTTTGCAGCATGTGCACATACCGTCAACCTGTGGACTCCCCAGTGGGCAGGAGCATTCCAGAGCACGATGGACACTGTTTGCCAAACCCAAGAGGAATGAGGTACTGCCAACACTGATTTCTGGTGGACTGGGTGCTCCCAAGCTGGTCATGGCAAATGCTGTCCATAGCCGAGCACTAGAGCTCGCACCCACTGCAGCCCCCTCACCTGGGGATGCAGCCCCTGAGCAGATGCAGCAAGTGCTGCTGGCCAAGTGCAGCACGGGGAGCTGCCTGGGGGCACTGGAAATGGCTGTAGTGGGTACCACAGAACAAAAACAGTTTGATAGTTTGGATAGCTCTTTGCATATATGTTAATATTTTGGGGCAGAAACAGAGGTAGCTGCTATTCTGCAGAGGCCTTACAGCTGCAGCCTTGCCTGGGAGCAGAGGCTCACAGCAAGTGCTGTGGGACATGACTGGCACCAGGCAAACCATGCATCTGGCTGACAGCTACCCAGAGCATGCTGCAGCTCCACATCAAAGGCCATTCCTGCACGGTTGCTGTGAGCTGGAGCACTGGACTCTAGCCAACCTTTGAAAGAGTAAAAACTGCAAGGCGAAGGAATAAAATGACCCCAAGTCATAAATTTTATTTTTACAGCAGATTTCTCAGCTATTCAAGCTGTACTGAGTACAAGAGCACTGCTGTTCCTGCACTGACCTCCTCTTAGGAGACCCCTGTAGACACAGTGAACACTGTGGCTGAACTCACAGATCTTGTCCGAGGTTGAAACCCAAGGTTGGCAGTACCCTGGCTCTCCCCTGCTCGTGTCACCAAAGCTGCTTGCTGCACACCACCCTGCACTTTGTGCATTTTTCACGATGACAAAAAGCACCCAGTGTTCCTCCCAGCCTTCCTTTATCCACGGAGGCTCTGCCGTCCTGTGCTATGGTGCCCGTACACTGAAAGGCCAGAGGCCCCATTTCCAGGTGAGCTCTGCAATCAAGGAAACCAAAAAAAAGCTCTCAATGACCGTGGCAAAGAAATTAATACAAAGGGTTGGGACATATTCAGCTACTGCTGGCTGCTCCCTCCATACTTCCAGAAGGCTGTGCCCTACGTGTCATGGTGCTGGAGGTTGAAAACAGAGAAGACACCGACAGATTTTACAGCATGGCCATGAACCCGGTGTAGTAACAAGAGTCACTAACACAGTTTTGGAGCACACTTTGTGCAGCAATGGATGGCAAGGTTACCTTTACTTGCTATCACAGGGGAGTAAGCCACTTGTAGGAACGTGTCCCTTCGAACACTGACAGATCATTTGCTCTGGGCACCCTGTTGCAAACAGATGTCTCTGTGCAACAGAGCAGCCGCCTGAATGCTAAAGCAGTTTGTCCCTGGCGCTCCATGAAGATGTTATATTTGTTCCCAGAAGTTAATCTTTAAAGATTTTTAGAGCGATCAATAACCAGTGGATGTATGCAGAGCAGTCTGGAGCGGCATCCAGAAGCACTTCTCAGTGCAACAAGCACCTGTGCTGAACCCAGTGCTGGCTGCTGGTGGCTGTCTCCTGCTGCTCAGGGCTGGAGGGCTCAAGGGGACACTGAGGCTCTTGGCCAGGTGCCATCAGGAGATCTGGGAAGCACTAAGCCAGACCACCAGCAGTAGGAGTTTCCAGGGTGCACCAAGTCCTGCTGACATGGGACTGTAAATGGGGGCACACCAAGCCCCAACTGTACCAGGGTTCCCGCATGCCTATCATAAGCCATAGCCTTAGGTTGCTGCCTGCTCCCCAGGCAGGCTGTGAGGAGCAAAGGGATGTTTAGCTTCAATTTGGCAGACAAATTAGCAGGGGTAGGAGTGTTTGATGCCAAGAAGGTGGAAAACCACTTTATTTACATTGGGCAAATGGCATGATGCTGGGCTGTGCTGCTGTCGGGGATGATGCCTGCTGAATGAAATGTCCCTGTTTCTGCAGACCACATGGTGCACCCCAGAACCACTGGAAAACTGAGTGCCTTTGCACAAGTAACACCTCACCCTCACAGAGCTCCCCCAGACACTTCCTTGGGGCCCTGCTCTTCTCTTGAGAAGGAACCAGCCCATCCTTCCCTCAGTGCCTGCTCCAGCATCGTGCTGGCTCCTCACACGCAGGGAGGGCTGGGTGCTGCAAGGGAGAGCTGGGTGCTGCAGGGAGGACTGGGTGCTGCCTGCGCGGGCGCTTGCCCCTGGGGCTCTTTCTGACCTGAGCTGCCCTTCGCTTCAGCGCTTGACGAAAGCCAGGATGTCAGTATGAGCAATTCAGGAAAGCACCCCAGGACCCAGCAAACCCCCTTCCACCCTCTGAGATGAATTTCCATATTCATGAGTCTTATCACTCTCCTCAAGCTGCTGTGTGAACGCAAGCAATTCAAAAAGCAGCACCACACAAAGGCAGATTTTGAAGCCGTTGGGGAATCAGTAATACAGTTTCTCAGCGATTCGCTTGCCCTGCTCCTGTCCTGCCTGATTTAAGCTTATGCTCTGCCACCACTAGTCCCAAGGCGGTGACTTAGTCCCAGCAAGGCCAGTGTAGGTCTGATGTCCCTCGTGGCACTCGTGTTTAGCAGCTGGCTCAGGGTTGAGTCCTTGCACTGCCTGTAGAGTGGGGACTTCCCACAGGCACCACACCAATGAAGGCTGGCTTCTTGCTAGAGGGGGAGTGGGAGCAGGCTCCTGGTGAGGTGCTGGAGGCAGCAGGTACCAGGGTGCATGCTGGCTGAGGCAGAGCTGGAGTGAGCCTCCAGGTTGCCAGCTCAACAGTGTGAGCAGCGTCAAGCTGCTGCTGCACTCAGCCTGCCTCTGGCTGGCCCGTCTTCTCAGCGTGCCCGGCTGGGACGGCCATGCAGCCTTTGCTGTCGGCCACTTTCAGCCCTGCTGGAGAGTCGCATTTAGCATTCTATTAAGGAGAACCATTATCATTTGAAAAAACATTCCAGACTTTGTCAGTGCTTATCCTTGTCTGACTCCCGAAAGCTTGTCCGGGCTTTTATCTCCTGCAGACTAGATTACAGTAATGCCTCGCAGCTCCATGCTTGCCAGGGGACTGATTACCAGCCCTCAGCCCCGCAGGGCAGTGTCACAGCCACACATGGCCCCTGTCAACCCCAGCACCTTACCCTGGGGGCTGGTCCCAGGCGTTCTCCCTCTCACAAAGGTCTCCAAAGAAGAGTGCTTCAGGTCGTCAATTACACAATTAGTGCTCATAGTGTCCCCATTGCACGAGCTGCAAGGTGCTGCCGGGGCTCTGCAACGATCACTGCTTTCATGAGGGGTCTGGCTCCCAGCAGGGAAGCCTTTGGTGTTTCATCACTGCCTTTCTGCTGCACCAAGAGGGCGGCTGCTCTTAAGGGCATCCTGATTGTTTTACTGCTCATCCCTCATTGCAGGCAGTGATCGCACCGGGTGCTGCACAGTAAAACTATTCTGACCTTCATGGGGCCAAACACATCTGTTAATGCTCCACTGGGCTGGTGTAAAACTGCCTGGGAAGTGACTGCCAGAAACTTCCTCCTCTTAGGAAAGGTCCAAAGTGCCACTGATGGCTCGAGGTACCAACTGCAGGTGGGTGCACCAGGGCTGGACATGCTCCCCAATGCATTTTCTGAACATGCCCTTGGAGGAAGGTACGCACTGGGTACCCCATCGTGCCTGCTCTCCAGAGCCTGCTGCCTGCCCACCATGCCCACCAGACACACATCTGGCACTGCTAGAGAGCGGGCAGTGGCATGGCTGGAGTGATGCTCCTGGACCAGCCCCACGGGACTCAGCCATGGGCTCCGCTGGGCTGGCCAGACAGTACCAGGGAGCCGGGGAGCCATCAGGACCTGCATTCCTGGGCTCTCTCACTTGCAGGGCTGCCAGCTGCCCTTCCCATCACATGGCAGCTCCTGCACAAACAGCCATGCTGCTCTCCCTGTGCCATTCTGCTGCAGGCTAAATTAATTATTTCTAATAAACCCATGTTTGAATTACAGAACCAGTCAGGGGGCAGCTGATTTGAGGGCTTTTCACTCCATTAGCTGTACTGCAGTCAGCTGTGGGCCGGGCAAAGCCCTCCAACTGTACCTGTGCGATCGGCTGGGATGGGGTCCCTTTCCTCTGATGCGTGGGCTTTCACACTAGAGGATCTTGGCCCACCTCTTTGGACCTGGAGACGGCCCAAAGAGGCTCACCATGCATCCCATCACCCGCCTCAGCTCTGGAAGACTGGGAGCAAACACTGGTCTGTGCCAGTGATGTGATGTCCCAAACAACAGCAAGATGGAGATGGGCTGACTGCCCTCTGATCAGGGCTTGCAGCTCCTGCTTTGGGGAAAGTGTAGCAATAACACCCTGAGCAAAGACAGTGAATTTATATCCAGTGCTGCTCAAGGAGCAGGTGTTTCCAACAGGCAGCTACAGTCAGCAGATCTGCAGAGGCAATGCTGCTTTGCAGAGGCAGATGCTGGGACAGAGGACACACCACAGGGGAAGAGGCTGAAGCACCTGGGTAGGATTTACCCTGCACTGCCCCGAGGTATCTTAGCTTTATCAGCCTGAATGAAAGAAAGCGAAGCAGAAACACTTAGAAGCAGCAGGTTCATGTCAGCACATTGCAGTCAGTGCATCTAAGCTTGTCTGGCTCCCCCCACAACTCTTCCCAGATGGCTTTTATTTTTAAACTACCATACAGCAATACAAAAAAAGACAACAATAATTTAAGATCCTCTTTGACTACAGGCTAATACCAATTTTCGCCATTTGCCAAAGGATGGTACTTTCCCTTCTTTATATAGCCTCTCCAATTTTTTCAGCGTATGCAGATAATCTCATGTTCCTCATAAATGCAGCCATAAACTTTCCTCCCTCTGCCCCCTCAGAAGTGCATAAAAACAGCAGGATAACCAGCTCCATCCCAGGAGGCCTCTCTGGGGTGGCAACAGACAAAATGGGGCAGCAGCAGCCAGGCAGGTCCCTGGGGGAGCTCCCAGAAACCAGCTCCCCAGTACTCGCCCTCTTCACAAGCCTGAGCAGAGAAGAAATAGCAAGCGCAAAGTGAGGAAGCCTGAATTCCTGTACACTAAGGGGGCTCTCCAGAACTGCAGCTGACATCTGGGAAGGTCTTATGGACAACGCTCCTGACTGGCATGTGCTGGGGAGCATGGGACCTCTGGATACAAAGGCTGGCTTGGAATCAGCTCCTGCACCCTCTGTGTCAGAGCCTCCCTGGTTCGTACAGACACGTCTCAGGGGCTGTCTGGAAGGAAGTCCTTCTTACCGACCAGCCAGGTCTGGTACTCTTCTCCTGAAGAGATTTTGAAACATCAAAAGCTCTCTCCATTTGGATGAAGGATCTCTGCCTTGGAAAATGTTATCATCTCTCAGTGAATTATTTGAGGTCTATAGAAATGCAGCTTTCTTGGTTTTCAGCCCTATTAGTTTTGTCTTTTTTTCACACGCTAGATCTGAATTAATTAAGCCTTCAAATCCTGACTCATTTTCAAACCTGTTCACTCCACCAGCTGAAAGAAGGTGTTCTGTCAATAATGGAACTCTTCCCCCGAACACTTGCAATCTGAAGGTTCATCAAAATCAACTTTAGTTTGCAAACTGTTTAGGTTTTTGACTTAGCAGATTTATTTTCTTTTTGTGGCAAAAAGAACGGTGAAGCAGCACTCCCAGGCATCTCTGCTGCAGATTCTGGGAGAGCAAAGGGGGCTGGCACAGATCTCTGATCCTCAGCCAATTTCTCCAGCACCGGATTATAAGCATCCTTCTTCCTCTTGCTGGAGTGCAGACAAAAACTGCGTGTTCTTGTAAAAGCCTCCAGCCATAAAGAAGACAAAATGGTGTAATGTTTATCAGAGTACGGTCTCCTGGCCTATGGCTCTGTGCCCTTGGGGCTACGCACTGGCATCCTGGACCATTGTTGGCTACCACCAGTCTCAGGTCCCCCTGGCATTGAAATATATCTGCAGCTGAGCAGTGGGAAGGTGACACCATGGGTGTCTGGGTGCATCATCCCCAGACACCAAGTAGCATGTGAGCAAAATAATGAAAGCCCCTTCCCTGGTAGCAGTAATTTCCCACCTCTCTGCTGGCTGCTCTTTCTCAGTTCTTCATTGGGTGCAAGAAAGAAAATAAGGATGTGCACTTTCCCTTGGCCTCCAATGATGAAAGCACCAGAAGTATGGACATTTCCCACTACCGGGAAAGGGTGCTGACCCCGGGGGCCTGGGCTCAGTGCCAGCCTGGGTGCCAGGGTGCCCAGTCAGTTTTGACAGTGAAACTGGAGGCTCTTCAGGTTTTCTTGCAAATGTCACACTTGACCGTCCCTGTCCTAGGGATCACCCAGGATCTATAGGTTCAGAGCAGCACGCACAGCTCCTTCAGCAGACGTTTCCCACTTTGCTTCTCGCCAAGAAGCAGCACCGAGTTTTTCCAGGAGCTGTTTTGCTCATTACAGGTGCCTCCATCTTGCAGATGACAAATCACTCTCTGCAAGTACGGGCTGCACAGCATGTCTCTGGTTGAGTTGAGATTTCACCCAGAACCACATCCCCAAGAGTTATTATCAGTTTCATTAGATTAATGATTGCAGAACCACCAGCAGCATAGCAGATGAGGCGTTTGCTTTTGCATTCGTGTACAGTAGCAACCAGTTGCATGGTTTTGCTTAAATCAGGACAAGAGACTGACTGGGGACTGACACAGCGAGGCGTGATTTCTTGCTGGCTTTAGCAGCAAGGAGACAGATTTATGATGCTTAAAAAATACAGACTGGACTGGGAAATGGACAGAAATCTTCTTGGTCTAATGACACACAAAACTTTAACCCCTCACATACTACGAACTTCTTTCCAGTCAATTCTCATCATAGACCAGTGGCAGCACCCTTCTCCGATATAACAGGGTGAGGAAAGCAAATTAGAAAACATGCTCTCACTGCCTAGTCTGTCATCTGTGCTGCTAATAGTCATGAGCAGACCACATGGAGAGCATGCTGAGATAAAAGGAAGCTAAGAGATTGTTTGTACCGTTAATACATCTCATGATAAATGATGTGTAAAGTTTTACTGCAAGGTCTTAAGGAGGCTGTGAGCAGGAACATCAGCTGAGGGAATGCCAATTGGGGTGAAAGATCGAAAAGCAGATTGGGGAGGCTGTGGAAGGGCTGGGAGCAGCCTGAGCCCAAAGAAGAGAGGCTGGGAAAGTTTATTCTATCTCCATGTCCATGTGATACCCCAAAGGCAGATGCAAGGCACGGAGAGGCCAGATCTGAATGGGGCTGTGTGAGGGATTTTGGGGCATCACATCCACACTGGGGAGGTGACGTTCAAGACTCCTGCGATAGCTGAGATGCTGAGGAAGCCAAGGCTACTCCTGGTAGTTAAATTGTGCTCTTGGAGGGCTTTCTTGCCCTATCTTTTTAAAGTTTTTCTTTTGCTATGACACAGTATTAAATGGAATAAAGTTATTTTTCATCCTGAAACCTTCTCTGAGATCTCTGAATCATCCTTCCCTGTGGGAGCAGAGAGTTATTAAAGAGGTTGTACTCAGCGAAGTCACAGGGGGCGTTCAGTGCAGGAGCTGCAGAGGCCCCTACACTAAGTCTGTGTCCGCAATGGGCACTGGACAGGGTGGGCTCCCCAGACTACTTGCACTGTGACTCCTGCAGTGCCATCCTTTGGAAACAGCTTGGCTTCTCCTTAGCAAACATCTGTGAAACTCAAGGCTGGTATTAGTGCCTGCTACCAAGGCTTCCTTGAAGCAGCAGCCAAGTGGCAGCAGGAAGTGAGATGCTGGCATAGTCTATGTTTCCCATGTTCACTCAGGCTAACTCTTTCGTGCTTTGTCCTCTGCTCATGGCTGCACAGAAGCAAATAGTAGGTCAGTGTGCCCCACGGCACTGGTGAGCTGGAGAGAGCTGGGCTCTGTGCCTCCATCCAGAGCCCATGTCTCAGCATCTGTCCTGGAACAAACCAGAGGGTCCCTGGGACTACATCTGCTTCTCAGTGCTTCATCTATCAGTATTAGGTCCCACCGTGTGGATCCTGATGCTGATGGGTAGACCTGTGATTGGTGACACTGCAGGCCCCTGTCCTTGGCTGGGGCTTTGTGAGATTCCCAAGGCAGAGGATTAATGCTGTGGCTATCTCATAAATGTCATGCAAACATGAAGAGAATTGAGCAATTGATAAAATGGAGATGAATTTTTGGGAGCAGGGAGATAGAATAAAGAAACAAGGCATCAAATATGCAGTTTATGCACAGGAAAGATATATCTTGACAAGGACTAATATTTTATGTGGAGTAAATAACTCACTAGTAACAGATATGCACGTTCAAAAATGTGGTATTAGGAAGAAAGTCCTGGTTTCCCTTACTTCTTGTCAGAGTTTCTGGCAAGTTCAACCTCCTCACCCTGCACTCAACATTGCCTTGTATTTAAATATCCTCCTCTTTCCTGCCCTTCTCCTTCCTCTGCAACTCCTCTCCCTGATGGAGCCTGGCATGCTGAAAAGGGATTGCTGCTCCGGCTCTTCCCTGTGAAGGAGAACTTTCGCTTGATGACCAACAGAGACAACCCCGTGCGCAGGCTTCAGGTACACAAGTGCTCAGCCCACACGCTCTGATCTCCCCATCGCACCTGATGCCACCTCCTGCCAACTGCTCCCTGCCACCGAGGGCATTCCTCTCTTCGCAGGGGATACCCTTCAGCTCGTCAGCATTAGTTATTTACAATTGTGTGGTTACCATCCATTGAGACTGCTTGAATCCATCTCTGAGGGAGATGATGTGCTGAGAGACTTGTGAAAACAGTGACCTATGATGGTGGGACCCAACCCACGGTGTGTCTGGGACTCCCGTTACGCTCACCTTCATGTCTTTAAAGGACTCTGCCACAAGGAAATGAGGACGCCTTTAGAAAGTGTGTGTTAGCAGGCTCCCAGCGTGCTTTCTGTGCCAGACCATCTGTCTCCGCTCCCCATCGCTCCTTGCCACAGCCAGCGATTTGCACAATCAAGCACATTTAACTGTCACTGGAATCTTCCTACCTGGCGCGAGGGCTGTAAGCCTTATCTGCATTTAGGAATTGCACTAAGCCAGCAGATCTCCTGCACATTTGCTCTTTGAAACCATGCTCTGAAAAGCCCTGGCAGGAGGGCCACATAAAGGGAAAGCCCTACATCTCCAGCCTACAGATAAAGCTTTGCATCATACAAGACATTTTGATATTTTATGCTACAATTTGGCATTGCTCCAGAAGAGATCTGAGTTATCTTAAGCTTCATAAATGCAGAGCTAAAGCATTAGCAGGGGAACTGTTCCTAAGTCAAGGGTTAGTGGCACACAGCAAAAAGGGTTCTTATGGGGCACTCTCCCACTGGCTCTGGGGGATAAGTGTGTATTTACAACCCCCACCCTGAGGAAACCACAACACCCACACCAGTGTTAAGCTGAAGCTCTTACTGAAAAGCTACAGTGAACCAAATTCGCCCAAGCTCCTAAGTACATAAAAGCATCAAAAAAGTAAAAATATATTTGAAGCCACAGTGATTAATTAAGTTGATGGATGGGGACACAAAGTTGGTTGTGTTGTTTCCTTTGCACAGATTCAGAAGCTGTTCTGAGCAGAGGAACTGAGAAGTTCAGAAGAAGATGTTGCTCTGGGAGATCACAGTGTGTGCAGCTGTGGAGAAAGGCAGGACATGAGAAGGTGGCTACTGAAAACCTGCAAGAGATCATGTCTGCAAGACCACAGCTAGAAGGGTACAGGGGTACCGGGTCTGCATTTTTGCCCATGCTGGGTTGCCCATTTCGGCAGGAGCGGATGGTGGAGCAGAACAGCTAAAATAGGTGGTCTTGAAATAATCTTGAAGAAGCTGAATCTCGCTCAGGGAAAGATGCTGCAGCAAAGGAGACCCAGTGTCTGATCAGGAAGCTCAGTCAAGAGCTGGAGTGTTTAAGCAGCAATAGCCAAGGAACTGGGAAAGAGAAAACAGGAAAGAGCAAACGGCTTTTAAATGTTGGAAGTGCTCTGCTATGGAGGAGGAGGAGTACTGAAGAGAGAGGATTAGCCATCTATAAATACAAGCGAGCTGAGCTAAAAGGCTAATTAGAATAGCAAAAAGAAATACAGCAGCACATTTCAGAGACTATTTAAACTAACAAAGAGTTTTTCAAATCTGTTTGCAGGAGTGAATATGAAAGAGAAAATTGGATCCCCATGAAATGATTTCAAGAATTGGAGGAGGAAAAAGGTAATGGCAGATCTCTTAAACAGCTAGACAAGCTCCCTGACATCTTCATCTGTTGCAAAGGTAGAAGGAAAGATGACAGGCCTCCTTGGGAGGAAAAAAAGAGTTGGTAACAAAGGATGAGTTTGTGAAGAGATGGGGCACAAAAGAAAAGGCCAGGCGTTCTTCCCCAGGCAGCCTGGAGAGAAGCAAGCAGTTTAATTATTTCAGGCTGACCCGGAAGGGCCTGAGTCCTGCCCTACCGAAGGGGGCTGGATGGCCCCATGATGCTGCACAAGGCAGGCATGGTCTCTTGCCATAGCCCTGCTGCCAGCCTCAGACCTGACCTGGATGGCTCCTGGGGAGGGCTGCAAGTCCCAGCAGCTGAAGGCAGCTAACAGAGCATCAGAGCCAGCACAGAGCGAAACCTCAGTGGCAGAAGTGAATCGTGCAGCCCTTGGTGAGTTACTACCTACAGCCTCAGCAGGTGCCAGAAATGGCTTTGGGCTCCCCAAAAGCTGAAACAGTTGGCCCTCAAGGTCCTAACCTATTAAATATATACATACACACATACATACCTATACATATATGCACATAAATATACCCCCCAACTGACAACCCCACCAGCCTCACCCTGCAAACATGCATGGATGGGCTGGGCTGCTGCATTCCCCAGCAATGCACCCCTGTTCTCTATCACTGTGACAGGTCATTTTAAATGCTCCTTGACCTGATGGCCCTTCTAGCAAGGCAGGAATACAGCTGGCCTCATGACAGCCTGGTTTGCAACCCTTACTCAACTTAGGTTTTCTGGCAAAAATTGTGGTCTGCATGTGATACATCCTGCAGCGATTCCTGGACTCCAGGTGATGCCAGAGAGGCTGGGAGGAGCGATGTCTCTATTGCCCAATATACTCTGATTTTCCCCAGTCTTTGGGAGAATTTCAGTCCTATCAAGACCTTGGAGCTAGCCTGAGACAGAGTTTATCCCACATGTCTTCTGGCCAGAGGCAGCATGGAAAAAGGAGAGTGTTACCAGAGCAGAGGCTAGGCTAGTTTGGCTACACATCCTTCATCTGGGCTTCCAGGAGCTCGTACTGTAGTGTCATCCAGACCCTTTTGTGGCAGGAGAGGGGGGACTGGCATCCCCAAGGTAAACAGCTGAGGATAAATGACTTATTCCTCATCTGTTCATGATATCACTGGTGACTGCTGTGACCAGAGCCACAGGTCACAATGACATCAGGCCATTAATGGGACAAAAGGGTGACAACTGGGGATGATTCAATGACCAGGGACAAGGCATGGAGGAAGAGGTGGTTCCAAATAGCAGACACAGAGTGCTTCTGTCTCCTCCCTGGCAGACAGTTTGAGCTGGCTCTCTGTGAGCATGCACGTGACAGTGCGCAGCCAGGGACAGCACCGTGGCTGGGGAAAGAGCTGCCTGGCTGGGAACTTCCTGAAATTAAACTAATTGCATTGCCTAGCAAATCATAACAACAGCTATGGTACTTTGCTCTTCTCCAAGGATGCAGAGTGGCTTTATGAGAGCTAATTAACACAGACTCGCACAACATGCCTGGCATGCAGGTACAATTAGATCCATGGAGGGGAAAGTCAGTAGCCCTAGGTCCAACAGCGTGGCAGCGCAGAGGCAGAGCACACAATTTGAGAAATCTTGTACTACCCACAGGACCAGCTCACTCCTCAGGGTGCAATTACAGCCCAGGAGTTCCCAGTCCCAGGACTCCTCTCTAATTACTCATCCTAGCTCCCTGCACATTTGCATCCGTACTCATCATGACTTCCTAGAACAAACATTAGGCAAAAACATGAGAAGTTGTTTTGTTAGTAAACAGCCACCAGCTGCAACCCTTTGTCCTGCCTAGATCAAGCAGAGTCCATCTGTCCTCTTCTGACTCCTCTGCCTAGTGCACCCACCCTGAGCAGCCCATGGAGCGCTATAGTTCTTCAACAGCTTGTTCCCGTCATCTGGCATGTGTTGGGCATGAGGCAGCCTTGCAGAGGTAGAAGATAGCGTGCGGGTCCTTGATGCTCTGTGCACTTGGCTCTGCATCCATGTCCCACTAAGAGTTTTGACTCCATCCACCAAGGCACCTGTATTCCAGGCGTTGGTCTCTGTGGTATGGAGCAAGGGGGAGAGAAGCGGAAAAATTCACAGACATGCATCTAAATAAAATATTCTTATGTGAGTTTCATATTGTGCTGCCTTTGCTGGCTGATCATGTCATCACTCCAGCTGGTAGGGAGAGTAGCTGCCAGCTCCTACAGGAAAAGGAAGATTGCAATGTCTCCTCTTGCCTGGAAGTCCTGTGCTGGCTCATCCTCAAGCATCACTCTCAACTCTACAAAAGAACGGCTTCCTGCAGCGGGTAGCAGGTTGGCAGCAAGAGGGTCAGCAGCAAAAACGTGCAGCCCCGGGTTGCTGCCCTGTCCCCCAAGGGGAGTGAAGCAGCCGGTTCCAGCCTCCAGGTGCACAGGTTTTTGCTCAGAAATGGAGAGATTTGTTGGTCTCAAAGGGGCAGAACTAGATGTAGCCACCTGCATCACACCATCCCTCCAGCTCTGCCCAGCTGCCTGGCTGGGACGGCTGCTCTGTCCCTGGAGATCTCTCCCTTTCGCCATCAGGAAGCAAAGGATAAAGCAACACAGCTGCACATAGCCCTGCACTGGGTGCCTAGCTGGCCTCTCTCCTAACCCTTGGGCCAAGGACATTTGAGGTTATGAGGGAGCAATACCTTATGTACATGGGGACGCCCTGTCCCACATCCCTGGGCACCTGCCTGTGGTCACTGCCAGAGGCAGGATACTGGGCTTGCTGACCAGCCCCTACAACGGCCACTGGTGCCCTCCCCACTGCTGCGGTCACTGCTGCCACTCCAGCAGCGGGAGGCTTTTGTACAGAGCAGGAATGACTGCTACAAACATCAGTTTTAATAGCAGACTTCACCTTAGCTGGACAAAAAAGCTCTTTGCCCTGTGGCAAAGCCAATGCGGCTGAGCTGCATAAACTCACCAGGTCAAAGCCAGCCATTTGCAATCTGCACTTTCTTAGCACAGGGAAGAAATAGTTATTTTCCCTCCTTACAAGTTAAATGCAAAATAAATGCCCTATCCTGTATGGTAATTGCAATGTCACTGAGTGATTAATGCCTGCTCTACAAGCTGAGAAGCTGCACAACATTTGCAAACTGTAATAACCCAGCTCCCCTGAGTAACAGAGCTCTGCATGGCCTTTCTGTCACTGGTCATTTGCTGGGCTCTGGTGAGCCGGCAGAAAGCCTGGTCTCCAGACTTGCAGAACACAGCTGCAGCAGGACACAAGCTGACAGGGAAAGGCTGTTCTGCACCAGTGTCAAGAGTTGTGGTTATGTCTGACTCCTGACCTAGCCGCAAAGTTACCCCCCCGGGTCGCTGTGCAGACGGCTGAGCTGCACTGCCTGTGGGCTTTGCACAGCGCCAGCTGCCTGTCCCCTGGCCACAGCAACATGTGGAGTGTGTGGGGACAGCCCTGCTCCCCAAGGCCCTGGAGAAAGCCCTGGCTGGTCCCTGGAGCCAGAGCAGAGGTCTGCGTGGGCTCCCTGTGCAATGCCAGACCTCAGTGCCAGACCTCAGCTCCAGTCCTGGCAGTTCCATCTCCCTGAGGCGTGCAGGCACCTGTGCCCACACCAGCACGAGGGCTCCTTGAAGCAGCTCATGCCACAGCCAAGCGACCCATCACAGCACCAATCAATACAAGGCTGAACATTAAAATTGATTCTCCGGGCGATCTCACGTTCCAGCAGCGAGCAGCGCCCTCCTCCCAGTGACTTCTGCAGATTTGCCATTATAATTTGTGCCGAAGGACACGGCATGCAAAGAGGAGGGGTCTGGCCCCATCCCATCCCAGGAACCAGGCACAGGGGCTGTTGCGTAGGAAGCCAGGGCCAAGCCCCCTCCCTCACCTTCAGCCCCTCCTGAGGGGGCAGCTGCCAGGGAGCAAGAAAGACTTTGAAGTTTAGTTTTGTATGTATATGAGGGTCTCAAACAGTGACACTTGATAATTAAATTTTAGAAAATAACAAAAGGAAATTCTACAGAAAAGCACAGCTTTTAGTCTTCCCACACGCACACAGTTTTTTCCCTTTTTTAAAGAAATAATCTTTTAAGCATGAAAAAACTCCCCGGTGCTGCTGGTACAAATGCAGTGTAACCTTGAATTACATGTAGCAGGGCTGGCTTTCATTATTTATTAGCAAGATCAATTAGAATATTCTGTTTGCAGAAGAATATAATCCAATATGTACTTCAAGCACTAACAGCTAAATATATGCTTATTTAAAAATCAATCTAAAAGTCAAGGTTTCCTTTGTAAATCCTTACTACAGATTAAAAAAAAGCCTTTGAGTGTTACCACCTGCTGAATGCTGTAGTCTCAAGGAGACAGTTATACATTTTAAAACATCTCAAATGGGAATTGATTGTAAAGGCAAACAATTGCTGGAACCCCCTGTGCCAACGGCTCATGGTGAGTGCGATGGCTGTGTGGCTCCTGCAGGTGGGCACCCTGGTACCATGACCCAGCCACCCCACAGGGAGCAGGGACAAGCACCCACATCCCTGCACACCAGGGAGGACACCAGCACACCCCACTCCTGCCGGCATGGCGAGCTTGCCAGCCATGCCAAGTGACTCACCACCGGCTCACAGCATCCTGCCAGAGGCTTATTTTCCATTGACTTGCCGGGGCTGACACGGAGCCAAAACCTGACAGCCCAGCCCAGGATCTGCAGTGTCCTCGCCCTTCTCCCCGGAGTCGCAGGCTTCTAAGATTAATTGTCATGTATTATTTATTGACCTCAGCCACGACCTTGGCCCAGCGTGGTTTCCTTCCTGAGCTCCTCCGCGCCACGGTGATGGCAGATGATACGCGGCTGCTCCTTCAGGGCAGCGGGCAGGGGACACCAGCCATGCAGGGCAGTTGGTGTCCCAGTCCATGCTGCGCACCAGGGCTGCCCAACAACCGTGGAGATGCCCCAGCTGCTCCACTCCTGCTCTGTTCCCCACCCTGCATGGCCATGCACCAGTTGTGCAAGCACTCGCTTTAATCTCTACCCTGCCGCAAGCCAGGCGTGGGCATGCTCAGCAAGCTTCCAGGTTCTCCTTTCTTAAGCTCTTTCTCTTTCGTCTTTCATTTTAAAATCTTATCTCCAGGTAAAGAGGGTATTTGACAGGATCAAAAAGTGACCTTTAACAAGGTTAGCAGAGTCTCAAACGATATCCCTGCAAGTTCATGCACACTTGAGCGTTAAAGGGAACAGTTCTCTGATCTCCTGTTCCTCAGTGGAAAAGTTGTTTCACAAAGATCTCTGCCAAAAATCCATGCAGCGGGCTGAAAAAACTTTCTTAAAAACCCAACTCTTAGAGTGAGGCACAGGTTGTCTTCTGAGAAAGCAATACTTAAAATTTTCTGAAGTGTTTCTTTCTCTGCTCAAGTTTCCCGTCACTTGCCAATTCCCTGGGTCTAACAGATTCCTGCCTATTCCCTATCTTTCACTCAGCTAAATAAAATCACTTGAATACCTCTTAGGAGAAGCACAACCACTGTGGAGGGAGGTCAGACAGCAGTAATCAGAATAATTTGAAAGTGATTAGTGGGCTGGAAATGTATCCAAATGGAGAAGACTCTGTGGCTGTATGCTGGGCACAGAACACGTGGCAGTGCTATCGAGGGACCTCTCCAGCCCTGAGGGAGTGAACGTTTCTGCCACAGTAGTGCTTCTGATGCCTCTGCAGCAACATTGTGTCCTGCATGGGCCTGAGATCCTCCCTGTCAAGCTAGGAGAGATAGACCAGCAGTATGAGCTAGTAGATGGCAGATCCTCTCCTGAGGAGACTCAGCTATTGACCCACAAGTGGGGTTTCACTACATCCTTGCCTGAGACCACGACCTACAGAGCCCTTGTGGATAAATTCCAGACAAAAAAAGAACAGCCTGGGCTAAGGGATGATGTGGACATGTGTGACGTGGCTCCTGAGCTTCCACTACTTTATGGGGTCAGCTGGCTGCAGCACCTTGTCCCTGAGGCAGATGAGGAGGGGTGCAGGGAGGGTTGGAGGCCCGGCTGTGCCAGATCAGGATGACAGTCCTGTGTTCTTTGGCAGCAGCAGCCCAGGGTCAGCACTGGTGGCAATGGGACCCTGTGTTGCTGGCAGGGCAAGGGGTTGCCTGAGGGCTCCCTTGTCCACAGCAGAGCTTGCTGGTGCCTCGTCTCATGGCAGGGTGCCCAGAGCAAAGTGAACAGATGGGAGCGGGTGGGCGGGCAGGAATGATACCAGCATTAATCATTTCCGTCCCACCATACATGAAGGCAGCAGTGCACAGCCCGCACCACTCCGCTGCCAGGTGCTGTGCACAGTGGATGAAGACAGACACAGGCGACCAGCTCTGCGCAAAAGCTGCCCTTTCAGCACAGCCAAACCATCACAGCTCTGTTGGCCAAGAACGGGTCTCCTCCATATCCCTTCTGCATCCGCAGAGAAAAACGAGAGGCACCAGCTCTGGGTTCCCCTGGGACTGGATGGGACGCACTGACCCACGCTCCCACCTCCAGCCTCCTCGTGCACACCCATTCCTACAGCACCTTACTGCTGGGATGGCAAAACCACTTGAGGCAGGCCAGAAGCTGAAGGGTTAAAGCATCTTGCTATTCCTTTCATACTTGGGTTCTACTTATTTGCAGACTGAATTTCCCAGAAGCCAGGGCTTTTTACTAGTGGATCTGCTGTAGAACCATGTTATTATAGATTGCAAGTTCCTTAAAGGTCAGATAACACAATACAATTGAATCATATTAGAGAGCATAGCGACTTGGTATTTTACTAAGAAAACCCATAAAGCAGATTGTTTGTTGGAGAGAAACATACATTGCGTAATAAAGTCAGCATAATTGTCTTCAGAAACAAACAATCAGTTTAGGAGGAAAAAACCTCCCTTAATTGCGGGTCTGCGGTGCAGCCGCCGTCAGGGCCAGGCTCCGGCAGTGTATTGAGTGCAGATACTGCAAGTCTGTATTTTACAATTTAGGTTACTGTACCTAAATGCATTGCAGAAGACCTGGTATGGAAATAAACAATCTCCAAGTGTATTGTTGAGAGACAAGTATTCAATACTTCATTTAATGTATGGTTTGCAGTTAGCGGTTAATCTAAGACAATGCAGAGTGCCCGTGTTCCACACCGCTATTAAGGAAATGCAGAATTGATTGTGAGGATGATTGAAGACTTCTGAAGAGCACAATTCCCAAGTCCGTGATGACCCCTCCTTTTTTTTTTCTAATTTGCCTGTAATCTACTCAGACAAATCCTTTTATCACGTTTATTTCCTTTCCAAGTTACAACCGGAGTGATTAATTACTTAACTTTGCAGTCCTGCTTATCCTGCTGTACACTCTAATTTTTCTTCCTTTTAAAATGGTTTTCCATCTCAAATAGACATATTTCCTTTTTAAGCTCCTTTACTTTGTCCCACTGAAACTGGCTGGCAATAACTGATTGTAGCGGTGAAAGGTTTCCCCAGGCCTTGCCTAGCAGCCACCTGGCCCCCCTCTGATTTCCCAGTCCCTTCTGGAGGCACCGTTTGCCACCTGCTTTCCACTGCAAAGGGGCTCAGGCATTTCCGTGGGGGCAGAAAAAGTGCAAACCTCTTTCTCCAGAAAGTCGAGTGCGTGTCAGACCCAGGGGGGTCGCAGTCACTCCGCCAGCCTGGAAATTCTTATTTGGTTCTAGATTTAATCTTGTAATGAAAAAGGAATTGGAACCAGTGCAACTGTTTTAACCTTCCCCAGTCACAGAAAGAGGAGGCAAAGTAATTTAAAAAAAAATAAAAATGGAATACACAAAGCCCCTTTTCCTCTCATCCACTTTTGACACCCACGTCGGCTATTTATAATCCAGGGGGAGCGGAGGAGGAACTCCACATGGCTCCCACCTTCTGCCCCATGCCAGCTCCTGGCTTCCGTTGTGTCCCAGTCAAACCGCGGCGACACATGGGCAGAAAAGCAATTAGATTTAAATCTAGTTTCCTCTTTCTACCTCGCTTTTCTCTCTTCTTTACTTAGATGCTCTTTGGTGTTGTAACTAATATGATTTGTGTTTAGCACAGTGTGAAACAAGAATGATTTATGGGTCTGTTAGCACTACACGGCTACCTGACGCCATCGCAGCCCCCCAAAAGGGCACTCCAAGAGCAGACTGACGAGAGTGTTCTGGCATTACATGTAATTATTTGTACAGCCTGCCCACATAATCACTGCTATGCTGGCTCTCACAATGCCGGTGTGCATTCTTTATGCCACGCTGTGCTCTGTTTTGGGACCAGGACCATTGACCAACGCCAGCCCCTGATGCCACACACCAGCCACTGCTCGCGCCATTCCTATGAACTGATCTGCTGGGTTTAAATTGATGTTTCAGCTCAGATTAACTTGTGCCTTCGCTAAAATAAATACAGGCTCAGACTCTGCATTCATTACCAAAGTTAATGCAGAGGCTCCGCGTGCTTGGGAACAGATCAACCCAACCTCTTGATTATGTTCAAAAGCCCAGTTTGTTCAAGGCTCACTCAGTGACTCGAGCATCAAAGTCCTATTGAAAGTCTCTGGATCGGTCAAATTCTACCCATGGCTCCAAGACCGGCTCTGTCAGTGAGGATCCTGTGCCTCTGTGTTAGCAAGTGCCCTTCATCAATTCTTAATGCTGCCCCAAGAACATCCAGTGTCCTCACCAGCTTGGCAGCCCGCCCCAGCAAAGCAGGGCAGACAATGAGCAGAGCCCACTCCTTCTCCTCCAACATATAACAAGGAGCCAAATGAAATAATGAAAGAAACTCATTTTAATGCCACAGAGGGAATTGTTTTATTGCTAAAGCAGCAAATAGAACTAATTGAATCCACTGGAAAAAAAGAAAAGGAGCAAAGGAAAGGATGGGTGCAATGCACAAACAGAAAGGGCAAACTGGAGTCTGAATATTCATGGGCCTGGAACCTGCAAACCCTTGAATGCAAAATAACTTTCTAACTGATAATACTGCCAACAGCAATGCATGCACAGTGCTTGGAGAAAGGGAGTCAGAAACGTCTGCATTTACAACATATATTTCTTAAGTATTATTATGGAACAAATTCTCAGGTTCATTAAGCTTCTTTGCACCTCCCTTGCAAAACAAGCCAGCCTGGGAGAGAGCACTTCACCCAGCACCAATGTTGAGCGCAGGGTGAGGCAGGGCAGGTCTGACCACTGCCTGCATCCTGTCTGCAGATGCGTTGCACTGCCCAGGGAGCTCCACCACCCATGGTGCCACCTTCGTGGGCAGCAGCCACCTTGGGACAGTCTCCACCTGCCAGGGACAGGCAGAGGAGCAGGCAGCTGCCTGCTAGATTTGGGGGCTGCAGAGGCAGCTGCCATGCTCCGTCCCTGCCGCAGGCTGAGCGCAGTCTTGCATGGCTGCACAGTAGAGCCAGGCACTTCATCCGAAGTCACTTCCCATCTCACACGCTGCCAGTTAAACCTGTCACAAGCTTTTAAACACACTGTTTTCAGCGAGCTTTAATTTTCAGTGGCAACATATATATTAATGTAGGGGGTTGCATTTTAATTAAGGCAGCATTCATGTTCTTCATTACAATACTAAGTCACCCAGCAAGAAACACCAAGGATATAAATCCTGCTAATGAAGGAGCTACATATTCCACACAGTACATTTATGCACAGAGGCACCGATGTACAAAACAACTGTGACATGAAGTGCAAGGGGGTGCTCTGGGAGAAAAATTGGATTAGAAATGCAATTTATACTCTGAAGGGCCACACAACATTCATTTGGCACCACCACAGCTGTGGGCCCCAAATCTGCATACCAAAGGCATAGCAAACAACCCGTTGCACCTTGATGTACTTTTTTTCCCCTAGAAAAAACAGGCCGCAACTCAGCTGCATGGGTTGTTGATGGCATTCACAGCATGGCCCCAAACACCTGTGGGGAAGCTCTGTAGCAGGGACCCTTGGTTGGCAGGAGCCTGTGGAGCTGCAGGAGGAGGGGGCCTTCCCCTTGTCGAGATCCTGAGAAGTGCTGCACACTCAGCGACAGTGGTGTCCAAGGCTCAGCTCTCCTCAAGCTCACTAGAGCACAGAACCACAGAATGAAATCCACCTCTCTGCAGAGTCCATGCAGCCACTCCCTACACCAGCATCCCAAATCCTCACCCTCTGAGAACAGAAAAGGACTTCAACACTCTCCTGTGCCTGCAATATACTCAAAAGCATGAGCAAAAGCCAATAAGAGGCATTGGCAGAGCCACATTTGGATGCACCTTGCCTGGTTACCCAGGGGAAGAACCTCAAATCGGGCAGCAGAAGACTTGCACCCACCACGGTGCCATGCCCTGTGGGGACCTCAGCCAACATAAATCCCTGCTCCCAAAAGCATCACCCTGACTGCAGTCAGCAGCTGTGAACTTAAACAGTAATAAATGAGCTCCTTAAACACTCTAGCAATAGAAAAGCACTTTCTTACCATTGTCTACCCCAAAAAATGGCTGAAGAATTTCTGTTCAGGATTTCCAAATGAGTTGGTCTGTGGCAGAGACATGGATGGTCTCCCATAGAGACAACCACATCCCAAGATGAGAATGTTTCAGAATATTATGTGGGAACAGGGTAATAATAAACCACCTTGATGTAACTTTACCAGCGGTGGCTCTAGCAGAAAAGCCTGTAATGATCTAATAACACATTTCCCCTGCTGCCACTCCAGCCTGGAGAAATCCAGGGTACTTTGAGCCTTAAATCCATCCCAGCTCTTCCTTTGTCATTAATTGTTAGGCTATTTGTATTACATGTTTTACATATCAAATAGACTCCAATTTCATGGTGGGCTAGACTGCAGAAATGCCTCTTTTAATCTTTTTAATTCTAAAGTAGTATAAAACTTTAATATTTTCTAATGGAGTATACATTTACTCACATCTAACAATATCGCTACAATTTAGGAGCAATAAAAGTCAAGCTCCAGTCTGTATGATAAGCCTGCAGCTTTATTTCCAAAGTTCAATCAGTTAACCTAGGAGAGCAATAGCTTCCCTACAATGAGTAACGATGCAGAATAATATTTAGATAGAGATAAACCCCTTTTGCATAGGAAATTTCATTACGATTTGCTGGGTCTTAGAAATTCTCCGCAAGATGTGCTAGTTTACCAGTGAAGTTATTGCCTCGGGCATTTCTCCACAGTACTTTGATTTTTTCGGGGGCTTCTAGAGTATTTTAGGCTGAGTAAGAAGCCGTTGTTGCTCCTGATCCAAATGTGTGTAGCAGACGAGGGGCACTGCCTGTGCACCCTACTCCCACACAGATCCACTGCAGCACAGGCTGGGCGGCAGCGGGACAGAAGAGCATTCCAAAGACCAGCCTGGGCTCTCTGCCCCTCACGAGGGCAAGGCACGGGCACTGCATGCACTGCTGACCAGGGCTCCCTGCTGGTCTCCCACTCACTGCCCACTTTTTCAGGCCCAGCTCCCTGGAGCAGGGTGGACACAAACACAACAGCAGTTGCCGCAGATGCCTGGCTAGCTTGGATTGCTCTCATTTGGCCAGACATTTAATTTATCTTGGGCCATTAATGAAGAATGGTGAGAAAGAACACTGCCAAGGGCCTCCCCTCTGCTGCCAGACTCTGAGCAGATTTAATACCCTCCTGCCCGTGGCACAGGTCAGCATCCAGCACTAGCCACCATGCTTACATCTTCCTTTCCACCATCTAAAGCACCTTCCTCATCACATCAGAGACTCTTGGTTCATGCCCAGCCATCAACTGCAGCAGTTTGCCTTCCTGTATGTTTTCAATGGCTCAGGTAAAGAGGCAGAGCCCTTTCCTGGGGTACCTTTGCCCCTCTGCATGTCTCCCAGCTCTGCAGGCCCCCAACCACAGAGCAGCAGAACAGAGGCAGCTGTTGGTGGTTTGGGATGAACATGGTTCAAACAAATAGCAGAGAAATTAGCTGGGAGGCATGAGCACTGACAGCGCAGGCGAGCGGCAGAGGGATCAATGCTGGGGCCCCCAGGGGACAGACCAAGTGGGGATGAACCAAAGGCCAATTAAAGACCTCCAGCAGCAACAACTTCAGGATCCATGATCTGGCACCAGCATCTCATGAGTCAGCACCTCACATGTAAAAGAATCGGTTTGGTTTTAAACAAGCGGGACAGGAGCTGAGTAATTCACAAATAACAACCTGCCCAAGCAATACAGCCTCTTCCTCCCACAGGGGAGCCAGGAGGCAGCCACTCCCTCACTACTGTCACTTGGGGACAGATCCTGGATGAGTCCCCAGGGTGCAGGGGTGCTCGGAGAAGCCCCAGAGGCAGTGCATTCCTGCATTTGGTGTTACACAGCTCAGGTGGGTCTGTCTTTTCCTTGGTTGGGTGATGGCAGCTCCTGCTGTCAGCTGCTGAATCCAAATGCAAATTTAACACACACTTCCGATGCTGAAGTTGCCTTTCCACAAGACTGCTTGCTGCTCGGCTTAATTATATGAATGTCCATCAAGAGCAAATACAGAAAGGGCAGAGCTGAGGCTGAAATAAAGTTATTTGCAGATGTGGATGAACACTAATAGAAAGTATATTATATTACTGTACCCATCTCAATGCAAGATGAAAGGAAATTTGCTCTAAAACAAAGGAGAGCTGCAAATTCGGGCTACAAAAGCAACGTTGCTCTACTCGGATCCAAAATGATTACTCGCTAATAAAGGAGGGGGCCAAGTCCACTCCAGCCTGGCTCTGGAGGGAGCGGAAATCAGGTTTTGGCTTGATATGTGTTACAGCAATCTCGATGATACAAAATACAGTCTGGCAGAAGGAGTTATTTTTATCCAAAGGCAGTTCTCTTCAGTAGGTCTGTGACTATAACTGATGTCCCTTTGCTATTTCCTCTTCCCTCCAGCCTTCCTGCCTCAGTTTCTCCAAGAAACTGATGAGATGGGAGTAGACAACTGTAGGTATATTTTGGGAGGATCCTACATTACTTAGATGTAAAAATCAATGGTGAATTTTGCATCCATTCTCAGTGTTTGGCCTGTTTATATTGCCAAATAAATTCTTTAAAGAAATACTGTACTTCACAGGAGAGCTTGTCAAGGTAAATACCTTCATTTACATAAAATGTGACTAGCAATTGAAATGTTAAAGCCATAAAGAGCAAGTTTATGATCCATCCTTGATGCTTGGATGTGTAATATGACAAGGGGGAAAGCAGCACGCCTTGCAACATTTACTAAATTGGTGTGTTGACTCTGGGGATGGAAATGGGAGATTTGAAAAAACAGGTTGGAGGATGGTTTTTTGAGGGTTTTTTTTCCTTTTTTTCCATAAATATGAATCCTTTACGCAGCCTTCAAACAGTTGGCTCTTAAACACTCTCCTTCAGCTTGGAAACAGCAGCTAGCTAAATAAACAAGCAGACGGTTGAGCAGGGACCTAAGTGGGAAGGATCTGCCTGGCACATGTGGCTCCAGGGCCGCTCGTCTCTGGTCACAGCAGGTCAACAGGACCCCACAGGGGAGAGGTGCCTCGCCACGCACTCCCATCCACCAGTGTCCCCGAAGCAGTGGAAGCAGAAAGCAGTGCCCACATGCCATAATGTGTACAGCAGAGGTCTGAGAAGCAACTCCTGCTCCACTGTCAGCAAGTAGGCTGGTGTGGGGCCGAGCTGCTGCTGGCACAAACCACAAGGACTGATCCTGCCTGGCCTCTCTACCTTCTACATGCTGGGAGCAAAGGCAAGTCTATGCTTTACTGGGGCTGATCCCATGTCTTGGCTCTAAACAGTAATTTCTCCCTGCAACTGAAAAGACTCATAATTTAGAATTTTCTTTTAAACTTTTTAATAGGGAGGGCAAGCAGTTGAAACCACTTCAAATCCTAAATAATACTTCTACAAAAGCAAATAAAAAGGATAAAATGATCTGCTGCCTACATACATACCACAGTGAAATTATAATATCCACACTTAATGCTCTGGAAAGTTTGATAGGGCATGTTCCTCACCTGAACTCAATATGAACATTGCCACCATTCATTCATACTCGTACCCTTCTCAATCCATTGAAACCACTTCAAGCAAAAATCATTGGAAAGAAATTACATCTGTGTATTACACCACAAGCAGGAAGAGATGTCCCACATGAGCCTCTCCAGCCCCCAAAGCAATAAAATCTCTGCTGAAGTGGATGATATAATGACTCGGAGAAAAGAAGTCCCCATGACAACAAAAGGTAAGAGAAATCCATGAAAAGCAAAAGCCTTCAACCTCTCTCGATACAAGGTGTCACCAATTTGTGATGGAATTTTGACTTTGAAAATCAAAAGCCTTTGTCCATAACTTTCTTTAGGAACCTGTTGTTCCTTCTTTGCTAGTCTGAGCTTTGAACAGAGCAGAATGAGCTGTGCTAAATCAGAAATTGAGCAGGGGTTGAAATGATGAGCCTGACCCGTGAACACAATCAACTGACTCTTTGCCTTTCACTTTTCCAAGAGGACTGTTTTTCCCCAGGCTTATTTTGGGGTTTTCTGTAGCATCTACATGCTTGAGTGATGCTGCATTCACACACAGAGCAAAGTCAAAGACTTTGACACTACAAACAACACTTAAACCATTAGCAACAAGGTTCTGCAGTGTTTACTTAGTGGGTTATTGAGCAAAATGCTAGAGAAAGAACAGTGCAAGGGGTAGATTATTTCAGTTCTAGCAATACATGATGATTCCCTACATGCTCTAAAGGACGCTCCAAAATTTCTCCAAGCACCTCTGCGTTGCTTGGCTGGTGTTCCTGAGCCCTGGGCTCCCAGCCCTCCCAAACACTTCTGCTAGGAGGTGCAGGGTTGCCCCTATTGGCATGGTCTGGTCACATGCTGGGGCTCAGAGAGAAATAGGGCAGCACCCAGCTGGGTGTAGGGGTGGAATGTGGTGCTGGTGCACACCCTCCCCGTGCTGCCGAGCGAGCACTGCTGGCTGCAGCCCTGCCAGGGTTGAGCAGGATGGGTGCATGGGGTCAGTGTGCGGCCGTGCTCCCTCCCCGCTCCCACCATCTCTCTCTGCATGACCTGCCCACCAGTACCTGCAAACAAATACATTTTTGATGGAGGCAGAGGCGGTGACCAGTTCTGCAGGAGTGGACGCTCCAGAGCTCTCCCCTGCCAGCATGTTGTCCCTCACACTTCTCTTGCTCTCTTTGCAAGATGAGCAAGCACAGCGTGGAGGGGCTGCGGGTGCTGAAAGCAACTGCCATTCCCATGGCTGCAATCAAGTAGCCTGTGGATAACCATCATCAGGTGTTAAAACACTGCAAAGAGGCCCAATTCCTTCCTGCATCCCATCCCTTGAGCTGAAGTTGAGCAGAAAGGCTGGGAACAGACTGCTGCCCAGCAAGGGTGGAGGGTGGCCTCCTCTGGCACACCACACAGGAGACCCCCAGCTCTGTCATGCAGTGGATTCACTTTGGTAGCTCTAGTTGCAGAAGAAAATCCATGTCTGATGCTAGAGTAGCCCCTCTTCATCCCTGCGACAGGTGAAACACGGAGACTGACCAGCAGAAAGCCTGGCCCCTGCTCACAGCCACCAGCCTATAACCCAGATTAGCCCAGACCCTTGGCCAGTTTAACTGAGAGCCAGAGCCAGGCATCAGTGGAAGGGTGGTGCTGTACACGTGGACTTGATTAGTGTGGAAGATTTGGGCAAGAAAACACAGTGCACATGTAGAAGCCAACCCAGACCTAAAAGGGTAGGAAATGTGAGGGGGACAAGGTATTGAAAGAGCTCTGTTACATGGAAATATTCATACAGGCTTTAACACAGATTAATCCCAATGCATTGGATCCCCAGAGGAGGGAGGGCAGCTGAGTCACTCCATTTCAGCAAAAGCCAACTCACAGCAGGTCCCAGAAAAGAAAAAAAAAAAAAAAAAATCAATATACTTTCCCCAAGTTCCCAGAAGTGCAGAGGGCACAGTACACTGGGGGAGCCTTTTGCAGAGAAAGACAGCAGCCACCAGGCATCTGCAGTGGTGCCTGTCATTAGCAGCAAACCCCGATCTATCCATCCACTGTAGGTGTTCCTGTAGTGCCCATCAGCACAGAATCACGGTGCTGATGGAAGTGCTTTGATTTTTCTGAATATTCTCAGCTGATCGGAGAGGCACAAGCACTACCCAGCAATGCAATTACAGCTCACAGTGAGGGCCACGCTGTGTGGGACTGAGGCTGAGATGGCCCCAAGCTATTGCTGTCCAACAGCTCTTAAGGGATGCTGCAGGGGGTCTCATCACACATCCTTGGACACAGCCAGCACCATTTCTGCCAACAGCCACGGTGAAAACAGCCGGGCACTCTGAGGTAGGATCAGGCATACGCACAGATGGCCCCACCCCACACAACAGGAGGGTAGGTGAGATGGTGCACAGCCTCCAGGAGGAGCAGAGCCTGTTACAACAATAACTGTACACGACAACCACTTCCCCAGTGCAGAGGAGTTTAATGTCCACAGGGACATGACTGAGAGCCTTGGCTCTGCAGCCACAGCCAGCAGCACCTTGGAACCGCTGGCTTGAGAAAACGTGTTTATTACCAGGAGAAGAGCTCCCTGTCATGGTATTATTCATTATTTCTATGAGGGTAGCAGCTCACAGAACAACACACAGGCCTGTTACAAAGAACGCTCAAAAAATACCTGACAGGTAGTGAAAATAGCATTAGGCTTGCAAACCATTTCATTGCCTGTCCTGGTGACTGCTCCCAGCAGTGGGGCCACTCTACACAAAGCTGTGCCCCTGTACAAGGGCTTAGCACGTGGAGGCCTAGGGCAGAGTGAGAGGAACATGGTCTAATTACAGGGACAGTGCTGCAGTTTCTCTGTGAAGGCTCCACTGAGAGGGAGGCAATGAAGAAAGTAATGTGCAGGTACACATAGAATTTAACACCTGATCATTTGGAATAATCTTGAAATCAGTAAATTTTCACTGCTATCAGATGTTCTCTTTGCATTGTGGAGATATTTTTGTTAAAACTTCAGATCTGTTTTGAAAATACTGTTATGAATCCTCACTTTTCTGCTAAACATAGGATGATGAGACAGCCTTGAAAGTATGAATGGACAAAACTGAACCACCTCACAATGCTGAGACTGTGGGTAGCTGGGAATAGTGAAGTGGGAGCACTGGGCAGTTCCACTCTTCTCAGAGCTACTCAGCTGTCCAAGTGCTGAGCCCTACTGAGCTGGTCATTCGCACCATCTGCCCCGGTGCTAAAAATCCCCACTCTCTTCACACAACCACCCAAAAGCACTTCTCCAGCACCTCCAGAGCAGTCACCAGCATCGTCTGAGCATCTGGAAGGATCAGTGTCTGCACATGTGAAACTTCCCACTGCTGAAGCCACTGGCAGCAGGGGAGTGCAGTGCAGTGCTGCGCGAACATCATCACCTCCCCTTCTCCTCCAGCTGCATAAAGCCACTCATGACCATACTGAAACAAGGGTTCCCCTGTAGACCCAGGTCCAGCCCTCCGTTATGCTATCTCTCCAACTGCTGTGGGAGCAGATGCAAACCAAGGCTCCCTGTACTGCAAAGTGACAAATCTGTCCAAGTGTCAGACACTGTGGGCAGTTTGCAGTTCCTATTATCCATAAAATCCTCTCTCACTTGTGCACCCCTGTTTCACGGCCAGGCAAGAAACTCAGGTGTATCCCAAGATGCTCCTCCTGTTTGTGCTGGTAACAATCATTTGTAGATGCAATCTAAATTCCTTCCAAGCCTCCAAAATCTCCCCATTGCTCTGTTTTCCTTGTTGCACTGTTAAAAAGGCTCTTAAAATTAATTTCCAACTGCAGGATAGCTCGGGGCAGAGCTCACGGCATGGGACATGACCACTGAGGCATAAGCATCACACTCTGGAGAGAGCACATTGCCCAGGCAAATGCCTGCAGCCCAGCCTGGCCACGAGGTCTGTGCAGGAGGGTTGCCTGTGCCCCGACTACGTGGGCAGCAAGAGCTGCCATGGGCATACAAGGAGGCAAACAGACACTCGGGCACTGGCTAAAAATCAGTAGCAATTGCTACAGAGAAGGATGGCATATCCTGTGGGTTAGAAGGAATGAGCAGGTACAAAAGAGCTGCCTGTGACTTCTGAAGGAAAGGCAGAATACCTGCTGCTTGCCACAACATTCATCCATGGTGGGACCAGGTTCTGGCATATTGTAAGTGATGAAGTCAGCAAGTCATCACCAAAGGTAATATTTACTGCCAGGTATCAGTGTCCTGGGCTTAAAAGAGAGAGCTGAAGATACGCAAGTCACAGATACACTAGAGAGAAGTATTGCTGCTCTGTTAACAAAAGGAAAGGTTGAAAGTCACTTTCCACTCAGCCTTTAACACACATTTTGATAGTAGCCAAGTTACATTCTGCATTAAGAAAAAAAAAAAAAAGCAGCTAGGAAATCTATGAACAAAAATGAATGTCCCTGCGGGTATTCAGTGCAGTTTCAGGAAAGCTGTATCAATGAACCTGTCCTTCAGACACCCCAACGTTAAGATGAAGGGAATCACATATTACAATGACAAAAAAAAACAGTGTTGGCAGTGTAACACTAATCAACCGAAACAAGCTTTTGTCCCAGTTCGCATCAGCACATGGGTAGGAAGACCTCAGTTTGGTAATTTCTATGTAAACTTTGAGTGCAGAGCTAAAGCAGACACAGACAGGACAGCTTTCCCTAAAGGCTACCAGGAAAACAGCACAGCCTACAGAGGGCTGGGGTACCAGGCTTGCCACACTGCCCAAGCCAAAAGGCAGAAAGCAACACTACTTCAAAGCAACACTAACTTCATCCTCTGACTGCTGTCCCAACAGAGATCCTGGACACGGATTTACAGCTGGCTGACCTCAAGGTAGCAGAGACAAAAATAACACATCATGGGACACACAAGAAAGAAGTGGCAGCATTCAGGCACCATCTCCATTTTACAGGAAGAGAAACTTCCACGAGAGCAGCCCTTCACTTGTGTTATCAGGGTCTGGGCCAGATCATGGGCTTCTCTTCCCTATGGCTGTGCCGGACTGGAAGATAATCTCAGTACTCAATGACAAAGCAAGCAATCCTGAGGGTTTGCTGTTTCCTTATTTCACTACATAAGAAAAAACTTGACAGTATTAGAAGCTAGCAGTTTATAATGCATAAAAAGAAGTGTTATATGCCAAATATAAACAAGTGATAGAAGTCACCATAAGGAGATGGTAGTATCAACACTTCAATGGTTACTTCTTTGCTTAAAGAAAATTGTCATTTCTGTGACCAGGAAAAATCACCAATTATCCTACCTGGGACAGAGCTGCAAGCAGTCAGCCTTCCTGGTGCACTCAATTAGGTAATCTCAGAGAAGGTCAGGAAGAAATAGCTGCTAGCATGGATGGTGATCCTTCCCCCTCTCTGTTTTTGCTTAGTATTTGTACAGCACCAAAACATGCCAGCCTCTCCGGCTGTGACAACCACCCAGCCCAGCTGCAGCTTGCTGCTCCTGCCGAGGCACAGGTCGCCAATGCTGAGTCCCTGTGTCCTGTCCCAGCAAGCCTGAAAAACCTTTGCAAGGAGAAAGAAGCAGCAAGCTGTTTGGATTGAGCAGGTGCAAAGGCTCAGGAAAAGGGCTTTAGGTTAAACAATCAGGGTAAATCCTCACTGACAGTTAAGCAGTGGTGTAATTATCCCATGACCAGAGAATCCATCCCCCTGCCTACTCTGTCCAGGACCCTCACAAACCAGCTCTGATCCTACCTTTTCTGCTTTCACCTCTCTACCAGTGCAGCATAGACAGCACCAGCACTGGAAATCAACCGAACAAACCACAGAGCTACTGCAGGGATGACAAATTTCAAAATGCATTCTGCAAATAAAACCCCATGTGTGCCTTTTACTCCATGAGAGGAGTTTTGCCCTCTCTAGCTCTTTTCTTGTAGCATGACTTCAGAGATGAAAAAGCAACTGCTTGCCATATTCAGTGCTTGATCTCCTGCCTATTTTGAATAAAACTAAACCTTTCTACATGCCACTTTCTAGCCCCTTCTAACAAGTTTCTAAACTTATTTTTCAAAGCAAGCCCTTCCTGCAGAAATACTCAGTAAAATAAAATGCTGTGTCTGAAATTGTATATATAAACACAATAACCATACTCAATCCTTTATGCCTTCCCCACACGCCGGTATGGCATACTCAAAACACTCTCAGAGACAAATGCGCTTTCCCAGTACTAATCTCCACTTTATTGAAGTCCCTCAAGAAAATCCCTCAGCATTTTAACAGAGCCAAGTGGATGCTACCCCAAATAAGTGTCATGAAGGCTTTACTTCCACAGCAAAGTGCCTGGAGTTCCTCACTTTTAAATGCTGTTGACATGAAGATTGTGTACTCTATTTTAATAAAGAGAGACTGGATAATCCAAGCAATAACTAACTTGCTGCTTTTATTTTTTCCCCCTTTCAGACCAGCTAAACAACCACCATACTCAGTGCAACAAAAAGACAGAACTTTATAAGCCTCACCACAGACTATTTCTTACAAAGAAACCAGCATGAGTTGCTTTTAACCATAATCCAAGCAACTATTAGTAATTTGCAGGTTCCACTGATGTACTGCATTCTTTTTAATTTTGAGATTTTTAGAGACACAGAGAGACAAAAATAACCTCAGCCATCACAATTCATTGATTTGCTGAACCTGCCAAGGCACTTAACACTTCATTACTTTAGTCCAGTATTTCCTAATAATCAGGGCTTCTCACATGAGATTCCCTTAAAATGATACGCTATGTCAAACAACAACACTTACTGGCTTCTTCATGAGTAGAATTATTAGCTCTTGTCAGGGGAAGAAACTTTGATGTGGAACTTGTTGAATAGAGTAAATCTTATTTGTGAAGTGAACCCTGCAGCTTGTATGAAAGAAGGCATCCTTTTTTTACTTCAAAGCTCATAGCATCACCTGGAAAAACTTGCAACCTTGTTTATTTCAGTAATTATTAATTACTGACCTATTTAGAGGTGTTTTACACCAAACACAGCTGAACTGCTACAGTCTGCTAAAGGCAGTCTGTGCACGGGAATTACAGAAAAGGGATGTTTTTACACATTTTCTGCCCTCCCACCAGAACGCTGCATTTTAAATCACCACAGTTGTCAAGCGAGGCACCCACGCGATCACCTGGCCTGCCCTGACAGCGCGGCTCGGCTGTCACACTCTGCACCCTCCCCAGCCCCGCACAGCGGTCCCGGAACCCGCTGCTACCTCTGCCCCGCCATCGCCCGCGACCTTCCCTGCAGCTGCCTGCCGGGACCCCCAAGGCAGTGACCTGGGGGTCTCCACCTCGCGGCTATCCAGGACCTCCAAGAGTCCCGGAGACCCCGGCACTCACGGACACGCATCCCCCAGACCCCGCCGCGATGTGGTCAGCCCCGCCCTTACCTGTACCACTCCAGCCCCTTCTCGTAGTTCCTGTCGAAGAAGTGGGGCTCGGTGCCCACGGCGCGCACGTCGGGGTGCGCCCGAATGGCCTCCAGCAGCGCTCGTGTACCCCCCTTCTTCACTCCGATGATCAGGGCTTGCGGCAGCCGCTTCTCCCCGTAGTCCGGCGTGGTGCTGCTGCCGCCGCCGCGGCTCCCCGGGCTGCCGGCCCGGCTCAGCTCTTCGTCCGTGGTGCTCGACTCCTGCGGATCCCTCTCGAAAGCTCCGCTCTGCGCCGTGATCACCTCCCCGGGGGCCAGCGGCGTCCGCAGCCAGGCGCCCGCCGGCCCTTCCCGGCTGCCGTTGGAGGCCCGGGTGGGGGCCGCAGAGGGGGCCGGGGTGTCGGGGCTGCCCGGGGGGCTGGCGGGGAAGCGCGGGACCCCGGGGAGCGCCGTGCCGGGAGGCGCGGCGGGGGAGCGCGGGGCCGCCGTGCCGGGCAGCGCGGCCGGGGAGCGCAGGGCGGCCGGGCCGGTGCCCCCCATGAGGCTGTAGCACAGGTAGGTGAGGCAGAGGGAGAGGCTGCACATGCAGAGGAGCTTCCGCGCCGGGGGCACCTTAGAGCCGCGCCCGCCCTGCACCCCCGGCTGGGCGGGGGGGGACATGGCTGCTCCCCGCTCCTCGCCCCGGGCACCGGGCGCACATGGTGTCAGCCACCGCCCGGCCGCCCCGGCCGCATGGGGCGCCGCTGCCCTCCCGCCCCGCCACCGCCGGGGGGGAGCCCCGCATGGCACGGTCGCCGCCGGGCCCCGCCGGGCACCGGGGCACCTGGGCTGCACGCGGCCGCGCTCCGGTGCCGCCGGCTCCGCACTGTTGCCGCCCGAGTTCCTGCTGCTAAACTTTGTGTCGGGTGGGAGGCGGGAGCGCGCTCCCGGCGCGGGAAGGGCCCGCCCCCACCCCCGCCGCCGCGGCGGAAAGCGCGGGGAGCGCGCCGGGCCCCGCCGGCACCGCGTCGGCACCGCCGGGCCGGGCGGGGGCAGCGCCGGGCGGAACGGTGGGCAGCGGTTGTCAGCACCGCGGACAGCGACAAGGGGCGCCGGAGCAGTCCACAGGCGGCGCCGGGTTCAGAATCACAGAATAAATCATAGAATTGGTCATAGAATCGTAGAATTGTAGTATGATTTGGGTTGGAAGGGACCTCAAAGCCCATCCAGTTCTAACCCCCTGCCATGGGCAGGGACACTTCCCGCTGGATCAGGGTGCTCAAAGCCTCATCCAACCTGGCCTTGAACACCTCCAGGGAAGGGGCAGCCACGGCTTCTCTGGGCAACCTGTGCCAGGGCCCCCCCTTCCTCATCGTGAAGAATTTCTTCCTAATGACTAATCTAAATCTTCCTCCTTCCAATTTCAAAAAATATTCCCCCTCATCATATGATAACAGGCCCTTGTAAATAGTCCCTCTCTAGATATCTTGTAGGCCCCCGTCAGGTATTGGAAGACCAAAGGTCTCCCTTGGCGCCTTCTCTTCTTCAGGCTGAACAACCCCGATTCTCTCAGCCTGTCCTCATGGCAGAGGTGCTCCAGGCCTCTGATCATCTTTGAGCATGGGTCCCTGCCAGGGGCAGCGCTCGCCAAGGCAAGCCCCAGGTGGCTGTAGTCCTGCTGAGCCCCACCGTGCTGCAGACACCCCCCAGCAGTGTCACACTCCACCCATCCCATCTGCTCCCTGGGTCCACCTGCTGTGCCCCATCCACCCCTTGCCAGCACTCATGGCTGCAGGGAGGATATGGGTCCTAAGGACAGGAGGCAATGCCAGTTATCCTCTACAGATCCTTCTTTCTCTCAGCAGAAATCACCATGACACAGTTCCTTGACCCTTTGTCACAGCCTGCTTCCCTTCGACTCCCTCAAAGCGCATTCTATATTGTCACTCTTTCATCACATTGTCACCAGCCTGTGACTCCTGGCCATATCCTCCAGCTCCCCAGGGAGAAATGCCCAGACAAGGCCTCTGGGAGAACCCCATGCAGCAGGGCTGAGGTGCCCTAGCACCTCAGGGATCTGAAGTATCTGGAGCAGAGTGGATAGGTTTTCTTAGGGCAGCCTGCTGCCTCCTAGGAGCTTGGGGAGAGGTGCCAGACTGTAGTCAGGGGCAGGCAGTATCTTCTTTCCTGGTATAGCAGAGATAAGAGCATTTGGAGCATGAAGGGTTGGTAGTTTAGGTGCCAGGATCTGCACTAGTAGGTGAGGTCAATTACACTCTCACACACTGCTCTGTCCCCAGACTTGGTGGAGAAGGCTGGGGCTGATAGCCTCCCTCCTCACAGTTTTTCTGGAGCAACCGTCACCTCTTCTTAGCTCTACATTGGGCACTTCCCACCTCAAGTTCTCAGCTTTGGCTTTAGCAAGGATTTTGTGAGGGGAATAAATGCTTTATTGTCTCTGAGCTTCCTCCTGTCTCTCATTCTGGGCTTTGCCAGGAGCCTTTCCCTCATAGATATTCCCCTGTGGCTTTGGGAGACATCACATCTCTCAGCATCCTGGCCCCCCTCAACGGAACATTGCTGGCATTCCCATGGTACAGAGGAAGACTGAGGAACACAGTCAATTAATAAAGCCCTCACAGATGTACAAGCAGCAATCTTACATTTTCCACCTGAACTACGACCCCCAAACCACCAGCACACCTGAATGCTGCAGATCACCCAAAGAGCCAGCACCTGATCCAGGAGGCAAAACCTGCAGAGCAGCTACATGTTAACACATGTGAGGGCTGCAGCTGGTCTTCTGAGAAAGCACTGAGAACATTTCCAGTCTTGTGTGGTGGGTACCTCATCCTGCCTGTGAGCAGAAGTATTCAGAGATAGTAATCCTTCTCCACTAGCCTCCACTTTGGGAAACTGCAGACCTGTGTATCCCACCATACAGGGGTGCTCTGGGCAAGGGCTGGGTGGGAGAGAGCTGTCAGAGCTCTCCCATGCTCCCCTAGCTGATGAGCCATGGCCTAGATTTTACAGGGGAAGTCCAGAGACTGCTCTAAATCTTTCTGTTACTGTGTGAAGCTCAGCAGGGAACATCTCAGAGCAACGTGCCATTGGAGTATCAGCTATGCCTGGTCTCAAGGCAAAAGCAACATTTGAAAGAAAAAAAGTGTCAATATTAACTACAGCCAGAGCCGAGAAGAATATTCATTGAAACAGAGGAAGAGCACAGCATTTTCCCATAATGAACAAAAGCTCAATGCTGCTCTCAACTGGACATGTGTTCTGTCTGTGCAGCTCCAGTTCCAAGAGAGATTATTCCTTCCGAATATATTTTTTATGGTACACATGAGACCTCTGAAATGCAGTGTCTTGTGTCCTGTAAATCATTTCCTGTAACTCATGGATTCCTTTTCAACTGCATTACGGTAATGTGACTGTTAAGGGACTAACTTGAACTGACAGAAGCAAAGCCTCGCATCCCTCACTCACAGCTTCCTACTCCCATGCTCAAAGGCGACTGTAAAGTCCATGCCCAGGTGGTAGGAGCTTGGCCTGGAGGTGTTCTCTAGAGCTCTGTGGAGACCCACAGGGAGGCAGCAGGTCCCTGTCCTGGACAGGCTGAGCCCACAGAAAGGTGGCTGCAAACACAGCAATCAGACTTGAACCTTAAATGAAAACCCTGAGTAGCTGCCATATGGGTCATTGTAGGGGGAAGCAGACGTTGCAGGAGTGGGGACAGACTGACATTCTCAGAAAGCCCTGAGCAGAGGGGTTTCATTTTGCTTAGCTTGTATATATGTCCTTTCACATAACTGTAACAGTATGTATAGATCTACCTTGTGAGAGATGAATCCTCCTCTACGCAGAGATACGCTTGTTCCAAATTGGAGTACCCTCAGAGTCCACTGGTGCCAATAAGCCTGTTCATGAGTTTTCCAATATCATATACACACAGTTTCAAAAATATAAGATGAACCTCAAAATAGACACTATTTAATGAAGTCACAGTGCTTTGGTCTTTCTTATACTGAGCACACTTCTAAACCGCAGTGCTTAGCAAAATGCCCTGGTCTGACATCCTCGTGTCTCTTCTCCTGTGATGTGCAGCACAGAAGACTAATAGGATTTGCAGGCAAATCATACATAACTGAAAGACTGTTTCTTCTCGGGCACCAGCTTCCAGCCCAGAGGAAATTTTACAACCTGAATGTAAAGCCCTTTAAAACAAATGGTTTAGTCTTAAATGCCTGCTGCCTGGGCTCGGGCTGTTTTATTCATCATAGAATGTTCATTTCTCCTGTATAGATGTCAAACACATCCATAAGCAGATCTGAGTGTTATCCAAGCATCTCATGGTGTTCAGCCAGTGGATGCAATAAGAGCTGATGGAGTGTAACACTTTATTTGACAGTTCTGCTTTTAAAGGCTTGTGTATTTACACTGCATACCTGCACACTTCTGTTCACATTAATTAACAATAAGAGTGCTTGGTTCCAAATGCAGTCTGCAGTGGTCCCACAGCCCATGGCCAAACAGCCAACACCTCCCCAGCCAGCACACACAGAATGGGTGTGCAATAATGCAGAAGACTGGAGGCTTTCAAGGACAAGGATCAGCAGGAGGAAGAGGCTTCCTCTGAGGACTGAGGTGCCCATGCAGAACTACCTTGCAAACAGAAGAGGAAAGACCCATCACATCAGGAGAGACACTGGAGCTGAGTGAGGCAGCCCAATCTGCATTCAGGATAACCAGCAGCACAACTAAGAAAAGGTAAAAGGTGATAGCAGTGGGAGACTCTCTTCTGAGGACAGAGGCACCCATTTACCAGCCTGATGCACTCTCTGGAGAGGTGCACTGCTTACCAGGGGCTTGCATTAGGGATGTCACTGAGAGATTACCAAGCCTCATACAGTCCACTGACTGCCATCCACCACTTCTGTTTCAGGTGGGCATCATTGATACAGGCAAGAGCAGTTTGAGGGGTGTCAAGAAGATTTATAGAGCCCTAGGGGCAGCGGTAAGGGACTCTGAAGCACAGGTAGTTTTTTCATCAACCCTCCTGATCAAAGGGATGGGGTTTGAAAGGGTCAGTTCAGTCTGGCAAATAAACAGATGGTTACAGGACTGGTGCCACAGCCAGGGGTTGGCTACTTACACCATGAAAATTGCTTTGAGAAACCAGGTCTTCTGAGAGGGGGAGAAGCACATTCGGTCATACACTTGCCAGGCTGGTGAAGAGAACTTTAATTTAAAGTTTCTGGGGAAGAGGAAACTCAATCCATCCTATTCCTACCAGTTTTATGCTAATGTCAGTGATAGATGCCCAGAGCCTGGAGAAGGAACACGTCAGCAGGAGAGCACCTGAAGAGCAGCACAAAGAAATTCCAGTCACACCAGCCAGTGTCAGCTTCACTGGGGGCCCAATTTAAATATCTCTGTGCAAACACATGTAGCATGGGGAATAAACAAGAGGAGTTAGACACATTTACATACCTGCAGATCAATAAGTCATGGCAGGCAGCTGGGACCACTTCCCTGGACCAGCTATTAGAGCTTGGCTCTGTACATACTAAAGGCAAGATTCTAATTGGAGCCAGTTTTCCCACATAATAGACTGGAAAGCCCTTTCTAGGATACTTCTACACCTCCAAGGAGTAGAAAAGTCTCTCATCCCTGGTTGATGCTGGGCGAAGGCTGGTGGACTGGCTTGTGAAGGGGAGGCCAATCTCCTCTCCAAGGCATGCACAGGTGAGTGTTGGCCCATTTGTTATTTAGACGTGGAAAGGTCCACCATTCTCATCACCTCTGCTCCATGAACATAAACTGGGAGAGGAGAAGGGGCAGAGCCAGACTCCAAGGACAATGTCCTGGCTGAAAGGGACCTGGCATATTTAGACAAGGAAGAGGAGGGCTGGGGAACATATCCGTGCTTTCTAAATGCACAAGCAGATGAACACCAAGGAAGGAGGAAAATGGCCTCAGATAACTGGCACAAAAACAAAGAGGTATGAATTGGCACAAACACATTTTGGCTGTAAATCAGACAGCTTCTAACTGTGGGAGAAATGTTGTTCTGGAACAGATTCCTGAAAGGAGTACTGGGGGCAAGGCATGCAATTAGTTTTAAGATTGAGTTTGAAATGGACTTTATAACATGGTTGCCAGCAGTTGCAGGGAAATGGTATTTGATGGCCCAAGCTGTCCCTTCTAGTTCTACGCTCCTGTTATGATTCACCAGCACCAATCTGAGACAAAGACCTCAGACAGGAGAGGGCTCGTCAATCTGTCAAAGGCTTAACAAGACCCATTGATGGGAAGCCGGAATTAGACACATTTGAGTGAAATGAAAAGTCCGTATTTTAACAGGGATGGTAATTTCCTTTTTAATAATTTGTGAAGGAATACGGCAGGTTACCTCTCTTGGACGGCATTACACTGAGGCTGGAAGTCTTTTGAAAAAGACAGTCTTATTGCACCAAACTGGAAGCCAGGAATGTGGTCCCTGCAGGGAAGCCTCTGGCCAGTGAAGCTCTGCACACCGCTAGCCCAGTATTGTTTCTGCTAAGAAGGAAGATTCCCAGGATTGTCACCCTTATTTCCTGACTTTTACCAACACTAGAAACACATTTTTTCAGAAGCTAACCTCCCATAATTCCTCCTCGTTATTTACTTGTCATCAGAAGAACTGAAACACCTTGAAAAGAGGTAGATTAATTCACACAGAGCTCTACCTCTTTCAGGGAATGAATGAAGTTTGTAAATATATACTGAATAGAAGACAAACAGTAAAATACAATGACATTCAAACTCTAGTCCAAGAAGACACTCAAGATGTTTTGCAGTGGCATTCTACATTGTCAATACATTTTTCCATTCATGGAAACAGTGTTTGTTTTAATGACTTTTAGTAGTGGCTCCTGTGATCTAAACCATAGAGCACAGGAACCTGCATGCATCTTCCTTGCCTAAAATTAACAAGAGGTGGAAGAAGAGCGTTTCTGGGTGAGCTGCTCAGAAACCACCACACACACCCCCCCCCTCGTTTCCCTGATGCATTGCTCACAGTTGCTATAAAAAAGAGAACAGCTCTTAGGCTTGGGAAAGTGTATGTGCAACAAATATGTTGTGGTACATGATTTATACAGTGAATAATCCTGAAAACATAGCCAGAGGGAAAACCATTCAGTCTGAGGGTTACACACCGGCAGAGGCAACAGAGGAGGTTAAGACAAGGGGCAGTCACAGATGACGCAGGCATAGGAACAGACTCGAAGGTGCCTTGAGGTCCTACCAGACCTTAAAGTCTGTCTTTGTATGACCAAGGGTCCTGGCTCCAGCCGTGTGTGCAGTCAGAGAGGTTGTAGCAAATCAGGGGCTTCTGGGCTCTCTTGTTTCTGCTGTCACTCTTTTGACAAGCCAGACCTAGGTAAGTTGTAGAAAGACTGAAGCCAGGAATTTTCCTTCCATTGCTGAGCACCTGAATTATGCATCTGCTCCCTCTAATCTACCCTGTGCTTGCAGCGGTGAGGCTCTCTCCTCCCCCTCGCTCTTCCTGCAAGCCGCCTGCTATCAACCTGGAACCGTTCGGCACTATGGGCAGAGCTGGCCTTTCTTCGCCTTGGGGAGGAGCTTGTCCACAGGAGATGCGGATGGAGAAACGCGAAGGCTGGGACTACCACGTTCACAGCAAGCCCAGGCTGGGGCTGCTGGCACCCCCAGAGGCATGGCCCTAAGCAGCAAGGCTGCACGGGGCTCAGCCCAATCACTGCCCCACTGAGGGGGGATGCACAGCAAGTTCATGCTCTGTCACAGCCAGAGGCTCAGACCTCCAGCTGCTCCTAAGCAACCTGCTCCTACTCTGCACGTCCCAGTTGTTGGTCAGGACTTAAGCCTCCATTTCCTCACATCTGCCCTGTCTCGCTGATAAGCATGGGAGCAGGCTGTTCTCCCCGCAGGAAGGGTATTGCAGGACCCCCCCCATCTGTCATGTACTTTCTCAGTGTAAGTGGGTGAGTGGCTCTATCTGCACGTTATTGGGAGATAATCTGTTCTAATCTGAGCTCTTGCAGAGTGAGGACAAGGGCTTGCAATGGAAGCCCTTTGCTGATCACACGACAGGATGACATGGCAAAGCTACACTGAATGTAAGCATTAACAGGCTGTCTCCATCCTGCGCTGAAGTAGTGATGGTGGTAGGAAGGGGGAAAACAGCAGTTACAGAGAAACCATCTCATATTTGCAAGGTGGCCAAATACATTATTTTTTGGCTACAGAAAAGGAAACTGAGGTAAGGAGAGAGGGAGAGAGCCACATGTGGTCACAGGGTGGCTTTGATACCTATCTTGGGAGGCATATTGCCCGCAACCCAGCCCCGGTGTGGGTGCAGCACAGCCCTGCTGTCTTAGTACCCAAGGCCAGTGCATCACACAGAGACCTGGCCCTGGCTGCCAACGCCATGACTGTGGACAGGGCTACCTCCCTGGTAACTGCGACCATAGTGTGGGCATGTCCTGCTGCAGATGTGGATTGCAACACTGCTGGCCACAGGGAGCTCATCCTGAGCCCCTCTACTGACACTGCTGGGGCCCTACTCACTTGGTGCTGGAATTGTTTCTACTGCACTGGGGCAAATCCCACACTGGGAAGGAGTGGGACTTACTTACTAAACAGCTAAGAGCCCAGGGCCTTGGAAAAGGCTCAGCCGCAGCACAGCCTGCTGCCAGCTTTGCATCAGAAGGTCAGATTAGAAGCATTTTGCCAACATACACTGTGCTTGCTAAATGTCTTTCACCAGCTGCAGTGTTCACTGCAGGAGAAGAATGCACTTATTGAGCAGTTTGCTGCTCAAGAGTGTGCTGAGTGACCACGCTGCAGCCTTGCACAGCACCATCCCCTCCGATGCAGGACACCTCCTGCACTTGCTTGTGGGCCAGGGATGACTGTCTGTGGCAAGATGCCATTGAATTAGCACAATCACATCAGCCTTCCAGCTCCACCTTGGGTAGCTGGCTCATGCTGGGCTCTGAGGTGCTCCTCATGTGTTACCATAGCAATTGGCCAGGCTGCCTGAAGGGAGAATGGCCAGCCTAGCCTCTGCAGCCCATGTGCCCAAGGGAGTACAGCTCGGCCCGAGCCCCAGCTCAGAGTCCTACCAGCTAAGATGCTCTCCTTCCCCATCACACTCTGGTGCTTGGGCCACGAAGCATAGACACTGTCATCTCACTCACCCTCACCTCATCCCTTCTCTGCAGAAGACCTTCTGGTAGCCAGCAACACTGCCAGTTTAAACGGTTGAATTAGAGCTGACAAACCTGTACAAGCATCAGAACTTGGCTCTGCATCATAACCCATGATTCCCCAACACTGCCTCAGGCACAGCTCAGCACCTGATGTCTTTGGTCTTGCAGTGAGGGACAGCCCCAGAGAACAGCTACTCATCACTGCGTGCCTCAGTGCTGATGGTAGCTGGGTGCTCAGCTGGTAGGGCTTTCACCCTACTGCTGTGGTGCTACTGAATTGGCATCAGGTTTAGCAGAGCCCCAAGCAACAAGGCTCCTCACGACCTGCCCACAATCTACTGCGCTTCGCTGGCAGAAGCAATGCCCAGTGCGAGTCTCTCTAAAGCATTTGTTCTTAGTCATCATTTCCTTTCCCTGCACAATTCCTCTTCCCCTCCTCACTTGCCACTCAGCCAAGCCCTGCCAATTTCAGTAATTTAATCTCTGCTCATTAGATGGATCCTCCACCTCCCTCATCATTTCTGTAGCTCTTCTGTGAGCTGTCTAATTTATCACTCTCTGCCTGGCAACAAGGTACCCAGCGTGTTCCTGCTAAGATTTATTCTTCAGAAACACCTATGCCACCTACTCTGCAGGATTCTGCTCTTTTGACTGCTTAGGGACTCTTTCTTTTAGGGTTTTGAATTGTTTTACTTGATATTGAAACAGGATTAGTAAGCAATCACTGCTATTCACTTACCAGATTTTGATACCACATTTCCCTTGGTTCTGGTATCTTCTCTAGTCTAGAAAAGGAAAACCCTGCTGATGTATCCCGAACTGCTGTGATGCAAATGATATCTGAATTTCAAGTGGGGAAATGAATGCCTTATACAACCAACTAGACAGCGGGTTCTGAGCAAGACTGCAGTTAATGTAGCCTGTGATGGCATTTAGCAAAGTCTGAAGTAATTTCTTCTCTATCAAAAAAGAGAAGTTCTCATTCACTCATGTTAAAAATATTGTTGCAATATTAAATTTTACAAACCTGTCTGCTGTTTCATCATCATCTGGCTACCAGCTTGCTGCTACCGTGGGATCAGAGCCTCATTCGGTCAGCAGCAGCACAGGAACAGCCCAAGACCTCTCAGGAGCCCACTGTGGCCAGCAGTCATCATCCATCCATACCTCTGCCCTTTCCCTCCAACAACCGCTAACGGGATGGGCAGTGTGGTCCAGCACTGTCCTTGCTATGGTACTAGCTCAGCTCCAAGAACCTCTCAGATCTACAGGGTGGATCTAGGGCACTCCTGTGCTTGCTCCAGGAAGCAGTGACCAAGAAGGAAAGGTTGCTGCCTCCTGCTAGGGACATAGTGGGGAAAGGAAGGAGGATGGAGCTGGAAATGCTCAAAAAGGGATCAAATCAAGCCCTTTTGCTGTGAGAATTTCCCACCTCGTTCTCCTTGTCCCCATTCTGTGGACGGCAGAAACTGTGCTACTGACCAGGTCTTGCCCTTGCATCCCTGCCTTGTTCCCCATTTCCAGCTGTGCAGCTTTCCATCACAGCCAAGCAATGCAACCAGTCCTGGTCAGTTTCAGTTTCTCTTCTATGATGTGAGGAATGACAGTTCATAAACTTGAAAGAGTATCTGAAATGTTTGAGGAAAGGAAAAGCAGAAAAAAATCCCCAAAATGCCAAAGCAAAGGGACTGGGTCTAGATGTCTGGCATCTTGTGATTCAGAGATCCACTGTGCAGTGAACTGAAAACAAAGCAACTGCCTAAATAGCTGCTTAAACAAACTGTAGATTCATCGAAGCAGAGTTTCTAAAGACTCAGTTATAGAGGTCAAATAGTCCTTGCCAGCCCATGAGCCTCTTTTACAGAGAAAAATAAACTATGGTCCTCATTTTGGAAAAGAATCAAAATAATACAGTGATGCTACCTCCAAGAGAAAATAGATAGTAGAAGTTATTCTATCTTCCCTTTCAGCAATATCTGTTTAGAAAAAGGTAGGCTATTTACAGAGAGCATTTTGCTTCCAGTACTTTTGAAGTAAGTGAATTTTGAATTAGTTTAAGTGCAGGATAAATCAGCGAAATAGGAAGATCTTTACACTCAAATAAGATGCTATTACTCATAAGCATATTGCACTCCAGCTTGTGGACTAAAACTATTGCTGTGTGACAGGACACCAAGGGCATGAAACCCAAGGGATCCATGAAAATTAGCAAAGCACCTTTGCTATGAAGAGGTAATGTGGGATATATATTGGTGATGATGGCAGTCCAATGCTGAGATAATCCGAGCAGATCCTGTGATCCTAGGTGCCACTGACTGCTGTGAGAACTCCAAAACCCCTTCCAGGAGCAATCTATATTTCTTCAGATTCCACACCAGAGGCTGAAACAGAAACACAGAATTAAATGCTGTGCTGCTGTTAAGGACACTGTGGCTACCACTACTCTTGTTTATCACATCCATCACACTGGCATGGAAGAACCAGAGGCAGAAACTCAGCCTCTTGCAGAGTGCACAGAAAACACAGCTGGTGGCAGGGTTATTTTAATGAGTTTTTAACCTGGGTTAGCACAGTGGGCATAGGATGGCAAATGCACAAAGAGGTGGAGTGGCATTGTGGAGCAGAGGCTGCTGCAGAGGAAGACAAAAGCATCACCACAGGGTACCTGAGGAAACAATAATTTTTCTTTCTTACGCCTATAACCTCGCAAGGAAACTGCCTGGGAAGCCCCATGCCCTGCTCCCCACTACACAGGTCATTCTGACCTTGGAATGACATCAGGGCACTCCCCGCTCCTGGCAGCATGGAACTCTTGGTGTCTCCAGTGTCCATTTATGTGACAGGAATGCAATAAGCAGTCAGAAAGGCAGACTTGGAGAGCTTCAGGGATGGCCAGACATAGCATATCGTGCTACATTGTATGCACATCATCGGCCCCTGCGCAAGACAGGCAGCAGAAAATAGTTTCTGGCCCTTATCTTTTGACATCTCTCCAGGGAATGAGCCTCCTTGTGTTGCAAGTCCAGGCAGAGGCTGGTCAGAGAAGAATGGTGCTGAGTCTTCATCATCTGCAGTCCCCGTTGGTTTCAAGCATGAAAATAAGATGGCAAAGAGCAGAAATGGCTTCGTAGTTTCCTCTATTTCTCTTCCCCTTCTTGTTAGGATGCGGAAGAACTATCTGAGGCAAAGGTATTTCCATACCTTGAGACAGCAGTTCTTGCCTGTGACCCAGCCATGCCAGATCAAAGCAGCCTGCTGATGTATTTTGTGCTGACATATCCAGTGGGTTCCCAGCTGCTTTCCAAATACTGGCCAGGTGATCTTCCCAAGGGCTTGTATCTGGCTCTCCTATTTCCAGCTCTGCAGCAGAGGTGTCGGAAACCTTTCTGGGAATTGAAACACAGCCATACATAGAACGCAGAGGCACAGAGAATCTCTCCCTGCTCCCTTGACATGCTTCACCCTACTCACATGCTGCTTGGATTTTGTGTCAAGAGGGTGATTCTGTAAATTAAATCTGTTCTTGTCTCCTCTTGTTGGCATGGCAACCTGGGAGGATAGATGGCACAGCCTTGCTACACCTCTCACAGCTCTTGTCCCAGATGCATGCAGTATTGCTTGGCTGGAGACACATCCCAGCACTCCCACTGATCTAGGCAGATCATGCAAAAATCCCAAACTGAGGGACTCTGTGGTCAACAACTGGGCCCAGGTCCTGGGATGGCTCCCCAGCATCCAGTCTCAGGTTCCCTCTGGTTGAATGGTCAAACTCAGCTCAGGGTGAGGAGGAGCAAACCCTGGCGCAGGAAAGAGGCGTCTGGGCTGGCAGGGGCTCCAGACCCTCCAGAAGGAACCACAGCAAAAGCTGCACATCAGCATAGTCACCTCCTGGCTCTCAGACCTCCCAGTCCTTGGCAGGGATCTGCTTTTCTCTGCTGTCTCAATAAATGAATTTAAGCATTTTCCAGCTCAGCAACTAGAGCCTTTGCTAGTCTTGCATTTGTGTTTGATTAATGAGATAGCCAGTCATTGAAACATCTCTTGAGGTCTTGGTCTTTCCTGAGTAATTCTGAAGTTATTGCTGTTTACGTAGAAGAAAATCATATTGCCTCGCAGAGAGCATTACTGTGGTGATAAGACTGGAAATTGATCCTCAAGGAGCAGAGGCAATGGCACTTCCACAGAGCTTCAGTGAGTGCTCATCATTTCCTGGAAGAGAAAAACACCTTCTGCAGGCTGAGTGCTACCCACTTGAAACCCAGGAGAGGCTCGGGCCATTCCTACCCTGCAGATCGGAAGTGCTTGAGACTGTCTGCTGCTTCCCTGGGAGAGACACCTGCAAACCAAGGGCCAGGACTCACCACTACTAAAGCCCACATATTGTGGATTCCTACAGGCCAGCACTGGACGCTTGAATTTCCCTGAGCAGACTGGTTGTCAGACGCAGTTGAGATAAATCCGTTTGCAAAATTATCATGTTAAAAGGGTTTTAATTATTAGGGACATGCTAGGAAGACAGCTGGGATTTGCCTTCTGTTATTCCCACCAGGCCTGATAAGCCCTGGGTTTTTTCTCACATCCCAGCATAAATCAGGAATAATCCTCCAGGTCAGAGGAATCAGGCGCTGTCAAGGTAAAAGCTGGTCTGGGAAGAGAGTGCAGACAGTGATGATTCGAGGGATAGTTTTGCAAAACCAGGACTTGTTCCAGAGCAGCAGACATCGGATTAGTACTGATGCTAAGCCATGCAGATTTCTGCATGTGTCACCTTGAAGCTGCTTTGCCTTTGAGGAAAGTGCTGCAGCACCCCAATCTGACTGGTTTCATACGAGGAACCTGGAGCTAGTTCAGATCCTCTGGTCAGGTTAGCAAGAGCTGTTGTCCTGCCTCAGCTGCCATCACAGTACTTTCCTGAAGCTGTAGAATCGCTCTGGGCTCTTCTGCTCCTTTGCACAGAGACCAGTCAACCACCACCACCTGCCCACCTGCTGTTCCCGCCACCAGCAGCCCAGCTTAGGACCGTGGGCTGGGAAAGGGCCAGACAGCCGATTTCCCACCCCTGCCTCCTGCTTGGGGCAACTTGAGGCCAAATTTTGCTAGCAATGCAGGGTTTGACACTTCCCTATTCTCCAACACAGCTTTTTGCAGGCACTCTCTCATGGCCCCGTATGAAATAATTTTAATTTCATGAGCTCAGTGAGCTGCAGATTAATCGAAAACAATTTTGCACAGGTTCCTTCTTCATTATAAGAACATTCTGGTCTGTCTTATTTTTTCTCAAGCTGTCTCTCTGTGGTCATCTTCTTTGTCTGCCCTCTCCCCTCATGCTGCCAACACAAATTACCCTTCCCTACATGGGCAGGCCAGGAGAGAAAAAGCATCAGAAACTCCTTAACTCCTGCATCTTCCCACAGAAGAGATTCAGGGAGCTCCTCTCTGTGCACATGATGTGTCCTCAAGAGACATTTAAAATTCCTGCCGTGGCACAAGGTTGCATTTGCAGCAAATCAACATCTCCCTTGCATGCCCAGAATACCTGTAGTGGGGCCAGAGCTGGGAGAGCCTGGGCTGGGCTCACACAGAGAGGGCAAAGCAGCCTCAGTCAAGAAAGGGAAGGGAGCTCCTGGCTTCCCAGCTCCAGCATCTCTTGGCATCGCTTTCTCCCATCCCTGGCCTGCATTCCTGACAGCTGGGCAGGTGAGGTGCCCGCAGACCCTTTTGATTCTGTTCTGTACCCAGCAGGCCCTGAGCTTTCCCTTTTGACAACAATCACCCTGCTGGGTCTCTGCCCTCAGAAAGGCCAGCTGCAGAGTTTTGAAGTCTCCTGGTGCTTTGGATGCACTCACAGGAAGGAGAGTACCTGTGCAATCTCACCTCAATGCTTTTGGCCAGCCTGGGAGTCCTGCACTCACTACTTTTTATCCAGGCCCCTAAGCTATGCTTTCTTTCTGCTGCTAGCCACGTTGCTGATCCCAAGGGAGCTGCTGCACACACAGACTGATGAAGCTGCAGCCTGAGGGTTTCTAGCAGCAAGGAAGCTGCCTGGCAGCTTCATGAGCAGCAGATGAGCTCTTCCCCGTACTCACATGCTTGGACCAACCCCTGCCAAGTGCTGCAACACCCTCCCTCTGCCAGTAGCTGCTGCTCCCCAGTGACCCAGCACCCTGAGATCCCTGCCCTCTGCACAACAAGGGTCACTCCTCAGCCATGCATCACTGTGCCAGCTCCCTGCTCTAGTGCTGTGCTGCTCCAGGGGTGACAGGAGAAGGGAGCTGAGGACACAGGGCAGATGGGCACAGTGTTTCCTATGGAGATGGATCTCAGCCACTGTCCTGGTGTGCTTATGCTAGCAGGATGGATGGTGCGGTTTATAACTCTGGTACCATCTCCTTCTCTGGCAAACAGGGCTGAGAGTTGCCTTTGGTAAAGCCAAGCGTCTGCCCTGGAGAGGCCGGAGCCCTGCAAGGCTGTGCCAGCTTGCCTTGGGAGCAGGTAAGCAGATGGCAGCTCTGGCTGCTTTTCAGCTGTTCTGGGGAAGGACAATGCCCTGGGACAGAGCTCTGCCAAGCCCCACTCCTCCAGGCCTTGGCTGTCACTCTCAGGGAAAATTCCCTGGACCTTCCTCTGCAGCATTGCAGGAATCCCTGTGACAACATAGTTACAGCTCAGGCATAAAGCATTATCAATCATCTCCACTACCTCCCAAGCACATTAAGCCAGTGGATGACATAAACCACCTTGAGCCTGCAGCTCCACCTGGGTGAGGACACCGCTCCCTCCAGCAGGTGCGTGGCTGCAGCCTGGGCACTACCTTATCCACTGCCCTGGGCCAGCAGAGACCATGTGCCCACTCTGTTGCCCTCACAGGCTCCTCACCCACTAGGAGCCACTGGTGGAGAAGAGCAACTGTCCCCTTCCACCAGCCAGGACCCAAGCTGTCCTTCCAACCAGGCAACCCACAGCCAAAAGGCAATCTATCTCACGGCCTTATTGCCTCATGGTGTTCAAACCTGACTTACTGTTATTGGCAGTCAGGAACCTTTGCCATTTATATTCAACGCCAAACTTCAATTTACAGTATACTTTCTGCTTCAGCTCACCCCAGCCTCTATCTCCACCTTCCACATTAATGCAGGATATGCCTAGAATTCATCTTGGAATTTATTTAAAAAGCCTCAGCCACTCTGGCTTTAATACACTTCCTCAACAAAGCAGCACAAAGCTCAATTTAAATGAAAACTAGCAAATTAGGGACTGTTACCTGTGCCAGCACGCATTTGGTCCCATAGAACTGGCAGTGTCCTCAACTCCGTAGCAGCTGCTCTGCACCAGCAGCACCACCCCAGGGTGGCTCAAGTAATTTCTGTTGGGAACTCATGCAAAGGAAAGTAGAAGAGGAATTGTAAGCTTGCAGCCAAATTGAATTCCTCTGACTGCAGGAAGTGGCCAGCCATGGCCTGTGGCATCTCCCTCTGGCATTTCCTGCAGAAGCCTTTAGAAATAAGGGGGATGTGGGAAGGAAGGGAGGACACAGGGAGTCAGGCAAGAGCAAACAAGAACAGAGCCACCCCAGCTCTCAGGGACCTGCAGGTCACTAACATCTGCTCTGCAGAGGGCCAGGAAGAAGACACAGAACACCTTTAATAGCTATAAAACATTAAACTGCAAGGCAGATCTCCCTCCCAGAAGAAGAACCATTCCAAGATCAGAACACACTCTACAGGGGTAAAAACCCTGCCCCTCAACAGCATTTATTATATGTTAGACTAAGGGTAATGAGCAGCAGCTGAGAACACAGGGGAAAGCAGTAACTGTTAATTATGATAAAAGAACAAGCCATGGCTGCATCTTCTTATGTTTGAGACGGGAGAGTGGCTGTGTCACAATGCAATCTTCCTGGAAGCCTCTTGTATGGTTTGAATTTGTGGTTTGCTGACCTGTGCTCTCGCTGTTTGGAACGTATGTAGAGTGTTTGTTGAGACAACAGCTTCTGCTCTTTGTGGTACTAACTAACTCCAGGTGTAATTTACTCTTGTGGAAGTTTCAGCCTTAATAGGAAGCTTAACTAAACCTGCACTACAAATTTTGATGTGAGCAGCAAAAATTTTGGGAAAAGTTGTAACAGGAACTTTCATAGGGAGCACTGCATAGAGTTATACCAGGATATATGGAAATATCTTCACTTTCATAGTCAGCAAAGCTGGCACCTCCTGCTACCCTGTCTGTGGGGAGGCAACTGCCCTGCCCACACCCTGAACCTGTCAGCAGCAATCTGTAGGGGGTGCTGCTTTTCATGAAAGAGTGGAAAATGGGTTTATAGCTAAAAAAGAAGTTAAAACACTGAAGCAATACCCTGGTGGTGATTAGCATACAATCCCCTGCAGAATAAGCAAAGCTAAAAAGCTGAAACAAAAATTAATATAAACAGAAGATCTGTAATTGTTCTCCAAGGTTTGCTGTCCCTGAAACCCTGGGGAGAAGTGCTGGCAGAAGACATCCCACCCGTGTGTGAACGGCTGCCTGCGTGCAGAGCCCAGGTGCTGGGGGAACCTGACAGAGAGGGGCTGGGGGCTCTTCCTCCTGGCCAGCTGAGATGCTCCAGGTGATGGTGGAGATGCTCAGAAGACGACACCGCAGGTTTGTGCATCTTCTGCAGAGAAATGTTGACAGAAGGGGAGTCCTGCAGAGGAGGCCCTCCTGCACCAACCTGGGAGCAAGCAGGACTGAGTGGAGCTGCTTGAGGCAGGGATGGTGTGATGGGTAACAGAGCGGACCCTTGTCCTGGATTACACAGACCCATCAGTTTCCTGCAGTTAAATATCTGGCCTTGATCATTTATGGTCTGCCCCTTGCTAGAGCCAGCAGGACCCCGGGGCAGCTGCGGGGTGCCTCTGGGCCTGGGCATGAGAGACCAAGAGGCACAGGAGGGAGGGAGAGAGCTCCTATCCTGGGGCAACTCAGTCAGAGCCTTTGGCTGGAAACCCAGCTTGTGGGGGGATGCGAATGTTCCCAAAGGCAACTCCAGCTGCTCCCCACTTGCTGTGAAAGGGATGGGGATGTGTGTGCTCATTGCTGTGGGGAGAAATTTCTCTGCACAAAGTCAGGACCAAACAACAAACATCATTGCAGATAAATGTTGTTTCCCACATTTTTCACCAATTAATATTCTTTTAGAGAGCTAACCACTGCTCCTTTGAGAAAGAGACAAAAGAAATATCATTGACAAGTTTCTCAGCCTCATTACAATATTCTGTACATCAAATGTGCCCAGTGTACCAGAAAATACAGATGTTGCAGCTGTCATTTGGGATAACCCGATTATCCCTTTATTTCTAGCTTTGTTCAAAATAAATTAATAGTGGTAGTCTGTTCAGAGAGATAATTAGAGTCAGGCTAAACACCAGAATGTGAGAAGCTCTCTGTAGGTCAGAGACTTAACCAAGGCCAAGTCAGGCTGAAGATCCAGCCCTGCTCATGAGTCTGCACATCCCACAGTGTTCAGGGTCTTCTCTCCTCCTCCCTTCCTATGCCATTTGAGGATAATGAAGATGCGCCAGTAGGAGACGAAGCTGCTACAGGCTGGTGCCTCCAAACCACAGCAGGGCTGCCAGGCAAGGGCTCCTCTTGCCAAGTACAGTACAAGAACCCCAGAAAAGGAGAGTCCCTGCCTGCAGCTAGTGGGCAGCAGAGCAGGGGGCTGTGCAGAGGTGAAGCCTTTGCAGGATGCTCCTTGCCTAGCCCCACATCATTGGGGATTTCAAGGAGGCAGAGGAGGTCTCTGTGGGAAGACCTTCCCTGCATTAGGACTAGTTTGGGAGAGAGCTGCGGGTAAGCTGGGTCTGGCCAGGCTCTGGCTGAATGTTAAGGCTGAGAACTTCACAGCTCCCAAGGCCCGGTTTGCAGTCTAATGAACACATAGATTCAGCCCACTCTGTGCACCGATTAAATGCTTCCAGTCCAGTTACAAACTTTAATCACTTTTTAGCAGTGAAAAATGTAAAGATACTTTCTTTTCAAGGCTGATGTGGACTGTGCCAGTCCTTGAAGCAGCTAATTCTTCTGAGTCAGGCCATGGCCAAATCTCTGCATTCTAACTTTAGATATTTAAAGCCCGAATGATTAGATAATCCAGAATACAAATGAATAAAGCCTAAGGAAAAGGAAAAACAAGCCGCTTTAGTGAAGTCCCATCCCATATGTTCTGGCAAAAATCATGCAAATCAATGCAGATAAGTGGCAGAAGAATCACAGAATCATACAATCATAAGGTTGGAAGACACCTTCAAGATCATCGAGTCCACCATGCATGTACCCTTGCAGCACCAGGTTCAAATGGGGGCTTTGCCTGTGCTCCATGCATTGCTATTTGGAGTCTTCCCCTTATCCCTTTTGACGGAGATCCCTTTTGGGGGTGCCTGTTCTAGGCTGATTCCACTACAAGCTGCAAAGTGGTGAATTGAGGGAAGTTGCACGGAGCCGTCTGTCATTAATGAGCTTCTTGCCTCTGCTCGGATCCCCTGCTGACAGTTATTAACAGGGCCAGTGGCTGCCAGTGCTCCCTGCCCGGCTGACAGGGATCAATCCTGGCTGCCCTGCACCCTGCAGCTGGGTCATGGGACCTGTGACCGCTTCCTGCTTAATGAAATTACAGTTCATAAACTTTGCTGTCTTACAAATCAATAGTAAATACACACTGAGCCTTCCTGAGGAGCGTGGCTGATATTCCTGTCAAGGCTTGGGAAGGGGAGCAGGCTCTGCTGTGGGCACAGTTGAAGCCAGTTGGGCTCAGCCTTACAGCTGAGGGGATGCTAAGCTGCCCCCAGGACCTTTCCTCCCAGGGGGATCCTCAGGGAGGCTCCTAGCCCAGGAAAGGTGAACCTTGCACTGAACCAGCATATGTCAGGAGCTTCGATCTCTCAGGAGTTTATCAGCACCGTAAGGAATTAGAGAGGGTCAGCACCAGCATTCAAGCTGCCAGCCCAGCACACCAGCTGCATCCCAAGCCCTGTGCGGTGGCTGTGTCTGTGAAGAAGAGCTCGTTTGTGTGGCTGCTCCAGTGGCCCAGGAGAGGCTGGTCATCCCTGCCTGCAAGGGGACACATGGATGGCACAGGCCTCAGTCATCTTCTCCCATGGGCTGGAGTTTTCACTTTTCCAAGGACAGATGCCTATCAGTTCCCCCCTCTGTGTTGCCAGACATCTCACAGGGTGTCAGCCCGTGTGCTGTAATAAACGGGATACACTGTGGATTCACAAAGCACCTTCCTGTTGCCTGCTTAAAATCACCTTGCTTCAGAAAAGTTGGGAAGGGAAACTGCCCAGTGAGAGGCTCTGGAGAGATGGTGTCTGTAGCAGGGATCTGGGTACCCTGCCCAGCAAGCATGGGTGCAGAGCAGGTGCCCAGCAATGCCAAGGCTGGGGTGCTCATTCCTCGTGAAGAGCTGCCTGCCTGTACCTTCATAAATATTCTCAGTACAGGCAAGACTGGCTGGGTTTTGATCGCAGTTTTGCTAGAGAGGTCTTGCGAGGATATTTATCATTCAGTGTCGGCGTAAAACACTTTCCAGAGTCTAAATTCTGCTATAGAAAAACTATTTATCAAGTGCCCCCCTTCTGCTGATACACCGGGCAGGAGTTGCCAACACGCGCTGACAGCCGGCTAGAGGCAATATGATAGATCTGTGGCTAATAATCAATCGATACTTTTGTTTAGGCCTCTGTCTATCAGTCTGGCATTGTGTGAACTAATTAGATGATAAAATGTGATGAATGTGTATTAAAGTCAGCTTCCTCCTGTTAGCACTCCAGGGACCCTTTCCATTTTCTAGCTGACCTTTTAGATCTCAGCTTTATTGTACGTGAATGCAATTAAATCAATTTGTCAGATATTTGCATTGCTCCTGCTAGTTCAGAATTCAATTAGTCAGTGTCACTTTATCGTCCTTGTCAGCCTCTGCACCAGCTCAGGGAAAATAAACCCAAAAAAATGCCTGTTAACACCCAACCAAATGCTGCCAAGACTCTGCTCCTCCCCGTGGATCTTTCCTTCATGGCTCACACTGTTCACTGCTGCTTCTCCTCCTCACGCCCTGCACAGGAGGCTGCTTCCTTTACCCCCTGGAGTCTCCTCTACGTGGGGCAGGGACCTGGCTGGAGCGGGCAAATCACTGGGGTCTGGTGGGGCAATTAGCAGGTGCCCCTCGTTATCTCTGCTCTGACTGTGCTGAGGAGAAATCTTGTCTAGCGAAATTATTCACACAAGCAGAATGAAACAGCAACAGCCAAATCCATGCTACAAGGGTTTTAAACAATATTCAAATGAGAGCCAACCTTGGCAATTAGTTTTCTTCCTGCTGTTCTAAAGCGATGGCTTCTTTATCCATATTTTATCAGCCAGCGAGGAGCTCTGATAGTTAAGATTCTGTTGCTTGCTTAGATCCATGAGAGCACATCCTGAAAGTCTGTTTGAAATTAGCATACAGGAGTGTGTCTCGTGAGCCAGGACTCAGCCCTCGCCCTGCACACTTGAATTTGGAGTTGCTTCTTAATAGCGAGAAAGCCGCTCCTGGCTCTGACGCAATGTGCTGCCCCTCATCCTGCTGGGGCTTTCTCGCAGGCACAGGCAGTGGTGGGTGGAAGGTGTTTGCAAAAGTGTTTGCAAAGGAAGGGTGAAAGGGATGGCAGTGGGACAGGAGGGGAGGACAAGAGACTGGACCCAGCAGGATCGGGCGCTGTAGGGCTGTGTCCAGCTGCATGGCTGACGAGACAGGGGTGGGGGCTGGGGAGTGTTTAGGGGCAGGGTTGGGTGCTGGGGGCAGGTCAGGGATCAGGGTTGAGTGCTGGGAGACCAGGCAAGAGCAGGGACAGGGACAGACACAGTGGAGAGGGCTGGGGGGCTCCAGGTGAGTGGTAGCAGGGGTGAGAGCTGGACTCACACCTGGAAGAATCCAAACATCCCTCGTGCTCTGCTGCTACAGAGTCATCACCATCCCTTTTCCCATTCCCTGGTGCTGTGCGCTATCTTCACCCTTACCCGTGGCCAGTGCATGGTGAGATGGGCACCTCTGTTTCTCATCTCCTTGGAGGTACAAATGGGAATGTGGGGCTGCAAGGCAAGCACCAAGCCCACTGCTGGAGCATTGTGCTGGAGTCTCTGCTCAGTCCATGTTGGGCTGAGCCTTGTCAGTCACCAGGTCCCATCGTGAGGTCTGACCTGAGCCTCTCCCCGTGCTGGACTCATGCTCTGACACTTGTAAAGGTCCATCCAAACACAGCCTTGAAGGACTCTGATGGACTTTGTCTCTGGAAACCCAGGTCTTGCAGCACCCAGGTCTTACAGCTGGGGCCTTCCCCAGACAGATGAAATGTCAGCAGGAGGGCACTGGGGAGAGACCTTGAGGGGGGCTGGAGCAGCAGTGGGAGGGAAGCTACTGCACTCTGACACTCCTGCCAGGAGGAGCTCACCGGGTCTAATGTTTGGATGACAGGAATTTTGCTTGCTCAAGCTCACCTTCCTCCTCTGAGTTCTGGCTGGGATGTAAATATCTGAACCACAGCAGGTATAATTAACAGATGGAACTAGCTAATTACGTCCTTCGCGTGTGAGCAGAAGATGCAACTGTTAATTGCTATTTGCACATTTATTATTTCAGGCACTGGGACTGCTGGCATTTACAATGACATGTGCCCTGTTTAAAAACAAACAAACTGCGCTCCTTTCTGTGCTGTGGTACAATTTAAAGCCTAATTACTATAAGCTGCTCTGTTGCCCTGATGCTTTGAAAGGGTGTGAGGAGGGAGTGTGCTGGTGGCAGTGGCAGCCCCAGGCCCCACTGCTGACTGTGCGGGAGCCCGGCAGCCAGACTGCACAGCAGGGACAGCACTGCAAGCCGTGCAGGGGAGACGTGTGGAGTTGCTTAGAGGGAACCAGTCATTGCCCCATTCGCAGCTCCACAGGGCTGAGAACACTCCCAGTGAGCCACAGTGGCCCCCCAAAGCACCTCTTCACATAGTTATTCTGGAGACTACTCAGGAGACAACATGCAAACCCTGGACGCCAGCAGGAACACCCTCCTTTGCCACTCCGCATCTGTAAGCAGCTCAGACTTCTGAGACCAACTGCAGTTTAGAGGGTTCTTCCAAAATCCCACTTCCATCATGAGTTCAAGCATCCTTCGCACTGAAGCCTCTCCAGTGTAGAGCGAATCCGAGTCCATGCCTCATCCCTACTTCTGCAGCAGAAGCAAACTTCCCATCAGGGAAAGTCTCACTTGGAGCCTCTTCCGGGCTCAGACAATGATTGACCTGAAGGGCAACAGCGGCTCTGCTTGCTGGTGGCTGATCCAGGTGCTGGAAAGAGCAAGGCAAGGGACAGCAGCTCAGCCCCAGCTCCCCGGCCAGGTGCAGGGCATGGAGTGGTGCAGCTTAAGTTCAACATTCCCAGGTCTGGTCTGAAAAAGCTATTTTACCTCTCTCTCTAAAATATAATAAGAAAAATAACAACTATGTTTTCAAACGTAATGATTAAATCTCTAGTCTTGAATAAGGTGTTTTTTTAGATCAGTGCTCAGAGTGCACCTCAGCTCTGCAGTTGGTTGTATAAATATTGGAGATGAATAGTGGAGGAAGTTCTACCTTTTCTGTTGAAGAGTTGAGATGGATTTCAACAACCACACTTACATCAGGGGGTCTGAGCTAATATTCTCGAGGTGAAGGCTTTCCTTTGTGATTGGAGAAAGCGGTTTCTGAAATGCTGTTATTCCCTAGTGAAGCAGGACATTTTGCGCCAATCTCCTCTCTGCTATTAGTGAGAGGTGAGGGAGCATTCCCCCTGCCAGGGCTCTCACCAACACAAAAAGGTCTGAAACAGCCAGGGGAGAAATGATGGAGCCCAAGCCCTCCATCCTGAAATGCATGAGAGGACAAATTCCTCTCTGAGGGGCATTATGGGCAGGGGAGTGCCCAGCCCAGTTTCCCAGGAAAGGCTGCTGCCTGGGCATACCAAGAGGCGCTTGCTTGGCTGCCTCCCTTCCTTTTTCCCAGGGAGTTTGTCTTTCTTTGGCATTGCCAGCAAAATCATTCCTCTGGGCTCCTTTTCGTGAAGCAGGGGCTATGCTGGCCCCAGCCCTGCATGCAGCCATAGCATCACAACTGGGAAGGGAACTCTGGATGCAGGAGCCTCTTCCCCATCTGTTCACAGCCTGTGGCCACCTCCCAGCATTCCTTGGAGGGGACCTGTGATGGCAGAGAGAGAACACCTGGCTCCATCAAAATGTGGCCTTGGAGAAAAGCATCCTGTGACCTTGGGGCCCTTCCTGGCTGCTCTTTGCAGGTGAATGCATTTCTGGGCTCATTAGCAGGGGAAATAAACTGGACTGAATCATCCTCTGGATAATAGACTGCAAAGTGCCTGGTGCTGCCAGACAGCAAGTGGGACTGTTTCCTGACCTCGACAACACCTCCTCAGCACAGTTTCACAACATAAAGCCAAGATGTGCTTCCTACTGTAGAAATGAAGTGGCCAAAGGTGGCTGAACTTGGCAGCTTTCTCTTGGAGAGGCCGGAAATGAGGCAGCGGGGAGATCCCCTCTCAGCAATAATGTTGATGCTCCAAGGCTGCGCTACCAGGGTCTGTGGGTTCTTCACCTCCAGCAGTGACCAGTCCAACATCAGTGCCCCACAGTGTGTGCCCAGGGCCAGGCAGCAGCACTGGCCAGCACCCAGGGAGCTCCAGATGCCTGGCTTGAGGGTGGCCACAAACGGAGAGAATGTACCCTGACTTCTGTTGAGTTAAGCAGCCACTACATACAAATCCCATAGACAATATTCTGAGTGCATCCAATATACTGGGTTAATGGAGAAATAGAAAGATAGAGCAAAGTCCAAAGCCACAGGCAAGGATGTTTCCCATGCAAGGAATCCCAGCTGCTGCAGTTCAGCTCAGCACAGCGATGCTGTTCCAGCACACCACAGCCTATGGCACTCATGATTTCTGCACCGTACATGTTGCAGGCACCATAGACCTGAATGGGGCTGGAGAAAATTAATAGATACAGTTTAAAAAAACCCTGCTGAATATTAACAATCCATTGAGCAACTGTAGGTAAGAGTTGTTCCCAGCAGAGTGGCATTGGAAATGCTCTGGCACAACAGCAGCCTGGCTACCAGCACAAAGAGGAACAGATATGGCTGTAGATATGTTTCTGCTGGGTACAGACAAGGGTTACAGAGCGGGGTAACTGTGGGTACCTCAGAGCAAATTAGCTGTTTGTAATGCAATACCTGTTTGGTGCTAGAGGAAGGGCTCCTTCTCCTGCCAGCATCCAATGGCACGCAAAGAAAGCAGAGGGACATGGGCTGGTTGCATTTTCAGACCACTCTGCCTTGACTGAGTGGAATTTCAAATCAGCTATCACCTGCAGGAGTGCAGAGAGGGTCTGTGGTGCTGCACACACAACTCCTGCACATGCCTGGCGCAGGGAACAAGGCTGGCACCAGTTCCCATCAGGGCTAGCGTGGGCTCAGCCCCGTTCTCCGTAGCCTCCATTAGAACAGGAGAGGAAATGTCCAGCCAGGCATCAGGCTTCTAGCCTGCCTGTAAATAATGCTGACAGCCTTCCCTGGTGCTCCTACGTGCTCTGACATCACCGTGCTGCTGTCTTAGAGAGCAATATCACCAAAACTCTTCACTTACTGGGTGCTGAGAAGTGGTTCCTAAAATTGGCACCTGCCGGAGCCCTGGATGTGGGGCTGCAGGAGGTGTCCCTGAGTGTGGGTCTCCAGAAGGTGTCCCTGGGCCCTGGGTACTGGGCTGCAAGATGTGTCCCTGGATGTGGGGCTCAAGGAGGCATCTGTTGGTGTGGGGCTGTAGAATATGTCCCCATGTGTGGGACTGCAGGGGGAGCACCCGGGTGTGAGGTTGCATGAGGAGACCCCACGTGTGGGACTGCAGAACCCCTGCAGAGCAGCTTGCCCAGCAAAAGAGGTGATGTGGTGAAAGAGGATGTTCTGGGGAGGTAAAGAATTGATGCCCATGCTGAAAAGCACTGAGAGGGGCTGGGGTGAGATCCCCTGGTCTTACTGGGGCTCTCCCCTCTGTCCTGCCTGGCATAACTGGGAGACAGGCAGCACCCCAACTGCCCAACACAACCAAGACCTGCCTCTTGCTGTTACCAGATTGCTACTGTAAGTGCCATCACTTCCCTCAATAGTTTTGTGTTTCCTGTAAAGGGCTTGGACCCTCTGAAGTTGCTGTTCACTTCTGTGGGTACATAACAAGTGCCAAATTCCGTGCTGAATGCCGCTGAGTGCCAGTCAACAGCGGTTTGGGGGCTCTGGGACTGCTGTATCCATGCTTCAGGAAATACATTAAAATTACCTGCGTGAAGTGTGTGGGCCCCAGGTGTCAAATGCAATCTCCTCAACCATACTTCAACAGTGAAATTATGGGTTGGAAATTGCAGAAAGCAAGGAAATGTAAAGTTACCTTTCTAACACCAAAGTTAACTCAGACTCAATTGAATTTAACTTGTCCATTTTACATAATAGGTCTTGAAACACACTTTGTCATGGAACTCCAAATAGGAAATATCCAATGTGTGCGAGGTGATGAGTTCTGTGTTCCTGTTACAAATGTGTGTTTGGTGTTGCTTTGACTGATGGCTTTCAGAGAACGGTTTGGGTGTTGCAAAGCTATTTTACATTTTTAGAGCACAAAATGTGAGAGACAACATGGAAAAGAAGGAACAAAAACAAATCAAAGACTTTGGTGTTACAACTGCTGTAAGCACTACTGTTCATTATCCATTGGGGCTGTTCCCTGCAGGTGTGGGTTAGCAGCTTGGTATCAGCACCTGGCACAGGGAGTGCCCAGGGCTGATTGGGCCCCACTGCAGTGGTTCGAGGGGACTCGGGGGAGATTCCTGGTTTAGAGTTGCTCAGATCCAAAAAGGACAGGTTGCCCATATCCTGACCTGGGACATTCAGGCATGAAAAGCTCTTCTCAAGGAATTGTATTAAAATATACCTGTCTCAAAGAAGCAGCAAATGCTGCAACTGCTTCTTTAATTGTTATTACTTTTATTTATTTATTTAAAGACTCAAAAGTTGGTCCTGGGTGCTTATAAACTGATCAGTTATCGACCTGGAGATTTGAATGAAATAAGCATGGAGCAAAGTGGGATCTGGAGGGTTCTGCTCCCAAAGAAGCCTGTTGGGTGCAGGAAGGTTTTCCCTTGCAAGGTTGGAGGGTTAGGGTGCTGGACGGTTGTGGCTGAAGGCAAATGGGCTGAAATCCTACAAGGCTGAGACAGGCCCGGTGACACCCGTCCTACCTCCCTGTCACCCATCCCTCAGGCATACAGTTGCTGCCCGAGTGCTCCGGCAGCACCTCCCAGCATAGCACAGTTTCATCTCCTGCTTGGCCTCTGCCCACACACTGGCCTGCAGAGACTGCTCTTCATTCCAGCCAGCCCCACTGTGATAAACAAATGTTTACCAGAGGTCAGGCCTAACTGTCCTTCTGCAGAGCTTGCTCCTGTTCGTCCCTCCCTGTGCTGCTGTGTGCAGCTCTTTACAGCGCCGTGAAGAATTACAATTCTGCACCACAAAAGCAGGAAACAGAGCTATTAATTTCCCTGCGAGCCTGCAGGGCACTTCCCGGATGGACATTGCTTTAAATGGATATTACCCATCTCAGGAGGGAAGGGGGATGCACTGCACAGGGCCAGATCCCAGCACCACTCTGCACCACACCCACAAGGGACCCACACGAAGTGTGCCTGGGGAGGAGAGAGGAGCAGCAGGGAGAATGGAGTCCCTGAAGCAGACGCAGTTTTGACCAGAGGTCTGGAACAGGGATGGGTTACAGGCCTGGAATGTCAGGCATGAGAAAGGTGGAAGGCAGGGTGGGTAGAATTGTCTAAACACCTTGATTCTTACAATCAAAGCAATTGTGAATCATTTGAAATGCCAAAATTTTGACAGGATAATGAGTTAAATCTGAGAAACTGAATTCCATTACGTCTTGAGGTTCTGCTCAGTACAGAACCAGCAGCATGGGGCAGCAGACCTGCCAGCCTGGGAGGTTTCCGGCTGCCCCTGGGGACTGTCTCCCATCCAAACAGTCTGCTACCTTGGGTGCTGGCAGTGCTCCCCAAGTCTCTCTGCGGTTGGGTTGTGTGCAGGGGGTGCCATCCCTGGCTGTTTGCCCTCCTGTCCATGCAGTGCCACCCATTGCCTTTCAGCTAGCTGGATCTGTGTGCATTGTCCATCTTGAAAGCCATCACCTTTACTTCCTAGCTTCTCCAGATCCAACGGGCTCTGGCTACCTGAAAACATTGAAAGCTTTAAAATAGAGGTGGCTTTGCAGGATGATGGATTTCAGTGTCTTTCTGCTTCAGCTTATTGAACAGGGTGAATTTTTATGGACATCTCTTTCCTCTCCTCATCTCTATTCATCCAAGTATCTCCAGAGCACACGCTGCTGAAGGAGCACAAAACCAGGAGACATCAAATCAGGGGTGGCCTGAGGGAAGAGGGAAGTTGCCTGTCCTTTCCATTGGTGTTAAATGTACATACCCCACCGTGCTGCTTCCAGAGCCTGTGTCCCTCCACCAGGAGCACTTTGTGCCTGGAACAGCTCAAACAGGATTTATCAGCTTGTTAGGAGCAGCTCGAGGATGTTCTCCCTGCAGTCACCCAGGGCATGGGAATGGGCTGGTCGTAGCAGGCACACATGGGGCCCAGCAAGTGCTGACAACAGAGGGCAGGTCTCACATGGAGACCTGTCACTGAGCAGCTGTTGGTGCTGCTTGGGACAGGACCAACCTGTGGAACTGGCTGCAGAGGGGAGATGCAGAGGAGGCCAGATCCCTGGGGCAAGGGGTGCCATGGTGTAAGCCTCAGCCCTTCACACCACAGGGAACCAGGGTGTCCTAAAGGCAGTGCCAAGGTGGGCTTTGCTGCTGCTTGGAACCAGGAACCAAACACCAGCAGCAGGGATGTGGTTCAGCACAGGGCTATCATGCAGGGATGGCAGGTTCAGCACATCGCCATCGTGCAGGGAAGAGCACCAGTGAGCACCCGGCATGTTCCTGTCCCGTGTCGCAGGCCTTCCTTACCATACAACCATGCAAGATCGTCTGCAAAGCAAGTCAACATGAATCAATCAATGTTTGTGCCCTCGCAATAACTCTATTACGTCCTCAAGGACAGAACTGAACCACCCAAACAAGCCTGAAGCAGATGCTTCACTGCCAGAAGAGCAGACACACAGGAGATTGTAAATCATGTAACATTAATATTGTCACTGACAATGAAAATCTCTGTATCCCCACATGTGCCTGGGAGTGGTGGCCTTCAGATCTGCTTAATAAGGACCTGAGCTCCTGCACCTGCAGCAGAGGGTGGGTGAGGGAGACTGAGAGCAGACTGGGGCCACAGTGCCTTTTGCCAGGCGGCTGAGCCTGGGAAGCATGTGGGCACTGGGGAGCATGAGATGTTTGTGTGGGGCAAGCCTTCACCTTGGGGGTATGGAGGCTTTAGGAAGCACACCCAGCACTGTTCATCTGATGCTCCCAGGGGCTCAGTGGGTGAGCTTCAGGCCCAGGGTTGTGTAAACAAAACCTTTTCTGACATATTTGAAAGAACAGAGAGCCTTTTGTCTCATCGCGCATCATTCCAGCCCCTTGCTCCGTCCTGGGCTCCCAGCCCTACCCACAGTGCAGGGCAGAGCATCCCTGAGAAGTCAGAGACCTGCAGTGCAGGCAGGAGGAGGAGGAAATGGCAAAACGGCTGCAGAGAGCTGATGGGGACACACACGTCTCCATCCTCCGGCGAGGAGGGGAGGGCTGGCCTAATGGACGCAGTGCTGAGGTGCTCCCCAAGTGAGAAGGAGTTATTCCGGGTGCTGGAGACACTGATGCAGGGAGAGCAGCACTGCAGGCAGGGCCCTTGGCTCTCCTTTGGATATTATGAAGAACATGGCTGGGAGATTAATTGGGACATACAGAGACCTGCTGATGGAGGTGGCTGAGCCAGGCCCAGTGGGGATACAGAGGTGAGATAAAGCATGAGGCTGCCTGGCTGGGGAAGCCCTCTATTCCCACTGAGACAGAGACCAGCTGCACCACGCCAGCACTGCCATCTCTTAAGTGCTCCTCTCAGCTGGAGCAAATGCAGCCTCCTGCAGTAACATCAGCCCCTCTAGCCATCGGAATTCAGCCCAGGACAGCATGGCTTTTGGCATTCTTTGTATGTGCAAGATGCTATTAGAGCTGCGGCTCCAGAGCCAACCCAGCGGGACCAAAAGGTCAGAAGACATTCTGTCGCTTGTAAATAAATAATAATAAATTACCATGTTTGAGCACACTCAGGAATGCCTCTGCGTGCAGAAACATCAGGCTGGATTAGTGCAGAGCACTGACATGGGGACAGGAGGGGTGTTGCCTCTGCCTGTGGCGAAGGTCACGTCCTGCTGTGGCTGGGACGTCACTGTCACGCGATGGGCCAGCATGCAATGATTCTGCTCCCCTCAAAAGTGCCTGAGACACAAAATAGCAGAAATCACGTCCTTGCTGATGCTGGGTGCCAGCCAGCTGTTTGCAGGTAAGCCATCCAGCACACGTCATGGAGCTGCCCAAGGAGAGGGGCAGGTGGGATATTACTCGCTTTAGATGAACCTGCTTTAGCCAAGGGGCTGAGCTGGTTCGTCTGTAGAGGTCCCTCCCAACGTTCAACCTGTTCTGTGATTCTGTGATATGAGCCTTCTGCTCCTGCAAGTTTCAGAGCAAGTTAAAACTCAGTTTGTTTTTTGACTTCAGCCCCAGCTTGCCTCAGCCCTGGCAGCTGCTCCATCTATTGAGTGTCTCTGCTCAGGGTCTATATGAGCATTCACATGGAAAAGATCTGCTCCTTTGAGTCATTTTTCATTAGTTGCAACACTACTGAGCAAAGAAGGGCTGGTTCTGTAAATTAAAATGGGTTGCAGTTCAATACAGAATACTTCATTTGCAGCCAAGTTAAATAAGAGAATTGACATAAATATAATGCAATTACTTTTGCTAGTTTCATAATGCCTTTATGAGAAGATAACCATCCACACGAATATATCATCCCACAGCTTCTGTGCATCGTTTCTGGACTTAACTCTTTTGAGCAGTATCAGAAGAATGGATACATTTAATTAAGTATCTTATTTTAGAAGTCAATTTTACGATGATCAGGAAGCAGTATCTTTAATTTTCAGCATGGAAGAGGCTTTGTTTTGTCTCTAGACTGTTGTAGTTTTAAGGATGCGATCTCGAACTGAGCCACCACATGTGTGTGCTTTGCAGGAGAAGCTGTAAGATCTGAGCCCCTGCGTCCCCTCGCAGCCCCAGAGAGGAGGAGGCTCCCCGGATGCCCTGGCCTGTGGAACGCCTCTTAGCTACATCTCAGCCACAGCTCTGGGATGGCAGGGGCTGCCCTGCGAGTTTTTCCGTTCTGATGGCCAACGATGGGGCTCCAGCAACGGGGAGTAACAGCCCTGCAGGCCTGTTGCAGTGCTGAAGCCAGGGTGCTGTGCTTGGAGCAGCTGGGCAGGCAGAGCCCTTTGCTTGGCTGGGTGTAGCATTACACCTTTGTCTGGGGTTCTCGGCACCCACTAGTGAGTCTCAACAAGTTCAGAGGGCTGAGATGCAGCACTGAGGCTGTAGAACATTACCAAGGATCTGGCACTTTGTTGGCTCGTTACGCTTACTGCAGCTTTTTTACCTTTCTGCTGCCTTTGCAATTAATTCTCAACTGCTCCAGTGCATTATTACATGCTGCGCCCCAGCCCACCTCCACTAGCTTCCCTCATTAGCAGTGACTTCTAATCAGCACAGAATTAATGGCAGGTTTGCTGGGAAAAAGGTGAGTCTGATAAAACCGATTTCTAAGGGGACTGTTGTATTTATGTTATTCTTGGAAAATGTTTCCTTTGGGGACCAGAAGAGATAGGAAGGAACAGGGAGGTGTGAAGGCCACTCAGGAAGCCGTGGGGCAGGGAGCAAAGGATCCTCACGCTGTACCTTTGGTGCAGGTGGGGAGGAGAAGAGGCACCAGGCTGTCCCCAGCCCCAGAGGGGGCTTGCAGTGTGCATAATAAATCCCCACTCACATCACCCGATCTCACTTCAGTCTTAAAATACGGAGTGCAAAGAGAGAGAACAAAATCCCTGAAAGTGGACTAAAACCCTTTTGAAATGTGCTTGGTGCCAGAGCAGATGGAATCTGTTTCCACTGGGAGGGGCCTCTGCAGGCACATTCCCTATATCTGCTTTTACATCGGTAGCTATTTTAGACTTGCAATGCCACTTCTCTGTGAGCAGCCAATAAAAATATCCTCCTGAAGACGATGGGATTCTTACCCCTGTGCTTAGAGCAAAGCTGCTTGTCTTGAGTGGAGAGTGCTTCAGCTCCCTGGGGCGAGCAGTGACTGCTGTGGCTGCAGGACAAGCCCCTGATACCGGAGACGCCCGCAGCACCTCCAGGAAGGCTGAGCAGGCTTCATCGTGTGCTGTCCCTGCTCCTCTTGCGTTTCTGACCGTGGTCCCTCAGCCCTGGCTGGGTGTAGTGTCCCTTTGGGATCCCCCTCAGCATGGCCGTGCAGGCAGGATGCTGGCTCGCCTTGAGCCCTCTGTACTGACCAGGAGAGGGAAGGTGTCCCCAAAGACAGGCAGGGATGCATCGCACAGGGCAGCTCTGTCTCATGGTGTAGCACAGGCACAGTGAGTACTGGTCAGCTCCAGCAGCAGAAACATCGGTGGACAAGGATCCTATGGGGATGGAGAAGGAAAGTGGCCCCACAGCAAGGGTGTGGGTCACGGTGTGAGCAAGGTTTGGGGCTGGCTCAGGCCAGCAGCACAGGAGGGCCCATTTCCTGGGGTGGGAATCGACCAGTACATGCTGGCTGCAGCTGCCCTCTGTGGCATTTTAATACCACAGCTTTTCTTCTCAAGACTGAGCAGCTATGTTTTTAAATATAGAATATTAGGGGTTTATGACAAAATCAAACAACACTTGCTGGAAAATTGATTCTGCCCCTTGTTTCCCTCCTAGCTGGTGCCACAGTATTACTCCTTGGTGAGCCATACATCAGCCCTGCAGCAGTGCAAGGTTTGGTTTTCAGGATGCTCTTATGGCCTTTTCAGCATGAGGAATAGTAGCCCAGCTGCAGATGAGAGGATAAAAAGTTCCTCTAAAATTCTGCTGGTAGATCCATACTCCATTTCTGGTGGTGCAAAAACAACTGCACAATTGATTGGCTCTTAACTCCAAATTTGTGAGTTGCAGAAAGTCGCTGGCTCTAAAGTCACTTAAATTCCTCGCTTGTCTCAGAGGTGCTGTTAGTTCTCGTGAAGCTGAAAGTGCAGAGCCAAGCCCCCGTCCTGCACACCCACCTGGCTGGAAATCACCTGCGCCTCCAAGTGCTCACGTAGCCCAATTGCCGGGGAATGGATCCCTGCCCTGCAACAGGGAAGCTTCTGCATTTGGTTATGCAAGAGCAGGTGAAGAATCCCAATCTCCTCCTTAGTTATTCCTTCCCTACTTTCTCCTGATTGCTCTGTACAAAAGCTTCGAGCCACCTTTAGACCAAATTGCTTTACAAATGACAAATAACATGAAAATAGGCTTCATAACCAGGAATAATGAAAGAAATCATTCACTCTGATATCAGGAGATGGTCTATGTTAAAGGGGCCCTTCAGCCTGAATAGCAGAAAAGCACACTGCAATTTTCATGTACTTACTGGGATAAAACATGTGACTCCATGGATGCTGAAGCTGTCATTCAGCACTGCTCTTTGCACTTGGATTCTGAATTGCATAGGTTATCTTGACACTTGCTGATAAATTCTAAATCACCTCTTTTACTGTATGTGAGAAGGGGCATGGAGAGCAGATCTGAATACAAATGTTAATGATATTTTTAAGGTCTTGCCAGAGATCAGGAACAGCCCTGGGTATGGTGCTCAGTGTCCTTCTCTCCAAGCTCTGCCTGCCACAGGGCCTGCCCCAAGTCCTGGGCCTGCCTGAGAGCACAGTACCTGCACAGGCTCTGCACAGCCCGGGCAGCCAGGCTTGCACTGTTCCCATCAGCAGCAGAGACTTTCTCCCACTTACCCTTCCATGCAGTGCAGATGCTGCCCACCTGCCACGTGCTGCTAATGCTGCTGCCCTCTGTGTGCTCCAGTGCCAGGAGCTGGGAGCACCCTGATGGGGTGACAGCAGAGAACACATGAAGGTGGTGGGGCTGCAAGGTGCCTTGGTTCCTCCAGCAGGAGCAGGGGCACCTCTGCAGTGCAGTGTCCCAGAGTCCAGGGCTCACCGAGCACAAGCCAGCAGTTGTGAGCTGCGCTGGCTCCCAGTGTGTTGCAGGAGTTGCCATCTGTGCCAGTCCCCAGAGAACATCAGACAGAGGAGAGCGGAAAAGCTGACAGGACCCAAGTGGAGCTGCAGCTGACTGGGACTGCAGACATCACCACAGGCTTTGCCCTCCAGAGCCCTGCCCTGCCCTGCCCTACCCTTCCCACCCCTCCTCTCAGCTCCTTACCTGCGCATCATTGACCAACACAATAATCTTGGTGTAATTAAATAAATACATGAGCAAAACCTAATTTCTAAAGCTTTTGTAGTGGCAGCTACAAAGATAATAGCTAAAAATAGGTGTGCTCGTACTGACTGGCAACTAAATATCATAATCTTGATTCCATCATGTTTTAGTGCACAGAGGGCTCTGCTGGGAGCTAGAGTAATTTAATGTGGCAAATTTACTCCTCAAATTATGTGTAAAAAATGGGGCAACTCAATAAAACACCACACAACAGACCCCTGCAATGCTCTCTGGTTGGATGTGCCACACAAGAGGGGGGCCAGCATGGTATCACAGTTTAGTGATGCAAGGCATGGGGTGGGTTTCTGGCCCTGGCTCCCTGAGAAGGGAGCAACCATGCCCAATGGGGCAGGTGAGCCGTGGTCAGAAAGAGGGCTCTGCATCAGCTGCAAGGCTCATGGTATCCTTGGGCAGTGCCTTCTTCCCAAAATCCCTTCTACTACATGTTTTCCCTTCTGGTTTGACTGGAGCAGCTGCAGCACTGGAGCCCTTTCTCCACCTTGGTGAAGCTTTTGCCCTTCTCCCCATTCAGGGGTAATAGTTTTAAGCTGAAAGAGGGGAGATTGAGATGAGATCTTAGGAAGAAATATTTTCCTGTGAAGGTGCGGAGGCACTGGCACAGGTTGTCTAGAGAAGTGATGGCTGCCCCATCCCTGGAGGTGTTCAAGGCCAGGTTGCATGGGGTTTTGAGCAACCTGATCCACTGGGAGATGTCCGTGCCCATGGAAGGGGATGGAACTCACTGGGCTTTGAGGTCTCTTTCAATCCAAACCATTCTATGAGTCTTCCCCAGTTCAGACAAAACCACGCAAAATTTGAACAGGAGTTTGGACCGAAGAAGTCCAAGTGTTAGGAAAATCTCCAGTGCAAAGAGATTAATTAATCTAATCAGATGCATCTCTCTAGAGGAATTGGATTAGTGCTTTTTGGATAAGGATTGTATTAAGCTGATAAGAAAAGTTACAAATGCAATGAGATGCTGATTTATTGCAAAGAGAGGCCTTGACAATTCCCACAGGTTCATGATCTCATCCTTAGGGCTGCAGATTGCTGCTGAGCAAATAAAACAGCACCATGCTCCAAAGTTTCTTTTGATATTGCAGAAGCCGCAGAGCCCTTTAAGGCCAGGGAGCATCTTCTGCCCCAGCCCCTGCCAGCACCAGGCTGGTTGCGCAGCCAGAGCCACATGGGCACCGGCCCAGCACCTCCTGTACCTGGTGTTGCTGGAAAACTGCACTTTTGCGATCTTCACGCAGTGCCTGTGCACACTCAGGGGGAAAGAGTAGCTTGTGTGAGCATTTGCACCCTGTTGGTCACCTTGCTGCTGGGGCTGGGAGATCTGCAAGGGTTGTGATGCCCTTGGCAAGGCCATGGCGATGCTCAGAGGAGGCTGTGAGGTGTTTAACGTCCAGAAGTTAAAGGCACTGACTGCTCTTTCCTGCCACTGCAGCTCCATTCCATGAGGGTGAGGGCTGATGTACCATAAGGACAGAGAAGTTTTGATTTTTTAAAAAATTTCTTGCCAGAACATGAGCATACTTGGGTGAAAATTTTATCTGCTGATACAAAATTCTGCTCCTCACTTTGCTCTCACCGGTGCCAGAAGAGACTTCTCTGCTCTTGTCTGGTGTGAATGCAGAGCACCATCTGTTTCCTCTTGTACCTCAAGTTTTGGCAAGCAAAGAGTTACCAGGTGTTCACTGCCTGTCTTCACTCTGAGACGGAAAAGTCCCTGAGACACTTAATCAGGGCAGCACATCCTTTACAGTATGTCAATTAAGTGACTGGCCATGGGACAGACGACATCCGTCCTCCAGTGTCACAGGTAGTGCTGCCCACATTTAGCATGTTGAGATGTACAAATGCAGCCCAGTACCCATGGTATCTCTTCCCTCTCTGCCAGGCTGGTGGCACTGGGAACCAATAGCACTTGCTATGGGGTGGATGGGAATGTTTCCAGGGGCAGCTGTCCTGGATTTTCAGTGTCTGGTGTGTCCCACTAGGCAGGGGACAGCATGGCTGCTTCATGGCACAAGAAGCTGAATTCACAGTCAGGGCATGGAGGAAAGGTGTATGCATGGAGAGACCAGGTCACCTCGTGATTGGTGTACAGACGGGATGGGCCAGGAGGTCTCCTTGGCAGGTAGGGCACAGAGTGAGCAGTAGCATGTCAGCAGGGCAAGGTGCCAGCCTTCATTAGGCACTTGATAAGCTGTGCCACAATGGCTTTTTCAGCAGCTGCTTTCCCCGCCCCTGGGTTTCCCTACAAAGCTGTTGCTTTTCTTACTGCAGTTCTCTCAGCATTGCTTCAGGACCCTAAGTGAATGTCTCTACACAGCTACACTTGTCCTTCGCTCAGCTCTGTGCTGCCAGCACAGCAAAAATACGATTGAAATGCACCAAAGGCACCTGGCAGCAGCCGCCAAAGCGCCATCGGTCATAGTTACGGGGTGCTTAACAAAGTGTAATGAAACAGCAGGTGCAGGCACTGCGCTTTCCGGAGTCCCATCTATTCGGGTGGAGGGGAGGAGAATGCTAATCCTTCAGCCCTGCTGTGACTGGACCAGCAGCAGTTTAGCTCTGGTGGGACATGGCTTTCCAGGTGGGCACAGCAGCTCCAGCTCCCCACAGGTTCGGGGCACATGCTCAGACCTGCCGAGGAAGCCCCACAGCAACTGCTCTGCTCCCTCCTTTGCCTTCTCCAACTGCCCGGACAACAGCAGGCAATGGAGGAGGCTGGCCAGACACATCACCTCCTCCTGAGCCTAGTCTGGGCTGGTCCATGCCTACACGAGGCACTTCCGCAAAGAGGCAGTCCTGGCCAGCCCCACAGGAATTGTGGCACATCCTTCTCTTTCCTGTGCCCCTAGATCCTCACCATTGCCACTCTCTGTGTGACTGTGCAGCCTGGGACAAGGCTGAGGAGCCACCAGTACCACAGGGAGCAGAGGGAATCCGTGAAACCACTGCTCTGTGAGTGCAGACAAGACAGAGACACCAGCTGCCTGAGCCTCTGTTTGCAAGGTTAATGAAGCCGGGAAAGTCTCTTCATGCACACCCGCTCACACACCTCGCAGCCATGGCCTCTCCTGCCCCAGGAGAAGAGGATAAAAAGTTCACAGAGTGAATTTCTCAGCTGGAGGAAAGGCAGAAACAAACACAACTTGAACTCTCACAGTAGGTGCTTCGTTTCCTGCCGCTCAGGGATCAAACAGGCAAGCTGGTGAGCGGCTGATCTTAAAAGCAGGCAGCCGCTACCCAACAGCCAACTGGGGCATCCAGGAGAGGAGGAGCTGCTTCTGGCCAAGGAGTAGCCTTTGTTTCTCCACCCTGGACACCATACAGGGCAGAAGTCCCCACAGCCCCAGCGGGCAGAAAGATCAACCAGCCCCAAATGAAGCCGAGTTCTTGTGCTGACACAATTCTTCTGCTCACAGTAAAGGCAAAGCCTTTCCCAAGCAAGCAGATGCAGCTGCAAGTGCTCCTTCTGCTGCTCAGGAACAGCAATTGTGGGAACCAGAGACTCAGCTGGCTGGGGTGTCCAGCTGCTGTGCTGCTCCTGCGTAGGACAGCAGCTCCCTCCTACTGCTTGGTGCCACCGCTGCCCTACCTGGGGCAAGGGAGCTCTCCAGGCCGCTGGGGTCTGAGAGCCTCCATCCCTCCCCAGGGATTTTGGAGCACTTTCCTCCTGGCAGTAAAATGCCACATAACATTAGAAAGTCCAGAAAAAAAATTGCTTTTCTTTCTGTTCCTCCAGGCAGAGGAGATAAAAGGAGATGTTGTTGCTAGGCAGCTTTGCTCCGCAAAAGTATATTGTGCCCATATACCCAGGCAACATGACATCCACTTGGACTCCACCACACTCATTCATGCCAGTGTGGCAGCACACAGCCCACAGAAGGAATGGGTCCAGCGCCAGCCTGGCAAGAGGACCAGGGGAGTTTCCTCTTGCAGAGCCAGTTCTTCCCTCGGGAGCAGGCAGCTCCTGGGCATTGGGGAGAGCTATTACCACTGCTGCAGCTGTAGCAGGCTCCCTAGTCCCAGCAAGTCTCCAGCCAGAGGCCGCTGGGCAGCACAACAGATGTGGCTGGCACAGGACTGGCAGGGCACAAAGCCATGCAGGCAGGCAGCAGCCCTGAAGTCGCTCGGGCCTCTCTCAAACTCAGGTTGGCTGTGAGGTTTGCAGAGCCGGAGCTGAAGCCGACAGTGCGAGCGATGGCCCCTGCCCCATGTGGCAGCATCAGACAGCGACGGACAGAGCCTGCTATATTTCTTGTTCCTTTCCCAGGAAGATCTCCAACCAGTGCAGCAGCTGTGCGGCTGCAGCCCAGCTGAATCCCATTTCACTCATTACAGCAGAAGGGGAAGGAAGGGGTCTGTTGTTTGAAGCCTCATCAGAGGTTCCCTGGGGGGCTGCTGCTGCTGAGGTGCTCAGTGCTGCCAGGAGGGAGGGTAGACCCTCGCTAAAGCAGCCAATAGCTCCACAGTGGCCTAAGTGATAGGACCCAGGTGAGCCCCACACATTGCAGAGCAGGCAGCTGTGGGAGAGAGCTGAGCTGCAGGCTCCTGCCGGGAAAGGCTAGAGAAGGAGAGAGATGGGCTCTGTCTTCTTTCAGCCAGGCTTCCTCCAGAGCCTCAGGGTTTCCATTCAAAGTGTCGCAGGAAAAGAATATGCAGACTTTCCCGCTGCCTCCTTTTCCCAGACTTTTGCAGGCCTGCAGCAGGCACAGCTCTTGCGGTGCAGGCAGCGTGTGTGAGCAGAGAGCACACTCTGCCGAGCCATCATCGCACCGCAGCCACAGCGCGTGTAGCAGGTGATGCAGGGCTGAAGGGCACATGCTGGGAGCGGGACCATGTCCACTGCAGCCACAAGGCCAGATGCCTGCCCACACCAGGCCCTTGCCCCACATAAATCCCATGCCCCACACCAGACCTGTGCCACACATCAATCCTGTGCCTTGCATCAGCCTCATGCCCCAAATCAGTCCTGTGCCCCGTATCAGCCTTATGCCCCACAGAAGTCCCGTACCCTGTATCTGCTCCATACCCCACATCCACCTTATACCCCATACCAACCCCATGCCCCGCATCAGCCCTGTGCCCTGCATCAGTCCCATGCCCCACACAGGCCAGGAGGGTTCTGACAGTGCAGGCCCCAGACCAGCCCCGCATCTGGGTGCAGGTGGGCTCAACAGCCCTGAGCACTGACAGTGGCAGCAGAAGCAACGTTCAGCACTGCAGCGTCCCTGTGTCACCTCTTTCCTCCGTAGGGCAGGAGCTTGGAGAGGCCCTGCTCCAAGGGCCTGATAGTGCAGGCAGGGGAGCACAGGCAGGGCAGGCAGTGCATCCCCCCCACATCTCCGTCCCCATCCTCAGTCCCGTTCCCTCTCTCGCCGTCCTGTGCTCTGCGACCACCAGGGGTCACTGTCGCCCCACAAAGTCCCACACCTCGGACAGCCCCGTTCAACCTGTTCTTGAACACCTTCAGGGATGGGACAACCACGACTTCTCTAGACAACCTGTGCCAGTGCCTCACCACGCTCACAGGAAAACATTTCTTCCTAAGATCTTATCTCAATCTCCCCTCTTTCAGCTGAAAACCTTTCCCCCGTATCCTATCTCTGCACTCCCTGATCAAGAGCCCTTCCCCGCAGCTTTCCTGTAGCCCCTTTCAGTAGTGGAAGGCTGCTCTAAGGTCTCTCCTTGAGCCTTCTTTCCCAGAGCCTTCTCTTCTCCAGGCTGAACAACCCCAACTCTGTCATCCTGTCCTCATACAGTAAGTGCTCCAGCCCTTGGATCATCTCCATGGCCTCTCCTGAAGTGGCTCCAACAGAACCATGTCTTTCCTGTGCTGAGGACTCTAGAACTGAATGCAAGGCTCCAGAGGTGTAACCCAAGTGGGGTAGAATCTCCTCCTTCTCTCTGCTAGTCCCACTGCTTTGGATGCAGCCCAGGACACAGTTGGTATTCTGGGCTGTGAGCACACATTGCCAGCTCATAATGGGCATCTCCAGCAGCACCCCAAGCCCTTCTTCTCAGGACTGCTCTCAATCCATTCCCCGCCCAGCCTGTAATTGTGCTTGGGATTGCCCTGACCCCTGTGCAGGACCTTGCTTTTGAACTTGTTGAACTTACTGAGGTTTGCCAGGCCCGTCTCTCCACCCTGTCAAGGTCCCTCTGGATAGCAACCCCTTCTCTCCAGCTTGTCAACTGCCCCACACAGTTTGGGGTCATTGGCAAACTTGCTGACATTGCTGGAGTTGCGCTCCTCTCTGATGCCTTTAACAGGTTTGTCACTGTGTTAACGTGGTGGTGTTGCTCTGCTGAATGGATTGTGTCTGTATGTTTCTCATCCCACCGGGGGGTAAAGCCATGCCAGGGATGGGACAAAGCCTGTCCATGCTAGGGAAAGGATGCGGCCCTGTGGCAGAGCCCTGGCATATCCAAGGTGCCCAGCCCAGGTTGAGGGGAGGTGCCTCTGCTCACCTATCTTTCCATGTATTTCACCCACACCTCATGGGAGCTGCTCTCCCCCGCGGCAGCAGACAGCCAGGCAAAAAGTTATCCCTTGTCACTTAGTCAATATATCGATCACTTAATATTTAAAAAATAGCTTTCATTCTTCCCTCAAAGATTTCTGAAGGCCTTGGTGACAAAGATTTATTTTATAATCAATAAATGTTGGCATCATGTGAGGCCCATAATTCATGCTAAAACACTTGGACCATCAGTCATCGGGCTACGATGTTCATTGGTCAAACTGCTAACATGTTGCCTGCTGCTTCTGCAGCCAGAGAAGGAAAGATGTACCCACAGCCTGGCCCGCTGGCCGCTGGCAGAAGCTTGGCTCCCACCTTTCTGCTGCCGCACCCACAGCTCAGGGTATAAATTCCCAAGACTACTGTGAACCCAGGACTCACTCACAGTACCTTTGGCTGCTCTTGGTGCTTATGAGCACACACCAACAGGTCCTTGTGCCCCCCAGACACCCTCCAGCATGTTTGCCCCCAACGAGGTGGTAAACATGGTGTGTTTGAGCTCTGGTACATTGGTAATGCAGCAGTTTTCCACTGCCTGATCAGAAAAGCATGTGGCAGCTCCACTACAAAAAGTTGGCTTCCTATGGCCACACGTAGGGAAGTCTGGAAATAATCTAACCTTTGCTACTCTTGTTTGGAAACAGTGGGCCAAATTGATGATTTGCAAAAAGCACAAAAGCAGGTGCAAATCACACACAAGCCCAAAGGGCACAAGATGCTTTCTGACTCCCGGGAGGCAGCACCATTGCTGGGAGTTCGGGGGTATTGGAGACCACTGTGGTGGGGTCACAGCTTCACACCATGATGTACCACAGTGCAACTGGAACATCTGCAACATTACTGCTGAATGAGTGGAAAAAAAATGAGACTTTTAAAGAAAACTTTCCTATGTTAATAAGGATCTGACAGATGCTTTAAAAATGTTTTGGTTGGTGGAGCCCTGCAGACCACAAGACAGCGTTGCCTGTGGCCTCTCTCCCTCCCTGGAGCCTGGGAGTGCGGCTGCAGGCAGACAGGCTGGGGGGGTAACAGCAGGCAGCGCTGTTCTCCTTGTTCTGTCTGGACCTGTGCCCAGAAACTTCAGCAGCGGAAGCAAAACTGCAGCTCTGAACACACTGAAAAATAAAATCAGCGGGAGGAGGCTGTAACACAGAGATTTTTGCACCAAAGCCAGGCAGTTTGCTGCTGCGTCCCCATCCCTGAGAAGAGCCAGAGTATTCCACAGCCACTCAGTGTTCAGCCAAACCAGCTGGGCCAGGTTGCCACCTTGAATGGCTGAGCTGATGTTGTGACCCTGCGGCTTTCACACTGTATAACATCTTTGTGCTGGCCTCCTCTTGAGTAACTTCCTTGTTCGCCACAATTTACCTCTTCCATATGAGCTTAAATTCTTCTTTGAGCTTCACAACCCAGCTACTGCAGTTTGTTACAGTGAGGATAGTGAGAGCTTTGAATTTTCCATGAAATTCCATTTCCATACAATGTTCTGTAGTCACAAAGCTGGGCTGGGGCATCAGGCCTATGTCTCTCCCAGCTGGGCTTTTGCTGGGCTGTGGAGTTTTCCAGCTTGGCCCCACGAGCCCCTCCATGCTGTCCTAGTGCCACGTCTTGACCTCCCAGTCAAGACTCAGGCTTTTGGGATCGTGTTCTTCACCAGCAAAGTTACTGCAGTGGTGCTTGTGCTGTGTGTTGGTGGTGGGTGTGGGATGCTCTTGCTCCAGGATGCACTACTCCAACCTTTCCTCTCCTCCCACTTCTGCTGTGTGACAGACAGACACACATCTGCTCAGTGCCCTCAGGGATTGTATACCCCACTCTGAATAGCCCCGTGGCCTCTTGATCCTTTTAGTGTAAAAGTCTTGTCATTTCCTTCTGTGCCACTACCTAGGAAAGGGAGTTCTGCTTTTCCCTTCTTGTCCTTCCTTTCAGCCTCACTCCTGCCTGCGGCACCTTCCCAGCCCTATAAATACCTGCCACTCCGGAGGAGAGCTCTGCCATTGCCGGGCCTGCCTGGCTGCCCACCCTGCAGGCTCACACATCTCGGCTCCTTCATTCGCAGCAGAAACTCTTTAAATCACAGCTCGTCTAAAAAGCGTGAGGGACTAGCAAGCAACACAACTTATATTGGATCCTGGGCCATCTGGGAACCTGATTTAGATGTAACATTTTCTGCAGTCACCTGAAGGAGGCTTCGGATGTAATATTTCAGGGCAATCGATTTCTATATCCATCAGTCAATCCCTTTTATTCTTCCTTGTTACTTCCAAAGCCAATGGTGCCTAACAAACCACGCAGGCTTCCCACTGATTCGGCGCCATTCCCTCGAGCGTGCACAGCCAGCCTGTCCTGCTGCCCATGCGGAGCTGTACAACCGGCCTCATTTACTGGTTCCAGAAACGAGCTGCTAAAAATCCAATGCCGTGCGTCCAGCCTGCCAGATATACAGCCTGGAAATAATCTCTCCATCATGGTGTTCATCAAAGAGGTCCTTGGCTCCTGATGCTGCTACTTGAGCAGGCATGGCCACAGTGGGTCACTTGCAATGACTGTGGTGTGCAGCTGGGGCAGGGGGCACATCCACCAGTTGCATCCCTGTCTCGCCAGGGTGCAGGTGCTCAGGGACAGGCGCCCAGCACGGCTGCTGGGGACAGAACACGGTGGCTCTGGGCTGCAGGGTCCTGCCGTGCAGACAGGGGAGCATGGTGCAGGATGGGAATCCCAGCTGGGTGCAGCATTCCAGACAAGACTGTGACAGAAATGAGTGTGATGCTCCTTGGCACTGACGGATGATCATGGGAAGTTGGAGTCCTTAATAAATACTTCAAATTGATCCTTCAGGTGTTGAAGCCTTGAAGCTGGGGTGGGCACAGCCAAGGTCCTTGGTCTGTAGAAACAGAGAGAAAAGTAAATCCCTGGGTCCTCACAGCAGTGCGTGTGGCTACTTTGAGACTGGTTATTGCCCGCAAAGTGCTGTGCTTTGAACACTAGAGAGCAATGAGATTTTGCAGGGACGCACTACCAGCCCTGCCCTGGCCCTACCTTTTGAAACCGTGTGACTGAAAAGATACCCCAAACTCTGCTGGGGGGGCAGAGCTTTGCAGAGACCTCTCCTGAGGTGCAGGATAGGACCTCCCCCCTTGCTGTCGGGGCAATCCCAGCTCTCCCTGCATGCTGCCCTCCTGAATCGCTCCCACTCCTCTGGCCAGTCCCTGAGCACCAACAAGCAAAACCAGGGCAAACATACCGTGGCAAGGCTTGGCTCTCCAATCCCTCCCTGACTTTCCCTGCCTGACCCTCAGCTTTCCCTCCTGGAGACAGCAGTGCACAGAGGAACAGGTTTCTTTAAGAAAGAGGGATGCTGCATGCAGCTTCGCGCTGAGCTGCATGCAGCCAAGCACACAAAGCTGTGTATTTGTTTTCCTAGGTGAGTCAGTGACTGAGAAATGAGCTTTCTAACTTCACCTGAGTTACTCCAGATGGATATTTCATGAGAACAGCAACCTCTGACAGCTGGGACAACACCATCCTAGTGGTGCATTCAGGCACTCGACAACGAGGGCATAACTGCACTGTCACCGTTTGACTGTAACCAGATTCCAAGCTTGCGCTGATTCAGATGCACAGCCTGGTCCCCTGACACCTCTGTTTTTCCACTAATTAGTTTGCACATCAAATGTGAAGAACCTGGCTCGTACTAGCCTCTCTCCCCTCACTGCTGCCCAGGGATGTGGTTGAGTCACTGTCCCTGGAGGTGTCTGAAAAAAGGGTAGACAAAGTGCTCAGGGATATAGTTTATTCATGGACAGGTATGGTTGGACTCGATGATCTCAAAGGTCTTTTCCAACCAAACAGTTCTACGATTCTTACCCTGACTGGAGAGTGGGAAGTGGATATTAACAAGGCCACACATATGAAAGGAAGAGAAGAGGAGAGGAAGGAAATTGGGTTTTAGCCCAAAGGCAAAGACTGGCATTTTCCTTAAAGGCAATTGATTAACTGGCACTGATGGTGCTTGTTGCTCTTACTGGCAGCTGCTGAGGCTGAGTGTTGCTGAGGCTGTGGGCAGGGAAGGTGCTGGGCTGCAAGACTGGCCAAGCAGGTGCTGCTCTCCTTGTTGCTCAGCCAACAGGTCCACAATTCTTAGGCACATAGGGAGAAAGCAATGGGCAGCTCCAAACAAACTGGGAATAGTGTGAGGGGAAAAGAGCCATGCTCAGGAGCAGGCTAGGGCAAGGACCACTTCTTGGCCACCAAAGCAAGAGGAATTTTAATTAAATGAAGTTGGCAGCTTTTTTTTCAGTCCAGTAACCTTCATTTCACAGGGTGCGTGACAAAAGTGTCTGCTCTTAGAAACTTAATGTTGTGTGAAACTCTTATAATTAGGAGGAACAGGGCCAATGAGTCCTCATGACTTCACCATGTGCAGAGGGAGGCAAATGAGGCCATGATTTTGCTTCAGGTACTCCGTTACGTAGGTGGCTGGAGGGCAGCCTGGGTGAGGATGTTCCCTCTGCAGTGATCCTACCCTGGCTGGCAACTCACACAGCCTTTGGAATTATTTTTGGCACCCGCTGTCCTCAACCTCACTGGGGACCCAACAGTCCCATAATACATGTCTGTTGCTGTCTGGAAGAGCCAAGGTGGTGATGTAGTTCAGGTGACAGCAGTGGCTATAGCCCCAACATGCCACAGTTCGTGCCCCTCAGCTGGTCACCCAAGGCCATCAACCCGGTTGCTTTGCTCCCCCATTACAACCGGCATCCCTGCCATGCTCCAGCGATTCATGGGTTTGTCAGTGAGCAGGCGGCATTGGTAGCCAGGAAAAGCAATCTGTGAAAAGAGAGCTCTTGCCTTTGCAACCACCTCTTCAATTTAGTTGTTCAGCCTATCCAAAGTTTGGCACGGGCTGAACCCAGAGTGCCAGTTCTGTATGATAAATATAGCATCTGTACGCCGCTGCTGGGGATAAAAGATTGCTGATGACCTTTCTGAGTGAAATCTTGGAACACGTGGAAAAAATGTAGAAAAGGTCATAAGTGGAAACTTTTATTATGTGGTAAAGTCAAATGTCAGTCCTAATCAGTTAGTAGACACCTGGGCTTACGGTGCTTGCCTGCCTGCCACCATGTCCTCCCCAGGAGCAAGGAGAGAGGCTGCCAGGCGCACACACTCCTGCCTGCATGAGCCTGCCTGCACAGGCAACCGTGCTGCTCAGCAAAGGGTGTTCTGGGGAGCCAGCCCCTGGGACTAGGCTGTCCCACCACAGGGTGCTCCAAGGAGCCATCCACAGGCACCGAGCTGTCCCAGTCCAGAGTGCTTTGAGGAGCCCCTGCAATGAGGCTGCAGTTGCAGTATGGCAAAACCCAGAGTGGGAAAAATCAGCCATGAAATTTGGGGCAGCTCTGGCAGATCTCATCTTAAAATGAACCCAGCAGAGCATTTGAGAGCTGTTTTATTACTACTGATGTTTTGTGTTATTTCTAGGCAATATGAAGTGACTGAAATCCCAGTTCTGATGAAGTGAGACTAGGACGAGGTGCAGTGTGCCACCACGGGACGCTGCTGGGTGAGGATGCCTTTGGGGGTGTGAAGGGGACCTGCCAAGAGGCGTGGTGAAAACCTGTGCCGTATGTCAGGGAACAGCTGGCAGGGCAGATTTGGGACCTCACCTCTGAAAAAACACAAGTGCCTGGCAACGTTCTGGCAATAAAAGCCAGGTGGAAAATGATGCACAAGTGGAACAATCAGGCAAAACTCCTGCAAGAGCTCTGGCCTCTGGGCACAGACAGGGAGCAGAGGGCAGTGTCCCGCAGGGTTCTTTGTGTACCTGCACCAACTAGGACGGAGGGAACGCTGAGCAAGCAGCAGAAAGGCACAGTAGCACCCATATGAATGTCTTGTTCGTGGATGGATGTGATAACTATGCTTCACACTGGGCTTTAATATTTGTTGCAGTGTTGCAAACAACTGTTTCAGCTGCACAAAAAGCACAATGTAAACAAGGGATTTTGTTCTCAAAGGCTCATTACCTACCCTGCGAGCTAAGGGGCTGCTGAGAGGAATCCTCAGCTCCCGTCTTGCTGTGTCTTCTTCTGGCTGCGTTTCATGAATGTTTCTAAGAATGTGAGTTTACTTGGTGGGAATGTTTTAAGAAAGAGCATAATTGAAATTCTCTTCCCACTCTGGGGAAGATGACTCATGCATCACTCGGTTATTCTCTGTGTAATAAACAAGTTGGAAAGCCGGGGTTGGAGGAGCTGGACTCAACAAACAGCTGAAGCTCTTTGCATTCAAACAGAAATGGCATCAACATTGAAATCCCAAACAGCCCTGCTGAGATTGCATTTGCAGTCGGTTCAAAGGGCACAGGCAGTCAAGAGCAACGGTGCAATTGTGTGCTTACACTTCTCTTTTGCAATGAATATTTCCACTTGTGTACATGAAAAACTGCAACATTTTGTGATTTTCCATGTTTTGGGTCTTTCAGCACACACACCAGCACTCTGCTGGGTTTGAGCCTTTCCATAACAGGATTGAGAATCGGGAAGCACTTTGCAGCTGTGGCTATTTCAGTGGGATCCCTGCTGTACTCGATCCTGGCTAACCCTGGATGAAGAGGTGGGATGACAGAGTGGCTGTAAGTGGTGGAGCCACGGGGCGCAGGGGTGAGGAGCTGGGGCAGGAGCAAGGCCCCCACCCTGCCTTGCTGCTCCCCAGGCAGCATGCGCCTCATGCTCCTGCAGTGCCACGTCCCTCCGTGCAAGACCCCGTGTCGTCTAAAGGGACTGCCTGCTGGTGCACAGCCTGGGGAAAAGGGACTTGGCTGGGGCTCAGCTGGAGGCTCAGCTCAGCCAGTGCTGTGGGGTAAGAGCAGCAGCCGTCTCACACTCCATCACTGTGGGGTGAGAGGAGTAGACCCGTGCTTGAATCCTGCTCCCAGGCACTGGACCAGGGACAGTAAAGCCCCTGGGGAGCACGACCGGGTCACCTCCTTCCTCTCCTTCACTTGGGCAATTCTGCACCCCACCACACCCAGTCTGTGCTGCCATCCCTGTCACTCTCCACTGTTCCTGCAACACCAGCCCGTTTGTAGCAGGATGGCCAGTTGGACACTGCTATCCAAAGTGACCTCGTGCCTGCCTGAATGACTTCTCACTGCCCAGCCAGCCCTGCTCCCTGTGCCCTCACCATCCCCAGGGCTGACAGCTTGCTGGCAGAAGAGTGATGCTGACTTCTCTCTTCTTCCCCCTGCCAGGCATGCAAAAGTTTTGCAATGCATTCCTAGAGGCTCAGCAATGGCCTCCATGCCCTCCTGAGCCACCCCAATGCCCTCTGCTTCGTCCATGTCCCTGGTCCAGGAGCCAGGTCCTGGAGCTCCCAGCTAGCTGTGATGCTGTCCCCAATACCCCAGCATGTCCCTGGCAGCAGCCTCACTGTCCATGCTCTCCCATCTGGCTGCCCTGAGCTGCAGCTACTGCAGAGGAGACATGGAGAAACCACAGAAAACAGATTGTTTTCCTCTTGCATTTCTCTCTTTCGCTAAAAGCCCCAGTGCAGTAATCTGAGTGGCGTTGTTTAGCCAATTACTAATTTACTAGGAATTAACTTTAATGCATTAATAAATGTTGTCATTTTCCTGACAAATTATCATAATAATGCATTTTAATGGGCTGCAGGAGTCAGGAGAATAGTGGGAAATAAATACATTTTAGTGTTACTTATTCAGTACATCTGTACCTAATTATATTTGCAGAATAATTACACTACCACTGCCTCCCCGAACTGGGGGTGATCAATGCCTGGCAGACGACAGCCCCCACAGCGGTGATCGCCACCCTCCTCACCAGCAGGGAGGCCCCGGGTGACACAGTCCATCCGGGCTCACCGCCAGCTCCCTGATTTACTCACCTCTGTGCAGGAGAAACTACTTCAGGAGACGGATTGCTGGAAGGACCCTCTGTGTGCAACGTGAATCATTCTTTAATCACAGCCTACCCTGGGTTAAAGAGAGTGTCTCCAAGGCACCGGGGGAGAGGAGGGCTCCAGCGTAGCAATGGGTTGGAGTAAACCCTGCATCCCCTTGCAGCCCCTCCCCAGGCCCCGAGCATCACCAGGTCCAGTGCTGCTGGAGCCCCAGAGCTGCAAGGTCCCTGCGTGGAGGAGGGATGTTGGGACAGGGTGATGGGGGCTCCATCAGCACCTGGCACAGGCACCAGCTCCCTGCAGAGGGGGTGGGTGATGATATCCCGTCTGGTGCGTGAAGGGCATGCAGTGGAAACTATGGAACACTGGGCCTGGACAGCCCGAGGGCTCCTGCTGCTGCTCATGGGTGATGAGCTACCCTACAGGGGCAGGGACAGGGACAGGGACAGGGACAGGGACAGGGACAGGGACAGGGACAGGACAGACAGGCAGCACTGCAGGCAGGACACTTGCATGGAAAGCCCAGGGCCCTGGTGCAGTGACAGAGCGGTTGATTGTTTGGGAACGCAGGAGTACAGAACAGGAAGATAGTAGGACAGCAGAATAGCAGGAGAGGAGGACATTAAGACACGAGGACAGCCCTGCACACACTCTTGCAAAGGTCAGTGCTTAGGCTTACCGTGGCACTGCTCCATTCTGCCACTTTGTGTGGGCTCTGAAGGGTCCTGGACAGCAGCAACGAACAACAATTATGCGAGACCTTTCGATCACAACAGATTTATTCAAAACTCATGCATAAATATTAATATCCCCAAAGATTTTGAACAACTGTTTGGCATAAGCAGAGCAAATATTTAAATCAAACCTGACTGCTGTGCATTGCAAATAGACGGGGCAGTTCTGCACATGATGACACATATGGCAAAGCCTGTCTGTGCACTGGCATTTCTGGGAACCCCCCAGGCTGCTGTGACACACGTAGCACATGGACTTGCATCTGTGGTTTCCCTCCTCTCTTCTATTTTCAAGGCGTTTCATCTATGCAGGCAAAAGGGATCACCTCTACCTGACCTTATCCCAGGCTAGGGGGCGGGGCAGAGCCAACCCATGATAACCCTCCTGCAGCAGGGGCTGGCACAGAGCAACACACCTGCAGCCAGCAATGCAGTCCTGAAGCACCTAGTGCCTACATGGGTTGGCAGTAACTGGCTGCATCTGTCAGCCCCTTGCCCCAATCGCAGCCTCTCTCTGAGGGCAGCACACCGGGCACATAATGCCCAGGTATCTGCAGTAACAAACAAAGACATACATGCCAGATGTACACAACAGGCAGAATGAAAGCTTATGGAATTATAAGAGGCTCCTCTTTGCATTGATGAAATGTGTCCACTGTGGGCAAATTGCCATTTCGCTGGTTCGTGATATTTCAGCCACTCTCCAGAGAGCTCCCCAAGGGCTGGTGTGGGGCTGTCACCCTGTGCTGGCAACCGAGGCTGCTGGCCCTGCAGAGCTCTGCAGCGAAGGGCAGAGCTGGGCACTGAGCAGAGCACAGGGAGCTGGCAGCTGGAGGTTGTTCTAAAACCTTCTCTGCTCCCACTCCTGCTCCTGCTCACTGCAGCTCCACAGACCCAAGAGCAAGGACAATGGCTCATCCCCTGGTGCAAAAGCCTGTGATCTGTCCTCACGAAGAAGATAAGCTCTTTGCTGTAGGAAATGCAGGGATGTCGCAGGTCTTGCCTGTGTTCTGATCAGGCCGTGCACTAATGACACGATCGATGCTCATTGATTGTTCAAGGCCGTAATATCAGGATGCTATCAGCCAAAGTGGCCATTGCACAGAGCCCTGGTGTCTCTGGCAGTCAGAGTGCAAAGCAGAGATAACACAAGTCCTTCTCTGCACTGGTGAAACAACTGTTCAGCCTGTGCCATGCAGGTGGACATGCCACTGTGCTTCATATCCATCTGGGTGAGCAGTGCTACAGTCTGCCCTGGCCGGGGATCCCGGACAAATGAGGTTCCATCTTTTTCAGCATCCCAGGGTGAGCTGCTGGTGTGCAGAAGCAGGAGTCATCCAAGAGGTCACCGAAAGTGAAGTTTTGTGCCTTGAAGGTTATGGGGATTCTCTACTTGGACACAGGATACTCTGCAGTCTCCTGCTGATACAGGGGACTCTTCAACGTTTGTCTCTGACTCTCAGGTGTTTGCACTGGGTGAGATAAAGCAGACCTCAGGGATACGTTGGGCAGCTGGAATTGCTGGGGCTTGACTCCTGAAGAAGGTTGAGGGGGCATCTGGGCCCCTGCCCTGCCACTGGCACTGGCCTCACACGGGACAGGACCCTGCTCTGTGCCCGCTTCTGCCCTCTCCTCTCTGCCTCATGCACCCTCTTGTGCTCCTGGCTCTCAGCCACCATTCAGTAAACAGGGAGAGGAGCAAATGCCCCGGTTACAAATACTCAGGGCATCCCTGAGCTGGATCAAGAAAAAAATGCCCATTAATGTATTTTTGGTGTGTGATATCCTTGTAAGGTTTAGAAAACAGCCCCAGTTCTGCCCCTTCCAACAACAACAACAACAGATGCTCTAGTAGGAAAGGGGGGAAAGCAGCAAATTACAGTGATTTCCTGCAGAAAAGGGCTGGGCTGAGGCCGCAGCTGCTGGCACCAGCCTGTCTGAAATAAAAATAATTGCAGACCATTAAAATAAAGCGGTCTCTTCAGATGAGAAACAATTATGCTTCTCAAAGCAAGTGCACATGTCTTTACACCTAGTAATTATCAATTACAGAAGATACCGGCTCTGTTATCTCAACAGCATCTCCAGTTATCTTTTCAGGGCTAATTGCAATGGATTTAATTCAGAACTCAAATGCTAATGATTTTGACCTTTATGCTTATTCCTGAGGTACGATAACATGTTAAAGGCCAAGCAGAACTGATCTGTCTGTTGTTTGCATTGAGCTTCCACATCTTTTAACATGAAGAATCCCTTTCTGCCCCAGCCAGTCCAGGTTATGTACAGCGAAGTTTACAAATGTCCCTGCAAATGTCCCCCATTGAGCAGGGATGGAAAGGCTGGAGGAGAACTTTCATTGCACTGTCATAACCCATGGTGGCCTTTGTTCATAAGTGCTTCTCTTGTCGCTGTGTGATGTTTAAAAATCACTTTTTAAATCACTTTGAAAAGCATCTATTGAAGTCTGGTCAAGCAGCAGCTTTGGGGAGCAGAACCGTGCTTGGTGCTGCTAAAGCTGCTCACGGAGCAGTGCGAATCATTGATTTATTGTGCTTCAGTGCCTTGCCTCTGCATTAATCGTGGGCGACCAGTTCACAGGGCCCACAGCAACCACTCCTCGGCAGCGCTGCCCAGGGTCTTCCGCTCTTTTAAATATTCAACCGGTGTTGTCAGGGGCATCAAGGGGGAATGCACAGAGCACAGGAAGGTGAATGTCCCCAGGGCACTGCTGGACTCCACAGTCCCTCCAGCTGGATGCATCCATGGGCACACTAGCTGCTCCCTTGGGTGCCATCTCCAGTGCTCGGTGGTGGCTGGACCCTGGCGGCTGGAGCATCCCTGTGTCCCTGCAGGGGGTGCTCTACAGAGTGAGTGCTGTTGGCCGGATTCCACAGGCCCAAGGAGGGCTCCAGGCTCTGGTGTGGCCAGGCAGAATGGCCCCCTGTGTTGCCAATACAGGTACCGGCCACGTGTGAGCGCTGCCACTGGAAGCTCCACAGGAGGCAGAGTTGATATTACAGCTATATGTGTCTCAAGGAGCGAAACTTTCTCATTTGCTCCTTCTTCAAAGCAGATTTGATCACTACCTTCAATAAGCACATGTCCTAACTAAATCTTCCTTTAAAGGCCCTGATTTCTTTTCTGTCTTTGAGGAATATTATTCCCTCTAACCTAATTAAAGCCTTATTTCCACAAGAAGCCTTTGAGTTAGCTGGATTCTCTACCTGACACTGTCCCCCAGCGGGGCTGTGACCACTGTGAGAGCGCTGCCGGGCTTTGCCAGTTAGCACAGTCCTCACTCAGATCCACTCATATGGGCAATGCTGCCTCTGCAGATGACTCCTTGAGTGAGGCTGAGCCAGCTTCAAGGAAGGGATGTGAGGATCTCCCTGGGCAAGCAAGAGGCCCCTGGGAGGACAAGTGGTGCCTAGGTGGGCAAGAGTTCCCTGGGAGAGCAAGAGGCCCTGGCTGGGCAGAAGGTCCCTGGGCAAGCAAGAGGTGCAGCAGGCAATCAGGAGGGACTGTGTGTCTCTCCCAGTTCTGTGCTTGCTGCTTCCAGCACCTGAGGAGCAGAAGAATTGCAAACCAGACAAATGTCAGGAATAAGTGTGCCAGGAACCCCAGCAGTGGGTGGATTTTCATTGCACCCTTAACACTGTCATTAACATTGGATGTTTTCATTATAAACAAGCTTGGAAGTTCTTTAATCTCCAATACAGATCGTCCTTATTTCTTGCAGACGGTGAAAGCCCATTCACGCTGGGTGGAGCACTCAGCCCTGCCTTCGGCGCTGACGCGTGACCCGTCCCCTCTCCTGCTCTGCATTACATCGCTGAGTTTTAATATTTAATTGGTGTTTTTTGCTATTTTCGTCTGCTGACGCTTCGCCGTGGTTGCAAGCTGGAGGTCAGCAGCCTGTCAGAGTGGAGGGGAGGCTGTGTATTAGTTCATCAGGTTTGTATAATTTATTTGTTATGATGTTACACCAGGCCTTTCCCAGAACCCTTGGCTTACTCTCTTACCTGTTATTTATAGTCTTCTTTGCCCTTATACACAGGGTGTTAGGAGCCTCATTCACAGAGCCCACCTTGGTGAGCCAGGACTCTACAAACCTCCTAGAGACCCAGGGGAGACCTCGGAGGAGACTCAGAGGGTGGCCCAAGAGCAAGTGGTGGCCACAGGACAGCCACCAAGGGGACATATGCCCTGTAGCTGGAAGCACTCCCAGTTTGGCTGGCAGCCCTCAAAGGTGCAACCACCTGAGCAGGGGCTAAGTGAGGAGCCAAGGGCAGCGTGGGGGCTGTGGGACATGACTCACTGCACTCTCCTTGCAGCTCAAGTCTGCACCAGAGCTGAGCTCCTTGCATCGGGTTGGCATTGTGCCTCTGTTGTCTAGGCAAAGGTTTCCATGACACTAAATAAAGTGAAATATAATTTTGGACAGCTGGATTCTGTCTTAGGTGCAGGTTAGGGACAAGAAATGTACATCCAGCAGAGAGCTGTAGGTAGCAAATTATAAAGGCTGTGATCTGTGATGACGACAAACAGAAAAATACCAATTTTTAGCAGTTATTCAGCTGTTTCCAATGAAATATGTTCTTCCAAAGCCATGTCCTGCTTGATGGTCTTGCATAACTGGCTTATGCCATGAGGAGAGAGAGTGTTCAAATGATGTCATGGAATAAATGAGGATCTGGAGGAGATGTACATCCATGCCTGGGCAAGGCACCGGGTGCCCCCACCTAGCAAGATCATGATGTGCCTGGGATGCAGCCAGCAGCCCCTGATAGTGTGCATATGGTTGGTAGACCCAGGCATGGGCACACTGCACTCGACCAAAAGTGGGCTGAATATAAACTTGGCCCTCCAGTCACTTCCCAGCACCTGGGGCAATCTCCAGGCAGTGCTACTGGCTGCCCCTAGCACCGCATGCCCTGGTGCCTGAGCCCAAGGTCTTGGGTGAACAAAGTAGGGCTTACCTGCCCTGCAACTCCTGGCCCCACTGCATCACCCCAGCAACCTCCTCCGAGCCCCACTGCTATGTCAGCACTGATGCCCTGGTGTCAGTGCTCACCGCTTCCTGGCAAGGTTGGGGGTAGCTGGCAGCACTGGTGGCCATGCAGGACCTCTCCAGCACCCAGGCAGTGCTGCAGGAGGTGCTCCCTGGTTGCCTGCTGCACCCACTCCATGCTGACTTATCAGCCCAGTTTGCTATCAGTGGTACCTGCAGATCACCTCTGCTGTGGTTGTGCGCTGCCCTGCAGCAGGCTCAGAAACTGCTGCCTGTAGGAGGATTTTATTTAAATATCTTTAAGGTGCAGCATCCGATGGGCTCATCTCTGTCAAGCTTGGAGGGGATCTTTACAGATCTTATTTTAAGAGGTTTAATTAAATGTTATGGGATATCAAGTATACTATGTTAATTGCTGTTAATTTGGAATTTGTCTGGATTCTAGAGACTCAATTAGAAGTAATTAAAATCTATTCTCATTTATTCTTGCATACAAAATACACGCTGCTCTTCCACTCCTCTTTTTCCAGAGGAGCCTGTCTGGGCCCAGGGCACACCTGATTTTCAGGGAAGAAACTGGTGGGCATACAGGAAGGAAAGATCAGACTCAAACTGTGTTACAACCCTACTGTTTATGCAGGCGGCTGAGAAAGAGCCTTCTGTGGCTACAGTTCAACTGACTGCCAGCACTTTGGGAATAAGCAGCAGCTCCACATGCCGGTCAGGCTGGGCAGCGGGTGGATGGCTGCTGTGGAGGGGGCTGTGGGGGGATCTGGTGGGGATGGGACCCCAGAGGCAAGGAATGGGGGTCTTGGCTGCCTAGGATCTGGTGAATTGGCAGCAAGCTGGCCCCTCACTCCCTCCCATCCAGCCTGCTGCCAAACACCCAGTACGTGCAGAATAATAATGCTCAAGTGCAGAAATAACTCTGTATCGGCAGGAGGGAGCCACGGGAATGCCCCGGCCACTGGGGCTGCCTGCCTGCTGCCCGTCGACGCTAATGATTACACAGGCCATGGCTCTAGCAATTAGCCATGAAATTGGGGCCCTGATGGGAGCTTTGAAATTAGGAATCCGGGGGAGAGTTTGTGAAGTGTTTAAAAGGCAGAAGCAGAACAAAGCCTCAGTTTTAATTATTGCTGGTTTAATCAGTGAAATAGTTTTTTCTACATTGAACAGTAAAGTAATTGGAAATGTGAATGGAGTGTGATTGTGGTGTAAATTACAGAACCAGAGTGAAGAGGAACCAGCCTGCAAGAGGCTCCTTGCTCCAGAGATGGAAGGAGTACTCCAGCTGCACAGAGTGCAGGGAGGGGGCTGGGGGTGGCTGCCACATGGGGTTGGTGCAATGGGGACAGTGCTGGTGCTGTCACATGCCGGAGAGATGGGTGGGCATGAGGCCTCCACAGCCCTTCTTGAGGAACTCTGCCAGTGTTCCTCCTGGCACCGGGAACCTCTGCCTGCTGAAGTCCTCTCTTCAGGGGGCCTGGTGGGATGCCCACCTCTCTGCTGATGACCATAAGTGGCCTGTGGCGGCAAGGCTGCAGGGTGATGCACCCTGTTACTCACTTCAGGACCTGTTCAAGGGGCACTGTGCTCTGCAGGCACTGGTTATCACCCTGAGCTGCCGGCATGGGTGCTGTGGATGGTAGCTGGCTGGGCAAGGGTGGATCACATCTCCTTGGGTCAGGTGGATGACGTCCCTCCAGGGCTGGTGGATCACGTCCCTGCAGGGCAGGTGGTTCACTTACCTCTAGGGAAGATAGATTACATCCCCCTCGAGGTAGGAGGACAACATACCCTAGGGCAGGAGGATCACATCCTTCCAGGGCAGGGTGATCACATCCCCTCAAGCACATGGATCACAGCCCTCCTCCTGGCCCACCCTCCTGGCCAGAGAGGCTGGAGAGCCCCAAGGCAGAATGACTACATTGTCCAGGGTAATGTTGGGCCAGTCTTTCAAAGGCCCTGCCAGACAGGTAGGACCCAGAAGCGTCTCTATCGACAGCATTCTGGGGTATATGCAGAGAGTTACTGGGGTGAGGTGAGCTCCAGCAGCCCAGCAGGACCCTCTGTGGGCAGCGAGGTGAGCAGCCTATCAGGACAAGAAATATGGAAGTTGTCTGACAGCAAGTAAGGGCTATTCCTGCTCTCAGTCATGTTAGGGTAATTGGAAGTAAACAACTCCTTTCATCCTTAAATCGGGTGACTTCATGCACTAGGTAAGTGGAAGAAACAAAATCCCAATTTTCGTTCGCGTTCCATGCACGTAGTAAAAATGAACCTTCGTCTGCAGCAATTCTGAGCTAATGAAAAACGAATGAGGTTTTAAATCAACCCAAAACATAGAGTTCTTCTGCCACAGTCGCAGGCTGCTGCTGTAGGACAGCCTCTGCTTCCAAGGCCCCTCACAGAATCCTGAATAATTTTATTAGATTTTGAGCAAGGTTGTTGCCAAAACATTCATTACACCCAGCAACGGCAGGGAGACAGAGGGGTGTTCGAGGGGCTGATATCGCAGGCGCTCACGGCTTTCTCTTCTTCTTCTGAGGTTTTGAAGGGCTGAGGTTTATTTTGTGGTGTCTGGACATCGCTCATCTGGTCCAGAGTGACCAGCCCTGCCTGATCACTGCTCGTGGAGGGGTCTCTCTTGCGCTGCCTTTAAATCATGTCTGAACACGACATAATTCTCCCATGTGCCTGGTGACTTCTATGTATTTGATCAGTTCAGATTCCATAAAAATGTAAATAATCAAAGCCCTTCTGCTATTATTTATAATGTCTCACTCTGGTCTGTAATTTATGTATTAATTTCAGCTGCAAGTTTCCAAAGGGAGGGGGATATAAAGATTGATAACGGGATGTGTGGCTGCCAGTGAATGCTGTTGCTGCTGGTGTTTCCTCTGCTGTGCACACATGAGAGTCCCACAGTCCTGATCGCGTGGTCCCAGGGGCTGAGGGGTCACCCTGCCATGGCACTCGCTGGGTGGCCGCAGAGTGGTCCCAAGGGTGCTGGAAGGGTCCCTGCCAGCCTGGGCAGTGGGAACCTCCTGTAAGCCAGCACATCTGCCAGGCACTGCCTCGGGCAATGGGTGCTCCTGGGCTTCAAAAGCTTTCAAAGGAGCAGGCAGGACCTGCACGGATGCTGTTGTTACATGGGGACAGCGTGGTAGAGCCAGGGTTTGCTGACCTGAGAATCCACTCATCAGCACTTACCTCTGGCATGTTGTACAATCTGCTGGCTCATAGACTGAAGCTTATGCAGGTCTTTAGAGCACACGATCAGCCTGGAGTTGCTGGTGGATGATGTAACAGGGATCATCCTGGGGCTGTGCCAAGGGCTTTACAGTGCTCCTCACCCTCCTGGCCACACTCTTCTTCATGGACCCCAGGACATTCCTGACTTCTCAGCCTTTTGCAGCCCTGTGATCCGTGGCTCAGACCTACTCTGAACAAGAGCAGATGTGCCCTTCCAGGCCAGTGAGGAATCAGAACAGAGGGATGGTAGAGGTGTCTGCCGTGGGACCCTGGCCCTGCTGCATCCCGAGTCTCAGCTGCGCTCCCTGGGAGTGGATCCAGCACCAAGTCAGCCCAGCCACATCAGGCAGGGAAATGCAAACTGGCCTGGCCAGGTTGGTGGATCATCAGCCCCTGTTATTAACTCTCTGTTGAGCATCGTATCTGATCCAGACACAGCATTATATGCACTTCTCTGAGAATAAGCTCCTGCTTGACACAGTCTGTGATTGCTTTTCTAAAACCATGTGGGGAGGATCAGTTCCTTCATCCACTGATAAGGTATCAGGTGACAGAGGGATCAGCATCCACCACATAAATCTGCAACTAATCCTTCGGAATCAATATTTTTCATTAAGAACCTGTGAGAGTTGGGTCATTATAGGGAAAAATCTGTTTAGGTTTGACACCTTGATGAAGTTATTCAGTTTAGGGGCTTAAGTCATTGAAAGGTAATAAAGAGCAAAGAGCACAGAAAGATCGAGGTGTCGGTTATGAAAGCTTGTGACGGGAATAGGGGCTTTATTGCCGAGAGAAATTACCATACTGATTTATTGTGGAATTACAAGAACTTCAGCAGGCTGGCAGCACTGCCCGGATGTCCTCGCTCGTGGGGGATGCTGCCCAGGCTGAGGGCTCTCCCCTTCTGCATGCCACAAGCCTTTCTGTGCTACAGGGTGCCATAGGTTTGCTTTGTTCTTCCAATGCACTGGGTGCCAGTTAAAATACATTCTGAGCTGCCCAAGCCACTGCCACCAGCACGGGCACTGCTGGGGTCCATGGGTGGAGGAGTCCGGCATCCCACAACTGGGGCACTGGGACCCCCTTGCTTTTTAGGGTCACCAGCACCACAACAAAGCCGGGGTCCTGGACAAGGTGCTCCTCCTGCTGCTTCAGACATAACACCACCCATGCCCTGCATTGCTGGTGTTCCCCAGGAGAGGAGGTCTCACCACCTTCCCATGCCAGTGGCAGCCAGGGGCCCTGCACCATACCTGTTCTCTCCCTGAAAAACTTCCAGCTGGAGCAGCGATATCTGCTGGGGCTCCTGGCCATATTTGCTCCCAGTCAGCTCCCTTTCCGGCACTGTGGCTGTCCCAGTTGTGACTTTGGGATGAGCATGGCCCTGTCATGGTGAGCAGCCCCATGACCACAGAAGGGGTGCAAGGGTGAGGGGAGCTTTGAAGCTGGGGCTGCAGGGGGAGCAGCGAGGGTCCTGGCCGGCAAGTAGTGTGCAGCCAGGCAGCAGGCGCTGGTTGTGCCTCGGAGAGGAGAGCCCATCAAGGGAGCACCTGTGCAAGCCAACACTTCTCCTGACCCAACAGAGCTGCCGAGCTCAGCGCAGATGCTTAATCCCTGGATAAACTCTTGGAGAAGGAGTGTACCCAAGCACGTACACAGCTGGGAGGCAGGATGGCTCCTAGCATACGGGATGCTGCTGTCTCCTCTGTACATGACGCTTCGTAGCATAAGCGAGCTGGGGCACCACGGGCTGCCTGCCACTCTTCCAGTCCTCGGCTTTAATAATTAAGACAGTCAAACTTATCCTGAAGTTTTCCTTATAGGTTAACTAAGGTTAATTGTGCGAGCTGCAGATGAAAACGCCTGGCCCATAAATCCCCAAACCTCATTAAAGAGGATTAAATGATATGACTACTTTGTAAATCCTGAAATTTCATGCAAACCGCTCATAAACAATAACACGAGACCCCAACATGCTCAGCCTCGAATAATCCTGGTGCTCTCTCCAGGAGTGAGGCAGAAATAGGCATCCACCCTGCTGCAGACTGCGAGGGTGCTGGCAGCAGCGGTGGCACAGAGCAGCCACTGCCTGCACCACAGAACGGGGCACCCATGTCTGCAGCTGCTGTGGTGTAGCACCCAGAGGGTCTGGCTTACCTGGCAGGTGCCAGGAGAGCAGCCAGAGGCCTCTGCCAAGGGCAAGGAGAGTGCCAGTTCTGCAACGGCACTCAGCACCCTGCTCTGACAGTCAGCAAAGGGAGGCAAATCGTAATCCCTCTGATCTGGACAACACCAGGGAAATTCTGCAACAGCGACAACCTTGGGTCTCAGCCATGAGTGATGTCATTTGTTCCAGAAAGGTTTTGTTTTGCAGCTCCTTCAGCTGTTTGTTTCCTTCGTCATTCACAATCCTGAACCAATACTGAAATAACCCGGGGAGGGGGAAAAGCAGAGAGCAGCACCCAAACCAAGGAGAAGCACCCAAACGAGATGGAAGCATCCAAACCAGAGGAAGACCCAAACAAAAGGGAAGCAACCAAACCAGAGGGAAGAATCCAAGATAGAGAGCAGCAATCAAGATCACTGAGACCCTGTAGGGATGCTGCTCCTCCGCTATGCAGAAAAGACGTAAAACAACCCAAATCTTAATGAGCAATTAAAAGCTAATCAAAGGGAAATCTGTCAGATAAGGATTGTTGTGTGGTTTTATACTTGGCTTTGCATCTGTTTGTGGAACAAAACATATTGTCAGCGAGATTTGTAGCCCTGAGATTTGCATTGTGGTTCCTGGATGTAATTCAATTCAGAATTGATGGGCTGGGAAGGATGGGATTCTTGTGTTAACAGCAACCTTTATCTTAGATTTAAGCTAACTGTTACGTGCTCTGTAAATACATGCATGTGCCAGACATATTTCCTTAGTTTATATTCATGATGAGAAATGCTGTCGGTTCCTCTTCGTGTCTCCAAAGGCTCCCTCTCACCCAGGCACTTGAGAGGGGATTTTGGTGTCCTAGAGCACAGCTCGGCCCTGGCCAGGGGACTGTCTCCACACTGTCCCTGTCTTGGCTCACCGGGGCTAGATTTGACCTATGTCTCTGAGGGGTGCCCTGTCATGGTGGGCATATTTCAATATTGGTTTGATTTTTCGTTTTGACTAACTTAAAACAAAAATCTCAAAAACTGTGAAAAGAGAAGTGGATTTGGCAGGCATTGTCCCCAGCCACTGCTCTCACTTTTTGTCAGCTGCAGAGCTGCTTTTGGACTGGTTTTGTCTAAATGTCACCTTTGGGAAAGAAGGGAGAGAGGTGCTGGGGTTGGCAGTGCCAATGATCCCGATTTGGAGTCCCTGCAATCCCTCCCCAGCCTTTTGGGACCACTCCGAGGGATGTAGGGTGGGTGCATCCTTGTCCCGTGGGGCCAACCACACAGTGGGGGCTGGGTTGGCTGCTGTCTCACCAGGCACTATCTCAGCCCAAAAACCCACATCGGCCCAAAATCTGGCGACGGAGGGGACGATTCCTCCCTGCAGCACTTGGACTCCAGCCGGCCAGCTCTGAAAAGTCTGCATATGGTGCAGTCCTGGTGGTAATCACTTGCAGGCAGGAGATGAGCTGAGCCTGCATTATGCACAGTGAAACACTCTGTGGTTGTACCCCGAGCCTTTCTGCTCCACTGCAGGCCACCGGCCCTCCGATCACTGCCATTAAAGGATTAGGACATTCCCAGCTCAGAAGCCGCTTGTGTCCCCAGAGTTTTGCTGAGCAAATGCTGCTCTCAGAGATCTGAATAGCAACTAATTGTTCCGAGTGTGTCTCATATTCTTGATCTATTGATTAATGACTGGGAGCAGGAATCCCTCTAGAAACACTCTCTCAACTCACTCAGTCCACATCACTTCAGCTTCTTAACCAAATCTCTTCCAAATCCTTGTAAAAATCTAATTGAGAGCTCACTCTGCTGCACGGAGGTGCTGCAGCCTGACTCAACCAGTAAATGGCGTGTGAATAAGAGGGAGCCTATTGTTGCCTAACATGGTTCCATCAATAATAGATACCAGCAAACCTCTGAGGGAGCTAAAAATTTCTCCTTTAGGTATGAATTATGGATGCAGTTTAGTGTAATGTAGATGTATCTCAAAGGTTTTTTCCCAGTTTATATGCTAGTAAAAGCCAGCAATTTGCTTGTGTTCTACCTATGGGTTCTTTAAAATAAAGAAATTCTCTCTTCTGCAATAAAATCTGGCATTAATGAAGGTGAAGACAAATTTTTAACATGTGTTTAAAGCACAGAATGAGCGTGCCCAGGCAGGGGGTGTGCAGGGCTGCCAGTGGTGCTCCGACACCAGTGATGCTCCGGCAGCACCAGAGTCATAGGCAGCCAGGGGCCAAGGTGGGCACAGGGCTGGATCAGTCCCAGCCCCACTGTGACCATCAGCTCTTCCCCGGGGCAGATGGACAGGCTTGGCATTTCTGCCCCCCAGTACATCTTGGCTGTGGTGAGGCAGGGGAGTTGGATGATCCCAAAGGGTGCTGAGCACAGCCTGGCCCTGGGGGGCTGCCAAGCACTGGGGAGTACCGCTGTTCTGCGCAGAGCCAGGGGCTGCTGGTGGGAATAGGACCCAGTACAGAGGTTCAGCTCCATTGCCTGTGCCTGTCCTTGCCCTGACAGACCAGGGCCCTGACAGACCTGCGGGAGACACTGGAAAATCCCTCCAGGGGTCAGCAGGCTAATGCTTTTTTTAATACCCTCTGATAATTAATACTCTACATCTACAACGAGAGATCATTATAAAAAGATTTGCTATAACTGCAGCAGCTCCTTCTCAAGCACGAAATGCACAGCAGTCCCGAGGGGTCAGCACCTGTCAAAGGAAATCCATCGCTGCAGATTCATGGTGGTGTTTCATACAGCTCCAACAGCCACTGAGCAACCAGCGGGAATGAACCAATGCTGGCAGCCACAGGCTGCTGAGGGACTGGCATGGCAGAGCCCTCGGGTCTCCTCTGGGGCAGGAGCAGGGCACTGCTGGGTGTTGCTGGGCACTGCAGGACATTGCTGGGTGTTGTCGGGCACTGCTGGGTACTGCTGGGCACTGCTGGGTGCTGCTGAGCATTGCTGGGCAGTGCTGGCAGCTGTTGGGCAGTGCTGGCAGCTGTTGGGCACTGCTAGGCTCTATTTACATAGCATTATAACTATACATAACTGGAGACTGCTGGGAGCTGCTAGGCACCACTGGGCACAGCTGGGCATTGCTGGTCACTGTTAGGCGTTGCTGGGAACTGCTGGGTGTTGCTGGGTGTTGTTGGGTGTTTCTGGATATTGCTGGGCACTACTGGGTCCTGTAGGCATTGCTGGATACATCTGGACACTGCTGGGCGTTGTTGGGCATTGCTGAGCACTGCTGAGCATTGCTGGGCGTTGTTGGGCACTACTGGGTGTTGCTGGTTGCTGCTAGGTGTTTTTGGGCACTGCCAGGTGCTGCTGGGCACTGTTGGGCATTGCTGGGCACTGTTGAGTGGTGCTGGGTACTGCTGGATGTTGCTGGGCACTGCTGGGAGCTGCTGGGTGTTGCTCGTTGCTACTGGGTGTTGCTGGGCTCTGCTGGGTGGTGTTGGGCACTGCTGGACATTGCGGGGTGCTTCCTGGCTGTTGCTGGGCACTGCTGGCTGTTGCTGGGCACTGCTGGGAGCTGCTGGGTGTGGATGGATGTTGCTAGGTGCTGCTGCGCGCTGCTGGACCCTACTGGGCACAGTGCATGCCAAGCAGCACCTCTCTCCCTCTTAGCTGTTGTTCCCCAGTGGGAATCCCAGCCGGTACCTCCGGGGACTGAGGGTCATCCATATGCATGCAGAGCGCCAGCACAGCGCTGGTTGTCCCTGACTTGCTGGCCATTGCCACCAAAGCGGGGGCACCAGCAGCTGTGCAGCCCAGCGAGCATCACCCTCTGCCGCCCGGGGCAGGGGCAGGACCCGCGCAGAGCTCAGCACTCTCTCTGGAGCACCCGGGGCAGGGGAAGCTCCCGGCTGCTCTCCTCTGCAGGACAAAGCTTGCATCAGCAGCGTTTCCACAATCTGGGACCAGACCTGTTACGGAAATTCCCAGTTTTCCAAAGGCATTGGCCTGAAATACAGTTTATGCACGAAATCTTTGTCATTTAATATGAGCAACAAGTATCTCTTTTGCAGACATAATGTTTCAATTTGCAAGTTTAATTTTTTTCTGAGAGGTATTGGCATATCTGCATTTATTTTTTAAAGAAAGAACAAACTTTTATAGACCTTCTGCAAAACCTTGTAAAAATATAATCTCTTCTTGTGCCAGACAACTGCTGCCTGCTGACTCAATTGCTTTTATATATGACAAGGCTTGAAAAAAATGATTGCCACTGCCTAACTCTGAACAGATTGGAGTGAAGTGCAGGGCTCATCCATCAGAGGTGCCATGGCAGGCAGGCAGAATAGAGCACCCCGGTGCCGGCATCATCGTGGTGGGTTTTTCCTAAATCTCCCCTTCTGCCACCACTTCCGAGCGCTCCCGGCTGTTGCTGCGTGGCTCAAGCAGGGTAAGAGAGAGAATGCAAGTGCTGTAAGTCAGACGCCACTTCCAGCCGCCGGCGGCTGCTTGTCAGGCAGAGTAATCGCTGGTGCTTTCATAGGGAGAAACCGTCTTCAATTTAATAAATATGTAAAACAGTGTTTAACAGCCCTGAAATAAACTGTTGAACTATGTGATCCACAGAGCTAATCTCATCCACTCCTCCTGCCGGCACAGCCGTTTGCATCCGTGTTTAAGCGCGCCACACGCCTCGCACCTGCAGGTGTGTCCCCGTGCTGGGTTCTCTCCTCTCCCCAGCCTCACCTCTGTGATCCCTCCCAGCAGGTTTGGGGTCCCTGTCACTCTCTTGCAGGAAATCGTGCCGGCACCAGGGGCAGAGGGGGGCTCTGCTGGTGCAGGAAGGGCTGGAGCAGGAGGCGGGTGTGATGGGAGCGCTGTCAGTTAATAAATCAAGGAGGTGACAGCCCAGTGTTGTGCTAAAGTGTAAGGGTGGTATTTCTTGAAAGTTTTGTGGTGCATGGACTTCGGCAGCATCATTGATTTGAGCACGTATGTGGTGCAGCATTGGAGCCAATCGATATGTGCATTATTAATGTGCTGTACTTATACCTAGTGATTACTCATGAAGAAGTGGCCTTCACTGGGGTCAGAGTTCAGGCTGCTCTGCTCTGATAGATGCTTTTCAAAATTGCTGGGTTTGAGTCGCTGTTGTTTCACTCCACGGGTCCTGTGAGTTCACTGCCCTTTGCTTTCTGCTCTTCTGCCAACTTAGCTTGGCAAACACAGAGCATAGAGCTGCTTTGAAACCTGCCCTCAGAGTGGGGCTTGTGTCCGGGAGAGACCCTGTAGGCTCTTCGTCACCTTTTCTTCCCCACGGGGCTGTGGCTCTCTCTCACCTCACAGGGATTAAGTTCAGTGCTGAAGCAATCCCCCCTGTCGTTGTAACCACCTCCTTGTTTAGAACCTTGGCAATAACGACTGCTCCAGTGCTAGGGATGGGCTGGGAGGAAGGATGTGAGAACACCCAGTCCATTTTGCTACCCTCTGAAGGGGAGAAAAATCATCCCTAGAAAGGCTGCTCCATGCTCCTGACTGCTCCATGTCCAAAATTCAGTGTGAGAGAGGCTCCTTGTGCTGGCAGAGCTGATGGCTGGGAGCAAGAGCCACATCAGGCTAACGGCTCCCTGCAGCACGCAGTCAGGGGCACAGGTCTGCAAAGACGCCGCAGCACGAGAGGACTTGAGTCAAAACAAGCCTCTCTGGAGTATTTAACTCACTAATTAAGCACAGACCTTGCAAGCTGGGACTTACTGGAAAGGGAGATGCCAAGGGGATATTTCTGAATGCTGCTCTACAGCTGAAAATTAATTCTTCAAGTTGTTGCATGGATTAAAAGGCAGAGCCAGGCTGGAGCTGGTAATTAGCAGCTCTGGGATCCTACAGTGGCAGCCAAAGGAGCAGCCGCTCCTGGGGAAGAGACCTGCATGGCGAGCAGCTCTGCCCTGGCCCATAAGGCAGCAGGGTGATCAGGGATGGAGCTGGGCAAACAGCCCCATCCCCACAGTCCTGCTGGCTGGAGGCTCAAACCCACAAAAAAATAGGGGCAAGGAGCTGCCGCACCACTGGCCAGGAGGGCAGCAGGAGCAGGCAGTGTCACCCACTCTCCTGGGGTGAAGCACACCAGCAGTGTCAGGTGTTGTAGCCACCCGAGAGCTGAGACCCTCAGCACAACACCACCCACTGGCTCACTGACACTGAGGTGTTTTGAAGGAAAGTGTCAGTGCTGATGAAACTCTCTGCACACAAACTGGAGATGATTTGAAGTATAAATGCCATCTTTCATTACAGTTCTCCCTTGTTGCTTTGTTCCGTCTTCCCTGCAGTATTTTCTCTTCTATGAGACTCCACCACATTCACATCACTGCTGAAATGTTCCAGGTGATCCTTCCACAGACTTCGAACCCACTTTCTCCCCAACTGTCCAGTCCATCAGATATCTGAAAACTGTACTTTGTCCTGATTTGTGATTACCATCATCCAAGGACGACTCCTATGTGGGAAGGGAAGTCTGGGTTCCTCACCGGGACACTGCAGCACTGGGAGCTCTCGCTGGAGCTGCTGCAGGGCTGAAGGCGTCCACTGCCCAGGGAGGAGAGGGGCTGCAGTAGGAAGGGTGCAAGGCACAGGAGGGCAGTGGAAGTGGGATGAGAGCTGCCACAGCCCTGGCAGAGCTCCCACGCCCATCACCCATCACTGCTCCATGCCGGCACTGGCAAGGCTCTAGGCAGAGCAGCCCACATGTGCTCCCCATGTGGGCAACCGGCAAGCTCTGGCCAAAATCATTCCTGTCTGCGTTTGACCTGTGTATTGTTGTTTGCAAAGCTTTGAAATGGTAAATAGTTACCTTAATTGATCTCCTATTCTTGTTAGTTTGGAAATACAGCATTACCCAGCGACCCAGATCCTCTTGCAGTGCAGCACGCTCTCATTAGAAACACCAGGACAAGCTCAGGCGCCTCAAATCAAAGGCATGCACACATCTGAGGGATTCGGTGCTGTCACAGGTTCCTGCACGTTAAACAAGCGCAGGCAGGAGCTGTGGATCAGGATGCTCAAACCTCTGCCAGCAAGGGATGGAGGTCCCTAGCCTGGGCCCATGCTGAAAATGCAGCACAGGATCAGGACCCGCCGGGAATATGGAGCTGTGTTCCCTCGTGCTTGGGGTGCAACACACCTGTGTGCCGTGAACAACTCATGTTTCACCATTACCGAGACATCCAGTGCCAAGAGCAGCCTCGTGTTTTGCTGGGGAAAAGGGCTACTTCAGCCTCACACCCCTCTATGAGGAGCACAGGATACTTACGAGTCCCATGGACCTGGGGTTAACAGCCGCTTGTCTGAGAATGCTCCAGGCAAAAGCCTTCCTAGGAATTTCCGTGCCAGGCAGCCGATCACAGCTGTAAACCTGCTCCATCTCTCTCTCTTTCTGCCTCTCATTTACATATTTCTTCTTTCATCTTGCAGCAAACATACCGACTTTGACGAACCCCTTCCCCAGAAGGGAATACTCAGCTTAACTTAATACTCTGCTTAAACTGGGAATATTCAGCTGTGGCTCTGGATCACAGACCCCAGTCAGATCCAATCACCCATGATGGAGGAGCTCAGCATGCCCTGCCACGAGCCACCAGCTCACCAGGGACTCTGCAGAGTGCTTCAGCTGGAGCCACACATCTGCCAGAGAGACTGGGGGTCCCACAGAGCCAGGCAGTGCCAGCACCACAGCCCCACATGCAAAATCCCCCCCAGAATGAGGCAGTTACACTGGAGCTGAGAGGGTGTCCTTGCACGCACATGTGCACACGTCTGGATACTTGCTGCAGGGAAGGATTTACACCTTTCAGTAAGACATGTTCACTGCAGTGCCTCTGTCCCCCTCCTGGCTTCTCTGCCATGGTGACAGATGGCAGCATCCCCCCAACCAGAGCAGCTCACAGGCCCCACATGGCTCTTGCCATTCTGCCAGTGATTTGGGAAGGTGCCATAAGGCACCTACTTAGGACAAACAAACCTGCAAGGCCAGCGAGGAGGAACGGCAAAGCTGTAATTGGCAGAGGAGCCATGAGCCTATGGAACTGAAGGACAGAAAGGAAACGGGAAGGTGTTTCAGAGCAAATACCGGGGATCCTCTAACATCCACAGGGAGTGTGGAGGCTGCTGAGCTGCTGCAATGATGAATGAGAAACCCAGAGATTACAATAATTTTGTTAAAGAGTTCTTAGCTCTGCTCTGCTCTCCTGATTAATGGGATTTTGTGGAGAGTGCAGTGAAAGGTCATCTGACACGTGTTCAACAGCTGATGACATTATTCAGCTCTGCCAGGGAGTTGCTGCTCCTAAATACCTGTGGATGTGCTTTGCTAGAAGCTACACAGTGCTCCGCAAAGCACAGACCCAGCGACATCACTCCAGCTGCACCAGGGCATCCCGAGCACGTTCACAGGGATCAGTAAATGCTTCAGACAAGGCTTGTGCCTGGAGTTGCAGAACGTAGTGGCACAGCCACCCTCCAAATCTCAGCTTGACAGGGTTCTTGGCCATCTCATTTAAACCATATATCACCTGAAATGTTGGACCAGATGATCCTTGAGGTGTCTTCCAGCCTGGCATTCTGTGATTCTATGATTCCTCTTCTTGGGAAGGACTGTCAAATAACAAACTGTCTCTGACTGTTTCCTACCCCAGGCAGATGTGCAGTGCATTATACACATTATACAGGGCTAGTAGAGTGAGTCCAGCAGTTCCATCCCTGTTTGATCCTCTGCTGCAATTGACTAGGGCTTGGAGGCTCAGTTCCCAAGCACTGGATGCAAGTGGTTTGGCACAGGGTCCGTCTGGGGCAGAGGAATGCTGAGATGTCTCCTTGAGAGCCCTTCTCCTCCCAGGGCCCCACTCAGGGTGGCGAGTGCCCAGAGAGCCTCAGGCCAGCTTCCAGCACCCAGGGTTGCATGAGATCAGGCTGCAGAGCAGTCCCCAAGAGCAGGCAGTGGGTCCCAGCCAGGCACTCATGAGCCTGCAGCAGACGCCACCGGGACACAGGGCAGCTCCCATCCTCGGGCTGGGACCACAGCCCCTGCACAGTACAGTCTGGCTTGGTGTCCTCAGGGCTGGTCAGACCCACATCCTGGTGCTGATCATCCCAAACCGTACTGAGCTGCCCCCAGGTCCCAGCTCCTAATGCATGGAGCACCCTCCAGAGCTCATCTCAGCAGTGTGAGGAAAGCTGAGAGTTTTCACCAGCGCTGTGCTTAAATCTCAGCAAACGACAGCCTCGATGACGGCTCCCAGCAGAGCTGCCTGGGGAGCCTGCCATGCCTCCCGCACGCTCTGTTAATCACTTCTCTCCTCCACCTCTCCAGCCACTGCTTGGCCTCAGATTTACAATCTGTGCCTCCAACACGCACAGATGAGCCATGCCTTGGTGCCGACCACCGTGCAGCCACTCCTGGTGCCACGCTTGTTCCCAGAGCCTGAGCCTGCCTGCAGTGCCTGCTGCTCAGTGGTGCCTCTACCCCTCCATCACCTCCACGGGGACCAAGGTGCAGCCACACTGCTGGGACAGGCATGGCCTTGTGAGGAGACCAGTGCAGCTTGGGTGCTGTTCATGGGGCATCTGGGGAGAGGCCAACATGCCACTGTGTCTGCTCGCTGAGCCCATGTGCGTGCCACCATCAGGCGTGGATGCCAGAGCATGTTCAAAGGCAGCGCCCGCATGGGTTGGCAATCATATTAATTACGGGTTGTTTTCCCGGGGGTGCCCACTTCTCTGCAGGAATTGACGTTTAGCCTGAAGCCAGTTAAACAATCACAGTAGCTCTTAAAACATTGCATGTTCACTGTCTGGGAGTTCCTCCTCTTAGAATCACAGAATGGTTTAGTTTAGAAGGGACCTTAAAGACCATCCAGTTCCAACCCCCTGCCATGGGCAGGGGTACCTTCCACTGGATCAGGTTGTTCCAAGCCCAGTCCAATCTGGTCTTGAACACCTCCAGGGATGGGACATCCACAGCTTCCCTGGGCAGCCTGTGCCTGGGCCACATCACTCTCATCGTCAAGAATTTCTTCCTAATGTCAAATCTACATCCTCCCCCTTCCAATTTAAAGCCATCGCTCCTCATCCCATCACTACAGATCCTTGTAAAAGTCCCTTCCCATCTTTCCTGTAGCCCCTTTCAGTACTGGAATCCCACTATAAGATCTCCCTTTTCTTCTCCAGGCTGGATAATCTCTTCAAGGTCAGGATATTCCCGAGGCTGGGGGGATGCTACAACCAGACGAGCGCAGAGTTGCCTGGCAGTGGGAGCAGCAGGCAGAGGTTTCCTCCCAGGTGGAGGGCAGCGGGCCCAGACTGGTGTCCAGGCAGACGGATGTCAGAGTCTTTATTCCTTGTTTAGCCCATCCCGCATCCAAGGCTGTGCCCCTGCAGGGTCCTGCCCAAATCCCAGGGCACAAGGGAGCGAGGGCCCCTTCCCCACCCTGTCCCTGTCTCCAGGTGCACTGTGGCTTTGAATACTTCTCAAATAATGAAACTTTTTTATTGTTATATTATAATCTACCTGGTGTAAATGGCTTGTCCAGCCAGCCCTGCAAATCACCTGCTATCATCACAGTCAATGGTCTGTGTCAACCCAATTTCACAGACAAACGCCTCTCTCCCCAACCACGGTCACTGACATGGATAACTCTGATTTACAAAGCCAATAAAAATAAATTCACTGAATTACTAAGAACCACTGACTTAATATAGGAGATTAAAATCTCCAAATTTAGGGTGACTGGAAGCCATTTAATACATGAACAGTGTCAAATGGGTTATAGAAATGTCAGCCCAGGCAGGGTCAGATGCCGCAATGCAGTGATTTATTGGTGAAAGGGAGAGCTAATTGATAAGTTACCTTTAATGTTTTTTTCCAGAGGCCGGGTTATTTGTGCCAGGGTTTGTTTGTCATCTTTTACTTTGGGGTCAACCAAAAATTTTTATGGTTAGAAAAACCTCAACATCCTGTTCATTAAAGCAGCAAGGTCAGGCTGAAGGGAGCTTAGCAGGGAATAATCAGGTTGCCATGATTAACTACAGAACCACTGCCTCTCAGAGCAATTCACTGGCAAAACCAGCCTTCAGAGAGACAAAGTGTTGGCCACCAGCCACTGGTGGACACGTATTTAAAAACTACCACTGAATAAACAGAGAGAAGGTGATGGGCTGTAACAAGACGAAGCACCTGTGTTTCCTACCCATCCCTCACTGGGAGTTGTGGTCACCAACACCTTCCCTGGCTCCCACCCTCGCACTGTCTCTGAGGGAGTAGCCTGGACCCCATCACCTCTGCCTGGGGAGGGTTCACAGGGTGCACCTTGCGGGGCTGACAGGGTACCCAGAGGCTGCAGGAACCCTCCAGGAATTTCCCCCAGGCTCCCTTTGTGGCTCAGCCTCTCCTTATTTCTGTGCATGATTTTTGCCCTCAGAGGTCTTCCCAGTTCATGGCCCTGCTCCACATGCTCCTTGCGGGTGTCTGCAGGTGTTTGCAGATGTTTGCTGTCGCAACAGGGTCGCTGGTCCAAATCCTGCCCCGGGTGTATGAGCAGAGCCGTGCTCCCAGCCTGATGCTTCCCTTGCCCAGGTCGGGTGGCTGCACCCCCTGGGGTACAGGCACAGCCAGCAAAGGGGATTACATAGCCAGATGAAAACGCAGCTCCCACGTGCCAGTTAGGAGGGATGTGAGATTACAAATGAAAGGCTTGTGTAGACTTTAAACTTCACTCTGCCTTCATAAAGGTGTCAGCTGGAATTATTTTGGGCATTTACTTGCGTGGTCTAGTGCATCACTAGCTAAAACAGTTTTTTTTTAAATAATGGAATTTGCTGCTTGGCTCATGCATAAAAAATAGCAAGAACACGACCCAGTTGCATAATTTTTTAGTAATAAATAGAGTCAAAAGTGTTTAGCTCAGCTGCTGGTGCAGTGAGAACACCCTGCACGTGGGGTGGGGAGCAAACTTGTGACCAAGTCCCTGGGGCATCATGGAGGAGGCAGCAGGGAAACCCTGGTAGATGTGGCACCTTGGCTGCTGGTGGTGGCCTGCTACCCACGGCACAGTCCTGTGCCATTTCCCAGCTGGGGCTGCCCAGCCCTACATCGCTCCCTCTTCCTCTGCACTGCTTCCTCTTCCTCTGCACACCCTGCACGGCTCAGCCCTTGTTCTCACCACGCACAGCCGTGCTCCTTTTCCCACTCCAACTGCTCCTTCTCCAGGAAAGTTGCTGTCCTGCTGGAGGAAAGCAGAGCATGAACCATTTTGCCTCAACGCCCTTAAATAATTGGTGCATGCGCTACGTTTCTATAGGAACCCCCGCAGATGTTGGCTGAGCACAGCCCAGTGTGGAGGACGGGATGTGACTTAACCACAGCCTGCACACAGGAGGGTGAGGTGTGGCAGGAACAATGCAGCCAGGGCCAACCTTTCACCCCCACTGGGCTCTGACTCTCAGACAAGGCTCCGCCAGGACCTGCTACTCCCAGCCCACACTATCCTCTCCAGTGGGACCAGGACTGACTTCGTCGAAGCTGCCTGGCTGCCTGCATGGGCTGCCAAGGGTCTTTGTGGCTGTAGATGCTGCGACGGACACAGGCCCTATTTGCCAGCTTCCTGTTCACTGGACACCATGTCCTGCTCCGGGGCAACTGCTCCTGTTGTATTTCTTGACAATGAAAACGGTTTTCAGCAATGAATGCTACCTGTGATGAGCCTGGAGACACACACAGGAGCCATTTTTGACCCTCAAAGCAGCCGTCCCATCCTGGTCTTTGTGCAGGGACCCCCTCACCACAGCCACCAACACTGGTGCAGTTAGTGCGGTGCAGGGCTGCCAGTGCAGGCTTCCGTCAGGCTGGCTCCCTGCACCATAGGATACCCTGGAGCCCAGGGGACCACAGCCAGGGGGATACCTGGCACAAGAGACAATGTAGCCCTGGGTGCAGGGGCAGCACAGCCTCTCCTCCTGCGTAGAGGCAGTTTCATAAGAAGTGGCATTTTGATTGATGTCGTTTGACATACGGAGAATTCCCCACAGCAGGCAGTCACTCACCCGACTGATGATGGGCTCTGACTTCTTCCTCTAATTAAAATTCTCCCTCCCATTTTAATTTCTTTGCCCCTGAACTCCCTGTTCCAGATCATCTACTAATGCGACAGTAACTGCCTGCGACAGGCAGCTGGGGTTGCCCCATGCCCAGACCCTGCACTGGGGATCAGAGCACTCTGGGACACCACTGCCCACCCCTGTTCCTGCAGTAGCTGCACAGGCACCTGGGGCCCAGCCCCAGTCAGATATGTTCCTGCCCTCCAGATGTGCCCCTGTCCCAGCCCCTGTCCAATTTTCAGCTATGTCCATGGGGTCACATAGGCTACAGCCCAGTCCTTGTGAGTTCAGCGTCTGGATTTTTGGTGGGCATTCCTTTGCAGTGACCTGCCCCGCAGATCCTCACCTGCCCAACAGAAGTTTGCTTTTTCCAGCATTAGAGAGTTGGGTTTTCATGAACAAGTTGCAATAATTTCCCTACCCTCCCAAATTCCACACTGTATAGGAGCCTCTCAAACCAAATATCTTTCCTTAGTGCGCCTCACCTCCCGGCAGGCAGGCACCTGTTGGCAGCTCGGTGTGGGGTCTGTTGGGCACAGGGACAGAGCCTCCCACAAAGCTATTTGAACAAGGGGGACATGGGGAGCACTGGCCCCGGCAGGACAGGCAGCCAGGCTCTGCTGCCAATGCACGCCAGGTTGGCTCTGGCTGTAGTTGACCCAAGTGGGAGAAGTAAAACGGGATCTCTGAAGGAAGGCAACAGCCTGCCCCAGGGGCTGATGAACACAAAAGGTTCCAGTCAGGCTTTCTTGGTGCTCTGGGACTCATTTTTAATGTAACTGAAAGGAAAATATGTTTAAACACGGGATTTAACCCTCTGACACGAGATTTATTCTGGCTGAAAGTAAATCCCTGAGGAGAAGAGCGCAGCACAGCAGGCACACAGCCGCAGCACGGCAGTTGCAGGGGAGCCGGGGCCAGGAGCAAGGGTCAGCAATGCTGGCATTGTGCGAGGCTGCCAGACCACAGCCCACCTGCAGACTCCACAGCACCTTCTCCTCCCCATCCTGGCTCAGCACCCACCCTGGCCACATACTGCCTCCTGCTGCAGGGGGTGTTTGCTGTACCAGCTACATCTGTATTCCATCCTGGCACCCACCAGACTGGGAGCTGTTTGCCACGAAAACCAGCACAGTTATTTTATATAAACAAGCTACTGAGCTGGAGTTCAACTGCAGCTGGTAAATACTGGGTCAGGGCTTCTCACTGCAATGTCTCTCTCGCTGTAATTAATATTGATTTTGTGCAGCTGAAATATAGCTACAAAATTTAATTTTGCTGCTAAGATTTTTGACATCCCTGTTCTTAGAGATTAATGTGGGATTTAATGAAGGATTTGGCCTTTCATCTGTGATGTTCCCTCATCCCGTTGTGTGCTGCATCCCCACTGCCGACTACTCTGCCAGGCGGCTTATGGCTGGCTTCCCCGTGGGCGGCATGTGGCCCCATGCCCACGGCGCCAGTGAGACAAGGGGGACAAAACTAGGCACACAGATCCTGTTCCACTGTGTTTCTTTGAGCAGTAACAGGGCCCGGGGTGCCAGGTGAGGCAGAGTGCAGTCACTGGGCTGGCACCACAGCTGTGCCATAGGCAAGGGTGGATTTGTAACAGTCACCACTGGAGTGCAGCCAGTCCGTGGCTCTGCTCACCCCAAGTGGGACACAGGACAGTGGGACAAGGGAAGCCTGCTCTCCTCATGCTCTGAGGTGTGCAGTGGCTCCTGAACACAGCCTCAAAACAGAGGTGGGAAGTGTCTTGCCTAAGCTGCAGGCCAAGTTAAGATTGAGCCAGGGGGTTCATGGAGACATCCTTTGGGATGGGGACAGGGTCCAAGTCCTTTAGTCATGCATCTGTGCCGAGCACGATGATGTCAGCACGGTACCCTGTACTTGCTCCAGCAACTGTGTATGGCACAGCACAGCATGGCACAGCATGGCACAATATGGCATGGCACAGTACAGGCTGGCATGGCACAGCATGACATGGCACAGGCTGACACAGCACGACATGGCATAGCACAGCACAGCATTGCACAGCACACCACCGCGTGGCATGGCATGGCATGGCATGGCATGGCACAACACAACACAGGACAGGACAGGACATCACAGCCTGGCCAGGCAGAACCCCTGATCGCTCTGTCCAGGGGAGTAGTGATGTGGCAGTCTAGCACTCGGGCTTGGGATGCGATGAAAAGAGCATGGGGAAGCACTCGTCCCTGCCAGTGCCTCTGAGAGGAGATATCAGATGGAACAAGGACCATGTGGCCAGAGCAGATTTTTCGTTTATCAAATCAAGGAGCAGCTGGATTAGAGGATTAGAAACCAAATTAATTACTAATGACTTCCCTGGGCCCTGGGCGGTTCTGACATGGGTCTCCCAGGCAGCCCGTGATGCTGGGCAGGCAGGGAAAGGATCATTTGTCAGCAGGCAGCAGGATGAGCGTGAGGAGCCAGAGGATGGGACAGGGTCCCTGCAGGCAGCTGGCAGGCTCCCAGCGGTGCCCACTGCCCAACCTGGCAGCCGGCAGCTGCAGCACTGGACAGGCAGAACTGTGACTGGTGGCAACGTGTGCACCCTCACCTCTGGCTCCTGCTCAACACAAGCCACAACGGTTCCACAGGCCTATCTGAGAGGTGACCCCCTCAGCCCCAAGCCATGGCCAGACCACGCTCCTACTCAGCACAAGCTGCCTCTCCTGTCCCGGCATGAGCCCTTGCTGCTCCAGTTTCCCTGCGGGATTTCGCCCTCAGGGCAGCCCGTGGACCAGGATTCTGCACCTTCCTTCCCTCTGCTCCCCACTGGCCTGACCTGCTCAGCTCTGCCAGGAGATGCGAGCGGGAGCAGGAGGGGTGAGTGGCTGGTTTTGCTGGCACAGTTAATTGACTGGGTAAACAAGCGCTCATAAACAACTGTTTCTGTCCCCATTAGCCAGGACAACTGGGCTGGCTTCCATCTGCTTCCTGACCTGGATATTAAATTGCAGCAGATGATGAAAATATGTCAATGGCAAGAAAGTTTTCTTCTGCCTGCCAGGGCCTGTGGCTCAAGTGTGCAAATGCCAGGCAGAAGGATGGAAGGATGGAAGGATGGCAGGGGAAAGGTGAACAGAGCAGCGGGCTGACCATGTGTGCCATCCCTCTGCCAGGCATCGTGTACCCACTCTACAGCTACCTCTGGGGCACCCCACAGTGCAAGGGGTGGGAGCTGCTGGCACAGCACTGGGGCCATTAATGGCCCCCTGAGTGGCCAGCCTGGCCATCATCTTCGGCTCTGCCGGTGCGACCCCGTGGGACATTTCTGCAGCTGCTACGAGCTTTGGGGAATGCCAGTAAATCAAAGAGCTGGAGGGAATTTTTAACTGGGATCAGTCTCTGCCTCTCCTGTCTCTGCCTGGAGGCTGGCTTCTATTTTTAACCAGGTACCTCACAGCTCACAGAGGAGCTCCCCAGGGATGCGAAACCTGCCCAGGGTCCTCAGCAAGGGGTGTGCGCGGGGACAGTCCTGGCCAGTGGAGGTGGCTCCAGCTGCCCCAGCATCACTGTGCCCCAGGACCAGGCCCACTGCAACCACTGCTGTGTCCCATGGGATGAGGGACATTACAACATGGGGACAGTGTTTGCTCCCAGGGCCCATGTGAGACTGGTGGCCACCGCTGTCCGTTCTGCCTACTTGTGGCACAACAAACGTAGCCCAGCGAGCGCAGCCATGCCCGAGCACCGTGGGATCACCCCTACCCACTGTGCATCTCCCGGCTTGTTTAACTCATTACACTGGGCTAATTGGTTTAAAAGAGATTGCTGGGCCACTCATTATGGAGCCTATTGAACGGCACATCTCAGCTTAGGGTTACAATTAAAAGTTCATCCTAATTAATCAGGGGTAATTAAGAGACCTTGCATTTCTCTGAGATTAATTAATCAAGGAATCCAGAGCAAGTCACTGTGGGCAGGAGAGAAGCAGGGAAGGGAAGCAGGGAATGGAGCTGTGGGTGTTACAGGGGTGATGCGCTGCCTCACCCACTTGTCTGGACTTGGGAGCAGAACTGGGATCCCCATACTGGCTCCCACGGCCCCAGGGCTGTGTCACCCCTCTTGCCTGCTGCCCCAGCTGAGACCTACTCTGCCCACTCCTCATCATGGGGATCTGCACGGCTGCAGCACTGCAGGATCTGTCTCCTGTCATGGGTCCAGCCAGCGACAGCACCGTGACATTGCTGCTGACACTGTGGGGTTCATCTCTGTAGGGTCCCGTGCCCAGACCACCAGGTTCAGCACACCGAAACCTTCATGCCCTGCACCACCCTGATCACATCCACTGAGCTGCACCGTGTCCATCAGTAACGGTGGTTTGGCTGCAACTTCTTTATCTCCAGCTCCCCAAGGAGAAGCGATAATCCAGACAAAATGATAGATGCACATCAGCATCTTGTGTATGGATCTGGCTCGGGGTTTGTAATATTTTGTTGCTAAGGAAGCCCTTGTTTGCAGTGTGATAGAGGACCCTGTGCCAAATCACGGGAATTGATGTGCTTGTAGTGGGAAACTTAATCACCAGAGGGGAAATGCCCACCTCATTTTTCTCATGAAAGAGGAATTCAGTGCTTTGATTTTTGGCTCCAGCATAAACAGGGTGTGATTAAATATTGTTTCCCCCCTTTTTCTTGTCATTAATCAGGATATAGCTGTGAGCGCTGGGTGTGACGTGGGGACACTTGCTTTGATTCCTCAAGTTCTTAAACGGTTTTGTTCCCTTTTCAATCCCATTAAAAATAGAAGGCAGCGTGTTTCAAAGTGCTCCTGCTGGAGTGTGCTTCTGATCTGAAGGATGCGCGCTCACCGGAAAACGTGCCTTCTGCAGTCAGCGGCAGTGCTGGCAGGTAGAGCACCAGCCCCACAGCCACACGGCTCCTCCCAGCACGTGGAGAGGGTCTCCCCAGCACAGTGAGGAAGAAGAGGTCAGAGCTTCCTCCAGCCAGCGTTGGTGCTAGAAGACACAGCAGCGTTGGGAGTGATTGTGAATTGCCCACCTCTCTCCCTTCAGTTTGAATGAGGCAGCTTGCTTATTTTCTGCCTTAAAATTTATGTAAGGCAAGGATGGGGTTATAAAGTTACAGAAGAGCTGGGCTGAACACGAGGCAACACTGAAAACAAGCTTTAAAAAAAAATTACCAGCTTGTGTTTGAGTACAGATTTCTCATTTGCAGTTAAATATAATTGTGAAGGTCTGTGAGCCAAAGAGATATTTCTAGTTATTGGAGAACAAGCTCCTGCCCCTGTGATCCCCAAGGAATGATAATGAGATTTAACCTAAGCAGCCGCTGCAGAGAGCTGGGGAGCTTCATGCGTGCTGGTGTAATGATGAGGAGCAGCGGATGGTTACAGGGGCCCTGTCTGCCGCAGCGTGCAGATGAACTCTGCCAACTGCATCATTTTCCGCACCGTGCTGTTCATACAACGTCTCCACAGTACGAAATGCTGACAGATCCAGCAGAGCCACCCAGAGCCCGTTGACACTGAGGAGGTGCCTCTGGCTCCTTCAAGGGTAGGAAAAATGCTCGCAGTGGTGAGAGGGAGGATCCAGCCCGTTGGGGGCCAGGACATGAGGAGCCTGTGAGTCACCCTCACCTTGCCTGTTCCCTGGGTTCTTTCTCTTCTTTCCTCATGGCATAGCACAGCCAGGAGGTGCCCAGCCCCACGGGCAGGATTCAGCCCATAGTCCCGCTCCGGCTGCCTTCTCTGCCCAGCCATGGCTGGGGAGGGAGGGTCAGACTGACACAATGTCCTTGGCTGCCATGCTGGGGTCAGCACCTCCTGGACTGGCAGGAGCAGCCGTTGCTTCCAGCACAGCCACCTGCTACGAGGGGCAGGAGCTCGGAAGGCACTGGTGCACCCCTGCCCACCTCCAGTTATGGTCTTTGCAGCGTCAGTGACAGATACGTAAGGATTAAATTGCAGTAATCTCTGTAATCTACTCAGCAAGATTAAAACCTCCCTCCACCCCCAGACTTTATCCCTTTCATTCCAGGACTCTGCTAGCAGTGATTACAGCCCGGGGAAGCCATTTAGCTTTTAAGTACTGCTCCATCCTACTTAAAAATGCATTTCAGAATCAAATGAGTTTGTGCAGCATAGCCAGGGCTGGCTGCTCTGGCTGGGCAAGAGGCTTGGAATTAAGACCAAAGTAGCTTGAGTCAGAGTCAAAATTAAATTTATTGTTTCTGGCCTTACTCAGAATACAGTGCACTTACAACTGATTAATGAGGCTTAACAGGAGTTTCAGACTCAATTCAAGGCAGCTCGGAAAGTCTCCACCTCCACCCTGCTGTCTGATAGGCATTTTTGGACTCCGCTGCCCTTGGGAGACCCCCACACTTCAGAGCTGGGAGACATGCCAGCCAGCATTGGGTTTGGTGGTGATGAGCTGAGAGGATGCGGGAGCTTGGGATCAGCCTTCGGAAGCAGCTCTGAGGCCAGGGTACCAAGGGCCATTAGCTGATGGGACTGATTATGACCTGCATCTTCTTTGTCACCAAGCCTGTAGCTCTCACCAGGGCTGGAATTGTCCTAGGCCTGCACCAAGGGGACAGAGGGAGAAGTATCCGAGTGCTGATGGCTGCTGCAGTGATGCCAGAGCCTTTGGCATTGGCTAGAGTGGGACAGACTCCCATTGTGCTCCCAGTGCTTGGGAATGGCCAGGTCCCACTGGCTGAGCCCCATTGCAGTGTCCACAGTGATCCTGCGGAACTTGCAAGAAGGTTTCCAAGCACCATCAGCCCTGACACCCATCCTCACACCCTCCTGGCCCCTCACTGCTGCCCATAGATCTGGTTCAGCTGCATCGCTCACCCCTCTGCTTCCCAGCTGCAAAACACTGAGATGCCCTTTTTCCAGCTCCAAGTTTCCTGCCAGAACAGGGAGAATGTGGAGACACTTGAGCAGCAGACCCCGCGGCGGAGTCTTTGTGCATGTGTTCAAGGACACTGCCAGGGCTGTGAGGCTGGAGCAGCTCAGCACCAGTGCCCTGTGGCACTGAAGAAACCCTCCCGAGCAGGTGTATGTACTGCTTAGCCATCAGTTCCCAGCACGAAGGAAGGTGGCAGTTTGTCAGCCCAGAATCAAACATGTTAGACACAGAAAACTGGATTAACAATGACACTTGGGCCCTGAGGGCTTCTTTGGCTCTGGAAATAAATTCTAACCTTGACCTCTCCTGCCTACAACCTGAAGACGTGAAGGGCAGAGCACCACCTTTAATCTCATTTGCTATTTCCAGTATGCATTTTATTGCTTCCCTTTTTCTCCTATAGGTTTCATGTGCTCCTGGCACAGACTTCTTTCTGTATTTCTGTAATAATATACTGATCTTTACATTTCTGCAGTGTTTCTCTTTTTGCCTGCCCATCAGCTCCCTGTGCTTGGGATGAGCCCTAGAACCGGGAAAACCCACTGAGCGGTTCTTGCCTGCTCTCAGTTTGTGGCCCGGAGTGATCAGTGCCTCGGGGGGGGGGGGGTAAGCAAGGCAAAAGGAAGGAGGGACAAGGACAAACACCACATCCCTTCCATGGCATTTGTGTCATGAGTGCTGCCTGGCCACAGCCCCTGCAGTTCTCTCAGCTGGGAGCTGCTCTGGGCAGGGTGGGTATAGAGGACCATGAGAGTATTCCTGGGGCATTTGGAGAAACTGTCCTGGACAAACCAGCATCCAGGACCATGCAATGGCCTGGGAGGGATGGGCTCTGAGGGGCTTCAGGATTAATGCCGGGCCACGCAGAGGGGTTCTCAAGCTGCTTCAGTAAATCCCACCCCAGTAGAGAGATCAGAGAGCCTGGGAGCAATGGAGGAGGAAAGATGGGAAAGATCTACTTGGGAAGAGAGCCAGAAGAAGAAGTGGGAGGAGGGGGGCATGGATGGGACCCTGAAAGGGGGCTAGCGGAGGTGGAGAAAAGAAGGCAAAGGAGAGGAAGGTGTAAGGCTGGCAGCAAAACGCAGTGCCAGCTCAGTTTGCGAATGGGGCAAGGGGGGCAGACGGGGAGTCAGGACCTTCTCCAGAGCTTCCATCATTCCACCAGCCCCCATGCTGCGAGGTGTTGCCTGATGAGACAGGAGACTCCTGCAGTGATTCAGGGGGGCTACGTCCTCCCGCAATGCCCGGGCAGCTCCAGTAGCTTCAGGATGCCTGGCTCTCTCCACAGGGGGATTCCACTCAGGGCTGACTCCTGGGGCTCCTGTTAGCATGGGTGGCAAGGCCAGAGTGTGCAGAAAGGACCAGAAAGCTGTTGTTTATGTGGAGTGGGGTGTAAACAGCAAACATGTCATGGGAAAGACATGCCCTGCAAAGATACAAAGACCGAAAGCAAAATTGTCAGTTTTACAAAACATTCCGCCCTTGCAAGCAGAGAAACCTGGGGGTGTCTAAGCATCCACACCAGCTTTATTTATCCAGACACCTCTAATGTTCATGCTTAAGCAATGTGTTTGCTGCCAAGGCTGGATCACCACATGGAGGTAATAAAACGGCTAAAAATGGAAAAAGCAACTTTTCCACGGATTTGGCAGCTTGTCATGGAGCAGAACTGAGTGATGGACACCTCCTGCCGCTGGACGGGGAGCCTGCCAGTGCCTGGCCTCTCGAGTACCTCTGCTCCCGTGCTTCTGCCCTGCTGTCACAGCCCAGGCTGGGCAGCCATGCCCTGGCTGATGGGCTGAATTCCCGTGGGCTCTGCCAGCGTCCCCTCCCCACTTGGCGCTGCATTGCCTCGTCTGGAGGGCATACAGTCCGTTGCAAGCACCAGACATGGGTGAGTTGACAGCAGCCAGGAAGAGCCCGGTGCTGGTTGGCTTCTCCAGGATGAACCTGGATACATGGCTCTGTCTGCCTACCTTGACCTGCCCAGAGGTGCTTGTGCCCAGCCTTCCTGGGCAGAAGCTGCTGCCACACAGAGTGGCAAACATGCTACCAAATGTCCCAAATTCAAACCCCCTGTTGGCATGCTGGAATGATGAGGCTCATGAGGACTCATTCCCCTGCCCTCCAGTTCCAGAGCTCTCCTGAACCAGCAGATTCTTTCTTCCTTGGGAAATTATTTTTAACTCCCAGGGAGGTCCAATCCCTCTGCTTCCAAACCAGCACAGGTGAAAGAGGCTGCAGAGAGCACTGCTTTTCGGCATTCTTTTCCATCCTTCTTTACATCTGCACTGAGTTCCTGGGCATTGCAGAAGCAGAAACCCATTCCCATCCTGGAGTGGCTACCAGGGAGATTGCAGCATCCTTGTTTGTGTTGGGCTGGCATTTTTGCCTGTCTCTCCCTATTACCATCTTTCTTCCCAAGTAACAAGACAAGTAGTTTTCTGCAGCTGAACAAGCTCTCAGTGCTGAGAAAGCAGAGACGATGACTATTAATGTTTAAGAAGTGCTGCACGCAGCCCTTTGGCTTTAGCATGAGCAACCAAGCAGAAGCCTAGGATGCCAGGGTGTGAGAGGGAAGGAAGCCAAGTCAAGCAGAGCAACCCAGAGGGGTGGGGATAGGACAACAGCCTGCACCCCATTCTGCAACAGCCTCATGATTTTCTTGGGTCAGCCTGCTCACAAACCATGCCGGCGAGGCTGTGCGTCCCCAGCCTCGCAGAGAAATTTAATTATTGCATATTCTTCAAGCCTTTCCTTCTTATTTGCTGGCGGTGCCACAGCCACCAGCTGCTCCTGCTGCCCTTGCTGAGGGCAGAAACTGCTGCTGCTGTGTGGGGTGGCCCCTCCTTGCCTATGTCTACTCCCCCGGAGGGATCCAGCTGCGGGGAAGGAGCATCCCTGGGGCTCACTGGGCCTTGCACAGCCCCACGCCCACTCTGCTTCCCCTGGTGCCAGTTTCCGTTCCTGCAGGAACGGCTGCGGGGAACTCTGCTCCCGGTCCTGCTGTGGGACAGATGCGGTGCCCGGCCTCACACCACTGGTATGGTGGCTGAGGCTGAGGGGTTGGAGCTGCCTGCGGGGCCGGGCAGGATACTGGACACCTCTCTGCCCGCGCTCCAGCCACCGCGGGTATCGAGGACCGGCGGGGGCGGGGCTGGGAGGGTTGCGGGCACTGGGACTCGGCGGGGCGGGATGTGGGCACTAGGGCGGCATGCGGGCACTGGCGGGATGCGGGAACTGGGGACAGACCGGGACGGGACTCGACGGGAGGGATGCGGGCACTGGCATGGGAAGGGAACACTGGGGTGGGATGCAGGCACCGAGGCGAGGCTGGGCAGGATGCGGGCACCGGGGATCGGACGGGACGAGGCGGGATGCGGCCACCGGCTGGGGTGGGATGGAGTGGGATGTGGGCACCGGGGACCGGCCGGGGCGGGATGTGAACACTGGGGGCCGGGCTGAGCGAGATACAGGCACCGGCCAGGGTGGGATGGGGCGGGATGGGGGCATCGGGGCAGGATGCGGGCACCGGGGACCGACAGGGGCGGACTCGACGGACAAGATGCGAGCATCTTGTGCGTGGAATGTGGCCACCGTGTCAGGATGCGGGCACTGAGGACCGGCCAGGCTGGGATGGGGTGGGATGGGGGCACCGGGGCGGGATGCTTGGAGGCATGCGGCGAGAGATGAGGGCATCGGAGATCAGCCAGGGTGGGGCTGGGTAGGATGTGAGCACCGGGAACCGGCCGGGGCGGGATGCGAGCACTGGGGGCGGGGCTCAGCGGGATGCGGGCACCGAGGCGGGGCGGGATGCGGGCACCGGCCAGGGTGGCGCGGGATGCGGGCACCGGGGAGCGGCCGGGGCGGGTCAGGACCAGGCAGGACCGCCCCGGCTGGAACTGGGCTCAGCCCCCTTACGGTCGCGAGCGCTCGGCCGGCCTGGGGGAGGCTGCGTAGCGCTGGCGGGGGCTCCGTGCGGAGCTGACGTCAGGCAGCCCCTTAAATAGCAGCGCGGCCGCCTCTGCCCGGCACTGCCCGCGGAGCCCGGGATGCACGCGGCGGGGCGGGGGGCGCGCGGGGGCCGGGGCGGGGCGCGCAGCCCCCCGGGGCCGCCCGGCTGCGCTGCCCCGTAGCTGCGGGAGATGCCGGCGCTGTCGGGGGGCTCTGTGGGGCCCCGGGGGCGGCGGCGCGGCCCCATGGAGCCATGGCGCTCCCGGCGGCGGCTCCGTCGCGGCGGCTGGCGCGGCGGGCGCTGGTGCTGTGCGCACTGTCGCTCTGCTGCTCCTACTTGTGCTACAGCCTGCTCTGCTGCCCGCCCGCCCGCCGCGCACGCAGCCTCCTGCAGCAGCAGCCGCCGCCGCCCCCCGCGCAGCCCCCTGCCCGCGGCCCCCCCTCGCCTCCCCGCCCCGGGGCCAAGCGGCTGCCCAGAGCCATCGTGGTGGGCGTCAAGAAGGGCGGGACGCGCGCTGTGCTCGAGTTCATCCGCGTGCACCCCGACGTGCGAGCCCTGGGCACCGAGCCCCACTTCTTCGACAGGAACTACGACCGCGGGCTGGAGTGGTACAGGTGAGGGGGAGGCGGGCCCCACGGCAGTATCACTTCCGACCCAACCCGCTGGCATCAACCCCGGACCTACCTGGCAGCATCACCCCCGCGCGGGCATCACTCGGCCTCCTGTCTCTTCCCGTCCCCTCCTGTCCCTTCTGCTCCGAACGCGGGTCTGGGATCCGTGGCGTAATACGGGTTGAGCGGGTGGCGGACCCCGCCCGGCAGCACCACCCCTCGCCCCATCGACATCGCCCCCGGCCCCACTTGCCGGCATCATCCTCGGCTCCACCTGGCAGCATCACCCTCGGCGTGGGCATCACCCCGGTCCTTCCCGCCCCCTCCTGTCCCCTCCGCTGGAACGCGGGTGTGGAGTCCGTGGAGTGGTACGGGTAGAGAGCAGATCCCGCCCGGCACCATCGCGCCCGACCCCACCCGCCGGCGTCACCCCCGGTGCAGACCCCATCAGGATCCCCGTCTTCTCCTGTCCCCTCCGCTTCGGACGCAGGTCTGGGGTCAGCCCAGTGGTACCGCCGAAGGTTGAGCGGACCCTACCGAGTCCCCAGTCCCTTCCCAAGCCCTCCGGTTCCCCCCTGTCCCCTCCGCTGTGGCGCCCACTGTGGCAGGCGCGGTGCTGGGGTCCGATGAGCGGTACCCGTGAGGCGTGGAGCGGACCCGCCCGGCAGCATCATCCCTGGCCCTTTCCCTCCGTGTGGGGTGGGGTCCGCGGGTGCTGCATCCCTCGGCGGGCGGGCAGGCGGCTCCGCGCTGGAGCCCGTGGAACGGCTGCGCTCCGAGAGCTTTCCGCGGTGCCGGGTTGGCTCCGAGCAGGGCAGCGCCGGCTTGGTCCCTCCCCGGGAGTCGTCACCGCAGGCGGGACGGGAGCAGGATTCCCATCTCGTGTGAGGAAGCTCTGCCCTATATGAAGGGGTCTCCGAAACATGAGTGCGTGCCTCGCCCATGGGTGCCCCACTCCTGTGCCTCAACACTCTGTGCCAGCAGGATTTATTCTCGGCTCGAAGAGAGGGGCAGCCCCAGCCCCCTGCCGCCCCGTTTCTAAACTTGGATAAGTGTGGCTCTGCCTGAGAATTTGCAGAGAACAGTGATTGTGTCTCCAGCAGGAGATGGTGGCAGTTCAGTTTAGAATCATAGAATCATAGAGTTGTTTGTGTTGGAAGGGATCTCAAAGCCCGTCCAGTTCCACCCCCTATCATGGACAGGAACACTTCCCGCTGAATCAAGGTGCTCAAAGCCCCGTCCAACCTGATCTTGAACACCTCCAAGGATGAGGCAGCCACGGCTTCTCTGGGCAATCTGTGCCAATGCCTTGCCACCCTCACAGGAAAACATTTATTCCTAAGATCTCATCTAAACCTCGCCTCTTTCTGTGAAGTCTTTTGTGGGGAGCACAGCAGCGTTCACGGAGAGGCAGTGGGTGCTGCATGTGAGCAGGTCACAGTGCTTGTGGGCTCAACCCCTCCCGTGGCCCCACACTCAGTGCTGCCTACACTTCACTCCCTGCTCTCCACCATATCAAACACTGTATCGGTGTTTGCTGCACTGTTGCAGAGCGCTGTGGGAGCTCTGGGCTGCTGTTGGGAAAGGCCACAGTACTTTTGCTGGGCATCAGTGCCAGGCATAGAGAAGACTCGATCTGGCCCTGGGTGCCTGTGAGGTCACTGCAGGGGAAGGCTGCCTGACACAGTCCGTGCATCAGAGCATCGTGGCAGCTGGCGGGGCCACGCGCCAAGATCACTTGGCCATCTGTCTCAGGAATGGTTTCCCTGCAGACATGTCCCGTTTCAGATCAGGGCAGTGCTCATCGGCTGCCAAAGGTGTTTGCGAGGCACCGTGGCGCTGTGCTTGCTCCCAGCTCTGCTCTGGTCCTGGTCTGTCTCCTTGCTGGGCAGGTTGGAATTGTGCTTGTGGCGTGGGAGTGCTGCTGTCTGACCATGAGCGGGTCGGAGCCGCTCTGAGCAGTGCCTGCCTGTCAGACACTGCGCTGGTGCTCTGGCCCCTGTAGCTGGGGTCTGTGCAGATTAACTGAACAGGCATGGTGGAGATCACTGATGTGGTTTCCCTCTGCTAAGGCTGTCCTGCAGCATTCCTGGTTCCTCTCACCTTTGGAGACCAGATACAGCTGTGTCCTTCTCCTGCTCTCACCCCTCGGGGTGTCTGTCTCAGCCCCTGGCTCCTGAGGCCAGACACTGTCACCCATCCTGTACCACTAAAAAGCAAACAGCTGGGAGCAGCCCTGCAATGTAAGGACAGGAGCAGTGGGGGTTTGTCTAAAGGGCATCCAGAGTAGCAGGATGGGCAGTGAAGCAGGATGCATGTCCTGGTTGAGTCCCTCCCTTCTCCAAGAAGATCTGTCTGTGCTTGGGATCTGGCTGGGAAACTGCTCCTCCCCAGTCCTGAGCTGGCGTCTCCCCACACAACCTGTGGCACTCTGAGGTCTCCAGGCTCCCCTGCACACCATCGGTGTGGGGAGCTCAGGGCTGGGAGCCTTGCAGGCAGTGCAGGACCAGACCTCATGGTGCTGCTCCTGCAGAAGTGTAAGTGGTTCTTTGCAGGAGGTCTAGGGCTGCAGAACCCACCAAGGGCTGCACTTGCCAGTGCCTCTCTGAATGAAGGGGAAGGGGCTGGGGGCCCAGATAGACCCTGCCTGGGGCATGAAAGGCACCCACCAGTGTGGTGCTGGTGCAGGAGGTGGGAGCTATGTCCTGGTCCAGCTGCGGCAGAGAGCGCCAAGCAGCCAACCTCCCGCCTGGAGCCGTGATTCAGCTGGGGATCCTCCATGTGAAGGGATGGCTCTGTGACCAGGAGGGAGGGACACAGGCTGTGACAGTGGGTGGCAGTGGTGACCGGCAGCTGCCTGCTGAGCGCGGCAGGGACAGGGATGGGAGCACAGCTGGGTGAGCAGCGTGCTGCCTGGGGCCTGGCTTTGCACCTGGATCGATGGAGAGAGCATGCCAGAGCAGCGGAGCCTCCAAATTAGTTCAGCTAAAACAATTAAATGACACTTCCCTGGGTTTATTACCTTTTTTTTTTTTAACCTCACAAATGTGCCAAAACTTAAGCACAGAGGCTGCTAATGTATAAAACGTGGAATTGATTTTCCTCCTTGCAAGTGGAGCAATTAACTGTGGAGCAGGTCTAAGCCGCAGCATGAAGAGCTCCTGTCACTTCACCAAGAGACCAGGGAGCAGGAAATCAGGATCCTGCGGCCATGTCCTGGGCAAAGCAAAGTTGATACGGTGAAGAGTTGCCCCGCTGGGACCTCAGGGTGGGAGGCTGCTCCTGGCCAAAGCCAGAGGTCGTACCTACATGCCAACCAGAGAGAGGATTTGCTCTTGAGCTTGAGGAGCATCGTGGTGCAGTGGGGTCTCTGCAGGTAGCCCAGAGCACAGACCCATTTGAGAGGCAAATGCAAAGGCTTCCCTTATAATTGGCAGACTTTGCTTGCAGGAGCCCCTGGCTGCTGTGAAGCCAAGCACCCAGTCCACCTCCATCCTTCCCACTTTGTGCCCCAGTGCAGAGCTGGGTGGAGGGACCAAGTAGGTCTTTGATGTAGTTGAGAGCAGGATGAGAGCTGAGCCCCTCAGATACTCCCAAAATATCAGTTCCTGGTTTTCCCCATTTTCCCCTGCCTTAGAGTAGGTCTGAGGCAGCAGTGGCAGAACCAGTGGGAGGGGACACCTCCTGATGGGCCTGCCCTTGCTGGCTCCAAATGTCCTGCTTGTGCGCAGCTGCTATTCTCATGGTGCCTCCTGTTGTAGCTCCTGCCACCACCTGGGCAGCCTTGGGTCCCTTGGCACTGGGTGACAGCACACATGGCAGAGCGGGACCCCTCTGCTCTCCATGCCAAGCCACTGCCCAGGACCCACCTGCATGCCCATTTCAGACCCAAACCACCCATGCTGCTCCCAGTTCCCATCAGCCTCTCTAATCCACCTCATTTGCAACGGATATACTACAGGAAAAGTATTTTTAGCAAGATCTGTTTTAAGACAACTGAAACCAAACAGCCAGCTACTGGGGAATATCGATTCATTACCAATCTGGGACTGAATGTTCAATACAGAGCTTTTCCCACTGCAGGCAGCACCTGCCAATAACCTTCAATATTTTCCAGAACACAGGCAAGACAGTGCCGTTGAATTCTCAGTTAACTTGGAGTGGTGACTCTGTAATTACAGCATCTCAGGGTATGCTTTTCCTCCCTCAGATTCCTGAGTAACACTGAGTCAGATGCTCCAGTGTTGGTTTCCCAGTGAGGGGCTTTTCCTAGCAGGTCCAGCTGCAGATACTGGCACTGGGGAGAGCCCCATCTGGCACCAACGAGGATCCACCTGCCTGAGTCCTGTTCCAGGGACAGCACTTGGGCCAAGCCTGAGGCATCCCCACGTGCTGGTGCGACAGGTCCCTGGGGTACCCACACTGCTGGGGCTCTTTAGTGTCAGGGTGCTTCTGGAGCACCGCTGGCCTCTAATGCCCTGGGGAGCAGACCCCACTAGTCAGGGAGCATCGTTGCACCACCCTGGTGTCCCTGTGCCTGCGGGAGGGAGTGGGCAAACCCAGCTCCTGCACTCCGCCTCACTAATTGCTCTCTGCTAATGGCCAGGTTGGCTCACACACAAATGGGAGCCCATTAGGCTTTGCCCAACGACACAGACTCTTTTGTGGGCTTGACTGACAGTGCATTTTGCTAAAGTTAATTAGTAAGAAGAGAGGAAGGCAGCAAGCTTCAAGGATGCTTTGAAATTTCCTTGACTTCAGAGAGTGCCCTGGCTCTGAGGAATGCTTACGAAACCACCAGCAGAGGCTTTTGTGTGAGGAGCTGCCCTTCAGGCAGCGTGTTCCCTGGTCACTGTCTGGCAGTGGTCTTGCCCTGCTCCGAGTTGGCCTTGGTGCTGCGGAGACCCTTGCTTCGGCCCTGGGATGGCTTCCCCTGACCAGGCACTGGAAGAAATGCAGGGAGGTGAATTCACGCCAGGCCTTCTATATTAAAGATGCAGGTTCTAGCTCTGTCTTACCTGATCTTGTTTGTAGATGCTGCAATTTGTTCTTAGTTTGTGGGAAATCCAGCTCGTAACCTGGCATGACTGAGGGCATGGGTGCTTCATGGAGCTGACAAGCGAGGGGTGCCGGTGCCTGGGTGCCCATCGTAGGGGTCAGGTACTGCCTGTGGTACCTGTACACGGTGTGTGCTCCGGGCATGGCTGGAGTGTATGTGCCACCCGCTGGGAACCAGGACCAGGACAGACCCGCTGGCAGCACAGCAGCCACGCGGCTGACAGCACCCAGCCTTTTTGGGTGTCTGCAGCCCTGGATCCTCCCCACGATGACTGTGTCCCACGAGTGTCCCTGGCAGTAGGCACATTAGATGTGGCTGGAGTCACTCTTTCTCAGCACTGGCGTGTGATGTGGGGTCTCCAGGATGCACAGCTGGGTTGTTCTTGGTGCTGGGTCATTATCTCAGCCATTTGCATGTTCTTCAGCACTGAAAGATCACCAAGTGGGCAAAACATCCCTGACACCAGCCCTTAGTTAGGGAATCATTGCAGCAGCTGAGGCATATTAGGTGATTCTTTAAATGAATATTCATTTTTAAAGTTTCACCCATGGAAGGAGTTGCCTTGGAAATTGGAGAGGAGGAGAACCTGACCTTTCTCTGTGTGCCACAGGGCCTGAACCTCGGGCTGGCTTACGCCGGGCTGCGTTGCACGTGCTCTCTGCTTGGACCCAGTAGAAGAGGCAGGGCTGGTGAGCTGGGCTCTGCAAGCACTGCGCTGGGGATCCCTCACCTCCCACTGCTTCCCAGCTGCACTGGCCTCAGGGTTTGTCAGACTCTTAGTTGGTGCTGGATGGTTATTTAGGAAGGTGGGAGCTATGTGTTAGTTGGTGTGTGTGAAGGGCATCGCAGCGTGCCCTTTGGAAAAGATTTTGTTGACTTAAAGGACACTGCAAATCTCTGGAGCATGTAAATGATTAAAAATGAATCAGCAACAAAGTTAATTACTGCATTCACACTGCTTTTATGCATTGAAATGTCCCTCATTAGCCGGCTGTGAGCACTGGCGTAAACTCTCTGAACATAAACATTTATTAAAGGCCTGATCCGTCATTAAATCTGGGGCTGCCTTAGCACAGGGCGGTGTCAGTGAGGATGCAGGGCTGGGCCACGGTTCTTCCAGGCAGCGTTTCAACAGGATGGACTCAGTTCATCTCTCAAACTATGCAGATTGTGAAGATGCAGAGAGTCCATCCTGCTCGGCGTTGCAGGAGCCCTGCTCCCAGGGCCAGCCCGCTCCCTCGCCCCATTGTTGTAGTGCTGCAGCCTCAGTGAGGGGATGCGGCAGCGGGGCTGGGGGTGGGCAGGCGAGGGGATTCATGTTTGCTCAGTGAACTTCTTGCAGGAATCTGGCACTGCAAAGCACCAGCAATACAGCTCTCGGCCACGGCGTCCCTGTGCCCTGGATACACACTGCAATGTCATTCATCTGGGGAGAGCTTTTTATCTTCCTCACACCTCAGTTTCACATGTGCTTGACCCACTTTTGCTTAAACCTCCGAGTATCTTTGCTTGAGCTTTCATCTACTCTTGCCATCCACAGTCTCCTGCCATGCGTGAGCTGGTGGCAGCTGTCAGCTGCGTGCACCTGTGGCATGACACAGCTTGGCACAGCACAGTGTGGCACGGCATAGCATGGCTTGGCACAACGCAGCGCAGCATGACACGGCACCATGTGGCACCACACAGCCCCCTCTGCAGTGGGCAGGGAGCTCGGGGCCAGATGCAGACTCTGCTGCAGCCATGTTTGTTCTGTGTTGCCAGTGGGATTCTCCCTGTGCCTTGTCCTGCTCCTGCCAGGACAGCGTGGGGACAGCCCTCCCACACAGCTCTGGCTGAGGGCCAGGCAGATGTGTTGCAAGAAGACCTGTTGTTGGGTCAAGCTGGAGTAGTCTGCTGGGGTCATCCTGATGCCAGTCTGCACTATTGGAAGAGTTTCTGTGCTTATCTCCGGTGCGTCATGCTGCAACTGGAAACATGTTCGCAGCCCACCCTTCTCCTAGCTCTGCGGTGCTGCACGGAGCAGCAGCCCTCGACACTGCCCCACCACCCTGTGAGCCCCAGCCAGTCTGGCCCCACTGGGAGGGCAGCGAGTGGGTGCTTTGTGCTGAAGGATTTTGATTCCCAGTCTGGGCTCCCCCCTCCCTGCCCATGTGCAGACAGTGTCCTCGGATGCATCCACTGAACCTGCAACATCATCGGGAAGAGGGAAAGCGCACAACCTTCGTCACCAGAGTCAGCACTCGCTTTTTTTGCCAACTTAAACAGTTTGTTTTTATGCCGATGAGTGGATGGAGTCCAGGATTACACACACATCAGTCTGTAGCCTCCGAGGAGAGCCTGGGATGCCCCTTGCATGCAGCGAACTGCAGCAGGCAAATATTGACCTGGGAGCTGCCCTTCTCTCCTTGTGCTCCGCAAGCTGGATAGAGGGGCCGGTTCTGTAATGGAATTATTGGATGGATGCTCTCCCCACGCACGCTTATCTGCAATATCTCAATCATCTGATGAATTTTTGTACAAGTTCCTCCCTGGGAGAGTGTTTCACGCATGTTCAACATCAAAGCCGTGCAGCCAGTGAGGGAGGACATGATTTTTTAATGTGGGAGTGTTGTAGGGGCCGCGGGGTGCCCAAAGGCAGATTATAAGAAAATTAATAATTCAGGTCTAGGAAAGGTGTTGGTGAGAATTTAACTCATTCAGGGTGAGGTGCTGCCTTTGTACCAGCACAGCCGCAGCTGGGCTGGGCTCTGATGCTACCACACAGCCATCCTCTGCCAGGGACATGCCAGCTCCCAGGCACTGTGTGGCACAGTGACACTGGCTCAGCCACATTGGGGGACAGCAGCTCTGGAAGTGCCCGATGCGTGTCCCCTCCCCATTAGCATGGGAAACACAGCCTCTAAATCTGCAGGTTGGAAGGGAGCATTAATGCCCATATCCAATGGCACTGAAGGGATTTAAGAACTGAGTAACTGTAATGAAAATAATCCCTAATTCAAGAGGAATTAATGCTGTCTCTCCAGCCCGAGTCATGTGTTGAGCAGCAGATTGGGCTGGTGCTGGGGATGCCCCCGCTCCCCCGGGATGCCAGCCCAGCAGATCCTGCTTGCGGAAGGGTCTGCAGGGGCACCTACAGACTGACTCGGGGAGCTGGTATCCCCTGGTAATTAAATGCCCTGTTGGTCAGAGCGTTGGCTGCCCTGGCAAGAGCAATGTGAAAAGTGAAGTGAAAAGCCTGTGGCTGCTGAGAGGCGTTCATAGGGAATGAGGGTGAGCTGTGTCCCACTGTTTCTGCAGGAGGAGTTTCCAACACTCCCACTGAGGCTTGTCCTTCTGGGAGGGACCATTCCCATACATCCCTGGAGCAATGCTCCATGGGCCAAGGCTGTGTCTCTGGTCTTGCTGCTGTAGGTGGGTGTGGACAGCTGTGAACCAGCTACTGCGAGCCTTCACACGAAAATGCAGAAGCCTTGGGTTTAAAACTATGTGACATGCTATTTGTATGCAAATAACTCTCTGAATGCACAAGTCCAAAAATATCATTTTAAAGTCACCTGTAATTAAGTTTGCAATGCATTTCCCAGCTCATGCAGCTCTGGGGATCCCACTGTTAACGTAAAGATGAATGTCTGGGTGACATTTCTCCTCCTTGCATGCTTTCATTGGTGATTTATTTATCTATTTGGGTTGTGTTTTGTTGTCTCAGCAGTTCAGGAGCAGCAAACACTGGGAGGCCGTTTAAAAAACAACAACTCTTGTCTCATCTCAGTAATTTACTTTGCAGAGATTTTGCATTTTTCATAATGGATTAGAACCTATACTTTCATTTTTTGGATACATGGACTTAATAGCTCACGTAATGAAAACCTAACAAGCCTGAAGATGAGCCATTAATGAAACAGCAGTTTTATGATTCTCCACCAATATATTGTAGTAGTGAATCACTTATAAACCTGTCCCGCACTGATTTATAATGGAACTTGTTTGTGATACGGAGATAGAGCCATGGTGCTTGCCGCTAAATTAGCATTTCCTGACAGTCATTAAACAACAGGAATCGTAATCGGGATTTATGAGGGTTGAAGCGGAGCAGTGGGAAAGGCCAATTACACCATGTCCGTGCTCAGGTATCTCTGTAAAACTGCCCTGTTAATTTCTGCTAACTGATTAGCCCGTTGTCTTTCAAATGAGGAAACTGGTCCAGGGTGCGTGAGGGTGTGAGGAGTGGCTGCCCGGGACCGGAGTCCCTGGCACCTTGCCTGTGGGGCAGCAGGTGGCAGCTCATGGGCCACGTGGGCATGGGGCTGTGGCCCTGTGCCAGCACTCAGGGAGAGAGGCCAGCCTCAACCATTGTCCCCAGGAGCTCCCAGCAGCCTGGCACAGACCTCTGGGCCCATCTCTTCAGTATGTTTCCATGGGTCTCTTCCAGCTGCTCATCTACTCCCCCCTCTTCTTGTCCCCATGTCACCCTCAGAGGGAGCATCCTGGGTCTCCATTGCCCTCCGCACCTGCTGCCACCCCCTGTGATGCCCCAGGTCCTCCATCATGGTTCCTTTGTCACGCAGGATGTTGTGGGCTACTGTTGTATCTCCTCCCAGTTAGGTCTCTCATCAGGTTTCTTGCCACAGAGCCAGCCCCAAAAGCAGTGACTGTGGCTGCATTTTAGGAACCTGGAGGCACCTGGTTTCAGTGACCAGTCTAATGCAGCTCTCAGGAGTAGGCAACTTGCAGCAGACCATGTGGCCATGGCGTTGTGCAGGGTTTATCCCATGAATAAATCAGGGCCTTGTTCTCCCCAGATGAATTGCTTCAGACAGGGGTGCTGATGTTTGCTTTCCCTGACTGTTTCTGTCCTGAGGCCAGACTGGGTTACCCAGACATCCACAGCTCCAAGTCTATTAAAGTGACTTGCACCATCTCCTCTCCAGCTCTTTCCCCAGGTCCCCTGGCAGAGATGCTGCCCTGCAGGGACAGGCTGGAAGCAGTCAATTGCAGGTGCCCATCCTGTGCAGATCCTGCAGGAAGACTGTAGCTGTGGTGAATGCCCTATCCCCCTCATCACCGTCTGTGATGCGCTTGCTGTGCCCCAAAGCACATCTCCAGGTCTGTGAGGGGAGTGAGCGGGCTGCAGCCAGGAGGGACCCTGCATGCCCAGAGCTGTCTTGGCAGCAGCGCGCTCCCTGCTGTGGGTGCAGGTGCCAGCCTCTACCTGCAAGGCTCATGCACCCAGCCTGGTGCTGGCCCATCCCAGCTTCCAGCACTCTCCGTGCTCTTCAGCCAGAAACTCACTGCCTTCTCCCTGCCTGGTCCAGGGACCTGCGGCTCTAGGAATGGTGCAATGGATTTCATAGTTTACTCAAATAACACAAGACCAATTTATAAATCTTTCCATCCTATTAGTTTTTATTTGATTTGGATGTTCACATGTCAAAGCAAATTATTTAATTAGTACTAAGCTGGGCTGCAGGGATGCTACATTTTCCCCCAGGCTGGTGCTCTCTCCCTGTGCCAGGAACTGTGGGGTGGATGCAAGACTCCAGCTTGAAACACCTGGGCTGAATCAAGCCCTGGGGGGGTCTGTGATACCCTCGGAGATGTGAGCCCTGTACTCCCAGGTCCTGCCAGAGGAGAAGCACAGCACCCGGGCCGTGTCCATCACTACCCATGGCTTCTTATGGTGGTGACATCACACAGCCACCATGTTGCTGAGTCCTGGCCCCAGCAGGCTTTGCTGTCACTGGGCACAAGGGTTGTGTGCAGACAGCATTGATTTCCTGCCCTTCTCCAGGATGAAGGCAGAGGACAAGGGGACTACCCTCCCTCTGCTGGCACCCTCCTTTTCCCCCGGCACAGGGAGCAGGGGGCGCGTGGTACACCCTGATGTGGTCAACGAGGAGAGACCTGATTGCAGTAATTCCTGAAGGAGCCTTCAGCTTGGAGAACAGAAGACTCTGAGAATACTTGGTTGCAGCCTTTCAGTACTTAAAAGGGATTTATAAGAAGGATGGGGAAACACTTTTTAGCAGGGTCTCTAGCAGTAGGACAAGGGGTAAATGGTTTTAAACTAAAAGAGAAGGGGTTTAGACTAGATCTTAGGAAGTAATTTTTTTACACTGAGGATGGTGAGGCACCTGCACAGGTTGCCCAGAGAGGTGGTGTGTGCCCCATCCCTGGTAGTGTTCAAGGTCAGGTTGGATGGGGCTCTGAGCAACCTGATCCAGTGGAAGGTGTCCCTTCTCACTGCAGGGAGGTTGGACTGGATGACTTTCGTTATACTTCCAACTCAAAGCATTCCTTGATTCTATGATTTCTTTTGCAAATGGCATCTGGTAGGAATGGGGGCTGAAAGGCTGAGCGCAGGCTCTGTCAGAGACTGTCTGCTGGGTGATGCTTCCGAGCCAGCAACTGGGGTGTGTGGCTGGACCTGCTACCCTTCCAGGGTGCAGGCTGAGCCCTGGTGCTCTCTGTAATTTGCTAACAACTTTACTGCTGATGGGGAAAGCGCAGCCTCGGGTGCCGCACAGGGTCCTGGCAGTCGCACAGGGTTGCAGCAGTCTGGCCATGCCCTGCCCACCATCTGGCCAGGCTCTGGTCTCCCTCAGTAGCTGAGCATCTCTGCTTGCCACCGGGCTGGTGGGGCTGCCGGTGCACCCCAGTACACAAGGGGTGCCCTGGGATGGGGAGGGACTCTGGAGGCAGCCACGGCTGGGGGCCTTTGTCAGCACTGCAGGAGGGAGCTGTGGCTGCCTTGTCCTACTGGAAGGGTTCACCCTGCCAGTTCCCCTGGTGACACACCTGGCCCAGCCCTTCCTCAACATCACCTTCTGCTTCACTTGCAGGAGCCTGATGCCACGAACGCTTGACAGCCAGATCACAGTGGAGAAGACGCCCAGCTACTTCGTCACCAAGGAGGCACCGCGGCGGATCTTCAACATGTCCCGAGACACAAAGCTGATTGTGGTGGTGAGGAACCCGGTCACCCGGGCCATTTCAGACTACACACAGACACTCTCCAAGAAGCCAGACATCCCCACTTTCGAGGGGCTGTCGTTCCGCAACCGCAGCCTGGGGCTGGTGGACACATCCTGGAATGCCATCCGTATTGGGATGTATGCCGTGCACCTGGAGAGCTGGCTCCAGTACTTCCCTCTCTCACAGATCCACTTTGTCAGTGGGGAGAGGCTGATCACAGACCCAGCTGGGGAGATGGGCAAAATCCAGGACTTCCTGGGCATCAAACGGGTTATCACGGACAAGCACTTCTACTTCAACAAGACAAAAGGCTTTCCTTGCCTGAAAAAGTTGGAGAGCAGTAGCTTGCCTCGCTGCTTGGGCAAGTCCAAAGGCAGGACTCACGTGCAGATTGACCCTGAGGTGATCGAGCAGCTTCGGGAGTTTTATAGACCTTATAATATCAAATTCTATGAAACAGTTGGGCAGGACTTCAGGTGGGAATAAGCATCCGGGAGCAGAGCTGCTGTGACATGAGGCTGCAGTCTTCCATGAGAGGGCCCAGAGGGGCTGGACTAGGACCTCCCTACCAGCCCATCCTGCCCAGAATCAATGAACAGAGGCAGACAAGGTTCTTCCCCAGACCTCGGGAAGATGGGATGCTCCAAGGTGAGCTGGGATGGGGGAAAACACAGAGTCCTGCTGCAGCCACTGAGGGATGAGTGCCCAGCAGGCACTGCCGATTCCAGCAGGCCAGCAGTGCCATGTCTTGCTCCATGGGATGCCATGGGCCCTGGAACCACGGTGATGGCCCCGTCCTCCAGCCTAAGCACAGGCTGCTTCAAGGCTCGTCCCTCCTCTGTGTCCCAAAGCAAACAGGGCACTCCCAGGCACCCTGGCTGCGGGCAGCAGCTGTGGGGCTTTCCCTGTGGAGCCACATCCTGCTGCAGTGCTGGGGTGGGCAGAGCTCTGGCTGCTCTGCTCTGCCTTCCGTCCCTTAAGTGCGGTGTGTAATCATGGGGACAGTGAGGTGTGTCTGCTTGAAAAAGAAGTCCATGAAAAATGTTGTACCGATATTTTGTCCTGTGAATAAAGCACAGAATCCTGCTGTTACGGGTACTTTAGTGGCACCAGTGTCCTTGGTCAGCATGTCATCCCTTTGTGTAAATAAAGGCGGCTTCCACCGGTCCGTCTGCATGAGCTTTTCTTAGGGTAAGGCTGAGTCAGAGCCCCACTGTGCCCGGTCGAGCGAGGCAGTCAGGCATGGGGCTTGGGGCAGGACAGCAGCTCAGCCTGGCACAGCGAAAAGCAGACTGGAGGTACAGCCCTGCACAGGGACTATGGCAATGCCAGAGGACCCCAGTGTTACAGCTGCCTCCTGCCTGGCACAGGGGAGGCAGACGCGGAATTAGATGCAAGCAGCAGTAATTTATGGTTGAACTTAATGGGTTGTTCTATAGAAGCCCATAATTACACTGAAATGTCAAGTACCACACACTTTGCTAGATGCCCTCCCAGCCTGTGCCCACCTCCCGCTGCATTAGTCATGGTTATCCTTTGCTTTCCCTCCCCGACGGCTGCAGCTGGGCAGGTGGAGGTGCTGATCTGTGAGTGGATAATGCAGGCAGGGACGAGTAACCCCCTAATGCCCTCCTGTCCTGTCCTGCCTCAGCTGTAGGATGCAGAACAGCACCCACAGCACTCACAGACTGGCATTGGGGAGAATTCTCAACACACATGTGCCCTGGGCAGCTCCTGTGTGATCTCATCTAGCTACAGCATGACTGTGCTGTCCAAGAGCTGGGAGTTGCAGCCCCACATGCCTTCCCGCTGCATCCCAGCCCTTGTCACTGCAGGAGGGTCCCTGGTTCCCACCCTCAGCACCAGTCCAGCTGCTGGTCCCTGAACATGGCCAAGCACTGCAGTAACAGGCAACACATAGGTGGGTGCCACTCACCCTGGCTGCATCAGCCCCTTTGCTACCCGTCTTGTGAGCACCACACTGCTCCCCGTGCCTCTCTGAGCTGATCCAGGACCAGCCATTCTCTGACTGCTGCTGCGTTCAGGGATGGGGAATTCACCCAGCTCAGCATCCTGCCTGAAGATGAATGATGGGCTGCACCCTCACATGCTCGGCAGGCACAGCATCACTGTGCTCCTGGCTCAGCAACCCTGTGCTCCCCACTCAGCACCGCTGCGGGTCCACCTCAGCACCTTGTGTCAGCTGGGGGTGCTGGGGACCCAGACAGCTCCCTCAGGGCTCAGCTACAGGGGTGCTGAGAACTGCACGGACATGGCCAGGCAGTGCAGAGTCCTGTCCTGCCATAGGAGTGCCTGCTCTGTGGATGCACACACGTAGCCCCATCCCAGCCTGCAGCAATCCATCTTCGGAGCCTGTTAACAGGCCCTGTAATGAGCACCGCTGTTCATGAATATCAATAACTGCTCTTGCTGGAGTGCTGTTATTTGCCTTTCCGAATGCTGGACTGTTTGAATCATCTATTGATTTTCGTAGTAAATCTCAGGCATTTCTGTCAAAGGTTGCAATTTACCTTTAGCATCTAAATCTAGATCTCAGCCTCTCCCCAGTACCTGCACAAACCAATCTCCATGCCATCCTGCAGCTGGACTCTCCATGGTGCCAGGAGCAGCCCAGGAGCAGCCAGACAGGGTGGCTCCCATCATGTTTGCCAGTACAGCGTGGGTGCCACAGTGGGGTCTGTGCTGGGGGCACTGGTGGCTGTTAAGATTTGCATGTGCTCAGTGGCAGAACAGCCCCAGGGCCAGCAAGACAGGGACAAAACCCCCTTCCCTGCTCCCTCCACCTGCTGCCAGCACAGAACTGAGCACAGCAAGGGGAATTCCCGGTCAGCCCCGCTCGGACTCATCCTCCAGCTGCACTGGGGCCACGGGGAAAGAGCCTGGGGACAGGGCTGGTTGTGACCCAGGAGGGTACAGTGTGGGGCTCATGGGCACCCCCAGAGCTGGTGATTCACGGGGACAGCTTATGGGGAGGTTTCATTCTGAAACCTGTGTTTTCTGCCAGAGGCGAGGTTTGAGATAAGGCTGCTCCTTCGCCTCACACTGTGGTGTTCCCTGCACCCACCACTGGCTTCCCTGAGCACGGGTCAGCCGCGGGACTGCTGGAGACCCCAGGTGAGGAGTTGTTGTGTTTGGATAGCCGTACTGGCAGGACAGGGAACAGGAGACTGCAGAAAGCCATGGCCCCAGGTACCCTCTGTCCTCTGGTATGAGCTGGGGGATGCTTCAGAGCCAGGCATGGTGGCTGTGCAGGGATGCAGCACAACCATGGACCAGTTTAAGAGGCCTTATGGGAAGTGATTACTGTCCAAGGAGTTCTAATAGGAACAAATTGGAGGTAATTAATGGAGATCTAATAGAGCCCTTTCTGCATCTCTCCCACTATCATCCAGCAGAAATCAGGAGCCATGTGGGACCCAGCGGCGAGGGTACCCAGAGCCAGCTGGGGGCACGCGGAGGCAGAGCAGGGGATTAATGGCGTCTGCAGGAAGATGGGATATTTTCTTGTATGATTTTTCCTTTAAAGGAGAAAAACATTCACAGCGAGACTCACAAATCCCAGCCTCGCAGTAGAAAAGCCATTTCCAATCCCCTCCAAGGAGGCAGAAGGTGCTGGGTTAGATTGATCCCCCTGACAATTCTGTATTAGTGGAAAATTAGAGCTGGAGCCTGAGGAAACCGCTGCAATATCAAACAATTACTTTACATTTGTCCTTACAAATGGAAGGAGCAGAAATGTGCTTAAATCAAGTATTAAATTTCCAAAGGGTAAGCAAATGAGGGCTCAGGAAGGGCTGTACTGAAAATGCTTATCACATTAGAAGCTCTTAAAATGTGGCTTAAAAAGCCTTAGAGTAGACATCTGCATTCCAAAGAGGCAGGGCAGGGGAGTTGCAGAGTACTGTTGGTTTGGTGATGCCAACACTGAGCAGAGTAGCTTCCAGAGAAGCTCCCCCCACTCAGCCAGCCTGAGTCTCCCTTCTGTGAATGCTCCCAGCCTGGGGAATGCAGAGGCCAGAGCCACTCCTTCAGCCACAAGAGCCAGAATCGGGCACTAGGACCCCCAAACGCCTCTTCCCAGCTCCTACAAGGCACGTGCCATCCCTCCATGCAGGCAGAGCTCCTGCAGTCCTCAGGCAGATAGAGGCTCTGGGGGACCAACCTGGGTTCCCTGCGAGTGTTCCACACTGCAAACAAGGAACACATCTGCTGAGCATGGGTCCCGCTCCAGCCACAATCTCCCAAGCTCGGGGACTCTCAGTGAGCACCACGATGCATTGCTGGCCTCCTCTTCTCCCCCAGAGCCCCAGAACATCAACTGATCCTGCCAGAGGCAAAGGCAAGACTTCAAGCAGATCAGCTTAGCTGGACTAATCCCCTTGCAGTCGTTAAATCTTCTCTGGCTTTGTGAGCACTGTGAGATCGGTCCAAGGTGGGGGCCATGCCCCATGCCTATGTCCCCAGGGGAGCACTTCTGTCAAGGGTGTGCACTGGGCTCTTCCACAGCTGTTGTCAGTGACAATTGAGGTCCACTCACAATGCACCCTGAGTGAGACCAGTGGTGTAGTTCCAGGGAACTGGCTTTGTGAAAAGTGTCCTGCATTATCCAGCTGTTTCCCTCAGCAGCTCCCACTCCATTAAATGGCTGTAACAGTCGGGATGAAAAAGCTTTAAGTGCAAATTTTATAAGCCAGCATGTAAATTCTAACAACCACTGAAAAATTTTTACTGCTCTGGAAGATACACAGAGTAAGGCAACTGTTTCTATGAAAAAGGTGATGGATAGTCTTGCTGGAGCATACTGCAAAGCCTTGGTGGAGGTGACCAGAGAGAGGACAAGGGCACATTTTTCTGACCAGGTTAACCTTCGTGCCAGGTTCGAAGTGCTGAACCCGGTGTGCCCGAGGGGAAGGGCTGGACTGCAGTAACAGGATGCCAGCAGTGGAGCTGAGCACGCTGGAGCACAGCAATGCCCTGCAGCCATCATGCTGGCAAAGGGGCTTGAACTGCCTGTCACCTGCATTGAACCCTCCACAAGCTGCAGGCAGGACATGGTGCAGAGGGAACATCCCAGCCCCAGAGCTTGCCCTCGCAGGGCAAAGCCTTAGCCCACACATCTGGCAGGAGCGCACATCTGGCATGCCTGGGAAGCTGCTGTGGCTTGCACACCATGGCTTGCACACATGCTTGCAGGTGCAGGCGAGGCACCTGAGGAGCTGCAGGCACTGGGTGCTGTGGGATCCAGAGACCAAGCTCAGCACCTGCAGCAGCGGGACCCCAAAACCAGGAGCAGTGGAGAGGATCTGGTATGGCCAAAGAGCCCGGGATTTCTGATTGTCGTCCCCGACAGTGCAGGGGCAGCAATGGGAAGGTGCTCAACTCCCTGACAGGTAATTGCCCAGGAACAGACACTCTCTGCAAACCCGTGCTGCTGCCAGGTAAATGTCAGCAGCTTCAGCTTTGCTTTCCTGACGGCAGCTGCAGAGTCACATCAGAGTGCAAGGGGAGCTGTGGGCCAGCTGTGCCCACATAAAGCAAGCCTTCAGCTGCCGTGGCATGGCCCATGGGATTCACGCCCCACCATCAAATCCAGTAGCACAGGCACAGAGCACTGGTTACTCCAGGCTATGCCAAGAGACACTCAACACTGATCAGCAGGAGGCAAGAGTGTGAAGCCATCCCTGGTGCACAACATCCCATGGTCCCAGCTGCCTCAGCACCACGGTCGTTGCGTGCACCATGTTTTGATCGGTTCGCTCAGGCTTGGCCCCCAGAGAGCAGCTGTTTAATATTTATTAGATCATAAATACTTAAACGTAATGAATGAGACTTAAGTGGTCCCTGATCCTGTTCATGCTGAAGAGCTCTTGAGACACGCTGGGTCAAGGGAAAACTTCCTAGGGCCCATTTACACGGCTGGCAAGTGCTGTCCTTCAGAGAGCAGAGCTGCTGGCTCGTCCCTGGGAGCCACAGCACTGCTTCTGCCCAGCAGCAGCATCTCACCCCCAAACAGCCCTGAACACCCTTTCTCTGGTGGGACCATCCCAGGACCCCTGGTCAAAGATGTTAACTTCGACTTAGCATCTCAGTTAGTTATTGACCTTCCCTGTCTTCAGATTAGAAGCCCTTGGCCCCAGAGTGAGCTGCTCTGGTTGCTCTGCAGTTGTCCTCTGCTGCAGGCAAGTGCCTGGCAGCCCGGCCAGGAGGAGGTGGTTCTGCAAGAAACTCCACACCAGCAAGATTGAACTGCGGCTCTGGACAGACACGTTGAATTAAGTCCAAGTGTTTCCAGTCGTGCGAGGAGCATCATTCATCTCTCAGACCAAGGCAGGACCACAGCGCCGTGAGCACTGAGAAAATTTGATTAACTTCTTACTAATTAAAATGATTAAGTTTCACTGCTGGCTCCATGGTTATCAGCAGTGGTGGGGATGTGGAACACAAGTGAGGCCCTGGGAGCAGTGGGAGAGTGGGGAGTAGGGGAGCCCCAGCCCTGACTCCCCCAGTGCAATGATGAGGGCCAGCTCCCACCACCACCCTGGCCAATGTTGGCTGTTGGGACCCCCCCACCCTCAACGGCTGTGCCTCTGCACCAGGCTACAGACATTTCTCACAAACCCTCTCCATCCAACACAGAGCCGGGTTGCAAATAAGTATGATCATTAACAGAAACCTCTAACCCCTTGGAAATGATTAATGCTCAGGAAAAGCTGGGATCCTGATACATTCAACTAGGTCAAGTTCCCTCCTATTATTTTATCAGGCTACAGTGAGGGACAGAAATATGCTGTCAGCCAAACTCCCAGGCTCTGCCGTCTCTTCTTGGGATGCGTAAAGCTGTGGTGTCACCTAGTGATACCAGCACCCTCCTACCTGGGTAGAGCTGAGACAAAATGGGCTGCTGAGTGCTCCTGCAGTGTCCCTAGAGCCTGTAGGCACTCCTCCACAGCATGGGAGCTGCACCCTGCTGCGCATCCTCCCCTTCCCAGCAGGAAACCTCCAGCCTCTCCTGGCAAAGGTGTCTCCACTGAGCTCCCAGGAACCACTAGCCTCCAACTCCCAGATCTGCTTTCCTTCCTCCCAGCCCTGCTCTCCTGACCATGGGCACTCGGAGGAGGGCAGCCAGCTGCCCCCGGGCACTAAGTCCCCACAGCCATCCCCTGCCCATCTGCAGCACAAAGAGGGTGACAAGCTGTGCAAAGGAGGAGCCGACGCCTGTCCCTGAGGCTGCCAGCCAAGCTGCTGGTGCCAGCCTGCCCGCCTGCTCTCCTGGTGACTTGTCACTGTGCGCGACTGATTAACACATTTAATTTGCTTTGAAAGTTTTCCAAGTTCTTCTACAAGCACTGCTCGGCACTTCAGCCAACAGGAGTGTGTAGAAATGAGAGAAGCTGATGGTATCAATACTGCACTGAAGTCCAGGCATCACTGCATAATTCATTACCTGACAGCTAATTAGCCGGCTGGTCCAATTAGGGTGACTCCTCTGCAGCCAGGGCTCTGGAAGAACTGGGAGTGGGGGGGTGATGCTTGCTGCACACAGACAGCTGTGCAGGCAATTCACAGGGCCAGTGGGGATGTCAGCTACCACGAAAAAGTGCTGCCAACAGATGGTAGCGGGCACCATGCACAGCAACGGCTGCGAAATCGCCTGTCAAAAGCACTTTAGCAGTTGTGGATGCTCCTTGCATCCTGCAGGAACACAGATTCCTGCAGCAGCCCCAAGGGCCCCAACTGCACGGCATGCTGTGAGCATGGCCAGAAACGGGCTGTAGCCCCCGGTGCACCAGGGAAGGGCACATCTCAGCCTGGCACACCAGCTGGTGCAGAGCCCCTGGCAGTAGTGACTGTGGTGGGCGGCAGCGCGATTGCTGCTGCTGGCCCGGGGGCAGCCGCTGGCTCTGAGGAGGGAAAGGGAAGCTGGTGCTGGGCTCACGCTGGGTGTTGCTGAGTTCCTGGCCAGTTCTGAGCCATGGTATGAGGCAGGTCCATGCCGGAGCAGGCAGGGTCAGCGCAGCTCCCTGCTAACCGCAGCCAGCTCCTGCACTGAGCACAGCCCTGAGGAGAGCAGCGCTGGCTCCTGCACGCTCCAGCGGCTGGCGATAAGGATGGCTTAGGTATAAATATTTACCCAGCGACTGAATGGATTCAACTGAGTTCATTCCTATTAGAGGATCTGTTGGTAATTATCTGAATACACGGTATTACCTGGGGACCTATAATCTGCCACATTAATGAGTTCAAGTGGCTCATGTGGCATAATAAGCAGGAAAAGGAAGGTGGGAAGGGGCTCCCTGCCATCCGCAGCAAGGGCAGGGCAGGGCTCAAGGACAGCACAGTCACTTGGCTTCAGGGAACTGCTGCCGCAGTGACCCCACGGCTGTGGGACACAGCTACTGCCTCGATATCCCGAGCAGCAAGTCAAGGGCAAGCCCTGGGCAGGGACCAGGCAGAGCTCACCGACCTTGGGAAGGCAAAAAGAAGCTGAGACTTGGGTGAGATTGCTTTTTCCCCAGTGAGGGGCTGCTACAAGGGATGTGCCGCAGGACAAAGCCTTTCTGCTGGGCACAGGGTGGGTCCAGGCTCTGCAGGGCAGCTCTGGAAGCCAGCTGGGCTCTGTGCCCTTGCAAAGCAGGGCTGTGGCTTGGCAGCACCATCCAGGAACCACCTGCCATGTGGACTTGCCCTACAAAGTCAAATTGACTCCATGTGACTCAACTACAATAAAATAAATACAGAGCAGCAGGGAGCTAGCTGATTATCCTGCAGCAGGTATTGATGTAACCCCACAGCTTGTAAGGGAGAAAGGTCCCCTCTTGGGAGATATGTCCAGGGAATGAGTGTTTTGTCAAGTGTCCCCTCCACTGCCATTTTCACTCAGCATATGTCTATCCTTGCGCACTGCAGGGCACGGTAGCTCTGCTCCATGATGTGGGAAAGCTGCAAGTGTGCTGACGTCCAAAGTAGCAACAGAAGAAGAAAAGTGTCCATTACTGCTTGAGATTAATTACTCTGCTGCTCCTGTGCAGGATCCAACCTGCCATCTGACAGGGAAGCCTGCAATCTGTCTCTCTTTAGCACACACACCGTTATCTCCTCACTGGTCCATGGCACTTTTGGAGCTGGGCTCACACCTGACTCCATGGCCATCACTGGGGAGGATAAGGGGTTCGATGCCCTGTCTTCAGACCTGTTGCAGGTGACTCATCCCTTGCAGGGCAGTGCTTGGCCAAGCCTATGGTGCCAATCACTCATGGGGTGCAGTCGCCCCAGCTATTTGCTCCCCCAGCAGCGCTCCAGTCCTTGGCTCCCTGCTGCTGAGAGGCTGGCAAGTTCAGGCAGGGAGAGCTGCGGCCCTGCTCTGGGAACCTCGTTTGCCTGTTAATTTTCAATACTGGAAAGACACAGCTTGGCAAAATGGCGAGCAGAAGGACTGAGGGGCTGAGGAGGGGGTTCCACCACAGACCTTGCCCTGGCATGGGAGCCCCACTCTCTCCAAGTGACTGTCCCCACAGGAAAGGGCATTGCTGGTCTGAAGAGACAGGCTCTTCAGCTCATACCCCACCTCTTTACACAGATCCTCTCCCACTTTCCCTGAGCATGAGAAGTCCTGCTAGATTTGTGTCTTTTAAATGTATTTCTTTATTTAAGACATTATGACCCAAGACCCACAGACAATCTCTGTCCCAGCGCTGCCCACTGCAGTGCTGCCCTGTAGTATCACTGTATGCAGTCACAGCACTCTTATGAGAGCAGTGCAGTCATTAAGCTCTAATTTCTAAAACAAAGATAAAATTATGTGATTAAGATCTAATTAAAGCCTAACTACCAGCACCATGAATCACTTCAGCACACAGTTTAATGGATGTCTTTTGAAGCCATCATGCATTTTGTTTCCTTCTGTGGCCAGTGATTTCCCTGCAGGGACTGGGTTTGCTCAGGCTGATGTTTGTTTTTGCTGCTCCTGCTTTGGCTGGGGACCACTAAAAATGTTTACATGTGAACGAGGAACTCAAAAATCCATTTCTAACCAGACAGAAAATTTCACTTGACAAGCTCGTTCAGCTGAGCATCTCTGTAGGAATAAGTGGCGCAGGGAGGGCTCCTCACGCCACCGCCAGCCCCTGGTCCCAGTCTGGGAGCTGCATTTCAGCAATGCCGTGTGCTTTGGTGCAATTAGCACGCACCGCCCGCACGCTGCGTGGCTCTGTGCAGAGGTGCCTTGTGGCCGGAGCTCTGCTAAGTGCCATTAAAACTCCTTGTCAAGAAAAAAAAGCAAACAAGAAAACCTCCCTGGCAGCTCTTGGGCTGTTGACTCTAAGGGACAGAGCTATAATAATTTTGATGGAGAGTATTGTTATTTGCCTTTTTCCCAGAAAAACATTGCCTGTTGATGTCCCAGGGCTGCCTCTGCCAGATCAACACAAGTATTTTAACGCCGTTGCCTGCCAAGGTAGAGATGCTGCCAAGAGCTGCCTGCCTGACAGCACCAGCAGAAGCCAGCAGCCCTGCACCTGCTGGACATGCCACGCTGGCACCATCCACCAGGTCACGCTGGGCACAGGCTCTGCCAATGGCACGGCTCAGCTTCCCTCTGCCTCAGGCATGCCGGCCTGGCCCAGATGAACCCATCCTAGACACTCTGCCTAATCCTGCTGCCTTCCATAGGGCTGGACAACCTGCTCCCCCCATGCTCTGTGCTCCCTGCACACTCTGCTTCCATCTCAAAAAGCAGCACCTGCGCAAGAGTCCCTGCAAAACGCTGGGCCATGAGAGCAGCCAGAGGGATCATAGAGTCAATCACAGAACCACAGAATGGTTTGTGTTGGAAAGGACATCAAAGCCCATCCAGTTCCTACCTCCCTGCCATGGGCAGGGACACCTCCCATAGGATCAGGCTGCTCAAAGCCCCATCCAACCCAGCCTTGGACACCTGCAGGGATGGGACAGCCATGACTTCTCTGGACAACCTATGCTAGTGTTGAGTGGCCCTGCAGAGTGGGCAGCACAGCCCAACAACACCAGCTGCTCCCTGGTTTAATTACACCCACAGGAAAGTTTCAGATGAAGACAAGCTGGTGTTTCCCTTGAGGAGAGCACACAGTGAAATGACTTATTCCCTGTTGTTCAGACTTGTCAGATGGACAGAAAAGGTGTTGGAGGGAACCAAGAGGGAACCTTACAGCCCAGTTCGGGTTTGTTTCATTACCTTTGTTCAGTAGAAGAATTTTCCTGTGCTGACACATTGAGTGAATTGGCATCCTCCTGGGATCACTGCAGCCACAACAGGTACCCAGCAAACTGCGAGACGGGAGAGATTTCCCTCATCAATCCTACACTGTAAATGGAGATGGTGCTCAAAACTGCACCCCCTGTAACCATTAGAGGAGCCAAGCCAGGAGCAGTGAGTCAGGATGATGTTCCCCAGGCGGCTCAGCCAGAGGTGATGAAGGAATGGAAATTCAGGAGAGCTCATGGTGTACATCACCAGAGGGATGAACTTCCTCAACCCACTCATTATAGCACAGCAGGGCTCAAACCTGGGTCATTCATTTTCAGAACTGGGCAAATGTACCTCCTTGGCTCTGTGGAAAATCAAACACCAACCAGACACATCTGGGAGGGGAGCTCGGTGCTGTTGGCTCCAGCTGGAGCAAAACGGTCATGATGAGCCTCCAGGCTGACTCTGCTTCCTCTTGGCCCCACGGCCTTCACCCCAGTGCTTGATGCTCCAGGAGGGTGTCTGGCCAGCTGCTTTACCAGCACTAAGCCCAGGTGCTGACTGCATTTCCAACAGTCACAATGTTGACAGTTACTGCAAATGGAGCCCTGGGAACTGGAGGTGATGAGGCAGAGTCACTGAAGGTGTTGGGACAGGACCACACAGCTACAACTCCCAGGTGCTAGCAAGATGCCCAAGATGCTGCATAGAATGACAGCATTTCTTTCTGCCAATAAAGGAGATCTTAAGTAGGATGAGACACCATTCTCAGTCTCTTGCTGTTTCCCCAGCTCATCTCTGTCCCTGTCTCTGGTCACTCAGCTTTGCCCAAGCACCAGAGCCACTGTGGCTCCTGTACAGCAGCTCATTCACCAGAATTAGTGAAACCAGCAGTTAGAGCAACATGAGCTACAAGCAGAGAAATAAGAGGGGACGGATTGACAATGCTCAGGCTTCACGCTACCAAGCCTGTGATTAAGACCTTTCATGGCTCCAAATAACAGGAATGAATGCACCACCAGCTGTATCCCGGCAGCAGAAGTGCTGCCAACTGCCCCGGTGCGGCCAGACTGTACCCACAGCAGATATCACTCAGTACTGTTCCTTCTCTCCTTGTTTACTTCTGGGTGCTCACAAGCAGTTTCCTTGTTTGTCAGCTTGGCCACAGTTCCTAGAAACACCCTGTGGAGCAGTGCGTGATGCTTGCAGCTCCTGCCTTCCCTGCTCACCAGCAGTGGGCTCCCCTCACTCCAGCACCTGGAAGCGAGGGCTTGGACATGGCTATTAATGAGCTTCTGGCTGCTCCAGCTACTTGCTTTGACCCAGTCTGCTTGTAAACATGCAGCAGAGTCAAATCTGGACCTTCCTCTTCTACTCAGGCTCTACCCTGTGGCAGGGCTGGTGCACTCTGTGCCTGCATGTCAGTGCGAGCAGTACTGCACGTCGTGTGACCAGGCAGTGCTGAGTCCCCTGGGTTTCGGTGTTACTGGAAGAATGGGGCGGGGGGCTACACCTGGCTAGGCTGGGAGGAGACAGACAGGCAGGGATGGAAGGAAGAGAAGAGCATCAGCACTGGAGGTGTGGGGCAGAGAATGCTGTGGGAAAGCCATGGGGCTGTGCCAGCACCAGCACCCAGCACTGCCAGCACTCATCCCTGCTGGCTCTGGTGAGACCTGGCTCACTGCTGCAGCAGGATGGGGGCTGCCAGGGGCAAACTTCAAAAGGGGGAGAAAATGCTGTTTCTCCAAGTTAATATTCCCTTGCGGATCTTGTTCTCCTCATTATTCTGGTCGTTACTTAAGCAACAGCCGCTCGTCACTTGTGGTTCAGCAGCCGAGGGAAGGGCTGAGTGCAAGAGGCTAATTTATTTTCTTTTAGTGCTTCTCATCCATGGCAGCCCCTGGCTGCTCCTCACCACTGGTAACCAACTGGAGGCATTTCAGCTATTGCTAATGTATGACAGCAACTGGGAAACAGAAATTACCCTCTCTGAAATAATTCCTGAGACAGATTTCCTCTGGCACTTTGCAATAGAGACACAGAGGAGACTCAGTCTGCGTGTATCAGCTTGCCTTTCCTGAGCAATTTATTAGCCCCACCAGCTGGCTAAGACCTCATTTCTTTCCCCCAGATACACACAGCAATGGGCAGAAATGGCACCTGATGACACATGGGGAAGCAGAGGAAACAGTGAGGGCCTCTCCTGCTCCATTGTGCCACACGGTGCACCAGCCCACTGAGATCCTTTCCTGCATGGGACTTTGCAGAGCCAGATTCCAGCCTTGCTGGCAACTGAACAGCACTGGGGGATCGTGGTGGCCCCACACACGGGTGGGAATGACAGTTCCCTGTCTGCATCATCCTGCCCCCACGCTGGACCTGCCGGCCAGGGTTCTGCCCCAGAGCCTGCAGCAGCGCTCAGTCCCCTCCTGCCCTGGCTCCATAGGTGAGGAACTGCTGCCATTGCCTCACAACCTGGGCTCCTGCTGAATCCGGAGCAGGAGACAAATGATCTGCTTAGGATGCTCTGCCTCCACTCTGCCGGCTCAGCCCAAATGGAATTAAAATATTGACAGGAACAATTTCCAAAGGGAAATTGGAAAAGTTAGTAGCTGTGCCAAAGCTGTGTGGCTTCCACCAGGCACTCTGCAGCCACCAGCCCAGCTGCACATCATCTGCCCCTGGAGCACAGAGCAGCCAGTGTCCTCCAACTACTGAGGGCGCCTGGGCACAGGTGATGAGTCTCTCTGGCCCTGATGTGCCACCGGCAGCACGGGAGTGCGTCACCGTGGGGCCGTGTGGGCCACGCTGGCAGATGGAGTCTGGTCCTCTGTGCTGCAGGACTGAGTGCCTGGCCAGGGCCTGGTGCTGCTTCAGTGCAGTGGCAGAAAGGGGATGCCCTGTCCTTAAACTGTGGTTGGATCACTTCTCACAGGTCGGTGTTTCCCAGCCTTCATGCACTGAGCTATCTCAGGGCCATCCCAAAGGACCCTTCTGCGCTGGAAGCGCTGCCTGGGGGAGCCGGTCGTGGTGGCAAGGGTGGTCCCAATGCCAGTGACAACCAGGAAGCCCTTCCGTGTCCCATGGCACAGGCCCCACAACTGGCATCCCTACCCCACAGCACACTGCCCTGCTTGGCTTCAGCCTGGGACGGGAATATTTCACTCCTCATTTCCTCACCATCTTCTAAATAAATAACGTGGATAAAGTGAATTACATGTTCTTCATCTTCACATCTTAATCCTGCCTACGTGGAGTTCATAAAAGGCACACTTGGTGCTGCTTGATTGCACTTTATTTAAGTCAGCCCAGGGAAACTGGAATTGGGCCATTACTCACCACACGCCTGAGAACCACTCCAGACTCCCTACCATGTCCTGCCCTGCATGGGCACAGGAGAGTGGGACACTACTGGCCCCAGCGCTGACCAGGAGCTGCCCCAGGTCATTATGGAGACCTGAATGCACACCAGTCATCACACCCCATGCATGTCCACCACCAAGCTGCACCCACCAGCAGCCCCATCCCAGCAGAGCACATCCTGCAGCATCATGCAAACCCACTCCTCCACTCTGACCAGTCACTCAGGGCAGTGCAAGGGAAATGGGTTCAAGAATGGGTAGCAAGAGACCGGAAAACAGAAAGAAATTGGGCTGGAATGGCCCACAGGAAACTAAGGAGAGCACGAGTGGGATGATGGGGTGCTCACAGGACAGGGTGACAGCAAGGGTCTGCCTCCCTGCCAGGCTGCTGAAGCTGGGGGATTGCAAAGAGCACCCCAAATGCAGCAGTCTGAGCATAGCTTTCCTCTCCTGCTGCCAGTGCAGCTCCTGGCAGAGGAGTCCCAGCAACAGCACAGTGCCTGGGGCAGCCAGCGATGCTGCTGGGCTGAGAGCTGCCAGGAGGATATCAGCTGGCACCTCCAGCACAGTCGTTGCTCCCACAGCCACTCAGTGTTTTGTGACAGCTTGGTGGGCCTTGAGTGGGCTTAACCTGTCAGTGCTGAGCCAAAGCAGCAGACTGCAGGAAATCAAGCCTGCTGCAATAAAATTTTCATTGCTGGTGTGTTTGAAAAACTGTTGTACTATTTTAGAGAAGAAAGGCAATCAGTCATGGCTTACTAATGCACCCTAATGGGGTTCTTTGTGCATAAAAGACACGTGGGGTCTGTAATGTGTATCAGGGGCTGAACAGCCCCGCTGGAGCATGCACGGAGCATTGTGGCCCTGCTACAGCACAGCTGCAGCCTTGCCACAGCCCTGCCAGCTCAGCAAGCACATCCATGACAACCCCAGCCTTTCAGGACACAGGGAGGGGTGCAGGGAATGATGTCTGTCTGCATTGCACATGCACGTCTCCTGCTGCTGTTCTTCTCTTGGCTGCTACCATCTCCCCAAGGTGCTCTGGTGCAGGATGGAATCTGTACCTGCCTGCGAGTATGGCTGGCACAGTGGGCATTTGCTGGATTTTAAGAAAAGAAGTGGTATTTAAAAGGCATCAATAAAGGACTTCAGCAGGCCCTGTGTTCCCACAAGCAGGAGGCAGCTGGCCCCCAGCATGCTCTCAGCAGTTAGTGGCTGGGGAGCACCAGGCAGTGCCCACGTGCAGCTCTTGCAGCGTGGCAGCCAGTGAGGGGAATGGCCACAAGTGTGGGGTTGGGCAGTCCTCAGCACCCAGTGTGGTGGGTGGCCCATCTCAAAGCTGCCCAACAACTCCCAGAGGAGGAATCAAGTCTGGAGAGCAGATGCCATGAGTGGAGTGGGAGTCAGCTGCCCCTCGGCTGTGGTGCATAGCAGGCAAACCCAGCAGCAGTGCCTGCCCTGCAGCACCGGTAACTGCTCAGAGATCATGTCGGTAATTCTATCCATGAAGCACAGGAGCTGTGGGCATGAGCTCCTCACTCAGGGATCCAGGTCCTGGAGACAAGGGCAAGGCAGGTAGTGCACAGCTTCCAACCAGGTGCTAAATCAGCCAAGGACCTCTCCCTTCACCTTGAAATGGCACTGAAGTGGTGAGAAGGGATGAGACAAGAGCTGCATAAATTTCTCTACTGCTAGAGCACCGATAAAAGGGAATATGGTGGTTAGTTAAATCCATTCATAATCAGATGGATTTGGGTCTTTACTCTGGGCACAGTTTCCGCTGCCTTTGGTACACTCTGAATCACATAACGGTTTGTGAAACTAAAGCAAATTTGACATTTTCTGCCAACTCACGTGTTCCCCGGGGGGCTGGTACGTGCCTTCGGGCAGGCAGCACACACACCACGTGATCTGGGCAACTCACTGCCCCAGAGCAGCACCAACATCCCTCACTGCTATCCTCTGTTCTTGGCCACAGCACCAAGTACCAGTCCCCTGTGGCACCACAGCACCGTGGCACCGTGGCACCAGTGCTCTTGCGACCCTGAACAGGACAGGGCCTGGCAGCAGCAATATTTTCAGCCTCATTTCCTAATCCACTTCCCACCAGCTTTTTAACCAGGGCATCACGCACGAAGTGAAAAAACATCCAGAGCCTGTTATTTCTGTGCCATCACCTCCATCAACCAAATACATAATCTCATCACAGGCTGAAATCAGGTTGGTTTGACAGGACTCATTTCTTTTCAACCATGTTGACAGGCATGAATTTAGATTTACAGGCTCTGATACTCCCATTAATTGCATCTTGCATTAGTTTTTCCACCCATTTGGCCAGGATTAACGTCAGGCTAATTGGACATAGTTGTCCAAGCTATCTCACTCACTCACTGCTGTCTTTTGGCACAACACGTGCTCCTCTCACCCAACACCATTTTCCTGCTCTTTAGGATCAACAGGGAAGCTCCAAGGGAAGCTTCTGGCTCCAGTTTAAATCCATTTCCAATCCCTTGTGCAGGTGTCAGGGCCAGGCTGCCGCAGGACCCCATGGTAGTACCCAGCATTGCTCAGTGCAGCACAGCACGCTTGCTGCACAGCCAGCACCCAGTGCTGCTGCTCACCTAGCTGAGCCATGCCCAGCTCCAGAAGCATCTTTGCACATTTCCCTTTGTTCGCATTACCTGCTTCACGGGTTTCAGATTCTGGAGGTCTCCTTTCCTTGCTGGCAAGGCCAGGCAGGAGAGGAGGTGACATCCAGCACCCCATGGCCAAGTATTCTCTGCAGAAATCCCCTGGAACCTCAAGCCCTTGTGGAGAGAGCATGGCTGGTGCAGGGCATGGCTGCTCTGCTCAGGGCCACCGTGGACTCATTCGTGCCAGATGGCCATGAGGCCAGGTGTGACCCATGGCACAACAGGCAGATGCAGCACAGCCCAGTCTTCTGCCTTGGCATTCTGCACCCCAGAGGTCCTGCAGAGTCAGATCTTTGCTTGTGCCTTTTTTCCCCCCTTAAAATATTTTTCTTGAGAATTAAATAGATAATTTGCATATTGCAGATTCATTTTGAAAAACACTTTTAATGAAGGCGCTCCACTGCGTGTGTATCTGTGTGTCATTCGTCCAGACTCACACCATATAAATCACCACTACTTGAGGAAAAGATAATTAAAAGTAATCACGAAAACCTCATTAGTCCTCATTTACATAAGATACACAGAGAACTCTCCTAACCTTTAATCTTGTCCGTCACAATCCATTTAGATATCTCCTGTGCGCTTAATTCAAAGGCAGAAGCACAGCTCCATCCCCTTTGTGCACGCTGCCCCAGAGATCTGCTCTTGGCCACCAGGAGCCTGGGAAAAGATGGGGCTGGTGATCTCAAAGGCAGCTGGACCAGGTCTGGGTCAGCGCATGCCAACCTGCATTGTGGGGTGAACATGTCCTGCATCCCAGAGAGATCACATCAGCATTGCAATGTCATTGCATCCTGCCTGCCCTGCACTGCAGGAGAGTCGTGCAGCGCCCAGGTCCTGGTCCTGCCCTTTCACCCCTGCTCGTGTTGGCGCTGCTTGCTGCCACCATGCACCAGCACCCCAGCCCCTACCACACCCACCTGGCACAGGACTCTGCCCCCCAGCCACAAGCAGGGCTCACTGCACAGGAGCAGGCAGTGAGGAGAGAGGAGAGAAAAAAATATGAGTTTTTTTAAAAAATTACATTAAGGAACAAAAATGTTCCACTTCTCTGCACATTTCTGTCATCTTCAGCATCAGCCCTGCCATCAGCAGGATGATCACCTCAATAATGCACTCATGGCAGCACCAGGGCTCAGCACAGTGGCTGGTGAAGGTGATGGTCACACTGCAAAGGTCCCCACGAGCTGCCACATGCCATGACAGATTCCAACCCCTCCCCAGCAGAGCCCTGGCCTCCCATATGCCTGGTACAGAAACACAGCTCAATTAGGACCCATCATGCAATAAAAATACTGGAGCATTAAATGTATGAGATAAAACTCCTTCTGCTATTAAAGCAGATCACGTCCTGGCTATCTAAGCAGTGCAATTTCACCCTGCGATAAGACTGGATTAAGTTCTTCCCACAAAAGCCTCTTATTGTACAAAAAAGACCTATGAAATCAATAGGAAAGTCAGCCCTGGTGCTGTAAAACACCAGAATTAGCTGCAGCACCGGCAACAGGACCAATTAGGCCAGGGCCTTTTTCATAGACCCTTGCAGGAAAGAGCTTTGCTGAAATTGAAGAAGTTGTACAATCCCACTACTCACAACTGGCTGGCAGGAACGAGCCGTGAGCCCAAAGAGTTGGTCCCAGCCAGGGCTGAAAGCCACCCAGCACAGCTCACAGTGGAGCCCAGAGAGCTCATCCTGGCTGAGGGTGCAGTCAGCCGGCACAGCTCGTGGTGGAGCCCAGAGACCTTGTCCCTGCCAGGGGTGCTGCCAGTAAGCATGGCTCACAGCTCAGGCCTGCCCAAGGAATTGCAGGTTTCCTGGCAAACATGTTCCCACCACCCTGATGGACACAGCACCATCGGCTTGCAGAGACCAGGGCTGCACTTGGGACCATGGTCCCTCCCCATTGCGGACCCTCAGCCACCCCAAGACCCCACTGCCAGCACCAGTCCTGCCAGTCCCGGCACACAGTGCAGCCAAAGCCCTGAGCGCCAGCCAGAACGACTGGGCCATCACATCAAATTAGCTCCTCTGCTCCTCCGGCTGACATCTAAGACTTTTTGTAATTAGGATTAAAAGATAAAGTAAGAGAAGAAACAGAATTGAAAATGGGCTTTTTGTCATTAAAAACGGTGATTTCACTATCACCATGGGGCCAACCAGGTGCGGACTGGTCCCCTACTAATGCCTGTGCATGGCTCTGCTGGTGTCAGGGGTTGGCAGGAAGGGGGGACCCCTCCGGCTGCAATCTGAGCATGCAGCTCTGCTGAGGAGTACTTAAATATTAAACAATCCCTTAAAGCGAATGCAAGGCTCGAAGCTGAATCATCACGGAAAATAATGCGCTGCGAAGGAGGGAACGATCGCACGAGTGGCTCTTCATGGGAGACACGTCTCGGAGCAGCCAGCACGGAGACTCCACTCTGGGGAATGCAGCAGCCCACCAGGCTCTGCCAGCATGTTTGCACAGCGGTATTTTAATAGAAACCAATCACGCAAAGGAACACAGTATGAGTTTGGGGGGTAATTTCCATATATTACGTTATTCGCTATTGTATTTCCAGCCTCAGTCCAGATGCCAGTGGCAGCCAGAGAAAGCAGCAGGCTGGAGAAAGAGCTGGTGTGCAGGCCAGCCCTGCAGGCATTGAGACGTTCCTGCTCTGCAGCTCAGGGGCTGCAATTTCCCCAGAAAGCATCACCACTCTGGGCCCTCCCAAACACATCATTCCTCACGAGGCAGTTGGTGAGGAGCAGTGCTAGTGGGAAGGGGCTGGTAGTGCCCAGAACAGACCAGCTGCTGTTCCCTCAGCCCTTGTTCTCTGTCTGAGCTGCTGCCTCCCACTACCCGGCCCCACCAGGGCTGGGCAGCAATGCTCTGGCAAACACTGTTCTGGTGCAGGGCAGCAGGGCCATAAGCCGAAGGGCATTGGGCACTCTAACAGAAAACACCACTGGGGAGAGGTTTGTTCCCTGGTGGGCAGCAGGCAGGACCACAGGTGAGTCCTCTTCATAGCTCAGTAGACCTTGGCCACCCAGGGAACTGTTGTGCATGTACCTGACCCACACAGCCAGAGGGCTCAGCAGAAGACAGTGGGATGACATGAAAAGGAACTTGGGGAATTTGATATCATATTTACGCAGTGCCCTCGGTGTTGGATGTGTCAGCACAGCAGCCTGGCTCCCGATGTACTGGCAGGAATAACCCACCTCCAGCCCTGTCCCTGTCCCCAAATCCCTGGGAAGCCTGCACCCAGCCCAGGTGCTGCAGTCCCCAAAGCACTGCCGATTCCTGATCAAACCCTATCCATGCAGGCTCTGAAACCCCCCTGAGCAGCAGCTCCTCACTTCCCAGGGACACCACTGCCATGGCAGGGGACCGACTGCATCACCCGGGAGCGTCCCCGCTTTATGGAAACATGATTCAAAAGCACTGCCACTTCAGAGAAAAGGGGAATGTGGCTGGAAGGAACTTTATGGGAGGAATTTCTAGCAGGTTTAACATTTACCCTGTTTCATGGCTTCTTTAGCTCTTTTGGGAGAACTTAATTTCCTGTGAAATTCAAGTTGCAAATGAGTGTGGCTGCTCGGCTGGCCAGGAACATGGCTCCAAGAATGAACTCCCTCCAACTGACTAAGAGTGCCGGTTCACAGGAACTCCGTGCAATGGGATGTGAGCACTGGAACCCTGCTGGGCTAATAAATACTGGGCTAATGGTGATTATAACATTTAAAACCTCAGATAATCTGTCCAACATCAGCACAGAAAGGAAAAACTTACCCTTGCTTCTCCAGAAAGGACATCTTTGCTTTGCTGACAGTTCCCCCAAGTTAATTCTCCTTTCTTCCGCAAATTCTTATTGTCAGTTGCCAGGGGGGTACAGTTCTTCAAGGATGTTTTTAGGGGCTTCATTTCCATTAGTTCCAATTTAATTGCAATTCATTGTTACCTGAATGCAGGACAGGGGACACGCACGGCCAGCCCAGGGCTGTGGGAAACAGCTCCTCTGGGGTGTCCAGGGCTGGATTTCAGGCTGGGCTCCTGTTTTCCACAAGGGATGCACCTGGGGGCTGGCATCTACACCCTTGGGTCCCCCAGCCCCGCAGTGGGGATGTCTCTCAGGGAGCGGGCTGGGGGTTCCAGGTGCCCTCAGCAGCAGTCATCCAGCATCCATCTGCTTTCCAAGAGGTGAGGGGCAGGATGAGGCCCCTGTCAACCCCATCTCAGCCACTGATCCCCCTCGCTTAAGGCTGGCTCAGAGGCAGGGATGCCACCTTCCTTCGGCTTTTCTCCTCCTGGGAACGGAATTGCCTGCTCCGGGGTAGTCAGTACTTCACCAGGTCTCTCTGACCCTGGAAATGCAGTGAGATGCAAAACATCAAAACCGAGTTGATGGCCAGCAACTCCCACAGCACCAGCACAGATGTTCATGGGAGTTACAAGCCCATCAAGCAGAGCTCAGCAGCATGACAGTGAGACGCTTTGGGTACAACTGTGCATGAACACACAGCACATGGGTGTCCCTGAAGCTGTCACTGCTCTGCGGTGACATGTAGCAAGCCCCAAAGATGGATGTCCCAGGGATGGCAGGTGCCCAGCGCAGGTGCCCAACCCCATGGACCAGCTATGAGCAATGGGCCCAGGGCTTCTGCCAGTGGTCAGGCTGCTGCTTGCCCCTGTGTAGTTGCCACTCTGCACTGCATCCCACCACAGCGCAGCATCCTAGTACGCTGGCCGCAGGGAGACTGCTGGGCCAGTGGCCTCGAAAGGGAATTTCTAATGACCCTGTCAAGGATAATTCACAGCCCCGCAACAAGCAGATGCAAATAGACAAGTGAGAAAGAAAAGTCCCTTGGATTTTTAAAACATTCAGTAACAGCAAGCAAGAGTGATGCATTATTTAAAGGCTCTTCTAAGGAAAGAAAATAATTTCAGCTTAGTTAGCTTTTTAGGGCACTGTGAGTAGAGAGCAGGGACAGCGGAGCCACAAGCAGCAGCGCAGGTGGTGGAGCGGGGAGATGCATGCAGCCCATGGCCCTTGGGCACATGACACCGGGCTACTCAGCCATGCCAACGCAACAGCAAAGGGCTGTGGTGTCCCTGAACCCCGAGACGGCTTATCCTGAAGTCCTGGCCCCACTGAATGCAGCATAGGGCAGCTACACCAGGCTGCTGACTGAAGCTGCGTCCGGTCCAGCACAAGTGGCTTCAGAAGAGGGCAAGGGGACACCATGCCTGGTGTGTACCACCCCTGGGCCACCTCTGGGCAAGGTTGCTAGAAGCAGGGTGAGAAGTGGTGTGAAAAAATGGGAAGATGACAGGACCAAGGCGTAATGGGCACTGCAGAGCACACTGATGGATGGGGTGTCACTGGGTTTAATCCAGAGTTGTTAGCTATGCCGAACACTCGCATATCGTTTGTTAAACTAATAGATCGCTGGAGGTCATTTGGTAATAAGAAAGGGAGAGAAGGATTATTAGTTTTTATCAGACATTAATTGGCCAAAATCAATTCCTTATCTGGTGTTTGCAGTGTACCAGGGCTGTTCCCCCCAGCACCCCAGCTGGTGAAGCAGTGGCGCCCATGGCATCACCCAGGCACGGGCCGGCAACCCTGGCTGCAGCGCGGCTCTGTCCCGGGACAGACACTCGGGCAGATGCCATCGCAAGTGGCTTCATCCACACACTTCCCTTCGGCTTCTCCTGGGCTGCAGGATGGGGAGCAGCAGGGAGTAGCTTGCACCCACACAGCCATGTGTCCTGTGCCTCACGCACCCCCTATACCCCAGGCCACCCCTCGCCCCAGCCCAGGGCACCCCCTGTAGCTGCCCCGCATCCACCGCCAATGCTCCACATGGCAAGAGCGGCAAAAATGATCTCGGAACCACTCAGGTGATACCACATTTATCTAACAAGCTTCCAAATGAAAACTAGCATTTGGACTTATTGCATTCTGGCTCAAAATTTGATTACATTTTTCTACAGCTGTAAATCTGCCTTCCTTTCTGCAACATTATTATTAAAGCCAGTATTGAATTGGCGGTGTGATACGTAAAATTTCAATCCCGGCTTTGACATTCCAGGAAGTTAAAAACCAATTACAGTGTGTGCTTTGCCTCAGGACAGAATGAATCATTGAACACAGCCACTTCACCAAGAGAAATTAAAGGTTGAAGCAGCAACATGGGGAAGGTATTAAGTTAAAAATCAAAGGTCAATTAAAGTAAAAGTGAGTCTATTTTATTTTTAATATTTTGCTTACATATTCCTTCCTTTCTCATGAACAAGGAGGCAAAATAAACCTCCACTTTTATTTATTTCCCAGGTAATAAATTTGGGCTGAAGCTGGTTTCAGGAGCTGAGAGGAAACATTCAGGTGATGAAGCTCCCAACCCAATAACCAGCATTCATCCCATGGTGCCGAAGCTGGCACAGCGATGGGGCAGTGTACACATCCTCCCTACCCCAATGGCAGCCAGGGTCCCACCACGCCACTGTGGCAACCCATGCAGGAGGTGCCCAGTATCCAGAGACACATCGCACTGCCATCAGCACCCTGTGCTCATGAGACCCCACTTGGTCCCTGTGCCATGCTGGGATGGGCAGCACTGACTGCAAAATGCAGGAAAGAGGGCCACAGTTGGCACTGAGGTGGGCAAAGGGCCACACATCCCACATCCAGCAGCTCCCTCGGGATGCTGAGCCCCGCGGGGTGTGTAGGGAGGGGAGAGCAGCATGGCCTGGCAAAAACAGGCAGCATGGCACCTTCTGCTGCTTCAGCTTTGCAGGGGAGCAGAGGATGCTCAGGTGCCCATGGGGGATGCCTCATGCTGTGGGTCTGCTGCAGAAGAGAGCAGCTGGGGCACAGGGCTGGCCGACACATCACTACACATGTCACAGCACGTAGCATCATGTCCACACCAGTATTTGCCCAGTCTCCCACCACATGCTCACAGTTCTGCTCTCAGCTTCAAGGGTGAGCCCTAACTCCCGAAACGCTGCCTGCTGTTTTCTACATGAGGAGGGAGCAGCTCTCCATCCCCATGCACATGACACCTGTGAGACCCCGAGACCCCCAGGGTCCCCAGGCAAGAGCAGAGCAAGACGTTTTTCAGCAGCAGATCCACTGGCCACGGGGAAGGCTGGCACCATCCCTGGCTGTGGCTTTGTCAGCCCAGGGCAGAGCCACCACAGGTCCCCAAGGCCGAACACGCTGCTCAGCATCCTGGAGCAAAGGAGCCAGCACTGCCGGGGGAGCGGAACTGCAGGCAGCACAGGTGTCCCGGGACACGGGCACCCCTCACTGGCAGCAGCACACACGTGTGCACACACACACAACCCTCCAGCACGGTGAGCCCCTCCACCGCCCACCGCACAGGGACCGAGTGCACGCATGTGTGCACACACCCAGCCCCACCACTTGAATTGCTTCATTAATAAATAAAGCAGACAGCTCCCGCGCTCCTTGGAGCACAGAGAGCCCTGTGAGATGATATCACAGCCCATAAACTCATCCAGCGGTGGGAGTGAATCAGCACCGCCCTCTGCTCTCAACTAGGCACAAAACAAGCTCCAGTTCCACAGCTGAAGCCTCCAAAGGCAGCACAGGGCCAGGATTGATGCCAGCCCGGCAGAGGACCCCCATGGCAGATATTTACGAACATCATTAGAGAGGCGAGCGGGGAGGTCGGTATCTCCTGAGTTGTGGCAGAGGCCACTGACCCCTCCTGTAAAACACCAGATAAGTTGTTCTCCTCGCAATCTGCAGCACTTTGTCATTTGCCTCTTACGCATGGGCTTTAATAGATAATCCATACCCCTGAAGTGGAGTGCATCATCTGCTTGTTACCAATGATAAATCATTTGCAAAATATTAAAATGCTTAAAGACTGTCACATGGGCTTCAGGGAATGCTTTGCTGCACACACACTGCTGCCTATTAAAGGAGAAAATATATTCAACGCGGGCACAGGCAGAGCCATCAAACTTGGCTTTATTTACAATCTGGAATACAAAGCTATCGGAGGCAGAGTCACCTCCAGCCCCGCCATTACTGCCTCTCCAGATAATCTGACCCCAGTGATGGAAACTCATTAAGGTCATTAGGAAACATGCTAGTTCTCTAGGGAACCGGCTTCTTTCAGATTAAAAAAGGGAGCAAGAGCGCATGTGAGTACTGCTATGTGTTTTTTTCACATCTACACGAGGGCACTAACCACAGGGAAAGAGCAATCTCATACATTCTCAGATAATTTAAACTCATTTCAGTAAAAAAAGAATTGGATGGAAGTGAATGGCAGAGAGAGCAGATGTTACGGTGTTGGTGACACCCAGAACAAGCCGACAATGCTTGGCACGCAGTGATGATGGCACTTTCAGTTGCAGTGCGGGCTGAGAGGGAGGCACAAGAGGGCTGGGAGCAGTGGGACGCCCAGGGATGCCAGCACTGAGTGTCACCATGCTATCCATCCCAGGGACCTCATGTCTCTGCTGTGGCCAAGCCTGCAGGACAACGACCCACAGGTCTGGAAATCCACAACCAGCCTCAACCTGCAAAGCCACCAGCATTCATTGACAGAGGACAGACACAGAGGGGTCAGAGGAGTTGTGGCAAGGACAGGCAAAAGGGCTTGAAGGCTTCCCAGCATCCAAACACCTCATTCACAGCAACACCGTGGTCCCCTGCCATCCCTATCCCTGTCCCGGCCTGCTGGCCACCAGCTCCTTGTCATCCACAGCAATGGGACCCAGCTCCAGGCAGGGGCATCCAGGCAGAGGGACGTTAGGGACCCAGGTCCTGTGGCATCTGAGGCCTGGCACCCCAGATGGACTCTGAGCCAGCAAGGAGAGGGAGATGCCTGGGTTATCCCCCTACAGGGGTTCCTGCAAGCGCTTGGGCTTGTTTGGTAAATAATGCCTTTGTATAAATATTCCATCAACCCAGGAACTGCAGTGCATTAAAAAATGATGAGGTCCCTGCTTCCTAAGCAGCCCCTCCTCTGTGCCAGGGCCTGGCAGAGGTGTTTAAAATCGTGTGTCAGCAAGGACTGACAGAGGGATTTGTCGTGGGGCTGATGAATAGCTTGAGAAATATTCAATACTTTCAGGAAGGATCAATTTATCACAGTTTGGCTCAGGCCAAGTGGAAACACACAGCCATCCACCCTGCACCCGCTTATTAAGAAATTTGGGTCATTATGTTAGACATGCAGTTTCATATTATTTTTTCACTGGACAAAACTAATGTGGAAATGGGGCCGTGCGGTGCCTGGATAAATTGTTCCAGCAGCCAGTGTGTGCCTTTTTCTCCAGTTTAAATATCACCAGGGAAGGGGTGGCAGGACGAGCACCCACACAGCAAGCGCTCCCCACTGGGTGCGAGGGGACAACATAGCAAGCCCCATAATTACCTGTTCCACATGAGCTGGCAGTGTGTGTTCACAGCCCAGAAAGCCAACTGTGTCCTGGGCTGCATCCAAAGCACTGGGACCAGCAGGGGAAGGGAGGGAATTCTGCTCTTCTCCTCTCTGGCGAGACCTCACTTGGAGTCTTTTGTCCAGTTCTGGAGTTCTCAGCACAGGAAAGACATGGATCTGTTGGAGAGAGTCCAGAGGAGGCCAAGGAGATGATCTGAGGGCTGGAGGACCTCCCGTATGAGGAGAGGCTGAGAGAGTTGGCGTTGTTCAGCCTGGAGAAGGATTCGCGGAGAACTTAGAACAGTCTCCCAGTACTGAAAGGGGCTACAGGAAAGCTGGGGAGGGGCTCTTGATCAGAGGGAGCAGGGATAGGATGAGGGGGTATGGTTTTCACCTGAAAGAGGTAAGATTGAGATGAGATCTTCGAAGGAAATATTTTGCTGTGAGTGTGGGGAGGCACCGGCACAGGTTGCCCAGAGAAGTTGTGGCTGCCCCCTCCCTGGAGGTGTTCAAGGCCAGTTTGGATGGGGCTTGGAGCACACTGATCCAATGGGAGGTGTCCTTGCCCATGGCAGAGGGTTGGAACTGGATGATCTGTGAGGTCCCTTCCCACCCAAACTGTTCCATGATTCTATGATCTCTGATCAGCACATGAGTGTGCACTGTGTTAGAGGGAGGGCACAACATCTCCCAAATATCCTCAGCCCCTTCTCTGCATATGAAAAACCCCTGCACATACGTTTCCCCTGGCAGGTGGAGGAAGTGATTTCCTCAGCAACACAACCCTAAGCTGCCCCCGAGAACCATCAAATACAAGCTTTAAGCATTCACCAGCCAGGTGAGGTTTCAGGAGCACTCTCAGGGCTTCCTATTGGCCTCAAAGCTTTCAATTAGGTACATATGTATTTATGAAATATTATGACAACTGAAAGCCCGTTAAGTGTTACAGTAAAAATCCCTATGTGCAAAACAACCGGGGCATTGGCCTGGCCTGAACTGCTAAATCCATTTGGCAATCAGGTTCAGCTGCCAGCAAGAGCCTGGTGTCAGCGGTTTTATTAAAAGCTGGGTTTTGCTATAAGAGGAACTAGTTTTATGTTACCATAAATTGTCAACAGTTGGTCAGATCCCCACAGAGAGAGGATCGATACCCGGCAGAGGGGAAAAAGTGCTGAGAGAGGAAAAGTGATACTCTAATTAGAACAAAATTTAAGAGTCCTGGGGTACAGATGACAGTGCCTAATATGTTATAATTTATTGACGGCCTCAAAGATTGGGTTTTGTTCTGGCTCTCAGAGGCAGCCGGGTGTTAATAAATATCCCAGCAGACAGCAGCTGCTTGCAGGCAGGGAGCGGGCAGCTCCTTGTGCATCCATCATCCATACCCTCGGCACAGCCTGCAGGCGTCCCCACATGATGGAGCCTCCAGCCCACCAAAGGGGTTGTTGCCCCCTCTGGTTTGCCCATGGGAATGCTGAGGGATGGGCACCTCACCCCGCCCCACCCCCACACACACACTCCCAGGGTACAGGAACAACAAGAAGACCCATCCCACCACAGCCTGCACTCCCCGGGACCCCCTGCCTCTCCAGGGTGTCAGAAATCCATGCCTCATGTTGCAGGAATCTAATCCAGTACAGCATGAATGCTGGGCAAGGAGCTGGACATCTGTGAGATCCCACATAACACCTGGCCACAGCCTCCCCTGCTGACCCAGATTCAACAACCACTCAGGTCTGGACCTGCCCTTGCGTCACCCCGCAGCGTTCACCCCTGAAACAGGAGACAATAAAACTGAATCCCTCAAAGATCAAAGTTCTCAAGTGTTTTGCAACCACTCTCTCACCCCCTTCCCAGTTCTGTTAGGGGAACAGCAGCAGGGTCTTCATTTGATAAGTGGCCGTAAAAATCTGGCTGGATTGGAGAATTATTGGCAAATATAATAAACAAAAATATATTAACCCTAATTCTGTGCAGCCTTTGGCTATATTAATATCCCTTTAATGTTATCACCTATAAAACAGTGATGACCCGGTCATTTAATATGACATCTCTCAAACCCATTACCATACAAGACATGAAGTAATTACTCTCCAGTATGCAACAAAAGCTGTGACTGCCCATTACCATTGAAACCAGGCTGGGTCTGGCAGTCAGCCCCGAGGTATTGCAGACAGGCAGGGAGCAGCATGTGCCCCAAGCCCCAACAGGGAAGCACACCAGTCAGGAGAAGAGGCAGGTCCCAGGCTGTAAGAGCTCCCAAGGAACCCCTGTGTCCCCAGCCTAGGGCTGTGCAGTGGCCCCAGTACCCTCCGCTGCAGGCCCAGGCACCCTGCATGCCCCCAGCCCGCTCTGGAAACAGGCAGCTGCATCCCAACACCCCAGAATGTGCAGCCAGGGACCCCTCACATAACAGCTCGGCAGCTCCTGGCACTGGGCTGCAGTTCTAGCACTGGCTGCTGGAAGAGCACAGCAATCACAGGCGCCAGTGCTGCCGTTTAAGCAATCTGGAAAGAGGCAAGAGCAGTCCCTTACGTGTGTATTTTTCACTTTAGAAGGAGCCCTGCTGTCAGGGGAGGTGCTCGGCTCCCGGCCAGGTTCCCACCAGCTCCACAGAGCAGGGATGAGCCCAGCTCTGTCTGGAAAGACAGCAGCTCCGCATCCCTCTGGCCAGTGCTGCAGGGCAAAGCTGCCCTTTCCCTGTTCTGTCCAGAGAGCCAGAGATTGCCAGTGTCCCACACAGCTTGGAGCAGCTCACCACTGTCCCCAGGGCCAGAGAGGGGACAATATTCCACTGCCCTGAGACAGGACAGCCACAACATCCATAGGGAAAAAGCCGCTCCTGCAGGCAGGAGGCAGCTAGGCTGAGGCTCTTCCTCATGCTAGAAGCATATTGCAAAAGTGTGTCACCCCAGAACTGGACAGAATAAAGCAGAGGAGAATCTCCCCGTTATCCCCACCCATCCCTGTCCCCGTTGGCCCCTGGAGTACCTCAGCCCCACAAGCAGCAGCTCACAAACAAACACAGTGAAGGGGCAATGCTTGGCCATCCTACACCACACCCTGCAGAGCGGGACATCTGCTGCAGCAACATAGCAAAGGCCAAACAGCTGCAGCCAGCACCAACTCCACGAGCAACAGGAGCCCATGAGCAGTCATCCCTTGGCAGCCCCACGCGAGAGCCCCAGAACGATGACGGGAGCCGGACAGCCCAGCATGCACCGAGCTGCATTGTCTCTGCTGTTCTTGCAGCCGACAGGACCTGCCCACCCTAAGCAAAGAGGCCCTAGCAGCAACGTCAGACCTCCTAGCCCTCTCCTTGTGCTTCTGTGTGTTTGGGCACATATGTGATGCTGCACCTCAAAGACTGGGAAGACAAAAGCATGCACATGGGAGAGGGGAGGAGAGGGAAGTTTGTGCAGCACAAGCACCAGCCCCTATGACACTGTTCTGAGTCCAAAGTCCCAGGAGCATTTCCAACCACATCTTCCTTTTTTACTTCCTGTCTTCCTTTTTTCCTTCCTGTCCTTCAGCCGAGATGATGTGCTGGATTGCTAAAGCATTTCACACCCTGTTCACCCTCCAGAATGGAGTGCAGGCAGCCCAGCAGCCACAGGGGTTGTTCTAGTCGTGCTGCCTACAGCAGCCACAAACAGAGCAGCTCACCCAACAGAGGGTGTCACCTGCAGACCATGCAGCCACCCATGAAGACCAAGAAGCCCTCCCTGTGGAGCTGGGAACAACAGCCCATGCCCTCCTGCCTCACTCCATCCTCAGCTGACACAAGGAGGCAGCAGGTGCAGCCCATCTGCATTTCTTGCTCTCCTCCCGAGTCAGAGAGCCACCACTGCACATCCTGCTAAATGGAAAACAGTATTTAATTAGGATGTAGAGCTGGAGGAGCACACAATTAAACAGCCTGTTACCATCACTCTTGCACAGTTTAAGCCTCAGTTCAATAAAGAACCATTTTAAAAAGGCTAATATTGAATCAAACCTCGAGCGGCAGAGCCACGCGCAGCATCCCTACAGAGTCCTGGGGAAAGGAGTGAGCTGAAAGCGTGGCCAGCACGCAGCACTGCATGAGCAGAGACATCGGGACACTCCCACCAAAGCCTTGCACCCACACAGCCCTGTGACACAGGTCCAATGCAGATGGGAATCCATGCATGGACAGAAAGGAGCCAGGGCAGTCACTGCCTTCGAGTAGAGGCCTGAGCTCTCTGCAGAGCTTCCTGGGCAGGAAAAGGGAGGGCTGAGGCCAGATGCGGAGGGACCTGCCTGACCAGGTACGAGCACCCAAACCCAAAAGAGGAGCCAGATCACATCCCCTGGCCCGCAGGGCTCAAGGACCAAACTCACCGGTGCAAAGGGGCTCCATCCAGGTCCTGCATCGCACGCTTGGGATGTGCCGGCAGCAAGGAACCCAGCCAAGCACCAGCAGGACCTGGGCTGCCGGCCTGCGGAGAGAGGAGCACCAGGGACAAGACCAGGGGATAAGGGGATCTCCCCCTCCCCAGCACACAGGTCTATGCCCCAAAACAGGCCCCCTAAGAGGCACAGCAAGGAGCCCTGCTCAGGATGCAGAGGGAAGCCCCAACGCCCCACGCCTGCGTGGAGAGGGGCCAGAGCCATCACAGCTGCTTGGCTGCAGCAGCACTGAACTCCCCCTGGCTCATCCCCTGGGTCCTGTTTGGGAGATGTTCCCTGTGGAGTAAGTCCCACCTCTGGCATAGCCCTGCAGCCAGCAGGACCCACAGCCCCCACGCTGGAACACAAACCCCAGCAGACAGAGCGGAGTCCCCGGCGCAGGGCGTGCAGCCCCAGGTCACCCAGCCCCAGGTCACCCAGCCGCAGAGTGGGCAGGGCAGCAGGACCTGTGAGCCTGAGCAGGGAGCACCGTGAGACCAGAGCAGCAGGGGGGGATGCAGACCTGGAAAAAGGCTCACTCAGGCAGGATGCCTAGTAATAAATTTATTGTATTTTATTACATATTCCCCTTTTTGCACTTAATTCCAATTCCTCATATTCAAACTCTTCTTTCTGAAAGAAAATGATTTTTAACATAAAAATATAAATTCTGCATATTAAAAGTGCATACACCTTGAATAATAAAACATACAAATAAATAATAAAAGGCATTGACACAGTCTCATGCACTTGTCCTCAAATAATTTAAAATTTATGATACAATGTTCAATCCCAAGTAAAGACAGCCTGCTCTCCAATACTGTACAGCTCAAAAACATTAAAATACAGAAGAATATCAAAGGGGTGGGCAGGCCCCACGTCCCGGATCCATGTACAGTGATGTGACATGCAGAACTGTAGATATTCCAGTGTAAAACCTGACGTTGTGTCCACAAGAAAAACTGTGTTTGCAACAGGACTTAAAATTCAATTTTAACCAATGGTGAGGCACAGTTGGTGAGCAAATCTGTACAAACTCATACTTGGAAGGCCACAAGAACACAACCTGGACGCTTGCAGCCTGGATTCCTTTGTGTCACACTACCCAAGGCAATGTAGCACCTAAAAGTGGTTTCTTATTGCACAAATGCCATACAAACCTAGCACAAACTTCCTTGCAACGCGTTTGCGCTGCAGGGCCTCAGGTGAATTTGTGTTTACAGTTAGTTTTAATCTGTGTCTTTTAAAAAACACTATTAGCAGATAAATTGAGTGCTATCGCCTTTAAAAAAAAAAAAAGACTCCCTAAACCTTTAGACCTAATGTAGATATCGTACAAGTCTTCAGGTTCTTCTATTTTACAAAATAAAGCTCCTAATAGTAACTGCTTTACGGTGCTTTTATTAAGAAAAACAGTTGGACTTTCATCTCACCACAGATTAAAACTAAATTTCAGTTCCCTCCACTGATAACATCAGATACCGCCAAATTATTTTGGATTTGTAGGCAAATGACAAAGATACAAAACAAAACAAAAAAGAGAACAGTAAAATTCCTTGGAATGTTGTTTCCAAACCCTCTACGTGCCGGCTGACTAAGGGGAGTAGGGGCCAAGAGCCTGCCCTGAGTCCCAGGGTGCTCAGAGGGTCCCACCAGGCACAGCCAAGAGGAGCCCCAGCACCCACACTGCTCAGGAACCAAACGTTCTGCTCGCCAGACCTTGCCAAACCTGAGCCCCGTGGCTACAAGCCTGGGCAGCCATGCACCACACCGTGTGCCCACCCACCCCCGCGGGATGCGCAGCCCAGTGGGAGCGCAGCTCAACCACGCTAACGGCCCCTTGGGTTTGGAGCACGGAGGGGAGGCACAGCCACCCCACAGCTCAGGTCCAGCACAGCAGAAGTCACAGAACCAGCACAGGCAACGAGCCGACCCCTGGAATGGCTCCCTTTGCACGGGGATTCAACACAAATGCTTTTGTTTGGGCACTCGCATGGCTATTAGAGAACACCTCTCCCCACAACACAGGACGTGTCACTAAATGACATGGGAATGGCAGCTACGGACACAACGCTGACCGGGACTGCCCTGGCAGAAAAAGGAAAAACAACACAACATAGAAAACCAGCTTGTTCACGTTTCACTGCTTCCGATCCCTTTGACGTTACACTATGCTCCGGCCTTGTCAGTAACGCAGAATCCTGCAAAGGAAAGAATCAAAGATGTGCAAACAAAGCAGGAAGGCAGGGCCATGCTCCCATGTGCTGGCAGGCGGCGGCACCGCGAAGCAGGACGGGTTCAGCACTCCGGACTCTGCCCGGCTGCGCCGGTGCTGAAAGCACAGGCTGTGGGTTGTCCGCGGCGCTTGCATAGTTTGTAAGTGCATGCATTGGGTACAGCGAGAGAACTGCCATGCAAAACTGCCCTTAGTACTGAGGAAATGGTCAGTCATGCTCAAGTTTCAGCTTTGGGAAGCAAACAACCCTGCAGCTAAGACGGATGAGGGCACTTACAGTGGAATAACTGTACTGTAATTAAGCTGCTAGTTTTCTATCCTAAGCGTCTTTTTTTTTTTTTTAGCCATATTTGATAAGTTCAAAAGGGTTAACAATTCATACACCCAAAGTGAGACACAAGTTAGAGACCTGCAGGCACCAAATTGTCTATCAAATGTGAATAATACAAATAAAAGGTGCCTCTTTAACACACGTCCTTGAAAATGTGCTTATAATTCATATACTACTAAACACTATCCAAAAGACGCAGCCCAAAAAGTGTAAAAATAATTTCTTTCCGTGACTCCAGGAGGAATCGAGCTCTGGAATGAAGGCGCTGCTTTCATGCGCCCAGAGGGCTGATTCCAGGAGCAGGAGCAAGTGTTGGACCAGAGGTGTGGTGTGAAATTTGAGTTACACATGGCTAATGCAGGTGAGCTCAACCCAGAGCTGACTGGGAACATCACAAAGCCCTTCAGAGGGCTTCAAGCCTCCTTTTCCTTGGAGCCTGCAGGGCTGTTTGAGACAGGCACCTGCCCCTGCGAAGGTGTTCCTCATTTCTCACCAGTGTGAAGCTGCCTGTGAGCCTTTGCTTCCAGGTCATCAGCTCTGGGGTGCCAGACTCCACCAGCCCAGCCAGACAACCACATCTCAGGCCCTTACACACATGCCACAGCTGCGCATGGCCAGCAAAGCCGAACTGGACAGCAGTGCTGCTCGTCCTGCTCAGCCACCAGACCTCCAGGCCTCATATGCCATCACCTAGGGGCAAGGGGAGATCCCTGGCCAGCAGCGACCTTCAGAAGATGGCAGAACCCACAAGCACAGGGCTTCTGAAGTCACACCTGAAGTGTAAGAAGAGAGGTGACCACATACAAATGGCTGCTTCAGGACAGCCTCACGCATTCTCTGCTCTAAGGGACAATACACAAAGCCAAGGCAGCACTGGCATCTAGGACATGGAAGATCCCCCTCTGGAGAGCTCCTTAGCACTGTGCCACATCCTCACATCTGGACAATACACATGGACAGGAGTTCCTACACACGAAAGGGCTAAGAAGTTATGCTGCTGTAAAGCAGGGAGAGGAGCCTTATGTTGCTTTTTCTCATCTCACTTTAGCAGGGCCTGCAATAACGTACACGCAGCTTTAGACAGATTTACTCTACATCACTGATGGAGCCGCAACTTCAACAGCATCGGAGCTTGGTTTTACACTCACAGAGAACATTCCTGTTTCCTGGACCCACACCCTCCAACCCTCTCCTGCGCAAGCTAGTTCATATCCCACTGGAAATCTGTGATACCAAAAAGCAGAGATGCAGAGTGGCAACAAATGGCCGCATCCCAAACTGCTTTCTTACAGAACCAACCAAGCTACTGAACAGGGACTGCACGTTCCTGGTCCTGCACAGGTGTCCTTTGCATGTCTGCCCCCTGTGTGCCTCATATTCAACACAAACTACAGCACACCCTTAGCAGTGAAAACATTTTGCTTGAGGACACCCTAAGTCAAGTCCATCTGAGTCAGAATGCCACGTGCTGGCAGCCCACCAGCACAGGGTAGCATGTTCTCTGCTCCAAGACGAGGATAGTATGGCCTCTTCCACCCACTCCACACTCATTTGTGGGACACGTAGGAAATCCAGTTTGGCAGCATACACAGAGCAGATAGTGCTGAAGCTGGCAGCAATTTCCATCCAGAATTATGGGGAATACACTGAAAAAACAGCTGGATTGCAGAAGTTTGACTGCTTTTAACATCAACTGCCAGAACACCAGGACCTCCCATTCCCATTTTGTCCAAATGGGAGCTCTAATGACCATTCACATGCCCCAAAACCAAACACATTGTATTGGCATGCAGCTAAAATGCCAATTTGGTCATGGCTTCAAATTTTCTTCAGTCCAGGCATACAATACAGGTGCAAAACCACTTCAAAAACTGTGCACCAGATTCCAATTTAAATCTTTTCAGTGAATGATGGCAAGAAAAGAAAATGCCATTTGATAAAAATAACCTTTCAAAAACATCCCATGGTGAAATACACAGAAACCCAGGCTCTGTCTATTAAAAGATCCCAGACTGATTTAGCACTAGCTACCAGAATTACATTCTTGCTAGAGGAGTTGTTAGAAGAGAAGAGCCAACACAGTGCAAGACCTTAATACAGATAAAACCTTAAACAAATACATCAACATTTCAGGCAGTAATTTAAGTACTACAGCACAAAGCAAGTCTTATCTGCTCTGCTGGATGTAACAAAAAATAATCCAAGAATAATCCGAGTGGTACATTTAAGAAGCAAGCAATGCAATCTTTGCTTCTTGCTGCTGCAACAAGATGAGACAAACAATACCTGGGGGAAGAAATGCATCAAGAAGATGTCATGGAGTGGTTTAAACACACAGTCCTGGGCTCAGAGTCCAGCATGCTGTCGTTCCAGGCTGTGGGCGCTGCTGCTGGCTTGCACAGGGGCATGCAGGCCATCAGGCAGAGCAAGGGCTGTGCTGTAGGTGGGCTCACCTTCACACACTGAGCTCTGCGGCACCCCCTCAGCTCCACACACATTGCCTGTTCCCCAGAGCGCAGCCACCCCCAGGACGCCGCTCTCTAGAGCTTTGCTGGCAAGCAGAGCACAAAACATGATCACAGGGCAGCAATGCACCCAGCAAACCTGGGGGCAAGGCTTCCTGCAGGGCTGTCAGCACAGCCACTTGAGAGAGGAGATGGAACGGAGCAGCTCAGAGCAACTACTTGTTTGAGGGCTGTTTGTTATGGTGGCAGAGAAGACATACAAACAGCCTGAAGCAGCTTTGCCAAACATGGCCATGTGACAGGCAAAGACCTCGTTCAGAAGATAAGCGCGCCCAGCACACCACACGTCAAGACCTACACACCAGAGTGCTGCTGTACGGAAAGGGTAAGCAGCACACTGATAAAAACTCATTAAAGTAAAACAAAAAGACTACACCACAAGTATAGAAAAAGACTTGAGGAATCCACCTTTTAAGAGGAACCTTAAAGAACTTGAGGAATCTCCCCTATAAGAAGGGCATGTAAACAACGACATCGCTAGCTGTAGTGCTTTAACCCTGATAGAGACCAGCACCCGAACGAGAGCGGGGATCGCTTCGCTCAGACACGCGTAGCCAGACCCGCCAGGGAAGGTGAGCAGCGCGCCAAAGGGAACGCAGCAGCGCTCTGGAAAAGGTGAAAACTGCTCCACGGCATTTCGGTACAGCCCCTCCATCTGCATGAAGGGGCCTGTTCAAAGCATGCTCTGAGAAGGCAGAGGAGACAAGAAGACACTTGGCTTATCTAAACATTACTCCTACAGATAATGGATGCTATATTCACACCACTACGATTAAGCACCTGAGCACATACGGAAACACTGCTTCTCAGGCGTTTGAACAGGGGTTCTAGCAGCATCAACACCATTCCAGGCATAAAGACAGCTTTCCTACAGCCCTGCAACCACCTCCTGGCCTGGTGCTCCACAGGTATCAGCTGGCAACCAGCTGCTGCTCACAGATTTCTTCTGTGGCTTAGCATAGTGTTTCAGAAGCAAGAAAGTAATTAGAGAGGACAGGGTAGAGGTCACCTTAGGTACTGACAGAGTAAAACTCTTCATAGACAGAGCAACCAAAAATGCAGGTTACATTTAATGAAAAAATTCCAACAAACTTTCAGCTGTTGGAATGCAAAAATCAAATCAATTACAGACACGTGTACACATGGCACACAGGTACCTTTCTGTCCATCCACTAATGCTAGTCCCTCCTATACTGGTTGAGCATATACCTGAGAAACAACATTAGTGTTAAAATATTGCCCTTTAGAAAGCTTGAAAAATGGAGAGGAGCAGGGAGAGAGGGTTGAGAGAGAGCATAAAGAAGCGGCAGTCTCTCTGGTTTCCTTCGCACCCTCCACAGCTCAGAACAAGGCCATTCACCAGCACGGACACAGCCTGCTTGGAACAAGACCAAAGGAATATCAGTTCATAGCTCTAACAAAGCAAACCCGTGTCAGTACAACTGGGGTTCAGATTTCAAACCTCAAATCTGAAGGAAGTTGCATTTTCTATAAAGAGACTCCTGTCCAAGTGCTTTGGGACAGCTGCATTCTCATTCAATGACTCCAGCTTGCCTACTCGCATCAGTGCTGGCTGCCTGTGGCTATTTGGTTTGATGGCAGAATCAAAAGGCGCTTTAACAACTTGCAGTTAACTTCTCCTCAAAACAGACATTAGGCACATGAACAAAAAAAACAAGAGCTCATAACAAATTAGCTTCTCAGCAGAAGAAAAGACACCTGGATTGCAGCATTTCACTCAGGTTCCAGAGAAGGCCGTACAGACACCTGCATGCTGGAAGGTAATTTCTTCAGCGGCTTGTCAGTAGGCTGCTTGCCACTGGAAGGAGGAGACTGGACTCCGGGATCAAGCTGGGAAGACTTGGACTTGCGACTAGATAGCAGAGAATGTTTGTTGGGTGTGGCATCTTTTGGGACAAGTTTTTCTTTCGCAGTAATATTCGCATTGGTTTGAGAGGCTGGTGGGACAACACCTTTCTCCGATTTGTCTTCGGGCACATTTTTACTGCCTGACTTGGAGCTGCCACTCGCTGCCTTTTTTGAGAGCATCGTTGTCTTTCCCAGGTCTGCTGACCTCCGAGTCTCCTTCTGCCTTAAGGCTGATTTAAAGAAAGACAAACCTTTATCTTCTGACTTGCTGTCCCTCTTCAAACCAGAACGCACACCAACATTTGGAGACCGCAGGTTGGCCATCGAGGAGCTCCGTACATGCTTGCTGTCTACTGCCCTGCTGTCACTCCTAGAGTGGCTTATCCGTGGGGAGCTCGTTCTCGAACTGCTGGTAACGCTCGTTTTATCTGACCCCAGACTTATCTTAGAGCCCTCTCTGCTGAGGCTTCGGTCTGAAGTCCGGCTCCTCCCAGCAGAAGAACCCTTAGTCAATGAGCCTGATGGGACTTTCTTGACAGTGGTGGAAGATGGAGAACCACCTGACTTTTGCTTCTGTTGAGCTGATGGGACAGCCCCCTCAAGGGACTTGGTGCTATGGTCCTTCCTAGCCTGAGCAGGAGCAGGAGACCCATGTCGACCGCTGGCCCTAGAGGAGTCTGCCTTACTTCTAGACCGGGAAACTTTCTGGGAACTTTTTAGTGGAGGAGGAGAAGAGTGAGAGACTTTGGTCTCTTGGGTAGGTAAGACTGTCCTTCCCTTCCTCAAACTTTTGTCTGGCTCAGAAACTCCCTTGGAGCTGTGAGCCTTCTTAGGGGTGCTGCCTGCCTTCTCTGCAGCCAGCCCCATCCCACTGGGGGCTTTCACCTCCTTGACTGGAGAGCTATCCACAGAGTCACTCTGATCAACAAAGGCAATTTGATTGTTGTTATCAAAAGGGTCCAAAACAGGGTGGCTCCTGTCTGGCTGCACAGAGCTTTTAACATACCCATCTGAAAGATCTGAGCTAGATGTCCTTACAACAGACTCTTCCCTGAATGCCCCTTCCATGACAGCCAGGGGGGCCCTGCGAGCCGTCCTGTGCTCTCGCCGACTGCCATCGCAGGGCTCCAAGTAGCTGCTAGAGAGATTCCTCAAGCTGCCAAAGCAAGAGATGGAGACTTTATCATCAGCAGCCTCCCCGATCTTCTCCAGGGTGGAAGCAGAGGTATGCACAGGGGAATCTCCAGAGAAGCGGGATGGAGAGTTGGAGCGCCACTGCAGTTTTGCAGAGAGTGACCACGAGGGCCTGACACCATTTTCACTCACTGCCAGGGGGCTGGTGACAGAAGATCTGGATGACAGGCTCTGACGCTGGACACTCCTTACAAAGGGACGAGTTGAAAATCCGCCTGCAGAGAAAGAAAGCAACATTCTCAGTCTGATACCTAAGCCTGCAGCCAGTTCACCCCACCCATCCACAGGCACTATTCCCCCTACAACAGTCAGACAGCCCACCTACCCCACAGTGGATGCCTCTCCATGACTGCTGCAGGCACAGCTTCTTGCATGAAAGCTGAATAAGGAATTCAACAACTGTTATTTGCTACAGGTCTCCCAAAAGTAACTCTGTGAATCTTGTAACTGAAAATCCAGATATTCCTGTCATCCCTGAGCAGCAGAAGATCAAATGCAGGGAGTCCTTGAAACTAGCAACGAGTTCATCAACCGTGATTGTGCTTGCAGAAATACATTTTTCTGTATGAAAGAATAAATTCCCATACCATCCCGTAAAGAACAAAGTAGGATTTCTATTTCTTTACCTACAGCAATGTATTTGGCGTTACAAACAAAAAGTACAATAAACACTTAGAAATGTTACTGCCATAGCTAGATCTGGCATTTATCACTGCTGCAGGGACACCTCTCTACCTGCTTCAAAATATTCAGAATGACACCTGAAGCTCCACAGTTTCAAAAGTTATAAGGCAATGGGTGGTCGAGTCAGACAGAGCCAGGAGCTGAACAGTTATCTGCAGACTCAAGTACATTTGCTTGTCTCCACACCCCACTGGGAGCAGCCGTCTCCAGCCAGACAATCAGTACCAATGCCAAGCTGTAGGGATACGCCAGCCTCCCTGCAAAAGTGCTGTAGTGAAACCCCGAAAAAAAAACAAGCATAAAGAATTCTTGATTGAGCAGTTTTGTTGACGGTATTTCCTGTCTCTGAAAGGCTCCTTAAAGTTCCTGCCTGGCTCTTCTCCACGCTTTTGTACCAGAGAAAAGCTCGCCTGTGCCAGAACCCATTTGCTCCCCCTGACACAGTGCCTGCCTCCCCAGCTGCTGGAGGAACTGTCCCTTAAGACTACGCACTGGCAGCTCTTTCAGTGGGGATCTTGTAACTAAGCCTGGTGGCTCAGGACCCCCGGGTGCAGCAGTGCTGATACACACCGTCATCTTCACTCCTTTCCCCAGTCAGCTCTACTGATTCCGAGAGCGAAGCCAGCGACGTGCGCCGCGATGACGCTGCTGAAGCAATGCTGGGCTGCTTGCTACCGGGAAGACGGCTGACCCAGTGCTCACAGAGCGAGGAGCTTGTGGAGCCTGCAAGGAATCAGGCACAGGTATCAGGCCAGTGGCGTGCAGAGGCAGAACACGTGAAACCTGGAAAGGCCACTGAGAGGTCAGGTACATACTGCAGCGCATTGGCTGCAGCAGACACAGAGTCTGGAGCTGTCTCACAGTTGTCTATGCTGCTGAAAGACAAAGTCTTCACTCTTATTAAGTATTTAAGGTCATAAGTGAAAGACAGAATTGCACTTGACCCAGTACACTGTGAATCAAAAGAATCAGTGCAACAGCACACAGGCAGAGGGCAGTCCTTGAGATGCCAGAACTGAGGCTGCATCCCGGATTCAACAAACACACCCAGCTACTGGCTGCTCACCTGAGCTCAATGGCTCTGTGCTAGTTGTGTTTTTACATGTTTTGTCCAGGATTATCTGTGGCGGGAAAAGGGGATTCCCCCACCTCCACAGCCTCTTTGCCACAACTGAACCTTAAGAGAAGAGGGGGGAGTTTCCCACAGCCTCTGATGCACCGCATCAACAGAGTGGAGGCTTAAGCAGAGTTGGGCAGGAAATTCTTCAGAAGGACAAACTATCCGTGAAAAACTACACCCACTCCCTGGCAATGCCAACGAGGCTTACCTGCCACAGAGCTGTTAGCAGACCATGATGGGATTGCTGTGCGTCTCTGGTAGAAGAGAATATAAGCTGTCTGCTTGCAGACTTCACTTTCAGAAAGCTGCTGGACATCACTGTCATCGAAGCAGTACCACTGGCCATCAACTGAGTTTTTGCAATACGCTGAGAGAAAACACTTTACTATTAGACTTTCCTCGGTCCTTCTAACCTCAGGTTTGCTGTATGAGAACTTAAATGTGACTTTATCTGCTATGATGGACTCTGAGGAGAATGAAAGGAACACATTTATTCATGCAACACATCCTCTTCCAGTCTGACTGTCAAGATGGGCCCTGAGACCACAGGAATACAACAAACAGCTCCTCCCAGGGCAAAATTTTCTTTGTGCAACTTTATGGCTCAGATCAGAACCCCATCGGGTGGGTCTACTCACTTCATGTTCTTTTATCTGGCAGCGAATCTCCTGACTGCATGCCCCTAGGACAACACAACCCAGATATACACATTGCAAGGCACAACAGGACACACAGAGCTTCTGGGCTACTGTGTGAAGTCACACAGATCCTAAGAATCAACAAGCAATTTTGTCTATCTCTAGCTGATCTGGGAGCTGCTGGAAGAAAGGGGAGTTCATGAACTGGCTGTCCACACAGGCAATACACAAATACTTCCTAAGCATAAAAGCCTCTTACAGCTACAGAACTTCTGTGCTGAGTGGCCAGGAGTATTTTTTGAAACATGAAAGGCCAGATACTTACTCTGAAGGAAAAACAAAAATAGCAGAGAAAGGATGGTACAGCAGGACATTTGGGGTCAATGGGTATTGTCCTGTTCCTGAAAGTGATAAAAGTTACCCCTCCTGTATCACATAGCCAGCCCCTGTTAGCTGGGTGAGGTCCTTCCATCAAGAGAGATGAAGATGTTATGGTAACTCAACAGAAAAATACAACTGTTTTCTTTCTGAAATGGTCCAGCATTCATAATCCTGCAGGATACTTGCCTGTGTAGTGTCCCCCTTGCATGGTGCCATGATGATTGCAGACAGCATACAGGTCATAGATGTAGTCCTCAGGATCCCTTCCAAGACCGTAAGGTCGCCTCCAGGGAGACCAGTGAGATGGCAGGCTCCAGCTGCTCTGACTGCGCTTGACAACATGAGGAGTCATGTCCAAGCCACTCAGCGGGAATTTAACCATGTTTTGAAGTTTCATCCTTCGGTCTCCTTCCTGCGTAAACAGAGAACAGCATGAGCTGCAGCAGCAGCAAGGTCATCACATCTGGGGTAAACAAAAACCCAGGAGAGGAATGCACAGGGCAGAGTAGCTGCTTCTGGAGAGGTGGTCTCATCAGGTAACCCCCTGGCTGAACCCCAGTCCTCTGGCATCCCTGCACAACCTTACCTGTCTAAACCTTTTGAGATGTATGATGAGAACATCAGGTAAGGTCCAGAGGCTCAGCGTGATGCTACCCTGCTGCAGCTGCTTGCAGTGTGGACATCGCCACGCGTCATCTGGGGCAAGCTAGAAGGAAGAGGCACAAGTGGGTGTTAGTTTCCAAACTCCAAGGCAGCTTTCATCACACCACTGCTCCTCTGCTGCCCTGGCCCAGTGCGGACACCAATCCCTTGCACCCCATCGACCTCCAGCAATGGAAGTGCAGGGTTCCCAGTGATGCTTTTCAAAATAGCGGCAAGCAGAGACACGTGCGCCTCACACAGGAGGCGCTTCCCACTGCAAGACAAAACTCAGCTAGGGCAGCTGTGCGGAGAAGCCGTTTCTGCTTTAGAAACCCCAATCCCTTTCAAGTGGAGGAGAGGGAAAAACAAAGGCAAAAAGCAGGCAGGCCTGGCAGCCTGAGTAGAAGTATTCTCACAAGTAAAACAGCAGTAAAGAAAGAACTGGAATAGAAAGAAGATCAGTATACTTGGAATTTCATCACTGATACCTCACTGCGCCCTGGATCCCCTCTTCCTTCCAGAGCCACAAACTGCAGAGATTCATTGCCCACCAAGGAGAATGTGTCCTTTCAAAGACATGAACACAACCCACACTTCCCTCCACAGCCCAGTGCTCAGGAAACTCAGAAGCCAGAGAGCTTTAAGCTGTCAAACAACTCTTCCCTTACCTCTGAAGGAAGCAACAAGAGAGGCTCCAAAATTATTAAAGCTCAATCGCAGGTCCACAGACCATCCCTTTTTACAGCAGGTTAGAGACCTCTGGCAAAGAAATGCAGATTGCTTACGTGTTCCAGGCAAGGGCCAGATCAGACCCATCTCTACATCACTGCTCCTGCCACTTCAGCCTCCCACGCCACCAGCTGAGTGCGAGGAGGAGAGCGGAGAACTGAGCTCGGAGGTCACTGTGTTGCCATCTGGAGGGGAACACTCAGCGGGGGTTGCCTTGAGCCCACCCCAACCCTGGACAGGCTTGGCAACACACAACTGCTCCAAGACAGAGCAGTACCTTCCTACCAAGAAGCCACATTGTTCTGACTATTTATAACGTGTGCCAGAAAAAGACACTACTATCTCATAGGGAGAAAATTGCAGAAGAAAGGAGTGAGTTCTCATATCAACATCTGGGGGGCAAAAAAACCCAAAGCAGGACATCCCACAACAAAGAAACTGTGTTAGCATGACTGGTAACCAGCGCTGTTACAGACTTATTCTGCTGTCTCAACACATCAGTGTGTGCAGAAAACAGCTGCTCTCCTGACAATGGGAGTTTGTGCCGCACGCGGACCAGCCAGACCTTCTGAGCTTGGCTTCTGAAGAGTCTTGTCCTTACCTGTTCCTCTTTGGTGTACAGTTGGAAACACTGAGATAAAGTGCAGGTCTGAGGTTGATGATGAAGCTCTTTCTGCTGGCGGACACTTTCAGAGTCTGGAATATACTCCTCTTCTGTATTCATAAACAAGCTGCATGAGGGAGGCAACACATTTACCAGCACAGCCACGCTGCTCACGAGTTACACTGAAGGTTCCATCACCAAGGTTGCCAGGCAAGACCTCTGGCCAGGGCAAAACAACCGAACACACGCATGAACAGCTTCAGCAGGCACCCACCCAGGTCATCTCAGACAGAAAAAGCTACTCACTGTCCACAAACTTTCACACACAAACATGATTTGTGGAGAAGCCACAAGTGAGACACCGGCTCCGTAACACAAAACCCCAACTGCAGAGAGAGGACTCCAGCTCAAAACAAGTCTGGTGCCCTGTGGGGTTTCTGAGGAGTCTCATGTTCGCTGAAGGGTGCACAGAACCAAGCTGGCCACAAGCATCACTCTGAAGGTGAACAGGCTTTAAAGCTCCATACTTACTAGTCTTTAGTTTCTTTGTCCCACTCCACCACTAATTTCACATGAGCGGTTCCTCCCTGTCCACACGACTTCAGTGCCCTGGAGAGAAGAGCAGACAGAAATTACGCCACCTTTCAATCCAAAGCCTCTGTTATGTGCACATAACTTCTCTCCACTAGCCTTTCATCCTTCCTCTGCTCCCACACAACTCAAATTTGCAAAGAAGTAAAGAGAAAAGAACATAGCAAAGCTGGCAAGCTGCATTTACCCAAGCACATTAACTCTGTAAATCAATACATACTCATTTACAGAACAGGCATCTACAAAACTTGGAACAGTCACAAAAAAAAAAAAAATAAAAATCAAACAATGGAGGGAGTAATGCTTTCATTCTCTTCTCTGTGCCCAAGGAGGATGGACTCCAGATGGCACAACACTCTGTGAGGAATCCTCACAGAGTTTCTGGAGGATGCTCAGTCCTTTCCTGGCTCCTCAGGCCTGTGTAGTCTGTTCCCACATCCATACCAAGACTGCTCCTTTCTGTATGGCTACACACTGAGTTCCTAACTGACAGACCTCTCTCTGCTGAAGGGAACGAGGACGAACCCACCTTTCCACTGTCGGATGGCAGAGGGGCCGCTCCTCCTGAGGTAGCAAGTACGTGATGCCCACGACACTGACCACGCGCAAGCTGAATGGGCAAACCTGCAGAGAGAGGAGAAGCCACCTCAGTGACTCAAACCTGACTTACCTGTGTGCAAACCCACACTCAGCACCAGCCAAACACACACTTTATCCTAGAATGCCTGTTTTACATCAGAAAGCAAATGCACAAGGTTTCAAATACGCCCACATCAGGCAGCTCACAGAGGAGAGAGGCACAGCAACAGAGGCTTTGCATCCAACAGCTCCTTTGCAGTGACCAGAGGAGAATTCCCTCCTCACCCTGCTGCTCTCAGAGGGAGCGCTCATCAGAAACAGGCAGGCACTGACCAAACATTTCAACTTTTCTTTTAGGCAAATACCACCAATCAGTGGATTTCCAGTGCAGACAGCAGCACTGACCTCTCAGGGAAAAAGTACCCAATTTCTTCACCTGATCAGTTTCATCCTATCTGTACCTTCCAGCAAACAGCAGACAAAATTTAGTGGAATACCAGACTTGAGCACTACTGCACAAAGAAATATGGGGAAGCCATCAGTTCATCATGTCTATGGCTCCAAGTACTCACCTGCATGCAGGCTGCAGGCCGCAAGAAATACTGCATCTTCTCCAGAATTTCCTTCTGCAGAATATCCCAAGCAATTGTTTTCTCCAAATGCAACACGAAGGGCAAGCCAAACCTATAAGAAGGAGCAGCAGTTGAGGGAGGCAAATAAAAATTACTCTGTTCAGTCATCAGACCCCCAAACTCTGACTGTGGCACCCTCCTCCTCACTTGGCACCTACGGAGCTTGGCACACTTTCAATGAAACCTCTCATTTAAAAACTCCTCTCCAGAGATGCTTAACTTTGAGGAAAGGCTGTTCCGGCTGCCCATGCGGAAGGGTCCCGTGGCCCTGCTCTCGGCTCAGGCGGTTTGCTCCAGGCTACAGAACTTTGCAGCCTGGCTGGGATAACACTTGTGAAACAAAGTGCAGCGGCTGAGACCGTTCTCAACCCGCAGTTGGTACAAATGCCTCTGCCACGGTTGTTTCTCACTTCCTACCCCCCTGTTTGCACTCCAATTAAAAACATCCACACCTCACAGACTCTGCTCAGATGAGTTTGCTGCTCCCTGAAACTCTTGCTCTCCAGAGAGGTGATTTGACCTCCCAGCTGCTCTGCACTCGCCATTTTGCAGTAACACTGCACTATTAGAAGCCCACTAAATTTAGAAAGATTCAGAAGTGTTCATTAATGGTTTTGATCAATACATTCATTAGCACCTAAAGCAAGACAGGAACGCACACAGTCACTCCTTCCCTTTTGTTTTCACTACACGGTGAGTACAGCCCAGGCCCAGTAAGGATGTAGCCAGAGGAGTAACTCTAAGCATAAAGGCACTGGTCACCTTCTGCTCTGCTGTCCAGTGCACGCTCGGTTACACACCAGCAAGACAATCTTGTCATTTGCTGCTGGTTTAGTAGAGGACTGTTCCAGTTTCCCAGACTTCCCTGTTCCTTGAGAGTAAGGTATTGTTCGGGAGTGCTCAGTGCCACATTTCAAGTTATTCAGGTTATTGTTCACATGTATTCCTGAAAAATTCAGAAAAACAAAACATTTTGTTATGGCATTTGTCTTGAGGGCCTTGATGCCTCCCTCAAGGGACCCTCCTCGGCTGCAGAGGATTGGATCGGGAAGGAATCAAGATCATTTTTATCCCTTGTACAGAGGCTTCAAAGAACAATTACTTTTCATAGTAACTGTTTCCTTACAGAAGAAATCATATGCTAGTGCTCTCCTAGCTGCTTCTTCACAGTAGTTTGTACAAGCATTCACAGCTTGGTCTGCCCTCAGGAAAGCTAATATGATGGAAACTCTACTTGTTACTTCCAATGACAAAATCTGCCTTTGATTATGCTCTGTCTACCCAGGATGCAATTATTCCCTTCCACTGAGGGAGATGCAGAAAAGCTGTTTTCAAGCTTTGAAAGTGTTTGTTCATTCCTGAGACTGTTTATTTATCACTGGCAATCTGATTTTAAATAACACAGTTTTCGTGGCTTCGCCTGGTCCCTCGTAGGTCTTTAAATTAAGCCTGACAACTGATTTCACATTCAGCCAGCTTGGCCTGCAGGACCAGCCCTGGGAAGAGGAAGAAGTGCACATTGTTTCTTGATAACATCCCAGCTGACACCCCTATTAAATCTGCTGGAATGAGCCTGGACAAAGTCAGGGTTGAAATCAATACACCAGAACATCGACTGCTCGTGAGATTCTTATTCTCAAACATATTCTTTCCTAAAAGAAGCTTCCCTCACCCTGTCACCTGAGGCGGACATTAAGCAGAGTTATCTACTTACCTCTCTGACTAAGGATGCCCTCAGGCCGAAATATCTCTGGGGTCTCAAAGGCAAAAATGCAGTCGCTTTCATGAATGGTGTCCAGGTCATCAGTATCACAGAAGGAGCGATGAAACCCATCATAGTACATCTCTGTCAGTACGATCTGCAGTCAGCAGAAGCAAACCAGAACCCATTATGCCACCTATGCCTGGTCCAGGTGATCTTCCTGCTACAGCATGGCTTTCCTCAAAACCCTGGCATTGGTCAGGAGTGAGGAAGAGGGAAAAGGACTCTCATAAAGGAGAAGTTGGTGTAAAGCAGCATGTGAGGAGGGTTTGGTGGGATCCAACAGCTTTCTTGAAGCTCTTCCTACAAGAGTTTCTGTGTCCTCCCCACAGATGCCATGTGGTTCCCCTACCACCAGCACACACAAATAGCCATGTGATGGGGCAGAAGGTCAGCACGCTCCACAGATGGCTATCCCAACCAAAAAGCTAAGGCACGAGGAAAAGCATGATCCAGACTACCAGCACATTGCTTCTCCCATTCAATCATGGACAGTGAATTTCAATTCCTACATATCCAAGATGGGATGAAGGCCTCTGCACTCCCCCTCACTGAAAGAGAGCATGCAGGTGACAAGACCCAGCCAATACCTGCTCTGTGGGTATCTTGGTTTCTGAGGAGACAGCCTCCCGCAGCCTGGCCACCGTTCCGGAGATGGGCACCGCCACACCGATCCGCATGCAGTGCGAGCACTTCCCCTGGTACACCACGGTGACGTACAGGGGCCTGTGGAGAGCAGGGAAGGCACTGCTGGGGTGGGCTGAGCCCTTCTTGCAGCACCTTGAGCAGAGTCAACCCAGCACCTGGGTTGCCTGTAACCTGCCGGGCCCTTGGGACAGTTTGGATCCACCTCACACCAGAGTTACGCTTGGCCACAGCCAAATACATCTGAATTCCAAAGATTTCTTTCTTACTACATGGACCGACATTACTTGTTCCTAGAAACACAAAGCCTTCTCTAAAAAGCCTCTCAAAGTTAAACATAAAACTCCCTATCACAAGGCAATCACAATTTTCCAAGAAGGATCCTGTAACGCAGCCTAGGACAATCCAAGGCAGCACCATAAAGCACTCAGAGATGCCTGGAACAGCTCCAGGTTGTCTCTCAACACTCAATCCTGCCTCCAACAGCAGCTGGAATTGCTGCCTCAGGAAGAGGAGAGCAGGACAGTCAGCCTACCAGGGACACCTTCCCTTGAAAGCCTACTTGGTCCCAACTCGGTAGTGGGGCAGGGGCTTTGGAACTAAATGTGACACCACAATATTCAATATGTTCTTTCATTACTTTTTCCATTGCTTCTTGCACCCATAGAAATTTCCTGCACCCAAAGCATCAGCTGAAAGAGCTGTGAAGCCAACCTCTCCATTGCATAAATAAGCATCTCTGTCTTCACTCTGAATTTTCTATGTGGACATTTTTTGTGCCAGGAACTTTTTTCTTTACTGGCGACAGCTGTCTTTCAAAAAAGCAAAATGCTTTGCAGGAAAATTTTTAACTTCACTTTTTGAAATTTGAGTGATCAGCAAGACTGCTTTAAAAAAAGTAAGGGAGAAATGTATTTCATCCTTTTCCCCTTTTTAATTTTAAAATGCTATAAATTAAGTCAGAATTTGGTTATGTGAATCAACGATATTTTTTTTCTCCCAAAAACTGATTCAATAGGAAGTGAAGGGTGGGGGCCAAGGGACATTCTGGAATGAGAAAAAGGCTCAGTTTTCCAATTTACCTGCAAAGCAAAAAAATTAGAGCCCTGTATGGCCCTATCTATCTTTTTTTAAAGACTTACCAGGGAGATTTTGCTGACATCTCTCTTCCTTCTGCAGCAAATTAAACAACGCTATATGCATGGGAAACAGCCCCTGCTCAGCTCAGGATGGTTACGTACCGTGTGTGAGGCAGGGGAATCGGCAGAGAGATGCAGAGAAAGGGGTCAAAGGTGTTGCTCTGCTTCTGGCAATGTGGGCATGTCAGAGACGACCTGGCACAAACACCAATAACAGGACAGATCTCAATCTCAGTTCATCAGGAATGGATAAATCATCCCATCACAAATAACAGCCTTCCCATGCCAGCTTGGCTGCCCCTTCCCACAGAAGGCTCTGCAGACACAGCTGCTGCCAGTGATGGGCTCCTGACTTTTAGATCCTTCGACAGCAATTAGTCTCAAAGCTCATTACCGGACACACCTTGAAAAGACTTCACTCCAGTCAGTGAATTTGGCTTCTAGTAAACATCACTGCAAAATTGATAAGTCTCCAACAGCAGCTCTGACACAAAAAGCCTGGAAGGGTTTTCTCTTTGAGGAGAAAGGGACAGTGCCTGTCAGCACTCCAGGTGTGCAGATGTCTTACTCGGATAGGCAACGCTCACATTCAGAATGACCCTGCACCTTACACTGGCTTCATGTTTTATAGCAGGCTTAAGGTTTCTCCCTTGCAAAGGAAACCGTGGCAAATACTGGGGAGGGAGCCTAGCAATTAAAACTCTGACAGCAGCACAGACACACCAAGGACGCATTGAGGAACACAGGAAATCAGGCTGTTTTCTTGTGTTAGTTCTGCAATTAGAAAGCTCACTTCCTAGGAAGCATGGGAAACTGAAGGGACAGTGAAAGATTCAACTCAGAATTCCCAGGTGCCAGATATCAGGAACACTGCAAGACTCCTGGAATCCGTAACTTCCACAAGCCTCTAGGCACCTCCAGGTTTTGACACGGGCTCTGGCTTCTGACCAGCTGGGGGACAACTCGCAGCACTGTACCATTCCCAGTCTTGGCTCCACCAAGCACTGACTCGCTTTCAGGACGCGTCCAGGCAGGTGAAGGGTGGTACAGACTGTAGAATTCCACAAAATATATAGCAAATCTGAAGCAGTGAAATTCTCTGCTCTGGAGGAAGCTCTCAATTCAGGTTTCATTCAGCAGGAACTGAGACACAGTCGTTAGCACTGCAACACCAGTCTCACAACTGTACTGGGAGCTGGCTTCAGGGCAGAATTATACTGGGGTCACCACTACATACAGTGATGCCTCAAAACGAACAAAACATCTTACCTGTACTGGGCTTGAAAGAGTTCCTGCACAAAAGTACTGCTGATGGGAAAGGCTGGTCCCTCGAGCAGCACGTCATCCTCCAGTGGTGGCTGAAAGAGAGGAACAAAGCCTAGAGGCACATCCGAGTGCGGAGGTGCCCCACACCAGATGGCTCCAGGGCTCCAAGGCCAACTGGTGCCCTCCTTGCCCAAGGCCAGCAGAAAAACATGACAAGATTTGTAAATAACAAGTGCACTCTGCTCATACGGGCATTATGCAGGAACACAAGGAATCGAGGGCAGCCCAAGGAATGCAGGGATCCCACTCTGATGGTGTGTCCAGTAGCTCCCCTAGAATGGCTCCCAGCACCACAGAGCACTGTACAACCACTCACAAATGACCATATCAGGAAGCACGTGGCCAGGGGTGTCCACAGGGTCAGAAACAAACAATTTTATAACCCACGCTTTTGGTCTAATTGAACTATCAGAGCTGAGAATGCAACAGGGAGAGTGAATATAAAAAGAAAGACTGTACGCAAAGGTACAGCTACCCTCAGACACTGGCTCCCAGCAAAATCCCTTACCTTGAGAGGAGGCACACCGCCAGAATTCACTACGTTGTTCAGATCTTCGTGGACTCGGTCTAGAAGCCAGAGCAGGAACTCCTGTGCATCGTGCTGGGCGTTCCCACGGTACTGCATGGCGTTCTTGGACACAATGTTCTGCAGACAGAGACGATCGGCAGTGAAAGCGTAAGAACCAAGCTTTTCCCATTGTCAAGCCCCTAGAACCAGACAGGTGCAGCAGGCAGCTCAAAACCAGAGCCTGCCCACAGCTCTGGATGGGTGCTGCCTTCCTGCACCACCTGGGGAAAGCCAGGATGCACCATCGTGTGCTGGACCCTACACAAAGTGTGCGCTAAAGCAGCAGCTGGTGCCTTGCTGGGCAGAGGAACTGCCACCAGCATTGGAACAGCACACAGGGGCTGTGCGGTGGGCACAGAGGAACCACTTCACTATCTAAATAGAAACACTTATAGCAAACTTAGGGCTCAATTAGATGAGATGAGCACCAAAACGATCAACAATCAACCCGAAACATTTTCTCATCAGTCAAGAGCAAGGCAAGCTCACTTTAACCCATTGACAGTGACAGGCAGTGTTTTCCAGGCTAACACAGAGTGAAGGGCATTTCTAACCCCACATATCCATGTTCCACGGGCTCTGAAAACACTCACTTCCCGAAAGACATTTGGTTAAGTGAAGCAAAACAAGTATTTCATCCCCTGATGTCCATTTGCCCTGCCTAGCTCACTCCTGCTTTGTCAAGGTAACAGATACAGATGCACCATTCTAATATAGGTGCCCAGTTCCAGAATCCAGCCAAAATCAACAGATCCGAGCTGTGGATGGTTCTACAACCATCCAAGTAACACACTGGTAGAGCAAACTGGCTTTGCATCAGCCACCCCTCAAGCACATAAGCAGTACCATGTCATTTCCGCTAGGTATCAAGTATCTACTATGTAGATTTGCTCATCTTAAATTTCATCTTCTACTGCCACTACCCAAAACAGAAAACTTGCTTGGGATGGAGCGCCAAGCAGGAGGAAAAGTGCAGTTAGTTTGCATTGGTATCTCACACAGTTTTGAATGACTGTCCCAGCCAGGGTGACACAGCCCTCCCTCCAGCTGGAGCAACACACAGGGAACGGAAGCGCCACAGAGCAACCAATGCCACAGCAATGCAGCACCGGATGGGCGCTTCGGGGCCAGCGAGCTCCAAGCAAGGGTGGACTCAGACAGTCACAGGCGTGATGTTCACAGCTTTGGATACATGCAAAGAGCCCAGGGAATGCATCTGATCTATCCTTGAGTTTCCTGAAAAGTCACCTCGGAAGGACAACGGCACACCCAAGAGATTTGCTCAAACCTGTTCTCCTTCCAGACACAAACAGAAGAGCTCAAAGCTCACCAGCAACCAAAATCCATTCTTCATTGATTTATCCTTGCCCTGCAGCTCTTCCATCTTCTATAATGTGGAAGTTTGCACGAAGCCCTGGGCCACATGCACCCTTTCCTCAAGAGGATGTCTCCTCCTCCTTGAAATGCCAGTAGAGCCCACAGTAGGATTTGGTAGGGCATCTTCCTTACCAACAGGCAACATCAAGAAACTCTTCCTCCACTTCAGTTCTCTGCTCTCACTTTTACACCCACACCAGCACCTGAACAGATAGCCAGCACTCACCACTGAGCACCCATGGACACAGCACAGGCTCCGACGCAGGGGTACCTACATCCAGCAGGAATAGTCTCTGAAGCAAAGTGTCATGGCGGGCTGGTTCCAGCACCTAAGCAGGGTTCCCTCATGAGCAGTGAATATCACCACTGCTGTAGGAAACCCAGCACATTCTGCTTCTCCAAGCAGGCACTGGCCTGTTCCTCTCACTGCTCTTGAAACAGGTAGGACATTCATCCATCACCCTGGTCATCGGTCAGCCAGCCTCATGCTCCAGCTCCACTAGTTTTAACCCCAAAGTCAATACCAGGCTTCTCTTTGTAAGAAACTGGCTCAAAGCAAAGCTCCCATCAGTCACACAGCTATTCCTCAGCCTTGCTGTGCTGCATCCCACCCAGAAAAGCAATCCTGTTTGGGATGTATCCTCCAGTATACCTGTGGAAAGACAGCAAGTGCTAACACAGGACTCAGCTTGTTTGAGCAGAGACCTTGAAAAGCAGCAGTGACACTAGCAGTGACCAGAAGGGGAAGGATGGGGTGGGGAGGCAGCAGCAGAGCAGCTGCTCCAAGAGGCACCAGGCAGGGGCATCGGAGCTCCCCCTTTCCTCTAATCAGACTTTGCAACAGATCTGAGAAATGAGGTTGGATTGCTCGCTTTATCCCTCTAGAAAATGGGGTCACCAGAAGCAGGGGCGGGAGGGTGGCAATGATAAAGACAGGGAAGGACTGAAAAACACACACTCTCCATCTTCCATAATCTGTCCACCTTACCCGTGGCAACAAAACAAGGGAAAACAGAAATAATCTGCTCTCATTACACATGTGCAAGCCCTTCCACCAGCAGATTTACTGCACTGTCCCACAGAAAATATGGAAACACGGTTTTCAGCAAGACAGCAGTCCTCAGCAAACGCTCACCTCTGCATCCTACTGCTTGCACAACCCCAGTGCCTGGTGCTCAGCATCAGGCGGGATCAGGACACCACTGCAAGCCAGTTTGTAGGGGAGTAATCCACAGAGACTCAAAGGTTAGAGGGTAGCAAACAGCTTCCTCTGTTCTTAGCTCCCATGATGCAAAACAAGATCCATTGGCAGGAAAATAGTGACCAAACACCTCCTAAAAATTATCTGAAGCCTCTACAGGTGCCAGCCCAGTACCTCATGCCCTTCTTCAGCAGAAAGCCCTGTGAATTATTCATGTTGCACCAGTTTATGGAATTTAACAATAACCTGAAAAAATACAGCTCCCAGTCCAAGGCCTGAGCACTGGCTCTCACGACAAGGCAGCAGTGATCTGGAGAAGTCAAATGCGGCTGTGCTGGAAACCGCCCTCCATCCCAATCACATCTGAAGACACAACCCTGTTGTTCCAGTAGACCCTTACCAGCCTCAACAGCCAACGTGCTCATAATCTGACCTCTCCTTTGATCACTAAACACCCTGCAGCCAAATACTAAGGCAAAGGGCCCCACATGCACCACCTTTACTATAATTCCTGGTCTTACACTTCTCCCATCAGTTGTAGAGAACACTAGTTTCTTGATCAGAGCACCACGCACTCTTATTCTGAGGCAAGCTGCAGGCTGACCTGTCTCAGGGTGCTCCTGAGGCAGCTCCTCGCTATCAGACACCGGCAGGGCGCTGTGGCCAGTCTCGAGGAGCACTGCTCTGCAAGATCCAGCCACACTTCCAGCCTCACAACACCACACCTGGAGTCCACAGTCCCAACTAACAGTGAGGGATTTAATAGGTCATTTAGAACGAGGGCAAATTAATATGACAAAATATCCAAAACAAGGCAAGAAGGCTGATATTCATTCACAGCAACTGAGTGCAGGTGAATGCACCCAAAGGTGTAGGGAAGAATTGAAGACCTACATATACAAATTTCCTTTGCAAACATTATCTTTATTCAAAACATTTACACTTACCATTAAATTTAGCCCTTGAATGACTGTGTCAACTTCCAAATTAAAAATCAACCCTTGAAGTGTGAAGCAGAGATTTTTGTCCAATCCTAAGTGGCTACCTTGCCACATCTTTCCCCCAGAGTTGTTCTCTTCGCCTCACAGTAACACGTGTGCCGTAACAGCTTTATTCCCGCTGCCCATTCCCTCCCACCCAGCTCAGCACACCAAGGGGACGGTGCCAGTGCTTGCGGAGGCAGCACAGGTCACACAGCATCACCTCATCCCTCTCAGCAACAAGCTGATCGCAGAGGGCCAAGAGAAGGGAAGGCACTGAAAAGAATCCCCAGCAGTGCATGGTCTTCTCCGCACTAAGGTATAAAAAGCTCTGACATCATCAGGCCAGCGTTAACACTGCTCAGCCAGTGTGCAAAGAGCTGGCTGCCTCAGCGGGTCCAGTTTGTTTTAGTGAAGTCAGCCCACGGGTGCCACCACCTTGCTTTAAGTTCTAGTACAGACAGAGCTGGAGATAAAAGGTTTTTTAGTACTGCCAGGAGGAAGCAAACCTGGTATTTTGAGTGGAAAATGGGGCAGAGGGGCTGTAAAACCAGACATAAGGTAGAACTGCAGGAATTAGGCTAATGTTCCCCATCAGCCCTCTCCTAGGGCTGTCACTAGCACATTGCTCCAGTCTGGACCCTCGCTGGCTTGTATTGACAAGTGTTCCTGATGATGTGCCACCCTACAGCATCTTGCACATGCCTATAGCACCACGCAGCAGAGCAAACACGAGGAATTTGCAACAGCCATGTGCCTTGGCCTGTATCTGTGTCATTCCCCGTCTCCACAGCACCTCTTTGATAGCTGTTCTGGTTTCCTCAACACCCTCACGGCCCAAGTGCACTAGGGATAAAGAGCTGCCTGTGGAGACAGATCACAAGATGCTGGAAGTGATTCAGGAAGCACTACAAAACATCAGATGCAATTCCCTCACAAGAGGCTCTGCTACAAAAAACACTCCAGCAATAGCAGCGCGTTCCCAGCGTTGTTCACGCCTCCTTCCATTGCTGCTACAAGGGGAGGTTGTTATGAAACCTCTGCTTCTGCTGCTCTATGAACTGTTCTGTGCCTTCCTCCCAGCGCACTGCGACGTGCTGGGGCAGCGAAACAGCTCAGGACAGGCAAGGTGCGAAGGAACGAGCCGACACGCAGTGCAGAACAGTCACAGTTAAACCAAAGGGAGAGAGAAAGGTGCTGACTCAAACAGTTTAACAATTTGAGAAGAATCCCAGGGACTCCTAAAGTGCAGCCTCTGTTCAGCTTGATGCCTTGGCAGTCAAGCACAGCCCCGCAGACTGCCCTGTCCAGAGCCAGCCCTCTTGCTCCAGCTGTGGCCAGCAGCTCTACAAACGAGTGGCAAGGTCCCTACAGCCCAGTGCAACAGACCAGGGACTGCAATCTCTTGGTCAGTCAGACCAGTGATTCCCAAACAGCTCCAAGAACATTGGATTGAAAACAAGACAAAGTGAGCAGGCACCTCATGCACCTTGAACCTCACTGTATTTCTTTACGGAGACTCCCCATCCAGTCCTCCAGCAGCACAGCCAGGTCTCATGCCCCACTGCTGAGCACACTCCGGCCTCCTCCCAGTGCAGGGCAGCTCAGCTTGGGCTACGATGTTGCCATCCAGGCGACATCCATGCAGCTCAGGCACTCACCTTGGCTTAGATGAGGCCACAACAGTGTGACTCCCTCCCCAGGATCGCTGCTCAGCCCCCCAGCTGCCAACATCACTTACACGGAGGCAGGTACAAGCCAAAATACCTCACACCTCCTCTCCTCCTTTGCTCACCAGAGATACTTTGCTGGTCCTGCTTAGGCTGAACCCACTGCAGTAACACAGCAGCAACTGGCTGCAGATAGAGCTAACCAGTGCTTGGTTTGAAAAACACACAAAAACACATTAAACCCACTATGTTTACCCACACCCAGCCTTTAATCCAACATCCATAATCTGGCTCCGCTCTAAGTACAGGTGGCACATCTCTACAGAGCCCATCCATCACCAGAGGCCTTCAAGAACATTTCAGGAGTGATTTTGGCATAGCTGTGAGACACCAGGAGCTCACTCTCGACACCTCTCCATCACTGGACAGCTGTGTACCTCCAGCCCACTTCCTCAGCTCAGCCCCTAAAGGCCTGACAGGAAAAGAAATGCAGTCTTCCCTTCCCAAGATGTGTAAGCACTGGCACACGGGTGCCCTGAGTGGAAATGGCACCATCGGAAGAGATAAGAGAGGCAAAATCACAATTCTATATTGATGGCGTACACTTATCTAACTCCCTAATGCAGGAACCCTATAACCAAACAGGTCCCTGCCCATCTATAAAGCAGATTTACAGCAAAGACACATTATCATTTTTATCAGCCTACTGAAAGTTTAATAACCATCCATCTATTGTTGTAAACAGATGCAATAAATAAATCTAAGCACAGCTGAACTACCGGCCTCTCCTTTGCTGCCATTATTGTTCCAGATCACAAAGCTAAAGGAAAAATGTCAATCTGCTGTTTTCCAGCGTGTCTCTGGTAGGAAGCAGCTGTGGAAAGGGTTTGTACGTGAACGGATGAAGCCAGCTCATTAGAGACCTGACACAATGACACATGTGAGCAAAAAGGAAGGCTGTTCTTCATTTTCATTGAACACTCATCACATTATGCTCAACCAGGGCATTTTTATTCTCTTTTAAATCCCACGCAGTTCTGTGTTTGGGTAACTTCTACAGTAGACACCTTGCAAAGAACTTTCTCCAAATTACCCTCTCCGCTCACACACAGAAAAGGCAATTTCCCCTCTCTGCAGCGAGAGTTTCCTTTCTGGGCAAAGCAACACCTGGGAAAGAGCGCAGTCCAAGCTCCAGGCCTTCCGTTCACCCCCATGGCCGGGGACAATGTCAAGGCCAGAACTGACCCTTCACCCAGGTTCAAGTGCCAGCAGGGCCCATTCTGCTCTTCCCTGATCAGGGTCCAGCACTCCTGGGTCTCTCACACTCTCTCCAGGCTTTACCTCAGGTCCCAAGTCAGAGATGGGGATCTGACCACTACTACTCACAGGAGCCTACCTATGCACTTCTAGGATGCTGCAAAACCAGATTAATTGCCCTGACACAATCCATGCAAATGAGCTCATTACAGCCAAGCCTCACAGCAGTCACACGTGCAGCTGGAAGCACTGAACGGCTTTGCCTGCAATCAAGCGTGGCCATTTATAAATGCCAACATGCAGGGCAGGGCACTGAGCAACGCACTGATCCAATCAAGCTGCCCGAGAATAAGCATTCCCTCACCCCTTCCACAAGCTGTCAGACATGATGTGGTTCCCATATTTTCTTCATTCGTCCTTCTCGGGGGGCAGCATGGAAATAACAACCTCAGAGCTCAGAAGACAGAGAAGATGTTTCAGCAACCAAGGAATCCCCAGAAAAGTCTTTGTATTCAACAGGTAAATGAGACTGCTGCTTTAAGGCAAGCAGGATCTTGCTGGGGGAAACATTTCTCAGGAGTTTCATGTGAGAGAGGAAAAAGTAAAGGAGAACATGCTTTAATTGTAAGGAAATATACACATGGAAAAAATAAAACGGAACCAAAAATAAACCCCATTTATTGCATTTCATTGATCATTAACATTAAAAAAAAAAAATCAAAGTCTGATTTGGAAAGACTGCCAGAGACTTCTGTGATCACAGTGAAGAGAGAAACACATTCCCACAGCATCAAGAAATGTCACAGAAATGATGTAGAATATTTGTAACTTATGTTTTGTTTCCAGTAGAATGGTTCAACCCCATATCCCCAAGCACCTGGAGGAGACGTCTCCCCACTAAGAGCCCCAGCACTGAACTGGAACAAGCGCTTCAAGGTCCCATGTTACACAGTTCTACTCAAAGCCCTTTTAGGTGAACACAGGAACCGAAACATCAGGAACCAAGAGATGAGGTACTAGCAGGGAAAGGCGAAGGGTCTGGCATTTCCTCCTTCACATCCCACCCCTCCACCTCTTTGTTAAAGAGATGGCAGTCTGCTCTCCACAGAAATATTTCAGGAATAAGCATTTGACGCTGCCCAGAATAAAATAATCACTGCACCAGGCAAAGACCAAGATAATTAAATTCGATCCAAGGGATCTCATTTCACATCTAACTGGCCCTGTTAGTAAAGCACAAGGGCTCTAGCTGGTGAAAACGCTCACAGCTCACAGTTTTGAGGGCAGGACTGAAGGCTTCCAACACCCAATCTGCCCCATCTATACAGAAGGTAAAGATATTGAGCAGCTCATGCTTTACTGGAGTTCCTTCATAATACAGATGATATAAAGGGCCCAAAACCACTGAGGATCGCTTGTCCCAAGTGCGATATTCACACCAAGTGCATTCCCAAAACACAAGCACCTTGAAACTGTGAGAGTTAGACACAGCTACCCTGAAGCTCAGCACTGAACACAGGGCTTAAAATAGATAAATGGAAGCACTGTTGGCCAGGTACAATGATCCCTGCTCTGCTAACAAGGACTCACTCGAGGTTCAGATCCAATTCTGATAGTCCAACTCTATCCAGTGGTTATGTTTTTACTGTATTTGCTGCACATACCGCAGGTCATAAAACTAAGACAGTCTTCATCTTGTAGGACCAAAAAGGTATTAATGCAGTTCTAGCACATCAAGGGTCTTGTTATACACAGGACACACTTTGGTGTGCAGCTGGTCAAGTTACAAAGAAAGCCTCAAAACAGAAACCAGCCTCATTATCCACAGAAGATCAGAACGTTAAGGAAGGTGAAGGTAGAGAATTTGGATAAGCATACACAAATGTTCAAGCCCAATTAGTTTAAATAAAAAAAACCCTTTCTCACATCAGACCCCAACCATCACCTCCTTGTGTCACAGACCGATTCCCCACGACAAAGGGTGCTCTGTCCTCACTGTCTGACGCGCCCAGTAACTCTGCAGGCAGAACGGGACAGATCCCTGGAAAAAAACAAGCCTGAAGCACAGCAACTGCTTATACAATAGATGTTTGTCACCATTGTCAAACCATCACAAAGGGGAAAGAGGAAGCACAAGCTACAATATTGGCCCTTGTTATGAAAGCAGCAGCTCTGTTCAGGCAGGAAAATAAAAACCACTGAGCAATCGGAAGAAAATGATTGTTAAAACAAACTGCAAGCGAGCACAGGGCCAACAGGAAAATCATCCAACGCAGAGATAAAACCCAAACATCCATCTCCTCCACTACTGTGCTCCTGCATCCTCTCCACAAGAAAGGCTTGAGTAAACCAACCCCTTTGCTTCCAGCCAATTCCTTCCCTGATCTTTTCCTACTGCTTCAGCCTTCTAGACCTGCTCCCACAGCCTTCTAGACCTGCTCCCACCACTCCTCATCTCTCCCAAGAGGCACCTCCCCAAGTCCTTTGCCCCTGTTAGCTCGGCCAAGCAGGTGCCCAGGGCAGTGGGCACCTCTGAAGCCAGAATGGCAGAGGATACACACAGTTACACACATCTTCAACTGCACCCCAATCACAGACAGCAAACACTCACAAAGCCTTGCTCGGTGCCCTTTCCTTGTCCCAAGAATAAGCCACACAAATCCACGCTGCAGGCCAAGAATTAAAAACCATTCACAAAAACCTTCTAATGCCAGATAGAAATGCCAGGTTTCAAATGCATAGACTGGCAGAGATCCCCATGTTCCAAGCAGACCTGACCAGAGAGGATGTGCTGGCCGCTCCCCTCGTTGTGCGTTAGCTCTCTCACAAGGCGCTCTCAGCCCTGTGATCACCAGCCAAACTGTTTCATACAAACCACTTGTTTTAATTGCATTCTCTGTGTTTTCAGCAGCAGGACTACATGATTCATGAGCCCAGGGGATGGGTTATTGCTTGAAGCCGCACCTAAAAAGGGAGAAAATACCACCAAGAAAACACAGCGAAGGGTAAAGAGCAACTCTAAACCAGAGCCCTCAAAAGCCTCCGCCCACATGGACTCAGGAGAGACGCTCAGAGAAAAGAATTCCCCTCTGCCCCAAGAAAACAGCCTATGGATCTAAGAATGAGCAAGAGAATAAATGTTATCCTTTATCTTGAACTACACTCAGCGCCCGCAGATAACTAGTGTCTTCACCCAATTATATCAGTGCAAAAGGAGGGGGAAAAAGCAAAAACACCAATGCATGTGAGCTTCCAAGCACACTGGCTGGAGAGCTGTTTGACTCCCAAATAAATGCACCCATCAATCGCTATGACTGTTAATGAAAGTGCAAAAATGACTCCTCAAAACATTTTTCACCCTTAAAAAACCCCTCTTAAAGCAATGAAGGTAAGGTATGTTCTACCCTCTGTCCAAAGTGAGCTTAGGGGGCATTTTTATTTGTTTTGTGGAGAAGCAGCAGTCTCCAGAGTGAAAATGCCCACCTTCACCTTTATCAAATATGAGCCTGTTGTTTACATCTATAAATTACCTGTGCAAATCTGCTGCTGAAAGAAAATTTAATTAACACTGTATTTAATAGCAGGTTCGGACTACTTAACTGCCTGTAGAGGCGTTGTTTTACTATTAAAAGTAATTGACCTCTGTAAGGCAACAACAGAGCACTTGACATAATGACAGGGACACAGCCACCGGCACTGCCAGCATGGAACAGAACCTATGGGGCCAGGATTCCCTGCAGGAAGATGTTTTTACAAAGCTGCAGGGGCCTGGCAGGTAGAAGATGGATGGGTTCCTGCTACATTAATGAGTAGAAAAGTGTTTGTTTACCATTAGTGACACCTGCAAATAAAGCAAAGAAAGTTCCACTGTAAAAACCCCTGGAACACAGCCCTAATTTAACCTGGAGCCATGTTTCTCCCCTCCCTCTGCCACTCATAGCTGAACCACTTGGTGCTGGCCTGCACAAACAGCACACCTTGGCCTAGAAAGCATCTGCCTTCCCTCCGGTTTTATCAGTGACACTGGCAGAAGATAATTCCACTTTCGCAATCTTTTATTCCTGTTATTACCCAGGAGAAATCAACAATTGCTTCTCCTGCCAGAATGCCTCTAGAGGGGTGAAGGATTACGATAAAGGCAAGTGCCCCACAGTGCTGCCAGGACTGAAGGCACCAAAACCACAGCCAAGCGGATCAGCTTCCCATCAATAAACACTTTGGAAAACATCAGAGTCACACACGATCCCAACCCAGCACCTGTGCGGCCACCCTGTGCCAAGCATCCTCGAGAGAGAGCACACACCTTCACTCCAAAGACAAACATCCCGACTCCCCAGAGCATCCCTCCAGCAGCAGTGAGGGAGGATGCAACCGCCTGGAAGCACACACAAGACACAGTGGAAGGAGGTGCTGGCCCTGCATCAGACCAAACCAGCGCGTGCCACGGATCGCTGACACCTCCAGGGACCATCTCGTGCATCAGACACAGAGCGAGAGTCAGCACTGGCACCCATGCTCTCTGCCTGCTGCCATGCCCCACCTAAATTAAAGGCAGCAAGGCAGGGAACGTGTGTACTACATTCCTGCTGCCATGTCCATGCATCTGTGCAGCCCCTCTCCAAGTCACTCTGCAAGAAAACCTCCCCTAAAGCAAAGGTCTGTAAGTTAACAGTGCAGAATTCACCACCTACCCTCTTATTCTTCCACACAGCCAATTAAGCAATTGCTGTTCCAATAAAACTTCACGATATCCTTACTGTTTTGAGAAGCAAGGGAGGCTGGGAACGCTTTTAAAACAGTTGTGCCTTATTTCATCCAAAGACATCACAGGGCGTTTTTAAACCATAGGTGCAACAAGCATGGCCTCTGCTACAACAATTCCTGGGGCAAGCGTAAAGCCAGCGACGAGACACAGGACTACACAGCAGGCAGGGTGGGAGACAGCACTGTCCAATCAAACCACAGTGTCCAGGCTTCAGTAGGAAGGAGGCCATGGTATTGAATGCAAGCGAGTTCTGATCTCATACCCTGGCAATTCATTCCTCAAATCCCAAACTTCTGAGTGCCTGGGGAAACTGGGAAGCATGGCTCCCCACAGCCGCTTCCGCCTCTTGTCCACGCTCACAGCTCCCCACAACAATTAAGACACAACTTTTCTAAACGCAGCACGAGAGAGGTATGAAACAGCAAAATGGACACTTCCATCGGCAAAAAGCAGCAAAGCCATCAGCCGGCTTCCAACACCTTTGGTACCACATGGAGCAACTGTGGCCCAATGGCAAGTGCTTCACTGGGGAAAACCACTGAGGCGAGGGACAGCCACCACAGCCAATGGCATGGGCAACACCACACTGTCTGACTGCACCTGAGAGGACAGTAGGTAGCCAGAGCAGCTCTCCAGAGCTCCCAGCATTGACATACCACACTGTCTCCTGCCCAGACTGTGCCTGAATGGTCACTGGGAAGCCAGAGGCACTCTCCAGAGCTCCTGGTGTGGACACACCATACCATCATCTGGCCAGACTGCACCTGAGAGGATGCTGGGAAGCTAGAGCAGCTCTCCAGAGCTCCTAGCTGCTGAGGCGGCTTTTCCATGCCATGAGAACGCTCGGACCAGTGGCGGGGCCCTGCCACACCCTGACAGCCGAGAAAGCCAAGTGGTCAGTGTGGTATGGGAAACGCATGTTGGCTGGTGCTGGACAGGCTTTTCCCACTGGCCTCCAAAGCAAGGTGCAGACCCCATCCCAGAGAGGAACACCAATGGGCTGAGGCATCACCACACCGAGGAGCAGAGGTGGTGGAGGGACCATGTTGGGCGGTGGCAGGGCTGGTGTCAGGCCAGTATCAGGGGGCAGTGGGGCCCGTGCAGAGCCGGTACCGGGGACAACCACGGCTGGTGCCAGTGGTGGGGGAGCAACAAGGCTGGTGTTGGGCCAGTATTGGGGCAACAGTGGGGCTGGGCCCGGTGTCGGAGGCAGTGTTGGGAGTTCGATGTCGGGGAGGCAGCGGTGCCTTTCCCGGTGCCAGTACCGGCACGTGGCGCTCCTGGGGACGCGGTAACCGCTGCCCGGGCCCCTCCCCGCTCACCTTGAAGTCGCGGCTGTGTTGCGGGGTGTACTCCAGCGTCCAGAGCGCCCGCACCAGCTGCGCCAGCTGCTCCGTGACCTCCCCGGGACCGGCGGGACCGGGGGCGGCGGGGGGAGGTGGGACCACGGGCCCCCCGCGGAACTGCTCGAGCGCCAGGAACTCCGCGAAGAGCTCGGTGTTGCTGAGGCACTGCAGGATGGCGTTCATGAAGCAGGTGTTGCCGTGGTTGCGCAGCCCCGCCACGCCAGGCACGGGCTCGGGGCGGGCGGCGGGGCGCGGCGGGGGCTCGGGGCTGCGCGGCGGGGCGCAGCTGCCCGGCGGCGGGACAATGGGCCCGCGGGGCTCGGGCTCGCTGCTGTAGTGCGAGAGCGTGGAGAGCGTCTTCAGCACGCGGCTCATAAACCCGCCGAGCGACCGCCCGGACGGCGCCGGGGCCGGGGCCGCGCCGCCGCCCGCCGCCGCCCGCCCGCGGAACAGCCGCTTGCTGAACGAGCGCTTCTCCTTGGCGCTGCCGGCCGGCCCGGCGCCGCTCACCCGCGACATGGCTACGCGGAGCAGCGCGCATCCCCGGCCGCTCAGCCCGCCGGCCGCCGGGCTCAGCCGCCTCCCGGCGCCGCCATGCAGCGGGCGGGGCGGTCACGTGACCGCGCCGACACCTTAGCACCGGGCGGCCGAAGCCGCGGCGGCGCCATTTTTGACACTGGCACGGCGACGAGTGCTGCCGTGCCGTCACGTGATCCCGACCCTACCCTAGCGCTAGGCAGGTGCCGGCCATCTTTGAGGCTGGCACGGCAGCGGGGCAGGCTGCGCGGTCACGTGACTGTGCCCGGCTGCGATCCCATCGGATCCCGCTGGCTCCCTTAATCCCATCCTGTCCCGTCCCGTCTGGTCTCGCTTCACCAGACCCCGTGGGTTCCCTCCGTCCAATCCCATCCGACCCGTCCCATCCCGCCTCGCCCCACTGGACCCCGCAAGGTCCCGCCATCCCGCCCGTCCCGCAGGTTCCCTCCATCCCATTCCGTCCCGTCTCGCCCCGCCCCGTCGTGGCCGCCGCCGTCCCATCCTTCCCCATCTCCGCCAGCCCCATCCCGCCGTGGGGCGGCGCTGCGCGGCCGCGGGGTTGCGGGGACCGCGGGGACTGCGGGGCGGGACGGGACGGGACTGGACGGGGCGGGACTGGACGGGGCGGGACGGGACGGGAGGCGGCGAGGCTGGGGTAGGGGTAGGTGTAGGCAGCGGGGCGAGCGTCGCCGCGCCATCGACAGCGGCACTGGGAGCGCAGCAGCATGGCCCCGCCGGGCGGCCGCGGGGTGGCGAGGCGTGAATCCCAGCGGGAGACTCCGCCGCACAGCGCTGCAGACCAGACGGGATGCAGGGAGTCCGCGGGGTCCAGTGGGACCGGACGGAACGGGTCAGGATACAGGGACCCTTCGGGGTCCGATGGGACTGGACAGAGCGGGTCAGGATGTAGGGACCCCGTGGAGTCCAGCGAGATAGGACAGAATAGGTCGGGATGCAGGGATCCGGCGGGGTCCGGCAGGACCGCAGGAGACAGATCGGGACGGAGGGACTCTGCAGGCGCCGGTGGGACCGGACAGAAGGGGTCGGGCTGGAGGGACCCCGTGAAGTCTGCTGGCTTGGGATGGAGCGACCCTGGGGTGCCCGGTGACACCGGGCGGGCTCCCCGCCCTCCGCCCACGGCCGCCGCCGCCGGGAAGGCGCGGATCGCGGCGCGGCTGAAGCGGTCGCTGCCGGTGCGGGGCCCGCAGGCGCCCACGCTGAGCGAGCTGATGCGCTGGTACTGCCTCAACACCAACACGCACGGCTGCCGCCGCATCGTGGTATCCCGCGGCCGTCTGCGCCGCCTGCTCTGGATCCTGCTCACCCTCAGCGCCGTGGGGCTCATCCTCTGGCAGTGCGCGGAGCTGCTCCTCAACTACTACAGCGCCTCAGTCTCCGTCACCGTCCGCTTCCAGAACCTGCCCTTCCCCGCCGTCACCATCTGCAACATCAACCCCTACAAGTAAGGTGGTGGGTGTGGAGCCGGTGGGGGGGGTTCCCTGTCTGCTGGGACTCCCAGCGAGTTCCGCATCCTCTTCCCCATCATCACCATCTGTAACATCAGCCCCTACATGTAAGGTGGTAGTTGGGAAGTGGAGGGGAGCAGGGAGGAGTGGAGAGGAGTAGGGGGGATGCCCTGCCTGCCGGGACTCCCAGCAAGTTCCTCATCCCCTTCCCATCACCAGCTGTAACATCAGTCCCTACAAGTAAGATGGTAGTTGGGGAGCAGGTGGGAGCAGAGAGGATCCCCTGCCTGCCCGGGACTCCTGGCAAATCCCTCATCCCCTCCCCAGCCCAGCGCCGGACCCTCTCCTGGACAGTGCTGACCATCACCCGGCTTTCCCAGCCATGGGTTTTACTTCTCTGGCACTTCGGGTACCGTGCCCCGTGCAGATGCTCTTCAGACACACGTGGGTTATAATCACAGCCTCCGCTTGCTGCCTGTGGAGTGGAGCTCTGTCATTTTAGCTTTGTGCTCCAGACAGTCTCTGGTCAGCTCCAAGGTTTTGCCTACAGAAAAGCCGGGGAGGGGCTCTTGATCAGGCAGTGCAAGGATAGGGTGAGGGGGAATGTTTTTAAGCTGAAAGAGGGGAGATTGAGATGAGATCTGAGGAAGAAATGTTCTCCTGTGAGGGTGGGGAGGCACTGGCACAGGTTGCCCAGAGAAGTCGTGGCTACCCCATCCCAGGAGGTGTTCAAGGCCAGGTTGGATGGGGCTTGGAGCACTCTGATTGAGTGGGAGGTGTCCCTGCCCATGGCAGGGGTTGGAACTGGATGGGCTTCGAGCTCCCTTCCAACCCAAACCATTCTATGATTCCCTCCAATTTCCCTTTTCCCTAGGACTCAAGTCCCAGGCTTACAAACAACACTATCTCCTGAGGACTGGAAAGGGAACATCTGTCACTCCTCCGTTGCCTCTTTTTTCCCTTATACAATACTTTGACTTTATCAATCCAGGATACTTTTCTCTTGCCAAATTATGTTTTACATTGATGTCTATTCTGCTGCCAGCTGCCCACCCTGGTGTCTGCTGGCAATCCCACTCTCCCATGTCTCTTGGAATAGATGCAGAAGTTTTATTTCCACGTGCTTTGGCCTCCTCAGGCTTGTTAACACAGCCTTCAGAGAGCCTGGGAGTCTGTGAGAGCTTTCTCTGTACTTCCCACTGCTTTGCTGCTTACAGTCCTTGCTTTGAGGTCTCTCTAAGGGCATAGTTGCATCTGCCCACACCAATATAAACTGATGTGGCAGTGAGGGACTGATGTGAGTCCATATCCAAGGATTCCGTCCTGAGCAAGGCAGTTCTCAGTGCAGTGGTCACAACTCTGCAGCTGGGCAGTTAGGTGGGATGGGATCTCACTTTCTGTCACTTTGTCTCCAATGCAGGTACAGTTCCATGAAAGACTATTTATCTGAATTGGACAAAGAGACAAAAAAAGCCTTGGAGACTTTCTATGGGTTTTCAGAGGGCAAGTCCAAGGTGCGCCGGTCGGCGGATGAGTGGAACAGCACAGAGAGCGACTTCTTCAAACAGATCCCCCTGCTGAAGTTTGAGGACTTCTCTAGGACAGCAACTGACCTCCGCAGTGGCCAGAAGAGGAAAATAGAGGGCAGTGTCTTTCACAAGGACTCGTCTATAGTCAACTCTGGAGATTCAAATGATATCATTGGTTTTCAGCTGGTAAGTGTCTCTTGTCTTGGCCAGCAAGTTCCTTGTGGGGCAACAAAAGGGTGTTTTGGGTTGGTGTTCCTCCAGCCAGCTTTATTGCTTGTGTAGGTGGCTTTATAGTGAATAACACTCGATCTGCTCTTTTGCCCGTTCTGCTGTGCCTCCATGGCTGCCTCCAGCTCTTGGGAAGAGAAATGCCTTCCTGAAGTCTACCCAAGTAGACTTAGTGCCTTCCCTGACCTTGCTTTTGGGCCTGAAATACTCATTGGAAACCCTGCATAGAAGGTCTTTGATGCCCCTTTTTCCCACTATAAATTTGCACGTGGTTGTTACTGTGTAGGAGAAATACATACCTTGTAGAAGACATAATTTCACTTCATCTGAAATACTTTTTCCCCTTTGTAATTATCAGTGCGATGCAAACAACAGCAGTGAGTGTGCACTGTATACATTCAGTTCTGGTGTTAATGCCATCCAGGAGTGGTACAAGCTGCATTACATGAACATCATGGCACAAATTCCCCTGGAGACTAAAGAAAGATTGAGTTATTCTGCTGATGACCTTCTACTGACATGTTTCTTTGATGGCCTATCTTGTGACAAAAGGTCAGTGCACAGAAAATACGTACCAGCTTAACAGCTTATTTCCAAGTATGTGATATGTAGGAATTGGATATTGGTATTTGTTAGATTCCAGCAGGAACCTTTTCCATTTTCAAATTAAAGCAGGCATTTGCGTTTTCATGAACTTCAATTATGCTCTTTAATTTCTTCTGTGAAAGTGAAGTGTCCTGCTGTGCATTTCAGATAGACCTGTGGGTTTGGGCAGAGTCAAATCCTGCTTATGATTGTGGCAGGGCAATTCCTCTGCGTCCTGGTAGCAGGAGAGTCATCCCTTCACACCGGGGCTAACAGCAGAGACCTCCTGTGCAGCTGTGGGGATGAGATTGAACTTGCACGTGGGTTTAGCAATGTCCCCACCTCTGTGTGCAAAGCAGGCTGCACTGAAACTCTCATTCCAGAAGGCTTTTTGCCTGTGTCTGTAACCATGCAGGTGCACAGCGTCTTTCCTTGGGATGAAGACGTTTGCTTAAGTGGGAGGGGATGTTCAGAGGAAAGATGTGAATGTTCTTGAATCATGAGGGTGTGTCCTCATGCTGCCCTGTGCAATAGCGACTGACACCGTGTCTGAAAAATGAGGATTCGTCTCCCTTTACACCCTTGGCTGTGGAATGAGAGGACTCAGTCCTTCCACCACACCTGCCTGCTATGTCTGTAAATCCGCTTCCCCCACCTTCTCAGTGCTGGTTACCACATGGAAACTCCTTAACTTTTGATTTCCTGATGCTATTAAACCAGCTTGTATTTCCATGTAGTTTCAAGATATTAAGAAAAAGACCCACACTTTTCAGAAAAATAAATTCCTTGTCAAAAAATAACCCTAGTTCTGCAATGTCTCTGCCAATACAACGAGCCCAAATCTGCTCATTTTCTCCTGCAGAGAGTTAGAACTGCAAAGAGTAATGTAACAATACTCAATTTCTTCCAGGCACTTCACTCGTTTCCACCATCCTCTGCATGGTAATTGCTATACCTTCAACAGTGGGGCAAACGGGACAATCCTCAGCACCTCCACCGGCGGCAGCGAGTACGGTGAGAAAGCCGAGTTTGCAGAGGAACTGTTTAGATAACAAGTGGTTTAGCGAACTGGATCCTACTGGAGAATGATTGATGTGTTGGCTCTGGATGTGCAAGCTGATTGGGGAAATGCTTGTTTGAACTAGTGCAAACTATTGCCAGGCAATACAGAGATAATATCATTGCATCACTAATGTTTTCCTTCTGAAATCACTGCTTCCCAGTTATATAACTTTTTGAAGTGAGTTTCAGCCGCGTTCTGCAGAGACATTGTTTGTTTGCTGTGCTTGGGGCTGTCAAGGGACGTTACTTGCTGCGAGTGTGCTTCCCAGGCTGGCACTGCAAAGGCTTTGCCTGGTTGTTACAGTTCTGCTCAAGGCCAGATATTATGGAGCAAACTGTGCTGCCCTTCCTGACCAGAAAAACGGCTCTGGCTTCTGGCATAACTCTGCTCCTGCCTTGTCTCTGCCCTTCAGGGTTGCAGGTTGTGCTGTATATAGATGAAGCAGACTACAACCCCTTCCTGGTGACATCCACGGGAGCCAAGATCATGGTCCATGACCAGGATGAATATCCCTTCATTGAGGACATAGGCACAGAAATTGAGACTGCAGCGGCCACCTCCATAGGGATGCACTTTGTGAGTGATGGTAATCTTGTTTGTAGGTGCAGGGCACCATCTCCTTGGAACAGACGTAAATGCGAACTGATAGGATGTTTGAACTTAGCCAGTAGCTGGAAGGCCTCTAATACCTCACACTTGAGCAGCTGAGGTGCCCAGAGGAAAATCCTGTGATAGCAATTTGCTGAATGCAGAGGCTGTTGGAAAATCAGCAGTCTTTAAAACAAACAGCTGCTGGGATTTTGTTTGTTTGTTCTCCCTTTTCTCCAGCCCCTTGGCTCTCCAGGGGATTTTTGTTTTGTTTTGTTTTCACTGCAAAACCCACAACCACAAAAATGTGTTGTCAAGTGCCCCGTGTCACTTCAGCAGTGAGCAGAGGAGTTTGAATCCCACGCAGGTTCCAGGGGCAGCAGAGAACGTGCTTGAGCTGTGGGTAACACACATTAGTGTCAAGTCTGTACAGACGACTGCACCACAACGCATTGAACGGTTTTGTGGGTCTAAGTTTCGTTTTGCTAGCCTTTACCAACTCATCGAGGCATCTTGCTGTCAGCAAAGCAGGGAGTGCTGCAGCTCCAAAATTCCCCAATTAGGGTAGTGCAGAGGAGGCTTTTGACCTAAGGGGCTTCTTTCCATGGCAGAGAAGTGAAAGCAGTGCCAGGGGCCAGCCAGGCTTTCCCCTTTCATCTGGATGGACCATTAAGAGAGCATTTTAATTCCTGCCTTTTCTTCATTGATGGCTGGGTCAAATGCAGCAGCCAGCCTGCTTATCTGGGTGTGCCAGATCTAGATAACCCGCGCATCTGAAAAGACATTAAAAACAGAGCAGAGGTTTTGAAAGTGCAAATAGTTAACAAACAATCTTCCAGCTGTCTGGAGAGCTGTGGCGGCCCCTGCTTGGTCTAACTAGCTTGGTCTAACCAGCAGGGATAAGTGCTACTAACAAAAAGTGAATAGGAGGTGTCAGAATCAGAATGGTGTGAAGGAGGCAGAGTCTTGTGAGGCTGTTTCCTTTGTAACTGTTGCACCGTAAAGGAGAAAGTCACTGCAGACAGAGTCTCGATATTTAATGTAGTATTTTTCTGGCACAGTAGTTTGGACTGTTGCATATGGTGTAAACACCAAGACTCAACTCATCTCGGTGGCTGTGTTGAAAAGATATGGCATGAATAAGTGACCTGATTGCATCCTAATGTACCAGCCAAAATAGGACTGAGGACAAAAGCTGGTGATTGCTGTACTCTGGAGAGTCAGCTGAGGGGACCAGCAGGTGCCAGGACAGGACCACACCACCGGCTCAGTCCTTGCACCCACATCCAGCTCCACAAAGCAGGATGCAGTGGATATGTGCCATGCATGGCACTGCTCGCCAGGCTGGAGCGTGGCAGTGGCTGTTTCCCAAATGCAAACTCCAGAGACTAGGTTATTGCTCTTGTGTTTCTGTTGTGTACTGCAACTGCCCTCTTTGCCTCCAAAAATATTCCAAGATGTTTGGAATGCAAACAAAGCATTTCTTGGTAGGAGTTTCAGTGCTTTAGTTAAATATTTAGTTTGGAAATTATTTCAGTGCCTGCATGAACAAGTAAGCTGGAGGAGGAGGATAAGCCACAACAAAATGCTTGTACAGAAAGGCTCTGTCATGTGCTGGAAGATAGAGCAGCAGCCTCAGGAGGGGGTCCTGGCATTCAAATATGCTTTAACCTTCTGCAGATACTCTGAGCTGGTTTCATTCAGTTTTCAGAATTAATCCATCTCTAATACTGAAATCAACTACTTCTGTGTTCCCTCCAAAGAAAGATCTGAGCATCCTTCTAGAAGAGCTGACTTGCAAGCCTGCAGCCATCTGCTGCTGCAGACAGAAATGGTGATGCTGGCTTTTGTGTTTGACCTCAGTAATCTGTAAATCTATAGTGAGTGCCTTAAAGGAAAGTGGGCATTTCTCAGGTTCCTTCTAAATCAATCCTTTGTAGGATCAGCCTCTAATTTTAAACTCCACAGAGAAAGATAGGGATGATATTTCTTGTGTTTGAGGCCACTTTCTTTGTTAAAAAGTGGATAATTGCTGCAGAAAGATCGTAAGAGTTCAGGGCTGAGGGCAGCCTGAGGGAAGCAGGCAATGCAGCCCAAGTCAGGGCTTGTGAATGTGAGGGCTCCCAGCATGCGTTTCAACAGACCTTGCAGGCACAGCACTTGGCATTTCAGAGGTCTCTTCCAGACAGAGATTGCAGCATGGGAAAAGGTGTTAGCACTCATTGGAGAAGAATGGTCAAAGCAGCACCTGGGAAAAGTCCCAGAGGAGATACGAACATTTCATTTAGAGTGACTTTAGAGAGGAGCTGTTGAGCACAAGCAGAGCCTGAAGTGCTGTTTTACCCACAGAACAGGAGTAGCCAGTGCCACAACAGCTCAGGAAGGTGTGAGTCTGCACAGACAACAAAACAAACCAAACAGAAACCCGAACCATCAACCCCCCTTCCCTTAGAACACAAACACATCCAGGAGAAGCAGTGCATAGCCTCTAGGACTTTGCAGTGAGAGAAAACTTACATATGAATTACTGAACCATCCTCACTGTTATGCTTATTCCATCTCTGCATTCCTGCAGCAGTTTCCAAGGGAGGTAGCAGATAACCCAGCAGAGCAATGTTTGTGAAAAAGCCTTGTTTTGACAAGTAATTGATTAATCATTTGGGATGGCAGAAGGCAAAGACGCTGTTCAAACCTGCCCCATCACTTACAGTGTCAGAGTGGTGTTGAACTGCCATGAAATCCTTTGGTTTCTCTATGAATTCCAAAAAAAACAAGATTTGTTCTTTCCTGGTTCTCAGACTCGGTCTCGCAAGCTGAGCAAACCCTACAGTGACTGCACGGAGACTGGTGCCGACATACCTGTAGAAAACCTCTATAACAAAAGCTACTCCCTCCAGGTAAACCTGCTACATTTGGGTTTATCAGTCGTTTGAGAGCTGCCTTCATAAAAGGCTTTACCTTGTTCTGTAGTTCAGGATCTGAGACTGGGAGCAGCCCAGTGGGGTCACTGCTTTTAACCACTGATGTAAAATGCCACAGCACTTTTTAAAATCCAAGTTTTATTCCTAAGTGGTTGATGTTTGAAGTCCCCTTAGGCACCCTGTTAGATAAAGAGAGAACATGAGCTCATTAGGCAATTTTCAAGCAATATAAGACTGGAAAATATTGGCCAAGTAAATGTTGCAGCTTAGTAACCCTTGAAGCCAGAAATTGTGACCTTTAGGACTCCAAGAATAACAGATACCATCTAATCAGTATCCAGATAGCAGGATGTTTGTTTACAGAGTAAGTTTCCACTAATTTTGCATGGTTTCTGTAATTGGGCCCTCTTGGAGGGTGTCAGGCGCTCTGGCACTCTCCACTTGAAGAACTGTAATGGTATTTACCACTGCCTACTGCAAAACCTGGGCCTAGGTTGAGTTTTGACTTTATGGGGTATGATACTTGAAATCTGCTGTCATGTATTGCCGGGTGGGATCGCACAGACATTATCTCAGGTTTTTAATAACAGTGCTTCACGAAAACCCAAGGCTTGGCAGCTGGGATTTCAAAATGAGAAGTTTGATTCCTGTTTGTTCCAGCCAATGAACTGTTTTAGCACAAAGCACTGACCCTGCTGCCCTCTTAATCCTTACAATGTCAGGTCTCCAAATATGCACCAAATGCAATTTGGTCAAAGCTGTGAGCATTTTCACTAGTGAGTCACATCCCACGTGTGAGCACGAGCCATGGCAGACCAGAAAACCTTCTCCTTGGCTGTGGAAAGAGCAACTGCAAGGCTGGTGCTTTTGGTGGCTGTAGGGGCTGTCCCCCTTCAGAGACAATTATGTTCCTATTTCTTGCACTAGAGCCTAAACCCTTCGAGGCACTTTCTGCCTGTGTTTGTACTCACTGGCAACAGAGTCTGAAGGCCCAGGCAACTGGGCTTCCCCTCTTATTGCTGCTATCAGAAACAGGATGTTTTTAGATGCGTGTGAGCCTGGACATTGGCACTGCTGCAGCCCATGCTCCTTAGACAGCAGCTCTTGTTTTATCTCCACCAGATCTGCCTGCACTCCTGCTTCCAGAAGGCCATGGTGGACTCTTGTGGCTGTGCCCAGTATGCACAGCCCTTACCTGCTGGGGCAGAGTACTGCAACTACAAGAAAAACCCCAACTGGAGTAAGTATTGAAACACCTCCCACGCTGCACGTACCGCAGCCGCCCACTGCCAGCCACATCCCTCCGCGGCACCAGCCCAGCTCGGCACGGCCCTGCCTGAACCCAGCACCGCCCCACAGAGAAGAAGCAAATCTGCCTTAGCCCAGTTCAGACCTTGTACCACAAAGCCTCAGACTGCCTCTTGTTTAGACTGACTTGTTTCGGAGGGTTGTCCTTATTGCCTCTCACTTGTGCACGCCACAGAAGTGTTGAGTGGAGAACTCGACCGTATGAGGCAATTTTCATGCCTGTAGCAAGTGACAACCACTTCTCACAGTATTTTGCAATATTTATAGGGTAAATCTTTTTATCCCCACCATTGAGGTGATGGCCACAAAGGCTTCCTACACCCTAGAAGCCCCACTCCAGCACAGGCAGCACAAGATCGTTGTTTTTCTTTCCAGCTTCTTATACTCGTGTCCCGCTCACTTCTTGCAGTGTACTGCTACTACAGGCTGCATGAGAAGTTCGTGAAGGAGCAGCTGGGCTGCCAGCAAATCTGCAAAGATGCTTGTAGGTAAGTCCAGCCCACCACCAGAGGTAAAATCCTGTGTGGATATGGGAGCTCAGCCTCACAATTGACAACCTGCCTGTTTCTCTCCAGCTTCAAGGAGTGGGCGCTCACCACCAGCATTGCTCAGTGGCCATCCACTGTGTCCGAGGTGAGTTCTGAATTGAGGGCAGTGTGGCACAACGAGGCAGTGGTTCAGCTAAATAAACCCAGAGGTTCAGCATGGAATCAGGGAGCCTGTGGGTATTCATTAGCATTTAGTGATGCTCCTCCCCAAGGCTCAGTCCATAGAGTCCAGGTCAGGGCTCCAGAAGTTCACCATTACACAGGTCATTACCAGCCTGTAGGCTGGGACATCCCCCAGGGACAGCTGGCCTGTCACATGCATCCAGTCCTGGCCCCAAGCTGGTCCAAGGAGGTGTGGAGTTTTTGAGCCCCCTGTCCAGAGATTTCTACTGCTATAGCAGTATTTTCTGTATTTTTTCCAGGACTGGATGCTTCGAGTTCTCTCTTGGGACAAAGGGCAGAAAATCAACAAGAAGCTGAACAAGTAAGTTCCCATGTCTGTGTTTTGTAGCTTGCACCTCAAGCTCAGATATAATCTCAGCAGCCCTAATGATGGCAATTGGGGAAAAAGCTCCCTTAAAAGCTCCCAGCCCTACTGGTCCAACTGGTTATTTGCATAGTTTTTCAGTATGTTTGTTGTTACTGTTCCACTAAACCCTCAGCCTACCTTCTGGTTCTCCTCTCAGGACGGATCTCGCAAACCTCATGGTGTTTTACGAAGACCTGAACGAGAGATTTATTTCGGAGAATCCTGCCAACACGGTAAGCAAGTACAGCAGTTCCCAGCTCTGCCATGGCTCTTCCTCCCAAACAAGCTGGAAGTTTCCATCTGACCAGGGCAGTGGTCCCATCCAGGCAAGGGCAGGAAACCATCCATCCCAAGGTGCCCCTTGGCAGCGCTTTTATCCGGGGCTGCTTTTCAAACTGCCCGGTCCCAAGCCCTGCACCCTGGCTGCCTGCAGCAAGCGTAGCGCTGAGTTCCTGCTGGAGCAGAGTGGGAGAAGGTAACACAGGTGACAAAGGAAGGGCTCATCACATTGTGTAGCGCTCACAGCAAACTCAGGTGCCCCAGCTTGGCACAGCATACCGTAACAGCGCCGTGGACATGCACTGGGTGCCTGTGGGACCTGATAACATTGCACTCTCTTCTCTTCCAGCTCGTCATTCTTCTTTCCAACTTTGGTGGCCAGCTAGGCCTTTGGATGAGCTGCTCAGTCGTTTGCGTCATTGAGATCGTCGAGGTCTTCTTCATCGATTCGCTTTCCATCGTAATGCGACGCCAGTGGCAAAAGGCAAAGAAATGGTGGAACGACCGAAAAAGGGACCAGTCGGGGAAGCATCCACAGGCTGGCGATCCAGAGAGGCAGGGCCATGATAACCCCGTGTGCATGGATGAGGACCTGCCCACCTTCAACACCGCCCTACGCCTGCCACTGCCCCAGGACAGCCCCTTGCCCAGGACTCCCCCCCCCAATTACAGCACTTTGCGGCTAGAGACTACGTTCACGGAGCAGCTGCCCGATACGCTAGAGGTTAGGCAGCACTGATGCTTATTTATCCACCCATCCAGGTGCCAAAATAAGAGGTGGGTGCTGGACCCAGGTGCCCAGGGGTGAAGGGCACACATCCAAACAGGCACTGACAGACTGCCGGGTTAGACCCGAATTCAGGGATTGGACTTGCAGTCAAAGCTTCTTTGAGCAAAGCTCAGACAGAAAAGCCTAGGGCTCAGAGACATTAGGAACTTCAAGCAAGATCAATTCTGAAGTTAATCATTGCAGGAGATGGCTGGAGCAGGATGTGGTGCTGAGCTGGGATGTCTTGCCAGACAGAGGCAGCCAACTGCACACACCCTACTGTACGTGGGCAGGAGTCACTCCACAGTAGAAGATTGGTGCCTCATTGAGTATTAACGCTAATTGCTCTCTGCTGTGTGGCTTGACTTGTGGGAAAAACCCAGGGCTTTCAGGAGTGCAGCATGACATTTGTAGGAAGGGGCATGGCAGAGGTTTGGGAAGAGCACAAAATAGATAAAAGGAAAGCTTTCAAGCTGAATTTTGATTAGGAACCTGATTCCAAAGTTGGCCTGAGGAACTCTTTATTCCGAGATGAAACATTAGGACAGCCAGAGATGGGCTTGTAGAGTGTGTTATTGCACCAGCTTGCGAAGGAGAATTTAAGTCATCCCAAAAGAATGATCTGAAAAGGGCACGAAATCTAATTTGTATCACAGTAATGAACTGCATACTCTTCAAGCTTGTTTCATTTTACATCGCTCAAGCCAGCCATTAAATGGAACCTCAGGGGTGCTCATTAGGCAGTGCCTGGCCCTGGCCACACGTGACTTCCCAGAAGACTTGAAGGGAGCTGGCGGCTCTTTTCCTGCTCAAGCCCAGACAAGAACCTTCCTCCTTCAGCCACACAGTTCCCTGCCCAGGGAGGGGATGGAGCCACTGCAGCAGCAGCTGGAGATGCCCTGGGCTCCACATGCATCCCTGAAGGGAGGTGGCCAGAAGATCCATCAGCCTCACCAGCCCATTGTCCACCTTGTTTCTGCCCCCTGAATTCCACAGGGCTGCATCAACACCCACAGTTTGTCTCCTGTGCGCCAAGCTGTGCTGCTTCCACCGCGCTGGACCCCACACAGCTGCAACACTTGTGGAGACACCCAGCTGCCACAGGAGCACCCAGCCCTGGCTCCCACTCCTGCACCAGACTCTGCCCTCCCATAGCGGATTCCTCACTGCCTGGAGCGCACTGCGTAGATGCTGAGGATGGATAGAGCCTACACGGGTTGGCTGCTTGAGGTTTTTGTAGAGTGAGTGATTGAGAGTGTGTGTAAGCATAGAAAGTCTCTCCTTTCTCTAAATGAGCTTATTTTAAATAGGACAGGGAGAATCCAGGAAGGTTCTTTAATGTGCAATAAAACATATTTTAACTGAATTATTTAAATCGCTGATAAACTGGGGAAAAATAAAGATATATTTTTGAATAACTGCTTTGCTCTTTGGGTTTTTTTCAAACCAGCAATAAGCAAATTGCTTCCATGCAGGCATCCCAGGAGATTCCGGGAGCTGCCTGTGCCTGCCCTGGGGCTGCTGGGTGCCCTGGGCTCTCTGCACGGTGGCTGTGCTGCAGTGCTGCCAGGCCTGGCCGGAGCAGCCCGCCGAGAGCCAGGCGTATGGGCAGGTGCACATGAAAAGGCCTTTCAGAAAGCAGCACAGCCCCGCAAGGTGGCCAAAAACACCTGGAACCTCAGTTTCAGACAGTTCCACTCCTGGATAGTCCTTTGGGACTAGAGGAGGGAGAACTGGGTTTGCTCTGCCTCAAGAGCTGCTTCTTGAATGCACAGAGATGAGGTGCTCACAGCAAACCATTGCTTGTCTCCGTCCCTGCTCCAACACCACTGAACCGTAACAGTGCTCATCGCCCTGGACTGGTCCCTTAGCAACAGAGGCAACACAGACCTGGAAGAGAGCACTGGGGTGGCCTGCAACAGCCACATGCATACCAGAACCACCTACCCCCTGCATTCCAGGTGGGAGCTGTGACAGCCACAGCATTGATGGAGATAACAGCAAACTCCAACTGTGTCCTGGGCTGCATTCAAAGCAGTGGGACCAGCAGGGCGAGAGAGGGGATACTGCCCCTCTGTTCCACTCTGATGAGAACTCACCTGGAGCCCTGTGTTCAGTTCTGGAGTCTTCAGCATAAGAAGGACATGGACTTTTTGGAATGAATCCAGAAGAAGCCACAGGGAAGATCCGATGGCTGGAGCACCTCCTGTGTCAGGACAGGCTGTGAGAGTTGGGGTTGTTCAGCCTGGAGAAGAGAAGGCTCTGGGGAGACCTTAGAGCAGCCTTCCCATACAGAAGTGTGCTCCAGAAAAGCTGGGGAGGGGCTCTTGATCAGTGAGTGCAGGGTTAGGATGAGAGAGAATGGCTTTAAGCTGAAAGAGGGGAGATTGAGATGAGATCTTAGGAAGAAATGTTTTCCTGTGAGGCTGGGGAGACTCTGGCAGAGAGGTTGTCCAGGGAAGTGGTGGCTGCCCCATCCCTGGAGGTGTTCAAGGCCAGGCTGGATGAGGCTTTGAGCAACCCAGTCCAGTGGAAAGTGACTCTGCCTCATTCCCAGCAATGCTACAGCACGGGGAGCTGGGTTAAATCAGCAGGTGTTAATCGTGCAATCAACCCACGCTGAAAGGAAGAAAACTCCAAGCTACTGTCCCAGAGCATCGCCCCTGGTTTCACAGCTGGGGAAGGCGCCAGTAACCAGCACAGCTCAGGATGGGCCGAGGGGCATGGCCTCAGAGGGCAGCCACGTGCCAGCACTCATCAGCAGCCACGCTGCCCATCGCATCGGCAGCCAGAAGCCATGTCACTCCAATACACGACTGCCACAGGCTGGATTCCAGATCTTCCTCTGGGCAAAGCTTTGCAGTAAATGCTCGTCAGAGCAGAGCCAGATCTTCATGAGAGCTATGAGGTGGATGGCACTTCAGCTAGTGGTAATTTTAGAATAGTATTTTTAAAAAGCAAAACAAAAACCTTTTAAAATAAACTCAGCACTGCCAGCCCTGCAATAAAGCAGCTGGCTTGACTGCTCAGATGTTACGCCCGATAACTGTGACTCTGATAAGGACAATATCGTTTGATTGAGAGCAAAGCTGCTGAAGCCCTGCATTCCCCGGCCACACTCCTGTAAGACCTCCCTGGTCGATAGCCCAGAACTTGTGTCCTGCTGGATGCTTGTTGGTATGAATGCTCTCCGTAAGCTCTTTGAACAAGTGCAGGTTTTCCATGGATGCTTTTTTTGCATTTGCATCTCAGGGCAGGTGCAGCCCCTTTTCTCCTGGTGTGAATAATCTTCAGGAGGCAGAATGTCATGGAAGAGCTACAGAATGGATGACTTCATCATAAATTAAATTATGGACTCTGCTGAACTCCTGAGTCATCTTAAAGACAGAAAGCTACCTGGGATGGCACGAAAATCAGGGCTGACACATGCTGAACAGCATAAACCCAGAGATCTTGAGAAATTCAGTGTGGATTTCATGGGAACGGGCAGTGAAATTCGTTGTTCAGTGATGTCCCCTTCTCTGCTGCTGCAGCTGCTGTTTCAGGGGGGTCAGGTGGGAACCCCGGTCTCTGCCCGTGAGGACAGCATTCCCAGGAGACTCGGGTGCATGTTGGGAGCCAGCCAGCCCCGGGCAGGGCTTGGGAGGAACCAGCACCTTCACAAGTGGCTGTGGTACCTACGAACACAGCGAAAGCACAGGCAGTATTGCCAGCACAACGCTGCCTCGGCACCGGGGCAAAGGATGGGCTGAGGAGAGGTGTCGAAACACCCCACAGCGAGCAGGGGCCAGTGACTCACGGGGAAAAGCTGCTGCTTGCCAGGCCCGGCCCTTCTGAGCAGAGGAGACACAGTGGGAGAACCTCTCTCAGCTCCTCCACAGCTCTAGCAGCCGCGGCTGGAGGGGAGAATGTTGTGGTTGGTGGCAGAGCTGTGGGTGTCAGAGGAGGTGCTGAGGAGAGAGGAACTCCAGCTGCACAGAGAGGGTTTGCTGGGCAGCAGGAAAACACTAGTGCCTCTCCCAGAAAGGGATGCCCAGACAGAAATGGGGTTTGAACACACATGGATCCTGCTGGCCCTTCTCTGTCCTGCTAAGGAGCGGACACCTCCGCACACCACGTTATGGAGTCAGCTGGCCATACCCAGCACCATCTTTGTATCCATACAAAACAGCCTCATAACAGCCTTCATGGGCACCAACCACATCTGTTTTTTCAGCAAAACTTCCCAACCCACCCTAACCCCAAGAGCTCAAGTGTTTTGCGTGTGAGAGTGCCTGATTTCCATAGCTGTCCTACCCCCCAGAGGAGAACTGTGAAGGCTATATGGCCTCTAAGCCTGCTACGAGAAGTCTGGAGGTTGGTTTGTCTGTGCTGTGTTGGGCACACTTACAGAGCAGGCACCAATCCTGCTGCCAGCCTCACTTGACGGTGGCCTTCCCAGTGCTCCCAGATCCTTTGTCACAGCAAGAGTACAAACATCTGTCAGGAAAACCATGGAGCAGGCAGCCATGTAGAGAGAAGCTCCAGCTGCAATAGCAGGACTTGTTTGAGAATCAGAGCTGCTGGGTAAAGGCTTTTCCTAAGTGGAAACAAGTCTCGTCCTGCATCTGCCTGTTCCATGGCTCAGCACAAGCAGCCAGCATGAAGGAAACTCAAAGACAGAATGACCAAACCCAGGAAGGATGCATGGTTTCCCTGTTGGACAAAACCTGGTAATAGAGAGAAAAACAGGAGCATCCGACATCCCAGTCAGCTTGGATGGAAAAACTTGTCCAGGATGTGACAATGAAGAATAAGTCACAGATTCCTTGGAAAGCATATCTGAGATACAGCCTTTCACCATCCTGACCCCAGCACCACAGAGTGCTGCAACCCCAGGATGACATCCTGGAGGGGAGCTCCAGCCACCCCCTGAGCGAAGGGATGGATGCTCAGGGTGGCTCCCAGCAGATGCTGCCGGCAAAGCCAGACAGCATTGATGGGGTTAAAGGCTGCCCAGGCCCCTTCCAGCTGGGTGATATTGCAGAGGTCCACAAACAGGTTTGGGAGTTAAATGCCTCATTAATATAAATGTGGCTGGGCAAAGGAAAGGCATCTCCAGCACCTGCAGTGGGAAACCTTCAGGCTCTGCTCTTCCACTTGGGCCCTGGAACAGGGGCAGCACTGGGGAGGCCAGGAGATGGGCTGGAGATTGTGGATGTTTTAATTTTACCCTTTCACCTTCAGGGCAGGGTGAGCAGGCCCTGTAACTGTCAGCACTGGGAGGTTTCTCCACCAGACACCTATGAAGGAGCTCACGGGGCTACAGCAGCTCAGCTGCTGCATTCACCAGTCAGGGCTCCCAGGAGACACCCGAGTGAGGGGTTCAGCCCCATGAGAGCTCACCCGTCCCTCCATTGCAGCCAGATCCCTGTGGTCTGGGGAAGAGATGCCACCTCACCATGAGCCCATCAGCGACACTCAAAACAATAAGGCATCTCACACACACAGCAGGGACTTCCCAAAATTTTAGCTGGGGTCAAAGCTCAGACCACCACTGCTCAGGGCTCAGACTGGCTCGGGGGGCTGTGGTAGCTGGGCTCGTGGCAGGGAGAGGGTCAGCAGGTGGGTGCTTTATTCTACAAAATCATTGCTTTGGCTTGAAGTCCCACTGCCCATCACAGGTGACACTGCAGCTCTGAGCACCATGTGGCCAGATCTGGGCAGGCCCAGAGCAATTCCCCATGCCAGTAGTCAGGTCTGATCCACCCCCCAAGCCCAGCCTGTGCCTGGCGCTTTGCAGAAGCATTTCCATGCAGCCAACAGCAGGAGCATCCCGAGCACAGGTCAGAGCAGTGGCAGCACCCCAGCAGTTTCAGGGAAGCATGAGTCAGATGTTCACCTGCAATTGCAGTAGCTGCCCTCCACAATGACATGCCATGACACAGCTCCATCACCAATCCCGGCGCCAGCATCTCCCTGTGAACAGGATGGACTGGGATGCACGGAGTCATTGCCAGTCTCCCACACCTCTGCCAGCCAATGTGGGCAGCGCCATCAGTGGGGCTGGGCAGGCAGTGCTGGTCACAGATGACAAACCCTGGGCAGAGTGACAGTCAGGGCTGAGTGCGACCGATGCCTCGAGAGGGGAAGGAGAGAAGAAATCCCAGGCCAGGCTGGGGAAATCCCATCCAAGAAACAGGATTTCCCTCTTAGCAGGGGAATCCTGAATCTGCTGCTGGTCCCAGCTCTCCCTACTGCTCTTCAAAGCCTCATGGTGCCCCAGGCTGTGCCAGTGACTCAATGCCATGCAATGCCAGCAATGGCCATCTCCTCTGCCAGAGACCATGTGCACCCACCCAGCTCTGCCCGTACACCAGCTGTGCTCACCAGACCTGTCCCGTTGAGCCCCCTAAGCCCCCCACACACACTAAGCTCAGTTCAGTTGCTTAAGAGGTAGAGGCTGCTGGGCATCGGGCTGCACTTGCCAGCCCACAGTCACATCATTGTTCCCAAAATGAGTGCTGCTCCACAGCTCTCAGCACTGCACACACAGGGCATGCGATGCTTGCTGGAGCAACAGCATGATTTTCCAGCCCCTGAACACTTTCTTTCTTGAGACTGGTGCTCTCTGGCAGCAAGAGCATCCTTCTCCCTTGGCAGGTTTGTGAAACCTCTTTCTCCATCTGTCCCCCTTCTTCCTAAAAGCAAAGGCTCTTCTTCCACACTCCACTCATCTACTTAGCCCACTCATAGCATGTGGGAGGATATCCAATACATCCCATTCATCCTACAGAACAATGGGGGCTCAGGACACCCCAGCTCTGGGCAGTTGGGGTTGGTAGTGGGGTTCGAGGTGGTGGTGGGCAGGGGCAGTGCCGGCCAGCGCTGCGGCACAGGGCGGAATGCCGCGCGGCGGGTTCCCGCAGCAGCCGGCTACGCAGAACCGGGGCTCGTCCCTTCAGTCCAGCGAGATCTGCCGTGGGCTCGGGGCACTGACCCGGCAGCCGCGCCTGCTCCCCAGCCTGGTTGCATCACAGCCGGAGGTATAAACAGAGAAACACCCCCGCCCTCAGCGCCGCGGACAACGTGTTCCAGGCGTTTTGTCCTCTCTTGTATCATCATGTGCACTTTTGCTCTTTCCTGTAACAGTCCGGTACCAGCTCGTCTCTCCCAGTCCCATGCTCTGCCTCAGTTTCCCTTCCAGAAGGAGCCGGGTGGGAGCTGCATCTTCCCAAGAGCCCGAGTTTCTCCACACTGCCGGTCCTGCACAGCTTTCCATACATGTTTCCCCCGACACCGTGTCCCACACTGCCTCAGACAGCATTTTTCGCCCTGGCAGCATCACGGAGCATTCCTGAAAGCAGCAGGGCAAGAAGCACAGGAGGGGATGCTCCACCAGCAAAGCCTCATAAGGTTGAGCACCATGAGGCTACATCATCCTACCTCCTGCGCACCTGGCAAAAGACCTCCTGGGCCTCCAAACACAAGCCCAGTGTGCTGACGTGAGGTTGCCGCTGACTCTTTCCACTCATGTACCCTGCCCAAATAGGTTTCTATAGATGGAAAAATCTGCATGTTCACTCACTTTATTCACCTGTGATTTAAACCAAGCTGCAGTCCCAGGGGAGATGCTATTCCTGGGAAACCTGGCAGCATGCAGGTGCCGGTCAGAGCAGCAGTGAATCACGCTGTTTTCACAACGCCTCTTGCTGCAGCACCATCCTTGTGTTTTAAGACCTTCTCACCCAAGTTTACATAAGGAACTGCAGGGTACAGCCTGTTCCCCCAAATAATCACAATGGGGAATCATCCCTCACTCTTGTTCTTGTTATACAAACTCATCACTCACAAAATATTTCCCACAGATCGTGGGAGCAGACCATAAAGCACCAGCCCAAGGGGATCTTTACAGTTCTTCTGGCCGGCGCCGCGCTGGCGCTGCCTGCCCTGCACCAGGACAGTGCAGCATCACCCGGGGCTGGGCCAACTGCAGCTCCCATATCCTTAGAACATGGAGTCATGGTGGGATGGTTAGTTCTTCGACTGAACTTCTACCACAAAGAAGGCAAATAAGTGAGAATAATTCCCTGTCACAACAATTATTCCAGAGCAGGTCTGGGGAAACCCCAATGGTGCCAAACAGCTGCCCAAGCATGCATCCTGCCATGCTGCTGCGCCTCACTGGGGCTGGTCCTGATCCAGTGATCAACGTCAGTACCGCTCAGGTTAAGGCAGCTGTACCAGAGCTGGGCTTTGCCCCATTCCACCTGCTCTGGATCAGCAGTGTGGCTCGCAGTGTTGCGTGGACCAGTGGTACTCACACCCCAGCAGCACGAGCCCCTTCCCACCAGCTGTGCCAGGAGTGAGGGAGCCAGGCCTGGGGACTACTTCCCTCCCCTCTTCTCTGCTTGTAAAACAAAACCAGTCTCAGTTTTACTGCCTGATCTTTGTAACGCAAACAGAGGTTAGTTAAAAAGGTTTTATATGCAGTGCTTACCGGTGTAGGTTGGCTGGTGAGATGCTCGCTATCATTTGACCATGATTTTACTGGTTGAAACTAAATTACTCTATTTTGTTTAGTGACAGTGTTTCTCTGGAAGTGCACTGATAAACCAAGCAATTAAAGTGCTAAATGAACCTGTTTGCACCCTGCCTGGGAGCGAGTGATGAAGCCAAAGCAGCCTCCCCACTGCCAGGGTTGTAGAGCTGACCACCAGCACAGGGCAAGCGAGGCGATGGGGAAGGGTGAGCTCCTTAGTGCTGGTTGCCCATGAGCCCCAGAGCTGTCCAACAGGAAGCCAGCCTGCAGGGGTGACTAAGGTTTAGCACGTACACCTCACCACTCCTGCTCCATCTAATTAGTGGGTGCATGTGTGGCAGCAGTGCCTGTCATCAGCCATGGGCTGGGCATGGGAAGAGGGGCTCCTGCAGGGCCCAGGCAGGTAACAAAGGGCAGCAAAGCCACAGCACTGCTCCCCTTCCTTTTCTGAAGCCCAAAGAGCCTTTCCAAATCCCCGTGAAATCCCAGAGCACCGAGGGATGACCTTGGCTTTGACGGCCACTGCCCCACAAAACTGGGACCCCTCGGCTACCAACCACACCAAAGGGCATTGTTTGGCCAAAGGCAATGCAGATTTACAGAGCCACTCATATGGTATGAACCAGCCATATGGGTTTCCAACAACCTGAGCTCTGTACTACCAACAGGGCTGTCATTTTGGGATGATTTTCTCCCTGCAGAGCTGTCCTTGAGTATCTGTGCTGGGCTCCAGTACCAGCACCTCCACTGTTCTTTGTTTTTATATACAGGCCTAAAAGCCATCCCAGAAACATTTTCAGCCTTCTTTGCACCCTCTTTAGTCCCCATAAAAAAATTTTCATGCTACCAGATAAATTTAGGGTCAGCTGGTATTTTCGAAACACTACAGCTTAGACTGATGGTGCCATTTTCTGGGCTGGTTTTCCCCACATCTCCAGTTTCTCAGCTGTATTTGGCTGATGTCAGCGTGCATCACACCAGCACAACACCCAGACTCAGAACACAATGCCTGGAGTGCACAAGAGCTTTCCACAGTGTTTTTCAGCTGTATTTTTAGCAGGAGGTTTTTGCTTATGAAATAAACTCTCCAGTGAAGTGAGAGAGACAACATAAAGTCAAGCCAAATTCAAGGTCATTTGGCTTCACAGCTGATGTTTCAAACTGCTGAGTAAATGCCGCCTGCTCTATTTTCAGCCTTCGAGCTGCCGGAGCTGGTCACAGACATTGTTCTCCAGGGAAATAAGTAGCCCTAGAAGGGCAATTATTTTGACAGGACAGAGGTTTGAAGCTGGGTGAGTCCTGGTTCTCTCCATCAAACCTGTTCATTCCGGCTCCACTTGGAAATGCCGTTTAAACACAATATCGTGTTCCACTTTGACATAATGGAAGGAGGGGATCTTTGGGAAAGTCTGACCAAGTCCTGATTGAGCAAGAACCCGTGAGTCCTTTTCCCAGCAAAAAGCAAGTGCCACCTTCACAATGCTTTGCTGCTCTGTGCTGATTGATAGTTCCAAGGAGGTTTATGCACATTTACTGTTCTGCTGTGAGGAGTTAACATCTCCTGCAGTCGCTCAAGATGCTCAGGATTTTACCCCTAAGCCCTAAGCATACAGTGGTGCTGGGGTCATGGATTCCACCCCACAGTATGCAAGGTGATTTATAGAAGTGAAAGTGCAACTCATGAGATTGAGATTAAGTCATAAAATGCAAAAGTCCGTGCTAAACACTGTGAATATCATAGACAACCAGGCTATGCGGTGCTCAGAGGGCACTCAGCCCCATGCAAGCCACTCGCCTTCCACCCTCAGAAGCAAATAGAACTGCTCTGTCTGCTAATTTCATTGACATTTTATGGAACCAAAGCTCATTTCTCCTTTCAGACACAGCCAGTGGTGCCACCAAGGCAGAGTTCTGTCCCTTCTATTTAAGCATCAACATCTTCCATCACCTGCCCTGGGGATGTGTGGTGCAAAAAACACTGCCAGAAAAGTGCACCCAGTGGCATTGTGAGAGTAAACACAGCTGCTCCAGGAGGCTGCTTTAGGGAAGAGAAATTATAACACCTTATATTTCTTCTTTTTTAAAATAAAATATGTATGATCTTTTTTAAAAAAAGATTATTTAAAAAAAAAAAAGTTTGCAAAATCTTTTAAAAAAGGGTTATAACCCTGTCTCAGAATGCCAATGCTGTTTACGTGTGGTTATTGAACCTGTGCCAAAGGTCTGTCCCGCTGATGCTTGCCACGAGGGAAGTTGGGGCAGCAAGGTGATGTCCTGATGTCTGGGACATTTCAAACCAGACCAAGAAACACCCCATAAATTGTGTGAGCCTGGCTGCAGCACGGGCAGTGGCCACAAGACCTGTTCCTCCTGTGAAAGGCTCCCTGCACATTCCAAGCCTGCATCCCAGCTATGACTCGAGTGCTCTTTCTCCTACACCTGCCATCCCAACAGCACTTCTTTCATTTTTGGGGAAAAAAAACCCAAGAAGTGCCCACTGTGAGGGTGGGGAGGCCCTGGCTCAGGCTATCCAGAGAAGTGGTGGCTGCCTCATCCCTGGAGGTGTTCAAGGCCAGGTTGGAAGGAGCTTTGAACACTTTGATCCAGTGGGAGGTGTCCCTGCCCATGGCAGGAGGGGTGGAACTGGATGGGCTTTGAGGTTCCTTCTAACCCAAACCATTCCATTATTCTGTGATCGCTGGAAGTGTTCAAAGCCAGGTTGGATGGGGCTTTGACCACCCTGATCCAGTGGGAGGTGTCTCTGCCCAGGGCAGAGGGGACTGGAACTGGATGGGCTTTGAGCCAACTCAAACCATTCCATGACGGTGTGCAGCAGGAGCTGCCAGCACCACAGAGAGGTTTTGGTGGTCCCGGCAGCAGCGGCTGCAATTCCTGGAGGGTTTTAGGAGAAAATTAAAGCCAGATTCCCACGAAGCCTGGAAGAGCCAGGAGTAAAGCGGTAGCGCCTCCAGCTGAAGGGAGGGTTCAGCTGAGCAGGGGCGGGACGGGGCGGGACCGGGGCGGGGGAGGCGGCGGGGCCGGTAAAGCTCTCAGCTGGCAGCGCTGCTGGAGCCGGGCGGGCAGCAGGTACTGGGGACCGGGGCTGGGGGCCTGGGGGCCTGGGGAGAGGGGTGGGAGCTGGGAGCTGGGTGGTCCCTTCGGCCTTGAGACAATGCATTTCCGCCTGTGGGCGTCTCTCCGGCATCGTCTCTGGGAAGAAGGGACCAGAGTGGTGATGATGTCTTTCTGCACTGGTGCAGATGTGAAGTCATCCGGTGTTTGCATGCTTTTTGCAACAGCGGTGCAGGTTTTCTTGCCAGTCAGGTGTCATCATTCTTATTTGTCCTGTTTGCATGGGGTTTTCTTTAATCGTGGAATGATTTGGGTTGGAAGTGACCTCAAAGTCCGTCCAGTCCCATGGGCAGGGTGCTCAAAGCCTCATCCAACCTGACCACCTTCTGAGCAACCTGTGCCTCCCCACCCTCACAGGAAAACATTTCTTCTTAAGATCTCATCTCAACCTCGCCTCTTTCAGCTGGAAACCGTTCCCTTGTCCTGTCCCTGCACTCCCTGATCACAAGCCCCTTCCCAGCTTTCCTGGAGCTCGTTTCAGTACTGGAAGGCTGCTCTAAGGCCTCCCTGGAGCCTTCGCTTCTCTAGGCTGGACAAGCTCAACTCTCTCTGCCTGTCCTCGTAAGGGAGGTGCTTCAGCCCTCAGATCATCTGCATGATCTCCTTATAATCTGAGTTCACATTGCCGCACAAAGGGGCAATAGGAAAGAGTACATTCCTAATATCTCACCTAAATTCCCCTCTGCAGTCTGGAAGCAGACTGCAGCTTTCAGAATATGGTACTGCTCGTTTTCTTTGTAATGGAAAATGTGCCACCCAGCCTAGGGTGGATGCTCCCTCATCAGGACCCCAGCCTTATCACAGAATGAGAGATCTGCAGGTGGGAAGGGTGCTGCTGGGGTTAGGGGGTTGCTCCTCTAATGTCAAGGATTCACTGTGTTCATTGCACAAGCAGCAGAGTTAACTCTCAGACGCGTGACCCTACTGGCACATGAGGAGTAAGACTGTCATCATCCTAGGAGATGGGGACATCACAGGAAACACAGGGTTAGGCTGGCAGGGAAGAAGGGATACAGCATGTAATGTGGTACAGAGTCAGGCGAATGCTATCTGAGCTTCCAGACTGTAAATACTCTTCAAGTGCTGTATGTGTGCCTGTCGGGATTGGAGACCCAGAGGCGCCTGCGTGGATCAGGGCGGCCCTGGGTGTCTGAGCCAGTGGCTGTACGCAGTGGCCCCTCACTCTCCAAACCCAGCACCAAGGCAAAGCTGCTGTTGGGTGCCCTGTGACCCCAGGCTCAGGATGGGCTTTCACTGCTTGTTACCATGTTACTGCTCTCTTTTCTTTTTCAGCTGCCAACCTGTAAACTTGTGATGTAATGAAAAAATTCCTCTGGTTTGCAAAAATACGGCTTGAGCACAGAAATATCATCTCTAGGAAAACAAGGTCTTTTACATCAGGCTCTGAAGAAGATGGCAGATGAGCAGGCAGTGATCAAAGAGGACTGAATCTGTGTGTGTCCCAGCAGAGAAAGCACTGAATAATTGCAGGCTTGGTGGTGTCGGTGTAGTTTTGCCACCAAGGTACAAGCAGTGCTTTGAGTCTTGCTTATGTCTTTGTTCAAGTGGCAATTGCCCTAGAAAAAACCCAGAGGAGATGCAGCACAGGCAACACAATCATTTCGTAATGTGGGAGTCTGATCTCACCCGTAAGGTGGAGGAGTTTCACCTGGGATGATGCAGAGCAGGACTCAGGGCTTCTGGGGAAGGTGAGGACACCTCCTCTGCAGCACAAAGGAAAAGGCATTAGAAGCAGGCACAGGGTGCTTCTAGGGTGGCTTCAGTCACTGCAGGGCTACAGGTACTGCCAAGAGGGGGCATGTGGCACCCTCTGCACTGCAGGGCTCTCGTGTCCCTTAGGTTGGCTCCTGCCGGTCATTTCAGATGGCACCAGTGAGCTGCCAAGGGGCTACGCAGAGCAAAGCTTAGTGGTGGGGAAGGGGGTGTGGGAGGCAGCACTGAGTCCCTGGAAACCACTGCAAAGGAAACCCAGTCGGTTCTTACCTGCGCAAACAGAGCAGTGTGATGATGAGAAATGCAAAGCAGAAAGAGGAGCAAAGGAACTTAACGGATCCGTGCTCCCCTTCCCTGACCAGAGCCTTGAAATGGAGCAGCCAAACAAGAAATGAAACCAATGAGCAGCATCTGGGAGCTGCCAAATGCTCAGGCCCTCAAGCTCTGTGCGCTGTGTGGGTAACAGCAGATCTGAGGGCGGCAGCAGGGACATTCTCGTAACTGTGAGAGTGCCCCACGTGCCACTTGCCAGCTGGAGCTGGACCATGTGTCCGTCACAGGAGACGCCCCTTCTGAGTCCCTAGTCCTGATCTTCTCCTTGGCTCCTCTCCCACAGCAGCCTCTACTCCCTGTCTCCAGCAGGGGCTTTGGGAAGGGGTGACACTTATCACCTGTGTACTGATGGAGGGTAGGTCTTGTCGTCCCTCATTTGTCACTTCTCTGCTCCAGGTACAGCCCACTGATGGGGGAGAACAGGATAGGCTCCAGGTGGGCACCGGGACAGGTCCCAAACCCTTCTGAACAGCAACGGCATCTGAGCATTGAGCCTCTGTGCCCAGAGCAAGGAGCCCCCCAGTGAGAGTGGCTTTGGCACACCACGCAGAGGGGATTTGAGCAGTGAGAGAGAAGCAAGCAGCCTCTTTGGAAACATTCTGGAAATAAAGGTGAGAAGAAAATATTGACATGAGAAAAAGATTGAAAAAATTTCATCCAGGTACAGTTAACTGTAGCTTCTCCTTAATGTCATTTCTTTTATCAAATGACCATTTAAAAGCACAACGCCCTTATGCATAAAGGAAGAGCAAACTTGGGTCCTTCGCTCTTCTTCCACATTAAGACATCACTGTCTGCTTGGCTGTGTAGCCAGCACACTTGGTTTATTAATTTTGGGATCCATGTGTTTTCCTTATGGGGTGGGGATGCTGGAGGTATCCTGCCTGAGGCAGCTCTGCCAGCCACCCCGTCTCCACCTTGTCCCCGTGCTTGTACTCTCACTGGAGGTACCCTTGTGGAGCCATGGGAGCAGTGCTTGCAAAGAACAGGTCCAGTAGCTTTGACGTTGGAGAAAAATTGTTCTGAATCAGTTTAAAACCTGTCTAAAAAGTAGTTTAATCTTATTTTCCACAGTCTGGTCTGAATCTAACTTAAAATTGTGAAAATGCTGCCCTTCTGCACAGTGTTTTTACAGTTGGTGAGCTGAAGAGATAAAGTGAACTGGAAGCACTCTAATCTTTGCTCAAAACTGATTTGGAGCTTCTCTTCCTCTCCCAGTGCAGCATCTGCCCATTGCTATCACTGGCAAGCACGTCATGGCTTTGCAGGAGCCCTCTCAGGTTACAGGCTCAAATGGAAATAAATCCAAGGAGGAGAAGCATATCAATGGCTGCTGCAAAGGCACAAACAAAGATAAAGCTGCAGCAAAATGAGCTCTTTGCTATCTTAAACTTTACTCAGTTATGAGAGCAGAGCTTTGACTATGCCTGCACTCCTGAAACCCTAAGTGTGTGTCTCACCATCACCATCAGGAAAATCAAGCTAAAATTCAGCCTTGGGAAACAATATAAACAGAAATAATATCTCCTGGCAGCACTGCCAGGTTGATGAGCCACTCACAGAGACCTGGATGGCAAACTGGGGTCCCTCCAGCCAGCTCCCAGGCTCTCAGCTGGAGCCTGCGCTCCGTGTTGGGCTGGCACAGGCCGGGAGCATCCGAAACAAGAGCGGCTGAGGGCACAGAGCCAGCCGGGGCCGGCTGGGCTAGCTTTGCCCAGCGCAGTGGAGGAGCACTTTACACTTTGATCTAATCTAAATCTCTTATTGGATTTCTTAAAAGGCAGAAAACTTTTAGTAGTTTGCCTTGCTGGTCCCTCTGGATTTAAATGTATTTTGACAACACTGTTCTATAAAGCGGAGAACAGCCTCAAGGCAGTGCCTAGAGATGGGTTTGTGTTCACACCGGCAGCAGAAGACTCGGCCAAAGCAGCCACATATTTCACGTCTTTCCTGCAGCCGTGGTAACTAAGCAGAGGCGAAGGTCATTGCTCCTATTATCATTATAGTCCTGCCCCAAATCCCAAGAGTATCTGCTGCTTCTGTGAATGAACCCTTCCACAGGGAGCTGTAGGTGGGAACCTCTGCACCCATGTTCATGGAGGATGAGCTAATGATGCACCGGTGGGTCAAGGTCTGGGAGGTCCAAGTGTCAGGATCACGCTTTCGTTGGGGAACAAAATGCTTTCACGCAAGAGTAGAGCCTACCCTCAAATCTTTGAGGAAGCAGCTGTGGTTCCTTCTTTCCAAAGCACCTTCCCACCAAGACCTCTTGGTCTTGGGCTGTGTCTAACATCATGTATAGGATGCACAATGAAAATCATCATTTCTCTTTGCATCATGGAGTGAGGCTTCATAGAATCTATTGGGTTTATACTGTTACCAAACCATCTATACTGTGCAGGTGTTTTTGCAGATCTGCCCAGGAAATCAATGCTACTTTTTTTTTTTCTGGAAAAGTAAGAAGGACACAGGTGCTGTCACTCTCCAAGAAGCTACTGCACACCCTTCAGATCCTTTTGCACCCTTGGTAATCTGTCTCCAAGTACCTCCAAGCTAATCTCATTTCTGCATTGCTGAGTACTACTCTGTATTGAAGTATTGCTGTATTATTTCAGCACTCCTTCTTCCAGGATGCTGAGTTATTGCAGCATTAATCTTTAATTCTGTTCTCCTACAGCTTAAGTCTGAAAAATGTTCAAAGCAGTTGACTAGGGTTTGTTTTGAAATCCTACCTTGGGATATTAAGATTTAATAACCAAATTCTCACCTTAAAATAGCAGCACAAAATGTTCTATTTACTCATAATATGAATGTGAAATATGCAGCATCCCTCACATGAGCAGTGGAGGCATACCGATAGTATCTGAAAGGCAAAGGAATTTGGTGGAAAAAAACAATCTGTTGTGCTTCCTCTGGCAGGCAGCAGTGCTGAACAGCATTCCTGGTCCTGGGAAAGGTGCTGCTGCGTCCAGTTCCTCTTCTCCTGCCCCCTCCCATAGTGTGGTGCACAGTAACACTTTTTACTTTTAAGAACAATTGCCCTGAGCCCTGTGTTAGCTTGACTGCTAACCACTGTTAGCCTGAATTCTACCTGAAACCAGCTCCTAGTGTGTGCTGCTTGGTCCATCTAGTGTTGGTCAAGGTTTCAGGCAGTGTGGGAGCCGTACCTGTTTGCACAGAAAACACCAGCTTCCTAAAACGTTGTCTTGTCAGTGATTGCAACATCTGCACAGCCCGGGGTGCACTCGGTGAGACACCACAGGCAGAGCCATGCCCAGCAACTCCAAGCCACTTGAATCCTGTGGGACCAGAAGGGACATGACAAAAATACTCACTACTTTCAGAACAACAAAGCCCAAACCTCCCCCCTGTGCCCTCTCTGGAGGTGAGAGACTCCATGCCAATTCACTCCCACAGTGTGACCCTGTGGAACATCTGCTCCAAATCTCTTGGGGGGTTATAAAACCACTTAACTGCTCCAGTTCTGCTTTGCTGATGGTACAAGTGTACTTGGTGTAATACAAACCTTGCTTCCTACCATACCTATTGTGATGTCTTTTCTCCTACTGACAGGCAGAAGCATGAACCTGAAGAAGTACTTCATCCGGGCACTGCACCGCCTGCAGAAGGGCCCTGGCTACACCTACAAAGAGCTGCTGGTCTGGTACTGTGACAACACCAACACCCATGGCCCGAAGCGCATCATCAAAGAGGGGCCAAAGAAGAAATTCATCTGGTTTTTCTTGACGCTGCTCTTCGCATCTCTGGTCTTCTGGCAGTGGGGCATCCTCATTAACACCTACCTCTCCTATAACGTCACGTCATCGCTCTCCATTGGCTTTAAGACCATGAAGTTCCCAGCAGTCACGGTCTGCAATGCCAACCCTTTCAAGTAAGTTTTGCTTTGCCTCATTTACTCACTTGTGCCTTGACACCCTCAGTTGTACGGCTGGAGAAGGGTACTGTGGAGCTGGTCCTGTCTCAGGTATCATGTCAGAGCATCAATGGAAAGGATCCTTTTTCTCACCAAGTGGCACCAGACAACCAATAAAGGAGGACAACATAAAGGGAAAGGGCTCAGGTCTGAGGAGGGTCATGTGCCTGTGAGTTTGCCTGTGTTTCCTTACTGTATCAGTTAATCTAATGATGGTTATTGCTTCCCTGCAAAGTTTCCCTGGCTCAGGGAAAACTCAAAGTTCGGCTCACTTGTCACAACCAAAATCAGTCTCTTGATCTTTCCCCACAATTACTTTCTTCTCCTTCCTCTCTGTGAATGTACCTCTTACCATCGGTGCTCCAGCCACGAAGAGCTGGTCAAGCAGTGGTAGGGGCTGGGAGCTGCACTGGCAGAACTCAGCTGTGATTTCAAAGGAATAACTAATTTTTGTTACAGTCACTTTAAATTTGTATCCATGAAATAACATAGCCCAAAGCAAGCTGCTCTCAGCTAACACACAGGAATTTCTTTGGGGTTGTGTTTTCTCTATGCTTGCTAGAGATATTTTGTGTAAACTGTACTGAATCACTGAAATACAACCCATTTGATTCCATGCATGCAGGTTCACTGCTGCAACACTCTCTGTTTATCCTCCTGCTGCTTTTCCACCTGTTTGCAGGCTGATGTGATACCCCCACCTGAGCTGGCTGTGCTCCACACAGAGGCTCCTGTCCTTCTCCAGTGAATCTTTCAACAGCAATCTGAGGTCCCCAGGAAGGTCCAAGCCAGTGGTGCAGCAGATGAGCTGCTGCACATCCCCACCACCTTGACATCACCTGGTAACTGTTCTTTGTCCTGCAGATACTCAGAGGTGAAGCATCTGCTGAAGGAACTGGACAGGCTCATCGAAGCAGCGCTGGAGAGGATCCTGCAGCCCACACCTGGGAACGGCAGCGAGAACATCTCCTCACCTCTCGACCTGGAGCTCTGGCACCAGATACCCCTGGTCCTCATTGATGAGCACGACAAAGACAACCCTGTCATCCTGGATATCTTTGAGAGACCCCAGACTGCTGAGGGCAATGGAACCCTTGCGGGCAATGGAACCCTTGCGGGCAATGGAACCCTTGCGGGCAATGAAACCCTTGCGGGCAATGAAACCCTTGCGGGCAATGAAACCACTGTCGGCAATGAAACCACAGTGGGCAATGAAACTTCTGCAGGCAACCAAACAGCTGCTCCTCCTGCCCCAGCCAACGCAACATCAGAGGAAAAGAAGTACAAGCTGGCCGTGAAGCTGGTGAGAGGGGTCCCGCAGGAGGCAGCTGGGGAGGGATGGGGGTTGGGCAGTGCTGGGCACCCAAAATGCCAGGGAGAGGCTGAAGCTGCTGCCCCTGCTTCTCTTGCCACCCACCAACATCTGCTTCCATGAGGCTTCAAGGACCCTGCCTGACCTGGGGCAGCTCCAGCCTTAAAGGTTTGACCCAACAGTGGTGCATTCCGTAAGCTTGTGGAGGTAGCATTGGGACTGATGGGGAACTTGCCCAGCTGGGAAATCTCCCTGGGGAGGGATCCATCTGTAAACATGTCCAGATGTGGCAGCCGGATCCACAGCTCCCGTCTGCTCTGGACGTACCTCTCATTTCCCCGGGCGCAGAAGGCAGGGCTGGCACCAAGCCGAGCGTGCACAGGGAGAGGGACACACCATCCATCCCTGCTGTCACCCTGCCACGGGATGGGGCCAGACCTGCCTCTGTGTGTCCCCAGTGCAGCCATCAGGGCTCCGACAACTGCACCTACAGGAACTTCACCAGCGCAGCACAGGCAGTGACCGAGTGGTACATCCTGCAGTCCACCAGCATCCTCTCCAAAGTCCCACTGCAAGAGAGAATCAGGATGGGCTACCAGGCAGAGGACATGATCCTGGCGTGTCTCTATGGGGCTGAACCTTGCAACTACAAGTAAGTGCATTCCGAGCTCCCTGCCCTTTTCTGTCACATCAGGAATGATACAGGATGCTTAAAGACATGACAGCCTTTTTCTTTTCTCTTTTTAATGTATATCTCAGTTAATAAAGAGCTTTCTGCTGTTTTTTAACTCTAACAATGTTTCCCATAGAGTTTATGATGTTATCCTGGCTGAAATGTGTTATTCTGGGATAGTGCTGGCTCGAGTTTTATTTCTAGATGTGCCATTTTGCTCATGGCACATCAAGACTAACAGCACCCCTGGGTGTTCAGCGATACCTGGCTCCAGCCCCGGTGCTGAGCTGGCTCTGCCTGGCACAGCAGCGCAGACCCTGGTTACAGCCGCTCCTCTTTTTACACAACGCTCTGGAAATGCATTTTAGCCATCGCTGATTCGTGTGAACACGGAATTTCTATATCCAGTTTTGAGAAATGTGAGCACAGAGCAGCAGCCCAGGCTGCAAGGAGTCCTGCCTCTTCAGCAAAGAGGGCAACAGGGAATTATTATCACAGAATGAGATGTAGCACCAGCCAAAACCTGTTACCATAGCTCATCTCAAGCAATAATTGCTCTCATCTGTGTGACAGATTATTCCTTTCCATTTCCACAACACATTATCCCCAGCGGCTGTGGCTCAGTACACACCAGTGAGTTGCTTTGCTTTTTTTCAACAGCGGATTGACTGAAATTATATCAGCTGGAATTTCCATACAGGCATTCAACAAAGAAAGCAATTTAAAGTGAATCCTAGGCACAGCTGTCAAGCACCAGTCCCACCAGATGCATTATTTCATAACCCTCATCCTCCCTAAGAGTCACAGCTTTGTGTGTATGATTCTTCCAGGAATTTCACCCAAATCTATCACCCAGACCATGGGAACTGCTACATCTTTAACTGGGGCATGGATGAAGAGGCTTTGAATTCTTCCAACCCCGGAGCAGAGTTTGGTAAGAGTTCTGCTAAGGAAGAAGGGGCTAAAGGAGAAGAACCACAGGGAGTTCTTGTGTGTCTTGGTGGCCATTTCTGTCAGATACAATGGATCTACTGTTCCTGTGTCCCTGGGGTGCTACAGTAGGGAAGAACAGGTTTCCAGGAGGGGATCAGCTCCCAAAAGGGAAATATGCGACACAGAAACAAGTGACATGACTACAGATGTTACTTCACAGCAGTGTAGCATCTGAATAGCCAAAATATCTGGGGCAATGTCTGAATACCTCAGCGATTGCCCCCCTGTGCATTTGTCACCAGGCACATTCACACTGACACAACAGCCCAGTCCCAGCTCTTCCCCCAAGGATGGGGATTGGTGTGCACAGTTAAAAGAAAATGACTCCTTTTTTTTCCACAGAGACTGGCATTTTGATACAATGCCTGTTCTGAGTGTTCTGTCTGGTGTCCCAGGGCTGAAGTTAATTCTGGACATCAGCCAGCAAGACTATATCCCATACCTGTCATCTGCGGCCGGCGCCAGGCTCATGCTGCATCAACAGAAGAGCTTCCCCTTCCTTAAGGATCAGGGCATCTATGCAATGGCTGGGACAGAGACCTCCATCGGCGTGTTAGTGGTATGTGTGGCATTCCTCTAGAGCAGATTGTCGGAGAATAATGTTATCAGATGGGACTGCGACCAAGTTTGTTTTAAGTCTTGGCTGAACTGGCTCAAACCAAAAGAGTCAAGGTATATGCTAGCTGTGGGCTGAACAGTTTATGGAGGCTTTTATGAATCTGTCCTGGCAAAGTGCTTTATTGAAGCCAAAATATTAAGCTTGGGTCATTGTTTCCTCTTCCATATCAGAAGGTGCCTTCCTAAAACATGCTACTCTGAACACCATTGTCTGCCTTGATCCACTCCAGGGAATGGGCTGCAGCTCCTGCACCTCCACCGCCGGGTCTGTGGGTTTGTTCATAGCCAGCAGGGAGTACAGGAATTACTGAGTCTCCGGAAAACGGGCAGCAGGGCCTGGGGAGGGGTGGTGGCCGCTGAAGTCTGCTGTTTCGGTTTTCTTTCAGGATGAATTGGAGCGGATGGGTTATCCCTACAGTGACTGCACCATGAACGGGTCTGATGTCCCCATAAAAAACCTCTACAGCCAATATAATACTTCCTATTCTATACAGGTAAAATATGTTTTTAAACCAAACAAGGCTGGTTAAGAAAAATTGTCTGAGCAGTTAAAAATCTTTGACTAGCATGCAGGAATACTGGAGCATCAGCAGTGATAAGGTAGAAAGCATAACCTAACACAGGAACCTTCTTTGCTGGTGATGAAACAGCACTCAAGTCTAAACACTGAAAATGCCTGCTTGTTTTGTACAGGAAAGGAGCACAGACCTTCATCTTTTCTTCCCTCTAAAATTAGGATGAGAAAGTTAAATGTTCGTAAGCCTTGAAACTGTAGTAAAACTATAGTGTAACCTTTAAGCATTGGTTAATTTGTACCAGGCTATAGGGCAGAAGCCTTTCTGGAGGGTAAGCTCTGGCAATAAGGAAAACACCAAACCATGGAAAGGCTGAAGAACACAGCCAGAGGCAGTGCGAGGCTTTGGGCTGGTAGGGGGGTTAGATTTCTGCCTTTATATAATTATAACGGTTGAACCACTTTACCTTACTTTTTAAGATGCTTGTATAATATTTAAGCAAACACTTGAAATGGTTGCATTGTTACTTAAAGGTTGCTAAATGCTGACCAGGGTTTGCTGTCCACATAATTCCTGTCACTTCAGAGCCCTCACAGTAAAACCAGGCGTTTCCATCACTCCCTATTTGCAGTGAACTCTGCAGGCATTGTTGCATCACACAGAAATTCTCTGGCTGTTCTACCTAGCTGGAGCTGTTAAATTTCATTATCTTTTCATAGACTTTGTTATTGCTTTGTGCACTGTTTCATTCAGACCCCCCGACCCCCCCTCCCATCCTGGGTGATTAACTTCATGCCTCGCTGCGCTAATGGCAGGGCTGCAGCCCTGGCCTGCGCGCTGCCCCAGCTGTGGCTGCCGTCCTTTCAAGGAGAGAAGAAGATGCACAGATAAGATAATTCAGATTTCTAAAACCTGCTCTTTATGTTGAAGTATTTTTAGAGTCCCAGCTTTAAAGTGGAAAGCAGCCTCTCCCCAGCATGTCATACAAAGCCCAGAGATGACAGCAGTGCCTATGGGCATAGTAGAACAGTTTTATTCTTTTTTGGAAAGTCCATATTACTCCCATGAAGCCTTAATGAGTTAAGAAATGGGCAGTTTCTGAGAGCAGGCACGGAGTTGCTCTGCTGTGGTGAGGTGACATACCCACAAGCAGCTCACAACCAGGATGTGCCTTAAAATCTGGAGGAGCAGCAATAAAAATGCATCATAAAGAAAACTATAACTGCAGAGCAGCTCTATCCATGGCAGCTTATCCACTCGCCTTGTCTCATTGTTGCAATGCCAGTGGGACTCGTGTTGGGCTTCCTCAGCCTGCTGAGCTGCCGGGCGATGCGCAGGGCACTGGAGGATGGAGCGTGCTCTAGCACTGGGACAAGCTCTGGAGCACCCACTCCTTCTGTGGCTTCAGCCTTCCCTGTGCACAGCCCCCAGATCATTGGGTACAAAGACAGCGAACACCTCCGAGCTGAGTGATTCTGGGAGCCAGTGTAGAACCCAGCAGCACAGAGGCAGGCAAGGGGATTCAGACCATGTCTAAGCAGCTCTCTCTTCCCTTTTTCCAGGCTTGCCTGCGCTCTTGTTTCCAAAATCGCATGGTGGAAATCTGTGGATGTGGTCACTATATGTTTCCTTTGCCTGAAGGGGTAAATTATTGCAATAACGAAGATTACCCAGGTTGGGGTAAGAACACAAACAAACCCAACTGCACAGCTTTCACAGGGTCCTGGGACACAGGAGGGGTGGGAGCAGACATGACCTTTATCACTATTGTAAATGGGACAAGAAACTGGCTTTTGCCTCTGTGCCACCTGCCCAAGGCCTTTGGGGTCAGTGCTGGGAAGAGGGGGTAAAATCTGGCTCCTGTTTAATTCGTTGTTAAATTTTCTGACCACGTTGCTCAAGTTCCTCCAGGAAAGGGAGGGGCAGAGGGGAAAGCAGCAAACCCATGCAGAGACTCATACCTCAGTATTTATTGTATTAAATGAAAGTGATACCATTCCAATAAGGAGGCTCCTTCTCTAAACAAACACTTTGATTTCTTGTTTTCACTGACAGCGTATTGCTATTCATCACTGAGATCCAGTATAAGGCACAGGCAGATCTGTATTGACTCTTGCAAGGAAACATGCAAGTAGGTAGCCACGCCATTCCTGGCAGCTGTAAAGGTGGAGGGGAGCCTGCGTTTCGGCTCGCATCAACTCTGACCTCTCTAAACTGGCAGCAATCACATAGGGCTGCTTTTCTGCTCTAGAACTGAAGTTCTAGTGACTTCAGAGGAGGGGAAACTTCTGCCCCAATGCTCTCCCTTCCTCTCCCCAGCGACACGCAGTACAAGATGACCATCTCCATGGCAGACTGGCCCTCAGAAGCTTCAGAGGTAACACCAATTTCTTGTTTGGAAACATTTATTAATAACTACCTGTCCTTAGCCACGTGAATCACCCAGTATTTTTGGAGGTAATGTCCGGGTACCAGGTGCCTCTTTGCTAAATTACACATTTCCAGCATGCAAACAAACACGAGTGCCAGGGTGTGAGACAGTAGGAATCCCTGCGGCAGCTCTGGCTCCCCGGGGTCCTGCACCAGGTCCTGCAGCCGCCCAGCGTTCCTGCCCCGGCAGGCACCCAGAGGGGATGTTTCTGCTCCAATCTGAATACATTTTGTTTTCCTAGGACTGGATTTTCCATATTCTGTCTTATGAAAGGGATATGTCAACAAATGTGACTCTGGACAGGTAAGTGAAAGGAACAACCACTTTATCTTCTCTATTGAGCCTGTTAACATCAGATTAACATGAACCTTGGCCATGGGCCAGAGCTCATGTGTGCTAATGTGAAGGGAGGAGAAGACTTGGCGTGTTTGCCTGGAAGATACATAAAGCAAATCTGAAATGCACCTCATGCATATCCTCCGCTCTCCACAGTGACCAACCAGGGCAGACAAACTAAAGCATGCAGTTCAGTTCAAATACCCATTAACCACAGCACCCTAATAAGTTGTGTAGGAGGCTGGAGGCTCTGAAGCTGTGAAATCCAGGGTTCAGCTCCTGTACTGTAATGTTCATCCCTTCATATTCCACCTCTGAATCTGCCAACAGTGGCAGCAGCAACAGGGGGCTGCACCAAAATTAGGGTGACTGTGAGTTACCCAAATTCTGAATTAGGGGAAAATGAGGAGGTTTCTCCCCAATGAAAAAGAACTAGAGGCACAGGAAATGGTTTCACAGATCCTGGCTGATCTGTACCCACTAGGCACCCTGTAACACAGTTGGTCAGGATGCAGCTGCTGTGTGTATGTGCACCAAGGAGGGTGAAGGCCTCTCTGCTCCAACCAGGGCAGCGAGGAAAGGCAAAGCAAACATCCCAAAGGATCTTCCAGGTGCAAAAGTCCATCTTCAGGAGGAACTGCAGAAGCACATCTCTTCCCACCGCAGCCAGCAGCACTTTTTAACTTCTGCCACCTGCCCAACAGAAGTTTCAGTGGATACCAGTGAGCAGCTCCATCCAGGAACCTGCACCCAGCTCTGTGCTGAGCTGTCCTTTCTCTCTTCCAGAAATGGAATCATCAAGCTGAACATTTACTTCCAGGAGTACAACTACCGCACCATCTCAGAGTCTGCTGCCACGACGGTGAGTGCCCACTCCTGCCCTTCCATGCCGCAAGTGCCCAGTGAGCAGCCACGCAGGACTCTGCTCCATGGGCTGATCAGCCCTGGCCAGAGATGCTCCTCACCAGGAGTTTGCTGAGTCACTTGGTGCTGCTGCTTCACACAACTGTGGTGAGGAAGCAGATGAAGCTGATTTGCAGCCCCTGATTTGTTCTTCCCTCACATCTCCTGTCCCTGTCACCAGCATGAGTCCCTGCAGGGCAGCACCCACCGGGTGAGGGACTTTGGCAGGCAGATCCCTCGGGTGGGAGCATTCCTAGCACACAGGGTGATTAGCAGGGACTGATGCAGGGTCTGCTACTCCAGCTCACTCTGCTCTCCTCCCTGCAGATCGTTTGGCTGCTATCGAGCCTGGGAGGCCAGTTTGGATTCTGGATGGGAGGCTCGGTGCTGTGCCTCATCGAGTTTGGGGAAATCATCATCGACTCGCTGTGGATCACAGTAATTAACGTGATCAGCTGGTGCAAAGGCCTGAAGCAGAAGCGGGCACAGGCAAGATACCCAGACGTGCCCCCGACAGTGTCGGAGCTGGTGGAGGCTCACACCAACCTGGGCTTCCAGCATGAGGATGCAGGTGCCCTTCCCAGGGATGAGGTGCTGCCCCCAGAGCCTGGCACTCCCCCACCCAACTACGACTCATTGCGCGTCCAGCCCCTCAACATCCTTGGTCCTGACAGCGATGCAGACACCGAGTGAGCAGCGCACAACCACCAGTTCTCCATGGCACACTATCTGCCACTTGCTGGGCAATTCTCTGCTCCCTATCACCCTTAGGAAGGAATAAAAAGTTCTGGCTGTCCTCCCCTCCCCACTCCAAGTGTTCACAGTGAAGACTCTCTAATAATTCCTGTAATAAACCTCATAGAGTTGGCGTCAGGCCCTGGTTTTATACACAGACCCGGTATGAACCAGCTTTGCTGTGTAATCTGAGGTCACCATGTCTTTTTAACATGGGGTTTTGCTCACACAGGAGTGGGAAATGCTTCCCAGCAAGAAGAGCGGGGTGGGGGGCAGCTGTGGCAGTGCTGCTGGGCAGATGCCAAGGATGCCCTGAGAGCGGATGCCTGGACATGGGCTGGTGGATGCTGAGACCGGGCACAGTGTGAGTGCAGCTCTTCTGCACTGTCTGGGCTCTGGGACCAAGCTTCTTTTGCCTTCTGAGGCTATTTCAACCCCTGAACAACTGCAATGGCAACAGAGCAGAAGAAAACCACCCCTTTGCTTCTGGAACCCAGGGGGGCTGTTTGTGTTTGTTAACCCTGGCACCATGGGTGGCACAGTTGTTTGTGTGTGTGTGTGTCGGGGGTAAACACTCCAGCCTCCAAATGGATTCAGGTGTGGGAAATGACTGGCCATTTATCAGTCCACACCCTTGGCAATAAATAAATCAATCAAAAAGTTACCTTTCAGTTTCCCGTTGGCAGCGGGCACAGTTCTGTGCTGGCAGAAGGCTATGGCTGGCGAGAAGGGGAGGTGCTATGCTTGTACCCAACATGAAGGGCTTCAGGGGTCCCTGGGGGGCTGGGCTTAGCAGGGAGTGAGCTCACTGAGCCCCCAGCATTCCCAAGACCCTATTGCAAGTCACTGGGGACCGGCCTCACTCAAGGGCTTTTGCAAAATCTCAAGAGGAAACAGGACGGTGTGGTTAAATCACGCGGCTGGAACACAGTGTTCCGGGCACAGCGCCCAGCGTGGCGCAGGGTGCTGGGGTGACCACGGGGCCAGGGGCATCCACGCTCCTTTGCTGCTCCCAGCTCCCCAAGTGCACAGTGCTCTGGCGCAGAGCTGCCAGGGTCCCTCATCTCCCCACAGTGGTGGTGGAAGCCATCACGATCAGGACCAGGGAATGGGGGATGCAGCTGCCACTGCCCCACAACGGGCAACGTCTGGGTTCAAAACTCACTGAAACAGTCAACACCTCAACAACCAGTGCAGCTGCTCTAACGCTGCTTCAGCAGTCACAAAGTAACAATGTGTAGAATATTGGCAGCCTTAATTTTATCAGACTTGATTAATGAATTTTTAAAATTTTATGATTAGCTCTAAAAGTAACAGGAACCTAAAATAAAGTTTTGATTTTCTATTGCATCTGACATCTGGATCTTTACAGATATTTTCCAGTTTCACTCAGTTCATGAGGACAAGAAGCTTAGCCACTTTTTAAAAACTAAATTTGGATTCTTAAATAATGAAGAAACCTTGGCAATCTTATTCTCAGCCCATTTGGGGTTTCTGCTGCTAATGAAGAGCAGTGAGGATGAGCAGGAGGGGTGTTGTGCTCCTTCATGTCAATGTCTGGGCTCCCACCACCTCCAGCTCACACGTATGGGACATCTTCCAGCAGCATGGATTTAGAAACCACGTAAAAGTTTCATCGTCGCTTCATCAACCCACTCATCTGGGGCTTCCAATTCTGACAACACTCAGGAGTGGCGCCCAGGGAGAAGCCTGTGCATGGGTTATGCCTGGAACAGCCTTTCCTCTGGTGCACCTCCAACAGCCCGTGGCTCATACACCTCCCCAGCTGGAGGCTGCTCTCACTTTAGTTGCCACTGCCTGAAAGTCAGGAGCCAAGGACGGTGTTCAGTGGCTGCCACTGTGCCACTGGCAGCGCGGTTTCATTGGCAGAACTGCTTACCCAGCCCTCTGGAACCAGGAATGCTCTACAGGCTTTTTAGCACCTGGACAATTCCTCCAGACATTTTGCCTCAGAAACAACATCTGATTCTCTTTCATACATTAATCAAACAACAGACCCACTGCATTACACTGGGAGGAGGAAGAGATAACACTTCCATCCTTCAGCAGCACATTCTTTGTGGAGTAGGACAGCCAAGCGAGGAGTCAGCACACAGAACACATCCCGTACTGCTGCTCTTCCTGGGCTGGTGAACAACCATACCCACCACTGATCCTGACAGGGATGAGGAGTGGAAGACAGGGCCGAGGAGTGGAAGACAGGGCCAACTTACAGTCATCTGCAGCCAGAGAATACCTGAATTAAGTGATATGAGGAATGAAAATCCTGATTCGGGGAGCACATTCCTAACAAACCCGCAAGCTGCCCCCAGCCCCTTATCTGTCAGCTGGGTCCCAGCAGCCCTGAACATGCTGCTCCATCAGGAAACCATCTAACCCTGGGTACGGTGGGAGCTCCAAACATGTAAAGCCAACCAGAGCAGCAACAGGGCATAGGGAAGGTGAGTAGGACTCTTGTAAAGACAGAAGAATCCAGCTCCAAGCAAAAGCTGTCCTAGACTTTCCTGCCCAGCTCCTCCCTTCCCTTCTCCATGCGACCCTCCCTTAGCATCATGAACCCCCAGGACAGCCTCCTTCACCCAAAAGGAGCGGCAGTGCTTCATCCCACACCAGCCGAGTCGCAAACAAGTGCCCCGTACCTTCCCCTGCCCATTCCAAGTGCGCATCCCAGCCAATCCTTATCCCAAAGACCTCCAAACAGTTTTCCAACAGTGCAAAAACATTGCTCCCTGAAAAGACATCAGAGAGCAATTTGCTTAAAACATTAGGAAAGCTGAGAATCAAAACCTGGGCATCTCTTCCCATGCTTCCACCACCAGACAGCACTGTCAACATCAGTACCGATAAGATTGGCTGTGCGGGAACCTAAATAGCTGTTCAAACACAAAGATACTGCAGAGACATCAGATGCTTTTCCATGGGGCTAAACAACGGCCGAGCCTGCTCTCGTGCTCACGGAACAACAGGATTGGTGAGGAGCTCACTGCTGCAGAGCAGGGGGAGGCAGAGCCCTTCTCCCAGGCCAGCCTCCTCCAAGGCACTGCGAAACACCGCACTCGGCTGCTGCCATCCTGGCAGCATCTGCACCAGCTGTAGTTCCAGTGGCTGCTGCCACAGACACATGTGGAACAGCAAAGTAATCAGCATGTCTCAGGCTGGGGATCTGTCAGTGCAGTCTGCACCCTCCAGCTTCTCACTCCTTCAGCCCCAGCTGGGTGCGTGCCCAGGGCCATTTGCCCTAGGAGATACAACAGCAGCAGGCAAGGAACAGCCCCAGAACTCCTCAGCTCCCAGTGACGAGGCCAAGGGGTGGGTGAGGCACAAACAGCAAGATGCACCCGTCTCGCAGCAAGGCTAAATCAGAACAGTGTGTTCTTTGACAGGACATGGACAGTTTACTCTTCCAGTTACTGCTGGTTTATGGAAGGCGTCTGACAACTAATAAAAGTGCAAAGTGTCTCAGGTACTCGACTGCAGCTTTTTACCAGCCTGGATCCCTCCCCAAACAGACTGATCACAGATAAGTGCCTGTGTGCAAACGGGTGGCTTTCCTGGAATAGAGCAGAGCAGCCACTGGAAGGCTCTCCTGGGCACTGCCCAAGACCAGGCATAAAGCTGGAGCTTTCCAGGGAAAGGCTCCACAAATCCCAACCACCTGAGACACCAGAGAGGTCCTAAGTTCTGTTCAGAACCAAATTCCCCATTCAGCTGGGAATTTTTTAATAGATTTTCATACTCTGAAACGCAGGAATAAACACCTAACTGAAACCCTGCCAGGTGAAACCAACATTACAGAAAACATGTATTACTCCCCTGCTCTGAAAGTTTTTTAGGTGCTAAAATTCGTGAAACCCAAAACCTGTTTATAAAGCACCTCTGCTCCCCTCGCTTCCCCAGACTGCAGCTTTGGCAGTAAAACACGACTGAAATCCAGCTGAGAACAGCAAAGAAATCCAATTTCACTCAAAAAATAATGTCCTAGCAAAGCAGAGCCTGTATCACGTGTTCCACATGTGCTACACAATATGGGAGAGATGGTGTGACAGAACCACAGATGGGACTTTGGCAGCTACGCACACAATCACCCAGTCGAGAACATATCCAGCTGAGAAGTCCGAACTGAAGGAAAAGAAATGACAATGGGACAATGTCCCAAAGACAGAGGCTGCCAGGGAAAACAACATCCACAAAGAGAGCAGAGAGGTTTGTAGATCAGGCTGAACACTGACTAGAGTAGCCTGAACCAACTTAAGGAACAACGAGGCAAAATCACGGACACTGGGAAAAGAATTATTCCCCCAAGAAATCTGGCAGTGAAGAGGAGAAAAGCATAGGAGTAGATACAGATTGGGGGAAGAAAGATGTTTTTCCCCTCTAAAACAGAAGAGTTCATGTGTGAGGTTTTGTTCAGCACCATCTCACACAGCTGGCACTCCAGTTTGGGGAAATCTTCATATTCCACCCAGTTTTCTCCTAAGAAAAAGAGCTGCAGGAATGGGGGAAGCACACCAAGAGCAGATGAATTGTTTTACAAAGTTCTATGTACCAGGCTTTAATAAATATTACAAGAAAGCACCACTTCCATTGAATTTCTTACAAACTTCATACCTTTCCATAGAACAGAATCATCATCCAGGAACAACCCACAGAACTGGTTTCATCCTCGAGGCTGAGCCTGATCATGCCTCAGCCACCAAATGATGGGACCGACATCCTGACTTTGTGAACAATGACAGACTTGAGCAACAGCGATTGCCTCCAGGTAGAAGAGTTCCCAATCAGTCGATCTTTGTTGCACCTACCCCATAATTTTAGACTCAGAATTGATTAAATTTTCTGAAAAAGCCAGTCATCTCACCGCCAGGAAGCACGAACTCCCCAGCAACCGGCAGAACATTCCTGGCCAGAAGCCAGCACTGCTCGGCCCACTCAAGGTCACCCAGAGAGGCTCTGGTGAATGTGGCTGTAGGACAGCTTTCCTCATTCCTAAAGATAGAAAAATGGAACAAGCTTTTCTGAGACAAAGACATTTATTAAAAAAAATATTCAGAAAAAAAAAAGATCTCCCGATGCCCAAAGGCATTTTCACCGTCCTTGCAAAGTTTACAGGGAAATAAAACCAACTCAAGGAGTTCTGTCCAGGAGCAGTGTCCAGCAGCAGAGGTGCCACAGCTAACACTCCAGGCTCCTCATGGCAGCGATGCTGCTGGCCATCCTGCGGGGCACACCTTTGGCAGCTTGCCGGTAATCCTCTGGTTTTGCCTTCAACAGGGTTACAATATTTTGCAGCATCCTTGATGGCTGAAGGCCGAGGGCATCCATCACGTTTATTAAGTAATCTGCAAAAATAAGGATGAACACGTTTGAGCAGGCAACAGACACACTGCAAATTAGTTACCCTGCTCCTCACGACTGGTAGAATCCCATCAGTGCCAGCTCAAACCCACACAGAACGCAGTGTGTTTGGAATCTGACTGGTGGTTTCTTGCACAGGAGTTTGGACAATCATCTGCAGCGTTCAGAGGACTGAGACACATTCAGCCCCATTTCAGTACCTACACACGGCACCCTCGGGCAGGAAATCCCCACAGACAAAGATAAAGGGTCGCAATCACACTTCCAAAGGCAAAGAGCTTGCTACAGAGCTGGAAAGCTCTGCAGAGGTGAATGGCTGTGGAAGCAGGAGGGAGTTCCAGCTCACTGATTCAAAGTCAATCAGGCAATTAAGGATGGCAGGAAGAATATGGAACAACCACCCTCTAACCCACTGGTTTGTTTTTAAGCAATGCCAAAAACCAAGAAAAAAGACTGAGGCCAAGTTCCCTGGTGTTCAAGAGCACTTCAAGGCAAGCTGAGGAGATACTGTCTGCATCCTTATTGTTGAGCTTGGCCATCGGGAAGTCAGCAGCGGTGATTTACAGCAAAGAAAGGACCAACTGGCATTTATGTAGTGGGTCTTGAGGTGACATTTCATCAGTTTTGGACTAGAAAAAAACATCTCCTCCATATCCTGCATGATTGCCTTCCCCAACGCTTTCCATCAGTCTGCACAGCAGAGATGAACAACATAGAATCATAGAATAGTTTGGGTTGGAAGGGACCTTAAAGATTTAGTTCCATCCCACTAGACCAGGCTGCTCAAGGCCCCATCCAGCCTGGCCTTGAACACTTCTAGGGAAGGGGCATCCACAATTTCTGTGCCACTGCCTCACCACCCTCACTGTGAAGAATTTCTTCCTATTTAATTTCTTTCCTATTTATTTTATTTATTTCCTATTTATTTCTGTTTGATCTCAGTCTTCCCCTTTCAGCACATGCTCTGTGATCCCTATATGGCATACAGCGGCAGTACACAGCACTCCATGAGAAGGGGAAGAGCAGTGCCACTCTTGAAAGGATTATATACAGATCTCTCTCACTATAACCAGCTTGTAAGGGAATCCTCTCCATTCAGGAGGACTTGGACTTCCACAGTCAGAAACACAAAGCCATGAAGAAGCAGGAGTACCCACTGGAACACCACCCTCCCTTGAAAAGCAATGTGAGGGAATGTTTTTCAAAAGAGAAGCTGTGACCCCTCCACCACACCAGGTATCACACCAAACGCTCAGATTAAAAGAGAAACCGAGGCTGCAGCTTTGTTCAATCAATTACAGAGGAGCCCCTGTGCTGTGGCAACAGCTCTCAGGGCAATGTCTGCACCAAGCTTACCAATGTCTGTGGCAAGCTGCTTCGTCGAGTGCACCGTGAGCTCTGGTATCTGCAGGATGACTTCGCAGTAAGTCTGCATCGTGGCTCTGGCGATGGAGCCCAGCCAGTAGTCAGCCATGTTATCCAGCTCTGGCAATTCGTCTCCTGGAGAGAGAGGTCCGGTTAGTGGTCAGCAGTGTCACTCACCTGCATTTGCTGGCTTTGTAACAACATATAATTCATAAATGGTTAACCATTTCTTCAACAGGACACAAAGGTATTCATTAGGATTCAGTTTGTCAGCTGGTTTTAGAGTAATCAAAGCAGTCACATATCCCCCGACACTATCCAACATGGAAAGTTAGCTCAAGACCCAAAACACTTCACTTCCTTCTATTAATTCTCCACATGAGTCATTTCCGAGGGGTTGACAGGTGACCACACAGGGCGCAGGGGCACTGCCTGGCACATTCAGGACTGGTCTACAAACTATTGCAATGGCAAGGACTCACAGGTCTTTTTCAAGCCCTAAAGGAATTCTGCGTTCATCAGCATTTTGAAAGTTAATGAACTATTAAACATGTAAATACAATAACAAGCAATTAATCCTAAAATCTAAACTACAGAGCGTATTCTCAGAAGGCTACAGGAAGACTATAAATACCAAGCTCTACGCTTCCCTGATTGTCAGTGGAAACAAAAAACAGAGAAGAGATTAAGAACAGCAAACCACAGTGCGCTGCCAGCCTGCGGGAAGCCTTGTGTAGCAGCTGCCGCTAACTGCAGCGAGACTAAAGACACAACAGGTAAGGAGAACCATTTGAAGAATGAACACAAGCTAAAACTCAGCTTGCTGCAAGAAGCTAAGGAAAGACACGCAGAAAGAACTCCTCAGTGTGGGGAGAGAGTTCTGCAGAGGCACCTAGGCCTCAAACAGACCAAGTTTCTGGTCTGAACAAAACTGAAGAAATTTTACTCATTATTTAGAGGGATTACCAAGAGACTCTTGGAAGAAACAGCACAACTAGACAGTAGGAAGTGGATCTCCAATAGCTTTGTTAGCATAGCACATCCCACCCACATAATGTCATAATTGGAAAGCTTTCCCCCAGACACTTCAAGTTTCTGGTTTCACCCTACCTTGCTCTGGAGGGTAAGGCAGTTTTCCAGCATGCAATGCCAGTTCCAAAGCAGAATCCTCTTGAGTGACAAATGGCTCAAGGTGGAGAGGAAGCGACATAATATATTGCCCAATCTAGAACAAAAGCACAAAGAGCTGAGCCACTGCGCAAGTCTGAAGCAAGTACTTTGCTAGAGAAAAAAAGGTCAGCCGCGGTAATCCACCCCTGAAAGCAAAAAGCTGAGCCTGAGAACAACTCGCTAATCCACATTTGCTCAGAAACAAACTGAGTCTTGCCCATCATTATACTTTGTACAAGAATTTTTTTTCACAAGGTCAGAGAACCACTCATTGAAAGAATCGCAGTAGGAAAACTGTGCAGCGAACGGTTACTCCAAGAACATCTTTGATCGCTGCAGTGTTCCTGGCAGTTTGTTTTCTAGACTAGATTCTAAGGGGCTGAACAAAACAAAACCAAAGAAGCAGCATGGATTTAAGGAATAACGTAATTATGAATTACAGAAATGTTATCACTCCCAAACAGGGACCATGCTTACAAACCCACACCCCTAAGTCACATAACTGCAGGCTTACAACAAATACCATGCTGTTTATAAAGCGAATATTTGCTGCCTCAGAGAACCTCCCTGGACCCAGGTGCAATGCCAAGCACTGTGCCTCCCCATTACGAAGCACGCTTATTAAAGGCTTTTTCCTGAGCTCTGTCTCCTGCCTTTTCTTCTGCCAACGCCCATACCACACCAACTCACTTCCGAACCCTACTTTATTTTTAATTTTCAATTTTACTGCACAAGGCAGTGGTGTTATTTCAAGAGTGCCTAAGACAAGCCCTTGGCTCAGACTCAGCCTGCACAATGCTCAGCAGCAGGATAAAGAGCAGATCTGAAAAGATACCAGAACATAAATGTCTATCTGAAATTTTCTAAGGTTCCTCTTTGCCTTAAGACAGGCAGAAATGCCTTTTGATTCCTCTCAGAACCAAGTACCAAGCACACACATCTCCGCTGTAACCTCCAAGTGGCAGGGGAGCACGTCCAGCCTCTTGCCACGCACATCTCTCCTTGTGAACTGTGTAAACTGAAAGCTGCTCAGAAGTTCAGTAGCAATCTTTCCTTGAAGTTTTACCTGAGACACTACCCATGAGCTTTTTAAACCTTATAAAAGTCTCTCAGGTAGCTAAAACCAAACGACCCACAATGAAATTATCCCACAAGTTGACTGACTACCCGTTTCTACACATTTCTGGTTTTTTTAAAATTTAAAAGCAGAGTATAACAGGTTTTAGGACATAAGCCTGAGGAAACCAAAATACTAAAAGCTTTTGGTTGCAGCCCATCTGAAAAATCCACTCCCTCTGTGCTGCACAGAATGGTAGTAAAATAAAAATCTTGCTTATCAAATTATACGTGTATATAGACAATAATCACAGATAACATTAATATATGAGTTGCTAATTTGGCAGCAACTGGAAACACCAGCCAGGAGAATGGGAGAGCAATCTGAGTGCTGTTGAGCAGCTGAGGAGCACCCAGCCAGAAGGAATGAACAGCTCGCTCTCCTTTTCCACTCAGACACCCCACTACCAGAAAGGGTTCATTGTTATTCCAGTAGAAAGATAAACCAGGCAGTCACGTGGGGATTAGAAGGGTAAGAGCTCAAGACTTTAACTTCACAGTATGGTTAATTCGCTCCAATACATATTGCAGGAACTCCCAGGCTACACGGGCTGCGATATTACAATACGCTCAGTATTCACCTACAAACAAAAATGGTATTTCCCACCCCATTACAAGAGTTAACACTGTAAACAGTGTGGTTCAGTGGGGAAGAGCCTCTCCTTGTGCTCCCACTGTTCTTTTGCTACTACAGAATTTGGCAGGGATTTCACAAAACTATAATGAGCAGCACAGCTAATGAAGGCCGGACCACTGAGCACATCCATCACCATCACAGATGCATTTTAACAATAGACTATGATTGGTACAGAGAACTGGTGAAACACAGAAGGGACTCCCCAGCACTGGGCTTCCAGTAATGCCCCTTGCCTGCTCTTACGTTGCTGATGTACTCCAGAGGAGTCAGGCTGAAGTTTGGCAGGTCATCTGTCAGGGTCTCACCAATGCCACCCGAGTTCCAACCCTGTAAGGCAAAACGTGAATGAAAGAATCTATGACCTGTTGGGGTGTGAGGTCCATTGGTGTTCTAGGAAGGGCTCATGCAGCAACAGAAACCGTGATTGCCCAAGGACTTCTAGAAAGCAGAATACAGATGGTGAAGAAACTGCTTCCCTCTCTTCCCTCAGGCCCAAAACATGCACAGCCCTTTCCACCCAGTTTCCTGTGGGAAGTACGCTCACACAGGTTAGAAAAGCAACACCCCAAACAAACATAAGAGTTTGCAAACACAGCTGCCTGCTGCAAACGCTGTGGATGAAGAGAAGAAAACATTTCCACTGGTTACAAGAAATGTGATACCAGAGGGAAACATTCTGAGAAGGAGCAAAGTAAGCAGCACTGAGCTGTGCTCCAGCCTACAGGATCCCACGGGTAGCCTCTGCCAGTTCAGATCTGATTGATGCACCCATTACTCACCATCTTTGAAACGAGTAAGAGTTGCTGTTTGATCCGGAGAAAAACAGAATCAAAAGCCAAATGGTGTGCCAGCTGGTTGAGGCGGCTTAGGGCAGACCGAGATGAAGACAACAGGTTGTGGTTGCTCGTACCTTTTTCCTTACACACAGAACACAGGAAAACATTAACATACAGAAGTCACCAAAGCAACCAAAGAGAAGCTATGTTAACATACTTAAAGAGGTCTTTAAGGGGCCATCTTAATACAAAACAGCCTCCCTCTGCAATGGCCCAGCTTGTTTCCTTTAGGATGCCCTATTCCAACCAGTTATTCAAGACAGAAACTGTACATTGCTCCCTGAAGCAAAGAAGCAGAATCCTATTCCAGCCACAACAGGCAGCAGTACAGGCTGAATACAGAGAGACCTGCACAGAAGATGGCAAAGCTGCCTTTTCTCAAAGGGCTGACAACTACCTGACTCCCTGCAGCGAATGAACCAAACATTTTACATAAAGGTACCTATGGAACTTGACTTAGGAAGGGTTTGAAGTCAGATGCATAATGCTGAAGCTGCACGAGTTGCAGGTAAATTTATGTGCAGAAGAAATCAAAACATTTTTAGGAAATACGAGACAGAACTCATAACCTCGACTTCCCTACTACACATGACTGGTGGTGGCAAACAGAACTTTGATCCATGAGAAGATAACTGGAGTCATTCTATACCCTGTTCACAGATGCATGCATGAATGGTCTCGCAGAAGGATATTTCAGAACGGATGTGGCAGCAGAGCATTGAGTGGCAAAGAAAACTCTGAGAGGCCAGTGTGCAGGCTCTGGAGTTTGAGACGGCTCCAACAAAACTTTCCCCTTTCTGCAACAAAATCTGCCTCAGCTGAACTGCTAAGGGCATGTTCACAAACACAGCCATGGTCTGGGGAGAGATGGAATGAGTCCAGACTTCCCAGGTTTGGACATTTCATCTCTCTGCAGATCGGTGTCTCCATGGAAGACTTGGAATATGGCCCATCAACAGGCAGCAGCTCAGGATGAGTAATCAGGTTTTCGGGGGAATTCAGGTCACATATACCAAAAGTGGGCCAAGCAGCATCCTGCGACAGAGGCAGGCTCTCCCAGGCACCAGAGCTACCTTTAGCGTGTAAAGTGTTTCCATAAGGCTGGCATACTCGGATGGATTCTCCTTCAAAAGGTAATTGTATTCCTGCCAGGGATTCTTTACAGAGCTCTTCTTTTCTGCAGAACTGGTATCCTGAAAGCCGGGAAAACTACACGGGCTGTAGGAGTCTGAGAGATGCTTCCCAGCAGTGGATAAAATTCTGAAAACAAGTACAGAAAAGACACGAGCACTGAAATCAGCACTCCTGTCTTCATGCTGGCCCAAGGACCAATGCTTCCTTTATGTTACTTCAGGGGAGAGAGCATTCTTTGCTGGCAGACATTAAGTACAGCCAACTCTCACGTCTCCCATGCAACCCAAAAACTGCAACAATATTGAGACAAAAAGGAAAGGATTGTGCTCTTGGAACACTTAGCAAACACAGAGCAAACCCAGCCTCCTGTGTCCCACAGGCCAGCGTCCTACAGAAAGCACAGCTCTCAGACTGAAGCATTTTACCACTCAAGAGGCTGAACATGGCTGCACTAGCGGTTGCTCACAAGGATCAATATGCTGCTGTGCCTGACAGTCCTCAGGTTTCAAGGAAGGAACCAGTCAAGGCACACCTTGATTCATTGCAACAAATGATTGATGCCCCATGTCACAAGGGAGTGACAATCTTGCCAATTTGATCTGGTGGAAAATTCCTTCCCGACCCCAATCCTGGCAGTCTCCTTCACGCCCAGACAGGTATCTAAGACCAAGGACTCCTGTGACTGTCTCAGGGTACATGGCTGAGTGGAGAAGCCTGTGAGCCACCTCTGATAATCCAAAAGATGTGGAGGGGCAGGGGGGGAAATCACAGTGGCTCTGCTGTGGTCTACACAACAAAAGTACCTTGGGGTTTGTTTTCTTTCAGCTCAGTCCCTATTTTGACAGCTCATGAATTAAGTTCAGCAGCGCTCACCTGTTGGCCAATTGCTGCTCGAAGTCTCCACACTGACGAAGGAGCTCACCACAAGTAGTAATTATCCTGGGAAAGAACAAGACAAAAACACATGTTACGATCTGAGGCTGATAACGCCAGACCTCCCCGAGACAGCCCATTGCGGACACGTGTCAGGTGATTATAAAATGCAATAACCAAACTGCAGCCCCCAGGGGACACGTCTGTCAGGAGTCAATTTGGCTGTTAACTTGGCTTTCATTTGATAACATACCAATCTTTTTTGCCCAACAGCCTCATCCCCATGCTACTTGTTGTCATCGTGGCTAAGGTCAGCTCAGTGTCACTGGGAAAAACACTAAAAGCTGCTGATACTTCAAGTGCCATGACACACAGCCTTACTCTAGACAGGGCAGGGAGCCTCACAGCACCGTGCTGTGCTAGAAGCAACCTGAAACCCAGTTGCTAACACTAATGCTCCAGGAGCACTCAGCTAAGCAGGAACAGTGTTCTGCACTAAGAACCTGTGTAAACTGACCCCAAGCAACTCCCTTCCAAATCTGATACAAAAATCAGTTCTGAGCCAGGCAAAAAAAAAAAAATCCCCTTTACCGGACAGAGTTTTGGAATGCAGTCCAGTCCTCCTGGAAATGGGATTCTGAGAGGACATCATCCAGTCTACATTTCTTTCGGATTGACTGCAGTGTATTTGTAAAGTCAGATGCATATCTGTGATGAGAAATGAAGGAGAGATGCATCAGCATAAGAGAACAGGTTGGAGTGCAGCATAACAGCATGTCCTGCAATTTCCTCATCTGGTCCTCTCTGAGGGCCAAAGAACAACAGAAATATTGAAGGAGTTCAAAAGAGAGGCTGTTGTTCCAGTCCACATACATGGATGTGACAAATGGAGCAGCCTCAGCCCACTCAAGCCTGCACTGGAAGACACAGAGAAACTCAAAGTGACAGACACTGTGTGGCTACTCCAACTTCTTGCTTGGGGGTCACCAGGAACTCTCCACACCCATAAAGAAGTATGAGTAAGACGTTTGTGTTACCACCACCCAAAATTACATGAATCACATTTCCTAGGAAAGGCCAGCGAACGTTTACAAGGCTACTGCTGCTCCAACACCACTTGGCTGTTACTCCAGGAACCCAGTGAGAATGATCTTGTGAACTTGTTTTCTCAGCTACTCCCCAGATGAGAACATGGATAAAAAGGAGAACATTTTGTTTTCAGCACAGCCCATTTTTTTTAAATAGTACCCATAAGCTGGAGGCATGCACGCTGCTATATAATTGCTTATAAAGAAGGTGAGATCAGAGAAGTGTGTTTCATGCCTCCCTCGTCCTCACAGGGCAGCAAGGTAACTGATTCATACCTTGTGAGCAGTTCTTTCAATATCATGAAAGAATAAGAAAGCAATCAGTACTGGAACATGACCCAAGCAAGCTGTCACTGATACTCTCATGAGTGAGGCATCTCACACCCACAGAGTCTGAATGTGAGGTCACTTCTCCCAGCAAGCATACAACTCCTCAGTGAGTTTGACTTTACATCAGCCTAATTTATCTTTGTCTTACTCTGTTTTGGGAAATATTTTTCCCTCCAAAAGAATTTATTAGAAATGAAAATTCAGTCCAATCAGAACAGAAAACAGTTGTGAAAAGTATTCCATCTAGACACCAAAAGCTTCCATTTTTCCCCCAAGAAAGAGTCACTGCCTGAATGAGGTGGCAGGAGAGGATATTGGATGATTCCTACTATGATTATAGATAATTTCACTCTCAGTAACTGTTCATAAATCACAGTGTCCTTGGCCACAGACTGAGGCAGCAATGTAACTAAAAGCACCTTACTTTGAGAACAGAGCTTTCAGGGCCTTAAGGAGCCCACACACCCCCAGGCCGTCCGTGAGTTTAACGCAGTTGTCAATGGCTCCGGAAGCCAGACTGAAGAGTTTGCTGACGGAGTGGTTCAGTTCTTGGACACAGTCAATTACTTCCCAATGCTCCTAAACAACAACAACAAAGTTGAGCACCACTCTTCTCTAGCGAGTGTCCAGGCATTGCAGACACCTTGTGTAATACCTCGTTCTCTCAGCATCCTTTGATCTTATGGCACACTCAGGGGAGAACAAGGCTGGATGCCTCCAGCCTCCTGCACAGTAACTCTTAACAACAGTCAAGCTGCCAAATCCAGTGTTTACCTGATCTTCAAGGAAAAACAGTTCTGCCACCAACAGAATCTTCCACAAAAAGATCTTTCCTACCCCAAACCTTGCTCTTCATAAATTCTATTGAACCTGAAGCAGGCTCTTGGTTGGCTGCAATATCCTAGTAAAGTCTTTCTCCAGCAATTCCAACCAGGGCCAGTTACTGGCTGAAGAAGGAGAGGAAAGGAGTTCGCTCCAACCTGACAGAGCTGCTGAAACTATCTTCTAATCAAAATTTACTTGGGCTGACAGTTGGACTTGATGATCTTAAAGGTCTTTTCCAACCTTAATGATTCGAGGATTCTTGACTCTACTTAACAGTATCAAAATACACTGCAAACAGGAAATATTACCAAAAATCAGAGGAGGAAATAGAGCAATAACTACAATAAAGACCCTTGCATTCAGGAGAGGCCTCCAGCCTCTCCCTGTGTGGTTGAACAGACTGCTACATTACCAAGGGCACAGCACTGATCTGAACGAGGAGATTTTCTTCTTCCAGGTCTCCATACTCAAGCTGGTAGGGCTTGTACGGACCATACACTGCTTCCACCAGTTCCATCACTTTTACCAGGTTCTGCTCCTCTACAAAGAATCAGATGTTTAGACCACAAATAGATGAATATGCTACTAAAAACCTTGTTTCAAGCGACAGGCCGTAGTTCTTCAACTAGAGCATGCAGCCTACACAGCCTTGGAATGCTGCCCAACAGCTTTAAGTCTCAACTACACCGATTTTTTTCTCAATTTTTAAAAACAAGGCTATTATCTCTACCTGTTTCCTAAAACTCAGATGTTCTACCTCAAAAAGCGCCTCAGGAAAATTATCATTCATTGCTCAGAAACAGCCTGGGTGACAAAAAAATCTATTAAACATTCCAACCTACAGTAGAAGGAAGGTAATGAAACAATTTGAGAAGTGAAATACATTACTCCCACAACTTAAAACAGGGTAATCCTCATTTATCAGAAAGCCTGGTTCATACTTAAAATAGACACTTAGCACTACAGCTTCACAGCGTTCCATCAACCAGAGCTGAGCATGAACCATGAACTCAGCCTTGCAGTACCATTCTGTTGAGCAGGGAGCTGCAGACCCAAATGAAAACCAGGCCTGAATGATTATTTCTCAAATAATACTTGATTATTTCTCAAATAATACTGGATACTTGCTGTTATCATGAAGTTTTGCCAAACTCCAACTAGCAGCAAACCAGAATTACTTTGAATCCTGGACAAGAAAAACCTTTTACACCGTAGGGTGGAGCAGGGTGTCCAATGACGGGGCTATCTCCACGCTTCAATGTTTTCAAGATCAGAATGGACAATACCCTGGGAAAGGTGGTCTTAATTCACAGCAGGCCTTGCTTGGAGTAGGAGGTTGGCCTAGATCATCTCCCGATGTCACTTCCAAACTGAATTATCCTATGAATCACAACTGAACCCTTCCCTTACAGACACATATGTAGGAACTGGTTTGACCCTGTCCTGCTGAGTCACTTGGCCTTTCCATTCTTGAGATATTTCTCTTCCCAAAGACCTTACATAAAAAAAAAGTTCTTTATTTTCATCTCTTTCAACACACTCGGATGACATCATAGCAGCTTTCCTCCTATTCCATCATCTTCTAGAATTTGACATCATTTTTTCCAAGTTCTTTTTAATCACTTCTACTATGAAACATAAGCAAAGCTAAGCCAAGGACAGAAAATGACTGACGAGTAAACAATCAGAAAGACCACAAAAACAGACACAATGACAGTCATGCTCCTTGAAATTGCTCAGTAATCATAATTTACATGATCAAGTAAGAATCTGGGTTTAAATAGCTTAAGACAACATTATGAGGAAGTCAAACATAAACCCATTTAAACATAGCACCACACTGCTTTGTGGTTTGCAGTAATTATTTATCAGGTCATGACCAATGAGATGGCAAACGCCATCGGGTAAGGAAAGCACAGGCTGGATTTTGAATCAAAACCAAGGGTGCTGCTAAGACATAAACCACTAGTGGTTCAGAAATAACATTGGCCTTGTACTTTCACTTGATTAAAACATAAGCTAGTAGCAGCAGAAAAACTACAAAAAAAATTGGATGCAGCTTTCAATAAGGTTTTCTGTTGTTTGAGGTGTGACCCAATTTCAGGAAGGTCCCTGCCTCCCATGCTTCGTGATCTGGTTTCCCAGATTGCTTCCCTAAAGATGTTTCCTCATCCGTTAGACAGAAGAAATACTACTGTTTGTAAATGGAAAAGCACTAAATATTATTTGCCCAGGACAGCAAGCATGCTCAGAGCAGGTCTGCGTCAGCAACCACATTCAGTACTGGATCAACACCTTCAGTGCAAGATACACACCCACACAAAGGTGCAAATGCCACATAACCGGTCAATTCTGCAGAAGACATAACCCCTCCCTCCATGTAAAACTAAACCAAATCCCACAACAGAGCTTTACAAGAGTTGACAGAACAGAACAACAGAATCCAACGTAAGAACCTTACTCAGGTTTGGCAGCATTGCCACTTCCAGCCCTTTGGCAAAGTGGATGGTGACATCGTAGAGCTCCAGCAACTTATTCAGCTTGGTTTCTTGGTCCGTCCTCTCCATGGCAGTGTTGAGGCACACAGGGATGGACGGCACCAACGCTCCCAGAGTTTGGATCAACAACACAGTCACAATTTCATGGGGGTTCTTAAAAACCTGTGGTAGCAGAAAAGGAATGAGCAAAAGTGCGTTATCTCAGAGGAACATGACAGGCATCTGCTAGAGAGCTCTCCACAAAGTATCATGCATCTCACTGCCTCAGCAAAGACAGGCTGGTGAGAAACAGTGACATACAGACCAAAGTGATGACAGGTTGTACACTAAAAATCACTAAATCTTCACATGACACAAGCTCCCAAGCAAGAGAGAACAAAAACAAACCTGGAAAACCTGACAAGGGGTTAAAAACAAAACAAAACAAAACAGAGAGGTCTGCTACTACTGCAAGACCTTCACTGGCTGAGCCTGCAGGACAGGCCAACAGCAAAAGCCTACGTCAATACCTATTATACTGTTGAAACTGTGCTTTGAATACAGCAACCAAGAGACCAGAAGACAGTTACAGGTGAAGAACTGAATCGGCAGAACACAGGCACCACAGTAACTCGAAACACCACCAGGCAGAAAAGGGCATTTGAAGACGGAGCACTCAGCTTACACAGGTGTGCTAGGAAAAACCTTGTGTATTGGTAAAACTTGAAAAAATAGTATTATGTCACAAGCCAAACTACCGACCAGCCAGGCAGAAGCCAGTATTGGAAAGGCTAGGAAGACTGTAATCAGCCAAGAACTTCTATTTACATGCACCTCCCTAAACTCCACCGGCATAAAGTACATTGTGGCTTTTTTGACAGCTGTTCTTGCTCATTTGCTTTGTGAGCTGGGGTCACCACCAGCCTCCTGCAGCAGGGTCACCACAGCTACTGAATAGCATGAAAAAGGTCCAAAAGTTTTTCAGAAAGCAGAAGCAGCACAGGAGACTGAATGACACAAGCTCTGTCCCATGCACTACTTCTCTCTCACAGTCCCAGTTCAGAGTACCTGCTAAAGCGTGAGCTGACATCTGACCTGTAACTCACATCGAATCATTAGGCAGAAAAAATACATTTCAAGGAAACACTGAGCTACTTTGCAGTGCAGGCCTAGCACTGGCACCAGTCTCCGTAAAAAAAAAAGATAAGAATCTCTCACCCTTCATGCATGAAAAACTCTAGCAGGCTCAACAATATGAACTTATTTCTTCATTTCACTACAGGATAATAACTTTTTCTAGATCCTACATTACTCTTGGCAGGAAAAACAAGCACATAGACTCCAACAGGCGACAGTAGAAGCCCTTGGTATCTCACACAGACTGACATGAATCAGTCCAATATGACCTTGAGGGCCTCTTCCCGGCCAAGCGATAAAGCAATTCAGGCATTTCAAGTGTCTTGCAACAGAACATATTTGCAACACCAACAAATTAGATTTAACTTAAGATACAGATGAAAGTGATAGAGCAGCTTTAATGTCAATAACACAGCAACCTTGCTGCTGGTAGAACACCAGAAATCAAATCTTATCTGCAAGAGCTGGATGAGAAACAGAAAGCAGGCTGCAAGCACTGTCTTGCACTGATAAGGCACAGAGCATAGCTCAGAGCGAGTGCCGATGAGCTATTCTGAGCTTTATGAGAATCAAGAGAGCGTGCTCAGCCTCGCCTTCTCCCATGTCCTGCAGCAACACTGAACAGCCACCCCACCTGTGTCGCCCACTGCAGCTGCAAGTGCCAGGTCCCGAGGAGTGTGTCGTACAGTTCCGTCAGCTGGCGATTCAAGCTCAGGTCGCTCTGGCAAAGGTCCTGCCACACTGTCACCAGCTGCACCTGCAGGGGTCACAGAACCATTCAAAGAGGAGAACTGAGCCCACAGACACAGCTCCTGTTATGCCAAACCAAGAACTTCCCAGGCAAAGCACTTCTGCAAAAGCACAGTGCCCATCCTTGCTCCTCTCTCCAGATTTCAGCCCAATGCTTTGCTAGAATTCAGCACCACAGAAGGAAGAGAATTTCAGCACACAGCTAGAGGCTCCTGAGTTGATTCAAAGATTTAATTAACATTGGTATTTTACTCATAAAATGAGACTGAAACTGATACCCCTACATAATAGTTGAAATACTTGGCAAGCCTCAGTCTCAAACTTAATCCTCAAAAATCACAGTCATGAGAGAACTGCTGAGGATCAGGTTATGGCTACAGAACTGTCTGGAATTCCAACTTTTAATCTTACCTGAAAAGAGTTTACAGAAGTCAGCAGCTGGTAAGTTGCAATAAAGTCATTGCTGACACAGCCATATCCAAGAAAAGCAAAGCAAAACTCTAAGGCACATAGAAACCAAGCAGAACGCACATATCCCGTGCCTGCTACAGGAAGGGACACAAAGCCTTGACTGGAGAACTGCTCTTGAGACATGGAGTAACCAAAGCGGTTCCGAGCCAAAAGGAGAAGGCAGAAGATGAAACATGGACAAGAACAGGTTCCATGGCTCTCGGGAGAGGAAAGGTGAAACCCGCGGTGGAGCAGCTCCCCCTGCAGCCCACACCAACAGCCTGGCTTTCATTCCGCCACATTCAAATATTATCAAAACACTTACCTTGTGGCATTTATAATAATAAGCAAGGAGCTGGGGCATCCGATCGATTTCTGTGAAGACTTTAACAAATGTTTTCGCCTGATCTAAACAAAGCAAAACAGGAGGCAGTTACAGTCACTCTGAAAGTGGAGGAGTACAAGACCACTCTGAGCAAGAGAATTCTTTGAAGGGAGTATGCACAACAGCATATACAGAAAGACACACTTTCACCTCCTGCTTGCTTTTTTTCTCAAATAGGAGAACTCCACACTCAAACAAAAACAGGCAGCAGACAAGAGAAATGAATTTGACTTTTAAATCTAACTTCTTAACCAACAAAAGTACCTAGTATTAAAGACACTCTCTTACACAGAGGGTTGGAATCCAATCTCCTCAGAGGTCTGTTCTGTACTGCAAGGGGATGGCTACATCTCTGTCCACAAAACACAGCAGGGGCAGAGAAATTGGTTAGAAGCAGGCCTTGCTTCTCAAACTGGACCCAGGAGGCTGAGAAACCGTAACACCGAATAACTCAAAGGGCTCCTCAGCTGTGAGAGTCAGAGAACACAGCCTCTCAGGGGATATGTCACAGATCTAGGTTAAATTTATAGGAGCTGGACTTCAGGAGTAAACATGACTCTGTAGTAAGGAGAGAAAGTCTCTTCAATGGGAAAAATCTGTGTCTCCACATGCCCAGACAAGACTCTGAAAGCAAACACAAACGGTGCTCCAAGTGAACTCCTCTGAACTGTACGCCTGGGCAAAGGACCTCGTGCCAGCAGAGTTGCTGCCAGCCCCCTTCTTGCACCTCTGCGCTTCAGTGGAGAACTCGAGAGACGTGAATATTCACTTTCCTTTCATCCTAAGCAGAGAAAACATTCCAAAACATCATCATTTGTCTTGAGTTTGTCTGCAAAGAGTAATCCACTGCAACAGTAGAAAAGTGGAACAGGACCTGTTGTGAAGGTGATGAGCACGGCTCAAGTGAAAAGGAGACTGAGCCAGGAAGGAAAGCCAGCAGAGGAAGGGGAGAGAGAGCCATGCAAAGGATTAAGCACATTTGTTAGAAGCACAGTACACACAGCTTCTTCCCTGCTCCACTCCCTCCAGCTGCCAGTAGTCACTGCTGTCCCTCACCTTCCTGTAGATAAGAACTGCAGAATGCTGTGCAGCAAAAGCACCACAACCCCACATCCTCACTGAGACCTCACAGTGCAGACATGCGAGAGGCAAAAAACAGAGCAGGCATTTTTCAGAAATGCTGGGAGAGTAGCAGAGGGAGGGAGAAGCACAGAGAACAGTACAAAAAGTCACATCTTCTAAAGAAGAGTTTATAAAAGAACTTTGACAAGGAAAACAAGAGGCCTGCTGCTCAAGTGACCAGCACTTGCCATTTGGAGGCATCCGTGTATAACTAAACTACGTCAGCAGGCCAGCCCTGCCTCAGCACCACCGTTTCACACATCTACACAGTCTATAAAATCAGCTCTCCTTTTCCTTATTTCCACAGTGGCCACAGGTACCCGTAGGAGAATCAAAGATACACTGGACTGCAGGCAGCTGCAGGGCACACAACATTACCTGGCTCCACCAGAACAGGCACACAATCCAGCACAGGGAGCCTCTTTCACAAGATCAACTCCCACCCAAACAACTTGCTTGCTAAGGAAAATAAACTCCACACTGACACTAAATGACACAAAGACAGACTGACCTACAGACTGGGAGTTAAAAGCAGCGACAATCTGAGGGCTGGCCATGGCCTCCAGTCGGTTCTTCAGAGCCTCAAGATGCACACACTTCTCAGAGTAATCTGGTGTATCTACAAGCATGGCCAGGCTGCTCTGCATGCTCGTCAGTTTGGCCGAGATCACAGACACGTCCTGCCGCCAGGGAAAGGCAACACGGTTACCAAACGCAGCCTTAGAGAGGGTTCATACCCTCTTCATAACAATGCTTCCCAAACAGGTACGTGTTTTAAAGCCACTTCAAGAATCTCCATTTAAACAGTTTCCCTGAATAGTTGAAGGTGCAAAGAATAAAAAGAATAACAGGGTATCCACCTGTGTTTTAAGAGTCTCTTCAATGTCAGCACTTAATGTGCTCCATTTGTCTGCTTCCTGAAGCGACTCGGCAGCCAGCTGCATCCTAGATTTCACTCGGTCAATCTCCACCAGGACCTGAAGGAAAAGGAATATAAATATTGCTCACTGAAACAAAAAATAGATGCCATGGATCCTGGGAGTCATTGCTGGCTTAGACTTCAAGTTTTGGGTGAAATGATTACTCCTGTTACAAGGAGGAAGGAGCTAGTTGAAAGTGCTAGGAGGAGTTAAACTAATTTCCAAAGTCAAACAAGATAAGGTTAGTTTGAAACTTGGATTTCTACCTTTAGTACCCACTTTGCTTGAAAAATGCCAGGCGCCCCAGCTAAGAACAGGCAGAAACTGGGGCAGAAATCAGTGTTCCCAGCCAGGTACGTCTGAACTGAAACAGAATCAGCTGTCCTGAAGGTAAGGCAGACTCTGTTGGTCTCCATCACATCCGCTTTTCTACTATTAAGTGAGAGGAGTGGTTTTGTCTACCTTGACTTCACGAAATTGTTTAATAAGTGTGTCAACCTCAGAAGCTGCAGATAAACACTAAGACGAGAACCCACCTGCATTGACTGAGCCGTGTCTTCTTCAAACTTCTTGATAACCTCTTTAACAAGGACCATTTGCTCCTTCAGGAACGCTGCCTCCTGTTTCAAGACTTCCACTTCCCGGAGGACTCTGGGCATGTTCTGCAGAGCCTGATGGCTTGTTTCTGCAGGAAGACCGAGCAGAATTGCAAAGGATCCCTGGTGGGGTGAGGGGAAGGGAAACCTGTGAGGGGGGGAATGGCTCCTAGAGAGGAGGGAAGGGACCCCAGAGGTGGGGAGAGGGTGCAGCTCCTAGACAGGAGTAGGCGACCCCCAGAGGGGGAGGAAGTGACCCTCGAAGTGTGTGTGTGGGGGGAATGGCTCCCAAAGAAAAAGAGACGGAACCCCTGAAGGGGGGGGATGGAACTTGCCCCCCCTGAAAATGGGGGACCCCGGGGAGAGGGGGAAACGGGTCCCAGAGCGGGGGAAAAGGGACTCTCGGGAGGGGGAGAACAGCTCCCAGATGGGAGGGAGGGAATCTCCGGAGGGGGCACAGCTGCCAGACAGGGGCAAGAGACACTTCAGAGGGACAGGAAGGGACCCCCGAAGTGTGTGAGTTGGAACGACCCCCAGAGGAGGGGAAGGGACCCGAGAGATATGGAAGGAAGGGATCCCAGGAGCGGAGAGATGGAACCCCCCGGAGTGTGGGTATGGGCGGGGGGGTCGAACCCGACCCCTAGGGGGAAGGGACCCCGGAGGGGAGAGACTCCGGGGGGGGGGGGGGAAGGGGCACCGCGGGGAGAGGCTCCTGGGAGAAGAGAGAAGGGGCTCCCAGGGAGTGGTGACGGACCCCCGGGGGGGCTGGGCGGCTCCCCGAGGGCAGGCCCCGCCTCACCCTCCACGGCGTTGTTGACCTCCTGGATGAAGAGCTGCAGTTTCATCACCAAGGTGGCGGCGTGCGCGTCCGCCTTCCCGGGGCCCTCCTGCTGCACGGCGCGGAACGCCGCGTTCACCCAGCTCTTCACCTCGAAGTCCTCCGACAGGAACCGCGAGAAATCCATCGCCGCGGGCGGCGGAGGCCGCTGCGCCCCGGACACCGGCGGCCACAGCGCGGCACAAACGGCGCGCCCTGACCCTCGGCGGCCACCGTCCGGGGGGCGGGAGGAGGAGGAGGAGCGGAGGCCCCGCCCACTCCGCGATCTTAAATGTGGGCGGGTGAGCAGAGGCTCCGCCCACCGACCTGCTTTACATGGAGCGAGAGGTGACAGGGCTCCACTCCCTCAGCTGCCTAGAATGGGGCGAGATGGGAGGAGCGGGAGAGCGAAGTCTCCGCCCACTTGGCTGCGTTAATGCAGGGAGGCGCGGAGGCTCCGCCCACTCTCTGCCTTATGTGGAGCTGGGCGGGGAGAACAGGAGGCTCCGCCCTCCACGTTACCTTACATGGAGCGGGGAGCCAGGCTGCCGCGGAGTTGGGGCTTTCTGGACTGCTTTCCCCCGAGATTGAGATGAGATTTTAGGAATAAATGTTTTCCTGTGAGGCGGGGGAGGCCCTGGCACAGGTTGTCCAGTGAAGTTGTGGCTGCCCCATCCCCGGAGGTGTTCAAGGCCAGGTCGGATGGGGCTTTGATCACCCTGATCCAGTGGGAGGTGTCCCTGCCCATGGCAGGGGGTTGGAACTGGAGGCGTTTGATGTCCCTTCCAAACCAAACCATTCCATGATTCTCTAAACTGCGTCCACAAAGTCCAGGTTGCCTGACTCCTGCCATTCCACACCGCCTTCCCCACACAGCAGCCCCAGTGGCAACAGGCAGGACAGGTCCCTGGATCTGATCCTCCCAAGAAATCTGTCACGAGGGCTGGCTGTATGTACAAGTCTGCCTTTTTCTTTTTAATTGAAAAAGTAATGGAGAAGAGAAAAAAACTGACCCAGAAAGCAGCAGGAAAGACTTGCATGGATGAAGCATTATGGCTCCTGGGCTGCATGGCTGTACCACAGTCTCCGGGAGAGCAGGGTCAACTGCAGGAGCCAGCAGGCACTGCTCCTGCCAGACACACGCACAGAAACCAGAAGGAAGAAAGAGATGATGGATCCCATGGGAAGGAGTCGTTACGGAGTCCAGGCCGGCACTGCTGGCATGTAGTCCCTCCCCATACACCACCAAGGGAATATAGCAATGTCCAAGCCTGCTGAGCTTCAGCTCTTGCCCCAGAGCTCTGCTTCTGGGAAGCTGGTCACCTCTCCCACCTCACTGAAGGGCTGCACACCTTGCGTGAACGCCAGTTTGTATCTCAGGCGGATGGGATACTGCAAGAGAAAGGAACGGGAGAGAGGCATGTCAGTGCAGATTCCTGACCTCCCTCCACCCTCATCCCTCCCAGCCTTGTTGTAGAGAATCGCTCCCTGAAAGGGGAGAGAAATGTTTCATCTACGCAGAAGTGCTGCACAGAACAAGACTTGGATCTTTGTATCATGGAATCAGGGAATCATAGAATGATTTATGTTGGGAGGGGCCTTAAAGGTCATCTAAAGATCATATGATATATAAGGAGTGACTGGGAGACCTGTGCAAGCCACCCAAGGGTGTGTTTGGCGATCCAGGTCTGCCCAGCCTTCCCAATGACAGAGGATTCTGTACTCAGTCATTGCTCTCAATTACTGATGAATGCCACAGAGCTGCCACCCATTACTTGTGCCTTGCTTCGCCTCATGTTCCAACAGATGCAAACATCTGGCGCAATGCCTGCCAGGAGCTCTGTCTGCAGGCAGACTGAAGCAGAACCCTGCAGGCCCATTTGACTCTTCACATTATAGCTCTGGAAAGCTGTTTCAGTGGGAAAATGCCTCCCTAGCAGATCCTAGAGCGCTCTGTGTCTCCCCTGCATCTCCCCACTACTGTCCCCACCTTTCACACGTATACCCAACCCACTGCAGTGACATTGTGAGCGTTCCACCAGCAGAGCCAATGCTGCACAGACCTTGTGCGGGTTGGCGAGCAGCAAGACCTGGGACACCACCGCTGGGGGGAGGAGGGGGTTGAAGGCAGGCAGCTCGGAGCCGGATACCGGCTGTAACTTTATTTTCATGGTCTGAAAGAGAAAACAAAAGGAACGGGTTTTGATCCATGCTGGGATAAAAATAGGTCAAGCAGATGTAGTCATGATAAGCATGCCTCTCCGCAGCCTGCATCTCAAGGCAGCTCCTCCTAAATAGACAATTCCATGCTGCACAGACAGAGGCAGAATGACTACCTTACTCAGGAGGCAAAAGCAGCAGGCCTGGCTGTGGAACAGGTAGCAGGGCACAGGCACCACTGCACAACCGGGCCACCCTTTGGAGAAAGGGAGCTGTGCAGTTTCTGAAGAACAAGGCAAAGCCTAGGCATGACATGATCATCCTTCTCCTCAGGACGTTTCTGAGTAGTCCCGCTCTCTTCTACTTGTCACAGGCTTCTCACCTTTGGGACTGCAGCCTGGAAAGTGATGTCCTTAATTGGTTGAGTTGATGTGCTCAGCATAGAAAGAACCATGACCAGCACATCTGGCCGACCAGGAGCTGGGTCCCTGGAGAAGTGGAGCATAACCTTGAAACCATTCCTGTCATACACAGTGAGTGGACAGATACTGCCTGCCAGAGACAAAAAGAGAATCAGAAACAAAGCATGGATTTCCCTGCCTTCTGAGGGCAGAACAGCAGAGATGGGATAAGACCAGCAAAAAGGAAAAAAATAGACAAGCTTCCTCCAGCAAACTCCAGACCAAGCAGAGCACAGCACCTGCCTGCGATTTACGTTTTGCCTCTAAGGCAGAGAAAGAAATCTGCATGTCTGAACTGGAGATTCAGCAACTCAGATTTCAGCAGCCAGCTAGAGATGCTGGGTATGGACCCAATAGAGATATGATGGGAAAGGCAAAGTGTAACTCTTTGGCACATGCAGGGCTTAGCCCCTTATTACCACTGCCTGGTAACTCCATGTCTGACGATCCCCATCCAGCCCTTCCCAAACCTGGCAAAAAAACTCAAGAGACCAAAGGCAGAAGACAATCTGGTTAGGATATCTTTGTACCTGCCTTCTTCTGAAAGCTGCAATCCCAAGGCCCAGCAGTTCTCTTAACAGGGGTGCCCTATGCTGAGGCACTGGGGTCCCGCATACCCAGGGTCTCACTCCATCAGGAGGTTGGAGGGCTGGGCCATACAGCATTGAATGGGGAAAGAACAGCTCTGCTTTAGGAAGTGGGACAACTCCCATCCACAGATATCTTTTAAGCTTCTGAAAAATAACTGCTTGAAGCTTGTTTAAATGACCTATGACCACAGCACAATCCCTAGCACTTGCTCAAATTCTCAGATACATTAGGTCGTCCATAAAATAGTCATTACTTTTCTCCAGTCAGCCCACATGGCATGAAGCTACTTTGTCTGCTCCTCTGCACAGATCATGGAAGAGCTCTAGTAAGCAGAGCTGGGACATAGGAATCATTGCACTTACTTGGTGTAATTGAAATTAAGGGAACAAAAAGATTTTCTAGAGAAGCATCGTGGGAAGCTGGATGTGAAGAGGCAGCAGGCTTCAGCTCGTGGCCTAGGCTGGAGAATGAACTTTCTGCGACTGACCTATTTGAAAGGTCTGGGAAAGGCAACGTCATTGGTGATAAATCCCTGGAAAGAAAAGGATGTAGAAAGCTTATATTAACTAGAGAGAATACATGGTGACTACCACCTTTTGCAGTGTCCATCTTGTCTTCCCAGTCCCTCAGGCCTTTTAATTATAAGGAAAGTACCAGCTTACACTCTCTGAGCTCTAAAGAAACTCAAACCTGCTCATTCGGTATGGAAGAAGCTGCTGTTTCAGCATCAATTAAGGTAGTCTTTGATTTCTGTTACTAGCATGAAACTGTCCCAGGCTTTGGAAGCCTGTTCTCCCAGGCTCAGGCTCTCCAGAGCTCTACTCAGTGAGGTTAAATAAATTCTAGCTCAGAGACAATGAGGGAAGCTGGGAATTGCCAGTAATATTGTATTATGGCAGACTGGATAAGCACATTGTAATTGTCACCCACTGTGAAGATTTGTGGATGATTAATTTGTTCCACGAACTGTTAGGCTTCCAATGAATGCCTGGAAATTGTCACAGTCTGAAGAAAGCTGGGGAAAGTATTTTTTGAGTCATGTGTTTATTATAAAAAGACCTAACTTTTGTTTTTTTAGCTCAAGATCACCTTGTCACTAAGCCATGGGATTTGTCTCCCCGATTTTCTGACCCTTAGAAGGTCCTAATGTGCAATTATGCAAAGTGTAAATACAGGTGCACAGCTGCTGCTGAAGAGCCAATGCATGGATGGGTTGCTCGCCTTCACTAACCAGTGGTAGTTGAATGGTTTTCCTGAACCTCACTGCCAACCTAATTGATTCTATGTAAAACAGCATTCTTCACTACCACAGACAGTATTATGCTTACAAGGATAACGGCTTGGTCCTGGATGGTGAAGCAAGCTGATCAGCCAGGGCCTGAAACTCAATCTTCTCCGAAGAGCTGTCTTCCCAGCACTCCGGCAGTCCTGGTGTTCGAACAGCATTTGCTGTTGCACCATATCCATTGCGTACAGGAGACTGAAAAATAAGGCACTTCTAAATCGTGCTGTGGAGCATCAGCAAAAATCAGACCTGTTGCACTTGGAAAGAACATTTTTAATAACACTGCTTAAAGCAGAATAGAATGCGAGTAATCTGATTGTGAACTGTAACTGAGAAATTCATTGCAGAACAGGAGGATGCCAGTTCCCCTTCAGAATAGAGTGGTATAAAAAAAGTCTGCCAGAGGAAGTTAGATCAGGAATCATATCTGATTCTTTTCCTTTGTGCCTTATGCACAAAAGTGTCTGAGGATCACTCACCTCTGCAAAGCAAAACTCAGGTGGTGGGCTCTGCACAACAGGAGAGTTGTCGAGACCTAAGAAAGATGCCACAGATCAGTTACAGAAAATAAGGGCTTTCCACTGGTTCACAGAATGGTTTGGGTTGGAAGACATCTCAAAGCCCATCCAGGTCCACCCCCTTGCCACAGGTAGGGACACATTCCACTGGATCAGGGTGCTCAAAGCCCCATCTATCCTGGCCTTGAAACACCTCCAGGGATAGGAAAGCCACCACTTCTCTGGGAAACCTGGGCCAGGGCCTCTCCACCCTCATAGGAAAACATTTCTTCCTAAGATCTCATCTCAGTCTCCCATTTTTCAGCTTAAAACCCTTCCCCCTTGTCCTATCCTTGCACTCCCTGATAAAGGGCCCCTCCCTATCCCAGTTCTTCTGTTGTTGTATAACAGCAGTTTGACAATCGTCTAAGACTGTTAACAAAACTATGTTATTGAAAACTTATGACATCACCCCTGGCTAAAAGGGTCTCTTTCTCTTAGGGCCAACATTTTAAAGTTGAAGTTCTGCTATCTTTGTTAAATGCCAGACACTCTGGTAACGAGGGTAGCACCGTACTGAATTGCACGTACAAACCTAACAATCCGAACTCCTCCTCCAGCAGACAGGCAGAGGTTGTGCTGCTGTGCCGGGAGGCGGTGGTTACATCAACAGATTGGTCTGGCAGAGCCTGGGATGTTGCCTCCAGCTCAGAGAAATCAATCAGTGTGTAGCTCTTCATGCGCCTTGGGGTTGGCCGGCACACTTTGGGAACAGCAGGAAGAGTTAAAAAGAAATCTCCTGAGAGGAACAGAATATTTATGGGCAAAGGCAAGCCTGAAAGGACTTCAGGGGTATTTTCTATCAGCCATACATAAAAGCAAATGTTGGTTACATTTTTTCCACAGTTACTCTCCGAGAAGCACTTTCCTTCCCAACTCCCCTCATCCATGATATGCAGGAGCAGAGCTGTCATGGCACACTGCAGGATGGTCTTTACCTGGTGCATCAGCTGAACCTCCTTCACCACCGTTTTCAAGGCTGCCTACGACCTGCCTATAGCGTCCAAGTGCCTGGGTGAGCCAGTCATTGGCCTGAAGTATTGCAGCTGGGAAATGAGGAGAAACAGAACACTGATGCTCCAAACTGCTCCAGAGGAAGGCATAGCGCATGTCAGGACAAGCCTGAGGCAAAGGCTAGTTGGGCAGACTGCCTTAAGCTCCTGCCCAGTTTTTCATTCTATGTCTCAAATGCAGAACTCTGCACATCCACTCAGAATTCCAAGGCACAAGGACAGGCCTGTGAAATGCAGTCCTCCAGGAAGGGCTAAATTGGAATTCAGAGGTCCTGCTCGTGTGCCCTCCCCAATGTGTTCCTGTAGAAATTCAAAATATATTCTCCCTTCTGTGTTGCCAGACAAGGAGAACTTCACCTCTGTAGAGAAAACACCTCCAAAGCCTTCAGTTCTCCAAACACCAGAACTCCCCAAACTCTTAAAACCACCTTGGCTGGGTTCACTGTTTAACTTCGGGCTCCAAAGGAAAATTTATAGCTTTGCTGGAGAGAAGTGGGAGGAGGCTTATGCCACTTCCCTTGAGCATGGCTTAAAGATGCATGTGGAAAGCTTTGCCAGCAGGGCAGCAAGTGCCTAAGCATCCCCCTCTCAGAGGAAGGGCAAACCCAAGGGGTTTGCCTAGACTCTTACCTAGAGCCTCATCGTCATCAACTGTCTCATTGGCAAGGCGAAAGAGCAGCGGCCTGAGCTTCTCACAGCGTTGAAACAGAGTCTGTGGAAGGAAATGTTTCACATCATTGCTCAGGAGATCCCAGACACTCTCACACTTCTCTGTCTCCGTGGCCAGCTATGTGTGATGCTGCCTCTAGGAAAGGAGGATGCACTTTCTGCCCAGGCCCAGGCAAAAGACTTGATAATCTTAAAGGTCTTTTCCAACCTAAATGATTCTGTGTAAAAGGTATCAATGCTGCACGTTGCTGCACTCTTAAAAATCCACAGTGGCCTGGAAGTGCAGCCACTGGAACAAGGAGACTTTGCCTGGTATCTCCTGAGCAGTCAGATCCTCTCTCTGCACACAGGTGTAAGTCAGATCACTGTCAAATTGCTCAATTGAAAAGTACCAAGGCATGAACAGCTTGATCACCGCACTCAGAGGGCAGTGTTTCAACTGGCAGTTACAGCAACTTGTGCCCCTCTTCTCCGTGCTTTAGGAAGTGAGGAGGCACGAGGCAGCCACTTTTTCAGTCTGAAAGTAGGGTCTCTGCCATCTACAGCAGCAGCCACCCAACAGCAACTAACTCCAAGGTCTGCTGTCACAAACAGCCACAGGAAAAATGTTTACACACAAAAAGTCAGTACTCTAAAGTTTTATTTAATTTGAGAGTCAGGTAGACATCCTAGTGGAGTTTCAGGTATTTGATGGCCATAAAACTGTTCTTACAGCTCTATTATTGACATCGAATGTTTCCTTAATTCCCTGATCCTTATAAGCAGCATCAGATCAGAAGCTCTGGGCAGAAAAAGGGGCATCATAGACACTGTAGCACAGGGTGAAGAATTCACAGCTTTGAGGTGATCTGGTCAGATGTCATCACACCCACCCTACTATGCAAGGGGATTCCTGTGTGTTGGAGGAAGAACCCACCCACTCTTGGAGGGAGAACCATTTCCCTATAAGATACCACTACAGGAGCAGCTAAACCAGACAGAAGCTCAAACCCTGACAGCAGGAGCTGGTGCCATTCCAACTTCCATTACACAGATTGGGGGGGACCATTATTCATCAAATATGTTGGAAACTCTTTCTGCCATAGTAATGCTCTTTCCCTGGCAGAAGCTGAGGGCACCGTGCTGCCCTGTAAATCCTGTTGTCCTGGGCCTTCCCAAACATGGCCAGACAAAAGAACCTCTTACCTGTAGGGTCTCCTGGTCAGCTGTGGATAACTCTTGTCTCTGGTAGTTTTCCAGTAATTCATCCATACGTGTAACATTCTCGGAAACCTCACTGATGGTGCTCAGTCTTCTGGACACCTTAGCTGACTTTTCTTGTTCCTTTGATACAAAATTAAATGATTTGGCTCATACAGCCACTGCACGTTGTTGACTGGGTCACTTGGAATCACACTGGTTGGGGAGCTGCTTCTAATATCGTATTGCAAGGAGAGAGGGCAGCAGGGAGCATGGGTACGGACTCATCCCCAGCAGCTCCAGTCTCAGGGTTGCCCAAACCTCCCTGCCAAGGGTGGAGACTGAAAGCTACTGTCCCTCTCGAGGCACCCTGGCCAGGGTGCTGGGGCACAAGGAATTCATTTCATTGCAGGCACGAATAAGGCTTCACAATTAGAGTGGGGAGTTGGTGGCTTCTGCTGTATAGAAAGGCCCTCTCAACACCACTGCAGAGTTAAACCAGACCAAATCTCCTGTCTGCACAGATAAGTGAGGTGCTCCCTCAGATAGAAAGAGGGAACAGACACATCAGGCGTGCACACACACACACGGTGCATGGAGGACAGGTGGTTCTGTACAGATGTGTGTTTTTTCCACCTGGGAACCGATTTTTTTTAAGGAAAATTTCTGTCTCTACTGCAGTGCTGCTGCCAGGACCCCACCAATGTGGAAGCATCCCACCATATAGGCTATGGGGTATGTGGATTCCCTCTTCCTGTCAATGGCCTATATTAGGGGAACCAAACCAAAACAACCCTGCACTGTAGCTTTGGGATAACAAATGCTGAAAACAGTCCATCCTGCAGGGCAGCAGGGATGAGCAGGAGATCTGAGGAGATATGGAGATCAGGTATAGAGGGTCCACTGTCAAAGACTGAAATTGTAAAGTCCCCTCCCACTCTCGCTGCCTGCAAAAGCAGCTTCTGAGCCAAGATGCTTCTGGCTCCTGCCCGTCCTCACCTCTTTAATCATGCTCTTGATCAGACGGTTGGCAGCCTGCAGGTCTTCAGAGTGGTGGCTCTTTAAAAGCCTCGCTAGGAGCTGTTGAGGGAGAGCATTGGGCAGTAATGAGTAGTGATCTCTACGCACACATCACATAGGGGCAGATATTTAGACATCCAGAGCTTTAAGAGTTTCTGTAATCCTGGAAATAGCTGTGCTTCTACCCAATAACCTGTTCTGGATTATATTGCTGCCTCTTCCAGCTGCCTGCATACACTGTTTGGGAATACGAACTCTGGCTCTGCAGAACTCTTGTACGACCAGGAGAAACCCTCCCTTGGGAAATTTAATAGAAAGAGATGCATTTCTCTAAAAAAGTTTCCCTTTTTAATAAGCAAAATGTTCTGACAAAGCATCAAAGGATTCTCAAGCTGTTGAACAGCCAGAGGGATCAGCGTTAGTCTGAGGAGTGTCTGAAATAGCAAAAGCCTCCAGTCATGACCGAGCCTGTTTTCTCATTGGAACAAAGCAGGGGATGAGTAGACATGAAGACCCTAAGGTTTACCTTGGATTTCTCTTCATCTCTATCAAAAATAGAATTCTGAGGTCTCGGAGAAGGGGGAGGTAAAATTTTGTCTTCTGGCACTTTGGGGTCTTCTTTTACAATCCCTGGAATGGGCAACAACATTTGTTCAGTGATGCCTGAGCTGTTCAAACTCTAAAGCTTAATGGTGCACCTAATCCCTTCACTCCTCCCCGGGACTTAACTGAAGGAGATGGAAAAGCAAGGACGTGCCTTAGCACACACACAGACAAAAGCCTTCACTTTCTCCTTTGAATTGAACACAGGCCAAGCAAGATTTTCAGGGTGTAAAATAAAATTCAGATGTACTAAGCTCATTGATAAAATCCCCTCATAGCAAGAGCAGCAGAGCACACCAGCAGTGACCTCTGAGCATGCAGAATGGTCACAAAGAGTCCTATTACCTAGATATAAAAATGGGATTGGACAAATTTCTGGATACCCACAAGGACTATTAAATACGATGGAATGGATGAAAAATCCAGCTCAGGATCACTCTGAACACATCCCTCCTAATCCTGGGAGAGTATTCCAGGGTAAAGATCACTCTGAGTTTGTCCCACACCTCTTCTCTGCACAACAGAGGTGAGCACTGTGTCGAGCCACCAGGCCAGCCCAATCTGAACTCAAGAAAGCTGTTTGGTAAATCTTGTAAAACAGGGACACAGGTCCTTAAGTACCCTGGCAGCCCTGGAAGCGCAGCCTTTGCCCTTTCTTCCTTACAAAGGATGTGCCATGAGAAAGGCTGAGTCGCAAAGTAGAGAGGGCAGATATCTGTGGTTGAAACCATGTCACTGGAACGCTAAAAAGGAAACTGAAATAACAGAACTAAACCTTGTTTCTTCAGCATCTGATAAGCATCCCGGATTTTAACTTCCTGAGGAAACCAGACTGTCCAACTGAATATCACTTCTGTTACTCTGGACTTGACTTTTTCTGAAGACCAGGTTCCATAGTACTGAAATGAAAACATATCAGATAAGTATAGTAAGACAAAGGAGATTAACCCCAAAGAATTAGTGGCAGACACAGCTCTTGCCCCATGCTGTTTGTGGCAGAGACTGAGTAGCAAACAGGCTTCTGGCACTTCAGTCAGTGCTGCTGACTGTGCACCCTGTGCCATGGGAAACTGGCTGTGGCTGTGAGCACTAGGAACACTGTTAAGTGTGTGATAAACACACAGATATTACATGAAAATTGAAATGCAACAATTTCTGAACTTCTCTGATCAGTTAATGAATCCAAAACCAAAAATAAGACAGTTTATTTTAGTGAACACAGTTCTGTGCCTGATGTTAAACACTGGCCTTTGCTGCCCACAATGGAAATAGTATCACTGCCTCACCCAGCCCCAGACAAATGAAAACTGAGCCAAATGAGATGTGGAATTCCTGTCTTTTTTTTAGCATCTGGAGGTTTTTCCAGTTTCTCTCCCTATTGCCAAAGAACACTCGCTTCAATCGATTATAAAAAGGTCAGGAAGAAAAATAAAAGACACACACAAACCTCCAAATGCCAGGCATTTTAAACTCATAAAACGATGCCTGTTTTGTCAAAGCAGCAAACCCCTCCTCACTGTGGTGAGATTCTTTAAACTCTGCTGTTTCACTGAAACACCTTTACCAAACCTGGGAGTGTGAGAAGAGGTCTTCTCATTCAGTTAAACATTTCTCTGAAATCAACTTGTGCCTCTGCCATGGAGGTGACGGAATGGCAAACGAAGGCTATGTGAGCGGGCAAGGCGTGCAGGACCCATCAGCAAGGGGAGTCAGTTGCTGGGCAGTTGGGCAGGGTCTATAGGAGCCCCAGGTCTGCTATTTGATGTAGAGAAGAGGTAGGAGGAAGCTCCTGTGGTCTCTGATAAAGCAGCTCTGCGTTTTTCACAATGAGACACAGCCAGGGCAGCCACTCAGAACTCACAGATCACTGCACTTCTCAAGCTAAACTTCTGATGGCTACTCCGCAGCCTCCATGTTATCCAGCTGATCCCTCCCAGCCTCAGAGCTGCCACTGCCTGGCTCTTGGGACATCCTCAGAGGACCTGGAAGGGGCTGCAGGAATGCACAATTATCTGCGACAGTGGAGCAAGGACTGCACCAGCACTGCAGACGTCTCCCTGCCACTACTGAAGCTGAACCTGCTCAGTGAACAGGACCCAAACCCAGGTCAGCCTTCGGCAGAGAATGGCCTGAGTACAGGGAGTTGAGGACAAATCATGAAAAAACATGGGAGAGGCTCCAGGCAACCCCTGACATCTCTGTCCTCTGCCATGCCCACAACCAAAGCTCTGTAATCGGTGAGAGGCAAAAGAGCCACAGGCTGAGGGGTCACAGGAACAAATCTGAGCTCCTGAGTCCCTGGCTGTCCCAGCAGTGTTGAGAGAAACTGTAAGGAAAATGTTTTTCACACAAAGAGCCCTTGGTTTTCATCTTCTAAAGGGGGATTCATATCCAGGCCTTGCAGTTGGAGACATGGAATGAATTCTGCTCTACTTCTCTTTGAGATTAATTCTAAGTTTTTATATCCAGGGAGAAATAAACAGTGTAACCTGTAATGTCCAGCATAAGCACCACCACCTACCTTTGTGGAAAGCACTTTAATCAGCTCGTTCAGAAACCTGAATTTTGCTATTTCACTGTGAAATCTTTCACCGCAGTTATTCACGCAGGTCTCCAGCACCTGCAGGAAACAAAGCAGTGCAGAACAGAAATGGAACCCGCAGGACTTCACCATTATAATACTAAATCTAAGAACTTTCTGGCATTGCAGTCACAAATACAAGATCCTGAGGAAGCTGTGCACCAAGAACAGGTAATTTTTCCTGTATCCAGCCTTCTTAAGCAGCACGTTTAAGACCATCTACCCTGTTTTACCAATTACCGATAACTTTTTGGCCCCTGACCTTGTGGTGGGACCAGTGACCTAGAGTTGCAGACCACCGAAACATTCCAGCAGGACAGGGGAAGGAAGGGCAGCACCTCCTCCCTCTGTTATACCCTAATCTCCTTGTGCAAAGTTAAAAGTGAGAGAGATCTAAGAGGAAAAGAAAGGAATTGACGTCTAAGAGGAAAAGAAAAGACAACCATACTGCCTCTACTCCCAGGCTCTGTCTCCAACTTACTGCTGCCTCTGCACACGGATGACAGCACTTACTGTGAGAGCGTGGAGAGCTTCCATCTCCTGCGGCGACTGGATTTTATGTGCCAGCAGCCTCAATGCAAGCAGTGGGCTGGGGAGGAGCAGAAGCAAGTCAAACAGTGTACAAGTTCCCAGGAAAAACAAATGCTGCAAAGCAGAGCAAGTGCTGGACTCCCACCCTGCTACACCAGGATCCCCGTGGGCCAGGACTGGCCTGGGCTGCACACACACAAGGGCCGAGAGGTGAACCCCAGAGCTTGTGCAAACCTGCTGCTTTGCTCCAGCCCTGTCCAGTGGCTGTTCCCTCAGGGAGAGCCAGCCAGGAGAGGCAGAGGTTCTCCCTGGGCACGCACAGGGAGACAGAGCAGGCTCTACGCAGCTACAGGAGCTTCCATACACAGACCCTGGTGCTCCTGCATCCAACACTGCTGGACAGCCGGGCACTGGACTGGCTTCTGTGAACTTCAGAATCACTAAGCTTCGACAGCTCTTTTGCTTAACTGCTTCTTGTGCCTTCCCACTGAGCAGACTGTTGGTTGGAAGGCAGGGATGTCCCAGCAGCAATCTCCCACCTCTCTGAAAGGAAAAGCCGACCTCATGCTAGGTTTCCTACAGAACCCACAGCCGGGATCCTGGTCTCATCTCCCAGGAGACTGCTGAGGGCACTGGGGCAGGACCTGTGCCCTGTGGGGTGCAACAATAGACGTCAGGGTGTTCTTGGTCATCAGCCTCTGCCACATCACGATACATATCTATGCAGCTTATTTACCCGTTCCTCTGTCTGTCTCCAGAGCAGCAGAGCCCAGTGAGCACTCCCGGCTCTCTCTCCGTGCTCCCTTTTCCCCCTCGCAGACGCACAAGACAAGCTCAGAGCCAGACGCACACAAAGAGCCATCTGTCCACCTTACCCTTCTGTGTCAGTGTTCACTTGGTCACAGAACCGCTGGATACATTCCCAGTTTTCTTCGGGGATACTTGGGTCCGTGGCTTTATCTTACACAGGGGAGAAAAAGAAAGGGAAAAGCAAACCCAGCCTCAGTGCGGGAAGTGCAAGTGAGCAGTGCAAGGCAGGAAGCGGCTCAGCCCTCACGCTGCTGCCAGCTGCTTCAGGGCTTCTTGTGAAAGAGGCAAAAGTGGGAGATGCAGGATGAGCAGGAAAGAGCTGCCACTAAAATCTGCCTAAAACCAGGGTCCTGAGTGCATCTGCTTGAAATCAGGCGTGAACAGAGGTATTGAAAGCAGCAACCGCACAATGTTGGTTTTAGACCAGAGCAGGTGAAATCACTAAAAAGCATTTATGGGCAAATCTTCCCAGACCAGGCTGAAAATCTCACCATGCTGGAACACAGGTTTAGCCTTTTGCAATAGGGCTGCATGAGTGCCTATCCCAAAGCTTTGTCTAAACCAATTAAAAGTCTACTTTGGCTGTATCTGCTCACCAATACAGTAGCCAACCAGCAGTGAAGGTGGAAGAGGGATGGGGGCACGGGAGAGATCCAGCAGGCTAAGACAACACCCAAAACCAGCACCCTGAAGGGGCTTCTGTGGAGATGTACCCTTCCCCGTGGAGCCATAGCTGCTCCTGTGCCCACCCGGTCAGGGCCAGCAGCAAAGCCAGCACTGGCCCCAGCCCAACTCACTGAGCCACCGCTCCAGCTCCCCAGCACTGGCCATGGACTCTCGCTCTGCTCCGCCCCACCGCGAAGCAGGAAGCAGATCCACCCGCCGTCGTTCCCTGCACAGTTTCTTGCCGTCCCACGCAAGTTCTCCTGGTGTGGAAGTGCACACTGTGGGCGTGGGCCGGCTGGGTAAAACCTCCCACCCGGGCAGCTGCTCCTCCCCTTGCTGGCATGCACAGCGAGGATTGGCAGGAACGGAATCAAAAGTCACCATGTTAATTTAATCATTAAAAGGTCATCACCCAAAAGCGGAAATAACGTCCCAGTCTCCCGAGGAGGCATATTTTTAGCAGAACACACACACATGACACAGTACATGGGGAGAAGTCCCCCTCTCCATGCAGCTCGCTCAGCCTGGCATAACCCCAGGCCAAGAGGACAGCAGCTAAAACACACATATTATATTATATACATGTATTTATTTGTATTAAGAAAACACTGTCCCCACAATACAGTCTTAGCTGTAAGTACCTCAACAGTGAGGTCCTCTCCAAAGAGACCGATTTCTTGAGATGAACCACACTGGCACCAGAAACAGCATTACTGTCTGTCCACACGGTCTGAACTGAAACGCTGTAGAAGTCCCTTTTCTCCCAACCTGGGAAGCAGGCTTTTCGCAGGAGGTGAAAGCAGAAGGGCAGACCCAGACCTGTGTTTGGCTCCTCTCCCAGTCGAAATGGCTCGCACTTAGCACAGATACATCCAAACCTGGAAACACCACGGTGACACCCGCCTGCTCTAGTGCCCAGCTCATCTGCTCAAAGATGATCACGCTGAGATCAAAAACTCAGCTCTAGGATAACAACCCGTGCTGCCCACGCCGTTTGAGCCCGTGGGCTGGCTGTGGGTGTTGTTTCTGTCTCATGTCAGCCAGACAGCGCTTTGCGTATTCGTCCACACACTTCTTTGGGTCCCAGAGTCACCATCATCTCAGCAACACTTGGTCCATGCTGGAAACACAAAAGATGTCATTGTATAAACAGGAATTTACCCTTTCAGCACGTGTTTATGCATCACCATGGCAGAAAAGATAGCGATTAGCTATCAGATCACTGTCAGACCAAGGGTTGACAGTTGCTGAGCAATCTCAAAACAAGGGTTTGGGGTTTTTTTCCCTCCTAAAGTAAACATTAAGAACGGTCAAAATGCCCAGGATTGATGTCAAGGGCCAAAGTCAGGATCAGGCTTTGAAGAACTTCCATAAAACTTCATTTTGAACTTCGTAACAGCAGATTGCACGTAAAAGCCCAGTTCTGCCCAAAACCTACAACCTTCCCAACATGCCCCACAGCTGGTCCAGAGGATCTTCTAACCTCAGATTTGTGACCAGTGTATTCGAGCTTTGACAACTTTGGCCCTTCTGAAACTTTCAGATCTGCCCTTTCTCCCTGAACTGCTGTGTACCAGTATGTTTTTTTCACAGCAGGAACTGATGTCAGTCCTTACAGGACACCCAAACACCAGTATCTTGCTAGCAGAGAGAAAATTGCTGCTTAAAACACAAAAACTAAGGTTGCAGTCTCAGAATTTGTATTTTTACCTGCTGCCCACTGAGGGCCAAGCGAAGGAGTTTCATCACACTGCTGTACTTGGTCTCCTTGGTTTGCTTGTGCAGGCTTCTCAGCTCTTTATTCAACTCCTCTGCACTCAAAACGGCTGCCTGCTTTGTCACAAGCCTTTAGGAGAGAAGATGTCCTTACAACCAGAGAACGCACAAAGCACAGGATTCCCACTCAGGAATGTTTTGATGGCTGCCAGCCACCTCAGACTGGTTTTGTGAAACCTTCTGGCAGCAGCAGCAGCAGTTCAAGGCAAACCTCCCTGCTTCTCACTCCCACTCCAAGACAGGGCATTCCCCCTGCTCCTGCAGCTCTAGTCACGTACCCTACCAGACAGTTGGGTGGGACCACTTCACCTCGATACCGCTGCCAAGGCTCTGCTTGGTGAGGCCACACCTTTACTTCACCAGTGCCAAGAGCAGAGCTTGTTCAGAAAAGCATCAAGCTTAAATCACAAAATTATGCCAAGGACCTGGGAAACCACAGCAAATGCACTAATTCTGATTTCCTTTTAATAACATGATATTTAGAGATGCAGGAGCCACTGCCGATACCACTCAGCTGTCGGTAGCAGTACTATTACCCCTCCAGGACAGCAAGTATTCCAATATTTAAATCACCCTCGCTTGGATTCAGTTACCACTCAGCTGGGACGAACAACTGAGGTCAACTAGCATGGCAGACAGCTGGAAATGACAGCTCAGTTTGCAGATACTGCCACCTGAATTACTCCCAAAACTTGTTTACAGGACTCATTTTCAGGGCTTATTGTAGTTCCAAGTGAGATCTCAACTGGCCAAAAGCAGAGGAGGTCAGGCAGCATGAGAAACCCCACTAACACCACTGCTTTGTTAGCGCCATGCTGGCACACCAACACGGCTGCGCTTGGCACTTCACTAAATCCAGACATGACAACACTTGCTTGAGAGCTTTTCTGCTGGCAAGCTCCTTTCTAATTAACAACGCAGAATTTATTAACTACGGCACATTCCAAAGCAGAGCAAACTAAGCAAGAGCTATGAGCACATCTGACATTGACGCTGCAGCCTGGGTGGGGGCAGGCGTGTGCAGAGCTGAGGAGACACCTACCCTAGCACCAGTGTTCCTATTTCATCTGCTTCTGCAGAAATCATTTGTAGCTGCTCTCGGGACACCGAGGGTCTGAGCCATAAGTAAGAATAATCAGACGACACCAGGTTCTTCAGGAAGTTGATGTGACCCTGGAGAGAGAAAGCAAGGCCAAGGGTTCAGCTGGGAGAGCCTTCGCACAAGTTCAAGAGGGTGCAGGCACACCACCTCCTTGTACTCTACACCGTGCACAGGAAATGGCAATCGCTGACATTTTGGCAGCTGAGTTTTTCACACCTTTAACTGGCTGGTGTGTGCAGGGACACGGCAGCAGCCCAACAGGCAGAGCTGTGTGTGGGCTGACTCAGTTAGGCCAGGGAAGTGGCTCACCACGTTCCTCTGCCGCCTTTCAAGAGTGGGAAGTCACGAGTCACCATCCTGCTGCCACAGCAAAGCCTTCAAGTTGGAACAGGCGGGTCTCTTTGCTCCCTTACAAAGATGGGTTTATTCTTCACAAGGCATTCCCCAGATACTATAGTCCCATCCCAGAGGCAGAGTCGGGAATGGCTGGGCTCACCCTCCTCCTGACACTGGGAAGAGCCACAAGATCTTCCATCCCTCTTACAGGCAGCACTCTGCCACTTAACCAAGACCAGGCACCACAAACCCTACCAGTTCACCCAGGAAAGCTTCATGCACCTCTGCAAGGAGGCTGCTTTGACGTTGCTTCCGAAGCGTGGAGCAGCAGCAAAGCAAAAGCACCTTCCGCTACCCAGTCAGCAAAGCCAATGGTGAGCAGTCTCCCAGCACAAAGGACCCCAGTGCTGACTCTGCCCACCACAAACCAGCTGCAGCATGGGCTGCAGGAGAGGTGCAGCTTGGAGGCCTGGAACACTCATTCAAAGCCACAGCTGCCCTGATCCTGCACTACTGACAGTCCTACTCAGAGCAGGAACAAGAGAGGTCTTCCAAGAAACATCCTACAATCCCGTGATTCTCTATCAGAGTAGGGACACATCCTCCCTCTGCTGAGGGAGCTCTCTGCTGGCTGAGCAATGTATGGATGATCTTACGGCTCTGCAAAGCCACCAAGATGTTCACCACAACCATTCCTACAGGTCAGCCTACTCTGTCGCTAGATTTTGGCAGTCAGTGCGCACACAGCTGCCTGAGTCAGCAGGGAGAGTCAGTTCCTGTCTGCAGAGCTTCGGAGCTCAGATCAAAGCAGTGCCTGGACTCAGCCAAATCTTCAGCCAGGAACCCCCCACCAAAACAGTGACACAATGCTACCACTGCTCCTACTTTTCTCAGCAGGAGGACTCGCTCCACATACTCCTTTTCTAGAACCTCTTGATCCACTTGCTGATCCCCATAGACGTGCTCCACCAGCAACTGCAACTCTCTAATGAGCTTCTGTCGCAGCCCCGCATGCTCAATGTGACGGGCAAGATGAATTCTGTAACAAAGAAGAAAGCTGCTTTTGGACTGCTTTGTGTTAGACTGGATCTATTCACCCCAACCTCGCATTTACCTATTAAAACTGTCAGAAAAGTGCCAGTACACTACAGTGAACAAATGACATGGTTATCAGCAGCACAACACCCCTGTAGCGTACAAGAGTTCTTGTAGGAGTGCCCTCTGGAAGTGTTGCCTCTTTTCAGAAGTTATTTTGAATCTAAAATGAAGACCCTGCATCCTCCCAGCTCCCACATCATCTGCCCAGGTTTTCACAGTGTGCCCAATACCAGTGTCCAAGTCCAGGATGGGAGAGGAGACCGGAACAGCATAAGCAGAGATGACACTGTAGCACAGCCAAAAAGCTGCTGTGCTAGGACCAGGCCTGATCCAATAATTAAAATCACCAGACAAAGCCAAGTGCTAGGGATAATGCTCATTGGCATATAGGTGATTAAGTCACCACTGATATATATACCTGTTGAATTCCGGGAGTTTCTCCAGATCCAGGAGGGCAGAATGGGTTGTAATTCTGCCCATGTCAAACTGCAAAACCAGCTCCTCCAAAGTCCTCCCCATCTGTTTCTCTGAAAAATAACCCAGGAGGGAATGACACGCATCCACTCTCCATCAAGGAACGATGCAACCACTCTCCAGCAGGCAACCAGCATCACTGCCTGTCATCCCAAGCCTCAGGCTCACGGCCAGGGCAGCAGGACGTTAATTGTGAACCCCCACACAGCAAGAGTCATTGACTCAACTCCTCATAGTCTTTCCGGTTAAACGAGAAGTGTGACAGATGTAATACACAACAGTGCCATTAACAACCACAGAACACAAGTTTTTCCAGGAGTTCACGGACAGTTTCTTCCCTTTGAGATGAGCATTGTCCCACATGGGACCCATTAAGAATCAGACTCAAAAGGCTGTAGAGAAGCAGGAAGATTTCCCCCACTCCAGCCTACCACACAGTTTTTCACAGCTCTGCAGGAGCCCTGGTGGCATTCGGTGACAGTCGGCTTGACTAACGTCCACCTCCTGATCCCTTCAAACACTGCCAGAGCTCTCGGCTATTAAATAACCCTCACCCACTCCCCAGGTCAGCATTAAGAGGTATCCTATTGTTGTTACCTGCAAATCCAGAGCCACAGTTTGTGATGATGTCCAGCAGAGCCTCTGGCAAGTAGCTGTCCCGAGCAAAACGTTCCAGAGAGATGTCCCTCTGCCTTTTTGACAGCTTGCCCCCGTCCTTGTTCAGGAGCAGTGGGAGGTGACCAAACTGAGGAGGGTCCCAGCCAAAGGCTTTGTAGAGGAGGAGGTGCTTGGATGTTGATGTCAGCCACTCGGTGCCCCGCAGGACATGGCTGATGCCCATGTAGTGGTCATCCACCACATTCGCCAGGTGGTACGTGGGAAACCCATCTCCCTTGAGAATCACTGGGTCCCCTTCCACATCAGCCACTTCATGCTTGTTCCAGCCATAAACCAGATCCCGAAAGGGTTCCACCCCCTTCTCCAGCCGGAAGCGGACAACCCAGTCGAGGCCCTGGGACAGCTTCTCATCCACTTCTGCAGGCGTCAGGTGCCGACACCGGTTGTCATACCTTTGAGAACGGAGAACAAAGGTCTCAGTTCAACACCAGCCAACCCCATCAGTCATATTCATATCCCAGAACTCTAACTCAGTCCCTGAATTTTAGCTGTAACTATGTGTCCAGTCAAGCTACCTTATCCCTGGAAACCGCTCCCCTAAGCTTCTAAGGGCCACACTGGTTTCTCTCTCTACAGGCAGTGAGACTGTGATCCTACTGCCATGCACCCACAATTGTCCTGCTCCTGCAACATAACGCGCGTCACACACTGCATACGTGACCAGCGCTGGCAGGAGTGCAGGGGCACTGCTGCTGGGTAGAAACGTGCCGAGACAGATAAAACAAGGTGCAGGGCCAGATTTGGCCCATGGGCCATGAGTTTGACACCCCTGTCCTAAGCTTTTGCAAGCATGCAGCATAGAGGGAATCACCTGGCAGACAGGGAATCCCTACCGTGGGGTCTGCTGGCTCCTCAGAGCCTCCTTCTTCAGCAGCTCCAGGCGCTGAGGCGTACAGAAGCAGCGGTACGCTGCGCCCCTCGCCAGCAGCTCGTTGCTGGCACTCTGGTAAAGCTCGAGCCTGCAGGACTGCTGGTAGGGCCCAAAGGAGCCGCCGCGGCGAGGACTCTCGTCAGGAGGGATACCTGAAATATCACCACAGTGGCATTTAGAGATGCCATAAAGTGATGGTGGAAGCCATCCTCGGAGCCCACTGAGTGCAGAGGAGACAGGAAGGCTCCTGTGAGTGCCCAAAGACAGGTTATGCTCTCGGGTGGGCAGCAAATGGCATCTGTCTCACGCAAGAGTCGGTTTCCCCTGCACTCAGCAAACACACACCAACAGCTTCAGAACTGAGAGAACAGTATATAAGCAATCAGCAGAACAAAGCTCCAGAACCCATGGAACAGTGAAGCAGTGCCAATACCCTGCTCAGAGCACAGTGCAGTCAGGGTTACACAGACAAAGCAGCATGTGCCCTGCTTATAGAACAGGACATCCATACCAGAGAAACACAGCAGAGACCTTCGCCAATTATTTTATTTACTCCAAGTTTAGTACTCGACAGCAAAGTCCCATCCTTGCTTGCCCATTAACGGTAGCATCTGTAGGATCTGGCTTCAAGTTTATCACAGCTCTCTATTCCAAAATCACCCTCACTTTGGGATTTTTTAGAGTTCAAAACTATGCAGAGGATTTGGAATGAAAGCTGACACTTCCAGGTCCCTTTTAGCAAATGGTCCACATGCAAACAGCTCATCAGTTCACATATGAGGTCCAACTGCTTCAGCATCTGAATGTGCCTCTAGTACACCTTCGTTACAGCTGCACCTTGGGCCACTTCCACAAACTTGGATCTTTCTGCATGTCACACAACACAGCCAAAAGAAAGCAAACCCCACCAGTTATTTCTGCTGTAAAAACATCTCCAGGGACTTTGCTGATGCCTGACTGTAGGAATGACTGAATTTCAACTCATGCATCGCCCCAAGTGCTGCATAGCTTGCTATCATGCAAAATCCTCTCGATTCAGGTACCACTGATTTCTAAAAGGCGTGGAATCTGCCAGTTAGTGAGCATGGATGGTGTCTGTACATACCTGCCCAGTCCAGCATGTCCTCAATTCCCTCCGCGGCACCTGGCACCACGCGGGCTTGGTCCGTGTCCTCCACCCGCAAAATAAAAGCCCCCCGGTGCTTTTTGGCAAAGAGGTAGTTGTACAGAGCGGTGCGAAGGCCTCCCAGGTGCAGAAAACCTGTTGTGTGGGGAAATGGAGGACAGGGAGAGATTTCCACAGGGGAGCGGGTAGGACGAAGCTGCGGGTAAGGGGACCGGACACCAATGGCTGAGGAGAGGGGGGAGTGAAAGCGGCCGCCTTGCCCTGCGGGCCCTTGGAACAATTGTAAAACCATAGAATCACAGAATAGTTTGAATTGGGAGTGACCTCAAAGCCCATCTAGTTCCAACCCCCCTGCCATGGGCAGGGACACCTCCCACTTTAAGCCTCAGGGTGCTCAAAGCCCCAACCAACCTGGCTGAACACCTCCAGGGATGGGGCAGCCACCACTTCTCTGGGCAACCCGTGCCAGGGCCTCACCACCGTCATCATAAATAATTTCTTCCTAATGTCTAATCTAAATCTTCCCTCTTCCAGTTTAAAGCCATCCCCTCTCATCCTATCACTTTAGGCCCTTCTAAAAAGCCCCTCCCCAGCTTTCCTGTAGCCCCTTTCAGTACTGGAAGGCTGCTCTAAGATCTCCCTGGATCCTTCTCCAGGTTGAACAATCCCAACTCTCTCAGTCTGTTCTCATAGCAGAGGTGCTCCAGCCCTCAGATCATCTTTGTGGCCTCCTCTGGACCTGTTCCAACAGATCTATATGCTTTTTATATTGGGAACTCCAGAAATGCACACTAGACTCCAGGTGAGGTCTCACTAGAGCAGAGCAGAGCAGAGCAGAGGGGCAGAATCCCCCTCCCTCACCCTACTGGTCACACTGCTTTGGATACAGCCCAACCAGATATGGTTGCCTTTCTGGGCTGCAAGTGCACATTTCCAGCTCGTGGAGCTCCTCACCCACCCAAGTCCCTCTCTACGGAGCTGCTCTCACTCACATCGTCCCTCAGGCTGTACTGAAACCATGGATTTAATGACTTTATTGGAAGGGGAAAGATTTAGATTAAACATTAGAAAGAAATTCTTCACGATGAGGGTGGTGAGGCACTGGCACAGGTTGCTCAGAGAAGTGCTGGCTGCCCCATCCCTGGAGGTGTTCAGGGCCAGGCTTGAAGGGGCTTTGAGCACCCTGATGCAGTGGGAGGTGTCCCTGCCCATGGTAGGGGGTTGGAACTGAATATGCTTTGAGGTCCCTTTCAAACCAATCCATTCCATGGTTCTATGATTCCCAGAGCCCGATCCCGCCTGCCAAGTGCGGTCCCTGAGGCTCCGGGAGCCGCCGTGCCGCGGTGTCACAGGGCACAGCGCTCCTGGGACACGAGCAGCGCGGGGCTGGCCCGTCTCCTCGCACCAGCCCAACGCCCACCGGCCCCCGAACGCTAAGATCCGCATTTCCCCGCCCGGCGGAGCCCCGGGGCGGCGCGGCCGGGGGTACCTGTAGGGCTGGGCCCGAACCGCACCCGCGTCCCCACGCCCCGCAACGACCGCGCCATCCCGCCGCGCCGCTTCCGCCCGGCCGCGCTCAGCCAATCACCGCGCCCGCAGTGACCGGGGGCGGTGCTTCCGCTCTCAGCCAATCAGCACGCCCGCAGCGGCCGGGGGGCGTCGCCTTCCCTCCCAGCGCGGGACCCGGGCAGAGGTGGAGTGAGGGGCAGGGACTGCCCTGCCCACCTCGTAGAATGAGAATGCTTAAGGTTGGAAAAGCGCTCTGAGTTAATCCAGTCCATCTGAGCCACCTGGTTCGGTTGGAGATGTTCCTGCAAGTGGGCTGGGCTGCATGGCTCAATAGATCTCTTCCAACCCAAACCATTCCATGATTCTCTGATGTAGTGAAGAACAGTGTGGCCAGCAGGAGCAGAGCGGTCATCCTTCCCCTGCAGCCAGCGCTGGTGAGGCCACTCCTCGAATCCTGGGTTCAGTTTTGGACCTTTTAGTACCAGAAAGACATTGAGGGGTTGGGGCACATCTGCTGAAGTGAATGGAGCTGGGGAAGGGTCTGCAGCCCAGGGATTCTGGGAGTGGCGGAGGGATATGAGGCTGTTTAGCCTGGAGAAGAGGAGGCTGAGGGGAGACCTCATTGCAGCTCCTGGAAATGAGGTTGTCTTGAGGTGGATGTTGGTCTTTCCTCCTAAGTAACAAGGGGTGGGACAAGAGGAAATGGCCTCCAGTTGTACCAGGGGAGGTTTAGATTGGGTAGTGGGAAAAAATTCCTCAGTGACAGAGCTGTGAAGCCCTGGCAGAAGCTGCCCAAGGCAGTGGTGGAGTCTCTATCCCTGGAGGAGTTCAAGAAAACGTGTTGTCGTGGCACCTGGGGACGTGTTTTCTTTGGCATAGTAGGGCTGGGCTGACGGTTGGAGTGGGTGAGCTGAGAGGTCAATTCCAACCTCAGTGATTCCATGAACTGGATGGGCTTTGATGTCCCTTCCAACCCAACCATCCCATGATTCCTACGACGCTTGACCCCCCCCCCCCCCCCCCCCCCCCCCCGCTGTCCCCTCTGTTCCTGCGGCCGCCAATCGGGCAGACGAGGTGCCAGGGCGGTTCAGGCCCGGGGCGGGGCGCGGGGACCCCGAAGCTCTTTTCCCGCCGCACGAGGCCGCGGTTCCTGAACGGGTGGTGCGGGTACGGCGGCCGGCGCGGGCCAAGAGGCACCGGCGAGCGTTTCCCGGCGCGCCCCGCGGCGGATTGTACACAATCATCATGGCCGCGGCCAACGAGGGTACGGGCAGCGGGGGCGGCGGCGGTGCTGATCCCGGCCCCGGCGGGGCGGTGCCGGCCCCGGGCAGCACGCGGTCCTCGCGGGGAGGTGGCGGCAGGGAGGCGCCTGTCCCGGCCATGCCGGTGCCGGCCATGCCGGTGCTGGCCCCGGTCCTTCACAGGAGGCGGGGAGGTCCCGGGGTCGGTCCTGATGAGGAGGGGAGGGGACAGGAAGGGAAGGGAGGGCACGGGAGGCGAGACGAGGCGGGTAGCGGCCCGGGCAGGCCGCGGTCCCGGTGAGGAGTTTGCGATCCCGGTCTCGGTCCTGGTCCCGGAGGAGAAGCGGGAGGTGGCAGTCCCGATCTCGTTCCCAGCGGGAAGAAGGTGATCCTGGTCCCAGGCAGCCCACAGTCCCGGAGGGGAGGCGGGGAGGGGAGGCGGGCCCCGGTCTCGGTTCCTCCGGGGAGATGGTGGTCCCTGTCCTAGTCCTGGTCCCGGCCCCGGGCAGCCCGCGGTCCCGGTGGGGAGGTGGCGATGCTAGTCCCAGCCTCGGTCAGCCCGTGGATCTTGTCCCGGTCTCAATCTCGGCACTGGGGAGTCCGTGGTCCCGGTGGGGAGGTGCCTGTCCCAGCCCCCGTCGCAGTTGCAGTCCCAGTGGGGAAGAGGCGGTATTGGTTCCGGTCCTGATCCCGGGCAGCCCATGGTCCCTGTGAGGAGGCGGTGGACCTGGTCCCAGTCCCGGTCCTGGCTTCGGGCAGCCTACGGTCCCGGTAGGGAGGTGGTGGTCCGGGTGCAGGACAGTGGGTGGGAGGTAGGGTGAGAGGACATGGGGCTGCTCCGTGGCACCATCTCTTCCTGGTTACTGATGCCACAGGTGCCGAGGAGCCCGGCATGGATGTGAGGGAGCTGCCTGGTGGGGAGGGCAGGTCGCCGGCCGCTGGCAGCTCTCCAGAGGGTGAGGAGCACCAAGAGCCACCACAGGCAGCCGTCAGCAACGGCGGTGATGCTGAGAGCGCACAGGAGCTGGTAGAGCTGAAGGTGATCTGGAACAAGAACAAGTATGAGGTGACGTGCGGCCTGGACAGCACTGGCGCTGAGCTGAAGCAGCGGATCCACTCACTGACAGGTCTGTCGGGGCCACCGCCGCTTCCCCCAGCTGCTGGGCCCCCCTGACCCCTCTGCTTCCCTCTAGGCCTCCCGCCCGCCATGCAGAAAGTAATGTTCAAGGGACTGCTGCCTGAGGAGAAGACGCTGCGGGAAATCAAAGTCACCAATGGAGCGAAAATCATGGTGGTTGGCTCTACTATCAATGATGTTCTAGCAGTAAATACACCCAAAGAGGCTACACAGCAGGAGGTCAAAGCTGAAGAAAACAAAAAGGAGCCACTTTGTCGACAAAAGGTTGGTAGTGTCTTGGTAGTTCCTGACAGGGAGACCTGTAGGATTTCCACTGCTCCCCTGTAGCTCTGCAGGCACCGTGGAGTCTCGCAGCTCCCCTGTAACTCCACGGTCATTGCGGGGTCTGGCTCCTCCTCCAAGCAGGCTGGGATTTCTTTTCTCTCAGTGAAGCCACAGAAGGGCCCTATGTAGAGGAGTTCTGGCAGTAGGAGAAGGTTTATCCTAGCAGGTGCTGGGAAATTGCATGACACTGCTAGGCACAGCCTGGCCCTTCAGCACAGCAATGGTGGATAGTGGAAATGTTTCATGGTTTCTAGATCAAACACAGTGTAGATTAGTCTGTCTACAAACCAATTGATTTTTATTGGCGTAAGAGAATTTTATCTCCAAAAACTGCCTTTAGGAGGTACGCTGAGGGAGCAGTTCCTTCAGCTGTCCCAGCACTGAGTGGCACATGATTGGTGAATACTCCTCTTGAATATTGGAGTGCTGTCTCCGAACAGGCAGTGAGGGACAGTGTGGTGAGGCTTGGTTTGGTGGCAGTGCTGCAGTGTTGTGGGGCTGATAAGGGATTTTCAGCTCATAGCATTGCGAGCCCTGTGCCTCCCTCGAAATAAACTTGAGCAAAAATTAAGTAATGTGTCATTGAACTGCAGCCCATATGAAACACACTCTTGTTTTTCTATAATTGATCATAGTGCACGTGCAATTTCTGTTGTTGTTTAGAGGTTCTCAGCAATCCACAGGCTGTGAGCATGGTTTTCTCAGTTGCTGCTGCTGCTCTGGTCTGTTCTGGTTTGTGCTGTGTTGCGCTGTCAAATGTGGAGGGGCTCTGCCTTTCCCCGGATGTAGGATGTGGCTGTTAAAACCATCTTGCCAAGTGCCACCTGTGTGATTCAGAGTGTTTGATACTGAGGTTTTGGGATTCTTTAGTGTTTGGTAGATGCGTATCTGTATTCTAGAAAGGATGTCATCCTATGCATTATATTGGGGCCTTATTCATTTATAGAATTTCTTTAGCCTGTTGAAGTGCTCAGTAACTTTGAAAATCACAAATTTCCTGAGTGCCGAATGACTGTGAATAGACCCTGACTGTTTCCTGGTGCGTGTGGTGTACGGTCTGGGGTGCAGCCAGAAGTAAACTGAAAAGCACTGTTGCATTTGTGCAAATTCTAATTTCTGGTTTTATATTGTAGCAACACAGAAAAGTATTGGATAAGGGAAAACCAGATGATGTGATGCCTTCTGTTAAAGGTGTTCAGGTGAGTAAATAAGTACTTGAGAAACTGTCGCAATTGGAAGAGAGATGTTTTTGTGGCTTGAGACCTTTCTTTGCTGGTTTAGTCATTCCTTGCCACCTTGGTAAAAAACTGGCAAGGTGGATCATTCTTATGCTGAAGAAGTTAAGAAGATATAGCTTTTCTTGTTCAAAGGCCCTCACTGTGACTGTGTTGCCTCTTCGCAGGAGCGCCTGCCAACAGTGCCATTGTCTGGCATGTACAACAAGTCAGGAGGGAAAGTCAGATTGACCTTCAAACTTGAGCAAGACCAGTTATGGATTGGTACAAAAGGTGAGCAATTCTACGACTCTGAGATGAATAATTGATAATTGGGCTGTAAGTGAATTGCATAAACTAGAACAGTTCCTGGTGTGACTGAATTGTGGTTACAGAATGGTGTTGGTATTGTCATACTTCAAAACAACATTTGCTTACTCTTCTCGAATGCTGTTCTCCCAGACCAGTGAGTATTACTTGATATTTTACTTCTGTTCTGGAAGAACTCTAGTTCAGTTGTGCCAGTAGCTGATGTTCCAATCTGCTATTCATAGCTCCAAATGTAAATGATAATGTTTGGCATTTTTAGCATATCTCAAAAGCGCTTCATAAACATTGGTTTGATGCCATGTTCACACAGTGGCTCAATGACTTGGTTAAGATTTGCAAGGGAATCTCAGACCCGGGATTAAAACTGGGAGTGTTGGCATCTCTGTCCCTATCTGTCCTCCCACCCAGAACTATCTGGGTATCCTGTTTCAGTGATGTGCAGCTGCAGAAACTATGGCGTTGCTGTGCAGAGGGATCAGGTTACCACCTTGAGTGGTGCCAGGAGGAGATGAAGGTGCTGTGGTGATAACTGAGGGTGTCTCAGATGATCCCCTGCCTCCAAAGGAAGCCATGTGCCTTTGCTTTGACCAGGATGGGGCAATATTATAAGGATGAGGAGGAGGAATAGAAGTGCTTGATGTGAAGTAAAACAAGTGTATGGTAATAGTAGCTTTTTCTCCTGGGCTAAGTGATGGAGTGAGGCATTAGGGGGGGTTCTCTGTAGATTGGACAGGCGCGTCTTTTTGTTACTCATAACGTGTTCTAAATGTGTACTTAATATTTAGGTAATTATGCCTCTTCTTTCACGTTCTGGATGAGTCTCAGGTTTAATATTTCTGCCATGCTCTAGATGAGAGATTCTTAAGCTGTGAAATTCGATTCTTCTTGTAGTCATCTGTTTTTCTTGTAACCTGTTTCCCTACTTCCCAAAATTAGCAGCAGCTTGCTTCCACTAGGGAATGGTTCTAATTGCTGGCTGTTGTTGGGGGAAAAACTCCTTCCAGTTCTGATAAGTTCATGGCAGATGCCAGCACGAAGGGGCTGGAATGAAACCAACTGGGTGTTAACACAGTTTTTGACCTCCTGGTCCCAGAAAGCTGGCAGTGATTCTTCCCACACACAGCCTCACGGTGCTGCACAAGTGCCTCAGCTGTTTCTGTAGCCTGAGGTTTGGTGTGGGCAGAGGCTTCTCTGTGGCTCTGTGTCATTTTGGTAGAGACATTGATAATAGGTATCTGTTTGCTGAGATCCTATGAAGAACAATTGATTTGCTGGATGCTATACAAATGCAAAGTAAGGTTTTAGTCAATGAATGAATGTTATGAGTCTGAGTGGAGTGGTTTGGAGTCTGGAGGTTTGTTTTGGGTTTTTTTTTTGTAAAGGTTTTTAATGCTCCAAGGGAGGGAGTACTTGTCTTTACATCACTACATTTATCTCCCTGTGTGCCCTGTTTAGGTGCTTTTAATGGATCACACAAATTAGTTTGCTGTACCATGGTTCAGTTTCTCCTTTGTAGGGTGTTTGTGGTTTTCTCTGTCTTATATTCAAGAAGACAGTTTTGGGCGGACACTGAAAGCTGGAACTGAAAAGAAGGATCTTGGAACTCAGTCCTTAGAAAGAAGTGAGGACAGAACAGAGTCAGAGGAGTCTACCATGAGCCATGCACTTTGTTATCGTTTTTGGTTACCTCTGGCCAGCTCACATTCCTCTGTCCTAGAACCGTAGTCATCTCTTCTTTTATTTTTTTCTTTCAGTTTCTTTCCCTATTTTCTCATTAATATTTCCTTCCCTGTGCTTTTATAGCAACAGTTGAGCACTGCTTCAGGGTAAAACCAGGACAAGGCTTTCAAAGAGCAAGTTAGTGTGTCTTCATTCAGCTTTTTCAGCCTTGCCATTTCCGCAGAGCTTAGAGCAATCCTTGGCAGTCAGTCCAGAACATTCTTACACCTGGCCCAGCTTTCACAGTGCTGAGTGATCCTGCTAATCCTTCTGGTTAGAGTGGAGTTCCTTGTGGGGAAACATTCAATGAAGCCAGGGTTTTCCCCTCACCCAATTTAGGCCCGAGTCAAATGCTCGTGTGTGTTAATGTGATGCGGAGACATAAATGTGATGAACTGGGTGATTCGGGTTTGAATTCCTTGAAATTATTAGCATGCCAGCTGTGGAGTATGGGGTGATGTGGGAGACGGGCTTCTTGGCAGCAGGTATCTTGAGCTCACCTGGAGGGGAGAGTGCTGACAAGAGGAGCTTTTGGAAGTGATGGAGGTGGTGTTTGAGATTAATATCAAATAATGCTTCCTCGTGTATCGGAAATAATCCTTTGATCCATTTTAATGTAGAGAGAACAGAAAAGTTACCCATGGGGTCCATTAAAAATGTGGTGAGTGAACCTATTGAAGGACATGAGGATTATCACATGATGGTGAGTAATGTCTCTACTTTGATAATACCCAGTCGTATTACTTCATGCAAATACACAGAAGTAAGACCTTTAAAACGAGCAAGGTGGAGATGGACAGTAGTACCAGTCTTGTGTTGTGGAAGATGGCAATGTGGGCATGATCTGCTCTCACCGTGTAAGTATTTTGGGTGACATATTGTGTATTGGCTACTTTGTTGTAATCTGGGCTGGTTTCACACCAACATTAAGTACTCTAGGCATTATTTCATGTCTTCTGTCTTGTGACAGTGTTAAAGCAGTAAAAATACCATATAGCTCATGATTTCTTGACATTACTGATACTTTTTGATCTAGTTTGATTTCTAGTATCTGTTGTATTTATGTAAGAAATAGGACTTACTGAGGTTTAAAAACAAATTGTGACTTGGTACTGTGATATTTTTTCCCCGTGTGTAATTTTCTGAAGAACTAGTATTGGGTCTAGAAAAGTAACACATTTTAAAAGAGCTGTGCTGATTCTCTTGACTTTTTGGCTGTTTCTTTTAGTCTGTGGGGTTTGTTGAGGCCTTGCTTTCCAAAGTACGGTAACTAATTTTTAATGCTAAAGAAAGTTCCTTGTATAAGAAGTTGTTTCCCCCTTTAGGGGAAGAAAGGAGAAATATTTTACTTAAAAGTAGTGTCTGCAGGGAGGGTGCTGGTATAGGCTTTGCCCAAATGCTTGCTGTTTGATCCCCAATGTAGAACATGTTCTCTTCAGAATATGCTGCCATCATCTCTTATCCCATAGCAGGGATAGAGAGTGCTGGCATGCCGTGGTGCTCCTCACCTGTCGTCAGAAGTGGAGAATGGGACATGATGTCCAAGTCTGAAGTTTTAGGCAATTTTGTGCCTATGAAAACACGGTCACTGCCTTATTCAGTTCCAATTTGGCTTCCAAACCCTGAGTGTTCTGGTTGTTTGTTTAGAGGCTGAGAGTTATGCTTCAGCTTCTGTCTTTCAGAGTAATTGCCTCATGTTCTTCAAACTGGCCAAGAGTTTTTGTTGCTGCTCTGGTATCATAAAAGGAAAGAGCTCATCGTTTTAATTGGTGCTGCGCAGTTCTTGTTTCTCTGAGGGATGTTTTCTTAATTGCTTAGCAAGTAACTGTAGTGTGCACCAAGTGCTGGAAGGAGGCAGCAGTTACTACCAACGTGTCTGTGGATGAGATGTATCTGTCCGCTGGTGTAAGCTGTGCTGTTTCCCCTATGTAAATGTTGTCATTTTTAACTTTGCAGGCATTTCAGCTGGGCCCAACAGAAGCATCTTACTACTGGGTCTATTGGGTACCAACTCAATACGTTGATGCAATCAAAGACACGGTGCTGGGAAAGTGGCAGTATTTTTGAAAGCACGCTCACCTCTGGCACAGGAAAATGACACAAAGCTAAGGACACTGCTGGGAGAGGCCTCCAACATCCCTGGATGTGATAGTCCTGGAACTTTATTAATAAAATATGGTAAACGAGGCATTGATGGAAGCCAGAGGTGATGTTCTTTCACCATTAGTTTACTTTTAACTTAAAAATTTCACCATCCCTTTTCTGCAGTCAGCTTCAACCATATTTAAAGCAAATACAATGGAAATCAATAAATCTGAATTCACAAAATTTTGTGTGTAATACACTTAAATCTGCTGAGAGTTGATCTTCCAGTTTAGTTTTAAAAAAGAAAATGTGACAATGTACTATTGAGGATTTTTTTACATGGTTTGAACAAAAACAGCTATTTTCATAATCTTTCAGTTACAAGCGTTAGACTTAATTTAGTTACCTGGTTGTGACTGAGAACTCAGAAACGTTTTTTTAAAAATAAACTTTAAACAGTATGCAAAATTGATGTTCAGTAAGCCATATTCTGCTGGCCCTTTCGTTTCAGGTTTAACTCTTTCTGTTTCTCATCCAAAGATGCCCTGCTGCTTCTTTTCTTTTCCTTGCCTCTCCTTCCCAGTGTGGGAAGCTCTGGGTCAGTGGTGCTGCCCGGGTTGGTGCTCTTTCTGGGTGCTCACGTAGCGTGTTTAGCGCAGGTGAAAACCCCTTTGGCTGTTTTGTGACCGCAGTTGACCATGTGCTGCTCACTGTCCCCTCCCTGCTGCGATGGCTGTTCCTCCTGCCTGCACTCCTCTCTGCTCCTGTTCTCCCTCCTGCCCCAGGTGCTGCGTTTTTCAGAGTGTTTTCTTGATCAGGCACATTGCAGTCCTGAATAATTTTGCAGCTGTTGTGATGACATCGCTGTTTGGCTGAGAAAACTGTAGCGCCGGATGATGCTGCGTGGCACGAGCAGTGACACAGGTCTCACCAAGAGAGCAAACCACAGAGACCTTCCTGCCTGCTTTGGAGGGGGAGCAGGGAAGGGAGAAGCTCAGGTGCTGCTTTGGATCCTCAATAACTGCAGCAGTCTTTCGTGACCTGGATTTGAGAATGTACAGTGATCTTACTCGGCAGATCTTACCAAATTTGGAATATCTATCCAGCAACTGATCTTCTGAAACTCAGATCACCTTTCAGCTCTTCTGCTGGAGTTTCAGAGCTCTTGCATCTCGCTCTGTCTGCAATAACACGTCTTGCCTTTGCTCTGTGATGTTCTGCCAGTCATCTCTGCAACTCACGTGCCATCAGTCTCAGGTTTCCTGGATGGACCTCTCAGTCCTGACAAGGTGCACACCCTGAACAGATTGAACCGTGCAGCCGGGCTGAGTCAGTCATGCGCTGTTAAACCTCCATCTGACAGATGGCTGGTCTTTGCTTAACGTCGTGAGCTCGATATCACTCAGTGCAAGCAGCTCAACAGTTTGTGAAAGTCACAGAGGAACAGCCTTGTAGCAATAGCCAGTCTCAATCGATCCTGTGTCCATGTCCCACTATCCTGGAACAGCCCTGTTGAAACTCCATGAGTGCGAGTTACCAAATGAGTATTTATTTTATTTCTATTTTATTTTAGAGTCTGGGAAAAGTGTTCACTTTGTGTTAAGATTCGATGTTTACCTGTAGGCTCTTGATAGCAACATAAGCAGCTTTGGGCTTGTATTTCAGTTGGAGCATTCACACAATGTGAATTTTGAAGGTGTTGCATATCCTACATATGAACTGGTGATGTGCTTATTGCTCTTGTAGCTTGAGGTATTTCCTTTCCTTGCACAAGCCACCAGCAGTGTTGTTGACATTAGTGCACTCAGGAGCTCTTCCTGCAGCAGTGTAACACCAGCTCCCTGGAGCAGCCCCTTGCGATGCTCAGAGCAGTGTGAGTAGTGGAGCTGGCATGAGTTACCTGGAGAGAATGGTACAACCTCAGTGCTGCTGTCATATGTGTTATTTTCTAGTAGCCAGTCCTGACATTAAGGCTTGAACTCAAAATTTGGTCCCTGGCAGGAGGTGTGCGCACTACATTAGGTGACAGCAGATGACCTGAGTGTTTTCTGTCACTTGGGGTCACCTTTCTGCTTGCTCTCTTGGTTCTGTGATGATCGTCTCCCACTGGCTGCTTGATGTCTTTGCATTTTTATTCCATTTTCCTTTTCTACTCTTCCATTTGCTTGCTCTGTGAAAGGACGTGTGGCTTGGTTCCAGCTCCTTCCAGAGTTCCTGTGACTCTAGGCTCGGTGCAGTGACATGGGTGAGCGTGTGGGACTGAGGGCAGGCAGGTTCCAGATCTGCTGCTGCTGAGGCAAGAAGGGCACTTGGGCATGGACTGACCCAACATCCCTGTCTGCACCTTTCCCAAGGGCATAACTGCTCTGCGTCCTGTGCCAGCTACAACCACTCATCTCAAAAGAAACAATATAAACACATGGGTTACAAAGCAGTTTTAAACATGGAGATGAAATATAAATTCAGAAAGTGTGATCTGTTTAGGTGCTTCTTTTCAAGTTGAATTTGATTTGAAAAATGAATCATTCACTTTTTTTTCTGTGTGCAAAATTTGAATTAAAATACAGGACAGTGATGCATACATAAAATGTTTTAATTGGTGTTTGTTTGCTTGATAGAGTAGGTTTCTTGGGAGCTCTTTGAAATTAATATTCCAGTTAAACTTGGCAGCACCACTTTTTAAGATCCTTTCTCTTTTGTCATGATGTGAAGCTTTGTATCTTCTGGTATATACTGATTTTTTCAAGGCAATTAGTGACATTTGCTCACGATCATCAACATCTAAGAAAGCACCTCCTCTTTCGGTGGGTAATGTCACAGCTTGCCTAAGCGGGGAACTGTTTGGTGGCCTCTCTTGGCACTGGATTTCATTCTTCAATACCTGTGATCATATCCAGGGCAGATGCAGCGCATTTAGTGGTCCTGTGGAGGAATTGAACTAATGGTCTTTGGCAAGACACAAGCATTGTGAGGAAAGTGCAAATGTAGTCAGTATTTTCAGTTGGCTGATAAAGATTGTTTTGAGATCCAGCGTGTAACCTTCTGTAGGCTTATGGTAATATCTGGTGATTCTTGTGCAAGTCTATTTTGGTTAAATTACAATTGAACGATCCTTTCCGTGGGCATCAGTTCCCTATTCTGTATACTCTGTGAGCGTCTTGGGGCACCATGCTCTATGAAGTTGTTGTAAGTGCTTTGCTGGGTTTCCTAATTGGGATTAAAACACCCATAATGTTTGCACAGAACAAAGCTGATGTTTCCCTGCCAGGCTGGCAGCTGCTTCTGATGCCTGGGCAGCATCTCTGTCCTCACAGCTTCCTGTTGGGAGGAGCCCTGCTGCAGCCTCTGAGCTCTCCGTACCCCGTTGGGCATGGTGCTGAGTCTCAGTGCTCACCCATGTGTGAGTCTTCAGTGTGTTTCTTCTCCCTCCTTTTGCCCCGAGTTGAGAATTCCTTCTCTGTGCATCCCAAGCTTTTTTTCTGACATCATTTCGTTCTAGATTAGTGTGGCATTGGGAGTGCAGAAGTCTATCGCTGAATTTTGTTTGGGTTTGGACAGAGACCACATCACAAGTTTTTCATATTGAATTTAAGATTACAATACATCATTGATTTCCGTTAATGACACTGTTTGGTGATGAGTATGTAACTACAACAAGGACGTTGTGAGGCTGGAAGAGAAAGAGCTATCTGAATTCAAAGAGCTGGATAAGACACTGTTAACACAATGATTTATAGCTGGTAGCACTCGCACAAACTGTTGAAGTTTGCACTTGATGCAGTTTGCATCTGCTGCTTCATGTTGAAGGGCCAAAGAGAGATGATTCACCAGCAGTGATAGCATCGTGGTGCTGCATTGGGGGGGGTCTGTTCTGCTCCCCCCTTCCCACCTACAGCATTCTTGTCCCGCAGGCTATGTGGGCAGGCAATGTGGCTGTGCCAACAAGGTGTGGCAAGGTTGGTTTCCAAACTACTTTTGTTTACTTTTTCTTCCACTTTAATTTGATTTTCCAAGTAAGCTTTTTTCATTTCAGGTTCCATACTCCAGCCTTTCCCCACATGTTGGGATTAGTTTGTTTGCATCCTGTTTTGCTAATTAATGTCCTCGTTGCTGGGAGAGGGAGGAGGGGGACCAGGAAAGCTGAGGAAGTCCTGTATGAACCACGGGGCCATTTCACCTGCCAGCCAAGGACTCGCTTTGTGTGGTTCATGGAAGTTCACTGAGTCTTATCCATTCTAAACAATTTGTTCTTTGGTTTTATATTAAAAAAGAAGTCTTAGATGCTTGTGTCCACTGTGGATTTACAGTAAATGGAATATGTAAATACCATGGGTTATGGTATTTTTAAATAATCTATTGCCTATTTCAGAGAAGAGGGACATGACAAATCTTTAGTCTTAGATTTGCACTGCTGGATTTTTTTAAGTGTAACCTTGACTGGTTATCTCATTGTTCTATTCTGTAAGATCAGTCTTTAATTAAAGTTTGATAATTAATTATTTCTGCATTTGTATTCCAACATTCTGTGCGTCTTAAGCTATTTCCAACCACATGAACAACGGCTACCAAGTATTTTGCAGTTCATTTCTTTGTGGAAAGCTGGGTGCAGGAGGAAATCTGTGGAAACCTATGCTGGCTATCACGCCAGGTGCCCTTGGGGGCCTTTCTTCCCGGCTGGTACTTGGGTGCTTCGTTCAAAGAGGCTGTGAATACCAGGCAAAAATTTCAGCTCCCTCTTAAAAAACCAGGGTTTGATCTCATTCCACAGTCGCTGTCCTTGCCACACTGAGTGTGCTCGCTGGATGTTACACGTGTGGCAGCTTCTTGCGCTGTCAGAACTCCTGCTTTGCTGCACCAGCCCCCAGGAAGCAGGTGCTCAGGAGAAGATGCTGGTGCTGCTGTCTTTAGGAGCTTTCAGCCCACTTTTAAAAGAGTTGGGCTGAGGCCGTTCAGGAGAATCATCGCTGAAGTTCAAACCAGGAGACGTGTGGTCCTCCCAAAGCATGCAAACAGGCAAGTTCGCATCCAGTTTAACATCAGCGTGTGCCCAAACTGCAAGGGGCAATTCACGGATGGGGGATTTGAATCCCACTGAAAATCCCTTCCAACTCCCATTGCTCATTTTTGGGAGAGCTCTTTCATAAGAGCTCTGCACTCTTTGAAGGAGACTAAGCATTGTACACAGAGGGTGGGGGGAGCCAGGGCTCCCTGCGTGCCACTCCCAGGGTCTGCAGGCGCTGCCCAGGGACGGAGGTGCTGTCACCCCTTGTTGAGCATTTCTGGCGAGATGAACTCTTCCCCATATTAAACCTGCTGGGACGGGGACTCTGCCCATGCTGAGCAGGAGAGCAACGGGTGCTGGGCTCATGCACGAGGATGGGGGTATTGGAGGAGGGCCAGAGAGCTGCAGAAGTACTGGGGTGTGGGGATGGGAGGGTGCTGAGGTACCGGGATACCGGAATGGTCCAGGCGTGCTGGGGATGGGGCATGTTTTGGGTGGTGCCAGGGGTCGCCGGTGGTGGGGGAGGGTGGGGTGGGGTGTGCTTGGGGGGTGCCGGGGCGGGGCGGGGGAGGTGCCAGTGCCAGTGTCGGGGGGCCGGGCAGCCGTGTCCGGCCCCGCCCCGGCCCCGCGGGCTCCGGTTGCTGCAATCGGCGCGGCGAGAGAGGGTGATGGGCGGCCCGCGGCTGCTCCGGGGGTCGAGCCCGCAGAGCCTGGGGCTGCTGCTGCCGCTGTTGCTGCTGCTGCTGTTGCCGGCGCAGGTACGGCCCGGGCGGAGCGGGGCCGTGAGCGCGGGTGGGAGTATGGGACAGTGTTCGGGTGCTGGGATCCGGGAGTGGGACACTGGCCGTGGGAGTGTGACCGTGGGTGGGAGTGGGACCTTGTCCATGGGGGAACAGGAGCCGGGCTGTGTCCACAGGTGGGAGTGGGAACATGTGACAGTGCCCATGGATGAACTGGGGATCAGGGAACGTGACACTGGCCATGGGGGAAGCAGAAATGTGACCATGTCTGTGGGTGGGAGTGGGAGCAGACCGTGTCCACGGGTGGGAGTGGAACTGTGTCCACAGGTTGAAATAGGAGCAGGACTGTGTCCACAGGTGGGAATGCGAGTGGGACTCTGTCCGCAGGTGGGAGTGGGAGTGTGGGAGCAGGACTGCATCCACGAGTGGGAGTGGCTGTGTGGAAGCACAGCCATGTCCGTGGGTTCCAGCACTTTGCAGGTGGCAGAGTGCGGGTGTCGGCGTGGGTGCCTGTGTGTGCCAGTGCCCTGAGGGTGGGCACGCGTGGGGTACCAGCACAAGCGAGTGCGTGTCCCCTGGGTGTGACAGCGTGGACACGAGCACCCTGTGCACAGGAGTGTGTGAGTGTGCAGGCGCTGTGCTCCCCTGCACATGCGTGCCAGCGCCCCGGCCCGCGGGTGTGAGCAGGATGCAGGCAGGTACAGCTCCTGCCTTTGCGGGAGGCCTGTGGGTACGAGAGTGTAGCAACAGCCTGGGAGCACAGGGACTGAGCACCTGTGTTGAGACCATGTGAGGCAAGGGGTCCAGCACCCAGAATAGCATGGTCTCGGGGGTGAAGGGGCTGTGGTTTATCTGCAGGGCTAGGACTGCTTCCCTTGAGAGCTGGAGGGCAGCTTCCACTGTCACTGGTGTTGCAGGCAGAGCAGGCAGCGTGCCAGGGTGGTTTTTACAGTAGTGATGCTCCAGTAGATGTTGGCACCATGTTTCTGTCTGAGCCCCTGACAGATCTCTGGCGCCAATAGCATCACCACAGACTCTGGGCTGGTGTGGTGGGAGCCTCGGGAAAGCACGGGTCGAGTGGACATCCCATGGGAAGAGCAGCCACGCTTCTGGGCTAGGACTGGCCTCAATGGCTGCTGGGGCAGCCAGGGCTGGGAGCAGAGGGGAGGGTGGCAGCTCCCACTTCTGTCCACGCTGGTGTGCTAGGAGCAGACTGGGCAGTCTGGCCTTCACTCAAGAGCCTTGTCACTGAAAAAACAGCAGTTGCAGAAGAGATAGAAGAATTGTAGAATCATAGAATGGTTTGGGTTGGAAGGGACCTCAAATCCCATCAAGTTCCAATCCCCCTGCCATGGGCAGGGACACCTCCCACTGGATCAGAGTACTCAAAGCACCATCCAACCTGGCCTTGAACACCTCCAGAGATGGGGCATACGGCAGCTTTCCTGGACAACATGTGCCAGGGCATCACCACCCTTGTTGTGAAGAATTTCTTCCTAGTGTCTAATCTAAATCTTCCCCCTTCCAGTTTAAAGCTGTTCCTCCTCATCCTATCATTCCATGCCCTTGTAAAAAGCCCCTCTCCAGCTTTCCTGTAGCGCCTTTCAGTACTGGAAGGTTGCTATGAGGTCCACCCAGAGCATTCTTGTCTCCAGGCTGAATAAGTCCATCTCTCTCAGCCTGTCCTCATAGCATGAGAAACTGCAGAGCATCTGGGGGAAGGAAAGTGGAGCTGATGAGCACTGAGCCTGCTCTGGCAGCTGGGAGGACTCGGCGGTCTTGGTTTTGTGTCTGTGTGCAGCTGGCCACACTGCAAGTGCTACATGTCTGCTGGCCTGGTGTGGGTCCCACACAGCTTTCCCGCCTGGATGCCCTTCTCTGCCTGCTCCACCACATCCTCTGGGCAAAGCGAGAGCTGAGAAACTCGCTCTGACCTCACTTCAAAATTAGGCAAGAAGGGTGGCAAATAAATGAATTGGGCTTGAAGCAGAGGGGGTGTGAGGTGCGTTGGGAGGGAGTTCGTGTGTGCTCCTGGCAGGAGGAACTTGCTATAAGGGCCTGTAGCAATAGGACAAGGGGGAATGGCTTTTAATTGGAAGGGGGAAGATTTAAATTAGATATTAGGAAGAAATACTTCATGATGAGGATTGGGAGGCACTGACACAGGTTGCCCAGGAAGTCGTGGCTATCCCCTCCCTGGGGGTGCTCAAGGTGAGGTTGGAAGGGGCTTTGAGCAGCCTGATCTAGTGGGAGGTGTCCCTGCCCATGACAGGGGGGCTTGTATCTGGATGAGCTTTGATGTCCCTTCCAACCTGAACCGTTCTATGATTCTAGGAGGTGCAGCCAGAGAACAGGTGACCAGCACCTATCAGGGTTGCTGTCTGTCTTGGAGCTGGAGGGATTTTGGTGACACCAGAGGGCATGTATCACCTGGCCCTGCCGTGCATGGCTGCTCTGTTACCACCATCAGGTGCTGTTGCACCAGCACGCACGTGCTCACACTCTGGCACTGTCCTGGCACCGGCTGTTGGCCAGGCCCCATTCTTCAGTCCATCTGTGTCCCCAACTGCTTTCTCTGCCCCGCTCAGGCTCTCGGAGCTGTTGCAGAGCAGGGCAGAGGCAGCGAGGGGCTGCAGCACCCATTGGCTACCCCACACCAGTGGCTGGGGTGGCAGCGTGCTCACTCTGTTCTGCATCATAGCAGTGGGCAGCCTGGGTGTTGCTCTGCTCCCCAGCATCGGAGATGGCCACACCAGCCCTGCTTCTCTCTGGAGCCGTTTGGGTGCCTGTGCTATTTGCAGATCCCTGTTTGCTGATGGGGTGAGGCCGCTGTGGGTGCCTGTGGCAGCTGGGCTGGCGCTCGCTGGACAGATGCCGCACACGGAAGCAGCCGCTCCACTTCCCAGTGTGAATTTGCAATTACTGCCTCAGCGTCAGGGTAGCTCAAATCTTTAGCTTTGAAGACCTGGGCGGGCATTGACTGCGTTTCTGGCATGAAAAGTCACCCAACTTGTTTGTTTCTGGAAGGAGCCGGTAGTCAGGCTGTTTGTGTCACCCCTTAGAATAGGACCCAGGGGTTGCTGCTGGGAGCAGCAGCGCTGTGGCTCATCTCTGCCAGAAGAAATGCTTGCTCTGAGGGAGAGGAAGGGATGGCTGTGCTGGCCCAGGATTGCACTGGTGCGATCGGAGCGGTGCTGTGGGAGCCAGGGTATGCGGGAGCCACAGACTCAGTGTTGGGGCTTTAATAAAACACAGCTCCTCCAAACAGCACTAGCAGCTGTGGTTCTACGGGTGCCCTCTGTGTGGGGAGCTGGAGGAACCAGCACATCCAATACGCTGGTGTAAGGAAATAAGTTACTCTTCCTCCCAGTCTTGCCTCACTGGGGAGAGGGAGGAGCCCTGGGGCTCTGCTGCTGTGGTGCACTGGGTGCGGGGACTGTCGAGCTGCCTGGGGTGGCCTGGGCCACAGGGACCTGCCCCCACGGTCTGGCCCAAGGATGATGTTTTTGTTCATAGTGCCTCACAGGCGGTGCTGTGGCTGTCCCAGAAACGCTGCTCTTCATATCCACTCTGGATGGGAACCTTCACGCAGTTAGCAAGAGCACGGGTGACATCAAGTGGACCCTGAAGGATGGTGAGTAGGGATGGGGGTGCTCGCCTGCAGCCTGGCTCCCTGGGCTCATCACTAGTGGGGTGGTAGGGTCGCACCACACAGCCTGGCTCCCACCGGCCTTGCTCTGGGCTGGTGGTTCCTCCAGCACTGGGAATGCTGCCAGTGGCCGCTCCAGCCCCAGGCGGGGCCATTCTGGAGGTGCCAGGCCCATGGTGCCTTTTCTGGAGCTGAAATGGAAATGGGCAGGGCAGCGCATGGCTGTGCTTGGTAAACACTGCCACGTTGTCTCACTCGCAGGGAGAGGCCGCTGACGTCTGTGTTTCATTCTCTCTTTCAGATCCTATTCTGCAGGTGCCGGTTTATGTAGCAGAGTGAGTGTCGTCCCCACCTCGGGCAGGGCAGCCGCCTGTGGGCTGGGCTGGCAGGAGCCTTTCCAAGGTGCATGGCTGCCATGAGCAACCAGCAGATTCGCAGCAGGAAAGGGGAACCTCGGACACGTGAACCTCCCAGCTGTGCCGTAGCAGTGCCCTAAACACACCCTTTGTGCTGGCACTTTGTGTGTGGTGATGAGGAAGAGCTGCTCCCTGCTGCCAAGTTGCAACCTCTTTACCAGCAGCCTGGGTGCTCCCAGCAGCAACAGGCACAACAGCCCAGGAGTGGAAATCCCACCTGAAAGTGTTGGGGGAAGACAGGAGAGCAGCAAGCAACCCTGGGGTGGGCAGGCCTCCGAGCCAGCATAGCTGGCAGGCACAGGGTGGGCTTATGGTGCTGATCCAGAGCAGGCATTATATCCTACCACATCCAGTATGGGGGGTTCCAGGAAAGGTCCTGACCCATAGGAAATCACTCTGGAGCAAACAGCTGAAGGATTTCTGAAGTGCCGGTCTTCCTTAGCCCTTGGCGGGTGCCCGAGCAGGGAGCAGCTCGTGGTTTCATCCTTCTCTCTCCTCTTTTCCAGACCAGCATTCCTTCCAGACCCCAATGATGGCAGCCTGTACATCCTGGGAGGAAAAAACAAGGAAGGCTTGATGGTCAGTGAGGCTGCAGGGCTCTGAGCGTCCCACCTGCCTGCACCCCAGGGGTTCGCTGGGCTTGGGACCAGGCAGAGCTGCCGGACAGGGCAAGCCTGGCACCTGCGAGTGCTCCAGCTCATCCTTGGTTCCTGGGAGATTTCAGCTGAGTGTGTCTGGGGCAAACACAGCTGGGACGCTTTCCTTCCCCACCACTTTATCCTGCTCTGGGGCTGAGCAGGGAAGGCAGGCGAGGAGGAGGGGGCTGTCCCAGAGCACCTCTCCTGCCCACTCTTGCTTCTGAAGGCAGAAATGCCACTGCTCAGGGAGGCATTTCTCCTCTCCCTCATCCAAGCTGCTGTCTGTGTTGCAGAAGCTGCCGTTCACCATCCCGGAGCTGGTCCAGTCCTCGCCATGCCGCAGTTCGGATGGCGTGCTCTACACCGGTACGCAGAGACGCGGGGCCAGGGGAGGGGAGGCTGAGCAGGGACCGACTGGGAACTCGGCCATGGGGGGGAGACAGGTGGACACTGAGAGGATGGACAGCAGAACTGAAGAGACTTACAGAAAAAAACGTTTCCATTCTCAGGGAAGAAGCAGGACACGTGGTTCATTGTGGACCCTAAGTCAGGAGAGAAGCAGACCACTCTCTCAACAGAGGCCTGGGATGGCCAGTGCCCATCGAGTCCCCTGCTCTACATTGGCCGCACCCGTAAGCCAGTCCTGTTGTTCGTCCGTCTGTCTGTCTCTTCCCCGGATGGACTGTGACTTCCTGCCCTACTCTCATCCCCAGAGTATGTCATCACCATTTATGACACCAAGTCGCGGGAGCTGCGCTGGAACGCCACCTTCTCCGACTACTCGGCTCCGTTCTACGAGGAGTCCTACCTCTACAGTGAGTGGCCACCACACGGGGGCCACGGGAGCCACAGGAGCCACAGGAGCCACAGGAGCCAGCTCCCCAGTGCCCCTCTCACAGTGGGACCCTGGCTGGGCGGGGACCCTGAGGAGATGCTGCTGTGGCTGGTGGGTCGCGGCTGTGCCGATTGCTGGGGAGCAGAGCAGGAGGCAACAGCCCACGGCCAGTGGCAGGAGTGAGGAGGGCAGAGGGGGACAAAGCCCCACAGGCAGCACTCCCGCATCGCCCCCTCCCTCTGGCTCTGCCTAGAAATGGCGCACTTCGCCTCGAGTGGGGATGGGCTGGTGGTGACACTGGACAAGGAGAGCGGAGAGGTCCTGTGGGCACAGAACTATGGCTCACCCGTGGTCGGCATCTACATGTGGCACCAGGACAGCCTCCGTCGCGTCCCCCACATCAATCTGGCCATGGAGACCCTGCGGTACCTGACCTTCCACGCGCAGGACATCCACCTCCTCAAGGGGAGCTACCACTCCATGAAGGATTTCACTGCCACCAAGACCCAGCTGCTGTACGTGGTTCCTGAGCTGGAGCATGTGTGTTGCTTCTGCTTGGCTGCCCTCATCCATGATGGATGCAAGGCTGATGCTTGTCCCTGTCTTGCAGGCCAGCGCTGTACGTGGGCAAGTATGCATCCGGCTTCTATGCCTCGACCTCCCTGGTCCACGGCAGCGTGGCTCTGGTGGTGAGTCTCCCCGCTGGCCCTTTTGGGGTGAGCCACAGTGGGTGCACATGTGGTGCTCCACGAGCTGTCGGACCCCCAGCCACAGGGCATCACGCTGGCCAGGATCGACGGCCCCACCACGGATGATGTGACCATGAGAGAGTCAGGGGAGTGCGAGATCACACCCAGCACCAATGTCAAGTACCCACAGGGCAGCATCACCTCACTCCGCAACCAGTGGCTCCTGATAGGTGCGGACCAGCAAGGGGCAGGGGCTCCCAGAGGGTGTCTGATGAGGGGTATGACGGTGTATTTTGGGCTGGCAGCGTGACCTGCTCTGCACGGTGGGGTGAACGGGCTGAGGCTGCAACTCATTCTCAGGAACTGCAGCCCCTCCTCATCCCCTTGACAGGAGCAGCAGAGGCCCTTTGAAACGGGGCTCCCCATCACCCATCCTGCTGCCTGCATGCAGGTGCTAGGTTAATCACCCTGCTTTGTGGTCGCAGTTGCAGTTGCGATTGGCTGCATTGGCATGGTTGGACATCAGGGCAATATCTCAGAGTGGTGGCAGGGGACGCAGAGGGTAGCAGGGGAGCTTCCCCTCTGCCTGTAGGTGCTGCCCCAGGCTTCCTCTCTGGAGGCAGAGCCCGCAGGTTGTAGCTGTGATTCTTGTGTCTCCCATCAGAAGCAACGCCTCTTCTGTCTGGAGAGCCCCTGTAGGCCCTGCAGAGCTGAGGGACTGAACCTGTGAGCAGAGATCAGCTGACAGTTGTCTCTGTTCTCCCACCCCAGGACACCACGAGCCACCTCCTGTGGTCCACACTACGATGCTGCGAGCCTTCCCAGAGAACCTGAGGAAGACAACAGAAACCATCATCCCCAGGACTCCTCCGGCCAGGACTGTGTTTGATGATGTGAGTGGTGGAGCTCTGCGTGGTGGCACCTCTGCTCCAGAGGAACCGTGGGCAGTGCTGGCTCATGGAAGGGACTGAGCTGTCCAGGCTGGGGACTGTGATGGAGAGGGGGTCCCCAAGCTGAGTGCCCAGCAGTCTGTCACTCTGGTGTCACCCAGTGCCGGGCGTTTGTTGCAGTTTCTGGCCCCGAGTGGCCCAGAGGAGCCGGCTGTACGCAGTGAGGGGCAGTTCCAGCCAGACCCCTTGCCAAGGGACCAGGAGGAGGTTTACCCCAAGGCTGACATCTGGGACCTGGTGATGGCCAGCATCGGCACGGCCCTGCTGGGTGGGGGAGTCCTCTTTCTCCTACTCATGGTGAGTGCTGCTGGCAGAGCCTGCAGCAGGAACACTGTGGCTGAAGGGCTGGGGCTCCTGCTCCACTCGTCCCTGTGCAGTCTGTGGTGCTGTGGCTGCAACGAGCCGCGCACCTCCCGTGCTGTCTTGTATGCACTCATCACAAAACAACGTAGTGCGTGGCTTGTGCCAAGCTCTGCTGATGCCCCATCTCTGCTCTGAGGTGCAGGAGCTGAGTGCTTCTGTGGTTTGTGTTCCAGAAACTGCAGAAGCAGCACACAGCGCAGCAGCAGCAGCTGAAGAAGCACATTGAGCTTCTGCAGCAGCAGCACGAGATGCTGCTCCCAGACCAAGTCTCTGGGGAAGGTGTTCATGCAGAGCCCATGGAGCCAGAGCAGAGCCAGGGAAGTGCATCACAGCTCTCACAGAGATCCAGCCCCTCAGTCTTCCCGGAGGACCTGGCTAATGGGGTGGTCAGCTCAGATACAGCTGTCCCGGTGGCTGCTGAAGGTGTGTGCAGGTGGGAATGGGCAAGGTGTGAGGGGCCTTCTGTCCACAGATGTTGTCATCCAAAGCAGAAGCAGAGATTCTTCATGGATGAAAAGGCTGCAGCCCAGCTGAGGTGAGAGAAGATATAAGACCTGCTCCAGGATAATCGTGGCTTACAAAAGCAATTGCAAGCGTAGTAGAGAGGGGAAGTGTCCATGTGGGTTTAGCCTGGATGTCCTTCACATAGGACTAAGGCTCACAGGTTGAAGGATGGCTGTCCTTCTCTTCCTCTACAGATGCAAAACCAGATATGACTGTAGTTGGGAAAGTTTCTTTTAACCCCAAGGACGTGCTGGGCCATGGAGCTGGAGGAACCTTTGTCTTCAGGTAGGTAGCACCCTGGGGTGCCTGCTCTCGTCCTGCTCTCCTCCTCCTCGGGAGCCACGAGGACAGCACCAAAGCAGCCCCTTCCCTGGCTGGCACCTGGTGGTTCAGGGGCTTTGGAGATGAGGTTGCTATTCTCCCCTTCTTGTGATCCTCATCAAACCCATCTTGGGAGCTGGGCTTGTGGCCTTCAGGACCCAAGAACCGGTATGCAGGGCAGCACCAACTCAAGCCAGTGTCCTGTGCTTCTCTTCCCCTCCGGGCTGTGTCGAGCAGCCAGGCTGTGCCCAGCCCCTTGTGAGATTGTTCTGGCTCTGGCTGAGCCCCGTTCCCCAGCACTAAACACAGCATAAAGCAGGGGAGGTTATTTTCTTTCAAAAAGTGGAATCCAGACCCCCAGTTCCCAGCTCACTGCAGAGATGTCTGCCTGTCCATGGCTTTGACAAGTCTTTAGGAGTCAATCCAAGGTGACCCGTGCTGAGGGTCCCAGGGGATGAGGTCCCAGCATCCACGCTGGGCTGTGCATCTGTCGTACTGGGCTCTGCTCTGGCTGGGGAGAGCTGTGCATGGACGCCGGCATCACCTCTCTGCCCAGGGGACACTTCGATGGCCGGAATGTGGCTGTGAAGCGCCTCTTGCCTGAGTATTTCCACCTGGTGGACCGCGAGGTCCAGCTGCTCCGGGAGTCGGACGAGCATCCCCACGTTGTCCGCTACTTCTGCACCGAGAAGGACAAGCAGTTCCACTACATCGCCATTGAGCTCTGCTCCGCCACGCTGCAGGAGGTGAGCCCATGGTCCTCCCCTGCCCAGTCCTGGGGCATGGGGCTGCTGGGGGGCTGCCTGGGGGGGCTGTTGGTCTGTCCTGGATGTCTCCATCCCCAGGTGTGCAGGAGGGTCCCCCAGGAAGCAAATCTGTTTTGTCTGCGCTGTTAGGGAGGTCCCACCATGCTCCCAGGGGACAGTGCACTGTGTGTGCTGGAGGTCACAGCTGGCAGCCAGCGGCTGGTCTGGAGCCCTCTTTGGTGTTCCAGCCCTGCTCCAGACCTGCTTCCCAGCAGTCAGTGGGGACGGGTTGGATTGGGCGTGAGCAGGCACTTTGGAGAGGCAGAGAAGCCAGCAGCAGCCCTGCTCCTGTGCCAGCCCAGCCTCTGCCCTTGTTTTGCTGATTTACCCTGTTGGTAGGGAGCAGGGCAGCTCCACACCTTGGCATTGATAGGGGCAGTTGTTCACATGCTGGGAAGAGACTTGGGATGGGGCAGAAGCATTGTTTTACCCCTCTGTAAAGTTCTGCTAAGGTTGTGGCGGTCTAAGGACACAAGTGTGGGCAGCATGCTGCAGGAGGAATAGATGCTGACCAGCAGCCCTGGAAGTGGCAAGCTCTGGGCATGCAGAGCCTCTGCATGGGCTTCTCTCCTCCACCTCTGTCAGCCTAATGAGAAGTCCCTCTCCTGGTGAGATTTGCCTTGGTTACCCCAGTAAATCAAGGGCAAATCAGTTCATCTTGTTCTCCCCCTGTGTAATTCCAGTACGTGGAGACCCCCAGCTTCGATCGCCGCGGGCTGGACCCAGTGTCCTTGCTCCATCAGACCATGTCTGGGCTGGCCCACCTCCACTCCCTCAGCATCGGTGAGCGGGCAGTGCATGGGTGGGAGGGTGATGTGTCCCATCTTGGTCCCCTCCTCAGCTGGGGCCGTGGGGCTTGGGCAGCAGCCATCGGGGTTGGCAGCGCATGGGGCTGCAGAGCCCCACTTCATCCCTGCTATCACGGTGGCAGGTGACACCATGCACTCTCTCCACCAGTCCACCGTGACCTGAAGCCCTGTAACATCCTCATCTCTGTCCCAAATCGCCACGGGCAGATCCGAGCCGTCATCTCTGATTTCGGCCTCTGCAAGAAGCTTCAGGGGGGGCGACAGAGCTTCAGTCTCCGCTCCGGCATCCCTGGCACTGAGGGATGGATTGCGCCTGAAGTGCTGCAGGAGGCCCCGAAGGAGAACCCAGTCAGTGAGCTGTGGATGCCTCCCCCACTCATGGTCCTTCTCAAGCCCCTTGTAGCCGAGTCCCAGTGCTGGCAGCCTCATGGCGTGCTGTGCAATGCACAATGAAGCCAAAAGCTCTGAGCACCCAGGCCAGTCCTGCTGCAGGGCACCAGTGCTCCTTGCCAGGATGGCCCCAATCAGGGGCTGCCCTTGCTCCTTTGCCCTTGCAGGAACAGTGCCTGGCTGGGTTCAGCACCAGCTGCCTCATCTGGCCACAGTCCTTGGAAATTCGGGGTGGGGAGGTCAGAGAGGGCCGTGGCTTGCTGCAAAGGTTACACATCTGCTCATCTGTTTAACCTGGGGACTGCTGTTCCTGCTGGAAGCTGGGTGACGTGCTGGTCCCCAACAGGGCAGGCACTGGTGCTGGTGACGTGCTGTGCGTCCCTCGTGCAGGGGTCAGTTTGCATTGCCAGGTGAGACCCCAGCAGCCCTGGCCAGTCCTCTGGCTGTGGAGCCCTGACTTCTGTCTTTGCTGCTGATAACCTCCTCCCTGATAAGAACCTGATGCAATGGGTGCTTCACTGACTCCAGGCCACAGGATCTGATGGGATGCATTTTCCAACAGCTCCCTATCAAAGGACCGAGCATTCACATAAGAGAATGGGAAACTGGGGATGTGAAAGCTTTCCTGGTCCTTTGCTGCAAGAGTCCCATCTCCCCCTTTGCGTTTTGCAGACATGTGCTGTGGACATCTTCTCCGCCGGCTGCATCTTCTACTACGTGGTGTCAGGAGGGCAGCACCCCTTTGGGGACAGCTTGCGGCGACAGGCCAACATCCTGTCAGGCTCTTACCAGCTGAGCTGCCTGCAGGAGGAAGCTCACGGTGAGCCCCTCCCCCACAGGCAGATCCCTGCAGCCCCCTGGTCCTTCTCAGGGAGGTGTTAATTCTCCGTCGTGTTGTATCACCCACCAGAAAAGCTTATTGCACGAGAGCTGATAGCAGCAATGATCAGCCCTGAGCCCCAGCACCGGCCCTCGGCCCCCATGGTCCTCATGCATCCCTTTTTCTGGAGTCAGGAGAAGCAACTGCAGTTCTTCCAGGTGGGCACGCACTGTCCCAGCAGGCAGCAAACATAGGTGTGCTCTGAAAGACAAGCACTGGAGATGGCCATGTTAAGGTCAATGTGCTCATTCTGAGCTGCTTTTGCAAGGGTTGGAGAGGGTCCCTGGGTTTGGGACCAGGGCCAGACCATCGTCTTCCCTCCTTGGCACCAGCTCTGCTCCCTGGTGCTGGATGGGGAGGCGCAGGGCGAGGGCCAGCACCTTAATAACCCTGGTTCCTGCTCTTGGGCACATAGGACGTCAGTGACCGCATCGAGAAGGAGCCCACCGAGGGGCCCATTGTCTCAGTGCTGGAGGCGGGGGCACGGGCAGTGGTGAGGACCAACTGGAGGATGCACATCTCCCTCCCACTGCAGGCAGGTGAGTGCAGAGAAACCAGGGAGCAGAACCAGGCAGGGAGTAGGCTCCGGTGCTCTTTACTGGGCTGAGGGTACCTACTCGCACCCAGGGGCTGAAAACCAGGGTGAGTAAATGTGCCAGCCCTTCCTTGGGAGGGCAGAGCCCCAGCTGGATTGCAGGAGCTTGGGGCTGGCAGTGCCAGGGGCTGTGGCAGCCCTGTGCCTATTGCCGTGTCCCCCCCTTGTTCAACACCTCTGCTGCTCTCCCCAGACCTGAGGAAGTTCCGCACCTACAAGGGGGGCTCAGTGCGTGACCTCCTGCGGGCCATGAGGAACAAGGTACGGCCACCCTGGACCCCTTTGCTCCTGCCACCCCCCCACACCCGCTCACCTCACCCTCTCTCCTGCAGAGGCATCACTACCACGAGCTGCCGGCTGACGTCCAGGCGGCCCTGGGCCCCATCCCTGAGGGTTTGGTGCAATACTTCACCTCCCGCTTCCCCCGGCTGCTGCTGCACACACACAGGGCCATGCGGGTCTGCGCCCACGAGCGGCTCTTCCACTCCTACTACTTCCAGGGGCCGGGAGGTGACGGGCACTGAGCAGGGACGTGCACCACCGTGGCACCCATAGCCGCTCCTCCTTGCCCAGACCCACAGCCCCATGCTGGGACAGCTTAGGGGCTCTCCCACATCCTTCTTCCCTCCCCAGAGCGAGGTGGGACGCAAGACTGGCCGGGCACCCAGCGTACACATGGGTTCCCAGCAATACGGTCGACGAGGTGAGCATAAAGCAGCTCTGGGGTCTCGTCTGGAGGGACCCTCTGGGCACCCACCTCTGCAGATGGGCACGGTCAGACTCTGCAGCCTGAAGGCATTTGTGTCCGAGAGCAAAAATATCTCCATGGTGGCCATGCGGCTTTGACAAGCAAGAAGGAAACACAGATTGCATGTTCCAGAGGACAGCTGGCAGAGTGGGTGCAGCCAGGCTGGGTCCCAGAGGGGCGCTCACTGGGGAGCTTTGTCCTATGCCACATGCCTGGGGAAGTAGCTCTTCAAGCGTGTGCCCAGCATCCTCTGGGACAGGACCGTGACATGGGTCTTGCCCCAGGAGAGGACCTTTCAGCCCAGCCCTTGAACCTATGATTTACATCAGCACTACCAGGCAAGGTGCCACCAGCACCACACCAGTAATGAAGTTGTTAAAGGGAGAAAAATCTTCTTCGGCCAGCTGAGTTATTACACCAGGCCAGAGCCCCGAGTTATTGTTTCAGAACATGAAGGCAGGGAAGCCCCTTGTTCCCAGGGCTCCCTCCCCTCTGAGTACAGCCCTGTGCCTGCAGCCCCCACAACCTCTGCCACCAGCTGCCCCACAGCTGTTCTGGTTTGTGGCATCCCGCTGAGTGTACATTTCATAGGAAGGAGCCTGGAAAGCACAGCACTCACAGGGTGCAGGAGCAGCTGGAGCTCCCAAGCTCAACATCCTCTCCAGAAGAGCTGCAATTCTGTCCCATCCCATTCCTCCCCTTTGTGCCTGGGTGGGGGATTTTTTTTTTTTTTTTTTAAACACAGGCAACAAGAGGTTTGTATGGGTTTCTTTTCAGAACATTGTACAGCCTAGGGCATTTTGTACAGAAGTGTTATAAAAAGTATAAAACCCAAAAAGCTTGTCCTGCTTCGAAATAAAGCAGCCTGGAGCACCCCAAGGGGCTGGCTGGCAGCAGCCAGGGGGCCTCACAGGGCCCCTGCTGGAGTCTGCTAGAGGTGATGACTTTTCCTAATTACAGGGTCACATTTTTGAGCATATTTCATGTAGTAAACAGCCAAGCAAATGTAAACGGAAGAGTAAGGGTGTCAGCCTCCAGGCTAGAGGACAGCTCTCACTGCCCCAAGGTCTCCTCTCCTGCAGCCAGCAGGAGCTCGGAGGAGGAGAGATCCTACGCAGAGGAGAAGCCAGAAGCAGGGAGCTGCTCCCTCCCTCGCAGCCAGGGAAAGAGAACCATGCCAGGCAGGACACTGCAGTGAACGATCTTTAATCAAGTTATGCAATATACAAAAAGTTTAGGTTTCATGTAGATTAATTTCCATGTTAAAAGGCTAATTGCTCAGTCTCGCCCTGGGCATGTTAAATATCTTCCTTGAGTTTCTACAAGAGAAAACAAACACCCAGAGTATCAGCACAGTCACGCACAAATAACTTACACGCTAATTCTGCTCTCTCCATGGCTTTGTTCTCTCAAGAGAAGGCCCAGGAGCCTCTAACCAGAGGGTGTTTTCTGAATAAGGCTTTTGGCTTTGGGAAGTTAGAAAAAAAGACTAGGTTTGCAATTAAAAAATAGATTTTGTATTCGGAGTGGGGAGCAAGAAACCTTTGGGCACCAGCCAGAGTGAACAAGACCATTTCCACAGCGCCAGGGGCTTCCTTGTGGCAGCCAGGCCATGGCCAGGAGTGGGAGTCCAGCTCTATAATGGGAGGTTACCACATGAGCAGAAGTGGGACCAGACCTCCCCCTCCACAGCTGGGACCGTTTGGCACAGATGTTGAGTCTATCAAGAACAAGGTCTAAGCAGAGGGTTTCACACGGGCTGAGCCAGACTTTGATCCAAGGATCTTCTCCACCATGGTGCGAGCATAGCGGAGCCGGCTGGCCAGCTCCTTGCAGCATCCGTGTTCCTCGATGAGGCTCAGCTTGTACGTGCGGAAGTCCCGTTTCTCATCTATGTATGTGACAGCAGCCATGAGAGGGCACAAGATGACTTTGGTGTGGTCCTGTGGGAGAGAACACAGTCACCTTGAGCACTCTGCTCCTCAGATGGAGCATCTCTAAAATGGCTGGGGCATCCCAGTTGTACCCAGAAGCACAATGACAAAGCACCACGCTGCTTCATGGATTGCAGCAAAGGGGAACAAAAGGATCTGGATAGCCAGGTGAGGACCACCACACCTAACTAAGCCTGTCCATCAGGCTCCTCCTGCTAAAGGACACAGCCCCCCTTCCAGTGAGGAGCACCTGGGCAGCTGATGGACCAGCAAGGGCAGCAAAGAGCCTCCCAGCATTGGCTCAGTGGGCAAGGTTTGGCTTGGGTTCCATCCTCCTGCTGCCTTGCATGCAGCACTGCATGGAGAGGGGCTCTTCCAGCAGCTGGAGCTGCAGCCCTGGAAAAGGCAGAGGAGCAGCCTCACCTGGAAGAAGTTGATCTGCACGGTGCCATTGCTGAGGTGCAGGATGATGGCGCTGCGGGTCCGGAACCACGTGCAGAGGTAGGGTAAACGGGCCAACTCGTCTCCTTCCCGTGGCGTGATGTTAGCACCGGCCTTCAGCAAGTGCTCGCTCATGTAGTTGCGGAAGTATTTCAATAGTGTTATCTGCAGGTGGGAAGGACGGTGAGCAGGAGGCAACAGGATGCGACCGTTGCTATGTGAAAAGGGCAGGGGCTGCTATCACAGTCCCAGAGCTTCTCCACATCTTAAGAGCTCGAGGTGTCCCTGCACAGACTTGTGCAAATTCACATTCTCAAAGCTAAGTGGGTCTGTGACACTCCAGACTCACTTTGCCAAACATTTTGTCACATGCAAGTCTTGAGAGTACTTAATTCTGAAGCTGTTCATAAATGAGACTCAGAGCAACAGAAATAAACTGCTGGAGCCACTAATGTGTGTCCTTGGGGCCACATTCTACCAGCCTGCAGAATGGCAGCAACCCCATATTACAGATGTTTCTCCCTGGATCCCACCCTCCCAAGAACACTCAGCAAAGCTGACAGAAGTCTCATCAGGGTCAAGCTCCCCCAGCAAGGGCTCCCATCCCAGGACTGACCTTCTTGTTCAAGGCAGGAGGGTAGGATCTCACAGTGAAGTAGGACTCTGTGCTGTTTTGCTCGATGTACTGCAAGCTGTCCCCATCGTTGTACATAATGAGACGAGTGGAGTCGTTGAAGAGCACTCCCACACTGTTGTCACACAGCTGGTAACCTAGAGCACAAGGGAGTCCGTTAGGCCTTCAGATAGAGGGGACCACTGGTTGTGTGCAACACAAAGGCAGAAGAGTCTCACCTAGGTGCTCCCCAACAACCACCCACATACGCATGGCACTTGCGTATGGATTTGCCTCCCTCCCTTGCTGCATCCCCTGCTGCAAAAGCTTCCCCACCCTCTTCAGAACCTAGGAAAGGCTGAAGGATTTGCCTAGCATTATTTACCTAGACCGTATTTATCCGAGTAATCCACCCATTTGCTAACCCAGAAGATGGGAATGCACGCTGGGTCTTCAGCTTCTTCTGCAAAGAGGAACAGAGTTTGTCAGGAGACCTTTCAGAGCATCCTCTGCACCCCAGCAAGCATGCAATGCCAGGAGGAAGGCAGGCAGCCACAGCATAGCTCCTCAGCCTTCCAGACTCACCTTGTCTCACAACCACTCTCTCGGAGGGCTTGGCCGAGTTGACCGCAGTCAGCTGCTGCAGCATGTCGGATAAGTGCCCATCAACTGGATCTCCCAGCTCCCGCAGCCCAGCTGCTTCTTCCTTTTCAGGCAAGTTCTCTAGTGCGGGGCTGTCTGGTCCTGGGCCAGGAGAGAGAAGAGTGTGGAGATGTCACCAGGGAACAGGTTTCTAAAGGCACTAGGTTTACACCCTACCCTAGCTATAGGAAACACATCATACTCCACAGCTAAAGCCAATGCTGGCATTTCCCCTGCTTTGGTTCTGGGCAAAGAGCGAGGAGACCTCTCTCTTGATCACAAAGCACTCCAGGTTTTCACAGGAGCTGGGAGAAGAGCCAAGGCAGCACCACATTCCCCCTGATGGATCTGGATGTCGCTGGAGGCCAGGCAGGCTCTTGTCCAGCACTGCAGTCCAGCCTTATCTTGGACACTCATGCTCACCTTTGTTGAGTGCAGTCAACGGCTTCCGCCCACTCAGTTCAAGCCCGCTGGGAGCAATGGAAAACCGAGGCGCCACGGTGAGACAGCTGGTGGGCAGGCGGCTGGGGATGTATCCCGACGTGAAGAACTCGTCATTCAGCAGCTCGTGGATAGTGGGGCGAGTGGCAGGGTCAGACCTCAGCATCTTCTGGATGAGGTTAGCAGCTACGGGGTTGATGTGCTAAGAGGAGACAGGCAGGGGTCAGAGGACAATAAATGCACTGGGTTACAAGCCAGGGGAAGAGCTGCTGGGAGCAGAGTTCCTGCACGGCTCCAGGCAAGCAGGACACAAGCCTGGGGAACCAAACCAGGAAGCTATGGGGGGGGCTGTCTCCTGCAGCACACAAAATCTAAAGTTGACTCGCTTTAGGGAAAACAAATCTACAGCAGTGGGATGAGCTGGGGCACTTGGCCCAGACCCTCACTTAACCCCACACGCCAACTGCCAGGCTCAGATTTCCACTGGGTTACAGGGGCGCTGCCAGTTCTCCAGGAGGAAGCTGGCTGTGCAGGCTCATTCCACCACTGATTGAAACTGCAGCGTGCTGGGAAGGGGAGGTAAGAGTGGTTTCACCATTACACGAGATCCCATTGAATGCCAGAAACAGGATGGTGCAGCAGAGGGCTATAAGGTAAACGGGTGCACCCATGGGAAGCATCATACCTTGGGAATCGTATACTCATTCTTCTTGATTCGGAGGTAGGTTTCTTTAAGACAAGAAGTTTCAAAAGGCGGTTTCCCCACCAGCAGAGTGTACCTGTGTGTACAGAGAGCAGGGTGTCAGTTTTGCAGAAGAGACTGAGAATTATGTGCAGAAGTGACCCATCCTAAATGAGCCACTCACTACAAGAAAGACATTGAGGAGCTGGAACACATCCAAATAAGGGCAATGAAACTGGTGAAGGAGCTGGAGGACACGTCCTACAAGGAGTGGCTGAGGGAACTGGGGTTGTTTAGCCTAGAGAAGAGGAGGCTGAGGGGAGACCTCATCACAGTCTACAACTGCCTGAAAGGAGGTTATAGCGAGGTGAATGTTGGTCTCTTCTTCCAAGTCACAGGTGATGGGACACGTAAAAAAGGCCTCAGGTTGCCAGGGGAGGTTTAGACTAGACGTTAGGAAAAGTTTCTTCACTGAAAGGGTTCTTATGCACTGACAGAGGCTGCCCAGGGAGGTCATTGAGTCTCCATCCCTGGAGGGGTTTAAAAGATGGGTAGTCTAGTTTTTCAGGGATCTGGTTTAGTAGTGGACAGGCACGGTTCGACTCAATCTCAAAGGTCTTTTTCAACCAGGTGATTCTATGATACTATGATCTTAAGCACACCCTAAGGTTTTCCTGGCAGAGGGAGTCCCCATGGCATGGGACATGCAGCAGCACAGATGGCTACATGTATTGTGCACGGTTCCTGCCTCCTGAAAAAGTGGGCTGAGATCTAGTGCTGTCTGGAGAAAGTTCCAGTTGGGAAGGGTGGGCTTTTGGGCAATGCCCTAAGACAGTCACGCTGAGTAAGGGGTTGGCCTGCAGGCACCAGCGCGTGCTGAGCATGGAGAGGGGTCAGCCAGGCTTAGTCAGGGCAGGCACTCCAGAAGCCTCAACTCACGCTGAGGCTTGGGAGGGCCACCAAGGTGGGATCACACAGCCCATGGTTAGCTGTGGTCATGCAAGAGGCTTTCTGACTCACATGATGCAGCCAATGGACCAGATGTCCACCTCAAAGCTGTGTCCCTTCTTGCCCAGCACTTCCGGGGCGATGTAGTTGGGGGTCCCACACAGGGTTTTCTTGCGCTCACCATCATACTCCACTTTGGTAGCCAGGCCAAAGTCACCTTGGAGAGATGGGGAGAGGGAAGTGACCAAGACGCCCTGGACAACTGCTCCCAGCCATGGGGGCTGACAGGGCACCCCACCACCTACACCTACCAATCTTCACCTCCATGTCATCGCTGAGGAAGAGGTTGCCCAGCTTGAGGTCACGGTGGATAACGCGGTGGTCGTGCAGGTATTGGCAGCCCAGGATGGTCTGGCGCAGGTAGTACCGCACCTCAGGCTCACTCAGTGCCTTCCGCCGCTTGTGCAGCTCCAGCAACGACTGCGGGGACACTGGGTGGTGAGCAACGAGGGGAATGGACATCCTCACCCTTCATCCCACCCCCTACCTCTGGGTGAAATTGACCTCTGACCTTCTGCCTTCCCCACAACCCCCAGCACCAGGTGACAGCGCCCACACCCCACGGGTGCCCCTTCCCGCAGCAACCCCACCCTCCCAGTGGTGATCCGACTTCCCCCAGCAAAATACCACACACCGCCCCCCCCAGCTGATACTGACCCCCCCTTAATTCACCCACCTTCCCGGGTAACACCAACCTCCTCCCCAGATTCCCCGGCCTCTCCCAGGTGATACCGACGCCTCAACAAATCCTCTTGCAGCTGATACTGAACTCCCCCTCCTCCCTGGGGTGACACCGGACCCTCTCCATGTCCTCATGCCCCCATAGGTGACCGTTCCCTTCCCTTCTGGCTGATACTAGCCTCACCCTCACCTCCCCGGGTCCCATCCCCTCCTAGTGACACCCACCTCCCTTGTCCCCTCTTGGTTGACACTGACCCCCTCCCTGGGTGACTCCGATCCTCCCCCCACCCTCGCCAACTCACCCGCCTCCGTGTGATCCCGGCGCCCACCCCAATTCATTTTCCCCCGGCTCATACCATTCTCCTCTGCCAAATTCCCTTCCCCTGGGTGACACCGACTCTCCCCCGCGGCCCCCTCCCCGCCCCCCTCCGAGTGACCTCGAGTCCCCCGCCCCCGGGCGCCCCCCCGGTTCCCCCCCGAGGTGTGTGCGTGCCCCCTCCCCTGGTCCCCCCGTCCTCCCTTCGGGGTGCCCCTCCCGCCCCCACCCTGCGACGGCAGAGCTCCAAGACGACGTAGACGAAGTCGGCGTCCTCGAAGAAGCCGTGGAAACCGACGACGTGTCGGTGTGATAGGCTGCGGTGGATGGCGATCTCCATGGACATCTTCTCCTTCTGGTGCGGCTTCACGAGCAGCGCCTTGGGCACCACCTTCCCCGCGAACACCTCGCGGCCCTCGGCCTCGGTCAGCTCGTAGCATCGCGCGAAGCCGCCCTTGCCCAGAAACCGCCCGCGCACGAAACTGCGCCGGCTCCGCGAGTCCAGCAGCACCTTCGGCACCTCCTTCCCCCCTCCCGGCGCTGCTGCGGGAGCGCCCGCCCGCCCGGGCTCGGCGGCGGCCCGAGCCGCCTTCCCGGCGGCCGCGTTCATGGTGCGGTGGGAGCGAAGCGATTCAAACGCGGACCCGAAACGTTACGCACCCGCGACCGCTGCTCATTGGCTGCCGCGATTTAAAATCCACGCTGCGCCGCGGGGCACCATGGGAGCGCCCCGCCCCCGGAGCGGCCGGGACACGCCCACAACGGAGCGGGGCAGTGCGCTCGTTAGGGGCGGGTCCTGGGGGCCACGCCCACAAAGGGGCGGGGAGACAGGTGCGTTGAAACCGGACCCTCATGGTCACGCCCATAAAGGGGCGGGGCAAACCGGAGCGTTCGAAATCAGTCCGTGTGACCACGCCCACAAAGGGGCGGGGTCAATCGACGCCCCGTGAAGGGAAACCCCTGCCGTTTCCGTGAACGGGACGGTATCGGGCTCTTTGCCTCCCTGCGGCGCTCCGCCCCGCTCAGACCCTGCCGGTCTATCCGCCTTCTCCCAAGGATCCGCTCTTTCTCCCAGTTCCCATCCCGCCGACCCCTGGGGCCAGCGCGCACCGAACCCCGAGCTGCTCCTGCACTCCACGGAGTAACGGGATCATAGAACCACAGAACGGTTTGTGTTGGAAGGGAGCTCAAAGCCCATCCAGTTCCAACCCCCTGCCACGGGCAGCGACACCTCCCACTGGATCAGGGTACTCAAAGCCCCATCCCTCCATCCCGCCCCGTTCCTTCATCCCACCTCGCTGCCGGATTGTGCAGAGCTAAACCCAGTGGGAAACACCTGGACTGGCCTAAACCCACCACGGCCCCGGCGCTCAGTCCCACCCTACCCATACCAGAGACCCGGCCCCGTGCAGCCTCCTCTTCCATTGGAGAGAGCTGCTCCTTTCAGCCTTGCCAACAACCAACAGATGTGTCCAGCCAGCACATTCCATGCTGGACCACAGCTGACACCCAGCTCGCCGCTAGCCACCGATGGGAGCCATCGGATGCGCGGAGGTGGCTTGGGGAGGCAAGCGCCCAGAACCAGATCATCGCAGCCAGTAGACAAGTTCTTCTGGTGGAATCCTGCTCCTCCTCTCCTTGGCACCTTCCTGCCCAGTGGTGGCTCCCAGCCATTCCAGACACTGAGTGCCTGCAGCTCGAGCCCACAGCACCTGGCCCAGCGCCTTGCGCAGTCTACAGTAGGCATGGAGCAAGAGACAGGAGGGGTCCAGGTGCCCATCAGGAAGAGCAGCATGGGCTGCCCGGCTTGGTCAGGGCAAGCTGGAGGGAAGCACACAGGATCAATTAGGGAATTACAGCAGCTTGGTGTTTGATGTTATCACTGTTGGCACAAGATTCCCAACAGGAGGGGGTTCCCTCCCTGCAGGACATACTTCCCCGCACACCTACAGTTCCTCTGCCCACGCAGCAGACCTCTCCCTCAGAAGCTGTTTTATTGTGCTGTGCTAGGTTGAACGTTACCATCGGAAACTGGAAATTCCTGCGGCTGCAGCAGCACGCTGTGACCTACGGACGCTCCATCCTTCCAGGGCTGGCAGTGGTGGAGAGGCGAGCCCAGATCAGGGGGGTGCTTTGGAAGACAGGAGGATAAAGTGGCCAGATCTAAGGAATGTGAACAGTGCTGAGTGTTTGGGCTCTTCAGAGGCGGCTTGGTGTTAGGCCCTGGCAGAGGCCACCTTAACGGAGACAACAAAGAGGCTTTAATTAGGGCATAAGGGTCAGCTCCTTCCAGGAGGAGGAGACCAAGCCATGCAGGTATCTTTGCAGTGATGCAACCCTCCATGCACTGCTCATGCCATTGTGGAAAGGTGACACTTTCCCAGCTGCCATCTCACTCCCACACTCCTGTCCCCTGATTAGGCAGCCACCTCTTCCCCCTCTCCCACGCCAGCAGTCCCGCTCTGTGCCACCCGTTCAAGCAATCCCAATGAAACGCACTGTATGGTGTTGAAACTTTGGAGTGACAGCATGGCAACACAGCACACACAGCTCCTCCTGACCCCTGGCTTCCCATGCTTCCCAGGACAGCTGACAGCAAGGGAACAGGGCAAAGCAGCACTTGTGAGGGGCAGCATGAACCCCTGAACATCTGGCTCACAGGAAACCTTGCAGGAACGCTGAACCTGACAGATCCTGTGAGGGGGTAGACCTCCTACAGCCCCTACCTCCTGCAGGGTGAATCAGATTCTGGGCAGTGGGAATCAAACACTTCTGGAAGATGAAGACCACCAGGAAGCTCTACGGATGCAATGAATGCTCAGCACTTCAGGTAGGTAGAAGAAATGGTGAGCCCGGGCCTTTCACACAGACATCTCCGAGCTCACACGAGATGGCAGAAGGACACAGCTTCCTTCTGTGCTTGTCTCCATGCCCACCGCAGGAGGAGGCAGGAGCTCCACTGCCATTGAACAGGCGTTTCTGGCCAGTACAGACTCAGTGGTTCGATGGCCCCACTGAATCTGAGCTCCCAACACCACACATCACCTCTACTGCCATCAGATCAAGCTGACCCGCCACATCGGAGCTCAGCAGAACCAGCCTGACTGCTGCAGCTTGACATAGAATCCCATTTCTCCGTCTCAGCTGTGCTCCCTACCACAAGAAGCTGGCTCCAGCTCCTGCTTTTTCACAAGGGTGCTAAAGCTGTCAGACCATCTGGGATGGCTGGATCCAAAGAGTGGGCCATGTCCAAGTCTTTGGAGCAGCACTACTGGAGTTATCGTTATACCAAGCACATGTGCTAACATTTCGGCGCTGAAAAGAGGGTTTCAGTCACCATGGCACCTTTGTGATTCCCACTGCAGTGCACAGAACAGATGCAAAGAGATTCTGTGTCAGAGCCACGACAAAACAAGGCTGAAATCGTTTGTGGTGCGAGTCATCAACTCAGGGGCAGGAAGAAGAAACCGTTCCATGCTGAACTTCACTTTTTTAATGCACATACACTGAGAGTCAGTGATGGCCTAAAAACTCACAGAAAAGGAGACTACAGCTCATGTGCCCAGGAACCTCACTCTAGTCTCAAGTTTGATTTGAAGAGTCACGGCCTTGAGTCACTTGAACAACTGAAGAGGCTTTAATTTATGTACAGTAAAAATACAAACACACCAGTCACGGGTTTAACATGTAATTAACAGCAGTCAATAGACACCTCAGTACTCCTTCAGCTATTTAAGTTGTATCAGCACTTGGAGTTGTATAGAACAGCTAAGGGCTCTGGGGTCGCTGATCTCGCAGCTGTACACCTACTATGTAACTAATACGCATCCTGGCCCCAGCTTGTACACTGCAACATGCAGGAGCTCGGGGTTTAGAAGCTACAGAGGGCTGGTGCTAAGCTTTAATATAATGCAGCCAGAGCAGGCAGATTCCCTGTCAACAGTGGTCTGGTACTGAGTCAGGGACACACAAGGGTCAGCCATCACCCACCGCTGCTCAGCTGTTCCCATTAGCAATTATTCCTGCTCTAAAACAAAATGCTCACTCTTTCCAAGAAGCCTGAATCTCCTTCTTAAGTTTTATAATGCAGAAAAGCACCAAAGAGTTCTCCATACTGGGTAATAAGTTGGGACGACTGCAGTGTTCTCTCACCCGTCTCTGGTTTCTGCCTTTTCTTTCTGCTGCACAGAATTCCATGAGTGACATGGCAACCAGTGCCCTCTGACTCTTTAAGGCCTGTGATGTTCAGAAGTGGAACACGCATCAGCCATGAGAACCCTAACCTTGCGAGATGGGTGAGAGCACAGGGCTGACATCCACTTCAAGAACTAAAAGCTATGAAATACCCTATCAGGCAAGGCATAAAAGGACAGGTCTCAGTGTCAGCCAAAAGTCCTAAAGCCAATCCATAATCCTGTCCCTACGGGAGGGAATCTGTCTACAGGGAGAAAAGAGGCTGTCTACCTCAACAGGCAGGCCTACAGAGCAGCAAATACTGGGTCTAACAAACACTGTGAGCAACTTGGCCACACGGCCCTTCTGTTCTGGGATGGAGATCGCTTCTGGCAAATGTAACCCCCAGCTCTGGGTGAGGAACTGAACTGTTGTGAACAACAGGCGCAGAGCACACGCCATCACCTCTGCTTTGTTCCCCAGCCGCAACCAGGAGACGTGCCCTGAAGGGAATCCTGTCAGCTCTCCCAGTTCCAGAATATGTAATGGCACAATTCAGACAACATGGAATGGATTACACTCAGATGAGCACACAAAGTTTAAACATGACACAGCAGCGTTCACAGGGGACTGCTTGGCCGGACCACGAGTGCTGAGGAATGCTCACAGTAGAACTTGGGCACAGCAGAGCGCCCTGCCCTGGAACAATGTCCCTCTCCCTGCTCCCAGAATACTCCTGCTGCCTCTACTGCTCTGAAACATGGTAAAGAGGCTACTAGACCTGAGTGAGTGGCAAGAACTTCTGGTAGTAGCTCTTTGTAACATCGATCATGAGTTCCTGGGTACATTCCGGGAGCTCCCCAGAGAAGAGTCCTGGAAGAAGAACAAGAGTGTGGTCTTCAGTGTTCTCACAGGAGAAGGCTGAAATAAGCTTACATTCAACATTCGAAGCAGACACTGACTGAACTGTAAGTAAATACGAACAGAATAACCACGGGCTCTTCTCTCATGGTGAGCAACACAGCTAGGTTGCACTTCCTGTACACCCGGGAAGGACAGCAGATGTACTGCTGCATTGGCTCCCAAAACAGCTCCCACTATTCCCCATCCAACACCATCAGGAGATAAGTGACAGAGCCTGCAACTTGTGCAGTGAGCTCTCTGGCACAGCCAGTTCAGTGGGCAGGAACTAGCCATTCATACACCCCAGTTCAACAAACCCCTCCTGATTCACACAGCAATGACAGGCATGTGGAATTCCCGCAATCTGGACCACTGAACCACCTCAAACCCAGAAACCATGGAAGTGGGGTTCTCTTTCTGCCAGGGCCTGATGTCTGCAGGGTTCTCAAGACCTGAGAAGCCACTGCTCATAGTGCAGGATGGCCACAGCTGCCATCCTCAGATCACTGTCCCAGTGAACACACCCTCCCTACCTAACATACACTCAAGCAGTGCCGTTCACAAGTTAGAATTGTTACTTTCCAGTTCACCAAGTGCCCTGTACCTTTACTTCTGGGCACTGAATGCTAACAGGTGACTTTGTCATCGACATCTCATTTTAAAACAAGAACTTCCACACTGACCACACTTCTGTGCAAATAAAAGTTAGACGGAACCTACCTGGACATCCGGAGAAGACTGTGAAAGGTGGCACCACCGTTTCAGGAGGCAGCACAGTATTGTCTAGGATTTTGCAGCAGTCTTTCAGAACGCACCTGCGACCCTAAAACACAGATTGGGTAATATTAATACTTCATAAATACTATGAGCTTTTGCTTATTCCTGATAAGTTACCTACACGTCAATGAATTTAACGGCCCAAGATCCATTCTGCACAAGAGATCACAGGAATAAACCTTTACCCAGACTGAACGCTCTTCCCAACAGAATTCCTTTCTTCTTTTTTGAGGCTGTTTGCTCTCAGCTAACACACATACGGGTGGCTGCAGATCAACACATCAATGTGCAAGCGGAAGCCTAGGACTTGAGTCACATTGTTCCGCAGCTCAGCCTTCAGTAACTCGGCAGCCTTGACTGCTTTGTGTTATTTGTTTAGGGATACAATTCCATCTGCACTTCGCAGAAAGGCTGCCCTTCCCAGAAAGTCCCATGAGCCACAATATCATGGAGATGGGCTCTCCAAACAGCTGAACCCATTGACCACAGAAGAGCAAAACTAAAACACCTCTTTCCATCAAGAAGCTAACAGCAAAGGGAACAGCACTGAACAAGCATGCTCACTCTAGGCAACCAGTGCAGACACCCTCCCACTGCTGTCATGCAGCTGCCCCAGCACTCCAGAGTTCACAGAACAGGTGGAGGAGTGGCACTCACAATGACACAATTCTTGCCTATGTGGACGTAGGAGCCAATCTGGGCGGCGTTGACGACACAGTCCTCCTCTATGAAGACATGGTCACCGATGTGGAGAGGGAAGAAAGCCACTCTGCAACAGGAGCATTACTTGTTTGAGTGCACAGACTGACCCGTGGCCCCAGGGGATCCAGATCACTCTGCATAGCCTCTCGCCTCCAGGATGGATCCGAACCCAAGGCAGATCATACAGCACCTCTCTATACACCACTCTTTCCTCAGCTCCCTCTAGAGCAGAGGTGTCAAAACTCATGGCCCGTGGGCCGAATTTGGCCTTCCACCTTGTTTTATCTGGCCTGGCACCTTGTTTCTACCCAGCGGCAGCGCTGAGCTCCTTGCCCCTACATTCCAGCCAGCACATCAGTCATGTGTGCAGAGTGTGACACACTGCAGGAGCAGGAGAATGGAAGGAGACATGTTTGACACCCATGCTCTAAAGGAGAGCCCAGAGGAGCCACAGGAAGACATGGTGAATGAACAAAATGAGTGAAACACATTCTTCACTCAGCTACTATAACATATCCCAGCTTTTCCACGCTGTGGTCAAAGAAAATGCTAAGCCTTAAGGCAAGACTGAAAGCTTGGGAATATGGTAGGTGTAGCAGAATATTATCCCAGCAAACGACTGCCAAGGGACTGCAGCCTCTGAGTACAGACCCTAGCCTGGTTGACATGCTTTCTCTAGGACAAAGATTTTATCTTCCTACTCCCCAAGTGAAGGAGACTCTTACCCTTTGCTGAACTTCTTGAAGGGTGGTCTGATGACGCTGCGGCTCTTCACCACACAGTGCCGCCCAACTCGCACGTTTGCCAGGTCACCACGGATGATGCAGTCATTCATAACTATTGTCTGGAGAAGGGAGATAAACGAGCTCCTTTACACCTCTGTCACCAGATTCACACAGAGGTCAGATAGCTACAGGGACATTTCATTACTTCACAGAGGATTCCTTTAGTCAACCACGAGAACAAGGCAAACAACACACAGGCTTGCAGCCATCAGCTGTGCTCCCGTTGTATCAGCGAGCTGCACAAGGCAAGTCAACACACAAAGAAAAGTGTTGTTCCATGGCTAAAAGCACTGCGCTCACACACTGAGTCACAGAGCACTGCTCTGGTCCTGCAGGGCTGATGGCGGCTGCCAGTGGGCAGCAGAGTAGACAGGGACACCTGCTTGGTGCTCCCTGCCCCAGCCAAGCTGCTGGGCAGACTGAGGTACTGGGGCAAGGGGGCACTGGGACTGGGGAGGTACCGAGGTTCTGGGGTGGAGGGGGCACCTGGCCAGAGGGTGGTGCACTGGGGCAGGGTGAGAGTGATACCGTGGCAGATCAGGGTACTGGAATACAGAGGTAGCAGGACCGAGAGGGAGGCATCAGGGTGGCCAGGTACGAGGGCAGATTGAGGCGCTGGAGTAGGGGGGTACTGGGGCAGATCAACGTACCAGGGCACCTTCCCTGCCTACCTTGCCATTGAGAACGATGTTCTGACTGCCGCACAGCACAGACTGTCTGCTCACCTTATTGCCGGATGCCTGTGGGGACAACGGGCAAGTCACCACAGATGGGTCACCGCAGCCACTGCACCCGGCCCCCCCCATCACCATCACAGAATCATAGAATGTCCTAAGTTGGAAGGGACGCACAATAATCATCGAGTCCAATTCCTGTCCCTGCACAGGACAACCCCAGCATTCACACTGTGTATCTGAGGGTATTGTGCAAATGCTTCTTGAATATTACCACGCTTGGCGCTGTGACTGCTTCCCAGGGAAGCTGTTTCAGTGCTCCACCACACTGTGGGTGAAGAACCTCTTCCTAATGTCCAACTTAACCCTCCCCTGGCACACCTTCCTGCCGTTCCCTCGGGTCCTGTCATTGGTCACCAGAGAGAGCTCAGCGCCTGCTCCTCCCTCCCTTGTGAGGAAGCTGTAGAAAGCTATGAGGTTCCCCCTCAGTCTCCTCTTCTCCAGGCGAACAGACCAAGCGACTCCAGCCTCTCCTCGTATGATTTCGCCTCCAGACCTTCCACCAACTTTGTGGCCTCCTCCGGACTCTCTCCAGTAATTTGATGTTCCTTTTAATACTGTGGCGCCTGGCACCCCCGTTCCTCCTCACCTCGCCCCCCGGCCCCCCAGCACCCCCGCCTCGATCCCCAGCCCCGCACCGTCTCGATGTACTCGGACTTGTTGTAGAGCATCTCACTCAGCTCCATGGCGAGGCACCGACGCGACTTCCGCACAGCCGCGCCCAACTTCCGATGCGTCACTTCCGGCCGCCAAACGCTGCTTCCGGCCCGGGACGACCGTGGGGGCGTCCATGGAGGAGCCGGCGGGCGCGGGCGCCCTCAGCGGCGCCGAGAAGGAGCAGGTGCGGGGACAGGTCGGGCCAGACCTGTCCCGTCCCCGTCCCATTCCCCTTTTCATTCCTCTTTCCATTCCGCTTTCCATTCCCCATCCCATTCCGTGTCCTCATCCCCGTCCCATTCCTCAGCCCCATCCTATTCCGCATCCTCATCCCCATCCCATTCCCCGTACTCACCCTATCCCATTCCCAGTTCCGATACCGAAAATGCCAGCAAATAAACTCTCTACGACTCATTTTGGAGTTTTAGAAAGCAGCATCCTTTATTTCAGCACTGAATGCACGATAGAATGATTTCCATCAATCACGTGTAACAAGACAAGAGCTGGAACAGTATATATTTCCTACTTACAAGCACGTTATAAATTTTCCCAGAAATCTCATGCATATTCTATTACTTCCCAAGGACTAATTTTAATGTTATTATGAACTTCACAACAGCCAGACCTCTGCTAACTGGAGCTTTGGAGTTAGCTATATGTCTGACCTTGCATTTGAGATAGGGAGAGAATGCAAAAGGGGTGGATATAGAAGACACATCTGTTCAGCACAGACCATACTTAACACAAGATGTTATCATTTCTGAATGAACAGTGTCTGAAAAAACACCGTTTGAAAGAAAACATGCTATCAGAGGGATGTTTTGTCTAACTTTCGAAAAATACAGTTACTTAAGTGAAAATCAGAAAACTAATTCTATAGAAAACTAAACCTACTTAAGCTTAAATCAAAATATTACACTTTTTTCAATAGTAACTATTTGTTGTACAAGTCCCCATCCCAATCCCTATTCCCATCCCCATCCCCATCCCATTCCCCAGTCTCAGAACCCCTTCCCATCCCATCCACATTCCCATCGTGGCCCTCTCCCACTCCCTATCTCATTCTCTATTCAAAATCCCCATTCCCCATTCCCATTTCTATCCCCATTCCCATCTCGTCCCCATCCCACTCCCTATCCCATTCCCTAGCCCCAGTCCCTATTCAAATCCCATCCTATTCCCAATCTCATCCCCATTCCCAGTCCTCAACTCCAGTCAAATCCCTGGTCCCAGCCCCATCCCTGGTCCCAGTCCCATCCTGGTGTGTTGTGTCTTGCAGCTGCGGGAGAAGCTGGCGCTGCTGCGGCGGGAGTACAGTGAGACTGTCAGCCGGCTGCGGGTGAGCGGGCTGGGCCAGGCCGGGGCGGTGGGAAGCGGCACCAGGAGGCCGGTCCCAGCCCCGTGCCTGACTCTGTGTTGGGTCTGTAGCGGGCGCGGCGAGCGGAGCGGGCCCGGAGCCACGGCCAGGGAGCGGCGGCAGATGGGCGACAGGAGCGGAGTCCCGTAGGTAGGAGCAGATTGGCAGTGGGCAGGGGGAGTGAAACCTCCAGTAGGAGCAGATTGGCAGCCTCCTTCCTGGTGTGGTGACTCCCTGTGCCCTCACCAGTGGTGGCTCGGGGGGATGGTGGGGTCCCAGCCCCACTGCCCCCACCCTGCAGCTGCTGTTGACCCCCATTTCCCCCATGCCACAGATGCGCTCTGTGGTCACATCCCTGCTCCCTTCCTCCTGCTCCACAGCTCTCCAATCCCAGCTGGGCAGTCCCACTCCTCACTCCTGACAAAGCCACCTGGTTTTACCGTGTGGCATTTTCCTTGGCCAGGACTTTGCCAGGAGTGTCTCACACGTGTAATGTTTCCCCACAGGTTCTAGGGATAATGTGTCTTCCAGCACTGACACACACGGGACGCCTCAACTCCAGACTAAAACCTGCTCTGATCCTGACATAGAGAAGAAAATACCTGTCACGTTTAAACATGTTCCCGAATTCCCCAGCGATGAGGTTAGCCTGCAGGATAGCTCGCAGGCAGAAAGCGAATGGGCTGGCCAGGAAAACCAGTGCTGTGGAACTGGCAGGGCTGCTGCCAAGGAGGAAAGACCCCAAGCCTCCAGAAGCTTGATGAAGCTGAGGAGGCGGGCAAAGGCTCTGGTGTTGGAGAAAAGGCAATCAGTGTGTGATGAAATGGTGACGAATCCAATTGTTGGTACAGGGGAACTGCGGTCGCCGGTCTTCAGGCGGAGCAACCTATCACATGCTGAGGAACACGCTCAGAGAGCATCCAGGCTTGTGCAGAGGGAAGAAAAGAGTTCCACTCTTCCCAATGCAGCATCAGGAGCTGCACAGGATGTGCCTGGAGACAACATCCCTCTTGGAGTGCCTGAGCCATTCCCATCTGCACTGAGTGACCAGTGCCACATCAGGCAGCCTGAGTCCCCAAGTGCTGTGGCCACGGGTGGTAACCCTGAGCCCACACAGGTGTGCTCAGGGAACAGCGACTGTCTTTTGCTTGACAGCAGTGGTGATGGAGGAAAGGAATCTTCCAGTATAACAAAGCATTCGGACAGTGAGAGCGTTTGTGAGGATCAGGGAGAATTACGCAGGCTCTTGGATTTAATGTCAGCAAATGAAGTATTACCCACTGGTGGAAATAACCCTATAACTGACAAGAGCAAAAGCCATGAAGGAAATCAAAGTGACACTAATTGCTTCAACACCATTCCTGCAGATCTTGCTGTGGGCAGTGTTGGAGAACTGTCAGAGAACCAGGAGCTCAAAACTGAGTCAAGACTTCCTCATCCAGAGGAGGTGACAGCTCCTGAAAGTGCTTTGGACTCTTGCACAGTGGTTGAAGGGCTTCTCTTCCCAGTTGAATACTATGTCAGGACAACCCGACGTATGTCCAACTGCCAGAGGAAAGTGGACCTCGATGCTGTGATCCTCAGCCAGCTGGGCAGAAGCAAGAAAGGTCAGCGCAGTAAGTGCAAGCAGAGAGATACAAATTCAGATCAGCCCTCCCAGGAAAGAGCTGAGAATGATTTGGAGTCAGGGGTTGTGCCATGTCCACTTCTTAGTGCAGAAAATGAGCCAGCAAATGCAAGCAGCCCTCAGAAATCCCTTCCTGTGTCCAGCGGGAGCAGCACTTCACTGGGATCAGCTTCTCAAAACAGTATCGGTAGCACAAAGCAAGATTGCAGACGGTCACAGAGGAAACAGAAAGGCAGAAGGAGGTCTGGCCACACGCCCTCTGTGCATCAGATATCACAGGAACGCAGAGGAGATCTCATAATGAGGGAAAGCAGCAGTCTGCTGCTGAATGAGTGTCAGAGTGAAAAAGAAAACTGCGAGGCTAATCTTGAAAAATCATCTTCAGAGGAGCAAGAGTTCTCTGCGGCTGCAGCTCTGGGGTTGGGAGAGATTGCAGTGACCGACACTGTACAGCCATCAAGTGCTGATCCTCCTGGAGGGAGCCAAGTGCTTGGCAAACACCATAAGGTTCCTTTAGAACAGGCTCAAAATCCACTGCAGAGCAGCGATTCTCTGAACCCAGGGAGTGAAGCTTCAGCCAGCCATCTAGGAGACCTGGAAGCCAACCTAAGTGTGTGTCAGGCAGATAAACATCCAGCAGAGCATGTTAAGAACCAGGATGTGCAAGGAGCCAGCAGGGCTGAGCAGCTCCTAGCGATTAATGCCCCCCTTCGCCGCTCCCTGCGTTCTGTGAGACGGAAAGCCAGCCAAGCTGTGAAAGGTACTGCAACACCTGAGCACTCCCTGAGCCCAGAGTCCAAAAGAGATATCCCAGTGAGCACACACGCTGCTGCTTGCACCCTGCCAGAGCTTTATATTAAAAAAGATTTGATGTGGATTTTGTATTATTTTTTAAAAATGAGAGAGAGGTTTTTTTAAAAAATTAGGTCATTGTGGTGCCCACGTGCCTCAAACAATTGCAGGAACTTCTGCTTCAGCCCAGTGACAGGAAGCAAACAACTGCACAGGGGTGAGGAGCAGGGCTAGGAACCACTCAAGCTGCCTTTGCTGCTGGAGCGAATGGTGTGAGCACTGGACCCAGGTGTAAATCCAGCAAATGGGGGTGTAAATCTGCTTCTCCAACTAAGTCTGCGTATTAATGATTGGTTTAAGTGCTGGAATGTGTGAACTCCAGAGTAGAGTACAGCATGAGGGTCTGTGAGTGCCGTGAAGGAGAAGGTGTTGGAAGAAAACTAAACTGAACAGACTGACCAGGCACTTGGTCAGCTCTGCAGTCCTTAGTGAGCATATTTTCCTAGAATCGTGAAATGGTTTGCGTTGGAAGGGTCCTCAATAAGTTCATCCAGTTCCAACCCCCTGCCATGGGCAGGGACACCTCCCACTGGATCAGGGTGCTCAGAACCCCATCCAACCTGGCCTTGAACACCTCCAGGGATGGGGCAGCCACCACTTCTCTTGGCAACCTGTGCCAATGCCTCCCCACCCTCACAGCAAAAGATTTCCTTCTAAGATCTAAATCTCCCCTCTTTCAGCTGAAAACCATTCCTCCTTGTCCTGTCTCTGCAATTCCTGATCAAGAATCCCTCTGCAGCTTTCCTGAAGCCGCTTTGAGTACTGGATATGTCCTTTTTTTTTTGGAATGGATTAGTGACTCTGTAGATGAGAGGTTCTGAGCAGGCCAGTCGCTGTTTATTTTATGATGTGATGTTCTTGTGTTGTGTTTTTCTGTGTCTAGGTGAAAGCAAAAGAGCACACAGCGATCCAGCGGGTTCAGAGGGTCCTGCTTCTCTTGGCCTCCCTGCTATGGACACTGATACTCATGGCTCTCTCTTCTCCTTCCGCAGTCTCCAGTGGCTGGTCCCCAGCCTGGGTATCCAAGACTTTCACTTACCAGATGAGGAATTTGGGCTGCTAAAACTTAAGAAACTGGAATCCTCCCCTGTGAATGACTTGGAGGATTTTGTTCCTCATATGTTTGGAGATGGTGTGCCTTCCAAGGACACACAGGATGCACAAATGAATCCAGAAGAAAACAATCTCAAAAGTAATTTGATTTCACCTCTCAAAAGTGAGTTGCCCAAGTTGCCCCACTTAGAAAGCCCTGCTTCCAAGAAGAAACTTTCCACCCGTGAACTGCTGTTCACTCCTGTTGGGACTATTCTGGCTGGTGCTCCCACTCAGCGTGAGTCTCAGATCTCCTCATCCATTTTCCCTGTTGTGGGTGCAACCCCAGCTGTTTCACCACCAGTATGCAGTGAGGTCTTCCCCAGTTCACCTTTGGTACCTCCTTTGCAAGCGAGCCCGCCTTCCTCCAAAGGGCAATCTGCTCAGGTTGCAGATGATGGGGAATGCAAAAGCTCTGCCTTTCCACTGCACTTGGACAGTTGTGGTGCAGGATCTGCTAGAAAAGAGGAGGAACAAGGTACAGCATTTCCTGTAGAAGCTGAAACAGGTCCAGATGATAAATCTGATGAGGCCGTGACCTTGGAGAACTGTCAGCAGTCAGAGAGCGAACGTCAGAGATCTGGCAGAGCTGCTCCTGCACAGGTAACAGGCTGGCCTCTGCCAGGGGTACTGAGCCAGTGGCTTTGTGGGCAAATCTCCTTTTCCAGAGTCTCACCTGGCTTCAGGAGAAAGACTGCTTTGCAGGCTAGCCCTGTGTGCTGGCTTTAGCTGATCTGGGCAGCAGGTGGAATGTTTATTGAGTGCTGGAGCTGTGTGCTTCAGTGCTTGTTGCAAGATGTGTGTTTATAACGTGTACATGAACAAATGGTTTCTGGCACCTACATGGTGTTGCTCTACCTTAAGGAAAACTTTCAGCTAGGATTTGGAAAAGGAGATGAAATGACTTGCGTGCGGGACATGTACTGAGGAAACAGCTTGTCTCTGAAGGCTGAGAGGTGCAAAGTGGGGGTAAAAGACACTTTTCAGGTGAAACCAGGAAAACGCCTGTCTGGGATTTCTTGTTTTTCAGAGATATGCAAGTACAAAAAGAGGTGCTGTTACTGTAGCTCAACAACAACTGCATGCAGAGGGAATTTGTACTTCTGCCTCATTCCTGCAGGTGCCAAATGTGATTTCACAGTCAAATTATCTTCATTCTTTACTTGTTTGTGCAGAAAAATGATGTAGCAGAACAATTGACTCCAGTACTGCTTGATGGCCTGGCAGAGGAGAGCTTGCAGCTTGTATCAAAGCTAAAGGTGGGATAACATCAGATAATTGTTACTGAGTCCAGAGCTGCTCTTTAATACCAAGTTGAACAAAAATGCAGTTAAAATTGCAGAATGGCCTGTGGAGCAAAATAGATTGTTGTCTGGTTTGATCTTCACTTGTAGTAGAGCAGGCTGAAAGGTTAGATTTCTGTTTATCTCCTTTTGACTGAGAGAACGTTTCAATGTTTATTTCTGGATAATGAATGTCTAAACTCATGCAAATGTCTGAACAAATGGAACTGCTGCATTTTCTTCAGCCTCGGGTAAAATGATCTTGGCCCTTTTTACCCCTGTTGTCTACTGTGGGCTCCAGTCACCATTCTGGACACTAAGTAGCCCATTAAGGAGCAAATTTTGTGAGGGTACTGCCAAGTACTCGTGTTGGTGTTCACAGCCTTGATTTCACATGCAAGGACCAAGGCAAACCTTGCTGAGGACTGTGTGCATGGCAGAGCCATCGGGTCCACTTCCCACAGTGGTGTCTTTCCTCTGTTCTCTGTCTCCTAGCGGGTGGAAAATGGTTGGCAGGCAAGGAAGCAACATCTGCAGGAAAGCCCACTGAACTCCAAATGAGCTTTGCCACACCAAAGTGCAAGGTTTTGCTCCAGAGGCAAGCCTGGGGGTTGGGACAACCAGCCAACAATACTAGTACAGCTAAAGCTGAAGTCTTTGTTTTTGCAAGGGAGAAGAGCAGGCCCTGGCTTTTTCTGGTTTGAAACTGGTTGAAACTGGGTCTGTGCTGCTGTGAGTCCTGTCTCCTGTTTGAGCACCACTGGAAGTAAGCATGTGGTAGCTGGCGCTCGGGCTTTGTTGTGGCTGTGCCACAGAGCCCCTGGTCCTGTCCCAGCTCTGGGCTCTGCCATGGGTGAACCAATATATTCGTTGCTCCAAGGATGAAACCCACCAAGGTTGTTCTCCTTGGTGCTTTACTGGCACTTTACTCAAAATTAAACATTGTGATCTCAAAGCTTTAGCCTCAAATTCTCACCACACTGAACATCAAGCATTTTTCTCAATCTGAATCCCCAGGTTAGAGAACCATCTCTATCAGGGGAAAGCCAGCATTGTTTTGTTTCGGACAGGATTCCTCCAGCTCCTGCGCTGTGGATGTGAGTGTGGTGTGGTGGGAATTGGCTGGCAGCAGAGAGCTGTGTGTGGTGACTGCTTGCGAGAGCTCTGTCTCCCTCTGGAAACCTCTGGCATCCAACGGCTGGGGAAGGGTCTACACTTGGCGTCTCAGAGAGGTATGAACACAATTCTTATTTCTGCAATTTAGGGCAACTTTCTCATCCTCTCTGTTAGTTCCCGAGCTACAAGGAGGGTTCAGTCTTGGGTGCAAGGGAAGTTCTTTAGGTGCCATAAATTTTGATGCCATCAAGCGACAGAAAATGATTTGCACTCCCTGATGGAGAAGGCCCATAGCTTGTGTGCTCTTCTGAAGTTTGATACTTCATGTACTGAGTGGTGGCTGCAACCACAGACTTGTGCTCTTTCCCCTTACACTCTCTGGAGACACTTTTTGCCTCTGATATCAAAAAGGTTTGTTAGTTGAAGTGTGCTTCTTCAGATGGGTCTGAAAATGAGTTCTGCTCCATAGCATTTCACTTGAAACACTAGAAAATGGGAATAAGTCAAAGGAAAATTGTGGGTGACATGGAATTCTTGTTTTCATGTCCTAGATTCCTGTCATACAGATCGTTCCTGTGCCGGACACCTGCAATTTTGTGTGTATAGCACTGGGAGAGCTGGAGATTGGAGAAATAAGGTGGTGTATCTATTTCTTACTGGCGCTTTGGACCCTGCTGCAGCTTAAGTCTCCTCTGGCATAGTGGTTGATACTCTCTCTCATTCGTGGTGTTGCTTTCTCAGTTGCTTTAACAGTTGGAAAATAAGGAAGGGATTTCTGAAAAAAAGCTATAAAGATTTGCTTATTCGCTCCTTGAAGTGGGTTTCCTTCTGTCATCAAGAGTACTTTTCTCTTAATTTAGGCTCTTGTTTTATTCTTCTGAGAACAACTCCTTCAAGCAATCCCTAGTGAGAACTGGAAATATAAAAGCTGTTCTCGGGTTGAAGGACAGGCGGTTGGTCAGCAGCAGCCGGACCGTGTGCGAGCAGCAAGTGGAAGTAGTCTCGCTTTCAGAGACAGGAAGGTGAGGATGCTGGTCTGGGGTGGTCTCAGCATGGCAGGCAGGAGAAAAGTAAGGAAATATCCCAGAGGTAGAAAAGTGTGGGATCCCTTTTCTCCCCGGAGGTGTGCTGAGTATAGAACACATACTTACACTTCTGGAGTCTTCAGCACAGGAAGGACATGGATCTATCTGACCGAGTCCAGAGGAAGGGCAAGGAGATAATCTGAAGGCACCTCTTGTACAAGGACAGGCTGGTAGAGTTGGGGTTGTTCAGCCTGGAGAAGAGAAGGCTCCAGGGAGACCTTAGAGCAGCCTCCCAGTACTGGAAGGGACTACAGGAAAGCTGGGGAGGGACTTTTGATCAGGGAGTGCAGGGACAGGACGAGGGAAAATGGTTTTCATCTGAAAGAGGGGAGATTGAGATGAGATCTTAGGAAGAAGTGTTTTCCTGTGAGGGTGGTGAGGCATTGGCACAGGTTGCCCAGAGAAGTGGTTGCTGCCCCATCACTGGAGGTGTTCAATACCAGGATGGGACTTGGAGCAACCTGATCCAGTGGGGGGTGTCCCTGCCCATGGTAGGGAATTAGAACTGGATGGGCTTTAAGGTCCCTTCTAACCCAAACCACTCTGATTCTATGACTGCCTTTCTCCCTTGCTAATCTGTTCAGGAGCAGGGATGGACAGACATTGATGGCCCCCGAAGAAACTGTTCTAGCTTTTGCAGAAGTAGAAGGACTGCAGGATGCTTTGATTGGCACCACCGCCGTGAACAGCATTGTTGTTTGGTCAGTGCTCCCTTTGTACTTAGTGGTTTGGCTTGCAGGTGTACACGGTGGCTGTAACTGCTCGCTGCAGTTGTGCAGGGGTGAGGGTTCGCAGCTGGTTTGCCTGTGAAGTGGGAATTGTTGAAGGGCATACAGTCTGGCACATTGACTTCCGTGCACTTGCATAGATAGTGAATGAACTGAGCTGCTCTAGTTCCACTTGCTTTTTTCATCACATTCATTACATCCCTTCCTGTGGCCTCCTGGTTTTGGCTTATGTGGAACCAAAATGGTGTCCATGTGGCCTAGTGGTGTAACTGTGGTTCGAAAATAACAGATAGAGCATGGGATCGCAGTCAGGATTTGTGTTTCCATGCAGGAATCTGAGAACAGGCCAGCTCCTGAAGAAGATGCACGTTGGTTATTCCTACCCAGCTTCCATCTGCCATCGAGCATATTCTGACTCTGTATGTATGTGAAATTGGGCATGTGGTTTTTGCAATTACTGTGGTGGAGACTTAAAGGATCGGGGTTTTTAGAGTGGATGGAAACATTGCCTCTGTTTCAATATGCTGAAGATATTGATTTCAAAGGGAAATGGGGTCACTAGGAGAAAGAAGCCATCCTGGCTACTTCCAATTCTTGGCTTTCTGCAGTGTGCTGATAAAATGTGAATGACGCTTCAAAGCGGTCCAAAGCAGCAGCACCTTGCACAGGGAAGCAGCAGTGCTGTTGCTCAGCTCTGGTTCTTGGCAAATCCTTTCCCTTCACCAATGGGTGGCTGCCAGTGGGGTGATGGCATGGAAACATGCTGTGAAGCAGTCATTACTCACACAGACCCTGAGGATATCAACTTTTTAAAACCGAGGTTCATGCTGGTGATTCTTTCCCACGTGCTGCTGCCTGTACTGTGATTCCTGATGGATTTTTGTGGTTTGATTGTTTTCAGTGAGCATTTAACCTTCTAGGACGAGAATGTCATGTCTGACAGTGATGGCTTGAGTCCACCTCCTTGGAGACTTCCTCAGAACATCTGTCCCCACACGTTCTGTGTGGCTGGCCCGAGAGCCGCTGTTTCCAGCTATGCTGGTTTCTATAGAATTATTGTTAAAGTTATGAGCTCCTAGGGATTAAAATGAGGCCCAGAGATTTTACTCTAAATGCCACCTCATCCTACAACCAGGTTAGCTTTTCCAGACAGAAGTATCAGTGCATAAATTATTGGTTCATTGGGCTGCCATTCTGCTGGGTTGTGTCAGCCCTATCAACCAGCAGCTGCTTTGGGTTTTATCTCATTCGATCAAGGAAATGAAACCATTTCTGATTTGTTCAGTTTAAATAACGCATTGCTGCCCATGGGACCTTGATTTTGAAGAGAATGTAGCACCTGATTTTGGAAAATCCTCTGGGTTTGTTCCTCTCTCACTGTTTTTAGTGATGTGTTTTTCCTCTGTGTATCAGGGCCTGCTGTTTGTTGTTCTAAGCCATCCACACGCCAAAGAGAGCGAGTCCTGCGGAAACCCCGCATTCCGTGTGGTAGCGTTCAACCCCAAAACAGCCAGGAGCACGGGAGTGATGTTCTCCTCCCTCCCCACTGGGCATGCTGGAAGGCAAGTACCATGGGAATGCTGCGGGCTGGCTCACTGCTCTCCGAGGTGGTTTGGTTTGGGGGGAGAATCCCCTAATGAGAGAGAGATGCTGGCAAGGTTCCATCTGCCCTCCTGCTGATGATAAGGAGGCTGCATCCGCCGCTGGCATAGGCTGGAATGGGGCAAGGGTGTGGGCTGCTTCCTGCCCGCTTCCTGCGCCAGGCTGTGCACTGACCTCTGCCCTGCGGGGGGCTCTTCTCACTGGAGCTCTGCTGGCAAATGAATCCACACTCCAGCATTCTGTACACTTCTGTCCTCTCCCCTCAAGCGCTGGTGGAAATGCTGTAACGGGGCTCATCAGGCAAACTCCCTGGGCAAAACCCCTGAGGAAAGGTCTGCGGCTGGGACGCTTTGAGCCCCGGGGCTGTTAGAGTGCTTTACTGGGTTTATTTATGTTGAGCAGCTGTTTGCACCCAGATGACCTTTTCCTTCCGACGCGTTGCCTTTTGGAGACTTGGCAGTTTAAGACACAGCCTTGCAATGCCCTTACATCCATCACTGTGCTTGTGATGCACACAAATAATCATGGATCAAGACCTTGGCCTCCTGAACAGTTGTCATTTCTGTGCTGAGGCTGTGCAGGGTTGTCCTTGACATCTTTTGTTCTCCTGTGCACTGAAGAGACAACATGGAACAGAAACTTGGCTTCCTGTGCTTGACTTAAATTTGCTTATTAATGTGTTAAAAGCTAGCTAATTTAAAGCATGAGGTGATGCTTTTTTCTGACCTGTGACCCTGCTGTGTGCGGCCGCAGGTACCTTGAGGGCGATGTGAAGGATGCCTGTGCGGCCGCTGTGCTGACATCGGGAGCTGTGGCGGTATGGGACCTGCTGCTGGGGCGCTGCATGGCCCTGCTGTCCCCGGGCCCACGGGGCAACTGGGCACTGGCCCGCTGGGCCACCACCACCGCCTGCCTGCTGGCTGGCCAGCGCGACGGGACTGTCTGCCTGTACCGGTACCGGCAGTCCGAGCCCGGGGCGGCCTGAGGGGTGCAGTCGAGCGCCTTGGGCTGTGGGGGCTGCAGGTACTGGGCTGTGCGTGCCCTGGCCGGGCACCCCGGTGTGCGCTAGGGCATTAAAGTGTTTGTTGTGGAACCTCTCCATGTCTGCTGCCGTGTGCATGGGGCTGCTCAGGTGGTGCCTAGGGTTTTGGAGCGCTCTGCCTGGGTGCTTTGGGGAACTCCGAGGGGGCTCGGCTTGGGGGGGGGCTCTGCCCGGATTTTCGGGGGGGAGCTCGGTCCGGGGTTCTGCCGGGGGCCTTGCAGAGACTCTGGGGGAACTCTGCCAGGGCTCTGGGCGGGGCTGTGCTAGGGAGCTTGGACTGGAGCTCTGAAGGATCAGCGCGGGGTCTCTGCGGGAGGCAACTCTGCCCGGATCCTTGCGGTCCCCATCCGCCGCCGCCAGGGGTCGCTGCAGCTGCCCCGCCCCTATCTGCCTCCGCACGCCCCGCCTACCGGGACGGCGCTCAGTCCCCGCCCCTCGTTGGCCCCGGGCGCTGCCGGGATGGCGCTCAGGCCCCGCCCCCATTTGGCCCCGCCCCCAGGCCCCGCCCCCCGCGCGCGCCGCCGGGACGCGCCGAGGTCAGCATGGCCGCCCGTGTCCTCTCGGCCTGTGCCCGCCGCCTGCTGCCGCGGCCGCCGCTCGCCGCCCCGCCGCCCGCCGCGCTGCGCACGCTCTGCCGGGCCCCGGCCCCGCTGTGCCTGGGGGGGCTCGGGCCGGCGCGGCGCTGCCCCGAGCCGCCCGCCCTGTCCGCGCTGCCGCGGGGCCCGCACCGCCGCTACTCCGAGCTGCCGCCCCTCACGCTGGACGGGATCAAGGAGCGCGTGCTGTACGTACTCAAGCTGTACGACAAGATCGACCCCGAGAAGGCGAGTGCGGGGTCTCAAGGGGTCGGGGCTGTCGGGGGATTGGGGTTGGGACTGCGGGGGGAGGATTGGAGTTGGGGTATAGGAGGGCTCAGGGGGTCGGGTACGGCGGCGGTTGGTGTTGGGGATGGGGGAGCGAGGGGAGGGATTGGGAGTGGGGGAGGATTGGGGTTGGGAGGCGATTGGGGATCAGGAGGTGGGGAATGGAGGCCCCAGGGGATAGCAGGGTCTGGGGGGCAGAGGAGGCCAAAGGGGGCCGAGGGGCGGTGAGGGGTCAAGGATTTGGGAGCCCGGGGGAGCCAGGGAGGCATCAGGGGCAGGGCAGGCAGAGTTTGAGGATCCAGGGGATGGCAGGGTCTGGGGGTTCCGAGGGGCTGTGAGAATCAGAGGGTCAGGGGACTCGAGGGGGCCAGGGAGGCAGGAAGGAAACGGGTCTTTGAGGGTCCAAGGGGTCTGGAAGGGTGGATGGGTCAGGGGGTTGGTGGAGGCGGGGGGGGGAAGCTGGAGGGTAGAGAAGAAGTGTGGGTGTGGGAGCAGGAGCAGCCAAGGATACTGCAGAGGGAAGGCAGGCTGGAAGGGCAGGGGGCTGAGGAGGCTGAGGGTGCAGGGTGGGAGATGAGGGGTGCAGGGAGAGGAGTGGAAGGCCGGAATGGGGTGAGCGAGGTGGGTCTAGAGGCAGCTGGAGAGGTGGGAAGTCACGAGTGGCCAGGGGGCCACTCTTCTCTCCCCTGCACTGCTGGGGCTGTGCAGCTGATCTAATGTTTTATCTTCCCACAGCTCACAGCTGAGTCCCACTTCATGAAGGACCTGGGCCTTGACAGCTTGGACCAAGTGGAAATCATCATGGCCATGGAGGATGAGTTTGGTAACGAGAGTGGGGTGGGATGTCTGCCAGTGCTGCCCTTGCTGCTGTGGCACCTGGGGCACAGCCATAGCAAGCAAGCACTGATTCCTCTTTGGGATCAGTGGCACCAGTTTCTCTCCAGTGTGGTCCAAAGGGAACTGTGCAGTTCTGTGTCAGTGGGAGAAGGCCTCTGTCCATCTGCCAGTGGCTGCTCTTCTCGCTACACCCCTCGTGGCAACCCTGTAGTGCCGCTGGGGAGGGGGCCAAAGGGCAGCCTGGGCCAGGGCAGCAGACACTGAGTTTGGTGTAAAGGCTGTGTCTGAAGCCAGTCTTGGCTCCTGCTTGTGAAATCACAGAGATTTCAGGCTTTTCCCCGCCAGAAATTTTTTATCCTTAGTACTTGGTTTTGCTAGAAAAATAGTGGGTTATTTTTACTTATTGGTTTATATTCCCAGTTTCTTTTTACATCATTTAGCCTTCTCTGTACTTTCATTCAGTAAACCATGTCACTAAGCACCACGTCCTCACATCTTTTAAACCCCCCCAGGGATGGAGACTCCACCACATCACTGGGCATCCTCTGCCCATGTTTGATAACCCTTTCCATAAAGTAATATTTCCTAATATCCAGTCTAAACCTCCACTAGTGCAAGATGTAGGTTTCTAACCACTTCCAGGGCCAAGAGCGCTCGTGTTCCTTGCAGCTGTGGCTCTGTGTGAGCTTTAGTTGTGCAGACCCCAAACCGGAGGGCTCCAGGCCCTGGGTGGCCTGGGATTACGGGAGCATCCTCCTTCCATCACACACCAGTTGCTGTGGGAGCTTTGGTGAGACCTGAGGGCACTCACTGGCTCAGCAGCCCTACTCTCTCTTGTCCTGTCCATTATTGAGAGGCAGTGTCCTGTCAGACAGAACACAACTGGGAACACAGCAGCCCCTGCCTGTTTGTCTTTGCTAAGCTACAGACCAGCAGTAATTGCTTCCTTCAGCCTTGCTCCTGTTTCCCTTGTTTTGGCCTAAGTATGTGCGCTTTCTTCCAGGGTTTGAAATTCCTGATGGCGATGCAGAGAAGTTAATGTGTCCACAAGAGATTGTCGATTACATCGCAGATAAGAAGGATGTTTATGAATAGACCTGGTTCTTCAAAGCCGAGTGAGTAGAAGCGTGCTCTGGCGAGTGTCCAGGGTAAGGGCTGCATGGCAATGTGTGACGCCAGAGGGCAGCGAGAGCATCAGGGCTGTGGGGCAGACGGGAGGATGGTGATGAGGGAGGAAGCCCTCTGTTTGGTGTGGGGAGGATAAAGTGAATCTATTTTCCTGAGCCATCCGCTGTTGGAAGGAGGATGTGGGGCTCAGCGACCCTTCACCTCAACCTGCGTCACACTGCAGGCACTCAGATTATCACAGATCTTCTAGTAGATGGCGAATTGACTTTACTCATCAAATTCCATCTTCCCAGCACTCCTTGGCTGTGTGCAGAGGGATGGGATAGCACAACTCCTAGCTGCCTGTGGCAGCCGTTTCCTCCCCACCAGGAAAGGAAATGAGCAGGAAAGGGTTATTAGAGCGGCTGCCCTGAGAGCTCTGGGGCTGCAGGGGAAATGAGCAGCAGATCCCTCCACATCTCTATTTGTTCCTGTGTGTCTGGCCTCCCCAACACTCCCCAAACCTGGGTTGCAGTGGGAGCTGCGCCCCTTCGCTGTGCACTGAGCCCAGATGAGAATCCCAGCCGTTCCGGAGACCTATGGACTCATTATCTGCCTGCTTTCAGTCTCCAACTTGTCTTGTCCCTGCCTGACTGCCGCTTCTGAGCCCCAGATGGTGACTCTGGGCTGGTGGAATGTTGAATGTGTGGAATTTTTATTCTAACAGGAGGTGTCTCCGCTGCCAGGACGGGGCTGGTGTCAGCAGAGTGACTGTGAGCGCACATACTGTGCTGCTGCTGCTTCCATCGCAACATTGTACTTGGACATTGTATTTAAAGCTGTCTAAATATGTTTTCTGTTAAAAACAAGGGGGAAAAAAGGAATATCTAAGACCACTGTGTTGATGGCTTTTCTGTTTCGTGCTGTTAGTGGCTCAGTGTGGGGGAAGGACCCTTCAGGGATGCGTCACTGGCTGCATGACAAACACCCTCTCTATCCCAGTTCTGTCTGTGCAGCCGCTGCTCAGCTGGAGCTGTTCTCCTGGGATGGCAGCACTGTCTGCCCAGTGTAGCAGGGGTGGCTGTGTGGCTGCTGGGCAATGCACGGTACTGTGTCACCGTTCCTTCTCCCTGCATGGTGGAAGTGCCAACAGCACCAGTGCAGCTTGTGCCGCTTGGCCACAAAGCTCTGTGCCCTCTGCCGGCATCGCCCTTCCTTGATCTCACTGCTCTTCCCAATGCTTTCAACCTTTACTCTTTATTTCATCATTTGCTGGTAAAAACGGGCAGGTTCCATTTGAAAGGCTTCTGCTTTCCTGATGGAAAATAAAGAGAGGAATGGCTTCCCTGCTGCTGGAGAGCAGAACTGCATCCTTGTTTCTGGAAGCCCAGCTAATCTCAGCACAAAAGGCTCCCTCTGAATCTCTCCCGAGACAGAAACAAGTTATTTCTGGACACCACACAGTTTTTCCTCTGGGCCAGGGAGCACTTTCCGATGTTGGAGGCACCACTAGGCTGGGAGCCAAGGAAGCACCGCTCCAGAACGCATCCCCTCTTGCACGGGATGGGGGAGATGGAAAATGACTGGAGTCGGTGCCCAAGTTCAGGCGTGGGTGCTCTTGGGGCTTCCTCCAGAGCTGCCCTTCCCTTTCCAACCTTCACTGGGCCGAGTCCTCACCCAGCTGGGTAACCCCCTGCCTGCGGTGAGCATGGTGCCTTTGGAGACTCCTTCACCTCTCCGTCATTCCAAAGGCCTCTGAGATGTTTTCCGGATGGGTTCCACAGTTGAAACGGGGAAGCTGTGGTTTTGGCCACCACATCCCTGGTGGATTCCCTGTCTTCCCTGGGCAGGCAGGAGGCTCCAGCTCTGAGTGGGAGCAGAGTTGGGCGCGGGCGCCCGGGGGGCTTCGCTGCAGATAGGGGTGGGACGGGCGGGACCCTGAGAATAGCCGGCAGCTCCAGCGGCGGCTCCTCCGGGATTAGGCTGTGCGGGGGGAGGTGGCCCGAGCCCACATCCCCGCCCCATCCCGCAGCACCGAGCGCTCCCTCCCCGGGCAACCGAGACCCCCCCATCCCCGCGGCACTGAGCCCCCCGCCCCATCCCTTGGGACCCAATCCTCCCACCCCATCCCTGGAGCACCGACCCCCTCCCCGGTGGAGACCCCGGGGTGCCGCAGCCGTGCCCGATGCCGGGGCGGTGGTCGCGGGCGGGGCGGGGGCTGAGCCCGGCACCTCCCCCACCGCAGCGGGCGGGGGGGTTTCCTGGCGCCCGGCAGAGCCGGCAGCGCCGCCCGCCATGCAGCAGCCCCGGGCCCCGCTCCGCTCCCCGCAGCTCCTGGCGGCCGCAGGTAAGCACGAGGGGCAGGGGACCCGCAGCCCCGGGGATGGGTGGGGGTCCCGTAGTCCCAGGGATGCTGTGCTGGTGGGTGAGGCGCGGGGGAGGGACAAGGGCCCGAGGGATGCCGAGCTGGTGGGGTGGGGGGCATGGGGGAACCGAAATCCCGCAGCCCCGTGTGCTGGGGGTGCGGGGGCGCACGGGCGGGTACCGGGCTGAGAAGGTCTGGGCTACCCGGTTGGGGCGAGGACTGCTCGGGGGTCACCGGGATCGGATGGGTGTATGTGTGCGTGGCTCAGCCTTGGGGTCCCGGGAGCGGCGGGGGAGAGGGAGCCCCGGGAGCCGTGGGATCCCTGGGATCAGCGGTACCTAGGAAGGAGCCGAACCCTCCCGGGCGGAGCGGAACACCCAGGAGGAGCAGGACCCAGGGAGCCCTGGGACCCCCGGGAGGAGCGGGCAGAGCGCGGCCCCGAGAGGCTCCGGTGCCCGCAGCCCTGGGGAGCCCCCTCACCGCCCCCCGGAGCAGCCCCCCGCGGGGACTCGCAGCCCTGCCGGGCGCTGTCGGGGTGCGCAGCGCGGGACCACCCTGCGCCTGCCGCGGCGTTGCCCCACGGCGGCTTCGTGCGGGGCAAACCGGGCACGTGGCGCAGGGTGGGCTCTGCCGCCTTTGCTGGGATGAAGGCAGGTGGATTCCGGCTGGATTTAGGTCTTTCTGTAATACCTCCTTGGGCAGCGCTGCCCACACTCACCAGAGGTGGCACGGAGCTGCCCAGGCTGTGCGGGGCTGTGGGCGTGGTGCCCAGCGCTGGTGCCCAATGCCTGGTGCTGACGCCCAGCACCGGTGTCCAGTGCTGGCACACAACACCCGGTGCCATTCCCAGTGCTGGCACACGATGCTTGGTGCCGTTACCAACATTGGTGCATGGTGCCCAATGCTGGGCCCTGGTGCACACTGTTCTCCCCTCTCTCTGCAGTGATCGTGGAGTGCTGTGCATGGCTCTGCTCTGCGCTTGGAACAGGCTCCACAACGGGCACTGCCATCCCCTGCACCCACCTGGGCACCACGGCAGGGGAGCGCTGCCAGACAGGTACCGTGGCTGAGGCATCCCGCTCGCTGCCCCTCAGCTGTGGCCATGTGGCCTCAACTGTGGCCAGTGCCTCACTGGGATGTGACAGTGGCAGCCGTGGCTCAGCCCCTCTCAACGTCCCCCACTTCTGCCTCTGCCTGCAGACCCGGTGCGAGGAGCTGGCACAGCACGGGCACTGATACCCTCGGGGCAGCTGCAGATGGAGGCTGAGCTGCCGCCCATCCCTGGGACCCCCGCTGGGACTGCTGAATCCTCCAGCCCTCAGGGGAGCCCCCAGGCAGGAAGGGAGGGGACAGAGCACCTGGGGTCCCTGCTCCCTGCAGGCTCTGCTGAGCAGGCAACTATGGGCAGCGAGCACCCAGCACCCAGCCAAGAACCCACGGTCCCCACCGCCCGATTGCCCTCTGGGACTCACCCTGCGGGAAATGTGACAGCGGAAGGTGCTCCCACCCTGCAGAGGACCCCCTCACATTTTCCATCCTCCACAACAGTGCCTGGCTCTGCTGGGGAGCAGTGGGGGCCCCCCAGCACCCTGCCAGGATGGAGCCCCACAGGGATGGGGCTTCTGCAGAGGGTCTCACGCAGCCCCTCCTCCCCAGGGCCGTGGGCTGGGGAGGGCCCAGGTGCCACCATCCTGATGGATGACAGCAATCCAGGGACTCGCCCAAGCATGGTGCCATCCATGAGCAGCCCTGTGCCAGGCACAAGCAGGATGTCGTCCTTTGCAGGGGGACTACAGAGGCTGCTGACCCCTATGGGGACACTGGGGGCAACACAGCAGGGGCTGCCAGGACTGGCAGGAGGACAGGGCACTGAGTCCCACCTGTGGCATAGAATAGGTATGTCCCGACAGGGTCCCCACGCTACCCCTCACCCCTCTCCACCATCCCTGGAAGTGGGTGGCCCTGGTGGCCTCTTGGCCAGCACAGCCCATCCAGAAGCAGGGACAGGCTCAGCCTTGCTGCCTGCTGCAGGCAAAGGTTCAGGTTTGCCTGACCCCACTGCAGTGGCCGGCACCCCAGGGGTGACAGCCCCCAGCCCAGGGGTGACATCCCCCAGCCCAGGGGTGGCCCTGGACACAGCCACAGCAGTGTCGGGGCCACCGGACACAGAGGATCACCCTGAGCTCAGCCATGTCCCCTTGGAGCTGACCAGGCGCCCGCCAGCCATGCCAGGGCAGCCCCCTGCCTCACTGACCCCAGGTCTCAGGACGGTGGCACAGAGCAGGGGGCCACACACCAGCCCAGGGTCCCCCCATGACCCTCCAGCCCTGAGCAGCAGCTCAGCAGCACCCATGTCACCCACTCTGCAGCCTCTGCTGGGGGCTGGCCGGGGTGTTGAGGGGCTCAGCCCTGCTGTGAGCACCCCCCTTGCACAGGGGTCCCCACAGCACCGACTGCCTCACACCAACTTGAGGGGGGGACCTGTGGAGAGCCCCCAAATCCTAGGGGGTACCCCGGTGCAGGTGGGTGATGCTGAACCCTGGGCAGCAACCACGCTTCTGAGCTGGCAACTGGGCAGCCCAGACCCCACCTCAGCCCCTGGGCCTCCCTGGGAGCCAAGTACATCCCCACCTGCATCTTTTCTGGGACTGGACACCACTGTCAGCATCACCACCACCATCACTGCTGCCACTGCTGTCACTGGCACCACTGCTGTCACTGGCACCACTGCCATTGCCACCATCACATCTGCCACTGCTGCCACTGCCGCCACCACTGCTGCCACTGTTGTCACTGCCACCACTCCCACTGCTACCACTGCACCTGCCACCGCTAGCCCAGCGCTGCTCGGGGCCGTGGGGATGGTGACATCGGAGCCCGGTGCTGCGGTGTTGCAGAGGGCTGCGACAGGGCTTACGTGGGGGCCCCAAATTCCTCTACCCACGACAGTGCCAGGGCCCCCCCAGCAGCCCACCAGCCCCCCTGGGATCCTGGCTGTCCCTGGATCCCCAGGCCTGGGCCAGCTGCCGAGCAGCCTCGCAGGGCACCTGGATCCTGACACCCCCCGTGCGACGGCCGCTGCAGTGGGCAGGGCCCCCCAGGTGTTCATCGTGGAGGATCAGCCACCTCTCCTGAAAGGTGGGTCTGGGGTTGGACCCCTCTACCTGGGCACGGCAGGAGGAGGAGAGCTCCGAGGAGCTGTAAGCCTGAGGGATCCGTAGAGGTGGACCCCGGTGTGGGTCTCTGTCATGCTGGTCCTGTCTCTCCTCCCACAGCATCCGTCCTCCGTATCCCCTGCTTGCTGGTGCTAGACATGGTGTTCACCCTCGCCCTGCAGGACCCTTTGTCCCACGAGCACCGGGTGCTGTTGCACAGCTTCAACCAGACGGTGAGGGCCGGGGCTGTGGGGGAAAATGTGGACCCATCCTGCTCCGTGCTCAGCTCCCTCCATGCACAGGTCGCGCCCCTCTTCGTGTTGGTGCCTGGGTTCCTGCGGCTGGAGGTGAAGGGGATCAGGTGGGTGTGTGCGCGGCCCTGCAGCGTGCGATGCTCCCTGGCACATGGGGTCCCATGCTGCGGGGCCACGGTGCAGGGCTGGACTTGGGGGTCTGAGCCAGCCCTGGCTGCACGGTGGCTGTCCCCGTAGGGAAGGCAGCGTGGTGCTGGAGTATGACGCGCTGTTCACGGCGGAGCGGGTGCAGGCACTGGGGCTGGGCTCGCTCCTCGACGCTGTGCTGGGCTCCATCAGTGCCCACTCGGGGCTGGTGGTGGGCGCAGCCCCCATCATCCACCACACGGTGCTGGGTGAGTCTGGGGCTTGCGTGAGGCTGAGCAGGCGACTGACCCTGCTGTGGGTCTCAGGGTGGCGCATGGCCGGCCCTGGCTCTCTGCTCGGTGGAACAGCCAGACCCCCTGTCCCTGCAGAGCTGCCACTGGACCCCTGCATCGAGCTCTTTGCCTGCCGGGCTGGCTTCGCCTGCGTGGCCGGGGCAGCCGGGAATGCCACCTGCACCTCTCTGTGCCACCGCGACTACTGTAAGAATCAGGGCATCTGCACCCACGCACAGGACCACACGCCCCAGTGCCGGTGAGTGCCCCGTGCCAGCCCCGGAGTGGTGGGCGCTGCTACCCACCCCCCCGGGGGGCTGATAATTCCCTCACCACAGGTGCCCCGTGGGCAGCGATTTCTGGTTCGTGGGGCTGCGCTGTGATTCCCGGGTGACGCAGCAGAGCCTGCTGGGCATGGCTGCCGGTGTCCTGCTCAGCATCGTCCTCCTGGGCGCCATCGCTGCTGCCGTCGCCATCCGCCGGTTCAAGGCGCTGCTGCTGGAGGCCAGGGCCGACCAGACCCGCAGCAGGTGGGGGGACCTGGGGCTGGGGTTCTGGGGTTGGGGGGACACTCCCGCTGCCAGGCAGCAGCTCCTGTCCCATGTGTGGTGCCTGCAGGGTCAGGGAGCGCTGGGGCTCTGCAGGGCTGTGCTGTGCTGAGCTCTGCCAAGAAAAACACTCTGCTGCAGCTGATAGCGGCGGGTGGGAGGTGCTGGGGCCAGGGGGCATGTGCAGGACCCAGGAGCCACTGGTCTCAACACCCCCATGGACCTGCATGGCCACATCAGTGCCTCATACCTGGGTGGGGTGTTTGGCCATCCCAGTGCCCCATGGACCCACACGGCCACAGTGCTGCCTCATGCCTGAGCGGAGGGGGGGTCGGGTCTGTGTCTCATTGTCCATGTGTCTGTCCCAAAGCTACGTGGCCACGTCATTGCCCCATGCCTGGGCGGGGTGTCTATGTGTCCGTTTGGACATCCCAGTCCCCCATGGAGCTGCACAGCCAGGGTGGTGCCCCATGCCTGGGTGGGGTGTCTGTGTCCGTGTGTCTGTTCCAGCCCTGTGGAGTGCCCAGCTGAGGGAGAGGTGCTCATGATCCCCTAAATGTTTGGTCCCAGGCCTCCCCAGAGCCTCCTGTGGGGAAGCCCAGGGCCCATCCATGTGCCCTGTGCGGGTGCCTTGGGTAGGAAGTGGGGCTCCGGCTCAGCCCTACAAGAGCTGAGGTCTGGGACCACCAGGGGAAAACACATTGTCCTGGCCCCACCAGTGTTTTGTAATGCTCCATGGGGATAGTTCCCAAGGAAACCACGGCAACAGCCGTCAGACTGCAGCCAGATGTAACAGGCTCTGCCTCAACCCAGGGTGCAAGGCTGGGCCCTGCCCTGAGCTGGGTAATTGGGGTGGGAAGCTGCACTCTGTGCTTGCTGTGCAGCCATTGGGGCTGCGTGTGCCTATGGATGTGTGTGTGGATGCGGGTGGGTGTGTGGGCACATGTGTCCATGGATGCCTGTGTGTAAATGTGCAGATGTGCATTCAGCTGGGGGTGTCCATGTGGATGTGTTTGCCTATGGTTGCGTGTGCCCTGTGGTGCCGGGTGCCGCCGCAGCCACCGTGCCGTGCTCCGCAGTTACCGGCGGTTCTGCCGGCTGGACGATGTCTCGGCGCAGTACTGGTCACGTTCCTGGCTGCCCTCGGCCAGCTCACTGGACAACCCAGCCTTCAGCAACTCGGAGGAGCTGCTCCATCTGCAGATTTTGGACAATGGCTGCTGCGGCTGCCAGGAGGACTCAGGCATCACTGATGGCTCCAAGCATCACCCTGTGCCACCCACACGCCGGCCCAGGTAGATGGTGGTTCCCAAGCCTGAGGAGCACGGGGTTGTCTTTTAATTTGCTCTGGGGCAGTGGTGAAGCTGGGAGCAAGGTGTTTTGGGGCACAGCTGCCTGCCCCAGCACCCTGATTTGCAGCCAAGGCCTCACCGCATGCTGGCCTCCTGGTGCCCATCACCAGCACCCAGAGCTTTGCACCTCCTCATCCTTTGATGTCCAAGGAGAAAGAAGTGTTTTTTCCCTGGCCCCATAAGCAGCTGTGTGTGATTGGAGGTGGGTTTGCCAGCATAGGGTTCAGAGCTGCAAGAACCAGCATGGTTCTGTGTGAGAAAGGCTTAGGATCAGCTCCCAGGGGTTATGAGTGGAAAATGGCTCCTGGAAGTTTCCATCTGCCTGAGCAAATGGTGCTGCCGCTGGGCCAGCCCCACTGCCAGCACAGCCACAACCCAACTCCCTGTGCCAGAGCTCAGCATTGGTGCAGGGACCTGGGCACACAGGTGCGGCCAGGGCAGTGAGGCCATTGCCCACGGGAACAGCAAAACCTGTAAGCAGGCCCCCCCCACCCCAGGACCTGGGGTGCTTCATCAGAACCAGCCAGGCTTCCACGCCCTCCTCCCTCGCTTTAGTTTCTAAGGCCTTTTTCTCCCAGCTTCCATTATGACTGGGACAGGAGCTCCAGCAGCATGAACGATCCCATGGTGGACTCGGGAAAAGCCAGCGACATCTCTGTGTCAAGCTGGCCTATGGAGCCCATCCAGTGGACACCCTTTCCCCTCCTCCACCAGCTTTCCCGGCAGCGACCGGTGAGCAGAGGGAGCCAGGGACGGGGCTTCGGGGATTGGGATTGAAGGAGCAGGTGTGCAGATGCTCATGGCTGCACCCTGTCTCGCTCCATCCCAGGGAGGGTGACAGTGGTGGGTGTGCTGGGAGTCATCAGCTCCTCCTGGTTGGAGGGCAGCAGCTCACCTCCTCGCAGCACCAGCTGAACTTAAGTCTCTCCACAGCACCGGGCCAGACGGCCTCGCTCGTTCTGCGAGGGGATGGAGCTGGGCAGCCTGGAGCGGAGCTGGACAGCCTGAGGGCCACAGAGCAAAGCACAGGCAAGCATTCAGCGTTTAAAACCAACCACATTTTATTTCCATGTACAAGCTCAGTGAAGGGATTCCACACACTTTGACAATACAATCAACGCAGGTGCGGTGTCCGTTCCACGGAAGGCAGGTCCAAGGTTACCTGCCCCACTGTCACCACGGCTTCGGACTTGGGCTCGGGACAGCACACTTCCTAGCGAGCGGTTACAGAGAAGTGTCTCGCAACACACAATGCTGGCATCCAACAGAGTCCATGACCGACATCCGGCAATTGGAAAGCGAAGGCTAACAGGTTTGGAGTCACACCATCCTATGTACACACACAGTCTGCCCTAGAGCCACTGCAGAACAAGCTAAGCCACTGTGAAAGTGAAATACAAACTAAGCGCTGCTGCATTGTTCATCATGATTAATGTAAATGAGGTATAAATTGAAACACCAGTACTGTTTAAGCATTAAAGTTTATTTTCCAAACCGCTCTCCTTATTTGCGAGTGTCCTCTTGAGCATCGAGCTGGGCACAGATGGTGGGGACAGTGGGAATGGGGCACTGGAGCGTAGCGTGGCAGAGGGCAATGGGATCCCAAAGGTGCTCGGATAGAAAAGGAAAAGCAAGCTGCAGTTTCTACACTTACACTCTCATCTCATAGCGGGCACGTTGAGGGGGATTTTTGCTAGAATAAAATGCAGATCTGTTCATAAAAAAAAAAATCAGTTCGCTAAAAGAAAAAAAAAATCAAACTATGGGAATACAGAGCTACTGCCTCGTTCCATATTTTCCTTGTATAGAAAACAGTCTACAAATAAAGTCACAAAAAATAGACAGTTATATGCTGAGCAGCCAAAAACATCATGATTTATTAATATCTGGAGAAACTTCATAGTTCAAACACAACCAAACTGTACATTTTACAATCACATTCTATTTGTAAACAGTTAAAAGCCACTGACTTCTTTT